>OY728154.1:114894073-119894073 GCA_963277665.1 Viscum album
TCCAACCCCTGAGTAACTACCCCTAGATATCGACTTCCAAGATGAAGTTATTCTCTCTATAGATCAGGATATACTATTATGGAAAATGCATTTCAATGGTTCCTCATAGACACCAATAGGTAGAAGGATCAATGATCCAAAAATAAATATGGTAGGCCTGGGTATCTTTTTTATCACCCATGTATAGATAAACTTTCCATACTCATTCCTTTTGGCATGAGGTTATACCAATAAAAAGGTAGAGTATTTGGACCATTTATTGATCTTGATTTGACCTTAGAGACTGATTTCCCCTCCTTGGATGTAAAGGGAGACTCCAAGATAGTCATAAAATAAATCAATGGTGACTATATCATCAGAAAATAAGTGATCAATGCCCTAGTAGAATGCAAATTCCAGCTAATGGCACAATTCCCCTCCCAACAAAAGGCGGCCCTTATTCCTTGATCACATAATAGCCAAGCTAATGATTTGGATAGTATGACCACATCCCTATTAGATCGTGATAAAGATGATTGGGTCATTCATATAGAATAACAGAGGGTTATTTCCCCCCTAATTCTAATAGTGATGACCAATATGTATATTAGCAGGACACCAATACTTCTTCCCCAAGGACCTCAAATTCCCACATTGTCAAAACAACACCTAAATGGATGACTCCTTCATTGAATATCTCTAGAACAAAATTATCTTGCTATGTAGAGTTGAGAATCTATGAATCTACTATTGTGAAACACAGTTCACCCTCTAGAATCTCTCTAACCTTGAGAAGACTCTCTACAAGCATGGGTTTGATGGAATTCATCTCTGTTGCGTCAAATGGAATGAGATTCCTTTGATCATTAAAGAGGTACATGTTGGATCCAATGGAGATAATAGGTAAAATTTATGCTCTCCTAGTAAATTTAAAGGTTGGGTTACTTTTTTACCATCGTGGTTCATGACTACATCTAATTTACCTAAAGGTGTCTTGCGTGCCAAATCCACACAAACTTCAAGCCTCAACCACCAGAGCTCCCCCAAACCAATAAGTAATCTTGGATCTTTATATTTAGGTAACTCATTAATGTGGTTCCCTACCCACCCATGATGACTAAGAATTGAGGATTAATTCTGGCTGAAATCAAATTCTTCTCAAAGTGGGAAGAAGCAATTCCCATTAAAGAAGGTAAAACTCGGTCCATGATCGAGTTCATGAACTCAAACATCATGAATTGGTTTGGGGTTCCTCACACCACTCTCACATAAAATATTACTAACTTATGTGTAGATGGGATGAAGAAATTTTATACAAATAACTACATATGGTGAAACCATAGTTCCTGTAATCATGAATAGGTTAATGGATAGATCGAGGTATTCAAAGCAACCCCTCTATAATATTATTTATAATATGGTAGGCCATGAAAAAAAATATTTGACTCAATAAAATACCTAATTCTCTTTGGGCCTATTAGGAAACAACTTGAATTTCCACCTGGGTGACCCCATATTCCCAAATATATAGAACATGGGCAGTATTACCTATAGAGATTCAATTTCTCTCACACTGAATGGTTTCATATTACTAGTAGACACTAGAATGAATAGTAATTTTTTGTCCAGTTAAGTTGGAATCTATCAAGGAAAATATGATTCATGCCTTACATAACATAGAGAGGCACCAGAATAGGGTATCATGGGCATTCAACAAGGGGGTTTTCCTTTGGTCCTTCATTCATGGTGACATGGTACTAGATCTCAGAATTTCGATGATACCAAACAAAAAATCACTAAAATTGGAACCCAAATAGGAATGAACCAATGTTATTCATCAGTTATATTAAAATTGGGTGTACTCATTGATCATTATGGGTGGGGAGCGCATTTCCCCTCCCACTAATTTTAGGTTCCTCGAGAGGTATTATTCATGAATCTTTATGCTCTAAGCTCTATGATCTTAAACTAGAAACTTCTACCACGATTCAAGCTCTACAATCACAAATTATCATGTTGGTGCTAAAAAGTTTTCTTACACACAAAATGGAGAATTAAAAAAGAACCAAAAAACAGACCCTCCCTGAAGAAAGATTTTAGGGAAAGGATCATTTTTTACAAAAGTTAAAAATGTTTTGTACAAAACTAGAGTCTTGTGCACAAAAAAGAATTGTATGGATAAGGTGAAGATGAGTTCTACAGAATTACAATATTCTCAAATTATTCCCAAGGACCATGCATGTAAAGAGATAAATTTCCATGGAATCATTCAGTTGTTTGATCCAATATTTTTTCAAGTACGGTGATGACTGATTTAGCATGTTTAGTTTTCAAGCCTCATGGCCCCAAAGTAGGTGTATGCAAAAGTAAGACATTTCATGAAACCTATCTTGAAACCCCTGAGTGGAACAAGAATGATGAAATTGAACTGATGATATTGAATGGACAAATCCCAATAACAATGTAAGGAGATGAACGCAACTCGTTTTCATACCCATGGAGTTTCAAGCAACTATCCTCGGATATCGACTATAAATAGAACCTCACCCCCCCTCCAGGGAGGAGGTTCTCCAAAAGAAAAATCAATGCTATCATGCATGAAACACCCTATACTCCATGATTTCATGCAACAATAGAGACAATCGACCCTAAATGGTTGAGAACATTCAATATGGAACTCGTTTGGTCCCAAAAATTACATCAACCATGGTTGAGTGATCCTTGCGTAACACCTCCCAATATTGGTAAAGTTCAGGCAAGTGAATCTACCTTCATAAAACCTTGACCTATGCACAAATCCAGTATTTCATTAAACTATCATCTAACTCCATGAGTTTCCCATTTTATAGAGCCCCTTTCTTGTGCAATACTTTGGAACAACACAAGAAATATGCATACAACAATATCTCGGTCCACAACCTGATGTTCCCAATGACTCTAGTGAAACCATTACCATACTTGTTGCTACTGATCAGAGGTACCCTAATGTCTATATCTCATACACATAGGTACGCTAATAATGGGCCTCCTGATTTCTACTCCTCCACAATAGTGATGACACCATGTCCCTCCAAGAGGCACATGAGTGGTGGTCATGTAATCCCTAGAGGTGGAATCTTTGAGGGAAACAGTGCACCTATCTAGGTGGGGATTTCTCATGAATAATCTTCCATATGACTTGACATGGTCCCCCTCTATGTGTTATCCCAACCCATATATGAGAAGCATTATGTAATATAATCTAGCTCCGCATCCTAGTAATATGAAATTAAACAGCTTGACAACATCCTCAACAAATGATGTACCAATATAACCTTACCATGTGTGATGAACATATGTTTCCTCATATACAACCATCATGTAATTCCACCATCTCCTCTAGCATGGGATAATCCTCCACCCCCGAGTAGCTACCACGTGTAAAATGCACATATTTCCCAAAATAGTGACCCTATTGCATAGTATAGCTTCTACAAGTAATCCCCACACCATCCCTCATTTATGTGACTTCCATGGCATGATAATACTTTCTGTATGATGTTAAACTAAACAGACTTGTCTTATCACACAACCATAAACTGCAACATTGAACTATGTGGGTTTTGATCCCTATCTCTCAAGAAGGGTATGTTGGACACCTCCCTAATGCTCAAAAATGATGACCATAAAATCCATGTGTGAAATCCTTCCGCCGTGGGAAACACTTAACCAAACTATCATTTCCCTACAAAACCTTTAACTTTATCACATCCTATCCCTGTAAGACATTAAACTTGTGCCCATCCTTTCCCTATAAGACATTAAACCTTCTCCCGACCTATCCACGCAAGACATTAAACTTCTTCCTGATATATCCCCACAAGATGTTAAACCTAAACCTATTCTATCCCCATAAGACTATAAACTTATGAATATCATGTACCCACAAGATATTAAACATGTTCCCATCCAATCCCCACAATACATTAAACTTGTGCCCAACTTGTCCCCATACTACTTTAACCATATGCTCTCCGTATGATGTTAAACCCATGAACTAAAGCATAATCCCTACCTTGATCAATAGATGTAGGATTCCAAAGGTAGAAATATCCATAATACTTACACCCTTGGGGTCAATTACCTCTTGGCCAACATATGATGCATTGGGTTTCATTCCAAAGATGCCTCATATGAGATGCCTCTTTAAAGTAGAATTATTTAAAGATGCCCAATGTACACAATGTCCATACATTCCCAGAAGTTCCCAACATGACTAAAAACCCTGACCCAAGGTTACTACCCTGTTGATACAGATGAATCATAAATAACTGGTGTATACCTCAAGATGGAACAAGGAATAAGATCCATGAAAATGACTTAATCTATAAGGGAGAATCATACTGGACAACAATATCCAACGAGTAATTTAGGGAAGCAGAAACTAACATCCCATCATCCCATTTTGATAATGAGAAGACATCACTGATGAAAGTGTTGAAATCCACCCACCTTTGGAAAGTGGTAATGTGGGGAAACAAGATGCAGTGCATAACTTCATGGAAGAAGTATGGAATTGCTCCCTAAAAAAGAATCAGAAACGTATATAGTTAACCCCATGTGAAACACTTCGCATTCACCATGGTGACTAGAAGATTCTACAGAACCAACAAATTCTTATGTCACAAAATTCATATTTAGTGCAAGGTCCCACCGATAAAGCATTGGGATCTACATGAAACTGACCTACTAATTGTGATAGTTAGCATGGGTCATCCTCTTCCTAGGACATCACTAGTGTGGATCCTTCTCTACTTTAAGAGGATTGGACAATGTTTGGGAATTAGGAATCAATTTTATTTTAGCTATAATGATGTTTGAATCCTCAATACTTAAAAGACTCAATGATCATAAATCCAGTGTCCTCACACCAATAGACACCGGTGCAAGGGAAACATTGATGTGATGGTCCCATGCAATTACATTCCTACCAATACTTCCACCACAACTTCATATACTGGAACCCACACCCCATCTCTCTGAATAAGATCATCCAAAGGATCATAATTATCCCTCTCGTGTACAAGTACAAGCAAGAGGGTGTCATTGCCACCTAGGATATGGACCTAATGTACCTGGAAGCATTGGAGACTCATCGACACCACCACCCCTGAGGGCCACGGTGAGGGATACCCCCACCCCTCGCTCTGATGAATAAACTCTTTGGGGTCCTCTCTCTATGGAACTTTTCAAACTCACCACACTATGTCTAGGATCAAGGGGAGTTTGATCCACACCTATAGTGACTGCTGCTCAGGAGCTATGTAGGGGGGCTCTATCCAATCCATGGCTACAGTAGCATCAACCTATCTCATAGGTTGACAAATGGGTAGATTTCAACCTCACTCCATTGGCCCTGGTCCAAATTACTCAAAAATATTATTGAGGGAAGACCCAAGACACTTCCTGGTAAGGGGAACCTTCTAAAGCTCATGTGGCCCCTTCCACCCTCAGAATATCCCATTGGATCTCGGTAACATGTAAATATGGATCCTTCTTCACTCACCTCGGATCGAGACCCCATATACTTCACAGGAAGTTCGGGTTGACTCTCCTGGTCACCAAAACCAATTAAATCCTTCATAGGTCACCCTGTAATGAGGGAAATTAGTGAATATGTCCTCTATAAACCATTATAAACTAACAAGGAGGCCCTCCCTATACTACCACCTATCAAAGAAGAGGTCCTCTCTACTCTATAAACTGCCAGTTTGGAGGTCCTCACCGTGGTACTGTCACCAATCTGCATAGTGGTCATCTTCAAGTTCATACCAATCGATGTGGAGGCCTTCCCCATACCACTATCAATCTGTATAGAGGTCCTCCCTATTTTCCCAAGAAAAATTAGAGGCTGTCACTACTCCATCAAAAACCATTGTGGAGGTCCTACCCATATAAAAGAAATATCCTTCCTAAAAGATCCATCCCTGGGAAGGAGGGAGAATACCCACCATTGATGGCGAAACCCTAGAAAGTTCCCAGACGTCATTGATCTCTTAGATTATGAGTGGAAGGATGACTTGATGATGGAGCCTTCACACCAACTTTTAGATTCTGGGGTAGAATCCCAATAATTGAGATTCACTATCCCAAATGTTGAGGTCCATAGGATCCCCAGATCCCTCTATAGATATCAACTAGTGGAGGAAATTTTGGACACCTTATAGGGGCTTATAATATGGAATTCTTCATCACCACTAGTTAAAATACTCATACCTCTACACAAGAACATAGAGAGATTCCAAATTCTGGGTTAATGCCTCTAGATGGCGGGCACTCCACTGAGCTACAAATGAATACTTCTTCCCTATCTAATGATATAGTAGTGAGCACCCCATCCTATATGGACTTGGTCTTAATAATGGACCCGTCTCCAAGTGACTTCACAACATGAAGTGACCATTGGACATGTTCAATGCTCCCTCTCCTAGTATAGAATCTATAGAGTAGTTCCGCATTGGTTCCTCTATACATATATTGTTCTTTTCCAATAGGTGCATGAGTCGATCAAGTGAAAGACCATTCCACCCAAATAGATGTTACTACATATTGTATGGAACATAAACAAAGGAAAGAGATGTATCAAAAACTCTGACCCATTCAAGGTCACACTGAAAGCAGATACAGAAGCCACGATAGCTGCCTTGCTCCAAAATATTGAGGTATATAAAAGGATTACTATTGATCTCATTACTGATGAAATTCATGTTATAACAATACCTTAATGAACCCTATATCTCCTTCACTGGGGCACATGGTTCTCCTCGGATATATTCCAAAGTTTAAATATGGTGGCCTCATACACAGAGATAAGTTAGAAGTTTGGGGATATGTCCAGCAACCCAAGTATGAGTTACCTACACTTCATGAGAAACTTGAGTAACATGATTGTCCACCTTGTGATCCAGTACATTCTTACACCTAATACGATGGTCCTATCTATGGCTTGGTTCCAAATACCCTCACCAAGATTAAATTATAGATGTTCTCATTACTCGCCTCATGTCCCTCGAGACAAGATAGGTGGAAATCCCACCTGACATAATATCATACTCGGTAACGGTAGACAATGCTCGAGAACCCTAGATTTTTTTAAGACCATTGTCACCACGTTCAATGTGATGGGTTACCAACACTAGAACCTTTCCCAATTTTTTTCAAGTTGAAACCAAATATTGGGGACCCCAAAATAGTAGGAGGCCACCAAGATCTAATGATTCATCCCGACCATGTAAGTGCATAATTTTGTCTTGAAAAACCAACTGTCCGTAGGGTATTTTACAACTTGGTAAGATCTCTGATGATAGTTCCATTAACAGTTCGGATCCACTACATATAAGATAATCACCACTAACATCTTCAAGTTAAAATAATGGTCTGATGATTGATTTTTTAACTTTTTTCTCCCAATGGAATGGACTCACTTACTCACTTGACATGTCATTGTCCCAAAAATAGTTGATGATGATGTGAATGGAGATTATTATGAATGATCTATTCCCTACCCACGTTTTGATGATCTATCCTGGTAGATACTGAAAATTCTCTGAAAAGAACCAATATCTAGAAGAATCCTTGTAGAAAATTAGATAAAAGTCATTCCCATTATCCCTTCCATGTCCCACAAGAAGCCCTAAAAATAATAGATGGTTTCCATAGTTCATACAGAGGTTCGTGGTCCAGTATAACTTTTAACCCCTTTATTGGAAGAGAATCACCAAAAAAATCTCTATCAAGATCAAACTCAATATACATATAACCTCCAAGTTCATCCATTCTATGTGAATCCACCTCGATGAGAAAATATGGACCCAACCCATCATCAAGGATATGCTCCCAAGGATCCTTTCCTAGACACAAGAAACATGACATAATATTTCAAGGATTCCTAAGTCGTAGGGTACTCCATTCGTGATATGGATAAGAAAATTATTAAGTTTCCAGAGTTTAGGAGACCCCATGAGGCCCAAATTACTAGATTCACCAATCATTTCTCATACGACAGGATCCTTGGACACACCATCAATGAATTATTTATGTTCAAATATTGGATTTATGACCATGTGTATCTGGGATTAGTCAACTTGAGTGATGTTCCAGCATAGGTAAAGCATTTCTTACCTGACCTCAGTAGTGACAGTGAGGGATATGGCTAGTTTCATAAAGTTCCCAACCATAATACATAGAATCATGATGATTGGTTATCTCTCAAGGTAGTCTCTCATGTTCATGGTTCCATTTTTTCTCTCTTAAGAATGATCGAGCCTCCTATAGTTTTTATACCTCATCCAACTGCTACCTCCACATCCGCACCACATATTTTTATGTCCTAGAAGAACATGTGTCGACAACACTAGAGAAATAAAAGTCCCATACAGGTGCCGAAGACAACTTGTACTCTTGGATAATTCATGCCTCCCATGTTAGGAAATATGACCAATGTTTTTACAACGCTATACTACCCCAATAATGAACACAACTAGAAAATTCACATACGTCCATATTTTGGAACCGTGGTTGTAGGCCCAAAAATCGTGGAAATGGGTTATTCCCATGGTTTTGTAAAACTATGGCCGCTATCGCCATGGAAGTAGTTCATACCTACAGCCACGGTTTTAACCGTGGCACTAGGCCCCTACTTCCACGGTTTTAACTGTGGCACTAGGCCCATACTTACACGGTTAAAATCATGAATATATCATTTATATGGTATAAAAAATTAATTCCCCCCAGTTCCCCACTCCCCTACACCCCCATGCCTCCCTACACCCCCATGCCCCCTTGGACAGCCCCCTTGCACCCCCTGGATACCCCCCCTTCACCCCCTGGACAGCCCCCTTGCACCCCCTGGACAGCCCCCCTACAACCCCATGTCCCTCCTGGACAACCCCTTTCACCCCTTGAACATCCCCCTTGCACCCCCTGGCATCCCCCCTACACCCCCGTGCCCCCCTTGGACATCCCCCTTGTACCCCCTTGAACAGCCCCTGCACCCCCATGCCCCATGGACAGCCCCAAAACCCCCTTGAACACCCCCCCTACACCCCCATGCCCCCTGGATATCCCCCTTGCACCCCCTAGACATCCCCCTTGCACCCCCTAGACCCCCCCGCACCCCCTTGAACACCCCCTACACCCACATGCCCCCCTAGACAGCCCCCTTGCACCCCCTGGACAACGCCCTCACACCCCCTTGAACACCCCCTGCACCCACATGCCCTCGACCCCCCATCATGGAAACCCCCTCCCTCATGGAATTTTCTCCTTTCACCCCCTGGACAACCCCCTTGCCTCCTCTTGAACACCCCCCAGTAGCCCACCCCCCTGGACAGCCCCCTTGCACCACATTGAACACCCCCTGGGCATCCCCCTTACACCCCCTTGCACCCCCCTACAGTAGCCCACCCCCTACAGTAGCCCACCCCCCTGGACAACCCCCTTGCACCCCCTTGAACACCCCCCTTACACCCCCTAGACAGTGCCCTTACACCCCCTTGAACACCCCCCTTCACCCCCATACCCCCAACCCCCCCTCCTGGACACCCCCTCCCACCTGGACACCCCTCCCTCCTGGACTTTTCCCCTTGCACCCCCCTGGACAACCCCCTTACCTCCCCTTGAACACCCCCTTGCACCCCCTGTGGACATCCCCCTTGCCCCCCCACCTGAACACCCCCTAGCACCCCCCTCTGCAGTAGCCCACCCCCTAGACATCCCCCTTGAACACCCCCTTTCAGTATCCCAGCCCCCCTGGGTAGCCCCCTTGCACCCCCCCCCTGCGGTAGCCAACCCCCTAGAACCCCCCTGTGGACAGCCCCCTTGCCCCCCCGAAACCCCCTAGCACCCCCCCCCCCCGCAATAGCCCACCACCCCTGTACATCCCCCTTTCACCCCCTTGAACACCCCCCTAACCCTATAGTAGCCCACCCCCTAGGCATCCCCCTTGCACCCCACCTGCAGTATCCCCCCCTAGACACCCCACAGAAGCCCACCCCCACCCTGGATAACCCCTTGCACCCCCTTAAACACCCCCTTTCACCCCCCTGTAGTATCCCTCACCCCCACCCCTGCAGTAGCCCACCCCCTACAAAGCCCCCCTAGACACCCCCTTCCTCCTGGACACCCCCTTCCTCATAGACACCCCCCCTTCCTCCTAGACACCCCCTGAACACCCCCACTCCCGGACACCCCCCTTGCACTACCCTAGATAGCCCCCTTGAACACCCCCCTGCACACCCATGCCCCCGACCCCCCCCCTCCTGGACACCCCCCCTCCAGGATAGCCCCCCCCACCCTCGTACACCCATGCCCCCCTCCTGGACACCCCTCCCACCTGGACACCCCCACCTCCCTCCTGGACACCCCCACCCCACCCCCCTCCTGGACACCCATTCCCCCCTGCACCCCCTCCCCTCCTAGACAACCCCTACCACCTAGAAACCCCACCTCCCCCAACACACACATGCCCCCTTGCACCCCCCTCCTGGATACCCCCCTTGCACCGCCCTGGGCAACCCCCTTTCACCCCCCTCCTGGAAATCCCCCCTTTCAACCCCCTATACACCCATGTAGGGGGTCTTCTGATAAGAAAAAAACCATCATGGGCATGTATCCATTACCAGTAACCAATCTTGACAACTAAAAACACCCAGGTATGGGTTTGGTCATTTGTAGATATGTGAATGAAATTTATAAGTTCATCTAAGGGAATGGTAGTAGGATATGTAGGGTTTCATCTTGGTATATGTCATGGGATACATAGCATGGTGTGGGAGACTAGGTGTTCAAAGTAAAGGCATGGGAGTTTGGGAATGTGAGGTTATCCTCCTCAACAAGATCCAAAACACACTATAAAAATACAAGGAACCCAAAAATCACAAAATCCCTAATTAAAATTGGACCAAAGAATAAAAATGGAATAAAACTTACCCAAATCCGATGTTGAACTCACTCTGTTTGATGGTGGTGGATAGAACCAGCCTCATCATAAGAAACCACCTGTAAGAAAATAGTGGGAAAAGAAATGAGATATGACGACTTCTTATATATATATATATGATCATTATGCCAACTATTCATGATAAATGATAGATGAATCCATAACCAACAATGAAAAACAATATTTAGATTGATATGCACATCCCAATACTAAATAACATGATCATTAACAAAGAGGAAAATTTCAAAAACACCCATTCATCAAAGAAAAACACATGCCAAAACGTTGACTTTACAAAATCACACTTTCTCATTAAAAAACACTATATTACATAAGGAATAAAAACACATGTTTGAAAAACATGGCATGGTGAACCCAGCTTCTCCCCCCTGCACACACAACACACACCCAACATAACCCTTGCACACCCCTCCCCCTCCACTACACACTTCCTGCCCCCTGCACACACTCCCTCCACCCCTTGCACACTCTCCCACACAGCCCCTGCCCCTGTACCCTGCACACCACCTGAACACACTCAGCACACACCCCCTGCACACCACAACACAACCCCAGCACACCCCCTCCCCCCTCCAATGCACACTTCATTCCCCCTACACACACTCCCTCCACCCCCTGCACCCTGCACACCCCCTGCACACACTCCCTCCACCCCCTTCACACACACCCTACCCATGTACCCTGCACACCCCCTACCCCTATACCTTGCACACCCCCTACACACACCCACTGCACACACACCCTCCACACCCCATGCACCCCCACCACCCCCTGCACACCCTCACACACCCTTACACAAACCCAGCACAACCCCAAAACAACCCCTTCACACCCCCTCCAAAGTCTAAAATAAACCACAAACAAAAAACTAAATTCATGGTTAAATAGAGCCTAATAATTTCATTTGTCTAAAATTTAAATGAAGAAGATCAAGAAGATGGGCACCAAGAAATTGGATACTTCTATCTACCTAAAAATGATTCATTGTGCATATTTGTTACTAACCACATATAAGATGCTTCATGAAAACCTAAAAATTCAGATTCTATATAACTTCAATATGTTAAAGATGAACCAGGCCACCCAAATCCAAATTCTAGTAGGGTCTAGACAACCAGAATATGCATTGTTGGAAACACTACAAGAAATCCATCCCACTTAAGTGAGCTAGATAATTCCTCCCTACTAAAGAACCAGACCACCCAAATCTGAATGAAGGAAAAATCCATAGTGAAGACATCACCAATAAGAAAAACTGTCACTATCCATCCCACCATGATAGTGTTATGTGGGGTGGAATGAGATCAACAGACTTCCAGGAGCCAACACCATCAGAAGAAAAAACCTAACATCACCACCATCTTCTAACTATAAAACATCATTCCAAATAATTTTCCAACCGAACAACATAATAAATTGAATAAAAAAACAAACAAAACCTAAATCTCATCACCACTACCGACAATAATAAACTCCACACAAAGATTGATAAAACACACATGAGAATACAACTGCCCCCCCACCCCCACCCCAACCCCCAACCCCACCCCCTTCACCCCCACTGCCCCTTGCACCCACACTTCCCCCTGCCCCATTCAACACCCCACCCACCCTTCACCCCCCACTTGCACCCCTACTGCCCCAGCCCCCCAACCTGCACCCCCACTACCCTCCCCCCCCCTGCCATACACAGCCCCTCCCCTTCACCCCTGCTACACTAGCCCCTCCCCTCCCCCTGCATAACCCCTTCCCCTCCCCCTCCCCCCTACTTCACCAACCCCTCCCTTCTCCTCCCCTAATGCACCAGCCCCTCCCCTCCCCCCTACTACACTAGCCCCTCCCCCTCCCCCTGCCCTACATAGCCCCTCCCCCTCCCCCTACTGCACCAACCCCCCCTCCCCCTCATTCTTCTATATTTACATGATAGGTTTTTTTTGGGGTGGGGAGGGGTACTGCAAATTAAAATTGTATACTCACTCATATTGTGTGTGTGTTTATTTCCATCTCTATGGTAGGGAGTCAATAGATGGGTTAAGCTTTGCTAACTCATAGATGTTAAAATAGAAAGTGGCTAGATCAAAGAGAAAAGATAAATACTTTACGAGGATATACATGAGGAAAATTTCCAGAAGGAAATAATAGAACTGGAGTAGAAATAATCAGGTCTGAAAATGACCCTAGCAGTTGTTTCCATTCTTGTAGGAGTTGAATGCAATCATGAAATTTTGTTGTTGTTTCTAGTAGAAAAATATTAACTGTAATGAGAAGTTGTTGCCTTTGGGCTATGTGGGATGGAATTGGAAAGGATTTTGTTTTAGGAAGCATAAAAATAACAAAAAAACACTTGAACATATTTGGAACTCTGCAGTGACAGATTCATTATTTACTCGGGTTGCTACTAAAGTACCAAACATGCATCAAGAATAGATGAAATGAAGAGTATTTGGCTAGAATGTATCTGAGAAAGCATC
Source organism: Viscum album (assembly GCA_963277665.1). Taxonomy (NCBI): domain Eukaryota; kingdom Viridiplantae; phylum Streptophyta; class Magnoliopsida; order Santalales; family Viscaceae; genus Viscum; species Viscum album. The sequence goes on from OY728154.1 coordinate 114,907,523, forward strand.
CAGACAACGTGAAATGATAAATTGATTATTGAACAGGCATGTTAAGGAGGGGTTTGTTTTTTCATTTAAGGATAATGGAATGTGGGTTGAATTTCAGTTACTTCATATAGTACATGGGCATGAGGTTTAGCTGGATCAATCTTATGATTTGGCAAGAAAGTTCTAGACTCAGATGTTACAGCTCTTATAACTAGTGTTGTGGCTATAGATCACTCTGAAGCTACCTTACCAAATGTCATTCGATTCTTCAGGGAGAGTATTATTGAGGAAGCATTTGGTGACTTAACACGAAATACTGAACTTGCACACCCTCCTTCACCCACCCTCCCCCTTGCACCCCTCCTTCACCCCCACTACCCCCTCCCCTCGCCCCTATTATCCCCACCCCATTCTACCCCAACCCACTAAACCCACCCTATCCCCTGCCCCCTCCTTCACCCCCACTACCCCCACTACTATCCCCACCCCAATGATATGAATAGAAATGATATAAAATAACTAATGGGTCCCTAACCAAAATAACCTAAACTATAAAAAAATATTTAATTTCATTGAATGATATCTCTAACTCCTCTTTGTTTTGTAATTTTTAGAAAACACCTTTTTTGGGTTAAGTGTGAACGAACACAATAGATTACCAAAATACCCACAAATAAATTACAGACAAGAACCAAAATTCAAATTCTAAAATTAATCTTAGGAAGTATTTCAGCCATGCACCATAGGATTTTGGAGGAGATAAGACATGTCTCGAGATCTATGTGAGATCTAAAATCATGTGACACCTAATGCTCTATGTAATCGGTCACTATCACCATTATTCTAGCCCCATTTATATCAATCAACTCAGTGTTTCCAATATGCATCACCTCATCAAAAATTCCATACCAATGATACTAAACACCACTGCTCCTGACCCCGTTTCACCTGAAATTCCATTTTCATCATTGAATCAAGAAAATATTGAACCAACAATACACAAACCATCATCAAATTCCACATGATTATAACACCAAAAATGACCTTCACCAATGATAACATCAACCAAGAATAAAAACCATGCTGATCCAAATACTCTAACTTAATAAAACTAATCAAATCAAATTGATTCACTAAACTAAGAAGAACAAAAAAAATATGGGCTTAAACTAAACCAAATAGATGTGACCTGATCCAAATCAAATAAAACATATAACTAATACTACTAGAAATGAGAAAACTAACCTATTTTAAATAAAACCTAATAAAATATACAAGGCTCTAACTCAATCAATATAATCCAACCAAATTGATTCACTAAAATATGAACCTAAAGTTATAGACTTAAACTAAACCAAATAGATTTGGACAAATCCAAATTAAATGGAATTAAACTAACACTACTAGAATTGAGACACCCCAACATAAATTAAACCAATGTAAATAAAAACTAAATGAAGTTACCTAAACTAAATCTTTAAGAAAGCTAACAAATTCTCAAAATCAAGCATTATACCTCTTGATTACACAGTCCTTGGAATCCAAAACCAAACAAGTAAAATGTATTTCATAATAAAAAATCCAATTTTTTTTTAATAAAGATAATAAAAAAATAGTAAAATGTGTTCCTTAATATATATATATATATATATATAATTTATAATACTATGATTTCACCCCCACTTCCCCCTACACCCCCTGCCCCCCACTACACCCCCATGCCCCCACTGCAACCCCCACCCCCACTTCCCCCCTTCACCCCCACCCCCACTACACCCCCTTCCCCCATACCCCTCACTACAACCCCCAACCCCACTTCCCCCCTACACCCTCCTACCCCCCCACCCTTCATTATTTTCTATTAAGTTTTCCTTCTTTAAATTTTTTCCATCACCTAATCAAATCTAAATAAAATCAACTCTTTGGTTTTGATCCATATGTTGAGAGAAATATCTTATCTTGAGTTATAAATTTAAGAATCATTTAGAATTTAGATAGAGTTTGTTACTATTTTATTAAAAATTCTTAATCATCATATACTTCTAGATTTTTACTAAATAGTGATAATATGGAAGAGAACCTATCTCAATTAAATCGACCAATTAGAGATTTGTGTGCACAAAATTTTAACTATTAGAATACTTTATTGGTGTTTCCAAATAATCATGTAGACTTTGGGTTAAATCATGGTCTAATCCAAATGTTTCTTATTTTTCATTGTTTGGTAGGTGAAGACCCCAACAATAACTTGAAGGAATTTGTCACCATGTGCATTGCCTTCAAAATGAGAGAAATTTCATAAGCTCAAATAAAATGGAAGGAATTACCATTCTCTATAGAGGTCTCAATAAAGGAATGTATGAACAAGATATAACTTGTAGAGGTCACAAGTTAGTATGAGCCCTAGAGAGCCATTCTTTAAAATTTATTCTTTGATTCAAGGAGCACATAGTAAAAAATGAGATTTATGGCATAATTAAAACTAGTGGAGAATCTCTTTATGGGTATTGTGACATGTTATAGAAGTTTAATGCTAGTCATCCACATCAAAACAACATATATGATCATAATTTCTTAAACTTGTTATATCGAGGCCTTCTGAACAATGATAGAAACCTATTGGATTCTTCATAAGGTGGAGCTCTCATGGGACAATATTTAACTGGGTCCAAGGTTTTGATAGAGAAGGTCTCTTAGAAATCTCAAATTTTTCATACATGGACTACTACTAAAAGTGTGGATAAGGAAAAAAGAACTCAAATTTACTTGAGTCTATAATTATAGAACTGACCACTCATATGAGATAATTAGTGTTGAGAAAAGTTAATGAAGCACCAACTAAACTCCCATTGGTCTCTCAATTGTGTATTTTCTTAAGATTTTTTATAGTCTTTTTCCCTTAAATGTATAACACTAAAAGATGTGACACTATGAACAGAAGATAATTCTAACAACCAATGAACAACTAAGATTTCAAGGAGTATTCAATAGTCTAATATGGATATGGAAATAAATATCAATCCAAGTCACCTTTCTAATAGATTTTATAATAGATTTATCATCCCCCACACCTCCAGTAGGTATGTAAAAACTCTCAACCTTCAACAGGTTACCAAAATTGAGGAAAAATTCAAGATCCATCCATGAAGGACCTATAGAGACGGATATAGTACCGAGGTAATCAACAATCTACTTTGAAAACCAATGGTTCTAAGAATAAGGAGTTAAAAATCCAATATGAAAAATCCTTATTATTTTAAATACATTGATAAATCAAGGTTAGGGTAAACACTTATCTTAACTAATTCTTAACCCAAAGTGTTATTTCTATAAGAATTGGTTGGGAGGTATAGGGTAGTGTGGATTATCCTCTAGAAGCAAAACCTAAGACTAAACACCCAATGGGAAATGAATAAGACCCTACAGGGAAACAATCTTCTATGCATCTATCACATTATGGTTTCAGAACATACATGTTCTATGTGACTCATCATAATCATATTGGATTTTATTTATATGTGAAAATTATTTTCCATAAAAAATTGATAACTCATCATTAAATTTAGAAAATAATCCAAACATTACTTTTAATCAACAACTGCAAAAATATCGTGATATGTAATATATCCATCACTATGAAACATAGGTTTACATTAAAAAAGTAATAATAATCAATGAATACTATATATTTACGAAATTTTCTTTTAGAACTCACCATAGACCATTCATCCATCTTAAAATCATATCATCATAACTTTTTATTTCTAGCATTTGCATATTTAAACTCTATAAGACAATCAAACCCAATGAAAATCAGAAAAAAAATTCAAAGAAATCATACTTGATGCAATAAGTTAAAACAAATAAACTCTATCAAATACAAATGTGACAATTAAGAAGACAATAAATCAAAACAAAAGAATCTTACCCAATGAAAATTGAAGAGGCTGTGGATTTGAAATCAAAGAAACCCTTCTTCATAGAAAAAATCACAGGGCATGTGAGGAATTAGAACCATCTTGGTTCATATGTATGATGTTCTGTATTGGAGAAAATTAGGGATAATTGAAACCACAACAACATAAATAGAATAATTATTTGAGGAAATAGAAAACAAACCCTAACACACCTTATTGTAGGCCACTCACAAGTTGTGAGTCATGGACCACCCACTAGTGATAATTAGAGGGGATCTTGGAATGTGTGAATACTAAAAAAACATTACACATTGGTGAGTCGAGGAGGAGGGTGGCCCGATGGTGGAGGCGGATTCGAATCCACGTCAGAAGAAGAGGATCACAGGGAGGTTGGGTGGTCGCGTTGTCGGAGGAGGATCGTACCAAGGTTAGGTGGTTGCATCATCATCGGAGGATTGTCTCGAGGTTGGGTGGTTGTGTCGTCAGAGGAGAATCATCCTAAGGTTGGGTGTCCACATCGTTAGAGGAGGATAGTGGGAGGTTGGGTGGCAGCATCAGGAGAGGAGGTTCGCCGACTCACAGGGAGGAGAGATCGCGACTAGGGAAGGGAAAAATCGGGGGTGGAATCACGATGAGGGTGGGGTTGGGGGTGCAGCGCCACGAGTATCTTATGACCCGTGGGAGTATGTTAGGGTGTAACCATGTTTTTTTAAACCGTGGTGATATAAGTGTGTCGATATCTTCCATTTATAGTAGTGGATGAGTATGAGTACGCCTCTATGAATTTCATCAAGTCAGTAGACCATATCATAGCACCTATTGGTTAGGGGGTATTTGAACCCCTTGGGTGCCTTTGGATGATGTTTTCAAATGAATGGTAGAGGACTTGTCAGCCACCACCATGTTCATGTCATTGCCTAAAACTATGTTGTGCATCCTACTAATGCCATAAATCAGGTTTTGTGTGTACCTCATCATTCATAGTCTTCCCAGTCTGCTCCATTACATACACCTCTACAATATACAGTTTTAGTGGCGAAGCTCAGCTGCGACCACATCATGATTAGTTGTGTCTAGTAAGATCCCAACCTCAAATGACTTAAAATTATTTGAAAGTTGTTTATAGAAGGATAGCTAGTATGTAGTACAATGTTTCTAGCACTATCTAGACCCCAACAATTCCACTAGTGGCATCTATTGCACCCCTTTGAAAAATTAACCCTCCATGGGAAACAATATACCCCCGATGCAGAAGTACGATGTGTTGAAACACCTCTCCAGCATACCCGCAAGCCTTTCAATCCTTGAGCCTCTCCTCCTATCAGAAAAATGTGTGATTCCTTGGAAGAATCTTTGAAATTACCCCTATAGTTCAAAGCTTGGGTAGCATCCAAATTTTCCTTCTATAAATATGAGTCTAAGAAAGAGGAATGTCGAGCCATCATCTTGTTTTATGAGGAGGATGAGAGTTTCACCATCTAGGGACACATATTTATGATCTATATCATTAGATAATTCAATGGAGTAGATATATACAACTTCATAGTGGTTACAAATTTTGGGATCGACCTCATCCCAACCCATACACTCCACAAGCTAGGACTGACTGAAATAGATCTGACTCCCTATATCCTAACAATTAAGGGTTATGATAAGACTGAGCAGAAGTCGCATGGTAAAATTTGGCGGATGAATCGATTTGGTGGTCTCTATCCTTACCTTATGTAATGACCATAGGATGCCTCATATATAAAATATGAGATGAACAAATCCAATGTCCTTAGCTCATGATGTTAAACTATAGTATTTTCATATGTGAAAACATAGGATGCCTCATATGAAAGTATGAGATGACCAAAAAACCCACATCTTCAACACACGATGTTAAACTGTAGCATTACCCGGAGTGAAAAACATAGGATTACTCATATGAAAAATAAGAGATAACCAAAAATCAACATCCTCGTTACATTACGTTAAATAGTAGCCTTACCTTGTGTGGAAAACATGGAAAGCCTCATACGATAAGCGTAAGATGACTCGATGTCCTCATCGCATGATGTGAAATCACATGATGCCACATTCCCTCATTAGTGACGGAACCACTCACCTAACATTGGAATCCTACCATGCCATGTTTTGGAACTATGTATGGCTTGATTCCCTATCTGTGGGATATATAGTGATGCTTAGACCTCTTGTATTCGGTCCCAACAACAATGTTTCTCTCACAAAGTGATGTTATTTATGACATTAAGCTCTCAATAACCTCTTAAGGTGGTAAAAACTATCATGGGACTCCTCTTCAGGTTTAATCCTAAATCGTATTCCTCAAGCCATAAATAGATCGGGATTCGCCCATCACCTAACATGAGGAAGAAATAATGGAAGGTTCAATGCATATTTCCCACACACGTCATGAGCACATGATGTTAAATTATATCCTTACTCTATGTGACAAATACAGGATGCCTCATATGAAAAATATGAGATGAAAAAATCCAACATCCCCAAATCATGACATTAAACTATATCCTTACCCTAGTTTGACATAAATATGGGATGCCTCATATAATAACTACAAGATGATCCATCCCCTTCATCAGATAGGACACCCCCTTTCAACATTGGCCTCCAACCAAGCTGCATTCTAGAACTATGTGTGACTTGATTTCCATTTACATAGTATATGTAGTGATGGTTGGATCTCTTATCCTGGGTTCAGCACCATCACTAACTTATTTCGGGGGTCCTCCCCCTCAGTGTTAGGCTTAATACTTGCCTACCATTATTATCATCCAACACATTCAAGTATAGAGTGAAGTGGTCCCTAGAGTCATTGTCCCCTAGGAGAACCCTCACTTTCACATTCACACTTTGTGCTTCCTATGAATTGGATCCTCATCATCCCCCCTATTCGAACAGGCCCCTCTGATAGAAATAGCGCCTGGAAACACTAGTTCACCAAATGTCTAAGGAACATGCCTTAAAGAATCATTGGGGAAATTTGGTGTTCCCTGTGTTTTGAAAATGGTCAATGGACAACCCACATTTTTATGCACCATCCTTTATTGGTGTGTTAGTGGAACCTATACTTTAAACAAGCTCAAAAGTGGTCCCTACCCATCGATTAGCCGTTTCTTCATTATAGATCTTGGAAGTCGTGATTTAATTTTCTTTCCAACTCTCTTTTATTTTGTAGGAAACTCGTCACCCTAGGATTCATTCCCTTGTGTGCTCACGTATAATGGATAAGTAATTCGACACCACTAGGAGTTCCTTAAGTTGACCAATTTTTCCATTTATTGTATTTTTCCCGTCAATGAAGGGAACTTTGTAACACTCCTTGTTTCTCACACCAAGAAAGTCTCACTTGGGATTAGGGTTTTGGGGGTAAATTCCATAAGCAAGGTCGAGACACGTAGAAAACTCTTGAGCAGAGTGTCATACCTTTTTTTTCCAAGCTACATGACCTTAAACTAGAACCTATAGTCTAACTAGCATGACCATAAATAGACCTTGGAAAGTGGAACATACGTCTATCAGGTTGGAACCCCATAAGTAAACCTAATAAAAAAATCAAAATCCCTTCAACTAGGTTGCTCTCGCAACCTGGAAAAAATGATGGTGTAAATAAAAAGGTACAAAGCCAGTGGGTCCTACTATGATCCCTTGAAAAAAATGGATGTACTCATCGTATCCACTAGTTTAGGAAAAAATTAAGGCCAAACCTTATCTCCTTTCCTCATTCATGTAAGTTTTCATGTCCTAGTCCAAAGACATTAAACTATATTATACATATCCCCACTATACGACGTTAAAATATGCGATATCATATATAAAGTAATGTAATCGTAAACTGTAGCAATCGTGTCCTCAATGTATGTTATTAATCTATGTGTTCAATGTACTTTCCACACGATGATAAATTCAAAACTCTATATTCTCATTGGATGATGTAAAAATACAAATCATCTTAGGATATTTCATGAGAATCCCCCTTCCCCATTCAGTTTCGATCACCAACCACGACATTTAAGTTCTTTAACCTTCGATTGTCATTCAAGACGATGCTCCCCTTATAAGATTAGTCTGTCCTACATGCAGACCGCTACACCACTACTTAAAAACACGGAATTAGAAGATACATCCATTATCATCACTAAATCAAAGAGCATATATAGCTTGGGTTTTATTAGTACTGATAAAAGATATACTTTATTAACGCTTCTATAATAGAGATAAAAAAGGGTTGACTGAATTTGTGCATGTCCCACATCAAATTCTAAGTTCATCTTCATGCTTATTTATATGTTAACCCCTGATACCATACTGGTAATGGAGTCGGATTGGCGTTGGAGGACACATACCTTTGTCGGTACCACCCCACGTTGCTGACACCTTCCTCCAGTCACCATGTGGGACAAACCACCACATGCTAGTGCATGTTAGTGTGAAGTTTTGGCATTCCAATCAACCTTTCTTATCTCACCATGGGGTTGGATCTCCCTATGAGTTGGTCTGGACAGTGGGACTATATTGTTATTTCTACATGGCAAGTTGTAATGTGGGTTGAGTCCTAGCCAACTAGCATATATTTTTACAGAAAAAATAGTTTTAACTCTTAAAAAAATTATCACAGGGGTTCATCATTTAATTTTATATATATATAATTGATTAGCGGGGAAAAGGGCGTGGATCCTCCCAGTTCACAGCACAGGTACCAAAAACGACGATTGCAGGCATCTCAGATGACCAAGAGCCTGCCAAAGAGGTGGAAAGTGGCAGATGATTGGCGGGTAGTCGAAGTTTCAGAGGCAGCGATAGGTGTGTCCCATCCCCGCCTAGGGAAATGAAAATCTTATGCTGGAACTATCGGGGACTTGGCAATCCTCGAATGGTTCACATTCTCCATCACTGGAGTTCCAAATTTCGCCCTAACATAGTTTTTGTATCCGAAACTATGTTGGATTTCAAGGATGCAAACATTATGGGCCGGAAGATTGGGTTCAAAAACGTCTTACCCATTAAAAGATAGGGACACTCAGGTGGACTTTGCCTCTTGTGGAAGGAGGACCTTGGGGTCAAGATCTCTAATTACTCATGTAACCACATTGCGGTGATGGTTGCTGGCCCAGGGGCTCCTCCTTGGTCATTTGTTGGGTTTTATGGGTGGTCGGGTGGGTAAGATAAACACAGATCATGGGCCCTTATGAAGCGACTGTGGGACTCCCTCCCTGGCCCTATTCTGATGGGGGGCGGGATTTTAATGAGGTCCTTTAGCCCCATGAAAAATAAGGGGGACATGTGAGGAGTGGTGCTGTGATGAACGATTTTAGGATGTCTCTTGTTTCAAACTCTCTTCATGACCTCGGGTTTTCTGGCTCGCCGTTTACCTGGCATCGGGGTAGGTCAATAGAGAACCACCTAGCAGAAAGGTTAGACAAATTTGTTGGGAATGATGAGTGGACCTCTCTCTTTAATGCCTTCTCTATAGTCCACCTACCCCCGTCTCCTCTGATCACTACCCAATCATGTTGTCAACAGTCTCACAAGGGAAACAGAGGGGATCTGAGCGAACCTTTCACTTTTAAAGTATGTGGCTCCAAGATAGTGACTGTGAAAAGGTGGTTCAAATGGCTTGGGAGGGATCGAATCAGTGCATCATGTCCAACTTCTGAGCTGTTACATCTCGCCTTCAGAAGTGGAGCTCAGCTAGGTTTGGTAACTTTGACCGATGTATTAAGGAGGAGGAGAATCAATTAAAGCGACTCCACTAATATCCTTGTTGTGACTCTGTCCTTAGAAACATCTCTGTGGCAGAAAAAAATCTTAATGCAACTCTGAGGGAGAAAGAGAGTTTTTGGTTCATTCGGGCACGGGAGGCCCATATCAGAGATGGTGATCAGAACACCAACTTTTTTCACCAACGAGTGTCTGTGAGGAGAAGGAAGAATCATATTTCTCATCTGGAGGACCCCACTGGAAGAGTTGTGCAAGACATAAATGGCATTCACTCCATTATCCTGAACTTTTTCAGCAACCTATATTCAGTAGAAAGTATTAGCACTCCCTCATGCCTGATTGGATGCATCCCAAAGTTGGTTACAAAAGACATGAACCGGTACCTGGAAAGTGATTTGTATGAGAAGGAAGTGCTTGGGGCCCTGCATCTTATTCACTCTACCAAGGCTCTGTGGCCTGATGGGTTTCGTGCTCTACTCTTTAAACACTTTTGGAATATTGTGGGGCCTGATGTGGTGGCCCTAATTAAGGAGGTGTGGGATGGAAGAGCCTTTCTTGAATCCTTGAATGAAACTCTTATTACTCTTATCCCCAAATCCCAGTGCCCTCAGAAAATCTCAGAGTTTCGTCCAATCAGCCTGTGTAATGTGATTTACAAAATTTTCTCCAAAATCATGGTGGCCAAACTAAGGAATTTTCTCCTGCTACTTGTCTCAGATAACCAAAGTGCTTTCATTCCAAAGAGATCTATTACGGACAATGCTGCCATTGCCTTCGAATTATTCCACTCTATGAAAACTTGCTCCTCATCCAAGCGTGGCACCATGGCAATGAAACTAGATATGATGAAAGCTTATGGCAGAGTTGAATGGTATTTCCTCAAATTTGTTCTATCCAGGCTGGGCTTTGGGACGAAATGGATCTCTAATGTCATGAATTGTGTTATATATGTCTCCTACTGAGTCAATATTAATGGGGTCCCTTCAGCGAGCTTTAAACCATCAAGAGGCTTGAGACAAGGGGACCCCCTGTCACCTTACCTCTTCATTATGGTGGTAGATGTCTTTTCTCATCTCATCCTGAAGGAAGCCGATCAAGGTGTTATCCATGGTGCTACGGTATGTAGAAATTCCCCCCATCTCTTATCTCTTCTTTGCAGATGATAGCCTCCTTTTCGCGTGTGCTACCCCGCAAGAATGCAGTGCAATGCTGAATATCATCAATCTGTATGAAAAGGCCTATGGGCAACGTCTCAATGCTTCGAAATTAAAGTTATCTTTCAGTAAAGGCGTCCCACAAGCTAAGAGAGAGGGTTTTCAGCGAATGTGTGGGTTTCTGCTGGTTGATAAGTATCCAGAGTACCTTGTCCTCCTGACCCTGGTGGGTAGGTCGAAGAAACAAGTTTTTGGCATGATTGTGGATAGGGTGGATAATCTGATTTGTCTTTGGTCTAGTAGGAAGATTTCTAAGGCGGGAAAGGAATTTCTCGTGAAGTCAGTGGCTCAAGCAATCCCTTCTTATGCTATGTTGCTGTTTAAATTCCCAGAAACTCTCGGGGATCATATCCACTCCCGGTTGGCCAATTTTTGGTGGGGCTCCCATGAGGGCAAACATAATTCCCATTGGATGTCTTGGGAGAAGCTATGTGTTTCAAAATTCCGTGGCGGCCTCAGATTCTGAAATATCAAATGGTTTAACGAGGCTCTTTTGGAAAAGCAAGGATGACGCCTTCTTTCCCACCCAAATGCACTGTTCTCAAAGGTGATACGAGCTAAGTACTTCCCTCATTCTGACTTCTTGCATGCCCAGCTGGGGCCATGACTGAGTTTTTTTTGGAGAAGAATTTGGGGAGCAAAATCTCTCATTGATTTGGGATGCATGTGAAGAATTGCTGATGGGCATAATATTAACATTTGGAATGATCCAGGGCTGGCCGATGGCGTCAATCATAAGATTTACTCACCGATTGTTCTTGGTTCCAAAGATGCAAGGGTACATGACCTGCTTGATGACTCGCTTGAGGAGTGGTATCAGGAGAAGCTTTGTTGCTGATTTAACGAGGTGGATCGTCAGCTCATCCTGAATATCCCTCTCACACCAGGAATGGGTATTGACCAGATTTTCTGGACTGGGGAACCTCATGAGAGATATTCTGTTCGTTCAGGTTACAAATTGAGGGTCCAAGGATTGGCCCAGGTCTCTACCGATAATTGGTGGAAGTGCCTCTAGTCCCTCACCACTCCCACTAAGGTGAATTTTTTTTGGTGGCAGGTCTGTGCTGGGGTTCTTCCAACCCATGACTTTCTAGTGCAGTGACATTTGGTGGAGGACGACACTTGTCCTTTGTGCTTCCATGAAGTGGAATCCCCTTTGCATGCAATTCTTTCCTGTAAGGGGGTGGAAGGGGTGTGGAAGGTTTGAAGGCTGGATTTTGGTATTTTTTTTGATCTTTCAATTGGGTTGGTCCCAAACCTTACTAAATGGGTGTCTTCTCTAGAACCAAGAGTGGTGGGGCTGATATGCACAATTGCTTGGTTGGTTTCGACTCGACGGAATGAATGCATTTTTCAGATAAAGGTGACCCCTGATCACTTATGGGTGGATAGAGCTTTGGAGTGGATGAATGGTTGGAATAAAAGTGATGAGGGGAATCCTTTGAGTCACACTCGATGAGCGACTCCTGTTTGGTCCCCCCCCCTGAGGGTTTCTTCAAGATTAATACAGATGTTATTGTCTCTGCTCATTCAAGGGTCGGTATTGGACTCATTGCTCATAACAGTGTTGGCCAGATTGTGGAAGCTCAGTGTAGGGTAGTGCCTAACTCATGGAGCCCTGTGGTGGATGAGGCCTCGGCCATCCTCCAGGGTCATCTTTTTACCCGTTCAAAATGTTGGCCCAAGATTCTGGTGGAATCCGACTACCTCGAAGTGGTGAACGCGCTCTCAACAAAAGATGAAGATTCCCAGCCTTATGGCCTCATCCTGAGGAAGATCTGGTCCCTGATCGATGGATTCAATGCATGCAAATTTTCTTTTATCAAAAGAGATGGTAATTAGAAAGCCCATCGTTTGGTTCGTTTTGGAAAATTTTGGGGTGATCATTGTTGGGTGAACTCGTTCTCTGATTGGCTTTGTAATCCTGGTTTCCTTGATCAGTAATTTATCTTTTCCTTCAAAAAAAATATTAATTTTAATCTCTTTTATTAATAAATATTTCATTAATAATTTTTTTAACATTTTTAAAATTTATAAATTTCTAATAAAATATTTAATATACTCTATTAATTTATATAGATATTAAATATATTCATTTTTATTAATAAATATTAATTAATAAATATTATAATATTTTTGAAATTTATTTATTTTTAACTAAATAATTAATATACGGTTTATTACAATATATATAAGTTGAATTTAATAAATTTAGTCATAAATATTATATTAATTATTTAATTATATTAATTAATTAATTATACATGTGTGTTGAAATTATACATTTTTATTAACAAACATTTCATTATTGAATTTTTTAAAAAACAATTAACATTTAATAAATGTATTCATTTTTACTAATTCCTATTTAGTAATTTTATTAAAGAGACATAGAAAGTGCACAAAAAAGTACAAAACAGGAGAAAGTCATGGATTATAGAAATAATGCAGGCATAGTTCATCGGCCATCCCCAATCCCACACACTCCGAAGGAAAGGATCCCAAGCCCGCGAAAATAAACAAAAGTTATCTGTATGGGTGTTCTAGGAGGCAAGAAAATTAGCCACCTTTTTACCTTCCCTCCATGTGTGACGAACCTCCAAGTGATCATTCAGAAGACTCTTAATTCTCTGGATGAGGTAGCTGATGGACCATGGTGTGTAGTTAGTCTTTTGGATACAGTTCTGGATAATCAAAATATCAGTTTCAACGAACTCTAGGAAGAGGTTAATATCCCGACAATGAAGAAGACCGTTGAGCATTGCATGTGCCTTTGCCCGTAGGGAATCCCCCTACCCGTAGACAGCAGAGAATGCCACCAGAACTGATCCCCTAGGATCACGGATGACCCCTCCACCTCACATAAGACCCTCTGTGCTGTTGCGTCGGAAACAGATTGGTTTCAAATATAAACCCAGTTGCGACAACAAAAATTTGTGAGAATCACCAATGTAAACGAAGTGCCAAACCAAACAGCAGAATAACAAATGCGGACACAAATTTTAATGTGGAAAAACCCTCCTTTCGAAGGATTAAAAAACCACAGGGCAACTTCAAGAAAATTCACTATGAATCAGAGAGTACAAAAATCCAAGTTAAACCTGAAACTTGAATCGCAAATACAGCATAAAAACCTGTGCAAAAAACCACACCCTGATATGCCTTCATTGCCTCTCTGATAATAGTCCGTGACAATACGTCACCCTTCAGAGATCAAAATCAAACTTGCAGCGTCGTTGCAGCACCTCGTTGCACAACCTGATTTGCCGCTGCTCGCTGCTGTCCACGCCCTAGAAAATAGTTACCCAAGTAATTGCTCTCCTTGGGTTTTCGCGCACCACCAATTGTTCTTCCCTTGATTCGCCGATTCCCCTTTAATAGGCTCCCATATGCCACATATCTTGATTGAAAAGGAAATCTGAAAATATCTCAAAAAGATACCATGAGATATTACCTGAATCTCATGCTAGCAGATACACGGTGGAAGAATCTTGAATTTCCGAAAAAATATATCTTCAAATCTAAAAGATACATCATATCTAAAAATAATGGAAACACCCATGTGTGGGATGAACTCCAACAATCTCCCCCTTCAGCCCATCGAAGAAGGAGATCGCATCCAACAAACTCAGTTGGAAAGAAAACCAGTTGGTATCGCACCAACAACCATCCTCTGCAGAAAATATGACATCCCTCTTTTGCATCTTTGACGGAAACCTGAAAGCTCCCCCTGCAAAAGAAATCCAACTGCCGAAGTCTTCTTCATACTTATGTCTACACCGCTAATACCAGAATCAACAATATCGGGCTCCCCCGTAACTGTGATCGCCACATAATCTGGAGTACCTGCAGGAATTACTTGCTCCCTCTGCTCAACATCATTCGAGGAGTCAAAAACACTTAGAGTATCACCTCGATCTTTGATTTCCATTCTTTCTTCAATAGTGGCACTCTCTGAAGAAAAAGAATTAGGTGTAAGATCTGAAACACCTGTCATGACAAGCTTCGGCTTCCAAACCTTCTTCAACTTAGTCGACGGTCTTCGAATCATGCACGACGATCGCCACTACCACAAATCTGACGAAGTCCTCTTCGCAACTGGATTCGTCACATCACCACATGCCTTTAAATCTGTCATGTAAAGCATGTCATCCATTTTTCCGCGCGCATAAACCATCGATCCTCTGGACAAAGTCCATCTTCCACCGCCAAATGAACTCCTAAATCCATCAGTATCAAGAGAACTAGCAGATAAAAAATTATGGCGAATACCTGGCACATGTTGCACATCCTTCAATGTCAGTGTACAACCTGCATTTGTAGTGATACAAATATCACCAACACCAATGACATCAGCAGAATCTCCATTTCCCATATTCAATCTACCAAAGTCACCTTCTTCATATGATGAAAATAGCCCCTTCTTTGGTGAAATATGGTATGATGCTGCTGAATCAACCACCCATTCGGTGTACAAATCTAATCTGCGACAATCAATGCCAACTGAAAGTAAATCACCCTCACCCTAAACAAGACTTACGCCGGTATCCTCAGAATCAGTGTCGTGCGTCTTCTTTTCCTTCATAAGCTTTTTCAATTCATAGCAGCGTCTCTGCACATGACCCTCCTTATTGCAAAAGTAGCAATTGACCTTTCTTCTTGTCTTTGACTGACCTCTCTGACTACCGCGTCCATCTTCCACAGCCAGAGTACCACCATAACCTGAAGATTCACCATCATTGGTCTTTCGTCGAGTCTCGTTCATCAACAACGATGAAATCACATCATCCAACTTCAGTGTATCCTTCCCGAACAACAGTGTGGTGACGATATTATCATATGAATCAGGCAACGAACCCAAAAGAAGAAAAGCCTCGTCTTCTTCTTCCATTTCAACAGGTACCGCATTACCTTTATCATAAATCTTGACCGCCACTGAGGATAGCTCCGTCAGAAGTTTGGTGAACTCGTCCAGATGGTTACCTAAATCTCCATTCTCTGGCATTTGCAAATGATACAGCCGTTTCTTCAAATATAAACGATTTGTGAGGGATTTTGATTTATACCTGCTTTCAAGCTTCGCCCAGATCTCCTCTGGATCTGTCAGATTCATCACTTCCCGTAGTGTATTATCACCCAAATACATCTGAATCGTGCTTGTCGCCAACTCTTGCATATCCTGCCAATCATCATCACTCATCGTCTCTGGTTTCTCTGATTTGTTCTTCAACACCTTCGCTATCTTCTCACGAACCAAAATATTTTTAACTCTTTGCTGCCAAAGTATAAAATCATTTTGCCCATTGAACAGTTCAATGTGAGCAGAAATCCCACGGCATGAATCCCCCATATTAATCAGCAAGAAAACACGGATAACCTCCTCTGAGGTAGTGACGTTTCATCGACAGAAGGGTGGCATTTTGTCACAGATTGATATTCCGATACATGGCGTCAGCGGGACTTTATCTCCAAGGTAGGGACGTTTTGTCGACAGAAGGGTGACATTTTGTCACAGATTGATCTTCTGATACATGGCGTCAGTGGGATGTTTATCAGAGAGATGGAATAGGCATATCAGGGTGTGGTTTTCACACAGGTTTTCTATGCTCTCTCATTTGTAATTCAAGTTCAGGAATTACTTGGATTCTTGTATTCTCTGATTCATAGTGGATATTTTGGGAATTGCCCCGTGGTTTTTTAATCCTCCGCATGGGAGAGTTTTTCCACGTTAAAAAAACCTGCGTGTTGATTTATTTATTCTGCTTATATTGCTTCCATATTTCAACAGGTATCTCACGACATTTTTTGGCAAGAAATTTTCGACCCGGATTCGGGATTCTCCCCAACATGTGCAAGACCCGTTGGTATTCAGTTTCAGACCTTGGGTAGGAGGAATTCATTTCACCCATGAGCCATGTGAGTGCACATCCTGTAATAGGATGGGGGTGAAGAACAGGCAATGGGAGATCTCAATGACGGAGATTTAAACCAGTTCTTGATCAAAGACCCAAGATAGGCAGCCAAATTACAAGATCTCGCCACCACCTCCATCCGATACCTGAAAGAGCCTTCATCGAGCTGACCAGATCATCCGGTACCCTGGCTTTCTTCTCTATTTTGTAGCTCGTAGTTCCCAAAAACCGGTTAGAGAGAAAATCATCAATGGTACCACCATAGTGATTGAAGCCGAAGCTCTCTCCCAGCTTCCCCCAGACAGCGTTGGCCCAATCACTGTGGAAAAAGAGGTGCACATTAGTTTCAAACATGGGTCCCTGCAGCAAGCACTTTTGGAAGCAAGGACTCCCTTGCCCATGACTTCCTTATCAGTAGGGATATCATGTTCCCTGATATGCCAAACTAGGAAACAGTACTTTGGAGGGAGTTCCAGACACCAAAGAATGTCGCCCCAATCATCCCGGACTGAAGAGCCAGAAGAGTCGACCCTTAAAGGATAAAGAGCATTTCCAGAAAAAGTACCAGATGAGGCATTCATGAAAATAAATTTATCAGGATCACTATATAGAATAATGTCCCCAAACATTTGAAGTTGATGCGGGATGAGGACGGAATGGATAAAAGAGGGGAACCTGCTAGCTTCAGAGAATGACATGTTTGGAGTCGGACAACCATGAAATCCCAACGAACCTGGCCAGTTATGAAACCAGAAGTTGATGTCACCGCGCCCAATAATCCATCTCGAGTGATGCTGGAGTATATATTCATGGCCATGGATTCTTCTCCAAATCTTGGAGATTCCTCTATGCATCTCAGTTAAGATCGAGAAATTCTTGAGAGAAATAAATCTGGCCCACATGGATCCACCCTCCATTGCCTCCCAAACCAGCCTGGCCTGCATGTAGCGCATTGTTTCTTCAAGGCTCCTGATATTAATACCACATGCCTCTGAGTTTTTTGCCATTATTTCCCACGGTGCCCAGCGAGACCATCCCTCACCATGTGCATCGGAATGCACTCCATCCTTCTTATCATAGTTTTGGGAACACTAGGGGTTGAAAGCACATGAATGGGAATTGAAGTCAGAACACAATTGACGATATTAATGCGCCCAGCGAAATAAAGAAAGCAGTTTTTCCAATTAAGAATATGGCTAGATATTTTGTTGACCATATTGTCAAAGTGATGAATACGTACCCTTCTTAGTGCAATCAGGGCCCCCAATTTTGTTAACTCTCCTCTACGTGTAACGAGCTGAAATGTGGACATTAATTTTATCCTAGTTAATAACTTGGCCACTCCACTTGGTGTACTCAAAATATTTATTGAGGTCCGGGATTGATCGGCTATTCCCATTGACAAAGATCGAGATATCATCCATAAAAACAAGATGGTAAATACCATTAACATTTGATTTTCACCGAAAAGGGAGAATGCTACCATTGGACATGCTCCTTGTGACATTTCTGCTAATAGAATCTTGAACCAGGATAAAGATGTTGGGTGAAAGGGGATCTCCCTATCTAAGGATCCAAACTGACTTAAAGAAACCACACTTCTCTCCCATGAGAGTAATGGAGATCCATGGGGAACTGTAACATCTGAAAAACAAGTCAACAACATCATTATAAAAACCCATCTTCGATGTCACTTTGATAATGAAGCACCACTCCACTCAATTTAATGCCTTATCCATATCAATATTGAGAGCAATATTGGATCCCGGTGTTTTAAAATTGATGTCTCCGACCATTTCCTATGCTTGACCGATAACATCTTGGATAGGTCTACCTTTAATAAAACCATGTTGTTCCTTAGAAACTCAGTCATGCATGTAGATAGGAAAATCTTATATTGATGATGTTGGCCATAACCTTATAGGAACAATTTCACATACTTATGTGTTGGAATTTTTTGATATCAGATGGGTTGTTGACTTTCGAGATAAGAACCGTGGTTGTAGCACAAGCCACCCTGATTTCTACAAAATCCTACTTGATGATATTCCAAGAGGCCATGTAGAAGGAGTTTGGGAAACCGTCAGACCCAAGATAACTTTATGAATTCAAGGAATAAACCACCTCCCATACTTCCTATTCCTCATGGATTCTACCAAGATAGTTGTTGACCGTATCAAAAACCACCATGGGAATATAACCTAGGACGTCTGACTGACCTAATGGGTACTCGGGCTGCATGAGAGGTTTAGGATCTACGATCAAGGATTTAAATTGAGAATCCATCATACCTACCGCTGTGTCTAGGTCATTGTTGTAACATCCATCTTCCATTTAGATATTTGTGATGAAGGCCCTCTTCTTCTCTTTGATACATGTATAGAAATAAGCTGAGTTATGATCTCCTTCTCTAACCCACAAGGCTCTGGAGTGTTCACTTTCCTCCCGCTCCTCTTCCAATACCATTTCGGATAATTTGGATTTATTTTAAGCAATATACCTAAAAATAGAATCATCTCAGACCTCTTCAAGCCTAACCTCTGCATGATCAATGTCCTCTATAATAGCCTCCATCCCTGATAGTCGAGAAGGATGGTTGTCACTCCACAATTGAAGGTACAACCTTAACCGCCAGAGTTTGTTTTGGAAACCCACCCAAGATCTTTCCTGCATTGACTTGGCCCAGGACATGTGAACCACCTTAAAGAAGTTGGGATCCACTGTCCACCTAACTGAAAAGAAGTGCCATTTATTCCCTCTATTGGCTTCATTAGAAACAAAAATACGTGAGTGGTCAGAGATATACCAGGTCAAATTGGAAGCACGAGCAATCAAAGAGGATGATAAGGCATGAATATTTGAAAAACATTTATAATGTCTACACTAGATATAATGATTTCCTTGCTGATTGTTAAATCATTTAAAGCAATAACCAGAATAGCCCAAATCACACAAACCATTGCCCGAAGAAAAGACTGAAAAACCCTCTCTATCTTTCCACAGAACTAGTCCCCCGCCTTTATTTTCTTCAGCCTTCCTGATTTTGTTAAAGTCACCACAAACTAACCAGGGGACATCCTTTGGATTAAACATTTTGAGATCATTCCATAATTACTCCCTTTCAACCGAGTTACACTTAGCATACACAAAGGAGAATAAGAAAGAGAGATTCCCATAGATAACCTTCATAGGGATATGATAATTGGAAAGAGAAAGTTGTTCCACGCTAATTGAGTGATTCCAGAATAGCTAAATATGTTTATTGATTCGGTAACCATGCAAATAGTTTGGAATACCGAGTTTTCAAGAAAACTCCTAGATTTTTGCGGCCTCTGCTACTTGGGCTCTAGCATAGCGATGATAGAAGCTTTGGGACGGTGGGATTTGATAGCGAGAAAGTCAAAATTCACTCGAGAAACAATGTCCCAAGTGTTCCGTATGATTATGTCAATCATTTAATGAGTGAACGCCAGCATTGTTTCCTAGGTGATGGGAAATTCCATGGCAACAAGAGGAATATTGGACAGTTCCCTCTTGGAATGAGACCTGGTACGAACAAAACTGACTAAAGAACCACCATCACATCTTAGTTGTTTTGAAAAAACCATGACTGGGGACAACAACAATGGGCCTACAGAACATGGAAGGCATTTGTCCTGACTATGGAAGGTGCCACAGAGAAATCAGAATATTTGTATTTTAGATCGTCATAAGGAGAAGTGTTGGGAAAGACGGCAAAGTGACTAATGTGCAAACAACCGAAAAGCGAACGCGCAGCAGAAAAAATAAAATTTTTCTCTCCAAATAAAAGTGGATGTGAAGCGACAAAAATAAATGCAGAATATAAAGGTGACACCAGAAATTTTTACATGGAAAACTCAAAAGAGAAAAAACCACGAGACCTAGTTCAGAAATAGAAATCCACTAAAATCAAGAGGTATTAAAGACTATCCAAAATGGAAGGGATCTCAAAAGTAATACTCAAGAATAAATTAGTGAATCAGAGACTGAGAGCAATAAAGATGATCGTCCAAGAAAGGTGATCACCAAATGGGATTTGCTCTCGGTGTTGTTGGTGTGTTGAAATGCCTTGTCACTGACTCCTTATATAGGAAAAAGAATCTGCGTCAAATAATGTCTCCACGTCAAAATCATGTCACCGCGTGAATTAATTCATGTGGTCTTGACCCGAGTTTCTCCTACTTTTATGAGACCATGTGATACTCCAATTGAGAATCCGTTACACAGTGCGCCAATTAAGAAAGACGCCCAACAAGAAGAGGGAAGTAAGGTTGCTATACCACCACTGTAAACATCCACTTACTCCAAAGGCCAATAATTCATCGTGACAGTGGAAGGAACAACAAAGATATTTGATTACTTTTCTTTTAAATCAGCATTAGGAGGAGAGGGAAGAAAGGATGATGAACCATAACTAATCAAAGTCATTGGAAACATAGGCCAGACCCGAGTAAGGAGAGGTGGTCCAGCGAGAAGACCTGGCTTGAAGATGACCAAGGCACGACAGGAACGATCATGATCCACTGAGGCATTGGGAGGATCCTCTGGTGGGAAGGAGGATGAGGGACCTCCTACCTCCGAAACTGACTCCTGAAAAAAAGGAACCTGACATTCCCCAGTGAAAGGAGATGGATCCTGCGGATTGCTGTATCTCTGAGCTTTCCCCGAAGCATTTGGAGTATCATGACAGCAACGACAAACCAGGTGGGAGTGACCAAAAAAATTGAAGAACGCGCAATGGCCAAAAAAATTGAATCCACAGGGGGTGCGTAGGGAACATTCTCAAAAGCTGCATCCGAGAGAATTTTTTCACCCAAATAGTATATTAATTTTTTTAGTATATAAATATATATAATTATATTTCACTCATTTCTAACATGAATTCCCTCAAAATATTTGGAATGACAAAAACCATGGATAAATTCCATGGCCTTGGAAAAATTATTATAAAACAAAATGTACAAGAAAGGAAATTAAGGTTTAAAATGCGTATGAAATATCACAAACAATTCTTCCACATTCACCTCCTTTAAGTATCTCACCCCTTCCAAGGGAGCTATCCTGGCCACTCAGATGTTTGTCTCTCTTCCATGTTATAGGAGCTTGTCAGTTCTCATACAAATCATCCATGTCTGATGATTCATCTTCATCTTTATGTGGCTTAATGTCTCCAATTCCATTGACATTCCCAAAGTCCTCACAATAGACTTCCTTGCTATTAGATCAATTTAAAATATCATGTACTGAAATTTTTTTCATACCGGTACCAAATACCGATGGGATGCCCTCCTCAGTCACCTTCCCTTCCAGGGTTCCACCGATAGTTGGACCACCCACTACATCCTTAAGACCTTCCTGGTCCAAATAGTTTCATTCTAATGTTTTCTCAGTCAAAGACTGTAGAAATAGGTGAAGGGGTCCTAAATTTCCTAGAAGTGACCAGTTGAAAGCCGCCTTCATCCATATGGGTGGAAACCCCTTGACCCGAGGTGGAAGCAACATTAGAAGATTGTTGTTGAGAAGCCATCCCCTTCTTGGCCACATGCTCCCTGGCTACCACAAGATCAATTAGTTTTCAAGAATCCATGGAGACCCTTCTCCGAAGATTTTCAAAAGAAGCATCCTTATCGCGAACATAAATAGGGTTGGAAGCAGTAGGAAATCCACTTCCCTTGTGGTGATCCGACTCGGGATTAGAAGCCACTAGAGGGGAACCTACCAATGCTCCAGCCCAACTGGACACCATTGTATTTTCTAACAAGCCCTGGTTTTGAACAATAATTTAAGATTTAGAATGATTATTGAACTCCTCATCCACTCTTTTCTTACATTTCCTAGATCTAAAATCATTCGACCGCTATTGGAAGAGCTGTTAGTCGGCAATATCATGATCCATTGCTTCATCCGCTGAACCCGCCATCCCTTCTTCCAAAATTTCCACCCTTTACATAAAAGCCTACTTCCCATTCATATCTATTTCCTACACACCAGTAGAGGCATTACAACCTTGAGAATTTAGGGAAACTAGATCATTATCAAAGTTCTTAAGAGATGATACAGTCTCCATTAGCATAGGTTCCCTGCTTTGCATTTCATCATTTTTCTACCCTACAATAGAAACATCATTCAAAGAAACTAAGAGCCCATCGTGTCCAGTCACATGGCCATCTCCCTCCAAGGTCGCCTGTCCTCCAATTTTAGTCTGAGTATGACTATAAATTACACAATTGCATTGATAATTACATTTCATATATCTAAGCTTATTAATACATGAGTTCACATCATGCCCTCATGCAGAGAAAAAATCACAAAAAACCGATCTCCTATAATTTGAAGTGTCATGTCCTATGACCATAATGTCCAAAACAATTTGTGAACCTTTTCATACTCAATTCTCAAATCAAATTCACCATTAACAATATAATGAAATACTTTATTGACTAATGTATAAAAAAAATCCACTTCAAACAAAAAAACATGCAATGTGGACAAATCTGGCTACCTTTGTTTCTTTGTCCATTTTAATGGGGACTCTAATCAACATTACTATGTCAGAAAGTATCTTTCCAAGAATTCAGATCTTCATTTCAGGTACGCCTTTCATTTTTCTGGAGTTTTTAAGAAAAATGGAGTTTTTGGAAACTTTCAAAGTACACGCCGTGTACTTTCTGAGTACACGCCGTGTACTCTTTTCCCGCTCGAAGCCGTGTGCTGGCCGTGTCCGGGCCACACACACAGTGTGTAGGGGTGACGTGGAGGCTGATTTTGGCAGAGTACGGAAAAACCCACTACACGCCGTGTTCTTTAAAAATACACGTCGTGTAATTTTTTTCACTAAACGGACCGGGGTCGCGCCTGACGCACAGAAACGGCTTCTTCTCCATATTCCGTTCGTCCGGGAGCGCCGAGGGTCGTGAATCCTCTCCGAGCCACCGTGCCTCCGTCCGATCTCCATTCCAGCTACCGTCGATTTCATTGGGATCGCCTTGGTGAGCTCTTTCTTCTTCTTTAGCCTTGTTCCTTGGTTCTTTCTCGTTTTCATGTTGTTGTGGGTTGAGAATTTTGTGCGTTTTCTTAGATATACGACGTTATAGGGAGAATCAGTTGTCGTGGTTCAAGTATATCGATCCCCTAGCATCCAGGTAGGTGGTTTGTGCCTTTCTGTAGAAAGTCGATGAATATTTTGTGCAAATTTCACCAATACCCTTGAACGGGGTATTGCGTGTTTCCTATTTTGCCCATGTTGTTTGCCTGCTTTGCTTGATTGCTTGAGTAGATGTATTCGCCTCTGTATATGGTAGTTTTTAATGTACTCTGGATGTTTTCCATGCTTGTTTTTCTTATTTGGCATTTTTCTGGTTGACATGCCTAGTTGTAGGATAGTGGAACTGTTGATATGTTATGCTGTTGAGCCTTAGATTGATAGCCAAGTAGTTCTTGAGGTTTACGTGGATGACACACACATGCTGAGCATGTTAGTTTCACATAGGACGGTGAGAACCTAGTGTAGTAGACCATAGGGAGAATAGACTTAAGGGCTTCTCCAGAGTGTCTTTTAATACGATGCAAGTCCACAGAGGGAATTGAAAATGAGTGCTTCCTCGAAGAGTCTGTAGTTCCTCGACGCGGGTCACAGGGGGAATGAGATGTTGAGTGCTTCCCCAGAGAGCCTTTAGTACGATACGAGACTATAGGGGGGAATTGATAGTGAGTGCTTCCTCATAGAGTCTATTCTTAGCTGAACCAGAGGGGTGAGGCTGTGTGTGCATCCTAGAGGGTTGCTAGTACTTATAGGTTGAACCATAGGGGTTAGGCTGTGAGAGCTACCCAGATGGTTACCTATTTCCTTCTTGCTGCTGTTGTTACTTGTGTACTTTATATGCCAGAATTATGGATTGTAGCTGCTGTGTGCTTTTCTGTTTACTGCTTCCTGCACTTTTACTTGCCTTGTATTCATTGACTATTAGGCACATATCTTTGGGTGATTTCCTACTGGGATTGTATCTCACACCCTGTTTGGGCCATGCTTTTGGGCCCAAGCAGACTTTGTTGTTGCAGGAATAGATAAGGGCAAGCGCCCTTCGACTTCCGGTACGTGATTTCTTGGAGCTGGAGAGCAAGGGACCGAGATAAGGCTTGTGATGCTGAGGAGTTTACTTTATTTTCGTTTGCACTTTGTTTTTCTAGTTGTACTTCAGCACGTTGGTTTGTTTACTACTTTTCATAGGCATATGTACCATGTTGCATCATCATTATTTTATACATTACTTTAGCTATTCAATTCAGTTGTTGTATGTTGTTTACTGTTTCCGTTATTGTGTCTGGTTGTTCTTCCGCTGTATACTTTACCGAATGAGGGCATAGTTTCCCCACCGACTCACCAAGGCCCTCACTGCTAGTCGGTAGCCTCTGGTGTTTGGGAAAACGCGCTTGAGGTCATGTGACGAACTGGGTACGGGGCACCAGTGGAGGGGCTCCGGATTCAGGTCATTACAAATTGGTATCAGAGGAGTTCTTTTCTCTTGCCTTACTATTTGGAGACTTTAGCCAAGGATAGGACAGATTCAGTACTTAGTATTAAGCTGTGCTCGGGAATAGCTAACCCGTGTACAGGGAAAAGCCGTACTACCTCGTTAATTGCAGTTTGCTGGTTTTGAGATTTTACGGTTGATATGATTTCACCTAGAGTGATTCACATGCTTTGTGTTGTTATTTTCTTGACGATTTCAGTTCTATTTCTGTCACAACCCGATGAGAAGAGGGTATTCCATCTCATGCATCATATAGGCACTTGTAGAAATCACATGCCGTTCATTCTTGCCATGTCATCTAGGGTGCATTAGCGATTGCATGCTGTTGTGATAGTCTTTGTGTAGATTATGCATGCTGTTGTGATAGATGATTGATATAATCTCTACTTCCTTGTTACAGGATTGATTGCTTCCTACTTTGCTTAAATGAACGGAAAATTTTGATTCTTGAGGTGTTATGGGCCCTCTAGAATCGGAAATTGGTGGATCATGATCCTGTTTTCTCTTGTCTATGACTGTAGGAGATTCCAAACTTTGATTCATGGGGAGTATGGGCCCTCATAGATCAAAATTTGGCACCTATTCTTCATGTTTTCAGTGTTTCTGGGATTCTGTGTAGTTTCTGAGCTACTGCCTAGAAAAACCCAGAATACACGGTGTGTACTTTTCGGATACATGCCGTGTAGTTTTCAGGACATGTCACTGAGTGTGTGAGAAGAAACATGGTTTCGTGAGAGTAAATTCAGGAACATGCCGTGTACGGTTGGTACACGCCGCGTAGTTTGGATCCATGTACCCGGTCGTGTCACTAACAACATGGGTCGGGGAAGCTCGAGTAGAACACGCCATGTTGTAAAGGAACACTCCGTGTAGTCCCATCCAGGTACCCGGTCGTGTCATGAACAACGTGGGTCAGCGTCACCTTCTCTTAGACACACCGTGTTGTTTTCAGAACACGCTGTGTAGTCTTGCTCAGGTACCCGACCGTGTCACGAACAACACGGGATGATGTCACCTTCACCTATACACGTCGTGTTTGTTCGGAACATGCCGTGAAAGGTACAACCTTGTAGACGGCCATTTATTTTAACAACATGGGCCGCCGAAGCCTTGTCTCGTACACACCGTGTTTTTTTTAGAACATGCAGTGTAGTGTCGAGTTATGTCGAACCGTGTTGGTTGGCTGTGTTAGGAGACTCGGGCAGGGGAATAGTTTTCAAGTACACGCTGTGTGTTGGGTTAACACGCCGTGTAGTTTGAGGTGTTACACGAGTGGTAGGGAAGGGGTACTGATTATCCACTAAATGAGGCTAATATTAATTGGTAATATATATAATATTCATGTTCTTTATTATTCATAAACACCATTTTAGTGCATTTTACACTTTGAACATCATTTCACATTATGATTGTAATACCTTCTTAAAATGCACTATTATGTGGTACATTTTTTAACATCATTTAAAGTACCAAATGATTCATCTGATTATAAATATTTTAATTTGATATTTTTGGAAATTGATCTACACTCTAATATAAACATGTTTCATTCAGGGATCAATGGAGAATTCATGGAGGATGATGGAGATATTTGGCAATGAAAGGAAGCAATTCTGGAGAAGGTAGGTTGGACACCAGCCCACTGATGAGACTATGGGGCCCAAAATACAGGCCCAATGAATCCCAACTTTCGTGGGATTATAGAAAAAATGTAGAGGAACAAATAACGCTTCAGGAGCCAATGCTAATTCGGCCTCCATGGTGTCCATTTAGGCGCCCCAAGTTAGAGACACAATTCTGGGCCAGATTCTGCAGCCCAGAAAAACAACCCACTCATTTGATCTTATCTCGGAATCCACAACTCTAAATGGGCCAAAATTTTACAGAAAGTTATAAGACATCAGGATATACATTTTATTATTCTATGACCCACTCAGATTAGGCCATCTAGAAGTTCATAAAAATGCGTCTGTTCGGTGGATGAAAGCTGGATGCCACCTCGGGTCAAATGTGGAAAAGTCCAAATTCCACAAGCTTTCCACCACCTATGGCCTACCAAAATTAATTGAGATGCTTTGTACTGTTGGAGGCTCGACCCAAAGGCTCAAAAATTCCTATTTAAGGCAGTGGTGTTGGAGGATTTAGGAATCTTTGAGCTTGTTTTCATCTTAATGTTATGCTGCCAATTTCTCTTTGTAATGTTCTTCCTTCACATGTAAGTTGTTTTAATTCATCCTTGTTTCTTAATAAAAGTTCTTCTTCTATTATCATTATGTTCTTCTACTTATCACTTTGATACTGTTTGATCAAGGTGTGAACTTGTTCATACCAAACCTTGTGAGATTATCACACAACGGTGGAGTGATTGTTATTTTATTGCGTTTTTTTTACTTCTCCATTTCCTCCCTCATGAGTCTACTTTCCGCTTCCATTGAAACCATAGAATCAATGGAGGGCTAACCCACTTATGGGTTGATACAAGGGAGTATAAAGGGGATGGATTGGATGTTATTTATCACCTCATTAATGTATAATCAGTTCTTTAATTGAGATTTTTATTTGATGATTTTTAAACTCCATCATCCTTGTTGAATTTAAGGCCACACACTTCAAGTGCTAATATGAACCTTTACCTTGAAGTGATCAAAACTTTGATCCTTCAAGTGTATAGGTTATTAGTATTAAAGGGTGTAGGCATTAAACTAGTAAGTTATGATGTTGTTTTATCTCCTTAAATGAACCCATCTCAAATATAAGAAATTGAAATCATTAAAAAGAAAATACGTCCAATCCACCCCGAGCGATAACCTAGGATAAACTCATTCTTTTAAATTGAATTCACTTAAGTATCTTAGAGTTCCATTAAACCCATATAAAATCAACCCAAGTTGGCCACTTCATAGCCAAAAATAGTCCTTAGAATGTGTGTGTTTATAGGTTACTTCTTAGGTCTCTGTGGATTCGATAACCCAAGCTAGACTACAAGGACCGTTCTACCTTCATCTCTTTGGTAAATTTGAGTGAGAATCAAATTTTGGCGCCATTTACGGGGACCTATGTAAGTTATCTTAGACACTATCATCCTTTTTTTCATTCTACATCTCTTTTCTCACTCCTCACTCCTATGGAAGTCAATTTTGAACAAGTCCAAACATGGGAAACCTATCCCTACTTTGATCACCCAACCCCATGTACGATGTAAAATGACCATCCTAATTCCTACTTGTGGGATCATAAACAACCTACTGAACCACAATTTTTTTATTCATATGATCCACAATACATTCCAACATATTATGATTTCCAATCCGAACAAGGCCAATCTGAACATCCTCCTATGGAATTCCAACAACATAATTATCCACCTGAAATAGACCATATTTCTCAACCCCTTACCCATCATGATCCACAACCATTACTTGAAAAATTGTGTCAACAAATGGAGATAATGAATTTTGAGGTTTCATCATTGAGGTTATAACTACAAAGCATTAAAAATTGTGAGGAACCCATCCCTATACAAACTATCCCTTCCATAACCTTATGTGAAGTGTCTAGTTTCTCACAAACCTCTCATGAATTTACTGAAGAGAAAACATTTGGATTTGGGGAAGATAAAGAGGATCAAGGAATTGTTGAAGGGTATTTAAATCAAGAGGAAATTGACTTTTTGGATTCAAAAGAGGATAATTTGACATAATGGATTGAGTCTCCTAAGTATAACTCCATTGATGAATTTTCAAAAACACCAACCATTGAACCATTGAGAGAAATCACAAACATTGAATCCATACCCATTCCTAATACTGTTCTTTCAAATTTTGTGGTTGAATCTTCTGATCAAAATGAAATAATTTTGTTGAGGAATTTGAAAAATGAAACTGAGTTGGATTCAAGTTCCCAACCTGTGTCTGAAGGTCCTATCCAAACTGAGCTCAAAATAAT
Organism: Viscum album; assembly: GCA_963277665.1. Taxonomy (NCBI): domain Eukaryota; kingdom Viridiplantae; phylum Streptophyta; class Magnoliopsida; order Santalales; family Viscaceae; genus Viscum; species Viscum album. The sequence goes on from OY728154.1 coordinate 114,936,787, forward strand.
TTTCCTTACTTCCCCGCTCAAGTATCACTTTATAGGATATAATCATGACATTTCAATTAGAATTAACTCTTATCTTGAAACCAAAAATGTTGGAATGATCATTGATGTTGTTGGAAAGACTATAGTGGAAACTGGATCAACCATTTCTGATATTCCTTGGAATTTCCCAATCATTGTAGAACATAGGTTTATACATGACACAAATTATAAACAAATAATCAATCTAAATAAAGTGGAAGTGGAGAAATTTGGGGTCCTTAAAACGTTGAAAGTTGGTATTGGGTAAGTTGGGGGGTTCATGTCGAGCTAACGACATTAAACAAAGCACTGCATGGGAGGCAACCCATGGTTTTCAAGTTTCCAATAATTTTGTTATTGTAATAAACATTATATTTTAAATAGTATTAATGAATCATTTTGATATTTAAAAATAAAAAAATAGACTATTGACCTGTTCTTCTATTATGACTATGGATGGGTACGAAAGGGGTGCACCATATTCATCTGTGTCACGTGGTGTGATTTTTGAGTAATACCTTACCCAAAAATTTAAAAATAAGACAATATATCATCAGTTTATTTTATATATATACTTATATTTTACTTATATATATATATAACGTTTTGTTTTGTTTGTTTGTTTTCCTTTTTCCACAAGGGAACTCTGCAAGTGGCATGGATATCAAAGGATTAAAAGGGAGCATCAATAATTTCAACTTCAACCACCAGGTGACTTCATTCCATGATCCTCATTTTCAAAATCCTTTTTGAACATTAATTCTCTACCTCTACCCCCTTCTAAATTTTCTTTTATTTAAACACTGGGGACATTGTTGTTTTAAGTTGGGGGGAAGATAAGTTAAAAAATGCTTTTGTGTAAAAAAATGAATGATTTGAAAAAAATTGTAAAAATGGAAGGAAAAATTCCTTTAACTTTGAACATGGTAATACACATTGCACACTTTGAAACTGAATATCAAATAATTTAGCATGCCCTGATTCTGATTTTAATCCTTGTATAATTTCATGAGCATATATTTTGGAAAGTGTGGCTGTCCAATGTGATATTTCATTGTTTATATTTTCATCCAAATAAAAAAAATCACAATGCACGTCCTTTGGATAGTGGGGTATTAGTTTGATTTCATGGGGTCCCCTAAATAAATAGCATAGGTTTGGTAATCATTTTAGTTTAATATGAGTATTCAAAAAAAAAAATGAAAAAAAATTAAGCGTAGAGCAATGAAATGACCTAATGCATGGCTTTTGGCACTTGGGGATCATGACTCCATAGTTGTCTGGCCCAGAGTTAGTAATTTTATCTCTATTTTTGGTAATTTGAATTTTTTTACTGAGTTAACTTGAGATTATGCCCAAGTATGTGGGCTTCACTTGGTGCCCTAAGGTATTTGAGCCTGGGAGTCATCAGAAAAGTCTCGCTACAAGGGTTGACTCTTTTGAGTGCAACTTCAATTACCATGCAAAATTGCAAAAAAAAAAACAAAAAAAAAACCACAAAAAAACAAAAAATGAATACAATAAAAAAATGAATACTCATCTTAATATTGAAATGTGATTCTACCTAGCGCTTCCATCACTCCCCCCTTGAATAAAAATGAACCCCCATGTCTATTGTGATGCACAACACATCCTCATACTTAATTGATATTGGATGAAATATGGAAATGAATTTGAACAAAGGAATGGGCTTGGGATTGGGATATAATTATGAAACTATCTTGTATTAAAATATTTTGATGGGTTTCATGATTTTTTTGGTATAAGGGTTTTGGTGATCACTGTGTATTAAAATGTTTTTGGAAAAGGGAATTCGAATTTCATATTGTTGAGATATATTTTGCTCGGGACTAGCAAAACTCAAGTTGGGGGGTGTGATTAGCCATTAAATGAGGCTAATATTAATTGGTAATATATATAATATTCATGTTCTTTATTATTCATAAACACCATTTTAGTGCATTTTACACTTTGAACATCATTTCACATTATGATTGTAATACCTTCTTAAAATGCACTATTATGTGGTACATTTTTGAACATCATTTACAGTAAAAAATAATTCATCTGATTATACATATTTTAATTTGATATTTTTGGAAATTTATCTACACTCCAATATGAACATGTTTCATTCAGGGATCAATGGAGAATTCATGGAGGATGATGGAGATATTTGGCAATGAAAGGAAGCAATTTTGGAGAAGGCAGGTTGGATACCAGCCCACTGATGAGACTGTGGGGCCCACAATACAGGCCCAATAAATCCCAACATTCGTGGGATGATAGAATAAATGTAGAGAAACAAATAACTCTTTAGGATCAAATGATAATTCGGACTCCATGGTGTCCATTTAGGCTCCCCAAGTTAGAGATACAATTCTGGGCCAGATTCTGCGGCCCAGAAAAACAGCCCACTCATTTGATCATATCTCGGAATCCACAACTCCAAATGGACCCAAATTCACAGGAGGTTAGAAGAAATCCGGAGCTCCATTTTATTCTTCTATGACCCACTCAGATTAGGCCATCTAGAAGTTTATACAAACGCGTCTGTTCGGTGGATGAAAGCTGGCTGCCACCTCGGGTCAAATGTGGAAAAGTCCAAATTCCACAAGCTTTCCACCACCTATGGCCTACCAAAATTAATTTACACGCTTTTTACTGTTGGGGGATCGACCTAAAGGCTCAAAAATTCCTATTTAAGGTAGTGGTGTTGGAGGATTTAGGAATCTTTGAGCTTGTTTTCATCTTAATGTTATGCTAACAATTTCTCTTTGTAATGTTCTTACTTCACATGTAAGTTGTTTTAATTCATCCTTGTTTCTTAATAAAAGTTCTTCTTCTCTTATCATTATGTTCTTCTACTTATCACTTTGATACCATTGGTTCAAGGTGTGAACTTTTTTATACCAAACCTTGTGAGATTATCACACAACGGTGGAGTGATTGTTATTTTATTGCGTTTTTTTACTTCTCCATTTCCTCCCTCATGAGTCTACTTTCCGCTTCCATTGAAACCATAGAATAAATGGAGGGATAACCCACTTATGGGTTGATCCAAGGGAGTATAAAGAGACTGTATTGGATGTTATTTATCACCTCATTAATGTATAATCAGTTCTTTAATTGAGATTTTTATTTGATGATTTTTAAACTCCATCATCCTTGTTGAATTTAAGGCCACACACTTCAAGTGCTAATACGAACCTTTACCTTGAAGTGATCAAAACGTTGATCCTTCAAGTGTATAGGTGATTAGTATTAAAGGGTGTAGGCATTAAACTAGTAAGTGAAGATGTTGTTTTATCTCCTTAAATGAACCCATCTCAAATATAAGAAATTGAAATCATTAAAAAGAAAATACGTCCAATCCACCCCGAGCGATAACCTAGGATCAACTCATTCTTTTAAATTGAATTCACTTAAGTCTCTTAGAGTTCCTTTAAACCCATCTAAAATCAACCCAAGTTGGCCACTTCATAGACAAAAACAGTCCTTAGAATGTGCGTGTCTATAGGTTACTTCTTAGGTCTCCGTGGATTCGATAACCCAAGCTAGACTACAAGGACCATTCTACCTTCATCTCTTGGGTAAATTTGAGCGAGAATCAGGTACACGCCCATGTCAGTGGATTAAGAAGACACACCGTGTAGTTTTTATACACTTCGTGTAGTCGTGCTTTGTAAAATTGTGTGTTTTCCTTCCCCTATTCCTATTTGGTACTCTTTTTTTCTCTGTCTTTGTTAATTCTGATCTATGGTGTGCTTTTGATCTTTCAGAGCTATGCCTCCGAGACATCCTCCGGTTGTACATCTGTCGTCAGGTAGTGATCAGATGCCAAATATGGATGATTAGGGACTTCCCGCCGAACCTCCAGTCAGGCCAGCCTTGGCACCGGATGTCATACCAGTTGGAGGCACTGATGCACAGTTCAGGGAAGGTTTTCTGAGGATGATGCAGACCTTTCAGGGAGCACCGCCTCCTGCCACGACTATGACAGACTTGACGCGGGTTTTTCAGCAGCATCATCCTCCCACATTCTTGGGGGAAGGAGGACCTCAGGGTGCAGAGTCATGGCTGAAAGCCATGCTGACTACCTTCGAGCATCTGGAGACACCTCCAGAGAGGAGGGTCAATATTTCCACCTACATGATCTAATACTCCGCCAAGAGGTGGTGGGACGTGATCTCACAGGTGGGTTGTCAACATGTTATGACTTGGGAGGAGTTTCAACACGTCTTTTATGACTACTTCTACCCGGATACCCTGAGGGCCGACCGAGCCCGGGGGTTCATGAGCTTAGAGCAGGGTACTCTTTCTGTCATGGAGTACTCCTATCATTTCACTGAGCTGCAGCATTTCACACCCCTCCGGGATGGGAGTGGGGTGTTCTTGGCAAGGAATTTCGAGGATGGTCTCAGGCGGGAGATCCGCTCATAGGTGAATGTCTTCCAGTTGTCTTCCATCACTTCCATCGTCAACCAGGCACTGATTGCAGAGTGAAATCTGAGAGACTCTGGAGCTGCGCTCCAGGGTGGTTCTACTTCCAGATCTAGTTTTCCTCCATATGATAGCAAGAAGCACCATAGGGAGTCTACGCGCGGTGATCCGAGGAAGCAAGATGCATCATCAGGAAGCCAGGTGGTATGCTACCAGTGTGGCCGGTCAGGGCACACGAGGCTGCAATGCCAGAGAGACCCCGTGGAGTGCCGATCTTGCAGCAAGATGGGTCACCTTCAGAGTTTCTGCCAGGTTTTCTCACCAACAGCTGGTGACCAGGGTTCTTCCATGACTCCTTTTTTAGGAACAACACCACCAGTTTCTCACCAGTCGGGGAACTGGAGTTCTTACGACCATTCGGGCCGAGGTGGAGGTCGAGGCCATGGCAGTCAGCCACCATTCCCTCAGCACCAGCAAGGTGGATCAGCTCAGAGTGGTCAGCCAAGGGTGTAGGGCCACGGTACATGCCAGTCTTTCGCCGTGGAGCAGACCTATCAGGAGCAGGATCCCGACCCTTCTACAGTTCAAGGTACAATTTTATTATCCTCAGTTTTATCTTCATCTCTTTTCGATATGGTTTCTACACATAGTTTTATCTCTATTGCTGCTGTAGAGAGCGTTGGGCTCTATGTCTTTTCTTCTACCGACTCGTTGACACTAGACACACCTTTGGGGACGAGGACATCTAGTGTACACCAGTGTAGAGAGTGCCCTCTCAAGGTTGCAGGGTATCGTTTCTTATGGGATCTCTATGTCCTAGAGATAACAGGATATGATGTCATTCTTGGGACGGACTAGTTGGTTCCCTTCCAGGTAGTCGTTGACTGTTATCGCCACAAAGTGAGTTTCGTTTCACCAGAGGGTGAATCTTTTCTTCATAGAGGAGAATGAGATGTTCAGGCGAGTCGAGTAGGAATCAAGCATCATGGGCTAGGAAGGGTGACAACCCAGATTTCTAGTCTTTATCTGGATGATCAGGGTACTTCACAGTTGGACTTTCCTCCAGTGGTGGATCATTTCAGGGACGTCTTTCCAGAGGACTTTTTGGGTTTGCCTCCGGAGCGTGAGGTAGACTTTTCTATTGAGCTCGTTCCAGGAGCAGCACCAGTGTCCATTCCTCCTTATAAGATGGCCACACCTGAGTTGTAGGAGATCAAGAAGAAGTTGGAGGAGTTGCAAGAAAAGGGTTTCATCCAACCCAGTACTTCTCCTTGGGGTTCTCCTGTCCTGTTTGCGAAGAAGGCAGATGGTACCCTTCGACTTTGTGAGGATTATCGGAAGCTAAACCAGTTGACGGTCAAGAACTGATATCCCTTGCCGAGGATCGATGACCTCTTTGATCAGCTTCGAGGAGCCTAGGTGTTCTCGAAGATCGAATTGAGTCCCGGTTATCATCAGTTGCATGGTAGTCCATCAGATATACCTCTGACAGCCTTCAAGAGTAGGTATGGTCTATACGAGTATACAGCCATGCCGTTCGGTCTCACAAATGCGCCTGCAGTTTTCATGGCACTGATGAACCGAGTGTTCCATCCTTACTTGGACTCCTTCTTCATGGTATTCGTTGACAATATCTTGGTGTACTCTCATACTCGACATGACTATGATACCCATATTGAGATTGTTTTGAGTACATTGAGAGAGGATCGACTTTATGCTAAACTCTTGAAGTGCTACTTCTGGATGGATCAGATTCAATTTTTGGGTCATGTCATCTCAGAGGCAGGAGTATCGGTGGACCTAGAGAAGGTGAGAGCTGTAGTTTCCTGTGAGCATCCAAAGAACGTTTTTGAGGTACAGAGTTTCCTAGGGCTGGATGGATACTACAGATGCTTCATTAAGGACTTTTCACGCCTAGTAGTACCTTTGACAGGTCTAACCAAGAAGGGGGTGAAGTTCTTATGGTTAGATTTTTGTGAGTCAACCTTTCAGGAGCTGAAGGGAAGGTTGACATCGGCACCGATACTAGTCTTTCCAGAGCTAGTCAAGAGCTATACAGTCTATTGTGATACTTCAGTTATCAGGCTAGGAGCTGTGCTTATGCAGGGAGATGGAGTCGGTGCATACGTGTCTCGACAGTTGAGGCCACATTAGAGGAACTACCCTATGCGCGATCTGTAGTTGGAAGCTATTGTTCATTCCTTACGCTATTGGAGACACTATCTTCTGGGAGAGCACTTTTTGGTCTTTACCGACCACAAGAGTCTCAAGTATATATTTACTCAGCATGATCTGAATCTGAGACAACGCAGGTGGGTCGAGTATCTTTAGTCTTTTGATTTCGAGCTTGCCTATATGCTGGGAAAGGGCAATGCAGTGGTAGATGTGTTGACTAGGAGAACTTAGATTCAGGCTATTCAGGAGGCCAACAGTGAGTGGCAACTTATGGATCTGTTCTCTGAGATGCATCTGGAGGTGCACGACAGACATGGATAGACTTTCCTATCTTATGTAGCTGTTTCCTCTACACTACTAGATCGGGTATGGATGAGGCAACTATTAGAATCCGAAGGCTTAGTCCTATGGGAGAGCATATCAAGAGAGGACCCTCTTCCTGGATGGACAGTAGGTAAGGATGAGATCTTGCGTTTCCAAGGACGCGTATGGGTTCCAACAGACATACGTGAGGAGCTGATGCAGGATTTTCATTCCTCAGTTTGGGTAGTTCATCCTGGCATCACCAAGATGTATCAGGATCTTCATCGCCAGTACTGGTGGCCAAGTATGAAGAAATATGTTACTGGATTTGTCATGAGATGCTCTACTTGTCAGCAGGTGAAGGCAGAGTAGCGGCGACCAGCAAGCCTTTTACAGTAGTTACCCATTAAGAAGTGGATGTGGAATGATGTTGCAATGGACTTCGTGATTGGGTTGTCGAGGTCGCCTCGAGGGAACGATGCTGTTTGGGTTGTCGTCGACAGGCTCACAAAGGTTGCTCACTTCTTTCCGATCAAGGAGATCTTCAGTGTTGATGATCTGGGATGACTTTACATCAGAGGGATTGTACGTCTGTATGGAGTTCCACACTCTATTATTTCAGAAAGGGATGCACGCTTTACTTCTCAGTTCTGGCAGGGGCTTCAGAAGGCCTTGGGTATACAGGTAGTTTTGAGTACATCATACCATCCCCAGACTGATGGTCAGTCTGATCGCATGATTCAGGTGCTAGAGGATGTGATCAGAGCTTACATCCTGGACTTTGGCGGTTCTTGGGAGAAACATATCCCTCTGGTGGATTTCTCCTACAACAACAGTTTTCAAGTGACTATTCAGATGACACCTTACAAGGCTTTGTACGGTAGTCCATGCCAATCACCCTTATGCTGGCTGGAGTCAGGAGAGGCAGCTTTGCTGGGACCTCATCTTGTTCAGGAGACTTCAGAGCAGATAGAGTTGATTCAGAAGAGGATGGCCACAACACAGTCTCGACAAAAGTCTTATGTTGATCAGCAGAGACGACCTCTGGAGTTCGAGGTCGGGGATCAGGTTTTCCTGCGTGTCGCACTAAGGTTGGGACACAAGAGGATTCCGAGGCAGGGTAAGCCTTCACTGCGGTACGTCGGGCCATTTGAGGTTTTGGAGAGAGTTGGGTCGGTCGCCTATCGGTTGCAGCTACCCCAGAGGTATTGGACCATGCACGACGTCTTCCATGTCTCTTTGCTCCGATGTTACTTTTCAGACCCATCTCATGTATTTCAGCCTAGGTAAGTTGAGCTCGAAGCGGATGCATCGTTTGAGGAGCATACCATCCTGATTGTCAATCGCAGTCTGAAGGTTCTCTGTGGGCGGTATGTCCCTCTTGTATGGGTGCTATGGCAGCATGGGCAAGTACATGATGAGACCTAGGAGAGGGAGACTGATGTACGATCGCAGTGGCCAGAGCTTTTCAGGGTTTCTTCTTCTACGCCTTGATAGGGAAATTCGGGGACGAATTTCTTTAAGGGGGGAAGTTTGTAAGAAACTGGATCTTCGTTTCATGTACGCCTTTCCTTTTTCTGGATTTTTTAAGAAAAATGGAGTTTCTGGAAAATTTTGAAGTACATGACGTGTACTCTTTTCCCTCTCAAAGCCGTGTGTTGGCTGTGTCCGGGCCACACACACAGTGTGTGGTGACGTAGAGGCCGATTTTGGAGGAGTACATAAAAACCCACTACACGCCGTGTACTTTAAAAATACACGCCATGTACTTTTTTTTCACTAAATGGACCGGGGTCGCGCCTGACGCACAAAAACGGCTTCTTCTCTAGATTCCGTTCGTTTGGGAGCACCGAGGGCCGCAAATCTTCTCTGAGCTGCCGTGCCTCCATTCGATCTCCGTTCCAACTTCCGTCGATTGCGTTGGGATCACCTCAGTGAGCTCTTTCTTCTGATTTAGCCTTGTTCCTTGGTTCCTTATCATTTTTAAGTTGTCGTGGGTTGAGCATTTTGTGCATTTTTTCATATCTACGACGTTCTAGGGAGAATCAGTCGTCGTGGTTCAAGTATATCGATCCCCTAGCATCTAGGTAGGTGGTTTGTGCCTTTCTGTAGAAATTTGATGAATATTTTGTGAAAATTTCACCAATACCCTTGAACGGGGTATTGCGTGTTTCCTATTTTTCCCCTGTCATTTGCCTAATTTGCTTGGTTGCTTGAGTAGATGTATTCAACTATGTATATGGTAGTTTTTAATGTAATTTGGATGTTTTCCATGCTTGTTTTGCTTGTTTGGCGTTTTTCCGGTTGCCATGCCTAGTTGAAGGATAGTGGAACTGTTGCTATGTTATACTGTTGAGCCTTAGATTGATAGCCAAGTAGTTCTTGAGGTTTACTTGGATGACACACGCGTGCTGAGCATGTTAGTCTTACACAGGACTGTGAGAACCTAGTGTAGTAGACAACAGAGAGAATAGACGTAAGGGCTTCTCGAGAGTGTCTTTTAATACGATGTGAGACCACAGGGGGAATTGACAATGAGTGCTTCCTCAGAGATTCTGTAGTTCCTCGAAGCAGGCCACAGGGGGAATGAGACGTTGATTGCTTCCCCAGAAAGCCTTTAGCACGATACAAGACTATATGGGGAATTGACGGTGAGTGCTTCCTCAGAGAGTCTATTCTTAGCTGAACCAGAGGGGTGATACTATGTGTGCCTCCTAGAGGGTTGCTAGTACTTGTAGGTTGAACCATAGGGGTTAGACTGTGAGAGCTACCCAGAGGGTTACCTGTTTCATTCTTGTTGTTGTTCTTACTTGTGTACTTTATATGCTAGAATTATGGATTGTAGTTGTTGTGTGCTTTTCTGTTTACTGCTTCCTGTACTTTTACTTGAATTGTATTCATTGACTGTTAGGCACAGATTTTTGGGTGATTGCCTACTGGGATTGTATCTCACACCCTATTTGGGACATGCTTTTGGGCCCAAGCATACTTTGTTGTTGCAGGAATAGATAAGGGAAAATGCCCTTCGACTTCCGGTACGTGATTACTTGGAGCTGGAGAGCAAGGGACCGAGCTTAGGCTTGCGATGCTGAGAAGTTTACTTTGTTTTCTTTTTCACTTTGTTTTTTTTCTTGTACTTCAGCACGTTGGATTGTTTACTACTTTCCATAGGCATATGTACCATATTGCATCATCATTATTTTATACATTACTTCCGTTGTTCAGTTCAGTTGTTGTATGCTGTTTACTGTTTCCGTTATTGTGTCTGGCTATTCTTCTGCTGTATACTTTATCGAATGAGGGCATAGTTTCCCCACCAACTCACCACGGCCCTCGCTGCTAGTCGGCAGCCTCTGACGTTTGGGGAAATGCCCTTGAGGTCATGGGGAGAACCGGGTACGGGGCACCAGTGGAGGGGCTCCGGATTCGGGTCGTTACAATCTTAGGGTTCCAAAGAATCCCTTTAATACATACACCTTGACACAGAATTGAGAAGTTGAATTACCAACCTCCAGAGGATTAAACTTCTTGTCCCATTCTTAAAAGAGCATAAAACTAGGCTTGAGAGAAATCAAACCAAAGCCCTATACCTACATATTCAATTCCTCAGAAGGGAAAGGAATGTGAAAAAATCCATGACATGGTTATCTTGACTGAGGTTTGATGCTTTTTATCTAGGACCTTTCGGTTTCCCATTGTTCCTTAAAAGTTTTTTTTGAAATAAAAATACTTATTAATAGTAGTAATATATTATATTTTTAAAAGGTAAAATTTATTTATTTATTTTTAATATTATTTCAGTTAATATTATTATTTGATTTTTTCTTTTATATTTTATATTTTTTTTAGAATTTAATAATTTTCTAATATTTATATATATGTATATATTTACTATTATTTAATATTTTCAATATGTGTCCATCATCATTTCAATATATATCCATATTTATTTTTTTTAATAATTTGTATAATTAGTAAATCTTATTCATCTGTTTAATATTTTTAAATTCTACTCATTTTCAATTATTCAATTTTAATCATTTTTAACATTCATGAATTTAAGATTATATATTCATTAATAATGTTAAAAATATATTGATAAATAAATATTTATCAATAAATATATTTATAAATGTATATTTATTATATTTATAAAATTATATATTTATAATTATAACTAAATAAATAATATTTTAATTAAAATATTTATTTAATTATAAATAAATAATTATATAAATAAATAATTATAAAATTATAATAAATTTATTTAAATAATTAATGTATTTACTATATTAATATTTATATTAATATTAATATTTATATTTAATTATTATATATATATATATATATAATTATGTATATATATATATAATTATATCGATATATTTATAAATATATATAATTATATAATTATATAGATATATTTATAATTATATACAGATATTTATAACTATATTTACAAATATATTTATTTATAATTATAATTATAAATATATATCTAAAATTATATTTATAAATTCATATTTACAATTCTTTTAATATATTCTTAATTATATAATTAATTATTTGTTTATAATTATGTATATTTATATTTATTTATATTTATATTTTTAAATAGATATTTACACTTCTTTAAATATAATTATAATTATATACATTTACATTTAAAACAATTATTAATAAAATATTTATTAATAAAAATTTATAAATTATATATATAGTAATAAATAGTATATTAATTATATATATTTTAAAATAAATTATGAATATTGTCTGCTTTTCTATTAAGAATAAAACCAACTTTAGGTAAAAATATGTGCTAGTGGCCTAGCCCTCAACCTATTGGGCAGATCGTCACATAGGAGGCCCAAAGTAAACCTACCAGCTAGACCAACTCATAGGAAGAGCCCACCACATGGAGAGAGTGGAGAGCTTAGTTGGCACACCCGAGCATCACACTGATGTGCGGTGGTCAGTCCCACATGGAAACAAGAGAAGGCGTCACCATTGTGGGGTGGCACCAATGACATTAGGCGTCCTCCAATGCTAGTCTGACATCATTTTTGGTATGATGTCAGGTGTTAACATATAAAGAAGCACAAAGTGCATCTCAGAATTAGATGTGGGATGTGCACAAATGTGGTCAATCGTTTATCAGTGCTAAGAAAGAGCTGATAAAAGCTACCATTTATCAGTGCTATTATATAATCACAGATATTGTCTACCCTTTATTAGCACTTTTATATAAGCATGGATAAATTTTACCCAGTATCAGCACTAGAAAATCACTAATAAATAGTTGTTTTATTAGAGCTTTTTAATATAGTGCTTATTAAACCTCTATTTATCATCATTTTCTTATAAGCATTGATAAAACCATTCCTAATCTTTTCAATAGAACCCTAAGCTAACCGATTTCACTTGCACCATTCAAGATATCATGGAAGTAAAACTCTTCCACCACTCCCCACTAACCTTCTCTCTAATGAATCAATTCTCTAAAATCCTAAGGCATGTTATTATTTATACTCCTCTTTCATTTATAATTTTTTGTCCTTTATTTCTTACTTTTCTGGTCATTTCTCATATTGATTCCTTTTTTTGCATCATTTTTATAATTATTTTCTCAAACTATTTATAGAATGGAATTTATTAGTTGTTATGTGATCTCCGATTCACATAAGGTTGTGAAATCTAGGAAAAAATATTTATTTTCTATATTAATCTTTGGTTCCACTTCTGGTAGTTTAGATTGGTCCATCAATAGGTTGTGAAATTTTCCAAAAAAATTTATTTCATTAGAAAAATGATCAATGAAATATTTGATTAATATTTCTAATGATGTCTCCAAACAAATGTTCATCAACATCGGATAAATAGAACCTCTTGATTTTTTTGGAAAAAATTACCACCTTCCTAATAAAAGTGGCTAATTTATTGAACTCTAAATTTTCTTATAATATTATTCGTATTTGTCTTTTTATAATTTTTATATGGTTTAGGAATAATTTTAATAGATTTTAATGAATAATGAGTGATATGTATGAATCCCTAGAAATGATGAGAGTGAAAGGTTGATGTGGGCCTTATAAATCATTAATTATATCTAGAATATTAAAAGTTTTTATATGTTTATTGAACAAGGTCATCTATCAAATTAAAAAATAAATCACTCGAAATCTTAAGATGATATTATTTATTAATTATATAAATTAATTGAATCAAGGTGAGTAGTGTGACACACCGAAATTCTAAAAGAAGTACATTGTATTCAATAGAGTATATAACACGCAACACTAAACGTAGAAGAAAATATGACACCTCGAGACTTTATGATATATTTATCATTAAATAAATTCAATCACTTAAATATCTTGTGTTTCCCAAAACACATAATTTATCTTGTGTCATATTCAATAACGAGTTTCTTCAAGAACAATGTTACATGAAAGACCGAGTTTTACCGAACAATGATATACTATTAACAATATTATTTAACAAGTCGCATAGCCATCGAAATGGTGGGTATGAATAAGATCAACTAAATTATGAAAATATATATTTTACACATGTTTATCAGTTATCTATTTATTAGTAATAAGATAAGAATAATTTAAAAAAGAAATATTTTCTGAAAAACTGTATTTTTACAGAAGAATGATTAGTGGCGCTTTATGCACATAATTTAGAATTAATTGTTATCCTGTTTAGAATTTTTTTTTGATAAAATAAACTCAATTTTTTAAATAATCATATCAAAATTATATTAGGGTGAATTTTTTTTATTAATCTAAATTATTTAATTTTTCAATGAATATCGAACAATACTGAGTTTTAATTGAAATCAATGTTTTCGTTTAAATTATTTATAAAGTTAAAATATATTCTAAATTGTATTCAATGTAACATTAGTTAAATTTTAAATCAATTAATCAAATTTAGGTAATTTTTATAATTTTCATATAGAATTTTCATATAAAAACTCAGTAAACATTTGAACATTTTCCCTTTAAAAACATGTTTTCTTATCATGTCGTGGGATTAATTTTAAATAAAAATTTTCCACTTCAGTGAATTGTATTTTGAAAAATATATTCCATATTAATATTTAGCATGATTTATAATTTCTAATAATTTCAACTTAATTTTTTACCTAAATGAATTGTGAAAATAGTAAAAATCAATTATTGTGGCTAAGATAAAAATGGATTTATCGAGAGTTAAACTATGAAGATAAGGAATAGAGATGACTTAAAAACTTTTCCAAAACACATTTTATGGTCATATTTCCACCTTATATATTATATCATGTAGGATGGACCATTTTGGAATCTTTTTCCATGCTACAAATAGATTTATTATTGAATATTTTGGAAATATTATATCTGTGCCACTCACCTCACTTATTAAAGGTCACCCCTCTTCTCTCTTATTCACACCATAATACCTCATTGGATCAACCAATAACATACCAAATCACTTTCCACATTCAATTATATAATATTTAAAGCCTTATTATTTGGCACTACTATAGACTCAGAAGGATTTAGTGCAAACCTAAGGAGGATACCTGTAGAAGAGGTAATGTTCTTCAACGAGCATCTTTATTTTATTTCTTTTTCCACCTCTTTCAATTCTAATTAAAACATTATGATATAATAACCACAATATCTTACATATAATGGTATTATTTTTATAATAATATAATTATCTACAACCATCTCCACTTCCATCAAATTGGTTACAAAATCATCTTTTTTGTGTACAGTGGACTACAACCTCACAAACTGATGTCATTCGTTCTTCCATTACCACAATTCACAGTTTGGTATGATGATGGATCTATATTATATATATTATATTTATAATATATTCATACCTATGTATTCATTATATCATATATATCAAATTTACCTCCAATTCAATAGGAGATATGATAATGATGCTCATGTGTACGATGAGGTACCATCCCGTGAAGCGATGTGATTCATCTTTCAGTAATGGTCTATATTGAATGTAATAAGGTTGGAGTAATTAAAATTATGTGATATATAGGAAATAATTATGATATTAGTGACATATTTTTTATTCTAAATATATAATATTATTTTTTACCTTTTCACTCACTTAACGATAATAACATCATTTGTGTACATGTGGACTACCACATTCACAAAGCGATGTGGCTCTATTTTCATCAACACACCACATGGATGATATATAATTATATTTTAAAAAATATTTTATATATGATATTATTATAATTATATAATGATAATATATCACTTACCTTAATTTCATAATAATATCTTTAAAATGGAAATGTTACTCATGCGTATGTAAGACCTATCGTCCCCATGATCGAAACATACTTCATTTTTCATAATCATTGATAATTGGTTTTAAAAGTAAAATTGATGTAAAAATATGATAAATATTTCATGATTATTATTTTTTAAATTATGAAACTATATAATATGCATAATAACTAAAACATTCAAGACAAAACATAAATATGAAAACAAGTAAATTAACACCCAAAACAATGAAAATAATAAAATATTATTAAATAAAGGGTGAAAATATTGAATAAAAGGATCATATATTTTATTATAAACATTAATATGGTTATGGTATAAGTCAATAACAAGTTTAAAACCACTATACATTAGTTTAATGCAATTTCAACCAAAAGGAAGTGTGAGTTAAGGTATTTTATCTCAATTTACTTTCCATTGAGGTTTATTTTTTAATATGAACCAACTCAATTTTATGTGGTGAATATAATTCCCCTTTAAAATGAAATATAATGATTCATTAATACATCATGGTATTTTATTTTTTAATCATAATAATTTTATCTAAGGGGATTTCAGTTAAATGTTACTAAGTTGTAGTGAATTTCATAACTCAATTTCTTTTCATTGGGTTATATTACTCATTTGTGGTTAGTGATACTCTATGATTGTGTATATAATGACTTCTGATTATATTAAGTTGTATTTACACTTGATTTATATGTATTTATTAATGATACAAAAATTCAGTTCTATAATGGTATGTTCCTTCCCAGCCTGTTACTTTTCCAGTTTTGGATGTTGGAGTTTTTCTGCAGGAGGCTTAAGGAGGTTTTAAGAGTTTTTAGTGGAGGCTAGGGATGATGTAGGGATGTGATAATAAATTCACATCATTTAAATTTAAACAACATGTATTGATTATTTATGTATTGTAAATCAGAAAAGGGTGTTTCATGATACAATTACACATTATGTATATTCAATTCACAGTGTGTATTAAATAAAGCCTAAGGAAAATTAATTTTTAGTGAAAGTGTAAATTTTTAGGAATCCCATGAATTAGACAATGTGTATGTATTACATGACATTTAAATGGTGGGATCCAAGTTTTAAATCCCTTTTTTGAACCGAACATTTTCATTCATCTATACCCTTCTCCCCCTCTTATTTTATTTGACCCCTTAGTGCCCAGAGGAGACTTTCTATCCCTCTCCTCCCTTGATTTGGTCCATTGGTCATGTTGGTTGTTCATTGCAATTGGTCGTAAGACCATATATTCATTTTTGGTTGTTTCCCTTTCATTATACCCCAGAGAATTTTCTACGGTGAAGTTGTTTGGGTTTGGGGTGTGATTTGGGTTATGTTTTGATGATATTTTGGTGCAATGTCAGTTGATCATTGGTTTCCCATGTACAGTTGTGGTTTGTGGAATTTATTTTTCTCTATGCAGTGTAAAGTGAGTCGAGAAATACTATTTTAGGTTGGGAATCCATCATTTCTCTATTATTATGTATCATGGGTGAGGGGTTTCTATTGTTTATCTATGGGTTATGGTTGTTCTATCTTAATGTTAGATAAATAACTGGTTAATTGTAATTTAAGTGGGGAGGGAAATGATTCTCATTTTACACAACATTGATATTATTGTGATATGATGGATTTTATGGGATTGATGCCACATAGAAAATTGTGGTCCCTGAAGTCTTTCATTGAGATGGATGATACATTTTGTGACTAATGTGTCTATTGGGATTTTTTGATATCACTATAAATTAGAAATTGGATAACCACTTATATTTGGAAAATGAAATGGTTTCCCTGATATTATTTCTTATGTGAAAACACCCCTAAAATAAATTTAAATGTGATAAAATCCCCTTTGTTAAATCTATAAAATCATATTTGATGTACAATTATGTGTGGTTGTGTTATGGAGTGGCGATGTGTAGTTGATGTATGGTTGGGGAATATGGGACAGATGGTTTGATGGAAATGATTTTGGGGAGGCAAGGTGGTTTCTATTTGTCCTTACTTCTTAGTAGGAAAGGAGGTGGTTGTTTGGCCACAATTTTGGGGTGGTGAAGTGGTGGTTTTTTGGATGTGATTTTAGGTCAGTGAGGTGGTGGCTATTTTTTTCATTCTTTTATGGTGGCAAGGTAGTGGTTGTTTAGTCATGCTTTTGGGGTAGTGAGGTGGGGGTTGTTTGGTTATGATTTGGGGGGGGGGGGATGATGAGGTGGTGGTTGTTTGGTTGTGATTTTGGGTTAGTGAGGTGGTGGATGTTTAGCCGTGTTTTCTATGTTATAGGGTGATGTTGTGATGGAGATGATAGGATACTAGTAATTCATTGTTGGGTTGTTGTAGATTCCTGGGCAGTGATAGAAAAACTTATTTAATAATGATTAAAATGACAAGAGCTTGTTTTTGTTAATGGGATGGAAATTAATGATGAATAAATAAATGATGGTCTCAATGGTTTAATTTGGTTGACTCATAATAATTAAATGAATGGGAAAGTTAATGAAGTTGGCTGGTTGAATGTGATGTGGATTGTGGTTTGTGTGTTGTTATGCATTTTGAGGTGGCAGTGAAAGTGGGGATGTTGTGAATTGGATAGTGTTTTGTTTTGAACCTACAAGTTGGCCTTTTGTGTGTGGATATATGTTTATACTTGTATATTTCTTATAATTTCTATACGCACACCACCCATGTCAAGCACTAAGTGTCGACACATGCATAGTCATGTGAGGGGTGTTTTTATCAACATCTAGTGAGGAGGATGGATAATTGGGTACCCACTCTTTCCCACTCTATCTTCTATGTGAGATAGGAATTTCATATGATGTGATGTATGGAGGTTTGATAGTGTACTAGATGGTGGTTGTGACAACCCAGGTGTCTTCGAGAGGGATTTGATGTGGTCTTGATTGTGGGGTGGTGAGCCTGTATGTTTTTGGGAATTATGTGACATAGAAAATGTGTCTATGGGTAGGATGTGGTGGGATGAGGTGACTAATGGTGGGGGATAATACATGGTAGGATTAGGGAACATGGTTTATGTCTTTCATGTTCACAATTCCATACTACTTTGGTTATGGTTGTGAAGTTATGACCCATGTGTTTTTGGGAGAGTTGTGATGTGGTTGTGCATGTGGGGTGGGAAGCCCATGTGTCTTCTTGTGAGGTGTGTTGTGACCGTTATTTTTGGGAAGTGTGTTATATAGAAGAGATAGAAACTACAATACATACGTCGTTGGTGTCTGAGAGAAGCATACCAGTGGGGAAGCGGCATGGGGCACCCTTTATCGATGTGACTCAAGTTATATTATATTACTTGGAATGCGTTATTTGGTTAGCATGACATGGTGAGGTTTTGGTTCTATAGTTGACTTGTTCAGGTGATTTTAGTTCTATTTTTTACTTGCAGGTGCATTAGTACCCATATATATCATGTGCATGAGAGACTTTGGGTTTCCTATTGAGTATACATTTATGCTCACCCTACGTATATAATCTATTTTAGGTTTCTAGGAGGATTATTTAGACCATGCTTGACATTAATGGATCTGAATTTTGGATTGCTACTGTGTCACTACTATATATTTTCTTATTGGTATTTAATTTGGATATGTTTATTTGTATGAGTTTTATTTGAACATAAATTTGCGGGATGAATTTGGTTTATTATTATATTATATCATGGGGTTTTTTGTAGATGTTCCATCTTATCTCCAGATCTTATATTATTATAGAGTGTAATGCCACCCATTTCATAATATTTTTATACCCTCAGTGCTATCACCATCTCAAGGCATGCTCAAGGTAGGACTTATAGTTCATTATCTCTCTCCCCTCACTGTGGGATCTTTTATGAGAGGGAGTCAGGACAGTGTGATATCAAATGTGACGGTTGAGAGATAGGATGGATTTTGTAGTTTGGTATAACGAGTATTGTAACACCCCGAGCTTCCACGATACACTTCTCTTTCAATAATGCAATAGCTTGCATTGTACGCAAGTTCGAGATTCTAACACACCGCGACCAATCAAAGTAGTAGTTATGAATAGTAATACCCACCTTTTGAAATTATATAAATTTTATATTTCAAAATGGACTTCATTTTTGTATTCGGAATATCAAAATTATCCTAAGTTGAATTTTTTGTAATTTTCTGAGAACTTCCAATTTTCTATAAATAGTGAAAAATACATAAAAACAACTTTTTTAATAAAAATAATTTATAGTGATAAATTATACTATTCAGTGGTTTTAAAGTATAATTAGAATATATTTTTACCATTTTATCCAATTTTTTCCATTAGAATTAATTTCACTTTGAAATTGGACATAAACAATTGTCAATCTTTTGATATATATTGTTTCTTAAAAACACGCTATTCGTTGTGACAGCGGGAATTAATTATAAAATTAATTAATTCAAATTATATGTTTGGAATTTTTTAAAATAGACATCATTTTTTAATTCATAATATCAATTATATCTTAGGTGAAATTTTGGCATTGTTTTGAAAAACTTCAATTTTTGATGAATAGTGAAACCACTAAGTGGTAGTTAAAAAACTGATTTTTCGTTTAAATGAAACATTACCAATTATGTGATTTGATTTTCAAAAATCCAACATACATGGTTGTCATTAGGAAGTAAAATTTGGTTCAATGGGATTAAAATATTTTTTTGGTGAATAGTAACTTTTAAGTTTAATTAATCGCGATTAAAGGTAATTAGTGAAATTTAAGGTAAAAATGATATTATAAAGATATGAAAATACCTTTACACTTCTCATACCACTATTGGATGAGTCATGGCCGACCAAGACAATACATGGGTCAACTTGGGGACCCCATGGAGCCACTTTGGTAGGAAAATGACATTAAAAACGTTTTATTTAATGTTAAAATAAAAATGTCACAAACATGAGTTGTTTTACTAAAACAATTTTTAAATGGGGTTATACAAGTCATATTTTTTACTATAAATATTAATTAGAAAGATAAAAAGATTTCCTACATCATGAAAGTTTTTTTATAATTTTTAGATATTAAATAAATTAAATTAATTATCACACCATGATGATGCAGCGATTACCTCATTAATTAACGATTTAAATAAAATGAAAAGATAATGTAAAATCAAAGGCATAAACTTTTCAAAAACCTATTGGATGAGTATATGTATAACCCTTATCACCTTATCCTCGAAATATATCATTGTGGGGCCTTTAGAATCCGAAAAGCATTTCATAATAAAGTAACATTTCCATCTTTCCAAGAGTGCCCCTCCTCTCCTCTTATAAAAGGCCCCCACCACTCCCACCTTATTCACACTTTCAAGCCATTTGGCTTGGCCAAACTCTGCCCAAATACTCTCCCAACTTCCCTCACTTACTCCTAGAAGCCTCACCTTTGGCAGAAGTCTTACCAAGTAAGCCTTTGGCTCAAATCAAAAAGAGTTACCCGATTTTAAGGTAATGTCTTCTCTAATGTTGTTTTGTTTTATTTTGCATCTCCAACCCCTTAAAATCTTTTTATTCCTTTATTTTGTAACAAAAACAGTATATAAAATATACTAGGGTGTTGTTATGATAAGTATTTGGTTTACACTTACACAAACCTTCATCTAATGGTTAAAGAACATACTGTTTCTGTGGATGGCGAAATACTGCCTCACGAAACGAAGATTGTTCAATATTCTTTTAACACCTCTAATGGTGGCCATTTTGATGAAACTATTATCATATATGATATATATATATATATATTATGTTTATGTTTTCCTTATGCTTCTATATTTTCCATTTCTATCATACTTTATGATTTCCATTATGGGTAAATGCGATAATTTCATTTTAGGAAGTGCGGACTACCGCCCCCTCAAAGTGATTTGAATCATTAATGCCATATGTGGGATGTATAAAGGATGGAGTAAATGGTATTATAAATTATATTATACTGGAATTATATTATACCTTTATATAATTATAACTTCATTCAATTAAATACGAAATAGAAATGAAACTAGCGTTCATGCATACGTACGGCTTACCGTCTCCATGAACGGTGCATTTCATTTCTTACCTCTAAATGTTATATAATATTATAAATGAATGTATATAATGGATATATATGATGTATATGATATAAAAATCATGAATATAATTATGGATATAATGGATATATTACCACATGAACAAAGTGTAATTATAAGAAGTTTATTTTTGACTCAAGTACCTAAGATCGTTAAAATGACCGTTATTAACATAAATAATTACATAATGTTCATAACATGGTAATAAGTGATATAAAATGAATAATAAACTTGAAAAAGGTTCTTAAGAAATTATAAATTAACTCTAGTTTATTATTCAGGAGATCAAAGAACGGTCGAGTGAATTCGGACACGAGGTAAGGGAATTTCTTAACCTAATTTCCATTCTTTGGGTTAATCTCCTACTTTCAAATTATGTTATGATATTATTATGTACTATCTTGTATTAGTAATTTATTTATATGTACTTATAGTGAATACACATAATATATCTATTTTATTTTAAAAATTATCTTTGTAAGGACTTCGTCTCAATCTCCTTTCATTGAGGCATATTTGGTTTTATACACAACTTTCATTTATACGGTGTATAAACCCCTTTGACGTTTACTTTTATTCAAAAGGAATCTTTTTATATGAAACGTTTTTACTAAACGACAAAAGGAATGTTTTTTCTTGCGTATGCGGTGACAATGACTTCTCCGCCGCCGTGACTATTATTTGAGTTCCGACTTCCTCTATAAGCCATAAATTTTTTAAATGGAAAAAAATACCATGTTTTACTTTTCTTTTATTTTGGTATTGAAAATGGTATGTATCAAGTGTTGTTTATGAGTTTTAATATATGAAAACCCAGTGAAAATGTATATGTATTTAATGCAAGCTTAAAAATGTTTTCAAAAAACCCGACTCTCGAGTGTGGTAGACAGGAAGGGATTGGGCGTTGACCCATCATGGCCTGTAATTAATCGAGAAGTCTCAGAATTAGTTATTATGTTTTTAGAAGCTTGTATAATGTTTTCAGAAAAACACTTGAGTATATTTGAGCAATTTTAAATGTAAGTATCTTCTAAAAATTGAACTAGTATTTTGATGCCGCAATTACTTTCAAACGGTATTTTGAAAAATGGTATTCCTAAGTGATTATATACCATTTTTCATATGAGAAATGCATTGGACTTAGTAAGTGATGGGTGGAGCCCGCTATAGCTCCTCGATGCATCAGAAGGTCTCATGAGACAAACTAGTGTCTTGGCACAAGGCATTGACAAAATATTATTTGTAGTCTTGGCATGAGGCCTTGACTATGTGGTTATGATAGTCTGGCATTATGCATTCCATCATTATGAAAGTGGTTATTGATATTGCATGTGATTATTAGACCAGTAGAATATCCATGTGAATAAGTAAATGGCATTATTTCATTTTACTTTTTCCATATTATGTTGAAGTTCAAGTTTAAAAGGCTTTTGTTTTATTTATACATTGCCTTAAATGATTATGTTTATTTATGAAAGCTTCCGCAATATTGTTATCCTTACTGAGCATCTCAGCTCACCCCTTTCAATGTTTTAATATTTTCCAGAATGTGAAGAAGTATTTTATGAATGACCTGCAGGGATTGTCAGAAGAGGATATGATTGTGGTCTATTGATACTTTGTTATTGTAGTTTTTTACTTTATGATGTAATGTAACATTCATGAATGTATCTAGTGTTTCCAAGGCTACTAAACTAAATGGTGTTTCGAGACTTGATCTTTTGTGATCATACCAATGCTACGTAATAATGCACCGACTCTGGGTAACTGGGGTTGGGGCTTTACAGTTGGTATCAGAGGCAGTTTAGTACTAACCTTGGAAGCTAGATTTTGATAAACTCTGATTAGAGAACATAGCCTAAAGATAAAATTTGAGGATTAGTATAGAAGAACTTCCTAGAATTTTGTTGTTGTAGAGATTTTGTGAGATTTCCGAGAAATACATCCCTGTCTGGATACGAGCAGGTAGAGGTGGCTCTGGCACAGATGTACCTAGGGGTAAAACCCGAAAACACCGCTTTGAGCTTGACTCGAACGGGAACTGGTGCACGACAATGAGCCTTGCTGCACTCTTGGTTATGACACTCCCGGGGGATATGCTTAGGATAATTCTAGTTTTCTTTACAAACCACTATGAAGGGTTATGAGTATATACTTACTCAAAGAACACATTTTTATGATTATGGATTATATCCATAAATAGTTCAATTTATGTTAACTATTTTACAAGTATGGAATTATGTATTTTGATTCATAATCTAATCTAGTTTATGCCACTGTTTAGAAATGGCTCATAGTGGAAGGAATGGATACCGTATCAATGCACGCACTCTGTGTAGGGATTTCCCTCCTGCTCAAGATAATTATTGTGGATCTGGAGATACAAATGGTGCTGATCAACTTATTACCACATTGGGACAACTCACTCAGGTTATGAATAATAATCTTACTCGTATGGAGCACCCTGATACACAACGTGGAGGATCAATGTTAAACCGCTTCATGAGGCAACAATCGCCAACATTTAATGGGGGTACAAATCCATTAGTATATGACCAATGGATAAACTCCTTAGAGAAAATATTCCACACCTTGGGGAGTAGTGAAAGGGAAAAGGTTATCATGGCAGTTTACCGCCTCACTGGAGATGCTGATCAATGGTGGTCATTGATTCAAAATACAAAGGAAGATGATGTAGTATCGAATATGGAATGGAGGGAGTTCAAAGTGCTTTTTTTAGAAAATTAATTTCCCTGTGTCCATAAAGCAGATATGGAAAGGAAATTTCTGAGTCTGAGGCAGAAGGAGGATAAGAATGTCGCAAAGTATGAGTCTAAATTTACACGGTTAGCGAGGCATGCATCAGATTATATACGTAACAGAAGAAGTAAGATTGATCATTTCTTTGATGGGTTAAAATAGTTTATCCATCAAGCCTTAGTCTCACAATCATTCTCGACATACGAAGATATTGTCTCATGTGCTATCAAGACAGAAAAGGAATTCTCTAAATCTTATGACAATAAAGTAAAGTAAGAGAAGAAGAGAACGGTGGAACAAGAGACAAATAAAGGGAAAAAGGGAAAGAAGGATTTTCTATTATGCGATAATTGTGGGAAGAATCACCCTGGTACTTGCCTAAAATGAATGGGAGTTTGTTATAAATGTGGGGAAAAAGGTCACCAGGCGCGTGATTGCAAGGGAAAGAAAGAGGCTATCAATGTTGAATGGTACAATTGTAGGGAAATGGGGCATTATGCAAATGAATTTCCTAAGCATCAGGGAAACTTACCTCAGAAAATGCCAAGGGATCAAGGACAATCTTATGCTGTTACTACAGTTGAAGTGGAATAATTAATGTATTGGTGCTTTTGGACTCAAGGATTATATTCTGGTTATAATAATAATGTGATATATCTAAGGATTATACTGCAGTACTTGTTTTTTCTTCATTAAGGTTTTAATATGATGAAGGTAATCATATTTTTAGTATGTGACAATAAGAGAAACTTTACTTTGTTTGGGGAATCTGATGTTACAATTGATTTTGGAATTTAGAGACCTTTTAGAGAAAGTCTGGACAAAGGTATTTTGGAAAACTATATAGGTTGGAATGGATTAAGTTGAACCTTGGATAGTATTATTTAAGGTTAAAAAATCTCTAAAGATTATTTTTGGAATACTATAGTTTTAGGAAAAGTACAACCTGCAGGTTGGTCGCGTCGGACAAAGCTGCAGGAATCGAACCCACAACCATAGTGAGACATGCATTTATTACCTACCACTAGCCTACAGGAAGTCCCTGGTTATTACAAAATAGTTTTCCTAATCTAAATGGTATATGGTAATATTTGGAACCTTGTACAATTGGGATAAATAGAATATTTTTGAGTTTTGTTACCATTTGGAGTGAAAGATGAGTTCGTGGTAAAAATTTATTAAAGAATGAAAGCCTAAATTCCAAGTAAGTATATTTCCTTAGGTTCATAGAAAATCTCTTAAATAAATTCCTCAACTTTATAAAAGGTAACTTAAAACAAAAACGTTGTCAGTTAACTTTTCCAACTGGGGATTCAATGACTGTTTAACCAATCACAAGTTTGTGATTTTCTTGTGGTTAACTTTCTCATAATACTGATTTCTACAACTCTCCATCAGACCTTGATGGTTTTTTTCTCCTCCATATCCATATTTTCATATAATTCTAGTATGGTCTATCTCGGGCAACCTTTATACTTCTCTTTATTTCTTTTAAAGTTAAATTTTTATTAACCTTATTTTCGATGTGGGTTTTCCACAAAGGTATTTTCTATTTTCAACCTTTTATTTTCAAAGAAAAATTTCAAATTGTGAGGATGCAATTTATTGAAGGAGGGGAGAATGTAACACCCTGAGCTTCCATGATACACTTCTCTTTCAATAATGCAATAGCTTGCATTGTACGCAAGTTCGAGATGCTAACACACCGCGACCAATCAAAGTAGTAGTTATGAATAGTAATACCCACATTTTGAAATTATATAAATTTTATATTTCAAAATGGACTTCATTTTTGTATTCGGAATATCGAAATTATCCTAAGTTGAATTTTTTGTAATTTTCTGAGAACTTCCAATTTTCTATGAATAGTTAAAAATACATAAAAACAACTTTTTTAATCCAAATAATTTATAGTGATAAATTATACTATTGAGTGATTTTAAAGTATAATTAGAATATATTTTTATCATTTTATCCAATTGTTTTCATTAGAATTAATTTCACTTTGAAATTGGACATAAACAATTGTCAATCTTTTGATATATATTGTTTCTTAAAAACACGCTATTTGTTGTGACAGCGGGAATTAATTATAAAATTAATTAATGCAACTTATATGTTTGTAATTTTTTAAAATAGACATCATTTTTGAATTCAGAATATCAATTATAACTTAGGGTGAAATTTTGGCATTGTTCTGAAAAACTTCAATTTTTGATGAATAGTGAAACCACTAAATGGTAGTTAAAAAACTGATTTTTTGTTTAAATGAAACATTACCACTTATGTGATTTGATTTTCAAAAATCCGACATACATGGTTGTCATTAGGAAGTAAAATGTGGTTCAATGGGATTAAAATATTTTTTTGGTGAATAGTAACTTTTAAGTTTAATTAATCACGATTAAAGGTAATTAGTGAAATTTAAGGTAAAAATGATATTATAAAGATATGAAAATACCTTTACACTTGTCCTACCCATATTGGATGAGTCATGGCCGACCGAGAAAATCCATGGGTCAACTTGGGGACCCCATGGAGCCACTTTGGTAGGAAAATGACATTAAAAACTTTTTATTTAATGTTAAAATAAAAATGTCACAAACATGAGTTGTTTTACTAAAACAATTTTTAAATGGGGTTATACAAGTCATATTTTTGACTATAAATATTCATTATAAAGATAAAAATATTTCCTACATCATGATATTTTTTTATAATTTTTAGATATTAAATAAATTAAATTATTTATGACACCATGATGATGCAGCGATTACCTCATTAATTAACGATTTAAATAAAATGAAAAGATAATGTAAAACCCAAGGCTTACACTTGTCAAAAAACTATTGGATGAGTATATTTAGAACCCTTATCACCGTATCCTCTAAATATATCATTGTGGGGCCTTTAGAATCTGAAAAGCATTTCATAATAAAGTAACATTTCAATCTTTCCAAGAGTGCCCCTCCTCTCCTCTTATAAAAGGCCCCCACCACTCCCACCTTATTCACACTTTCAAGCCATTTGGCTCGGCCAAAATCTACCCAAATACTCTCCCAACTTCCCTCCCTTACTCTTAGAAGCCTCACTTTTGGCATAACTCTTCCCAAGGAAGCCTTTGGCTCAAATAAAATAGAGTTACCCGATTTTAAGGTAATGTCTTCTCTAATGTTGTTTTGTTTTATTTTGCTTCTCCAACCCCTTAAAATCTTTTTATTCCTTTATTTTGTAACAAAAACAGTATCTAAAATATACTAGGATGTTTTTATGATAAGGATTTGGTTTACACTTACACACACCTTCGTCTAATGGTTAAAGAACATACTGTTTCTGTGGATGGCGAAATACTACCTCACGAAACGATGATTGTTCAATATTCTTTTAACACCTCTAATGGTGGACATTTTGATGAAACTATTTTCATATATGATATATATATTATGTTTATGTTTTCCTTATGCTTCTGTATTTCTCATTTGTGGCATAATTTATGATTTCCATTATGGGTAAACGTGATAATTTCATTTTAGGAAGTACGGACTACTACCCCCTCAAAGTGATTTGAATCATTAATGCCACATGTGGGATGTATAAAGGATGGAGTAAATGGTATTATAAATTATATTATACTGGAATTATATTATACCTTTATATAATTATAACTTCATTCAATTAAATACGAAATAGAAATGAAAGTAGCGTTCATGCATACGTATGACTTACCGTCTCCATGAACGGTGCATTTCATTTATTACCTCTAAATGTTATATAATATTATAAATGAATGTATATACTGGATATATATATGATGTATATGATATAAACATCATGAATATAATTATGGATATAATGTATATATTACCATATGAACAAAGTGTAATTATAAGAAGTTTATTTTTGACTCAAGTACCTAAGATCGTCAAAACGACCGTTATTAACATAAATAATTACATAATGTTCATAACATGGTAATAAGTGATATAAAATGAATAATAAACCTGAAAAAAGTTCTTAATAAATTATAAATTAACTCTAGTTTATTATTCAGGAGATCAAAGAACGGTCGAGTGAATTCGGACACGAGGTAAGGGAATTTCTTAACCCAATTTCCATTCTTTGGGTTAATCTCCTAATTTCAAATTATGTCATGATATTATTATGTACTATCTTGTATTTGTACTTTCTTTATGTGTACTTATAGTGAATACACATAATAGATCTATTTTATTTTAAAAATTCTCTTTGTAAGGACTTCGTCTCAATCTCCTTTCATTGAGGCATATTTGGTTTTATACACAACTTCCATTTATACGGTGTATAAACCCCTTTGACGTTTACTTTTATTCAAAAGGTATATTTTTATACGAAGAATTTTTACTAAATGACAAAAGGAATGTTTTTTCTTATGTATACGGTGACAACGACTTCTCCGCCGCCGTGACTATTATTTGAGTTCCGGCTTCCTCTATAAGCCATAACTTTTTTAAGTGGAAAAAAATACCATGTTTTACTTCTCTTTTATTTTGGTATTGAAAATGGTATGTATCAAGTGTTGTTTATGAGTTTTAATATATGAAAACCCAGTGTAAATGTATATGTATTTAATGCAAGCTTAAAAATGTTTTTAGAAAACCCGACTCTCGAGTGTGGTAGACAGGAAGGGATTGGGCGTTGACCCATCATGGCCTGTAATTAATCGAGCAATCTCAGAATTAGTTATTATGTTTTTAGAAGCTTGCATAATGTTTTCAGAAAAACACTAGAGTATATTTGAGCAATTTTAAATGTAAGTATCTTCTAAAAATTGAACTGGTATTTTGATGCTGCAATTAATTTCAAACGGTATTTTAAAAAATGGTATTCCTAAGTGATTATATACCATTTTTCATATGAGAAATGCATTGGACTTAGTAAGTGAGGGGTGGAGCCCGCTATAGCTCCTCGATGCATCGGTAGGTCTCATGAGACAAACTAGTGTCTTGGCACGAGGCCTTGACAAAATATTATTTGTAGTCTTGGAACGAGGCCTTGGCTACGTGGTTATGATAGTCTGGTATTATGCAATCCATCATTATGAAAGTGGATATTGATATTGCATGTGATTATTCGACCAGTAGAATATCAATGTGAATAAGTAAATGGCATTATTTCATTTTACTTTTGCCATATTATGTTGAAGTTAAAGTTTAAAAGGCTTTTGTTTTATTTATACATTGCCTTAAATGTTTATGTTTATTTATGAAAGCTTCCGCAATATTGTTATCCTTACTGAGCATCTGAGCTCACCCCTTTCAATGTTTTAATATTTTCCAGGATGTGAAGAAGTATTTTATGAATGACCTGCAGGGATTGTCAGAAGAGGATATGAGTGTGGTCTATGGAGACTTTGTTATTGTATTTTTTCACTTTATGATGTAATGTAACATTTATGAATGTATCTAGTGTTTCCAAGGCTACTAAACTAAACGGTATTTTGAGACTTGATCTTTTGTGATCATGCCAATGTTACGCAATAATGCACCGACTCTGGGTAATTGAGGTCGGGGCATTACAAGTATGGCAAGGGTTTTTATCACTACTACAAAAAAGGGCAAGGGAAGTGATACCCCTTTATCAGCGCTAAAAAAAGCACTGATACAGGGTCACTTTTAACAGCGCTAAAAAAATGTGCTGTTAAAGGTGACCCTTTATCGGTGCTTTTTTTAGCGCTGATAAAGGGGACCCCTTTATCAGCACTTGTTTTAGTAGCACTGATAAATGGGGGATTTATCAGTTCTTTTTCCCACCACTGATAAATTTTATGTTTCAAAAAAAATCATGAAAAATAAAATATTGTTATATAAGTATATTTATATTGATATAAATATAATATATATTTTTAAAATATGTTTTAGATAAGTATAAATAGACTATTACATTTAATATATAATAAATTTAGTGAAAATGGATTTAAAATATTTTAAAAAATATTATTAATTAATAATTTTCTAATTATTATTGATTAAAAATTATTTAATAACAATTTGAAGACACAAAAAATCAAAAAAATTAATAAAAGATCTAAAATAAGTTGAAAATGTAACTCAAACTTCAAATGACCATAACTTTTGATCTGGGTGTCCGTTTGAGCTCTACAACATATCAAATCGAAGCCTGCGACAAGATCTACACACTAGGTGAGAATTTTCGTGGCCAAATAAGCCTATATGGCCTCCAAAACTGAGGTTTTAGTCGGGATACCCTGGTTTGTTAACATTCAAATAGGTATAACTTCTGATCCGAATGTCCATTAAGCCTGTACCACATATCATATCGAATATTGTTTCATTTTAATCAATTTTACTTGTTGTGGAGTTGAAATGGGCTTCTGGATTATAAGTTAGGGTGTTTTTAACATTCTACTGCTTTTCAAATACACATACATATGTATTTATTCGTAAATATATATGTGTCTATGTGTGTGTGTGTCTCTGTGTGTGTGCGTGTTGTATATATGTACGTATGTATGTATTTATTTATTTATAAGCACACATAAAAAACATATTTCATAATTGTATTTAAAACTAATATTATAAGTATATATTCATATAAAAATAAATATACGAATAAAAAATTATAACTAAAAATATATATATAAATAAATATCAATATATATTAATATACGAATGAATATATATATACTAATATATGAATAAATATATTTATATTAATATTAATCTATATTAATATATGAATAAATATAACTATATATATATAAATAAATAGATATATCATTAAATAGAGAAAAAAAAGAAATGGCTTAGTGGTTAAGGTGCAGCAGCGAAAGGGGGGAGGTCGCGGGTTCGAGTTCGGGTGGAAACAAAGGGGTGCGCTCTTGTGGGGATGCACAGGAAGGGAATTGGACAAGAGAGTGTAAGGGGGGGGGGGTCTGCCTAGCGCTATTAAAGGGGCAGTCAAGCACTGTTAAAATATCCCCCCACATTATATAATTCATTTTTTTTATTTTTTTGACTTTTATCAGCGCTAAAAAAAGCGCTGATAAAGGGGTCTTTTATCAGCA
Source organism: Viscum album (assembly GCA_963277665.1). Lineage (NCBI taxonomy): Eukaryota > Viridiplantae > Streptophyta > Magnoliopsida > Santalales > Viscaceae > Viscum > Viscum album. The sequence goes on from OY728154.1 coordinate 114,967,953, forward strand.
CTTTTTTAGCACTGATAAAAGGGGCCTTTATCAGCGCTTTTTGGAATGCTAATAAAAGGGACCCCCTTTATCCTTGCATCGATTAACAATGCTTTTTAGCGATGTTAATTGACTTTTCTAGTGCTGATAAAGGCCATATTTGTAGTAGTGTATGGAATAAGTGCCAATTGACCTTGGAATGTGATATATGCCAAGGATATTTTCTAGGAAATGAGATTTTAGGACCCCCCATGATCCAATGAATGGGATCTAAGCTTATTGAATGACCAAATGAGGTGGACCTATTTTCTGGGTAAAGACATTGGAGAGGTACATGCATCATGATGACATATGTTCTTGTTTGAATTGGGTTTTTTGGGAAGGTTAAATTTAAGAAAGTAAATTAAAATGAATATAAAATAAATTTCACACTTCCAAGATTAGAAATTATTATTTTATTTTTAATTGTGCCTATTGTTTTTCATTCTCATGTGGTTCAGGTAGTAGAGGTTCAGTAGGATGATCCGATTTATTAACGGAGGGTTGATATGAAAGAGAAGGATGAGGCTTAAATGAAGTTGTTGAATGAATTTAAATGGTATTATTTGGGAAATTATGAGGGAATTATTTTAGATATAGATATAGAGAGCTAGTTAGATGAGGTTCAGATCACTTTCAGTTTGATCTGGGACCTGATGGAGTATTGGGACCCTTGGGATGTCAGTCGGATGTGTGGATCTTCACATCAATGGTGTACGTTGTATCTAGGTGAGAAGAATGGGGAAACTGTTTCATGATAGAATTTCAGAAAGAGTTATGATCATAGATTCATTCATTAAACATGAGGGCAGTAAAGAGTCAAGAGAATATTTATCTTCGGTAGGGGAGTATGTCAGTTTGGGTGTTGGGAATCATGTTCATGGACATTTTGTGCTTTGCCTCAGATATTTTTCTAGATGAGGAGTCTTGTGTGAGATGTCTTGAGGAGGAACTCTATCCTTATACCCAATATGTAGTTACTCATTTTACATTATAGACATATTTGGAGGTTTAGAATAATAAGGAGGTGATTGAGTGGATGCACTCATGAGGAGGTTTTCCTCGAGATGGGAAACAATAGAGTTCCTAGAGGATTAGAGTTGACAATGGTAGATCATAGGTTCTAGGGCCTTCAGGGTTTTTACTAGTATAGAGTTGACCTCATCATCTTCCTTTTCATCCTTCTAGTGCTTGTAGTTTTCATGCTCTTCCTTAGGGATTTTTTTCCAGTGTTCTTTCTTTGTAGTGTTTCAGGAAATTGTTAGAACTAGTACCCAACAGTCCTTCGATCTCAGTTTGGTAGAGGTGGATAGGTTCATCACCAGACTGAGTAGTAGTTTCTAGTGATACCATTTCAGCAACAGGGGTTTTAATATTATTCTCCATTGAGGTTAGATGGGTTAGGTATAGGGTAGAATCAAGATGATCCATATGTTTAGGGACCTCAAAATTAGCACAATCATGGAGGTGGTTTTTATTAAAGATGTAGAAGATTTGGTTGTGGCTAGTTTCATGTAATAGAGGTAGTTGCACTAGATGGTCCAGAGACAGTCAGAGTTATGAATGGTTTTCTTAATACCCTTGTTTTTTCCTTGTTTGATTCAAGACATTCACACTCCTTTGTCAATCCAACTCTAACCCATGCTCTAGGAAAATACATATGGAGTATTTTCAAGCCCTTCATGTTGATTTCTCCAGTTAGAGGCCATACCGGCTTGATTGATGTGTTTCAGGTGCGTAGACTGATTATGGGTCCACATTAGCCTCATTGGAATCTTCTTTAGCTATATATTTAGCCATAAAATTTCATCCTAGTCATTTACTGATTTTATTACATTCGAGATATTATCGACTACTTCTATAGGAGTGACTTTTTCTCATATTTGGAAGGCCATCATGTGGTTTCCATTTGTGATTGGGGTTTTCTGGTGGGTATTTGGTGTGTGGAGCCCCTTCTTTCTTTGATAGATGATTTGTTAGTTGAATCAGTTGATGTTGTGATAGTTGAGGTCCTTGAGTTCATTGAGTATTTTCTAGATGTTTTACCATAGGTGGTTGTGATTCTACCCCCTCGAGGTGATGTTGAGTTCAGGATAGACTTGTAACCTAGTGATTCTCTAATTATGATGGCACCTTATCAGATAACACCTTCTGAGTTGTGGGAGTTGATGATATAGATTGATGATCTGATACAAAATAGTTTTATCCAGCCTAGTGTGTCACCATGGGGTGCACCAATGTAGTTCCCCAAGAATGCAGATGGCCGTCTAAGGTTGTGTATAGACTAATGTAGGTTGAATTATGTGAAGTTAAAGAACTATTACCATATTCTAGGGATAAACAATATTTTTGACCATATAATATGGGTGAGTTGGTTTTATAAGATAGATATGTGGTCTGGATATCACTAGTTGAGGGTGAAGGAGGGAGATATCCCAATACATTTTTTAAATGCAGGTATGGGCACTTCAAGTTTGTTGTCATGTTGTTCAGTGTTATGAACACACCATCCTTGTTCATGGGTCTTATGAACTCTGTGTTGCATGAGTTTCAAGATCAATTCTTCCTCATGTTCACTGATGATATCTTGATATACTCAATGTTAGAGGAGAATCATGTCAATCATCACTACGCTATTATAAATGTCCTTCGACAACACCATCTTTATAGAAAGTTGTCCAAGTGTGAGTTCTAGACATCATATTTTCATTTCCTTGGACACGTGTAATATCAGTAGGGTGAGGCAGCAGACCCATCAAATTTTGATGAAGTTGTTTCTTGGGAAGAACCTAATAATGTGGAAAATATCCACAATTTTCTTATTTCTGTAGGCTATTATTAGGGTTTTTTCATCGATTTATATTGATTTGTAGCCCTATTGACTGCATTGACAAATAAGGGGGGGTCTTTTTTATATACTTTTTATATTTAGGAAGTGTTTAGTTAACTGAAGTGGAATTTTTTCTATGCTATTATTATTTAGTTGCCTATAGGGGGTACGATTTTTGAAATGTTTTGTGATTCTTTCCATCCAGGATTGGGATGCGTATTAATGCAGTAGTGGGAAGTGATCTCTTATGGTTCTGGGGAGTTATGTCCCCACAAGTGTAACTATTCCAACCATGATAAAAAGATAGTAGCGATTGTGTTTCTTCTAAAGCTGTGGTTGAATTACCTCATTAGGTAGAGAATAACGATCTTCACAAATCATAAGATCTTGAGGAATATAATTTCTCAGCATGATCTAAACTTGTGGAAATGAAGGTGAATACAGTTTCTTTAGGATAATGCTTTTGATATCTCGTTCTACTTGTGGAAAAGGAATATTGTGGATAACATTTTTAGCAAGAAGTTAGAAAAGGATGTTGAATTGGGGTCTGGTGATTATTGGAGAGAAATGAATGAGTTGGATTCCTTAAACACAGATACATGGGTGTATGATGGTCGTGGCTATTTATTTTAGACGACGGTGTAGTCTAATCTTCTGTTCAAGTTGGAGGAGTCTAAATTGGGAGACTCAAAGTCAGAGGTTATGTGTGATCATGTTGTCCATGGTGATAATCTAGAGGGATGGTCAAAGGATTGTTAGAACCCAATTTTTTTTGTGGGAGGTTGTTTGTTCTGGTAGTTATGTATGAGGGTGGCTGTCGTGAGTTTCAAATATTACCTTTTTAAGTACATCTATGAGTTTCCAAGATGTACCATGATTTGAGGATGTAGTTTTTGTGTCCCATGATGAAATATAAAGTATCAAAGTTTGTGGATAAGTGTTTGGTTTTCCAATAGTTAAATCCCATACATCATGTTCCTGGTAGTTTTTTTCAGCATTTGGTTGTTCTCGAGTGGAAATGGGATGAAATCTTGATAGATTGTTTCAAAAGGATACCCCAATCTTGTAGGTTCTGGGCCTAGCAGAAGTGCGTTGGTGGGTTTGCACAACTTTAATTTTAGCGTTAACAACGATCAATCTGAGATCTGTCATGATGTAAAACACTGGATCTTCAGAATAGAATGAAAAATTAAAAACAAAAGAGGGAGTCCCAGAACCATAGAGATAGGATAATCATATGTTGGTTATAATTAATTTAATTAATTGAAAAGAATTACCTTGATGGAATTATTTCTTCGTTGATGTCTCCGGTCACAATCCAGTGTTATTCGTCATTACGTCGTATAATCCAAGTGTAGAATTCCTCTAGCGGTGATCCACACATGCTCCACATATCTCTGGACTTCGCCAAAGGGATATCCAGGTGCTAGCGTAGAATAACCTTCGCTTGCGATGTCCACCTTCAATCGCCTTGATCCGATGGTGGTGGATCTCTCTCGGTCTTGAGAGCATTCTTGGAGGAAGGAGTTCTTTCAGCCTTGAGAGAACTCTCCATAATTGTTGTGCACAATGATTCTATCTGGAAAAGTGTTTGGGTTGTGAGGATATTTATAATCAGGTTTGAGGTTATAGAGTTATGACAATAAATAAATGCGTTACTCATTTTATTTATTTCTTTAATTCTTATTGAAAACCCCCATGTCAAATGATTAATTCCTTGACATGCGCCCACACTAATTATAATAAATATCATTTAATAAAATGATATTATTTCCTCAAAATCCCGACTAGAAAAACTATACACCATGTAATCATTAATACACAGTGTGTACACATTTTCCATAAAACTGCACGTCGTGTATATTCAATATACACGGTGTGTACTTTTATTTTCCATTTTTCTTTATTTCCTCCACCAAATTTATTAGACCTTGAGTAATGGATATTTATTTCTTAAATAAATGTAACTGCATTACTCGCTAATAAATATATATTATTTCATCCATAATATATTCTCTCGAATAACTAGTTTCGAAATAAATGCGATCAGAAATCCTTAAATAATTATTAAACCACAGTCAGGAATAATCTTTATTTAACTTGTTAAATTAATATTTAACTAAGATACATAGACACACTTAGCGTGTGACCCTCTAGGCCTCTTTCTCATTGGCATTAGGAGGGCTTGCCTGAAGTCCAAGATTATTGTCTAGCAACGGGTCAAGGCACCCAAGAGAAAGAAGTTGACACCACATTGACGTGTTACCTCATACGAACGCTTACCCTATAATATAATCCCTTTGTCACGATATCTCGAATCAAGTGGGTTGCATGCTAGTGCCATCAACCCATGTGCTCGATTATTCTTTCTTTGACTTTCTAAAATTGAACTTGCCCATTCCTTACCATGGCCATGGATTTACTTTGGCTCTATCAATTCCATCAAAGGGCCTGAGATATCTACTTCTGTTATGGAACGGAAGGGAAAAATCCTTTCTCGCATTATTTATTAATGCAGTATTACTCGTGATGCATCTAACATATCCTACCTCACTACGAACAGTGTGTCATCACAGTTTTCATCAATACATCTAAGTGCATGAGTCATAATACCCATTAATAATAATCTTAAATTCTAAGGACCAATACACACATCCTCATATAGGAACATCCAATGAAACTATGAAATGTGGATTTCCTACTAGCGGGTCTCGTTCTTATAATATCCTCCTAGATATTACCAAGGGCGCACACCATGAGAAGGTGCCTCAATGTTTTATGAGTCCTCACCCCTAATGGCTTGTATTATTTGTGTCCCTCAAATAACATCATCCGGCCATAGAACATATATATCAAAGAATAGTGTTATGGCACTTTTGGGTTCTTATCATAGAAGGGATCCACTAAGACACTTTAATAAAATAGCTATCCTTAGAACATTATCACATACATTGTCACGTAGAAGAACAATCAAGATGTGATAAGGTGTTTATTTAATGAATAAAGTACAAAGTAGTTGGTTGTAGGACACCAACTCCAACAGACTCCCACTTGGACTAGAGCCAACTGCTAACAACCTTTAACCCACTAGCTCTCACATGATATTCATGTTCTTTTTTCATTGATGTGACCTTGGTTCTTTTGCAAAAGAAACCACTACAGTATTATCACAATACAACGTGATATGATCTTTACTGCTAGGCACCACATCAAGTTCTTGGACAATGTTCTGAATCCAAAAGGCTTACTTGGCTACATCAGAAGCCACTATATATTTGGAATCCGCTGTAGAATCAGCGACAACTAGCTGCTTTGAACTCTTCCAGCTCACAGCTCCTCCATTGATACAGAAAACATATCCAGATTGTGGCTTCAGATCGTTCTGATCTGTCTAAAAACTAGCATCAACATACCCTCTGATGACAAGATCCTCATCTCCTCCATACACTAGGAACATATCCTTAGTTCTTCTTAGATACTTAAGGATAGTCTTAACAGAAGTCCAATGTTGTTCTCCTGGATCTGCTTGATATCTGCCTGCCACGCTCAGTGCATAGGTAATATCAAGCCTGGTACATAACATGACATACATGATGGATCCTATAGCAGAAGCGTATGGGATCTTACTCATTTTATCTTTCTCTTGTTGTGTCTAAGGACACATTTTCTTAGAAAGATGTCGACCATGTGACACTAGAACCAATCCCATCTTAGATTGTTCCATACTAAATATCTTTAGTATCTGGTAAATGTATGTACCCTGACTTAGTTCAAGAACCCTCTTGGATCTATTATGAACGATCTTGATCCGTAGAATGTAGGCTGCTTCACCAAAGTCCTTCATGGAAAAACACTTGTTCAACCAGTCCTTAACTGACTGTATGACTGGTACATCATTTCCAATAAGCAATATGTCACCAACATATACTACTAGGATAACGAACGCATTCCCATTAAACTGGTTATACACACATGGCTCACATTCGTTCTTAATGAAACCAAATTCCTTTATGGCTTCATCAAATTGAATGTTCCATGACCTGGATTCTTTCTTTAATCCATAAATGTATTTTTGCAACTTGAAAACCCGTTTGGCTTCACCTGGTGTCACAAAACCTTATGGTTGTGTCATATAGACATCTTTCTAAAGGTTCCCGTTAAGGAATGCCATTTTGACATCCATCTCCCAAATCTCGTAGTCATGGTAAGCTACTATGGCAAGTATGATTATTATGGATTTAAACATGGCAACTAGCAAGAAGGTTTCATCATAGTAAATTCCTGGACGCTGTCTGAATCCTTTAGCCACTAGCCTTACTTTATAGGTGCTAACTTGACCTTCCATGTCCATTTTTCTCTTGAATACCCATTTGCATCCAATAGGCTTTACATTAACTGGCTCATCGATCAGAACCCAGACTTGGTTTTGATACAAGGAATCCATCTCAGAATTCATAGCTTCCAGCCATCTTGCAGCTTCATAGCTTTCTACTACTTCCTTGTAGGATATAGGTTCATAATTTTCCAACAATAATGATTCACCATCCTCGCTGACTAGGAAACCAAATCTCTCTAGTTCCCATATAAGGCCCCAACCTTAAACCTTACTTAATCTTGAGTTATTACAAGATTACACATTGAGGATCTTTTCAGGTTTAGAGTTTTAGAGAATTAGATCATACAACTTGCATGACATTCCACATATAAACAAAGTGGTTACATAAAGATAGTATTCTTCATTCCCATCAATGGAAACATATTTAAAATAAACATGGATTCTTTATTGACACTTCCTTGACACTATCATCATATCATGTACCTTTCCCTTGACCTGTGAAAAACATTTCAAAAAACTTGGGATGAGCATAAAAAGCTCAGTAAGGGATATAAAAATATGGAAAGGAAACATGGGTACATATATACATAAGGATGAGATAATACTTTACCCATAAAACATAAGCACTTTGACATACCTCATCAAATCATGAATAATCATAGAAATCATAAGACATAAAGGTAACTTGAGGCATTCATAACATTCTTACGTAGGGAGTAACCCTCTTGGTTACGTTTGGAATACCCATCACAGTATATTCCCTAAATCTCTTCGGAGAAACCTTAACGTTTCACTCCTTCGCATTACCCAATGCATTGGAGAGCTATATAGGGCTCACCCGCCCTTAGTCTATCACGGAACCACCCGTCTTCATAATAATGCCCAAGAACCTCAACATAATCGTATCACATAAAACATGCATAAAGGAAACATAACATCTCCACATTTCAATCACAAGATATCAATACAACACATTGATATAAAAACATTATGAAAACCATTTTTGATACCAAAATAAAAGAAAAGTAAAACATGGTATTTATTTTTCTTTTAAAAAGATGGTATGGCTTGTAGAGGAAGCCGAAACTCAAATAACGGTCACGACGGTAGAGAATTCGTTGTCGCCGCATACGTACGACAAAAACATTCGCTTTTTTCATTTAGTAAATGCTTCGTATAAAAAAGATTCCTTTTTAATTAACGTAAAAGTCAAAGGGGTTTATACACCATATAAAAGAAGGTTGTGTATAAAACAAAATATGCCTCAATGAAAGGAGATTGAGACGAAGTCCCATACCTCGGGTCCGACTTGACTCGATCGTTCTTTAATGTCCTGAATAATAAACTTGAGTTAATTTATACTTCTTTAAGAACCTTTTCAAGTTCATTATCCCTTTTATATCACTTATTTCCATGTCATGAACACTATGTAATTATTTAAGTTAATAACGGTCGTTTAAACGATCATTGGTACTTGAGTCAAAAATAAACCCTTTATAATTACAAGTTGTTCATGTATCCATTATATCCATAATGGTATTCATGATGTAGATATAATATATGTCATATATATCCAGTACATGCATTTATAATATTACATAATCATTTAGAGTTAAGAAATGAAATGCACCGTTCATGGAGACGGTAAGCCGTACGTACGCATGAACGCTACTTTCATTTCTATTTCATATTTTATAGAATGGAATCATAATGATATAAAGGTATATTATAATTCCAGTATAATATCATATATAATATCATAGTTCCATCCTTTATACGTCCCACATATGGTATTTAATGAATCAAATCACTTTGAAGGGGCGGTAGTCCGCACTTCCTTAAATGAAGATATCGCGTTTACCCATAATGGAAACCATAAAGGTATACCCAAAATGAAAAATATAGAAGCTTAAGTAAAACATAAACATATTATATATCATATATAAATATAGTGACATCTTAATGGCCACCTTTGGAGGTGTTAAAATAATGATGAACAATCATCGTTTCGGGAGGCATAAATTCACCATCCACGGAAATAGTATGTTCGTTAACCATTAGATGTAGGTGTGTGTAAGTGTATCTCAAGTCCTTCTTATAACGACATCCTATTATATTGAGGATACTGGAGTTGTTACAAAAGAAAAGAATAAAAAGAGTTTAGGGGGTTGGAGAAGCAAAATAAAACAAACGGACTCAAGTGAAGACTTTACCTTAAAATCGGGTAACTCCCTTTGGTTTGAGCTCAATGGCTTCCTTGGGAAGTCTTCTGCCCAAAGTGAGGCTTCAAGGAGTAAGAGAGGGAAGTGGAGAGACAAAATGGGCAGGGGTTGGCCGATCCAAAGGCTTTGGGAGTGTGGGTAAGGAGGTAGAGGTGGGGGCCTTTTATAAGGGGAGAGGAGGGGCACTCTTGGAAAGTAAAGATAAGTTACTTTATTTTAAAAAGGTATTCGGATTTAAGATGTCCCAAATTGATATAATTCAAGGATAAGGTGATAAGGGTTCTAAATCCACCCATCCAATAGGTTTTGGACATGTGTAGGTCTTATATTTTACATTATCTTTCCATTTTATTTAAATCGTTTAATAATGAGGTCATCGCTGCATCATCATGATGTTGTAAATAATTTAATAACTTTAGTGTCTAAAAATTATAAAAAAACAATCATGATGTAGGAAATATTTTTATATTTCCAATGACTACTTATAATAAAAAATCTGACTTGCATAACCCCATATAAAATTTTTTTTAGTAAAACATCTCTTGTTTGTGTCATTTTTACTTTAATATTAAATAAAAAGTTATTTATGTCATTTCCCAACCAAAGTGGCTCCATGGGGTCCCCAAGTTGACCCATGGATTGTCTTGGTCGGACATGACACATCCAATAAGGGTAAGACATGTGTCAATCTCATCTCATATTATTAAAACATTATTTTTACCTTAAACTACACTAATTACCACTAATTGCGATTAAGAACTAAAAAGTTACTATTCACCAAAAAATTATTTTAATCTCATTGAACCACATTTTACTTCTTAATGACGACCATGTATGTTGGATTTTTGAAAATCAAATCACAGAAGTGACAAAGTTTCATTTAAACGAAAAATCAGTTTCTTTAACTACCACTTAGTGGTTTCACTATTCATCAAAAATTGAAGTTTTTCAGAAAAAAAACAAAATTTCACCCTAAGATATATTTGATATTCTGAATTCAAAAATGAAGTCTATTTTACAAAATTCAAATCATATAATTCACATTAATTAATTTAATAATTAATTCCCGCTGTCATGACAAAAAGCGTGTTTTTATGAAACAATAAGTATCAAAAGATTGACACCAGTTTAAGTCCAATTTCAAAGTGAAATTGATTCCAATGACCACCATTGGATTAAATGGTAAAAATATATTCAGATTACACTTTAAGACCAATTAAAAATATAATCTAACCATATAATTAAATTAAATGAAAAAGCAGTTTTGATGTAAAATGCAGTATTTTTCACTATTCATTAAAAAAATGAACATTGTCAGAAAAATACCAAAAATTTATCCAATGTAAAATTAAATGTCCCAATCATAATGAATAAGTTTATTTTGACAAACATAGCTTATAAAATTGTCAAAAGATAGATTCAAAAATGGTTTGCCATCAAAAGGCAGTAAAACAATCTTTTAAAAATATTAGTGTATTCTATGCTTAAGATTGTATTTATTTTCATTTTAAGCCTCTAAAACACTATATAATTCATTAATAGACATAGATAAAAAAATATCTATTATTCATTACTTACTTGGGATGTTACATCCTTCCCCCCTTTAGAAAATTGCATCCCCACAATTTATTTACTTATCAAATAAATGGGGGTACTTATCCCTCATTGCAATTTCAGATTCCCATGTTGCCTCTTCCATCACGTGGTTTTTCCACAAAACCTTTACCTGCTTAATCACCTTATTCCGTAACACTTGCTCCCTGTGGTCAAGAATCTGGACCGGTTGTTACTCATAAGATAGGTTCTCTTCCAGCTGAACTACCTCTGGACTCAAAACATGAGATGGATCTGGCATATACTTTCTCAACATCGAAACGTGAAAAACATTGTGTACCTGAGATAAACTCGGAGGTAAAGCCACCCGGTATGCAACTCATCCAACTCTCTCCAAAATTTCATATGGTCCAATAAACCTTGGACTCAGCTTTCCTTTCTTACCAAATCTCATCACACTTTTCCAAGGAGAAACCTTGAGAAAAACATGATCACCTACCTCGAAAGATAGATCCTTCCTCCTGTTGTCTGCATAACTCTTCTGCCTACTCTGAGCTGTTCTCATGTGTTTCTGAATCAGCTGAACTTTTTCGGCCATCTCTTCTACCAATTCTGGTCCCATCAACTTCCTTTCACCCACTTCATCCTAGAAAGCTGGAGTTCGACACCGCTTCCCATATAATGCCTGAAATTGTGCCATCTGTATACTAGAATGAAAAAAGTTATTATATGAAAATTCAACCAAAGAAATATGTTGGTCCCAACTTCCCTGATAATCCATAGAACAAGCTCGTAGCATATCCTCCAATGTCTGAATTGTTCGTTCTGACTGCCCATATGATTGAGGATGAAAAGCTGTACTAAAATTTAATTCAGTACCCAACGACTTCTGAAGGCCTTTTCAAAAGTTAGAAGTGAACCTGGGATCATTATCAGATACAATGGAGAGAGGAACTTCATGTAACCTGACTATCTCTTTAAGATACAAACGGGAAAGTTGATCTAGGGAAAAAGTATCTCGTATAGCAAGGAAATGAGCAGATTTAGTCAAGCGATCAACAATAACCCAGATTGCATTATTACCTCGAGATGTCTTCGGTAATCCCACAACAAAGTCCATGGATATATTCTCCCATTTACACTCTAGAACTGGTAAAGGTTGTAGCATCCCTTTCGGTAACTGCTACTCTGCTTTAACCTGTTGACATGTCAAACACTTCACAGTAAAATCAGCAATATCTCTTTTCATTCCATCCCACCAGTAATACTCCCGCAGATCTCTGTACATCATAGTACTGCCAGGATGAACTGAAAACGGAGAACTATGAGCTTCACATAACAACTCTCTCTTCAACTGTGAATCACAAGGCACACACAATCTCTTCCCAAATCTCAAAACACAATCATTATCAATGTTGAATTCAGGCAACTTACCTTTCTGAACCACCTCTACCTTTTTCTGTAACTCACTGTCTTGCTTCTGTGCTTGCTTGATTCTATCTGATAGAGATGATCTCACTGATACCTGAAACAAAACAGAAGAACTTCCTGCACCAACAACTTCTATGCCAAATTTCATCAAATCCTTAACCAAAGGATCATGTTCCAAACGTAACATTGCTAATGAAGCACTACTTTTTCTACTCAAAGCATCATCCACTTTATTTGATTTTCCCGGATGGTAATGAATTGTACAATCATAATCCTTGATTAATTCTAGCCATCTCCTTTGTCTCATGTTCAATTCTTTCTGAGTGAATATATACTTTAAACTTTTGTGATCGGTATATATTTCACACTTTACTCCATACAAATGATGCCTCCAAATTTTTAAAGCAAAAACAACAGCAGCTAATTCCAAATCATGTGTAGGATAATTTACCTCATGAGTTTTCAACTGTCATGAAGCATAAGAAATTACCTGATCATTCTGCATTAGGACGCAACCAATTCCTTTCAACGAAGCATCACTGTAGATAACAAACTCACCATTCCTGGAAGGTAGTGCCAAAACTGGAGCATTCAGAAATATTATTTTCAATTCCTGAAAACAATCATCACATTCTTTTGTCCAGATAAACTTAACACCCTTCCGAGTTAGCTTAGTCATTGGACTATATAATCGTGAAAAATTTCTAACAAACCTTCGGTAATAGCCTGCCAAACCAAGGAAGCTACGAATCTCGGTTACATTTGTGGGTCTTGGCCATTCTTCCACAACTTCTGTTTTTGCAGGATCAACAGTTATTCCATCTTTAGAAACAATGTGACCAAGGAAAGAAATTTGTTGCAACAAAAACTCACATTTGCTGAATTTACCATACAATTTCTTTTCTTTTAAGGTTTGCAAAATGACCCTTAAATGTCTTTCATGTTCTTCTTTACTTTTAGAAAACACCAAAATATCATCAATGAAAACCACTACAAACTTATCCAAGAACTCATGGAAAATTTATTCATTAAGTCCATGAATACAGCAGGTGCATTGGTTAGCCCAAAAGGCATTACAAAAAATTCATAATGACTATATCTTGTACGGAACGCGGTCTTCGGAATATCTGCCTCCTTTACCTTCAGCTGATGGTACCCCGATCTCAAGTCAATCTTTGAAAAAAACTGAGCTCCCTGGAGCTGATCAAACAAATCATCGATATGAGGCAAAGGATATTTGTTCTTAACAGGGATATTATTCAAGGCTCTATAATCAATGCAAAGTCTCATTGAACCATCTTTCTTTTTAACAAACAAGACAGGAGCACCCCATGGTGATGTGCTAGGTCGAATGAAACCTTTCTCTAATAAATCTTCCAATTGCTCCTTTAACTCTAAAAGTTCGATTTGAGCCATTCGATAAGGGGGTTTTGAAATTGGCTTAGCATCAGGAACTAAGTTAACAGTAAATTCAACTTCCTGATCTGGTATTATTCCAGGAAACTCATCAGGAAAAATATCAGGATACTCATTTACCACTGGCACATCATTAATCTGAACAGTTCCTTTATTTTCAACGATGTGTGCAAGGTAACATTCATTTCCATCTTTTACAAGTTTCTCGGCCTCTTGATATGTTATCAAAAGTAAGGGTTCATTCTTGTAAACAAACTGAAAGTCTTTCTGAAAAGAAACTTCTTTAGCTCTACAGTCAATCTTAGCATGGTAAATAGAGAGCCAATCCATACCCAGGATAACATCAAACTCAACTATAGATAGAACAATAAGGTTTGCAAGTAGGTTCTTCCCACAGATAAGGATAGGAAGATTCTTATAAATTCTTTTTTCCTCAACATTTCCCCCAGGTGTTTTTACCAAAAGATCAGGAGTCATTTCTTGAGATGGTATTCCCATTTTACTAGAAAAGGTTTCGGAGATGAAAGAATGTGTAGACCCTGAATCAAACAACACACTGGCATAATCTGAAAAAACAAACAAAGTACCTGATACAACTTCATTTGATGGCCCGACATCTGCTGAAGTAGTTGCAAAGGATTTCACCACCCCTTTCTGCTTGTAGTCTAACTGCTTCCCATCACTCAAGCTCTTTGTCGGACACTCATTTGCATAGTGACCCATCTCATTGCACTTATAACATTTCACTAACTGTAAATCAAATTTGGTCTTACCTTCAACTTGATCCTTTTCAGTGCAATCACGAGCATTATGTCCCATCTTACCACATTGGTAGCACTTTCCAGAATTCAGAAGATATTCCCCAGCATGCCTTTTTCCACATTTATCACAAACTGGAAACTTAGTTTTCTTACCATCAGACTTTTTTGAATAATTCTTACCTTTCTCCTGCCACCTCGGTCTCTTCTTCTGTTGGTTGTTATAGAACACTTGATCATCGGCAAACTCCATTTCCTCCTTCTCAACACATCGAACAAGATTTTCATAACTTTTAAACTCACAAGAAGCTAATGCCCTTCGATATTTTGGCTTTCATCCTGAGTAAAAATGATTGATTTTACTATCAAGGTCTTGGATAAAATTTGGAGCATACCTTACCAATCGAGTGAACCTTTCTTCATAGGTAGCCACTGAGTCTTCCTCTTGCCTCAATTCCAATAATTGCTTTTCCATCCTAAGTTGAATAGCCTTAGGAAAATACTTCTCAAGAAACATACCTTTGAATTCATCCAAGTCAAGAGCATCAATCTCATCGGCGTCCCTGATATTTTTAACCATAGACTACCACTGATCTGCCTCACCCTCCAAACGGTAAATAGCAAGACTAACCTTTTGATTGTCTGAACACCTCATGACATCGAAAATATTCTCCAGTGCTTTAATCCACCCTTTATCTAGCATAGGGTCAGATGATCCTCTGAATGATGGGGGATGTTGCCTCATGAAATGTTCCACCACTGACATGTTCCTCTGTAGTTGATCTGGCTGATCTCGTGCATGGATACCACCACCATTTATAGCCTGAGTCAACTGCTTCTGAACAAACATGTCTTAGATGAAGCAACATGGTAATCTTTAAATGCTATATCATTTCAAAAATTTTTCTTTTTGGATAATCATTTAATAGAATTATAACTCCTAAAGTTATCTAAACCGACCTCTGACACCAACTATAAGGCCCCAGCCTTAAACCTTACTTAATCTTGAGTTATTACAAGATTACACATTGAGTATCTTTTCGGGTTTAGAGTTTTAGAGAATTAGATCATAAAATTTGCCTTACATTCCACATATAAACAAAGTGGTTACATAAAGATAGTATTATTCATTCCCATCAATGGAAACATATTTAAAATAAACATGGATTCTTTCTTGACACTTCCTTGACACTATCATCATATCATGTACCTTTCCCTTGACCTGTGAAAAACATTTCAAAAAACTTGGGATGAGCATAAAAAGCTCAGTAAGGGATATAAAAATATGGAAAGGAAACATGTGTACATATATACATAAGGATGAGATCATACTTTACCCATAAAACATAAGCACTTTAACATACCTCATCAAATCATGAATAATCATAGAAATCATAAGACATAAAGGTAACTTGAGGCATTCATAACATTCTTACGTAGGGAGTAACCCTCTTGGTTACATTTGGAATACCCATCACAGTATATTCCCTAAATCTCTTCGGAGAAACCTTAACGTTTCACTCCTTCGCGTTACCCAATGCATTAGAGAGCTATATCGGGCTCACCCACCCTTAGTTTATCACAGAACCACCCGTCTTCATAATAATTCCCAAGAACCTCAACATAATCGTATCACATAAAACATGCATAAAGGAAACATAACATTTCCACCTTTCAATCACAAGATATCAATACAACACATTGTTATAAAAACATTATGAAAACCATTTTTGATACCAAAATAAAAGAAAAGTAAAACATGATATTTATTTTTCTTTTAAAAAGAAGATATGACTTGTAGAGGAAGCCGAAGCTCAAATAACGGTCACGACGGCGGAGAAGTCGTTGTCGCCGCATACGTACGACAAAAACATTCCCTTTTGTCATTTAGTAAACGCTTCATATTAAAAAGATTCCTTTTGAATAAACGTAAAAGTCACAGGGGTTTATACACCGTATAAAAGAAGTTTGTGTATAAAACAAAATATGCCTCAATGAAAGGAGATTGAGACGAAGTCCCATACCTCGGGTCCGACATGACTTGATAGTTCTTTAATGTCCTGAATAATAAACTTGAGTTAATTTCTACTTCTTTAAGAACCCTTTTCAAGTTCATTATCCCTTTTATATCACTTATTACCATGTCATGAACACTATGTAATTATTTAAGTTAATAACGGTCGTTTAAACGATCATTGGTACTTGAGTAAAAAATAAACCCTTTATAATTACAAGTTGTTCATGTATCCATTATATCCAGAATGGTATTCATGATGTAGATATAATATATGTCATATATATCCAGTACATGCATTTATAATATTACATAATCATTTAGAGTTAAGAAATGAAATGAACCGTTCATGGAGATGGTAAGCCGTACGTACGCATGAACGCTACTTTCATTTCTATTTCGTATTTTATAGAATGGAATCATAATGATATAAAGGTATATTATAATTCCAGTATAATATCATAGTTCCATCCTTTATAAGTCCCACATATAGTATTTAACGAATCAAATCACTTTGAGGGGGCAGTAGTCCGCACTTCCTTAAATGAAGATATCACGTTTACCCATAATGGAAACCATAAAGGTATACCCAAAATAAAAAATATAGAAGCTTAAGTAAAACATAAACATATTATATATCATATATAAATATAGTGACATCTTAATGTCCACCTTTGAAGGTGTTAAAAGAATGTTGAACAATCATCGTTTCGGGAGGTGTAAATTCACCATCCACGGAAACAGTATGTTCGTTAACCATTAGATGTAGGTGCGTGTAAGTGTAGCTCGAATCCTTATTATAACAACATCCTAGTATATTGAGGATACTGGAGTTGTTACAAGATAAAAGAATAAAAAGAGTTTAGGGGGTTGGAGAAGCAAAATAAAACAAACGGACTCAAGTGAAGACTTTACCTTAAAATCGGGTAACTCCCTTTGGTTTGAGCTCAAAGGCATCCTTGGGAAGTCTTCTGACCAACGTGAGGCTTCAAGGAGTAATAGAGAGAAGTGGAGAGACAAAATGGGCAGGGGTTGGCTGAGCCAAAGGCTTTGGGAGTGTGGGTAAGGAGGTAGAGGTGGGGGCCTTTTATAAGAGGAGAGGAGGGGCACTCTTGGAAAGTAAAGATAAGTTACTTTATTTTAAAAAGGTATTCGGATTTAAGAGGTCCCACATTGTTATAATTCGAGGATAAGGTGATACGGGTTCTAAATCCACCCATCCAATAGGTTTTGGACATGTGTAGGTCATATATTTTACATTATCTTTCCATTTTATTTAAATCGTTAAATAATGAGGTCATCGCTGCATCATCATGATGTCATAAATAATTTAATAACTTTAATGTCTAAAAATTATAAAACAAAAATAAAGATGTAGGAAATCTTTTTATATTTCCAATGACTATTTATAATAAAAAATCTGACTTGCATAACCCCATATAAATTTTTTTTTAGTAAAACATCTCTTGTTTGTGTCATTTTTACTTTAATATTAAATAAAAAGTTATTTATGTCATTTCCCAACCAAAGTGGCTCCAAGGGGTCCCCAAGTTGACCCATGACTTGTCTTGGTCGGACATGACACATCCAATAAGGGTAGGACATGTTTCAAGCTCATCTCATATTATTAAAACATTATTTTTACCTTAAACTACACTAATTACCACTAATCGCGATTAAGAACTAAAAAGTTACTATTCACCAAAAAATTATTTTAATCTCATTGAACCACATTTTACTTCTTAATGACAACCATGTATGTCGGATTTTTGAAAATAAAATCACATAAGTGACAAAGTTTCATTTAAACGAAAAATCAGTTTCTTTAACTACCACTTAGTGGTTTCACTATTCATCAAAAATTGAAGTTTTTCAGAAAAAAACCAAAATTTCACCCTAAGCTATATTTGATATTCTGAATTCAAAAATGATGTCTATTTTACAAAATTCAAATCATATAAGTCACAGTAATTAATTTAATAATTAATTCCCGCTGTCATGACAAAAAGCGTGTTTTTATGAAACAATAAGTATCAAAAGATTGACACCAGTTTAAGTCCAATTTCAAAGTGAAATTGATTCCAATGACCACCATTGGATTAAATGGTAAAAATATATTCAGATTACACTTTAATACCAATTAAAAATATAATCTAACCATATAATTAAATGAAATGAAAAAGCAGTTTTGATGTAAAATGCAGTTTTTTTCAATATTCATTAAAAAAATGAACATTGTCAGAAAAATACCAAAAATTTATCCAATGTAAAATTCAATGTCCCAATCATAATGAATAATTTTATTTTGACAAACATAGCTTATAAAATTGTCAAAAGATAGATTCAAAAATGGTTTGCCATCTAAAGGCAGTAAAACAATCTTTTAAAAATATTAGTGTATTCCATGCTTAAGATTGGATTTATTTTCATTTTAAGCCTCTAAAACACTATCTAATTCATTAATAGACATAGATAAAAAAATATCTATTATTCATTACTTTCTTGGGATGTTACATCCCTTACCTATCTTGAGCTCCTACGCAGTACTTGTGTTTCTGGAAACTATTCCATGGGGACCTGTGGAACTTGTTCTTGTACCAAATCCTGTGTATCTTGAGCATCAAATTCATCAAAGTAAATCTTGCTCCCACTATCCTTCTTGAGGATGTGCTCCCTCTCAATAAAGATGGATTGTCTGGAGACAATCACTTTCTTGTCTGAATGGTTATATAGGTAATATCCTTTCATTTCCTTGGGATATCTTATAAAGACACACCTCGTGCCCTGGGGTGCTAGCTTGTTGCCTGGGAAGGCCTTAACAAATGCCTCACATCCCCATACACATGTGTGTGACAAAGTGGGTTTCCTTCCATTCCATAAATCATATGGAATTCCATTTTCCACCTTAGTTGGTACTCGGTTTAATGTGTATGCTTCAGTTTGTAATGCATATCCCCAAAAGGATAACGGAAGATCTGCATGACTCATCATCGACCTCACCATGTACAACAAGGTTTGGTTCCTCCTTTCACTAACACTATTCCACCATGGTGTATAAGGAGGAGTGATCTGAGATAGAATCCCAGACTCCCATAGAAGATCGATGAACTCTTGGTTTAGATATTCTCTACCTCGATCCGAACGAAGTTTCTTTACGTTCTTAACAAGATGATTCTCTAATTCATTCTTGAATTCCTTCAATTTTAATAAGGCTTCTAAATTATACCTCATTAATTAGACATAGCCATATCTACTCAATTCATCAATAAAAGTAATAAAGTAAGAATATCCACCTCTAGCTTCTACTGAAAATGGTCCACACACATCCGTGTGCACCAATCCTAGAAGCTCTATGGCCCTTTCACCTTGTCCACTGAAGGGAGGCTTGGTCATTTTTCCTTGTAAACAAGCATGGCATCTATCAAGTGGTTTTAGCTTAGTAGAGTCCAAATAACCATCTTGGCAGATCTTTGTCAAGCGCTTCTCATTTACATGACCAAGACGGTGATGCGACAAATGGGTGATGTATGAGTCATGTGAGTTTATTTCATTATCGATTTCCAACACTTGGTTTTCATAATTTAATACATACAAACCATTATTTAAATGCACCATACCATAACATATGTTGTTTTTATAAAAGAGACAACCCTTATTTCCAAACTTGAAAATAAATCCATCTATATCCAAACAAGATACAAAAATTATGTTCTTGGAAACACTAGGCACTTAATAATAGTTATGTAAAACCAAAATCATCCCAATCAGCAATGAGAGGTGGTAATCGCCAATAGCCAATGCAGATAGCCTTACACCATTGACATCTCTAAGATCCACCTCTCCTTTGGAAATCTTTCTAAATCTACTTGGTTCCTGCATTTGAATATAGATGTGATCCCCACAAGCTGTATCTAATACCCAATGAGTAGAAATAGAAAGATTACACTCGATAACGAACACACCTTTAGCATCCCCACTCTTATGGGTGTAGTTCCTCTTCCAGCAGCCTTACTTTCCACATGAAAAACACACCGCCTTCCATTCCTTTCCCTGCCTCTGGATCTTCCCCTTCTTGGAGGGATGACGCTCGGGGGATTCAGACCGTTTATAATTCTTTGTCCCCTTTTCCTTGTCCTTCCTTTTCTTATTCACCATAAGGACTATGGGTTTGTCACTCCCCATGTCCTTATCTACCTGATGAATCAAGGCTAGAAGTTCTGATAGACTCTTCTCATTATTGCTCATGTTGTAGTTGACAATAAAGCTATTGAATGTCTTGGGCAGTGATGATAGGATGAGATCTTTACGCAAATCATCCGGGAACTTAATCCCTAAAATGTCTAGGAGTTCAATGTATCTAATGATCTTGACTACATGAGGCCCTGATGGCACAGACTCTTCAAGCTTAGTTATAAACAAAGCATTGAAGATCTCATATCTCTCCTGTCTCACCTTCTCTTGGTAGAGATCCTTAAGGCGAGACATCATGCTATATGCATCCACATTTTCATGTTTCTTCAAGAGATCATTAGACATGGATGATAGCATGAAACACTGGACATCTGTGGCATCATCTATGTGTTTAATGTAGAGAGATAGTTCCTCATCACTAGCCTCCTTTCCAGGCACAACTGGAATAGGTTCTTCCAGCACATACAATTTCCTTTCGTGGCGAAGGATGACGCGTAAATTCCTGTGCCACTCTTGGAAATTGGTGCCAGTGAGAAGGTTTTCCTTCTTGAGTATGGTTCACAATGATATGTTTGAATTAATTTTTCTTTCCATTTCTACAAATTAATATGAGCAAAGGTTTAGTAATTTATTATAAAAAATGAGACAAATAAATAAATTAATACTTATTAGTCTCCCACTATTTTATCGAAATCCAATAGCCCTCACCATTGACTTCAGAATATTATGTTGCCTGAATATTCTAGTGGAAAGGATCTATATTTCCCTTAACATTACCCCAAATAGGGTTGGTCAAGAAACTTTAAGGGTTTTAGGTAGGCATTCCAAATTCCAATTGCATTAACTCACAGCTCCTTGATCCACTGAGTGGCCTCCCCAATCCAGAAATCCTTTTATTTTGGATTTCCTCAACCTTTTCCTCTTGGTCACACCAAGTCCTGCTATGGCAGTCAACCCTTGATGCGAACCAAGTCAAGGCAACCCAAAACCTTTAATTAGAATTCCCTGATAATTGAAATCACCCCAACTAGGGTTGGTCAAGCACTTTGAACTATGGTTCGATTCTAACCAAGATTAGGGAAGGCTATACCAACTTAATATTTCTTTGAGGGATTTTATCTTTATACGTAAATTTCCAATTTATTATTTTTGATTACATTTTTTTAATATTAAGTAGGATATACTTAAGTGATTAACCATGTCTAAGATAATATTTATGCATAAGCCAGTCTTATTTTAGTTCCATCTTGCATGCTCATTTAATTCATTAATTGTGTGATCGTGACAGCACACCCACAATAAATTTAAACCATGCAACTGATAGAAATTAAATAAATGGTATGATCATGAGATTTTCTATTGGTTAGTTTATCTAGCGGTTGATAAACTAACCCAAGACCCAGGGGAAAAACACCCGGATCCTTTCCAGTTCATGTTTATAGCTTTCCACCTGTCCACCTTTGTATCTCATTGGATTGGTTTTTCCTTGGCTCTTGACTTGAATCACCTCCACTAGATTGGAAGCTCCATCCATTACATATTCATTTATATCACATGTAGGTGAGGGGTAGAAAGGGGGTTTTTACATAAAATAATCCTTGGTCGTGCAAGCCCTACATATTAATGAGGAGATGGCTCGTAGGCCAAAAAATTTAATTAAAAAAAACCATTCATATACAAAGGTTTAAGTATAACTCATGATCATTGTTTCTTCTAGAAATGGGTATGACCTTGTTTTTTTAGGGTTCAAACTTTCCAATTGGTTTATAATGAGTTTATTCGTAGAACCAGAAACACCCAATGATTTTATATCCATTTGGACGTAATTTCCAAAGGCATTTGCTCATTAGTTGTGGACCGACGAGGCTTAAGAATTTGCATTGGTTGAGAGGATGGGAGGTTAAGATCATCACACCTTTTTGGGGGGAATTATTGCCTACTCTAGGACTCTCTTATAGATTTAAGTTATGTTCAAGAATCCTTAATAATTCACCAAGCATGAAAATGAGTTTTCCTTTAGATTTGGTAATCGATGATTAATATGTATGGGATTTAGATAATCTTTTATATGTATTTGAGGTTCTTCATCGATAGATAATCATCTGTATGTATTATATATTCTTAGTTAATGGTATCCTTAAATATATTATATAGAAATCTCTTGGTCATTATGATGACCATACTGGTTTTAAAGCCACTCAGTAGGGCACTTTAAGTTTATTGTCATTCAGAAAGACATGGATTATTTCAGAGTTGGGATCGTACCCATAGATGGGCTACCTACGTATCCTCATTAAAAAGAAGTCAAAACCCACGTAGTTTGATAATAAGGATATAGTTTAACGGCATTTGGGATGGAAAAGAATTAATGAATGATGGTCTTGAACCTTAGAAAGGCTTCCTACGTACTCTACTTTTAAGACAGAGATCAAATTCCATGTATTTTGGGTGAAGAAATGTGGGGCTTATGCATGGTTAATGGCCTAAAAAGAGATGTTGTTATTACTTTTATACTCTAAGCTCACGTGATTCATGCTCTATGTGAGAAACAAGAGGTATCAGTAAACTTGACGATGGTGCCACGAAAGATGCAGGCATGAGAAATGATGTGGGGATTACGTATGAATGACTGCCCAAGTATATGAAGACCAGGACTTACTTCAAGAAAAAAGCCTAGGACCAGGGTCCATAAAGGTATTTGTACTTTATGGAGATTTGGAGTTTTAACCCGGGGCTTAATCTCGAGAAGGAGGCCCAAATTAAAATGGACTTATGATTGGGGCTTACTCCTAAGCAGTATGCCCAATGTTAAAGAAGAATATGACTGGGGCTTACTCTATAGAAGGAGGCCCAAGTTAAGGAAACTATGACTGGGGCTTACTCCTGAGAAGGAGGCCCAAGTTAAAGGTACTTGTAACTTGGGCCTTACTTTTAATAAGGAGGCCCAAATTAAAGAAAAATATTACTATGGCTTACTCTTGAGAAGGAGTCCCGAACCAAGGGAACTTGGGGCTTACTCCTGAAGAGGATGCCCTAAATAAAAAGATCTTCTCATTTTAAAGGATGAGGTTATATAGAGGAAACCTCCAACTGTGGTGACATAAAGTTTGTAAGTCACTAGGTTTTGGGAGAGGTTCTCACAGAATTCCTTTCGGATAAGGAATCCAACAAAGGAACCATGCCATAAATGAATTTAAAAAGGGATTTGAGGGCTAATATCTTGAAGAGGAGAGGTAAACGGGAGGGAGGCACACAAATGAAGTTGGTGCACAAATGTAGGTCACAAAAATCATTTGGCGCGCAAGTATTGGCTGCACAAGTGTACTTGCGTGGCATGGGTTCACCTGGGCGATGAAGAATATGTAGGGCAATACTTGGGTAAGACTTAACTTAAGCCTTTAGTAATATCCTAAGATGTTTCCAAAAGGGCAGTGCATAAGTTTCATCGAAAGGGTAGGGTGGCACACAAGTGTTTCCACTTTTAAGGAGGTTTGGACACTTAGGCACGCAAGTGATGATGAATTCTAAACACTTAGGCCTTATCCTACTCCTTCAAGTCTTCAATTCTATGTAAAACGTTACCTTAGAAGCTTTCTAAAGAGATGAGTTAAAGACTTGGGTGACCATAGCTTGAATCTAAGTTTTGGAAAATCCATCCCTGAAATGGGGGGCCCACAGGGGCTATTTATAGGCCACTGTGCACCTTGGGAAAAAATCAGATAGGACGCACAAGTGACTTGTTCGGCATGCAAGTAACTTGCACGCCTCAATCCAAATGAACTCCTGGTCCATACCTTTGTCATTTTTTTTATTTTCTTCAAAGGGTGACCCTCTTTTGTGCTTAAGGTATTCCCCATTTCCATTTGTTGGACTCTATGATGGAAAGGAGCATCAAAAAAAGTCCCCCCCCTCAGAGTTGGATCCGAAAAGGAAAGAGGATCTGACTCTGAGGTAAATTTGGAGAAATCAAGGGCCTGTAGCGCGCAAGTTCGGCATGCAGCTGCTGGGGCGTGCAAGTATGGAGCACAGGTCGTCAGGATCGCCTATATATAAAGGTTCACTCCCACGCGAACTCACTCAGCTTCTAGCAACTTGATCTCTCATCATGCAGGTGCTTCGGTCTTCGGTGAATCGCTTTTCTGGATTTTTGTCGTACTTCTGCAGAAGGTATTTGACTTGTGCACCATGACTAGGGTGGCAAAACCTGCGCGACTGGTTTGACTTGCATGCCAAGTTTGGGACTTTCACACCTTAATGACTTTGACATTTTTTTTGATTTCCTTCATCAAAATTTCACAAAAAAAACTTACTTAAAAGTTTATTGTTTGATATTTGTGTAGATTCATTGGCTCCCAGAAGAATTGGATCAGCTGATGAGTTAGAAAGTAAGAGAATAAATGACATGATTAACGCCGTCGAACATGATTATTATGTTATCTGCGACAAAACTCTCATGGATTTGGATAAGTACTTGAAGAAATATCATGCCAATTTCCCACAGAGTATTTATTTCCTTTTTATGGCCATGGTCATCTTCAACATGTCAATATTCTAGAGGCAAATAATTATATCCTTTATTTCTAGTTTCAGACCTACACCAACTTCTCTTTGAAAAATTTCTCAGTTTCCGGATCATTTTTCAATGTTGGGATAGTGGAGAGGGCATACATAATGCATCATAGCCCATGTTCTCTAGATCCAAAGCCTCACATGCCTGATCTGCATCCGCATTGTTATCCCTCTATTTTCCAAAATTCTCAGATGGACCAATCTAAGGGATGGAATAAGAGTTGGGATTTCCATCCTGGAGGAGGTGTGAATCCGACTTGTATGTGGGCATATTGGGTGCAAAAAACTTGTTCAGAGTTTGTCGATGATATAAAGGGAGCTGCAATATATGAAGCTATCTGGGCTGGGTAGACATATGTCTACAGGAATGACAGTTTCGTGCCAGAGTTAATCAGCTGTTGGAGCCCGAAAAAAAATTCTTTCTATCTAACTCATGGATAAGTAGGCATCAGTTTGTGGGATGTCTACAAGATTTCAGAGGCTCCAATTTTGGGAGATATGTATGATGAATTCATCCCCCCCAAGGTGACCTGGAATGATTCAGAGAAGACTCCGACTTTGGCTCGAGATTTAATGAAAATTTTCAACAAGCTTAATAATACCACCACCATGAAAACCCATTTTAGAAAAGATATCCATCTAGAGGAGTGGATGGAAATGTTTCTGATTAAGAAGAAAGAGAAGGGACCTTCCTGCACTCACCCTACTAGTTTCCCTAGAGCAGTAAAGAGGGGTGATTCAGTCACATTTTGGCCAATTTTGGAAGCAGGAGAGTTTGATAGGTGGAGGTATGAAGTGAACCATAAAATTCTAGCGAAGACCCATCTGGTAGGCTTTTTGGCCTTGTGGCTCAGTGTTTACCTTTTACCAGATTGGGATTCGAAAGGAGGTGTGAGTCCGGGGACCTTTGTCTTTGCATCCAAGATGGATGAAAGGAATATGGTTGAGTTGGCCACCCCAGTTTTGAAAAATATTCATAGGAGCTTACTTCATGTTTATATGGGTAAGTCTCCTCTAAGAATAGTGGGACCATTATGAGTTTTATGGGGATGAATATCCACCCACTTCAGGACATATGTTGTACAAAGTGGGGTACAGATTCCTGGAAGTTCTTTTCGGCCATCTGTTCAGGACTTTTCTGGAATTTCTCCCTTATCCCTCAATGCTTATGATATCAAAATTAGGCTGAGCATGTTCAAGGAGTTTTATTTCTTTCCTTATGTAAATCCTCCAACAGGGTGATTTGTTGATGATGGAATAACCATCCTGGAGTTAAGGGCATATATACTAGCAGGTAGAGATGGTACACTGGCCATGAGGATTGACATAGAAATTATATGCAAGGCCTATGATCCATACAGGTTTGCATGTCAATTAAAATTTCTGCAGTAAATTACCGTATCCACTCTGGTGCATGTCAGGTTAGAGCATCATCCGATGGTTGCTCGTTAACTATGGTTGATGACATCTATAGAGAAGACTGGGGTAGTATTTGATCTACCAGCTATTGGAGCAGCAATTTGATTGACTACATGGTATACTGAGAGCTGGGTAGCATCATACCCTGAAGGGGTACTAAATCAGCCGATCCCTCGGGTGGGGACAAAGAAGAGAACCATTAGGAAAGAAGCTTTTCATTTGGAAGGTGATTATTCCTTACTCGGAGCTAATTCATCGGGTTCCTCACCCAGAGCTGATTCACCAGATTCCCAGGATGGGGATGATGAGGCTCGAAATGCATCAAAGAGGCCTCATGCCAGATATAATCTACATGACAGAGTCAAGAGACCCACTCCATCGACTCATGCTGAGTTATATCATTGAGTCAATTTAGTCGCCATTATTTTAAAGAGAAACAAGTTTCATTTTATTATCCTTTTTCTGTGATTGTAGGATCTGAGAAGAAGTTGGAGTCCCAGATTGTAGGACCCTCCTCGCGGCCTTCTAGTGCACATTCTGAATATTTATGACTAGAGGCTGTCCGAACATGGTGAAGTTTATATTGTGATGCTGAAACCGCCTAGATGGACTTATGCGAAGGGCTGCATATCCCTGGAGTGGGGAATCTCTAGGCTTCCTCTAACATTCATTTTGAGGACAACCCCAATGAAGTGAGGGCTTACATCAAAGATATGGAAATGCTCATATATTCCACTGATGAGTTAGTTATTTTCACCAAGAGGGTGAAGGAAATGATGGACTATGGTACCACTGAGGGGATTGGTCCTTCATTAGATGAAGAGTGGTGTGATTACATGGCTCTTGAAGATGTAAGTTTTCCTTTTTCTCATATTTCTATTTTATTTGAAATTTGAATTTAGTCAAAGCTTTGTTATTTAAGGAAATAATCTTCTTCATCCTACAACTTGTAAAGGAAAGAACCACTGAAATCCCTTCGCCACGGTATAGCCCTGGTGGCACCGCTCTTGGAGAAACTAAATCTCCTTATGAGCTGGTAAAAGTATCTCCGGGCCAGCAAGTCATGGATGAAGAGTTAGAAAGGGCGTTATTGTCTCTGATACCTTTTTTCGGAGATGATGACACCATTCCACCCAAAAAGTCCAAGAAGCAAAGGAATCAAAGAAAGAAGATCACAGTCAAACACTTTATCATTAGTGGTAAGTCTTTCTAGTAGTCATGAATCTTAACTTATGAAAAAGTTGTCAAACTTTTTGGGATTACAGGGGCTTCTTCAGTTTCCCCTTTAAAGTAAAGGACTAACCATCCTTAGAGTACAACAGAGGGTGTTGGAGAATGGCCGTAACTTCCTGCTCAAACGACTATTCTTGAAGATATACTGAGAGCAGATGAGCCGACGTCTTTTCCCAACACCACTCCTGTTTCTGATGCTAGGAGAGAAAAGACTTTTGGTAAATTAAAAATACTTCATAGAACCTCAAATGAGACAAAAAATGACTTCCATTCTGTGATGTTTTAGGTTAAACACATGCCCCAGAACATTTGGTAACCACCATGGCTGACCCCACAACTGTCTATGAAGAAGCTATCCAGGGTCAGAGATTGCTAGATGAAAGTCACTGAGAAGACATGCCGAGTGATCCCACTGGTGAGAATAACCTGGGATCGGGGACATAATAGGATAAAATTATGAATCTTGGCATGTCCTTTGAATAAATTTTTGAACATGTTAAATTACCATGTGATTTGGAAGATTTTTGTGATCTAGTTATAGAATCAACTGGATGTGAGTTTCATCATGTGTCCTTTTAATCTTCTCATGATTACACTTCTAACCATGTTTGGTTAAAAAATGTACAGTTTCATCTAAAGAAACTGTTGAACCAACAACTCTTTAAAGTGGTGTAGACATTGATGTCAACCCTATTATTGCAGAAATGTTGGATCAGGTGAAACTTAACATGACAGATCCTCCTGAAACCCATCCTGAAAATCCTGTTGAAGCTAAGAAAGATGGGTAGGATCCTTCACAAGTTGATGATCTATTTTTAGGTAAAATATGATGATATTTGTGGCTTAATTAACCTACAAGAAAATCAATGAACTTTTATTGTCCATTGAAACTAACCATACTTTCAATTGACCAAACAGAGCTGTCAACTTCAATGGCTAGATCTGGAGGTGAAGCCTCAGCCTCAGCCCAAACAATAGTAGAAGGTGAAGCAACCGGGGTCAGGGAAGGAGTAGAACATGGCACTTCCTTAAGTGAATTAATCCCAGACTATGTTTCTCCATGTGATAGCGATGCCAAATCAGACCCAGAGGTGAAAAAGGCACTCCAATTCTCACGTCGCAAGGCATGAAAAAATATATGGAAGATAATATCTGAGGTTCCTCTTGAAGAGATGCCTTTGAAAATTCCAAGACTTTTATCCTTGTTCATCATGCTGGGACTTGGTGGTTTTGGATATCAAGAAATCCATGTCATAGTGAAACAAGTCATTCGAAGGAGGGAGAATGATCAAAGGTGTCGTCAAGACCTGATCAGAGCTAGATTGCTAATCAATATCAGTGAATTTCAGGCTGCAGTTTCCCGAGCTGAGGCTGATCATACTGCAAAGTTGAAGAAGCTGAAGCAAAAGATCAAGGAGAAGATTGTCCAGCATTTTCACCTTTAGGAAGATCTAGATGATGTTATTAGGGAGATTGACTATATTTATAATTCATTGGAAGAAGTCTAAGAGGATGGTATAAAAGCCATCAAAGATTCCAAAGAAGAACTTCATCGAGCTGAAGAGAGTGAAGCTGGTCGAGTAAATGAACATCAAGTGGCTGCTGATGAAGCTCGAGATGTTGTGAAATAGATGAGAAATCATGTTGAAAGTCTTCTGTAATTTTTGAAAAAAAGAGAAGGTATCTAGTCTGTGGATGTTCTTCAAATCTTGTTCATCAATGAAAAATAGTTCATCTTCAATCATCTGTACCTTCATTTTCTTGATAATTCCTCTTATTTTTACCTAAGCCAATGGGCCTAGTAAACATAGTTCTATTTTTACTAGGGTTATATAAACATCCCCAAAAAATTTATCTTTTAATTTATCAACATTTCCTAAATCATACAAAATGTATGTTTAGCGAGCTGGGACTCGACTTTTGTTCAGAGCACCCTTTATAGGTTCTCAATTTAATGAGTACCATGTCTTTTGTTATTAGCAGTTTAAATTCATGCATCTTGGACTATAAAAAGGCTAATATTTAAGGTCAAATATCTTTGACTGAATAAATTATATTGACTCAATTCTTTATAATTTATTTGGAAACATATTACCATATTCAAGTATGGAGTGGGAAAATTGTAAACTAAGACTTGAGAAATTTTGAATCTGAGGAATGACATGGGAAAAGAGATAAAAGGCATTAGAGGAATTCTCTTCTAAGAATGAAGTTACCACTACTTGACAAACCCGTTATGGGGGATGAATTATGAAGGGCCAACTGGGGCATAAGCTGCATAGTCAAATAGTAGCATCTTTTGGCTGACAGGTCCGTTATGTAGACAACTTATGCAAGGCCACCTTAGGACACGTGATACATAGTCTGGAAAAAGAACTCTCAGAAATTTGACTTTCTATTGATAAAACCCGAATAAATTTTTATGGGGATCCAAATTTTCCAAATCATAGAGTTTGATTTATGGAGAAAGGTACTTGAATATGGAGATGATATTTCCAATCATAATTGTCAAAGAATTGGAGGAATGTGACTTCTATGAAGGTCTGACCCAAATGTAGGAAAAAATGTATATGTGGTTTTAAATCATACGACTAAAACCGGAGATAGAAACACTATATGTCATAATACTTTCAGATTATGAAAAAGAGTATGGAACAAATATGTTAAGGATGACAGTTTTTTTTTCATATCCCTACATATCACCATTAAGACCAATAGGGACAAAAGAGGCTTCTCCTAAGAATGAAGTTAACATTAATTGAAAAATCCATTATGGAGGTTGAATTATGTAGGGCCAACTAGGGCATAAGATGCATAGTCAAATAGTAGAATCTTTTGGGCTGACAGGTCCATTATGTAGACAACTTATGCAAGGCCACCTAAGGGCATGTGTTGCATAGATAGGAAAAATAACTCTCTAGTATCAGACATTTTGCGACCAGAAGTCAAGAAAAGGGTTATAGAGATCATGAATATTATTTGTTGTGGCTAGGTCCTAAATTGAGATTCTGGATGTCACTACGTATCTCATTAGGATGAGAATCAATCCACACATAGTTCTTGAAATACAGTTTAATGTCATGTAGAACGAGAGCATGGTAGATCTTAGTTTAGGGTCATAGAGCTCGGACCATAGTGAGGGAGAAACATAATGCATTTGTTATAAACTTGATGTGAATAAAGACTAGGGTGTTCCATATCACACCATGTGCTCCCAGGGGGACTTTTCAGCCAAGGGACCAAAAGTGGAGTTTGGAGTTAGGCCCAAAGGCTCAGGGCTAGACTCGAGGAATTCTTGAGCATTCCTACGTATTCCATGAGGATGGGAATAAAGATGCATGTAGTTCTTGAAATAACCTTTGTATAGATTTGGTTCATACATATGAGGGGTAAAGAGGACTTTATTGCAATTATGGCTGGACCCAAGATTAAAGACTTGGGTGTCACTACGTATCTCATAAGGATGAGAATCAAGCCACATGTAGTTATTGAAACATGAAATGGTTGGAGACCATGTCAATAATGATTCCTATTGAGTGAGGGTATCAGGGATTGTTGTAGTTTATTATCATACATGGAAAAAGTGCAAACAGTTTAAGGTCATATGCATGGACCAGTGCTATGAAGTTTAATGTCTTGCAGTAAGGACAATGGGGGACTATATAGTATAATGTCATATAGCTAGGACGATGGTATGTACACAGATTAACATCATGTAGGATGAAAGTGAACCAATATGAATAAGACGGTCGACGGGGGCTTCACAGATCAACATCGTATGGGATGGAGGTGAATTGACGTGAAGAAAGTGGTTTCGGGCTTGAACCTCAGGAGGTTGCCTACGTACCCAGCCTAGGAGGCAAGGATCAAAGTCCATGTAGTTCAATTGAGAGTGATTCAATGATTAGGGCGTACTTGAGGACAATGACCCGAAGATGATGTTGGGACTTAGGTGTGGTTAGCGGCCTAGAGAAGATTTCATGATCGAAGCTTACTCTAAGCTCACGCGAGTCATGCTCGGTGTGAGAAACAAGAAGCAGCAGTAGACCTGACGATCATGTCACGAAATATGTGACCACGAAGGATGGTGTGGGGCTTATGCATGGTTAGCTGCCCGGGGCCACATTTCAATGGATTTTGATAGACAATTGTGCATGTGGCGATCATAGTTTAATGTCATGTGTCATAGATTTGGGGTGCTTGGAAGTTTAATGTCTTGCATCTCAAACGATGCACAGTTTAACGTCATGTTGGAAGAAAGGGGGACACATTTTCCTGTCATGTTGGACAATAGAGGTAGCTATGCAGTTTAATGTCCTGCAGTAAGGAAAATGGGTGTATTTGTGTTACACAAAATACTTCTTCAAGAATCTTGCATTGGTTGGAGTTGTAATGAGTTCTCCATTCATTGAGATTAAAGAATAAGCTTCATTGGAGTAGACCCTATTTATTGAGTAAGGTCCTTCCCACTTTGGATCAAGCTTTGGAGGCTTCTTTCCCAGTATCATTGGGGTTCTGAGGACCAATACCAATTCTCCTTGAATTAATGAAGGAAGATAAACTTTTTTATTGAAATATCATGCTATTCGATTTTGATAGACTTCTAAATGGTGTAGTGTGCACAATATTTTTTCATCTAGTCGTTCCAATTCATCCAATCGCTTTTGAGATTGTTCATCTATAGATAACTGATCACATATGGAGACTCTAAGTGAAGGTAATTGGATTTCAATAGGCAAGAATACTTCCGTTCCATATACCAATGAATATGGAGTTGATCATGTAGCAGTGCGGGTGGTAGTCCGATAAGCCCATAGAGCATGAAAAAGTTTATCAGGCCATGAATTCTTATCTTTATCCACCATCTTTTGAAGTATGTTTGAAAGAGTCTTATTGAAAGCCTCTACTTGACCATTGGTCGCTGCATGATACCGAGATGAATGGTTGGATATGATATTGTATTCTTGATACAATTTTCTTACCTCGGATGAACAAAAGTTGGTGCCATTATCCATCAATATGGTATGAGGAACACCAAATCTAGTAATGATGCTGGATTTGAAAAAGATAAAAATGCTTTTAGCACCAACTTCTTTGAGAGGTATTGCCTTTTCCCATTTGGAAAAGAAGTCATTAACAGTAAGAATATACTTAAACTGCTTAGCTGTAGCCAGAGGATAAGGTCCTACTACATCCGTTCCCCATGTAAGAAATGGCCAGGAGTATTTAGTCGTATCAAGAAAATGCGGAGGTTGATGAATGAAGTTGGCACATACTTGTCAAGAATGACACTTCTTAGTGAAATAAATATAATCTTGCATCATTGAAGGCCAGAATTATCCAAGCCTTCGGATTTGACCAGAAAGTCTATGTCCAGACTGGTGGGCACCACAAACTTCTGCATGTACTTAATTCATGACTGCCATTGTCTCTTCACCATCAGTACATATGAAGATAATTCCATCAAAATCTCACTTGTAGATAATTTTTTGGTGATATGGGCTATCATAAAGAGTAAAATTGACCACACATCGCCGTACTTGTTCTTTCCCGGCTCTATCAGGTGGGAGTGTTCTATTTTGAAGGTATTCCCTGATAAGTGTCATACATCCTATAGTATGACCATATGGTTTAGAAATGGGACTGATTTCATTGATTTACTTTATTTTTATTTGAATAAAAGGTGAAACTATACAATGGTGGGAAATACTGATGATTGTTTCATCCTGATTTGGATCTTCCAAGGCTGTGGATACATTATCTAGTGCATCAACATGGGCATTTTGTGATCGTGGGACATAAGAAAATGCCAATTCTGAGGGAAATTCCTTCATTAACACTCTGACATAATCACACAAAGGGATTAACTCTTCCTTTCTGATGGCATAATCCCCATTGATTTGTTTGATTACCTAATCTTAATCACCTTTTACTTTCAAGTGATTCACTTGTGCCTGCAGCGCCAATTCTAAGCCTACGATGAGAGCTTGATATTATGCTTCATTGTTTATAACGCCTTCAAAAAATAAAAAGGAATAGGGTAGAACTGCCTTTTTCTAGGGAAATAAGCACAAGTCCTAACCCAACTTTTTTGAATTTAGAATCTTCCATTTTCTTCCCTGTTGTACTTTTGGAGGCACCATCAAAATACATTTCCCATGTTTGAGGATTATCTTGAATAGAGAAGACTTCTTCATCAGGAAGTTCAATATTTAAAGATGTATTTTCTACAGATGGGTGTTCAGCAAGGAAATATGCTAGAGCTTGGCCCTTTATTGCCTTTTTAGACACATACTGGATATCAAACTGCTGCAAAATAACTTCCCACCTTTCCAGACATCTTGTAAGCATTGGACGACTAAGGATAAATTTGAGCAGGTTATTGTGAGATACCAATTGGACCTCATGATGTTTCAGGTAGTTTCTCAATTTCTGAACTACAAGGATTAATGCTAGGCAGCACTTTTTAATACTTGAATATCAAGTTTCTACCTCAAGCATAGTCTGACTGAGATAGTAAAGGTTGTTTTCATTCCCAGTATAATTCTTTTGGGCAAGGAAGGCACCCAATGATCACTCTAAAGCTGTCACATAGAGAATAAGTGGTCTTCCTTCAACAGGTGGAATTAATACCGGTAGACTCAAGAGATATTTCTTGAGTATATCGAATTATTCTTGACATTCTTCAGTCCACTGGTATGTGACTCCCTTCTTAGTTAATCTGGTGAAGGGTAAACACTTTCCTTCTAAATTGGCAATGAAATGCCGAATATAGGACAAGTGTCCTTGAATTACTCTTAATTACTTCAAATTTCTAGGAGGTTACATGTCAAGGATTGATTTTTTCTTCTTAGGATTAACTTTGATACCATGATGTCATACAACAATGCTGAGAAATTTTCCCAAGGTTACCCCGAAAGCACATTTCAAGGGTTTTATCTTCAAATTGTGTTGTCAAAGTTTGTTGAATATGATTTCTAGATCGGTCAAGTGATCAAAATTTTTTTTGTATTTAACCACCAAATCATCCACATAACATTAAATAAATTTCCCTAAAAAGGGTTTGAAGATATGGTGCATGACACATTGATATGTTTCACCTACATTCTTCAGGCCAAAGGGAATTACCTGATAGAAAAACACACCTTGAGGATCTCTGAAGGCTGTAGACTCCTCATCTTCTGGGGTCATTCGTATTTGATTGTACCCAGAGTAACCATCCATGAAGGAAAGAGCTTCATAGCCAACTGTTTCATCAATTAAGAGTTTTTTGATCAGAACTGGAAAATCATCCTTGGGACAATGCCGATTAAGATCTCTAAAGTCAATGAAAACTCCAATTTGTCCATTATTATTTTTCATAGGGACAATATTATCCATCCATTTGGGATATTGAACTTCTCTGATGAAGTTATCCTTGATAAGCTCATCAACTTCAGCTTCAATTTTGGAGGCATAAGTTGGGTGTGTTCTTTTTGCTACTTGCTTGAATCCTTGATGTTCTTCTGGAAAACCCAAATGATGAGTGGAAACATCAGGATCAAGACCTGGAATTTCTATATAATTCCAAGAAAATACATCTCGATTTTTCTTTAGAAATGAAGTATACATTTCTTTCTCTTCAAGAGTCATGGCTGCACTAATTAAAGTGGGGCGTGGATCATTTTTTGTACCCAGATTTATTTCTCTGAGTTCATCCATAGTGGTAGAGATACCCTCTTCAAATGCTGGAGAAGCATCCCTGAGATCTTCCTGTTCTTCTTCAATATGTGTTACTTATTCTGTTTCTACTTGAATAGTAGATGATGAAGCATGATTTCCATGGTCAGGGGAGAAGTTAAAATTTGAACATCTTGAAGAAGAGGCTGCCATTTCTGACCCTATTGATGATGAAGGGTCTTACTGGGGTGATAGAGAGGAGATGATGGATTGAGAATCAACGTCATTATTTTCCTCTGGTATTTCTATAACTTCTTATGGCTTGGTTGATGAAGTATATAATTGATGTATTTCAGTGGATGAAATGAAGACATCTCCATTTAAGCTTTCATCACTGCTTGGTGAATCAACAATTTCTTCCATACTGTCTGGTTTGGTAGCCGTAATTGACATTATGGAAGTTTCCATAAGAGTGTTTTGATTTAGGTCTATCTTGTCAATTTGACTGATAGGAAAAACATAATCTGTACTCACATGTATGAATGGGTTTACTGGAATTTTTCCAAACCATTTGGAGCATTAATTTTGGTGACCTTCTTTGCCATGGATTTTTCCTTTCCCTCCATGTGATAAAATTCTGCCTCAATGTATTGAGATTCACACATTTTTAATGGGGACTTGTCACCATAAAATGTCCCAATTTGACCATTGAAACAATATTTGAGACATTGATGGTATGATGAAGGTATGGCCGCATGTTGATGTAGCCAAGGTCTTCCAAGAAAAATGTTGAAGGCTGTGTCCTGACGAACAACCATGAAATCTGAATTAGACACAAGGTCTCCAAACTAAATTCCGTGTATAATTTCACCTAGAGGTTCTTGTTTATTATTATCATATCCTTACAACATAAAATTAGAAGGAGAAAAATCAGATTCGGTGAGGCCCAATCAACAAAGTGTATGAATAGGAATGGGATTGACTTCTGAGCCATTACTAATGAAATCTCATCAGATGTTTATATCATTGACCATTACAGATAGATACAAAGGTCTGATATGTCCATGTACAACATCATCTTCATATTCATCTGTAAAAGATATCACTACATGACATTCTGCAGGATCATTCTCAATATGGTAGACCTCAGTCGCAACAATTTCAGTTTCGAATTCTTAAGGACTTGACAAAGCCTCAATAAGTGCCCCCGAAGATATTCTGATAGATTCAAAGCATCCAGAATTGATAACTTGGCCAGTACTTGGGCCAAATGTTTTAAGACATCATACTTTTGGTCCAAAGGTCTGCGTTTCCCATCATGAAAATGTGGTTTTGCAGGTGCCTTGGAAGTTGATTCTTCGGCAGTAGATGCATCCCGTATTGGGGTAGGAATTAGAAACACTCATGGATTTGGTAGATTAGACCGACTAGGTCTATCTATTTTCTTATAGGAAGAAGGTGTAACCTCTAAAAGGTCCTACAAAATAACTATGTTAGGACCGAATCTTCCATGTGTGGAAGAACTTTCTTGTTCCTGTTGAGCCCGTTGAAGGGATTTTCCATGAGTTTATGTTGCATATACTGTTCTAGAAGGGGTATGATTGAAATAGTGACTTATGGAATATCCACATTCCTCTATATCCTAGACCTATGTATCTTTTTCTAACTCCTCTATTAGATACAGGGAACTTAGGCTCATCATGATCAAAACTTTCATTCTGATAGGGATTCGTTAAATGAATCATGTTAACAAAACCAAAGATCAATTCTTCATCTGATGAAGATTTTTCCTGATGAACTAGTTCAGGATGTGCCATTTGGTGGGGTGGTGCCTGTGCTTTTGAAGCAAATGGCATAAAATCTACCAGAGTCAAAGACAACTTAGGCTTTTACATGATCTCTTCTTCTTCTGACTGCTCTTATTTCTTCAAATCACACCACTTCTTTGAGGATTTTCCTTCTGATGAAGGGGGTTTTGCTGTGGTACAAATAGTATAAGAAACAATTGGTTGATTCAATTATGTTCGAAAAATGGAATGAGTTCAGTTGATCGTTTTCCTGACCATCCAATCATCATATTTCTGTGAATTTTTACTTTTGACTTCACGCCACTCGCCTTCTTCCTCTGGATGAGTAGCAGTAACACATGCTACTTGGGATGAAGAACCTTTCAGTTATACTTGTCTAGAGTCCACCATCTTTTACAGGAGGTCTTTGAAGACAAATCACTCCTGAATGGGATTCCCCAACATCAGATGAAATGGGAAATAGTTGAGGAGGTCTTCATCTCCTTCCTTGTTCGCCCTTTTGGGACTTGGCAACTGAACCAGATTGTTTTCCAGAGACGAGATGAAGTAACCAGGAACTTGTTCATTCCGGAAAGAATAAATTTTTTTCTTTAAATCCTCAAACTGTTTCTGCCTTTGATATCTTTGATTATATTGATGAGGCTTCCATTGTTGTTGACGCTCAGGAGGTGGATCCCTTTGATATGGTGAAGGTTTTGAAGTGGAAGCAGGTATAGGTTCTTCTTTAAGTGTAACTATAGCAGTATCTACTTTCCCTATTTTCCTTCCTGGAACTGATGGAATTACATGAGTTTTAGCCTTAGTCTTTATAAGAGAATATTCTATCTACTGATCGATTTAAGTAAGGTCTCGAAACCCTCTTGTGTATTTCATAGGGATCAATGGTGTACGTAATTCATCACGTAGATTTCCCACATATATTGGCAGTAACTCTTCTTGAGAGAGTGATAAACTTTAGGAATATGTTAATCCCTTTAATAGAGCAATGAAATCCGAAACTCTTTCATTTTCCCTTTGTTTACAATTGGTAAGATCAAAAACCATCGTCTTTGGTAATGTTGAGCTAAATTGAAGAAGAAACCTTTGATAGAGATCTTCCCACCCAATAATTGACCGAGATTGTAAACTTGTATACCAGACAAAAGCAGGTACTTGTAATGACTGCACAAAACACCTGAGCTTAACTGATTCTTGTTGTTGAGGAGTTCCCATCATACGATCACAACGAGAAAAAAAATGTGTTAAGTGTTGTTATGGATCTCCTCAACCATTAAAAATTAGGAATGTGGTATTCACAAAATTTTATAGGGGAGGAATCTCATCCACCCATTCAGGGTAAGCTCTCTTTTCTGGTTGAACATGTACATGTTTTCCTTCCATATCTTCCAACCAAGCTGTTAATGACTCAATGGTATTCATTAATTTTCGAGAAACATCTGGTTGAGCTTGGACCTGAGCAGGTGCAATTACTAGAGTTTGAACGGGTGTGGTGACCGGTACTGCCACTGATGGTAGTATTGCTGGTTGCTGTCACGCATGACCCATATGATTGGACCTGTGAGGGTGTACTTGTAAAGGTGGATATTCTTGATCCATCCCAATAGCTTCAACAAATTCCCTTGATTGATTAACTCCAGCATGCTTAGGAGGAAGACTACCTTGAAGTAGTTCTGTATTTAACCTCCTTAACCTTTTCATTTCTTCTTCTTGTTGTGCGAAACTTTCCTCTAATGAGAGTGATTGGACTTCTATAGAGGTAGGGTGGGATGTAACCTGACTTTTAACTTTTCTCCTTGGAATGTGCCTTTATGGAGTATGGAAGGGTATTACCCAAAGGAATGTCTTGCCTCTAGGAAACCCTATGGCTTCTGGTATGTACACCTCCTTCATTTGTTTCTATGGGTATAACCTCTTGAACATAAACTTCTTCATCTGATACCTCTAAGTGAGCCTCATGTTTTAGAGGATTAGTGACAATAACATTGATGGAATTTATCGATGCATAATGCATTACAACCCTTCTGTCAGCACTTCTGTGATACTATCCTTTTTCCATGTCCTTTATGAGACATTGCCTTTTGTTTGGTTGACCCCTCATGAACTTGTTGATGAACCATAATTTTGAGGGAATTTCCTGATAATTCGGCTCTGCGTTCCTCTTGTGGCTTCTTCCCTAATCGATAGAAGACTGACTTTTTCTAAGGAAGAGATTGAGAATTTGAAAAAGTCCCGAGTCCGGTGGACTGGGACTGTTCCTGTTTTTCCATCTCAACTCCTCGAATCCTATCTGTTGATCCTGAGGGTTGGATTAGAAGATTCCCTAGCCTGGAAAGTTGAGGTGGATCTTGAGCTGCAACATCTGAAACTTTCTTAAAAGCTCTCCTGATTTTGCAGATTTTAGTCCGGAAATTGGTCGGATACATCATCCGACATCCACTCAAATCACCTAGCTCAGATGACCATTGGATTATTTCTGACACTCCTATCACCTAATGATGTGCATGCTCTAAATGAGAAGCATGTTCGATATTCTCATTTTCTTGATGCAAGAGTAATTCGACAACTTGTTCTTTATATTTCTGACTTTGGGAAGAACTAGTTGAGGCATGTTCTTGAGAAAGCCTTTGATTACACACAAAACCAGTTAGTTGTGGCCAGCCATGGGAAATAACATTACATGATACCACTTTTGGTGGGATTTTTTGACTGGAGAGAACAGTGAAATGCAATGCTCCATGAACACCCCATACCCTGATATGAATACCAGATGTGGTATTGGTAATTAACTGGCGCAACCTTTTTAATGCGCCAAGGCATGAACGCTGAAGGGATCTCTGATGCTTTTCAACCTTTAGATGTTGGGAAACTGAGAGAGATGCCAAGTCAATTTGGTGTTGCAACCCTTCTATTACCATAACATGATTTTTATATTCATCATAAGATAATATTATCTCTTTTAAGTGAAAAAGAGTTTTCCATATGTTGAGACGAATATTGTGAATACAATCCTCTATCAAAATTTCTAGAATATCATTTTGAGAGTCAGCCAAAGGTCAAAAAATGACTGGTATTTCACCTTTCTCCAATTGTTTTCTCATATTCAAAACTTCCACTTTGTCATTTGATGAAGATTCTTCTACCTGATTGGACCAAATCTGGTTCTTCTTTGTTGTTTCATCAGATTCAAAAAGATTGGTAGAGAATTCATTTGTCAAATTAGAAGATGAATGACCCAGGGGTGGTTCTAAGAATTACCTACACCTTGAGCTATCTTCTGATTGAGAAAGTATTTCATCTACTAGCGTCAAGGCATCAGACATGACTGGATTTGCATTTGCAAGTGCCTCAAGATAAGGGGGCTTTCTCGTTACTGCATTTTCCATTGAATAATTTTATAGGAAATGTGAATTACTACTGCGGAGAGGAATTTCGCAGCTAAATTCATCATCATGGGGAGGAAAACCATGGTGGGTTATAGAAAAAGATGTAACCTTTTTCTCCTTGGTCTTCTGGCCACGCAGAGGGTTATCGTGGCTCTCATCTGAAGATGATGCTTTGAGATTGACCGAATTGTCATGAAGCAAGCCTTCATGAGGAAGTTTCTTATAAAGACCTTTAGAATTATTTTTGTTACTTCTGGAATTTGTAAATGAGATATTAGAATATTGAGTTTCAATAGATAATTGTCTGAGGGCTTCAAGAACTCCAGCATTGAGAAAGTCCTTATTGCAGATTGGCTCTTGATTTTTCAACTGTGATGGATGAGTCTTTTTCTTGGACACCTTATTACTCACTTTGGAAACCACTTGTTGATGAAAGTGGTTATTATGGGCAGGTGTATGTGCCTGCTCAAGAGAAATGGTCAGGTTAGGTTGACTGTATCCATTTAAATTAGGTGTATGTGCCCAACTTGGTTGTCCGTATGACATGGGGGAGTATGCCCCACGACCCTTCTGAACTGGAACAAAGGTGTGTATTTTCTCCAGGGTGACATATTGATGAGTCACTCCACGGATAGGGATAGATTTATGTTTCTTTCTCTGTGATGTCGCTGAATTTGTTATAATATTCTGACAGGTATCCAGAATATGGGCATGGATTTTCTTCTGATCTTTCACCATTGTCAGAATGTTCTTGGTGACTTCAGCTACCAGAATGGGAATATACATCCATTCCATGTTTGGAGTAGGTGTGTGTTCCTTCTCCTGTCCTTCTTTTACTGTTAGTGAATTCTGACAGTACTCATGTGTGGGGGCAGAAAGTTCTGTCTGCCTCCTGTTTGTCATTAGAGATTTCCAATTGACATCTCCGAGTGCTACCAAACGAGACTGTTGGTTAGGTTGATGAATCACAGGTGTATGTGCCTGCTGATTGTTCTCCACCAAATATGATTGATGAACTTCCTTCAATACTGTCAAACGAGACTGCTGGAAGAATTGATGAGTGTAAGCAGGTGTATGTGCCTATTTACAGGTGGACACCACATTTGATTAGCGAGCTTCTTTGGATACAGTCAGACGAGCCTGCTGTCTGGCTGATGATTTATAAACAGGTGTATGTGCCTGAATATAGTACTCCACCAGAATTTCCTGGTGGGATTGGTGTGTTACTACCAGATGAGTCTGCTAGGCAATGAAATCCGGATGGACGGGTGTATATGTCTGCTCGTTGTTTTCCATCAAGTTAGATTGATGGAATTCTCCAGAGGGGAAAGAGGTAAGAACCTACTCCCTGTTAAAAAAATTTCACTTTTGACGGGTTGTCTTTCTTTCTTGGGTATGAGGAACTTTATCCAAACACCTAGAGGTGATACCCTCATCATGTTGAGGGTGCACTATCGCATGAGTTTGGCAGCAATTGTTGGTGGGAGTCCTTAGGAAGGACTCCTGTCTTCTTGAACTGAGGCCTTTAGTGACCTCTTGATCCACCTCTATGTAGTATGGGAGGGACTGGTTGTTGCATTCTGGGGATAAATACCCGAAATAGTTGAATATGGTGGTTGGCACCACCTGCTTCTTGACCACTGGTCGTCGCTGTTCGGACAACCAGGGTGAGTTGTTAACTTGGAGGGCTTGTCGGGCATCCTCCAGAGTCAGGATGGTACCATGTTGATGGTATTCCCTAACCAATGCATTTGAGACCTAGTGTTGAAGACGTTGAGTAGGTGATATCATCCTCAGAGCGAATGAGGATCCAGCAGGAGTAGCGGCCGAGGCATTCACATGTGTGAACTTTAAAGAAGCCATTTTGTGTTGCAGAGAGATCTTGGAAAAGAGTGCCTGTTTGATATAGCAGACATAATCAAGATAATTTTGGCCAGACTACATCTTTTTTATGAACATATATGTTATTGATTGCTTTGTTGGCCCTCATATTGAGTTTAATAGGGGCCTAACAAATAAGTAAAACATCTTTTAACTTGATTAAAGATTCACATCGGGTTCACCATTTTTCTTTCTTCTGGAAATGGGGATGGCCTTGTTTTTTTAAGGTTCAAACTTTCCAATCAGTTTCTAATGGGTTTATTTGTAGAACCAAAAACACCCAATGATTATATATCCATTTGGACCTACTTTCCAAAGTTAGGTGCTAATTAGTTGTGGACCGATGAGGCTTAAGAATTTGCATTGGTCGAGAGGATTGGAGGTCAGGCTAATCACACCTTTTTGGGGGGAATTATTGCCTACTCTGGGACTCTCTTATAGATTTAAGTTATGTTCAATAATCCTTATTAATTCAACAAGCATGAAAATGAGTTTTCCTTTCGATTTGGCAATCGATGATTGATATGTATGGGATTTAGAGAATCTTTTATATGTATTTGAGGTTCTTCATCAATAGAGAATCATCCATATGTATTAGAGATTCTTATTCAATGGTATCCTTAAATATATTATATAGAAATCTCTTGGTCATTATGATGACCATATTGGTTTTAAATCCACTCAGCAGGGCACTTTAAGTTTATTGTCATTCTTAAAGACATGGATTATTTCAGAGTTGGGATCGTACCCGCAGATGGGCTACCTACGTATCCTCATTAAAAAGGAGTCAGAACCCACATAGTTCGATAAGAATGATATATTTTAACATCATATGGGATGGAAAAGAATAAATGAATGATGGGATTGAACCTTAGAAAGGATTCCTATGTAATATA
Source organism: Viscum album (assembly GCA_963277665.1). NCBI lineage: Eukaryota > Viridiplantae > Streptophyta > Magnoliopsida > Santalales > Viscaceae > Viscum > Viscum album. Next base: position 115,011,571 of record OY728154.1, read on the forward strand.
CTTTTAAGGTAGATATCAAAGTCCACGTAGTTCGGGTGAAGAAATGTGGGGCTTATGCATGGTTAATGGCCCAAAAAGAGATGTCGTGATTACTTTTACACTATAAACTCACATGATTCATACTCAGTCTGAGAAACAAGAGGTATCAGTAAACTTGACGATGGTGCCACGAAAGATGCAGGCATGAGAAATGATGTAGGGATTACGTATGAATGACTGTCCAAGTAGATGAAGACCCAGACTTACTTCAGGAAAGAAGACAAGGAGCAAGGTCCATAAAGGTTTTTGAACTTTATGAAGATTTGGAGTTTTTACCCAGGGCTTACTCATGAGAATGAGGCCCCAATTAAAAGGGACTTATGATTGGGTCTTACTCGTAAGGAGGATGCCCAATGTTAAAGGAAACTATGACTGGGGCTTACTTCTGAGATGGAGGACCAGGTTAAAGGAAACTATGACCGGGGCTTACTACTGAGAAGGAGGCCCAGGTTAAGGGGATTTGTAACTTGGGGCTTACTCTTGAGAATGAGTCCCAAATTAAAGGAAATTATGACTTGGGATTACTCCTAAGAAGGAGTCCCGAACCAAGGGAACTTGGGGCTTACTCCTGAAGAGGATGCCCTAAATCAAAAGATCTTTTCATCTTAAAGGATGAGGTTATATAGAGGAAACCTCTAACCGTGGTGACATAAAGCTTGTAAGTCATGAGATTTTGGGAGAGGTTCTCACAGAATTCCTTTTAGATAAGGAAGCCAACAAAGGAAACATGCCATAAATGGATTTGAAAAGGGGTTTGAGGGCTAATATATTGAATAAGAGAGGTGAACAGGAGAGAGGAACACAAATGAAGTTGGTGCGCAAGTGTAGGTCACACAAATCATTTGGAGCACAATTTTTGGCCACACAAGTGTACTTGCACAGCATGGGTTCACCTGGGTGATGAAGAATCTGTAGGGTAATACTTGGGTGAGACTTAACTCAAGCCTTTAGTAATATCCTAAGATGTTTCCAAAAGGGTGGCGCACAAGTTTCATTGAAAGGGTAGGGCAGTGCACAAGTGTTTCCACTTTTAAGGAGGTCTATACACTTAGGTGCACATGTGTTGATGAATTATAACACTTAGGCCTTATCCTATGCCTTCAAGTCTTCCATTCTAGGTAAAAAGTTACCTTAGAAGCTTTCAGAAGAGTTGAGTTGAAGACTTGGGTGACCAAAGCTTGAATATGAGTTTTTGAAAATCCGTCCTTGAAATGGGGGCCCCACAGGGGATATTTATTGGCCACTATGCACCTTGGGTGAAAATTTAGATATGGTGTGCAAGTGACTTGCGCAACCCATAAGTGGCACGCAAGTGACTTACGCGCTGCACAAGTAACTTGCATGCCTCAATCCAAATGAGCTCCTGATCCATTCCTTTGTCATTTTTTTTGATTTTATTCAAAGGGTGACCCTCTTTGTGATTAAGGTATTACCCATTTCCATTCGTTGGACTCTGTGACGAAAAGGAGCGTCAATAATCATCCATACATGCAACGATATTTACACATAAATAAAACTAGAATTCAATTCTTTAATCGTTCTTATTTAAGATAAATCATGCTCGAATCAATTAATTATCTTTAATTAACCAATCATTTTATCTTAAACCCTTTTATGTATTTCCTTGAGATTCTCATCCATCACAATTTTAAATAAATTAAAATTATCTTTGTACGTAACTTATACCTTGGAGGCAACCCGGTGAATTCCCGTTCATTACGCAGATGTTAAATTAAACACATATATATAAAACACCTATCACGTATTGTGCCTCAGCTTTACACCTACACTATGGTACACGTCTCAAGGGTTTGTATAATATAATAATAAATTTTAATAAATCTGCGTAATTTGGTTGAGTACTCAGAGTGTAGTTCCGACTACGTGGTGTGTACTTTTCTTCACCGTCCATCCGAAGTACACGCCCGAGGACATGACGTGTAGATGTACTTTGGAAATTTTCGGAGTACACGATGAGATCAATTGGACACATGCCACGTAGTATCCACGTTACATGGTTTCCAACCGGGCAAGCCGTGTACGGGGTACAAAGTTCAATCCTAACCCGAAGGGACTACACGCCGTGTTCAGTTGGACCACACGACGTGTAATTCGGACACCGTGTGCCACTTATTCCTAGTCAACACACAGTGTCATAAATGACTTAGATATGATCCAATACATGGCCTGATGTAGTGGACCAGACCGATGCATTAAATCTAGACTACACGGTGTGTACTTCTGAATACATTTCGTGTATTCTGGTGTTGTATGGCCAGGAATGTTTGGCACCTCCGGATGAGTTCCTCTATTTTGTTTTAATCAAAATTAAAAGAAACAATCATTTCTGTAAGGTGAATGAGAAACGAGAGGGGAGGAACATATCTCGAGATTCATATTTTTTAAGAATGATTAACTTGAATTGAAACAACTAAATTATTAAATGCATAAATCACCAACAAAATACTAAATAATTATAATCAACGATATGACCCATCTAATACAACTTGTAGGTTCTGGGCACAGTGGAAGCGCGTTGGTGGGTTTAACCCACTTTAATTTTATCATTAACAATGATCAATCCAAGATCCATCACGATGTAAAACGCCGGATCTTTGGAATAGAATGAATAATGAAAAACAAAAGAGGGAGTCCTGGAACCATAGATATAGGATTATCATATGTTGGTTATAATTAATTTAATTAATTGACAAGAATTACCATGATGGAATTATTTCTTCATTAATGTCTCCCATCACAATCTGGTGTGATCTATCATTGTGTCATAGAATCCAAGTGTAGAATTCATCTAGTGGTGATCCACATGTGCTCCACGTATCTCTGGACGTCGCTGAAGGGATATCTGGGTGCTAGCGTGGAATAACCTTCACTTACAAAGTCCGCCTTTGACCACCTTGATCCGGTGGTGGTGGATCTCTCTCGGTCATGAGAGCATTCTTGGAGGAAGGGGTTATTTTGGCCTTGAGATAACTCTCCAGAATTGTTGTGCACAACGATTCTCTCTGGAAAAGTGTTAGGGTTGTAAGGATATTTATAATCAGGTTTGAGGTTATAGAGTTATGACAATAAATAAATATGTTACACATTTTATTTATTTCATTAACTATTATTGAAAACCCCCATGTCGAATGATTAATTCTTTGACATGCGCCCATGCCGATTATAATAAATATCATTTAATAAAATGATATTATTTCCTCAAAATCCCGACTGGAAAAACTAAACACTGTGTAATCATTAATACACAGTGTGTACTCATTTTCCATAAAACTACACGGCATGTATATTCAATATACACAACGTGTAATTTTATTTTCCATTTTTCTTTATTTCCTCCACCACATTAATTAGACCTTGAGTAATGGCTATTTATTTCTTAAATAAATGTAACTGCACTACTCGCTAATTAATATATATTATTTCATCCACAATATATTCTCTTGAATAACTAGTGTCTAAATAAATGCGATCAGGAATCCTTAAATAATTATTAAACCACAGTCGTGAATAATCTTTATTTAACTTGTTAAATTAATATTTAACTGAGATATATAGACACACTTTGTGTGTGACCCTCTAGGCCTCTTTCTCGTTGGTATTAGGCGGGCTTGCCTAAAGTCTAAGATTACTGTCTAGCAACGGGTCAAGGCACCTAAGAGAAAGAAGTTTATGCCGCATTGACATGTCACCTCATACGAATGATTATCGTGTAATATAATCCCTTTTTCACGATATCTCGAATCAAGTAGGTTGCATGATAGTGCCATCAACCCATGTGCTCGATTATTATTTCTTTGACTTTCTGAAATTGAACTTCACCATTCCTTACCATGGCCATGGATTTACTGAGGCTATATCAATTCAATAAAAGGGCTTGAGATATCTACTTCCATTATGGAACATAAGGGACAAATCCTTTCTCACATTATCTATTAATGTATTATTACACGTGACGCACCCAACGTATCCTACCTCACTGTGAACAGTGTGTCGTCAAATTTTTCATCAATACATCTAAGTGCGCGAGTCATAATACCCATTAATAATAATCTTAAAGTCTAAGGACCAATACACATGTCCGCAGATAGGAACATCCAATTACACTATGAAATGTGGATTTCCTACTGGCGGGTTTCATTTTCGTAATATCCTCCTGGATATTACCAAGGGTGTACACCATGAGAAAGTGCCTCAATGTTTTATGAGTCCTCACCCCTAATGTCCTGTATTATTTGTGTCCCTCAAATAACATCATTCGTCCATAGAACATATATTCAAGAACAGTGTTATGGAACATCCGGTTTCTCATCATAGAAGGGATCCGCTATGTCCTGTTAATGAAACAACTATCCTTAGGACATTATCACATGAATTGTCATGCATAAGAACAATCAAGATGTGATAAGGTGTTTATTTAATGAATAAAGTCCAAATTAGTTGGTTCTAGGCCACCAACTCCAAAAGATCTTAGTGAGTTTGTGATTCTATTTGGGTGGCCATGGATCAATTGATGAATTGGACCTATACTTAGTGATAATTCATTCTAACACAATGGATACTTTGTCTAAGAGTTATGTTGATGAAGTGGTGCAATTTCATGGTGTTTGAGGTTAGGGAAAACATATTCTTCAAGATTTCCCCTTGATGTGGGTAGTGGTGGTTTGACTGATGGATTAATCTTTCTCCTAGGTTTTTAGGCCCTTTGAAGTGTCATATCAGTTGGAATTACCAACACATATAAAGAGGATCCATGACATATTCCACATCTCTTAGCTCCATCATTATAATCATGATGAATCCCATGTCATTTAATGGGGAGAGTTGAAAATCAAGGATGATACAATGTATGTGGACATCTTAGTAGAGATCCATAATTTCAAAGATAAGGTGATTCATAGATATAACATACCCTTGGTTTAAATGTCGTGGAGGCATTTTACCCTGGAAGAGATTACATGGGATCATGAGATGCAGATGCATGCCCAATACCTAGATTTATTTTTGAGTTTTGACTTTTCTATTTTTATTTTTGATGTGATGTTTGGATCTTATTGTTTTTAATATGAGTTGTTTTCCTTGGTTTATTATGTATGGTGTGTGATAAAGCTTAGACATATTGAATGGGGAGGATCTGATCCCTAATTATGATGTATTATACTACAATATGGTTAAACCCACGTGGATGAGTTTAAGCCACCCAAAGTAGATCGTATCTTGACATGAATTATGGAATTCCATGATTCATTTGTTTTGGATGGTCTGGTTTGTTTGTTGTGATAGTTTCAACAATTTTTGTTTGGGATTTATGGATTATAAGATGGTTGTGTGGTTGTGTGAGAAGAAGTGGTTTGGCTATGTGATGTTGAGGTTATATGAGATGTTTTGTCGCAATTTGGTTTGGAATGTTGTATGTTTGGTATCATTGAAGAGTAATGAGATATTAATTAGGTATCTTGACTAATGGTTGTTTGAACCCCTTTCCTTTTGGACATGATTTTGGATTCTTGAGAGATATAATTGATGCAAAGGTATTTGATGTAATGGTATGTTCCTTTACAACCCAATACATTTTCCAGTTTTTTGAGTTGTAAGTGATCTAGAGGAGGCTTCAGACAGTTTCAAGAGTTTTCAGTGGAGGATGGGCCTTCAACAAGAAATTCACATCATGTAACTTTACATGATGTGTAATGAAGGTTCATGGCTTGTACTGTTGGTGAATTCATATCTTATAAATCAAATTAAACAAATAATAGAATTTATTAAATAAACATCATGTAAATGAAATTCATGGAATGTATTAAATAATGGTTAGGGGAACATAATTTTTGGAGAAAGTGGGTATTTTCTGGAATCTCTTGTTTTTTACATCATGAATGTATTACATGATGTGTAAATGACCGGATTGATGTTTCAAATCCACTTTATCAGCTGAAAATTTTCATTTGGATATACCATTACCCCCCTCTCACATTTCAGACATTCTCTAGACTCCTCCAAGAGACTTTCTATCCCTCTACTACCTTACATTAATTAGTTGTTTCTAGTAGTTGTTCATTAGAAATCAGTGGTAATCCCTTCTCTAACTTTTGGTTTTTTTCTTTCATTCCTCTCTCAGGATTCACTAAGGTTATGGGATATGATTTGATGAAATTTTGGTGTATTGTAGGTTGATCTATGATTTACCATGTGAGATTGTCAATTGTGGGCATTTTTCTTCACTCTTCGGTGTGCAACGAGTCGAAAAAGATTATTTAAGGTAGGGAATCCCTCATTTCTCTTGTATTGTTTATCACGGGGAAGGGTTTGATCTTGTTAATCAATTGGTTATATTTATATTGACCTAATAAAAGATAAATAATTGATGAATTGAAATTGAAGGGGTAATGGGGAATGATTCACATGTATTTACGACATTGATATTATTGATATATGATGGATTGTATGGGCTTGATGCTCCATTGAAAATTGTGGCTATTGTGGTATTTTTTTCACTGGATTATTTGTTTTGTGAATGCTATGTTAGTTGTGATTTTTGTTATATCATCCTAAAATAGAAATTGGATAACCACATATAGTTGGATAATGAAATGGTTTCCCTAGGATTATGTCTTGTGTTATACTGCCTCTTAAATAAATTGAAATGTTGTAATAGTCTAATTATTAAAATTTTAAAATTATATTTGATGTATAATGATGTGTGGTCATGCTATAGGGCTGCGATGTGTGGTTTATATGCTTTTGGGGAATTTGGAGCTGATGATATGATGGGCATGCTTTTGGGGTGGTGAGGTGGTTGTTTTTTTCCATAATTTTTTAGGCCATGAGGTAGTGGTTATTTCATCATTATTTTGGGGATGTGAGGTGATGGTTTTTTTCCTTTCCTTTAGGAAAGTGGGGTGGTGTTTGTTTGTTCATTCTTTTGGGGCGACGAGGTAGTGGTTGTTTGGTTGGGCCTTTGGGGTGGTGATGTGGTTTTTATTTAGAGGAGCTTTTGGGGTGGTGAAGTAGTTTTTGTTTGGGTGTGCTTTTGCGGTGGTGATGTGGTGGATTTTTACCATGTTTTTGGTTAGTGGGGTGATGGTGTGATGGAGATTATTGGATGGTTGTGACGTGTGGTTTCATTGGGAAAGATCCCTAGTTAGTGATGGAAACACATATTTAATAATGATTTAAATAGATAGGGTTTGATTTGGTTAATGGGATGGAAAGGTCTAATAAAAAAAATATATTATGGGATATGTGGTTTAATGTCTTTTATTCTTAATAAATAAATGAATGGGTTGGATAATTAAATTGGTTGGCGGTTTGTGATGTGTCTTTCCATTTGCGTGGTGTTATGAATTTAGTGGTGGCAGTGAAAGTGGGGATATTGTGAGTTGGTTAGTGTTTTGTTGTGAACCCATAGGTAGGGAGTTTTATGTGAGTATAGGTATATATGTGTATATTCCTTATGATTCATATTCTCATCCCATCCACATTGAGCACTCTGTTTCAAAATCCACATACTCACGTGGGGGTGTTTTTCCCGACAACCGGTGAAGAGGAGATATGGTTAGGTACCCACTCTTTCCCACTATATCTTCTTGAAGAGGTAGGTATTTCATAATTTGGGTTGGTCAGAATATGATATTTCACTATATCGTGGTTTTGATAGCCTAGGTGTCTTTTGGAGGGATGCGATGTGGCTTATGGGGCATTGAGCCTTAGTGTTTTTCGGTGAGATGTGATGTTGCCCAGGTGTCTGCAGGTGGGATGATATGGGATGAGGATGCTTATAATGCAGATTGTGCATGGTCAGAGGAGGAAATGAGGTTGATGACCTTCATGATCAAGGAACTATAATACTCTAGGTATGGTTGTGATGTGGTTACCCAAGTGTTTTTGAGTGACATGTGATGTGGTTGTTCGTAGGGGATGGTGAGCCTAGGTGTCTTCAGGCGAGTTTTGTTATGACCAAACTTATGGGGTTGTGTGGTATATGTGGGTTCCAGGTGCAGTAGAAGCACAATTGGGCCAACACCCAACTTTAATTTTTATCATGATCAATGATTATTCCAAAATCAATATGATGATGAATTCAAGTCTCTATAGAATAGAATCAAATATTTAGATAAATAAGGAAGAGTCCTGAAACCTTTAGAGAGGATCTTTCACATCATGTTTATAATTAATTTAATTAATTTCATATAGAAAAGAATACCTAGATCTTTGGTATTTTCTTCAATGATGATGTTGATCATCCGGAATGACCCTTCCAGATTATCTCATTGCACTTGTGAGGATCTAAACTAGAATCCCTCTAGCGGTGATCCACACGTGCTTCGATGGCCTCCATTCGACACCACTCATTCTCCAGGTGATAGCGTAGAAAAGAGAGTGTCTTGTGTCGGTCATTCTTGATCACTTGTTCTTCGGCCTTGAATAATGTCTCTCATTCTTGAGAGGGGTGAGAAGAGGATTCAAGAGAGAATTTGTTTAGCTCAACAATTCTCAATTCACCGGGCGTGCAGTTTGGTACATGGCATAATAGACGTACATGTCTATTTATCGACATGGGGCTTTAGTCAAAATATTTAATTACATAACAGTAATTATGTACATTCATAAACTTAGATAAAACCCATGCTTTTAATAATAATACCACGCCATTATTTATGGTGCGCCAACTTGCACAAAATGGAATTATAAATAAAATTCCACATCACAAAATAATAACAACATTATTATTATTTTAACTTGTTCCAACTAGTTAAATAATTATTTACCATCTTGCAAATAATTATTTTACTACCAGATTGGCCTTGGTCCGCTCAAAATCTACTTCCATTTATTGAACACCCAAATAAATAAATAAATAATTTATTTTCTTAAATAAATATTTTATTTACAAACTAGTAAATAAATATTTATTAAATATTCAATAAAATAAATAAATATATTTTACCCACAATCCAGTGAATAAATATTTATTTAATTTATGCAATCATTTTAACTTGAATAAAATTATTCCACTATCTTGAGAATAATATTCATTACATTAATTAAATTCAAATAGAATTTAACCAAGACCACCAGAAACACTTAGTGTGTGACCCTCTAGGATTCTTTCTCATTTGAATTAGGTGGGCTTGCCTAACATCTAAGAGTATTGTCTATAAATGGGTCAAGGAACCCAAGAGAAAGAACTTAAAGTCGCAACAAAAACATCCACATACAAATGCTCAATGTGTAATATAATCCCTCGGTCTCAATATCTCATCAATAAGGTTTCCTGATAGTGTCATCAACCTTTGTGCTTGATACGTCATTCTTTGACTACTTGAAATAAACTCGTTGTTACACCATGCCCATGGAATTTCACACGACGGTTCTATTTCAATCAAAGGGTCGAGATATCAAATTCCATAAATGGAATGGACAAATCCTTCCTTGACTTATCCATTAATAACATGCCACTCATGACGCACTCAACACACCCTACTTCTTACCAACTGTCTACATGATGGTTTTCATCAGTAAATCAAAGTGCGTGAGTCATGACACATATTAATGATAATATTAAATTACAAGGATCATTACACATGCTTGTAGATAGGAATATCCGATGACACCAAAACATGTGGAATTCCTACTGGTAGGTCTGTTCTCATAATCTCCCGTCTTGGAGATCACCTAGTACAAACTTCATGAGAGGAATTCTCATCTGCTTACAAGAACTCAAACCTAATGGTCTATATACTATGTGTCCCATTATAGTATATCATCCAACCAAAAACTATATTTAAGAATATTGTTATAGCACTTAAATGTTCTCATCATAGCGGAGAACTTCTATGAACTTATCAATGAGACAAATACTCCATGACATTATTACACTATAGTTATGAAAAATAATGAAAAATATGTAATAATATGTAATAATATTTAAATATATTAAATATTCACATAATAAAATTACAACCAGTTGGTTATAGGACACCAAATCTTACAAACTCCAACTTGGACTAGAGTCAACTGCCTACGACTTTCAGCCTGCTAGACCTCACATGATGATCATGTTTCTACTGAGTCAAGGCTTTAGTCAAGGGGTCCATCATGTTGTCTTCCATGGAAATACTACCCACTTCAACTTCACCTCTCTGAGAAAAATCCCTCAAGAGATGATACTTTCGAAGTATGTGCTTCGTCCGCTGATGTGACCCTAGCTCTTTTGTGAGAGCAACCACTGTAGTATTATCATAGTATAGTGTGATGGGATCTTTACTGCTAGGTATCACATTCAACTCCTGGATGAATCTTTGCATCCAAACTATTTCTTTAGCTTCCTTAGAAGCTGCAATATACTTGAACTCTATTGTAGAATCTGTGACCACACTCTACTTTGAGCTCTTCCAACTCACTACACCTCCATTCAAAGTAAAGATGTATCCCGTTTGTGACTTAATGTCATCTTGATAAGTCTGGAAACTAACATCTACATATTCTCTAATGACTAGTTCCTCATCTCCTCTATAAACCAGGAACATATCCTTAGTACACCTCATACAATTTATGTTAGTCTTGACTGCCATCCAATGGCGGTCACCTGGGTCATCTTGATATCTGCCTACCATACTCAATGCATAGGAAACATCCAACCTAGTATATAACATGGCATACATGACTAACCAAATCGCTGATGCGTATGGAGTCCTTTCCATTATCTTTATTTTATCATGTGTCTGAGGACACGTTTTCTTGGAAAGATGAATGCCATGTGATGTTGGCAACAATCCCCTCTTGGATTGTTTCACACTGAATCTCTTCAGTATCTTATTAATGTATGTACTTTGATTTAGTCCCAACAATATCTTAGATCTATCATGATGGATCTTGATCCTAAGAATATATGCTACCTCTCCCAAGTCATTTATGGAGAATCATTGATTAAACTATTCCTTAATAGATTGTAAGACTGGTATCTCATTTTCAATAAGTAATATTTCATGAACATATACTATTAGGAAAATGAATACACTCCCACTAAACTGTTTTTAGACACAAGGATCACATTCATTCTTGACAAAACCAAATTTCATTATGGCTTCATCAAAATGAATGTACCATGACCTGGATGTTTTCTTTAATCCATAAATGGATTTCTGCAACTTTCATATCTTATTGGAATCCTTTTGAGTCATAAACTCTTCAAGATGTGTTATGTATACATTTTCCTAAAGGTCCCCATTAAGGAAGGCTATTTTGACATAGATTTTCCAAATCTCATGGTCATGGTAAGCGAAAATGTTCAATAGAATTCTGATGGATTTCAACATTGTAACTAGTGAAAAGGTTTCATCATAGTTAATGCCTCTTCTTGAACCCTTTTGAAACTAGTCGTGCCTTATAGGTACTGACTTTTCCTTCTATGTCTAGTTTCTTCTTGAATACCCATTTTCAACCAACATGCTTTACATCAATTGTAGGATCTACCAAAATCCAGACTTGGTTTTGGTACATGGAATCCATTTCATAATTTATGGATTCTTACAACTTGCCAACATCTGTGCCACTTACTACTTCCTTGTAGGTTAGAGGATCATTATTATCAACTAATAATGAGTCACCATCCTCAGTAACTAGAAAATCGTACCGTTCTAGTTCTCTAACCTCTCTTGTACTCCTATGCAGCTCTTATATCTCTGGAACAATTCTTTCTTCCATGGGGCTCTATGGAATCTATTCCTGCACCAACTCTTGTGTACCTTGAGCCTCAACTTCATAAAAGTCTATCTTGCTCCTGTAGGTTCCGGGCGCAGCGGAAGCACTTTGGTGAGATTTCCCAACTTTAATATTAGCGTTAAACAACATTCAATCCGAGATCCGTCATGATATAAAATACCGGATCTTCGGAATGGAATGAAGAACGCAAAAGAAAAGAAGAGTCCCAGAACCATTGAGATAGGATCATCATATGTTGGTTATAATTAATTTAATTAATTCAGAAGAATTACCTCGGTGGAATTCTTTCTTCATCGATGTATCTGGTCATGATCCTGTGATCCATCGTTGGGTCGTAGAATCCAAGTATAGGATTCCTCTAGCGGTGATCCACATGTGCTCCACGTATCTATAGACATCGTCGAAGGGATCTCTGGGTGCTAGCACAGAAGAACCTTTGCTTGCGATGTCCGCCTTCGACTGCCTTGATCTGGTGGAGGATCTCACTCTCATAACTTGAGGGCGTTCTTGGTGGAAAGGGAATTATCTCTTGGCTTGAGAGTATTTCCAAATCTGTTGTTCACAACAAAAAAAAATAGCTCTACCAAATTGTTGGGGTTGTGAGGATATTTATAATCGGGTTTGAGGTTAATAGAGTTATGACAATAAATAAACGCATTATGCTTTTTATTTATTTCATTAACTCTTATTGAAAAACCCCATGTAGAATCATTAATTCCTTGACATGCGCCCATGCTGATTATAATAAATATCATTTAATAAAACAATATTATATCCTCAAAATCCTGACTGGAAAACTACACGGCGTGTAATAATTAATACACGGCGTGTACTTGTTTTCCATAAAACTACACGGCATGTATATTTAATATACATGGTGTGTACTTTTATTTTCCATTTTTCTCCACCACATTTATTAGACCTTGATTAATGGCTATTTATTTCTTAAATAAATGTAACTACATTACTCGATAATAAATATATTATTTCGCCCACAATATATTCTCTCAAATAACTAGTGTCGAAATAAATGCGATCAGGCATCCTTAAATAATTATTAAACCACATTTGGGAATAATATTTATTTAACTTGTTAAATTAATATTTAACTGAGATACATGGACACACTTAGTGTGCGACCCTCTAGGCCTCTTTCTCAGTGGCATTAGGCGGAGCCTACCTAAAGTCCAAGGTTAGCATCTAGCAACACGCCAAGGCACCCATAAAGAAAGAAGTTAACGCCGCAATGATGTGTCACCTCCTACAAACGCTTACCATGTAATATAATCCCTTTGTATCAATATCTCCAATCAAGCGGGTTGCATGCTAGTTCCATCAACCCGTGTGCTCGATTATTCTTTCTTTGACTTCCCAGAACTGAACTCGACCATACCTTACCATGGCCATGGATTTATTTAGGCTATATCAATTCCATCAAAGGGCATGAGATATCTACTTCTGTTATGGAACAGAAGGGACAAATCCTTTCTCGCATTATCTATTAATGCAATATTACTCGTGACGCACCCAACATATCCTACCTCACTGGGAACAGTGTGTCATCACAGTTTTTGTCAATAAATTTAAGTGTGCGAGTTGTAATACGCATTAATAATAATCTTAAAGTCTAAGGACCAATACACACATCCGCAGATAGGAACATCCAATGACACTATGAAATGTGGATTTCCTACTGGCGGGTCTCGTTCTCATAATATCCTCCTGGATATTACCAAGGGCACACACCATGAGAAGGTGCCTCAAAGTTTTATGAGTCCTCACCCCTAATGACCTGTATTATTTGTGTCCCAAAAATAACATCATCCGACCATAGAACATATATTCAAGAATAGTGTTATGGCACTTTTGGGTTCTCATCATAGCAGGGATCCGCTATGACCCTTTAATGCAACAGCTGTCCTTAGGACATTATCACAAGCATTGTCATGCAGAATAACAAACAAGATGTGATAAGGCTTTTATTAATTAATAAAGTACAAAGTAGTTGGTTCTAGGCCACCAACTCCAATAGCTCCCACTATCTCTTTTGGAGATGTGATCCATCTCAAAGAATATGGCATGTCTTTCCACTATAACCTTTTTGTTTGAGGGTTTTTATAGGTAATATCTCCTTATTTCCTTAGGGTATCCTTTAAAGGCACACTTTATGCCTTGGGGTTCAAGTTTGTTAACTAAAGAGGACTTAACAAATGCATTGCTTCCCCACACATGTAAATTCGATAAAATGGCTTTCTTTCCACTCCAGAACTCGTATGGAATACCATTTATTGATTTAGTTGGTACTTGGTTTAGTATGTGCACCACTGTTTGTAATGTATATCCCCAAAAGGATAGTGGAAGACTCGCATGACTCATCATTGATCTCACCATGTACAACAAGGTGAGGTTTCTCCTCTTTCTCACACCATTCCACTAGGGCATGTAAGGAGGAGTGAGTTGGGATAGGATCCCAAACTCCCATAAGTAATCAATGAAGTCTTGATTAAGATATTTTCCACCTTGGTCTGAGCGGAGTTTTTTAATCTTCTTACCAAGATGGTTCTTAAATTCATTCTTGTATTCTTTGAACTTATCAATAGAATCTGACTTATACCTCATTAAGTAAATATATCCATATCTACTAAAATAATTAGTAAAAGTTGTGAAGTATGAGTACCATCCTCTTGATTTAACTAGAAATGGTCTGCACACATTGGTATGAACCAATTCAAGAATCTCTTTAGACCTTTCACCTTTCCCACTAAACGGGTCTTTGTCCATTTTTCCTTGTAAACATTCTTGACATATACCAAGTGGTTTTAGTTAGAAAGAATCTAAATATACATCTTGATGTAACTTTGTCAAGAATTTCTTGTTTACATGACCTAGACAGTGATGCCAAAGTTGGGTGTGGTATGAGTCATGTGAAGTATCTTTGTTATCGATTTCCATTACTTGGTTTTTGTAATCCAACATGTAAAGACTATTGTATAAATTTTCCCTACCAAAACAAATGATATCTTTGTAAAAGAAGAAAAATTCATTTCTAAACTTGAAAACAAATCCATCTGTATCTAATATGGATATTGAAATAATGTTTTTAGTAACAGACGACACATAATAATAACCCTTTAACACCAAGATTATTCAAGTTGGCAACGTGAGGTGGTAGTCCCTGACAACTACAACAATGAGTCTGGCTCCATTGGCTGCTCGTAGATCTACCTCCTCTCCGTCAGTCTTCTAAAAAATACTTGGTTCCTATATTTGGATACATATTTGAGCACCACAAGCTATATCTAATACCCAATTTGTATATATATAGATTAAATTAAATAACAAATGCACCTTAAGCTTCCCCTTTCTTCTTAGGTTGGGTGTAGTTCTTCTTCCAGTGGCCCTTCTTGCCACATGTGAAACAAATAGCTTCCCATTCCCTTGCCTCCCCTTTGACCTTCCTTTTATTGGAAGGGTGTAAAGAATCTTTGGGCTTAAATACCTTCGCCTTCTCTCTCCCCTTATTCACCATAAGGACACAAGTATTTTTGCGCTTCATATCTTTGTCCACTTGGTGAATAAGGATAAGAAGATCAAATAGAGACTTCTGAATGTTGTTCATATTGAAATTAACAAAAAATCTAGAGAAGGTATGAGAGAGTGATGCAGGAATGACATTAGTACCCAATTTTTCAGGGATTTTAAACCCTAGAACCTCCAAGTGCTCAATGAAACCAATGAGATTGACTACGTGAGGCCTAGTTGGGGCTCCTTATCCAAGATTACTCTGAAATAGTGCCTTGGAGATCTTAAACCATTCCTGTCTTACTATCTCCTGGTAAAGACCACATAGGTTCTCGAGCATGATATAGGCATCCATGTTTTCATGAGACTTCATGATCTCACTAGACATTGATGATAACATCAAACATTAAATGTCGACCATGTCATTCATATGTTTATCATAGAACAAGAACTCTTCATCAATCGCCTCTTGGGCAGGTGGATCAGGTAATGCCGACTCCAGCATATAAGACTTATGTTCATGGTGTAGAATAACCTAAAGGCATCTAAACTATTCTTGAAAGTTACTGCCGGTGAGGATGTTGTCTTTATATAGAATTGATCACATGGATAGTGTGGTTCAAGATTTTTTCATTTTATTCTACAATTAAAATAGAAGATAAATAATACGTTATTGATTACATTTTATGGGAAATAATAAATTAATTTTATTAGGTCCCCCACTATTTTATCAAGTCTTAATGGCCCTCACCATTGAACACGGAATGTCAAGTTTCCATGACATTCTAGTGGCAAGGATCCATATTACCCTTCGCATAACACCAATAAGGGTTGGTCAAGTTATTTGAAGGTATTTATGTAGGTAGATCTTTGCCAACTATGGGCTTGTAGCTCCTTGATATGTTGAGTGGACTCCCCAATCCTGAAATCCTGAAGTAATATGGTTAAGTCAACCTGAAACCTTTCATAAGGGATTCTTGTATAAAAGTAAGTGTCCTAACAAGGGTTGGAAAAACACATAGTTTAATTGTGTTTTTCCCTTAATCAAGTAACATAAGGTTTGCCTTGACTCAATATTTTATTTGAGGTATTTTTATCTCTTATGAGTGAATTTTGTTATTATCATTATCACATGCTTGTTAATATTAAGTGGACCATACTTAAGTGATTAACCATGTCTTGATAATATTTACGCTTAAGCCTGGTTTATTTTACTTATATCTTGAATGATTGTTTAATTCATTAATTATGTGATATTAACAAAACATCCATAATGATAAACCATGTAACTATGAAAGGTGCTGTCGTGGGTGCTTTCAAATGATGTTTCGTTTCGGGTTACTTAGGTGCAGCAGAGTGGCTAACCAAGGTCGTCTCTCAAAGGAGGAAGAAAATTATAACAACTTCTTAAATGTATTATAAAAATAAAATAAAACAGAATAAAAACACCACTTGTAAGGATGGTTTTTTTATCATTTATAAAATTATAATAAGTTTTCTGGAAGAAGATTTCATTTTTTTTGTTTTTATTTTTGCAATGAAGTTCGATTAAAAATACACAACAAAAAGATGTTTTTTAGACAATACTTAAAAAGCGTAATCAATATAACTCTACCACTTCACTAAATTATTTATAATTATCATTTAAATTAATATTCACTTAATTATGATACCTTATTTTTTTAAATCTCGAACCCTATGAGAATTAACTTTACCACAAAGATGAAGTGAATTTAACCATAGGCTAACTTCAGAACATGCAATCGCAACACCCCACTTTGATTGATTTCCTAAGGTTAGCTTATGGTTAGTTGTAAATTAAGGCACATTTAAATTCTGGATAATGAGGATCAATTGTGTTTAGGGAATATAATTTTACTCTAAAAACTTATCCTGTGTGTTCTTGTATTACCGATTAAGTTTGCGCTCTCATAATTTAAACAAAACCTCGACCTCGTGTGTTTTTGTGTCAATTTTTCAATTTCTTTCTTAGTTTCTTATAATTTATGAAAAAAATTCATGTATCATATTATGTAAATTTCAATAGATCAATGATTAAAAATAATTAAATGAATAGGGTATAAGATAGATCAATCACTAGAAAACTACTCTTCCATGGGCAGTGTGGTCATCGTGGAGACGTTTTGCATGAGCAAAGGATTGAAAGGGTAGAGCCCAATATAGTATCCACTAACGATTACAACACAATTATGAAGATTAAGATAAGAATAAATTTGAAGAAAACAGAAGAAAATAGAAGAAATAAAAGAAGAACAAAGAATTTTATTACACAAATGAAAACATTACAACATGATGAAGAGAAGAAGGCTTTGATGAGGGGATCCTTGCTTTAAGAGCTACCCCTATTACAATGGTTGAAGAATTTGGGTGAAACCAATTATAATCTACCTCAAATATTTTAATTCAAGCACCAACCTCTCCAAATGAGAAAAAAACTAATTTATAGAGTGGAGGGGAGGCTAGGATACACGTGGTTTCAAGTGTGAATGAAGAAATTCGGCCAAATATTTTAATCCAACTTGTACCTCCCATTTGACCACCAAAACGTGTGAATAAGCTCTCCTTAAAGAAGTATGATTTGTGAGAAATTTAATCATAGAGATTATATAAAAATGTGGTCTGAATAAAAGCACGTATGAAGAGTTTATGTCTCAAATACATAACCCATGTCCATTCTGGCGAGTCCAGCCCACCATTGAATTAATGGACCATTTACTCCATCCAAATGCACTCTTCATCTCTAGTGTCCTGAATAAAAGTTGTATAAAATTAAGTTAGTAACACTGGTACAAATATTTATGTTCCAATAAGTCATATTAAAATATTTATGTGCAAAATACTACAGTGAATTTTAAACGGGTAAAACTCGAATTTTCATCAAATTTTCAAATGAATGATCTAATCTCAAATATTTCATAAATGAATATATTTAGCACAATGTGAGGAAATTATTTCATTTATTATCAATAAAATATTCAACAAAATAGTGTTTTATCAACCCCCCCACACTTACCCTTATGCACTCCTGGGAAAAACCTCATATCAATTAAACATCAATATCAAATCAATTTTTTTTAAAAACACATATCCTTGAGATCCAACAATTACACACCAAGAAATAAAATATATCATGCCTTATAAAAAAACATTATTTCAATTTCTCTATTTATATCATAAAATATATTTTCACTTCATTTATCCTCCCATACACAAAACATTTACCTCACTAGAATTTTCTCTTATCACACAAATGTCAATTTTTAGCAATGTCTTTCTCATCCAAACTCATACAAGGGTTACCATAGGATTTTTAATCTCCTACATCTCCACCCAATATGATTCAAGGACATATTTTTATCATGAGGGCTTTTTAAGGTTTTTCTGTGGCTTTTGGTTGATAGGATTAAGATGTGAAAAATTCTGAGGCTGAATGAGGGGGGCTTGACTCTTTTTGAAGAAAAATTGCATTAATCTAATTTTCACTAAAATATGGTCTCCTACTCAATCCCCATAGGATCGATTCATGTTCATCATCATGAAAAATAAATTAATGTTCACACCAATCAACATTTCAGCAGTAAAAATGTCAATCTTCTCAAGAATGATTTTCTCAAAAGCTCCAGATAGGCCCAACTTTCTTCCTCTATTAGCTGCTCTAGAAAGGCAGAGCTTCATTTATCATGAAAGATCCAAAAAAGGAACAAATTTTAATATAATGATTTTATTCAGTAGCAAACACATATCTTCAGAATTTAATTTTCCACTCGAAGTATCACAAAATGTGGTAGCACAACACAAGATAGCTTCCCCCATACTTAAGTTCAACTAGATTATGCAATTTTACTTCAAGATTTGGTTGGATAGGGAAAATTGGATTGTAATGTGGATAACCTGACAGGATGTTCATGGATTCTAAGGGATAAAAGGATTAAATGTTCAAGGCAGGCCATTATAAAAAAGGATTCTTTGAAATAGGAGATTTAATACCAAACAAATTCCTCAATCATTTAAAACATAAGTACCTCAAACCCTCATGTTTTGACAGGAATAAATCAAATTCTGGTTAAATAAAGCATGGTTTGGTTCTCTCAATAAGTGAGGTGGATGTGAATAATATGAAAAGAATGGTTCATAAGACTCATAGGAAAGTGATTTCAAATATAAAGATAGTGAGATGTGGCATGAGATTAAAAATACAGAGTATTTTTCATGAAATTACTAAAGCTTTGAACTTGAAACAAAGTTATTTTCAGCATTCACTTAAGCTCGGTTTCATGAGATAAATTTTTTCACTTATTGATATGGATTTAAAAATGGTTATGAGAATCATTTCAGCTCAAAAGTTTCAAAAACACACAAAAAACTGAAAAATAAACAAACACAATTTGAAAAACACAATTTTTTTTAAAATCATTTGAAAAATAGGAAAATAATTGAAATTACTAAACTAAAAGGTTCCCTCCACCACACTTAAAATATTGAATTGTCCTTGATGTGGACCCATTAGATTATATATTCACATGAAATGTATAATTTTAAATAGGACAAATAATAAAAAAGTGAAAGGGTTAGGAACAACCTAATATGCTCAAGTGATGATGGGGCCATGTTGTGTGATGAAATTCACTCCATCAGTAGGAAGTCCCTCAATGTATTTATTCAAATGTTTCCCATTAACTATAAAGCTCCTTCCAGTGTACTCTTGTGTGCTCTCAAGTGCACCATAAGGAAAAACATTAGTCACAACATATGGACCTAACCACGTGGAATGCAACTTACTAGGCATCAACTTCAGTCGTGAACTATAGAGTAAGACTTTCTCACCAAATTGAAATTCTATTTTCTGGATCATTTTGTCATGAGATGATTTTGATATTTCCTTGTAGATCCTTGAGTTCTCATATGAAGACAATAAAATGTCCTCAAGCTCTTGAATTTCTAGCTTCCTTTGGATTCCAGTTTGGGCCAAATCCATGTTGCATTTCTTTATAGCCCAATAATCTCGATGCTCAACTTCCACAGGGAGATGGTATGATTTACCAAAAACAATCCTAAATGGAGACATACCGATGGGAGTTTTGTATGCTGTCCCATATACCTATAGTGCATCATCCAATCGCTTGCTCCAATCCTTCCTATTTGGATACACAATTTTCTTTAAAATCTATTTCAACTCACGATTTGAAACCTCATCCTGGACATTTTTTGGGGGTGGTATGGTTTTGATTTTTTTTGTGTCACCCCATACTTTGGAAGGAGGGAAGACAAATTAAGATTGCAGAAGTGTGTCCCTTGGTCACTGATGATGGATTTCGATACTCCAAACCTACAAAAAATCTGCACTTTGACAAAGTCCACAACAACATGAGAATCATCAGTCCTGGTGGCCTTAACCTCCACCCATTTTCCCACATAATCAATGAAAACCAAAATATATAGGAAAACAAATGAACTATGAAAAGGACCCATAAAATAAATTCCCCATACATCAACAATTTCACAGAATAGTATGGGTTGTTGGGGCATATCGTGCCTCCTAGAAATGTTTCCCGTGTGTTGGCAACGTGAGCACGAATTACAAAACACATGGGAATCATGGAATAAGCTAGGCCAATATAATCTAGAGTCCAAAAATTTCTTAGCTATCCATTGGGGTCCAAAGTGTCCACCACAAGAAAGTGTATGACAAAATTGCAGAATAGAATCAAACTCCTCATCATGAACACACCTCCTAATAACTTGGTCACTACCCCTGCACCCAGGTCCCCCACCCCCACACCTGCACCCCCACTGTCCACCCCCCCCCCCCCCCACCTGCACCCCCACTACCCCCTTCTGGACACCCCCCTACACCCCAGTACCACCTGCACCTAGCCCCCAGCCACCCCACTACCCCCTACACCCAGGTCCCCCTCCCCCCCACCTACACCCCCACTACCCCCCTCCTAGACACCCCCCTACACACCCAGTACCACCTACACCCAGCCCCTAGCCCCCCACTACCCCTACACCTAGGTCCCCCTACCCCCCACCTGCACCCCCACTGTCCACCCCCCCACCTGCACCCCCACTTCCCCCCTCCTGAACACCCCCTGCACCCCCAGTACCACCTGCACCCAGCCCTGTACCCAACCCCCATCCCCCCTGCACCCAGCCCCCATCCCCCTCACTACCCCCTACACCCAGGTCCCTCTCCCCCCCACTTTACCCCCATTATCGAACCCCCCTCCCACTGTCACCCCCACCTGCACTCCCACTACCCCCTCCTAGACCCCCCCTACACCCACAGTACCACCTACACCCAGCCCTGCACCCAGCCCCCCCACCCCCTGCACCCAGCCCCCCCAGCCCCCAGCCCCCTGCACCCAGCCCCCCCTCCCTGCACTAATCCCCCACCCCCTATGAAACCACTGTGAAACAATGCAAACCATAATTCAAAAACATTGGAACCACAATGAATTTTTTTCACCAGTTAAAACTTAAGAAGAGCCGGCCAAAGTGTTCAACAAAGAAAAAAGTTCTTATCAGTGAAGTTCTAAATAAATTTTTAATGAAAAAGCTTCGCAATTGTTTATCCCTTATTGAATCCAAAAAAAAGTCTGATAGAGGATGCAAAAAATAAATCCTTCTTTCAATGGAGTGTGGTCAACTGGATCGGGCTACACCAATCCAATAATCTCCCTTGTTGCATCCCTTGATGAGAAAGAGGTTAAGAGTGCCCTTTTTTCTCTAAATCTTGAGAGTGTGGCTGGTTCTCATGGGTTCACAAATAAATTCTTTATGTTCTACTGGGACATATATTGTGATGAGCTTCTTAATGCTATGAGGGATTTCTTTAACCATGCCTCAATTCCCTTTTGAATCAACTCCAATTTTATTGACCTGATCCCAAAGAAGGAAAATATTGTGGATGTAAAGGATTTCAGACCCATTGATATTGGGAAAACCTTTCCAAAAATCATTAGCAAAATTATTGCTATGAGGTTAGGTCCCATTTCTCATGGTTTTATCTCTTCAAATCGGTTTGGATTTATCCCTAATAAGAATATTCAGAACTGCCTCTGAATGTGTTAACATCATGAAACGAACGGTTAAACATGGTAACTTTTCTTTAAAGCTTGATATATCAAAGGAATTTGATACAATAAAGTGTAGTTTTATTTTTGAAATGCTCAGAAGGTATGGACACCCCCTGCACCCCCATGCCCCCCTGAACAACCCCCTGAAACACCCCCATGCCCCCCTGGATAGCCCTCTTGTACCCCCCTGGACAGCCCCCTTGCACCCCCACTGGACACCCCCTCCCCCCTAGACACCCCCTGGACACCCCTCCTGGACATCCCCCCCTGGACACCCCCTCCTAGACACCCCACCTACACCCTCCCCTACCCTATAGACCCCCCGGATAGCCCTTGGACCCCCCTGGACAGCCCCCGTAGACACCCCACCTGCACCTTTCCCCCTACCCTATAGATCCCCCGAACCCCCCCGGATAGCCCTTGGACACCCCCTTGGACAGCCCCTCCTAGACACCCCACTTGTACCCTCCCCCCTGCTCCTGATAGTTTCATTCATAGGAATACAATGGTTATTGATCCACAAAACCAACAAGTTACATTTAATCGGGATTTTTTTACACGAATACATATTTTCACCACCAATGATACCATTTGGAATTTGATGTATAACCCTATAAATCTTGGCCAGGAAAACCCCCATTGGAGACTTCGTGAAGACTAAACATTCCATTTAAGAAGATATAATAATGTTATCAAAACATTCACTTTGATGGTGGTTAAGAATAGCCTGTGTAAAATAGGGGTAACAACATGCCTTGGAAAACAAAAGTTTGGGATTCAGACAGCCTGGAAAGCCAAGAGGGGAACCTGCCCAGTTGTCAAACTAGATATTTATGTTTCCTCATTCCACAATCCACCGAGATAGCTTCTTGAGAACCAGAATGTTCCCATACAACTCCTTCCACATCCATGAGACTTTCCCTTAGATCCTCAAGGTCAGATCAATACTTTGACAGATATGAAATTTCCCCATAGAGAACGACCTTAAAAAACCTCCCAAGAAAAATTAGCTTGCAGAATGTGCATTGATCCCTCGACACTGCATAAGTTGATACCACTATCTACCACTAGTCTGGCCATCCTCATCCACACAGACCTAGGAAAATCTTCCCTCCCCATGAGAATACAATATGAAAAATGTCATTATCTTTTCAATATTCCCCAACACCACTTTTTAAGCCATTAGGACCGATAAAACATGAATCTTAATGGAGATAAGGATGAAATTCACCAGCGTAATTCATCCACAGAAGGATAAAAAGTGGTTCTGGGGGCTGGTGCGGTGGCTGGTGTGGGCTGGAGTGGCTGGTGCGGGCAGGAAGGCAGGTGCCAGGGCGATGGAAGGGGGCTAGTATGGGCTGGAACTGGTGGATGTGGCTGTTTTGTAGGTGGCATAGGGCTGGCATGAGTGTTTTGAAAGAGGCTGGGGGTGGTGTGGTGGTTGGTGCAGGCTAGATTGCAGGTGGCTATGGCGTGGCCGCGACGTGGCCGCGACGTGACCGCGGCGTGACCGCGGAGTGATCATAGCATGACTGCGGCGTGTTGGCCCGGTCCAGCGACATCCATGGGGAAACATCTTCCGGCCATGAGTGAAGGGAGCAGGAGGAGGTGAGGAAACATTTCGGCCATCGCCCTGCCGGCAGAAATTGTGATTAGTCAGTATCAACATTGATTACAAGACTCATGGAATACTATCACAGAGCTGATCATCCATCAGATTCCCCATTGTTGTAGAATGCTCCAACTACACTATATGAGGTGTGTGTTGTTTACTGTTCTCACAATGAAAAAAATGATAATGTAGAATCATTTTCTCTACAAGGGTCAAAACACACATCTGATCATCAGAATCATAAAAATATAAAACTCTAAAGGACACATTTCCAAATACAAATATCATTATAAAAGAATTCTCAAGTCTTATTATTGTCCAACATTTACTATGATGTCCCTCGATCACTTATATGGTCCCTTTAGAAT
The DNA here is from genome assembly GCA_963277665.1 of Viscum album. Taxonomy (NCBI): domain Eukaryota; kingdom Viridiplantae; phylum Streptophyta; class Magnoliopsida; order Santalales; family Viscaceae; genus Viscum; species Viscum album. The sequence goes on from OY728154.1 coordinate 115,035,954, forward strand.
AAAAGTAGCAAGCTTCACCCTCATCTCCATTGTTGTCTACAGGTGACTAAATATTTTCATGAGAGACTCAATGAAGATATTTTCTACCTGAGGGCCTCCCTACCCATTAACTATGGGTGGTTAGTGTATATAAAACTCTATCTAGGTATCATACATCGAATTCCGACAGGACTGCGAACCTCCGCGGGGTGTCGTCCTGGAGCAGGGCCAAATCACGACATTATCGCAGCATGACTGTGGTGTTACCGTGGGGTGACTGTGACGTGACCGCGGCATGGCCGCGACGTGACTGCGGCGTGACCACGACTTGACCGCGGCATGACCACGGTGTGACCGCGGCATGACCATGACATGTTGGCCCAGTCCAACGACATCCGCGGGGCAACATCTTCTGGCCAGGAGTGAAGGGAGTGGGAGGAGGCAAGGCAACATTCCGGTCGTCGCCCCACGGACAAAAATTGTGATTAGTCAGTCTTAACATTGATCACAAGACTCATGGAATACTATTACAGAGATGATCATCCATAAAATTCCCCATTGTTGTAGAAATATCCAACTACACTATATAAGGTGTGTGTTATTTACTATTTTCACACAGAAAAAAAGATAATATAGAAGAATTTTCTCTACAAGGATCAAAACACTAATCCGATCATCAGGATCATAAAAATATCAAACTCTTAAGGACACTTTTACAAATAAAAATATCATTATAAAAGTATTATCAAATCTTATTATTATCGAACATTTACTATGATGTCCCTCAATCACTTAGACGGTCCTTGTAGAATACATGTAGCAAGCTTCACCGTCATCTCCAATGTTGTCTACAAGTGACTAAATATTTTCATGAGAGACTCAATCACGATATTTTCTACCTGAGGGCATCCCTCCCCATTAACTATGAATGGGTAATGTATATAAAACTCTATCTAGGTATCATAGATCGAATTCTGACAGAACTTCGAACTGCTGCGGGGTGTCGTCCTGGAGCAGGGGAAAATCACGGTGTGACCGCGACTTGACCGTGGCGTGACCGTGGGGTGACCACGGCGTGACCACGGTCAGCTGTCCCGGTCCAGAAACATCTGTGGGGAAGCATCTTCCGGCTAGGAGCGAAGGGAGCAAGAGGAGGTGGGGAAACATTCCTGTCATCGCCTTGCCAGAAGAAATTGTGATTAGTCAGTCTCAACATTGATCACAAGACTCATGGAATACTATCACAGAGCTAATCATCCATCCGATTATCCATTTTTGTAGAAATATAAATCTACACTATATGAGGTGTGTGTTTTTTACTGTTCTCACACAGAAAAAAAGATAATGTAGAAGCATTTTCTCTATAAGGGTCAAAACACTCATCAGATCATTTGGATCATAAAAATATCAAACTCTGAAAGACACTTTTCAAAATACTAATATCATTATTAAATTATTCCCAACCCTTATTATTGTTCAAAATTTACTATGATGTCCCTCGAGAACTTAGATGGTCCTTGTAGAATACAAGTAACAAGCTTCACCCTCATCTCCAATGTTGTCTATAGGTGACTAAATATTTTCATGAGAGACTCAATATAGAGATTTGCTACCTGAGGGCCTCCCTCCCCATTAACTATGGGTGGGTAATGTATTTAAAACTCTATCTAGATATCATACATCAAATTATGATAGGACTGCGAACCACCACAGAGTGTCATTCTGAAGCAGGGCCAAATCACGGCATTACCACGGCATAACCGTAGTGTGACCCCATATTGACTGCGGCGTGACTGCGGCGTGACTGCGACGTGACCGCGGCGTAACCGTGGCATGACCGTGGCATGTTGGCCTGGTCCAGTGACATCCATCGGGAAATATCTTCCGTCTAGGAGCAAAGGGAGTGGGAGGAGGCGGGGCAACATTCCGGCCATCACCCTGCCAATAGAAATTGTGATTAGTGAGTCTCAACATTGATCACATGACTAATGGAATACTATCACAGATTTAATCATCACTATTATTTGGTTTAGAAGAAAACACACATCTATTGGAGGGGTTTTATTATAAAATCATGGCATTGCTTTATCGCACAATTTATTTAATTATATTTAACATTTATTATAAAACTCATTCAGCACAAATCAAATGCAATAAGTTAAGCAACTAGATCGACATAACTGTCACTGTGAGTTTTCGCAGACAATGCACCTCCATTGGAGGGGTTTTATTATAAAAACATGACTTTATTTATCATATGAAACAATTATATTAAATAATAGTTATTCAAGATATGAAATTCAATATAATTAAGCATAATTAAGAAATAAGAAAAATTTAATTTAAAGCATTCTTGAATTAAAGAGGCTAGGAGAGTGAACCTACCTCAAGGTGGAACCAAGTCGTCCACTTCGACTCTTGGAGATTTCTAACTAAAAGCTGTTGCTCCCCCACTGGGTATATGCACTTTCACACACATGCAAGGACACCTATCCCCTATGCACACACCCACATGGCCATGAGCATGTCATACAAGCACAATAATTATGATAATGATTTCCTTAAATGAAATATTAGTAGAGATAAAGATAAAATCATCCGTACTCACTAGATTATAAGCATCATTATCAGAGCTATCTGTATCCACTTCATCACTGGACTCCTCTTTTGTTTCAATAAGACTTGATGGTTTACTTTTTATTACAGTTCTAATTGATTTCTTAGGTAATTTTTCCTACACAAAAACTTCAAATTCACAATTAGTGACCAGAATTGCAAAGATTATATAAAATATATCAAACTAAAAACCACTGGAACTATTTATATAATGCACGAGCATAAATAAGAACCCTCAAATATTCATCATAATCACTTTAGATGAACCAGAGGAATCACTCTCAAAAGCCTTGGTGGCGTAAAAAATGACTTTTTTAGAGAGTAGACTGCCCATTCAAAGTAGGAGAAGCTTTAACAGGAGGCTCCTAAAATAGAACATAGTTTAAAAATCATTAAAAAAGAATGAAACAAAAAAAATGCAGATTTGTATTGGTTTGTTAGAAGAATACCAAGAAATGAGAACCATAGAACACTCCTATTCATAGTTGATAAATGATCACTCCTTCAGAATCACTTTCAAAAGAGCTTGACGAATTAGAGCTACTGTTGGGTTTCACTTTCTTATCAAAAGAAACAATGATGTTTTTAGCACCAGTGTGGGTTGGATTAGTTGAAATTGCAGGCTTGAAAATAGTATCCTATAGAAATGAATTCAAGGCCAATTAATACATGAGAGCCTCATCTAGACTTCCTTCATTGTAGTAAGTAGCAATTAACAGAGTAAATGAAGGAAAATTTAGTTTTTGGACCCATGGATAAAAGTAGAAGAAGGAACTCTGACACCATTACAATTTGATTCAGTTTTTTGAGACATTTTATAATATTATTAAAAGTAATACTACCTGGGGTAAATCCAATTTCAGTCATCATTCTGTGGAAATTAAAGCCATGGTCTTCTTTTCCTTTTCTAAGAAAATCTTGCATGACATAGTCATATATGTTGATTTCAGCACACGCTTGTCTTCTTGTTGCCCTGTACATGTACAAAATATAATTAATATGATTTGAATACAAATTGAAAGGTGTTTAAACTATATGCATAATTCATTTTCATAGTTTAAACTGGTTGTATAGTTCATTATGCATACACGTTCATTTGAATACAAATTTAAAGGTGTTTCTTTTATTGTGCTATGAGCAGTTTGAATGTAATAAGCATTGTATTTTAAACAATATACACACATAGATTACTAAATACAATTATCAATAGAAAAAAACCATGATAATTATTTGAAAACACATGTAAAAAACACACCTTAGTAAAAAATATATTAAGGTAAGACAAGATCTATGGAATCCCATACCTGCAACCCAGCTGCAAATAACGTCATGAAACCAAACACATTCAAAGCTCCAGTCATACATGAGCTTATAACATTTCCATGAACACTGAGTTCCGTATCCAAAAAAACCAAGCGCCCCCTACACCCAGCCCCCCCTGCACCCACCCCCAACCCCTGAACCCAGCCCCTCCCCACCTCCTCTTTCCCATCCCCACCCCTCCCTGCACCCACCCCACCCCCTGTACCTAGACCCACCCCCAGCACCTGGCCCCGTCCCCCCAGCACCCAGCCCCACACTCCCTGCACCCATCCCCACTCCCCCTACACCCAGCCCCACCCCCAAGCACCCAGCCCCCCTACACCCAGCCTCAGCCCCTGCACCCAGCCCCCTCCCCCTACACCCAGTGCCCCTCCTTGCACCCATCCCCACCCATATGCATGACTAAGGATTATAATGTTAGCTTTATGTAAATTCATGTGAAAATTTACGCATAACTTTTCAGAAGAAAACAAATTAACCATTCTCATACATACAAAAATTCAATTCAAGTTCTTAAAGTAGATACATATGTCTTCCTACTAATTCCAAAATGGATGGGATTAATATCCCCCCCATCACTAACATCCCCATCCCCATGTCCATTCCAATCATCATCATCATCATTATCATCATCATCAACATCATTATCATCATCATCAACATCGTCAGCATCCTCATCACCAACAATAGCATCAACAGCATCAACAAAATCCTCACCACCAATAGATCTATTTCCACCACCTTCATTGCCACTAAGACCCTCATTTACATCACTCGATACATCATTTAAAGAGCACATTGATGCCATATATGATTAAAAAGTAGTAACAACCTCTGATGGAAGCGATTGATTCAAAACTGCCATAGCTTTCATGAAATGTTTGATCATCAGCTTACTTATTTCACGCTCCTCTAAAACTATTTTCTTTGCCTCAGCTGCTTCAGCACAAGTGATTTCCAGCTCAGAGGTCTGGGAGGCTTGAGAGGATCCCAATTATGACCAATACTTAGAGGGGATGATGTTTTTCCCTGGTTGACATCATACTCTCCCCGGGTGCTCCTTACCTAATACCTGACTTAAATGATCATGTGGCCTAAAGTTGTCATCTTCATTACCATCAAGGGCTTCCAAGGAAGACTATTGAAATTATAAACATATTAAATTATTAATTTCATATAAATATTTACAATATAAATAAAAAACCTTACAATTTCATCTTGTGTCTGTGCATTTACTGCACTTCCATCCTTTTTCTTTCTACTGGAGAAAAATAATTTGGCACGAGGTACAGGACCTTCAATGCCCAATTTAGCTTGCTACAAATGAGAAATGCACAAATCTAGATTAGTACCATATATGAGAAATGCACAAATCTGACCTATGTCTATTCAATAATATTTTTAGTAGAACATCCTATATAACATCACAATACCCGGTTAAAGTACCTAGTGATTTTCATGATCGATCATTGTACTGCGCCCCAATGTGTGCAAATATGTGATTGAATCCTTATTCTTTATGTTTTTCCCTGAAACTTCCTAAAAAAAATCCCAATACAAGTAATAAGAGTTAAATTTTATATGTCAAACATTGAATATTGAGATTACCTTAAACTTAGCAGTCTTCCAATGTGAAGTCATTTTTTCATATTGACTTTTTGGACAGTCGAGGAATATGGGTACCCCCTCTAAGTCAGTACCAACCCTGATCTTCCAACCAACATACAACTCATGATTGTATGAGTGCCATAACTCCCCAGCATCCATCAACCTTACTGTCTTAGCTGCTTTTATGTTGGTAAAGTTAAACCGAATCTGCAATGAACATGTTATTTCATTTAAATACACCAATAATATAGATATGACTTTATATAATTTTCTTACCCATATTTTCTCCCATTCTTTGTCCTTAATCTCTTTACTGATACATCTCCCTGACACTGGTTCCACCAGAATGATATCGTGAAACTTGGCCAAAGTGGCCATGAAACTTCTATATTGCGTTGCAGTTGGACCTAGATTCTGATTTTGTCCATTGTAATCCACCATTATCTATTTCTGGAAACTACAAACTTCCTTCATCCAAGTGTGCCCACGTCACCTAGTACATGATCCCTATGAATAAGAAAAATAGTGGGGAAAGAAGAATTAAGCCACGGTACAACACAAAAAAAATAAAGTGATATACTTTGAAACAATTATAATCAAAAAACTGTCTGCAGATTGCTCAATAGACTGTGATGGATCTGTGGGCTATCCTGAATCAGCAGCCTCTATAGGAAGTTTTTGTTCCAGTGCATGCTTTGGGTGACCTTCATGCACTGTGGTGAAAGATAATGGAACAGACTCATCAGATGCTGGATGGACGGTAGGAATTTGAGGCGGTGTAGACACTGTAGCATTTGGGTAGTAGGATGGGGGATATATCATCAGATATGGATATGATAAAGGTGGAAACATCTATATAGGTGGTGTAGTCATGGCATGTGAATAATAGGGTAGATGATATGATGATGGAGGCATGGATAAAAACATCCCCAAAGAATCAAGAGGATAGAAAGGTGTGGTGGAAGGTGTGTCTGATGGTAGGTTAGTGTGGAAACGGGTATGACGGGTGCTCCGTCTAGGTCTAGGAGAATCCCTACTCATACCCATGCTAACAAGATTATGAGTCAAATCCAGTGGAACTTAATTTACCTAAAAAAATTGATGAAGAATTTTAACATGAAATTATATGTAATGAAGAAAAAAATATTACAATTATAATACTCACTGATGGAAGTGAAGGCAATGCACACTCATGCCCTGGTCGATCAGGATAAAATACTTGCTTCCTTCGACCTTCTGTAGTATTTGGAATAATATACATAAGATTGAAATTTAAAGTTTTTAGAAATTGTTTTTACAAATCATGCATAAAACATACATCTATCAGCAATTCATGAGAGGAACCAATTTGAATTATTTTAATTGTACAAATGATTACAAGGAAATGACTAACATAGTTTTTAAAATTACATTACCAGGTTATACATTTTAAAAAAATATATTTAAACCAAGTTTTGTACATTGAAATAAATATTATTTAATGAAAGGACACCAGAAAATACAAAAAACAAACATTTCATTCCAAACTAAAACATAATTAAAGTAACTATAATAATACTAACTTGAGAAACTCATGTCAATATGAACTGAATGAACAGTGAACATATATGGTTGATTCTATATATTACCAACCACTACTTCAGGTTTGACATCAACTCTCACAATGGGAAAATTTGATTCATCAAATGAAATATTTTGGCCAACACCAATGGGGATGTAAATGGTGGAAATTTCATCACCAACATCATGAAAAATATGTCTGGGGATTACGACATTAAAAACACCATAATCGGGTATTAGATGATCTTTCACATAAAAAACTTGTTTACACATTGATGCCAAAATGTATGGTTCATCGGTATGCAGGCATCGACTCATATCAATAACTATGAATCCACAATCATCAATAAATGTACCATGACGTCTCATTGAATCAAACCATTTACATTTCATCATAGTGACTCTACTTTGAGAGTAGTAATCCAATAAAAATATTTTATCAACTAGCGCATAATAATACACATCTTCATATCGAGTCCGACTATCTGATACACTTGCATAAAAATCCGTTGTAGCAGTTAACATAACGCCATCATGTTGTGTTCTCATTTTCACCGCTCTATCCATTGTAACAAATTTATACCCATTTATTATTAAAAATTTACATTCACAAACCAAAGAATTAGAACCAAAAGCCAAAGCTCTCAATTCTTGAGAAACAGAGTCAATAGGTACACTCAACACTTGAAATATATATGAATAATAAAATTAAATAGATATCTATTTTTTAAACTAATTAAAGTAATGGTAATACCTTTTATTTCCACCGAGTTGGAAACTCTAGGCTATGCAAAGCCTCTCTCCTTCTCAAAGACAAAGATCGATGAACTCTACTTATAATTTGTTTATGTTATCTATATAAAATTATAATAAAAGTGTAAGGTATATGTAAAATTTCATAATATGAGATAACATATAAATATCCAAATTACTTAATTGATATAGTCATTGAACAAAATAAGTTAAAAAAGACTGTGTGATGTGCCATCTCCCGCTCTTTAAGGCTCAATGTAGCCAATGTATAAGACCCAAAAATTCCTCCTATTTGGAGACGAGATAGAAATGAGGGCTCAATTTACCCATACTAGTCATATTCATTTCTCATTGGCTGATTATGTCTTGTGGTGACATCAGACAAATACATTGAACAAAAACCCATACATTCTTGAGCCAGATAACCCCTCACAATTGAAACATCAGGTTAATTCTTGTTTCGAACATATGATTTCATTGTGCACATATTTATTTCAGTAGGATACATCCACCAAAAAGCAACTGGTCCCCCAAGAAGTGTTTTAGTTGGAAGATGAACTGTTAAATGCAACATGCAAGTGAAAAAGGATGGAGGAACAAGCTTTTCCATCTCACATAAAATTAATGGTGCCTCCTGCTGCATTTTTATCAATAATGACTTGGATATAATTTTAGCACAAAGGTCTCTAAAAAATGGAACAAGCGAATCACTTTCACCCTTACATTATTGGATAGAAAATGCTGAATTTATATTGGAATCAATTCATGAAGAAGGATGTGATAATCATGAGTTTTCAGAGATTTTAGTTTCACATCTCTTATGTTGTATCATTTAGATATGTTGCTGGAATAGCCATCGGGCACCTTGATATTCTCTAATACTTCCAGAAATTGATCTTTCTCTGATGGTGTCATCACATAAGAAGCACAAGGAACTTTCCATTTGTTTTCACCGATACACACATGATGCAGTTCTAGTCGAATACCCCAATACAACAAGTCTCGATGAGATCGGAAGTCATATTTGGTCTTCCCCTTGATATTCAAAAGAATTACAAGCAACATTTCACACATATTTTTCTCAATATGCATTACTTCTAAACAATAACATAACAAATTGGTAGACCAATATGGAAATTCAAAAAAAATACTTCTATTTTTCCAATTGTAAGAGGTTTTAGTGTCAACATTCTTCCTATTTTTAGATTTCAACTGACCTTTACCTAATGAAAAATTGAAATCTTTAAATTCATTAAGTACATCACTTCCTAACATACATTGAGGTGGTTGTTCAGTCTCAATGGTATTATCAAACCTATGACGATTCGTCCTGTATTGACGATCCATTAGCAAGAATCATCAATGCCCCATGAAACTGAAACTACGACGATATTTAAGCCTTCTCAATTGTGTATTCTTCATACAAATAGGACATGACAGTTTTTCCTTGGTGCTCCACCCAGACATCATTGCATAAGAAGGGAAATCATTTATGGTCCATAAAAGGGCAGCACACATCTAAAACGTATTCTTTGAAGAAGCATCGAATATACACACACCAAAATACCAAAATTTTTTCAACTCTTTTTTTAAAATCTGCAAGTATAAATCTATATCATTACTAGGATCAAAATTTATAGATATTAGTATACTCAAGAAAGAAAATGTTTTTTTCATACACATCCACGGAGGAAGATTATAAACATGAATAAAAACTGGCCACATGCTGTGAGAAGTAAGTATCTGACCAAAAAGATTAAAACCATCAGAGGATAGACCCAACCTGAAATTACACACCTTAACTGAAAAATCAAGATGTTGTGTATCAAATGTCCACCTTGATAATCCATCTGCAGGGTGAACTAACTCATCATTAACTTTAATTGTCTCTACATCATGCCATCACATATTGGCTGAGATTTCTGGAGACATGAATAGATTTTGATGTCTGGGAATCAATGGAAAGTGCCACATGAATTTATGTGCCACACAAGATGGTGTTCCATCTGCATTTGTCTTCCATCGAGATGTACCAAATTCTTTACAATCATTATGGTCAGTTGTTTCCTCCCAAAATAAACTTCAATCTTTCAGACAAGCATGAACTTTATTGGTATCAAATCCAACCTTCTTAATTAACTTCAATGCCTTGTAATGATTTGAGGGAATATCTGCACCAACAGGAAGAAAGTCCTTCAAAAATGTAAGAATATAATCAATAGAGGGTATTAGAAATTCTATACATGTTTTTTCCATGATATAACCGCATTAAAAATTCCAACTTGGTCATTTTAGTACATTCCTGATATACTGGAGTTCTGGAATCATCCAATAAGATTTTCACTCTTTCATCATCATCTTCAATATTTTCCTCATGTGTATTGATATCATTGTCTTCTTGCACTAGCATACTATCTCTCTCTGGATGATGGAAAAATGGAAACCGATTAAATATCAAATTCTCTATGCCACTTCTTTCATTTTGTTTGTGACCAGTAGAACATTGACTCGTCTCTCCATGGTGATACCAAACATAATAGTTTGTTTGAAATCCAAATTTCATTATATGGTAGCTAACTTCTTTCCGTATTAACTATGGTCTTCCAATATATTTATAGCATGGACACTATATACAACCTCCATCTGAAGCATTGTCAAATGAAAAATCTAAAAAATTCTCCAAATTATTTTAAAACGCGGTTGAAATCCTATCGATATGATACATCCAACTTCTATCCATTCTATAATAATAAAAATAAAATTTATCTTCCAATCAACAATGTAAACTATAATTAAAAAAAGGGATATGTACTATAGAAAATAAAACTATTAGAACATAAAAACTTAATAGTTAATTTACATTTGTATTGAAAGTGCCTTTATTTTTATAACCAATTTCAACCCTTTCAGTATCATAGATAAAATTCTGACCTTTATCCTATAAAGGGATGATCAACAAGGTAAACCATAATGGTCCAAGAAAGGTTTCATGTCTATGATAGAGTGGTATGTGTCATTATAGTTAAACTAAGGGAGAGATAAAAAAGTTTGTCCTCCCTTAGGTGTAACATAAAAAAATCAACTTTTAACATTAAAACACACCCTTAAAAATGGGTTATTTCATTTAAAAAGCAAGGGAGAGATTAAAACATTCAACCATCATAATAAATATTTTAAATGAGCCCTATATCCATGTAATTTAATATTTTCCATGGGTAAAATTATAATTCAAAGAGGGAATGTTTTTTAAAGAAAACCACTTCATCACTAAGAATTAATGAAAATAATTTATATAATTTATATAAAACAATCATGGGTATCAAATATTGGTATAAATATACTAGAAGATGAATTTAATAAACTAAATCACTTCATGATTTTTTTAATAAAATAATTACCTAGAAACACCTACTGCATACAAAGTGGAACAAGTCACAACAAGACTCTTAAAAAGGAAAAGGTCATTTTTGTAAAATAAATGAATTTAAAATCATTTGAAAAATCAAATAAATGTTATTAGATTAATATCGAACACTAAATTTTACACACACCGTGATTAGAATTCTCATAAGAAATGATAATGAGGGAAATTGAAGTGAAATGACTAGGGGAATCTCCCTTGGGATTTAGGTAATGTATTATGTATCAAATGTCATTGATTACTGTTTTGGATTCTTATGGCGTACCCTCATTTAATTTTTAATGATGAGTTAACTGGATTAGACTTGATCTATTTGGTTGGAATACCTCCATCATAAGCTATGTGTTATAATACTACAATTATTCTAAATATCAAGGATGGTTCCTTGAGTTTAGACTAGAAGAATGGATTAAGATGAATGGAAGGGATCACCTATGAGTTTTATTGAGAGAGAATGCTATATTTAGCCTTCACATAACTTTTTTCAAGTAACTCAAATAATTAACAAGTCATAATTCAAAATCATATATCCTTTTTCATCATTTTAATTTAATTAATATTTACCCATTTATTATAGTCAAATATTAACATGGTAAATCAGCTAAAATAATTTAATAAATAATGAATATATTAAATAAAATAATAATAGTTTATAAACTTCTTTGAAATCTCAAATTCTCATTTTTATAATAATTTCATAAAACAAAACATTATTAATCAAATAATTTCTTAATTATCTAATATTTATTTTCTCATATAATTCCCCTTTATTGAACCATCAATTAAATATTTTTTTATTTTTAGGAAGACCAAATTTATGGGTTTGGTGTTAACCCACATAAAAAGATAAATCCAGACATGAAATTAAATTATATAGGGCATCATTAAACTTGTCTAAAAAAATTAAAATATTGGAGTCTGCACCCTATATAATATATATGTAATATAACTTACCCTAATTTTTGGATCATCTTTAATGAGGTCCTCAAAGAAATATACCATCTTGTCCTACTGATAAAATCTTCCATGTTATTATTCCCTTCATTAAATACTAAAGGAAAAAAATTGATATTGTTTCTTGATTAACTATTTTTATTCCTCACATGTATCAAATTCTATCATTTGATTTTATATTCAATCAATTAACTCTGGTTAATTATTGATGTTCAATGTCTCTATCTATTCCTTAGAGTATATAATAAGTTCCAAATAATATTTTGGATCAGTTCTATATTTTCACCTGTGGTCCAACTAAAAACCCTTAAATGTGTTTACTGTAGTAGAATGATTTACCTTAGAGAAGATTTCAGGTTTAAGTTCTTCGTATGTTATTGTCTTCGACAATTGGAGTTAGGTAAACTTATATATTATCCTACCTATATATTCTCCCTTCATTCTCATTTTGGATTTGATCTTTTAAGGCCACTGAATCTTCCTTAGGAACATCACTTAGAATAGGGTGTCTAGGCTTAAGGGATTCTTTCTCCATCCCCTTAATGCTAGTAAATGTTCCCATTGATAGTATTACTATAGGTTTTGGACAAGATAATAATCCTTACACTTCCATAACTTCTTCCCTTATTTATACATTTTTTATCATATGATGGTTTTTTTATTCAAATTACATTTATTATTCATAATAAAACAACATCAATGAAGTGTTTTCATCACCTAAGTGAGCCTCGTGGGAAGGAAATACTATAATATCTTGATTCCCCACTCGAACTTGATCAAGAACTGAACCTTCTACCCATTAATTTTTCTTCTTCTTTCTATATTCTACCACTTTCCATTATTCCTTATCATTATCCAAATAATCCTCATACAATCCTTAGGATTGTTTCCTAAGATCGAGGCCTCTTGACATGAAATGACCCATCAAGGCACTTCCCAATCCATTAGTAAGTCGGGAGGTTCACCTCATGCCTGATTCTAATAGGCCAGGGAAAAATTATTATAACTGATTAGGAATATATCATAATACGGGACTCCATATCCTATAAAACTTGTAATATAAACATATATTCAAAACACTAGTAGGATATACATAAATGATCAACTGAAAAATAAATATAACATACATGAGACAAAAAGTGAAAGAGAAACCCACAAGGTAAAAGTGATGAAAATACACAGTATTACCTTCATAAACAATCTTAGGGATAAGACTAGTACCATAATCAAAACTTAACTAAATGAAATCTAGGAGAGTTTGACATAGTCTTGATTAAATAAATAATCTAGCCTGAATGGGTTTCTTCCTTGTCATTTCCAACTAATCAGCCTATAAGAACACCTTGAATGCATCACCAAAATGCTTAAGAACTATGAAATTTTTGGAATAGAGATGAATTCTAGGGATCAAAATAAAGATAATTCAAAAGAAATATATTTCAATGCATGAATCACCAGATTCCAACACATCAGTAAATAATATAGAGGCTGAAAATCATGAAATATATGAGACCAAAAAACCCCAAATTCCTCTTCATCCACTCATCTAATAGAAAAAGAGCAAGGCCTAATGCTCCCTAGCATCACCTTTTTACTCCAAACCTCACTCTAGGTTCACTCGTTGATCAAACACATATGTTGAAGTCTGTCATATGCTTCATATTGAAAGTAGGATAAGTTTTAGAGATGATATCTCAAAAAACCAACTCAATGGAATAGATCTCTACCACTATAAAAACAAGGAGAAAAAAATTTCATACCTAGATACCGGAGCTGGGGGTAGGGAGGCGGAGGCTGGTATGGGAAATTGCCAGAGCTGGGTGAATTTGTGGCGGAGGCCAAGGCTGGGAGGAGAGGGAGCCGAGAGGGGGGATGTCACTGGAGCTGGGGGTAGGGAGGCGGAGGCCGGGACATTGAGGTTGAGGTGAAGGCTGGGAGGGAGGTCGGAAGTAGAGGCGGAAGCCGGGGAGGGGTGGAGATGGCTGGGATGCAGAGGTCGGAGAGGGGAGGAGAGGGCCGAGTGGCGGAGGTTGGATGGATAGGAGGCGATGTTCGGGGAGGGGAGAAGAGGGCCGGGAGTCGGGGAAGCGAGGAAGAACACAATGGAAGGGGAGATGGAAGCAAGGGTATGGAGAAGCGTGATGGTAGAGTGGAGGAGTGCGATGGAAGAGGGAGGAGGAGTGCGATGCATTCGGGGAATTGGGTATTAGTTTCCCACGGTTTTATTAAAACCATAGGAATAGATAATAAAAAAAGAGATATCTACACGGTTTTCTAAACCGTGGGGATAAATGTGTAGGGAAAAGATCCCTTTTTAAGTAGTGCTCCACCCTCTTAGATAAGACAGATCCAACCACGAAGTTAGAGGCATCACACATAAGCTCAAAAGGAATCTCCCACCGTGGGGGTTGTATGATCAGTGGAGTGGTCATAAAATTATTTAGCTCATCAAAGGAATTCATGCAAGAATCATTAAACACAAAATCAGAATCCCTTTGAAGTAATCGTGACATAGGAAGATCAATTTTACTAAAATCTTTGATGAAGTGCTGATAAAATCTTGTATGCCCTAGAAAAGATCTAACATCACGTACACATGAAGGATATGGTAAGGATGAAATAATATCTACCTTAGATATATCAACCTCTATCTCATGTTTTGACACTACATGCCCTAAGAAAATGCCATGCTCTACCATGAAATGACACTTATCAAAGTTGAAGACCAGATTGTTCTCAATACAACGATTCAACACCTTTCCCAAACTACTTAGAGATTCATCAAATGAAGACCCATACACTGTAAAATCATCCATGAATACCTCCATGTAGGTCTCAATAAAACCAGAAAAATACTCACTATGCATCTCTAGAAGGTACCTGGGGCATTGCAAAGTCCAAATGGAATCCTTCGGAAGGAAAATGTACCAAAGGGACAGGTGAATGTAGACTTCTCCTCATCATCCAGAGCTATAGGAACCTACAAATATCTAGAACATCCATCCAAGAAACAATAGTGTTTCTTCCCAGCTAGTCTCTCAAGCATCTGATCAATAAATGGGAGGGGGAAATGGTCTTTACAAGTGGAATGATTAAGTTTCCTATAATAAATACACACATGCCAACTATTTTGTACCCTCATCGGAACTAACTCCTCTTTATCATTTTTTACAACTATAACACCACTTTTCTTAGGCACAACTTGAATAGGACTCACCCACTAAAAATCTGAAGTGGGATAGATTATAACTACCTCGAGCAAATTTTCAACCTCTTTTTTAAAAACCTCCAAATGTGTTGGATTGAGTCTCCTTTATGGACACCTAATCGTTTTAGCCCCATCCTCTAAAATAATCATATGCATGAAAATGGAGGGGCTAATACCTGATATGTCAGCCAAGGTCCACACAATTTCCCTAATGTTCTCCCTCAAAAGATTCAAAAGTTCTTCTTCATGTTCAAAAGGGATATTGTTAACAATTATAATAGGTAATTTCTCACCACTTAACAAGTATGAGTATTTGAGATTTGATGGAAATTGATTGAGTTCCAATGTAGGGGGTGGTGTATGGATAGAGACATAGACGGAACTGAAATATGTGCACAAATAACATCAGTATCAGAATATACATCATCAAAATCAGAGAATAATACATCAAATCCATCAGCATACTCAACAGCCATGTCATATTTAGAGTTTACATGATCAAAATCATAATATGATTCTATTTCAAAATCAAATCTAAGAGAGTCTTTTGCATTAGAAATAGGTGTGGAAGTACTCTTAGACATCAAACTATAACCAATACTCATAATCCCAGTAAGCATAGAACAATAAAATTCCATGGGGTTTTTATTTAGTGGTTCAAAATGGGAGATAATAAATGCAAAATGATCCTCTGAGGGGTACTTCATGGAATCCATAACATTAAATATCACAACTTCATCCCCAAATTCCATGGAAAGTGTACCCTCGTTAACATTTATGATTGTTTTTGAAGTTTTGAGGAAGGGTCTACCTAATTTAATGGGGGCATGAGAACTTACCTGATCATCCCCCATGTTAAGCATGTAGAAATATACTGGAAAGATCATGTCTCTTACTTAGACAAGTACATCCTCAATAACTCCCACTGGATATGCTATAGCTCTATTTGCCAACTACACCACTACTCTCACTTGATTCAACTCACCAACCTGTAAAGAAGAGAATACAGAGTGAGGCATCACATTTATGGAAGCTCCCAAATCAAAAAGTGCATCAGAAAAGTGCAACTCCCCTATAGTTCATGGGATGGTGAATGTCCTTGGATCCTTGCAATTTTTCTGCATTGATAGAGTTGGTGTAATGAGTGTTGAAACATTCCTTCCAAGATTGATCCTCTCATTTCCCTTGATCCCTCTTCGATTGGTACCAAGTTATTTTAAGAATTTTGCGTACCTTGGGATTTTCTTGATGGATTCAAGTAAAGGGATGTTGATCTCCACATGATTGAATGTATCCAAAACTTCTTTTTTGCATTTACTCTATAGCCATCATCTTTTTTTGTACAAATCTCTCTAGAAATGGAAGGGGTTTAAGAGGAAAATCATCAATCTTTTTCTTACCTTTATCTTTCTCCTTGGATTGCTCATCAGTTGGAATGGAATGTAGCTTCTCTAGATTTGAGGTGAATCCCGGTGGAACGATTGGTGAAGATGTATTAGTTGTTTTCTTCCCACTTATCAATGTGATGGCACTGACATTCCCCTTGGGATTTGGAGTAGGTTGGGATGACATATTTACAAAATTATTACTTACCTGTTCATGGAGGGCAGTGGCAATCTGGTTCATTTGAGTCTTCAACTCCCTCATCTCAGAACCTTGACTCTTCATCTCATTCTGTTGATTAAGAACAATTTGTTTCAAAAGGTCATCAGTGTTATAATCTACCTTGGATGTGGGATTCCCTTTTTGTTGTCTTTTTGATGTTTGGGTTTCAAATCTCCTTTGGGGTTGTTAGAAACCATGCTGGTAAGGCGGAGGGTGCTAGAAGTTTTGTTGAAAAGGTGGCCTTTGTTGTTTTCCAGAGCCATACCTAATTCCCAATTGATCCTTCCATCATTGGTTGTATGTTGGAGAAAATGAATCAAACTTCTTTTGGGGGTATGTCTGTTGTTGCTGCTGATATGGTCTCCCTGGGAATACTGTTGTGCAATCCTCTATCTCTTGTAGTTGTTGGAAACAATCATTTGGGTGGCTTATTTTAGTGAAAATTCCATAAGGCCTTAAAGGAGGGGGTTGAGATGTCTTTTGATCCAAAGCAATCTATCTCACCATAGTTGTCAATTCTTCCAACTTGGTATCAATCAAATGATTTTCAAGAGAAAAAGGACTTACCTAATGTACTTCCCTGAAATACAGTGTACATCGATCACCAAATTGTTGGGAGTTTTGGGCCATCTTGTCAATCAACACATGTGCAGCTACTGGCGTCTAGTCCACCAATGCTCCTCTAGCCGTAACATCCACCATGCTTCTCTCCACAGGTGTGAGTCCTTTGTAGAAGTACTGGATGAGGAGTTTCTCACTAATTTGGTGATGTGGGAAGCTTACACACAACTTCTTGAATCACTCCAAATACTCATACATTGACTCCCCTTGGGCTTGATTTATCATAGAGATCTCCTTACGAATGGAAGTGGTCCTTGATGCTAAAAAAATCTTTATAAGAAAAGATGTTTCAAATCGTTCCAACAGGTTACATCTTCAGGTTGTAAATAATACATCCAATCTTTCGCAGCTCCATCAAGTGAAAATGAGAATTCTCTTAGTTTGATTTGATCTTTAGAAAAATATCTTGGTTTTAAGGTTGATAAAACCACATTAAATTCTTTAATGTGTTTATTTGGATCCTCACCATATAATCCATGAAATTTTGGAAGAAGGTGAACTAATCTAGATTTTAGTTTAAAGTCTGATTCGAGATTCAGGTATGCAATACAATTTGGTTGATAGTTAATATTAGGTGAAAACAATTCTTTAATGGTTCTATTAAGTTAATTTTTATTGTCTTAATCCATTGGTTCTTGTTTTAAGTTTTACTTAGAAGTGTTTCCAATTTCAATGTTCTGGGAGTGGAGGAATTCTCCAACTGGATGAATATTGAAACTTCCCGTTGACTGAGAATGTGTGATTCAAGCCCTAAGGCTGCGTTCAATCTCAGGGTCAAGATCTAAGAGATATTTGGGATTAGTTCATCTCATAAATCAATGAAAGGTAAAAAGTAAATGAAGAAAAGTGGAACATAATAAAAAGAAAATAAGTTTGAGTTGGTCTGATAAAAATAAAATAAGAGAGTAAGAGAAAAAAACTTGAGAAAGGGGAAAGAAGAAAGAAAGTGGAAAAAAATAATTAAATGAAAAATAAAATAAATACCTCTACTTGTTTGAATATACTTGCCTCTCTGAAAATGGAACTAATTTGAAAGGTGATATCGTGGTTACTTTCAAATGATGTTTGATTTCGGGTTACTTAGGTGCAACAGAGTGGCTAACCAAGGTTGTCTCTCAAATGAGGAAGAAAATTATAACAACTTCTTAAAGGTATTATAAAAATAAAATAAAATAGAATAAAAACACCACTTGTAAGGATGGGGTTTTTTTATTGTTTATAAAACTATAATAAGTTTTCTGGAAGAATATTTTATTTTTTTTGTTTTTTTTGAAATGAAGTTCGATTAAAAATACACAGTAAGAAGATGTTTTTTAGGCAATATTTAAAAGGAGTAATGGATATAACTCTACCTCTTCACTCAATTATTTATCATTATCATTTAAATTAACATTCATTTAATTATTATCCCTTAATTTGTTAAATCCGAAACCCTATGAGAATTAACGTTACATAAAGATGAAGTGAATTTAACCCTAGGCTAACTTCGGAACATGCAATCACAACACCCTGCTTTGATTGATGTCCTAAGGTTAGCTTATGGTTAGTGGTAAATTAAGGAACATTTAAATTATATAGAATTATGGTGAATTATTTTTAGGGAATATATTTGAACTCTACAAACTTATCCTGTGTGGTCTTGTATTACCGATTAAGTTTGCGCTCTCACAATTTAAACAAAACCTCGACCTCGCGTGTTTTTGTGTTAATTGTTCAATTTCATTCTTAGTTTCTTATAATTTAAGAAAAAAAATTCATGGATCATATTATGTGAATTAAATTATATCAATGATTCAAAATAATTAAATTAAGAGGGTATAATATAGACCAATCACTAGAAAACTACTCTTCCATGGGCAGTGTGGTCATCGTGGAGACATTTTTCATGAGCAAAGGATTTAAAGGGTAGAACCCAATATCATCTTCACTCATGATTCCAAACCAAATAAGAATATTAAGAGAATAATAAATTTTAACAAAACAGAAGAAAATAGAATAAAAAAATAAGAACAAAGAAGTTTATTACACAAATGAAAATATTACAACATGATGAAGAGAATAAGGCTTTCAATGAGGGGATCCTTGCTTCAAGAGCTACCCCTCTTACAATGGTTGGATAATTTTGGTGAAACAAATTCTCCTATGCCTCCAATATCCTAATTCACGTCACAAACCCTCCAAATGAGAGAAAAAACTAATTTATAGAGTGGAGGAGAGGCTATGTTACAAGTGGTTTTAAGTGTGAATGAAAAAATTAGGTTAAATATTTTAATCCAACTTGAACCGCCCATTTGGCCATCAAAACACATGAATCAGCTCTCTTTACAGAAGGTTTAGTTGTTAAAAATTTAATCCTAGAGCTCCTATCATATTTTTGGTCTAATCCAAGCACAAATGAAGAAGTTATGACCCAAATATAGAACCTATGTCCATTATGGCGAGTCCAGCCCACCATTGAATTAATGCCCCATTTACTCCATCCAAATGCACTTTTTAGCTCCAGTGTCTTAAAGAAAATTTATAGAAAATTAATTTAGGAATATTGTTACAAAATTTTAATTTCAAATAATTCGTATTAAAATATGTATGTGTGAAATAATACAGTGCATTTTAAAAGGGTAAAACTGGAATTTTCATCAAATTTTCAAATGAATGATCTAATCCCAAATATTTCATAAATGAATATATTTAGAACAATGTAAGGAAATTATGTCATTTATTATCAATAAAATATTCAACAAAATAGTGTTTTATCAAACTGATAGAAATAAAACAATGTAAAGGGCATGATCATGAGCTTTTCTAATGATTAGTTTATCTAGCGGTTGATAAACTAACCCTGACCTAGGGGAGAAAAACCTTTAAACTTTTG
The DNA here is from genome assembly GCA_963277665.1 of Viscum album. NCBI lineage: Eukaryota > Viridiplantae > Streptophyta > Magnoliopsida > Santalales > Viscaceae > Viscum > Viscum album. The sequence continues at coordinate 115,056,474 of OY728154.1, forward strand.
GGTTCGTGTTTAAAGCTTTCCATTTATCCACCTCTTTATCTCTTGGGATTGATTTCATCTCAGATCCAGATTGAACTGCCTCCTCTATCTTGATAGTTCCTTCCATTACATATTATTTTTTTAACTCACATGCTGGTGAGGGGTAAAAAGGAGGGGTTTACATAAAAGAAACCATGGGCACGTAGGCCCTACATATTAAAGAGAAGAGATGGATCATAGGAAAAAAATTAATTTAATAAATAAATTAAAAGGAAACCAATCACATACAAAGGTCGTGGTCTAGCTCACGATCACCCACACACATGCAAAAGTTACGTATTTAATAAAACTAGTATCCAATTCTTTAATCATTCTTGTTTGAGATAAATCATGCTCAACTCAATTAATTATTATATTTTATTAATCAATCATTTTATCTTAAACCCTTTTTTTGAATTTTATTGAGATTCTCATCCATCATAATTTGAAAAAAATAAATTCATTTAAAATTATCTTTGTACGTAACTTTTACCTTGGAGGAAACCTGCTAAATTATCATTCATAACTACCTAATGAGTAGGAATGAACATTACATAGATGTTAAATTAAACACACACACACACACACACACACACACACAAATATATATAACACCTATCACATTTGTGCCCCAACTTTATGCCTACACCATAGTATACGTCTCAAGGGTTTGTATAATATAATAATAAATTTTAATAAATCTATGTAATTTGGATGAGTACATGGCATGTAGTTCCTACTACAAGGTGTGTACTATCATTCCTCGTCCATCTAAAGCACGCACATGAGGATACGACATGTATATGTACTTTGGAAATCCTCAGAGTAAATGGTGTGTCTAGTGGGACACACGCGGTGTAGTATCCACGTTACACGGTCTCTAGTCGGGCAAGACATGTAAGGGGTACACAGTCTAAACCTAAACCGAAGGGACTATACGTTGTGTCCAGTGGGCCACATGACATGTAATCCGAAAACTGTGTACCACCTATTCCTGGTCAACACACGGAATCTTTAAGACTCAGACAAACTCCAATGACATAGATTGGTTTAGAGGACCAATCCCGATGCATAGAACTTTGATACACAGTGTGTGAATCCAACTACACACTGTGTATTCTGGTTCTGTAGGACCAAGAACCTTTGACACCTCCAGATGAGATCCTCTGTTTTATTTTAATCAAAATTAAAAGAAAATATCATTTCTGTAAGGTGAACGAGAAAAAAAAGAGGAGGAACAGATCTCGAGATTCAGATTTGCAGAATGGTTAACTTGAATTGATAAACAAAATTATTAAACAATATATAATTAAAAAATTATTTAAAAAATTATAAATTATGATGTAACCCCTATGATATCACTTGTAGGTTCTGGGTGCAGTGGAAGCACCGTTGGGCTGGCACCCAACTTTAATTTTTACCAAGATCAATGATTATTCTAGGATCAATACGACGATGAAATCCAATCTCCATGGAATAGAATCAAAGATTTAGATAAAGAAGGAAGAGATCCAAAACCTTTAGATAGGATCTTGCACATTATTTTTATAATTAATTTAATTAATTTCATAAAGAAAAATTACCTAGATCTTTGGTATTTTCTTCATTGATGATGTTGATCGTACGAAATGACGCTTATGGATTATCTTGTTGTGCTTGTGAGGATCCAAACTAGAATCCATCTAGCGGTGATCCACACGTGCTCTAATGGCCTTCGATTAAAACCACTTATTCTCTGGGTGCTAGCACGATGAAGCGAGTGTCTTGTGTTGGTCATTCTTGATTGCATGCTTTTTGGCCTTAAAAAATGTATCTTGTTCTTGAGAGGGGTGGGAAGAGTATTCGAGAGAGAAATTATTTTGCTCAATAATTCTCAATTCACCGAGTCTGTAGATCGGTACATGGCACAATAGACATACATGTCTATTTATCGACATGGGGCTTTAGTAACAATATTTAATCATGTAAAAATAATTAAATACATTAATAACCTTATTGAAAACCCATGATTTTAATAATAATACCACATCATTATTTATGATGCGCCAACTTGCGCAAAATAGAATTATAAATAAAATTCTGCGTCACAAAATAATAGCAGTGTTATTATTATTTTAACTTGTTCCAACTAGTTAGATAATTATTTACCATCTTTCAAATAATTATTTTACTACCGGACTGACATTGGTCCATTCGAACTCTACTTTCATTTATTGAACAGCTGAATAAATAAATAAATAATTTATTATCTTAAATAAATATTTTATTTACAAACTAGTAAATAAATATTTATTAAATGTTCAATAAAATAAATAAATATATCTTACCATCAATCTAGTGAATAAAAATTTATTTAATTTATGCAATCATTTTAACGTGAATAAAATTATTCCACTGTCTTGAGAATAATATTTATTCCATTAATTAAATTCAAATAGAATTTAACCGAGAACACCATAAACACTTAGTGTGTGACCCTCTAGGATTCTTTCTCATTGACATTAGGTGGGATTTCCTAAAGTCCAAGAGTAATTTCTAGAAAGAGGTTAAGGAACCTAAGAGAAAGAACTTAAAGTTGCAACAATAACATCCACATATGAACACTCATTATGTAATTTAGTACATTTGTCTCAATATCTCATCAATCAGGTTTCATGATAGTGTCATCAACCTTTGTGCTTGATGCGTCATTCTTTGACTACCTAAAATAAACTTATCGTTTCACCATGACCATGTAATTTCACGTGATGGTTCTATTTTAATCAAAGGGATGAGATATCAACTTCCATAAATGGAAGGAAACAATTCTTCCTCAACTTATCTATCAATAACATGCCACTCGTGATGTACCCAACATACCCTACTTCCCGCAAACTATCTGCGTGACTATTTTCATCAGAAAAAGTAATGTGCGTGAGTCATGATGCGTATTAATGATAATATTAAAGTCTAAGGATAATTACACATGCTCATAGATAGGAATATCCGATGACACCAAAACATGTGGAATTCCTACTGGTAGGTCTATTCTCATAATCTCCCATCTTGGAGATTACCAAGTATGAACTTCATGAGAGGATGTTTCATCTGCTTACGAGTACACACACCTGATAGTCTGTCTACTATGTGTCCCATTATAGTATATCATTCAATCACATAACTATATTTAAGAATATTGTTATAGCACTTCAAGGTTCTCATCATAGTGGGGAACTGCTATGACATTGTCAATGAAAAAAATACTCCAGGACATTATTACACTATTTTCATGTAGAACAATGAAAAATATGTAATAAGATTTTTAATATTTAAATATATTAAATATTCACATAATAAAAGTACAACCAGTTGGATCTAGGACACCAACTCTTACAGTATACAGAAGGAATATAAGTTCTAGGATGTACAATGTTGGGGTTTGATCATGGTACACCATCTGGAAAGTAGTGCATGGTACCCTTTATCAATGAGAGTAACTTTATATTACATTACATAGCCTACATTATTTGGTGATCCTGCCTTGGTGAGGTTTGGGTTAGATAGTTGAATTGTTTAGATTTTGTTGGTTTTACTTTTTCCTCAAAGGTACAATAGTAATATTATTTCACATGATCGCTAAATACTTTGTTTTTTCTAAGGAGTATACTTGTATACTCACCCTATATGTATAAAATGTTTTCAAGTTTTCAGGAAGATTACTTGAACTATGATAGGCATTAATATCTCAAACCTTTGGACAATTGTCATGTCACCGTTTAACTTTACTTTTGGGTATTTACAATGAACAATTTTTTCTATATGTATTTTAATTGTACATGTGTTTGTGGGATGGTTTTGGTTTCTTTTTAAAAAGGAGTTTTCTAGACAATCTCCCCAATCCCATCTGGTCCTATTAGATGACTACTCAAAATTCCACCCAGCTAAATCCATATTCCTATGTATATGGAACTAAGGAAGTCTTCCCCATCATGGATCTATTTATTTCACTCAAAATAGCTTTCAATGACCAAAATTCGATAAGAATAATGGTAGAAGTCTATCTAGTTGAGTCAGAATCCCTTGAAGAGATCATGATCTGGGGATTGCACAATTTAGAGAGGAACCGTAATAGGATAGCGAGAGCGTTTATTGAGAAGGTTCAAATTATATCCTTTCTCTAGGATGACATGGTACTGGCTCTTGAAACACCAATGATACTCAAAATTAATCCACCAAAGTTGTTGTCCAAGTGAGATGGACCTAAAATCACTCATAAGGATAATTCTAATGGATCATACTCTTTGATCACCAATAATAGAGAGTGTATCACACCTCTCACTAACACCATGTTTCTCAAGAAGTACTTTACATGAGGATCCACTCCATTGTCCATGAAACTCAACCTTAAAAAATTTAAAGGGTCCGAGCTTTATGACATTAATCTAAAAAACTACACCATGGTCCATAGAAAAAAACCCTAAACTGATTGCATGGGTCTATGTAGTATGACCTTAAACTATTTGTAGACCCTATAGTCCAAGTTTCATAATTTCAAACTAAAAATATTGACATCCTAAAAGCGTGAAAATAAACTATGATCTTACTCCATAAAAAACCAATATTATACTTAATAATATGTGATATTATCCTATATAAAATTTGGATGCATAATACGATGAGTATGGAATGATCTAAAAATTAGAACCCCATATACAATTGAGAAGCCTCATACTATTAGTATGAGATGGTCAAAAAAAACTCATCTGAAATCGGGATGCCTCATTTGATATTAGAGAAACAAAAAAACTTTCCCCAGAACATGATGCTAAACTGTGGCCTTACCCCATTTCATATACATGGGATGCCCCATGACAATCATGGGATTCCCCAATTCTCTCATTAGAGTTGATTTTCCCTAGATCTAGGGTTGTTATCCCTTCCCAATGTATTCCATAACTATGTGTTTCTCTATTACTATCCTTATGGGATATGTAGCGATTCCTAGACTTTTGGTCTTTGGTCCCAACAAAAAATTTATAAACCCTTCAGCACTTTGGTCTCATTTATAGCCCCATCATCATGACCATAAACTATGTGTCGTTCATCACAAGGTGTTAATGTGGTATATGAGCCTCCTTTGCTCCCTTCATATCAGGTTTTACCTCTTTTGTGCCACATAGATACCCTTGAGACCAACATCATACCCTTAGTCCAAGAATCTTAAATTTAAACTATTTACCACCTTCAACCTTGTCCAAGCAATACAACATTAATCTATGTGATGTTTCTTCCCATTACTTGCATAGTATGTGGGACCACATACCCTCCTTCCACATTAGGTTATACCTCTTTTGTGGAAAACAAGTTTCCATAAAGAAAACGTTTTCTTGGGCCTAAAAAACATGACATTAAACATTGTGAAACTATATTTGGTATCACATCATGTGGTGAAGTGCCTCCTTGGCTCCTTTGATTTTGGGTTTAACTCTTTTACAAAATGAACATCCTCAAAGAAACTTTCAGTAGTCTATAAATCATGGCCTTAAACTATTTTAAATTGGTCCAAGAACTATGAATACAAACTAAGATCCTAGGTCCAATCATTATGACCCTAATTTTTATGTGTTCTCCCCTCACATTGTTTGCATCATCCTTGGTGTTTCAGGAAACCTATGACTCCACAACCTTCTAGAACTACTTCTATATTGATTCTCATTTCTCTGTGATATTTAGTGATTTATATACCTTTTATCTTTGGAACCAACTCTAAATTTTTCAAATAACCATTCATTACCCATGGTGCTAGCACCCAGAAATTCTCTCATGGTCCTTATTTTTAGGCATAAGCTTGATTCATTTTCCTTGACCTATCAGTGGTCCAAGATTACCTCATGGTCTAATATGAGGAAGAAATGAAAAGTAAGATCAACATGAAATACCTTCTAAAATCCTCAGTGCATGATTTTAAATTGAGACCTTACCTCATATAGAATCAGGATGCCTCTTAAAGAGATATATTTTTTCCCTGTATAAATTTGGGATGCCCCAAATCATAATATGGGATGATTTATTATCCCTATGTGAGAGAAAATCCCCCCACCATCATCGGTATCCTACCATGCCACATTCTAGAACAACATATAGATTTATTTCCATCCTTATGGGATACTTAGAAATGGTGGGATATCTCATCCTAGGCCCAAAACCCTATATCAACTTGTTATGGGGTCCTATCTTCCCTAGAAACATGATGTAGTCTCAGGGAATGGTATGTTGAGAATTGTGTGGAATAGAGACCTTTCAGCCCTCCATTCATGCTAGTTTATCACTCTTTTAAGTCAAATATGCCTCCTTGGGACACATGTGCCCCATTATAGTACATGATCTACAACTTTAAACTTGTAGTATCCCTCATTTGAGTTTTATGAATTTAAACTACCAATCCCAATATCCTCAATGCATGAAGTTAAACTACAACCTTACCCTATGTAACAAATGGAGTATGATATATATGATAGGTATGGAAGGATGATTAATAAATATTATCCCATTTAAAATTAGGATATTTCAAACAATATTTTTGAGATTCAACACACAATACCTCATCTAAAATGAGGGTTTCTCCTAATATAAGATACATAGATATCCTCTCTAGAGAGGATTTCACTCTACTGACACTAGTCTCCCACCATGCCGTATCCCATAACTATGTTTTTCTCTATTCCCATCATCATGGGACATGTATCGATACCTGAATATTTTATCTTGTGCCCATCCCTATCATCGACTCAACATGGGGCCTTTTCCCCTCCATGCTAGGTTTGATTCTTGCATGCCTGCATGTTCATATAGGAAATTTGAGCACATGGATTAATAAACACTTGGAAACCTAATATTACCTTAGGGACATAAACCAATTTATTTTTTGGGATTCACACATTCTTTGATTTGGATAATTTTATCCTCCTAATCTGGAGAATCTCCCAAATGGAATGGTCTCACGCCACATTGGTTCACCAACCATCGTAGGCCCATTCCTTGAAGTGCCTTTATAAATAAATCATATATCCCATGTATTGAAATTATTAAGTGGTTAATCCTACACTTTTCCCCATCATTAATCAGTGTGGGTAACCAATGTTTCAAATATGGTGAATAGTATTTCTCTATCTTTCAGTTACTCCCATTTCACTATCTAGGGTTAGGAATTCTCAATCGCACACACATAATTTTTTGGTCACTTAATACCCTCATTTGGTTCTCTCTTACAACAAATTATAGCTCCATAACACTCAATTTTTTACACTGAGCATTACTCATGCAATCTTAGGAGTCATGAGGGGATTTTCCTCAAACAAAGTTGAGACATGAGAGTAACCAATTGCTCTAATATTTGTGACCATAATATAAAATTTTGATTACAAGAATTCCAGATCTAGACTATGAAAATACCATCATAAGAATGAATTTTGTGATATTGGTACTCTTTTTACCTCAATTAACATCATTTTTTTCACTCCATCACACTGCACATATTCGTTTGAGATGCCCAGTCATGGTCAAAATATGTTGACCATAAATTGTCTTCAAGTTGTCTTGGAGAAATTTTTTATGAAATTTGGTGGCCTTATTGTCCCATCCATTAAATTCTAAAAACCTTCCATTGATGTCATGTATACTCCTTTGAGAAATTCCCCCTTCAGATCCAAGAATTATGAACTCAAACTAAAATCCAAGTTCTGAGCGTTATGTCCCTAAATGGTATACAAGATACCTCAGGGGTGATTTCTGCAACATTTAGTGACCTCTAAGGCCTCTCCTTTCACAATGGGAAACTTTTCAATATCACACACATTCCTTTGAGAAACAAATCCCTTTTGGTATAGGAATTATGAAATTAAACTATTTTTCTTTGGTCCATACTCTATAACCTTAAACTCAGATCCCAGGACTAAGCATCACGACCTAAAACTGTTTCCTAGTTACCCCTTATGTTTTTCTTGGAATGTGACCTACCTTGTCCCTCCATTCATGAAAGGTTACTACTCCTAAATGCTGCGCTAAACATTTTTTGGGATCCCATTGGTCTAAATACTATAACCTAAAACTAGGATCCCAAGTCCAAGCATCATGACTTTAAAATGTGTTACAATCCTATTGTAAATACATTTGTGGCATCAGGTGGCCTCCCAGAAACCTCCATTCATGTAGGGTTATTACTCATCCTTGATAAACATACTATTTTAGGACTCTCACCCCATGTCCTGAACTTTATGACCTTAAAATAATATCCCATGGTCTAAGAATCATGATCTTAAACTCTGTAAAAAAATGTATATAAGATATTTTATGTAGTATGGCCTCCTAGAATCTTCATTCACATCAGGTTACCTCCCAACCGAGCCACAAATACCCTCTTTGAGACATAAAAATGGTCCAACCATTATGACCATATAATATTCTCCTTCATTTGGTCATAAATCATGACCATAAACTATATGTGCCTCATCCTATATTCTTTTATTACTGTTGGGTATTCTAAGATCCCTTCACCTTTTAGGCCCCTCTAAGGGGTACCACAACCATGATACCCTCTTACAACCTCTTCCCTTGTGGTTGGGTGGTTATAATTCATACTGATTCAAATTTTCCTCATTATATGAAATTAAATTGTGTGTCCAATATCGTCACTGTACGATATTAAACAACATGTATATCATCTTTATTAGAAGACGTAAAACTCATTGGAATCTTAGGACCTTTCCCGAGAAGCTCTTTTTTTGTGTGTGCTGATCATATACTATATCATTCATTTTCTTAGACTATCGCTCATCATCTAAGACAATTATTCACCTAGAATATGAGTTTTACATTATTTTATACCAATACACCTACCTAATGTGATTGAATCCACAATGGCGTAACTCCAGGAGGGTTGGAATCTTTTAAAACATTTTTTCACTTCATCCCCACACTTCATTTGTCCATATACTTGGATCCTTGTCACCCTCCACATATGAACAATTACCCTTGATGAAAATGGTTTCTTTCCATAATCGATCACATACCATCATGGGAAAATTCCCCAAAAGTAATTGGAAAACATTCTCAGATAGTTCTCATGTTTCGAACATGGTCAGCGGTCAAACCTAATTTTTTTCTACCCATCATCGATAAAATAATAACGGATACAATATTTTAAATATGGTAATTGATTATCCTCCAACATCACTCCACCCCATTGTGTTTTAAATATTGTGCTTTATGATTTAGGATCTTAATTCCCTTTATTTTGAATATAATTCAAATTCCCTGGAATCATCCTATTCATGAACTTGCGCTTTTTGGAAAACCAAGTCGGATGTTCAGAGAGCCCTGTTCTCTAACCACAACCCATCTCAACTCAATCCCACCAACTTTTTAGCCAAAAAATGTTGGTCCTGCATATTTGAGGATTTTCCAACACTCTCATATAAATGTGCAATATCATGTTTTCCCTTGTTTCTCACACCGAGTATGACCCAAGTGAGCTTAGGGATGGGTCATTGTTTGTATCACTATTATGATTTATGTGAAATAATAAAAATTAAATGAAATAAATATTACCATTCATTTAAGATAATTTAAAATAGAGAAACATTAGTAATTTTTGTGGACCATCCACATATTTGGACCTCTCTTAAGACCTTAAAAAAACTCCCCTACAGCTCTACCCTAATGATTTAATCCTCCTATCCTATCAGCCTCTGGTGCATAGATAAAAGGGCTTGTTGTAGTCTATAATGTTTTGTTTCATCTTAATCAGCCACAAGATGAATATCATTAGTCTAGATCCACACCCTTTTTAGTCATCCTGATACTCTACGATCTAAGATACTACCTCCTTCACTTGATTCTTGTCTTCCACTAGCTAAGCCATTAGTTGGATGATGACCTCTGCATGATCATTGAGGTATAATGCACACTCATTCACATATTCTTATAGATATTGAATTTATCGATTAGATTACTAAAGGATTTGGGTTCCATAATATTTCTCCTTGTTTCAATCAACATCCAAATACCGGCTCTCCCCATGCACCTACCCATCAATGTAGTCACAAAAACAGTTTGTGGAGAGTACAACCATCCACCCCTCTAGTTCCCAGGATCTGTATCTAATGGAAAAGTGACCACATCAAGCTCATAAAGTATGGATCTGGGGTGTGGCTAATGAAATTACACATGATTTTCCACACCCTATTCTAGAAAAACAGGCTATCTTTATCAATGTTAGAGCCAGAGTCTTCTAGATCCTTGACTAGTGTAGGATAATATTTTAAGAAATCCATGAGGATAGTAGCAGTAGGGTCCTCCTATTGTATTCTATTAGTGGGGTTAGGATCCATGTAAATATGTTGAATGTCTTAATCTAACCCTTTATCAGTCGCACTGCCTCCACCAATATGAAGTTCCACCCCTCTAGTGTCATCACCCAAGCCCACATCAAGTTTCCCCCCAATACCAAGGAGTTTTCATCTTGAATGATTGAATCCTCAATAGCTAACTCATCCATTCGAGAAGGTCCTATAGATCCCTCATCCATAACCACTTTCTAGGCACACACCATCTCAATAGATACTATAAATATGATAATGTCAATCAGTTTCATCAATGTTGATATATAAGACAAACATAGATCATGTTAGGGATATAGACACATAGTGGTCGAGCATTTGGGAAAGGCTTGGTCCTAAAGTCTCAATATGGAGCTCCACTACAGGATACCCCTAGATACTAGTTGGAACCTCTATAGAAGTTATTGAACCCCCAAACACTGGTTGATCAGGAGTTGTATAAGAATAAGAACAAACATTGATGCAAAATCCCCATCATATTTTAAAAAGGTTTTGGTGGATTGATATTCAACCTTACCTAGAGGCAGTGGTAATTTTATTATAAGTTTCCCTGGGTGACCTGCTTCACTAACATGATAAATCTCTATTTAGGTTATAGGTCATGGTCCCCCATAGATGAGTTGGAGGAATGGAGGCTCTCAAATCACATATTCAACCTCCTATATTGGCCCACCATTTGAGAAAAACATATGTACTATCCCTAGAGCATGCTCTTTGGAACCTGATTAAGTACCCTCATTCCCTCCAATAGAGACCTCTTTTTCACCTTCAGCTTACACTCTCATAAGAAAAATCCTAGTTATAGCCTCTGAAAAAAAGAGGGGAAGGACTAAAAGAGACAATTAATGTAGAAGGCTTACATATATGAGTTTGAACAGGTCAAAACCATCCATATGAGTGATTTTTTTCACTCTCCAGGGGATCACCTATTTAGAAGATGGACACTATGATTCAATGTCACCGGATCTTTGAATTTTTTGATTTGGAAATGTCTCCTCAACTGATTATTAAGGTGGTGTATCCTCATGATATGGATCACCACTAAACATCACCCGCATTGGGCCAAGGGAAAGATAAGTTTCTCCATGATGGTGGGAAAATTCTTGCCATGAATTTAAGGTACTAAAAAATCCTATAAAATTGAACCTTGGAATTGATCTGGGTAGTCCCCACTTCTGAAAACTCAATCCATTCCTGAGTCAGCATCCTTCATAAATACTCCACTGATATTTTCATCCTCAATATTCCCCATGTCTCTCAAAGCATGGGGAATAATGAATCAGAAGTTAGATCTAGTAAATACCATAGAACGTTTTTGGGGTCAACCCAAGATATGATTCTTTTAGCCTAGGATCCCATTATTAATCCCAAGACCGATTCTTAGGACTCCCCCACCCCAACCTACCCCTCCAAGATGAATGGGTGAAACTGTACCTTGTGTCACCCTCACTACAACTCCATCTTGAGCTATTCTAAATGCTTGGGTCAACCTTCAAAGAGCGCCCTACCAAAATTCTTACTTCTCTAGAACATCATTCACTGGAATGACCACCCTTATACATTGATTAAAAATCTAGCTTAGGAATACTGATACCCAGTTTCTAGTATAATCCCGTGATAGTCCAATGTTGACATTGGTTTCCAGTAGCATGCTGGTATCCCCTGATCCCTCACCAATAAATATCCACCACTCTTGATGAAGAATATATGAATGCCGCTCATCATGAACCCCCCATGTAGACTCTCCTCATAGGATAATAGATGAATCTGAACTACTGGGAAAACTGATACGGATTATATGGATTGCAGTAGGTGTAGTCATTGATTCTAGCCACCATCACTCTTCCTCGGAAGGTCTGCAAGTTTTCCATTTATTCGAATATCCACTATGGGTTTTCAACCATCGCACCAACTGAGGTTAATAACTAGTGGAAGTTGTATTTCACATACATAACAACACAAAATGTAACCCCAACATTGATGAGTGCCATTGGACGAACCCTAGTGATTTTGAGAAGTGAGGGCCATAAACCAAAATTAAGTGCGATGATAGAATTCAGAAACTCATAACCTCTAAAGTCCACCATAATCAATCCATGAAAGAACTGGAATGGGATAAAGATCCTCCCAAGCATGTATCCCCTCTCCACATGGTCCAAATTGATGTAAATTTGCGCTAGAACTGGCACACATAGATTCACACTATTGTTGGCTGCCATGATCACCACCTTTACTATTGTCATTGGCCAAAGTCTCATACACATGTCTCTACCTTGAAGCATCCATCCACTAAGGAAGGTGTATAGTAATAGTGTTTATAAAAATAATGGATGCTAGTATTCAACCATTCTATATCCTCACTACTCATACTTACCCTCCTCCAAAATTATCCAATATTATTTAGGCCTCCTCCTTCACAATGCCGCTGCACATTCTTTGGATTCCCTAACATATTTACAGCTCAGTCCTTCTTCCAGAACATGCCAAAACATTTCTTGAAAATGATTTCCTTGTGGAAATTGGAAGAATGATCCTACTTTATCCTCAATGCACCTAAAAGGTGCTACATTAGGAGAGGGGTCTACTGCCTGTCGAACTAAACATTCAGTTCCAGGAGAAACTCTTTGTATTCAAACCCATTCAGTGAGATTCCATGGATGTAGTGCATATCCCAAAGGGTAATTCCCACCACCACAATTTGAAGTTGTAATGTGTTGGTGTCTTGATAGTAATGGTTATAGAGCTATGGAAATAGCCCTTTTTTGTAGTATGTATGGAATTGGGGTGTCTTCAATGCCTCATATAATCTAATTAGGAACTGCGTATCCCCATTCTTCAAGAAGGTGATGCATACCCAATATTCATATCCACACTCATTGGGATAATTACCTTGATCCTATAGATCACAAAATTTATACCATCCCCTATTGTAGTCCTATATATGGCTCTGGATGATATTGGAATAACAAGATTGGAATCCATCAGCCTGAAGTTTCCCCTATGTAATTGTTTTCATCCATCCACATAGCATGAAGATATAAATTTCTCCATGTTCTTGAGTAGGGTGGCCTTGAAAATTGATGTTCCAATAGTTGATAATGTCCTGAAATGTGAACCAAGAGTGTGATATGTTGATTTCAATTCCTAGGATGGAAACTTTATCCATTATCTAAAAAATTTACATTGGTATGTGGTTTCTTACTTGATAGTTCATCTTGAATTCATTTAGATTTACCATAAGTTCCTGGTTGTTAGAGATTACCCTCTTGACTTAATTAATCTATAGATTTCCTACCATTTCAACCCTCCGAGTGATGGAATTAGAATCAATATCATCCTGATATGATAGGTTGGAAATTTATGAAAATCCTAGAAGTTCGAAGGCATGTGTGCTCTAATACAGGCTCTGAGCATGAGATGTTTGAAGAAGCATACATGTTTTTATGGGTTCATGTAAAATTTCCCCTTAGTCATGGAAAAATTTGTATGAAAGGGGGAGTTTCAAAAAAGTCACGATCGTAGCTTGGGATTTCATGCTAAGGGGTTGAGTTTGACACACGGGAGAGAATCATATCACACAATAAGTAAGAGTATTTTATAATGGATCCCTCTCCATATTTATAGGCATTTCCCACTAGGTTATGCATAGTGAACAATGAATTTTTGCAATCAGAGGTAAACGTTGCATGCCCAAACATAGTAATATGTGACCTTTAAGCATAATTATGTCATATAATCACATGAAATCATAACAAAATGAACTACTAAGTACTATGTGACCTTTAAACATAATATTTTCAATTCTGTGATTTGAATTTTGAAAATATGACATACACGGGTGTGTTCAGGGTGATTTTTGGGGTCTGATGGAACAAACTTAATTTTTTTGTGAATAGTAACCTACCCTTATGAATAGTAATATGACCCTTATGTATAGTAAATTGTCCAAAATAATCATAACCTCACCTATGAATGTATAAATAAAATTTAGGCATCTTATAAGTGATAATATAACCATAATTAGAGTATTGGTATTTTTGTAAGTCATAATCAATTAATTATAATTAATTAATTAATTTAAAATAAAATGTATTTTCCTAAAAGGTGTTTTTGAATTAACAATTTTATGTATTATGTCTTTAAGATAATTTTATAAGACCTTATATAAATTTTGAAAGTATTATAAAATCAGTTATTGTTTTAAAATCCTCATTTTTTCAAGTAAATTATGATTTAAATCAAAAATTAAATTAATCATATTTCGAAAATTATTTTTGAAAAATGGAGTTCATTTTTTGATTCCACACGTCAAAACATGTTTAGGGTGATTTTTTGTAATTTTTTCTGAAATACTTGAATTTTTTATGAACAGTAAAATACGACAATTTACCGTATATATACATTATATGTTAAACACATGATTTATTGAGTTAGGGATGATGTAATCAACTTTTTTTTCAAAATCACATGCACATATTACTATTTTTTGTCCCAATAATTATCACTATTATTTTTCTTATGGAAATATAATAATGTAATGATCAAAATATTAAGAAAACCCTCCTCCCCTCCACTATAAAAACCACCCCCACTCTCCTATTCTCGTCACCCATATCAAGCCTTCTGCCTTCCCTAAATTCTACCCAAATATCTCCCCAAGATCCTCCTCCATATCCATCATCCCTTGGTCTTCTCAAAAAACCAAATCCTCTCCCCTTAAGAGGCTCTCAAGGAAGATTAAATCATGAGGTAAATTCCTCCTTTCTTTTCTTTCATTTTCTTTTCATGTTCCTTTGTTCTCTTTTATTTTTTAATGTCTCCTAATAAAAATGGTATGAAAAATATAGTAGAATACATTTAATATAATTTTTTTATTCTAATGGGATAATTTATTATCATCTCTCCTTTCCCCTTCTTTTATACGAAAGAAATGAAAATACCATCCGAGATGTGTTAATTTATCTCATTCAAGGACGACGAGTTATCAATTTCTATTACCATATTAAATTCTAGTCATAAAACCATATTTTTTGGTTGAAAAGGACTATTAAATATGTATTTTATCTTATTTAATGTTCTGTAATCCTTTTTTCACATTATTTAAAATAATAATACAAAACAAGTTAATTATGAGAAAAATCACCAAATTAATCCAATCGTTTATCATTAATGTTTTATATAATGATTCACCTTAAATCCAAATAACCAAATGAATTTTATAACCAATTAATATTATATATGTTTACTAATATCATATAACTTCAATTTTGCACAACCATTCTCATCATACATGTTTATACAAACATGAATACAAGTGAACCGATAATTAAAACCAAGGAATCAAACTCTCTCAAACAATGAAATTGAACCTCTTAACTCATAAAAAAAGAAATGGATAAACTCAATAAGTTTATAATAAATCAATAAAATTTATTTGAGGTTCTGGAATTATTAATTAATTAACCTAATTTAATTATTCAGGTTATTAGGATCAAGCGAAGAACACTGCCATACTTATGGCAAGGAATCCTCTCTTTCTCACATTTATTCAAGAATCTCCTCTATGTTATGTCCTTTTATGTGTATTTACTAATGATGGGGTATGATTTTCACCTCCCCCATACTTTCTTCATGATTTATAAAATAATATAAACCCATTTTTATCTCATTAATCCCTCATGAGTACACCTGGTACCATGCCAATATTCTTTAAGGGATTCTACCTGAACCTCCATTATTCCTTCAAGTTATTCTTACTCTATTTTTACCAAAATGAAATCCTATATTCTATTTATTTACATATTCTAATTTATATTTATATTCCCAAAATCATGTATCAAGATCCATTAATCATTATCTTTCAGGAATATATATGCTTTTAAGTGATTCCCTCCTCAATACTTCCCGATAAGCAAACCCGTTTTAAGGGAACATCCCGATTTTGCCCCCAATTTCAAGTGAACTCTACCATATGTTTTAATCCACCATTGTTTTTATAAAACAAGTTTTTTATTATGAAAACATTCTTCGTTCTCTTCTGGTTTTATAGAAAATATTATTTCCTCTTATTTTTTAAAGGCCCTTTAGTATTTCCCTTAAAACCACACTAAAATGTTTTAATGATAAAATATCTTAAATACTCTTCTTACATGTTTTCAATTCTGTTTGACATCAATTAACATGATATATGCTTATTTTACCATATTAATTTCCATCTATATATTAATTCCTTTCTTTCATGGACACTTGTATGATATGCCTATTCATTATGATTTAGGACATGATTATGATACCCATTTCTTTGAATGGGTACCCTTATGTTTATGTATGATTGATTATGTATGATTATTAATATGGAAAACATATTCATGAACATGTTAATATGGGTGAACCGAGATAGTTCTCTAATACATTGGGTAATGTGGAGTCTCATGAGACGTTATGTGCAACCGTTTTCTCGGTTAGCCTTGACTCGTGCTACCATGTGCAATAGTCTTGGTGGTTAACCTTGACTTGTGCTCATCTATGTGCAATGAGACTTGAATCCTGATAAAGTCAAGTTTTATGTTTCTTCCACATTCATATGATTCAATTTTTATATGATCCAATGTTTATATGTTATGATTCTATATGCCATTTTATATCTTTATGTCATGATATTTTACCCATGTGCTAAAGCATTATTCTTATGTTTATTTCATTACTAGGATTTTATCTCATCCCTTTGTTCATGTGATCCTCAGGGTACCCTATGAAAATGTAAGGGCTCAAAGGAAGTTAGTATCTCCTTATGAAGATTAAATAAAAAAGTGTTTTTTAGTACCATGTTTTAAGTTTTATGTACCTAGTCTTCCAAGACACTAGACTTTACAATCCCTGGATTTTAATATGATGTTTTATTATACTTAAAATCATGTAATGTTATGTTTAAAAGGATAGGGTCTCTATAGTTAGTATCATAGGGTGGTCTAGCTATTTTTGTATATTAGTAATAGAGCACTTTAGTAAGAACCTTAATGATGAGACTAAGTATAAGAAAACACCCCTAAATTTTGGTAAGTATAGAGTAAGTAGTTTATCAAGAAAATAAATCCTTGTGTGGATACAAACAGGTAGAGGTGGATCTGGAAAAGATGTATCTAGGGGTAAAACCTGAAAACACCAATTTGATCTAGACTCAAACGAGAATTGGTGCACAACAACAGGCCTTGCTACACTCTTGGTTTGACACTCCTGTGGGTTATGCTTTGGTAAATTCATGAGATTAGTACAATCCATTATTAAGGGAATAAAAAATCCCATAAGATTATAAGTTAAGAAATTGATCAAGGATAACCTAGATTTAAACCTATGGAATCAAAATTTAGGATATAATTCTCCTTTATATGTTTATCCTTTTATGTTCAAAGATTCATTTTTTATGATCAATAGCTAAGTATTAAAGCCCTCTAATTTTACATTCTTTTTCTTAGTTAATGTTGGGAAATAGAAGAACATGTTCCAATAATCAATATGATATGGTATGTAAAGATTTCCCTAATGATATACCAAATATGATGGGAACAGGTGCTCAAAACTTCAGGATAATACTTGCTTATCTAGCTCAAGTTATGAATAATAACTTTAATCATGTGGAACACACTCCTCCCCCAAGGAAAGAGAAAGTTTTCACAGAATAATTCATGAATAAAAGGCCTCCCATGTTTAGTGGGTCCTCTATTCCCATCCTCACGAAAAAATAGATTAACTCCATTAAATAGATATTCTCTGTCCTCTAGTGCTCAGAAGAAGACAAATTTGTGCTGGCAGTCAATCGTTTTGATGGGGAAGATGACTAGTGGTGGAAACTAATCAAGAATATGAAGCCCTAGGAGGAAATTAATTACATGGATTGGGAGGAATTCAAGAGAATGTTTTTCAATAAATATTTTCCCCAAACCCTCTATCTCAAGATGGAAATAGAGTTCATCAGACTCAAGAAAAAAGAATATAAGTTAATCTGGGTGCACAAATCAAACTTTACAAGTCTTGAAAGCTATGCCTCTGGATTTTTCATGAACACTGAAAGAAAAGTGGATCACTTCTTTAGAGGACTAAAGCTGAGTATATGAAAAGTGTTGGTGATTCGAGATTTCGAAAGCTATTAGAAGATTGTCTGTTGTGCCCTTAAGATTGAAATGGATATAAAAAACTCTCAGTGGTATCATGGGCCCAACGACAAAAAGAGGAAAATGTGTTTTAATGTGGGCAGTTCCAAAAATAAATTCCATGATAGAACAAAGCTTGACCATCCCATGTGTAAATATTGTGGGAAGAAGCATCTTGGGTATTGTCTAAAGGGAACCATGAATTTATTCAAATGTGTAAAGATGGGACATCTAGCTAAAAATTGTTGACGGGATATGAAGAATCCCACTAATGTGGAAAAAGAAAGGAAGGTTCAGATAAATGCTCAGCTAGTGGTGCAGTGTTACAAATGCAAGGAACATGGACATTATATGAACAATTTCCCCAATCCAAGGGTTGTTGGAGGAAATAAACAACAACCTCTAAGGGATCAATGAAGGGATTATGCTATCAGTAATACTGATGTGGATCCGGAAACTGATGTTGTGATAGGTACTCTAGTTATTCATTCAAGAATAGATAACATACTATTTGATTTTGGTTCTATGCATTATTTCATATCATTCTAGTTTAGTAGAACTATTTAAACACCACCTCCAAATTTGGAGGATATGTTATCTGTGAGAATAGATAATGGGGAAATTATTGCATCCAAGGTTTATAACACCTCCCTGGTAAATGTTTGTGGAATAAACCTCCCAATAAATCTTGTCATACTATGTTTAGTAGAGTTTGATGTTATCCTGGGCATGGATTGACTATCTGTATACAAACCCAACATCAACTATCAGAAAAGGGAGATCACTCTTCACATCCTGAAGAATCCTACAATTATTTACAATTGTAAGGAGTAAGATGAATCTCTTTCAGAATCTGTGTCTCGAGTGTGGATATTAATTCCTTATGAGCAATCATGTCTAGATCAAATGATTGAGACAAAGGAGAGAATTATGCTTCAAGACATGCCCATAGTGAGGGATTACATTGATGTATTCCCTAAAGAGTTTCTTGGTCTTCCACCTAATTGAGAGGTTGAGTTCTGAATTGAATTTATTCTTAGATCCCTACCTATATCAAATACACCTTATAGAATGAACATCTTATAGCTGGAAGATCTGAAGAAGTAGTTATAGGAGAATCTGGAGAAGGGTTTTATACACCCGAGTGCTTCACCATGGGGTGATCTAGTCCTCTTCGTCAATAAAAAGAATGGATTAATGTGCCACTTTATTGATTATTGTGATCTCAATAAAATCACAATAATAAACAATTATCCCCTGCCACAAATAGATGAATTGTTTGATCAACTTCATGGGGTTAGTTATTTCTTTAAGGTGGCCCTCCAGTCGGGATATCACTAATTAAAGGTGAGTAAGGAATAGATTCCCAATACTTCCTTTATAATGAGGTATGGACACTATGAGTTCATAGTGATGAACTTAGAACTCACTAATGCTCCAAAAATTTTCATGTATTTAATGAATATAGTCTTTAGAGATTACCTCTAAAAATTTGTGGTAGTCTTTATTGACAATATTCTGATATACTACAGGAGAAAGGAGGAACATGAGGAGAATTTTAATACTATTCTAAAGACTTTAAGAATGGAGAAGATATATGAAAAGTACAGTAGATGTGAGTTCTAGATGGAGGAAGAATCATTCTTGGGGCATGTTATCACCAACAATGGGATATCTATGGACCCTCCCAAGATAAAGGAAATTGAAGAGTGGTTCAAGCTAACATCTGTAATGGATATCCAAAATTTTTTGGGTCTAGACGGGTATTATCGATGATTTTTAAAGAACCTATAATGACTGTCAAACCCAATGACCAAGCAGACATAAAAGGGAGTGAATCTTGTCTGGACACAAGAATGCGAAGACTGTTTTAAAGAGTTGAAAAGGAGGCTTATCACTGCGCCAATACTCACACTCCCAACAAGTGGAGAACTCTTTTTGGTGTAAAATTATGCTTCAAATAAGGTCTTATGATTTTTTCTGATGAAAAATGATAATGTGATAGTTTACGCCTCAAGGTAGCTAAAAATCCATGAGAAAAACTATCTTATACATGATATGGAGTTGGTGGCTGTGATCTTTGCATTACAAATCTGGCAGCATTACCTATACAGGGAGAGGTGTGAGATATATATTGATCACAAGAGTCTCAAATATATATTCACACAAAAAGATCTTAATATGCACCAATGAAGATGGATAGAGCTCATCAAGGATTATGACTGCTCAATCCACTACCATCTCGATAAGGCAAACAAGGTGGAAGATTCTCTAAGTAGAAAGGATCCTACATCTTTATCAATGATGAGAATTGAAAAGAATCCAATATTATTAGATTATCAGAGGATGGAAATGGGAATCATTAAGGAAGGAACATCATCAATCCTTACTCAAATGATTTCTCAACCATCTCTCATGGAGAAAATAAAGGATACTCAAAGAAAAGATGTGGATTTTTTTAAAAGGGTGTAAGCCATTAGAAATGGTAAATCCTCTGAGTTTATGATTGATGAGGAAGGAGTTATAAGATTGAGGTCATGATTATGTGTACCATACTATCTAGAGATAATGAAGGAGATTTTGAATGATGCACATTCTCAACCTTCTCTATTCACCCAAGGAGCACAAAGATGCATTGAAAGACATAAGTAGGGGATGATGCAACCACTACCCATACCATCATGGAAGTGGGAGAACATCACTATGGAATTTGTCACTAGACTTCTAAGGACATCCAGAGGAAACAATGCTATATGGGTCATTGTGTATTGTCTTATAAAGAAAACTCACTTTATCTCCATTCAAGAGGACTTCTCATTAGATCAAATTTAATAGATATATATCAAAGAAGTGGTACAATTGATGAAGTACCACTATATATTGTATCCAACAGAGATTTTAGATTCACCTTGAAGCTCTAAAAATGTCTTTAACATGTTCAAAGCACTGAACTGAACTTCAGTTCGTCCTATCATCCTCAAACTGATGGCCAATCTGAGTGAACTATTCAGACACCAGAATATATATTGAGATCATGTTATATAGAATTCAAAGGTGGATGGGACCAATACCTTCCACTGGTTTAATTCTTCAATTACAACAATTTCCACTCAAGCATACAAATTGAACCATACGAATACCTTTATGGGAAAATATGTAGAACACTGTTGTGTTGGTATGAAGTCAGGTAACATAATATTCTAGGACCTAAAATGGCTGAATAAATGGTGTATAAGGTGAAAACCATTCAATAACACATCAAAGAATACCAAAGTCAACAAAAGAGTTACGAAGACAATTGTCGACAAGACCTTGAGTTCAAATTTGGAGACATGGTACTTCTACACATATCTCTATGGAATAAGGTCATGAGTTTTGGGAAGAATGTAAAGTTAAGTCCTAGGTACATTGGCCCCTTTGAGATTCTTGAATGTTTTGGGGCTGTGGCCTATCGATTGGAACTTCCAACTAACATGTCTAAAGTACACAATGTCTTTCATGTATTCCTCTTAAGGAAGTACATACCACATTCTTCACATGTACTCTCTTCAGAGGTGGTACATTTAGAGAATGATCTTTCCTATGAGGATCATCTAGTAAAGATCTTGGATCATAAAGATAAAGTTCTACGTAAAAATACCACTCTCCTTGTCAAAGTACTATGATGGAACCATAAGTATGAAGAGGCAACATGGGAAATGGAGGAGGCAATGATGGAAAAGTACCCGCAATTGTTTATGGCTTAGAATGTAAAGCAAAATTTTGAGGGTGAAATTTCAGAAGGGGGAATAATGTAATGACACATTGTTTTATCAATGAAAATTCCCTTCTTATAATCATGTCATATAATCATATTAAATAATAACACAATGAACTACTAAGTACTATGTGACCTTTAATCATAATATTCTCACTTCTGTGATTTGAATTTTGAAAATCTAACATACACGGTTGCATTCATGGTGATTTTTAGGGTATGATGGAACAAACTTAATTTTTGGTGAATAGTAACCTAGCCTTATGAATAGTTACCTACCCTTATGAATAGTAATATGACCCTTATGAATAGTAAATAGTCTATAAGAATAGTAACCTCACCCATGAATGTATAAATAAAATTTAGGCATCTTATAAGTGATAATATGGCCATAGTAAGAGTTTTAGTATTTCTGTAAGTCATAAATAATTAATTATAATTAATTAAATAATTTAAAAGAAAATTTATTTTCCTAAAAGGTTTTCATAAATTAAAAATTTTATGTCTTCTGGTTTTAAGATAATTTTATAAGACCTTATGTAATTTTTGAAAGAATTATAAAATCAGTTATAGTTTTAAAATCCGTATTTTTCAAGTAAATTATGATTTTAATTAAAAATTTATTTAATCATATTTAGAAAATTATTTTTGAAAAATTGAGTTTATTTTAGGATTCTACATGTTAAAAAATGGTAATGTTTTTTTGGTATTTTTCTGAAATACCTGCTTTTTATGAATAGGAAAATACGGTAATTTACCATATATATACATTATCTATTAAATACACTATTTATTGAGTCATGGATGATGTAATATTCTTGGTTTCAAACTCACATGCACATATGACTATTTTTTGTCACAAGAATCATCACTATTTCTTGTCTTATGAAAAAATAATAAAGTAATGATTGAAATATTAAGAAAAACCTCCTCCCCTCCACTATAAAAACTACCCACACTCCCCTCTTATATTTACTCCTCTAAAGCCTTGTGAAATCTCTAAATTCTGACTAAATATCTCCCAAATATCCTACCCCACTTCCAACAGCCTTTGGTCTCCTCAAAAGACCAAATCCTGTCCCCTTTAAGAGGCTCTCAATGAAGATTAAATCAAGATGTAAATTCCTCTTTTCTTTTCTTTCATTTTCTTTTCATGTTACTTTGTTCTATTTCATTTCCTAAACTCTAATCATCCAAATGTTATAAAAAATACATTACCATACATGTAATAGAATATTTTTATGATAATAGGATAATTCATTATCATCTCTCCTTTCCCCTTCTTTTATACGAAAGAAACAAAAACACCATCTGAGATGTGTTAATTTATCACATTCAAGGACAACAAGTTATCAATTTCTATAAGTATATTAAATTCTGGTCATAAAACCATTTTTATGGTTGAATAAGACTATTAAATATTTATTTTATCTTATTCAATTTTCTGGAATCCTTTTTCTCACATGATGTAAAATAACAATACAAAACAAGTTAATTATGAGAAAAATCGCAAAATTAATCCAAACATTTTCATTAATGTTTTATATGAGTATTCACCTTCACTCCAAATAACCAAATTAATATTATAACTATGTAATATTCTGTATGTTAACTAATTTCATATAACTTCAATTCTGGATAACCATTTTTATCATACATGTTTATCCGAACATGAATATAAAGTGAACCGATCATTAAAACCAAGGAAGCAAATGCTCCCAAACAATGAAATTGAACCTCTTAACTCATCAAAAAGGAAATGTATGAACTTATTAAGTTTATACTAAATAAATAACATGTAGTGGAGTTTCTGGAATTATTAATTAATGAACCTAATTTTATTATTAAGGTCATGAAGATCAAGTGAATAACACCATCATACTTAAGGTAAGGGATCCTCTCTTTCTCACATTTATTCAAGAACATCCTCTATGTTATGTCCTTTTATGTGTATTTACTAATTATGGGGTATGATTTTGAACCTCCCCATAATTCCCTCATTATGTATAAAATAATATAAACCCATTTCTCTCACATTAATCCCTCCTAAGTACACCTGGTACCATGCCGATATTCCGTAAGGGATTCTCCCCGAACCTCCATTATTCCTTCGGGTTATTCCTACTCTATTTTTACCAAAATGAAATCCTATATTTTATATATATATATATATTCTAATTTATATTTATATTCCCAAACTCATGTACCAAGATCCATTAATCATTCTATTTTGGGGATATATATGCTTTTAAGTTATTTCCTCCTCAATACTTCCTGATAAGCAACCCCGTTTTAAGGAAACTTCCTAAATTCATACCTAATTTTAAGTGCACTCTACCATATGTTTTAATCCACCATTTTTTTTATAAAACCAATGTTTTTATTATGAAAAATTTCTTAGTTCACTTATAGTTTTTTATAAATATTATTCCCTTTTCTATTTTAAGGGCCCTTTAGTATTTTCCTTAAAACCGCACTAAAATGTTTTAATGATAAAATATCGTAAATAATATTATTACATGTTGTTAATTATGTTTGACATAAATTACCATTATATGTTCTTATTTTAACTTATGAATTTAAATGTATGTTTTAATTCCATTATTTCATGGACACTAGTATGATACACCCATCCATTATGATATATGACATGATTATGATACCCATTTCTATCCATGGGTACCCTTTTATTTATGTATGATTTATTATGTATGATTATTAATGTGGAAAACATAATCATGAACATGTTAAGATGAGTTTTCCTAGATAGTTCTCTAATTCATTGGGTGAAGTTGAGTCTCATGAGATGTTATGTGCAATGGTCTTGGCGATTATCCTTGACTCGTGCTACCATGTGAAATGGTCTTGGTGGTTAACCTTGACTTGTGCTCCTCTATGTGAAACAAGCCTTGTCATGATAAATTAATTCTTTATGTTACTACCAAATTCCTATGATTCAATGTTTATATAATCCCATGTTTATATATTATGATTCTATATTCCATTTTATATCTTTATGTCATCATCTCTAACCCATGTGTAAAGCCTTATTCTTATGTTTATTCCCTTTCTGGGATTTTAACTCATCCAGTCATTCATGTGATCCCTAGGGTACCCTACGAAGATGTAAGGGATCAAAATAATTTAAGAGATCTTTAATAAGATTAAATAAAGAAGTGTATTTTTAGTTCTATATTTTAAATTTTATGTACCTAGTCTTCTAAGACACTAGAATTTATGATCCTTGGCTTCTGATATGATGTTTTATTATGCTTAAAATCATGTAATGTTATGTGTAAAAGGATAGGGTCACTATATCTGCTCAGTATGAACATATTCTAGAGTATCATACGCACAATAAAACTATGTTTCATTTGAGAAATAATCATTGTGCACAACCCCAATGTGAAACCATCTTATTGCATGCCAAATATGACATCAGACCATAATTGTTTGACAACCAACCCCAAATGGAAATGGAAGGAGAAGCATGCAACCCAAGTTTTTCACCTAAGGAGATTCATGCCCACAAATGAAGGTTTTATCTATAAATAGATTGTCACCTGTAGATCTAGTTTTTTCATTATAAAACTTTTAAATATTTCTATGTATATTTACAGAGTTTTCCATTGAGACGGTGTATGATTCTGAGGTCCAGCATCCCTGAAATTAATTTTATAAATATATTAAAAATATTTTATATTGTGTGCATGCAATTTCTTAATGAAAATGGTATAGAACTTAAATGGAAGTTTGGATAAGAAATATGATACCACAGTTTAATCTAGAATGTGTTTTTTACCCTAGTCATGAACTAAAATTGGTTAACATGGGGTGTTTAAACATTTCTCCCATCAGAGGTACACTCAGTGGATAAATTAATTAAATAATTAACTAATTAATTTGTTTAACCTAAACTAGAATTATATAAGATACATCCATGGTGATATTCCTAGGGTTGACCTCAGAATCCTAGGATCTATATAGAGATTCTCCTTCATCCTTCCATTGGTGAATCACCTCTGATGATGATGAAAATCTAGATCTGAGAATATTTGGAACCAAAAAAATGCAACTACTTACTACAATCACTAGAGAGCATGTTATTAAATTATGAATGATCTAATATCTAAGTATATCTCTTAAATTTTTGGTTTACTCTGTCCGATTAAATTTCATGAGTTGGTCTATCCCTATCTAGGATATGCACCTATTGAAGTCTTTACATGTGCTCGTGTATCAATTAAATTGGATTATTTTATTTTTTCTAACCCCAGATATCCCTATCCTTGAAATTTTCCCAAAACATGATTGAAAATGATCTTTATACCATTTTTATTAGTCCTCTCCCCCTTAATTTCTTTTCGTTCTTCATTGGTTGGAACTCACTGTCCTGGTTCGACGTTGTTGGGTGTCACCTAGATCGATCAGACCGCCATAATTGCATCAGATTCATGGGTGAGGGACTAATCAATGAATAAGTCATCGATATAGTATGGTTATGGGTCGTTGATGTTTTTTATGATTGAAGATAAAATATGAAGTGAAAAAGGTGAAGAGATTCACGAAACTCACAACGGGACTCCCATGGGTTGACAAGGATGGATTTCTAGACACCGGATGGCAAAAAATGATGAACGATGGCTAGATCATCTAATTTCAGCTAGAAATAAGTTGGGATATATGGCCTAATTCCATAAATAAAATCATAGATCATGAATTTAGAAACCTGTTCAAATCATGAAAAAACGCCATGTATCGTGATGAACACATGACATGTAGCCCCTTGGCTACAGTGGATAGGGTTTCAAAAAATCATAAGGACGACATTGCATGTATCCCTCCAACATTCCACATACCTCATCCCTGAATGGGAAATTTGTGTTTAAGAACACATTTGAGGGACCCCGTGTGGGAGTACATAGCCAGTCCCAAATAGCATGGGAATGCCATGTAGTACACCTAAAATGTATGTAATTATAGATGGATTATGAGCCATGTGAAGTCCAAGGACATGGCTATGTGGTGGAGTGGGACCATAATCCATGTGGGTCCCCTCATACATAGTGTATCCCATTACACCTTTTGAGGAAACTTTAAGGTTTTGTATCTCCTTTGTTTGGACTCAAATCTTGGCCTATGTGTAGCCTATACATATTGTTTTTCCATGTAGAACATGATTGTGAAATATGATGTGGCTTTTGGGATATGAAGTAGAATTTTTTGATCATGAAACTTGTTTTGGTGACACTCGATGATGGCAGTGATCACACAAGATAACTAGAGGCATCCCGAGTGGAACCCTGCAGCTGGGATGGGCATGGGTCCTCGACAACATCTAGAGTGGAACCCTCTAGATATGTTGGGAATGGGTCATATATATACTCTTATATTGGAACCCTCTTATTGGCATAGGGCATGGGTCCTCTACCGACTTCTGCATGGAACCATCTAGTTGGTCTAAGTATGGGTCCTCAATGACTAGAGTGGAACCCTTCAACTGTGATGGGTAAGGGTCCTCTACCACCAGAGTGGAATCCTTATACTAGGAAGGTCATGGATCCTCTAACAACTTTTGAGTGGAACCATCTAGCTGGGCTCGATGACTATAGTGGAACCCACCCATTGGCACAAGGCATGGGTCCACTACAAAATTTTGCAGTGGAACTCTCTGACTGGGCTAGGCATGGTTCCTTGACTATTAGAGTGGAACCCTCCTGCTAGGTCGGTCATGGGTCCTCCATCAATTATCACAATCGAACTCTCATGTTATAACAAGTCACAGTCCTCTACCTAGATATTGGGGACCCCTTGATTATGTGGCACAATGAAGAGGTGTGGCATGACTTAGACTGTTACTTCAGGGCCGAATCACGAGATATTGAGCATCGTTGATAGAATTTTATAACTAATAGCGAATCTTCTATTTGGAATGATCTTTGAGATGAAGATACAAATTCTCTATCATTTGGGATTATTTTGAATAAGTATATATATACCTATCTTCATCAATATATTTGGATTTGGTTACTCTCTTTCTATGTGATGTGAAGACACGCATGGTATGCCACATGATTTTTGTGTTTAGATTCTCATGTTTGGATGAGTCAACTCTCCTTCTATAGGTTTAAAAGACTTGAAAAGTAGTTTATCTTCATACCATGTGTATCCCCTTGTGTTTAGATGAGGTCACTCTCTCTTCATTTGAGTTGATTTGTTCTCTTTCACTATATCTTAACCCTTATACTATTATACTATATTTCGATTCCTGTTGTACCACTGACTACCCCCCCTTCATCTTTTATGGAATCCTAATGGATATGAAAATACTCACCCTTGGATGGGATTTTCTCACACATGTTGTGTATTATATAGTGGAAGAATAATTTGGTTTTTTCTTTATAGGAGATCAGGGATACCTATTACTTTGGACCATGGATGGTGGTTGGAGATTTGATATTATGAGTCAGGCTCTCTCAGAAATTTACTTTTCTAGTTTTATCAATTTGGGACATATTTTTTGTGGGGAATTTATTTTCCCCATTAATTTTCAATATTCACTATCGTACTCTTGTACACCCTAGAGGTTTCATATGTTTGGTTTATTTACAACTATTTCATCATATATTATTATTAATCTACACTTCTACATTGACATAGTTGCATGTGTGAATAAATGTACATATAAAAGGCCTATCATTAAGGATATTCCTTCGAGATATTTTATCCACCCCTAGGATTATACAGGTGGGATTGGGTAAGTTGTGGCTCAAGCCCTATCTTGGGTCTAGTTACGATTGATTACTATTAGAGCAGTTCATACCTTGGGATATTTTTTGGTATAATACCCTTATGAGGATTTTGGTTCGGATTAGGGCAATAGTGTGAAAATATCTTGAGTGTGGCTATCATTCAAGGGAATCTAGTGATGGTGTGGGTAGGTGACATATCTATACACTAGGACATTGACCTGCTGCTTGTTGAGTCAGCATACTGAGACATTGGTAGCAGGGATCAATGGTACATGCATCATATAGGATTGAGTCTTTGATTTTTCTTCATTATTTATCTCCCCATTATATTTATATATATGTATGCTCATATGAATGTGGTATATATTGACTAAAATTGTAGAATGCCTCCATGAAGAAATCCAACTGGGATACCAGTTCTGGATCATGATGAATATTATATGAGAAAAAAGGGATTACTTCATGTTAAATCCTATGAGTTTTTTTGTGGGAAGGTAGCACAACCTTAACCTCTAGAGAAGCAAGTCATCATAATAGAGTAGGAATAGAATGAAAATAGGTTTATCTTGCTCTGTGATTTACAACACCAAAGGCCGTTGATGTTCCAATGTGAGCCAAATCATAAGGTAGTAGAGGATTGGCTAGAGTCGATGGTCAACATCATTAGGCTGATTCTGATCCTAATAGATCAGGAAGTTGTACTGACATATTTCATTTTCCACATATGAGTTAGGAACTAGTGGATCCTTGTTAGAAATATGCATTATGATTTGACACTCTCATAACCTCATTTCTAGCAGATCTTCTGTGAGGTTTACAACCCCTCCTATTTTCACTATGTTTAGATTCATGAGATTTTAGAGCTTCAAAAGGTAGGGATGATACTAGCATATTATGCATAGAGTTTCATAGACATTACCTGGTACTCCCTTCACATGATCCAAGATGGCTACTTCTGAGCATAGAAATTTAAACAGGGACTCCGTATAGCGAACCATGACAGTGTAGTTCCATTGTGAAACCCCACCTATGTTAGGGTTCTGGAGCTTGAAGTAGTGACAAATAGATTTATTTTAGAGGGATTATATACAACTAAATCCATTAATGGGAATCATAGAGCTGAGTCTTCTGCAATAGCTAGTAAATGCCATTTGATGGGATCTCGGTGTAGGAGATCCTTTTGCGATTAGAATCTGGCACATGGTCATTCAGTATAGGGACAATGTAGAGCATCAGGGATGACTAGATAGGATCAGTTCAATTCTTTTTATGGTTGAGGTCACATAGAGAATGAATTCCCAACTAGACATGCAGAGGATCACATGCAGGTAGCTAACGGACCACCACAGTAGAGGGAACACCATGATCAGGGATCTTCAAGGAGAGGGTAGGGTAGTCCCCAGGGAGGTGAATCTGGAATAGGATAATGAGGAGATATGTTTGGTAGATAAAGATATGATATCCTAACAACACCATCACTATGATTCCCATGTTAGGCTCAGGTAGTTGGTGGTCGGGGCCATGAATAACTACAGGCTTTGGAGGTTCATGACCCCACAATGCAAAATATGATTAGAGGTACGATCTCTATTTAATTTAATCTTGCTTCAGTATTAGTAGAAATAAGTGACTGTCATTCCTTCATCACTATAATACTGGGGTGAGATCTATATCTCCCAGTTTTGGCACTATCCTAGTAGCATTGTCTTGAGGTTCCTATAGGGAAAACTTCATCCATATCATTTATATTCTGGAAGTGTGAGCTATCACTTCTATGTACATGTTATGAGCCTATATTGACTATCAATGAAAGCAATTCAGATGCCTATTAACCGATGGTATTATATTCTCCTTTTCTAGTGAGAAATATATCATAGCAGGATGAGTGGATTTTATGAGAAAGAGGTTGTATCCCCTCATTCATTATTTCGAGAGTATATCCCTTGGTTCTATATTCTCTTCAGGAACCTGGATTCCTTAGTTGCGGAACATTTTATAGATGTATTCCCTAAGGATGTTATTAAAATACCTTTGATGTGGGGGATAGTGTTTTGTATCAAATTTCATCCTAGGACCACTTTCATATCTTATATGGAATATTAGATGGCCCCTACCAAGCTCCAGGGGTTGCATTTGTAGTTGGAGGACCTTCAAGAGAAGGGTTTCATCAGTCCTAGTGTGTCTAGCTGGCCAGTTCTAGTGTTTTCATGAACAAGGTGGATAAGATCTTGTGATTCTACATGAATTATTCTCTCCTAAATTAGCCCATGAAAAAGAACATGTATCTCTTTTCGAAGGTTGAATATCTCTTTGACCAATTTCAAGGCACGATATGGTTCTTAAAGATTAATCTATGTCCTGTATACCACATGTTGAGGGTTCACAAGGATGATATTACAAATCTGGCATTATGATGTCTCTAGGGACACTATGGTTTCATGGTGATTCCTTTTGGTCTGAAAAATTCAGCCACTGTGTTTATGGTTATGATGAACTGGATCATCCTACCATACATGGACCCGTTTTTGGATGTCTTCATCGATAACATACTCATAAACTTTGAATCAATGGATGAGCATGCATAACAATTGAGGATAGTTCTATATTTTCTTCAAGAGAACCATATTTATGGAAATATCTTGGAGTGGCAGTTCTAGATTCCTGAGGTTCACTTTCTACTTCATGACATTTCTGAGTAGGGTTTTTTTATGCACCCAGTAAATATCGATGCATTTCCATATTGGGAGCCACCAAATAGCATTTACAATGTGTGGATATTTATTGTCTTGGTGGGGAACTACATGAGGTTTGTGGCAGACATCCCCATAATTGCATCCCCTTTGACCGCCCTAACATGGAAAGGGTAGTCATTTACCTGAAATTAGAAGTTCCAAAGGTCCTTCAATGAGTTGAGGCTGAGGTTGATGATTTCTCATGTATTGAGACTACTAGAGGAGGGTGTGGAGTACATAGTGTATTAGAATGACTTGGGATTTAGGCTTATCATTATGTTGATGTAATGATATGAATTATTGCATACATGTTAAGTTAGTTTATAACCCATGAGAATAACTACATGAATCACAACTGGATATGGAAATAGTATAATTTTACTTGGTGATGTAGAGTCACTACCTTCTGAGAGAGTTCATTGGGTTTTACTCAAACAATCAGAGTCTCATGCTTGTTTTAATGTATAGAGACCTAAATTTGAGACAACGACGTGGGTGGAGTTACAATAAGACCGTGACTTTGAGATTTTCTATACTCCAGGGAAGAGAAAAGTTGTAGTATATTCTCTTAGTAGAAAGTCCTAAGATTTATTGGTGTTTGAGGTTTTAGAGTATTTGACCTCCTTATTGCTAAACCTGGTGGAGCTAGAGGGAATATGTTTTCTATAGTTGATTATGTCGAATCCTTTTCTTCTCGAGTGTGTGAGAGAGTCCCAGTTGGGAGAAATTAACTGTGAGTTCTTATATGTCCAGATATCCATGGGAGACTCCTCAAATAGATATTCTAAAGGAGGGAATCATGTCATTTTTTTTGGAGATGGACGGTGGTTCCGATATCAACGTGGGAGTAGGCGATGAGAGAGTCTTACACTTCTCCATTAGCTATAAATATCAGTGTGGGGAATATGTACAGAGATCTTTAGTGGTAGTTTTGGTGGTCTAGCATGAGATGGAGTGTGGTTGAGTTCATCTCACAGTGCCTAACCTATCTGCAAGTGAAGGATGAGCACCATGTTCTGGCAGGGTTATTACATCCCCTTGAGATCCTGGAATAGAAATGGGATGGTATATCCATGGAGTTTGTGATAGGGAATCCAAGGATAGCGAGGGCCAATACCCATTGTGGGTGATAGTTTACCAACTCATGAAGTTGGAACACTTACTTACTATTAGGGAGAAGAGTTCGATGGAGAGTATGGGATAATTGTACGTATGGAAGATCATTCGACTCCATGGGATTCCATCAATGATTTTCTCTTATCATGATGTGTGGTTTATATCATAATTATGGAGAGGCCTATAGGAGGCATTCAATAAAAAATGGGGATGAGTATAGCCTTTAACAACCAAACTGATGGGATGATTGAGCAGACTATCTAGGTGATGGAGGATATTTTTAGGTATTACGTGTTAGAATTTATCTGAAGCTAGGATAATAAATTCCCCTTGGTAGAGTTCATGTAACTACTACTCTACCATTGTCATGGAACATTTTGAGGCCCTGTACGAGATAACCTGCAGGTCACACTTATGCAGGATGGAGATTGGCGAGACATCTCTTTTGGATCTAGAGATGGTGGAGGTTATAACAGATAAGGTCCATGTCATCTATGAGTGGATGAGGATATCCTAGATGAGAATACAATATTACACAGATAACTATTGTAGGAACTTGGAGTTTGAATAGGGAGAACATGTTTTCCTAAGAGTCTCCCAACGATGAGGATATCATAGGTTTGGTTGAAGAGGCAATTTATCCTCAATGTTCATTTTCGCATTAGAGATCATATAGAGGGTTTTTCAGGTAGCTTACCAACTCTCCCAACCCCACAGCTAGAGAAGGTGTAAGACGTCTTCCATGTGTCATAGTTGATGATATATGTGACTGACCCCACACATGTCATCAAATGGGGTGTGTTGGACATCAAGGATGGAGAATTTTTTTACAAAACTTGGTGAAGATCAAGGATCGATTGGAGAGTGGCCTACAAAGATAAACCATACCCTTGGATTATATGTTGTGGAAGTACGATAATGTGCAAGATAGTTCTCATGAGTGGGAGAGCTAGATGCAGGCTTAGTATCTTGAGTTTCTTATTTAGTTTTTCTTTTCAGGGATGAAAATATTGAAGGATGGAATTATGTAGAGACCCAGTTTTTTCCTTATAAGACATTGAAAAGTACATATTTATATATATATTCTGATCTCAGTGCGGAGAGGGCATGTAATTTTGATGCCTAGTGTGCCCAAAAATAATTTTATAAAAATATTTAATACATTTTTTATTAAACACACATGGTTTATTAAATAAAATGTAATAATTCATAAAATATAAGCCCAGATCTGAAATCCATGACCATGGTTGAGTCAGGAATGTGTTTTTTACCTTAAGCGTGACTTAAAATAGGTCAACACAGGGGGTTCATACATTTCACTCATATGTGATATATTTAGTGGATAATTTAATTCATTAAATTAAGTAATTAATTTTTTTAACCTAAAATGGAATTCTATAAGAATATTTCCATGGAGATATTACTAGGTTTAACCTCATAATCTTGGGATCTTCTAAGATATTATCCTTCCTTATTCCATTGTTGAATCACCTCAGAAGATGATGAAACTCCGGATCAAAGTAGATCAGGATGAAACGAACACAATGAATTCTTTCCATCATTGGAATGAATTTTATATGATAAATAGTGATCCAATATCCATGTACGACTTGTCAATTTTTTTACCACCATTGATTAAATTTCATAAGCATATTGACCCCTTTCTAGGATCTACATCAATTCCCACCTTTGCATGTACATGTCTACTGATTAAATTATATTATTTCATTTGTTTTCTAAACAAGTATATCCCCATTAATTATTTTTGTACAATAATTCTTGGAAATGATATTCAAACAATTGTTCTTGTGTCTTTACCCCTTAATTTCTTTGTATCCTTGACCTATTGGACCCTGAAGTCCCAGTTCGACATTGTCAGGTGATATCAAGACTGATTAGACCCCCTGAATCACAATGGATTCATGAGAGAGGGAAAATCGATGAATAAGTAAAAGATATAGGAATGTTTCGTGTTGTAGATGTTTTTTTCTCAATGATTTAATGTCAAATCCATAGCGATAAATGGGTAAGATACACACATAACTCACGATGAAACTCTGATGGGTCGATGGGATTGGATTTCTAGTTACTGGGTTATTGGAAATGATGAATGGTAGCTATATTTTCTAATATCGGGTAGAGAAAAGGAGATATATATGGTGAAATTTCTTGAATTTAAGTTAATATTGTAGACTAGAAAACTACAAAAATCTTAACTACACACTATGTACTATGGTGAACACATGACATGTAGCCCATTGGTTATGGAAGCTAGGGTTTTAGAAAATCATACTGATTTCATAGTGTGTGTCAAAATTACACATTGTGTACCTCATAACAAGATGGATTAGTCATGTGGCGGAACACATGGGTGGGACCCCATGTGGGAGTGCATGACAAGGAACATCGCCATGTACCGAAGTACATGAACACAACCATAAGGACATGACCCAACCCCATACAGTTTGGACACACCATGTTGGCCACCTACACTATGTGTACTTATACATGGATTGAGAGCTATGTAGTATCTATGGAAATGACCAAGCTATGGAGTGGGACCACATGTCATGTGGTCCCCCTCACATGCCTTGTCTCACTTAGATTATATTAAGGAAACTTCAATATTTCATATCTCCTTTGTTTGGACTCATATTTTTGTCTCAGAGTAGCCTATCCTAAGTGTTTTTTTTCTAAATATATTGTTATGGTTCCCTCTGATATGATTTTTTTGATATTATGTGGAATGTTCTAGGAATCATTCTTGGTTAGGTGACACTCGATGGCGGTAGTGACCATGCAAGATCACCAGAGGCATCTAGAGTATAACCCTATAACTGGGATGGGCATGGGTCCTTTAAATACTCATAGAGTAGAACCCTCATATTGAAAAATAGAATGAGTCCTCTACTGACTTCTGAGTACAAACCTCCATTTGGGTTGGGCATGGGTCCTCTATGACTATAGTGGAACCCTCCAATTAGTCTAGTCATGGGTCCTCTACCATCAAAGTGGAATGATCCATCTATGTAGGGAATAAGTCCTCTATAAACTTCTGAGTATAACCCTTGAGGTGGGATATGCATGGTCCTCTATGACTTGAGTGGAACCCTCCTATCAACACAAGGCATGGGTCCTCTACAAACTTCTAGAGTGGAACCATCTGGATAGGTTGGGAATGGGTCAATCACTATCGTAGTGGAACCCTACTTGTGGGAAAGGCATGGGTCCTCCATCGACTGTTAGAGTGGACGCATCATGTTGTACTAGGGAACAAGTCCTCTACCTATATATTGTGGCCCCTTAACTACATGGAATCATGAAAAGGCATTTCTTGACATGTATGGTTACTTCTGTGTAGATGTGTGAGATTCTAGGCATTGTAGATGAACTTTTGAAATTATTGGTGAGTCTTCTTGTTGGGCTGGGTTGTGAGATAGAGATCCCC
The DNA here is from genome assembly GCA_963277665.1 of Viscum album. Classification (NCBI taxonomy): domain Eukaryota; kingdom Viridiplantae; phylum Streptophyta; class Magnoliopsida; order Santalales; family Viscaceae; genus Viscum; species Viscum album. The sequence goes on from OY728154.1 coordinate 115,092,820, forward strand.
TTTCTCTATCATTGGTTTTATTTTGACTGAGTGTATATATATATATATACCATTTGGTATCCATACCATTAGATTTGGTAACTCTCTTTCCATGAGATGTGAAGACATATAGGGTATGATACGTTCTTTCTATGTTTAGCTTATCATGGTTTGATGAGTCTAATATCCTTATATAGGTGTCAAAAACTAGATGTTTAGTTCATATAAACACAATGTTTATCCCCTTGTGTTTGGATGAGGTCATTTTCTACTGGTTTGGGTTGAGATATTCTCTTTCACTATATCTTGCACCTATGTACTATTCCACTATCTTTCTATTAATGTAGTATATCTTACTAATACCCTTTCATCTTTCAGGGCATCCTACTGGGTATGTATATACTCAAATTATGAAACCAGTGATTATTTCACTCTCAAAGGTATAGAATTTGTGAGATATACCTCTTATGGGGATGAACATGACTTGACTTGTGGTGGAGTGATCCTTTCACAACTACTTCTAAAGATAGTCAGGTTCACACAAATAGAAACAACCTTCATGTATCTTGTATTAGAATGCACCGCCAAATATAATGTGAAACTCCATTTGTTACATGCAAATTGAAATTTTGTGTGAAAGTTTGGCTATTAAATCTATATGTTGTCCTTGTTATAGAGCACACTTATCATGAAACAAAACAAAGTTACATGCAACAACTTCTTGGTCCCCTATATGACATTCCTTGTGCCTTTCGTGCAAACATATCCTACTTGTTACTCCTAAGCATTAGTACCATAATGAACATTACTCATAATTATAAAGAACCTAATGTCAGACATCCTGATTTCCACTTCTCCATTGGAGTACAAACTCTATGTCCCACCCAGATGTGCATGAGCGGTGGTCGTGTAAGCCCTCCAAGAGGCATATTTATAGAAAAAATATACAAGTCTTGGTTGAGAGTACCAATTCCAGATCATCCTCTCTCATTAACACAATCCCCTATGAGATAAACACATGATTCCCTATGTATGATCGACATGGGATGACCCCACACCTTCTACCCTCTAAAATGAACACATGATTCCCCTTTTATGACTCACATGGGATGGACATCTACCTCGAGCCACATCCACATTTCAGGCCCTTTCACACCAACTCCACAAGAATAGTTCTCTTCCACTTGGAAGCTACCACATGTAAGTCCCACACAATCCCCTATAAATGATCCTATCATGACATGGTAATCCTTACCATATGATGGTAAAATACATGTATCAGTCCTTTCAAATGACCTTACACTACGACATCAAACTACATGGGTTTTAATCTCCGTCTCTTAAATAGGTTAAATGGGACACCTACCTGTGGTTTAATCTCAAAAACTGTAATCATTGGGTGAAATCATCCCTCATAGGGATGAAACTACATGGTCCACATCAATAGGGAATTCTGACCAACCTCCAAGGTGTTCCATATTTCCTCCTAGGGATGCATCTCTATGATTCTCCTCAATAGGGCATTCTGATCAACCAACTAGGTGTGGCATTGTCCCTCTTAGGTGTACAACTTCATGATCTACATAAAAAGGGAATTTTGATCAACCAGTTATGTGTTACATCTTATCTCTTATGTACACACATTAATGATCCACCTTATGAGGGTGTCATGATCAACCACCCAGGTTTCACATCTTCCCTCCAAGGGATGCACCTCTATGATCATCCTCAAATTGTATTTCTGATCAACCACCAAGGTCTATAATATTCCATCATAGGGATGAACCTATATGATCCACCTTAAAAGGGATTTTTGATCAATAATCACAAGTGTGACATCTTCCCTCCAAGGGATGAACCTCTATTATCTCCCTCAATAGGGTGTTTTGATCAACTATCCAGGTGGGACATCTTCCATCCTGGGGATAAAACTTTATGATCCACATTAGTAGGGTATTCTAATCAACCTCCAAGGTGTGACATCTTACCTTCTGGGGATGAACATCCATGATCTTCCTCAATAGGTCATCCTAATACTTCTCCACAAGATGTTAAACTTGCTTCCTTTTCCATAATACCTACCCCATGAAACAAAAATGGACTTATTAACATGGAAATAATTGGATTACTTAAACTACTGTTGTAATTAACTCATTATCAACATGATATTCCCTGGGTTACAATCCTAAGATTCATCATATGAGATTCCCCCCAAAAGAGGATGATTCACAAGTGCCTAATATACCCAATGTCCATAAATTCCCAAATATTACCATGTAACTAATCACCTGACCAAAGGTTACTTTTCTATTGATATAGAAGGCACATAATCAAACTACATCCACATTGATATTGCCCTAGGAATGAGTTCCACAAACATGAATTAATTTATGAGGGAGACCAAAACTTGTAAATGAGCTCAAAGGTAGAATCCAGGGAAGGAGAGACTAACATCACATCATATAGTTTTGATCAAGAAGTTTACATCATTGATGTATGTGATAAAATCCTCCCACCTTTAGAATGTGGGATTGAGGAGAAAGAGAATCCAGAGCGTATGAAACCCAGGAAGCTCCATAAAAAGTGACAGAAACAATGATCATTTCGACTATGGAATGTGTTGACATTCACTTACATGATTAATTTTTGTATTCATTAACTTTCCCTAGAAATAATAACTTTCCTATGGTCATTGGAAATTTAAATTTCCCATAAATATACATTTTATTTTTCATAGATTTGATTATTTCTTAAATTTTATATCATTTCTACATACGGTGTTCTACATTAAAAGTCATTAGATTATTTGTAAATTTATTGATTAATATATATACTTTACTCAATACTGATATTTTATGATAATTCACTTTGTTTATGAACTAAATCAATTACTTGATATATGAGGAATGCATTAGAATAGAAGACACAAGTGGGTACTAACTATAGATAGCCTCTATATGAATCAATAGTCTCATGAGATGAAATAATTGGATAAACTTATTTAAATGGGTTTCTACCCATAAGTTTTAAACTATCTTCTGAATAGTTTTGACATTATAGGTATCATGATCCTAAGTTTATGAAGTCCAATAATTAAGCATTTCCTTTATGAAAAATTTAGTTATTATTATCCATTATATTTTTGAAATTATATTATATCTTAATGCATTTCATTCTCAATTATTGTTTAATTGGAATGTGTTTTCTATTATTTACCTTTCCATATTCATTATGCCTTATCCAGTTATGATAATAATGTTATTGATCAAATGTAACATGTTTTCGGTTATTTACCTTTAAACATTGATGATTATACATGATATTTTTTCATTGATATTATTTCTAGATGCACTTTCTTTTCAGTTTATTGATTACATGATATGTGTGTTCAGTTATTTACTTTTCTATATTGATCATTATGGTTGATTCATGATTGATCCCACTTTACTTATCTCTTATTGATAATTTGATCTAACACTTATTTTGTTTTTTTATAGGAATCCATGAAACATACTAGGAAAGATTTGAAGGAATATGCTATAGGTAATAATGATATTATAAAAAAACTTATTTTGTAATTTGTGTATTCAAATGTAATGTAAGACTAAATTTTTTATATATTTTACCAAGACTACTAAATAGTTAATTCCTTTAACATGTTATTCCATGCCAATGTAATACAGAAGACACCAACTCTAGGATATTGGGGTCGGGGTCTTTATAAAAAGTGAGGATGGTTTTAATGATTTTTTGTGTGTACCAAAAATTAAATTATTGTTATAAAACAATATTTTATCTATTAATGATATTGAAATATAGTTTTACCTAGTAGTATCCATATTTATTTATCAATTAAACAATCATAAAATTGTTATTTTAATCAAAATAATTCAAACACTACCACGATCTATTTAAATTATATGATCATATTAACATTTAGAGACCTCATATATACATATAATATCATCTACTATATAATATAGATTATTAATAATTCCATGGAAAGTGCTTGTCACTAACTCTATCCAATCCATAGTATATTCATTATGACTACAGTCTTGCAACATAGTCTCATAGGAAGCTAAGCTCTTTTGAAATTCCATCCTCAAACTAAAATCATTTTTCATTTCATCAAGTAATTAAAGGATTGAATTGAATGTGTAAAGTGAAATGGTTTTCTAAACATGCGTGTGTATAAGAGAATCCAGGTGAGCCTTCTCATGATCACACCAATAAATGATCCCCTTATAGGGATTAGATATATGTTGCTACTTTTTTCAGCTTTAGGCAACAAACTAAGAAATTTTTTCCCGGTGCTTCGCTATCTCACCAGCCCAAGAAAATTTAGATATAAAGATAAAATTTTCATTCTCATCAGCTTTATCCTATGAAGAGTGATTATTTTTTTCCTCAAATTCATCCCCCATATCTTTTAGAAATTCACCTAGGTTGTTTGAACTACTATGAGTAGTAGTCTTCCCAAATTGGGTACCGATTATCATTTTTGTTGAATTCAAAGGATAACATAGTGGATTAATTAGTTTCTTAAATTCAATTACCTATTTCCTTAAAATCGTGATGATATTATTTAAAGCATCCAAATGTTGGGTTCCTCTTATTAGAATTATCTATAACATTATCCTTTAATTATGAATATCTTATACATATTATTTTACTATTTGTACAAAATGATTATTTTATTAATCAAATAGGATGGATATGAATCAAAATTGGAATAAATATAATCATATGAAAAATAGTATGAACATAGATTTAAATAGTTCATCAAGTTTTAATGGAAAATCCATGTGACCCTTCTCAAATACTTTTCTCATGTTTATGTTGTTTTTATTCAAGAAAAATTGGTCTAGAAAAGTTTTAAGAACATTTTATTTTCCATTGAATAGATCAGAGCTATATATTTTGGACTAAACCCAAGAAAACACTTAATGTACACTCTAATTGGGATGATACTGTGATTTATGGATCATTTGATATTAATACCAGTGTAAATGATGATAGAGATCATATGGAAGAAACAATAATGATAATTTAATATGACATTCATGATTTTATAAAGTTGTTTAAGATGTTAAATAGATGTCCTAAATGACCATTGTATGCTGGTTGTACTGAATACAAAACATTGTCAGCTATGTTGAAGTTATATAATTTTAAAGCTAGAAATGGATGGAGCGACACCTACTTTAAATAATGACAATGTCTCCCAAATGAAATTCTACCAGAATAAGATTAACTTTCTTTCAATATATATAATTATATACTAATGGTACATTCATTGAGAATGATATCAAAAAAAATGTTCTTGTCCAAATAATTTCAGATTGTATTTCAAGTACCATGAATCACTCATAAAATACACTATGTGTGGTGTGAATAAATACAGGAAAGATTAATCAAGGCCATAGAAATATTTATGGTACATTACCATCATTACAAAGTTTATATAACTTTTTTGGATGTCAAAAAATTACGAGATAACTGAGATGGAACACAAATAAAAAAATTAAATATGGGAAACTACATTATCTAGTAGACTCTCATCAGAGGAATAAAATTGATTATGAGTATCCTGAATTTTGAAATGATCCAATAAACATCCTTCATTAATTATCTATAGATGGAATAAATTATTTTTGTGTGTACATTAGTTCTCAAATTATATGGCCAATTATTTTGGTAAATTATATCATTCTTCCATGGTTATTGATGAAGTGCAAATACAGTATGTTTTCTATATTTATATCTGGACCAAAACAACCTTGTAATTATATTAATATATATATGGTTCCATTGATTAAAGATATGAAATTGATGTTAGATACGTGTGTTAAAATTTATAATTCTCATAGAAGTGTATAATTCACATTGAGGGCCATGTTTTATGGAATGATAAATGATTTTCCTGCATATGGAAATTTTGCAGGCTATAGAATTAAACCAATGTTTGGGTTTCCCATTTGTGAGGAATGAACAAACTCAGTTTGGTTAAAACATTCCTTGAATACTGTGTTATTTGGACATCATAAATTTCTACCTCAATGACATAAATACCGATCCTAGATGACAAAATTCAATGGGAATACCATACAAGGTACAACACCAATACCAATGAAGATTTCTTTGATAAGGGCCATCAGGTCATTACTATGCAAGAGGAATTTGATAGGCTGGTTGGAAGACATATTCAATTTAGTTATAATAAGGATCATGGTGACTAGATCCAAAAATATCTTGGAATATTGACACGTGGATTCAACAGGAAGAAGATTTCTATGGAAGAGCTCATTCAAACTTAGGACAAGATAACATACAACATTGAGAAATTTCTGAAAGATGATCTGGACGAGAAGACTAAAGCTTTGAAATGGAGTCTCCTCAGAGGTAAACTCTCGAATAAGATTAAATTACAATTCATAGATTTGGATATTACGTATCAGGTTGGGTGATCATCTTTTGTGTACTTGACCAGTTTCCCACTTTTCCATAAATATTATTTTTCTTAATAAAAAAATATCATTAGTAGTAGTAGTATAACACCATATCCAGTAATATTCGATCAAATTTTAAATAATGTAAAATACATCAGAACTAATTTTGGTATACCATTTTTGGAAAAAAATGAAATCAGGATGGAGAAAAGGCCAATTTTCATCTAATTATCATACTGGAATTTCTTGTACGTAGACATTTTCTTGATTCCATGCATGTAGAAAAAAATGTATTCGATAGTTCTACAATAAAATTATTAAATGTTCAAAGACAACAAAAAAAAAATATATTATGGCTTGTTGACGCTCCTTTTTCGTCCCAGATTCCAAAGGAATGTAAAGGGAAATGACTTAGCACAAATTGATTCATCCTTTGAAGAAAATATCAAAAATCGACAACGGGATGAACAAAGAGAAGATTGCCCATAAGTCGCGCAAGTTTCCTTATATTCACACAAGTCCAATTGTGCGACCTAAGTGATAACTGCCCGGGGTCTTCTTCTACCTATAAATAGACCATGTGGGCCCCCCATTGAAGAGAGGATTTTTTCCAGAAACTCAGATTTGAGCTCCCGGTGCCCTAGTCTCTTCTCAAAGCATCCGAAACACTTCTAAGGTAATTTCTTACCTAGAACGGAAGATATAAAGAGGGGGAGGAAGGCCTAAGTGTTGAAACTGATCAACACTTGCACGCCTGAGTGGCCAGCCCATAAGGGAAAAGGGCCACACTTGTGCGCCGCCTTACTCCTTCAATAGATCTTGCGCACCCTTCTTCTGGAAGAACCTCAAGAGAATTATAAAGGATTTAGTCAAGATTCGCTCAAGTATTACCCTGCTAGTTAACCATCGCGCAAGTACCCCATATGTCGCGCAGGCATACCTGCGCGACCAGGACTTGCGCGCCCACGCAGTACTTGTACGCCTGACAGGAATTGCGCGCCCCTGCCTTTTTGGGTGTCCTTATTGCCCATTTCACCCCTCTTAAGCCATTCCACCTTTACTATTCAGAATTCAATCTTCAAGACACTCTTCAAAGCCATTTATGGCATGATTTCTTGATTTTACTTCCTTATCTGAAAGGAATTCTGTGGAATATCTCTCAAAACCTAATGATTTACGCATCTTTATGTCACTAAAGATTGAGATTTCATTCATTCAACCTCATCCTTTAAGATGAGAGAATCCTTAACCTGGGTCTCCTTTTCAGTAATAATCCCCAGTCATAAGTCCTCTAATTTGGGAATCCTATTTAGGAGTAAGCCCCAGATCCCCTAACCTGGGCTTCCTTTTTAGGAGTAAGCCCCAGTCTCAAATATGGGCCGCCTTTTCAGGAGTAAGTCCTAGTCAATGTCTCAAATATGGGCATCCTCCTTAGGAGTAAGCCCCAATTCTTAAAGTTCCCAAATCTAGGCATCCTCCTTAGGAGTATGCCCCACTACCCTAATATGGGCCTCCTTTTCAGGATTAAGTCCCAAGTTAGAGTATTCAAAATCTTCATGAAGCACATATACCTTTATGGACCCTGTTCCTGGATTTCTTCCCTAAAGTAAATCCTAACCTTCATTTATCTGGGCAGTCATACATACATAAGCCCCACATTATTTCTTATGATTGCATCTTTCATGGCACAATTGTCTAATTTTTACCAATACCTCTTCTTTCTAACACTGAGCATGACTCACGTGAGCTTAGAGTGTAAAAGTAATTGTGACATTCTTCTTTGAGCCATCAATCATAAACATCATACTCCCTTACTCGAACTACGTGGGTTCTGATTACTTTTCTAAACAAAGGATACGTATGTAGCCCGTCTACGGGATCGATCCCAACTCTAAAATAATCTATGTCCTTCTGAATGACAATAAACTTCATGTGCCCCACTGAGTGGCTTTAAAACCAGCATGGTCATCATAATGACCAAGAGACTTCTATATAAATGTGTTGAAGGGTACCATTGACCAAGAATCTATAATAAATACAGATGAATCTCTATCTATGAAGAACCTCGAATACATATAAAAGATTCTCTAATTTTCCTACATATTTAATAATTGATTATCAAATCTGAAGAAAAGATCATTTTATACTTGGTAATGTAATAAGGATTCACAAACATAACTTAAATCTATAAAGAGAGTCCCGGAGTAGACAATAATTCCCCTAAAAAAGGTGTGATGAGTCCAACCTCTCATCCTCTCGACCAATGAAAATTCCTAAGCCTCATAAGTCCACAAACTAATGAGAACCTACCTTTGGAAAGTAGGTCCGAATGGATGTGGAATCATTGGATGTTTTTGGTTCTACGAACAAACCCGTTTGAAACCGATCAAAATGTTTGAACCTCCCATCAAGGCGGTCATCCCCGGATTCCGAGGGAAACAAAAATGGTGAACCCGACGTGAATCCTTAACTAAGTTAAAATGATGTTTTTACCTATTTGTTAGGACCCTATTTAAAACTAAATGAGATGGCCAAAAAAACAATCATTGACATATGTGCTCATCCAAAAAATGTAGTGGATAAATTTATCTTGATTACGTCTGTTATATCAAATAGGCACTCTTTTCCCAAGATCTTCTGGATTTCTAGAATGGCTGCTCTCAAGTTCACACCTGTGAATACTACTGCTGCAAATGATACTGCTGATACTCCTACTGGATCGTCGTCCTCTCTTAGGACGATATCACCTACTCAACATCTTCAATGCTAGGTATCAAACACATTGGTTAAGGAGTACCGTCAACATGGTACCATCCCAACTCTAGAGGCCACCCGACAAGTGATAAAATTGATTATGAGTATCCTGAATTTTGAAATTGATTATGAGTATCCTGAATTTTGAAATTGAGTATGTATATACTCAAATTATGAAACCAGTGATTATTTCACTCTCAAAGGTATAGAATTTGTGAGATATACCTCTTATGGGGATGAACATGACTTGACTGGTGGTGGAGTGATCCTTTCACAACTACTCCTAAGGATAGCCAGGTTCACACAAATAGAAACTACCTTCATGTATCTTGTATTAGAATGCACCGCCAAATATAATGTGAAACTCCATTTGTTACATGAAAATTGAAATTTTGTGTGAAAGTTTGGCTATTAAATCTATATGTTGTCCTTGTTATAGAGCACACTTATCATGAAACAAAACAAAGTTACATGCAACAACTTCTTGGTCCCCCACATGACATTCCTTGTGCCTTTCGTGCAAACATATCCTACTTGTTACTCCTAAGCATTAGTACCATAATGAACATTACTCATAAGTATAGAGAACCTAATGTTAGACATCCTGATTTCCACTCCTCCATTGGAGTAAAAACTCCATGTCCCACCCAGATGTGCATGAGCAGTGGTCGTGTAAGCCCTCCAAGAGGCATCTTTATAGAAAAAATATACATGTATTGGTTGAGAGTAACAATTCCAGATCGTCCTCTCTCATTAACAGAATCCCCTATGAGATAAACACATGATTACCTATGTATGATCGACATGGGATGACCCCACACCTTCTACCCTCTAAAATGAACACATCATTCCCCTTTTATGACACACATGGGATGAACATCTACCTCGAGCCACATCCACATTTAAGCCCCTTTCACACCAACTCCACAAGAATAGTTCTCTTCCACTTGGAAGCTACCACATGTAAGTCCCACACAATCCCCTATAGATGATCCTATCATGACATGGTAATCCTTACCATATGATGGTAAAATACATGTATCAGTCCTTTCAAATGACCTTAAACTACGACATCAAAGTAAATGGGTTTTAATCTCTGTCTCTTAAATAGGTTAAATGGGACACCTACCTATGGTTTAATCTCAAAAACTGTAATCAATGTGTGAAATCATCCCTCATAGGGATGAAACTACATGGTCCACCTCAATAGGGAATTCTGACCAACCTCCAAGGAGTTCCATATTTCCTCCTAGGGATGCATCTCCATGATTCGCCTCAATAGGGCATTCTGATCAACCACCCAGGTGTGGAATTGTCCCTCATAGGTGTACAACTTCACGATCTACATCAAAAGGAAATTTTGATCAACCAGTTATGTGTTACATCTTATCTCTTATGGACACACCTTAATGATCCACCTTATGAGGGTGTCATGATCAACCACCTAGGTTTCACATCTTCCCTCCTAGGGATGCACCTCTATGATCTTCCTCAATTGGCATTTCTGATCAACCACCAAGGTCTATAATCTTCCATCATAGGGATGAACCTATATGATCCACCTTAATAGGGATTTTTGATCAATAATCACAAGTGTGACATCTTCCCTCCAAGGGATGAACCTCCATTATCTCCCTCAATAGGGTGTTTTGATCAACTATCCAGGTGGGACATCTTCCATCCTGGGGATGAAACATTATGATCCACATCAGTAGGGTATTCTAATCAACCTCCAAGGTGTGACATCTTACCTTCTGGGGATGAGCCTCCATGATCTTCCTCAATAGGTCATCCTAATACTTCTCCACAAGATGTTAAACTTGCTTCCTTTTCCATAATACCTACCCCATGAAACAAAAATGGACTTATTAACATGGAAATAATTGGATTACTTAAACTATTGTTGTAATTACCTCATTATCAAAATGATATTCCTTGGGTTACATTCCTAAGATTCATCATATGAGATTCCCCCCAAAAGAGGATGATTCACAAGTGCCTAATATACCCAATGTCTATAAATTCCCAAATATTACCATGTGACTAATCACCTGACCAAAGGTTACTTTTCTATTGAGATAGAAGGAACATAATCAAACTGCATCCACATTGATATGGCCCTAGGAATGAGTTCCACAAACATGAATTAATTTATGAGGGAGACCCAAACTTGTAAATGAGCTCAAAGGTGGAATCCAGGGAAGGAGGAACTGACATCCCATTATATAGTTTTGATCAAGAAGTTTACATCATTGATGTATGTGATAAAATCCTCCCACCTTTAGAATGTGGGATTGAGGAGAAAGAGAATCCAGAGCGTATGAAACCCAGGAAGCTCCATAAAAAGTGTCAGAAACAATGGTCATTTCGACTATAGAATGTATTGACATTCACTTACATGATTAATTTTTGTATTCATTAACTTTACCTAGAAATTATAACTTTCCTATGGTCATTGGAAATTACATTTCCCATAAATATACATTTTATTTTTCATTGATTTGATTATTTCTTAAATTTTATATCATTTCTACATACGGTGTTCTACATTAAAAGTCATTAGATTATTTGTAAATTTATTGATTAATATATATAATTTACTCAATACTGATATTTTATGATAATTCACTTTGTTTATGAACTAAATCAATTACTTGATATATGAGGAATGCATTAGAATAGAAGACACAAGTGGGTACTAACTATAGATAGCCTCTATATGAATCAATAGTCTCATGAGATGAAATAATTGGATAAACTTATTTAAATGGGTTTCTACCCATATGTTTTAAACTATCTTCTGAATAGTTTTGACATTATAGGTATCATGATCCTAAGTTTATGAAGTCTAATAATTAAGCATGTCCTTTATGAAAAATTTAGTTATTATTATCCATTATATTTTTGAAATGATATTATATCTTAATGCATTTCATTCTCAATTATTGTTTAATTGGAATGTGTTTTCTATTATTTACCTTTCTATATTCATTATGCCTTATCCAGTTACGATAATAATGTTATTGATCAAATGTAATTTGTTTTCGGATATTTACCTTTAAACATTGATGATTATACATGATATTTTTTCATTGATATTATTTTTAGATGCACTTTCTTCTCAGTTTATTGATTACATGATATGTGTGTTCAGTTATTTACTTTTCTATATTGATCATTATGGTTGATTCATGATTGATTCCACTATACTTATCTCTTATTGATAATTTGATCTAACAATTATTTTGTTTTTTTATTGGAATCCATGAAACATACTAGGAAAGATATGAAGGAATATGCTATAGGTAATAATGATATTATAAAAAAACTTATTTTGTAATTTGTGTATTCAAATGTAATGTAAGACTAAATTTTGTATATATTTTACCAAGACTACTAAATAGTTAATTCCTTTAACATGTTATTCCATGAAAATGTAATACAGAAGACACCAACTCTAGGATATTGGGGTCGGGGTCTTTATAAAAAGTGAGGAATGTTTTATTGAATTTTTGTGTGTACCAAAAATTAAATAATTGTTATAAAACTATATTTTATCTATTAATGATATTGAAATATATTTTTACCTAGTAGTATCCATATTTATTTATCAATTAAACTATCATAAAATTGTTATTTTAATCAAAATAATTCAAACACTACCATGAACTATTTAAATTATATGATCATATTAACATTTAGAGACCACATATATACATATAATATCATCTACTATATAATATAGATTATTAATAATTCCATGGAATGTGCTTGTCACTAACTCTATCCAATCCATAGTATATTCATTATGACTACAGTCTTGCAACATAGTCTTATAGAAAGCTAAGCTCTTTTGAAATTCCATCCTCAAACTAAAATCATTTTTCATTTCATCAAGTAATTAAAGGATTGAATTGAATGTTTAAAGTGAAATGGTTTTCTAAACATGCTTGTGTATAAGAGAATCCAGGTGAGCCTTCTCATGATCACACCAGTAAATGATCCCCTTATAGGGATTAGATATATGTTGCTACTTTTTTCAGCTTTAGGCAACAAACAAATAAATTTTTTCCAGTGCTTCGCTATCTCACCAGCCCAAGAAAATTTAGATATAAAGATAAAATTTTCATTCTCATCCGCTTTATCCTATGAAGAGTGATTATTTTTTTCCCTCAAACTCATCCCCCATATCTCTTAGAAATTCACCTAGGTTTTTTGAACTACTATGAGTAGTAGTCTTCCCAAATTGGGTACCGATTATCATTTTGGTTGAATTCAAAGGATAACATAGTGGATTAATTAGTTTCTTAAATTCAATTACGTATTTCCTTAAAATCGTGATGATATTATTTAAAGCATACAAATGTTGGGTTCTTCTTATTAGAATTATCTATAACATTATCCTTTAATTATGTATATCTTATACATATTTTTTTACTATTTGTACAAAATGAATATTTTATTAATCAAATAGGATGGATATGAATCAAAAGTGGAATAAATATAATCATATGAAAAATAGTATGAACATAGATTTAAATAGTTCATCAAGTTTTAATGGAAAATCCATGTGACCCTTCTAAAATACTTTTCTCATGTTTATGTTGTTTTTATTCAAGAAAAATTGGTCTATTAAAGTTTTAAGAACATTTTATTTTCCATTGAATAGTTTAGAGCTATATATTTTGGACTAAACCCAAGAAAACACTTAATGTACACACTAATTGGGATGATACTATGATTTATGGATCATTTGATATTAATACCAGTGTAAATGATGATGGAGATCATATGGAAGAAACAATAATGATAATTTAATATGACATTCATGATTGTGTAAAGTTGTTTAAGAAGTTAAATAGATGTCCTAAATGACCACTGTATGCTGGTTGTACTGAATACAAAACATTGTCAGCTATGTTGAAGTTATATAATTTTAAAGCTAGAAATGGATGGAGCGACACCTACTTCAAATAATGACAATGTCTCCCAAATCACATTCTACCAGAATAATATTAACTTTATTTCAATATATATAATTATATACGAATGGTACATTCAATGAGAATGATATAAAAAAAATATGTTCTTGTCCAAATAATTTCAAATTGTATTTCAAGTACCATGGATCACTCATAAAATACACTATGTGTGGTGTGAATAAATACAGGAAAGATTAATCAAGGCCATAGAAATATTTATGGTACATTACCATCATTACAAAGTTTAGATAACTTTTTTGGATGTCAAAAAATTACGAGATAACTGAGATGGAACACAAATAAAATAATTAAATATGGGAAAATACATTATCTAGTAGACTCTCATCAGAGGAATAAAATTGGTTATGAGTATCCTGAATTTTGAAATGATCCAATAAACATCCTTCATTAATTATCTATAGATGGAATAAATTATTTTTGTGTATACATTAGTACTCACATTATATGGACAATTATTTTGGTAAATTGTATCATTCTTCCATGGTTATTGATGAAGTGAAAATACAATATGTTTTCTATATTTATATCCATACGAAAACAACCTTGTAATTATATTAATATATATATGGTTCCATTGATTAAAGATATGAAATTGATGTTAGATACGTGTGTTACAATTTATAATTCTCATAGAAGTGTATAATTCACCTTGAGGGCCATGTTTTATGGAATGATAAATGATTTTCCTGCTTATGGAAATTTTGCAGGCTATAGAATTAAACCAATGTTTGGGTTTCCCATTTGTGAGGAATGAACAAACTCAGTTTGGTTGAAAAATTCCTTGAATACTGTGTTATTTGGACATCATAAAGTTCTACCTCAATGACATAAATACCAATCCTAGATGACAAAATTCAATGGGAATACCATATAAGGTAAAACACCAATACCAAGGAAGATTTATTTGATAAGGGTCATCAGGTCATTACTATGCAAGAGGAATTTGACAGGCTGGTTGGAAGACATATTCAAGTTAGTTATAATAAGGATCATGGTGACTAGATCCAAAAATATCTTGGAATATTGGCATGTCGATTCAACAGGAAGAAGATTTCTATGGAAGAGCTCATTCAAACTTAGGACAAGATAGCATACAACATTGAGAAATTTCTGAAAGATGATCTGGACGAGAAGACTAAAGCTTTGAAATGGAGTCTCCTCAGAGGTAACCTCTCGAATAAGATTAAATTACAATTCATAGATTTGGATATTATGTATCATGTTGGGTGATCATCTTTTGTGTACTTGACCGGTTTCCCACTTTTCCATAAATATTATTTTTCTTAATAAAAAATTATCATTAGTAGTAGTATAACACCATATCCAGTAATATTTGATCAAATTTTAAATAATGTAAAATACATCAAAACTAATTTTGGTAAACCATTTTTGGAAAAAAATGAAATCAGGATGGAGAAAAGGCCAATTTTCATTTAATTATCATACTATAATTTATTGTACGTGGAAATTTTCTTGATTCCATGCATGTAGAAAAAAATGTATTCAATAGTTCTACAATAAAATTATTAAATGTTCAAAGACAACAAAAAAATAATATTATGGCTTGTTGACGCTCCTTTTTCGTCCCAGATTCCAAAGGAATGTAAAGGGAAATGACTTAGCACAAATTGATTCATCCTTTGAAGAAAATATCAAAAATCGACAAAGGGATGAACAAAGAGAAGATTACCCATAAGTCGCGCAAGTTTCCTTATAGTCGCACATGTCCACTTGCGCGACCTAAGTGATAACTGCCCGGGGTCTTCTTCTGCCTATAAATAGACCATGTGGGCCCCCCATTGAAGAGAGGATTTTTTTTCCAGAAACTCAGATTTGAGCTCCCGGTGCCCTAGTCTCTTCTCAAAGCATCCAAAACACTTCTAAGGTACTTTATTACCAAGAACGGAAGATCTAAAGAGGGGGAGGAAGGACTAAGTGTTGAAACTGATCAATACTTGCACGCCTGAGTGGCCAGCCCTTAAGGGAAAAGGGCCACACTTGCGCGCCGCCTTACTCCTTCAATAGATCTTGTGTGCCCTTCTTCTGGAAGAACCTCAAGAAGATTCTAAAGGATTTAATCAAGAGTCGCTCAAGTATTACCCTGCTGGTTAACCGTCGCGCAAGTACCCCATATGTCGTGTAGGCATACCTGCGCGACCAGGACTTGCGCGCCCATGCAGTACCTGTACGCTTGACAGGACCTGCACGCCCCTGCCTTTTTGGGTGTCCTTATTGCCCATTTCACCCCTCTTAAGCCATTCCACCTTTCCTATTCAGGATTCAGTCTTCAAGAAACTCTTCAAATCCATTTATGGCAAGATTTCTTGATTTTCCTTCCTTATCTGAAAGGAATTCTGGGGAATATCTCTCAAAACCTAGTGATTTACACATCTTTATGTCACTAAAGATTGAGATTTCATTCATTCAACCTCATCCTTTAAGATGAGAGAATTCTTAACCTGGGTCTTTTTTTAGTAATAATACCCAGTCATAAGTCCTTTAATTTGGGCATCCTATTTAGGAGTAAGCCCCAGATCCCCTAACCTGGGCTTCCTTTTCAGGAATAAGCCCTAGTCTCAAATATGGGCATCCTCCTTAGGAGTAAGCCCCAACCATAATTCTCTTAACCTGGGCTTCCTTTTTAGGAGTAAGCCCCAGTCTCAAATATGGGCCTCCTTTTCAAGAGTAAGTCCTAGTCAATGTCTCAAATATGGGCATCCTCCTAAGGAGTAAGCCCCAATTCTTAAAGTTCCCAAATCTAGGCATCCTCCTTAGGAGTAAGCCCCAGTACCCTAATATGGGCCTCCTTTTCAGGAGTAAGCCCCAAGTTAGAGTATTCAAAATCTTCATGAAGCACATATACCTTTATGGACCCTTTTCCTGGTTTTCTTCCCTAAAGTAAATCCTAACCTTCATTTATCTGGGCAGTCATACATACATAAGCCCCACATAATTTCTTATGATTGCATCTTTCATGGCACAATTGTCTAATTTTTACAAATACCTCTTGTTCCTCACACTGAGCATGACTCACATGAGCTTAGAGTGTAAAATTAATTGTGACATCCTTCTTTGAGCCATCAATCATAAACATCATACTCCCTTACTCGAACTACGTGGGTTCTGATTCCTTTTATAAACAAAGGATACGTATGTAGCCCGTCTACGGGATCGATCCCAACTCTAAAATAATCTATGTCCTTCTGAATGACAATAAAATTCAAGTGCCCCACCCAGTGGCTTTAAAACCAGCATGGTCATCATAATGACCAAGAGACTTCTATATAAATGTGTTGAAGGGTACCATTGACCAAGAATCTATAATAAATACAGATGATTCTCTATCGATGAAGAACCTCGAATACATATAAAAGATTCTCTAAATTTCCTACATATTTAATCATTGATTGTCAAATTTGATGAAAAACTCATTTTATACTTGGTAATGTAATAAGGATTCACAAACATAACTTAAATCTATAAAGAGAGTCCCGGAGTAGACAATAATTCCCCTAAAAAAGGTGTGATGAGTCCGACCTCCCATCCTCTCGACCAATGAAAATTCCTAAGCCTCATCAGTCCACAAACTAATGAGCACCTACCTTTGGAAAGTAGGTCCGAATGGATGTGGAATCACTGGATGTTTTCGGTTCTACAAAAAAACCCATTAGAAACCGATCAGAATGTTTGAACCTCCCATCAAGGCGGTTATCCCCGGATTCCGAGGGAAACAAAAATGGTGAACCCGACGTGAATCCTTAACCAAGTTAAAATGATGTTTTTACCTATTTGTTAGGCCCCTATTTAAAACTCAATGAGATGGAAAAAAAAAATCATTGACATATGTGCTCATCCAAAATATGTAGTGGATAAATTTATCTTGATTACATCTATTATATCAAACAGGCACTCTTTTCCCAAGATCTTCTACATTTCTAGAATGGATGCTCTCAAGTTCACACCTGTGAATATTGCTGCTGCAAATGACACTGCTGCTACTCCAGTTGGATCGTCGTCCTCTCTTAGGATGATATCACCTACTCAGCATCTTCAACGCTGGGTATCAAACACACTGGTTAAGGAGTACCGTCAACATGGTACCATCCCAACTCTGGAGGCTGCCCGATAAGGGATAAAATTGATTATGAGTATCCTAAATTTTGAAATTGATTATGAGCATCCTGAATTTTGAAATTGAGTATGTATACTCTCAAATTATGAAACCAGTATTTATTTCACTCTCAAAGGTATATAATTTGTGAGATATACCTCTTATGGGGATGAACATGACTTGACTTGTGGTGGAGTGATCCTTTCACAACTACTCCTAAGGATAGTCAGGTTCACACAAATAGAAACTACCTTCATGTATCATGTATTAGAATGCACCACCAAATATAATGTGAAACTCCATTTGTTACATGAAAATTGAAATCTTGTGTGAAAGTTTGGCTATTAAATCTACATGTTGTCCTTGTTATAGAGCACACTTATCATGAAACAAAACAAAGTTACATGCAACAACTTCTTGGTCCCCTACATGACATTCCTTGTGCCTTTCGTGCAAACATATCCTACTTGTTATTCCTAAGAATTATTACCATAATGAACATTACTCATAAGTATAGAGAACCTAATGTCAGACATCCGGATTTCCACTCCTCCATTGGAGTACAAACTCCATGTCCCACCCAGATGTGCATGAGCGGTGGTCGTGTAAGCCCTCCAAGAGGCATCTTTATAGAAAAAATATACATGTCTTGGTTGAGAGTACCAATTCCAGATCGTCCTATCTCATTAACACAATCCCCGATGAGATAAACACATGATTCCCTATGTATGATCGACATGGGATTACCCCACACCTTCTACCCTCTAAAATGAACACATGATTCCCCTTTTATGACTCACATGGGATGAACATCTACCTCGAGCCACATCCACATTTAAGCCCCTTTCACACCAACTCCACAAGAATAGTTCTCTTCCACTTGGAAGCTACCACATGTAAGTCCCACACAATCCCCTATAGATGATCCTATCATGACATGGTAATCCTTACCATATGATGGTAAAATACATGTATCAGTCCTTTCAAATGACCTTAAACTACGACATCAAACTACATGGGTTTTAATCTCTGTCTCTTAAATAGGTTAAATGGGACACCTACCTGTGGTTTAATCTCAAAAACTGTAATCAATGTGTGAAATCATCCCTCATAGGGATGAAACTACATGGTCCACCTCAGTAGTTAATTCTGACCAACCTCAAAGGTGTTCCATATTTCCTCCTAGGGATGCATCTCCCTGATTCGCCACAATATGGCATTCTAATCAACCACCCAGGTGTGGCATTGTCCCTCTTAGGTGTACAACTTCACGATCTACATCAAAAGGTAATTTTGATCAACCAGTTATGTATACATCTTATCTCTTATGGACACACCTTAATGATCCACCTTATGAGGGTGTCATGATCAACCACCCAGGTTTCACATCTTCCCTCCTAGGGATGCACCTCTATGATCTTCCTCAATTGGTATTTCTGATCAACCACCAAAGTCTATAATTTTACATCATAGGGATGAACCTATATGATCCACCTTAATAGGGATTTTTGATCAATAATCACAAGTGTGACATCTTCCCTCCAAGGGATGAACCTCCATTATCTCCCTCAATAGGGTGTTTTGATCAACTATCCAGGTGGGACATCTTCCATCCTGGGGATGACACTTTCTGATCCACATCAGTAGGGTATTCTAATCAACCTCCAAGGTGTGACATCTTACCTTCTGGGGATGAACCTCCATGATCTTCCTCAATAGGTCATCCTAATACTTCTCCACAAGATGTTAAACTTGCTTCCTTTTCCATAATACCTACCCCATGAAACAAAAATGGACTTATTAACATGGAAATAATTGGATTACTTAAACTACTGTTGTAATTACCTCATTATCAACATGATATTCCTTGGGTTACATTCCTAAGATTCATCATATGAGATTCCTCCCAAAAGAGGATGATTCACAAGTGCCTAATATACCCAATGTCCATAAATTCCCAAATATTACCATGTGACTAATCACCTGACCAAAGGTTACTTTTCTATTGAGATAGAAGGCACATAATCAAACTGCATCCACATTGATATGGCCCTAGGAACGAGTTCCACAAACATGAATTAATTTATGAGGGAGACTCAAACTTGTAAATGAGCTCAAAGGTGGAATCCAGGGAAGGAGGAACTGACATCCCATCATATAGTTTTGATCAAGAAGTTTACATCATTGACGTATGTGATAAAATCCTCCCACCTTTAGAATGTGGGATTGAGGGGAAAGAGAATCCAGAGCGTATGACACCCAGGAAGCTCCATAAAAAGTGTCAGAAACAATGATCATTTCGACTATGGAATGTATTGAAATTCACTTACATGATTAATTTTTGTATTCATTAACTTTCCCTAGAAATAATAACTTTCCTATGGTCATTGGAAATTTAATTTCCCATAAATATACATTTTATTTTTCATAGATTTGATTATTTCAAAAATTTTATATTATTTCTACATACGGTGTTCTACATTAAAAGTCATTAGATTATTTGTAAATTTATTGATTAATATATATACTTTAGTCAATACTAATATTTTATGATAATTCACATTATTTATGAACTAAATCAATTACTTGATATATGAGGAATGAATTAGAATAGAAGACACAAGTGGGTACTAACTATAGATAGCCTCTATATGAATCAATAGTCTCATGAGATGAAATAATTGGATAAACTTATTGAAATGGGTTTCTACCCATAAGTTTTAAACTATCTTCTAAATAGTTTTGACATTATATGTATCATGATCCTAAGTTTATGAAGTCCAATAATTAAGCATTTCCTTTATGAAAAATTTAGTTATTATTATCCATTATATTTTTGAAATGATATTATATCTTAATGCATTTCATTCTCAATTATTGTTTAATTGGAATGTGTTTTCTATTGTTTACCTTTCCATATTCATTATGCCTTATCCAGTTATGATAATAATGTTATTGATCAAATGTAATGTGTTTTTGTTTATTTACCTTTAAACATTGATGATTATACATGATATTTTTTCATTGATATTATTTCTAGATGCACTTTCATCTCAGTTTATTGATTACATGATATGTGTGTTCAGTTATTTACTTTTCTATATTGATCATTATGGTTGATTCATGATTGATTCCACTGTACTTATCTTTTATTGATAATTTGATCTAACACTTATTTTGTTTTTTTATAGGAATCCATGAAACAGACTAGGAAAGATATAAAGGAATACGCTATAGGTAATAATGATATTATAAAAAAACTTATTTTGTAATTTGTGTATTCAAATGTAATGTAAGAATAAATTTTGTATATAGTTTACCAAGACTACTAAACAGTTAATTCCTTTAACATGTTATTCCATGCCAATGTAATACAGAAGACACCAACTCTAGGATATTGGGGTCTGGGTCTTTATAAAAAGTGAGGATGGTTTTAATGAATTTTTGTGTGTACAAAAAATTAAATAATTGTTATAAAACAATATTTTATCTATTAATGATGTTGAAATATGGTTTTACCTAGTAGTATCCATATTTATTTATCAATCAAACTATCATAAAATTGTTATTTTAATCAAAATAATTCAAACACTACCACGATCTATTTAAATTATATGATCATATCAACATTTAGAGACCTAATTTATACATATAATATCATCTACTATATAATATATATTATTAATAATTCCATGGAAAGTGCTTGTCACTAACTCTATCCAATCCATAGTATATTCATATTGACTACAGTCTTGCAACATAGTCTCATAGGAAGCTACGCTCTTTTGAAATTCCATCCTCAAACTAAAATCATTTTTCATTTCATCAAGTAATTAAATGATTTAATTGAATGTGTAAAGTGAAATGGTTTTCTAAACATGCATGTGTATAAGAGAATCCAGGTGAGCCTTCTCATGATCACACCAGTAAATGATCTGCTTATAGGGATTAGATACATGTTGCTACTTTTTTCATCTTTAGGCAACAAACTAAGAAATTTTTTCCGGTGCTTCGCTATCTCACCAGCCCAAGAAAATTTAGATATAAAGATAAAAGTTTCATTCTCATCAACTTTATCCTATGAAGAGTGATTATTTTTTTTCCTCAAACTCATCCCCCATATCTTTTAGAAATTCACCTAGGTTGTTTGAACTACTATGAGTAGTAGTCTTCCCAAATTGGGTACCTATTATCATTTTGGTTGAATTCAAAGGATAACATAGTGGATTAATTAGTTTCTTAAATTCAATTACCTATTTTCTTAAAATCATGATGATATTATTTAAAGCATCCAAATGCTGGGTTCCTCTTATTAGAATTATCTATAACATTATCCTTTAATTATGAATATCTTATACATATTTTTTTTACTATTTTTAAAAAATGAATATTTTATTAATCAAATAGGATGGATATGAATCAAAAGTGGAATAAATATAATCATATGAAAAATAGTATGAACATAGATTTAAATAGTTCATCAAGTTTTAATGGAAAATCCATGTGACCCTTCTCAAATACTTTTCTCATGTTTATCTTGTTTTTATTCAAGAAAAATTGGTGTAGAATAGTTTTAAGAACATTTTATTTTCCATTGAATAGATCAGAGCTATATATTTTGGACTAAACCCAAGAAAACACTTAATGTACACACTGATTGGGATGATACTGTGATTTATGGATCATTTGATATTAATACCAGTGTAAATGATGATGGTGATCATATGGAAGAAACAATAATGATAATTTAATATGACATTCATGATTGTCTAAAGTTGTTTAAGAAGTTAAATAGATGTCCTAAATGACCATTGTATGCTGGTTGTACTGAATACAAAACATTGTCAGCTATGTTAAAGTTATATAATTTTAAAGCTAGAGATGGATGGAGCGACACCTACTTTAAATAATGAGAATGTCTCCCAAATGACATTCTACCAGAATAAGATTAACTTTCTTTCAATATATATAATTATATACGAATGGTACATTCAATGAGAATGATATCAAAAAAAAATATGTTCTTTTCCAAATAATTTCAGATTGTATTTCAAGTACCATGAATCACTCATAAAATACACTATGTGTGGTGTGAATAAATACAGGAAAGATTAATCAAGGCCATAGAAATATTTATGGTACATTACCATCATTACAAAGTTTAGATAACTTTTTTGGATGTCAAAAAATTACGAGATAACTGAGATGGAACATAAATAAAAGAATTAAATATGGGAAACTACATTATCTAGTAGACTCTCATCAGAGGAATAAAATTTATTATGCGTATCCTGAATTTTGAAATGATCCAATAAACATCATTCATTAATTATCTATATATGGAATAAATTATTTTTGTGTATACATTAGTACTCACATTATATGGCCAATTATTTTGGTAAATTATATTATTCTTCCATGGTTATTGATGAAGTGAAAATACAATATGTTTTCTATATTTATATCTGGACCAAAACAACCTTGTAATTATATTAATATATATATGGTTCCATTGATTAAAGATATGAAATTGATGTTAGATACATGTGTTACAATTTATAATTCTCATAGAATTGTATAATTCACATTGAGGGCCATGTTTTATGGAATGATAAATGATTTTACTGCTTATGGAAATTTTGCAGGCTATAGAATTAAACCAATGTTTCGGTTTCCCATTTGTGAGGAATGAACAAACTCAATTTGGTTGAAACATTCCTTGAATACTGTGTTATTTGGACATCATAAAGTTCTACCTCAATGACATAAATACCGATCCTAGATGACAAAATTCAATGGGAATACCATACAAGGTACAACACCAATACCAATGAAGATTTCTTTGATAAGGGCCATCAGGTCATTACTATGCAAGAGGAATTTGACAGGCTGGTTGGAAGACATATTCAAGTTAGTTATAATACGGATCATGGTGACTAGATCCAAAAATATCTTGGCATATTGGCACGTGGATTTAACAGGAAGAAGATTTCTATGGAAGAGCTCATTCAAACTTAGGACAAGATAGCATACAACATTGAGAAATTTCTGAAAGATGATCTGGACGAGAAGACTACAGCTTTGAAATGGAGTCTCCTCAGAGGTAAACTCTCGAATAAGATTAAATTACAATTCATAGATTTGGATATTATGTATCAGGTTGGGTGATCATCTTTTGTGTAGTTGACCAGTTTCCCACTTTTCCATAAATATTATTTTTCTTAATAAAAAATTATCATTAGTAGTAGTAGTATAACACCATATCCAGTAATATTTGATCAAATTTAAAATAAGTAAAATACATCAAAACTAATTTTGGTAAACCATTTTTGGAAAAAATGAAATTAGGATGGAGAAAAGGCCAATTTTCATTTAATTATCATACTGGAATTTCTTGTACGTGGACATTTTCTTGATTCCATGCATGTAGAAAAAAATTTATTCGATAGTGCTACAATAAAATTATTAAATGTTCAAAGACAACAAAAAAAATAATATTATGGCTTGTTGATGCTCCTTTTTCGTCACAGATTCCAAAGGAATGTAAAGGGAAATGACTTAGCACAAATTGATTCATCCTTTGAAGAAAATATAAAAAATCGATAAAGGGATGAACAAAGAGAAGATTGCCCATAAGTCGCGCAAGTTTCCTCATAGTCTCACAAGTCCACTTGCGCGACCTAAGTGATAACCGCCCGGGGTCTTCTTCTGCCTATAAATGGACCATGTGGGCCCCCCATTGAAGAGAGGATCTTTTTTCCAGAAACTCAGATTTGAGCTCCCGGTGCCCTATTCTCTTCTCAAAGCATCTGAAACACTTCTAAGGTAATTTATTACCTAGAATGGAAGATATAAAGAGGGGGAGGAAGGCCTAAGTGTTGATACTTATCAACACTTGCGCGCCTGAGTGGCCAGCCCTTAAGGGAAAAGGGCCACACTTGCTCGCCGCCTTACTCCTTCAATAGATCTTGCGCGCCCTTCTTCTGGAAGAACCTCAAGAGGATTCTAAAGGATTTAATCAAGAGTCGCTCAAGTATTACCCTACTGGTTAACCGTCGCGCAAGTACCGCATATGTCACACAGGCATACCTGCGCGACCAGGACTTGTGCGCCCACGCAGTACCTGTGCGCCTGACAGGACTTGCACGCCCCTGCCTTTTTGGGTGTCCTTATTTCCCATTTCACCCCTCTTAAGCCATTCCACCTTTCCTATTCAGGATTCAGTCTTCAAGACACTCTTCAAAGTCATTTATGGCATGATTTCTTGATTTTACTTCCTTATCTGAAAGGAATTCTGTGGAATATCTCTCAAAACCTAGTGATTTACAAATCTTTATGTCACTAAAGATTGAGATTTCATTCATTCAACCTAATACTTTAAGATGAGAGAATCCTTAACCTGGGTCTCCTATTAAAGAATAATCCCCAGTCATAAGTCCTCTAATTTGGGCATCCTATTTAGGAGTAAGCCCCAGATCCCCTAACCTGGGATTCCTTTTCAGGAATAAGCCCTAGTCTCAAATATGGGCATCCTCCTTAGGAGTAATCCCCAACCATAATTCTCTTAACCTGGGCTTCCTTTTCAGGAGTAAGCCCCAGTCTCAAATATGGGCCTCCTTTTCAGGAGTAAGTCCCAGTCAATGTCTCAAATATGGGCCTCCTCCTTTAGAGTAAGCCCCAATTCTTAAAGTTCCCAAATCTAGGCATCCTCCTTAGGAGTAAGCCCCAGTACCCTAATATGGGCCTCCTTTTCAGGAATAAGCCACAAGTTAGAGTATTCAAAATCTCCATGAAGCACATATACCTTTATAGACCCTGTTCCTGGATTTCTTCCCTAAAGTAAATCCTAACCTTCATTTATCTGGGCAATCATACATACATAAGACCGACATTTTTTCTTATGATTGCATCTTTCATGGCACAATTGTCTAATTTTTACCAATACCTCTTGTTTCTCACACCGAGCATGACTCACGTGAGCTTAGAGTGTAAAATTAATTGTGACATCATTCTTTGAGCCATCAATAATAGACATCATACTCCCTTACTCGAACTACATGGGTTCTGATTCCTTTTCTAAACAAAGGATACGTAGGTAGCCCGTCTACGGGTTCGATCCTAACTCTAAAATAATATATGTCCTTCTGAATGACAATAAACTTCAAGTACCCCACTGAGTGGCTTTAAAACCAGCATGGTCATCATAATGACCAAGAGACTTCTATATAAATGTGTCGAAGGGTACCATTGACCAAGAATCTCTAATAAATACAGATGATTCTCTATCGATGAAGAACCATGAATACATATAAAAGATTATCTAAATTTCCTACATATTTAATCATTGATGGTCAGATCTGAAGGAAAGCTCATTTTATACTTGGTAATGTAATAAGGATTCACGAATATAACTTAAATCTATAAAGAGAGTCCTGGAGTAGACAATAATTCCCCTAAAAAAGGTGTGATGAGTCCGACCTCCCATCCCATCGACCAATGAAAATTCCTAAGCCTCATCAGTCCCCAAACTAATGAGCACCTACCTTTGGAAAGTAGGTCCGAATGGATGTGGAATCATTGGATTTTTCCAGTTCTATGAACAAACCCATTAGAAACCGATCAGAATGTTTGAACCTCCCATCAAGGCGGTCATCCCTGGATTCCGAGGGAAACATGGCTATGTTGGACATGATTAACACAGGGATAAGAGAATTATTGGCATTGGTGAAAGGTTAAAGTCCGACGTTTCTTCCTCCTGTACCTTATTCTCTATCTAGATGGAAATTTTTTTAATTCTTTATCTTTTTTAATGTTGTGAAACATCAATAGGGATATTCATCAAATATCAAGAATTTTGTTTCAATGATGATTTTGATTTTATGGGGACTAAAATCACAAGATATTATTTTTTTATGAATAATTTGATTAACATCACTTTATGATGCATTCTTCCTAAAAAACAGACATACATTAACTAGGATGCTTATTTTTCAATGTCAAATGTATAAAATTTATATACCTTGTGAAGTTTCCCATCGTGAATAAGGATGTTTTATTCATGTTATGTAAATTAGATATGTTTTTCACAACATCATTCATTGATATAATATTCCACATGATGATTAACTTGGTAAAATAGTTTTGACTATGTGGTCATGTACAATATCGGTGAATGAACTCCATTGAACGGTATATAAATATTTTGACAGGGTACATCAAGAATCGAATTTGACTAAAATGTTGTATTATAGAATGATATATTGTTGAAGAAACTATTGAATTCATTACTGATCACCTATCAGGTGTTGATAAGACCAATCTCCCAAAGTCTCGTCATAGTGGACACCTTTTCAATGAAGGGATTTTCAGAAGATATGTGGTTGCAATCACCATAACAGAGTCAAAGAAATATCAATTTTACATTTTACATAATAGTGAATATGTTTATATATACAATGAAGATCAGAAATTAATTCGTAGATATTTGAATCCATGAAGGGTTGAAGGATGGATATCACATAGTGTATAGGTTGGTTCCGTTATAATATTTATTATGAGTTATCTAAAAATTAAAATTCAATTGTGGAATATTGTTGATAGATATCCAAATGACCAAATTTCAATGTTATATATTACACTATTTTTTTAATTAATGATTATACATTCTATAAAAAAAAACATTATAATGATAATACGATTCAAAATATTTGAGTTATGCTTATGTTGGAAGTAATTTATATATTCGTTTCCATATATAGAAATAAAATTTATGTGAATATATCATATTTTAGCATCATCAAACTGATATAGGATTTGTATTAAACAAAACTTTCAATTTCAATTTTAAATTTGAAATGGGATGAAAACAAGAGTGAAGTGAAATATGATGAAATGGGCATTGTGATGATGAATTCATGTGTGTAAGGATATAAGGACGATCTGTTCATAATGGAATCAAAATTATTGCATGAATTTTATATCATAGATATAGAAAAAATAATTTTTCAATTTCCCTACTGAAAACTACAAAAATTATAGGTTCAGATGAAAATTTAATCGAGGATGACCCTTTAAAATGGATATTACAATACTTTAATAGCTGTCCCAATGTAGACAATGTCATGTATGATATAGGGGACAATAAATAGTGGATTTGGATTCTTGAAAGAGTATCTAAATCCCTTTAACCTTTAATAAAAATAAGAGTGTTCAATGAGCTGGTTATTTTTTTTAATATACTATGATTTCCCTCATAATACTATGATTTCACTACTATATTAATATAATATAAATTAAATGTTTGAATACTCATGTAGATAGTGACTTATGAACATGATAATGTTACCAATCCTGAGGAAGAGCAGGAGGTTGATGCTAAAACTATAGAACTATTAGGGGATCAACAAAATGTTGATGTAAAAAAACAATAAAACCATAGAATCACTATGTTGAATAAAATTATCAAGACAACAAACAAGAGTATAAAATTTGAGGTTGGATGGAATCAATGTGTCCAACCTATTGACTCCAAAAATTTAACGTTCATTAGTTATGATGTAGTCACAACTGCAATGAATCTTCCAATTGATATATATTTTTTGTACCATGTCTAGTATGTAACAAAGGAAACCCTTTGGGAAGATATTATCATAATATTATATTATATATTCTCTATTTTAATGAAAAATTATATAATGAATTTTTGATTTCATTTTCATTATCCCTGATGGAGTAAATTTATTTTAGATGATTTTTTATTAGTAATATGTCTTAATGGATGCTGTAAAATCCCATCGAGGTTTCCAAAAACATAATACCAAGCTTCATCTCCAAGATGCTGAGGGGAAAGTAAACCCCGACCCACCAATTACATATGCACACATTATAAATAATGAAACCTAGATTTATTTTAAATAATTATAATGATAAATCATTTTAGGTGAATTATATTCGGTAATATATTATTTAACATTATTTATTTTATCCAATTTTATTCAAAATCATTAATTTATGAAATATTAAAGGAGTGATGAAAATAAAAATTATAAATCAAAACCAATTTACCCCTATCACAAAGCTAGGATGATATACACTCCACTAAACATGAAAATGGTATGTATTTTAAATCTAAATAAATATATTTTGATATATGAAACAACACATGTTACTATTTTATATTCATATTTATGAATCAAAATCCAAAGCCACTTCCATCCCACGTCATATGCTATAGAAGGTGGCCCATGTAAATAAACTGGGTAGACTAGTTAATGAAAACAAAAAAATTAGTATGAGAAAAAGTGTAAGTATAAAATGATATTAATTTTTATTTATTTATAATAGTATTACATAAAAATATGTATTTATGTTCATATGTTATTTATACTATTTATAAATAATAATTGACAATGAACATACCTTAAGAAAAATTACATTCCTTTTCTTTGAAGTGGCTGAAAAAATATGGATGTGTTAGAGGTGTAGGTTTTGGAGTGTCACCGTTACCATATTTCAAAAAGAAAAAGCTATAATAAGATACATATCAGATGATGAAAGGGTTATAGATGAAACTATATTATTTTCAAGATATTATTTTCCAAACTAGTTTGGTAGACCAACATATGGGAAATGATCAAAGATAAGCATCAATGGAACAAAGATCAGCACATGAAGATCCAAATAACCCCACTATCTTTGAGCCTAGTCATTCCCATAAACCGGATACCTTACATGAGGTAATCAATTTTTTCATTACTATTTATCCAAAATTTGAATCAAACTACTTTTGACATCTTTATATTTCTAAAAAAATAAAGGGTGAAATTGTATATTATTTCTACCTATCAAAAAACATGTAATGCCTTGTTGAGAGGGGTACAATTTATAATATACCAAGAGTTATGCTACACAATAAATAACACCCAAAATATCAAATGAGAGAGGGGAATGAAGTATCTCAATATTCGAGCATTGAGTTTCCTATTGAACTTGATTCAGACATTACAAAAGTAAATAATTCTATTGTAACTTTCATAACAATGCCATAAAATATTATAAAGATACATGGGGTGTGTCCTTCATAATTTTTTTTTTCAAATAAAAATCCAAGAAAACTTGATGAAATAACGTATAAATAAAGGCATGGTATTACAGATGGATAAAACTATAGGGAAATTGATGGTTAGGTCAAGATAATCATGTGAATTGACTAAGAAAATAAAAGGACCTTCTAAGGGTACCTTCTTCCCACTAGTCCCATTGAATCATATATTAAAATTACAAGTTATAGAAAATTACACATTCAAATATGGATATGCGTCCTACACTCAATATGAAGAAGAAATATTTGGACATGTCATTACATGCATTGTGGGTATCTATAGTATAAATGATATTGTCAAGTTTTAATGGCTAGGATTCTCCATTATGGATACATATATGAGGTACATTTTCAAAATCCGTCTATCCAAAAAATGATCTACTTTTTTCATTAAATTTAATAACTATTAATATTTTCTATAGGATTTTATGTTACTACTATATAAAGGTAAAAACCTATGAACCATGATATCGATTTATTAATCATTGTATCATTTCTATGTTTTTTTGAGTTTTATGAAATCTATAAGAAAAAATGAATATCAAACCAATGAATTTGAGAATAAAATAAAAATGATAGACTCTTGTTGATGCCTAAAATTCAAGGGTAAACCTATATAATCTAATCATATAAAATATATCTTTATTTTTTTCAATAATTAATTTATTTTGTTTTTTATAAAGCACTGGATGCTAATCACAATCAATTTCAATACCCTAAATGTTTAATTTTTTATACAATGCATGGAATTCCATAAACTCGACCGCACATGATGTGTATTGTGAATTTTTAATGCACTAAAATCAATATTTTATAGATAAATTTCTAATTATTTGTTTCAGTTTTTGTTTTAATAATAATTTTATTTATGGTATGGTGATCTATAAATATATTCTAAATCATGGTATGGGGTTTTTCACATAATATAATAAGTCTATGGATTTATTTAAATGGAGATATATTAAGTTATATATATAAATATTTAACTATAAAAATTTATTTCAAATAAATTTACTCATTTTGGTCAATGCATCATCAGTGTCCGAAGCATGATAATAAAAATGATTGTGGATATTATATAACATCAATATATTATAATACATGAAGAAGTAATTTTTTAAGGTGATTAAAATTTCATTAAAAATATTTCATGATCATTGATGTTTCTATATTTTCTCAGTACTAAAAAGATTTAAAAGTATCTACATACTTAAAATAATAAGTAAATTTGTTTAGAGATGAGTGGGAAGAGTAAATAGTGTCAAAATGTTTTTTCACACCAAACATAGGTGAATAAATATTATGTTTCTGATCTAGTATACATTATGACTAGAGAGATACACCTCAGATGTAAATCATTAGCATTATAATGCTTATATATTATTTTTTGATAGGTTTATCAAAGAGATTTATTATATAGGTAATCTATTTTTATAAACTAATGGGTAGAATTCATGGTGTCATAATGTATATAGACATCATGAACCTGTGACTTCTTAATACTTATTTAGTTTATTTTATCACCATTTTATCAAAAAAATTAGTTAATTACCTTATCAATTTTATCAAATACTTATTTTTTTCAAATTTACACATTAGTTCAAAACATATGTAATATGTTCAAAAGAAATAAAATAAATTTAGATTACTTTGATTATTTGGGAAAATGATCCATATGTCATTTAAGATATGTAGGAATTGACCAAAGATTAATCTAACACCTGATGTGGTTGGTATGACTCAATGTACATGTTTTCAATATAAAAGACCAATTTTAGTTAAAAAATGTTTCACATATCTAAAACTAAGAAAAAAATCTTAGATTGATTTCAAACATCATGAAGACGACCCATAAATAATTTTTCACATGCATGAATTGAACCCACACCAATATGCCACCTTATATGGTCGGTATGACTCAATGTATGTGTTCTCAATATAGATTTTTGGATTTAGTTTGAAACACATTACATAGACAAAACCAAGAGAACGGGATAGAATTATATTCACACATTAGCACAATGATCCATAATTCATTTGTGACATGTAGGAGTCAACCACACATCAATATGAAACTCAACATGGTCTGTATGAATCTAAATACATGTTTTCAATATAAAAGTGTCCTTTTAGTTTAAAACACACATCAAATTTTTAAAATTGATACAACCATCTCATATTGTTTTCAAAATTTAGGAAAAATATCCACAATTCATTTCTACATATAGGAATTGACCTCACATCAATTTGACACATGATGTAGTCGATATGACTCGAAGTCCATGTTTTTTTTATAAAAAAGTATCATTTTAGTTTTAAAAACACATAAAATAGAAAAAATGGAGAAATTTATCTTGTTTTATTTAGAAAACATTAATAAAATGATTGATATTTATTTTTTTGACATTTATGAATTGAATGTATGTCTGTTTGAAACTTTATGTGGTCTGTATGACTCTAAGTGTGTGGTTTAAAAACAAAAGTGTCATTTTATTTTAAACATAAATCATATAGAAAAAACCTAGTAAATAATCTTGGGTTGTTTTTAAACATTTTAAAAATAGTCCATTATTCATTTTTGATGTGTAAGAATTGAATGCACATCAATATGACACACGATGTGACCAATTTGACAGAAAGTGTATTTTTTCAATATAGAAGTTCCATTTTAGATAAAATGCATTAAATATCATCAAAAATAATAAAAAGAGCTGAAATTATTTAAAAACATTAGAAAAATTTTCAATTATTCATTTTTGACATGTAGGAACTGACCGTACCCCAATCCGACACCCGATGTGGTTGGTATGACTCAAAGTATGTGATTTCAATACAAAAGTGTCATTTTAGTTTAAAATGAATGTCACATCACCAAAACTGATAAAATGATCTCATATTGTATTCAAACATAATACAAACCAGCCATATTTTATTTTCAAATTTTGGAATTGACCGCACACCAATACAACACACAATGTGATTGATATGACTCGAAATACATGTTTTCATTATACAAGTTTCATATTATATTGAATTTATCATGTATCTAAAACAAATAAAATGAGCTTAGATTGTTTCCAAACATTTTGAATATGATCAAATAATCATTTTTTACATGTAGGAATTGACCATAGATCTATCTGATACATGATGTGGTCTATATGACTTGAATTACGTGTTTTCAATACAAAAGTGTCATTTTAATTTAAAACATGCATAAATTCTCCAAAAACAAGAAAATCAGATTATATTGTTTTTAAATTTAAAGAGAATGATTGATAATTTATTTTTTACATCTAGGCATCAAACAAATGTAAATACGAAACCCAATGTGGTCGGTATGACTCGAAGTGCATGTCTTCAATAAAAAATGTCATTTTAGTTTAAAACATGTGTCACATCACCAAAAATAAGAAAACATTCCCAGATTGTTTTCAAATATTACAAAAATGGTCCATAATTAATTTATAACATGTATTAATTGATCAAATACCAATATGACACATGATGTGGTCGATATGACTTGAAGTACGTGTTTTCAATAAAAAAAGTTCTATTGTAGTTTAAAAAACACAATAAATATCCAAATCCATGAAAATAAGATTTGATTATTTTAAAAATTTAGAAAGATAGTACGTAATTTATTTGTGACATATAATAATCAAACATAGATAAATCCAACACCTGATGTGACTCATATGACTCAAAGTGTGTGTTTTCAATATAAAGGTGTCATTTTAGTTTAAAACACACATCACTAGACAAAACTGAGTAAACAAACTTTTATTTTTTTTAAACTTTAGTTAAATTTTCCATAATTCATTTGTGATATATAAAAATTAATTGAACACCAATCTGACACATGATGTGGTAGGTATGACTCAAAGTGCATTTTTTTAATATATAAGTTCTATTTTAGTTTAAAATGCATGTCATACAGGAAAACTAATCATACAAATATCAAATTGTTTTTTCATCATTATATTTTATATTAAATAATTTATTTACTGATCATTTTATATTATAATTTTTAGTTAATTTTCACTGAGGTAATACCTGAAAAAGAACAGGAAGTCGTGTGAAAATTGAAGCATTTTTCTTTAAAATCATGTTCTTTTGCATTGGATCACATCCGTAGTGAGTTTTGTTATCCCCATAGATGAGATAAAATTAAAGATCACCTTTTTTAGGGGAGAAAATAATTTTTGTGACATGTATGAATTAATTTCAAATCAATCTGATGCATAGTTTTCCTAGCATGACTCAAAGTATTTGTTTTTAGTTTAAAATTGAAACTATGCGTTTAATTTGTTTCTTTACAATATTACTAACATCAAACTTCTTCACTTATAAAGGTGAATTATTTTTATCGATCTGGGGTGTTTTTTCTGAAACTAATAACATGATAGGGGATGGGGGCTAAAAACAAAGAAACATTCATGCATTCTATTTTCTAGGATAAACTGAACATACTCTTATAATTGTACAAACCAATGATTAAGATGTCTATAATATAGTAATTGTTTCTTTTATTTGTGTTTTAAATTTTATTTCAATTAATTTTTTCATTTCCTTCTATATTTAAGCTTGTAATTTCTCCATATTTTTCTTATTTCTTCTAATTTAGTGTTCATTAATTTTAAAAGCATTGTGAAATAATATACCCCTTTATAAATGATAAACAAAAGTGCTCATAAAGGGTCAATTTATCATCTCTTTTGAATCATTGATCAAGGATTGGGTATTTTAAGGGTTCTATAAGTTTTAGAACATTTTTCACTATAAAAGATCCCTATTATAGTGTTTTTAAAATCATTTTGTGTATAAGTTCACCCGCCTGATGTGCTTAAAGCCACGACCATATAACTCCCTGTGTGTTGAACCCCATTCAAACATCCCCTCAGTTTATCCCCATGTTTTACATATTCCTTGATTTGGATCCCCATTATCCTTCATGTCTGACCCCCCTCATAATAGAAATGATTTCTGGCCATACCGGTTCACATACCTTCCTAGGCACATGTTTTGAACGACTTATGATGAAATTTTTATGGCTCCCCATGTTTTGAACTAGTTTATCCATAGAACATCATTTTTACCTATCCATGATGGAACAATAGTGGAATTTGTGTTTCAAACATAGTAAATAGTAATCCTCTATCTTCCTGTCACCTCCTTTGTGTTCTAGGTCATGAACATCTTGATTCAAGCCCTTCATCCTCTTTGTTTGGGTTGAAATCAAATCCCCTTGTAATTACCCTATTTGTTCACTAGCGCACATTGAGAAAGAATTTAATTTGTTTAGAGAGTCTCACTATCTATCCAAATACTTCCTAGATATGATACATTTTATGTTCAATAATCATTTAAAACCCCAAGTGTTTGAACCCTTTCTGAAACTCTAATATAGACATGAAATCATCTGTTTGTCTCTGGCTTCCCAAATTGATAATGGATCATGTGGAATTAGTGATTATCCATTGGATGTGTTGTTAATATGATCAATATATAACAAAAATAACACATTTAATCATGTGTATAATTTAAAATAAACAACTCCAAATGTTTGGGGAGGGTCATCAATATTCCATAATCATTCCTTTATTTATGGTTAAGATAAAGTTACCTAAGTATAAACAATAATGATTGAGAATTATAACTTTATTGGCCTTTAGTAAGTATCCTACAATCCATTATATCAAATGGTAAGCTTT
Source organism: Viscum album (assembly GCA_963277665.1). NCBI lineage: Eukaryota > Viridiplantae > Streptophyta > Magnoliopsida > Santalales > Viscaceae > Viscum > Viscum album. The sequence continues at coordinate 115,128,933 of OY728154.1, forward strand.
AATAATTTTTCCGTATCCATGGGGTAGACCTAGTTGGCATGAATTTTCCTATTCTTTTATGGATTGGTATTCAACAACCAGAGATTCCACCTCTAGATCCCTAGCCTCAACCACTACAAACTGATCCCTAAATTGGTTTAAGATCATTAATTGATTATTGAAAATTACTAAATTATCTATCATATACTCTTAAAAATGAGTGACCTCCTCCTTTGTCAACTAGAGCACCTTGGTTCCCTCAAACATCATTGTGTACCAAGAAATAAAAAACTCCTTCCACTAAACTCATGCCCATTCTATGATAAAATACCAAGCTAGGGTTTGGAGGATGATAGAGTCTACTCATCTAGTACCCAGGAAAAATATAAAATTTCAAATATATCACACCCAGTTTGGATGTTCGTCCCATGGAGTTAGAGTAATTAAATTCCACACACTCCTCTATGCCCTATGTCAAACAACCCGGTTCACCTCAGTAATGTCTAAGATAAAATCCATTAGTTCCTCATGTTGTGTAAGATCATACTTAGGGATGAATTCCAACACATCAATGGAGGAATCATATAAATAAATTTCCAAAATAGTTTTATTCCCCACGTCTAGAGGAAAATCATCCTTTCTAGATCCTTCTCCCAAAACAAGAGTCACTCCAACCTCTTGTGGCACCTATGAGGCAGGCCGAGCCACCACAACCTCCTCGACCATATCTGTTAGTGGTGAAATCCTGACCACCTCCATTGAGGAATCCACTATATAATACACCTCATATGACACCAATTTTTTTGGACCAAATACCACATCCTCCTCAACCACTTTCACTAACAGTATAGCCTCAACCATTTCTATTGTGACTATGGTGTCAGTCATTGCTTCCTCAATTGTATGCTCCGTTGACTTAAGTGTCAACACTAGTAGATGAGACCCCAACATAGTTTTCACTACCATATAAAGTACAAGGTCATACAAGTGTAAATTATGGGAGGAAAATAAAAAATAATAAAGTTAATGGTGAGAAGGATTATAAGAGATGTACATGATGACCAGTAACTCAGAGAGTTTCACCAGCTATCCCCTGAGCCACAACACCCCCCGATAGTCGACACCCCAACATTCAAAATCTTCCCAATGGATGGATGTTACAAATACACATATAAAGGAATAAATAAGTCATTATAATTTCAAAAAAACATCCTCAAACCCATATGAGGAAGGAGGGGCCACCAGGTTTCACTTAGAGTTTCTAAGCATTCAACTCAATCATAGGCTCCACATCAATAATGGATGGTTGCCTGCATGTGACCATAACATTAGGGGGGGCATTCCCACTCCATCAAGGATATAGATCCATTCTTCTCTAGAAAGTGTTCTTCTTTAACCTCCGCTTTATCCATTATCACTAACTACTTCAGAAGTGAAAAAATATTTCGACTTAAATTTTAGAGATTTGCTACTAGTCAAGACAGTAAATATCATAAAATTTAATTGATCAACTAATTGATCTCCCACCCCAAGGTATTCCTAGTTGGAATAACTACCCTAGAAAAAATTCCCCAACCGATCCATCTATCTTGTACATGATGGAATACAATTTATCTAAAGGAATATCAAAATGAGAATACATGTCCAGGATTACCTTCACCTAGCTTGTCATGGGATAAACACCACTGTGAGAGTAGACCATATCTTCGAGGTCTATAATATATTACATCACATCATCCTGATGAACTCGGAATCCATCCTTCACGTGAACTCATCTAGTATGATTTATCCTATCATCATGAACGCACAATCACAACCCATTGGGAGAGTTGATTTCTCTCTAGATCCCCCAACTCTCTTAGGCATCAGGGAAAATAGAATCATTTGGGATATCAGGACGATGCTTCTGCTTCCCCAGACCATAGAATCATGTCCTTAAAACCACCTTATAGGGTCCACTATCCTTCTAAGGGTGTTTCCTTAATATTTTCAGGCTTATTACTACTCCCCATTCAAGAATTCAATGAGCTATGACTGTTATACCCCTTGTTATCAGCCCAACCATGCCTCCTCGGTGTGATCTACCCACTAAAACATGCCCCAGTCCTGTGGCTACATGGAACCTTTTTCATTATCCACTTGAGTGGATAATAGCCTCAATATCTCCCCATGACATGAACTTTCCTCACTGATCATTTAATGACCCGTCTCCTGGGACTCGTGCCGTGACTACCCCAAGCCCGCCTTCCATAGGCCAGGGGATGGTGACTAGCACCAGAAAGGCATATCCCTATAATGGGAAGTCATTACCTTAAAAACTATACAAAATCATAGAGTAGAATGAAAAAATAAGCAACCACAAAGTAAACTACTGTAGTAAGAGAGTTCTAAAAGTATAGGGGGCTGGAATACAAGCCCAACCGGAAAAGTACAAGTATAACTGAAAAGTATAAACAAGTAAAAAGTATAAAGTAGCTCCTGGATCATCCACCATGGATCCTACCTGAAGTGTAGGTACAACTCACAATCAGTAGTCCCTGTGTCATGTCACACCAAATGGTCCACCTTCGAGTACCGTCCAGTCCTGGCTCTCTCAGCCTCGATCAACGCTGTATGTCATCTGCACAAGACACAACAAGGTGTGGGCATAGCCTGTGTAGGGGTGAGTATAACAATACTCAATAGGGACCCTGAGAACCCGTAGGTTCCCTAGAGTTTCACAAAAGAAAATACCAAAAAGAAATACTACAACTCTACTTAGGTATATGCCCATACATGTACCTAAGTTATCAAGATATACTTATCTCTTACATGAGGGAATAATACCACAAAGGTAACACCATGAAGGTAGAAATACCACATAGGTAACACCACTGAGATAGAAGTACCACACAATTAACACCACAAAGACATCACCACAAATATAGAAGCACCACATAGGTAACACCACGAAGCTAGAAGTACCACACAAGTAATACTGTGAAGTCAACACCACGAAGGTAAGAGTACCACACATGTAACACCATGAAGATAGAAGTACCACACAGGTAACACCAAGAATACCGAAGTACCACTCAGGTCACACCATGTAGAAAACACCAAGAAGGTAGTAGTACCACACAGGTTACACCACAAAGATAGAACTAACACATAGGTAACACCAAGAAGATAGAAGTACCACACAGGTCACACCACGTAGGTGAATAGACTCAGCTCACAATCATGTATAACTTAAGTACATAAATACATATGATTAGTCGTAAGGTAGATCATCTTATTCTATTAAGTAGCACTGCTTCTGACTCAGATTGGATTGATAGGTAACTAACCCTAGCTTACCCACACAAGATCTGACCCACATAAGATCGATAAGTAACTAACCCCCGCTGACGCACACAAGATCTGACCCACATAGGATCAGTATGTGATAACCCACATAGGATCACTTAGCACTGATCCACATAGGATCTGACCCACATAGGATTGGTAGGCGCTAACCCACATAGGATCACTGAGCACTGACCCACACAAGATCGTTGTTCTTTCTTTACGTTACTGCCCGCCACAAGATTCCTCGCACTCGGTGTGCTTGAGTTCCTTAGAATCTGCCCCTAGAGATATCGGTCGTACCTTAACCACCACTAAGCTCCACAAAAGAAGTAACCCAAAGGACCATCATGTCGTAAGGGTTCCAACACGACAGACGGTGCATCAATTGGATGCCTGATCTGTGGGTTATAAGTGTTTTAGTTCTGAGGGCCTAGTTGGATTCTAGTTCGATCCAACCTGACCATACTCTCACTATCTATCAAACTAAATTTTAGTATACCAAAAGCACCATATTTCTCCAAGTATCCCAACTCTGTAGATGGTTCATCAAACGGACGTCCAGTTCTCAAGATATGACCCTTTTAGTGTTCCTGGGTCCGGACCGACCCAGTCTGGGCTGGGCCGCAGTGGGCTCGGACCGCTGGGCTGAGGTTAGGCTTGGCTGGCCAGGGGGAGGGGGGGGTGGCCTGACCCCCAAGGGGGCGGCCCGCTGGGCTCGCGCAGCCCGTCCCGCGATGTCGTGACCCGTTTGGCACACGCGGCCCGACCCGTGGTGAAGCGCGACCTGACCCGAGGTGGGGTGTCATCCAACCTAAGGTGGAACATGGCCCAGCCTGAGGTAGGGCGTGGTCTGGTCTGAGGTGGAGTGCGGCCCGACCTGTGGTGGGGCGTGGTCCAGTCCAAGGTGGAGGGTGGCCCACTGGTAGTGCGGTCTACCAGAGGTGGCACCGAAGGGGCACAACCCCCTTCCGTTTAGAAGACCAAGTGGCAGTGCCGATTGGCACTGCCAATTCACCTACAGGAGCCGAGTGGGTCCCTCCACCATGGCATTAAAGCCGTAGATCCACCGGAGGTGCGTTGGTCACATCGCCCTCGACTTCTGTGGTCGGCTGGTGTGCTGGCCGCCTCTTTTGTTCACCACAGCTAACGAGCCGTCGCCGGTTCCTCCAGGGGCGTGCGACGGCATGCCGCACCTCCTCCGTGGCTGGTCGGTGTCGGCCGCTCTGTTAACCTTCGTAGCTTAGTGCCGTGGCCTTCTCTCGTGGTGTGCGACGATGCACCGCCTCCCTTGTAAATGGTCGGTGCCACCTTGCTGGCAGTATTCCACAGAGAGCACATGGATAGCATGGTAGTGGAGGGTCCGGGCCAGGTTCATTATTCCGAAGCCCTCCGCGATAGCTTGTAATCATGAGGGAAGATTAAAGGGTTAAAGGAATTCATTTTAATTAAACAAAAATCAAACCCCTACCTTGTAAACCCGTTGGAAAACGTCCGCGCTTGAAGGTGGATCAGTGATCTTCATTCACACCATAGGCTTCCAACAATGCTGCTTTCACGTCATCCTTTGGTTTGAAGTTTGGTGTTGCTCGTCACCACTCACCAGAACCAGCTCTGTCCTCCAATGGTTTGGCATCACGATACTCCTTCAGCACTTCATTGCTTGGCGAAGCTGTGCCGAGACCCATCCCCAAGCTTCATATAAATAGGGGAGGGGGAGGGTGTCTAATGATGTTGGGAATTAATGGGGGCTCATTAATTAAAAAGCTTCCTAATTCTCCAATGATACTATTACATAGTAATGAAAGGTCAATACATTTATTGGATTGACACATCGTTGGTCCCACACTCTGTTTGTCTGTTGGAGGATATGAAAGAAAATAAAATAATAAAGTTATTTTATTTTATTTATTTTAAAAATTCACAAAACATAACATTTTCTCCAGACTTAATGTGGTCAAAGTAAAGTCTCCCTTAAGTGAATCTCGGTTCTATAGATTCAATGGTGACATCATATTTTTAATCCGAGCACCGGTTCAAAAGTTAGAAAATGCCGCTCACACATAAAATGAATGTACCTAAAGAAAAGTTCATAAATTAATTTCGGGAACTATGGGACTCGGAATCACATGCTGTTAATTTTCACAGACTCATAATATAATTTAAAAAAAATTACTTGGAAAATTCAGGTTTTTACATTCTCCCCACCTTAGGGCTTTTCATCCTCAAAATCCACATCATAGACTAAGAAAACAAATGGGGGTATTGAGCATGAATTTGGGCCTCCCACTCCCATGTGCTCTCTTGGAGATTCCCATGATTCCAGCGAATGCGCAGAAGAGGTATCAAATACCCATGAAGGAATCACTTCTATTGATCCTCAATCTCCACTAGAACCTCCGTAAACGTCACCCCATCATCAAAGTCTAGCTCGCCGTGGTCGATGATGTGTGCTGGATCATGCACGTATCTCCTCAGCCAAGATATGTAGAAGACGTCATGCACTCTCTCCAACTATGGTGGCAGTGCAAAGTGGTATGCCACCTCTCCAATCCTCTGAAGTATCAGAAATGGTCCGATAAACCTCGGTGATAATTTTCCGCCTCGGCCAAATCTTTGTGGTCCTTGCTGAGTGGAGACTCACAAGAATACATGGTCCCCCTCTTGGAACTCGAAAGGTCTCCGTCTCCTATCAGAGTAAGACATCGGTCTGCTCTGTGCAGTCTTCATCCACTCCTAGATGATCTGCACCTTCTCAGTGGAAGCCCATACCAACTCTGGACCCATAAGTGCTGACTCCCCTAGGTCTATCCAGTATAGAGGTGATGTTCATGGTCGACCATAAAAGGCCTCAAATGGTTCCATACCGATGGTGGAGTGATAATTGTTTTTGTATGAAAACTCCACCAAGGTAAAGTGATCCTCCCAACTACGGCCAAAATCTAGGACGCAAGCACGAACCATGTTCTACAGTGTCTGTATGGTCCGCTCTGTTTGACCATATGTCTGTGGATGAAAGGCGGTTCTCAGATGTAGATGAGTCTCGAATGCCTCCTACAACACCTTCCACAATTGGGAAGTAAAATGTGTGTCATAGTAATAGATGATCATCTATGGAACCCCACAGAGTTGCAAAATACCCTATACGTAGAGTCATCCCAAGCCCTCTACAGATCCCTTCTCTCAAATAGGTAGTAAGTGGGATAACTTGGTGAGTCAGTCAATGATCACCCAGATGGAATCATGTCCCCTAGATGTATATGGAAGCCCTGTCACAAATTCCATAGAGATTCCATCCCACTTCCACTCCGGAACCTCTACTGGATGTGCTAAGCCTGCAGGAACCTGATGCTCAGCCTTCACGTTCTGACCAGTGAGGCATAGAGTCACAAACTCTGCCACTATTTTTCTAATCCCTGGCCACCAGTGCTGATGCCATAGGTCCTGGTACATCTTCGCCACACTAGGATGTACCGCCAGAGGGGATGTATGGAAGTCCCTCAACACCTACTCCTGTAGCACTACCAGTACTATGGTACGTCCTCTAAAAAAGATGACGTGCTACCCACCTTTAGAAAATCCATCAGGTGCCTGTCCTAAGGATATCTGAGCACGTCGAGCCTTGTAGTCAATGTCTCCAAGCTGTGCCTCCCTAAATCGCTAAAGGAGTGGGGGAGTGACTATCATAGATGGGAGGTATGCTGCTCCATCTCTATCCATGAAGGATATCAGCATCACAACTAGTTGCTCTATCACCTCACTCAATAGCTGTATACCAGACCTCCTACTGAGTGCATATGTTACCACATTCCCCTTCCCAGGAGTATATACTATCTCAAAGTCATAGTTCTTGAGGAAATCTAGCCATCACCACTATCTCAGGTCCAGGTCCTTCTCTGAGAAGATATACCTGAGACTCTTGTGATTAGAGTAGATGGTAAAACGTTCACCCATCAAGTAATGTCGCCACATATTCAGGGCGAAGACCACTTCTACTAAATACAACTCATGGGTAGTGTAGTTCTGCTTGTGTTGTCTTAGCTGTCATGAGCCGTGGGTGATCACTGATCACTCTTACATCAGGAAACACCCAATTCTAGTCCCTGATGCGTCATAGTAGAATACATACCCAATGCTCTTTTATGGTATCCTCAAGATGGGGGCACTCATTAGTCTCCACCACAACTCCTAAAAACTCAATTGTCATCTCTCTGTCCATACGAAAGGTTGTCCCTTCTTCATCAACGCTGATGAGGGTGCCGCAACTTTGTAAAAGTCAGGCATGAATCTCTGGTAGTATCCAACCAACCCCAGGAAACTACGCACCTTGGTCACACTCTTGGGTGGATCCTAAGAAAGAACAACCTCTATCTTTTATGGATTCACTAAAAATCTAGCCTCTGAGATAACATGTCCTAGAAAGTGGACATCTCATATCCAAAACTGGAACTTTGAGAGCTTACCATAAAGTTGGTGCTCTTGAAGTCTATCTAGAACTATCTGCAGATGATAGGCATGCTCCTCCTCTGTTACTAAGTATATCAAGATGTCATCGATGAATACCACCACAAAGTGATCGAGGTATGGTTGGAAGATCCTATTCATGAGTCCCATGAACACTGCTGGGGAATTGGTCATGCCAAATGGCATAACCAAGAACTCATAGTGGCTATATCAACATTTGAAGTCCATCTTCTGCACATCCTCATATCATACTCTGAGCTGATGATAGCCTAATCTGAGGTCTATCTTAAAAAACCAATGATCTCCCTTCAGCTGATCGAAAAGATCATCAATCCTCGAAAGTGGATACTTGTTCTTCATGGTCACCTGGTTCAGGCACCGATATTCCACATAGAGTCTCAAACTCACATCTGCCATCTTGGAGAACAAAATTGAGGTTGCCCATGGAGAAATACTGGGCCTTATAAAACCTTTTCTCTGTAAGTCCTCCAACTATAACCGTAACTCATGAAACTCTGCGGGATCCATCCGATATGCTGGTATAGATATTAGTTCCATATTGGGGTACATGTAGATGTAAAAGTCTACCTCTTTGCATGGAGGTAGTCCCGAAACATTATTAGGAAATACATCGGCATACTGGTCCACCACTACAGGATAGACCGGACTCTCAATATCTACTGATCCAAGGGTAAGGCTAGCCAATTGATTTATGATCGGATACACCCTACTTTTGGTAAGTACATCCTATGATGCAAAGGTTCCCTTCTCCTCGATGAAGGAAAACCTGGTCCCATCCTTGTGGACACACCGCACTTTTCACCTAATACAGTCAATCTGGGCATGGACTATGGAGAACCAGTCTATACCCAAGATGACATCGTAAGGCCTCAATGCCACTACTTGAAGATCCCATCCAAAATTCTCACCTCTTAGAGTAATCTCACACTACCGAAACCAGGGTGTAATCATCAAATCTTCTCCCATAGGAGTCTCTAGCCGTAAGGATCGAGCCAATGGCTCCACCGAAATCTCCGAGCGCTAAACGAGGGCCATGGAAATAAAAGAGTGACTGACACTTATGTCTATAAGTACTGCATCCAAGGTGGAGTAGATACAGATAATACCTCTAATCATCTTCAGAGCACCGTGGTCATAGGCCTCAACTTCCTGGAGATAAGATCATCCCTGTACACCCTCCCCCTATAGTTGGGGTGGACCACCTGAAGGTGGTGGCCGTATAACCTTGAATCGCCACCCACCACCTGCTTCATGGATAGCTCCTCTATCACATTCGCCTATTGCCTGAAGACCTCCTCGATCAAATATCTTCCACCGACTCTGTGGTCCCTCGACCATCTACTGGTCATCTGTATGGCGGGTCGGTCAGTCACGAGCCATGCGACCCTACGCGCTGCACGTGTAGCACTTCCTACTCCTCAGCTGTCCTCCTCTATCCCATAAGCCCCTCACCACCGACCCTGTATCATGAAGTTTTCAACCATAAGGTCTAGTTCGCTTGGGCCCCTGTGTCATCTACGTACTGCCTACTATAGATGACTCTGCTACCTAACGTCTGGTGGTGGCTCTCACTATTGGAGCCTACTTATCTATGAAGCTCTCCACCGAACATGATCGCTCTAACACCCTAGCCAACATCAGAATGATGAGCGATATCATCAATGCTCTGATCTCTCATCGGAGACCCTACTCAAATGTCCGGGCCCTGAAGAAAGGGTCTTGTACCATGTCGGTGGAATAGCATGAGATATTAGTGAACCTCATCGAGTACCGGGCCACAATCATGCTACCCTACTGTAAGTGCATCAACTCCTGTATGTAAACTAAGCGTAGAGTCACTGGGACAAACTCTGCCCAGAAAAGGCTCTTGATGTATGCCCAAATGAGGGTCACCTTGTCCAGTATCTAGAGCACCAAGATCCACCATCAACCTGCTACTGCCTAAAAGAGACTAGCTTTTAGGATCACAATAAGGTTAGCTGGTGTCCCTACTAAGCGGAAAACTCAGACTACAGTCTCCAGCCAGTCCTCAGCTGCTTGCGGGTCCATCATGCCTCGGAACCTTAGAGGCCTCTGTCGCTGAAACTTGCACAACGTGCTTAGTCGGCATACACCCTATATTAGTGGGGATAGTGGTAGTGGATTTCCAATGAGTAGTGGTGCTTCTGGTACTCCACCCGAAGGAGCTAACACCGTAAGAGGGCACTGCACCGAGGTCCTATCACTCGGTGGGATATCATTATGTACTCTCTCAGGAATCCTAGATGGCTATCTACATGGAGACATCCTGGAAGAAAACAGTTGTGCCATGGTCAATAAGTTATACCTAGTGAGATGACTCAAAGAGATCACAATAAAGACTTTTCAAAAACATACACAATCAGTGTTTCCGTGCACTAAGTCGGAAATCAAAATTCAGGGTCCTGGTGTTTGGATACGTCGGCCGCTGCACCAACACTGGATTCTCCAAACTGAAAACCACACTCATAACACTTAACACTATTGGCACAAAGAAAAGGTCAGAGTCCTAGTTCATTGGTAGAACCGACTCCTCTGATACCACTTTGTCACAACCCATCTCCCGTGGCTCGTGCCGTGACTACCCCAAGCCTGCCTTCCATAGGCCATGGGCTGGTGACTAGCACCGGAAATGCATATCCCTATAACTGGAAGGAATTTACTTTAAACTTGTACAAACAAAAAGAGTATAATGCAACAAGAATCAACCACAAAGTAAACTGTTGTAGTAAGAGAGTGATGAAAGTAGAGGGGTCCAAAATACAAGACCAACTGGAAATGTACAAGGACAACTGAAAAGTAAAAATAGATGAAAAGTGTAAAGCAACTCCTAGATCATCCACCACAGATCCTACCTAAAGGGTAGGTATAACTCAGAATTAGTAGTCCCTGCGTCACATCATGCAAAATGATCAACCTCTGAGTACCGTCCAGTCCTGGCTCGCTCAGCCTCGATCAACACTGTATGTAATCTGAAAAATACACAACAAGGTGTGGGCATAGCCCATGCATGGGTGAGTATAAAAATACTCAGTAGGGACCCTGAGACCCCATAGGTCTCCTAGAGTTCCACAAAGGAAATACCACAAAGAAAGACTTCAACTCTACTTAGGTATATGCCCATAAATATACCTAAGTTATCAAGATATACTCATCTCTTACATGAGGGAAGAATAACACAAAGTTAATACCACGAATGTAGAAATACTACACAGGTAACACCACTAAGATAGAAGTACCACATAGGTAACACCATGAAGACATCACCACAAAGGTAGAAGCACCACATAGGTAACACCACGAAGCTAGAAGTACCACACAAGTAACACCGCAAAGACAACACCATGAAGATAGGAGTACCACACAAGTAACACCACGAAGATAGAAGTACCACACAGGTAACACCATGATGATAGAAGTACCACACAAGTCACACCACGTAGACAACAACACGAAGGTAGGAGTACCACACAAGTTACACCACGAAGATAGAAGTACCACTCATGTAACACCATGAAGATAGAAGTACCACACAGGTCACACCACATAGGTGAATAGACTTAGCTCACAATCAGGTATAACTTAATTACATAAGTACAGATGATTAGTCACAAGCTGGATCATCTTATTTTGTTATGTAAAACTACTTCTAACCCACATGGGATCGATAGGTAACTAACCCCCATTGACCCACAAAGGATCGGTATTCTCTGACCCATATAAGAACACTGATCATTGACCCACATAGGATCTGAACCACACAAGATCTATATGCATTGACCCACATAGGATCACTAAGCACCGACCCACAGAAGATCGTTGTTCTTTCTTTATGTAACAACCTGCCACAGGATTCCTCACACCCGGTGCACTTGAGTTTCGCAGAATCTTCCCCTTGAGATATTAGTCATACCTCTACCACCACTAATCTCCATTAAGGAGTAACCCAAAAGAACTTTCTTTTGTAAGGGTTCCAATGTGACAGATGGTGCGTCAATCAGATGCCCGGTCTGTGAGTTATAAGCATTTTAGTTCCAAGGGCTTGGTTGGATTCGGGTTCGTTCCAACCCAACCATACTTCTACAATCTCCAAAACTAAAGCGGAGTATACCAAAAGAACCATCTCGCTCCAAGGATCCCAACTCCGTAGATGGTTCTTCGAATGGATGTATGGTTCTTAAGATATGGCCCTTTTAGTGTTCCTGGGCCTTGGTCCGGTGCGACCCGGTCTGGGATGGTCCGTGGTGGGCTCAGCCTGCTGGGCTGAGGTCCGACCCGATCTGCCAGGGGGGCGTGGCCCGAACCGTAAGGGGGCAGCCCACTGGGCTTGCATGGCCCGACCTACGATGGCGCGACCCAACCCGTGGTGAATCACGACCCAACCCGAGGTGGAGCACGGTACAGACCAAGGTGGAGTGTGGCCTGGCCTGAGGTGGGGCGAGGTCCAGTCTGAGGTGGAGCATGGACCGACCCGTGGTGGGGTGTGGTATGGTCCGAGGTGGAGTGTGGCTCACTGGTAGCATGGTCCGCCTGATTTGGCACCGATGGGGTGCGACCCCTTTCCATTCAAAAGACCAAGCAACAATGCCTATTGGTGCTACCAAGTCACCCACGGGACCCGAGCGGGTGCCGCCACCGTGGCATTGAAGTCGCAGTTCCACCGGTGGTGCAATGGTCATGCCGCCCTCGCCTTCCATAGCCGACCGATGTGTTGGCCGCCTCTTCTATCTGCCACAGCTGACAAGCCATGGCCGGTTCCTCTATCGGCGTGCGATGGTGCGCCGCACCTCCTCCGTGGCTGGATGGTGTCGGCCGCTCCGCTGACTTCTGCGACATAGTACCATGACCTTCTCTTGCGGCATGCAATAAAACACCACCTCCATTTTAAATGGTCAGTGCCACCATGCCAGTTGTATTCCATATAGAACACATGGATAACAAGGTAGCGGAGGGTCCGGGCCGAGTTCGTTTGGCCCGAGCCCTCCGCGTTAGCTTGTAATTACAAGGGAAGATTAAAGGGTTCAAGGAATTCACTTGAATTAAACAAAAAGAAAACCCCTACCTCATAAATCCATTAGAGAATGTCTGTGATTGAAGGTGGATTAGTGATCTTCGTTCCCACCATAGTCTTCCAACGATGCCGCTTGTACGTCGTCCTTCGGTTTGGGGTTTAGTGTCGCTCATCACTGCTCACCGGAACCGGCTCCATCCTCCAAGGGTTTGGCATCTCGGTACTTCTTCAGAACTTAGTTTATTGGCGAAGCTATGCTAACAACCCTCCCCATGCTCCATATAAATAGGTGAGAGGGAGGGTGACTAACGATGTTGGGAATTAATGGGGGCTCATTAATTAGAAAGCTTCACAATTCTACAACGACACTATTATGAAGGAATAAATGGTTAAGACATTTAATGGCTTGACACATCACTGGTCCCACACTCCGTTTTTCCATTAGAGGATATGAAAGAAAATAAAATAATAAAGTTATTTTATTTTATTTCTTTTAAAAATTCACAAATCTTAACTTTTTTCTAGACCTACTATGGTAAAAGTAAATTATCCCTTAAGATAATATCAGCACTGTGGATTCAATGGTACCCTCATAATTTTAATCCAAGCAACAATTCAATAGTTATAAAATGCCACTCATGTGTTTACTAAATGTACTTAAAAAAAGTTCAGAAATTAATTTCGGGCACTTCGGGCCTTTGAATCACGTGCCATCAATTTTTAAAGACTCATAATAATTCTACATAATTTTAAAAAAAAATTACATGGAAAATCTGGGTCTTTACAAAGCATATATTAAAAAAATATTCCATATGCAATTATGGTTAGAAACAACTCATTATTCCATTTTTCGTCTTCCTGTGTGAGCATTATTCATATCTACTAATGAACATAAGAAGGATGCTTAGTATGTACCCATGTGCACACTATTAGAGTGAGACTATGAAATCACTTGAACTGACCCCAAATTGGTATAGAGCATACAGTTCAAAGATTTCATTACTGTCCACCATCTCCAACAGTACACCACCTTGGAAGGCAAGGTGGTCTGACCATTTGTCCCCTATTCATGATCCATAGTTCTAATAGGGGGATGGGAGGATGATGATGTAGTCTTGCTGCATGATCCCCATTAGAATTCCAATTGAATCTATCTTGAGAGGGCTATTCCTAGTAATGTTTATCTATGATTTTTGAATTTTGGAAATTAAGGGGGGATAGGTTTTGGTTACACATACATCTAATGTGTGTGGTGACCCAATCATAGAAGAAATAGATGGGGCCATACACATAAAATGGGTTCGTTCTCTAAATTATGTTGTGTAGAATATTGTACAATTTCTCCATCATTGGCACAACTAGTTTGATACACTATTGTGTTACCATCATTGCTACCATAACTAATGTGCTCAGTTTCACCCCCATGTGAGTGTAACAGACCAGAAGCATCCACCCACACATTATCATTATAATGAAACATGTAAGTCAAAATGAAAAGGGATCAGTATTGAAATTGTATCCCCACTATAAATATTGTATCACTCCAAAAAAACTTTGGTACGAGCACTCTTTAGCTTGCTGGGATACCTTCATATAGTAGTGTGACATACTTGGGAGCCTATTCATAGGCTTGTTCAAAAAATATCAAGACCAATTTTGGAAATGTATATCTATAATTGATGGATTTTCCTCACTCTACCCCTTTAAAAAGAACATAATAACCCTTTATATGGATTGTATCTACTCCTGATCATCCCAAAAATCCTATATGGGGAGGAAATCATTATATATTTCCCCCGAGATAGGGATTTTCATAGACTAAAAATCATCAAAAATATTGAATCCAACCTTCCTATGGTACATGTGGAATGTGTAGGTCCCAAGTAACAAATTTCTCAATAACATGAGCATGAAGTTCAGGTAGCGATAGATGTGGAACTGTGAATTCCACACCACTCCATACAAACCCAACCCCTTCAATTTCACATCAAACTCATGATAGGACCAGCACACCCAGTATACCTAGGAACACTCATCCATAAATATTTTCCCATTTCATAGATCACATTCATTGGTTTAGCCCTGGAGATGGTCCACCAAACCCGCCATGACAATTTTCTCATATTGAGGGGGAGGTTCCTCATCATCCAATGCTACCTTGTTGATGTTGTTAAATGGGTTTCAAAATGAATGGGTAGTGATTAATGAATCATCCTTTATAATTTTATTAACGGAAACTATATTCCACTAACACATCATTATTGGTATCTTGTACAAGTAGGTAGGTGCATCCTGATTAGCACTGGGGATGAACACATCATCCTTCAACCTGAATCCATATATCTTGATACTCTTGAAAAGAAAATACTCCTATTGTACTTACTTAAATAATTAGGTGAGTGTATTGAAATATTATTTTATTCATAATCTCTCCCTAATCCCGAATCTCCATCCATCTCCCCAAATTGAGAAGCAACTTCCTCAATACCCTCATCTTCTATCTTACAAGACATATAATGTTTTTACAATTGGTTCGCGAAGTTCTAGTTTTGAAGGTTGAGTTTGGAAAAGTTTATTGGGTTAATAGTCTACTCAGAAAAGTATGTTCTTAGAAGTATATTAATGGAATCCTATTAACAAAAGATCCATTCTTGGAGGAGTAAAGATTTTCATGAGTGGTAAGGATTGAAATCCTATAATTCTCACGAAGGTCTTGAGTTTCATGAAAAGTGACCGAGGGACTATCTTACAAAAGAAGATCATGGTCCCCCCATGGACCCCTGAACTTATTTATAGGTATAAGTCCAAGAATATTTTCATAAATAGGGCTCACAAGTTTCAAATATTAGACAATTTTCCCTAATAATATGATCCTCCTCTAATGTGACTTCTCCCATTCTTAGGGGGGATAAAAATTTTATACTGAAAAACACCTGTCATAGAGGATGTTGATGAAGGAATGGATAATTTGAAGTGAATCTGGAACAAAAAAATCAAAACTCCAACTAAGGATCTATGTTTTTGAAGGTCAAAAACTTTATCAATGTGTTTAGACCATGAAGGATTATGGTTCACCATATAAGTTGAGGTAGTAACATTCGTGCAATGTATACACATTCATAGAACATCATTTCTCAATTATAACCTCCATGAAATCCATTTTTGAGTTAGTACACTTCATGAAACATAACTCCCAACCTTTTAAATTCCTATAAATATCTCCCTATATCCCATATTTCATATGATGCAACCTTTTGAATTCTAAAAAAGGATTTGAATTCATGAAACTCCAACCTTCATGAAAAAATGTGACAAGGATTCCCATAGGTATGCATCTTTCACAAACAACATCACATGGGTTCTTAAGGGACTATAACTATGGTATAGATGAATTTTATAAATTTCCATGGCCATGGAATTTAGATAAGTCCATTTGTGGCTCTTGGGGTTTCACAAGATAATTATTCTTCATTAAACCAACTCTATGGGAACCAAGAATTTAATCTGAGGTGGGTTAAACCTATTTACTAAATGTTAAACCTTCACACGACCCTTTCCCTTCATGAAACCCCTTCCCTTTGTGAATTAATCTACCTTCTAGAACACCAAACCTTTATGAAACCCATCCACCAATATTTTCCATAATACCTCCTTTTTTTAGACACCTTTTTGTGAACTCTGAGTGCCTAAGAGCCCTATACACATCCAAAACATGTTCATCTACACCTCAATATTCTACGCCACCAGTATCATCAACCCTAGTGTCTAATACCTTTTATTAAATCATATACTAGACCATTACCTTCACTTTTCATCATAATCATTGGTACCTTAATTCCTCTTACTGCTAATAATTTCCACCCTAACATCGGGACCCCAAATTGCCACTCCTCCATGGTAGTGTTTATGTCATACACAACCCAGAGGTACATGATTAGTAGATGAATAAGCCCCAAATATAGAATAATCAATGTAAAATTACCTCCTTTCCTGGTAGGTATTTTTATGTCGTATCTTTATTTCATACCTAGAAACATTCCCCTTATGTGCAGGCCCCCACAACATCCAAGTTGCATGATGTAAAATTGCATACTTCTTGACAATGAAATACATGTTACATTGGATATATCAAGGAATTCAAAGAAGGTATGAGTGAATTTAGACAAAAAAATATCATAAATACACCTAAGGTTCGATGTTCTCAATGGAAAAAAACCATCACGAATGAGGAGTGACTCACAAAGGCCATCTGGAGGCTGTGAAAGTTATGGTGACAACTTCTATGATGCGTATTCCCATTCACAAATCTTTTCACCCTGATTCAAAACTTTTTCAAATGTATTTTTGGGGAAATAAATTTCATAAAATGGGATTAACCATTTTATCCATTCTAATAAATATCCCCTCTATTCAAATTTTATGGGGAAGCAAACTTTGATCTTCCAAAAATGGATCTAAAATCATAAAACTTTATCCTTCATAAGAAAAAAGGGGATATGGATTCCCAAATGTACCTATATTTTACTAAAAAACCTCCCATGGATTCATGAGGACCTCATACCATGGTATAGATTCATTTCATGAAGTTATATTCCCTTTTCTTTTGAAGAAATCCTTTTGTGGATCTTGAGGTTTTGTGAGATAAATATAATTTGTGAAACTAGTCTCATGGGAAAAAAGACTGTACTCCAAGGTAGGGACACCATGATTAAAAAAAGATACACCTTCAAGATAACCCTATCCTTTGTGTGCCACCAAATATTCATGAACCCCAAACCTTCACAAAACCCATCCTCTAGGCATCTTTAGGATGCCTCCTTTTAACAAAAACCATTTCAAAACATTTGTGTTTTAGGAGAACAAGTTACCATAAAAAACTAGTACATATGCACACCAAATTCCCATCAAACTGGTATCATCATACCTCATGTCTTCCCCCTTTCCTTCATGCATGACCTGGACCATTAAATTTTCTTTTATCCTAATCATTTTCACCCTAATGCCTCTTTCTTCTACTCATACGCACCCTAACATTGGAACCACTGATTATCACTCCTCCAGGGTAGGGTTAACTCCATGCCACACCCATAGGTGCATTTGAAGGATATGTATAAGTACTAAAGGTAGAATCATCAAGTGAAAATACACACATTTCCTAGTAGGGAGGTATTATGTTATATCTTTCTCTCCTACATGGAAATGGTCTCCCTCTGTGTAGATTCAAACAACATCTCTGATGTAAAATGTAAACCTTCCTATCCCAACATACAAGTCATATGATGTTAAACTACATGACAAAATCCTCATAACATGGTGTTAAACTGTAAGTCTTACCTTATGTGATAAATATAGGATTCCCCATGTATGATCCTAATGAGATAAATCCCCCTTCCCTATCATGAGATTATCCTACTCCTTCTAGAGTCTCACAACCATAATCCCCACACCATCTTCCCAACCATGGTATGGTCCTCTTATATTGGTAAGATTCCATGCATAATTCCCTCACCTTTCACAACATGAGTGTCCTTACATCATGATGAAAAGTAAATAGATTTGTCCGGTCAGATGACCTTAAATTAGGTCATTTAACTACATGGGTTTTAATCCCCGTTTCCTAATAGTGTACATAGGACACCTCCATGAGGTTCAATCCCAAAATCTGAAAAAACTAGGATACCAATTTGAGGTTCAATCCTGACACCCCACCATTACCATCAAATATGTATTTATCCACCCTAATAGGCAGAAACACTCAAGTGTTATCATATTCCCCCTTGGGGACTATTGGAACAAAAAATCCATCACATAACTAAAATGGATAGTTTTTAATGAATATAACATATGAAGAACACCAAAATACCCTTATTAGATTATTTAAGAGGTTTTATGAACCATTCAGTGAGTTCTGAAAAATATATACTTCCATGCACAACATAAATTCACCCCAAAAATGCTGTGTAGCTCTACAGATGATCTAGAGGATGATAGTATGAATAAGGTTGGTGCATGAAAAAAAGAATTATTTCACAAAAAGAACGAATTTATGAAAAACCCTTCATCAAAACATTCAAATTGGACACTAAATATGATGTAAAATAAATTTTTTTTATGTGTCCACACCATAGTGGTAAATGAAAAAGAAGTGTGCAACTCATATTCTGCACCCAAGGAGTTTTACACCAAGAGATGGTGACTTTTTATATAAATAGACCCCAACAATGGGGAGGATCTATGAAATATGGAGCGATGCTATGCTATTTGAAACTCTCATTCATCCATGACAACGTGAAAATAATTGATCATGGACCCTCAATGGTAGAGATGTTTTTTGACATACCTCTTATTGGTGAAAACATGACTTGGACTATGGTATAATGATCCCCTCTCAACTCCTTCTATTCCTTTTTGGGTTTACACAAAGATAATATTCCATTTAAAACTGTAAACTATGTGAAAATCAAATAGTTTCATGCAACCATTCCACTTAAATACATCAGTTTCCTTTATGTTAGAGCATTGTGATCAAGAAAATCATATAAGGAACACAAAAATGTTTCACAAAACAACTTATTGGTCTCACACTTGACACTCTATTTTCATCTAGTGCATACATTACCCTACCTGTCGCTTTTTATCTTATGTACCCTAAATCCCATTTCCTTTAAGAAATGGAACCCTAATACCGACCTCCTGATCGAGCACTCCTCCATGGTAGTTCCAATGAAATTTCCCACCCAAAGGTTCTTGAATAGTGATAACATAATCCCTATGAGTATAATTTTCAAGAGAAAGTATTCTCCCTTCTTGTTAGGAGGTCCTCATTTTGGATCTTCCTATATCCTTGGCGTGGGCCCCCTCAGGGATTGATCCCTTTCACGTCTAAGATAAATGATGTAAAACTTCCTAGATCCATTTCCTAGTCACATAATAATAAACTTCTTGAAAAAATCCACATTATATAGTGTAAAACATTAACCTTACCATGTGAAAAAATCACAATATTCCCTATGTATCATCATCATGGGATGCCACCCTCTCCCACCATTAAATACAAGGCACCCCTATAGGGAAGTTTATATGTGTAATCCCCACACCACCCCTTTTATATGAAATTTATGTGATAGTAGTATCCTTATCACATGATGTTAAATTTAATGGATTAGTCCTGTCAGATGACCTTAAACTATAGAATTGAACTACATGTGTTTTTTATCCCTATCTCTTAAACAAGGTACATAGGATGCCTCCCTGAGGTTCAATACTAACATTAGTAAACTAAGGTTTGATATCTTACCTAATAGGGACACACCTCCTGGATCTGCCTCTATGGTTTATTCTAATCCATATATTCCAAATCCACCTTCATGGGGTGTTCTGATCCATTGATAAACCTAGGTGTGACATCATCGCTCCTAGGGACATACCTTCTAGATCTGCCTCAATAGTATTTTCTTATCCATTCACTTTGGATCCAAATCCATGGGGCATTATGATCTCGCATATTGTACTAGTAATACAATAAACCTGTTCTTATCATGTCCCTATAAGATATTAACCTAGTGATCATCACTTCAAGATGTTAAACACACTCCATGGTCCATAATACCTACCCCATGCAATAAGAATGGGATTATTGATATAAAAAATCCATAGAAAACACACACCGCAGGTGTTATTACCTCATGATCGACATGGTATGCCTTGGGTTATGCACCTAATATTCCTCATATGAGATGACTTATAAATAGTAAGATTCACATGTTCCCAATAGAACCAATGTCCAAAAATGGAAAGAGATTCCGAATGTGACTACTCTTTTGACTAATTTTTGATTCCCATTTGAGAAAAAAAATGTAATTAACTGGAATCCACCTAGTGATAGAAAAGTGAATTAGTACTATGATCAAGACATAATCTATGAGGGAGACTCAGACTAATCAATGATCTCCAAGGATGAGTCAATGAAAGGAGGAACCGATATCCCATAATTTCATTTTGAACCAAGAGAAGACACCACTGAAGAAAGTGATGAAAATTTTCCAACATTGGAATGTTGTAATGTCAGGAAAGAAATCCAGAATGCAAGGATGTAAAGGTAACCCCAACAAAATAATTTGAAATAAAAATGGTGAACTCGACATGATAATATTCTCCTCAACAATGGTTACTAGTAATATTCAGGACATCAAGAAATTTTCATGTCACCAGATTCAAAAATATGGTGCCAGGTCCCACCATGAAAATGGTGGGCCATGTATGGGACTCACCTATGAATTGGGGTAGTTAGAATTTGGAATCCTGTTTTGGACCATTTTCAGCAAGGATACTTCTCTACTTCAGAAGATTAGATGGCATTGGGGAAATGGGAATCACTTTACCTATACCTATACTAACAACTAAATCAATATTCCCTAAAGCACTAAAGCTATAAGAAACCAACAACCCATCTCCCATTGGCACTAGTTTAGGAGAATCATTGATGTGGGAATCCCAAATGACAATACTTCCTCTATGGATTCCTCCTAATATTTTTCTATTAGGTGTCCATTCCCCATATCACCCTCTAAAATTATCCACAAGAGGGCGATCAATGCCTTTATTATATTAAATGAGCAGAAATGGTTCATTCCCATAACGGACATGGAACACCTGGACCTTGGGGAATCATTGCTTCATCAAAATTTCCACCCTCGAGGGCTATATAGGGGACACCACCACATATTTGGACAACAAAGCACTTTGGTAGTCTCTCTCCAGACTGATTTTATGACTCACTGGCATATACCAATGAGGTGGGGGAAGTTCAAGCCACCCCAGTTTTTAATTCTTCATGAGAGCTACCTAGGAGGGATACCATGTTACCTCATTAATTATAGCAATGACCAATCCCTCAGGCCAAAGATTATTTTGAATTCACCCCCGCTTCTCTAGCCCTGATCAAAATCTCCTAGAACAGATATCCAAAGAAGACCTTGGATAATTCCCAGAACGGGGAATATTCAATGGCTCATATGGCTCCTTCAACCACCAGTGCATCCCTTTAGACCCCTATGATAGGTGAATAGATATCCTTCTTTTTCCAATTGGTATTGATACCCCAACTACCTCACAAAAAATTTGGTTTGACACTTTCAACCGATGGAACCACCAACAATCATTATTGAACAACTCATGATGTATAAAATCAGAGTAGAGATCCTCCTTGATCTTTGAACAACTAGTATGGAGGTCCTCCCCATGATACCACTACTTATATTGTAGGTCCACCCTACTCTTTCAATAAACAGTATGGAGATCCTCCCTATAATCCTCATAGGGAACAAAGAGGTCCTCCCTATATTGTTTCCAACCAATGAAGAGGTCCTACCCACTCCATCAATGACCAGAGTATAGATACTTATAACTCCTTAACCAATCATTATAGAGATCCTCCAAATGATACCAAAAAATAGAGTAGAGGTCTTACCTACTCCTTTAATAGTCAAGATAGAGGTCCTCCCCATGTTAATACTAATCAAATTGGAGGGAATTCATGCTCGAACACCAATCAAAGAGGATTTCCTCCCTGATTCATTGATGGATTATACATAGTCCTCCCCATAATCTTACCAACCATAATAAAGGCCCTTCCTATATTGATGACATACCTTACCCTAAAGAACCATCCCAAGGATGGATGGAGAATACCCGCCATCAGAGATGGAATCTTGGAGAAAGGCAAGTCTTCGACGACCACATTGACCTCTCAGATTCCAAGGTGAATAATGAATCAATAATGGAGCCTTCACTAAAGATTCCAAAGTCTAGGATAGGTGCCCCAAAATTTAGATTCTTGATCCCTGAGGATGAGTTCTATAGGGTCTACATATCCCTCCATATGTACTTACAAGTGGAAGACATTCTGGATCCCTTCTAGGGGGTCGCATTGCACCCGCCTCCATCACCACCAGTTTCCATATTCTCTACATCCAAATGATATGTTAGAGAGATATCAAGTAATGGGGTGAAATATTTAGATTTATATCACTTCTTTGATCCACATTTGGACACCACATACCTCACACATGAGGAAATAGAGAACTCCCTTTCATATAGGGATGTGATGATAAGTTCGGCACCACCCTTGAGAGATTTCCTAACATGCATTGGATGTTTGATATGATCAGTGACTCTTCTCTACATATGGTATAACCTGTCAACATTATTAATGATTCCCATATCTTGGCCCACTCTAATCAGGTCCCAGTCAGACCAAGAGTAGGGCCCTTCCTCAGAGTAAGAGGTCTTGTGGGAGGATTTATATGTCGACCAATTGTATATGGTGTCCATGCCTCCTGAAACTCCAAAATTTGATATAATAGGGCAACACATAGAGGAATAGGTACTATATTTTTTAAAATTTAATTGGGATGCATTTCACCACCTCCATGATCATTAGTTGGATATATAAGGAGTTGGGAACAACTCGATGTCATCGAGCAGTTTTGTAGAACAGTTGAGATCACGAAACTCACAATGGACCAGTTCCTCTATTCATATAATTACTTCTAGAACCTTAAAAATTCACGTGTCAAGAGCCTCAAAATTATCCTCTGATTCATAGAAGAAGTGTCTCTACACTTACAAATCAGAGTATGGGGACAATATTCCATTTTCCATTTCAACCCAATCCTATGATAATCTGGTCTCAATATCGATTATAAAAGTTCCCCTATAAGAAATATAATTTTAAATATGGTTATCCCCAACATCTTAGTGGACCAGAGGGATGGAGGAACCAATATTATGTATGAAAAGGAATACATTCCTCAAGGGGCGACACAACATTGAGAAGACCCTCGAACAGGTATCGTCACTCATTAGTAGAGGAAAACAATCTTTATTGGAGATCCCCTTTATGAGGAATTGCTGTCTACCCTTTTGGAACATCTAAAAGGCTAAGGGGAATGTCAATTACATATATCCATTCGATTTTTCATTGAATGTAGAGATAGAACATATCGTGGTCTACCTACAATAATAGATCAAGGAACTTAAATAGCTCATCACCAACCTTATTGTTGATCGACAACCAAATTATGGAACCAACCCATTGGACCTCATATCTACTCCAATAGGGAAATAATTCCTACTTGGTGAGATTACCTAGCTCAAACTAGGTCACCCTGCGCAACTGGTCAGTAAAGAAACCTAAGTATATGGTAAGTGAATGAGGTGAGAGTCATTGATCCTTGTTGAGCAGTGTGAGTGTCCTCATCATGATCTAGACCATGTTTCTCTATGATTTTATGATCCTGCTCCAAGATTTGATGAGCCTAAAAACACATTGGTGGTTATATACCCTCACCATATTTACTTGATAGCTACTCTCACCACTCACCTTGAGCCCCTGGAAACATGAATGGTGGAAGTCCCACCTAAAGTAAATTCATACCTGACATGTGTGTATAATATCCGAGCACCCAAAAAGTTTTTAAATCCTATATTCACCCCATTAAATGGGATGGGAGACCCGCTGCATCATCTTTCCCTCTTCATTTCAATGTGTGGACCTATGTTTGGGACCCCAAAATACAAGGAGCCTTCCAACCTCCAATGCTTTGTTTAGAAACTGGATGGACCATCATTCATCTAGTATAGATAGCTACGCATCGAGTCTATTATTGGTAGGGAATACCTTTTAGATAGTTTCTCTTCTAGTAAAACTCCACCATGCACAAGACAAGTATTGCTGACCTCTTCAAGAGAAATAAGAGTTCTTTTGAGAAACCCACATACTTTTACTCCCGATATAAGGGCCACATGTATTCACTAAAAAATTCATTGTCCTAGGAACAAATAATGATTATGTACAAAGGAAATAAAAATAGTTGTTGGTCCCTACCCTTATCACCCATAATTTCTTAGTTGTATTATGATATTTCCCTAAAAAGAACCAGTGTCTGGAGGAATCTGTACAATATGATATAAAACATTCATGATCATTCCATCTTCTAGTTATCATGTGAAGACCTACAAAAGTAGATTCTTTTATCACTGTTCATGCATAGGTCCCCAACCAGGTAGATCTATTGGCCCATTTTCCAGTAGAGCCTCACTGATTTCAGCATCTCTATTATGTGCATTCTCACCTAGAATAGAACTATTAGGAATGAAATCTCTAGGTGTAGCCTCATAGATGAGAAAATGATTCTCCAGCCCCTCATCATGTTCAAGATACCAGGGTTTCTTTACCAGAAAGAATAAACTAGACCTACTTCTTCAAGGATTCACATGACCCTGGACAATTCATCTATTCCTTGGATAAATGATTTCTGATGTTTTTAGAGTGAAAAAATCCCTAGGAGGCTAGACTCACTAGCTGTGATAACTATTTCACATAACAAAGGATAATTAAACACACCATAAAGGAATGTGATGTGTTCAAATATTGGATCCAATACAAAGTGGATTGTGTCCTAGTCATGTTGGGTGATGTCCCTGCACATGTGAATGAAGTCTCCACCGACCCCTGATAGAGGTAGTGAAGTCTATAATGAATGAAATATGACTTCTAACTGAGGGGTGTATAAGTATGATGACTATTGGGCTCAAAATGTAGTTTCTCATGCTCATGTTGTTATTCATGCCTGTTTGATAAGGCATGAACCTTTTGTGGTCATTGTTCCTCCTCTAGTGGTCGCTTCTGTATATGTGTCATAACCTTCAAACTCTTATAAAAACATGTTCCAATGAAGTAGGGGAAACCAATCCCCTACCAGTGCCAAATTCATATTTCACACTCAGTGACTTCATGCATCCTATGGGAGTATATACACCTAGGATCCATCCATTAATAGATAACCTCACTATCGATGGAAATTAATATGCCTTTATGAACACCATCAAGCTAGTGGATTTCTTAATGACACTAAATAGTGAGGAATTCCATGAACACCCCTCAGGTTCCTCTGGTCGATGACATCGAATGAATGGTTGGGGATATTTGAGTCTCTATAATTATTTGGCTTGTACCTCAAACTAGGCCCTTCATGCTATTAAGACCATAAAATAGGATTTACCTAGAGCTTAACAAGCATTCTCTTTCTAGATCACTCCATAAGGTATTCCACCACAACCGACTATGTTGGTTTACCGAGCAGGTCACCCATGACTACGGTGTGATCAACCATGTAAAACTAATGTCATACCCCATCCAAAAAATATTTAGCTTGTAGTTTATCAAGGAAGGATTGCTAATCAGTAGAATAATATTTCTAGAAATAGTTATACCCTAGTGGTTCATCCAAAAACATCCATTGTGGCCCCTACCAAGGAGTGCCCCTGTAGGAAAAATATGCATTTGGCATGGATTTATGACATGTTGAAGCAACTATCCTACATACCCATGAGTATTTTGATCTTCTAGGACCTCATCTTATCAAAATAATTATGTGATACCTTGATGAATCTTTTAAAATCCCTCTCATGTTCAAATATGAGTTCACTTAATCAGAGGTATTATATGATGAGCATGCCGAGCAAGGGGAATGTCAATCCATAATATCATTCACCTAAGAAGACAAATTCATCATCACACATGGTAACAGATGCCTAATGTATATTATATGATAGTTTAATGGCATAGAGATCCTACACTTCCTAATGTACACTGGTTCCTGGATTAACCACATCCTAACTCATATGCTCCAAATGTTTGGAATAACAGAAGCAGATCTTACTCCCTCCAATCTAAAAATTCCAGGTTATGACAATAGCATGTAGAAACCACGCTGAAAAGTTCATATGAAGACCCAATTTAGTGGAATGATACCAAGAACTTAATTAATGGTTGTCCCAAAGGACACCACTTACAGTACACTACTAGGTAGGCACTGGCTTCATTTTCAAGCAGGGATCCCTTCTTCGTATCACTAGTTCCTTAAGTACTCCCTCAATGGTTGAGTGCGGGTTCTTCAGGTTGATGTGTACCCCTTTGAATACATTTAATCCTACTATCTAGATGCAAAATATTATAAGATATAGGGGAAGTAGATTCATACTGATGGGGTTGAATGCATTAATACCCCTAAAGATCTGACTACCACCACAATTAGTCCGAGGGTAGAAATCTATGATAACTATATTCTCTCGATCCACTGGTTATAGAAAATGAAATCATACCTTGGAGGTTGTTTAGTTTTATCCAAGTTTTTTTAGAATTTATATGAATAAGGAGAACCTTTAGATTAGCTCTTATTCTTAATCTATATATGCTTCGGTGATACAAGATTCCACTCCTCTTGTGAACTACTGAGAAGATCTCCCTATTAATACCTTTTCATGACATGCTCGCTTGTTATGCAAAGAAAGGATGAATCGATAGAAGCAGAACCACCACCAATTATTTGACATAAAATATAGAACCCATGGTTTAAGGCCGAATGGAATTGGATACAAAGATTTTGGTGCCATAGTATCTCTAGAGCAGGAACCCCTCAGTGAATATTTTGTTTCTGTCCAATCAGGCACCGATGATCCCCCAGAACCAACTTCTACTAAAGATCCACCTAGTATCTCTAATTCTCTTATATAAGATAATGATGAGGATTCAGAAGATTCCACTCCTGAATTTGAAGAGGGTTTCTCTACCACCATTTATGAGTTAACCTAGAAGAACCTTGGTACTAAGGAGGATCTGAGGCTGATGCTGATTATTGCATCCATGTCCCCAGAGTAGTAGCAATAGTATGCGGCCTTCCTAAAATTGTACTGTGATTTATTTTCCTATAGAAATAAAGAGATGGTAGTACTAGACCCTCATGTAATTTTCCATTATATTATCCACCTGGTTAGTCATCGTGGGTTGAGGCATCCCCCTATAAGGATGAACCATTCCTATGGTATTATTATTGATGTTGAAGATGATAATATTATCATAACCAACTTCATCAGGGAATCCTAATACCCCAATTGGCTAGGAAAAATTGTACCAATCAGGAAAAAGAATGGGAATATCAATGTATTCATCAAAATATAAGACCTCAATCTCCTTTCTCTAAAGGTTGATTTCTCCCTTCTAGGGACAAATCTATTGATTGATTCCAAAATAAGGTTCTAGACCCTCTCCATTAATAAAATACACTCTGAGTATAATAAAATTTTTATGAACCCTAAGGATGAGTAGTCCACTATAATTAGGGAACCACAATGAAATTTCTACTATCATTTGATTCCCATCATCTTAAAGTACTTTAAGGCCCTGAGATCCATGCTTCCCAATCTGGTACAAAAATTCCATACAAATTTTTAAAAAAAGAAACTAATAATATATATTCCATTATATATTCAATGATATTTTCTAGTCTAGTATTCAGAAAAAGAACCACTATTACATATTATCCAAGTTAAAATGATAAATAAAAAGTCAACGATAAGACCTTTTTCATGATAGCTTCTTATTGAAGCTAATCCTCTTGAAACTTTTAAATGACCTTTAAAACATTTTTAAAAAAACGGAGCGAGAATAATTTCCCAGTAATGGATTTTTAAAATTCTAGTGAAAGAAATTTTTTAGAATACTTTTTGAAAACAATCCTTTGAAAACTCTCTAAAAAACATTAAAAATACTTATAATTTTAAATACATAATTTTAAAATCACTTTTATAAATATAATAGCTCTTTGAAAAATCCATTGAAAATCCATTGAAATCTTGATTTTTAAGATGCATTTAAAAATAAATATGCAATTTAAAACATTATAATGAATTTAAAAATACTTAAACTTTTGAAAACATTATAATAATTTTAAGAAAAACATTGGCATTTGAAATCATTATAATACCTTTGAAAATACTTATTCTAGGAAAATGATTTTCATAGTAAAATAATCTAGTTATTTTTAATAAAATATTAATAAAGGTTTGGAAAACAAAACCATGGGCCCACTTAATGTATTTGAATGTTTTATGGGAATACCCACTTCTATAGGGATGCGTTCACTCTCCACTTCCCCATCATGTTTACAATGTTCGTGTGCTGAATTTAATTTTTTTTTGTGATTTCATTGTATATATATTTATTTTTCAGTAGAGTTTTTTCTTTGAAAACATAAAAATGTATTTTGTTTCATTTACACACTTATATTTATATTTAAAAATATAAATATTAACATTCCTAGGAAATCACTTGAGATATTTTGTGCAACCAAGACTAATTAAAATAACCTTTTTCATTATATAAAATAAGAAAACTACAATTATATTCTATTCATATAATTTTGAAAAAATTACATTTCACACATAATGTTATAAAAAGTGACATTATTAAATAATGAATCTCATCCTTTCATAATTTGAAAATATCATATTTAATAAGATCAATATTTGAAATGAATTTATTATTCATTCAAATCATACAATAATAGATAAATGTATATATATATATATATATTTATATTTGTGTGTTTGTGTGTGTGTGTATACATACACACATATACCATAATTATAAAACCCCTTATAATTTGGAGAAAAATTTCCTTAGGCACATAATTTATAAAGTGTCTTTAAAATACAAGATTTACAATATTCCTTAACATGAATTTAAATCATAAAAATATTAACTTAAAGAATTTAAAAAAAACATGCATATTTATATATTTTTGAAAAACATGAAATTGGAAATATCATAAACATAAATATAGTATAGACTTACCCCATTGAGAAAGGAAATAAAATTGAGGGGTTTATGCCTTCTTGGTGAATTCGAACCAGTGGAATGGATGGGAGATATAGGAGGAGGAATCAGGAAATCTGTCCAACGATGGAGGTGTTCCATCAGTAAAATGGTATATATATATATGGAGGTTTAGGTTTGATGGTGGATGAAAAAAATGTTTTACACACAATTCATTAATGAAAAAGAAGCCTACCCTGAGGCTTTGATTATTGTGGGGGATGGAAACCTACCTTTTAGGAAATGCTAAGGAAACATTCTTGGTTTAAAGCCATATATATATATATATCATTTTATTAAACTCTATTATTTATATTTACATCACCAAGGTAAAATGATAGTTTAAGGGTAATGTTGTAAGGCTGACAATGTTGTTGCTTCCTTGTGATGGATGGAGAAGAAGAAATTTGTTTTGGGATGGACAATGGAAACGTTTCTTGGCTGGCTTATGGGAGAAGGATTGAACAGTGAGGGATTCATCCTATCATGAGGATAAAGTTGACTCAGAAGTTGATCAGATAGAAGAGGCAGTTTGATCCAATGACAGCGATTTAAGTGAGGTTTTTAAATGGTGAATTATAACATGAAAATAGATTCCTACATCAATTTTTTTACATCAGGAGGGTGTCGACATATAATCTAAATTCTCACTGGCTAGCTTCTAAGGGATTTATACACAGTCCTATGTAGGCATAAATCTTAAACCATTCACACTAGATGTGTGACCCACCTTACCTATACATGGCTAGGTATTGGCCAAACTTATGCCTCCATAGCGCAAGGTGTTGTTTCTCAACCACCATCCTTGATAGTGTTAGTTGGACCTACCCATGGGTTGAGCGTGCTCTTCACAATGGGTTTATGGTCGGGCTGATCCATTTAAGATGGTTGAATTTTTTTATTAAAAGAAACTTAAAAAGTAAAAATTTCCTTTAAATAAATTATCTTCTTTTAATTATTTCATTACATTACATTTCAACTACAAAAATATATATATATTTTTAAATCCACTTCTACAATAAATACGAAAACTACATTGAACACTTAGTTGATGTTTTCAACATTTTATTTTATAAATGTTCATCACTTAAAGGTTACCATAATCATTTAAATGAACATTATACCTACTAATTACTATGTTTTATTATTATTATTATTATTATTATTTTTTTCAATTTTGTTTTTAGTATATCCTTGTAATTTCAAATTGGTTAATTTTTAAAATAAATTATTTAAGAATCATATTTTTAACATTTTAGAATAAGGTTTTTATTATTAGTTATTTTTCTATAAATATTAATATTACATATAAAAAATCTAATAAATATTTAAAAATAATTAATTCAAAAATAATGATTATATTAACATATTTTTTACATATTAAAGAATCTATAAAATAATAACCATTGAAATGTAAATGATATATGATGTCTAACATGAAATAACTATATATATAATATGTAATTTTTATTACTAAGTAATATTTTATTCAAAACATACAACATTTAAACATGAGTTTTGAAAACAGTACCTTTCAGAGAAGAATTATATACTTAAGCATGTTTTATAAGAATACATTTATTTAATGGATATAAATACACTTTATTTTAATTCAGAAACAAAACAAAATTTGATCAAGGTAAAAATATAAGTTTAGGTAAAATTAAACATTAATTTTTTAAAATTATAAAAAAATAATTTAATAAACATTTACTAAAATTATTAAATTCCCTGAGATGTTACATTTTACACCCCTTAAATGGAAGTTCTCCCTCGAAATTCATTTTTCCTACCAAATGAAAATTCTGAAATTCCCTTTTCAGAATTTGGAAAACTAAAACTACTGGAGTTATATATTCATAAATGTCATTCATCTTCCCAGGAGTTCAAAAGTTTATTTTTAACTCTTATATTTTTATATAAATTGAAAGGTTATAAAATAGAGGTTTTTATAAAAGGATATACTTATAAATATAAACTGTCTTTTACTAGACACACTAATCTCCAAATTTATCTAAACCGTTCCATTGAAACCAATTATAAGGCCCCGAGACTCACTCTTTCTGATCTGGTGTAAAACTGTTGTATATTTTTTATAAAAGAAAATGAAAATATACAGTCCATTATAAATCTAAGGATATTTTCCATTCTAGGATATGGAGGAGAAGGACCACTATAAAATATTATTAGAGTTAAAAAAATAAACAAATAAGGTAGTGATAATAATTTTTTCACCCATGCTCTGTATTGAATCTATTCTTATTAAATCTTCTAAATGATCTTTAAATTTTTATATAAAACACAGGGTGATCATAATGACCCATTAAGGGGGGGGGGATTTAAAATTCAAATGAAAACCATTTTTGAAATTACTTTTGAAGATTCCATTTTGAAAATACACTTTTGAAAAGACTTTTAACAATACTTTGAAAATACTTATAATTTTGAAAACATAATTTTGAAAACACTATTCAAAATATAATAGTTTTTAAAATCCTTTGAAATCATGAGTTTGAACATGCCTTTGAAAATACTTACACCTTTAAACATATTATAATACATTTGAAAATACATAAGGTCTTGAATTTTTTTTAATAATTTATAAAATACATTCTCATTTAAAAACACAATAATACCTTTCAAAATAATTACACATTAAAAAAACTTAATTAAATAATCTTATTATTATTCAGAAAATATTAAGCAATATTTGAAAAAAAACCTTTAGGACACTTGAAAAAATTGGAGGATGTCTGACCCTACCCACCTCTCTATGGATGCATTCACATCCCACTTCCCCATAATGATTACAAATTTAAAGCACTAAATTTTATAAAAAACTTTTGATATTTTCATATATTTATATTTATTTTTCACTAGAGTTTTTTCTATAGAAACATAACGATTCATTATTTCATTTACATACTTACAGTTATATATAAATATATAAATATTATCTTTATTAGGAAATCACTTGGGATATTTGGTGCAACAGAAATAGAGAAAAAATAACATTTTCATTCAGGCATGGGATTTTAACGAAGGACTATTTAACACCCATGTATTTAATGTTTCATTTGTAAACTCATAAAACCCATTTTACTGAAATTAGGAATAAAATGACAAATATTATCATATAAAACTCATATTTTAATGATGAATTTAGATAATCATTTATATTATTTAAAATTTTTATTTTAGACATAAAATAATGGTGTGAAGGAATGAATCCTTCACACATTAAATAATAGTAATTGTATGATAACTATTAACATAAAATAATACCTTTAATAGTATGAATAATTTTACTTCCAAAAAATAATAGAACATAAATTATATTGTTATCATATAATTTTGAAAACAAAATTATATTTCATACATAATATTATAAAAAGTAAAACTTTTAAATCAAACTTGTTATCCATGCATAATTTGACAATATAAAATTGATTAATATCTTGATTTGAAATTAATTTATATTCATTCAAATCATACAATATTATATATATATATATATATTTGTGTGTGTGCATGTGTGTGTTTGTGTAAATAAAAACATATACAATAAGTATTAAAACCATTATAGTGTTGATAATAATTTCCTTTAGCACCTAAAATATAAAGGGTCTATAAAATATAATATTTAAAGTTCCCCAAATATGAATTTAAATCTTAAATATATTAAATTGTATAATTTAAAAATAATACATGCATATTTATATATGATTTAATAATGTAAAATTAAAAATAATATATATATATATATATATATATATATATATATAAATTTAGTACAACCTAACCTGATTATAACTGGAAACCAAATTGAGGGGCTTCTTCCTCCTTGGTGAATTTGAACCAGTGGAAAGGGAGGGAGATGGAGGAGGAGGTTATGGGAAAGATTTCCAATGATGGGAGTGTTCCATCTATTAAATGGAATATATATCTATTCATGAAGGTTCAAGGTTTTTAGTGTACAAAAAATGATGGTGTACACACAATTAATTAATGAACAGAAGCCTAACCCAAGGCTTTGATCATATTGGGGGTCAAAACCATGGATTTTGGGGAAAGATGGGGTGATGAACTTATTTGAAAGCCATATATATATATATAGTTATATTAAATTCAAATATTTATATTTTCATCATGAAGGTAAAATGATAGTTAATAGAAGGTCGATGATGTTGTTGCTTCCTTGTAGTGGATGAAGAAGAAGACAACTATTTTGGGATAGACGAGGGAAATGCTACTTGACTGGCTTGTGAGAAAAGGATTGGAATGTGAGTGATTCAACTGGTCATGAGGAGGAAGATGTCTTGGGAGTTGATTAGATGACAAAGGCAGTTTGACCCAACTTATGTTCTTTAATCGTTCTTTTTAAATGTTGAGAAGTAACCGAAAAATAGTATCCCACATCAATTTTTACATTGAGAGGGTGACAAAATATAACCCAAATGCTCACCAAAGGGTGCCATAGGCTATAACAGGGTCATATCCTAAGGTCCTTACATAATGGTCCATGCAGGAATAAATCTTAAACCATCCAAGAAACCCACACAACCCTCCTTACCTATACACGACCATGTTTTGGCCGAACCTATGCCTCTTTAGAATGAGGTGCTAGTCATCTACCACTAGCTTAGTTGGTCTTGGATGGAACTCCCCATGGGATGAGCATGCTCCCCATAGTATGTTGATGGTTCGGTAGGGCCACTTAGTATTTATGGAAATTTTTCTATATAAATAAACATAATAAGTAAAAATTAACTAGTTATAAATAATTTTCTTTTATTTATTTCACTTCATTACATTTGAACTGCAATGTATATTATTTTTTTGAAATTAATTTCTATGAAAAATTTGAAAAATAAATTGACAATTTAGTTGATATTTTCAACATTTTATTTTATAAATTATCATCACTTAAATGTTAACATAATTAGTTAAATTAATTTGACACATACTAATTACTACGTTTTATTATAATTATTTTATTGTAAATTTCATTTCTAGTGGATAATTATAATTTCAAATTGGTTACTTTTAAAAATAATGTACCAAAAAATCATTTTTATAACATTTTAGAATACGGATTTTATTATTAGATATTATTACTCAAATAATAATATTACATCTAGAAAAATATAATAAATATTTTAAAATAAGTAATTCAAAAAAATGATTTTATGAAACCAAATTTTACATATCAAAGAGTATATAAAATAATAACCATTGACTTGTAAATTATATATGATGTAAAAAAGGGAATTACTATATATGTAAAAAGTAATTTATATAAATAAGTAATAATGTATTCAAAACATATAACATTTAAACATGAGATTTGGAAAAGGTTCTTTTAAGTGAAGAATTATATATTTAAGCTTGTTTGAAGAGAATGAATTTATTTATTGAATATAGGTATACATTTTATTAATTTATAAAAAAAATTGATTAAGGAAAAAATTTATGTTTAGGTCAAATTATACATTAGTTTGTTTTAATTATAAGAAAAATAATTTAATAATAATTTATTAAAGTGCATAAATTTCATGGGATGTTACAAGAATGAAAAAGTCACTTATTAGCGAGCCATGCAGAATATCATCAATCCCATTCTCAGGTTGTTGTTGGAATGTTACATGGATCAATTGGTGGTAAAATATCACTTACATTTAGACCATCTTAGGTATCTAGAGAATTTTTTCGACTTCCTATGCTCCCAGAACTAGAATATGAACCCCTCAAAGTGTGAATTTGGGGTTTCCTCTAGGAAATTTCTTTGCTTCATCATAAGATGTAGAGGCATCGAGATTGACCCATAGAAGATCAAGGCCATCCGCCAGATTCTACCCCCGAGCAACCTCTGGGAGCTACATGGTCTCCAAAGACACTTATCCTATATACGCCACTTTATTGTGAATATGGACATCAACTGCAATCCCTTCTCATGGATCATAAAGAAAGTAACCATATACTATTGGTATGAGGAGTGGCATAATGAATTCAATGATATATCATAGTATATTCTATGGCCTATGGTCCCAATTCCTCCTATCTTAGAGAATCCTCTGGTCATTTATGGGACCACCTGAGAATGTTCTCTCATTTTCCTTCTCACCTAGAAAAGAAATGGGTGAAGTGAAAATAGATTATACTATCTTAGTCGCATTCTCCTTAACATGGATACTAGATATTCCCCTATCGAGAAAAGATAAATTGCACTCATTTTTGTAGTAAAGACATTTCAGCATTATCTGTAGCATCATAAGATACATTTGTTGTCTCATGTGTACCTATTGAAGTATATAATCATTCACCCTATGTTGATGGGATGGTTGGCATGCTGTGCAGTGACCCTCTAGTAGTTCTACTTCAGCCTCATCATGCAGAAGTCCTTCAATGGACAAGAATTTAAAGATTTCCTTGCTTCCCATCCGGTCACAGAAGAACTTCTGATAGATGTTGAATTTTTAGATGAGGCTATCCTCTTAGTGGATCAAGCCATGTTGTCGTGGAAGATTTATTTTGATGGTGCATCTCATATGCCAACCGGTTGAAGGCTTAATAACCCCAAGATTAATATAGTATGCCTAAGGATCATCATCATTTACAAAGCATAATACATTATACCATAATCCTTCATGTTGTCATATGGCTACACAAACAATGAGGTAGAGCATCATGCCCCCATTACAACTATTAACCTGGCCCTCGATATTGATGTCCCCAAATTGAATGAGAAGAGAGACATAGAGTTAGTCATCAAGATGATCAATTTCAACTACATCATTAGAAAACAAGAGCTTGTTCTCATATTAGAGAACACTTTTTAGTTGCTGGATAAGTTTCCCACTCAATCAGCTTTTAATCACATACCCTAGTCAAAAAATGGTTGAGCCGATGCATTTTCATACTTATTACAACTCTTGTAGATCCTGAACCAGATGTCATGATCATTCATATGGTATATCTAAGGGTCATTTTCCTCTTCCATGTGAGATTATTATGATAGTAAATAGGTAAACAAATTTAATACCAATGATTAAACACCATGACGCTCAGGTCCCCCCGTAGTAGAAGAAATATTCAATTGTATATCTCCTTTTATTGAGTATATTTAAAGTGTAATTCTCACCTTAGACCGAATAGAGTGTGAGAATATTCACTAGTGTGTAGTGTATTTTACCCTAATGTGCCAGCCTAACCTTGAGCATACTCTACATAGATGCATGTTATATCGAATTCTCATATGTTGTTTCTAAGGATATTAAATCCCTTAGGTTATGTCAGAATTCCTTTTCGGGTCGTATGGTTACCATCAGGTAGGAATATAGTTCTCTCACTAGGTTTGGAGGCTGGTTTCTTTTAGACCAATATGGTCCACTACTATGTTGAGTTTGAAAAAAGGTTCCATGTTTATCAAATTCATGATAACTTTTTGAATCGCATGCCAAATATTCTCCGCACCACCAAATACAATTGGATCTTTTTAGTATGGGTACTCAATGTTGTAGGACATACCTACTAGTGAAATATCTCCAATGAAGGTTTATTATGACTACAATGGATTTCTTCTCCAATTGGGTGGAAGTGATTCCCCTCAAGGAAGTCAAATCTTGATCTGTGATCAAGTTTGTGATCTCCCACATCATTAATTGATTTGGAGTTCCACATTTTATTCTCACAAACAATGGTAGAAACTTCATTATTGTATAGAGGAATAAATTATACACCGCGTACAACATTTGGTATAATCATACTTATCACTACCATAAATAGGTAAATGGGAAGATCAAGGCATTCAATGGGACCCTCTCTATCATTCTGATGAAATGGTGGTCCTCGATAAGAAAAGTTATTCAATGAAGCTCCCCAATTACCTCTAGGCCTACTGGATTCTAACTCATAATTTCAGCCAAGTGATCCCATAATCCCAAGTATATGGAATAGAGGAAATCATTCCCATCGTTCTTTAGTTTATATCTTAACTAATAGTAGTCTAGGACCATTAGATGCCAAATATAATGATATAAGTATATCTAGATGAGTTGTAATCCCTTAAATAAAACATTCTTCAAACCTTGGAAAATCTTGAGAGGCACCCGAACAAGATAGAGAGATTATTAAAGAAGAAGGTTCATCTCCACTCCTTTCTCTAGGGTGATGTGCTACTGGCTCTTAGAACACTGATGATACCTAATAAAAATCAAACAATGTTAGAGCCCAAGTGGGAAGGACCTTACATCATTTATATGGTCTATTCTAATGGAGTATAATTTTTGATCACTATAGATGGAGATTGTATCATGCCTCCCACCAATACCATGTTTCTTGAGAATTACTTCACCCGAGGAGCCTTTAGTGGTTGGTGGTTTAGGACTGTAAAATAATTTCCCCCATATATCCAATAAACATAACCTTAAAAAGTTTGTGATGGTCCAAGAAACATGAACTAAAAAATTTTGTGATGTTCATGTCAGTATAAACTTAAACTATTTAC
This sequence comes from Viscum album, assembly GCA_963277665.1. Lineage (NCBI taxonomy): Eukaryota > Viridiplantae > Streptophyta > Magnoliopsida > Santalales > Viscaceae > Viscum > Viscum album. The sequence continues at coordinate 115,166,976 of OY728154.1, forward strand.
AATTTTTCCAAGCTTTAGGAACATAAAATAATAGAATACCTATGGTCAAGGAATTATGAACTTAAACAATTTTTAATAGTTCCATGAAACATGAACTTAAACCATTATTGAGGGTTAGATCTCTATGAACTAAAACTAATATCAACACTGTGGTCCATGCATCACAACCATTAACATTATGAAATTATTCTGAGCCTTATGACCTTAAACTAATAACCACACCTATTGGTCCAAGGATTATAAAATTAAGCTACTACATTTGGTTTGACCTCAATGAGTTTAAATAGGAAGAAACTATGTAGTCTGATTTGTATGATTTTAAACTACAAAGCCTAAAATCCTTATCACAAGGCATTAAACTATAATAATAACCTATGTAGTAAAAAGATGATGCCTCATATGGTATGAATGGGATGACCTTACATCCCAATCACTTGATATGAAACTGTGTAATTCCATGAGCCCCATAGGATAGAGTGATATATATTTAACACTATTCTATGTCTAGGAACTATATATGTCTTGACTCCTAGTTTCATGGGATACATAGAGACACCTGAATCCTATATCATAGGTCCGTATAGGTTAATTTCCTACTTCAAGACCCTCATCCTAGGGATTGTGTTCAAATCCATCCTATTAATACTTCATGTTGAAGTCCTCGAATGTGATGTGGCGTATAATCTAGAATTTTGTGTTCAACATTGACATTTCCTCATTTCACCTCCACAGTTCAAGTCCTTATGAATTTGTATCCTCATCATCCATGTAATAAAAATGGGCCTCCTAAAGATGATGGTTCTTTTCCAAAATGGCTCACCTCCTATCCTAGGTAAATGAATTGATGGATCTCTTACGACATATGATAATACCCATGTTTTGAAAATGTTCAATTGTCGATTATGCATTTTTTTACCTCATTTTTTACTAGTTTAGTTGTGGATCCAGTGTTTGGAACATGCTCAATAGTTTTCCTTGCCCGTCGGTTTCCCTAGTTATGGTATATATCTTGAAAGATGTCATTTACATTATTTTCACATTCTTATGTTTTGGTGAAATTATAACACCCTTGTTTTTACCCCTTCATTCTTCTATGTGTTTTGATTGAGTAGGTCAGTATCGTTGGGGTATTCTCGACCTAACATCTCCTTACACCTATTATGAGATCCCATATTTTAAGTAAATCCACTCACCCCTCCTTGATTCTCACACCGAGCATGGATTAGATGGGCTTATGAGTCTTGGTAGGATGTGTATCCATGTGGTCGAGCCAAAAAATGTCCTTGGTGCATGAAACATGAACATAAACTATTTGTGAAGGTACAGATAGTATGACATAAATATATTTGAAATTAGTCCATGCATCATGTTTTTATACTATTTGCAACCTTTATAGTCTGAATTATATTAATTTAAACTATAAAGCCTAACATCCATAATGCATGATGTTAAACTGGGACATTACCCCATAAAGAACCATGATTCCTCTTCAAAAAAGACAATCATACCCCATACAAACCCAGGATACCTCTTAATAAGAGATGACCTTACCCCATACACAACTGGGATTCCTCATATGATAAGTATGAGATGGTCATGAACTTTACCCATTCAAAGACGAAATGCCTCATATTGTATGAGATGAATGAAAAACACATTTCCTTAGAACACGACATTAATATATATCCCTACCTCATTACATAAGCATGGTATACCCCATGTAAACCATGGGATGCCTCAATTCTCTAATTGTAGAGGATTTTCCCCTTCCATAATGGGCCTCCTACAGTGTTGTTTTTCAGAACTACATGTGGATTTATTCCCATCCTCATGGGATATGCAGCAATGCTCAAATTTCCCATATTTAGGCCTAGATTCAAATTTATCAACCCTTCAGTCATTTGGCCCCATCTATGGTCTTATCACCATGATAATAAATTGCATGTAATTCATCAAAAGTTGTTTATGTGGTACATTAGCCTCATTGTTTCCTTTAATTTCAGGTTTTACTTCTTTCGTACCATACACACAACCTTGAGATCAACATCATCCCAATCCAAGCATCATGACTTTAAATTATTTGTCTTGCCACCTTTACCCTAGTCTAAGAATTATGTCCTTAAATTATTTTTCATTTGATTCATGGTACGTGGGAATCCATAGCTCCATTAACATCAGGTTATATCACTTTTATTCCATGATAATACATAAAAAACACACTACCCTGAGTTCAAGTGTCATGACTTTAAACTATTTGATTACTGTCAAATCATAACTTTAATTTGTTTTCCATGAACCCTACATCATGACCTTAAACTATGTGAAATTGGCTTCGAAATTGTTTTAGGTGGTGTAGGTACTCCATGGATCCATTCACGTTGGTTTTAACTCCTTCATGCCAACTGAACACCCTTGAATCCCCCACCCTTGGTCCAAGAACAATGACCTCAATCAAGGAGCCATGGTCTAAACATTATGACCCTAAAATTTGTACATTCTCCTATCATGCAATTTGTTTTCCTCATCCTTCAAGTTTTTAGAAATCATATGCCTCTACCCTATTCCAGAACATCATGTGTCTTGATTCCCAACATCATGGGATATGTAGTGATTCTTAGACTTTCTATATCTAAGACCTACCCCATATTCACCACAAGATTATATATTAATTAAAATGTTATCACCCCAAAGTGCTCCCATGGGCCTACTTTTCTAGGCATAATCCCCATTCATTTACCATAAGCTATCAGTGGGATGAGATTCCATTATAGCCCGATTTGAGGAAGAAAAGAATTGTAATATCAATGTTCAATCCCTACCAACATCCTCAACACACAACTATATGAGAAGATTCAACATCCTATCTTGAGAGGATAGTCCCATTGGAATCAGTCTTATACCACACTACCTTCCATAACTATGTGTATCTCTATTCCCATCGTTATGGGATACATAGTGATTCATGGATATCTCATCCTGGGATCATCCCCCTTATGTCAAATTTTCATGGTTTTTTCTCATTCCCTATGACATGATGTTGACCCAAGGCATGGTTTGTTGAGTTTTTTGTGGAAGAGGGTCCATTTGATAATAAATTCATGTCAGTTTATCACTATTTATTTCCACATAACCTTTATTAGGACACATATTCCCCCTTATATATGATCTCTATGACTTTAAACTAGTAGTAGTGCTAGTCTGAGTCGTATGACGTTAAACTACCAATAATTGCATCCTAAGCACACAATGTTAAACTAAATCCTTATCCTATAAAATGAATATAGGATTCCTCATATGATATATATAGGATGATGATAAATTTTTTACCTCATTGGTATGATTCATATGATAAGTGAGAGGTTCACCATACATTAAGCTATATAAAATTTGGATTCCTCCTAAAATGAGATGAATTGATATTCCTCAGTAGAAAGGATGTCAATCCACTAGAGTTGTTCTCCTACCACACTTTTTACAAAACAACATACATAATGATTCCCATTCTGATGAGGCATGTAGTGACACCTGGAAATTTCATTTCAGGGAATTCCCTTCCATCAGCTTCCTTCAGGGTATTCCCCACTATGAATTCTATGCTTCTCTATAACATCTCACCTTTTTATCACATAAACTTTAATTACCTTTTACAAAATTGAGGATCTTTAAGGTTTAATGTCTTGGAAACCAGGAACTTAAAACATGAAAACATAAAACATTCTTATTAAACACTTGAAAGGATTCTACTTATGTTAATCCTAGTTTCATTACTGCATCTCATAACCTGGGGACATACATCAAAAGAAAGGGTGAGCATAGGGCCTAGTAAGGGAAACAAGGGGAAACATTTAACATGTGGACTTGAGATACATCAATAAAGTCATGAAAAAGAAATTTAAGGCATGAGAAAGAAATAATGAAGCATATCATAATAAAAATAACGTATTTAATAATTTGAATATGTGGCTACAACATATAACATAGACAATCATGAACATATCACCAAGGTCCATCCCCAACGTGTCATTTGAAATTACCAAGGTTATTCACCAAGATATCGTTAAAATTGTAATCTATAGTGGTTACAACATTACCCAATATACTAGAGCGCTATCAGGGAGCACCATTAAATTTTACTTTATTATAATGTGAGACACATATATCATCATTAAAAATTTCATAAATAACCCATATAGCATAAAATAAATGTGTTTCATTTCATAATCATAATGTTTTAAAAACTGCTTTAATGACATGATCTTTATGTCACTTAAAAACCATGGAAAAAGGAAAGTGGGTTTATTGTATGTAAATCCCAGAATTTAAAATAGAACATATTTATATATATGTGAATACACATTTAGAAGAAATATCTTTGAGTATTTAATTAATAAAATAAAAGAATTTGAGAAAAAGAGAGAGACATTTTGAGACGAAAATTCTGCAGCATAACTACTATGTTATAGGGTTTTAGAAAACATGTAAAAGAGAGGGGACATGGTTCAACCACTCATAAATGATCCAAAAACAGTATAGGGATATAATATAAAGGATATAAGAACATGGTAATGAAAATTTAAAGACATACCATATGAAATGAAGAACGTGGAAGAAAGGCAAAAATAAGATTTCTCTTATGAAAATTCGGTAGCCTAACGACGTCACTTAAAACTTAAAAAAATGAATTAACGAGATCAAATAGGGTCTCTCATCATATGAACATAAAATATCAGTATGATAGATAGATATCATACCCCAAAATAATAAAAAGGAACATTAAAGACTTGACACGAAAATAGGTCTCGAAAACGAGAAGGGTGAAAGAATCTCTTAAAAATTTGGCATCCTAATGACGCCACTTAAACATTCTTAAAATGAATTGATGATAGAAATAGGGGTATATAATAATATGAACATGAAAAGGATAGTAGGATGAATATAAAATAACATCCCCAACATAAGAACTTGGGGCATAAAATAAATGAAATAAATGAGAGTACTTGAAAAGAAAGAGAGATGTAGGATCCCTTACCTTAAAATGTAACTCTTAAAACTCAAAGGTTGGGACCTTGAGGGCTTGAGGGCACCTTGGGAGGACTCCTTGGGAGGTAAGGAGACCCGAACTTCGTTGAGGATGATTTTGGAGTCGAAAGGATGAGATAATGACTTGGTATTTATAGGGAAAGTGAGGGGACAAGGCAATAATGGCCAAGGGACACCTCATTGGTGGTATTGGCAAAACCATGGGCTTGCCCATGGTATTTTCACATGGTATTGGCCACTTGGGACACCTCATACCTTATCTTACTATTCATAAGTCGACCATATTGATTACATACTTAATAAATCATTTAATGATGTCATTAAACACTCGTAACTTAAAAACTGTATTTTCACTATTCACCAAAAATTCAACTTTCTCAGAAAAATCCCAAAATTTCACCTTAACAAAATATCGATACTCTGATTTCACAAATGAACTCCATTTTTTAAAAATAATTTTCTAAATATTTTTAATTTAATTTTTAAATAAATACACTATTCACCAAAAATTCATTTTTTTTCAGAAAAATCCCCAAAAATTAACTTAACATAATATCGATGCTCCGAGTTCAAAATTGAACTCCATTTTAGAAAACCAATTTTCTAAATATTTCTAATTTAATTTTTAATTAAAAAACACCATTCGCCTGAAAAAACTGATACTTGACTTATAATTTTTGAAATATTTATTTACCTATTTTATTGAATCACATTACTTAATCAAGGTGCCTAGATTATATTAATACTTTCTTTAAGTGAGATTACTAATCCAATTGGTCACATTACTAATCCTAAGCATAAAATCACCCTTCATAAATTTACTATTAATCCAAAATGAAGTTGAACTTTTTAGACTCTAAATTTCTTACTGAACATAATTATAGAAGACCATTTTTTGAAAATCATTACTCTTAATTAATTATTTAAGGTTTACATAAATATTTTAAAATATAATTTTTCTCTAATTCATCAAAAATATGCATACTATATTTATTCAGACATTTGAAAAATTCTCAAACTTCATCATAAGAAGAAATCACAATTTTTATTTAAAAAAAAGGATTACACAAGGCAGTTACAGTCTAGTTACATAGACCCTTATAACTCCAGCATATGACCGAAGAGTAAGGTGTTCTAGGGTGATAGAATCTAAGAGAAGCTCGACCAACATCGCACGATTAGTTATTTCTATTAGCTTGAACTTCTCACGAATACGATTTCGTTCCATCTTCCCACGATGAAGTTCGACTTGGGTTTGGTCCATAGAAAAGCCCAAAGGTGCTACCTCCTTCCCAAGTTCTGTTAGATGGGCTTTGATTGGCCCGAGACTACTGGATGAGGCAATCAAATCTTTTTCCTATATTAATTAACCAAGATCACTTGTATTTAGAGACAACAATCCCAATATTTAGTTTCCAACGGTTATATTGACCAATGGTCATATAACGGTGAAAACCCAATGGTCTCATTTTAATTATACTCATGTTTTCAAATGAAACAGTTTTTTTGAGTGTAAAATAAAATAACACACAAAATTAGGAAACAATATTTATTCAAAATTTCGGGTCATTACATTCTTCCCCCCCTTAGGAAATTGCGTCCTCGCAATTTTTTAAAAAAAAGGGCTTGGAAATTTCATTGAAAGTCCCACCTTGGAAAAGGAGTCAGTAAAACTATTACTTTAAAATAACGAAATGGAAGTACAAAGGTCACCTGAGTTAACCGACACTTGGATTCCATGTAGGAAAACATGGACATGGAAGAGAAAAGAAAGGGTCAAGTTCTGAGGGAGATTGATAGAAAACTTGATTAGGAGAAAGTTAACCACAAGAAAATCACAAACTTATGATGTGCGTAAATGGTCTTTGATTACCTAGTAGGAAACTTAAACCAACAACATTTTTTTTACAGTCCTTTTAGGAATTTATTTACTACATAGAATAAAAACATAAGGAAATATACTTACCTTAAAGTAGAGTTTCATCCTTTAATATGTTTCTACCATGACTAATCTTTTCTCCTAACGATGAGCATTCAAAACTACTTGGTCTCATCAAAGCCCAAGAATCAACTTCTATAGAATCAAATAATCCAAAAAATATTAACTATTTATTTCTTCTATCTTTAAATGTTATCCCAAAAATAGAAAGGGTAAGATGAAACAACTCTTCAAAACGAAACCCCATAGGTAGGGAAACTATTTTAAATCTTCAAAATTCCACAGTACTACCCAGAGTTCATCATAGAACATTCCATAAATAACTATCCTTAAAATTCCTCAAAATAAACCAAAATAAGATTGAAACCCAAATACAAGAAGGATTTGATAACATAGTCTTCCAAGATAAACTTTATCATTCATCTCCAAACAACATCAACCACTCCTAACATCTGATAACAAAAGTAACTAACCTAAACACATTTTCCACAAGATAAGTTAATCATTTCCATAAGTAACATAAATTACTATAAGTTCACCTTAAATTCATCTATTCTTCAAAATATAAGTCAACCTTTACTCCTCAAAGAAAATATTTTAGTAATCTATTTACCTCGATCATATAGGGTTCTCAAAATAGTGAACATCTTCCAAAATAATAATCATCTTTTAATCCCCTAATCACCCTTGAAGAACAGATTCACTACATCAAAATGTGGTACACAACAATAGATGTTTTCCTTAATGATATAAAACCATCTTAGGTAGTGAATCGATGTTCTTAGATAACATTAAAGATATGCTCATAGGGCACAAACTAAAATACAACATGACATAGACAATTATTGCGAAGAAGTTGCATGTACTTTAGTCATGATGATCTATATCAGCAAAAGACTTGCATTGTTCCCTTATCCTTGAAGATTGTTGATGCTCATCATGCTTCTCATCCCTTCTAAGAGAGAATTTCCTTGAATAATGTACAACTTCTCCACATTTATTACATTGAAGATTATAAAGTATATTAGATCGAACCTTATCTCTATTTATCACATTATCCCTTTTTTTGAAGCAATTGGATACTTTATTCCCTATCACCCCACACTTAAAACATCTCCCAGTTCCTTTGTGACATTATCCTGGGTGCCACTTTCCACACTTTTTTCATAAAGTAAATTGGGTCTTCTTTCCCTTATCAACTTTATCAGATAAACATCCTTGAGACTTCGTCTTCTCCTTACTTGAAGAATTTGGGCATTCAACTAGGTACCAATTATTAATTGTGATTTTTGATATATTTTTTGGCATAATCACAATATGTTCAAGTTGATCTCTCGTCATCTCTGTCACATTAATAGATAAATCTTCACATTTCCTATCACATTGGTTGTTGGGACATGTTCTTCTATTTACCACCATTAACTAAGAAAAGAAAGTATAATTAGGGGCTTAAATACTTAGCCAATAATCATGAAAAGGAAACTTTAAGCATAGAAGGGTAAACTTGTAGAAGAAAAGTATATCCTAACTTGTGATCCCCTAGGTTCTAATCTAGGTTATCCATGATAATATCTTCTTATGTGAATCTTTATTTTATTTTATCTTTGTTCCTTTAATAATGGTTCATACTAAGCTTATGAATTTACCAAAGCATATCCCCCGGGAGTGTCGTAACCAAGAGTGAAGCAAGACCCGTTGTTGTGTACCAGTTCCCGTTCGAGTCTATCTCAAAGCGGTGTTATCAGGATTTACCCCTATGTACATCTATGCTAGAGCAACCTCTACCTTCTCGTATCCAAAGAGGGATGTATTTTCTTGGCAACCCCTTACTCAATACTCACCAAAATACCCGGAATATTTCATATATTTAAACTTTCCTATAGGGTTATTACTAGTGTTTTCATATCCTAATTTCCATAAATAACAAAACCATCCTTTGATACCAACTATAACATCCCGCCTTCTTATCACATAAACATTCATTACATTTTACAAAACTGAGGATCTTTAAGGTTTAGTGTCTTGGAAACCATGAACTTGAAACATGAAAACATAAAACATTCTTCTTAAACAATTTAAAGGATTCTCCTTATGTTCATCCTAGGTTCATTACGGCATCTCATAACCTGGGGACATACATCAAAAGAAAGAGTGAGCAGACGACCCAGTAAGGGAAACAAGGGGAAACATTTAACATGTGAACTTGAGATACATCAACAAAGTCATGAAAAAGAACTTTAAGGCATGAGAAAGAAATCATGAGGCATATCATAATAAAAATAACGTATTTCAGAACTTGAATATGTGGCTAAAACATTTAACAGAGACAATAATGAACATATCACCAAGGTCCATCCCCAAGGTGTCATTTGAAATTACCAAGGTTATTCACCAAGATATCGTTAAAATTGTAATCTCTAGTGGTTACATCATTACCCAATGCATTGGAGTGCTATCAGGGAGCACCCTTAAATTTGCCTTTATTATCATGTGAGACACATATGTCATCATCAAAATTTTCATAAATAACCCATATAGTATAAAATAAATGGGTTTCATTTCATAATCATAACGTTTTAAAAACTACTTTAAAGACATGATCTTTATGTCACTTAAAACCCATGGAAAAATGAAAGTGGGTTTCGTGTATGTAAATCCTAAAATTTAAAATAGAAAATTTTGATATATATGTGAATACACCTATAGAATAACGAGCTTTGAGTATTCACATAATAAAATAAAATAATTTGAGAAAAAGAGAGAGACATTTTGAGACGAAAATTCTTCAGCATAACGACTATGTTATAGGGTTTTAGAAAATATTGAAAAGGGAGGGTACATGGGCCACCCACTAATAAATGATCAAAAAACAGTATAAGGACATAATATAAAGGATATAGGAACATGGTAATGAAATTTTAAAGACATACCATATGAAATGAAGAACATGAACGAAAGGCAAAAATAAGATTTCTCTTATGAAAATTCGGCAGCCTAACGGCGTCACTTAAAACTTAAAAAAATGAGATGATGAGATCAAATCGGGTCTCTCATAATATGAAAATAAAAGATAAGTATGATAGATAGAGATCATACCAAACATAATAAAAAGGAACATGATAGACTTGGCATGAAAATAGGTCTCAAAAACGAGAAGGGTGAAAGAATCTCTTAAAAATTCGGCAGCCTAACGGCGCCACTTAAACATTATTAAAATGAATTGATGAGAGCAAGAGGGGTATATCATAATATGAACATGCAAAGTACAGTAGGATGAATATAAAATAACATCCTCAACATAATAACTTGGGGCTTAAAATAAATGACATAAACGAGAGTACTTGAAAAGAAAGAGAGAGGTAGGATCCCTTACCTTAAAACGTTACTCTTAGAACTCAAAGGTTGGGACCTTGAGGTCTTGCGGGAACCTAGGGAGGACTCCTTGAGAGGTAAGGAGACCCGAACTTCTTTGAGGATGATTTTGGAGTCAAAAGGATGAGAGAATGACTTGGTATTTATAAGGAAAGTGAGGGGACAAGGCATTAATGGCCAAGGGACACCTCATTGGTGGTATTGGAAAAACCATGGGCTTGACCATGGTATTTGTCCATGGTATTGGCCACTTGGGACACCTCATACCTTATATTACTATTAATAAGTCGACCATATTGATTACATACTCAATACATCATTTAATGATGTCATTAAACACCCGTAACTTAAAAACTGTATTTTCACTATTCACCGAAAATTCAACTTTTTCAGAAAAATCCCAAAATTTCACCTTAACCAAATATCGATGCTCTGATTTCAAAAATAAAACCCATTTTATAAAAATAATTTTCTAAATATTTTTAATTTAATTTTTAAATAAATACACTATTCAACAGAATTTCATTTTTTTCAGAAAAAGCCCCAAATATTAACTTAACATAATATTGATGCTCTGAGTTCAAAACTGAACTCCATTTTATAAAAATAATTTTCTAAATATTTATAATTTAGTTTTTAATTAAAAAACACTATTCACCTGAAAAAACTGATACTTGACTAATAATTTCTGAAACAGTTATTTACCTATTTTATTGAATCACATTACTTAATCAAGGTTCCTAGATTATATTAATAATTTCTTTAAGTGAGATAACTAATCCATTTGGCCACATTTCTAATCATAAGCGTAAAATAACTATTCATAAATTTACTATTCATCAAAAATCAAGTTGATCTTGTTAGACTCTAAATTTCTTACTGAACATATTTGTAGAAGACCATTTTTTGAAAATCATTACAAATAATTAATTATTTAAGGTTTACATAAATATTTTCAAATATCATTTTTCTATAATTCATCAAAAATATGCATACTATATTTATCCGGACATTTGAAAAATTCACAAACATCATCATAAGAAGAAATACCAATTTTTATTTAAAACAAAGGATTACACAAGGTAGTTACGGTCTAGTTACATAGCCCCTTATAACACCAGCATAGGACCTAAGAGTAAGGTGTGCTAGGGTGATAGAACCTGAGGGCGGCTCGGCCAACATCACATGAGTAGTTATTTCTATTAGCTTGAACTTCTCATGAAGGCAATTCCGTTCCATCTTCACACGATGAAGTTCAGCTTGGGTTTGGTCCAGAGCAAAGCCCAAAGGTGCTACCGCCTTCCCAAGTTCTCTTAGATGAGATTCGATTAGACCGAGACTACTGGATGAGGCCATCAATTCTTCTTTCTATATTAATTAACCAATATCACTTGTATTTAGAGACAACAATCGCAATATTTAGTTTCCAATGGTTATATTGACCAATGGTCATATAATGGTCGAAACCCAACGGTCTCATTTTAATTATACTCATGTTATCAATTGAAATAGATTTGTTGAGTGTAAAATAAAATAACACACAAAATTAGGAAACAAGATTTATTCAAAATTTCAGGTTGTTACATTCTCACTCTATTAAATTAATATAATATACATCCTCTGGATCTGAATTATCTCCTTAATGAAAATGGTTCATAGAAAAAATATATCACCAACCGTCCTGGGCTCATGCTTCAAAATATCTTTGTCAAAAATCAATGGATCTCATGTTTGAAACTCCGTGAGTAGTCAATACTGCATTTGTTCACCCCATTTCTAAAGAACACATGTTTTGAACCCGTGTTTCTAACATACTCAACAATAGTTCCCCATCCATAAATTTGAATCCTTTATCACCATCCAGGTTTGGAAAGTTGAAATCAGTAATGAAGGGTTTTTTCATCACTTCTTCCCCTCGTCATGTTCTCCATAGAAAATAACGGGAAATCCATACCGCTACTTGTTTCTTGTACCAAGCATGGATCATGCGGGCTTAGGGTTTGGGAGGAAATTCTCTTAATTTAGGTTTGATACAAACAAGTTTAATTTATGTTTTGTGTGGTGCATGGCCTCACCTGAACCTTCATTCACATTGGGTTATTACTCATTCATGTTACACCAAAAACTTCAGTCCAAAAACTATGTCCCTGGACATAGAGTCAGGGTCTAAGCCTCGTGACTCTAAACTCTGAAAAATCATTCTTGGAGATTTGCTGTGTGGTTTTGAGAATCCTTGGCCTTCAATTCATATTGGGTGATTTACTCCATCACACTACACATATCTGTTTTATATTTTAATTCATGGTCTAAGAATCATAACCTCAAACTACTTGTGAGTTTTCATGAGGACATTTTTTATAGAATCTGGTGTCCTCCTGGACCCCTCCTATCATGATGAGTAACCTTACTTCAATGTTTTACATGATCCTTTGAGACACGCCCCCTTTAGACCAAGATTTATGACCTTATACTAAAATTCACAGTCCCAACATCATGTCTTTAACAAGTTTGAAACTTTACCCTTATGTTCCTCTTGTTATATGGCCTTCATTTTCAACCCTTTCATCATGGGTTATTACTCTTTCATGTCACGAAAAAAACTATAGGGTGAACTTTGGTCCAAATTATAAGACCTTAAACATGGATTCCAAATCCAAGAATCATGACTCCAAACTATGTGAATTTTTTTTTCATGAATTGATTGTGTGGAATTTATCCTCCTTATAGCACTTTTCATGTCATTTTTGTCACTCGTCCACACTATAAATATCCATTCGAGAAATAAATCCCTCTGGAATAAGCATCATGAACTTAAACTATGTGAAACTCTCCCCACATTCCTTATCTTTTCATGGTGTCTTCTATGTGCTCTTATGCTACCCTCCTATGACTCCTTACACCTTGTATGGGTGGGTACCATTCACATTGGTTCACACATCTGAGTAGCAATATGTAAAACTTCCCAACTCCATTTCCCAATCACATGACATTAAAAACTGCGATACATAATCCTTAACATATGATGTTAAATTTCATGACCAACTTCATCACCATAAGATGTTAAACTGCTTGTCTATTATTAATTTAATGATGTAAAATGGTTTATCTTTGGCCCTCAACCAAGAATTTCTTTCTTATGGTGTTATTAGAAAATTGCATTATTCGTATCTATAATGATCCAGAATTATATCAATGGAAGTTTCCATATTATTTCAAAAAAAACATATATCACATTGGGAACCCAATAAAAAAATTATTCTCATTAATGAATAATTATAAATTAGTTAGAAAATAATTCAATAATAATTCCAAATATTATAAAAGGATAATAAATAAAAATTAAGATAATGGGAATATGAAAATTTGGATATACTTGATCCTCTAGAATGATGAAACTCATGAACAAAGAAGTAGAAATAATACATAATATTAATAATATAAAATTTGTTTCCAAGATAAAAGTATATATAAACTCAAGGGATAATAAAAGTGATTGGATAATGAATGAATTAAGTGGAATTTATAGAAATTAAGGAACCCATACCATAGGAAAGTAACATGACCATTGGAATAGTAATTTAACCCTTTGGAATAGTAATCTGTCTATTAGAATAGTAACCTCTCCTAAAATGTATAAATAAAATCAATGAATCTTATAAATAAAAATATGACATAATTATATCATGGTATAAGTAAATAAATATTTTATAAATGATAAATTATGTGTTGGTATTTTGTAAAATGTAAATATTTATTAACAATATTATAATTAATATAATGAATTAAATGGAAATTTATATTCCAAAAATATATTAATAAATTCATAATATTTTTTATTATAATTATAATATAATTTTATGAGACCTTAATTAGTTTTTCAAGGGTTCATAAAATCAGATAAAATATTAAAGTTGACATTTTTCAAATAAATGATGATTTTATTTAGAAATAAAATTTATCATATTTAGTAATTTATTTTCATAAAATTCATTCAATTTTTTAAATATACATGTCTAAAAATTTATAGGGTTAATTTTAGTTAATTTTCCAAAATAATTGAATTTTTGGTGAATAGTGAAGTATGATAATTTATGGTATAAGATAAATACATGAATTTTTGAGTCACAGATGATGTAAGAATTATGTAAGAACCCATTGGTTTGAACTATACTAAACCATTTACATTTTTTATTCATCTAACTCAATAATAGTTATAGTCTTGATACAAAATAATAAACTAATTAATACAATAATAAAAAATACCCCTCTCCTACCTGATAAATACCACCCCTTCTCCTCACACCTTTTAAGCCTTTTAGATTATAAATATTCTTCCAAATTCACTTCACAATCCTATTAAACATGTCTAAGATATTTTATTCTAAAAAAAATCTCAAACCCAAGTGTCTTAAGAAGGTTCTCAATGAGACAACATTAAAGAGGTAAAATCCTCAATCCTTCTCTTTTAATTTAATTTATTTTCTTATCCTCTCCTCACTTCCCCAATTAATAGAGGGATGATAAATCCAATATCATATATATATATTGTAATTTTTTTTGTGTTAAATGAATATCCATCATCAAATCTGTTCTCTTCTCTGTTTTTTCTCAAAATGAAAACATTCTTCGTGACATATTGGTTCACCACCTTTGTGGTTGATGAGTTTTCATTTTCTATTACCAAATTCATGTTTGGTAATAAAACTATTATAATGGTTAAAAAAGATTTCAATATATATATAATAATATTTTACATGTTTTGGAACAAATTGAACTTCATAATATTATATAAAATGAAACTAGTTCCTGATTACTGGAAAAATTGTCAAAAATAAACTAAACAAATATCATTAATGTTTTATCAAATGAATAATCCTCAAATGTTGGAAAAAGGTATATGGGGAAATTTAAAATTCTATAAGTACATTAATACCATATAATTTTACTTCTATAGAATTACTCCCTTTCATCAAGAACTTCTATAACTATACACAAGTAAACTGACCATGAAACCATGAAACAAATGCTCCCAGAATAACAAAATTAAACATTAAAACTAATATAAATTACCTTAAATGAACATAATAAAATTATAATAAATAAAATACATATATAATATATTATTAATGAATTATTTATTTAATCTAGTTATATTATCCATAACATTATGTTTAAGTGAATAATGCTTTCAGACATAAGATAAGGGATCTCTTTGAACCTCCATTTTTTCTCCGGGTTAAACTTTCTCTCTATTTAACCTAATTTATGTCTTTTTTATTACCATATACATCTCATATATTATTTTTACATGTTCAAAACATGTTTATATATCTCAATTAATCTTTATTTTATGGGTAAATACATGTTTTATAAAGGTTCCCTTCTTGGTTCCTCTTAATAAGTAAGTGTAATTAATGGGAACTTCTCTATTTCATGACCATTTCAAGTACACTTCATAATATCATTTAATACACAAAATTTTATCTAATGGGTATCATTTTATCATGAAAAAGATATATTTGATCATTTAAACTTTTATTCAAACAATTATTCATTTTCCTATTTAAATACTATTTATTCTTTTCCCTAAAACCGCACATAAGTGGCCTATTTAAAATTTTAACTAATGAATTTTTCTCATATTTTCAATATAGTTTAGAATAATTATTAATTTTCTATTTTTATTTATACTTTATTATTTACCATTAATTATTTAAATCTCCTCTTTCATGGATACCATTTTTATATTCCCTTTATTTATACCATATGACATGATTATGATACTAATTTCTTTCCATGGGTAACCCTTATGTTTATTTCTCACGTTCATTTCTTTACATGGAATACATATGCATTAAAATGTTATGATGGGTGTGCCCGAATAACACTCCAAATCACCGGGTAATGTTTAGTCTCATGTGATGTCATGTATGGTATAAGTAAGTAAACCTAATCTATTATGGGACTTCTCTCGCTATGTGATATGGTCATGGCAGTTAGCCTTGACTTGTATTAATTTCATGTTATATGTTGCTACCACACTCCTATATTTCCAAGATCACATGACTCCATATTATTTATGACACCTCTGTATGTAATCTATTGAAACACATACATAACATACATGGATACTACATAACTTTAGATTAATATTCATCACATTACCAAAGCACATTCCTGAGAACCATAATGGTTTACTATCTTTGGAAACCTGGAAACATATTATTCTATCTTGGTGAAATATCTTCAACATATCCCTTAAATATCATTCCCTTTAGTGATAATAACTAAAGCCTTTCTTTATAAACTGGGGAAAGGAATCATAATAATGGGGTGAGCTCATATGATCAGTATGGGTAAACAAGAAAGATATGTAAGAATAACATAAGAATAAGGGTATGCGAACATGATCATAATAATATAAGATCATAAACTACATATCAAATATAATAATCAAGAGTCTTGACAAAAATATTAGCAATTTATATGATATGAATCATAAGGTAATCGAGAGCATAATCCAAGAAAGCATAACATAGGAATAAGACATGGGATTTCTTCCATACACATAAGCATGTAAAAGTATTCTTATAAGTAAATGATCATTTAAAAACTCTATCAAGGAACTTCATGGGGGATAAAACTATTGGGTGGGACACACCACCATCCCTAGTTACAATCCTTTCATATGGTGGATTAGGTTACACCTTCTTCCCATAGTGGATCAATCTCGTCAAATTGTTCCCTTCATTATCTTATGAGATATAAATCTTTACCTAGATAATTTGAGGGATATATAGGTCCCAAAAATCTCATAATTAAATCATACATATGTTTCCCACAATATCATAAACAATCATATCATAACCCATAAAATGGAATGGGTATCATAAATATTTAATCATATCATAACCTGTAGAAAAGAGATAGGTTTCACAATAATTTATTAAAAGCGTAACATGCGAAAAGAAGTGGGTTTCATAAGTATATAAAATATTAAGGAGAAATAGGTTCCAAAAATAATATAACATGTGGAAGAGAAATTGGTTTCACAAACATAATTACATAAAACCATAAACCATTTAGAGAAAGAATGTGAATGGAACCCTTGGATCATATCAATAAAATTTCATGAGTAACACCAATGGATGTAATCTTAGATGTAATATAATTTTATATTATCTTCTAAAAACATTTCTTGGTGAAAATATCATTTCTTATTTGAAAATTTGTTTTTAAAACATAGAACCTTTTGAAAACAATTTTCTTTGAAATTAATGCTGAGAACTTATAAAGGAATATTGAAAACAATTATGAAAACATTTATCTTTGAAAACTTATAAAGGAATACCAAAAAATTTTGAAAAAATTTTTCTTTGAAAACATATAATGAAATATTCAAACATTTGGAAAACCTTTATCTTTGAAAACTAATAATGGAAATTTGAAAACATTTTGGAAACCCTTTTCATTGAAAACATATAAAGGGAAATTTAAAGTAATTTAAAAAAATACTTAATACATAAAAAATTTAAAATTATTTTACTAGAAAAATACCTTTAATGATAATTTAAAATAATTTTTGAAAAAATATATTTAGAAAACATAGTTTTTGAAGAAAACAGATTTCTGACCAAAGAGAGAAATAATGTTCGGTTTTATTAAAAACATTTTCTTAATTATATTGAATAAAAATGGGTGGAAAATGGTACCAATAAATAAATATTTATTTAATAATAATAAGATTATAAAATTCATTAAAGTTCAAGGAATATGGATCATAATATTTTATCAATGAATGTATATTCATAAAGTATCCTGACAATGATGATATTGTAGCAATAAACTCTTACCACATTGGAAACTTTGAATCAAAATCACAATGAGATAATGTCATTAAATGACGATTAATATATCATGAAAATAATTATATTTATGATGTAAAATTTCAAAGGTTAGTATATATAACTTGTAAAAAATATTAGTGTGTAACATAACATGTGTCTCAAACAAGTGAAATTGAGACAAAATTACAGTTCCAATTTGGTAAATTTTAAACCATAAAACTGCATATAATAGAGTAAATGGATATTTAAATACCCATAAATTTAATCATATTAACCATATAATACATTATTGGAATGTATATACACCATAAAAAAGAAATTAGTGGTGAATATGACATATGTCTCACAGAAATAAAAGCGAGACTATAAATACCCTTACTACATGAGTAAATTTTAAACCTTGATCCCAATGAGATAATAAAATAAATTAAAACAGATAATATAAATAAATAATTTAAATTAATGATATTAATTTTTATATTTCATTATATACACTACAAAAAATAATAAGTGGTGAATATAACATATATCGCATAGAAATAAAAGTTAGACGAGAAAACCCTTACCTTAAGTCTTGACTTTCTTTGTACATTTAAAACCTACTGTATAATAAATAATGGTTTTTTATAAATATTAAAAAGAAACAAATTCTTATAATCATATCATATATTATTTTATTATGTCTTTATATTAAATATTTATTAACAATTTCATGTTGAAGTTATGTTTCGGTTAATAACTGCTTTGTTTTTCAAATATATTTTGACATGTTATTCCTGATCCTATTACATATATCAAGATTTACTTATTTAAAGAATTTAAAACGTGATATAAATATCATATATAATCATTATATAATTATTTATAATAGTCCATAAAATTTATAAATATTAAATGGAATACATCGTTCATGGAGATAGTAGGTCGTACGTACGCATGAACATTGTTTCTATTTTCTTGTCATATTGAAATAAATAAAGTAAATGAAATATATGTATATATATATTATCATTAAAAAATAATTATTATATCATATATATCCTATACTTTTACTAAACATATCCTTAATACATTCCATGTAAATCATGAATGAATTACATCTCTTTGAGGAGGTGGTAGTCCACATGTCCACACACGAAGTTATCGTATTCCCACAAAATGGAAATATTGAAGGTATGCATTATATAATAAATACATAAGAATAATTAAATTATAAATATCATATATATCATATAAAAATAAGGTTTAAATCATTATTACCAACCTTTAAAGGCGGTAATGGAAGAATGAACGACATCAGTTCGCGAGGCGGTAGTCTTCCGTACACATGAATGATGATTGCATATCCCATTTGATGTAAGTGTGTGTATGTGTAGGTAGAAACCTTATATTAACAAAATGTATCTATATTTAGTATAATTAGGTTATTATATATTAATTTAATAAGATTATTTGATAGGCGCGGAGAAAGAAATAAAAGAAAAGTTCCCGTTGAAGGACGTTACCTCTTCTTTGGGTAATTCCTTTTTGTTTTCACCAAAGTAATAGCATGGTGTGACTTACTTAGAAAGTGAAGATTCTAGAATAAGATTATGTAATTTGGGAGATTATTGGGTAAGGTTTTATATGACAAAAAGGGATTGATATTTTTGAATAAGGGAGGGGATTAGTGCCCTTTTATAGTGGAGGAGGAGTGTAGTTCTTGTAAATATAAAAAACGTTAACACAATTGAGAGGTCTCCCATACATAATGTGCATTATATATTGGTAAATTTTATATATAATGGATGTTTTGGTCTAAATATTTCCATAAAATGTATTTTGGGCATGTTTCAAGTTTATTTGGCATCTTAAGTTAAAGTTTAACCACTATGTAAACTTGTGTTTACCTTAATCACTATAATTAATTCTAATTACATTCATTATTGTTTTTGTAAAAACATAATTTGAACATAATAGTAATTATAAATTATGATTATTATAAATATGGAATCCATTTTTCAAAATTCTAAATACAAAAGTGTTATAAATTATTTTTAAATTAACCTCATTGATGGGATAAGACAATGTGCTCTTAATGTGAAACTGCTCAAAAGGTTGAAATGTTTTTATATAAAATTTCAATGTGAAATTTACTCCAATGACCTAAATTATATTAAAAGATTTTTATTTTATCTAAATATACTTTAATACCTATCTAAAATATAACTTAACTATACAAATAAATTAGATGAAAATATAGTTTTTAATTAAAAATCAATGTTTCTAACTATTTATCAAAAAATGAAACTTCTCAAAAAAATACAAAAAAATCACCGTAAGTTAATTTTGTAATTACGTATTCAAAAATAAAGTTTATTTTATCAAATAGTATTTATAAAAGTGTAAAAATATATATTGAAAATAGGCACAACATTAAAAGGTGGTAAAATTACCTTTTAGAAAAATATATATATTGATGCATAAAATTTATTTTATTCTTATCTCTTATCTAGAAAGAACATAAGATGAAAATTAATTACTTATATATATATATATATATATCATTAAAATCATTTATCAAAAGTGGTTTAATTAATTTTCTGAGATTAAATGAGTTTGATTTTGTAAATATAGTTTTCCAGCAAAAGATTTACTTTATTCTGATAAGGATTTTATTATAATTTAGTATCAATTGGTCACCAAATAAATATTCATATATACTTTTGTAATCAATATTTTCATAATTTAGTTAATCTTATCCATATCTCTCATTAAAATAACTAGGTGACAACTATAATGATATTTTAATAATATTATAAATAGTACAATGTAGTTTGGTAAATCTAAGTCTTGCGTGTCATGCAAGTTATCGAAGGAACCCTGAATTATGAAAAAAAAGAAAAAAAATTGGTGTTGTATAAACCACAATATAATCCAAGTGTTTTGTGTAGAACAATATTGACTTGGAATTTCATGCAAATAATGAATAAATTGGTGCTTTCATATAACATAAGATATATTAATTGTTGGGTGAAATGAAAAACATTGAAAAGATTAAAATAATTAAAAAAAATATTTCACAAAAAATCAGGGTGTTACATTCTAACCCCATTAAAATAAATTTCTCCCTTGAAATTCATCATGGTTATAAAAGGTATAATACTTGAAAGTTCCTTTCATAGAAACCCACATCGTAAGAATTAATGCTAAAACATCCTTTAAAAAGGGAAATAGGAACCATAATGGTTACCAAAAGTAACTCATAACTTAGTTTAAACATAGGAGAACATAGGTGGTAAGAGAATAATGGACATAAAATAAAAGAATAGGTAATTATAGGGAGTTATAAAGATTACTGATCACAAACAAGTGAATTATTAATAGAAAGTTAAGGGCCTCAAAACCATAAATCTGTTTTGATTTATAACACCATCAGTTTAATGAAAATGAAGGTTTTAGGATAAATTGTTTTCAATATCCTTTTCCTAGATTTGAATAATTTTTCATAATAAGATACACTTAATTTATTCCATTCCATTCCATTTGAAAAATCTCACTCTTAGATTGTTCCTTGATCAATTCCCACTCCATCACTTACTCCAGGTAATGAAGGTGAATTTTTCATTCCTGAATAACTAACAGATAATGATATCCATAAATAGAATGATAATTAATTCCATATAACTTTAATTAACATAATAGAAAATGGTTAGTATAGGTTATACAATATGTATAAATTCTAAAATAGAGAGATAATTATTTAATCACTACGACCTCATATGATGTTTAACATAAACCATTCTTAAATGGTTATCCTTGAAAACCTTCCAAAAGATGAAAATCCAAAACATTAGAAAGAATGTCAGTAAATTTCTCAAACTTATCTTAACATTGATCCCCCATATATCATAAACTAGATCTTGGTTGTCACATACCAAACATATGAATACATTTATCATGTTTTCTCTTGAAACATGGTAATAACCTGAATTACAATAAAAACTTTGGAAAACATTCATTCTTTAATATTCTATAGATTACTGGATATATTCCATAAATCCAAAACCATTCGTAATCTTAATCCATGATAATTTATACCACTATTTCAACAAATCAATAATTAGTTCCATGGTCATTAGTAATATCCAATTAACATTATTTATATCAATATTCTCTTTATCCAAGATAATCATAATTTTATCAACATCAGAAAAAAATTAAGGGATACCTTACCTTAATCAAAATATCACCCCCTAAATTAAATAACTTTTTTAAGTCATCAACACCATTAAACATATCCTTTTAAATCATCAATAAAAAACTTATAATGAAAATACTTATATATTTCATAATTCATATAACATAATTCTTGAATTCCAAAACATGTACACATCAATCATCCGACATTATTATTAAACCATTACATAGGAATCATCATATTATTCATTAATAAACCCCTCCTAGAATATCAAATATGTATCATTTATTAAGGTTACTCAACCTAAATCTAATCATGCATCATACATTTAATGTAATCAGTTCTGTTAGAACATACCATACCTTTCACATGTTGTTTGCGTTTTCTTTTCTTCAGTAGTATAACCAACACATGTACCACCTTCCATATTTTCTTCATGATATTTCCACTTAAAACATTGATTTTTATAATTCCAATACTATCCACATCTAAAACATTCAATGTTAACCCAGTTCCTTCTAGTTCTTGTTGTTGACAAAGACCATAAATCATAGTGTGAGAAACACTTTTTATAGTAGAAAACCACATAATCATGAAAAATTACATAGGTTATGCTAAATCATGAAACCTAATTTTAAATATATAACACCACATGCTTAACCTTAGAGATATACCTAGACATATCCTTGTAAATATTCCTAGGGATCTCACTAATGTTATCTCATCCTAGTTTCCAAAGGTTAACTAATCCTTTTCCTTTAATACCTACTATAGTGACCTAGGATTAACATATGACGATATTACATCATTTTATATGAATATTCACTACATTACAAAAGTACATAGATAAGGACTATAATAGTTTAGTGTCATTGGAAACATGGAAATATAATCTTATATATTGTTGAAATATCTTCAACATTCTCCTTAAAGATCTTCCCCTTTAATGTTTTTATTGAAAACCATTATTTATAACCTGGGGAAAGGAATAATAATAAATGGGTGAGCTCATATGCTCGGTAAGGGTAAAAAAGGGAGATATGTAAGAATAACATGAGAATAATGGTATGAGAACAATATCATAACATTATAAGATCATACCCTGCATACCAAAGATCATAATCAAGAGTCATGGAATAAATATTGGTAGTTTATAAGACATGAATCATAAGGTAATTGAGATCATAATCCTTGAAAGAATAATATAGGAATAAGACATGAAATATTTGGTATACAATTAAGCTTGTAATGTAGAGACCCAAAGCTTGATGTACATTGACATTACATTACTTTTCCGGAATACTTAATACATAACAAAAACAAACACCAAAGGGCCGTAATAGTCTAGTGTCTTTGGAAACTTGGAACATAATATTCTAATCATGGTGAAAGATCTTCAACATCTCCCATAAATATCTTCCCCTTTTGTTTTCTTACCTAAAACCTTTCTTTATATCCTAGGGAAAATAAAACATAAAAAGGGTGAGCTCAAATGCTCAGTAAGGGTTAACATAAAGAACATAAAACAATCCATAAACATGTGAACGCAAAAACTTGAACATAAAATCTAAACATCAAAATCTTGAGCAAAGACATAAATCTTGGAAGTACATAAGGAATATATCATAATGAAACATAAATCATGATAGAATATCATGGGAAGAAAACATGTAATTGTGGAAAACCATTAATTAGATGATATGATTTCCATAGTAACCAAGGTATTGCTGCCAATACCATCTTAGGAGACAAAGTCCCTTTCTGAATCGAGTTCACTCCTCATTCCAGTCGTATAACACTGAACTAGATTAACTTACCATTCCAGCCATGTCTTTCTCATGACATATAAATCTT
Organism: Viscum album; assembly: GCA_963277665.1. Lineage (NCBI taxonomy): Eukaryota > Viridiplantae > Streptophyta > Magnoliopsida > Santalales > Viscaceae > Viscum > Viscum album. Next base: position 115,191,208 of record OY728154.1, read on the forward strand.
TAACCAATGCATTGGTGGGAGATATAGGTCCCACCCATCTCATATTGAAATCATTCTTACTTTTTCCACAAATCAATCATACATCATTCATCATAACCCAAAGAATAAAATGGGTTTCAAAAACATCATCCCATCATAACGTAATCCATATAAAACAAATGGAAATAATTTCATCACAAGAAGAATCAAACCATGTAAATAATATATACATTATACTTGAAACATAATCATACTAAATAATGTCATCTTATATGGAAAATAGTTTTGATAAAACACTTGAAATGAATTTTTGAGGAAAATATCCTTTCTTTTTCAAAATCATTTTCATTTCAAAAATTGCCATGAAATTTTAAAAGAAAAAATTTTGTTGAAAATAATCCTGAAATATTGTGGAGGAATCTTCATGAAAATAAGGATTTATGATACCGTAAAAAATCCGTTCATGCTGTATAAGTTAAAAAAACATTCTCCTCATACTTTTGTCCGAAAAGTCAAAAAGTACCTCATATGTTAAACAAAAGAAAGATTCCTTACATATCATGTAGTAAAATTAGAAAATGGGTAAAAAGGACATTAAAAATATATGAAACCATTTTTATAAAATAGGGACTTGGATGATAAATATAACCCGAGTAAATAATAACGAATAAACAATCTCGGATAAAAACTAGATTGGAAAAGTTATCCCTTACCTTATGTACGATATGCTTCGTATGTATCTGAACCTCCTGTATAATGATTTAAATAATGTCATTGAATTATTAAAGAATCATATTCATTGTTATGATATCATATATGGTTCACTTATGACTTTATATTACCCGTTCTTTTGTAAATTCATGTTAAGGTAGTGTTTTGGGTAAAATCGTTTCATTTATCATCCCTGTTTGGACTTGTTGTTCTAGATATTTTTTTTACTTATATTATGATTTAATTACTTGCAGAATATAAATCATGATTAATATATCATATATATATATAATAGATAGATATATGAAATGAAATATTCCGTTCATGGAGACGGCAGGCCGTATGTACGCATGAACACTTTTTTCCTTTCCTTATTGACTTGAATGGAAGTAAGTAGATGACACACACACACACACACATATATATATCCAGTAGCTTTATCATGTAATATATTTCATTATTTTTCATTTTAAAGATTGTATAATCATTCTTGAGTGGTTAACATGGAGAATGAATCACTTCACGTCGTGGAGACGGTAATCCGTACGTACGCACGAGCGATGATATCGTTCCCATAATTATTGAATTGAATTGGAGTGGATGATATAATATCTCAGAATCATTATTATGTTATAATAACTATACATAGTTATTATTTACACCATTATACCCATCCAAGTAAGGTGGTGGTGGAAAGACATATTACACCACGACGTGGAGATGGTATTCCGTACGTACACACGCGTGGTGATTTCATTTTCCGTAGGATGGATAGAAGGTGAAATGGGATTGTTTCATATTTATAATAACATATCAATATATTAGTGATACTTATGTTATTAATTTATAATGAAACAACTAAATGAGAAGAATTTTAAGAAGAAAGAAACTTGAAAGAATCGGTAGAAGAGATTACCTCTTCTTCGACGCACCTCTTTTAAGCTTCCTCTTAAGGCACTAGAGTTGGTATTTTTAGGAGACTAGAACCTCTATAATGTTTCTAGGGAAGTGGAGAAGTGAAATGGGCAGGGTTGTTCCGAGTTTGAAGGCTCAAAATGGTGTGAGGAGGAGAGGGAGGAGGTGCCCTTTTATAAGGGAGGAGAGGGGCACTTTTGGAAACCTCTAAAATATTAATTTATAATAAACCCTAAACCCACTTAAAAACTTCCAAAGTGGATAAAATTAGGATATTAGATAATATAGGGTTGTAATATCATCATAAAATTAAATTTATACATGTTTTGATTTTATTTTAAACCATATCATTTTGATTTATCCTTATTTAATCTATTTAATTTTATTTGTGGTAATAATGTTATAAATTTTATATGGTTATAAATATTTACTTATGTGTTCCTAATTATACATAATTTGATACTTTATGACATTTTAGATCATATAAATTTTAATTTGTATTTTTTTTTAAAAATATTTTTGTGATTTTTAAAAAATTTAATAATATAAAATATCAATAGTGTCAATTTTGACACAACTCATTTATTTGAATTTAAATAAAATCCAAAAAGAAGATATGTTCGAACCAAAATATTTAATTGATTCCTAACATGTCATATCAATAAAACAAATTCCTGGGGAACATTAATTTTTTCAAATAGTATTTATTTTAATATTTTTAAAACCATTTATTTGGTATATATCTTAAGCAAATAATTAGTACAATATTTTTGTAAAATTATTTAATATAGTTATTTGTTGCATAAAAATTTAAAATAAAATCCTATGATGAAGATAAATATAATAACTTTCATAATAATATTTTTACTCGAATTTATCATCTTAAAATCACAACATTTAAATTGTTATATTTATTAAATTTTGAAGGTGACATCATTGACATCATTTAAAATAAAAAAATATAAATGTCTTAATTGGTTTTTATAAGGCTCAAAATGGTCCAAAAAACGACCCTTGTATTCTTAGGGTATTGATATACTCTACCAATAATGTTTGGTCAAGTTTCTGGTCTTTTTGATAGGTATTGTTATTTTAATAAAAACTATATTATTGATTTTTCACTAAATAAATAATTTCTACATCATTAATGTATAAGCTATTAAGGTAATTAAATTTTTCTTAAAATTAAATATAAATTACAATTATAAATAAAAACATTTTATATTTTAAATGAGTATTTATAATTGAATTTATATTCTGTATAACCTTATATTAAAAATAATCTAATTATTAAAGTTTGAGTGAGACATTTCACTTTCCTTTAAATAAAATAAATAAAAGGTCTTAATCAAATACAATTGGGTTACATTGGATTCCATTTAGACCCAAGTATAATTTAGGGTAAAATATAATCATCCAATTATATTAGGATAGGTGTTAGGGTAATTTTATAATATTATATTTACCCTTAATTACCCGATTTACCTTTAACCATGGTAAATAAAATTTATCTTAGTTACTATTCATAATGACAAAAAATAAAAAGTAGCTTATTAATATAATTTGGACCTAATGATTCCAAATATGGAATCCATTTTTGAAAATTAAAATCACAGAAGTTTCAGAAATTAATTTAATATTAATCCCATTGTTAAGAAAACAAGTTTTAAAAGTAAAAACATTGCAAAAGATTGAAATGATTTTACCTATGAATTCAATGTAAAATCAATGATAATGAAATAAATTATATTAAATGGTAAAAATATATTCTATTTATACTTTAAAACCATTAAATATTATAATTTATCCATATAAATTATTGGGATGAAAATGTTGTTTTTAATTAAAATATAGTGTGTTTTTACTATTCATTAAAAAATGAATGATATCAGAATAATTTGAAAAATTTATCTAGAGTAAATTTTTGTATCATGATTCCAAATAATAATTTTATCTTGTCAAATTGAACTTATAAACATGTCAAAAACTATATTTAATGTGGGTGTGCCATCAAAAGGCGGAAAAACTGTATTTTTTTAAAAACTTATTTTACTCGAAAAATTTATTTTATTCTCATACCATGTTCTAGAAAATTTGTAAGATGAATAATAATGTTATAAAATTAAAAATGTAGTTAATAATATTCATAATAGCTAGTCCATAAAAATATTATAACAATATATCATTGTTTAGTGAAACCAGGTATTTTGTACTACACACGCTATCGAGGAAGGTCGTGATTGCGTGTAATGCAAGAGAAGTTAGGGATGCGTGTAGTGAATGCTCCCTTTGATGTTGCGTATAACATAATTAAAAACTTATTTCATTTAAACATTAAACAAAATCTATGCTTAATGTTGCGTAGAATAATTTCTACAAAACGAACTTGAAATTATGTGTAACACGAGCCAAGAATAGTGTTGCATATACTGTAAGCTAATATGGTGTTGTGTATAGCACATGCTAATTTTGGTGTAGTGTACAACACAAGACATCAATGAAATTAAAAAGAATAATTCTCATAAAATCTCGGGTTGTTACATGTAAAATCAATCCCTACAAGTATTGGCTAATTTCTTGAACTTATAAGGGTTCTTCGTGGGGATAAACATACTATATGGGACACACCACCATCCCTATTTGTATCCCTTTCATTATAGTGGATTATATTACACATTCTTCCCATAGTGGATCAAGCCTGTCGACTTGTTCCCACATTATATTATGAGAAATAAATATTTACCCAATTTATTGGAGGGAGATATACTTCCCACCCATATCATAATTAAATCCTATAAACATGTTCCACAAGGTCATAAACAATAATATCATAACCCTTGAAATGAAGTGGGTAGAATTAACATTTCATCATATCATAATCTGTGGGAAAGATAAATTTTTCATAATCATTTATATAAAATAATAACCCATTAAAATAAGAGGGTTTCATAAGAATATAATCCATGAAAGAGAAATAGGTTTCATAAACACGTATCCCATGAAATATAAACTTGTTCTATAATGAATATAACACATGGAAAAGAAATAGGTGTCATAAACATCATGCTATTAAAATGTAAACATTCAGAGAAAGAATGTGAATGTAACCTTTGGATAATATCCTATTAATGTATTGATTAATACCAACATATTTCATCTTAGATAGACAATAAATTTGAAATATATTTTAAAAAACATTTATTTAGTAAAATATTCTTTATTCTTTAAAAAATTATTTATAAAACATAAAAACTCTTGAAAATAATTTTCTTTGACAATAACCTGGAAATTTTTTAAAGGAAGATCAAAAAACATTAAATCCATTTTATTTAAAATGTTATAAAAGAATCTTGAAAAAAAATTTAAAATAATTTTCTTTGAAAACATATAAAGGAATCATGATTTTTTTTAAAATTCTACTTCTTTAAAAACTAACAAAGGAAGCTTGAAAAAAATTTGAAACCTTTTTCATTGAAAATATATAAAAATATTGAAAGTCATTTAATTTTTTTAAAATATAAAACATTTTGAAATCCATTTCCTTGAATTTTTTTGGAAACATTATTTTAATACATGTTTGAAAAAAATTTAGAAAACATTGTTTTTGAATAAAACAGATTTCCGATCGAAGATAGAAATAAAGTCAGGTTTTATTAAAAATATTTTCATAATCAACATGAGTAAAAAAGAGAGGAAAATGGTACCAATATATTAATATGTCATGAATTTACATATTAAAATAAATTAATGATATTTATTGATATATGGATCAAAATATTTCATCAATGGAAACTTATTCTTAAAAAATAACGATAATGATGAGATTGTAGTAAAAATATCTTACAACTTTGGTAAATTTGAATCATAATAAAAATGAGAGAATGAAATTAAAATAAGCATAAAATATCATTAAAATAATTATATTCATGATAAAACATGTCAAAGGTATGTATATATGCCTTTTAAATTAATATAGGTACATAACATTACATGGGTCTTAGAGAAGTCAAACTGAGACAAAAGTTCCTTACCAATTTGGTAAATTTTGAACCGTAAAACCACATGTAAGATATATAATAAAATGGATATTTAAATAACCATAAATTTAATGATATTAAACATATAATAAAATAATGTAAAATATATACACTACAAAAAACAAATGAGTGGTCAATATGGAAAAAGTCTCAAAAATATAAAAAGTGAGATTGGAAATCACCTTACTATGTTAGTATATTTTGAATCATGATCCCAATGAAAGAATAAAATCAATTAAAATTTTGAATATAATTAAATAATTTAAATTCATTATATAACATGTCATAGGTCAGTATATACACCTCAAAACAAAAATAAGTGGTGAATATACCATATATCTCACAGAAATAAAAGTGAGATGAGAAAACCCTTACCTTAAGTCATGAATTTATTCATAAACATTAAATAATATGATAAAATAACTATAGGTTTATTATAAATATACCAAAAAACAATAATATTATATATAATACCATATATTATTTTATTATGAATTTGTATTAACAATTTATTAAAAATTTCATGTTAAAGTTGCATTTCAGATAATAATCGCTTTGTTTTTCATATGTGTTTTGACATGTTATTCTTGATCCTCTTACTTAGACCATGATATACTTATTTAAAGAAAGTAAGACATGATATAAATATATTATATATTCTATATGTAATAATTTATAATAATCTATAAAATATATAAATATTAAATGGAATACACCGTCAATGGAGACGGTAGGTCATACGTACACATGAACGATGCTTATGTTTTCTTATCATATTAAAAGAAATAAAGTAAATGATATATATATATATATAATATAATTAAATTATAATTATTATTTCATATATATCATGTATTTTTACTGAACACATCCTTAATACATTTCATGTGAAGTGTGAACGAATCACATCTCTTTGAGGAGGCAATAGTCCACATATCCGCAAACAAAGTTATCGTATTCCCATAGAATTTAACTCATAGAGGTATGTGTAATATAAAAGTTATATATTAATAAATACATAATAAATATAATATAAATCATATAAAATAGTAATTCCAACATTATTACCAACCATTAAAGGCTGTTATGTAAAAAGAAACGACATCGGTTTGAAAGGCGATAGTCTGTTGTACACACAAATGATTATTGGGTATCCCATTTGATAGATGTGTGTATAGGTGTAGGTATAAAATATTTAACAAAAAATATAAGTATATTTTATATACTAAGGTTATTATATAATCATGGAATAAGAATAATATTTGGTGGTGTAGAACAAAATAAAACAAAAGTTCTTATTGAATGATGTTACCTCTACTTTGGGTAATTCCTTTTCTTTTGAACCAAGGGACTCAATTTATTTTTTTTTTCTAAAAATGAGGCTTCAAGGATGATATTATGGAATTTTAGAGATCATTTGGTCAGGTTCTATATGATACAAATGTATTTATAGGTGTGATGAAGTGAGGGGGTGAGTTCCCTTTTATAGATGAAGAGGAGTTTCATTCTTGTAAATATTAAAAGGTAAACACTATTGAGATGTCTCACTTAACTCACGTGACTATAATAATGGTAAAATTTATATAAAAGGAATTATATGGTCCAAATATTTCCAATAATTAATTTTTACATGTTTCTAGGTTATTTGGCCCCTTGAGTTGATGCTTAACATCTATGTAAACTCGTATTTACCTTAATCACTATAATTAATTTTAATTACATTCTCTAATATTGTTGGTCAAAAACTAAGATGACCTTACAATAAATTATATATTATTTTAATTTAAAATATAAAATACATTTCTCCATATTTAAAACATATAAGTGTTAGAAATTAATTTTAAATTAATCCCTCTAATGGGATGAGACAATGAGTTTTTAAAGTGAAAATGATCAAAATGTTGGAATGTTTTTTATATCTAATTTCAATGTGAAAATGATTCCAATGACCTAAATTGTATTAATATATGTATAAATTATATAGATATACTTTAAAAAAAATTTAAAATATAATTTATCTATATAAAAAAATTATAAGAAAATGCAACTTTCAATTAAAATTTAGTGTTTTTCACTATTTATCAAAAACTGAAACTTAAAAAAAAACAAAAAATTCACCCTTAGATAATTTTGAAATTATGAATTAAAAAAAAGAAATTTATTTTATCAAATTTAATTTATTTTTTTCTAAATTTATTTTTAAAATAGGTTTTCCATTAAAAGGTGATAGTATTATTTTTTAGAAAAATATATATCTTTATGTGTAAAATTGGTTTTATTCTTATCTCTTGTATTGAAAACACATAAGATGGATGTTAATTAGTTGAATGAATAATATATATATATATATATATATCATTAAAATAATTTTCAAATGTTTTTAATTAATTTATTAATGTAAAACATATTTGATTGCATAAATATAGTTTCCCGACAAAATATTTCCTATAATTTTAAAAAGGTTTTATTTTAATTTATATTTAATTGGTCACCAAATAATACATGTTATATACATTTGTAAAATATATTTTCATAATTTAATTAAAATTATTCATAACAACCATTCCAATGTCTAGGTGACACCTATAATATTATTTTAATAAAAATATTAATAGTATATTTTATTTTGGTAAAACTAGGTCTTGTGTGTCACATAAGTTATCGAAGGAGCTCAACCTTATATATAATATAAGAAATATATAATGTTGAGTGTACCTCAGTCTAATCTATGTGTTTTGTGTGGCACAAGCTTGACTTGGTGTTGCATACATAGTAATAATAGTTTGGAGCTTTCATGTAACACACGCTATATTCAGGGTGGCATCAAATGAAAAATATTGAAATGATTAAATTAATGCGACAAAAAATATTTCAAAAAATATTATGGTATTACATTATCCAGTTTTCATGCATTACATGTTATTATGTTCTTCATTCTTACTAACATGCTTTACTTATTTTCCATGATTATTACCTCACTAGGTTTTTTAGATCATCACTTTTATCTATATTTTCCCCCAAGATATAGTACATAGTTTAGGAGCATCAAGGGAGTTAGGAGATCATTATGAAGATTAATAAACAATTCTTTATTTTAGATTCATGTTTTCTCATTATGTACATAGTCTTCAAAATACACTAGATATTCAATCCTTGGTTTTTATTTCATGGATAATTATGCTTAAAATCATGTAATATTATGTGTAAAAATATATGGTTTCTATAGTTGGTATTAGAGAATGGTGAAGTTCTTTTTGGGGATTAGGATAGAAAACATTAGTATGAACCATAGGGAAAATTTTATTACCATTTATAACCTAAATTGAATCTTAGATATTCACATGTTCAGACATACATTAAATTCATATGTTTATCCTTATATGTTTATAATTTCCCTTATATATGCTAATTAGATAAGTATTCAAGCCACCTAATTGGATTTTATTACTATTTCTAATTTGAATAAGGGAAATATGGGAACTCGTGCCAATAATCAATTTAATATAAAATGTGAAGATTTCCCTAATGAGATTCCAAAACCGACTAGAAAAAGATCCCATAACTCCATGATTTTACTATCTCAACTAGATCAACATATGAATAATAAATTGAATTGTGTGGAATTCTCCCTTCTCCTAAGAATGATAAAGTTTTAGCTGAATAATTTTTGCGACAAAGGCCTCCTATCTATAGTGGACCTTCTAGTCCCCTCATCATGGAACAATTGATTAACTACATTGAGATGTTATTTTATTTCCTTCAACATATAGAATATGATAAATTAATACTAGTGGACTATTGTTTTTATGGGGAAGCTGATTAGTAGTGGACACTGATAAAAAACACAAATTATAAGGATGAAATTAATTCCATGGACTGGGAATGATTCAAGAAAATATTTTTCAATAAATATTTTCCCTGAACTATCTATATTGAGATGGAGAGGGAGTTTATTATAATGAAGACAAAGTAAGATTGATCTATCAGAGTGTATGATAAAATCATTACAAGTCTTGAATGATACACCTATGGTTTTTTCATGAACAATAAAAGTAATGTGGATCCCTTATTTAGTAGATTAAATTTAAGTTTATGAAAATACATGGTAGTTCAAGACTTTGATAATTTTGAGGAAATTGTCTGTTGTTCCCTTAATGTTGAAATGGAAATTGTAGACTCTCAGTGGTATCATGGACATAGAGATAAAAATAAGAAAATTTGATTTAAGATTAGAGTATCAGTACGTAATTCCATGATGGAACAAAAACCCAAAATCCTATGTGTCAGAAGTGTGAGAATAAGAATCCCAAGAATTGTTCAATGGGAATAAAGAGATGCTTCAAATTTTGAAGATTGGGGCATCATGATAATTATTTTTGAAGGGATTCGATGAAGCCTTCTAATGGAGAAGAATAAAGGAAGGTTCAAACCAACATTAATCTTGTGGTGAAGTATTTCCACTTAAAGGAACATGGGAATTATGAGAACCCATTCCCTAAGCCAAGGATATTCATTGGAGATCAAAAACAACAACCTCCAAGTAATCCTGGAATGGAATATTTTATCATCACTAATGAGGTGTGGCCCAAAAATGATATGGTGACATGTAATCTAGTTATTAATTCTCTAATAGTGATCATACTATTTGATTATGGTTTTACGCATTCTTTCATGTCATGAATGTTTAGTATAACTGTTCACACACCATTGCAACATATGAAGTTTGAGTTATCTATGAGAAAAATGAAATGATAAATTATTGTATCAAAAGTATATAATACCTCACTAATTATTTTTAGGGACTAAAACTCCCAGAAAATATCATCTTACTTCCTTCGGTGGAGTTTGGTGCTATATTGGTATTGGATTTTCTATATTTAGACAAACCCAATATCAAATGTTGAGAATAGGAGATCACTCTTCGCATCCTGAGGCATCCTCCAATATTTTACAAGTGTAAGGATGTGAATGAATCTCATTAAGAACCATAATAGAATTTGTGGATATTATTCAATAATGAGCATGAATATCTAGTTCAAATGATTGAGATGAATTAGAGGATCTTGCTTCAAGACATTCCCATTATGATGTGTTCTCTGAACAATTTTCTGGTCTTCCTCCTAATCAAGAGGTTGAGTTATAGATTGATCTTATACGTGGATCTCCACTTATATCAAAGACTCCTTATAGGATAACCACCATTTAGTTTTAATAACTAAAGAATAAGTTACAAGTGAATCCGGACAAGGGTTTTATATTCCCAATTGCTTCACCCTGGGGTGTGGTAGTCCTCCACATCATGAATAAGGATAGATCAATTTACCTATACATTGATTATCATGAGCTCAAAAAATCACCATAATGAATAAGTATCCCGTGACAACTGGGCCCCACCCACCAGTTGCCCCGTAGAAATGTGGGGCCCACCCCAGGGTCCACCCACATGCCCGAACGGGTCGTCTGACTAATGATTGTCCCCATAGGCCAACACATGTAATTTACAGTGTGCTTTGTCCTCACTCACACACACCCTGAGAAACTCCTCAGAAGGTCACCCATCCCGATCACTACTCCAGGCCAAACATGTTTAACTGTGGAGTTCTAATCAGGTAGGCTCCCAAAAAGAAAGGTGCACCTTGTTGACATGAGTCATATTATTTAGTCATTTAACCCTTTATAATTCTGGGGTGTTACAATCACCCCCCCTTTAGAGCACAACGTCCTCATTGTGGGCCCTATATCTCATCCCAGGAAGTGCGCTGCACTTAAGGTTGGGTACCACCTCTGATACCAAATGTGAAAACTGGGCCCCACCCACCGGTTTCCCTGCAGACACGTGGGACCCACCCCAGGGTCCACCCACATGCCCGAATGGGTCATCTGACTAATGATTTTCCCCACAGGCCAACACATGTCCTTTCTAGTGTGCTTTGTCCTCACTCACACTCACCCTGGGAAACATCCCAAAAAGTCACCCATCCTGATCACTACTCCAGGCCAAGCATGTTTAACTGTGGATTTCTAATCAGGCAGGCTCCCAAAAAGGAAGGTACACCTTGTTGACATGAGTCATATCATTTAATCATTTAACCCTTTATAATTCTGGGGTGTTTCATATCCCCTACCACAAATAGATGGATTGTTCGATCAGCTACATGGGGCCATGTATTTCTCCATGGTTGACCTTCATTCAGGATATCTCCAATTAAAGGTGAAGAAGGAATATATTCCAAATACTTTCTTTTGAATGAGATATAGAACCTATGAGTTCAAATTAATTCACTTTGACTCACTAATTCTCATGAAAGTTTTATGTACATAACAAATAGAGTCTTTAGAGATTACCTAAAAAATTGGAAGTTTTTATAGATGATATTCTTTTATACTATAAGAGAAAGGAATAACACAAGGATCATTTGAACACTATTTTAAATAAACAGAAAATTGATAAAATATATGAAAAGTATAATAAATGCATGTTTTTTATGGATAAAGAATCACTCTTGTGGTGTTTTATTACCTATAAAGGGTATATGTGGACCCTTCTAAAACAAATGTAAATGATGAGTTCACCATGCCAAAATTACTAATTGGGATTCTTAGATCTTTTATTCTATATGTTTATGACCAACAATTTACTCGGGAGTTCCCATGATTTTCAAACCCAATAACCATGCTTAATTGGAAGGGAGTAAATTTTGTTTTTTCTAGTGAATGTGAAAACTACTTTGAATAGTTGGAAAAGAGGCTTATCACTACACCAATACTCACACTCCTGATAATTGGGGAAATATTTCTTGTATATAATGATGAATCAAAGAAGGAATTAGGCTATGTAATAATGAAAAATGATTAATTGATAGCCTATTCCTAAAGGTAGCTAACATTTCATGAGAAAAACTACCTCACACATGATCTAGAGTCGGAAACTATGATCTTCACATTAAAAATTTGGTAGAATTATATATATGGGGAGAAGTTTGTGATATATACAGAACATAAGTGCCTCAAATGTATATTCACACATAAGAAGCTTAATATTTTCCATAAAATGTGGTTACTGATCATAAATGATTATGAATTCTCAATCAACTATGATCCTCGTAAAGAAAATAAAGTGTATGATTATCTAAGTAGAAAGGATCATATAACTTCATCACTAATGAGAATTGATAAGGATAAACTATTCATAGACTTATTAAGAATAGAAATGGGAATCATTAAGGAAGTAACATCATCAATAATTTCTAAAATGATTTCTCAACCATCCATTTTAATTAAAATAAAGATGCTCAAAGAAATGATGAGGAAATTCAGAAGAATGTGAAAGCTATTAGAAATGGGAAATACAGAGAGGTAAAAATTAATTATTAATGAGTTGTAAAATTTGGGTTATGACTATGTGTACCATCTAATCCATAGATAATGAATGTTCTTATAAATGATTCACTTAGGTCAACATTCTCTATTCACATGAGAAGAAAAAAGATGTATCAAGATCTTAGAGAGAACTATTTGGGGGAAAATATCAAGAAGGAGATCATTGAATATGAATAAATCCTCTAGCACATTGATTCATATACCTACATCCACCTCATAATATCTGGTTCCCCCTGTTTAGCCATAGGACAAAGTTCATCAGCCGAGATCCTCACCCAGTCCTGCTCGACCTAGTACTAAGCTACTTGAGATACCACATTATTAACTTGATCCTCATTTGATGCCAACTAAGACTTATTCTAGTAGATGACCTATACATGATAATTGAGTATGGTTTCACACTAATTCACTGTCTCCTCTAGATGATGGATTTCATGATTGGACTCTTGAAGTTTCTAGATGCTTTTAGAATTCTCCTTATGCTCGGGGCACCTAGATGTTAAATATATGTATGAACCAACTCATCAATACAGTCACGAAATAGTGCATGGAGTGTATGAGAATCCACCCCATTAGTGACTAGGTTCTTCAGCGAGTGAAAAAGGGACCCCATTCGGCTAACTAGGTATGGATCCCATGTATGAGTGATTAAACACTGCATTCTCTTCTACTCCTTATGTTTGAAATTTTTGTTCTCTTAAAAAAATGTCAAAAACTGTGTTTTCTAGATCCTCGATAGGTTCATGATCATATTTCATGAATTCCATGAGGATAGAGACAACACATTCCTTCTATGGGATCCTTTATATTGGTTTAGGCTCTATGTGAAGATGACATTTGTCTTCATATGAACCTCACTTGAAATATCGCCTACGCCAACGTCGAGCTTCACCCCACCAGTGGAGTCACCCACAACAATAGCAGGATGACCTCCTAGGACTAGGACCATGTAATCTTAAATGACCAACTCCTCAAGAGTTAGAAAAGACATCAGAGAAGGTTCCCCAGATTCCCTAACCATGACAACTTACTAGGAACATTCCCACTCAAACATTTATTGAAGCAAGTTCATGTTAGTCAAATTGACTGGCAAATGAAATGTTGTACAAATTTATCTCATATAAAGATGAAGTACATACTGAGACCGAGAACTTGAGTGGGGATTTTTCTCAGTTTATTAATAGGAAGATCGAGCACATGATATCCCTAAATTTCAGTCAGCACTTTAGTAGCTTGCACTGACCCCCTAACATTGGTTGACCAGGTGATTCTTGAGAATAAACACACACATTGATGAAAAATATTTGTGGAACGTTTGAAAATGACCATGTTCATTAAAATTCAGTAATACCTTAAGTAAGGGAGATCTCAATAATGATCCACCTTAGGTAACCTTGTTAACCAATAATAGGATCCACTATTGAGATACAAGGGTTCAGTCCCCTGTAGTGGACCAGGTGGACCGAATGCTTTGAAACAACTACTTCAACCTCCTAAATGGGCCCAAAATTGGTGTCAACTTGAGGAAAGTACCTCAAATAATTATCTAAAATACCTGGTGTAGAACATTCATCCCCTCCAATAGGAAATTATTTCCAATTTCTTTCCTTCTACTATATGAGAAAAGTTTTAGTTAGAGATTATGAACAAAATAATAGGAGAAGGGATAAAAGAGACATGTTAAAAAAATTGCATTGAGGAAGCCGAACAAGTTGAAATCAACTATATGAGTTACTTAACTTATCTCTCAAGGACTCAAATTTATAGTAGATGACCCCTAGGATTCTCCATCACTAGATCCTTGTGTGTCATCATACTCCAATTAATCCTCTGTTGAATCCTCATGTGTGTATCGTCTTATTCGGGCTCACTACCGAACATCACCCATACCAAGATGGGGGAATGATTAGGCACCCATCGATGGAATGAGAAAGAGATCATGTTTTCTATGTACTTGAACTGACTGTGGAAGGGCACCTTTGCGGTGATCCTAGAATGCCCCACCATCGGTAGCTCGATCTTGTCTCGGGTTTGCATCTGCCACAACTTATCCACTAACATGTTCATCCTCAAAATTCCCTAGTCCACCCACAGCGTGGATAATGTGATATCCATGGTTGGATCCAGGAGATATGATATATTTTTTACCGGTGCCTCTATGAAACTATTGTGTCTATCCTAGTATCTTACTTCTTTCTCCCACAACCCCTTTTGGTAAAGTCCCTCCCCTACAGAAGGTATGGATGCACCAATGCCTTGCACCACCCCTATTGTAGCTCT
Organism: Viscum album; assembly: GCA_963277665.1. Lineage (NCBI taxonomy): Eukaryota > Viridiplantae > Streptophyta > Magnoliopsida > Santalales > Viscaceae > Viscum > Viscum album. Next base: position 115,206,510 of record OY728154.1, read on the forward strand.
AGCTTTAGAAACTCCCAACGCCAAGATCACCCCTCAGTGAGTAGCCTGCCTATCACATTTCTACTCTAAAACATTTCTTCCTAGCGTGATCTCCCTAATGTGTTTTCACAATATCACACCCAAATACGCCTCCACCTAGTTTTTAGAATAATCTCGAGATAGTCCCTCATTAACATTAGTCGGTGGCAGCATGATGGTATACCATGAGCCTTATCTAATCAACATACACCATAGAAAAAAATGATACATAGATTATACTCTTCACAAACCCCTTTATGTACACTATTTATCAGCTACAAGATGCATCAAAACTATCAGATGAAACGATATGGAGTGTATATCTCATAGTAGGTGTTGTAATTGATTTTGGCCACAAGTTCTCCACCCTAGAAGAACTGTAGGTACTCCATATCTTCCAAATTTTCCTCCATCATTTCCATTATTTCATAAAATATGTTTGAGAATGGGTTGATCTTGAAATTTTCATAATTTCATATCCCATTCGTGACCCCAATATTGCTGAGAATCACTGTCTGGAATCAAGTGATGTTGGAATGAGAGGGCCACAAACTAGCATTTGGGTGGATAGATATCATCTATAAATGTTTTTCCACCAACTTGTTCCATGATACAGACAGGTAAGAACTTGAACGATCCAAAAATCCTACTATAAATTTCTCACATTTCTACATGGAACTTCTAGATATAGAGTTGAGCGAGCACCGGTACCCCTAGGTTCACCTTGTTTTCAGAGGACATAACTTTCACTATCACCAGTTTCCACAGGCATAGGCCCATGCGAGTGTATCTGACTAAAATTGAACATCCTCTATAGAATGTAGATAAGAAAAAGGTGTAGTGTACCAATGGTTTTTAGTACTCCATCATGTTTTAGCCCCATGGATCATATTGGCCCTCCTCCAGAATTAGACAAGATTATCCCATCCTCCTCCTTTGTGGAACTATCATAAACTACATCATCCACCCCAATATATTGATAACTAGATCCTTCTTAAATAATATTCCAAAACATGTCATGAATTAAATATCCTATGGGAGTGAAGAGAGTGATCTAAATTTACATTCAACTCCTCTATATGATGCTTCTCTAGAATATGAGTTTGTTTGATGTCATCCTAAATGCTCAGTACTGAGAGAAATTCATCATATTGGAATCCACTCAGTGGGATTACACTATTGTAGTGCATATCCCAATAGATGATTCCCATCGCCCCATGGTGAATGTAGAATGTGTTGGTGTTAGGGGACCACTGGCTGATGAGATCTTCCAATAACTCCTGTTTGTGGTACATGTGGAATTGGGACATCCAAACTAACTCAAACAGACCAATGTGACACAACTAAGCCTCATATTCCAAGTAGGTATAACGTACACAATACTTCTGAGCCCATTATTTATTGATGTTTCCACCAGTCAATAGGTCCTAGTATTTATTCCAGCCTATGTTGTTATCTAGAATACTACTTTATAAGACACTGAAATAGCGGGATGGGAATTCGTCAACCTCTGATTTCTCCCCCATAACAGTTCTTGTCCATCCACTCAGCATGTAGATGGAAATGTCCCCATGCTCCCATGCTAGGGGAACCGAAATAGTGATGTTCTAGGAGTTGATCCCATCCCAACATGTGAACCAAGAATGATTCATGCTGTATTCAATGTAGGGGATTCACACCACATCCATTAAGCTGAAATTTTAAATCTAGATGTGGTTGAAAAATAAATAATTACTCTAGGGATAATTTATCATGCTTAGAATAACCTTATTGTTGAAAACTATCCACCTCACTTGATGTGTCTTAGGGTTTCCCACCATTTAGGAATTCTGGGTAGTGGTATTAGGTTTTATTTAATATTTGTTTGGTTGTTTTTTCCATTTCAAAAAAACCAAGAATCTCTAAATAAAGTGTATGAAACTATAGTAAATGAGAACAAAAAGTTTGAAGTGGTGTTAAAATATGAAGTGGCGTGTGAAATAGGGGTTCTATTTTATAGAAAAATTCCCATTATAGAGGGATTTGTGTGAAATACATGACCAAAGATTAGGCTTTCATAGAAATTCTATGTTCTATGTAGGATAGAAAAGAGCATGTCACCCAATAAATCAAATCTTATATAAGGGAACCCCTAACTGAATTTGTAAGAAAGGCCTTGAGCTTGTGTGAAGCACACTACCCCAGTTGTATGACTCATGTTAGTTGAGTGCATTCATAGAAATGTGGCACTCTATTTGGAATCTCCCTTAGAACATCACTTTCATGTCCTCTATCATCTCATATCCTGATGGTGGGGGGATGTTTTGGCACCAAATTCTCAAGTCAGACCTCAAATGGATAGTTTTGAATTATATAAATATAAAAAGCACCTCGAAGGGAAATTCTAGGGATAATTTTGAGGCTAAGAAAAATATTCATCTAGTGCATGAAAAGATATAATTCTACATATAATAAACTTATGTGCTAAAAATGATGTGTAGTTTTGCAGATTCTCCAAAGGATGAAAACATTCCTAAGGCTAGGGAACAAAAAACGGAATTACAGTGTGAAAATAATGAATTTTGTCACAACATATCATGAATCCATCCCAATTTCATGCCAAATACAATGCAAAATAGACAATATTTCACATCTAAGACTGAGTGGAAAAGGATGGAGAAGAACACAACTGAATTTTCACACCCAAGGAGTTTTTCTCAATGGGTTGAGGATTTTAGCTATAAATAGAATCTCCCCAAACCTTGGTGAGGATATTTGGAAGAAAAAGTGATGATCTATTGCGTTCAATTCCAATTCATCCATGAAAACATTTAAAATAGTGATTATGGACCCTAAAATGTAAATACTTTTCATGACAGACCTTCTATTAACCCAAACATAACTTGGCCTATAGTGGAGTGATCCTTGAACTCCTCCTCATAAGGATTCTCAAGTTCATGAAAAGATAATATACCTACAAAAAACCCTATTATATGATCAACTCCAATAGTTTCCTGAAACTATACCACTTGAATCCATCTATTTCCTTTCTATGAGAGCCCCATTCTCATGCAAATCCTACGTGGAAAACAAAACGTTTCATCAAAAAAATTATTGCTCCCATATCCGACACTAATTGTTCCTCTAATATATCTATTACCATTATTTTCCCTTATAATAATAGGTACCATAACTCATGTTTCTTCTAATCATATGGACACTAACATCGACCTCGTGATTAACCACTCCTCCACATAAGTTCCAAAACCCTATCCATCCCAAAGGCACATGATAGATGGTCACATAAGCCATAGGGGTGTTATGTTATAGGGAAATAATGAACCTATATTGGTAGGAGTTCCTTATACAAGATCTCTACCTCACCTTAACTCGGACCCCATTAGTGAGTGATCCCTTTCACATCCAATATTCAGGGTGTAAAAAGGCCTAGCTCCACATCATAGTTGTACGATGATAAAATACATGACGATGTCCTCAACACATGATGTAAAATAGTACCCTTACCTAGTGAGAAAATAATAGTATTCATGATGAATGATCATCATGGTATTCCACCCTCTCCCACTATAGATTACAAGACACCTCCAGAGGGATGATTTTACGCATAAGGGCCACACCATCGCTTGTTGATGCTCCTTCCATGATAGGAGCATCACTACTGAATGTTGTTAAACTACATAGATTAGTCATGTCTTACAACATTAAAATACATTGGTTTTTATCCCTGTTTCTTAAACAAGGTACATAAGAACCTACCTGAGGTTCAATCATGACATAAATAAGCTTAGGTGTGAAATCTTCCCTCCTATGGAGTCACCTCTCGGATATGGATCCATGGGTTGTTATGATCTACCCATTCTATTTCTACATCCATAGGGTGTTCTAATCCATCATTAAATCTAGGTGTGACATCTCCCCTTCTATGTACACATCTCTTAAATCCTCCTCCATGGGGCGTTCTGATCTATTCTATTTAGATATTCCTCTATAGGGAATTCTTATTTCTTATTTGATACTCACAAGACAGTAAACAAATTCCCATCATGTCCCCACAATACATTAACACTGTGAGCATGTCCACAAGGTGTTAAACTCATAACACGGTCCAGAATACCTAACTCACAAAATAAACATGGGATTCCTAAGTTAAAAATCCTCACATGACTTATACCTAGAGTGTTATTAAATTGTGTTTGACATGAGATGCATTGGTTTATATGCCTAATATAGCTCATATGGAATGAACTGTAAAGTAGAAGATTCAAAGGTTCCTAATATACTAGACATTATGTGGGATTCCCAATGTCACTACTCTCCTTGTCAAATGTTTCTACCCTATTATGATTAAAATGATATAATTAACACTCCTTCACCATGATATGGTAATGGGAATGAGTTCCACAGAAATGACTTAATATAAGAGGAAGTCATGGACTAAGAAACGATCTATAAGGTAGAATCCATGGATGGAGGAACTGAAATTGCATCATCCCATTTCGATCATGGGGTAGAGATCATCAGTGAAAGTGATGAAAGTTTTCTACCTTTGTAATGTAGGAATGTGGGGGGAAAAGCCAACATTTAAGGAAATAGAAGTGTCCCAAATGAAAGAATCAGAAATAGGGAACACTTAACCAAACCCTCATGTGTGATAATATTCCCTCTTGGGGAAACACTTAACAAAACCCTCATGTGTGACCATCTCACCCATGTGGTCATAGTTATCCAAACCCATAGTGTGACCGTATTCCCCCATACAGACACACTAAACCAAACCCTCAAGTGTGATCATATTCTACCACGGGGACACACTTAACCTCCTATGTTTCCCAACTATACATTAAACCTACGACATACCTATCACCACAAGACTTAAGATCCATGAGACACTTTTTTCCATGAAAAAATAAACTATTACCTAATTATAAATATTTACCTCATACAATAAACATGGGATCCCTGTGTAAAAATTATAAGAAGTCTTATTCCCATAGAGTCAACTACCCTATATCCCACATAGGATGACATAGTTTTCATGCCTAAGATGCTTATGACTTTGAAAAGGAAGATTATAAAGATGAAAAATATCCCTATATCAAGAAATTCTCAAACATGCCCAGTGTTATCATATAAGTCGACCATATGTTTGTTCCCTATCAAGACAGAGTGAGTGTAATTAACTAGTGTCCACCTCGAGATGGTTCTAGGAATGAGTTTCAAGAACAAGACATAAATATTTGAGGTAATCCCATTCTAGGAATCAAGTTTCAAGGATGAATCCCTAGAAGGGGGAATGGAAATCCCATCATCTCATTACAACCATGGAGCCAAAATCACCAACCATGGTTGAATAGGCCACCCACCTTTAGAACATGGGAAGGAAACACAAAAATAATGTGATGTGAAAGTCAATGATATAGTGCCATAAAAAAATGTTGAAACCAACATGAAGTTTATCTCCATCAAAATTGAGTATATCAGTAATGTTTGGTTCCATAAAATTTGAGCATGACCATATCCAGTTATTCGACACCAGGACCCCACCAAACAAATGGTAGACTCAGTGTAGAACTCTTCTACAGTAGCTGGGTCATGTGAGGTCATTGGGAATCCCCGAGATGATGCATCATCAATATGGATCCTCTTTACCCCTGAATAAATGAAAATTTTCATTTTCTACATTGGGAATCACCTTCAAGGTGTGTTTACTAAAGGTTGTTTCAATATATTTCCAAAAACACTATTCCCCAATGAACACATGATGACCCCTCACTAAATGTTGTGTGGGTATTTGGGATAATAATTCATCACTCCCACACCACTATGATCCTAGTAGGATGGATAAATTTTTCATGATCACTAGGAATCCTCAATCCATATCCCCTTCAGATCTCATCCAGAGAAGTGTCATCAACACCCTTGTTCTTCAATATGATAATGAAGGGGTTATCTCAACAAGTGATATGAACCAAAATGACTTGGAATCTATGAAACAACACCGTCACCATCACCAGTGATGAATATTCTAGGGGGAATCCTCCTAATAATAATGATGAATTGTTTTGGGAGTCTCTAATTAGAATGCTTCGACAGCTTCCTCCCCTACGCTGATGAAGTACGGGATGTGAAGGTTAAACCTATAAATACCAACACCTAGGATCCACCCATGAGGGATCCCACCCGGCCATTCCAATGACGTCATATGGCACAATAGGTCAAAGTGAATATCTATCTCACCCATACTCCCCTGGCCTTGGTTCAGAAAACCTATTGCTAATGTTGGGGGTTAGCCATAAATCCATCACATCAGGAAGCTTATTATCCATCTCTAGTGGCCCCATCCACCATTATTGCATCATATCTCACCCCTCCATTCATTTCATGGGGCCCCATAATCACCCATTTTGTATTGATATCCCAAATATCTCTTAGGAAATCCAAGCTGATTATCCCAATAATGGCCATCAGTAAAAACCATTATGGGCCATCCCATGATAAGAAATTTCACTATCGAGGTCCACCCCATAATACCACCTACCATGACAGAGGTACATCCCATGTAAAATATATTCCCCACTCTAAAGACCCATCACAGGATCAAAGGAAAAGTAACTACCATCAGGGCCTTTCCCATGATGTAGATTATAATACACATGGGGGAATCCCAAGTGACTACCAGCAATTAACAGTTGGATAAATACCATTCCATCAGAGAAAGGACCATGAAAAATTCAATTTAACCATAAATCTATCAGACACTGAGATAAAAGATGAATCAATGAGGGAGACTAAATCCCCACTAATAGAGCTGGGGGTATAAGCCCATTTATTGAATTTAACGATCCCTGAATAAGAGGTCTACAAAATCCTAAAATCCCTCTGTAGGTACATACAGGTGGAGGATATCCTTGCCTCCTTTTAAGGACTTATAGTTAAATCATCTCTACCATCATTAACCTCCATATTATAATCCTTCACATTGGATGTGGGAGAGATGTTAGGGTATAAATTAAGGCCCTCATATGATGATGATAACTCCAATGAGCACCATAGATATGTTTTTGATCTTTCTTAGGAGGAAGTTTTGAACACCCCATCCTACATGGATATATTATTGAAGTTATCCCCACATATAGAAGACATAAAAATATTTAGTGGATATTTGGTTCATGTGGAACCACAACTACCATAAATTTAGTAGAAAATTAGGTTAGAATTAGTAACACAACTAGTTTTCTAGCCAGAACTAGTTAGATTTATTCTGATCAAGAACATGATCATATTGCATGTAATGAGAAATAAGACTTATAGGTAATCCCATACACTAACAAGATGTTTGTAACATTTTTCCACATATAAACCTAAATTTATTCAAGCTAGAGCCATTCACTATGGACCAAGTGGCATGCCTCCACCAAAATATTTGGTGATGCTCAACCACCTACAGAACCACCAGTTGATTTAATAAGGAAACCATGAAAATCTCGATTCCATCTACCAAAAGTAAAAAAGGGTTGAAATTTCATTACTACCATTAACTGATCACCTTGAATCATATTAAGACCATCATCCCATCTAGCAGAGCTGCATAAAGATCCTTAATGTGATTTAGTGAGTAATATAAGAGTAATGTAAAAAAAGTGTAGATCAAATGTTGTCAGATGTATGATTACCTCAATTTCATCCCTATCCCACATCATAAGTGAGATCCTCTATCCGTCCCACCAAATGTTGAGTAAATTAATCATCTGACAAATTAAATGTAACACCCATGATTCTATGGTACGCTTCTCTTTGAATAATGTGATAGCGTGTGTTGTACGCAACACCGAGTTCTAACACACCATAACCAATCAAACTAGCCGTTATGAATAGTAATACCTACTTTTTGAAATTATATATATTTTATATTTAAAAATGGACTTGATTTCTAGATTTGGAATATCTAATTTATCCTAAGGTGAAATTTTGATACTTTTCAGATAACTTTAATATTTTGATGAATAGTGAAAATTACTAAATTTTAATTAAAAACAACTTTTTTAATCGAAATAATTTATATTGATAAATTATGAATTTGAGTGGTTTTAAAGTATATTTAGAATATATTTTTACCATTTAATATAATGTTGGTCATTGGACATAATTTTACAATTAAACCGGACATGAACAAGTGTCAATCTTTTGATAGTTATTATCTCTTAAAAACACGCTTTTTTGTTTTAACAACGAGAATTAATTTTAAATTATTTTCTGCCACTTCTGTGTTTTGAATTTTGAAAAATGGATTCTAAATTTGGAATCAGGACATTCAAATTGTGTAAATAGGTAACTTTTATTTTTAGACATTTTGAATAATTACTTCGGTAAATATTTTATTTACCATGGTTAAGGGTAAATCCGGTAAATAAGGGTTAAAAAATAATATTATAATAATACACAATTACCCTAAAACATGTCCTAGCCTCATTGGTTAATACATGTTCGACCATAGGCATCTTTTGGTCGATTTCGGGACCCCATGGAGCCACTTGTAGGTGATAAGGACACTTAATTTTAATTAAGTTAAAATAAGTACAAAAATGACATAAGCATATATCTTTTAGAAAAACAATTTTCAAATAGGGTTATATATGTTGGAATTTCGACTATAAATATTAATTAGAAAACTACAAATATTATCTACATAATTATATTTTATTTATAATTTTTAAAGATTATATAATTTAATTTATTTATGACACAATAATGATGCAGTAATTACCATAATAGTGAAAATTTAAAATAATTGATATTATAAATACACAAATAAATATAATTTGAGACTTTTAATGAAGTACAATAATTTTCTAGAATAATATGACATATTAGGATTAATGTAATTTATTTTTTTTCGAAGTAATCATTCTGTTATGAGTTTCAAAAAAATCAACTATTGAATAGTGTCAAAATTGACATAAAAGGGTTTTTAAAACAAATATTATATTATTAATTGATATTAAATTCCTAAAAATCTACGTTTCGGCCAAAAGACTTATATAATTATAGGTGTATCATTAATGAACCACTTGGGGGTAATTTGGATGTATATAGTATGTTTATTAACCATATAATATAAAAATACAAAGAGACATTGTAAAAGTGAAACTAATTAACTAAGAGTTAATACTTAAAGATAAGGTTAATATAGTAACCCAAACCTATCTAAATTTTATTGGTTTAATGGTTTTCGACCTATAACCACCTTAACCTTTTAATAATCAACTTTGGATCCATTAGGAACCGAATATGAATTAATTATAAATTAATATTTCTAGCTTTTCCAAAGGTGGCCCTCACCCCTCTTATAAAAGGGCACTGCTTCTTCTCATTTATTCACACCTTCAAAGCCTTTTTGTTCAGCCAAAATCTGCCCAAATACTCTCCAAACATCCTTCACTACAACCTAGATGCTTTAGTTTGATCCGGAAGGCAACCTAAGGATCCCTTTTGATCAAATCAAAAGGAAGAACCTGAAGAAGAGGTAATGATTTCACCACCCTTTTCCAAGTTCCTTTCTTCTTCCACTTCTTATTCCTTTGTTGTTACCATTATAAAATAATAACTCCAGTATCATATATATACTGTGATGTTATTATAAATATGGTACAACCATATTTAGTATTCTATCCACCCTTTTAATAACATGTCACCATACGTGCGTACGTACGGCTTACCGTCTCCACGTCGTGGTTTAACTGTTATTCAATATATTATTATTTGGATGGGTATAATAATGATGTGTGACTCATGTAAATAATAAATATAACATGTTAATGATTCTGTATATATGATATAACATCCATTTATATATTATTTTAATTTCAAAAGAATGATATTTTCGCTCGTGCGTACGTACGGACAACCATCTCCATGAACGCGATGAGATTCATTCTCCATCGTATCCATTCAATTATAATTATCATTTGATGATTTAAAAATGATGTTTAAGGACTTGATATAATTCTGTATATGAATAATATACAACCTATCCATGACAAACATGGCTTATGTAACAACATATATAAAATAAAATGAGTATGTTAACACCCAACACTACAACAACTGCCGATCCTAGCGGCGGTTTTTTTCCGGTTTAGCGGCGGTTTAAACCGCCGCTATATTGTGTGGCGGCGGTTTACAAAAACCGCCGCTAAGTTTGGCGTCGGCAATCTATTAGCGGCGGTTTTTTCGATTCCCCGGCGGTTTTAGAAATGTGTCGTATGTCCGTCATTTAGCGGCGATTTTTCTTCATTTAGCAGCGGTTATATGGGTATCTTATTTAGCGGCGGTTTTAACCACCGCTAAATTCAGGCGTTTGATGCGCCTATTCTGCGGCGGTGAATACCGCCGCTAAATATCAACATAATATATTTAGCGGCGGTTAAAACCGCCGCTAAATTGTGCCCAGTTCATCATTTAGCGGCGGTTAAAACCGCCGCTAACTGATTCCCGGTTATTTATCGGCGGTTAAAACCGCCGCTAAATGCTCACAGGTATGGAATTTAACGGCGGTTAAAACCGCCGCTAAACGTTGAACTGGAAAAAAAAATATGTTGCATCTGCTGCACCACTGCCCTAAATTTTCCAAAACCACAGCCAAATCTCACCCATCAGCCCCACATAATATCACATCCACACATATTTGTAATGTACAACAGCTTACAACATTATTACATCATTACCATTTCATATTCCATCACTAAAAGAATACTACCACAAACCACTACACACAAAAACCAACATCCTCATAATAGTGACCATAACATCTCTTACCATAATAAAAACCAACATTAAAAACACCATCCCTCATAGACAAAACCACACCATAACAAGAAACATGTATCTCACTATGAGAACCAAAATCCAATAAAACAAGTAGGGAATCTATGAGAAAACACATGAATGTTTCAATGTGAAATGACTCATAAAACCATATTGAAATATCCAAAATCCAATAAAACAAGTAGGTGGGTTTTATTAAAATTGGATATATTACCTAGGATACCACTAAAACAGTTATCATCCTCATGTTCCAATGAATATAAATGGTTCCAAAATAGAACCCTTGTGGGAAACCTCTCAAGGATAATATAATAATTTGATCAAAACTAATCATTAAATAAATAAACACATAACCATGTGTCATAACCAACCAATTAAAGGAACCATATTCATATTATGACAAACAATAAAATAGATTTACATAGTTACATTGAAAAAAATGAATGAATTAAAACACTTTATGACATTATTCATTCATCTTTGAATATGTACCAAAAAATATCTCCTCCAAACCACTATTCCACCATAGAAAATGATAAAATGGATTAACATTCCCATGAAGAGTAATCTACAAATGATCCATGATTTCCATTGGGTTCACCAAATCATTACTTCATCCTCATCATCCAACTCTCTATATTTGAATATATGGGATGAATCATGATTATTTCAGTAATGTTGGGATACATTGATGATATTGTGAATTATTTTTATCAGTGGTTAGAGCTCCAACTGATATAACACCTCACCAATGTTCACCAAAACCTAAAAAATCCAGAACAACCTAGGAGAATCCACACTCCCTCACACAAAATATGCCTACACCATCATGTAAACAACCTCAAGAACACAAGATCTTTGAAATATAACTACATGGGTCTACATCTATATTATACAGTGGTATTGAAATGATCCTGGCCAAATTAGATTTTTTTATTAAGCCATTTTAAGGAAAATGGAAAAAACCAGAGTACACTACAGGAGCACTACGTGCTGAAAGAGCTTACAAAGTGGTGAAACACAAGGCTTAAGTTACTTGACTCTGCTGCTCTAAAGAGCTCCCAGTGTAGCATACCAACCTGGATGTCAGGATCCTCTCTGATGAGCTCTTCAAAGTAGGAAATCATCCTCTCCATCGTCTGAATAAATTCCTCTGAGTTGATTTTTCCCTTATTGAACCCGCGGGCCAGAATTCTATCTTGTTTATCTAACCACACTTCTTGCTCCTCTGTGGCATCAACTTGCAGCCTTCGTGCGTAAATTCTGTTGAGCTCCTCTTCTGAAACATTAGGACGAATGGCTTGTTCAATCATATCTTCCTTGGAGTGCAGGATGAGTTTCAAGCACTCTCCATTCTCTTCTTCTTTGTCACATATAGGCTTGTTTGTTCCTTCTTTTTCCCCCTCCTGAAGGGTTGTGCTTACTTTGATCTTTCCCTTCTTGGCCGACCTAGTCTCCATTGGTTTTGGAAGATGAGAATAATCCTTGCGACTCTTAGTCTTTTTCCCCTGGACCACAATACATTTTCCAGAATCTCTAGCGACTTTTTTCCCCTTCTTCCGCCGAGGGCTATGAGGGCCTTTCCCTTTACATCGATCCATGCTGTCCATTGAAGGAGTACTATAACTGGCATCACCTGAAAAATCATACTCCGGAGACAATATAGGATCCTGAACTTCCAATCCAACAAAGCGGTTCCCCAACGATAACTGCATGCCTTCGCAGAGAGGGCTCGGCTTGAAAAGTGAATGCTCCAGATCTACCTTCTTCTTCATGACCTTATCTTTCCCCCCAATCCCAACCTTCGGATGATCCCCAAGGGTGTTAGGATCTAGTGCCTTCAAGATATTGGCATTGGCCAACTTCTCCTGTTCTCTGGAAGAAGTAACAGCAGCCAAGAACGACTTCCCCGGAACCAAGGCCGATCCCATGGGTTGGTCATTTCCCCGACCCATGAATTGCAGATGATGGTTGTCACCCCGACCTCTCCCAGGAGAGCTTCCAGCCCCATCAGCCTCACTGCCTTCACCTTCCTCGGCTTGGCTGGGTAATACAGGATGAAGCCCCACATCCACAACAGACCTCTCCACACCATCGCCCCTAACACCCAGATCATGCCTCAATCTAGAAAAAACATCTGCAACCCTCGGGCCAACCTCATTGAGTTGCCCAGGTTTCTCAATCCTGACAGGACTCAAGAGAACCCCCATCGCCCCTGGATCCTCCCCGCGCGCCACACCAATCGCACCCGGATCCACTCTTGCGCATGACTGGTCCTCTGCCTCTAGAGCCACCAACACCTTCGAGGACCTGTCAAAACTCCCGCGGCGACATCCTGAAACGTCATGGCCGATCTTGCTGCAATCGGTACAGAACGCGGGCCAAGAATCAAACACCACCCGCTGCTTCCATCTCAGTTCTTCTCCAACCGAGATCCATAGCCACTCAGTTGGGGGTTTCGAAATATCAACTTCAACGCAAACACGGGGCATAATAGGGTGACATACCGCCGAGGTTCGATGATCAGAACAGAGATACCGTCCGATCAAGTTCCCAAGCATACAAATGATAGAGGGATTCTGGAAAGGAAGAGGCAAATCGGGAAAGCTAACCCAAATCGCGGCCGACGGCGGATCGCGGTTCAAGTTGAAGTCGAACGACCATCGTAGAAGGAAGAAGCCGCACCCATCAAACACTCGCGGCGCGCTCGACCAGGCGACGACCAAGTCCTCAGATTCAAAACGAATCATCAATTGACGCCGGTCGAGCAAACCCACCACCGCTCGATTTTGTAAACCCCAAGAACCAAAGACGAAGCGGTCGAAGGCATCTACCGAGGGACGACGACCTCTGAAACGAGCCACTAGCGTTGATCTGTGCAGATCCGACGCCGCGTTGAATTCCTTGAGCGAAATCGCGAGCTGAGGAGAGCCTTCGTGGAGGTCAGGGACCTTAGGGCTAAGCGAAATGGCCAGAAAGGGGGGGAGAAAAGTTGGTTTGGTGAAAGGGATGAATGTCCGAAGCACTGTGGGAGGAATCCCCCCTCCCCCCGCCGGGGAGGAGGGGGCCAGATCTACAGTCATCGTCGAGCTAGGGCATCTTCACAGATGCGAGAGCGAAAACGCGATTCTCTTGGGGATGAATCCTCATCACAATGTAGCTGGAAACCTTGAAATGATCCTGATCTTCTTTTATAGTTTCTATAACTATTAGGATATTTTAAGTCATGCATTACACCACACTAGAAAAATATTTTTTTATTCCCTTACATAGACACATCACAATGTAAAAGTATACAACATCCAACACAACTCATAGAATATATACACAAAAACAGATGAATGATGTATATTTTTATCGGAAAACAAAAACAAATTGGTGTTTTATTCACCCATAATGCAACTAGGTCAAAATTAATGTTCCCAAAAAATCCCACAACTTATTGAAATTCAATTCCAGATTTCCATCGATTAGGGGATTGAAAGTCATTTTAAAGAGAGTTTAGGTAATGGAGGGATTCCATATTCCTCCCAATAATGATGATATGAAATAGAAATTACATTCTAAACAATTAATTATGGTATCATGGGGAGTCCTAAAACCTCATCCATGTACAATCATTCTTAATAATGTATTTAACTGGACTCCTTGATTTCTATATAATGTTATGAAATAATTATTCAATATATGATCACATATCCTCCCTAATATTGGGGATACATTGTGACCATCACAATTTTGACTTCCACCCACTTCCAATTGGTATATAATGATTTCATGAATGTACACATCTAAGAACTAGTTTATGAATTCATAGATCATATATATTGTGAGCCCCATTTATATATCTTCTTCTATTATAACACTGAATGATATAACCACAAACCAGATGTATTCAAACCTATGAGGGAAGGATGTATTCAAGATAACCTCATCATTCAACCACCTCGGGTGATTTTTAGACCATATATCAATCATAAAAAACCTATCAGATTCCTTTAAATGGTGTAATATATCATCTACAATTAAAATGGGTAATAATTCTTGATTTTATGATAATTAAACATTAATTACTCCAAACATAGTCTCAGAATACCATCTTAATACATAGAGAACAACACTAGAGTGCTAAAAAGAAATAATTTTCAGCAAATGAAATGCTTTTACTACAAACCAACTGTTATCATACTTGTTCAACACATCAACAATACTACTACTCATCATCTGATGCTGCATCGTCACCCTCTCCACCTTCATCTCTACCACCTGCTGCCACCTGTAAGAACATTATATTGAAAATTAAATATTGTTGCATATTTATAATAAAAATTAAAACCAATAAAAGTTTGCAAACTAAATGATTTTGATTTTTTTGTGATTTACCTGCTCACCACTACCCGATGCACTACCACCGGGGGCATATCTGCTCATATGCTGACGTATTTCAAGCAACTCTTTCTGCAAATCAGATATCTGATTCCCCTGCTGGTGAACTGTGTTTCGTAGAGCAGACATATCCCTCTGAGCATCTTCAGGTATGAAATGACTATAACCAGGAGTAGATGAGGCCGAAATCCCTGATGGCATGCGAAAGACCTCAGATGGTACGGGTCCCAAACCCATCCCGCGCACTCTACCAGGATGCTCCTTCCCAAGGACTTGACCAACCGGGTCATCCTGGGAGACTGAGTAGGATTGCCCAGGATTGGCATCCCATTTTTCTTTAATTTTTACCTATAAATCAAATATCAATATATATTAACACAGTAAAAACTGATATTAAGTTATTATAATAAATAATTGACTTCATACCCCAACTTCTCTGGCAGGTTCATTAACAAAACTTCCATCTGTTTTTTTATGAACATCCAGCCACAGTTCTGTTCGGGATGCTTCATGCCCTAAACTCTGTGACTGCATTAAACAAAGATAAATCATCAATCAAATATGTTAAATAGATAATATTATCTTATAAATATTTAAACTAATTAAAAGATTACCAATGAAATTCGGCTTCTTGAAAAGCTTTTTGAACCCGCAGTGTGCGGGATTACCTGCTTCGCCCGGTTTGAAGCATTCTTTCTTGAGAGATCCTGAAATAAATAAAATTCAATTTAATAGCATTGTATTCAATGTCTATCTCCTCTTCATGTACATTTATAAATGTAAAATGAGGATAATATAATAATATATATTTCAATACCATCCGCTTCTCATCACGATGTCTATCGACAAAAACCTTCCACTGTTCATTCGGTACCCCACTGGGTATCTTCTCATACATCTACTGCACGGTCAACGAAGAATCGTTGACATCACACCACAACCTCCATTTGAAATCTTTCCATTTTTTTCCAAGATTTTTCAATGTCCACTTCCGTGCTATCACATCAGCAACGGTAAAGTGGAAGAACATCTGTATACAGAAATTCATTTTGAATATATTAGTAAAATGACATTCAATTAAACCATAAAGTAATAAAATTACCTTTATCTGAGAATCATAAACTTCATTTTTCCAGTTTGGAGGCATATGCCTCCAATCATCATACGAAATAGGCAGGGAAACGGGCTCCGCTGCCAGCTGGCCTATAATCTGACCAAGTAAACCTGCGGCATCATCCGTCGGGACCCCATAAGAATCAAATGGCACCACAATCTTCTTGCCATGCATGTTCCAAACATCAGAACTTTTTATGTCTCTTTCCACGGTTTCATTGTCTTCATCTGCAATGATCAAACAATTACTATAAACAAAATGCAATAAATTTATTTAATTAAAATTTGTACCTATGACTGCGACCCTCCAGAATGTCCGTGATGAACTGGAGGGGGCGTGTCGCTGCCCCGCTGCTGAAGCTCCTGTAGGGGGAGGCGATGAATCATCCTCTAATGAGGCATCCACTGATGGTGTCAGAGATGGTGCCAGGGGAGATGATGCTGTGGGGACAGACGGATCGTCATCTGTCGCAGAAGAAGAAGGAATAGTGTACCGCTTCTTCCTTGGCATTCCTGTCATTTAATCAAATAAAATTAAGTTCAGAATATATATTTCAAAAAATATATGCAGAAAAAAAATTAAAAATGATAATAGATGCCCAGTATTAACAAACAAAATATATATAACAATGATAATGAATGACTACAGAAATGAAACAAGTAGTTGCTGAATGAATAAATAATTGTACATACAATCATTTTCCCCTTCAATCATGTCGGTTTCCTGCTCCATTGCTTCATCCACTTCATTCATCCTTACTAGACCAATATTTTCAATATCATGATGGACAAATAATTCTGCTTCCTGTTGTTGATGAAATTCAATTGCAGAGGTCAAATCTTCCACTTCATCACCCATATCATACAAATTTCTTTGTATTACGTGAGTAACTACACTCCACCCTTCATCCACAACATCATTCACATAATATACCATTTTTGCCTGCGATGCTAAGATATATGGATCATGCAGTTCACGATCACCAACATCCATCAAGCGAGGGAAGTTTACAGAAGTAAATTGCAAGGAATCCCTTTTAACACCTCTGATAAAATCGACCCATCTGCATTTGAATAAAACAACAGAAAAATGCCCGTGGTAGTTTAATTCAATAATATCATGCAGCTTTCCATAGTATTCCACTTCAACAAATGTAAAAATACCACTATTCTGTGTTTTCAAACCCACTTCTCGATCGACTGTACGAAATCTAAAACCATTCACATTATAAGCGTTGAACTTTCTAACTTGTTTTATAGGACCTCTAGCAAGAAACTTCAAATCTTCTGAAAAGTCAGCTCGAGTATCAGTATTCATGATCTGAAAAAAAAAATATAATTTAATAGATTTGCAAATTGTATGTGTCAAAGTAATATTCGTATTTATTGCAATATTTATAAACTTACACGTCGTGCAAACCATTCTACCAGCTCTTTATTCACAGCTTTCGTTATATCTTTTTCATTTCGTGTTCGGCTTCTCATTCGTCTCTTTGTTTGTATCCTCAACTCTTCAATAAATGGATCTGCAATTTCACTATTCAGCAGCACATATCTATGTGTCTGTAATAATTCCAATTCTGTTAGTGTCGCGTATGAGGTCCTCCCAACTGATCGGCCAATAGCAGGAAATATTTTTGATTTCTGATGCATTTGAGATTGAGTTGATGTGTCGTCAACACGTCCAACTCGAGTAAATCTTGTCTCAATATCATCCAAATATCTGGAACAAAAGGTGAGACACTCCTCGGCCAAATAGCCTTCAGCAATAGAGCCTTCTGGTTGAGCTTTATTTCTCACGTATGCTTTCAAATGCCCAAGATATCTGTGAAAAATAATAATAATATTATGCATTTATTTAAATGCCAAAAAATGTTTACTTAACTGGAAATATATAAATAAAATACCTCTCAATTGGATACATCCATCGATAATGAACGGGGCCTCCTAATTTAGCTTCGTCAACCAAATGCACAGTTAAATGCATCATGACAGTAAAAAACGATGGAGGGAAGATCATCTCCATTGCACAAAGGGTCAATACAAACCTCTCCTGTAGGTTGTCCAGCTGAAATGGATGTAGAGCTTTCTCACATAACTATCTGAAAAATGTGCAGAAATGGAGTACAACAGCAGTAACTTTTTCAGGTAATAATGTACGCAATGCCAATGGTAGTAACTGTTGTAACAAAACATGTGAATCGTGACTTTTCAATCCATATAACTTATGATTATTCAAGTCAACACACCTCGAGATGTTACTCGAATACCCATCAGATACCTTCACATTCTTTAAAATTTGAAGGAACGTATCTTTATCCCTATTTTTCAATGAAAAAATGGCCGGAGCATACTTTTCATTCTCATCTGGCCAGAGATCACGTTTTATGTTCATTACTTGTAAGTCTTTGCGAGCATTGAGATGATCCTTCGACTTTCCATGCTCATTAAGTAATGTGAAAATCAAATTATCACATACATTCTTCTCAATATGCATCACATCAAGATTGTGGCGCAAAGAATTAAATTCCCAATACGAAAGTTTGAAGAATATACTTTTTTTCTTCCATTGTTGCGTTCTGATTTCACTTGACGATGCACTTCGCACTCGTTTTCCGCTATCATTCAAATGATGAACCTTCCCAAATTCTGTTTTAACATTTTCAAGCTGTGTCAATATTTCAGAACCGGTTAACAACTTTGGAGGTGGTCTACGATCAATGCAACCATTAAATTTTGATTTGTTCAGCCGAAATCTATGAGATGCATCAAGAAATCTTCGATGGCACAAGAAGCACCATTTTCTACTGTGAGGTAGCCGTTTGGGCTCGAAATCAAAGTTACAAACGGGACAAGCCAAACCCGTATAAGTGTTCCAACCAGATAAATTCCCAAGCCCAGGGAAGTCACTAATGGTCCACATTAAAGCAGCATGCATTTTAAACATTGTTTTAGAAGAAACATCAAATGTCTCAACACCGTTGCTCCATAACTCCTGCAATTCTTCAATCAAAGGCTGCAGGTATACATCAATATCATTTCCAGGCATTTGTTTTCCAGGAATAATCATCGAAATGATAAAAGATGTTTGTTGCATACACATCCACGGAGGCAGATTATAAGGGATCAAAACAACTGGCCAAATGCTATAACTCGTACTCAAAGTCCCAAATGGGTTGAATCCATCGGCAGCCAATCCCAATCGAACATTCCTAGGATCAGCTGAGAAATCTAGATGTAATGAATCAAATGTCTTCCACGATTGGGAATCCCGTGGATGTCTCATTAACCCATCATTGTTATTATCTACAGCATGCCACTTCATGTGTTCGGCGGTTTTTGATGACATGAATAATCTTTGCAATCGAGGCTTCAAAGGAAAGTAACGCAAAACTTTTGCAGGTGTGTTCCTTTTCTTCTTCTCCGTGAAATTATGTTCAGTCATACTTCCAACATCACCCTTTGACTGCCATCTAGAAGAAGAACATTTCTTACAATTCTGTCTACTTGAATCCTCTCCCCAGTAAAGCATACAATCATTGGGACACGCATGTATTTTTGTATAATTCAGACCAAGCTTGTTAACAACTTTTTTCATATCATAAAACGATTCTGGGATTTTTGCTTCAGGAAATGCATCACGAATCAATTCCAATAACATGGACATTGCCTTATTTGTAATTCCACATAGACATTTGATATGGTACAACTTCAGTAGAAATGAAAGCTTTGAATATTTCAAACACCCACTATACAACTCTTGATTTCCATCATCAACTAAATCATGAAATGCATTTTCCTCACTGAAGTTTTCCCTTACATTTGGATCCACAGAATCAAGAGGATCCAATGATATGTTACAATCTTGATCTGCTTGTGTTACAGTCTCAGAAACATCACTTGTCACGTTGTAATTTGTAGCACCCTCTTCTGGTTGTTCTGATATGTTTTGATGCTCATAGTGGTGTCTTGCAGTGCCGAATGCATCATTTATGAGGTTTTGCATTTCATTTTCCATTGTCGAAGAACTTGGGACCTCATTCTGTGGATTAACATCAGTCCTCAATCTTTCTGTATTGTTTGATTCTCTATGCCAAATCCAACACAAATATTGCTCAGGGAATTGCTTCAGTATTAAATGTTCATAAACTTCCTCTCTCTTCAACCATGTTCTAAATTTACATTTAGGACATGGACATCTTATTCTCCCTTCAACGGATCGATTAGAAATTGCAAAATCTAAAAACCCATTCAAACCCTTAACATATTGAGATGTGTTCCTCGGTAATGTGATCCAGCTTTTATCCATGTATATCCCAATGTGCCTACACAAAATATACGATAGTGTAAGATTACAGAAACATAATATAATAAAGATGAACCATTGACCATAAAGTATGCATAATATAATAAAGATGATTCATTGACCACATTTACCATTTCAGACCAACTGAACAAGTCTGGTCCATAGGAGACAGCTTCAACACCTCATTTAGGAGAAATAAGAATATCGGGATACACACTTATCATAACACCATCGATCACACATTTATGTTGCCTCAAACAACACCCCTTTGATGTGTGATCGAAACTGATCATAATGCATTTTAAATCAAGTTAACTACATTCACTGAAACCATTTTCACAATGGCTAATGTTTGTTTTATTGTTCTAGGGAAATCTAAATGGCCACATTTAAGTTTTGGGGTTCATCTTGTGATGGAAGCATGAGACATGGTGTTTGAATTTCTTGAATAAATTAGTGATAATGACCCTCCTAAGGTGGAGAGAATTATGTTAGTCATGGAAATGTGGAGAAAACTGTAGAGTGGATGTGGAGGAATCAAGGTTCCAAATAGAAACCTATAAGGGACATGTTTGGGGGTTCTTAGGGAAGGCCAGGTGGAACTTCGATATGGTGTGTGTAGGTGATGGAGGTATACCTTAAGTGAGAAGGCTTCGTGTTTGGGTAGAGGGGCGACATGCCAATAGGGGAAGTTGGGAACCAACGGAGTGAGTTAGCAGGAATGGAAAGACATAGTTGGATAGAAAGGGAATGGATGTGGTGGGCTGCGAGGCACCTTAAGTTAATGTTGAAATGATATGTTTATCCTAGTAATGTGAATGAGTTTTGAAGAAGAACCAAGTAGTCCTTGGTTGAGATATGGATGGTGAAAGTGTGACAAATCTGGGTAGTTTTGGCAGAAATAATGAATGCTAGAATTGGGTGGAGTTTTCATGGATGTTGTGAGTTGGAAAACATGTTAGGGAAGTTTTGAAGGTTGAGTTGAGGTTCTGTTGACCTCTTTTATGATGAGTGAAGTTCTCAAAACTAGAAAATTGTGGTGACGAAGTAAGTAATATGGTGTTGAGAACCATGGAAGGAAAGTAATCGATTAATGGTGTGGCTAGAGTTTCAAGTTGGATGGTCTCAGGTAGGAACCATATTAGTGTATTAGTTTTTGTGATGGGTGTTGGATCAGGTTTTGGATGGTTGAATACCTTGAGATGAAGGTTTTGCTTGGGTTGTGCTTTGGATGTTTGAAATGGAGTGAGGCTGTTGGGCCTTGAGTTCTGGATTGATATAGGTCAGAGAATGTGGTTGGAATCTATGTATCCCTTCAGCGACAATGAGTTTGTGTCACCATTATAATTTTGGTAACTAGGTGAGGTGGTGCTAAGAATTTTGGGCCATGAGTTGTGGAGAGGATTGGAACAAAGGTGTTCCGATTGGCTCTCCACAGGGTAGTGTAGTGCCTTATCGATATCCTCTTGTGCGGTGGTATAGTAACATTACCTAAACCTTTAATTTTCATTTGATGTTGATAATAAATAGTTGAGAGATGAACTTTAGTCATTTTTATTAAAAATACACACTATAAACCTATCAATTATCCTTGAGAGATGAACTAGGGTATTAACTAGACTATAAACCAACTTTAAAGATATAATCAATTTGACGTGTCATGACAATGTGGTCAGTTCCTATTGGCGAAACCAAGGGGATCGGCACTACAATGTAGATTAGGAAACCCTAAGAGTGGGAGAATCCACAATGGGAGATTTCGGAACCATCCTCACAATAAAATACACAAATCAATCACCATTTTCCATGATTAAAATTTCATTTATTCACTTAAAATAGGGAGTTAAATTACCTATATGTTGTTGTCGGTGCTTCCCATCATTAAATATCTTAATCACTATTCGATGATAGAAAGTTGACTCAATTTATTTACTTTATTCTATTTTTAGATTAATTATTTGGGAAATACACCTCACCCTATTCATTTGAATGGTCATGGAATAAAATCCCAACCATGAAAACTATAAAAAATACCCCATTAAATCATCATATAATCATTCTATAATCACTGATTAATCATAACACCACTTGTTCACACCAGGCTTCCCCACACTACTGAAATTCTATCACATCAATGTCTGTACTTGTACCCACCAAAATGAAGTGTGAGCTGATCACTAGATGAATTTACCCCCACCCTCTTACATGTTTCTCCATAATTTCTAGATCTCCCACAATATCTCACCCTAGTGGATTTTTATAGACCACTTTACATGGTCAAGATGAAATTTCCCTTGATTTCAACCCCAGATGAACACTCTTACCACATTGATATTTTATTATTATCCCATTATATTATGATATACATATGAATTAAGATCCAAATCAACCAACCTTATCACCTATTTACAAAATCACCACCTTAAATCATTAGTACGAGTGTATCCATTTCCTAGAATTCTTTCCTTACACCCCATCTGTGAATCACCTTGAAAAGGTTTCCTTTTCCCAAAACCCCATTAATATTGAATGTATTTATATTTTTTACTCATATCTTAGTGTATAATTTAGTTATCAAGACTTCCATGCATTCCAACCATGCTTCTAAAAACTTACAATCATCCTAATTTCCTTATGAGTAAAATAATTATGCTAACATGAAATCCCTATCTCAAATGAATGATAAGTATCTTATCAAAGGTCACTTTTTCCTAGATTAACTAACCTTTATAAGGATTATTATTGATAACTATCCAATTATTATTT
Organism: Viscum album; assembly: GCA_963277665.1. Lineage (NCBI taxonomy): Eukaryota > Viridiplantae > Streptophyta > Magnoliopsida > Santalales > Viscaceae > Viscum > Viscum album. Next base: position 115,229,923 of record OY728154.1, read on the forward strand.
CACCTGGATGAATCATTTTTCCACATTATCCAAATCATCCCAAGACTAGGCTGAATATGATATTACCTTGCAACCCCAAATCAATATCCCTATTTTTCAACATCTGAGAATAAATACATATTGAATCAAACCCAAGTCAAGTACCAAATCCCTTAAAAATCCTGTAAAAATAAAAAACACAAATCATCCTAGACATATCATAAGTCCTCACCCCTATCATAGAACTAACCTTCAGTGATAATAACACCCTCACCATAGGTTTCACCAGATGGCCGGGTCTATGGGTACGATTCATGGATCATAAACTTGGTCATTATATCTAGTAAAACCTATAATACAACTTGAAATACATTTAACTTTTATATAAAAATCACAATCAGTCACCCCCATCAATATAAAATAATACCACAAGGATAGTCACACTTATATACATCGCATATCTAGTATATTATGAAGTAAAACTCTTAGATCTTGGCCAACTAAGATATCAATGATCAACCTCTTAATTCATTATTAAGTGATCATTTGTGATGTTTAATCCAACTAACATAACCCTAATCTATAATTTACCCTAGTCTATTAATTAACTTTACACCAATTAATCATTTAATTCCAAATTAATTACTAACCAATAACTTTTAATTAATCCAAGACTGTTCTCATTTTCATTTAAAAACACTATCGTATCATCATAAAAATAATGCATCAACATTGTATCCACACAAATAATTTTCTCATTATGAAATTTTATATGGTTCATGAATAATCACATGAGTATGTCAAGCAGTAGACATAGAGAAAACTCACTTTGGGGCCGAGGTCGAAGTGAGAAAGGTCGTCGGGAGAAGGGGGTCGCGGGTTGCCGGTCGCAGGCACCGCCGGAGGAGGTCGCGGGGTCGCCGGAGGAGGTCGCGGGATCGCCGGGGGGTCGCGGGGGGCTGCGGGCGAGGGTTGCAGGAAAGGGTTGCGGGTTGCCGGTCGCAGGCACCCCACATTAGTATTATTTATATTTTTACATAATAATAAAATCAATTAGAAATGGTAAGCTTTTCATGATATGTAAAATTAATGAATCACACAAAAACACCAAAATCAATTATAAAAAAGTCACCACCAATCATCTTCGAAAGAAAAATAATGAACCCGGAAAAGAACAAGCTCTAAAATCCGTAGACATCATAACAAAAAGATTATAACCTAACCAAACACTAATGTTTTCCATCAATGGAGTTAGGTTTCTATGGAAAAGTGAAAATTTAGGGGATGGTATAGGGAGTGGAGAAAGAAGAGATAATGGGGAAATCAGCTAAAAGAGGGGAGCTTGGAAGCAAAGGAAGGTAAAGAGGATCTCTGCTTAAGATATCCAATAGTTTGGACATGTGATGCAAAGGGAAGTGGAAGGAACACAAAAATATTTTAATTCAAGGAGGGGTGAAACTGGATATGCACAAAAATTTAAAAACATAGGGAGATAGTTCACAAAATGATACTTAGGTAACAATGTGAATCATGCTTATGCTACACCCCTATGCTGTGGGACTCCCCTTTCACAACATAAACAAAAATACAAGTGAATTCAAAAAAAAATCAATCAATGCAGGTGACTACCTCCGCAAATAAACACCAACAACGAAACCAGTCGTCGGCAGCACGGGTGGGGAGCCGGATCTAGGGTTCTGGCTCGCCGGAGTCTGGGGCAGAAGCTGGGGTCGCGGGGGTCGAGGGAGAAGTTAGGGTCGCGGGGGAAGAACCTCGGGTCGCCGTGAGAAGGGGTCGCCGGGAGAAGGGGGGTCGTCGGTCGCCGGTCGCGGGGTATGTCGGAGACGCAAGTTGCAAGGTCGTCGGAGATGCTGGTCGTGGGGTCGCCGGGGGGTTGGGGGAAGAAGGGAGGGGCGCGGGATCACGGGGGGTTGGGGGAAGAACGGGGGTCGGGGTAGGGAAGGGTCGGGAGTTTAAAAAAAAAAGATGGGTTTCGCGGCGGTTTATTAAAAACCGTCACGAAACCATTTTAGAAAAATGTTTAGCGGCGGTTGTGTGAACCGCCGCCACAAAACCGCCGCTAAATGCAGTTTATGTTGTCGTGCAAAACGACGATAATACTAAGATATTATTAACAAAGCAATGTTAAAAGATCATGTATCATATCATATGAATGTATATGATTATTGTATAATTTAATAACAATTATTTCACCATTATACAGGATGTTAACCTACCCCAACCAAGGAAAAGTACAAGGTAAGGGTTTATTTCACAATCTCTTCATTATCCGAGGTTGTTTATACGTAATAATATACTGGGATCTCTTTATCATACACATCCATGTTTCTTAAAAATTTATTTCAAAACATTTTTACTATTTAAAAAAATATGGGTTAAAATCATTTATACCCTTGTTTGACTTTTTATAATAGTTTTATAAAGGAATCTTTCCGTCATTTTCCAAACAAGGTGCTTTTTAACCTTTTCGACAGAATTAAGGTAAGAATGTTTTTTAACTTATACGGAGTGTGTGGTTATTTTCCACCATTATAAAATCATAGAAGCTTCCCTTACAAGATTATATGAATATTTTCAAAGAAAATGTTTTATTTTATAAATATATGACTCTTAAATGATTTCAAAATAGAAAGAGATATTTCTCTAAAAAGAGTTTTGATTTCATCTATGTCAACATCCTTTGATGGATTTTACACTTATTTGAAGTTGATTTATTATGATACAAAACTTCTATATTGTATTGAAGGTTTTGTCATATGTTTGACTGTGGATGTGCTATTTTTATACCATTCATAGTTTATGGTGAAAGTATTGACATTTCGTATGCTAGTTTTAATACGAATTTTTATGTTATGTTTAAACCTTTTCATATGGGAATGCATTGGACTTAATATGTGATGGGTGGAGCCCGCTATAGCTCCTCGATGCATCGGTAGGTCTCATGAGACAAAATAGTGTCTTGGCACAAGGCCTTGTAAAAATCTTATTTGTAGTCTTAGCACGAGGCCTTGGCTATGTGGTTATGATAGTCTGGCATTATGTATTCCATCATTATGAAAGTGGTTATTGATATTGCATGTGATTATTCGATTAGTAGAATATCCATGTGAATAAGTAAATGGAATTATTTCATTTTACTTTTGCCATACTATGTTGAAGTTCAAGTTCAAAAATATTTTGTTTTAGTTATACAATGCCTTAAATGTTTATTCTTATTTATGAAAGTTTCCACTATATTGTTATCCTTACTGGGCATTTGATCTCACCCCTTTTCTATGTTTTATTTTCCCCAAGAAGTGAAGAAGTAAATTATGAATGACCTACAGGGATATTATGGGGGGATAATAGTGTGGATTATGGATACAATATGTTGTTGTATTAGTTTTTCACTTCATGACGTAATGTAAAACTTTATGAATATATCTAGTGTTTCCAAGGCTACTAAACCAATCGGTCTTTCGAGATTTGATCTTTCTTGTGATCATGCCAATGTTATGTAATAATGCACTGACTCTGGGTAATTGGGGTCGGGGCATTACAGTTGGTATCAGAGGAAGTTTAGTACAATCCTTGGAAGCTAGATTTAGATAAAATCTGATTAGAGCACGTAGACCTAAGATGAACTTTGAGGATTAGTATAGAAGAACTTCCTAGAATTTTGGTATTGTAGAGATTTTGTGAGTTTTCTGAGCAATACATCCTGGTCTAGATACGAGCAGGTAGAGGCGGCTCTGGCACATATGTACCTCGGGGTAAAACCCGAAAACACCGCTTTGAGCTAGACTCAAAAGGGAACTGGTGCACGACAACTGGCCTTTCTGCACTCTTGGTTACGATACTCCCGGGGGATATGCTTAGGATAACTCTCATTTTCTTTACAAATCATTATGAAGGGTTTATGAGTATATACTTCCTCAAAGAAAAAATTCTTATGATTATATATTATATCCATAAATTGTTCAATTTATATTAAGTGTTTTATAAGTATGGGATTATGTATTTTGATTCATAAACTGATCTAGTTTATGCCATTGTTTAGAAATGGAACCTAGTGGAAGAAATGGAAACCATATCAATGCACACACTCCATGTAGGGATTTCACTCCTGCTCAAGATAATTATAATGGAGCTGGTGATGCAACTGGTGTCGATCAGCTAATCACCATACTGGGACAACTCACTCAGGTTATGAATAATAACCTTACCCGTATAGAGCACCCTGATCCACAACGTGGAGGATCAATGTTAGATAGATTCATGAGTTAGCAACCACCAATGTTCAATGGGAGTAAAAATCCATTAGTAGCTGAGCAATGGATAAGTTCCCTAGAGAAAATATTTCAGGCTTTGGGGAGTAGTGAAAGGGAAAAAGTTATCATGGAAGTTTACCACCTCACTGGAGATGCTGATCAATAGTGGTCATTAATTCAAAACATGATGGAAGATGATGAAGTATCAAATATGGAATAAAGGGAGTTCAAAGATCTATTTTTAGAAAAATACTTTCTTCACGACCATCGAGCAGATATGGAAAGGAAATTTCTGAGTTTGAGACAAAAGGAGGATGAGAATGTTGCAAAGTATGAGGCGAACTTTACAAGGTTAGAAAGGTATGCTGAATATTATATACGTAACCCAAGAAGTAAGATTGATCGTTTATTTGATGGGTTAAAACGATTTCTCCGTCGAGCATTAGTCTCAGAATCCTTCTCATCGTACGAAGACATTGTCTCATGTGCTATCAAGACCGAAAAGGAATTCTCTAAGTCTTATGACTTTAAAGCAAAGAAAGAGAAGTAGAGACCTGCTGATCAATCTGGGAATGGAAATAAGGGGAAGAAGGGAAAGGTTGAATATCCATCCTTTGGTAAATGTGGGAAGAAACAGCCCGGTACTTGCTTAAAGGGAATGGGAGTCCATTACAAGTGTGGTGAAAAAGGACACCAAGCTCGTGATTGCAAGGGGAAGAAGGAAGCTACCAATGTTCAGTGCTACAATTGCAGGGAGATGTGGAATTATGCAAATGAATGTCCTAGGAGTCAGGAGAACTTACCTCAGAAAAGGCCAAGGGATCAAGGCCAAGCTTATGCTATCACTACTGCTGAGGTAGAAGCTCCGAAAGACGTGGTGGCAGGTAATTGAATGGTTTCCTCAAGTTTAGAAAATGCATTATTTGATTTTGGATCATCGCATTGTTTCATATCTTCCCAGTTTGCTAAGAAAATTAGATATTTCCAATTTGATTTAACAAGGGAGTTGTCAGTTAAAACTCCTAAGGGAAGTATCATTGCAACAACGTTTTGTGAATCGGTCCCCATTAGAGCACATAAATGTTCTTTATCTGCTGATCTCGTCGTCATACCTATGATTTAGTTTGATATAATCCTCAGTATGGACTGGCTTTTGGACTATGATGTGAAGATTTATTGTAAGAATAAAGAGGTTACAATTCTTGATGATGATGATAAGGAACACCTTATCTTTAGAGCAGAATCATCACCACCTAATTCTTATCTAGATCCACCCCAGTTGCTCAACTAAATTCAATTATTGAGGAGGAAGAGAATGAAATAATAGTGGGTGATGAAATGAATGTTCAAATAGAGTATGTAACTATTGTGAAAGAGTTTGTAGATGTATTTCCGGAAGATTTACCTGGACATCCTCCAGAACGAGAAGTTGAGTTTTCCATTGATTTAATTTTTGGATCAAGGTCTATATCGAAGAACCCTTATAGAATGGCCACTGTAGAATTAGTCTAACTAAAGAAAAAACTAGAGGAATTGAGTAATAAAGGATTTATTCGCCCTAGTGTTTCTCCATGGGGATCCCCTGTTCTTTTTGTTAAAATGAAATATGGATCCATGAGGTTATGTATCGACTATAGGGAGATCAATGCTATAACAATAAAGAAGAAGTATCCCCTACCACGCATTGATGATTTATTTGTCAAACTGCATGGAGCTCAATACTTTTCAAAGATTAACCTTCGATCTGGATACCATCAATTGTGTGTGAAGAAGGAAGACATTCTGAAGACAGCATTTCGAACCAGGTATGGGCATTACGAGTTTACTATATTGCCTTTTGGATTGACTATTGCACCCTCTGTATTCATGGATCTGATGAATAGATTTTTCAAGGAGTATCTTGATGAATTTGTGGTGGTATTTATTGATGATATATTGGTATACTCCAAAAGCTACGAAGATTATGAAAATCACTTGCGCATTATCCTGAAGACTCTAAGAAGACATGAATTATATGGGAAGTTTAGCAAGTGCGAATTATGGATTCAGTAGATTTCTTTTCTTGGCCATATTGTCTCTAAAGATGGAATCTCTGTTGATCCTTCTAAGACCAAGGAAATCCAAGAATGGCCAGCACCTACGATTATAACCGAGGTACGTAGTTTTATTGGTTTAGCAGGTTATTATCGACGTTTCGTCTAGAATTTTGCCCGATTGGCTAACCCATTAACGAAGCTCACAAGTAAAGGGGTTAAATTTGTTTGGAAAAAAGAGTGTGAAGAATGTTTCGAAGAACTGAAGAGAAGATTAGTCAATGCTCTTATATTGACTCTACCATCGAGGAATGATGGGTTCCTTATTTATAGTGATGCATCGAAGAAAGGACTTGGTTGTGTCCTTATGCAGAATGATAGAGTTATTGCCTATGCATCATGACAGTTGAAAATGCATGAACAAAACTATCCTACTCATGATCTCAAGTTAGCAGCTGTGATCTTTTCTTTGAAGATATGGAGGCACTACCTCTATGGTGAAAAATGTGAGATTTATACTGATCACAAGAGTTTGAAGTATATTTTCTCACAAAAAGAACTCAACATGAGGCAAAGGAGATGGCTTGAATTGCTCAAGGATTATGATTGTACGATACACTACCACTCAGGGAAGGCAAACAAGGTGTTAGATGCTTTGAGTAGAAAAGATCATGGAGTTTTGAACAATATGAGAATTGAAAGGGATCCAATTTTCATGGATCTAGTGAAGATGGACATGGGAATAACCAGGGAAGGAGAAACATCAATGCTTTTTCAAATGGTTTCAAAACTATCTTTACTAGAAAGGATTAAGAGTTCTCAGACTGATGATGAAGAATTTCAAAAGAAGATTAAAGCTGTGAATGATGGGAGACTGAGAGAATTTGTGTATGAAGATGGAATTTTGAAATTCGAGAAGAGAATTTGTGTTCCCGATATACCTGATCTAAAAAGGGAATTGCTGGATGATGCTCATAGTTCTAATTTCTCTATACACCATGGGAGCACCAAAATGTATAGATATTTGAAGGAACATTTTTGGTGGGACAATATGAAGAGGGAGATTGCTGATTTTGTGTCAAGATGTATGTTTTTTCAACAAGTGAAATCTGGAAGTCAACAGCCTGGAGGAGTCATGCAACCTCTTCCCATACCGGAGTGGAAATGAGACAATATTACGATGGACATTGTCATGGGATTACCAAAGACTCCTAGAAGGAACGATGCAATATGGGTTAATTGTTGATCGTCTTACGAAGTCAGCACATTTTCTTGCTATAAGAGAAGATCTACAACTGGAACGTCTAGAAAGACTATATATTAATGAATTTGTGAGACTTCATGGAGTACCCCTATCGATTGTTTCTGATCATGATCCCTGTTTTACTTAAAGATTTTGGAAGAGTCTTCTGAAATCCCTGGATACTGAACTTCATTTGAGCACTTCCTACCACCCTCAGACAGATGGACAATCAGAACGGACTATTCAAACCTTAGAAGACATGTTTAGATCCTTCTCACTTGACTTTCAGGGTATGCGGGATCAATATTTACCTTTGGTAGAATTTTCCTATAACAATAGCTTCCATTCGAGTATTCAGATGGCACCATATGAAGCGTTATATGGAAAGAGATGTCGCACACCAAACTGTTGGGATGATGTTGGTGAAAGAAAACTTGTAGGTCTAGAACTGGTGGAGGAAATGATAGAAAAGGTGATGGTAATCCAAAATCACATCAAAGCAGCTCAAAGTAGGCAGAAGAGCTATGCCGATAATCAAAGGAAGGATTTGGAATTTCAAGTCGGTGATCATGTTTTCCCTAAGGTATCTCCATGGAAGGGAGTCATACATTTTGGTAAGAAAGGTAAATTGAGTCTCAGGTACATCAGACCTTTCGAAATTCTAGAACGAATTGGGGCTGTAGCTTACAGATTGGCAGTGCTGCGAAGTCTCTCCAAAGTTCACGATGTGTTCCACATATCTCTGTTGAGGAAATACATGCCTAACCCAACGCATGTACTCACCTATGAGGAGTTAGAACTGGAACCCGATCTATATTATTGCGAAGAGCCTGCCATGATTCTTGATACGAGAGAACAAGTATAGAGAAACCAGACAACGCGTCTGGTAAAAGTTCTGTGGAGAAACCATAAGATGGAAGAGGCAATGTGGGAACCCGAGGAACTTATGATAAAGAACCACCCGAGTCTTTTCATGTGATAAGTATTCTAGAAATTTTGAGGACATAATTATTTGAAGGAGGGGAGAATGTAACACCCCAAGCTTCTACGGTACTCTTCTCTTTGAATAATGTGATAGAGTGTGTTGTACGCAACACCGAGTTTTAACACACCATATCCAATCAAACTAGCCGTTATGAATAGTAATACCTACTTTTTGAAATTATATATATTTTATATTTCAAAATGGACTTCATTTTTAGATTCAGAATATCGAATTTAGCCTAAGGTGAAATTTTGATACTTTTCAGATAACTTTAATATTTTGATGAATAGTGAAAATTACTAAATTTCAATTAAAAACAACTTTTTTAATCGAAATAATTTATATTGATAAATTATGAATTTGAGTGGTTTTAAAGTATATTTAGAATATATTTTTACCATTTAATATAATGTTGGCCATTGGACATAATTTTACAATTAAACCGGACATAAACAAGTGTCAATCTTTTGATAGTTATTATCTCTTAAAAACACGCTTTTTGTTTTAACAATGGGAATTAATTTTAAATTAATTTCTGCCACTTCTGTTTTTTGAATTTGGAAAAATGGATTCCATATTTGGAATCAGGATTTTAAAATTGTGTAAATAGGTAACTTTTATTTTTAGACATTTTGAATAATTACTTCGGTAAATATTTTATTTACTATGGTTAAAGGTAAATCCGGTAAATAAGGGTTAAAAAATAATATTATAATAATAAAAAATTACCCTAAAACGTGTCCTAGACTCATTTGTTGATATATTTTCTACCATATGCATCTTTGGGTCGATTTCGGGACTCCATGGAGCCACTTATGGTGATAGGGACACTTAATGTTAATTAAGTTAAAATAAGTACAAAAATGACATAAGCATATATCTTTTAGAAACACAATTTTTACATAGGGTTATATGTGTTGGATTTTCGACTATAAATATTCATTAGAAAACTAAATATATTTACTACATAATGATATTTTATTTATAATTTTTAGAGATTAAATATGTTAATTTATTTATGACACAATAATGATGCAGTAATTACCATAATAGTGAAAATTTAAAATAATTGATATTATAAATACCCAAATAAATATAATTTCAGACTTTTAATGAATTAAAATAATTTTATAGTATACTATGACATATTAGTATTGATTTAATTAATTTTTATCGAAGTAATAATTCTGTTATGAGTTTCACAAAAATCAACTATTGAATAGTGCCAAAATTGACATAAAAGATTTTTTAAAACAAATATTATATTATTAATTGATATTAAATTCTTAAAAATCTAAGGTTCTGCCAAGAGACTTATATCATTATAGGTGTATCATTAATGGACCACTTTGGGGTCGTTTGGATGTATATAGTAAGTTTATTAACCATATAATATAAAAATACAAAGAGACATTGTAAAAGTGAAACTAATTAACTAAGAGTTAATACTTAAAGATAAGGTTAATATAGTAACCCAAACCTGTCTAAATTCTATGGGTTTAATGGTTTTCGACCTATCCCCACCTTAAACTTTGAATAATCAACTTTGGATCCTTTAGGAACTGAATATGAATTTATTATAATTTAATATTTCTAGCTTTTCCAAAGGTGCCCCTCATCCCTCTTATAAAAGGGCACTCATCCTTCTCATTTCTTCAAACCTTCAAAGGCATTTTGTTCGGAAAAACTCTGCACAAATACTCTCCCAAAATCCCTCACTACAACATAGAGGCCTTAGTTTGATCAGAAATCCAAACTAAGGAGCCATTTTGATCAAATCAAAAGGAAGAACCCGAAGAAGAGGTAATGATTCCACCACCCTTTTCCAAGTTCCTTTCTTCTTCCACTTCTTCTTCCTTTGTTGTTACCATTCTAAAATAATAACTCTAGTATCATATATATACTGTGATGTTATTATAAATATGGTACAACCATATTCAGTATTCTATCCACCCTTTGAATAACATGTCACCATACGTGCATACGCACGACTTACCGTCTCCACGTCGTGGTTTAACTATTATTCAATATATTATTATTTGGATGGGTATAATAATGATGTGTAACTAATGTAAATAATAAATATAACATGTTAATTATTCTGTATATATTATATACCATCCATTTATATATTATTTTAATATCAAAATAATGATATTGTTGCTCGTGCGTACGTACGGACTACCATCTCCACGAACAAGATGAGATTCATTCTCCATCTTATCCATTCAAGTATAATTTTCATTTGATGATTTAAAAATGATGTTTAAGGACTTGATATAATTCTGTATATGAATAATATACAACCTATCCATGACAAACATGGCTTATGTAACAAAACATATAAAATAAAACGAGTATGTTAACACCCGAAACGACGATAATACCAAGATATTATTAACAAAGCAATGTTAACAGATCATGTATCATATCATATGAATGTATATGATTATTGTATAATTTAATAACAATTATTTCACCATTACACAGGAGGTTAACCTACCCCAACCAAGGAAAAGTACAAGGTAAGGGTTTATTTCACAATCTCTTCATTATCTGAGGTTGTTTATACGTAATAATCTACTGGGATCTTTTTATCATCCACATCCATGTTTCTTAAAAATGTATTTCAAAACATTTTTAATATTTAAAAGAATATGGGTTAAAGTCATTTATACCATTTTTTTACTTTTTATAAGAGTTTTAAAAAGGAATGTTTCCGTCGTTTTCCAAACAAGGTGCTTTTTAACCTTTTCGACAGAATTAAGGTAAGAATGTTTTTTTAACTTATACGGCGGGTGCGGTTATTTTCCGCCGTTATAAAATTGTCGAAGCTTCCCTTACAATCTTATATGAATATTTTCAAAGAAAATGTTTTATTTTATAAATATATGACTCTTAAATGATTTCAAAATAGAAAGAGATATTTCTCTAAAAAGAGTTTTGATTTCATCTATGTCAACATCCTTTGATGGATTTTACGCTTATTTGAAGTTGATTTATTATGATACAAAACTTCTATATTTTATTGAAGGTTTTGTTATATGTTTGACATTGGATGTGCTATTTTTATACAATTCATAGTTTCTGGTGAAATTATTGACATTTCATATTCTAGTTTTAATACGAATTTTTATGTTATGTTTAAACCTTTTCATATGGGAATGCATTGGACTTAATATGTGACGGGTGGAGCCTGCTATAGCTCCTCGATGCATCGGTAGGTCTCATGAGACAAACTAGTGTCTTGGCATAAGGCCTTGGAAAAATCTTATTTGTAGTCTTGGCACGAGGCCTTGGATATGTGGTTATGATATTATGGCATTATGCATTCCATCGTTATGAAAGTGGTTATTGATATTGCATGTGATTATCCGATTAGTGGAATATCCATGTGAATAAGTAAATGGAATTATTTCATTTTACTTTTGCCATACTATGTTTAAGTTCAAGTTTAAAAAGCTTTTGTTTTATTTATACATTCCCTTAAATGTTTATTCTTATTTATGAAAGTTTCCGCTATATTGTTATCCTTACTGGGCATTTGAGCTCACCCCTTTTCTATGTTTTATTTTTCCCAGGAAGTGAAGAAGTAAATTATGAATGACCTACAGGGATATTATGGGGGGATAATAGTGTGGATTATGGAGACAATATGTTGTTGCATTAGTTTTTCACTTCATGATGTAATGTAAAACTTTATGAATATATCTAGTGTTTCTAAGGCTACTAAACCAATCGGTCTTTCGAGATTTGATCTTTCTTGTGATCATGCCAATGTTATGTAATAATGCACTGACTCTGGGTAACTAGGGTCGGGGAGTTACATTAAATGGAGAATTTTTTTAGTATTATACCTCTCAATGATTAGTGAAACTGGACCACCAAAATAGGGCATGATAGGGTGAACCCACCCCAAGGGGTGGTACATCACCAGGAGAACCCCCAACTGGTACCCATACACATTAGAAGAGATTATTGTTTACCATTGGGAGTAATATTAAGGAGACATTGTTAACTTCGCATAAATATCTCAAAAAAGTAATGGGGACCTCCAAGACCATCATTCCTTCCAAGATCACACCATAAACTAAATTGGACTCTAGGACGGATTCTTTTCTCAAAGAGGTTGAAGGATACAATAGGATTATGATAAATCTTATTTTTGACAGGACTTGAGTTATGACAACCTCAAAAAGGCCTCCTTTATCCTCTACTTAGGGACCCTATACTTATTTTCTAAACACCCATGTTTGAACTCAGTGACCCCACACATATGATCAATATAGGATCTTGTGGATTCAAAAAAATAACCTAGGTATGAGTCTCTCACTCTGTATAAGTAGCTATCCTCTCTGACTCATGATCATGGATGCCCTATCTCCCAGGTGGATGAGTTGGTCAGAGCACTGGTGAACACAAAAACTATCTAATATAACCTAATATCTACTCTAATATCCCTCCTTGAGTCTTTGGAGATAAAAAAAGTTTTCAATTCCACCATAATAAAAGTTGTATCTGAAATGGGTAGGCCATATGTTTTCCCCGCCACAATTCAACAATCCAAGCATCATCATGTTTAATGGTATGGTTAATCTTCTGAAACACCTGGCCCACTTCACCTTGCGGTGTTGAAAAATGTTGGGGACTCCATAACAAAAGGAGGGTACCATGCTCTGATGTTTCATCTAGATTCTACTGGTCCCATGTTTTTTTTGGTACAATCAGTTTCCTCTAGGGTCCATTGCTGGTTGGGGTGATCTTCATAGGTAGTTCCTCTACAAGTTTAGTTCCACCATGAAAAATTCTAGAATCTTAGATATCTCAAAATTTTAATAGAGGGAATATGAGTGAGTTATTTAATTTATCACCTGATCAATGGGGATCACATAATTTCTTTATATATATATATATATATATATATTTCTGATGAAAAAATTCTAACAATGTGTGTGTAGAATGTAAAAGAATAGATATTCCCTACCCTTATCTCCCTAAATTACCTAAAATTATTTTTAGGGTTCTCCAAGAAAAATTAACATCTATATGAAGCCTTTCTATGGACCCTATAACAATCATGCCTATTACCCATTCCATCTCCCTTGTGAAGGCCCAAGAGTTTAGAAATGACTATTGTTGTGAACTCAGAGGCCCACAAGATGCTTCACCATCATTACCCATTACTGAATGATCCCCATTCGGTGTATCCTCACAAAAAACCATATCAACTACATCCTCACCAAGAGACCATTTCCTCTACTTCCCATCATGACCGGGCACCCAGAGTTCGTTTCACAGAAAGGAGTAGCTTTAATTACTCTATCAATGTTGCACATGTCCCAATATATTTAATATTCTACCTAGAAAAGGGTATATTGAAGTGTCCAGAATAAAAGAGACCCTAAAAGGTTGATCTTACCGATTGTTCCAATTACTGACCATAACATAGGATCCTCAGACATTCCATCAAAGAATTATTTTTCATCAAATACTATCTCTATGACCTAAGGGACCATGGATTATTAAAATTGGGATATATTAAAAAATAGGTGTAACACATCTCCACTGAGTGGAAGTAGGCCCCTACTCATGAAATATAGAATTAAAAAGACTGGTTATCTCACAATATAGTTCTCATTCCCATGGTATCAATCGTGCCCACCTGAGATATCTCAAACCACATTTGGCTACCATGTCTCCACCCAGCTACTACTTCCATATATATGTTTCATCCCTCAAAGTCTCAAAAGATAAGGTCTCTAAAGTGAAAGAAAAATCGAATTACCCACATCAGCTTCACTTCTAGGCTGCATGGTTGATGATTCATGCCTCCTTAATTGAGAGATGCACCCAAATATTGTCTTGTTATCAAATATTACACTAACTAGGAGTATGAATATTACTCTATCAATTCCATCATGATAATATATTACCTCATGGTTACCAATGATATATAGGGAAATGTGACCCCCTCAAGTGTCTTCAGATGTTATTTTCATAAGAGATAAAGGGGAGGTAGTGGCAGACAGAATGTTCAAGCTAGCATTGTAGACTAGAATTTTCATTATATAGAAACTAAACAGTAAAACTAACATATGGATGATTAAGAATATACCTCCTAGGTCATTTTATCATTAATTATTCCACATCCAAGTATATTGGTTGACTCTATGACTTATCCATGACCACACAATGATAAACTGTATCCATATAGGGCTCGACCATTGAAATCTAGTTCTTAATTGGCTGGTGACTAGAGTATACCAACCTATCGATAGCATGGTAAAACAATTACTAACCACACCTAAAATACACGTCCAATGGAACCTATTATTCTCCATACTAAATAATGACCCTATCTAGGAAAAACTCTTCCCCTTTTATGGAAATAAGACATGATGAAACACCTGGATGATATAATAGTGCGGATCTTGATCCTTGAGGTTCCCCACCCATCAAAGGAAATGTGTGAGGCCACCATCCAAACTGTAACTCCAACTAGGTTACATACCCTGAGAGTGGCGGTGAAGCAGGTTATGACATATTAAAACAACTATCTATTTTTATCTTTTTTCTTCATTAAACAAAAAACTATTCTATCTCCATCCCGTAGTAGAGAATAATATGAGAGTCAAATCATGTGATGGAAACTATAATTGTACTTGATTCACCCTCACTGAGATACATCCAAGGAGCATAAAATGGAAATGTTTTTATTTCCAAAATATTTTAATGATAACGTAAAATATATGGTTTGGAGTAGACTCACTATCCCTCCTAGTTTATAACCAATCACAAATTTAAAGCTCACTTCTCTATCTATTAAAGTGTGCTCACTTCCAATTCATAAAATTATTCTTTTGCTCTAAATAACCTCATTATTGTTTCACACATATATGAGTGTTTCATGAAGTCTATTTTTCATCTAGTAGATAAAATACACTTAACTGTTTGGTGATTTCCTTGTAAAGAGATATTTTGTGAGTTGTTTTTGTTCATTTGCGAGCTACTTAAGACCCTTCGTGAAAACCCTTTCACTATGTATTGTGAGTGCTTCACAATCCCCCTATTTCTTTCAGACATCAAAGCCCCACAAACTATTTCTTCAAACTAATATTTACTTTTATATTTCCTTCTTCTTGAGTTGGGACATTGAAGACTACCTTCTACAAAAACCACCTCATTTGTGAAATGCCTCCTTCACAAACCACTTTTGGACATAGCTGAAATCTTCAATCAATAATCATCTTAGTGAAATTAACTCTATATAATGATGTGATGAGGGTTTCTCTATATAGTTAAAAGGATCTAAAAACCCTCTAATCATAATTACCCCAAAATACTTTGAGGAATAGCCTTTACCATGTACTACATTTTCTATGCGGCTCTCATAACACATTTTTTTCATTCACCATGCCCCTTAAATAACCATACTAATTTTTCAAATAATAATCCATTTTTGATAGAATTTAATTCACCATATTCCCCTTGAAAAATATGATCCTCCCAAGAATATCCTTTATCGTTCTCATAGCATAACTACTATGATTAATGGCAATTTTTTCTTTGTCATTCCATAAACTATTTTAGATGATTTGCGGGCTGACAAAAAAGCTATGCAGTAATTATTCTTTTTCCACAAATCAAATCAAAATTTTGAGGCCCTAAAATGTGGGAAACACTAGTAAACTGCGCCACCTTTGACATGTCATCTTTGATAGCTACCATGATGGAATATTTTCAACCATCCTTTTCAACAAACAAAATCAACCAAAAACATTGAAATGAAACCTTGTTGGATTTTATCCAAAACATTCCTTAAAAATACCCCTTAATTTTAAGACTATGGTATTTATTACCAAATCATATTACGTAGAAGAATCTAAATATAAGGATTTTCAGGACATCATGTAATTTTCTAGTGAAGATGATGGTGTTACCATCTAGGGTCATATACACTGATTATATTTCATAGGTTAGTTCAATGGAATGAAAATATTCTACAACATAGTTGATACTAGCTATTGGATCAGCCTCATTCCGATGCAGAAACACTATAATCTCGAGATTATAGAAGAGGGTTTGACTCCCTTCAATAGGAAAATTTGGGAGTATTATAAGATCAAGAAAAATTCATGTGGAAATATTTGATTGCAGATATATTTAAATGGTATAGTAGAAAGCACTAAGTTTTTGTTAGTCTCATACGATAATACATAGAACACACTATTGGTAAGTCCCTAGAATAAATTTCATGAAGAAAACCACTCTTCATACCACAAATGCTTCAAATAATTCCTTAATGGTTGAGTAGGGGTACTTCAGGGTGATTCATACCCCTATGATTTATGTGATGAACTCTATCTAGATGTTAGGTAAGATAAAAGTGATGGAAAGAAAAGAAATATGATAGGATTGAGCATATAAATTCCCATAAGGATAAAAAAACTAATGTAGAGTGATACATAGATTTGATAAAAAATTTGTTCTCCTAATTCATCGGTTGGAAACCACAACACCAGATCTGGGAAGTTTTTTCATAGACTCCAATAATTAGTTCTCATAGATTACCTTGTACTGCTACATTATACATGCTTGAACAATATTAGAAAACACTACCACTATAAAGTACCAAGAGGTTCACCCCATGGCCATCAATTTCTAGCATTCCTTAATGTTCCAAAAATCAAGGATGACTCATTAAAAATAAACCTATCACTATTATATCAATATCATGAGTGGACCTTGCATTCAGAAACCAAGAGGGATTAGATTAGAAGATTTTGTCTCCATGGTTTCCATGGAATTTAACCACATTATAAAGGATCTTGTGTCTACTAGAGTTAACATTGGTTCTCACCCTAGGTCAGCCATTCTATAAGAGTTTCCTCCATCCTCTAATCCCCCAATATCAGATAATGAAGAGGATCTGGATAACTCCCCTCCTACATTTGAAGAGGGTGTCTTTAACACTGTTGATGAGTTGAATTTGGTTAACCCTGGAACACAAGAAGATCTGAATCCAACACTGATTAGTGCAGTCATTTATCTATAAGAACAATAATGGTATGTGGATTTCCAAAATAATCACTATGATGTGTTCACCTGGAGCTACGTTAAGAGGTCAGGTCTTTATCCCCATGTTATCAATCATCACCTTAGCCTTTCAATAGGTACCTGCGAGTTCAAACTGCCTCCTAGGAAGATAAACCTTTCCCACAACACCTTGTTTGAGGCTAAAGTTGAAAATATTTTTAGGGAAAGCATTATTAGAGAGGTTTAGTTCCCAAAATGACATTCCATCATTATCCTAGCCAAGAAAAAGAATGGGCATATCAGAGTCTACATAGACTTTTGGGACCTCATATTCTGATGGATATATTTCCACTTCCAGCGATAGAGTTAATTATCAATCATACGACTATTTTTCAAATCCTATATATCATGAATGGATATTCTAATTAAAATTAGATACAAATTGCCCCTAAGAATGAGGGGTCTACTTCCATAAGGTCACCTCATGGGTTATTTTTCTACCAATTGATTCCATTTTTTTGAAGGATTCTATAGATACCCAATACTTTTCTATGCTATTCATCTTCAAAAAACTCTTCGAGATATTGGTGGAGGGTTATGTGGATGACATGGTGGTCAAGTCACAAAACAAGTAGGACCATATAAAAAACCAGGAGAAAGTGTTCAGCTTCCTTCATTCCAATTATTTGACGATGGACCCATTGAAATGTGCATTTGGTGTTCCCTCTAGAAAGTTTTCACACTTTTTTCATAAGATATAGAGTCATCGAGATCAACCAAAATAAAATCAGGGCTCTCAATGAAATGCCTCCCCTACACACAATTCATTTGTTATGAGGACTCCCAGGCTACTTAGTTTATATTTTCCAATTTATTGAAAATCAATACTGAAATTGTAATCTCTTCTTGAGACATATGAAGAATGGTTTCATCTACTAATGGGTTGAGAAATTATAGAAATCATTCGAGGATATTAAGTAATACCTACTACTACCTCTAGTTCTAATTACACCTATCTCAGGAAAGAAATTATCCCTTTATGTAACCTCACCGGAATAATGACTTAGTTCCCATTAAGACTATAAAAAACATGTAAGGGAGAAAAGATCATAATATCTCAACTGCATATTCCTCAAAACAGAGTAAAGATATACCCCCATCCAAAATACTTTCCTCAAACTGGTTTTTATAATGTTGAAGTTATAGAATTACTTGCAGCACTATGAGATACAACTGATGTCCCATGTTTACCTACTAAAGTACATACTAAACCACCCCATGTTGATATAGAGATTGTAATGCCAGGTGATAATCCACCATTAGTTAAACATTAGGTCTATCCTATAAAATACATCATAGTCAAAGTGCTCGTAGAATTCCTAGTTTTGACTCTGACCCTTAAAGAACTGACCTTGGATGTTGATCTCCTAGATGAAGCTATTCTCTTAATAGATCAATATATGCCATTGTTGAAGATAGATTTCAACAGAGATTCCCAGAGCCTAACTGGTAGATGGTTCATTGGATCCAAAATAAATAGACACCAAAAAAATGACTTGATTAGAGGGGGTTATTTTTTATATTAGAAGGGATTATAACCCCTCCTAAACACATTATCAACGGTTATGAAGAACCACTATTAATTTTCCTGCCTACTATTGTTGGAAGCGCTTTTGAGAAAGCACAAGTAAAGTAATGAACAATTTAGTGGTGGTTATATTAGTTCCAGTTAAAACCCCCTCTAATTTCACCATAGAATCTCATTTTAGAGACGGTTTTAACCCCCACTAAATTATTGATCAAGTTAGTGGTGGGTTTTAACTATCGCTAGTTATGTTTCATGAGCCATATAAGAGGTGGTTCTCAACACCCTCTAATTGAACCATATTAGAGGTAGTTCTCAAAACCACATCTATATTTCATTTTCAATACCCCATTGAATCCACCCCTATGCTCTCGTTTATGACCCCATCCTATCCCAGTGCCCCTCCAGCTCCAGTACCCTCAATTGTGGCCCCTCTAGCTTAAGTTCCCTGCCATTCATTCTAGTGCCGCGTTAGTTCCGTGTCATTCCAGTGCCCCTCTAGTGCCATTACAATACTACCAATGTCACCCGTAGCCCATTCACTCACCTCCCGTTCCAGTTCACCAGCACACCCATGCCTCCTATAAATCCTATAATGTTTTAAAATTTAACCCCATATGGGTTTCGAAGACCATACCTCCAATGTATATTCCCAACATGTCTACCACTATGACACTTGCATTTTAATATTATGTTTAAAAATTATTTTATTTATATTTATTATGAAACCAAATAAAATAAATATTATTTCAATAATCATTTAAATACATATATAATTATATAAATTAATATATACAATTTCCATTATAAATTTATATATTTTTATTATAATACATTTATATTATATTAAATTTATTAATTTATATAAAATATATATTGTATATGTTTATTTACATACATTTTAGTATATATTTTATAATTATATTTATATTATGTATATAAACATATATTTATATATTTATAAATATATTTATGTAAATTATTTATAAACTTAAATACATATTTATATATTATGTACATGTTTATTTATATAATATATATAAGTATTTATTTAATATATTTATATAATTTATTTCAAAACATATATTTTTATTATGTAAATCAATATATATTTATTTGTATAAATTGTATTATATTATATATAATTTATATTATATGAAATAAATATATATGAAACACAATTTATATTAATATTTATATTATATATAATTAATATTACATGAAATAAAATTTATAAAAATATTATACATGAAATTAAATTTATACAAATATTTATATAATGTTATATGAAATATTATTTATAAAGATATATAATTAAAATTATATGAAATATAATTTATAAAAATATTTACATAATGTATTTCAATACATATATTTATTATTATACTGATTAATATATATGTATTTAAATAAATATAATTGTATAATATTATCTATACTAATATATATGTATTTTAGTAAATATAGTTGTATAATATTGTGAACATTAACATATGTTTAATTTTATAAATTTTATATCATATAGTATTAATTGTATATAATAAAAAACCATAAATATTTTTTTTTAAAATATATTTATTATTATTATTATATAAATTATAAAAACTACATGCTTAGGTTTTTATATGATTTATTTTGAAATTAATTATACTTAGGAATATATTTATATAATATGTCTATGATTTTATGTTATATGTAATTAATATTATATGAAATACAATTTATACAAATAAATATATATAAATGTACCTAAAATTATAAAATTATATTTAGGTATACATATAAATACAATTAAATGCAATCATATAATTGGAAATATATAATATAATTAAATTATATATATATATACATATATACAAAATTAATTTATAATTAATATGGTATACTGAAATATATATATAATAATTATATAAAATATATAAATTTATATATAATAAAATATTTATAATATAATATATATAATATAAATGTATAATATACATATTTATATTTATATTTAATTCTATCTATATTATATTTATTTGTATACAAAATATAATAAAAATGTTTTTATACATAAACATACAATAAAAATGTGTTTAATATAATATATGTATAATATAAATCAGAAAATAAATGTATAGTGTTTATAAAACCGTGTATAAATTTTATATATTTGAATAACTATACTTATAATTACATTTATATTATGTATGCATATATTTATATATGTATACATTTTTGTTTATATGTATAAGTATTTATTTCAAGTATTTATATAATGTCTTTATATATATATATGTATATAATTCACTTAAATACATTTATATAATATTTTAATGTAATATATAAATATGCGTACACACACACATGCACACCCACACATATATACTATAAAATTTGAATTTATATGGGATTTATTTTAAAAAATAAATAAATAACAAGAGGGGGTTACAAACCCTTCTAATAAAATGGATTAGCGGAAGTTCATGAACCCCCTCTAATTTCTTGAATTATAGGGGCTTGAACCCCCCTCTAATTTCATAAATTAGATGTGGTTCACAACCCCCTATAATTTCATCAATTAGAGGGGGTTCACAACCCAATCAAATTTCTTAATTCAGAAGGGGTTCAAAACCCACTATAACCTAATGGATTAACAGTAGTTCATGAACCCCCTCTAATTTAAGAGATTAAAGGGGGTTGTGAACCCCCACTATTCCTTTAAAATACTATTTTCATTATATATATATAGCCTCTAACATATATCCATTCAAATATTATATATATATATATATATATATATCACCTTTAAAATCCAACCGATCATATAGGTCCCCTAATTATTTAATTAGTGGTGGTTTTGACACAACTGCCTCTAAAATCCAACCAAATATTACATAGAAATAATGCTAAAACATTTATAGGGGGTTGTGCATAAACCCCTATAAAATGAATTTAGATGGGCTTGTGCATAAACCCCTCTAAAAGACACCTCTAATCTACTATTTTTTTTTGTAGTGAGAGTAGGCCTGGTGATTGTCTTCATCACAACTATGGATTATTTCCTTTCATACCCATTATAGTTTTTGAAAGTTTGTACCAATAATGAGGTAGAATATTATGATCTTATAACTATTCTTGAGTTGTCTCATGAGATTAATTTCCCCTATTTACATATAAAGGGATGGTCCAAGTTAGAAAAAAGGAGATCGATGGTGACTACATCATTAGAAAGAAAGAACTTATGCACCTACTAAAACAGATTCATCAACTAATATCCCAATTCCCTTCCCAACCAATGGTCAATCATGTTCCACAGTCACAAAATACTTGATATGATGTTTTGGAAATCCTTTTTGTGTCCCTTACCAAGAACAACCATCATTACTTGGTCATTTATGTGTCAAACTAGTGTGTCATAACCCCTGCTACTTTGGAATATAGAAACCAACAAGCGTATGATCTAGTTTTTTTGGTAATTCCTCCCTAGGAACATAAAATTCATCCATGTTTAAAGAAATTACCAATTGGATGACGCCATTTATTGAGTATCCCTAGTATGACATCACTCCCATAGGCCAAGATGAGTATGAGAAAATTCGGTGGTGTGCATCACAGTTCACCCTCTAAAATTGTGTTAACCTTGAGAAAAACTTCTACAAGTAAGGGTTTGAGGGAATTATCATCTGTTTCATCTAAGGGAAAGATATACCATTGGTCATTAAAGAGGTCCATAATGGATCCTATGGATCCCATCAAGTAGGGTTGAAGGCCCCATT
The DNA here is from genome assembly GCA_963277665.1 of Viscum album. Classification (NCBI taxonomy): domain Eukaryota; kingdom Viridiplantae; phylum Streptophyta; class Magnoliopsida; order Santalales; family Viscaceae; genus Viscum; species Viscum album. Next base: position 115,252,816 of record OY728154.1, read on the forward strand.
AAATTTATAGGTTGGGATAATTATGGACCATCATGGTTCATGACTATGTTGAGTTCACCCAAATGTATCATGCATGCTATATCCAGGACAATTATGCACAGCAACCACCATAGATTATTCAAACCAAAAAAATATTATTTTCACTTTTTAGTTTGTGTACTTGACATTGTATGTCCCTACCCACCAGCAACAACATTCCATTGGTTGTTCATTTTTTACTTTAACGACCATCTTTTTGAAGTGGATAGAAGAAGTTCCCCACAAGGAAATAAAAACCTCGTCTATGATTGAGTTTTTGATCTCCCACATCATCCATCGGTCTGGGGTTCCTCACACTATTCTCATAGACAATGAAACCCTCTTCTGGGATGTCAAGATAATGAAGTTGTATGATAAGTACAATGTCTAATCCATCCACGCTTCCTATTATCATGCATAGGCATGAGTAGAGAGGGGTGTTAAAAAAACTCTCCAACATTCTATAGAAGATAGTGGGATAGAATAAAAAAATATGACCTTATAAACTACTTAATTCCGTATGGTATTATCATATGACAAATCGATGTTCCACCTAGGAAACCCCATACTCCCTATGGTATAGAACATCAAAAACATTACCTAATGAGGTTTAGTTTCTATCACTCTAAATGGAAATTTATGGCCAACATATTCTAGATAGGGTAGCAGAAGTTTGTCTAGCTAATTTAGAGGCCCTCTAGGAAAACAAGCTTCATCCATTTCATAACATGGAGTAGAACAAAAATTTATTAGCATGAGAACTCAATAAGAAATTTTTCATCTGATCATTCCTACAATGTGACATGGTATTGGTTCTCAAGATTCTAGTGTTACCCAAAAATAAACCACTAAAGTTGGAACCCAAGAGGGATGGACCTTACATCATCCTTAATATTTACTCCAATGGTACATACTATTTAATCACCATGGGACATGATCATATCACACCTCCCACCAACACCAAGTTTTTAAAGTGATGCATCTCATGAGAAACAAGAAAAAATTGGGTCCATGAATAATGATATTAAACTATTTTATCCCCCATCTAATCTAAGCCCTACAACCTTAAACTAGCAGTTGATTCTATAGTCTGAGCTCTATGACCATAAACTAGCACCATTTTTAGTCCACTTGTATAAATTTAAACAATAAATACTAACATCCTAGAAAAATGATGTAAAACTGTAATCTTACATTATATAAACATGAGATTTTTCATATAATAAATATGTGATAAACAAAATAACTAAAGTCATCATCACATTACATTAAGTTGTATCCTTACCCATATAAAACTGGGATGCCTCATGTGATAAATAATGGATAAATAACAAAAAAAAAACAAACATCCTTAGGAAACGATATAAAATTTTTAATTACCAAGTATAAACCAAGGATTACTCCTATGATAAATATAGGATGAAAAAAATGTAATATATCCTTAATACATGATTTAAACTATATCCTTACCCCGTATTAACCTGAGATGCCCCATATGATAAATATGGGATGAAAAAAGAAAAAATTCCCTCAGCATATGAAGTTAAAATGTAGCCTTACCCTATGTGAGGAAAATTGGATTCCCTATATGATAACTTTGAGATTATTCATAATCCTCACCAGAGAGGACACCAAACATCCATCATTGGTCTTACACCATGTCATATTACATAACTACATGTGTCTTGAATACAATTATTTATAGCGATGATTGAATCCTATATCTAGGGTCTATCCCCAACCATTAACACATTGTGATTTTTCCCCTCATTGTCATAAAATTAACTTGTGTACATTTTATCTTATAATATTTCATATCAATTGGTCTCCTTGGCCCTCCCTTCATATTTTATTGTCATTATTTTGTTCCACACAAGCCTATATGAGACCCCCCAACATAGTCCAAGCTCTATGAACATATATTTGTAGTTGCTCCCATGATTCGAATTATATATACATCACCTATAATTATCCTTAAACCAATATGTAAAGATTTAAACTAAAAATCTGAACATCCTTAGTACATGGTGTTAAACTATATTACTTCCCAATGCGATAAACATTTGATGCATGATATGATAAATATGTGATATACATAAAAAAACAATATACAACCTCATTACATGATTTTAAACTGTTGCCTTAACCTATGTGGTAACCATAGGATGCCTCATATGATAAATATGGGATGAAAAAACATCATGATAACATGGTGATAAACTACATCCTTACCATATTTGACGAACATAGGCTACCTCAATTGGTAATTATGAGACGATTCTTCATCCTCCCAAGAGAAGAAAAAAAACCTTCCATCATTGGTGACATACCAAGTCACATATCAAAACTATATATGGGTTGATTCCCATTAACATGGGATATGTAATGACACTCAGATCACATATACAAGGTCTAAACCTAAATAAAAATTCATTTTGGGACCTCTCTCTTCAAGGTAAGGATTGATACTTGCTGATATGTTCATCTATTGTGTTCAAGCGCATGAAGGGAAAATTTAATAGGTGTTTAACTTCCCCCATGGAATTACCCACTTCCAAATTCACAATCTCTATGTCCTTGTGTCCTCTAATTTGGATCCACATCATCCACCTAATTTATATAGGCCCCCTAATGGAAATATTACATGACCACACTGGATCCCCTACTCTCCTAGGAACATTACTTGAAATATCCCTAATAATGGGTGACAGTTATCATGTTTTGAACATGGTCAACGGTCAATCCCACATTTGCTCACCTCATCCTGGACTAGTGTGGTTATGGAACCTATGTTTTGAATTTGGTCAATAGTCATTCCCACCCATCAGTCACCCTTTCTTTAGACTAGATCATGGAAGCCACAATTTTCCTTCCATTCAACCTTCCTTTTCACTAGTGGGAATCTTAGCACCATGTGTTTCATCCTCCCATATACCCATATGAAGTGACTAATTTTGTCAAAACTATTTGTATTTCTCATAGTTAGCTACTTTTTACCATTATTGTGCTCTCACATGATAAAATGATAACTTTATGATTGCTCCTTATTTCTCACACTGAGTATGAATCACATGAGGTTAGGATTCATGTTGGAATTTTCCCGAGAAAGGTTTAGATGCACAGAAACCCCTTAAAATAGGATTTCATAATTTTTAGTCTTAACACTATAACCTTTAAAATTGGAGACCAAGTCCAAGAATCACTAATTTAAAAGTGTGTGCAAGTCACCTTGTGAATGTTTCATGTAGAATCAGGACTCTTTAGACCTGAATTCACATCAGGTTACCTATCTTCTATTCTATACACATTATTTTGGTACATTCACCCTTGTTCCAAGCATTAGACCTTCAACTATTTGAGATTTTTTCGTCTAAACTCTATAACCTTAAGATAATATTCACACTCCAAGAATCATGACCATAAAATTTGTGTGAATTGTATTGTATATGCCTCAAGTGAAATAGGGACCACATTCTACCTCAATTCACATTGGTTTTCTACTCTTTCTCACCATGCAAGCATTCTTGGGACATAATTTCCATACCATTGGTCCAGGCATTATGACCATAAACTATTCACAACTTCTTGTCCAATCATTACCCCTTTGAAATTTTTTTAACTTATTTTTATAATTGGTATAACCTTAAACTACCTAAGGAAAAAGGCACAAACCTCTATCAAGTTGAAACCCGATAAGGGAATCTTGAGTAAAATAAAAAATTCTTCCCTCCAAGCTACTCATTTGACTTGGAAAAAAATAGGGTGTAAATAAAGAGGTATAAAACTTGAGAGAACCACTATTAACCCTCTAAAAAAGAAAGGATATTAATGTTAGACACTATCAATTCAGAAAAAAGTTAGATCCAAATCATAGAACCATTTTATTTCCAAAATCCTCTATGAGTTTCTACCCATCATGTACCCCTTTTATGCATCATACTACCCTTACTAGGTAGGATTTATTCATGTTCGTTCAAAAATACTAGTCACATGATTCTAAAATATTCTTTAAATATCCTAGTAACATTATGTTAAACTATATGATGCATCATCCTCACTATAAGATACTAAATTTCATGTTCAACATCATCACTAAAAGATGTTAAACTATATACCCTCTATCCTCATCACACAACGTAAAACTACAAAGTTTCTCAATACCTAACCTAAGTTACCCTTCCTCCTTTTATTATAATAACCCACTTCACCATTTTAGGTCCCTAAAATTCATATATAAACCAAGGTAATGCTCCCATTAGATGATAGGTTTGGATTTTATTCATATTGATACAACCACCTGATGCACTCAAAAACATGATGGTGTAATTCTAATAATGTTGAATTACATTCTAGCATTCCCTTATATTATCCTCAAACTTCATGCCTTCCTAAATTTCCATTCTCATTATCATCCATGTATGAATGGATCTCCTAATGGTAATAGTAGCTAGAGACATTAGCTCACCTACAGTCCTAGGCACATGATTTTATGGAATTTCAATGACATTTTGAATGGTACCATGTTTTGAACATGATCGACCTCCAACACTCATTTGTTTTTCTCTAACCTTGATAGAATTATAATGGAAAATATGATTCCAACATGGTCAATAATCATCCTCTTTCATCCTATCACTCCCCTTATGTTCTAAATCCATGAAATATCGATTCACATCTTTCATCATTTATTTTTTTCAGGTTGAAACCAATTTCCCTAGAATTACCACATTTTTGATCCTTTTCATTTTTGGAAAAGAAGTCATCTATACAGAGAGTCCAACACTCCCACCGAAGATTTCATATCTTGAACTTTCATATAATCAAGAAATATTTTGTTTGTCCCTTATTTCCCACATTGACCAAGACTCATGTGGGATTAAGGATTTATTGTTGTATGTCTTGTTAATATGATTGAGATTCACAAAAAATAACACATTTAAGAATACATGGATGTAAATATGTACACCTTAAAGAATTTTGGGAGGGTCATTCATACATTGGAGACTTTCCATTATTTAAAAATATGATAAGTTACCTAATTATCAAACCTAACAATTTAGAATTCCAACTTAGACCACATTTAATGAGAATCCTCAAATATAAAATATTTCCTAGTAAGCACAAATGATTCCTCCTTGGCTATACGAAAGACCTTATGGGAACAAAATCATTCCTGGTCCTTCTGGGATTGACAGTCATCAACAAAAGGAGTCACCTTTATGGACCAAACCTCAGTTGCCATCAATAGATCCCTCTATTAGCTGATGATCTCTTCTTGGGAATTTATGATAGTGGAATTACCCCTTTCCTTCTATTATAGCTGTGTGATCTTCTGACCATATTCCTAAAGGACATGGGTTCCCTCAGAATTGTTCTTGTACCATTCATTATCAAACTCATGTCACTCATTGCATTCCCATTCATTAAGAAAGTATTTAGATAGTGTGTGGAGGCCACTATATTCCACTTATCTTATCCCTAGGCTAACTAGAAAACATAATAGAGATCCAAACAAATTTTCTAGAATCACTAGTATAGTTTTTGTGATGAAATTACTCACAATCGTTCACACAATACATTGGAAGACTTGGTTCTCCTTGAAAATATGAAAGCTGGAATAATCAAAGTACTCTGAAAGAGAATTCTTATACATAGGGAATACTTCCAAAATTGTAATGGCAGTATCATCAATAAGAATTTCCATGGCTGGGATAAGCCCCAATTCCATGGGTAACTCGCCCTCACTAGATCTTCCACCCACAATGAGAGCCCCTAAAACCTATTATAAGACCTCTATGGTTTTCCCAACTACCATATACTCCTAAACCACTTACATTAATAGAATGACATCAACCCTTTATATTAGGACCACAGGGCCATTCATCACTTCCTTGACTACAGGATTTGCTGACTCAAGCATCAAACTTTGTGAAAGATCCCCCAACATGGATTTCACTTTCATTTAATGAATGTGATTATATATGTGTAACTTACATGATGAAAAGTGAAAAAATGTTAAAAAGGATGTAAGTACTAAAAGAGTTATAATGGCTGCCCAATGACTTATAGGGGTTCACTGACAGCCCCCTTACTAACATAATTCCCCTGGTAGTCGATACCCCTATAGTAGGAAGCTTTCACTTGGAAGGATATGTAATATTTTTCTAGAAGAAAACAAACAATTCATCATAATTTCAAAACATATATCCTCAAACCCATATTAGGAAAGATGAGATACCAAGAAGCACTAGAATTATTGAGCTATCACCTTAGTCACTAGTTCTCTGTTAATATAATATGGTTGGCCACATATGACCAAAAAATATGGGGGGGGCCCCACACTCATCCCTTTAAGGGTTAGATTTTTTTCTCATCCTCTTCCATAGGTTCATCAAACCCCAACCCCCTCCTATTATGTGCTCACTGATTCCTACACAAGTGAAATGGGAGTTACACAATAATTCTTGAATCTTACCAATATTCAATTCATGAAAAATATGAAAAGTTACCTAATCAATAGAAGAATCTCCTTCCCTAAGGGAACCTAGGTAGGTATCACTCCCCAAAGATTCCTCCTCTTTTAATTCTTCACATCTAGCTAGTATAGTTGTTAATTTAACTACACTAAGATTTAGAGGAGATGGTATTTCCAGTAGAACCTTCAACAAGTTGGTCAGGGGGAACACGATGCTATGATATTGAATTTGGTATTCCATCTTCATGATATATTTCATCTCCTAAGGCCAGAGAGCATAGAAATATACCATTTGATTTCTTACCCCAGAAAGGTTTATTGTCCCATAATTATGATGTATCCATATCCCATGGAGATAGGTGAATTGTCTGTAGGTCCCCCAACTCCCTAAGTTTCATGGAAAAAATGTAAATTGAAATATATTGGTGACATAGTCATTTTCACAAAGCTTGGAATTGTTCCCTCAGAACCACTCCAAGGAGTCCACCATCCTCTAGTATCCATTCTAATAAATGTTGTGGACCTAGTTTCACACTACCTATTAGAGTTATGGGATAACTTGACACTTCACCCCTTTCCAAAAACCCAATTCTTTCACCATAACATGCTCTACCAACTACGACACACCCAAAACCCCATGTTTATAGGGGGCCTTCCACATTATCCACTTGAGGGGATGGATTTCCCATCATCTACCCAGGACACGCGCCTTCCCATTCAAGCACATATTAATAAAAAATCCGATATTTAGAATTTCATGGAAGCATTTAATTTCTTCCTCTATAATCATCTCAAGTAAATATCTTCTAAATTTGTTGAAGGACTGAGGGATGATGTTCAACACATACCAACATATACACCATTGGGGTAAGTTATTGAAGGAAATATAATTTACATGTGAACTAGTATGGAGTGTATGGTCTACAAATTTCCTTAAAATACACTCATACCACCAGCACACCACCCCATACGGTCAAGAGGTACATATATTTCTCCACCATCCTAACACCATCATCCATGAATTCCATACTTAGGATGGGGAATGGATGGAAGATAATATGATATGCTAACACAACCCTCACCATCATGTCAAATAGATTAATCTAAAGAGTATGTCTCTTGTAAATGATCATAATTTATGGCTTGAAGTTTGTAATTAGAGGATAATATTTGTTTAGGTACTAAAACCCCTCTATATGAGTGGTGACCTAGACTTATATTGAAATGGATAGGCCTTCACACATAGAAGAGGTAATCCTTTGGATGATATGGCATACCATCAGGTACAATTTTTCTAGCACTGGTACTGCTAGGTTGATACACTTCCCAGCTTTCAACATAATTTCCATGATATGGGTTCTAATTTGAAGCCCCATGTGGTTATCCCTAACTAGAATAATCCACCCATAATTTCCATGATATGGGTTCTCATTTGACTATGGGTGCCTCAGGTATGATGTTGTATCCCAATAGGTGAAATTTTATCACCTAAAAAATTCTCAAGTAAAAGTTTTATTTTCCTCACATGGATTCATTTGGGCATTAGCACAATGTACATGGATTCCTGTTATTGGGATTATTAAGAAAATACCCAAACCATTACTTGAATGGGATTTAATTAATCTTTGTCTTGTCTCTATTTTATCCCAAAAAATGTAGAAGAACCCTTTCTATGACTAGAATATCCTCATAGTCCTCCCAAACATTCTCAGTGGGGAGAAATACATCATAAATTCCCCCTTTTAATTGGGATACCAAGAATCTAGTAGTGATCCAACAAGCTAACACAGACCTCTCCATGATACAGGTTGAATATATTGTCCCTTAGATACTACATACTCAGCATATTATATATGATGTTTGGATGAAGGTAGACATTGAAATATAAAGTCCATGAACTTCACATAGACCAACCCTCTTTAGAACCACCATAAACCTATCACAGGATAAGCATTACCTATATTCTTTGGCCTAATAATATATAAAATTTTCAACCAAGTGAAAATCCCATTCATTGGTCCAACTTTTGATACTGTTTGCTAAGCTCACCAAGAGAATATTCTAATATTGTGGAGGGGCAACTTCTTCACCCAATTCTTTTCTATTGATATTGTTTAGTTGATTCCATAGAGAACAGGTGTTGATCGATGCATGGTCTTTCCTGATCTGAACATTGGAAGTTGTGTGCCACTAGTACAACCCATGTGAGCTCTTGAACCATTATACGAGTGTTTTCCAATCATAATTGTGGATAAACACATCATCGGTTTACTAGAAGCAGTATAATAGAAGCCTATTTCAAAGGGGATAATCATTTTTTCCCTTCATAATCAATTCATTAAGTGTGTTATCATATGACTAAATTCAGAAACTTTCCCAAATCATAATGTTTCTAGCCACCTCTCTTCATTGAGTAGCAATCACATATTCACCCTTATCAGTTATTTTTTCCTAGACATAGAATGTTTTATGGAATCGTTTTATGAAGGTATTTCCACAATGTTGAAGTGTAATAATGTCTATAGACTCCATTGAAGTATTTTCCTGAAAGTTTATATTCACAGAGGAGTGAATGTTTCTTGGGTGATAATGATCATGAATGTAGAAAACTCATTAAGGTATTGAGTTTCACAAAAAGAGAGAAAAGGGGATATCTTTTGAGAAAATATCATTATCCCCCTAGGACCCGCACTTCTATTTATAAGCACATTGTGAGGTAATGTTTCATGAATAGAGAGTACAAATTACCATTATTTTGATGGTTTCACCTTATAATCCAACCCATTTATCCTATGTTTGATCCAATTCAGAGGAGGAAATTTATTGACACTAAAATACATGTGACCTAAAGGATATTGAGGAATGCACAACTGATGTAGAGTGAATATGGTAAAAATATAGCTCAAAATTACACATAAGTGGATGTGTTCACAAAGGTCAAACACTTTGTGAATTAGAAGCTCCTTGAAAATTTCATTAGGCCTCCACATAAGTTGAGGTGAAAACATCCATCTGACATATTTATATTCATGTTGCTTCCCTCTTTGAGGAAAATTCTTCATGAAACATGTTATTGAGGAATTAAATTTCATGAAGCATGCTTCACTTATTTCAGTAAACCTATAAATACCCCCTCTCTCTAAATTTTTAGGGGATGAAAACTTTGATCTTTTGACAATGGCTTTGAATTCATGAAACTATAACCTTCATGAGAAAAAGTTGACATTGATTCCCAAAGGTATCCTTATTTCACCAAACTACCTCCCACGTGTTCGTAAGATCATCAACCCGTGGTAGTGATTCCTTTCATGAAGGTTCATGCCCTTATTGTAAGAAGAAACCCCTATGTGGATTTTGGGGTTATAAAAAGATATGTATCCTTTGAGAACCCATCCCCATGGGAACCAAGACATGAATCTATGGAAGGTCTACCTTTTTTTACAAAAGATACACCTTTGTGAGACCGTTGTCCTATGTGATGCATGTAAGCTTCACAAAAACCCAAACTTTGTCAAACACATCCAATAAGCCTCTACATGGTGCCTACATTTATAAGAAACACTTTCACATGAATTGAGTTCCTAGAGACCATGTTCCCAAAAACATTGGTTCTTCTGCACCCCAAATTCTTGCATGATCGATATCATCAACCATTGTTTCCACCCCCTATACTTCAAGCATGGCCTTGAAATTACCTTTACATTTTATCATATGAATTAAAAACCTAATTCCACTTTCTCATAAGCATAGTCACCCAAATTTTGGGACCCCTGACTGTCAGTCCTCCACGGTAGGGTTTAAGTCATTCCACACCTAGAGGTTCATGTGAAGTAGATGTATAAGTCCAATAGGTTTCATCATCAAGGGAAACTGCCCACATTTCCTAGTAGGGAGGTATTATGCCAAATATTTCTTCCCTACATGGAAATGGTGTCTTTGGGTGTAGTACCCAACAATGTCTGAGTTTCGAGATATAAAACTGTCTATCCCATTATCATAGTCATATGATGTTGGAATACATGATAACCGCCTTAGCACATGATGTTAAACTATAAGACATACCCTATATGATAAACATTGAATGTCCTATGTATGATCATCATATTATGTGACCTTCTTACACGCCATGGGATGATCCTCATTCTCTGGCTATATCACACTTATAATACTAAAAACCATCCTTTACCACCATGGGATGATCATACTACATTAGGAAACTTCCATGTGTAAACCCTACACTATCCCTCATTGATTCTCCTTTATGAACACACATCCTTACGACATAATTTAAAACAACATGGATAGGTCATATCACATTAACATAAACATATGAATCAAACCACTTGTGTTTTGAACCCTATTTTAAAATAGAACATGTAGGAAAACTCCATGAGATTCAATCCTAACATCTTAACAAACATTGGATACATCCTTGAGGTTCAATTATAGCACCCCAAAATTACCATCAAATCTGTATGTATCCTTCCAAAGAGAGGGAACCCCACAAGTGGGAACATATTACCCCTTAGGGACACACTTATCCAACCCCTCATGCTTGTCCATATTCTCCTCTAGGGAAACACTTAGAGTGAGATAATATCTCCCACATGGACACACTTAAATAACTACCTATCCCCATAATATGTTAACCCATGCCCCACCTATCGTGAAAAATATGTCCAAACTGTGACCAAACTATCTTCAAAAGACTTAAAACCTATGACCTAATTATTGGAATCCTCATGTATTAATCATGTTTTAATGATCAAAAATCCTATTTAGTCTATAAAACATGTTAACTCTATGTAATCAATCTCACATCAAATGCACAATTGTTTAGTAAAAGCTATCCAAATATCTTAAGAACTATATACTTTGGTTACTATACACTATATTTTGATTCACTTTATAATTATTTCTCTGACAAATTATTAAGTTTAATCCATTCCTTAAATATCACTGCTTAAGTTTGAATACAAATATTTCCCTAAGTATGAGACACCATGAAAAAGAAGACATTGTGAACAAGAAGACACCATGAACAAGCAGACACCCTGAACAAGCAGACACTATGAACAAGCAGACACTGTGAACAAGCAGAAACCCTGAACAAGTAGAAACCATGAACAAGACACCATGAACCAGACATCGTGAACCAGGCACCATAAACCAGACACCGTGAACTAGACACCATGAACCAGACACTATGAACCAGACATCATGAACCAGACACCATGACATCCAGACACCATGAACAAGACATCGTGAACCAGACACCGTGAACTAGACACCGTGACATCGAGACACCGTGACATCCAGACACCGTGAACAAGACACTGTAAACCAAACACCATGACATCAAGACACTGTGAACAAGACACCATGACATCAAGACACCATGACCATTCCAGACACCGTGTGAAGAAGACACTATTTCCATGACATACCGTGACACCGTTTCCTAATATGTTTTTTCGTCTTTCACTTTAATCTCTAATGGTCATATTTAAAGATTTTAATGCACTAACATAATTGATATTTCTTTCATAGACATGTCATCTGACAGTACAAGGTTCAAGGTGCAGAATACATGCAACTTGTCGGGTCAAACACATGCACTCCAAAATGAAATAGTAATGCACCCATAAACAAAGAAAGGAATGTGTGGCATGATACTGAAAAGAAAAGCAAGCTGGTGGGCATGAGCATGACAACCGAATACACATAGAGAATTGTCTCATGCAACTCGGTGCTGCTGAAGAACACACAAAGCATACTATTATCATAGAATCGAGAACATCTTCACACTGTAAAACATCACGAAGAACACAATCCAAATTTGTAAGACTTGTGACACTCTGTTTTCTATACAAGGACTTGAGATTTACATCTGCTTCATCTCAAGAAGACCAGAGATGCAAATACTAACACTTATAGCACTTCTAAACCTATCTAAATATTTTTGCTTTGTTGTGCATCATTTTATTAACTTTCGAACAGAGTGTGTATCTGTATTACAACACACTCTGTCTCCTTCATTAAACTGAATTATACAGGATATCCTTAGTCAAACTTCTTTTACACTTGTGTATACCCATGGATAACTATAGAAGAGGTCTCTATATGGCCTAGTTGTTTGTACCCATGAAGAACTGTGGAAGAGGTCCCTGTGTGACCTGGACAGTCTTGTGTACTATTGTTAACCCCAATCCTGGGTGTGGATAAAGTTTATTTATATAAACTGCTTGGTGCCAGGTGACCATCAAGTGGAGTGGACTAGGTCTCAGCTTGAGACTGAACCACTTGTTTCATATCTGCTGTGTTTCTTAATTTTGTCTTCTCTGTTTTAATGTTTTACTGTATAACTCATAAATCACTAAATTTACTTTGATAGTTTATCTTGGAAAGAAGTTATAATTATCTTGTCTTAGTAAAATAACTTCAAATGTAATATTAATAACTAACATTAAGATTATTGAGAACTAATCAATCTTCTAAGAAGTTATTTAAACATTAAAAATCTTATAAAATTATAACCTTGATTAACTGGGCTATATTTAACCTTTTGGGGAAACATTTTAGAAATAATTTTTAATAAGAAATTTTTATAGTTACTCAATTCATCTCCCTCTCTTGAGTAATCTACTCCGACCAATATTTGGTATCAGAGGTGGTTCATTGAGAATTTGTTTAACCTACTTCAACTGTGATTGTAGTTGTACTTTGAAGATCTATCAATTTATGTTAATTCTAAATTTCTAGCTCTTTAAAAGTATTTATGTATTATGGATAATAGATTGGAAGGTGATGAAACCAAAATACCACCATTCTTTAATGGAACTAACTATGCTCAATGGAAAATTAAAATGAAAATGAATTTAGAGAGTATGGGTTTAGAAATTTGGTCTTCCAATATAGATGAATATAAGATTCCTACTACTGATAGAATCACATGGGATGAACCTATCAAAACTGCCTACAATAACAATTGCAAAGATATGAATGCTTTATACTACTCCTTAGGAGATGAAGAATTCAATGGAATTTCTTCTTGTAAAACTGCCCATGAAATTTGGGATACCCTGTCTGTCTCACATGAAGGAACATCTAGTGTAAAAGAAATGAGACATAATACCTATGCTATTAAATATGATAAATTTAAAATGAAACTCGATGATCCTATCTCTGACATGTATATTTGGTTCAATGAGATTTCCAACATAATGATTTCTCTTAGAAGATATTTCATTGCCAAGGAATAGATCATGAAAATTCTCAGATGTCTGCCTGACAGATGGAGAGGAACCTCTATCTCTATTAGAGAATCATGCGACATCAGCAAGCTACCTATAAAAGAACTCATTGGGAAACTGATGATGTATGAAGAGGAACTAAAAGTCAACAAAGAGGAGGATGAACCAAAGAGGAAATATGTTGCATTCAAGACTACCACCTCTAAACACTAAGACAAAGGGAAATTGGAAGCTTCTGTAGAAAGTTCATGTAGTGAACAATCATCACCTAATATTGATGAAGAGATGGATCAATTAGCCAGAAGATTCAAAAAAATTTAAAAGAAGAAAAAACTTTTTCAAAATCCTAACTTTAAGAGAAAATATGACCAAAAAGGAATTTGGAAGAAAGATTGTAAAATAAGTGACAAGACTGATGAGATTGGCAGCTATGAATTCAAGCGCAAAAAACATATCAAGGCTGACTGTCCAAAGCTAAAGTACAAAAAGAGATATGAGGACAAGGACAGAAAGTATAAAAAGGCTATAAAATAAACCTGTAGTGCTTTTGAGGACAGTTCAAGCATATCTGAATCATCACATGATGAACATGAATAAAAATCCAGTATCTATTTTATGACAAACACATCTGAGGCAACACTAGACTCTACTATATATAATTCATACTATTCTGAAGATGAGAGTGACTCTGAAAATATGACTAATGAATAAATGTTTGAATACTGTAACATGATTGAAGAAGCATGCAATGAACTAAAAGAAAAATATAAATCATTTAAGAAACAATATGCTCTCACTGTAACTATTAAATCTGAACTCACAACTAAAAAAGTGAAAAATGCTCAACTACTCAAAGAGAACAATGAATTAAAAATGTCTAATGAGAATTTGAAGAATGACCTAGAAAAATTTACCAATTGGAAAAATATCCTTACTCAAATTCTAAGAAAACCAATTGCCCCTAAATACAACACTAGCATTGGTTATCAACCTGGAAAAAGAAATCTCGGTAGAACAAATTTTGTTTCTAAATCTAGGACATATAGTTTTACTCCTAGTTCTGGACAAAAATTAACTAATTCAATTCATGATACATTTTCTACGATTTCAAGTTTATCTGGACCAAATAGATTTTATTTTTCAAATACTTTACTTAATGATTATAGGAAACCTATGAGATAGGTATGGGTTCCTAAAGCACTTATTACTAATATTACTGGACCCAAACAAGTATGGGTTCCAAAATCTATTTTTTACTTAATCATTTTCTAGGAAAGCTGCATAAAGAGTTCCTGTAAAAGTTTATGGTACTTGGATAGTGGGTGTTCAAGACACATGACATGATACTACTCATGCTTCAAGAACCTAATAAAAATAGATTGATGACATGTCATATTTGGTGAAAATTCAAAAGGAGAGATCATTGGCCTCGTCCAAATCGGTAACTCTAGCTCAGTTTTAATTTCTATAGTACTGTTTGTTGATGGATTAAAATATAATCTACTTAGTATCTCACAATTATGCGATGATGGATTTCATGTTAGTTTTGAAAATGATGCTTACAATGTCTTTAATTATAAAGAAGAATTAGTATTTTCTACATTAAGAAATGAAAATGTTTACTCTGTTAACATAGATTCTTTAGCTTCTCAAAATGCTTCATGCTTAAGTGTATTTCATAAAGATTCTTGGCTATGGAATAGGAGACTAGGACACTGTAATATTCACTCCCTTAGAAAGATAACTAGAAAAATCTTAGTTAAAGACTTACAAAAACTTGAGTTTCCAAATGACAAAGTGTGCAATCCCTGTCAAAAGGGAAAACAACACAAAATTTCATTCAAACCAAAGAAAGAAGTGTCAACTTATTAACCTCTCGAACTAGTTCACATGGATTTATTTGGACCATCTAGAGTATCTAGTTTAAAAGGTAAGCACTATGTTTATGTCCTTATAGATTAATTTTCTAGATATACTTGGACCTTCTTTCTAGCTCATAAAAGTGAAGCCGTCTCCTATTTTACTAAATATTCCAAGTCTGTGGAAAATCTTAGTGGACTTAGAATTAAATCCTTAAGTGATCATGGCCGTGAGTTTGGAAATCAAGAGTTTGAATCCTTTTGCTCATAAAATGGTTATAGTTACAATTTCTCTGCCCCTAGAACACCTCAACAAAATGGAGTTATATAAAGAATAAATAGAACACTCTAAGAGATTTCTAGAACAATGATTAGTGAATATGATTTAACTATTTTTTTTGGGCTGAAACTGTCCATACAACATGCTACATAATCATAATAGTGTTGATAAGACCTATTCTTAAAAGTACTCCTTATGAGTTATGGAAAAACTGAAAACCCAATGTTAACTACTTCTAAGATTTTGGTTTCAAAGTCAATATTATTAATACTAAATAAAATCTTGACAAATTTGCATCCCAGGGTGATGAAGGTAGCTTTTTTAGGATGTTCCATATCCAGTAAAGCCTATAGTGTTTTCAATAAAAGAACTAAATGTGTGGAAGAATTTTTTTATGTCAAATTTGATGAAACAGATTCGCATAAGCCTAAAACCATTATAGAGAACCTCAAGGATGATGTATCAAATCTGAACATTAATCCAAAATCCTCAAACCATTCTGTGAAAGAATATGTGAAAACTTTATGTTCTTGAAATTCCTTAGACTCAAGTCATAATGAACTTGAACATTTTGATAAAACTAAAATCACTTGTCCCTCTTTTTCTAGAGCTATTAGAACTCTTAAGAACCATCATTTAGATTCTATTTTAGGATACCTAGTCAAAGGAACCCAAACTAGAGCTTCTCTTAGAAATCAGGTTGAACATCAAGTCTTCTTGTCACAACTTGAACCTAAAAACTTTAATGATGCTATCAATGATGAATTTTGGGTGATGTATATGCAAGAAGAACTTAACCAGTTTGAAAGGAACAACGTTTGGAAACTTGTTGAAAGACCTGAGGACACATTCACCATAGGCACTAAATGGGTGTTTATAAATAAGGTATATGAGGCTGGTAACATAGTTAGAAACAAGGATAGATTGGTTGCACAAGGCTATAATCAAGAAGAAGGAATTGATTATGAGGAGACCTTTGCATTGATAGCTAGACTTGAAGCCATCAGAATCTTACTTTCTTATGCTGAACATCTGAATTTTAAACTATATCAAATGGGTGTTAAGAGTTCATTTTAAATGGGTATATATCTGAGGATGTCTTTGTTGAACAACCCCTAGGTTTTACAAACCCCCATTTTCCAAATAATATTTTTAAACTGTCAAAATCTTTATATGGTTTAAAACAAGCTCCAAGAGCTTGGTATGATAGGTTGAGTACTTTTCTTATTTCCAAAGGTTTTACAATAGGAATAAATTATCCTACCCTTTTTATAAAATGAATTTCTAATGATGTTTTAGTTGTTCAAATCTATGTAGATGACATTATCTTTGGATCTTCAAGAAACTCTTTATGTATGGATTTTTCTAAAATGATGAAAAATGAATTTGAAATGAATTTAATGGGTGAACTAAAATTCTTTCTCAGATTTCAAATCTTTCAAAATAACGATGGTATTATATTAACTCAAAGTAATTATACTAGATATATTTTAAAACGTTTTGTATTGGATAACACTAAAAGCAGTGACACTCCCATGAGTACCACTTGTAAGTTGGATCTTGATAAAGATGGAAAATTTGTTGATCAAACCACTTATAGAGGAATGATTGCAAGTTTACTCTACATAACTACTAGTCGATTGGACATTATGTTTAGTGTGTGTATGTGTGCTCATTTTTAAGAAAATCATAAGGAATCTCATTTAAATTTTGTAAAGATAATTTTCTAATACCTCAAACATACACTAAATATAAGACTATTCTATCCTAGAGGACAATCATTTGAATTAGTTAGTTATTATGATGCTGGCTTCGGTGGATGTAAGTTAGAAATAAAAAGCACCTCTGAAACATGTCACCTTTTAGGCATGTCACTTGTATCATGGTGTAGTAAGAAACAAAATTCTGTTGCATTATCCACTACAGAAGCTGAATACATAGCTGCTGGCAGTTGTTGTGAACAAATCTTGTTGTTGAAACACACATTATTAGATTATAGATACCAATTCGGGCATGTACCTATAAATTATGACAACAGAAGTGCTATTAAAATCTCGAAAAATCATGTTTCACATTCTAGGAAAAAGCATATTGATGTAAGACATCACTTTTTGAGAGATCGTTATGAAAACAGTGATATCACTTTGGAATTCATTGGTATTGAGTATAAACTTGCTGATATATTTACCAAACCAAGAAATTATGAAAGAATAGACTACATCATTCATGAATTAGGCATGATAAATCTTAAGTAAATGTCCCACTAATTTATATCTTACTGTTTTATGTCTTATTGTTGTATACCTTACTGTTTCATTTTTACTGTCTCATAGTTAGTATTTCGTGATTACTGTTTGACATTCACTGTCTCATCATAATGCTCATTCACTGTCTCAACGTAACTCTCATTCACTATCTCACGATGAAATTCAGTCACTATCTCACTATAAAGTTCATTCACTGTCTCACCATAAAGACCTGATATGGTCTCACCGTAACTATTATTTATGATTGTTATTTACGAATTAAAAACCGCATCACGATAATGATTCATTTCCCCTTTTTATTTTCCCACGCTTTAACTTTTGTGACGTTTGGTATTACTAAATGATAAAATAAAAGAAGTATCACTTGCCCTTCACTCGAGATTTCTTCTATTCACTCAATTTGTAACCCTTTTTTAATCCTTCAACCCTTCTCTCTCTCGAACCTTCGGTGAATTCCCAGGATGAAATTCCCTTCATTGACGACTCCTAAGAAACGTAGCTCAAAGAAGAAGAAAATCGCACCCAAGCTAGCACCTTAAGGTCCCCTAAATCCAAATCTGGTGAATCCAGTTGTAGTTCCTAAGAAAGATATTTTCCCCAAATGGATTCTATCAAGTAAGTCTCTGGTTTTGAATGTTTTAAAAGATCAAGGATGGCTGTAATGGTTTTCAAAGGAAGATAGACCTATCTACCCTAAGTTAGTGGCTCAATTTTATCAGTATGTTCAGTTATCCTTTGATTCTGAAGATGGATATATTGTGAGAAGCTGGATAAATGGTCAGAAATTATCATTCTCTCTATGGTTACAAGCTGCATGCCTTAGGATACCTCATGAAGGCATCTGTGAGGATTATCAGAGAGGACCTCCACCTTCTAATGAATTATTTGTGTTGGAAGATGCTCTAAAAAGCTTAACCGGAAATGGAACCAAGAGGAGAGCCATTTCTGATGAACTAGATGGATAGTCAAGACTTTTGTTTAAGTTTATACAGAACTTGATTAGCCCTAGAAAAAGTTATTTTTCTGTTCAAAAATATCATGATGTGTTTATGATTCATCTTATAAAAAATGGGAATAATATCATCCTTTGTAAGTATGTCATACACCATATGTGTGAGCTGATCAAAGACACATCCAAGTCAAACTCCCTATTTTTTTCTCAGCTTATCTCAGCCATGCTTCATGCCAAAGGTATGGTTGGAAGTAATGAGGAAGTAATCAAGGATTTTGATTTCTTGCTTTCTAAAGTCAATATCAAGAGGATAAAAATCAATTGGAATCCTTTGAAAAAGGCATGGGTGGAAGTAAATGATATAATTTATGAAAATTTCAATCTAGTGGAACATCCCTCAAGACCAAGAGATATTTCTGATCATAGTTTTGAACCATATGAGTTTGTTGAGTATTATGAAGAAGAAGAAGAAGAAGTTGTTGTGCCTTCCAGGGAAACTGTTTAGGATAAATAAGACATTAATTTTGTCCCTCATATAGTAAGTGAAGATGAAGTCCCGACTTATATGGATGTTGTTAATATGGAAGATCAACCCAAGGTTTAAATATAATCCATTGTCAAAGTAATTGAAAATAATGATGTGGAAGAACCAATAGAAGAAGAATTACCTATTATGCAAGAAGCTGACCTTGAAGAACTCCCAGTAGAACAATCTCTTCCTGAAGTCATTCCTTCGGCTGAGGAAAGGCTGAAGGAAGCTTTTAAGCTGGATAGGGAAGAAATGGGTGAGGAACTAAGAGATGAATTTGTGGAATTAGATCATGAAACTAAGCTTCTGAGTCCTGAGAAGGATGCAACTGTTGAGGGGGAGTAACCCCCAAATCTGGAATCTATTGAAGTACCAAACCTGATTGATTCAATCCTTGTAGACACTCGGTATACGTTCCCTAGTTTTTATGATGTGGATGACTCTCAACAAGTCTCAGTAAAAGGACTTGACCTTTATACTATGTTCCAATTGAAATATTTCTCTAATATTTCCCCTAAAAAGGAACCCGATCCTGTATCGGTCCCTATCTCTGAACCTTCACTAGAACAACCATACTTGGTGAGTAAAGATGATCTGAAAGATTTTTGAGCTACCATTTTTGCTGGAGTTGCAAAAACTCTTGAATTCCCAACCTGCTCTTGTAACAAATCTAAGTGACAAAGATGCCTCACTGTTGTTGGAAAATGTTATTGGGTAGATACAACCCAAAATTCTTCATGGGATTTAGTAATTAAGAGATGAAAACAGAGTACTTAGTGATGAAGTGAAGAATCTAAGAGGTATGATTGAAGACATGCAGAAAGTGATGGATTCGAGATCAGTGCTTGCTTCTCATCCTGCCAAACCTGTTGTTCCTCAAACCCCATAGAATTTTGTCTCCCAGATTCAACCTCATTTAGCTTCCTTAGCAGAAAATTTTGATGAATGAAAGAAAAAATATTGTGAAGGAGATGTGAGAGCTTGATGTTAATCTTAATAAGCTCCCTAGTGAGTATACGAGGTGTCTTCAAAAAGTGATAAATAAGCTGAAATCTCTTACCTCAGCTGTCAATGATTCTAAGGCATCTGGACAATCATATCAACCTTCCCTAGACAATGACCTGTTCAGAACAGTGGTCAAATAAGAACTTTAGACTGTGCTCAGTGGTTTGAATATATTGATCTGGTCCAAATCCATTCAAAAATTTCAAATGATGCTCCGCAAGAAATTTCCAATAAAGTGGATTTATACTTCAACCGAATCTTCTCAAAGACTGACATGACCAATCGTTTTAAATATCTTGTAGAAAATATGAGGATTCCTCCTGTTACTCAATCTTTCAAGACTCAAGTCCAAAAGATTACAGAGTTCACTCATCTGTTGGATAAGTTTATGGAAAATAAGGATGACTTTGAGAAAGCTGTGCTATATGGTGGAGATATCATTGTGGATTTTATCAAGATTCTGAGGCCCTATCTTCATTTACATAGTACAACCATTGTTGCTCCTGCGGCTCACCTCTAAGACCTGGTTTGCCTACATTTGCCTTTGCCCTAGCCTCCACTTCTATGTCTGTCAGTCGGGCACTGAGTCAGATCCAGCCTGTGATCCTTGATCAACAACTACCTCAGTCTTCTATTGCACCTACTTTGGCCCCCTCTATCTTTGAAGGTCTTCCTTTACCTTCTCTATCAACCATCTCACTCGCTTCTTCAACTTCAACTTCTACTCTTATGGAATCCTCTTCTAATACTGCTACTAAGGGCATAAAGAATACCAACCAGTGAAGAAGGACAATTCTTACTATATTTTGACAAGACTCTTGTTATATTTGTTTTACTTTTTTGTAATGCCCCTCTTTTTATCTAATAAATTCTGCAATTTGAAGAAGAAGACACCGTGAACAAGAAAACACTGTGAACAAGCAGACAGCGTGAACAAGACACTGTGAACCAGACACCGTGAACCAGACACCATGAACAAGACACCATGACCCAGACACTGTAAACCAGACATTATGAACCAGACACTGTGACATCCAGACACCGTGAAGAAGACACTGTGAACCAGACACCATGAACCAAACACCGTGACATTGAGACACCATGACATCCAGACACCATGAACAAGACACCATAAACCATAAACCATGACATCAAGACACCATGAACAAGACACCGTGATATCAAGACATCGTGAACAATCCAAAAACTATGTGAAGAAGACACCGTTTCCATGACATACTATGACACCATTTCCTAATATGTATTTTTGTCTTTCAAATTAATATCTAATGATCATATTTGAAGATTTTAATTCACTAACATAATTAATATTTCTTTTCTAGACATGTCATCTGATAGTACGAGGTATGAGGTTCAGAATACATGCAACCTGTGGGCTCAAACACATGTACTCCAAGATAAAAGAGTAGTGTGCCTAGAAACAAAGAGAGGAATTCGTGGCATGATACTGAAAATAAAAACAAGATGGTGGGAATGAGCATGACAACAAAATACACATAGAGAATTGTCTCATGCAACTCAACACTGCTGAAGAACACACAAAGCATAATAGAATCATATAATTGAGAACATCTTCACACTGTTAAACATAATGAAGAACACAATCCAAATCTATCTAACTTGAGACACTCAGTTTTCCATATGAGGACTTGAGCTCTACATCTGCTTCATCTTAAGAAGTCCAGAGCTGCAAAGACTAACACTCAGAGCACTTCTAAACCTATCTCCATATTTCTGCTATGTTGTGTATAATTTTATTTACTTTCGAGCAGAGTGTGTATCTATATTACAACACACTCTATCTCCTGAAATTAAACCTAAGGATACAAGATATCATTATTCAAACATCTTTTACACTTATGTATACCCATAAATAACTGTGGAAGAGGTCCCTGTGTGGCCTGGTTGTTTGTACCCATGATGAACTGTGGAAGAGGTCCCTGTGTGACTTGGACTGTCCTGTATACTGTTGTTAACCCTGATCCAGGGTGTGGATCAAGTTTATTTATATAAACTGTTTGGTGGTAGGTGATCACCAAGTGGAGTGGACTAGGTCTCAGATTGAGACTGAACCACTTGTTTCATATCCGATGTGCTACTTAATTTAGTCTTATCTGTTTTTATGCTTTACTATATAACTCAGAAATCACTAAATTCACTTTGATAGTTAATCTGGGAAAGAAGTCATAATTGTATTGTCTTAGTAAAATAACATCAAAAGTAATATTAATAACTGACATTAAGATTACTTAGAACTAATCAATCTTCTAAGATGTTATTTAAATAGTCGAACTCTTATAATAGTATAACATTGATTAACTAGGATATATTTAACATTTTGGGGAAACATTTTAGAAAAACTTTTTAATCAAATTTTTTTATAGTTACTCAATTCATCCCCCCCCTCTTGAGTAATCTACTCTGACCAACACTAATCATAAATATCTACCCTATAATATAAACATGGGATGCCCTGGGTAAAAATCCTCAAAAGTCTGATGCCCCTGGGGTCAACTACCCCATGGATAACAAGATATTCCTTTGGTTTTTTTCCCAAGATACCTCACACATGGGATACGTTCAAAATTATAAGGGAAGAATTTACAGATGTCAAATATTACCAACATCTAGAAACTATCAGACATGACCAATGTCACCATCTATGTAAACAAATGGTTGGTTTCAAATTAAGAATTAAGAAGTGTAATTAACTAGTGTCCACATCAATTTGTTGTTGGGAATGAGTTTCAAGAACTTGACATAAATCTTTAAGGGAGACCCAAACAAGTAAATAAGATCCCAAGAGGAATCCCTAGAAAGAGGATCTGAAATTCCATTTTCTCATTTCTATAAAGAATACAACGTCACAAACCATGGTGTAGGAGGCTTCCTAACTTTAGAAAGATGGAATGTGGGAAAAAACAGTGTGATTCATGCCCTAACAAGAAATTTTTAGAAACAATATCCTAGCATCCTAGACATAAGATGTTAAAATGAATGAAAATTTCTGCATCTCATCATGTGAAACTATATCCCTACACTATGTGATGAAAATAAGATTCCCCATGTATAACTCAAATGGTATGAACCCATACCTCCCACCTTGTGAAATAAACCAAAGATACCCCATGTACGATCATCATGGGATGAAACCTCCTTCTCTGACATGGGATGAAACTCCTACATCAGGAAGGCCATGTAAAAAAGACCCATTTCATTCCTCATTGATTCTCCATCCATGATGTGATCATCCTTACCACATGATGTAAAACTGTATAGACTTGTCATGTCATATGACCATAAAATGTTCACTTGGAAAACATGGGTTTTGATCCCTATTTCTTAATTCAAGGTATGTAGGATTCCTCCATTAGGTTTAATACCATCATCCTAACATGAATATGATACTCCCTATGGTTAAATCCCATTACCCTATCATTTCCATCAACTTTTCATGTCTTTCCATAGAAGGTTGAAACACAAAAGTGTGATCATCTTCTCTATAGGTTCACATTTAAATCCACCAACCTTTCCCCAACAAGACATTAATATTGTGGCCTACCTATTTCTATATGAATTTAAACCTTCTAACTAAATATTCTCACAAGATATTACACATGTGACCTACCAATACCCATAAAACATTAAAGAAGTTACCTAACTATCCCCACAAGAATGTAAACATGTGACCCACCTATCTCCACCAATGAACACCTATCTATGCAATACAATAGAACTATGACCCACCTATCTCCACAGTTTGTTAAACTTTCAAAATTATCTAGAATCTATACCCCATAAAATAAACATGGGATTATTAAGGAAAAAACCCCTAGGAAGTATTATGCCCCTATAATTAATTACCTCATAACAGACACTGAATGCCTCAGTTTCCCCGACTAAGATGTATCACACATGATATTCCATAAAATTAAGAAGATTAAGAGTTTATAGGTTCCAAAAAAACCAAACATCCATGAATTATCAAACTTTACCAACATTACCACCTACTCTGAATGTGGGTTATTACCCTATCAAGATATATGCATTATAATTAACCGACATCCACATTAAGATGGAACTGTGAATAAATTTCAAGAAAATTACTCAAATATATGAGGGATACATGGACTAAAAGATGAATACCATGTAGGAATACATGAAATCTAGAATCAAAATCCCATCATCCCATTTTAATCAAGGTAGAAACATCATCAACCATGGTGGTGGAGGTTTCCTGCATTTGGAAAGTGGGAATTAAAGGTAATAGAAAGAGAACATCTCAATGTGCAGCTATTGGTGGAAAAGTGTCATAAATATATACATCAAACCTATCTATCATAGAATTATCATACTAATTTACTTGATAATGAATACATTGTCTTGGATGATCTTATCCTGGATGTGGTAGTATTCTACATCACAAACCAAAGGGTAGTCTCACTAGTCATCATCTGTGACATGGAGGAAATCAATCCAATCAACACTGCCTGAATTCATGATGAGTGGACATCCATATTTAGATGGATAGACCCCATAATAGATTACCTATAACATGGAACCCTCTTAATAGATTGATCCATAAATGATATGATTTGAAACTAGGTGATGAAATTCACCCTTTTGGATGGAATAAATGGATAGAAAGACCTCTATAAATGAGGTCTTGATGGAGTCCTCTATGGTGTTACTTTTTGCAAGACCTTAAACTTCATATCATGCATTTACCATGTTGTAATCACCCCATTTTTACATATAATCTTTATCAACATAAATGTATTATTATAGGGCTTTACCATACTACATTGATTTTTCTCCAACAAACATTTGTGAGATCAAAGAAATATCTCCTTTATATTGGAACTGAAACCTAACTTGTATCATGTTTCCTTATTTCTTATCCCATGACATCTTTCCAATGAAAATTCATTGTATGTGAGCCTGATCCATTGAGTGAATAAAATTACATGAACCTATATAAGATTCAGATATAAATTGGGACCATATCAACTAACTATGTGTTTCTTGATTCTCATTCCTTTGATATATGTAGTGAAACCTAGATCCCACATCTTGGGCCCAACCACAATGAAAAAATGACCTCATTCCTTGAATAAAAGTCATATCAATGTAGAGAAATTTCCCCTCAAGAACTATATGTGGATTGATTTTTACTGTCACATATTATGTAGTGACACTTGGATTCTATAATTATGGAACCAACACAATGATAAAAATTCCCTATCCCTACATATGGATCTAATAAGTGTATGGATTTTTACATATAATAGAATCATGTGGATTGATTCTTACTAACCCAAGATATGTACTGATGATTGTATCCCCTAATCATGGGCGCAACCATAATGTTAAGGGAAAATAAAATTCCCCCTCTCTCGAATACGATTTAGATCTATATAGGGAATCATTTCCTTAAGAAATACATGTGTCTACATATCTAAATTTTTCGGATATGTAGTAATTCATGGGTATATTGTCTTGGACCCAACCATAGATTTTCTAATATCATAATTTGCTTCCATTCTTGGTCCATATTGAAATATGTTGACCATATTTGGCCATAATCCTTTAAATATTCCCCACCTATGAAAATATCTCCCAGTATGAGATCCCTTCATATTAATGGAATCATTGAAAGTTAGTGATCACTAGGTCTCTTATCTTTTGAGGAGTAACATTCCCCTATTCTATGAATGAGTGAGATCTGTATAAGAGATTTGGACATGGGTTCTCTTGTTTAGTAGACTATTCTAGGAATAAGATTCCCCTTCCCCTATAATGGAGCTAGAACTTTGTATGGGACACTTAACATCTTAATAACTATGTATGGATTAATTCATGTCTATAAAGTATATGTAGTAATGCTCAGATTACTCACAATCGGGCCTAGTCACAATTTTTTTAAATAATAATACCCCTCCTACCTTATTTATATAATCTAGACATTAATACTTTACAATATTGATTCTACTAAACTAAATAATGTCTTAATTTTCTTATCCCCATGAATGAGTGAACCTATGCATTGGAGGATCCCAAAATTCTGTGCATGCCTTCATTAAAATGCCCTTATCTCTATATATGATTTGATTATCATAGAGAACCATAGAAGAACTATGAATTTATTTTTTCATATGTCTATAGGATATAAATTAATACAATAATTCTCTAACCTAGTCCCATTTTCAATCACTGAAGAGAAAAATTTTCCCTCACCTTTCTGCGTAAAGGAAATATTAATGCATAGGGATTTCATTGTAATAACTATATGTGGATGGATTCCTTCCCTTATGAAATGTATAGTTAAACCCAAGAGAATATCAGTCATAGAAATTATAAATTATACTTTCTCAATTTAATGTCTAGACAAGTTACCCACCCTTCAAAATGGTCCTTGTTTTCTTTTACAACCACGACCAATTGCTTACCTAGTCATGCACACCTAGACATCACTGTATTGGTTATCCCCCATACACCTCTTGTTTTTTAGACTACTCATAAATAAATTGAGATTATAGGATTGTATTGATCCATCTGACATGATTAGTAGTATCAGGACCAAATATGGGTGGCATCTAGGGTCCACCTTATAAGGCCATAAACTACTTAAGAATGGTCGGTTTGCACAAACCCATTTCTTATATGTACGAGTCAGATCTATGTATGGATTTCTTATGAATGATATAGATCTTTAAAAAGTGTCCCTTATCATATGGATATCTACCCATCAACCTATTAATGGATACAATTTCCTCTAATATTTGAATTACCCTGACCAATACAGGTTATCTATAGTGATATGTTGTATAATTCCACATCATCTCCCAGCGTCCTTACAACATGATGCTAAAATGAAAGAAATACATCCTTATAGAATGATGTTAAAATATATAAAAGAAATACTGACTGGATTAAGTCAAATGACATGGAAGAAAACCTTGTTGTGTGATATTAAAATTCATGATAATTACATCATCGTCCCAAAACATTAAACAGAATAGAATGTTTTCCCTCGTTGCATGAAATTAAAATTAATATACCATCATCCAACATCATAAATTTTAAAAGGAATATAAGATAGTAACCATGTTTTACTTTGATTTTGGGTGGTTCTATCTTCTTTCTAAGAAACTCAATCCAAAAACCAGACTTCATGTCTTGAGTAACATATATTACCGTAAATATTTTATGTCTATATTCAAACAACACAAGGAACCAAGGGACCCTTAGTTTGACTATGAATGTCTTTCCCTAGATCATGAATATTAACTAGGATTGTGAACCTAATCTTTATTTGGTTTATAAAAAGGGCCTCTAATCGTTGTGATCCATGAAAACACTATGTGGAACTCATTACCTCGGGATGATATTGGATCATCCGAGACATGTCTATCCATACCATTACTCATTATCTAAGAACCATGATCCCTAAATTACATAACCATCATTTATAGTTCAAAAGGGTGATGGAATAATCTTAGCCTTGGAAGTTCTAATTAGGTTAGTGTGTAATACTCCCATGATTCTAGGTCCACATACAATGATCTTCAACTATCTTTACCTGGGTCAAAGTTGTATGACCTTAAACTCTTTCCTATAATATTCTAAATCACAATACCCAAAACTAATGGTGAAATAGACATAAAATGTGTTAGGTTGAAAACATAAAATAAGTGGTCTGAACAGAATTCAATTCTTTACTCACTAATAACTTTTTCTCTAGAGTCTAGAAAAAATTAATTGCATAAAGAAAAAGGAACAATGTTCATAAGTTCCACCTTATGACCATAGTAAAATTAAATCCATGATCACTAGATCCCTTTAGTCTAGAAAAAGTTAAAGAAATGATTTATCACATCACATAATCATAAAAAACTTTTTAGTATGTGATGATTCAAATTTTAGGGTGCTTTAACAGTTAGATAATATAATGATTTCCCTAAAACAATATTATGTATTTGAAATCTGAATTTAAACTCATAGGTTCCCTAAGTAGATACAGTTCTCCAATAACCCCATAAATTTGAGTTATTTCTCTTCACTCTACATAGTTTAAGATTAGTAACAGGTACAAGATTAGCTAGAGACTCCCCTCTAGAATTCACTAGATAATAATATAATTCCTCATAGCTCATGTCTAGGGGATGTTATGGTCCTAAAATATAGCCCCCCATTAAACCGATGAGTTATTTTCCAGACAGTGTGCGACACTAATTTCTCCCATTACTAGTGGCTAACCTGTATCCACCAGTATTTACTACATATTGAATCAAATTCGTAGTTCATGATTTACATATTCTATAACCAAATTATCCAAGTGGGTTTGATATCATTGACATTATATCAGAATGTATTGTAACCATTATCAAATATAGAGAATGATACCACCTTATTGAATATTTTCATGATCCTGATCACATAATCTTGAACCACATGATGGAAGGATCAAGATTCACCACCATAAACTAAACACCCCCTTTTCTTCGGTAGTATGGAAACTACACCCATGGTTCTAGAACCATCCTTGGATAGTCTCTTCCCCAAACCCTACTTTATTATCTATGTGTTTGAATCTTCAAAAATATTCCATGACTGTTGGAAAAGAACACTAAGCTTTAGGGGAACAATTTTATTATTAATTCTTACACAAGGGTCCAATATATGAGCCCATGTCCTATCAACCAAATGTACATTCAACTTGAAAAATGGCCTTTGGTCCTTATGAGCCCTGATAATATCATAGTTGAACTTATCACCTTAGCATGTTTTAAAATCATCCATGGTATGTCTTCCAAATATAAACATCCTTGATTAAAACTCCATGTGGTTTGATTTATGCCCCACAATCCAACTATCCAAGTGGATTTGACATCATTCACATCACATCACCATATACCATACCCATTTGTTAGCAAGGATTAGGGGCTCCAGAATCATTCATGAATATTCATCCTTCATAACACATTCTATATGTTCTGACTATGAATTCCACAAAAGTATGAGCTATATTACCTTGAACTATAGACAAATAAGGTCTGAGTTATAAAATAGTAAACTATGAAAAAAATTATATTCAAGCTCTATGAGTGTAAACTACAACAATATACGGTCTAATCTATTCAAGCTAAAATTATATCAATTTATTAATATATCCTATAGAACCATAAAAAACCAATTAAAATAGGTGAAATACAATATATATTTAAATCTTGTAATGGTTCGTCTAGGAAAAAGTTAATATATTCTTCATCGAACATGCATTTTACATTATGTGTGAAATATTGATTAATTATGAAATGGAAAATGCACAGGTCTTGTTAGGTAGAAAAAAATAAATGGAAACCTAAGAAAAAGTAAATTCTACAGACACTAATCTTTTCTCATTTTAAACTTAGGAAAATGTAAGAGAGAAAAAAATAGACATGAAATTGGTACATCAATAATAAATCAATGCTAGATAGACCGCAAGATTTAAAAGAATTAAAGTTTATTTTCATTCCAAGACACATTACCATGGTTCATCACATGAAATTTTAGTATTTTGAAGGAAATTAACATAATACATCAAAATAGTTATTATTCCAATGATTTTTCATGATCCATTATCAGTGAAATCAGTCATGAACCAAGTGTTTGAGTTTGAATTTGGGTATTCTCTGCAATACAGAAAATGTTATGTGTTTAATTATTTTTATGATATTAGTTTTTCAAGAGACCATTCATATATTGAAAGGTAATGAGGAAAACATCAACATTTGGTATTTTAAATACTATTTTATTTATGGAATGAAATGAGATATATGGGATGAATATTCTTAGTCTAAATCTTATTCCTTGTTCACTAAAAATTAATACACCAATATCATTGAAAAAGTTGGTCTCTTAAGTTCTCTAGATCAGTCAGAGTCTAGAGGGAGATATAAATTTCATTTTAAAGTGTCACTTTCTCTATTTAAAATTCCATAACCAACTTATAAAGATACCTGTTGAGGATGATAGATCATGGTTCTCATTTTTTGTGGTCTAATGTAAGGATCATTCCTTTCAAATATCAACAATTTCATGAGCTATGAGTGTCCGTATTCTTCTACCTAGGAATCCAAGTTTCTCATTTGATCATGAAACTAAGAGGCTTTAATTTTTTCGTTGCAATATATCTAGGGATTCCCTTATTGACTATTGAAGGAAATTTTTGTCACTAATGTTTTACAGGTCCATTTAATGACCATATATTTATTTTCATTTAAGAAAGATCCTCTACATGACTTCATATAATCCTTGATAAATGAATCTAACCAACACCATTAAATTGAATATTTAATGAAGGTATTCCCATAGTTCATATAGTTCCACCAAATGAGTGATTATGATTAATAATGAATCTCATAACATAATCTTCTTTATACGACCAAGCATTCGGTAGCCACAGAAGAGGGAGTTAGTGTCTGTGGGACATTAATCAAGATATACTTAGGTATTAATCCTTTTAAAGGAATAACATATTTGAAAAATTCAGAATAAATGTAATTTTCTTTGATTTCCTACTCATTTCCAAGAACATTATCTAACCCACTCTGGTTGACACATCACCCCTATTGGTATAGATGGAATATTTTCCCTATCAGACTTTCACTCATCATTAGATGAATAATCATCATGATAAGAGAATTTTTAAGGTCCTCCTAAGTCATGGATCATTTCTATTGTAGCCATGATCAAACGGATTATAGAAGAATGAGGTTTATCTCCTTATCAAACTAGTTAGTGTAGTACACTAGAAAGGTAGGATTCCCCACAAGCTTGGGCATAATCTGAAGGCAGTTTTGTAGGAGTGACTATAGGTGATAGATAAATCTTGGTATTAATATCATTGTTTATAAACATCACCCATAATTGATGAATAATTTGGGGATGTAATTCACCTCACATGCTAGTAAAAGGAGGGAAAGACACCTTTGGAGTGTAGCAATACTGATGACAAAAACTTCATGGGAAATGTGGTTAAAAAATGACTAGTTTGTATAAATGATCTATATGAACCCCTTTATAAAGTGATACTTTACATAAAATATCATCATGGGAACCAATTCCATTATCACTAAGAATCCCAAAAGGTGTGGGGTATGTCATAAAATTGAAACAATTATGCTTTCTCAACATGTTGACAGGCTTTTCAATGTTTAATGATAGTGACTCAACCCTAGATAATTTTTTTATCCTATATAGGAACAAGGAATGAGGGATCTTAATTGTAATTTGATACCTAAAACAAAGAAAAATTTCACATATCCAATTAAATAGAAACTGCAAAGACCCACTAATTTTATAATGGTTATTACCCTTTTGAATATGGCTAAGAAGTTGATAAAGGCGAGAAAGGTTTGGAACAACATATTTGAGGTCTATTCCTTCTTTTAATAATGATTTCATCACCAATGTGTGGTACCAAATTCCCAAACATGTGTCCCCAACCATATAAATTCATTTGTTTAGAAACATGTTAATAAATCATATAATCTGATGATGTGGAGACACACCTGGATTCACCTTATGACCTATGATGTGTACTAATCTTCATATATAATTTCTCTACAAGATTCCTCACTATCAAAAAAATATATTTAGGGGTAGTTATGTGGATATACTAAAGTTGGATGAGACCCTAATTGATAATGAAATATACATATCCAGTCTTTAAAGGTAATTATTGAGTGTAGGTTTAAATAATATCTCATAATAGTGAGTATACCCAATTATTAAGTGGGATTTTGTTTAGTATCATCCCAAATGATTTCAGTATGGAATAACTCATCATACATATCCCCAAGAGGAGGTATTTTCCCAATATGGTGGATATCCCATCTGCTGATTTCTACTTACCATGGGTTAGGAGAAAAGAGTTGGTTCTAAGGCACCAACAACTGATCAGTTATCAGAGAATATATCATTGATGATACATGATGAACTACGAAACCCATGTTTCTTAATAGAGGTTGATAGTGAAAATTTGATTAGAAAACTCAGTATATCATTGATTAACCCGAAATAGCAATTCCTATTAATCATAAATGTTACCACTGGGGAATAGGTCTCATTTTAAACTCCATCTACCTTTTGTGTTGTCCAAAGAGGATATGAGTATGTTTGAGTAGCTCTATGAAATATCTTGATGAGTGATATTGCAACCATATGATCTAATATATGAGTGCATCAATTCATAGGATTCCCCCTGGAATAGTTATCGGATCTTTTGTCTATGCTTAGAGACAATCACTTGGATATAGTTAGAGGAGGAGAAAAACTAGAATGAAAGATGATTATGGGTGAGAAAATCTATATAAGTTTCCCCTTGAATGCAAAATTTTTATAGAATAAATAATTATGACAAAGGATACTTCTTAAGATTTATTATAATAAGACCCATTAGAATCTCATTGTTATACAAGACCCAATATAGGTGATCAATATTTTGGTTCCCTTTGAATATATCTATTTTTCCGACCACATTGAATGAAATCTTTGATCTTGAATCCTTCTAGAACATGGAATAAAAAAGCATTCACTAGAACATGTATACTTTTAAAGGTTCAAAGTATTGTGTGATTCCTCTAAAGTAATAAAAGTGTGTGACTTGGGAGGCATCATGAATTTTATGTGACCCATTCAAATTCATGTGATCACGTGACCATGGAAAGGTCATGTGAATCACATAAAGTATTATATGATCATGTGATACCCAAGTAAATACCGCGAGTCAGGAAAGGTAGTCCCATAGGCAAGGAAGTGTAACATGGTTTGACTAAGTTATCATTGATCATTTAATGACTTTTTATTTGAGTGGTCCAAATGGTGTGGTTTCACAATTAGTTATCATGATATTATTAGATGAAGGGGTCATACGAAGAGGTTACATGATGGGATCTCATGAAGTTAACCTTTAGAAGTGAAGAGTTTTAAGAGATCTCCTAGACTTTCAGTCTTAGGTGAAATGGAAGTCCCCTTATCCTCTAATTTATAGGGAATATTTTGGGATACCAAATGAATCAAAAGATACCAAAAGTCCCAATAGAAACCAATGAGATGAAGCCAACAGGACTCATGTAGGAATTTACATCATGTAAAGTGATTCTTTCTCTTTCTTTCAGACTTTTCTTCTAAGGAGGGAATTTACCATTTCCCTCCAAATGAGCATCAAAAAAATTTAAGATGGAGAAAATACCCAAAATAAAAAATATCATTATTTTCTCCCAAGGGAAAATAAGGAAGCATGATCCACTAGAGATCAAGAAATCTAGTTACATGATTTTTTAACTTATAATAGGAAAAGTGATTACATGACTCTTCCATGGTGATCACATGATGCATCAATAATTAAGCGAATAATTTTTCCCTGACAATGTGTGTTTTTCATACCATGATATAGGGTTGGTAATGAAACATCCTAGAAGTTCGTGTGATAGCCTGCAAAAAAAGCCTTACATAATTTTTCCCACACCATCCTTGATCATGTGAACCCTCCCTATTCATACATAGGATTAATTTGATATCCTTATATGACACTGTCCATGTGGATAAGTCATTATTCCTTTAACGTGGAATTTCTTAACAAGTGGAATCCTATTCACATTTATACAACCTCACCATGGTTTTGATTTGTAAAATACTGTAATGATGTATTGATCATACAATCAATATTCTTTACATTATTCATTATTTTATCACATGAATAACCTATGAGACTCAGGATTCATGACTTGGAAAAGTGAAACAACTACTCGTTGCAAGGTTGGAAAGGCATCACATGATCTAGGCTTGATCATGTTATCTCTAGAAGACAAATGGTGGTCATACAAAAATGTACTCTATCTAGGATAGAAATGATAGGTTGATCATGTGATCATTCTTCATCATGATACATCCCTTATAATAACATGAAATTCCTATGAAAATCAATATGTGTAACTCAAAAAAGTGAAATAACTACCCCAAACCTGTCTAGTAATTCATCGTGTCATCAAGGATTGATTACATGATGTTTTGAGTACCTATGGTGATTTAATTTCAAGGACCACCAACCATAATGTTTTGTAATTAAGGTATCATCATGAAATCAATGTTATTTATGTGAAACCCATTAGAATCATGAAATAAACCTATGAAAATAAGGATGTACGACTAAAAAAATGGAATTTCTTCACCTAAGAAGGTTAGAAAGCCATTGCATGATCCATTATTTATTATTTAATGTTTATAGGACATATGGTGGTCTAATTACAAGGGCCTCCATCCATTGATGAAAGTAGTGATAGAATAATCATGTAGTTGTTTTACTTTATGGGATGACACTTTGAATCACATGATGTACCCATTACAATTAAGATGTGTGACTCAACTATGATCGTCAGCTAACCCTAAAAAGGATGGCATGTTATTGAATCATCTATGTTTAATCATAGAATTTACATAAGACATATAGTAGATGAACACCAAGGGGTTTTGACCATAGAGGTTGGTAATGATTTGTTAATCAAGATGCCAATTTTCTTTTTGAAACACCCCACCGGAATAACACAATGGGATTATGAAAATCAATTCATTACATGGTCATATCACCCACCATGTTAGGGTTTTATAACCCTTATGAAGAGGTAATCTAACTCATCTAGAATAGTGGTTGTCCATGATAAGGTTTTCATGAGTTTATGTGATCCAAGATAGATCACATGAAACACCTTGTAGTCATGTGATTACATTTTTTCCAATCAGGTCATGTGACATGATTTAAAAAATCTATAAAACATGGGATGATGACATGGTGATTTTTCCACAATGAAGGTGGGACTTCACTGATGACGTATGACTCGATCATATGAAGTGCATAAGAAATTGACAACTCATGCAATATTCTCTTATAAAAACATAATGCAAGATATATATCTAATACTCCATGAAAATAAGATTCGATATATGGAATGAAACATCTATAAAACCCCATCCTTTACAAAGAAAATCCCAGTATATAGAAGGAAATAATAAGAGAGAGAGAGAGATGATAGGATAACTAAAGATAAAGTTTCTAAGTGGAGGGATCAAATGATCATAAGAGTCTTCCACTTGATAATGTTTTGTGAGGGACTTAGAATAAATTAAAATGAAGAATGATTTTTTCAAGGCCCTTTTGTATGAAAACCCCAATCAAGTGATCACATGATAGCCCAGTGCTCACGTAACAGGCATGCGATCAATAGAAGACCTCTCGGTGAGATGATGAGGTCATGTGATCACCCAACCCCTCATCAGTTTCATGATTACATGGTCCTAATGTCACTATGCACTCGTCTGACTTCATAAACATTATTTGGAACTCATGACCTTATAACCCTTATACAGAATGTGTGCATCTTCTTCCTTAACATGGAACACATAACCTGATAACACTCACATGGTTACAAGAATCCCAATAGGGTCACCCATGTGCTCCTAAGTCCTTCATCACCCATAAAGGCCACACTTCTTTAATTCCCTCCATTAATTCAAAACCCCAAGAACTATAATCCCCATATTCTTAGGATATCTCCCTTTCATACCAGTTTTTATGGGAATATAAACTATGAGGAATATAATTCATGTTGAAAGTATGATACACATGATACATTTATTTAAGTAATGAGCTCCAAATACTATATTTATCATGTCTTTCCATGAGTCTATATTCCATTTGAAGACTTTAATCATCTCATATGTTTTTACATGAATTTTAATAATTTATTTCTAGTAATACACTTTTCATAATACCATTATGAATCTTTTGTGACATATTTGATCTTATGAATTCTCTTATTTCTCACATTTAGTATGACTGACATGGGCTTAGTGATCTATGGTTATATTTTAAATTGAATAATACAAATTACTCCAAACATGTACATCCACCTTAGTATAAGTTCCTAGATATCCCAAACCCTAATATGATAATCACCTTTATTTTAATCATTATTTCCTATGTATTAGTATGTTAGGAATTTATAAAGTATGAGTAATCTAATTTCTACTAAAAATAGTGTAGGTAGGATGAATTCCTAAGACTCAATCCCTATATTAAAAATAATTTTATTAGTACTTATACAAGGATGTATTCTTTTTAAATTCTCTAAATTATTCATGACACCATTTTCAAGCACTCCAGACTACGTTTATGGATCCATATTCACTATAGGACTTTTCAACATATTAGGGTGACCTATTTGTGTAACCCCCGCTTAAATATCAGGTAGTCCTTAGAGTGTAGGACTCTCTAAAATATTAGGGTGACCTTGGTGTATAATCCTTTCTAAAATATCAAGGTGAACTCACTACATAAACCATGATCAAATATCTAGGTGACCTCAGTGTGTAATCTATGCTAAAATATCAGGGAAAACTTAGTGTGTAAGACCCACGTAACTCCATTTTATGCTCTCATGCAATGTGAACAATTGTTTTCTATATATAGTTTCTCACATAGAGCATGAATTTGCTGGGATTATAGAGTGGAAATGATTGTTCCATCAACATGATAAAAATGATCTAATATGGGCCTTTTTTTAGATATAAGTTTGATTATATATTCTCTTTCTTTAGAGGGCCATATTCCCAATTAAGCATATCAGTAAAGCCTCATGTGCATAATCCATGATTATTTTTTTCTTTTCATACCTGATATATCATGAAAATATTATGAACTATGTGGGATTTTATTATTATTATTTTAGGATATGTTGGATTCCTATTTGTGGTTTGATCCAAATTCCAAAATAATAGTTTCTTCCCAATATAAGAATAAAATCCAGAGTAATCAGTCATATAAAATTTAAAAATAAACAATTATTGAAACCATAATCACTAAATAATAATGGGTATAAATTAAGAGAACCTATGATACATAAAAATGGTGACACTAGTAGGATTTCCTCTTTCATGTTGGAGATTCACATTAAAGAAAGTCAAGACTAAATCATTTTGTTAAGGTAACCAATCCCATTCCAGGATCTGGGAAAGATTCACATAAATATCTTATATATAAAACAGAGTCACATAGTAGGAAATAACCCCCATAATGTGGTTCAATGATCCCGACCTCCCATCATCTCGACCAATGTGTGTTCCTAATTATCATTGGTAAGGAACCCAAAAAATTGACTATCTTTGGAAAGGATCCTCATAGATTGTTATGGATGTGGGAGTAGTTGGGTGTTTCTGTGGATAAACCCTACTGTTGTGAATGATTGTGAAACTATACTATGCCTTTCACAATCAAGTATCAGGCTATGGGTCTAGTCTCAAACAAAAATGGTGAACCCGATGTGAATTTATTATGAAACTATATTGAACCCTCTATAATCAAGAAACAATCCCCATCTAATTCCTTTGGGATGAAAGACAAATTTTCCAAAATAAGAACATCTAATAACATTTATATATGTGTGTGTGAGTGTGAGTGTGTGTGTGTGTGTGTGGATTCCGTATTAGTGAGTCATGTTCTCATAACCTTCTTTTATGACATTACCAAAGGCATGCACCTAGAGAAAGTGTCTCAAAGTCCTATGAGTATTAAACTTTGATAGCTTGTCTCATTTTATTCCCTGAAGTTATATCATTAGACTATAGAAAATTATTACATACAATGTCACCAAAAATAGAAATCGTGATGTGATAAAAAATTAATAATATTTAATAACTACATATATAATAAATTATAAATTATTTAGAATTTGGGTATGGGGAACCAACTACTGCAATAGATTCTCTATGGGATTATGTCACCATCACCTATACTGCTATGAAAATGACCTCATACTTACTCATATATAGGACAAAAAAGTTAATCCAATTGAAGTCCAATTTTATCACCACTATATATAATAATATTTCTAAAGATAATAATTCTCAAATATATCTTTATGAATTAGAGATACTCTATGTGAAAATTTCAGGTACACTAGAAAACTAGAAGATCCATCATAATTGGGCCGTACAAGTGTTCAATAAAAAGTTTAACCTCTTATAATTCATCCAAGTATATTTCTTTTTGGATTTTAGAAGTCCAATGATACATGGTAATAAGCCTCTGAAGATTGAGAAATTTGGTATTAAACTTATTACATACATACGTTATGTTCTAATGGAGATATCCCCATGATTAAAATGGTTATAAATCACATCATTCCCGCTAATAATAAAACGTTTCTTTATGAAATAATTTGAATACTCCATGATTGTATCTTGGATTTTTCTATATATATGAATTTAAACTTCATGTATATGGTCCTCATTGTTTGGCCTTAAACTGTAAGACACTATGGTTCTTATCACATGATGTTAAACTTCACAACTTATGGACCACCCACATGACCTTCTTATTGGAATAGCCTTCTTAAGAACTATGTGTGGTTTTATTATTATTATATTTGGATACATAGTGATTCCTAGACTTCTGTTTTTTCCCTAGCTATGATTCTCAGCAACATTAATTCCAGTGGTAATGATTTTACTTATTCACATAAGGTCTAACGTAACTGGCTGACATAAAAACTGAAACCATAAAATTTATCTGACATACAATCTAGATCAAAAAAGATATTTATTTTAATAACTTTATGAGGATTAATTAATGTTATCATAGGATGTGTAGTTATATTTTTATTTCTAGTATTTGACTCAAACATGAGTTTTATCCCAATTAAATTCTTGATTTGTCTTGATATCTCATTCTTCATCAATTAATATTGTGTTTTCTACACTAAAAAAACAATATAATAAAACCATTTCATTTTATGAATGAACCATGTCTATGTAAATACCTTCATATAATGTTCCTCATTGTATGGACATAATCTATATGGAATACAACTCCTTTTCATGCAATACTAAACTACATGGCATATGATACACCATGCATGAAAATTAATCTTCTTAGAGTGGTCGGTTCTTATAGCCTAATTTCCATACATGGGAGTAAGAGGCATGTGATATTCTAGGGAATATAGTTCCTTGTATAAAAACCAATATTTGGATAAAATTACCCCAACTACCAAGAATTTTGTTTTATTCTTTGGGCCTTATAAATTCTCACCATTATTTCCCTTCCATATCTTTCTAACATGAAAAGATAATTATATTATTCTCATTTAAAAAATCAAGGACATTATAGAGATTACATTGAAGAACTACATGTTACTTGATTACTATTACCACCTTATATGT
Source organism: Viscum album (assembly GCA_963277665.1). Taxonomy (NCBI): domain Eukaryota; kingdom Viridiplantae; phylum Streptophyta; class Magnoliopsida; order Santalales; family Viscaceae; genus Viscum; species Viscum album. The sequence goes on from OY728154.1 coordinate 115,292,738, forward strand.
AGTGATGCCCAAATTTCTTATGTCAGGTACTACTATAAATACAGTCTACCTTAATCCTCAGTGTGTGAGCCTTCACTAATTAATATTGGTTTATCTACTTTAACAATACACTAATACATGGAATAATGAAACCCATGTCTCTAATATTTCATATAAACATATGTACAACTTTTCATCATACCCTTACACTATAATGAAAATATACCACCTTGATAACTACATGTTCCTAAATTCACGTTACCACAAGATAGGTAGTGATGTATGGATCTCTCATCCCAAGATCAGCCATAGATTCTAGTTACATGCCCAATTCTACCATTATTATGAGAAATCTACCAATTCACAAAAATATTCATTTCAGTTTTGTCTAAACAGGGAACATATACACTTATCACTTCCTCTCTAACACATGAACCTGATATATTAAGAGATATTAATTTGAACTATTTATAACTTGATTCCTATTATCACATGATACATAGTGACAACCAGATATTTTATCATGTATCTTGATAGAAGATCCCATTACAATTTAATTATCTACTCCATATTAGTGTCTATATTCTCCTCATTCACATTGGGTTTCATTCAATGGTCTAATTAGTATTATAAAACCATTCTATATTATGAACTGACACCTATATTTCCCCTTCCAGGTCCATCCATAAATCTTATAAAATTCAAAACTCCTCCCAGAATATCATATCATAATTCATATTAGGTATTTTTATATTAAAAACTACACTGGGATGGAATATTTCCATTTAGAACCATGTGTTTATTGATTCTAGGTATCCCATGATACATAGAGATTTCTAGACAATTTATTTCTATCTAATTCAAGAATCTCATTCCTATCAAACTCAATTAAAATATTGGTGTCTATGAATTTAATAGTTCATGATGTGTTTTAAACTCTTAAACCTACTATATAATAAAAAAATCATTTAGTCGATTATTACTCTTGATGACCCAAAATCATATTGTTGATATTATTTTAATGAAAATTTCTTATTTGGTATATAATCCTTGTCACGATATGTTAAATGTATTGCATGGTGGTCCATCCTATAAGACCTTAATCTACAAAGAGTGGTATATTCATTATTATATCACTCCATTAAGTATGTCTCAAATCTACATAATAGTTCTTAGTGAATAGGTTTACTAGTTCACATTGGGTATTCCCTAGCATCTTGTCATTTTGACAAAACTATTATTCCTTCTCTTGTCCACAAATCATATCTGTATATATATCTATTATAATAACTATATGTGGTCTGATTATTATTATTTTAGGAAATATAGGGATGTATAAATCATTATCCTTTGAATATATGAAACTTTTACATTCATCCAAGCTATAGTAGTGTATGGTCTCCATATTCACATTGAGTTTTCATGAACATCCATGTACTGAGGCAGTATATGCATAAACCTACATTTTGTATCTTGAGTAAAACCATGAATCTTACCAAGGTTTTGATCTTATACCAAGATAAAAATTCACCCATAAAATCCCATTTCATCATAAAGTTGTTCAAAACCATACAATTTTATGAAATATTTTATTTTCAAATGAATTTCATTTTTTTTAAATCTAGTATTACACACAAAACTGAGTTTTATTGAACTATGATATACTATTAAAATATTATTATGAGATCGTTATATCAATTCCATTGGATTATATGGTTTTAATAGGAATATCTAAATCAATAATAAGATATTTTTTACATATGAATAAAATGAATTCATCGGTTATTGATTAATTAAAAATGAAAATAAAAATCATTGGAAAGTAAAAGATATATTTTTTTGAAAAACATTTTTATGAGAACAATGTATTTTTTATTAATAAAATTAATAATTCACTATTATTGAATTATTTTAATGAAATATATATTATATATTTAATCAAATGTTTTAAAAATCATTTAATATGTTTATAGTTTGGGATGATAATAGACCACGTTTTATTCTTAAAATTATATTTTTTTCTAAAAATCTATTTTTATCATATGTTTCGTACTTTTTTTAAAATTAATTTCTACCAATTATTTGAATTGAATTTGATAAAATGGGTTCCATATTTTAGATTAATAGGTCCATATTTGGTAAATAGGTCACTTTTATTTTTGGTTAACATGAATAGTAACCTTTGTAAAATTTACCACCCTAATAAAGGGTCAATTGTGTTAATCTAGGTTAAATATAGTTGATAAGGACATAAGTTTTTATCATAATTATTATTGGATGAAGTGAATTAGAACCTTATCACCTTATTCTAGAAATTTAATTATTAGAGGGAAATGTTTCTTCGAAAATAAAATATTTAATATTTAAATCAAAGAACATTACAAAATATATATCTCTTTGTTTTAAATATATCTTATATGTCCGTATAGGGTAAAAGGAAAGTTATGAATCAATATAAGTTCCTATTTTGATCTTAATAAAATTATTTTCACGATATAAATTATTTTATGATTTTTATGAATTATAAAATCACCTTAAATTCTTTTACAACACCAATGAAATATTTTTCCAACTATTACAATAATTATAGTCAATCATTTTAAAAATATTAAAATTAGTATAATCTGAGTTAGTTAAAGTGTGAAACAAATTTTTTAAGTGAATATAACATATTAGTTTCATATTAAATTATTATATTCAAATTCCTACATTGTATTTATGAAATTTAAGTAAAACTAAATTTATAGTTTCAAAATTTTGAATAATAATATTTTATGTATTCAATATATTATTAAATTACATAAAATTAAAAAAAAATTAAATGAAAAAATTGGGGATAAGATATAGTTTAAAATAGAATCACTTTCCCATTTGTAGTTCATTTTGAATATTTTATCTTATGAATGAATTTAACATATTTTAATCTATTAAGAAATACCAATAATTCCCCTCAACTCAATTATTAAAGGGAACCCTTCAGTTCTCATTTTCACACCACATTGCGACTTTTATCTCAACCAACCACTATCAAGTTCTCTTCTCCAGTTCCCTAGAAACATTTTAGAGGTGTTGTTATATCCAAAAGGATAAATCTATTTCCCTTAGTAGCATATCTAAATGAGGTTTTTCAAAGAAGAGGAGGTCTAAACACATACAAATGAAGTAGGACCTAAGGTAACAAATTTTCATCTCACTATTATTTTCATGGAAAAAATACCACATTCACTACTTGTTTCTATTATAGAGTTTATATACTACCCATTAATTTGTTCTATGATTCATATTTTAAAATTTATTGGGATTTAGATATTCAACTAAGGTTGCTTCTTTCATGGGGCATAGAATTTAAAAGTTTCCAAAGTAGTAAGTGTTTTATGATACAATCTCATTATTTATCAAAAACAATTATGATTATGATTCTGATTATAAAAACATATGATTGGTTTCTATTGAAACTCATGAATTTTATTCTCCTATATTTATTTCTTGAGAATAAATTTTACCTTACATTTTTCTCACCTTAAGTACTCAAGAGATAAAAAATTTGTTTAAAAGGAAAATGAACATTATTTGTTTCTTTAGTTTAAAACCCATTTTCGTCCATATCTATATATTCTTGAAATGTTTTAAAAATTGTTTTTACTATTCTACTATGATTTTTAAATTAATTTTTCAAAATATTATTGTTTTTTAAAATGGTTTAAAAGGAATTTTCATTTATTTTTCTGAACATGTTATGTTTTTACTTTTTTGAAGAAAATGTGAATGGAATGTTTTATTTTAAATTATAACACATAAATAGAATTTTTGGCCACCATGACTAGTAAATGTTTTAAGGATTCCATTAAATGTATCGAAGAATCATTTCAAAGAAATAAATTTCAATAATATTTTATAAATATTTGTATTTTTATATTTTTTTCAAAGTTGAAAGATTATTTTGCTCAAGAAATATTTTAGTGATCTTTTAAAGAAATTTTCATCTATTATACCATACATTGATGTTATTTATGATTTAATTTGGATATTATCCAATGATTTCATTCTTACTCTTTATATGGATGGTTAATTATCATGTTCATGAGATGTTTACAAAACCCATTTATTTTCCATGGGTAATGTAATGATGAATTGATGAAATGTATATGAAACTGGTTTTCATTACATTTGTAATTATGTGCTTATATGAATAATGTTTTATGATTTTCTTCCATGCATATTTATTGTTTTTTTTATGATATGGGTGGTTACATTATAAACCAAAGATGTTGGTTATGTTATAACTAAAGATATTAGATATGGTATAACCAATGATGTTGGTTATGTTATAACCAAGGATAGTGATAACATATTACCAGGGACCAGTGGACCTAGAATTATATACCCCTATAATTAATTGGGTAATGATATACTTATCATGAGATAAATTGAACTAGAAATTTTTTTGAACCTTGTTTACTAAGGTAATATTTCCACTATGATATTCTGGGGAGTGAACATTGGCTATTATAATGGAATGGGTAATAAACACAATACACTATGATAGTCTAGGTACTGATAATTAAATACTAAGGAAATTATTTTCTATGATTATACCACTATTCTTTGTCTTATCTCAATGTTATTCTCTCATGGTTTGTATTCATTAATTTATTTTTTATTATTATCTTATGAACATTCAAGATTTATGAAATGAATTAATATTATGATATTTGATATGAAAGGTATGGTTTTAAAATGTTATTATCGTATTCTCATGACTTTATAACCATGTTAAATTTAATCAACCATTGATATCTCCATTATTTTCCATTACTGAGAATTTGAGATTGCCCTTTATTATTTTTAGTTTTCCCAGGTTATGTAGAATGATTTTAAGTATGATATGTATAAGAGTTTTTCTTGTTATAAAGAACTTAATGGGAGATACTTACGAAAAAGTTATTTAGGTTTCATAGTTTCAAAATATATGAAACATATATAATTATGATGTAGATTATAATATTATGTAGTCAATATTCATATAATAAGATGTTATATATATTGTAAATAGTATTGTTCATTAGAGATTTTATTAGAGAAAGGTTTAGTTAAATTTTGGAAACTAGGATGTGAAAACCCTAGTGAGAACCCCATGGATAAGTCTAAGTATAGGATACAATCCTACATAATTGGTAGTGACCATGAATAAATTAGGTTAGACCTATGGTTTCATGATTGAGAATTCTTAAAAATTATATTTCATGATGGAGTGGTTTTATAATATAACTATTGTTTCTAACACTTTGAATTTTTGTTTCAGTGAATGTATAGAACAAGAAGACATCGTACTAAAAATGTATGTGATGGAGAAGGAAATGATTATCCACCTAAGCAACCAAATTCTATGGGAGATAGAATACAAAATATTATTGTTTTTATCATGTAGCATTCTTAAGAAATAAATTATTATAATATTACAAATTATCAAATGAATGAAAAATATACTACGTAATATTTTATGAAGAAATATCCACATTATTTTAGGGGATCATCTGATCCACTACCGGATAAGTGATGGATCTTCACCATTGAGAAAATATTTTATATTCTCTAGTGCTCAAAAAATGAACACATGAACATATAATTTTATCATTTAGAAGGTTAATTAGATCAATTGTGGAATATTTTCATGAATATTATTTAAGAGGTGGATATTGAATCAAATAAATAGGTTGAGTTTATGAGAATATTTTTCAGTAAGTACCTCCCTTGTAATTTAAATATGAGGACAGAGAATGAATTTATTGATCCTAATAAGAAGGATGATGAATCTATTGTAACCTAGGAAGATATTATTATAATACATGAAATTTATGATTCTAATTTAATCTTCAGACCTGATAACAAATTTGATCCATTCTTTGGTGTCTTAAAACAATGTATCCAAAAGGAATTATCTAAGATAATTTAGTAGCTATAATGAAATCATTCAAAGTGATCTCAAGGTTGAGATAGAAATTGGATATTACCACCATTCCCAAGGTTTTGATAAGAAAAGGAAGATCAAGACTCAAGAGAACTAAAATAAATCACATGGTGGGAAGAAATGCTTTTCACATAAATGTACGAATTATGGAAGGAAACATCATTAGAAATGAATTAGTGGAACTAAAAAGTGTTCCAAATGTGAGAAGGCTGGTCATTGAGCTACTGAATTAAGAAAATAGTGAAAAGCCTAGTTGATACAATAGATGAAAGGAAGATTCCAAATAATTCACCATCGATGATGTAATGTATCAAATGAAATGATTATTATCATTATGCTAACTAATGTATGAATTTGATTTTTTTTATGATCAATGTCAATAGAATCCTCAGCCCAATAAATAAAGGGAATCTCATGTGATCATAACTACTAGAATTGTTTTTGATAATGATGTGGTGAAATTTAAGCTTATCATCCACTCTAGAATACGTAATGTCTTATTTTATTCTATCTTTATCCACTATTTTAAATCTAATTAATTTGAAAAGGGTATTCAATTACAAGCATAATGATAAGATTTTGATTTATTAATGAAAACTATTCATGGTATAATGGTCAAATATCATATCTATAGTTCTACTCTAATTGAGGTTTGTGGGATATTTATCCCTATAAATATTTCCACTATCCCTTGTGTTGAATTTTATGTAATTCTAGGCCTGGATGAGATTAATTTATATGGAGCCCATATCAATTTCTGAGAAAGGGAGACCAGATTTTATTTTCCAAATGAACCCATTCTAATTTATTAGTGCAAAGATAAATGGTAACTCCTAAGGAAATTTAAATCCATTATATGGTTCTTGATTCATATTCAAATGGTTTTTTATCTTAGATGGTTTGGGAGAAACATATAACAAAATATATGGCCATTTTGAAGGATATTGTTGATGTATTTTTGGAAGAATATTTTTTTCTTCCACCAAATCATGAAGTAAATTTATCAATATAAATCATACATGGTTCAATACATATTTAAATGAATCCTTATAGAATTTTCCTAATTGAGTTGTTGGAATTAAAGATACTACTCCAAGAGAATCCACAATGGGGATCCTATTAGCCAAGATCATTACCTTGGGGTGAACCAATTCTATTTTATTAAGAAGAAAGATTGATCAATGCGATTCTACATTAATTATCTAGAACTAAAAAATATCACTATCAAGAATAGGTATCCTCTATCCCATATTGATTACTTCTTTGATCAATTTCTCAGATGTCAATACTTTTCAAATATTGAGTTTCATTTTTGATATTATCATTTGAATTTCGAGAAAAACAGTATACCTAAGACAATATTCTGAGAAAATTATGGACACTATGAATTCATAGTGATTCAATTTGGTCTTATAAATTCCCAAACTATCTTTATTAGTTATATGAATAGATTATTTAGATATTACCTTGATCATTTTGTTTTAGTATTTATATATAATATCTTTATATATTCAAAGTGTAAGGAAGATCATGAATGTCACTTAAGGATTTTGAAGAAAAAACTTATGAAATACATTATTTATGATAAATTTACATGTCCGATTTTGGAATTTTGAATGTTTCAATCATGGGTCATGTAATCTCAAGTGAGTGTATATCAGTAGATCCTTCAAAAATAGAAGTTATTGAATGTTTACCCTAACTAACCACTGTGATTAAGATCCATAGTTTTCTTGGTATGGAAAGATGTTATTGGTTCCTTATGGTGAATTAAACATGGATATCTATTCCACTCAGCAATTTAACTTTGAATGAATCCATATTCCTTTTTGTGGATGAATGTGAGGATAATTTTATGGAGCTGAAGTGAATTTTGTTCAGTGCACCTATACTTACACTAAATTTTAGTAGAAGAGTTTTTGTAATATATAGAAATGAATCTAATAAGGGATGAAGATGAATTATCATAAAAAATTATATTGTGATAGATTATGCCTCACAAAAATTGAAGGTTCTTGATTAAAATTTATTAACTCAATGCTTAGAGTTAGCAGTGGTATTTTTACATTAAAGGTATGAAGGAATTGTCATGGAGAAATTGGTGATATATATAATGATTATAAAATATTATAGTATATTTAATCATAGAAATACTTGATTGTGTTCTTGTGAATTTGGTTAGAGCTTATTAATGATTATTACTGGTAAATACATCACCAAATTTTGAAATCAAACAAGGTCTAAGATGCAATAACTCAAAAAATCACATTAACTTATCTATGATAAGGATCGTGAAAGATATGACATTTATTGATTTTTAAAGGAAGGATATGATAATATTTATAGAAGTTGAAAGATCATATATTTCTCAAATACTTGTTGAATCATCTATCAATTTGAAGATTAAAGATGTGCATAAGGAAGACGCGGAAGTAAAAAAGGAGAGAAATGGTCATGAGATTAAACATGATTTTGATAGGATGATAAGGTTTTAGAAGTGTTTATGTGTTCCCTATAAATATGATTTTAAGAAGGTTCTATTAGACAGGGATCACAGTTTATCATTCTCTCTTCATCCTAGAAGTCTGAAGATGTATAATTTTCTGAAGGAGTATTTACAGTGGGAAAACATAAAGAAATTTATTACTGAGTATGTATCCCAGTGCTTGGTATACCAACAAGTTAAGTATGAGAGATAAAATTCTAAGGTTATTTTACAACTGTTAACCATGTCATAATGAAAATGGTAAATCATCACTACAGATTTCGTCATTAAACTAACCAGAACCTCTAAAGGACGCAATGATATTTAGATTGTAGTTGATCTCCTTAAAAATTCCACATAGATTTTTTCCATTAGAGATGATTTCTCTCTAGATCAACTTAGTAGGTATACATTAAGGAAATGGTAAGTTTTTATTGACTATCACATTCCATTGTATCTGATTAGGATCCTAGGATTACCTCTATGTTGTGGATATGTCTTAAGAAGGATCTGGATATAGAGATGAGTTTTAGTATGACATATCATCCTCATGCAAATGGTTAGTCTAAGAGTACCATTTAAACCCAAATGATATTTTAATGTCTTTTTATTTGGATTTCATAGGTAGTTGGGATCAACGCCTTCCTCTATTTGAGTATTCATATAATAATAGCTTTCACTCAAGTATTCAAATGGAACCTTATGAATCCATCTATGGAAGGAGGTGAAGAACTCCAGAGGTTTGGGATGATATTGGAGAAGGAAAACTATTGGGACCTGAGCTAGCTAAGGAAATTATATAGAAATTCAAATTCATTTAGTATAATATCAAGACATTTCAGCGTCAATATAGAAGTTATGTATACAATCATCAGTGTGACCTAAATCTTAAGTATGTGATAAGTTTATTATGTGAATGTTTCTATGGGAAAAGGTTATGAGATTATAAAATAAGAGAATGTTGGTCCCTAGATATAATGGTTCTTTCTAGATTTTTAATCAAGTTTGGATGGTATATTTTCATTTGGTGCTTCCACTGAACCTTTCTCAAGTTCATGGTGTGTTCCACATATCTCTCGTGAGGAAGTACATACTTAATCATTAACATGTACTAAAATATTTTTTTTTACAAATAGATAATTATATTTCATATAAAAATACCTGGTATAAATTTTGGATCATATAGATAAATTTCAATGGACCAAGACAACTCACCTGGTGAAATTTCTCCATATAAATCACAAATTTGAAGAAGGTATATGGAAACATGAGGATATAATGAAACAAATATATCCTAATTTTTTCTATATTATTAATGAATTTCAATTGATAAATAAGTTATAATGGGGGTAGAATTTAATATAATGAAATTTTATGAAATATATATATATATATATTTTTAAATTAAAATTATCTTTTTATATCATGTGTTACACGCAACCGCGAGTTTAATCGAACCTTGAGATACTGTTAAAATATTATTAGGTGATGGATATAACCAAGAAATTGGATTATCATGTATGAATAAGAATAAATAAATTATAAAAAAATGGTTTCTATATGACTAAAATGAATTTATCAGCTATCAATTAATTATAAATCAGAACAAAAATCATTTGAAAGTAAAACTAATTTTTTTTTGAAAAAAATATTTTTATAAGCATAATGTAATTTTATATTAATAATTTTAATTATTCACTAAGGGTGATATATTTTAATGAAATATATATTTAATATTTAATAAAATGTTTTAACATTCATTTTATATATTTTTGGCATTGGATAAAAAAACCATGTTTTATGCATAATAATGTATTTTTCTAATTTTTTTTCATCATGTGTTGTGTGCTGATCTTAAAATTTATTTTTACCACATATAAGTATTGATTTATATGAAATGTATTCCATATTTTGAATCATGAGGTAAATTTTTTGAAAACATCTCCCTTTTAGTTATTTTTAATATGAATAGTATCCTTAGTAAAATGTATCAACCTGGTAAAGGGTAAACTATATTAACATGGGTTAGAACTAAGTCAGAAGACCTTAATTTTTAATCCTAATTCTTATTTTGATGAATTTAATTCTACCTTCATCACCTTATACTTTAAATTTCATTATTTAATAGACACTTGATGATGAAAATAACCTATAATATTGAAATCTAATAGAGTTACAAAATTTCACCTTTTTAGTTTTAAATATATCTTATGTGTCCACATAGGGAAAAAATAATGTCATTAAAAAATATAAGTGTCTATTTTGAGATACATGGAATTATTTTCATGATAGAAATCTATTTATAATTTTTAGTAATTATAGAATTACATTAAATTCATATGCAACACCAATACATTATTTATCCAATTAATACAAAAATACAATAAATGTTTTTAAAAATATTAAAAGTAACAAAATTTGAGTTATTTAAGGTGTTACATGATTTTATTAGATGAGTATGACATATTAGTGTTATTTAAAATTATTATATTCACATTAAAAAAATTCCATTACTACTTTTAAGTGAAATTAAATTAATAGTGTCTAAATTACGAATAATGATATTTTATAAAAATAATATTTTATTAAATTACATGAAGTAATAAAAATAATAGAATAGGACAAGGGGTATAAGATAAGGTAAAAATGGAATACTATTACCATTTTATCCCATCTTGAACCATTTTTCTTAAGAATGACTTTAATATATTTTAATATTTTTGGAATTCCAAGAGTGCCCTAACCCTCAATTATAAAAGGGGACCCCTCATTTCTCTTATTAACATTACATTAAGACTTATTGATCAAAAAAACTCTTCAAAGTTATATTTTTGAATCACCTAGAAACATACTAGAGGTTCTATTATTCCCCAAAGGCTAACCCTAAATCCCTTAATATGAAATGTAAATGATTTATTTCAAATAATATGAGGTTTGATCACATACGGAGGAAGTCATACCTTAGAAAAGATATTTTCATCTCACTATTATTTATATGTGGAAAATACGAATTAAGTCATACCTTGGGTATGGGGATTTACATATCTATCTAATGGTCTCCATTTCACGGGGTTTACGATTCAAATGTTACCAATGTGGTAAGGGTTTTATGCTATAATCTCATTATTTATCAAGATTTTTTATGATTACTCTTATGATGATGAAATAATATGATATATCTATAAATAAACTCATGATTTTATTCTCATCTAACTATTTCCTTTTAATTCATGTTTTTATTTTATTTTTCTCACCTTACACATTCAAGATATCACAAAAATATTTGTAAGGGAAATCAATGTTATATCTCTCTTTAGTCAGAAATCATTTTTCATTCATATCTATGTTTTCTAAAAAAAATTAAATAAGGTTTTTAAAAATTTACTATAATTTCATAACTTTATTTTAAACCATGTTTTAATTTTGATTTTTTTTAAAATGAAACTTTATTTAAATTTATAAATGAGGTACATTTAGATTTTGTTTTCCAAAAATGTGAATGGAATTTTTCCTTTATAATTTCCTCATACCATAACAGCTCAATAATTTTAATATCCATTTAGAATTATCTAATTTTATTTGCAATGAAAATATTATCCATAATATTTTTAAAATATATGTTTTTTAAAATTGATTTTAAAATTGGAAAAGAAATTTTTCATAAAGAAATATTTCAGTGATCTTTTAAGAAAATTACCATATATGATAAAATCCATAGATTTTATTTATACTTTACTAGGGATATGTTCCAATGATACCATTCTAACTAATTATTTGGATGGTTAATGGTTATGTTGATGAGGTGTTTATGAAACCAATTTATTTTCCTTTGGTTATGCTATAATGAACTGATGAAATGTTTATGAAACCCATTTTCTTTACATGTGTTACATTGTAATGATATGGTGAATTTTTTATTGTCATATCGAACACATATTTATGGTTTTAATTATGTGATGGTTTGTTACATTATAAACCTATGTTGGTGGTTACATTATAACAAATTATGGTTGTTACATTATAACCAAAGATGATTGTTACATTAGAACCAAGGCCGGTGGTCATGTTAAAATAGAGGATGGGTGGTCCAGGAATTATAATGTCTGATAATGCATTGTGTAATGATTTTTATCTCATTATATAAATAGTACTTGAATGAAAAATTTACATAATTCAATAAGGTACTTTTTCCACTATGATATTCTTGGGATTGAGCTCGACTACTTTGATGGAATAGGGTGTGAACCCAATAAACTACGGTATTCCTGAAAATGATCCTTTAATACTAAGGAAATTATTTTGTATTCTTCTCTCATAATTATACATCCTATGAAAATGTTATTCTCTCATGGTATATGTTCTTTTATTAATTTATGATTCATATATTATGAATGACTAGGATTTATGCCATGAATCAGGATTACAAAATTTTATATGAATTTTATGGTATTAAAATGTTATTCTTAGGTTCTCATACCCACATGATTATGTTAAGTTTAAGTGACCATTAATATATACCTTATTTACCCTTATTGATTGTTTTAGGTCAACATTTCTTTTATTTTATCTCCTTGGGTTATGAAAAATGATTTTAATATGTTGTGTCTACGATGGGTTTTAGTCATGATGATAATAATGGGAGACACTTATGAAAAATTTATTTATCTTTCCTAATTTACAAATATACTATACCTATGAGATTATGGTGTGGATTTCAGTGCTATGTAATGAATATTTATCTAATAATATTTAATATATATGCAAAAACAATTATGGATTGGTATATGTTTTCTCCTTCACTTCATACACTTTGGGTATTCTCGAAGCCTTTCATTTTGGTGATGAGACCTCACTTACACTAGGTTTCTCCCGCTATTACACTCATATAGTAATTAATTTCACTACCATATCCCCTGGACATGATCTAAAATAATACAATGACCAAATTTGGAACATGTTTGTGTTGATTCCTATTATTCAAGAATATGTAGTGATATTTAGATCATTTATCATGGATATAGCGGGAATTTCAATCCATTACACTTTTTTATACCACCGTGACACTTGGGTCCCAAAAATCATGTTGGGTTATCCCTCATTGATATTTTTTAGGAATATAAGACCCCATTTAGTTCAATTCTCAGATCCATCCCACTATTTAGGCCCCAAAATCCACATTAGGTTCTATAATAGTCATAAATTAGGTTGAAACCATCATCATACCCATGTGTATAAACCGGATATATATATATGTATTTCATAATGACTATTAATGGATTTATTCCTATTAAATTATACTTAGTGATGTATGAACTATCTTTCTTGAACTCATATAAAAATTTATATCCACTTCCATTCCCTTTTAATGTCCCAAGGAAGATCAATATTGGTCATCTTTGTGTTGGAGTTTTCAAATAAACTCATGAATATATTCTCCCCATATTCAATATTATATACATTAAGTGTTTGGATCACCATAAAAATTACAGGGTTATTGGTAATGAGTATGTGATTCCAAGAATAGTGCCTCCACATTGTAATGATATTTTTTTCATATATGGATTGTTAACTAGAGGCATGTTTTTTATACTGAGGAGAATGTAAAATAACACCAAATTACCTAAATAATAATTTCATGGAAATATTCACTATAATTTAGTCAGCAGTCGTCCAAGAAATGCCTATTTCATTTCATCACCTATCGATTCAAATAACACAAGTTACAACTTATATTGATCTTATTCCTTGTTTATGGTTGTTGAAGCACTACTATATCTTGATCCATATTTAGTTTTTTATATCCCATATCTAATTAGTCTAAGCACTATGATATTAAACTATGTGCGGTATTTTCTTCTCAAGTTCTAATATATCGGTGTTGAGGCCTCATTCATGCATAGTCAATTTTACACATACCACTATATGTGTAACGTCATTTTTTCATATCTAACCAACCACTAACATTTGACTCATTATTTTGAGTACTATAACCATAATCTATATAAACCCCTATTTGAGGTCATCTATACTAATATGAGGGCCTACTCATTCATGTAATGTTTTCAGTTAGACCGTACTTTTAATGGACCGAATCACCTTTTCTGGTCCAATAATAATGACCATAAATGACATGTACCCATCCTTGATGTCGTTGGGATGGGTGTAATTTTCAGTATTGAATGTATACATATTTTAATATTTATACTTCATATTTATTGTTTACGAAAGGGTGAATTTAGTTTCCAGTTGCATCAGGATGTATTCTTTTTGTACCTTAAGAAGAAAGGATCCAAGATGAATTTAAAAATATTATACATAACTATATTTTCGTTTTAAAATCAGTTTCATGAATATGTTTTTCAAATACTCGTATATTTGTTTTATATTTCAAAATTTATTTACATTCAAATTATGATATTTTCATATAAATATAAAATTGTATTATCGTAACAAGTTGTATAAGTTTTATATTTGTTATAGGTAATGATGAGTCGAAGATGGATTATGACACATTAGATGAGTAATGAATATGAGTAAGGTGTTGATGCCTATTTCTAATTTTCTAAATGAAATGTTCCAAGAAGAAAAATATTTATATGTCCATGCTTGAAATATTTGAATATGAAGAAGTTAAAAAGTAGAGAGATTAAAGACCATCTAATTTGTCATGGTTTTAATCTGAGTTACAACCCTTAGATTTGGCATGGTGAAATTGGACAGAATGTCAGATCTACTGATGATGATGATTTATAAGATGGTAACTCTGATGGAATTGAAGAAATGATTCATGATATTACAAAAGAACAAATTGTGATAGAACCGACAATTGTGCATCTATATGGTGATGATGAAAAACCATTGTATCCTGGTTGTATGGAATTTACAATTTTTTTAGTGGTGTTAAGATTGATAAATCTAAAGGCAAAACATGGATGGAGTGACATAAGTTTTACAGAGCTACTATAATTGTTGGAAGAAAATTGACGAGTAGTATCCTATAATTGGAAATGAAATTAGAAATATCAAAATTGGGTTGTGCATAGATGGAATGAATCCATACCGAACACTCAGTAGCACAAATTGTTCATTGACTATATTATTGGTAATTTACAACCACTCTCATGAATTTTGTATGAAGCACAAATATGTCATGTTGAGTATAATAATATCTGGTCCAAAGAAACCCAAAAATGATATTGTTGTGTTTTTGTCACAATTGACTGATGATTTGATACTTTTATGAGAGGATGGTATTAGGTGTATGATTCTTATAAAATGAAATATTTTCAACTGCATGTAGTGCTTATGTTCACTATAAATGACTTCCCATCATATGTAAATTTGTTTGGATATAGTGTAAGGGGCATAAAACATGCCCAATTTACAAACAACAGACGTCATATTGTCAATTTCATCATGGGAGGAAAACAATATACATGGGTTATCGAAAGTTTTTGCCTATGGATCACTCTTATAAAAGAATAAAAAAGGAATTCAATGGATCATAAGAGTTATATATTTCTCCAAAACCTTTATCCCTTGATGTTTATTTTGAGAGGGTGCAAAACCTTGACATGACAATGGGAAAGATACATAAATCTGGTAATGATTGACATATTTTGAAGAAAAGGTAAATATATTTTGAGCTACCATATTGGAGATATCATGATTTGAAACATAATATTGATGTCATGAACATGGAGAAGAATATCTATGATAGTTTGATTGGAACATTGTTAGATTTTAAAGGAAAGACTAAATATGGGTTGAATGTAATATTTGACTTACAAGCAATGGGAATACATTTGGAGTTAGCTCCCACTTCTAATGGAAGACAAACATTTCTTCCCCTAGCTTTTCAGACATTATCAAAGGGGGAGAACATTAGTTTTTGATAGTGTATTTGTGATATCAAAGTGCCTCAAGGTTATTCATCAAATGTAAAAAATTTTGTCTCTTTGAAATATTTGAAGTTGACAGGTATGAAATCTCATGATTTTCATGTCATAATGCAACAACTTCTAATAGTTTCATTGCGTGGAATATTTCCCATCCATGTTATAAAGACTATAATGATGTTGTATTATTTTTTAATTCAATTTTTAATAAGGTGATTGATGTGAATGATTTACATTTTTTGGAAAAGGATGTAATTTCTATACATTATCATTCAGAGATGTATTTTCCTCCATATTGTTTTGATATAATGGTGCATTTAATGGTTCTTATGGTTCGATAAATAAAGCTTTATGGACCTGTATATCTTCATTGGATGTATCCTTTAAATGTATATGAAAATATTAAAGGGGTATGCTAAGAATCCATATCGACCTGAAGCCTCCATAATTAAAAAGTGCATTTATGAGGAGGTTGTGTAGTTTTGTACAAGCTACTCGGTTGCGGTAGAGCACATAGGTTTGCCTCCATCTCACAATGAATGAGTTAATAATGAGGGAAATGGGATTCACGACTTGAAAGTAAAATCATTATCAGCTAAAAAAATTAAGAAGGTAGAATTATATATCTTGAATAAAATAGTAAATGCTCAACCATATATCACATTCCATATTAATGAGTTGAAACAATGTCATCTAAAGAAGAACGAAATGTGGATTTTGAATGATCATAACAAATCATTTTTTATTGGTTTAAAAAGACCTTGCTTTGTAGATCATATGTATCAGATAAATTAAGATGGTTAGTGAGTGGTCCATATTTAAATGTGATATCATGGTCCGGGGATGAAATTAATAGATATACATTTCATATAAAACCTCATAACAACAGTAGTGCAGTTTCCAAGAGTGGTGTATTGGTGTTTGCAGAAGAAATTCATTTTTTGAGTTCTAAAGACAAAAACCCAATTTCTGCATCAAGCTCATAATATGGAGTCATTGAATAAATATGGGAGGTTGATTACTTTAAAATTAAAGTTCATATTTTTAACTGCAAATGGTTTATCGGTAACAATAATGTCAGACACGATGAATTTGGAATGTCAGTTGTTAATCAAAATAGATTGGAAGAAACAATTGATTCTTTTATAATGGAAACACATGAAAAATAGATGTTTTATTTAGCTGATCAATCAGATATGTAGTGGTCTATTATTTTACAAGGGAAAAACAATATCTTGGTGGTGATCAACTTAATGAAGATGTTTATTTATTTGAGATCCCTACTTCTATGGAATGATTAGAAGAAAATAATGATGAGCATGTAGAAGACATGGTTTTTGCCATAAGGAATGATCACGACGAAGGAATTTGGGAAAAAAAATCCATTTTTACATTCCTAATATTACAGGTATCATATTTTTATTGGTTATTTACATTTATTATTTTCAGAAAATGTTAGAAATTTTTGTTTATTTTAATTTTGTTTAGTTTATTTTATCATGTTTACCATTACGTAACTTATATGTCTATTGATTTTGTAGAATGACAATTACTTTACCATGTTTACAATGTTTACCATAGTTTACCATAGTTTACCTTTACAGAACTTATATATTTATTGATTTTTTTGAATGACAATTACACTACTATGTTTACCCTATTTACCATCTTTACCATTGTTTAACATTCTTACCCTATTTACCATGTTTACCATAGTATACTAGAGTTTACATTTACGTAGATTATATATTTATTGATTTTTCGAATGAAAATTACACTACCATGTTTACCGTATTTACCATTGTTTAACACGATTACCATATTTACCATGTTTACTATTACTTTACTTATTTCAGTTTTCCATTTATTGTTTACATTATTATTGTAATATATTAATTTTTATATTTTTGAACTAATGTTTTCAATTTTTATTTGATGGATAATGATAGATTAATAAGTTGATCAACCACATGATTCTGGATATGAGCTTCATGATCATACCTATGGGGATGAACATTCACATGGTCCTCTTGATGTTCCCCAATATTCCTCATGTACCATAATAAAAAAGAAGAGTTCAAGAGTTTGTAAACAAGGATGCACACATTTACCAAAATTATCAGTTTCCCGTAGCCAGGACCAGAGGATATTCATTGAGTTTTATGATGAAGATATTCCTAGAGGTCCAAATGAAAAAGATTTTAAGAGTTTTTTATTAACTTATGGTAAAATCAAAGTAAGCAGTTTGTATAATGATTGGAAAAGTGTGGAAAAAGTGATAATATCTCAGTTGTGGGAAATGATTTTGGTATGATATTTTTCTATTATTTGACTAATCTTTAAATGTTTCTAGTATAATATGTTTTACCTCTTTTTTATCAGATGAAATTTGATATTCCTAACACTAGAGGAGTCCGGAGGAAATGTTTATCAATGGCTATAAGGGGATGGAGGGATTTCAAATCAACCCTCGCATTTGATATCATTTTTGGTCATAGGAATTATGACAATCCATGTCATATATATTCTTTCATACATGAAGACAAATGGAAACAATTTGTTCAAAGTAGAATAAAATATTCATTTTTGGTAAGGGAAATGTAAAATTTTATAATATTTCTTATGTAAATGATCTTATTAATGTCTTGTTAATGATTTCTTATTCTTAATTTAAAAAAAACAAGGAAATCTCTCAGGAGATCCAATCTTAAAATTTATACCATGATTGTTTATCTCAGGGAGGGTATACAATATTGAAATAATAAATAATGGAGGAAAAATTAAAAAAAATTGAGAGCTGAGTCTTCAAGCTTTGGAGAGGTTGCCTCTCCATCACCTCTATATAGAAATGAAAAATGGAAGAGATCTTAGATGGGAAAAAAGGGGCAATATCTTTCGGAAGAATTGAGAATCATAGCTGAGATGATTGTAAGATATTTATTTTATTTATTTAAGATAATTATATTCTTTGTATAATTTGAATCATTACTGTAATGTTCAATTAATTAATACAAGAATCTATTGAGGAGCGAAGCTCATAAAGGGTATTTATAGCTTCCGGGAGGAAAGATATTTTATCTATAACATTGGGAAAGGCTGAACACCCCAGTCGTATATGAGGATATTTGACGGGTGTATCAGTAAGAAAAGTGTTTCCATATTATTAAACTTATTCTATTGAAGGTATTTATCAAAAAAAAAATCCTTGGAGGCGGAAGTTCATAATATTAATTTGGTGATGAAGGAAAAGAATAGAGCATTAATATAGTCTATGTTTTCATACATGCAAATACAATTTAAGACTGCTCCTCCCTCTCCTCCACCTCCCCCTGTAGACCCCATTATTTATCCTCCACCTCTGCCAGTAACTCCCACTCCCCACCTCAGCCTGTAGACCCCGTTTTCTTATGACACTCCTCCACCACAGCTTCCTACTCATTGTGTGTTGTATATTGATGATCCTCACCATTATATAGTTTCATATAGGCTGGTATATTATATAAGAGATATAGTTCATCATCTATAGTTAGAGGTAGAGAATCATAGGTTCAATGTACATGATATTATAGATAAATCAGCTTGAGTACCATTACTTAGATATGAGGTGATAACAATTAGACATAGTATCAACCACTTTTTAGTTTGTCTATCCAGACTTCTACGACTCATTAACATAGTGGTATGTATTTTATATCTTTTATATTATTTTCTTATTAAAGTTGTTTTAACATTTGAAAATTAATATATTTTTCTATTTATTTTAACATGAATACTTCAATGGTAATGAAATAATTTATAGACAACAACAAAGACAAATGGACATGACATTAGATACAGATTCTAGCAGTCTTGACAGATTATGAAGACATTCAAATTTGTTGGCTGATCATTAAGAGTTTCTAATGGAATATCATGTTTGTGGATGTGAAATAAATGTGGGGATTGCGAAAAATGATATCATGGAGCTTGTTATTAGAGATAAGTTGGGAATTAATGTGTTGTGGATTTTTTCCATGTACGTCTTAACACCTTTCTATATGTTATATTTATTAAAAATGTATACTTATGTCTGTTTTGTATTAGGTATCTTCATAACAAGTGTGAGAAGAATGATCAGACAGATGTATATGGATTCAAGGACCCATATTTGATTTCCCAGAAGCACATGCATTGGATGAGGAACAAAGAACACTTTATATTTTTGAACTATTTGACCAGAATAGAATCTCGTAGTGTTGGATGATGCCTTTTTGGGAGAGGTAAGAAACATAAATATGGAAAGTGTTAATTATCTTTTAACATAAAAAACCACTATCCTTAAATTTTCTTTTATATCAGTGATCATTGGATGTTAGGTTTTTTTGTCGAAGGGAGAAAACACTTTATTAGATATTCTCTTTCCATGGCGATGTGCGGGGGAGTTTTTGGAATATTTTAGAAAATTAAGTTTCAATTTTTTAATAGTTTATATGATAATGAATTTTAAATTCATCCCATTTATATTATTTTCTAACAGGGAATGGGTCTACTTTCGAAAGAACACAAAGAAAGAGAGTGCTAAGACCAAATATGTAAAAGTAAAGGTAAATATCCATTTATAATTTGTACATTTCAATGTACAACATAAAATGATATTTTTAATTGTCAACCATTTAAAGAGAATTTTCATGAACAACAAGGATTCATCGAATGCAGATATTATATGTTAAGATTTATGTATGAAATAATTACAACTGGGACACTAGTGAAGTTTTACCTCGTAATATTTCCTTATAAACTTTTCCATAATATTTCATTTGACTTATTATTTATACATGGTAACTACTATCCTTTTAATTTGTAGATATTTGATGAACCTTGACCCTATAGTTCTCAAGAGGTCAAACACTTACAAGTGTAATGTTCAAATTATTTTATAGGTTTGATTGAATTTTAGTTTGTTTGTAGTGTAAAATCTAATATTGAATATTGTAATTATAATTGTGTATTTGGTAGTTGTTCTGGTTGGATTTAGGTTTTCTTAGTTAACATTGTAAGTTTTGAATGTTATATATGTTAATGCTCAATTTTTCTCTAGTTCTTCTTGTTTTGGTCTTGTTTTAATGTTTTTCTAGTATGGATTATGGTCTGGTTTTGGTCTGCTTATAGTCTGGTTTCTACTTGTTTCATACTTTCGCAGAGCATAATAATGGTTTCATGGGGGGTGGGGGTGTATAGGGGGTGGGGTGGGGGTGTCTAAGGGGTATGTGGTGTCTAGTGGGTGGGGGGTTGTCCATGGGGGGTGGGGGTGGTGTTTAGGGGGTGGGAGAGCATCCAAGGGTGTAGGGGGTGAGGGCTATCCAGGGGTTGGGGGTTGTCCAGGGGGGTGGGAGGGCTGTCGAGGGGATGGGCGAATGTACAAGGGGGTGGGGGTATTTTTAGGGGGTGGGGGTGTCAAGGGTGGTGGTGGTGATGGTGGGGGTGTCTAGGTGGTGTGGGGATGTCTAGTGGGGTGAGGGTGGGGGGGGGGGGTGTCCAGGGGGGGTTCTAGAGGGTGTGAGGATGTCTAAGGGGGTGGGGTCCTATCCAGGGGGTGGGGGTATCCAGGGGGTGGGGGTGTCCAGGGGGTGGGAGGATGTCGAAGGGTGTGGGGGCCTATCCAGTGGGGTGGGGAAGTGTATGGGGGGGGGGTGTCTGTGGGTTTGGGGGTGGGGGTGTCCAGGGGGCGGGGTGTGTCCAGGGGGGTGGGGGGCTATCCAGGGGTAGGGCATGTCCTAGGGGGTGGTTGTATGTCCAAGGGGGTGTGGGGCCTATCTAGGGGGTGTGGGGCTATTCAGGGGGTGGGAGGCTGTCTAGGGGGTTGGGGTGTCTGGGAGGGGCTTTCCAATGGGGGGGTCTAAGAGGTGGGGGGTGTCCAGGGGGGTGGGGGCTGTCCAGGGGGTGGGGTGTGTCCAGGGGTGGGGCGTATCTAGGGGGTAGGGGGTTTCCAGTGGATGGGAGGGTGTCCAGGGGGTGGGGGGATTTCTAGGGGTGTGGTAGGGTGTCCAAGCAGTAGGGGGTATCCAGGGGGTTGGGGTGGGGGGTGTTTTTGTGTGGGAGGGTATCCAGGGGGGGTGTCCAGTGGGGTGGGAGGGCTGTGCATGGGGGTAGGGGTTTTACATGGGGTTTTAGGTTTTTTAGTTGACATTGTAAATTTTGATTGTTATTTATGTGAATGTTTAATTTTTTATTTGGTTCTTCTTGTTTTGGTCTAGTTTTGATGTTTTTCCAGTATATATTCTTGTTTGGTTTTGGTGTCTATTTTCTGCTTGTTTGAGGTCTTATTTGTCAGAGCATAGTAATGGTTGAATAGTTTTATTAAAAAAATTTGTTTTTATGTCGGTTATAAAATAACCGACGTAATAAATGCATGGATGTAGTGTTTCAAGTGGTTTATTAAATAACCAACATAGCATATATGTTTTGACATCAGTTAAACAATACCCAACATGAACAACACTTCACAGGCAGGTTTCTACGTCGGTTATTTTATAACCGACTTAATAAATGAACGGGAATGATTTTTTATGTCGGTTATTTAATAACTGATGTAGTATATAGGTTTTCATGTTGGTTAAAAAATATCCGATGTGAAAAACTGCTTCGCAGCCTAGTTTATCACGTCGGTTATAATAATAACCAATTTTATAAACTTATTTTTCACATCGGGTTTTTAATAATAAATGCAAGAAACCCTTCCTAGGTGCAGTTTATTACGTCAGTTATTAGATAACCAATGTAATAAAAAATTTACCACGACAGTTACATTAAAACCAATGTAATAAATCACCACTCTGAAGTATTTTCCATGTCAGTTTTTTAGGAACTAACGTGAAAAATGCTTCATATTTATGTTTTTATGTCAGTTTTAAAATAATGGACGTATAAAAATAATATTTATAACGTCTCTTATAATAATGTCGGCCAAAAACAGAGGGAAAAACATTATCGACGTAAAAAATGTTTTTTGGACTAGTGTATTAGTGAATTATTTTAATTAAATATATATATTATATAGTTAATCAAATGTTTTAAAAATCATTTAATATTTTTATAGTTTTGGGATGATAATAGACACAGTTTTATTCTTAAAATTATATTTTCTCTAAAAATATATCTTTATCATATGTTCCGTACTTTGTTTAAAATTAATTTTAACCAATTATTTGAATTGAATTTGATAAAATGGGTTCTATATTTTTGATTCGTATGTCCATCTTTTGTAAATAGGTCACTTTTATTTTTGGTTAACATGAATAGTAACCTTGGTAAAATTTACCGCCCTAATAAAGGGTCAATTTTTTTTTAACCAAGGTTAAATCTAGGTGATAAGGTCATAGTTTTTCATCATAATTATTATTAGTTGAAGTGAATTAGAACGCTATCACCTTATTCTAGAAATTTAATTATTAAAGGGATATGTTTCTTTTAAAATAAAATATATAATATTTAAATCAAAGAACATTACAAAATGTCACTCACTTTGTTTTAAATATCTCGTATATGTCCATATTGGGTAAAAGGAAAGTTTTGAATCAATATAAGTTCATATTTTGAGCTTAATGAAATTATTTTCATTATATATATTATTTTCTAATTTTTATGAATTATAAAATCACATTAAATTCTCTTATAACACCAATGCAATATTTCTCCAACTATTACAAGAATTATAGTCAATCATTTTAAAAATATTAAAATTAATATAATTTGAGTTAGTTAAAGTGTGAAATATATTTTGTAGGTGAATATAACATATTATTATCTTGATAAATTATTATATTCAAATTTCTACTTTGTATTTATGAATTTTATGTAAAAATAAATTAATAGTGTCAAAATTTTTAATAATAATATTTTATGTATTCAATATATTATTAAAGTACATAAATTAAAAAAATGTTAAAAAAGGAAAATGGGGATAAGACATAGTTTAAAATAAAATCAATTTTCTATTTGTAGTCCATCTTGAATCATTTATATTATGAATGAATTTAACATATTTTAATCTATTAAGAAATACCAAGAATTCCCCTAAAATAAATTATTAAAGGGGAACCCTCCTTTCTCATTTTCACACCACATTGAGACTTTTAGCTCAACCAACCTCTATCAAGTTCTCTTCTCCAGTTCCCTAGACACATTTTAGAGGTGTTTTTATATCCAGAAGGATAAACCTATTTCCCTTAGTATGATATCGAGGTTCTTAAAAGAAGAGGAGGTATACACACATACAAAGGAAGTTGGACCTAAGGTAATGGATTTTCATCTCACTATTATTTTCATGGGATATATACCACATTCCCCACTTTTTTTCTATTATAAAATTTATATACCACCCATTAATTTTTTCTATGATTTATATTTTAAATGTTATTGGGATTTTGATATTCAACTAATCTTGTTCCTTTCATGGGGCATACAATTCAAATGTTAACAAAGTAGTAAGTGTTTTACGATACAATCTCATTATTTATCATGAAGATTTATGATTATGATTATGATAATGAAAACATTTGATTGGTTCCTCTAGAAACTCATAAATTTTATTCTCCTATATTTATTTCTTGAGAATAAAATTTACCTCACATTTTTCTCACCATAAGTACATAAGAGATAAAAAATTTGTTTAAAAAGAAAATGAACATTATTTATTTCTTTGGTTTAAAAACCATTTTCTTCCACATCTATATAATCTTGAAATGTTTTAATTTTTTTTGCAATTATAGTATGATTTTTAAATTATTTTTTAACAATATTATTTTTTTTCAAAATGGTTTAAAAAGAATTTTTTTTTAATTTTCCAAACAATTTATTTTTTGACTTTGTAGAAAAAAATGTTAATAGAAATTTATATTTTAAATTATAACACATAAATGAAATTTCTTGCCATTATGATGGGTAAATGTTTTGAGGATTCCATTAAATGTATTGAAGGATCATTTCAAAGAAATAAATTTCAATAATATGTCATAAATATTTGTATTTTTTATATTTTTTCAAAGGTGAAAGATTATTTTTCACAATAAATCTTTTAGAGATATTTTAAAGAAATTTTCATCAATTATACCATATATTGATGTTATTTATGATTTAATTGGGATATTATTGAATTATTTCATTATTATTATTTATATGGATGATTAATTATTATGTTCCTGAGATGTTTACAAAACCCATTTATTTTTCATGGGTAGTGTAATGATGAATTGATGAAATGTATATGAAACTGTTTTTATTACCTGGGTAATGATGTGATTATATGAATAATGTTTTATGAGCTCCTGTCATGCATATGTATTGTTTTCATTATGATATGGGTGGTTACATTATAAACCAAAGAAGTTGGTTATGTTATAACCAAAGATATTGGATATGGTATAACCAAGGATTTTGGTTATGTTATAAACAAGGATAGTGACCACATATTACCAGGGATGGGTGGACCAAGAATTATATACCCCTAGATTGAATTGGGGGATGATATATTTATCATGAGATAAATTTTAAAACAAATGGTTTTGAACCTTTTTTAGTAAGGAAGGTTTTCCACTATGATAGTCTTGGTATTGAACATTGACTACTATAATGGAATGAGTAGTAAACTTAATCCACTGTGATAGTCTAGGTACTGATAATTAACTACTAAAGAAATTATTTTTTATAATTATGCCATAATTACATGTCTTTTGTCAATGTTATTCTCTCAGGGTTTATATTCATTTATTCATTTTTTATTATTATCTTATTAACATCCAAGATTTATGACATGAATTAATATTATGATCTTTGAAATGAAAGGTATGGTTTTAAAATGTTATTATCATATTCTCATGCCCTTATACCCATGTTAAGTTTAATCAATCATTGATATCTCTCTTATTTTCCATTACTAAGCATTTGAGATGACCCTTTATTATTTTTTATTTTCCCAGGTTATGTAGAATGATTTTAAATATGATATGTATAAGAGGGGTTATTGTTATAAAGAAATTAGCAGAAGATACTTATAAACAAGTTATTTATGAGTCATAATTTCAAAATATGTGAAACATATATGATTCTGATGTAGATCATAAATTTATATAATCAATATTCATATAATAATATGTTATATAAATTTATTAATAGTATGGTTCATTATATTTTGTATTAGAGAAAGGTTTAGTTAAACTTTGGAAACTAGGATGTGAAAACCTTAGTGAGAACTATATGGATAAGTCTATGTAAAGGATACAATCCTACATAATTGGTAGTGACTATGGCTAAATTAGGTTAAACCTATGGTTTCATGATCGAGAATTCTTAAAAATTATATTTCATGATGGTGTGGTTTTCTACTATGTTTTTTTCTAACACTTTTAATTTTTGTTTTAGTCAATATATAGAACTAGAAGACATCTTACTAAAAATGTATGTGATGGAGAAGGAAATGATTTTCCACATAAGGAACCAAATTCTATGGGAGTTAGAATACAAAATATCATTGTTTTTATCATGTATCCTTCTTAATAAATGAATTATTATAATCTTAGAAATTATCGAATGAATGAAAAATGTACTATATAATATTTTATGAACAAATATCCACCTTCTTTTAGTGGATCTTTTGATCCACTACCGGCTGAGTGATAGATCTTCACCTTTGAGAAAATATTTCATATTCTCTAGTGCTCACAAAATGAAAACATTACCATATAATTTTGTCATTTTGAAGGTTTAATTAGATCAATTGTGGTATATTTTCATGAATATGAGTTAAGAGGTAGAAATTGAATCAAATAAATAGGTTGAGATTATGAGAATATTTTTCAGTAAGTACCTCCCTTTTATTTTAAATACAAGGATAGATAATAAATTTCTCGATCCTAATAAGAAGGACGATGAATCTATTGTAACCAACTAAGATATCATTATAATACATGTAATGAATTATTATACTTTAATCATCAAACCTGAAAACAAATTTGATTGATTATTTGGTGGCTTAAAACAATGTATCCAAAAGGAATTAACTAAAAGAGAATTTAGTAACTATGATGAAAATTTTCAAAGTGATCTCAAGGTTGAGATAGAAATTGGATATTACAACCATTCCCAAGGTTTTGATAAGAAAAGGAAGATCAAGACTCAAGAGAACTAAAATAAATCACATGGTGGGATGAAATATTTTTCACATACATGTATAAATTTTATAAGGAAACATCAATAGAAATGCATGAGTGGAACTAAAAAGTGTTCTAAATGTGAGAAGGCTGGTCATTGAGCTACTGAATTAATAAAATAGTGAAAAGGCTATTTGATACAATAGATGAAAAGAATATTCCAGCTAATTCACCACACATGATGTAATGCATCAAATGAAAGGATTATGATCATTATGCTAACTAATGCATGAATTTGGATTTTTTATTATCTATGTTAATAGAATCATCAGCCTAATGAATAAGGGAAATATCATGTGATCATAACTACTAAAATGGTTTTTGATAATGATTTAGTGAAATTTAAGCTGATCATATACTCTAGAATACTAAATGTCTAATTTTATTCTATCTCTATCCAATCTTTTATAACTAATGAATTTGAAAAGGCTATTCAATTACAAGTACTATGATAATTTTTTGAGTTATCATCGAAAACTACTCATGGTACAATGGTCTAATATCATGTCTATAGTTCTTTACTAATTGATGCATGTGGGAAAGTTCTCCCTCTAAATATTTTCACTATCCATTGTGTTGAATTTTATGTGATTCTAGTCATGGATAAGATTAATTTATATGGATACCAGATCAATTTCAGAGAAAGGGAGTCCAAATTTTATTTTCAAAATGAACCCATTCTAATTTATTAGTTAAAAGATAAATATGAACTCTTAAGGAAAGATAAATCCATTATACAGGTCATGATTCATATTCAAAAGGTTGTTTATCTTAGATGGTTGGGGAGAAACATAGCTTCAAATATTTTCCCAATTGTGTAGGAAATTGTTGATGAATTTTTGGAAGAATATTCTTTTCTTCCACCAAATCATGAAGGTAATTTATCATTATAACTCATACATGGTTCAATACATATTTCAGTGAATCCATATAGAATTTTCCTAACTGAGTTGTTGGAATTAAAGATGCTACACCAAGAGAATATTCAATTGGGATCGTTTCATCCAATATCATCACCTTGGGGTGAACCTATTCTATTTGTTAAGAATAAAGATTTATCAATGTGATTCTACAATAATTATCAAGAACTAAAAAAGATCACTATAAAGAATATGTTTCATCTACCCGATATTGATTAATTATTTTACCAATTTCTAGGATCTCAACAATTTTTAAAGATTGAGTTTCATTTTTGATATTATCAATTGAAGTTCGATAAAGAGAGTATACCCAGGATGGTATTCTGAGAAAATTATAGACACTATGAATTCGTAGTGATTCAATTTGGTCTTATAAATTACCCAACTATCTTTATTAATTTTATTAATAGATTATTTAGATATTAAATTATCATTTTTTGTTATTATTTATAGATAATATTTTTATATATTCAAAGGGTAAGGAAGATCATGAATATCACTTGAGGATTTTGAAGAAAAAACTTAAGAAAAACAATATTTATGAAAAACTTACAATGTCCGATTTTTAAATTTTGAAAGTTTCATTCATGGGTCATATAATCTCAAGTGAGTGTATATCAGTAGATCCTTAAAAAATAGAATTTATTGAATGTTTACCCTGACCAACCACTGTGATTGAGATCCATAGTTTTCTTGGTATGGATAGATGTTATTGGTTCCTTGTGGTGAATTAAACATAGATATCTATTCCACTCAGCAAATTAGCTTTGAAAGAATCCATATTCCTCTTGGGTGGATGAATGTGAGGATAATTTTATGTAACTGAAGTGTATTTTGTTCGGTGCACCTATACTTACACTAAATTTTAGTAGAGAATTCTTTTTAATATATAGAAATGAATCTAATAAGGGACCAGGATGAATTATCATACAAAATTATATAGTGATAGATTATGCCTCACACAAATTGAAGGTTTATGATTAAAATTTCCCAAATCAATTCTTAGAGTTAGCAGTGGTATTTTTACATTAATGGTATGAAGGAATTTTCATTATGGAGAAAGGGGTGATATATATACTAATTATAAAATATTAAATTACATTTAATCATTGAAATACCTGAATGTGTGCTTTCAAATTTGGATAGAGTTTATTAATGATTATTACTGGTCAACACATCACCAAATTTTGAAATCAAACAAGGTGTAAGATGAAATAACTCAAAAGGATCGGGTTTTCTTATCTATGATAAAGATAATGAAATATATGAAATTTATTGATTTTTTAGGGAAGGATATTATAATATCAATATATGTTGTAAATCATATATTTCTCAAATGATTTTTGAATCATCTATTAATTTGAAGATTAAATAGGTGCATAAGGAAGATATGGAAGTAAAAAAGAATGAGAGAAATGGTCATGAGATTAACATTGATTGTGATAGGATGATAAGGTTTTAGATCTGTTTATATGTTCCCTAAGAACTAGATTTTAAGAAAGTTCTATTAGATGGGGCTCACAATTTAACATTCTCTCTTCATCCTAAAAGTATGAAGATGTATAATTATCTAAATGAGTATTTATAGTGGGAAAAAATAAAGGGAGTTATTATTGAGTATGTATCCCAGTGCTTGGTATGTTAGTAAGTTAAGTATGCGAGATAAAAGTCTAAGGTTATTTTACAACCCTTACCCATGTCATAATGGAAATGGTAAATCAACACTATGGATTTAGTCATTAAACTAACTAGAACTTCTAAAGGACGCAATGGTATTTAGGTTTTAGTTGATCTCCTTACAGATTCCACAGAGATTATTTCTGTTAGAGATAATTTCTCTCTAGATCAACTTAGTGGGTATACATTAAGGAATTGGTATGTTTTTATGAAGTATCACATTCCGTTGTATCTGATTAGGATCCTAGGATTACCTCAATGTCGTGGAGAAGTCTTAAGTAGGATCTGGATATAGAGATGAGTTTTAGTGTGACATATCATCCTCATACATATGGTCAGTCTAAGAGTACCATTTAAATACTAATGATATTCTAATGTCTTTTTCTTTTGATTTCAAAGGTGGTTGGGATCAACGCCTTTATCTAGTTAAGTATTCGTATAATAATAGCTTTCACTCAAGCATTCAAATGGATCCTTATGAAGCCATATATAGAAGGAGGTGAAGAACTCCAATGTTTTGGGATGATGTTGGAGAAGGAAAACTATCGGTACCTGAGCTAGATAAGGAAATTATATTGAAATTCAAACTCATTTAATATCATATCAAGAAAGTTCAGAGTCAATATAGAAGTTATGTATACAATCATTAGTGTGACCTGAATCTTAAGTATGTGATAAGTTTATTATGTGAATGTTTCTCTGGAATAATGTTATGAGATTATAAAATAAGAGAATTTTGATCCCTAGTTATAATGGTTCTTTATAGATTTGTAATCGAGTATGGATGGTACATTTTCATTCGGTTCTTCCACGGAACCCTTCTCAAGTTCATGGTGTGTTCCACATATCTCTCGTGAGGAAGTACATACCTAATCTTTAATATGTGATAAAATAATTTATTTACAACCAGAATATTATATTTCTTATAAATAAAAACCGGTATAAATTTTGGATCATATAGATAAAGTGAAATGGATCAAGACAACTCACCTGGTAAAATTAATCCACATAAATCACAAATCTGAAGAAGGTACATGGAAATGTGAGGATATAATGAAACAAATATATCATTATTTTTTCTATATTATTAATTAATTTCAATAGATAAATTAATTATAATGGGGGAAGAATGTAATACAATGATATTTTATGAAATATATATTTTTTTAAAATTAAATTTATTTTTTATATCATGTGTTACCTGCAAACCCGAGTTTAAATGAACCATGAGATACTATTAAAATATTATTAGGTGATGGTTATAACCAAGAATTTTGATTAGCATGTTTCAATATGAAGAAATAGTTTATAAAAGAATGGTTTCTATATGATGAAAATGAATTTATCGGCTATCAATTAATTATAAATTAGAACAAAAATCATTTGAAAGTAAACCTGGAATTTTTCTGAAAAAATATTTTTATGAGCATAATGGAATTTTATATTAATAATTTAAATTATTCACTGCTGTTGATATATTTTAATGAAATATATATTTAATATTTAACAAATTTTTTAACCTTCAATTTATATTTTTTTGGCACTGGACAAGAAAAAACCATGTTTTATGCATAATAAGGTATTTTTCTAAATTTTTTCATCATGTGTTGTGTACTTATATTAAATTTTATTTCTACCACATATAGGTATTGATTTTTATGAAATGGATCCCATATTTTTAATCACGAGGAAAAAATTTGGTAAACATCTCCCTTTTAGTTTTTTTAATATGAATAGTAGCCTTAGCAAAATGGATCACCCTGGTAAAGGGTAAACTATGTTAACCTGGGTTAAAACTAAGTGAAAAGACAATAATTTTTAATCTTAATTCTTATTTGGATGAATTTAATTCTACCTTAATCACCTTATACTTTAAATTTTATTTTTTAAGGGACACTTGATGATGAAAATGACTGATAATATTTAAATCAAATAGAGTTACAAAATGTCTCTCTTTTAGTTTTAAATATCTCTTATGTATCCACATAGAGAAAAAATATAGTAATTAACAAATAAAAGTCTCTATTTTATGATACATGGAATTATTTTCGTAATATAAATTTATTTATAAATTTTAGTAATTACATAATTATATTAAATTTTTATGGAACACCAATACATTATTTATCCAATTAATAAAAAAATATAATTGATGTTTTTAAAAATATTAAAAGTAATATAATTTGAGTTATTTATGGTGTTACAATAGTTTGGTAGATGAGTATGACATATTTGTGTTACTTAAAATTATTATATTCACATTAAAACATTTTCATTACTACTTTTAAGTAAAATTAAATTAATAGTGTCTAAATTGGAAATAATGATATTTTATGAAAATAATAATTTTTTAAATTACAAGAAATAATAAAAATAATAGAAGAGGACAAGGGGTATAAGGTAAGGTAAAAATGGAATACCATTACCATTTTATCCCATTTTGAACCATTTTTCTTAATAATGAATTTAATATATTTTAATACTTTTGGAATTCCAAGAGCGCCCCAACCCTCAATTATAAAAGGGAACCCCTCATTTCTCTTGTTCACAATACATTGAGCCTTATAGATCACCAAAATAATTCCAAGTTATATTTTTGACTCACTTAGAAACATACTAGAGGTTTTATTATTCCGAAAAGGAGAACCCAATATCTGTTAATATCAAATGTAAATGATTTATTTCAAAGAATATGAGGTTTGAACACAAAAAGAGGAAGTTGTACCAGAGTTAATGAATTTTCATCTCACTATTATTTATATGGGAAAAATAAGAAGTAATTAATACCTTAGTTATGAGGATTTACATATCTATTTAAGGTTCTTCATTTCATGGGGTTTGCAATTCAAATATTACCAATGTGGAAAGGGTTTTTTGATACAATATCATTGTTTATCGAGATTGTTTATGATTATGATTATGATGATGAAATATTATGATATATCTATAAATAAAATCATGATTTTATATTCATCTAACTATTTATTTTTAATTCATCTTTTAATTTTATTTTTCTCACCTTAGTTACTCAAGATATCAAAAAAATATTTGTAAGGAAAATCAATGTTATTTCTCTCTTCAGTTAGAAAACATTTTTCTTTCATATCTGTGTTTTCTAAAAAAAATTAAATATGGTTTTTACAAATTTCCTATAATTTCATAACATTATTTTTAACCATGTTTTACTTTTTAATAATAAAATAAAATGAATCTTCATATAATTTTATAAATGAGGTACTTTTGGAGTTTTTTTTCCAAAAATGTGAAAGGAATTTTCCTTTAGAATTTCCTAATACCATAATAGCTCAATGATTTTAAGATCCATATATAATTTTCCAAGTTTATTTTTAAATAAACTATTCTCCATTATATTTTAAAAATATTGTTTTTTTAAAGTGACTTTAAAAGTGGAAAAGTCATTTTCATAAATAAATATTTCAGTGATATTTTAATAAAATTTCCATATATGTTAAAATCAATAGATGTTATTTATACTTTACTAGGGATATGTTTCAATGATACCATTATAACTAATTATATAGATTGTTAATGGTTATGTTGATGATATTTTTATGAAACCAATTTATTTTCCATTAGTTATGTTATGATGAACTGATGAAATGTTTATGAAACCCATTTTCTTTACATGAGTTATAATGTGATGATATGATGAAATTTTTATGGTGTTATGGAACACATATGTATGATTTTAATTACTTTTCCAAAAAAAATTATGGTTTTAGTTATGTTATGGGTTGTTACATTATAAACCTAGGATGGGGGATACATTATAAACAATGATTGTTGTTACATTATACCCTAGGATGGTGGTTACGTTAGAACTAAGGCTGGTGGTCATGTTATAATAGAGGATGGGTGGTCCTAGAATTATACACTCTGATAATGCATTGCGTAATGATTTTTATCTCATTAGATAAATATTACTTGAATGGGGAATGTACCAAAGTCAATAAGGTATTTTTTCCACTATGATATTCTTGGGATTTAAGCTTGACTACTATGATGGAATGGGGTGTGAACCAAATAAACTATGGTATTCTTGGAAATGCTCCTTTAATACCAAGGAAATGATATTCTATTCTTATCCAAAAATTATACATTCTATGAAAATGTTATTCTCTCATGGACTATGTTAATTTATTCATTTATGATTCATATCTTACGAACAGAAAGGATTTATGCTATTAATCAAGATTATGATCTTTGATATGTATTGTATGGTATTAAAATGTTATTCTTAGGTTCTCATACCCATATTATTATGTTAAGTTTAAGTGACTATTAATATATAACTTATTTACCCTTATTGATCATTTCCACTCAACCTTTCTTTTATTTTAACTCCCTGTGTTATGAAAAATGATTTTTATATGATGTGTCTATGATGGGTCTAGTCATGATGAAAATAATGGGAGGAACTTATGAACAAGTTATTTATGTTTACTAATTTGAAAATATACTATAAATATGAGATTATGGTGTTGATTATAGTGTTATCTAAGGAATATTTATCTAATAATATTTAATATATATGAACAAAAACTAAGGATTGGTATATGTTTTTTCCTTCACTTCGTACACATTGGGTGTTCTCGAAGCCTTTCATTTTTGTGATGAGACCTCACATACACTAGGTTTCTCCACCTATTACACTCATATAGTAATTCATTTCAATACCATATCCCGTAAACATGATATACATTTATACAGTGTCCAACTTAGTAATATGTTTGTGATGATTCCTTTTATTAAAGGATATGTAGTGATATTTAGATCACTTATCATGGATCTAGCTGGAATTTTAATCCATTTCCATTTTCTATACCACCCTAACACTTTGGTCCCAAAAATCATGTTAGGTTATCCCTCATTGATATTTTTTAGGATTATAAGTCCCCATTTAGTTCAATTCTCATATCCATCCCACTATTTACGACCCAAAATTCACATTAGGTTCTATAATAGTTGTAAATTAGGTAAAAACCATCATCATACCCATGTGTATAAACCAGATCTATATATCTGTCTTTTATAATGACTATTAATAGATTTATTCCTATTAAATTATACATAGTGATGTATAAACTATCTTTCTCGAACTCAGATAAAAATTTATTTCCACTTCCATTCCCATTTAATGTCCCAAAGAAGACCAATATTGGTCAACATTGGATTGGAGTATTCAAATAAACTTCTAAATATATTCTCCCCATATTCCACATTATATACCTTAAGTGTTTGGATCACCATAAAAATTTCAAGGTTATTGGTAATGAGTATGTGACTCCAAGAATAGTACCTCTACATGGTAATGATATTTTTTGCATATATGGCATGTTAACTAGAGGCATATTTTTTATACTGAGGAGAAAGACCACTTACACCACATTCCCTAAACAATATTTTCATGGAAACATTCACTATAATTTATTCAGCAGTCATCCATGAAATGCCTATTTCATTTCATCACATATCGAGTTATGATTTATATTGATCTTATTCCTTGTTTATGGATATTGAAGCACTAATAGATCTTAATCCCTAATTAGGTTTTTATATTCCACATCTAATTTGTCTAAGCACTAGGAAATTAAACTATGTGCAGTATTTTCTACACAAGTTTTAATATATAGGTGTTGAGACCTCATTCATGCATAATAGATTTTACACTTACCACTAGTTGTGTAACCTCATTTTTCCTTATCTAACCAACCATTAACTATTGATTCATTATTTTGAGCACTATAACCATAATCTATATACACCCTTATTTGAGTTCATCTATACTGATATGACACCTTACTCATTCATGTAATGTTTTCAGCTAGAACTTACTTTTAATGGACCAACTCACATTTTTTCGGTCCAAGAATAATGACCATAAATGACATGTACCCATCCTTGATATCATTTGGATGGGTGTAATTTTCAGTACTAAATGTATACATATTTTAATATTTATACTTCATATTTATTGTTTACGAAAGGCTGAATTTGGTATTTAGTTGTTTAAAGATGTATTCTTTTCGTATCTTAAGAAGAAACTATCCAAGATAAATTTAAAACTTTATATCTAACTATATTTTATTTTTAAAAATTATTTTTATGCATATATTTTTCAAATATTAATTTATTTGTTTTATATTTAAAAAATTTTTTACATTCAAATTATGATATTTTTCATATAAATATAAAAGTGTCTTATCTTAAAAATTTCTATAATTTGGATATTTTTTATAGGTAATAATGAGTCGAAGTTGGATTACGACACATCAGATGAGTAATGAATATGAGGAAGGTGTTGATGCCTTTTTGTAATTTTCTAAAAAAAATGTTCCAAGCAGTAATTATTTTTTTTTCTATCCATGCTTGAAATGTTTGAATATGAATAAGTTGAAAAGTAGAGAGATCAATGATCATCATATTTTTCATGGTTTTAATTCGAGTTACAACCCTTTGATTTGGCATGGTGAAACTGGACAGAATGTCACATCTACTGATTATGATGATTTTCAAGATGGTAACTCTAACGGAATTGAAGAAATGATTCATTATATTGCAGCATAAAAAATTGAGATAGAACCGACAATTGCGCGTCTATATGGTGATGCTGAAAAACAATTGTATCCTGGTCGTACGGAATTTATGATTTTTTCAGTGGTGTTAAGATTGATTAATCTGAAGACAAAACATGGATGGAGTGATAGATGTTTTATAGAGATGCTGCAATTGTTGAAATACATTCTTCCAAAAGACAACGATCTTCTAGATTCACATTATAAGGAAAAGAAAATATTATGCTCGATGGGATTGGGATACATGAAAATATACGTATGTCCAAATGACAGTATGATATATAGGAAGGAGTATGAATTTTTGTCAGAGTGTCATATATTTGGGACATCACAATATAAGTTGAAAGAAAAATCACAGGCTGAAGTAGATATTACAGAGATCCCTACCAACATATTTTGGTATCTTCTTATAATTCATCTTTTGAAAAGTTTATTTTCTAATTCACATGATGCAAAATGGTTAATATGGAATGCTGATGAGCATATATGTGATGGAGAAATACGCCATCGAGCTGATTATCAACAATGGAAGAAAATTGATGTGTAGTATCCTATATTTGGAAATGAAATTATAAATCTAATACTTGGGTTGTGCACATATGGAATGAATCCATACCAAACCCTCAGTAGCACACATAGTTCATGGCCTATTTTATTGGTAATTTACAACCTATCTCCTAAAGTTTGTATGAAGTGAAAATATGTCATGTTGAGTATAATGATCTCTGGTCCGAAGTAACCTGGAAATGATATTGATGTGTTATTGTCACCATAGATTGATGATTTGAAACTTTTATGGTAGGATGATATTAGGGTGTATGATTCTTATAAAATGGAATATTTTCAAATGCATGCAGGGATTATGTTCACAATAAATGAGTTCCGTGCATATGTAAATTTTTATGGATACAATGTTAAGGGTCCAAAAGCATGTCCAATTTGAAAAAATCAGACTTTATATTGTCAATTGCATCATGGGAGGAAAACAGTATACATGGGTCATTGAATGTTTTTTATCTATGGATCACTCTTATAGAATACTAAAAAAGGCATTCAATGACTCACAATAATATGATATTTCTCTAAAACCATTATCCCCTGATGTGTATTTTGAGAGGGTACAAAACATTGATGTGACATTGGGAAAGACACATAAATTTGGTAAGGATAAACATATTTGGAAGAAAAAGCCAATATTTTTTGAGCTACCATATTGGAGATGTCATTAATTGAAACATAATATTGATGTCATGCACCTGGAGAAGAATATCTATGATAGTTTGATTGATACGTTATTATATATTAAAAGAAAGACTAAATACGGGTTGAATGAAAGATTAGACTTATTAGCAATGGGAATACATTTGGAGTTATCTCCCACTCATAATTGAAGATGAACATTTCTTCCCCCGGCTTGTCATACATTATCCAAGAGGGAGAAAACTAGCTTTTGTCAGTGTATTCATGATATCAAAGTGACTCAAGTTTATTCCTAAAATTTTGTTTCTTTGAAGGATTTGAAGTTGATAGGTATGAAATCTCATGATTTTCACATCATTATGCAACATTTTCTACCAGTTTCATTGCGTGGCATATTGCTAATCCATGTTTGAAAGACTATAATAAAGTTGTGTTATTTTTTCAATTCAATTTGTAATAAGGTGATTGATTTGAATGATTTGAACATTTTGGAAAAGGATTCAATTTTTATACTTTGTCAATTGGAAATGTATTTTCCTCCATATATTTTTAAAATAATGGTGCATTTAATGGTTCATCTAGTTCGAGAAATAAAACTTTTTGGACCTGTATATCTTTGTTGGTTGTATCCTTTTGAAAGGTATATGAAAATATTGAAGGGGTATGTTTTGAAACCATATCGAACTAAAGCCTCTATTATTGAAAAGTATATATATGAGGAGGTTTCAGAGTTTTGTACAAGCTACTTGGCTGCGGTGGAGCACATAGGTTTGCCTCCATATCGCAATGAATGAGTTAATAATGAGGGAAAGGTGATTCATGGCTTGAAAGTCAAATCGTTGTCAAATGAACAGATGAAGAAGGTAGAATTATAAATCCTAGATAACATAGCTAATGCTCAACTGTATATCACATTGCATATTAATGAGTTAAATCAATGTTATCCAAAGAAGAAAGAAATGTGGATTTTGAATGAGCGCAACAAAACTTTTTTTCCATGGTCTAAAAAGACATTGCATGGTAGATCAGATGTATTAGAAAAATTTATATGGTTAGTGAGTGGTCCATGTTTATATGTGATAAAATGGTCTAAGTATGAAATTAATGGCTCTACATTTCATATGAAATCTCAAGACAAGATAAGTGCAGTTCTGAATAGTAGTGTATTGGTGTTTGTAGAAGCAATGCATTTTTCATGTTCTAAAGACTAAAACCCAATTTCTACATCAAGTTCATATTATGGAGTCCTTGAATAAATATGGGAGGTTGATTACTTTAAAATGAATGTTCTTATTTTTAACTGCAAATGGTTTATCGGTAACAAAAATGTTAGACACAATGAATTTGGAATGACAATTGTTAATCAAAATAGATTGGAAGACACATCAGATTCTTTTATAATGGAATAACATGAAAAAACGATGTTTTATGTAGTTGATAAATCATATATGTAGTGGTCTGTTATTTTACAAGGGAAAAACAAAACCTTGGCAAGGATCAACTTGATGAAGATATTGATTTATGTGAGATCCTTAACTCCATGGAATGATTAGCAGAAAATAATGATGAGCATGTTGAAGACATGGTTTGTTCCATAAGTAATGATCATGATGAAGGAATTTGGGAGAACAATCCATTTTTACATTCCTAATATTACAGGTATCATATGTTTATTGGTTGTTTATATTTATTATTTTCATAAAATGTTAGAAATATTTGTTTATTTTAATTTTTATTAGTTTAGTTTATCATGTTTACCATTACATAACTTATATATCTATTGATTTTGTAGAATGAAAATTACTTTACCATGTTTACCATGTTCACCATAGTTTACCATTACGTAAATTATATATTTATTGATTTTGTTGACTGAAAATTACACTACCATGTTTTCTATGTTTACTATCTTTACCATTGTTTAACATGCTTACCATATTTACCATGTTTACCATGTTTACCATATTTTACCAGAGTTTACCTTTACTTAGCTTATATATTTATTGATTTTTTTGAATGACAATTAAACTACCATGTTTACCATATTTATCATCTTTACCATTTTTTAACATTCTTACCATATTTACCATGTTTACTATTACGTACCTTATTTCAGTTTTCCATTTATTGTTTATATTAGTATTTTAATATTTCAATTTTTATATTTGTGAACTAATGTTTTCTTTTTGATTTTAAGGATAATGATAGATCAATCAGTTGATCAACCACATGTTTTTGGAGATGAGAATCATGACCATACCTCTGGGGAGGAACATTCACATGCTCCACTTGATGTTCCCCAATCTTCCTCATGTGTTCCTATAATGATAAAGAAGAGTTCAAGAGTTGGTAAACTGAACTGCAAACATTTACCAAAATTATCACTTGCCCGTAGCCAGGACCAAAGGATACTCATTGAGTTTTATGATGCTGATATTCCTAAGGTCCAAATGTAAAATATTTTCAGAGTTCTGTATCAACTCTGGGTAAAGGAAAAGTAATAATTTTGTATGATGACTGGAGAATTGTGGACAAAGTGACACTACTGGAAAACTGCCCTATACCCATGGTTTTTTTGAAAACCATGGGTATAGGGCTAATATGGGAACCTATACCCAAGGTTTGGCAAAAATCTATGGGTATATATTTTTTTTGAAGACCTATACCCACAGCTTTGAAAAACCGTGGGTATTGGTGTTTTTTTTTCAAGACCTATACCCACGGTTTTGTTAAAATTGTGGGTATAGGAGTTTTTCCGAAGACCTATACCCACGGTTCCTTGAAACTGTGGGAGTTGGTTTTTTTGAAGACCTATGCCCACAGTTATCTAAAACCGTGGGTATATCTTTGCTGCGTTATTGTGGGTATAAAGAAATTGCACAGGACACAAAATTTATTTGGAAAGAAAAAAATTTCTATTAGTATATTTACAGAAATACAAATAGAAATGCATATAGTACCTTTAGTCTGGATGGTGAGTTTGTGTACCTATAGTCTTCTAGTTTGGTGTTCTATTTCGCATTCAGTTTTTTATTTGAGAAATAAATTTTATTAATATAATTAAATAAATGTATCAATATATATATACAGAAAATGTTTCTTGCATAGTTGGTTAAGCATGAGTTTTGTATGCTGCAGGTCTCAGTTTCGATCCGTGCTTTCAATACTTTTAGATACGTGATATTGAATTAATATAATACCACAAATATATATATATATATACCAGAAGTGGAATCTGCTGGGTTGGTTAAAGAACTTCGGTCCCCTGTTGGGTGTCGCGGGTTCAAAACTAGCAGACTGCTTGTTTTTAAAAAATGAAATCCCCACAGTTTTCAAACCGTGGGGTATTTCGTTACGAGCGTGTCCATGTGCATGCCACACTGGTGGCCATCCTATTCCCACAGTTTCTCCAAACCGTGGGTATAAATAAAAACCCTATCCCGACGCCACATAGCGCCATGGTTCCCAAAACCGTGGGTACAACATATACCCACGGTTTTTGGGGCTATACCCACGGTTTTGAACCATGGGTATAGAGCAGTTTTCTAGTAGTGTGATAATATATCAGTTGTGGGAGATGATTTTGGTAAGATATTATTCTATTTTGTGACTAATCTTTAAAGGTTTCTAGTATAATATGTTTTACCTATTTTTTATCAGATGACATTTGATATTCTTGACACTAGAGGAGTCAGGAGGAAATGTTTATCGATGGCTGCAAAAAGATTGAGGGCTTTCAAATCAAGCCTCACATCTGATTTCATTTTTGGTCATAGGAATCATGAAAATATATGTCATATATATGCTTTCATAGATGAAGACACATGGATAAAAGTTTTTGAAATTAGAAGAAAATATTCACTTTTGGTGTGGGTAATGAAAACTTTTATAATATTTCTTATATAAATGATATTATTAATTTTTTGTTAATGATTTATCACTCTTAATTTACAAAAAACAAGGACATCTCATCAAGAGATCTAATCTAAAAATGTATACCCTCATAGTTTATCTTGGGGATGGTATACATTTTTCGAAGAACAAATGATGGTGGAAAAATTACAAAAACTGAGAGCTGAGTCTTTGAGATCTAAAGATGTTTCCCCACCATCCCCTCCATCTAGACATGAAAAATGGAAGAGAGATCAGATGGGAAAAAAGGGGAAATATCTTTCATAAGAATCGAGAATCATAGCTGAGAGTATTTTAAGATATTTATTTTATTTATATAAGTTAATTATATTATTTATATAATTTTAATCATTACAGTAATGTTCAATTAATTAATAAAAGAATCTATTGAGGAGTAGAGCTCAAAGGGGGTATTTACAGTTGCTGGGAGGCAAGATATTTTATTTGCAACATTGGGAAAGCCCAAAAACTCCAGTCATGTATGAGGATATCCGATGGGTGTATCAGAATGAAAAGTGCTTCCATGTTCTTCAACTTCTTCCATTGTGGGTGTTTATAAAAAAAATAAACCTTGAATGATGAAGTTCATAATATCAATGAGACGGTGGAGGAGACAATTAGAGAGTCGATACAGTATATGTTTGAGGACATGCAAAGGCAATTTCAGAATGTTTCTCCCACTCCTCCACCTCCTCTAGCAGACCCCATTATTTATCCTCCACCTCTGCTAGT
Source organism: Viscum album (assembly GCA_963277665.1). NCBI lineage: Eukaryota > Viridiplantae > Streptophyta > Magnoliopsida > Santalales > Viscaceae > Viscum > Viscum album. The sequence goes on from OY728154.1 coordinate 115,335,288, forward strand.
AGCTCCCACTCCCTCACCTCAGCCTCCTGACCCCATTTTTTTTACCATACTCCTCCGTTATAGCTTCCTACTTATTTTGAGTTGTATGTTGATGATCCTTACCATCATATAGTTTCATATAGGCTGCTATATTGTATATGAGATACAGTTCATCATCAACATTTAGAGGTAGAGCATAATAGGGTCGCTATACAAGATATTATAGATAGTTTAGCTCAAGCTACAATACCTACAAATGAGGTGAAGACAATTAGACATAGTATCAACCACATTTTTTTGTCCATCGGTACTTTTTCCACTCATTACCATAGAGGTATCTTTGTTATATATTTTATCTTCTTTTTTATTAAAGCTATTTTGACATTTGAAAACTAATTATTTTTCTATTTATTTTTACAGGAATACTTTAATGGTAAAGAAATACATTATAGAAAACAACAAAGAAAAATGGCTGTGACATCAGATATAGATTCTATTAGTCTTGACATATTGTAAAGAAATTCAAATATGTTGGCTGATCATTAGGAGTTTCCAATGGAAGCTCATTTTTGTAGATGTGGAATAAATGTGGGGATTGTGAAAAATGATATCATAGAGCTTGTTACGAGAGATAAGTTGGGAATTAATGTGGTGAAATTTTTTTCCCTGTAAGTCTGAACACCTTTCCCTGTGTTATATTTATTAAAAATGTATACATATGTATATTTTTTGTTAGGTATATTTATAACATGTGTGAGAATAATGAGCGGACAGATGTATATGGATTCAAGGACCTGCATTTGATTTCCCCTAAAGCAAATGTATTGGATGAGGAACAAAGAACACTTTATATTGCTGAATGATTTGAACAGAATATAATCAAGTAATGTTGAATGATTCCTTTTGGTGAGAGGGAGGAAACATATATCTGGAAAGTGTTCATTATCATTTAACATAAAAAACTAGTAACCTTAAATTTTCTTTTATATCAGTGGTCATTGGATGTTAGGTGTTTTCTGTCTAAGAGAGAAAACACTTTATTGGATATGCTCTATCCATGGAGATGTGCAGGGCAGTTTTAAGAATATGTTGGAAAAGTAAGTTATAATTTCTTAATAATTTATATTATAATGTGTGTTAAATTTATCCCATTCATATTTTTTTCTAAAAGGGGATGGGTCTACCTTCAAAAGAACACAAGGAAAAAGTGTGCTAAGATCAAATATGTAAAAGTAAAGGTATATATTGATTTATAATTTTTACTTTTCGATGTATTACATAAAAATGATATTTTGAATTGACACTCATTTAAACAGAATTTTCATGAACAATAAGGCGTTGTTGAATGCAGATATTACATGTTAATATTTATTTATGAAATAATTACAACTGGAACACTAGTGAAGTTTGACCTTGTAAGATTTCATTATAAACATTGCCATAATATTTCATTTGATTTATTCCTTATTCATTTTAACTACCGTCCTTTTAATTTGGAGTTATTTTATGACCCTCAACCCTATAGTGCTCAAGAGGTTAAACACTTACAAGTGGAATGGTCCAATTATATTATAGGTTTGATTGGATATTAGTTTGTTTGTAGTGTAAAATGTAATTTTAAATATTGTAATTATAATTGTGTATTTCATAGTTGTTTTGGTTGAATTTAGGTTTTTTAGTTTACATTGTATGTTTTGAATGTTATATACGTGAATGTTTAATTTTTCTCTGGTTCTTCTTGTTTTGGTCAAGTTCTGATGATTTTATGGTATGGATTCTGGTCTGGTTTTGGTCTGCTTCTAGTATGGGTTCTGGTTGTTTCACAATTTGGCAGAGCATAGTAATGGTTTCATGGGGGTGGGTCTATCCAAGGGGGTGTCTAAGGGGTTGGGGGTGTCTCGGGGGTGGGGGTGTCTAGGTGGGGGGGGGGGGGGGGCTATCCATGGGGGTGGGGGTGGTGTCTAGGGGTGGGAGGGTGTCCAAGGGTGTAGGGGGTGGGAGGGTGTCCAGGGGGTGGGTGGATGTCTAAGGGGTTGGGAGGGTGTCCTAGGGTGTAGGGGGTGTGACGGTGTCTAAGGGGGTGGGGTGATGTACAGGCGGTGGGGGGGGGGGGGGGGGTTGTCCAGGGGGATGGGAGGGCTATCCAGGGGGTGGGCGGATGTCCACGGGGGTGGGGGGCCTATCCGGGGGGGGGGGGAGTGTCCAGGGGGTGGGTGGGGTGTCCAGGGTGGTGGTGGTGTCTCGAGGGCGGGGAGTTGTCTGGGGGGTGGGCGGTGTCCAAGGGGTGAGCAGATGTCCAAGGGGGTGGGGGGCCTGTCTAGGGGGGGGGGTGTCCAAGGGGTGGGAGGATGTCCATGGTGGTGGGGGCCTATCCAGTGGTGTGGGGTAGTGTCTGGGGGGGTGTCGAGGGAGTGGTGGGGGGGGGGGGGGCTCTTCTAGGGGTTGGGGGTGTCTAGGGGGTGGCAGGCCTGCCAAGGGGGTGGGGGGCTGGGTGTCCAAGGTGTGGGAGGATGTCCACGGGGGTGGGGGGAATCTCAAGGGGGTGTGGGGATGTACAGGGGGTGGGAGGGTGTCCAGGGGGTTGTGGGGGGGGGGGTGTCCAGTAGGGTGGGGTGGTGTCCAGGTGGTGGGGGGCTGTTCAAGGGGTGGGAGGTGGGGTGTCCAGGGGGTGGGGGTGTCCATGGGGTGGGGGTATCTAGGGGGGTTGGGGGTGTCCAGGGGTGTGTGCAGTGGGGTGGGGTGGTGTCCAGTGGGTAGGAGGGTGTTCAGGGGTGGGGGGTGGGGGATGTCATGGGGGTGGGAGGGTGTCCAAGGGGTTGTGAGTTGGGGGGGGGGTGTCCAGTGGGGTGCGAGAGCTGTCCATGGGGGTAGGGGTTGTCTAAGGGGTTTTAGGTTTTTTTAGTTGACATTGGAAGTTTTTATTGTTATTTATGTGAATGTTTAATTTTTATTTGGTTCTTCTTATTTTTTTCTAGTTTTGATGATTTTATGGTATGTATTATGGTTTGGTTTTGGTCTTGTTTTGGTCATTTTTCTTCTTATTTCAGGTCTTCTTTGGCAGAGCATAGTAATGGTTGAACGATTTTATAAAAAAAATGTTTTTTATGTGGGTTATAAAATAACCGACATAATAAATGCATGGAAATAGTGTTTCACATCGGTTATTAAATAACTGAAGTAGTATATAGGTTTTCACGTTAGTTAAACAATAACTGATTTGAATAACGCTTCCTAGGCAGGTTTTTACGTCGACTATTTTATAACTGATGTAATAAATTAATGGGAATGCTTTTTTACACTGGGTATTTAATAACCGATGTAGTATATAGGTTTTCACGTCGGTTAAAAAATAATAGATGTAAAAAACCTCTTCACATCCTGGTTTATCACGTTACTTATGATAATAACCGATGTTATAAACTTGTTTTTCATGTTAGGTTTTTAATGAACAAGGAGAAAAATACTTCCTAGGAATAGTTCATTACGTCAGTTATTAGATAACTGACGTAATAAACGATATACCACATCTGTTATTTTAAAACCGATGTGATAAATTACTACTGAGAAGAATTTTCCACATTGGTTTTTTAGGAACCGACGTGAAAAATGATTCATATTTATGTTTTTTACGTAAGTTTTAAAATAACTGATGTAAAAAATAATATTTATAATGTCTTCTATAATAATTTCAGCCAAAAACCGATGAAAAAAATAATCAATGTAAAAAACATTTTCTTCACTAGTGTATTATTGAATTATTTTAATTAAATATATATATTATATAGGTAATAAAATGTTTTAAAATTCATTTAATATTTTTATGGTATTGGGATGATAATAGACAAAGTTTTATTCTTAAAATTATATTTTTTCTAAAAATCTATTTTTATCAAATGGTTCATACTTTGTTTAAAATTAAGTTCTACCAATTATTTGAATTGAATTTGATAAAATGGGTTCTATATTTCGGATTCATAGGTCCATCTTTGGTAAATAGGTCACTTTTATTTTTGGTTAACATGAATAGTAACCTTTGTAGAATTTACCACCCGGATAAAGGGTCAATCATGTTAACCTAGGTTAAATCTAGGTGATAAGGCTATAATTTTTCATCATAAATATTATTAGTCGAAGTGAACTAGAACCTTATCACCTTATTCTAGAAATTTAATTATTAAAGGGACATGTTTCTTTTTAAATTAAATATATAATATTTAATTCAAATAACATTACAAAATTTCACTCTCTTTGTTTTAAATATGCCTTATATATCCATATAGGGTAAAAGGAAAGTTAAGAACCAATATAAGTTCCTATTTTGAGCTTTTTAAAATTATTTGCATGATATAAATTATTTTCTAATTTTTATGAATTATAAAATCACCTTAAATTCTCTTACAACACCAATGTAATATTTCTCAAACAATTATGAGAATTATAGTCAATCATTTTAAAAATATTAAAATTAACATATTTTGAGTTAGTTAAAGTATGAAACAAATTTTTTAGGAGAATATAACATATTAGTGTCCTGGTAAATTATTATATTGATATTCCTACTTTGTATTTAGGAATTTTAAGTAAAACTAAATTAATAGTGTCAAAATTTTGAATAATAATATTTTATGTATTCAATATATTATTAAATTACATAAAATTTAAAAAAATTAAAAGAGTAAAATGGGGATAAGATATAGTTTAAAATAGAATCACTCTCCCTTTTTTAGTTCATTTTGAATCATTTAAATTATTAATGAATTTACAATATTTTAATCTAGTAAGAAATACCATGAATTCCCCTCAACTCAATTATTAAAGGGAACCCCTCCTTTCTCATTTTCACACCACATTGAGACTTCTAGCTCAACCAACCTCTATCAAGTTATCTTCTCTAGTTCCCTAAACACATTTTAGATGTGTTGTTATATCTAAAAGGCTAAAAACTATTTCCATTAGTAGGATATCTAAATGAGGTTTTCAAAGAAGAGGAGGTATGAACACATACAAAGGAACTTGGACCTAAGGTAATGGATTTTCATCTCACTATTATTTTCATGGGACACATACCACATTGACCACTTATTTCTATTATATAGTATATATACTTCTCATTAATTTATTCTATGATTCATATTTTAAAAGTTATTGGGATTTAGATATTCAACTAAGATTTTTTCTTTCATGGAGCATACAATTAAAAAGTAACAAAGTAGTCAGTGTTTTGTGATACAATCTCATTATTTATCAAGAAATTTTATGATTATGATTCTTGATGATGAAAATATATGATCGGTTTCTTTAGAAACTCATGAATTTTATTCTCCTTTATTTATTTCATGAGAATGAATTTTACCTTAAATTTTTCTCACCTTAAGTATTCAAGAGATAAAAAATTTGTTTAAAATGAAAATGAGCATTATTTATTTATTTGGTTTAAAAATCATTTTCTTCGATATCTATATATTCTTGGAATGTTTTAAAAAAAGTTTTTACTATTTTAACATGATTTTTAAAGTTATTTTTAACAATATTAATTTTTTTAAAATTGTTTAAAATAAATCTTCTTTTAATTTTCCAAACAAGTTATTTTTTGACATTTTAGAAAGAAAATGTGAATGAAATGTTTTTTTAAATTATAACACATAAATGGAATTTTTTTCCATTATAACTGGTAAATGTTTTGAGGTTTACATTAAATGTATCAAATTATCATTTCAAAGAAATAAATTTCAATAATATTTTATAAATATTAGTATTTTTTATATTTTTTTCAAAGTTGAAAGATTATTTTCCTCAAGAAATCTTTTTGTGATCATTTAAAGAAATTTTTATCTATTATACCATACATTGATGTTATTTATGATTTAATTGGGATATTATCTAATGATTTCATTATTACTCTTTATATGGATGGTTAATTGTTATGTTCGTGAGATGTTTAAAAAACCCATTTATTTTCGATGGGTAATATAATGATGAATTGATGAAATGTGTATGAAACTGGTTTTCAACACACGGGTAATGATGTGATTATATGAATAATGTTTTATGATCTTCTGCCAAGAATTTGTATTATTGTCATTATGATATGGGTGGTTACAATATAAACTAATGATGTTGGTTATGTTATAACCAAAGATATTGGATATGGTATAACCCAGGATGTTTGTTATGTTATAACCATGGATAGTGATCACACATTACCAGGGACGGGTGGACCAAGAATTATATACCCCTAGAATAAGTTGGGTAATGATATATTTATCATGAGATAAATTGTACTAGAAATGGTTTTAAACCTTGTTTAGTAATGCAAATTTTCCACTATGATAGTCTTGGGAGTGAACATTGACTACTATAATGGAATGGGTAGGAAACACAATCCACTATGATTGTCTAGGCACTGATAATTAACTACTAAGGATATTATTTTCTATGATTATTCCACAATTCATTATCTTATCTTAATGTTATTCTATCATGATTTATATTAATTGATTCATTTTTTATTTTTATCTTATAAACATCCAAGATTTATGACATGAATTAATATTAGGATATTTTATATGAAAGGTATGGTTTTAAAATGTTATTCTCGTATTCTCATGCCCTTATAACCATGTTATGTTTAATCACTCATTAATATCTCACTTATTCTGCATTACTTAGCATTTGGGATCACCCTTTATTATTTTTCATTTTTCCAGGTTATGTAGAATATTTTTAAGTATAATATATTTAAGAGGGGTTCTTGTTATAAAGAACTCAATGCGAGATACTTATGAACAAGTTCCTTATATGTCATAGTTTCAAAATATATGAAAGGTATATGATTTTGAGGTAGATCATAATTTTATGTAATCAATATTCATATAAAAAGATGTTATATATACTTTATTAATAGTATGGTTCATTATAGTTTAAATTAGAGAATGGTTTAGTAAAACTTTGGAATCTAGGATGTGAAAACCATAGTGAGAACCTTATGGATTAGTTTAAGTATAGTATACAATCCTACATAATTTGTAGTTACCATGGATAAATTAGGTTAAACCTATGGTTTCATGATTGAGAATTCTTAAAAATTATATTTCATGATGGAGTGGTCTTCTACTATGTTTATTGTTTCTAACATTTTGAATTTTTTTGTTTAAGTCAATGTATAGAACTAGAAGACATCGTACGAAATATTTTTGTGATGGAGAAGGAAATGATTTTCCACCTAAGCAAACAAATTCTATGGGAGTTAGAATACAAAATATTATTGTTGTTATCATGTAACTTTCTTAAGAAATGAATTATTATAATCTTCCAAATTATCAAAGAAATGAAAAATGTACTATATAACATTTTATGAAGAAATATCCACCTTCTATTAGGGGATCTTCTGATCCACTACTGGCTGAGTGATGGATCTTCACCATTGAGAAAATATTTTATATTCTCTAGTGCTCAGAAAATGAATAAATTATAATATAATTTTTTCTTTTAAAAGGTTAATTAGATAAATTTGTGGAATATTTTCATGAATATGAGTTAAGAGGTTGAAATTGAATCAAATAAATAGGTTGGGTTTATGAAAATATTTTTCAGTAAGTACCTCCCTAGTATTTTAAATACAAGGATAGATAATGAATTTCTTGATCCTAATAAGAAGGATGATGGATATATTATAACCTAGGAAGATATTATTATAATAAATAAAATGTATGATTCTACATTAATCATCAGACCTGACAATAAATTCGATCATTTATTTGGTGGCGTAAAACAATCACTCCAAAAGGAATTAACTAGAAGAGAATTTAGTAGCCATGATGAAATCATTTGAATTGGAGTCAAGGTTGAGATAGAAATTGGATATTACCACCATTCACAATGTTTTGATAAGAAACGGAAGATCAAGACTCAAGAGAACTCAAATAAATCACATGGTGGGATGAAATATTTTTCACATACATGTATGAATTGTGGATGTAAACAACATCACAAATGCACGAGTGAAACTAAAATGTGTTCTAAATGTGAGAAGGCTGGTCCTTGAGCTATTAAATTAATAAAATAGTGAAAAGGATATTTGATACAATAGATGAAAGGAAGATTCTAACTAATTCACAACACATGATGTAATGAATCAAATGAATGTATTTTGATCTTTATGATAACTAATGCATGGATTTGATTTTTTTGATCAATGTCAATAGAATCCTAAACCCAATGAATAAGGGAAATATTTTTTTATCATAACTTCCGAAATGTTTTTTGATAATGATGTGGTGAAATTTAATCTTATCATCCACTCTATAATACTTATTGTCTTATTTTATTCTATCTCTATCCACTCTTTAATATCAAATGAATTTGAAAACGCTATTCAATTCCAAGCATAATGATAAGATTTTGATTTATCATAGAAAACTACTCATGGTACAATTGTCGAATATCATGTCTATAGTTCTTCACTAATTGATGTTTGTGGGAAAGTTCTCCTTGTAAATATTTTCATTATCCCTTGTGTTGAATTTTATGGGATTCTAGACATGGATGAGATTCATTTATATGAATCCCATATCAATTTCTGAGAAAGGGAGGCCAAATTTTATTTTCCAAATGAACCCATTCTAATTTATTAGTGTAAAGATAAATATGAACTCCTAAGGAAAGTGAAATCCATTATATGGTTCCTGATTCATATTCAATTTTTTTTACCATAGATGGTTGGGGAGAAACATAGAATCGAATATATGCCAATTGTGTAGGATATTGTTGATGTATTTTTGGAAGAATATTCTTTTCTTCAACCAAATCATGAAGTTAATTTATCAATATAACTCATACATGTTTCACTACATATTTCAATAAATCCATATAGAATTTTCATGATTGAGTTGTTGGAATTAAACATGCTAATCCAAGATAATATTTAAAGGGGATCCTTTCATCCAAGATCATCACCTTGGGGTGGACCTATTCTTTTAGTTAAGAAGAAAGATTGATCAATTTGATTCTACATTAATTATCAAGAACTAAACAAGATCACTATCAAGAATAGGTATCCTCTATCCCATATTGATTACTTATTTGATAAATTTCTCAGATCTCAATAATTTTCAAAGATTGAGTTTTATTTTTGATATTATCAATTGAAGTTCGAAAAAGAGAGTATACCCGAGATGGTATTCTGAGAAAATAATGGACACTATGAATTCATAGTGATTCAATTTAGTCTTATAAATTCCCTAACTATATTTATTAATTTAATGAGTACATTATTTAGATATTACCTTGATCATTTTGTGTTAGTATTTATAGATAGTATTTTTATATATTCTAAGGGTAAGGAAGATCATGAATATCACTTAAGGATTTTGAAGAACACCCTTAAGAAATACAATATTTATGATAAATTTACAATGCCTAATTTTGGACTTTTGACAGTTTCATTCATGGGTCATATAATCTCAAGTGAGTGTATATCAGCAGATCCTTCAAAAATAGAAGTTATTGAATGTTTTCCCTAACCAACCAGTGTGATTGAGATACCTAGTTTTCTTGGTATGGCTATATTTTATTGGTTTCTTATGGTGAATTAAACATGGGTATCTATTCCACTTATCAATTTAATATTTAATGAATCCATATTCATTTTTGCGTGGATGAATGTGAGGATAATTTTAAGGATATGAAGTGAATTTTGTTCAGTGCACCTATACTTACACTAAATTTTATTAAAGAAGGTTTTGTAATATATAGAAATGAATCTAATAAGGGTCCAGGATGAAATATCATACAAACTTATATGGTGATATATTATGCCTCACACAAATTGATGGTTCATGATTAAAATTTCCTAACTCAATGCTTAGAGTTAGAAGTGGTATTTTTACATTAAAGGTGTGGAGGAATTGTCATTATGGAGAAAGGGGTGATATATATATTGATTATAAAATATTAAAGTATATTTAATCATAGAAATACTTGAATGTGTGCTTGAAAATTTTCTTAGGGCTTATTAATGATTATTACTAGTCAATACATCGCCAAATTTTGAAATCAAACAAGGTGTAAGACTCAATAACTCAAAAGGATCATGTTAGCTTATCTATGATAAGGATCATGAAAGATATGATATTTATTGATTTTTAAAATAAGGATATGATAATATCGATAGAATTTGAAAGATCAAATATTTTTCAAATGATTTTTGAATCATCTATCAATTTGAAGATTAAAGAGGTGCATAAGGAAGATGTGGACGTAAAAAAATTAGAAAAATGGTCATGAGATTAACCTTGGTTGTGATAGGATGATAAGGTTTTTGAACTATTTATGTGTTCCCTCTAATCCAGATTTTAAGAAGGCTATTTTAGATGGGGCACATAGTTTATCATTATCTCTTCATCCTGAAAGTATGAAGATGTATAATTATCTGAAGGTGTATTTATATTGGGAAAACATAAAGAGAGTTATTACTGAGTATGTATCCCAATGCTTGGTATGTCAAAAAGTCAAGTATGAGCGATAAAAGTCTAAGTTTATTTTACAAACATTACCCATGTCATAATAGAAATGGTAAATCATCACTTTGGATTTAGTCATTAAACTAACCAGAAGTTCTAGAGGATGCAAAGGTTTTTACATTGTAGTTGATCTCCTTACAGATTCCACATAGATTATTTCTATTAGAGATGGTTTCTCTCTAGATCAACTCAGTTGGTATACATTAAGGAATTGGTAAGTTTTTATGGAGTATCACATTCTATTATATCTGATTTAGATCCTAGTATTACCTCAATTTTGTGGAGAAGTATCAAACAAGATCTGGATATAGAGATGAGTTTTTGTATGACATATCATCCTCATACATATAGTTGTTCTAAGAGTAGATTTTAAACCCAAATGATATTTTAATGTCTTTTTCTTTGGATTTCAAAGGTGTTTAGGATCAATGCCTTCTTCTAGTTGATTATTCATATTATAATAGATTTTAATCAAGAATTCAAATAGATCCTTATAAATCCATCTATGGAAGGAGGTGAAGAACTCCAATGTTTTGGGATGATTTTGGAGAAGGAAATCTATCGGGACCTGAGCTAGCTAAGAAAAGTATATAGAAATTCAAAGTCATTTTGTATCATATCAAGACGGTTCGGTTTCAATACAGAAGTTATGTATACAATCATCAGTGTGAACTGATTATTAATTTTCTAATAAGTTTATTAGGTGAATGTTTCCATGGAATAAGGTTATGAGAGTCTAAAATAAGATAATGTTGATCCCTGGTTATAATGGTTTTTTCCATATTTGTAATCGAGTATGGATGGTATATTTTCATTTGGTGCATCCACTGAATCTCTCTCAAGTTCATGGTGTGTTCCACATATCTCTCATGAGGAAGTATATAACTAATCTTTAATATGTAATAAAATAAGTTTTTTTACGACTAGAAAATTATATTTCTTATAAATAAAAACAGGTATAAATTTTGGTTCACATAGATAAAGTGCAATGGATCAAGACAACTCACCTGGTGAAATTTCTCCATATAAATCACAAATTCGAAGAAGGTACATGGAAACATGAGGATATAATGAAACGAATATATCATAATTTTTCTATATTATTAATGACTTTAAATGGATAAATTCATTATAATGGGGGATAGAATGTAATACAATGATATTTTATGAAATATATATCTTTTTAAATTAAATTTATTTTTTATATCATGTGTTTCACTTGACCCTGAGTTTAAACGAACCATGAAATACTATTAAATTATTTTTAGGTGATGATTATAACCCATAAATTGGATTATCATGTATGAATATGAATAAATAAATTATGAAAAAATGGTTTCTATATGATGAAAATGAATTTATTAGCTATCAATTAATTATAAATTAGAACAAAAAATCATTTGAATGTAAAAATGAAATATTTTTAAAAAACTATTTTTATGAGCATAATGGAAATTTATATTAATAAATTAAATTATTCACTACTGGTGATAGATTTTAATGAAATATATATTTAATATTTAATAAATTTTTTTAACATTCATTTTATATTTTTTTGGCATTAGATAAGAATAAACCATGTTTTATGCATAATAATATATTTTTCTAAAAATTTGTTTTCATCATGCATTGTGTGCCTATATTAAAATTTATTTCATCCAAATATAGTTATTTATTTTTATTAAATCGATTCCATATTTTGAATCATGAGGTGAAAATTTGGTAAAAATCACCCTTTTAGTTTTTTTCAATATGAATAGTAGCCTTTGTAAAATGCATCACCCTGGTAAAGGGTAAACTATGTTAACCTGGGTTAAAACTAATTGAGAAGACCAAATTTTTTAATCATAATTATTATTTGGATGAATTTAATTCTACCTTTATCACCTTATACTTTTAATTTCATTATTTAAGGGACACTTGACGATGAAAATGACCTATAATATTTAAATCAAATAGAGTTACAAAATTTCACTCTTTTAGTTTTAAATATCTCTTATGTGTCCACATAGGGAAAAAAGAAAGTTATTAACAAATATAAGTTTCTATTTGGAGATACATTTAATTATCTTCATGATATATATTTATTTATAATTTTTAATTATTATATAATTAAATTAAATTCGTATGCAACACCAATACATTATTTATCCAATTAATAAAAAAAATATAATAGATGATTTTAAAAATATTAAAAGTAATATAATTAGAGTTATTTATGGTTTTACATTATTTTGGTAGATGAGTATGAAATATTAGTTTATATTCACATTAAAACATTCTCCTTACTACTTTTAAGTCAAATTAAATTAATAGTGTCTAAATTGGATATAACGATATTTTATGAAAATAATATTTTATTAAATTACATGAAATAATAAAAATAATAGAAGAGGACTAGGGGTGTAAGATAAGGTAAAAATGGAATACCATTTCCATTTTATCCCATTTTGAACAATTTTTCTTAAGAATTAATTTAATATATTTTAATATTTTTCGAATTCCAAGAGTGCCCCAACCCTCAATTATTAAAGGGAACCCCTCATTTCTATTGTTCACATTACATTGAGCCTTATAGATCACAAAAACGCTTCCAAGTTCTATTTTTGACTCACCTATAAACATACTAGAGGTTCAATTATGTAATACCCCAATCTTCCATGGTACGCTTCTCTTTAAATAATACAGTAGCGTGTGTTGTACGCAACTTCGAGTTCTAACACACCACAACCAATCAAACAAGCCGTTATGAATAGTAATGCCCAATTTTTAAATTTTAATAAATTTAATCTTTAAAAATGGACTTAATTTTTGGATTTGTAATATCAAAATTAGCTTAGGGTGAATTTTTGGTATTTTTCTAAAAACATTCAATTTTTGATGAATAGTAAAAAACACTGAGTTATAGTTTAAAACCAAATTTTTATAATTATTTATTTTATTTAAATTTATTTTAGGTAAAAATAGATACATAATACCTATATAATTTCAATGTAATTAATTGGAGTCAATTTATAATAATTTTAGATATATAAAAATTTTAATGAACTTTTCACCGTCTTTGACCCATCTCCTAGAAGAATTTGAAAATTAACATAAAAAATAATTTTACCACTTCTGTGAGTGGAATACTGGAAATCCGAGATACATGGTTAATATAAAGGATTAAAATGAGGTTCAATAAGATAAAAATATTTTTTGGTGAACAGTAACCTTTTAGTTTTATTTACCACAGTTAAATGTGAATAGTGTAATTAAGGGTACAAATGATATTATTATTACCCTAAAACATGTCCTAATTCTATTGGCTAAGTATAATTAGACAAAACACAACCTTAGGAATAAAATATGACCTCTTTGGTCCACCTGTATTAGATTAGGACATTTATTATTATTTAATTCAAAGAAGAGTTAAAAGAGTTAAAATCAATGTCTAATAACTAATTTTTTTAATATTGGGTTATTGAAAAGATAAATTATATTATAAATATTCATTAGGAAGATAAAAATATTTCCTAAATAATGGTATTTTATTTATAATTTTTAGACATTAAATAATTTAATTTATTTATGACACAATTGTGATGCAGTAATTACCTAATTAATGAAATATTAAAATAATTGATATTATAAATATCCAAATAAATGTAATTTGAGACTTTTTATGAATTAAAATAATATTATAGGTTAATATTACATGTTAGGATTGATTAAATTAATTTATTTCTAATTAGTAAAGTTTTTAGAACTTTAACAAAAATCAATTATTAAATAGTGTCAAAATTGACATAGAGGAGTATTCAAAACAAATATTATATTATTAGTTGATATTCTATTCATAAAAATATAAGGTTCATCCAAATGACTTCTATAAGGTTATATATGTTAATAATTAACCACTTGGGATTCTCTTGGCTTGTTATAGTAATTTTATTAACCATATAATATAAAAATACAAAGAGACATGGTAAATGTTAAACTATTTAACTAAGAGTTATATATAAATGATAAGGTTAATATAGTGACCCAAACCTATCTAAAATCTATTTTTTCAAAGGATTTAGACCCATACCTACCTTATCCTAGAAATAAGTCACTTTGGAGGCATTATAAACTGAGTTTTAATTTATTATAAAATAATATTTTATGTTTTTCACAAGGTTACCCTCACCCCTCTTATAAAAGGGAACCCCCCTTCTCTCAAATTCATACCTTCAAATCCTTTTGGTTTGGACAAACCCTTCCCAAATATCCTCTAAACTTCACTCACTTCATCCTAGAGGCATTACTTTAGTCATAGATCCAAACTAAGGAGCCCTTTTGATTAAATCAAAAGGAAGAACCCGAAGATGAGGTAATGATTTCACCACCCTCTTCCAAGTTCCTTTCTTTTTCCACTTCTTCTTTATTTGTTATTTCCTTTATAAAATAATAACTCCAGTATCTTCTTTATAATATGATGTTATTACAAATATGGTACAACCATATTCAGTATTCTATCCATCCTTTGAATGACATGTCACCATACGTGCGTACATACGACTTAATGTCTCCACATCGTGGTGTAATTGTTGTTCAATACATTATAATTTGTATGGGTATAATAATGATGTGTAATTAATGTAAATAATAAATATAACATGATAATTATTCTATATATATAATACACCATCTAATTATATATTATTTTAATATTAAAATTATGATATTTTCGCTCGTGCGTACGTACGGATTACCGTCTCCACGAACGCGATGAGATTCATTTCCCATCATATCAATTCAAGACTAATTTTCATTTGACAATTAAAAATAATGTTTAAGGACTTTATATCATTCTGGATATGAATAAGATACAACCTATGGATAAAAATAAAGGCTTATGTAACAAAACATATAAAATAAAATGAGTAAGTAAACACCCGAAATAACGATAATACTAAAATATTATTAACAAAGCAATATTAAAAGATTATATATGATATCATATTTATGAAAATGATTCTTGTATAATTTAATAACAATTATTTCACCATTATACAGGAGGTTAACCTGCCCTCAACCAAAGAAAATTACAAGGTAAGGGTTTATTTCACAATCTCTTCATTATCTGAGGCTGTTTATACGTAATTATCTACTGGGACCTCTTTATCATCCACATCCATGTTTCCTAAAAATGTATTTCAAATAATTCTTAATATTTTATATACTATGGGTTAAAGTAATTTATACCCTTGGCTGAATTTTTATAAAAAGTTTATAAAGGAGTCTTTCTGTCGTTTTCCAAACAAGGTCCTTTTTATCCTTTTTGACAGAATTAAGGTAAGAATGTATTTTTTTAACTTATACGGAGGGTGTGGCTATTTTTTCCATTATAAAATCTTCGAAGATTAACTTACAAGATTATAAGGATATTTTAAAAGTACATGTTTTTTTTTATAATTATGTGACTTTTAAATGATTTCAAAAAAAGAGATATTTATCTTAAATAGTTTTGATTTTATCTATGTCAACATCCTTTGATGTATTTTAAAAATATTTGAAGTTGATTTATTATGATAGAAAACTTCCATATTGTATTGAAGGTTTTGTGATATGTTTTACTATGGATGTGTTATTTTTATACCATTCATGGTGTATGGAGAAAGTATTGACATTTCCTATGCTAGTTTTAATACGAATGTTTATGTTAGGTTTAAACCTGTTCATATGAGGAATACATTGGACTTAATAAGTGACAAGTGGAGCCCACTATAGCTCTTAGATGCATCGGTAGGTCTCATGAGACAAACTAGTCTCTTGGCACAAGGCCTTGACAAAATCTTATTTGTAGTATTGGCAGAAGGCCATGACTATGTGGTTATGATAGTATGGCATTAAGCATTCCATCATTATGAAAGTTATTATTGATATTGCATGTGATTATTCAATTAGTATAATATCCATGTGAAAAAGTAAATGGAATTATTTCATTTTATTTCTGCCATATTATTCTAAAGTTCAAGTTTAAAAGGCTTTTGTTTTATTTATACATTTCCTTAAATGTTTATGCTTATTTATGAAAGTTTCTGCTATATTGTTATCCTTACTAGGCATCTGAGATCACCCCTTTCTATGTTTTATTTTTTCCAGGATGTGAAGAAGTATTTTATGAATGATGTGAAGGGATAGTATAAGGGGATATGAGTGTGGTCTATGGAGACAAGATGATGTTGTAGTTTTTCACTTTATTATGTAATGTAAACTTTTTGAATATATCTAGTGATTCCAAGGATACTAAAATAATCGGTCTTTCAAGACGTGAACTTTTGTGATCATGCCAATGTTATGTAATAATGCACCGACTCTAGGAAAATGGGGTCAGGTCATTACATATTTTCCCAAAAAGGAAAACCCTATATCCCTTAATATGAAATGTAAATGATTTATTTCAAAGAATATTAGGTTTGAACACATACAGAGGAAGTCGTACCTGAGGTAAGGGATTTTCATCTCACTATTATTTATATGGGACAAATACAAAGTAAGTCATAACTTAGGTACTAGTATTTACATATCTATCTAAGGTTCTTAATTTCATGGGGTTTATGATTAAAATGTTACCAATGTGGTGAGGGTTTTATGATACAATCTCATTGTTTATTAAGATTGTTTATGATTATGCTTACGACGATGAAATAATATAATATATCTATAAATAAACTCATGATTTTATTCTCATCTAACTATTTCTTTTGAATTCATTTTTTAATTTTATTATTCTCACCTTAGGTACTCAAGATATCAAAAAAATATTCTTAAGGAAAATCAATTTTATATCACTCTTCAGTTATAAATCATTTTTCATTCATATCTATGTTTTATAAAAAACATTTAAGAAGTTTTTTAATAATTTCTTGTAATTTCATAACTTTATTTTTAACCATGTTTTAATTTTAAGAAAAAATCTAAAATTAATCTTCATTTAATTTTATAAATGAGGTACATTTATATTTTTTTTCCAAAAATATGAATGGAATTTTTCCTTTATAATTTCTTAATACCACAACAGCTCAATGTTTTTAAGATACATTTATAAGTTTCCATGTTTATTTTCAAAGAAACTATTCTCCATTATATTTTAAAAATATTTTTTTAAAGTGATTTTAAAAGTGGATAAGTAATTTCCATAAAGAAATATTTGAGTGATCTTTTAATAAAATTTCTATATATGATAAAATCCTTAGATGTTATTTATAATTTAATAGGGATAAGATCCAATGATAACATTTTAACTAATTCTATAGATGGTTAATGGTTATGTTGAAGAGATATTTATGAAACCAATTTAATTTCCATTGGTTATGCTATTATGAATTGATGAAATGTTTATAAAACCCATTTTATTTACATGTGTTATAATGTGATGATATGATGAATTTTTTATGGTCTTATGGAACAAATATGTATGGTTTTAATTATCTGATGGTTTGTTACATTATAAACCTAGGATGGTGGTTACATTATAATCAATGATGGTTGTTACATTATAACCAAAGATGGTGGTTACATTAGAACCAAGGCCGGTGGTCATGTTATAACAGAGGATGGGTTGTCCTGGAATTATATAGTCTGATAATGCATTGTATAATGATTGTTATATCCTTAGATAAATAGTACTTGAATGTGGGAATGTTCCTAATTCAATAAGGTACTTTTTCCTCAATGATATTCTTGGGATTTAAGCTTGACTACAATCATGGAATGGGGTGTAAACCCAGTAAACTATGGTATTCTTGGAAATGATCCTTTAATAATAAAGAAAATGATTTTCTATTCGTATACCACAATTATACATCCTATGAAAATGTTCTTTTCTCATGGTCTATGTTCTGTTATTCATTTATGATTCATATCTTATGAACAACTAGGATTTATGCCATGAATCGATATTATGATCTTTGATATCTATTGTATGGTGTTAAAATGTTATTATTAGGTTCTCATACCCATATGATTATGTTAAGTTCAAGTGACCATTAATATATACCTTATTTACCCTTATTGATCATTTCAGCTCAACCTTTCTATTATTTTATCTCCCTCGATAATGAAAAATGATTTTAATATAATATTTTTATGATGGGTTCTAGTGATGATGAAAATAATGGGAGACACTTATGAAAAAGTTGTTTATGTTTCCTAATTTACAAATATACAGTACTTATGAGATTATGGTGTGAATTTTAGTGCTATGTAATGAATATTTATCTAATAATCTTTAATATATACGCACAATAATTATGTATTGTTATAGTTTTTCTCTTTCACTTCATACACATTGGGTATTCTCGAAGCCTTGAATTTTGGTGATGATACCTCACTTACACTAGGGTTCTCCCCTTATTACTATCATATAGTAATTAATTTCACTACCATATCCCATGAACATGATCAAAATTTATAGAATGACCAACTTTGGAACATGTTTGTGATGATTCCTTTTATGCAAGGATATGTAGTGATATTTAGATCATTTATCATGGATATAACTGGAATTTCAATCAATTACCATTTTCTATACCACCCTAACACTTGGGTCCCACAAATCATGTTGGGTTATCCCTCATTGATATTTTTAGGAATATAAGACCCTATTTAGTTCAATTATATTATCTATCCCACTATTTAGGCCCCAAAATCCACATTAGGTTCTATAATAGTCGTAAATTAGGTTTAAACCATTATCATACCCATGTGTATAAACCAGATCTATATATATGTCTTTAATATTGACTATTAATGGATTTATTCCTATTAAATTATACATAGTGATGTATGAAATTTCTTTCTTGAACTTAGATAAAAATTTATATCCAATTCCATTCCGATTTAATGTCCCAAAAAAGACCAATATTGGTCAACTTTGGATTGGAGTGTTCAAATAAACTTCTAAATATATTCTCCTGATATTCCACATTATATACCTTAAGTGTTTGGATCACTATAGAAATTTCAGTGTTATTGGTAATGAGTCTGTGATTCCAAGAATAGTTCCTCCACATTATAATGATATTTTTTTTGCATATACGGCCTGTTAACTAGAGGCATGTTTTTTATAATGAGGAGAAGGACCACTAACATCACATTCCTTAAAAAATATTTTGATGGAAATATTCACTATAATTTAGTTAGCGGTCATCCAAGAAATGTCTATTTCATTTCATCACCTATCGATTCAAATAACACGTGTTACGATTTATATTGATTGTATTCCTTGTTTATGGTTGTTGAAGCACTACTAGATCTTGATCCCTAATTAGGTTTTTATATCCTATATCAAATTAGTCTAAGAACTATGAAATTAAACTATGTGCAGTATTTTCTACACAAGTTTTAATATATCAGTGCTGAGACCTCATTCATGCATAGTCGATTTTTCACTTACCACTAGATGTGTAACCTCATTTTTTCATATCTAACCAACCATTAAAATTTGATTCATTATCCTGAGCACTATAACCATAATCTATATACGCACCTATTTGAGGTCATCTATACTGATAAGATAGCTTACTCATTCATGTAATGCTTTTATCTAGACCTTACTTTTAATGGACCAACTCACCTTTTTTGGCCCAAGAATAATGACCATAAATGACATGCACCCATCCTTGATGTCATTGGGCTGAGTTTAATTTTATGTACTGAATGTAAACATATTTTAATATTTATACTTCAAATTTCTGGTTTTTAGAAGGGTGAATTTGGTATCCAGTTGTACCCAGATTCATTATTTATGTTCCTTAAGAATAAATGATCCAAGATGAATTTAAATCTATTATATTTAACTATATTTGAATTTTAGAACCATTTCAATGCAATCTTTTTTAAATATGCATATATTTGTTTTATATTTCAAAATGGATTTACATTCAAATTATGATATTTTTCATATAAATATAAAATTGGATTATCTTAACAAGTTGTATAATTTTGATATTTGTTATAGGTAATAATTAGTCGAAGTTGGATTAGGCACATCGGATGAGTAATGAATATGAGGAAGGTATTGATTCCTTTTTGGAATTTTCTAAACAAAATTTTCCAAGAAACAACATTTTTTTCTATCCAAGCTTGAAATGTTTGAATATGAATAAGTTAAAATGTAGAGGGATCAACGATCATCTAATTTGTCATGGCTTTAATCCAAGTTACAACCCTTGGATTTGTCAGGGAGAAACTTGATAGAATGTCAGATCTAATGATGATGATGATTTGCAAGATGGTAACTCCAATGGAATTAAGAAATGATTCATGATATTGCAGCATACCAAATTGAGATTGAACCGATGGTTGTGTGTCTGTATAGTGATGCTGAAAAACCATTATATCCTAATTTTACGAAATTTATGGTTTTTTCGGTGGTGTTAAGATTGATTAATCTGAAGGAAAAACTTGGATGGAGTGACATAAGTTTTTGAGAGATGCAATAATTATTGAATGATATTCTTCTAAAATACAATGATATTTGAGATTCACATTATAAGACCAAGAAAATATTATTCCTGATGGGATTGGGATACAAGAAAATATATGCCTGTCCGAATGACTATGTGATATATAAGAAGGAATATGAATTTTTGTCAGAGTGTCCTAAATGTGGGACATCATGGTATATGTTGAAATAAAAATCACCAGCTGATGTAGATATTATAGGGATCCCTACCTAGGTATTTTGGTATCTTCTTATAATTCATCGTTTGCAATGTTTATTTGCTAATTCACATGATGAAAAGATGGCATGCTGATGAGCAGATATGTGATGGAATAATATGTCATCAAGATGATTGTCCACAATAGAGGAAAATTGATGAGTAGTATCCTATATTTGGAAATGAAATCAGAAATCTCATACTTTTGTTGTGCACAGATGGAATGATTCCATTCCGAACCCTCAGTATCACACATAGTTCACGGACTATTTTATTGGAAATTTCCAGCCTCCCTCCTGAAGTTTGTATGAAGTGTAAATATTTCATGTTGAGTATAATGATATCTAGTCTGAAGTAACTCGAAAATGATATTGATGTGTTCTTGTCACAATTAGTTGATGATTTGAAACTTTTATGGGAGGATGATATTAGGGTGTTTGATTTTTATAAAATAGAATATTTTCAACTGCATGCAGTGCTTATGTTCACTATAAATTAATTCCCAATATATGGAAATCTTTCTAGATATAGTGTTAATGGGAATAAATCATGTCCAATTTGCAAACAACAGACTTCATATTTTCAATTGAATAATGAGAGTAAAACACCATACATGGGTCATTAAAAGTTTTTGCCTATGGATCAATCTTACAGAAGACTAAATAAGGCATTCAATAACTCACAAGAATTTGATATTGCTCCAAACCATTTATCCCTCGATGTGTATTTAAAGAGGGTGAAAAACCATGATGTGACATTGGGAAAGACACATAAATCTGGTAATGATAGACATATTTTGAAGAAAAGGTCAATATTTGTTGAGCTACCATATTGGAGATGTCAGTAAGTGAAACATAATATTGATGTCATGCACGTGGAGAAGAATATCTATGACAGTTTGATTGGAAAATTGTTAGATATTAAAGGAAACACTCAATATGGGTTGAATGAAAGATTAGAATTACTAGCAATGTGAATACGGTTAGAGTTAGCTCTCACTACTAATGGAAGATGAACATGTCTTCCCCCGGCTTGTCATGTATTACCCCAGAGGGAGAAAATTAGTTTTTTTTAGTGTCTTCATGATATCAAAGTTCCTCAATGTTATTAATAAAATGTAAATTTTTTTGTCTCTTTGAAGGATTTGATGTTTATAGGTTTGAAATCTCATGATTGTCATGTCATGATCCATTAACTTCTCCCAGTTGAATTTCTTGGAATATTTACCATCCGTGTCAGAAATACTATAATAAAGTTGTGTTATTTTTTCAATTCAATTTGAAATAAGGAGATTAATGTGAATGATTTGAATATTTGGGAAAATCATGCAACTTTTATACTTTTTCAATTATAAATGTATTTTACTCCATATGTTTTGATATAATAGTGCATTTAATGGTTTATCTGGTTCTAGAAATAAAGCTTTGTGGACCTGTATATCTTCGTTGGATGTATCCTTTTGAAATGTATATAAAACTATTGAAGGGGTATGTTAAGAATCCATATCGACCTAAAGCCTCCATTATTGAAAAGTATATTTCTGAGGAGGTTACGTAGTTTTTTGCAAGATACTTGGCTATGGTGGAGGACATAGGTTTTCCTCCATCTCACAATGAACGAGTTAATAATGAGGGAAAGGGGATTTGTGGATTGAAAGTCAAATCATTGTCAGGTAAACAGATGAAGAAGATAGAATTATACATCTTGAATAACATAGCTAATTCTCAACCATATATCACATTGCATGTTAATGAGTTGAAGCAATGTCATCCAAAGAAAAAAGAAATGTGGATTTTGAATGAGCACAAATTTTTCTTCCATGGTTTAAAAAGACCTTGATTGGTAGATTAGATGTATAAGAGACGTTAAGTTGGTTAGTGGGTGGTCCAAGTTTAAATGTGATAACACGGTATGGGTATGACATTAATGGCTATAAATTTCCTACGAAATGTCAGGACAAAAGAAGTGCAGTTCAGAATAGTGTTGTATTGTTGTTTGCCGAAGCATGGCATTTTTTTAGTTCTAATGGAAAAAACCCAATTTATGCATCAAGTGCATATTATGGAGTCATTGAAAAAATATGGGAGGTTGATTACTTTAAAATTAATGTTCTTATTTTTAATTAAAAATGGTTTATCAGTAACAACAATGTCAGACATAATGAATTTGGAATGACAGTTTTTAATCAAAATTGATTGGAAGACACAATAGACTCTTTTATAATGGAAACACATAAAAAAAATATTTTTTATGTAGTTGATAAATAAGTTGTGCATTGGTTTGTTTTTTTAAAAGGGAGAAAAAAATATGTTGGTGAGGATCAAATTGATGAAGATGTTGATTTATGTGAGATCCCTACTTCCATGGAAATATTAGAAGCAAATAATGATGAGCATGTTGAAGACATGGTTTGTGCCATAAGGAATGATCATGACGAAGGAATTTGGGAAAACAATCCATTTGTACATTCCTAATATTACAGGTATCATATGTTTATTTGTTGTTTACATTTATTATATTCATAAAATATTAGAAATTTGTGTTTATTTTAATTTTGTTTAGTTTAGTTTATCATGATTACCATTACCTAACTTATATATCTATTGATTTTTTTGAATGAAAATTACTTTACCATGTTTACCATATTTTACAAAAGTTTACCTTTATGTAACATATATATTTATTCATTTTGTTGAATGACAATTACACTACCATGTTTACCATCTTTATTATTTTTTAACATGATTACCATATTTACCATGTTTACCATGGTTTACCAGAGTTTACCTTAATATAGTTTATTTTTTATTGATTTTTTTGAATGAAAATTACACTTCCATGTTTACCATGTTTACTATCTTTACCATTGTTTAACATGCTTACCATATTTACCATTTTCACTATTACATAACTTATTTTAGTTTTCCATTTATTTTTTATATTAATATTGTAATATTTTAATTTTTATATATGTGAAACAATGTTTTCATTTTTTATATGAAGGATAATAACAGATCAATTATATGATAAACCACATGATTTTGGAGATGATCATCATAATCATACCTCTAGGGAGGAACATTCACATTATTCTCTTTATATTCCCCAATCTTCCTCATGTGCTCCTATAACAAAAAAGAAGAGTTAAAGAGTTGGTAAACGCGACTGCACACATTTACCAATATTATCAATTGCCCGTAGCCAGTACCATAGGATACTCGTTGAGTTTTATGATGATGATGTTCCTAGTGGTCCAAATGAAAAAGATTTTAAGAGTTTTGTATCAACTCAGGGTAAAAAAAAGTAAGTATTTTGTATGATGATTACAGAAGTGTGGACAAAGTGTTAATATCTCAGTTGTGGGAGTACATTGTGGTAAGATATATTTCTATTGTTTGACTAATCATTAAATGTTTCAAGTATAATATGTTTTACATATTTTTTATCAGCTGGCATTTGATATTTCTGACACTAGAGGAGTCAGGAGGAAATGTTTATCGATGGATGCAAGGAGATGGAGGGATTTCAAATCAACCCTCACACCTAATTTCATTTTTGGTCATAGGAATCATGAAAATCCATGCCATATATATATATCCCTTCATATATGAAGACACATGGAGATAATTTGTTTAAAGTAGAAGAAAAGATTCATTTTTGGTATGGGCTATGTCAAAATTAATAATCTTTCTAATATAAATGATCTTATTAATGTTTTTTAATTATTTATTATTATTAATTTTTAAAAAACAAGGACATATCATCAAGAGATCCCATCTAAAAATGTATATCCTCATAGTTTATCTTGGGGAGGGTATACATTATTGGAAGAACAAATGATGGCAGAAAAATTAAAAAACATAAGAGTTGAGTCTTCAATCTCTTGAGAGGTTGCCCCTCTATCCCCTCTATCTAGACATGGAAAATGGAAGAGAGCTCGGATGGGAAAAAAGGGGAAATATCTTTCAGAAGAATCGAGAATCATAGCAGAGAGGATTGTAAGATATTTATTTTATTTATTTAAGTTAATTATATTCTTTATATAATTTGAATCATTAAAGTAATGTTCAATTATTTAATATAGGAATCTCTTGAGGAGTAGAGCTTATAGGGGGTATTTACATCTACTAGGAGGCACAATATTTTATCTGAAGCATTTGGAAAGCCAGAACACCCCAGTTGTGTATGAGGATATCCAACTGGTGTATCGGTAAGAAAAGTGTTTCATGTTCTTCAACTTCTTCTATTGACAGTGTTTATAAAAAAAATATAATCCTTCAAGGCTAAAGTTCATAATATCAATGCGGTGATGGAGGAAAATATTAGAGCATCAGTACAGTCTATGTTTGCTGACATGCAAAGAAAATTTTAGACTACAACTCCCACTCCTCCACCTACCCCTGCAGACCCCATTATTTATCCTCTAACTTCGCCAGTAGATCCCACTCCCCCACCTCATCCTACAGACCCTATTTTTTATCCTTCTCCTCCTCCACAACTTCCTACTTATTGTGATTTATATGTTCATTATCCTCACCATCATATAGTTTCATATGAGTTGGTATATTGTATAGGAGATACAATTAATCATCAACAGTTAGAGGTAGAGCATCATAGGGTCACAGTATAAGATATTATAGATAGGTAATCATGAGTAGTATTACTTATAGATGAGGTGATGATAATTGGACATAGTATCAACCACTTTTTAGTTTGTCCATCTAGTCTTCTAAGACTCATTACCATAAAGGTATGTATGTTATATCTTTTATTTTATTTTTTATTAAAGTTTTTTTATCATTTGAAAACTAATAGATTTTTCAATTTATTTTTACTAGAATACATCAAAGGTAAAGAAATACTTTATAGACAACAAAAAAGACAAATGGATATGACATTAGATAGAGATTCTAGTAGTCTTGAAAGATTGTTAAGACATTCAAATTTGTTAGCTGATCATTAAGAGTTTCCAATGGAATCTCATGTTTGTGGACTTGCAATAAATGTGGGGATTGTGAAAAATGATATCATGGAGCATGTTACTGGAGATAAGTTGGGCATCAATGTGGTGCAGATTTTTTCCATGTATGTCTTAACACCTTTCCTATAATGGCCCATACTTTACATACATTGTCATTACTTCAGAATTTAAGCACACTTATTACAACATATAACAAAACCAGAAAAGGACCGTATAGGTATAGAGTCTTTAGAAATTGGGAAACATAAACAACTGGTTAATAAATAATCTACTTTGCCTCCCATTTATTTCATCATATATAGAGTCCCTTTTTGGAATATCCTACTTAATAACCTTCTTCCTGACCTGGGGAAATAAAACATACAAAAGGGTGAGCTCAAATGCTCAGTAAGGGTAAGCAAAAGAAATATCAATCACATCATATACAAAAGAACATAACTTTTGGAAATCATAACCTGCAAAAGAAATCCTAATTTCATAACAGGGGATAAATCATAGTATTGGAATGTAATCCCAATAATCATAACATAAAACATGAAGCTTTGTGGCATACACACATAATCATAGAGAATTATTTTTTATTAGTCAAGTCTCATTTCCAAGACTATCTTAGTGGACAAAGTCCATTTCTGAACCGAGTTCACTCCTCGTTTCAGTCCTGTTTCACTGAACCGGTTTAACCTGCCGTTCCAGCCATGTCTATCTCATGAGATATAAAATCTTTACCCAATGCATTGGAGAGAGATATAGGTCCCACCCATCTCATAATGATACCATTTTTATGTGTGCCACAAAATCATAAACCATACATCATAGCATAACCCATGTAATAAAAATGGGAATCTTAAACATCGTGACATCATTAAACAATTCATATAAGATAAAGAAATTCATAAAAATAATTCCATCACAACATAATCAAATAAAATTAATAATAGGGATAAAAACAGAACCCTTTAATATCTTAGATGGAAAATAATTTTGATAAAACACTTGAACTCCATTCTTGAGGAAAATATCCTTTCCACTTCAAAAACCCTTTTCCTTTCTTAATATGTCATAAAATTCTAAACTAAAAGAAGTTGATTACAAATAAACATGAAAACTTGTAAAGGAATATTCTTTGAAATGTGGTTTTAAAAATCCATTCATGCCGTATAAGTTAAAAAATCATTCTTCTTGTACTTTTGTCAGAAAAGTCAGAAAGTACCTCATACGAAAAACGACAAAAGATTACCTTCATATCCTTTACTAAAAACTCCCCGAAGGGTAAAATTGGATTTAAACAATTGTAGTTGTATGTAAATAATATTACTTATTGAGGAAACATGGATGTGGATGATGAAATACACCCTAGTAAATACCAAAGTATAAACAATCTCAGATAAAAATGAGATTGTGATATTTTCCCTTACCATAGGTCCGATTTGATTCGTAAGTGTCCAAACCTCCTGTATAATGATTTAAATAATGTTATTGACTTATTCCAGAATCATACTTATTGTTATGATATCATATATGGTCATATTCTTAGCTTCTTATTAGTAATATTTCATTACAACTTGTTATTCGGGTGTTTATTACTTTTTGTTCTTATGCGTATTTTGTCGAATAAATTATTATTCTTCTCTTTAGGTTATATATAAATAATTTCCAGAATGTTATTAGTTTAATATATATCATATTCATTCATTCAATTTATTTATATAGTCATTATGCAATGAAGATCTTGTAGAACGAGTCGCATCACATCATGGAGACGGTATTCCGTACATACGCACGAGCGATGATATCGTTCCCATGAACATGGAATTGTATTGGAGTGTATGTATACTATTTAAGAATCAATATCACTTTACAATAATCATACATAGTCATTATTTACACCATTATACCCATCCAATTATGGTGGTAGAAAATAGATTACACCACGGTGTGGAGATGGTATTCCGTACGTACACATGCACGGTGATTTCATTTTCCGTAGGATGGATAGATGGTGAAATAGGGTTGTTTCATACTTATAATAACATATCAGTATATGAGTGATACTTATGTTATTACTTTATAATGAAACAACTAAATAAGATGAAGTGGAAGAAGAAATAAAGATGAAAGAATCAGTAACGGACATTACCTCTTCTTTGAAGTGCTTCTTTGAGACCTCCTTTTAGGGCACTAAAATTGGTCTTTGAAGAAGACCAGATCCTCTAGGATGTCTCTAGGGAAGTTTAGAGGATAAAGTGGCAGGGGTTGGCCGAGCTTTAAGGCTCAAAGTGGCGTGAGGAAGAGGGGGAGGATATGCCCTTTTATAAGGGAGGAGAGGGGCTCCTTTAAAAAAACTAAAACAATTATTTTATTATAAAGTCATGTTCAGTTTTAAATAGCTCCAAATGGATTTATTTAGAATCTAAGGTGGGGATGGGTCGAAGTCCTATCATCAAATACAATTTAGACAAGTTTAGGTTCCTATTTTAACCTTATCATTTAGATTTAACATTAAGTTAAATAATTTTACTTTTACCGTTTCTTCTTGTGTTCTTATACTATAAGGTTAATAAACTTACTATAAGCAGCCAAAAGAACCCCAAGTGGTTTATTATTAATATATATAAGCTTATCTAAGTCATTTGGCCGAAACTTATATTTTTAAGAAGAAAATAATAATTAATAATATAATATTTGTTTTAAAAACTATTTTATGTCAATTTTGACACTATTTAGTAATTGATTTTTATGAAAATCATAACAGAATGATTAGTTCGAACAAAGTTAATTACATAAATAATAACATGTCATAGTAACCTATAAAATTAGTGGAATTCATAAAAAGTCTCAAAATATATTTATTTGGGTATTTATAACATCAATTATGTCAATATTTCATTAATAAGATAATTACTACATCATCATTGTGTCATAAATAAATTAAATTATTTAAAGTCTAAAAATTAAAAATAAATTATCATTATGTATAAAATATTTTTATCTTTCTAATGAATATTTATAGTCGAATTTATCTTATGTATAACTCTATATGAAAATTGATTTAGTTATTAAACTTTGATTTTAACTATTTTAAACCTTCTTTAAATAAATTAATAATAAATGTCCTAATCTAATCCAAGTGGGCCTAAATGGTCATATTTTATTCCTAAGGTTGTTTTTGGTCGAAGTTAACTTATCCAATAGAATTAGGACATGTGTTAGGGATATAATAATAACATTTTTACCCTTAATTAACCTATTTACTTTTAACCGTGGTAAATAAAAGTAAAAAGTTACTATTCACCAAAAATTATTTTCTTCTCATTGAACCACATTTTACTTACTGACATCAACCGTGTCTCTCGGATTTTTGAAATTTCACTCATAGAAGCGGTAAAATTAAGTTTTATGAAAATTCAGTTTTTTAACTACCACTTAGTGGTTTCACTATTCATCAAAAATTGAAAGTTTTCAGAAAAATACCAAAATTTCACCCTAGGCTAATTTCGATATTACAAATCCAAAAATGAAGTCAATTTTGAAAAATAAAATTTACAAAATTTCAAAAAGTGGTTATTACTATTCATAACGGCTAGTTTTAATAATATTTTAATAGCAAATCGTTGTTTAGTGAAACTCGGTATTGCGTACGATGCAAGCTATCGAGGAAGGTCGTGATTGCATGTAAAGAAAGTGAAGCAAGTATTGTGTGTAGTGAAAGATTCCTTTGATGATAACATAAAAGTCTCGGGTGTT
Source organism: Viscum album (assembly GCA_963277665.1). Classification (NCBI taxonomy): domain Eukaryota; kingdom Viridiplantae; phylum Streptophyta; class Magnoliopsida; order Santalales; family Viscaceae; genus Viscum; species Viscum album. The sequence continues at coordinate 115,365,203 of OY728154.1, forward strand.
ACATTCTACCCCCCTTAAAATGAATTTCACCCTCGAAATTCATCACTTTGTAACAAACAGATGAGGATACCTCTCCCTCATCATATTCTCAAGCTCTCATGTAGCTTCTTCTAATTGGGGGTTCCTCCATAAAACTTTCACAAATCGAGTGGTCTTGTTTCATAGGACTTTTTCGCTACGATCCAGAATCTCTATCGGCTGTTCTTCATAAGAAAGATCTTGCTCCAACGGTACAACTTCTGAGCTGAGTACATGTGAAGGACCAGGTTTGTACTTTCTCAGGAGAGATACATGGAACACATCGTGAACTTGAGAGAGATTCGGTGGAAGTGTGAATCGGTAAGCTACCTTCCCAACAGGATCCAGTATTTCGAAAGGACCGATATATCTAGGGCTCAACTTTCTCTTCTTTCCAAATCTTGTGACCCTCTTCCAGGGAGATATTCGTAAGAACACTTTATCACCCACTTCAAACTCTAGGTCTTCTTTTCGGTTGTCGGCATAACTTTTCTATCAACTCTGAGCTGCTCTTATGTGTTGTTGAATAGATCGAACCTTTTTTCCATATCAACAACAAGATCAGGTCCTAATAGCTTTCTTTCCCCAACTTCATCCCTGCAAGTTGGAGTCCTATATTTCTTTCCATAGAGAGCTTCATAAGGAGCCATCTGAATACTAGAGTGAAAGCTATTATTATAAGAAAATTCCACCAAAGGTAGGTGTTGATCCCAACCACCTTTGAAATCCATAGAGCAGGATCTCAACATATCTTCTAGAGTTTGAATTGTTCTCTCAGACTGACCGTCTGTCTGAGGATGATAAGCAGTGCTGAAACTCAACTCCGTATCCAGAGTATGCTGAAGACTTCGCCAGAACTTTGAGGTAAATCTCGGATCCCGATCAGATATAATAGAAAGTGGTATTCCATACAATCTTACCACTTCCTTCACATATATCCTAGCAAGATGATCTAGAGAGAAATCCTCTCTAATAACGATGATGTTTGTAGACTTTGTAAGACGATCAACTATGACCCAAATAGCATTATTGCCTTTGTATGTTTTAGGAAGTCCTATTACAAAGTCCATAGTGATGTTTTCCCATTTCCATTCGGGTATGCGTAATGGTTGTAACATCACCTTAGACTTCTGTCTCTCAGCTTTAACTTGCTGACAAACAGAGCATCGAGAGACATATTTAGCAACATCTCTTTTCATGCCATCCCACCAGAAGTACTCTTTCAGGTCCCTATACATCTTCGTGCTTCCAGGATGAATAGAGAATGAAGAACAATGAGCCTCATCCAGCAGCTCCTTCTTTAATTCGGGGATGGGAGGAACACAAACCTGATTCCTAAACTTTATTATCCCATCACAATCAAGGTTGAATTTAGGAACATTTCTCACCTTCTTTTGTAACTCAACATCTTCTTTCTGTGCCTCTTTAACCTTCACATGTATAGATGGTTGAACATTCATTTGAGAAATATACGATTTTTCCCCTTTCATTATAATTCCAAGATCCATCCTTTGTAAATCGATAAATATTGGATCTTTTGTGATCCTCATCATGGATAAACTGGCACGGTCTTGTTGACTTAATGCATCTACCACCTTTTTTGCTTTCCTAGGGTGGTAATGGATTGAGTAGTCGTAATCCTTAATCAGCTCCAACCATCTTCTTTGGCGCATATTCAGCTCCTTTTGTGTGAAAATATACTTTAAACTTTTATGATCAGTATAAATGTCACACCTTTCTCCATAAAGATAATGCCTCCAAATCTTTAATGAAAATATTACCGTAGCTAACTCCAAATCATGATTTGGGTAATTTTTCTAATGTATTTTCAATTATCGTGAGGCATAAGCTATCACCATATCATTTTTCATAAGAACACACCCCAATCCCTTCTTGGACGCGTCACTGTAGATCAAAAACCTTTCTCCACTACAAGGCAGTGTGAGCACAGGCGCACTGGATAACCTTCTTTTCAACTCCTTGAAATTCTCTTCACATTCCTCTGTCCAGACAAACTTAACTCCTTTCCAAGTCAACTTGTTTAGTGGATTAGATAATCGTGAAAAATCTTTCATAAAATGTCGATAATATCCTGACAAACCAAGAAAACATCAGATCTCAGTTACTGTTGTTGGTCTCGACCATCTTTTGATAACCTCTGTTTTTGATGGATCCACAGATATCCCCTCTTTTGAGATTATGTGACCCAAAAATGAAACTTTTTGAAGCCAAAATTCACACTTGGTAAATTTGGCATAAAGCTTATCCTTTCTCAGGGACTTCAATATAATTCTCAAGTGATCTTCATGTTCATCCTTTCTCTTTGAATAGACAAGAATATCATCTATAAAGACTACCACAAACTGATCAAGATAGTCTCTAAAGACTCTATTCATCAGATCCATGAAGATAGTAGGGGAATTAGTAAGACCAAATGGCATCACTATAAATTCATAGTTTCCATACCTTATATGGAAAGCCATCTTTGGTATATCCTCCCTTTTGACCCTTAATTGATGATACCCTGAATGAAGATCAATCTTGGAAAAGTATTGAGTTCTGTGTAGTTGGTCAAATAAGTCATCAATGCGTGGGAGAGGATATTTGTTCTTGATAGTGATCTTGTTAAGTTCTCAATAATCAATAAAGAGTCTCATTGATCCATCTTTCTTCCTACTAAACAGAACAGGTTCTCCCCAAGGTGACGCACTAGGGTGTATGAACCCCTTATCAAGATTCTCTTGGAGTTGCTTCTTCAATTCCTGCAACTTAATTGGGGCCATTCTATAAGGTGTCTTTGAAATAGGCAAAGCACCCGGTATGAGTTCTTTTGAAAAATCAACTTCATGATTTGGTGGAAGACCTGGTAATTCCTCCAAAAATACATCATCAAACTACCGTAAAATGGGAATATTCTTAATTGTGAGTTTCTCACCAACCATTTGAGATAAATAACCTTCATTTAGTGGAATCAAGACCCATAAGATGGAAGAAATTTCCACTGGAAGGTTATGTTCATCCTTGCATTGATAGACGATCATAGATTGATCTGGAATATGAAATGTGACTTACCTTATTTGGAAATTGATATGATATCCATATAAAGAAAGCCAATACATGCCAAGAATCACATCAAATTCCACTATAGGAAGGATCACAAGATTTGCAGGAAGAACTTTCCCACAAACTTCGATCGGAGAATAATTATAAACTTTTGATGCGACTGTTGTGCCATTATGGGTTGTCATAGCTAACTCAACATCTAATTGTTGAGGTAATACAGTGATATCCTTATAAAATTCTTCAGAAATAAAAGAGTGGGTGGATCCAGAATCAAATAAAACATTTGCTACTTTAGAGTGGATGGTAAGTGTACCTTTCACCACATCGTTATCATACTCCAAATCGCTGATAGAAATTGAATGTGACATTCCTTTGTCTTTAGCCTTAAGAGTTTTTTTATGTCTACCATTATCATCAACCCATGGATTTGGGCATTGATTGGCATAATTCCCCAACTCCTTGCACTTGAAACATTGAAGTGTAGTAGGTTCATTCTATGTATCCCTTCCTTTGTTTTCATCATTAGACATCTTCTTCCCATCATTGCGGCATTCAAATTCCCTATGACCTTCCTTTCCTTATTTGAAACATTTACTTGTCCCTTTAAGACAACTCCCTCCATGTTTCTTTCCACACTTCGAGCATAAGGGAAATCTCATCTTCTTTTTAGTGTGATCTTTAGATTTTCCTTTGAATTCCATGTTCCTCTTCTTATCAAACCCATATGACTGATGGGTTACTCCAATCTCCATCTCGACTTTGAGAGAACATCGAATGATTTCCTCATAGCTATTGAAGTCCCTTATGGCTAAAGCCCTTCGAAGACTTGGTTTTAATCCACTAAAGAATCGATCAATTTTGCTCTCAGGTTGGATAATCATACCAGAAGCGTACCTTGCAAGTCTTGTAAATTTGATTCATAGGTACCAAAAGATTCATCAACCTTTTTCTTTAGTTCAAGAAAATCCTTCTCCATCTTTGTTCGGAGAATACGAGGAAAGTAATTATTGAAAAGTAAGTTCTTGAACTCGTCCCATTCCATGGACTCAATTTCATCCCTTTGACTTGTATTCTTAATAATATTCCACCATTGATCAGCATCACCTTCCAAAAGATACACTGCTAAGATGAATTAATCATGCTCAGAACATTGATGAACTGAAAATATCTTTTCAGTAGTACTAATACATTGTTCAGCAACTAATGGATCAGTAGACCCGCTGAATGAAGGTGGACGCTGTCTCATGAAGGATTCAACAGAATGATGCTCCTTCCTTTTCTTGTTTGGAAGTCTTGGATGATTCATAGCTTGAGAAAGTTGTGTGAGCATGGATACAAGATTTTGCATTCTAGCTCCCATAATGTTTGGTTGCTCAGGGGGACAATCGTTGCATTGCCCGTCGAATTCCGCATTAACACAGTTCCTTCGGGTTCCAACCATTGAATAAAACCAAGAAGAATAGTGTGAGAAACAATAATTATAATAGAAAAACCACATAATCAAGAATAAAATTTCACACTTAAGGACTTATCCTAGGTTATTCATGGCCATTTCTAAAACACTAAGATAGTGTTCTATGCTTAGACTTATCCTTAGTGTTCTTACTAATTCTTTCACATTCTAGTTTCCAAAGGTTGACTATACCTTTCCTTTGATACCAACTATAAAGACCCATACTTTACATACATTGTCATTACTACAGAATTTATTCACACATATTACAACATATAACAAAACCAGGAAAGGACTTTATAGGTATAGAGTCTTTAGAAACTGGGAAACATAAACAACTAGTTCATAAAGAATCTACTTTGCCTCCCATTTATTTCATCATATCTAGAGTCCCTTTTTGGAATATCCTACATAATAACCTTCTTCCTAACCTAGGGAACTAAAACATACAAAAGGGTGAGCTCAAATGCTAAGTAAGGGTAAACAAAAGAAATATCAATCACATCATATACATAAGAACATAACTTTTAGAAATCTTAACCTGCAAAAGAAATCATAATTTCATAACATGGGATAAATCATAGTAGTGGAATGTAATCCCAATAATCATAACTTAAAACATGAAACTTTGTGGCATACGCACATAATCATAGAGAATCATTTCTTATTAGTCAAGGCTCATTGCCAAGATTATCTTAGTGGACAAAGTCCATTTCTGAACCGAGTTCACTCCTCGTTTCAGTCCTGTTTCACTGAACCGGTTTAACCTGCCGTTCCAACCATGTCTATCTCATGAGATATAAAATCTTTACCTAATGCATTGGATGGAGATATAGGTCCCATCCATCTCATAATGATACCATTCTTATGTGTGCCACAAAATCATAAACCATACATCATAGCATAACCCATGTTATAAAAATGGGAATCTTAAACATTGTGACATCATTAAACAATTCATATAAGATAAAAGAATTAATAAAAATAATTCCATCAAAACATAATCAAATAAATGTAATAATAGGGATAAAAACAGAACCCTTTATTATCTTATATGGAAAATAATTTTGATAAAACACTTGAACTCCATTCCTGAGGAAAATATCCTTTCTACTTCAAAAACACTTTTCCTTTCGTAATATGTCATACAATTCTAAAATAAAAGAAGTTGATTAAAAATAAAATTTAAAACTTGTAAAGGAAGATTCTTGGAAAAATGGTTTTAAAAATCCATTCATGCCGTATAAGTTAAAAAAACATTCTTCTCGTACTTTTGTTAGAAAAGTCAGAAAGTACCTCGTACGAAAAATGAAAAAAGATTACTTTCATATCTTTTACTAAAAACTCACCGAAGGGTAAAATTGGATTTAAAAAATTGTAGTTGGATGTAAATAATATTACATATTGAGGAAACATGGATTTGGATGATAAAATACACCCCAGTAAATACCAAAGTATAAACAATCTCAGATAAAAATGAGATTGTGATATTTTCGCTTACCTTAGGTCCGATTTGCTTCGTAAGTGTCCGAACATACTGTATAATGATTTAAATAATGTTATTGACTTATTCCAGAATCATACCTATTGTTATGATATCATATATGGTCATATTCATAGCTTCTTATTAGTAATATTTCATTACAACTTGTTATTCGGGTGTTTATTTCTTTTTGTTCTTATGTGTGTTTTGTCGAATAAATTATTATTCTTCTCTTTAGGTTATATATACCTCATTTCCAGAATGTTATTAGTGTAATATATATCATATTAATTCATTTATATAATCATTATCGTATGAAGATCATGTAGAACGAGTCGCATCACATCGTGGAGACGGTATTCCGTACGTACGCACGAGCGATGATATCGTTCCCATGATCATGGAATTGTATTAGAGTGTATGTATACTATTTCAGAATCAATATCACTTTACAATAATCATATATAGTCATTATTTAAACCATTATACCAATCCAAGTAAGGTGGTGGAAAATATATTACACCACGGCGTGGAGACGGTATTCCGTACGTACGCACGCGTGGTGATTTCATTTTTCAATAGGATGGATAGATGGTGAAATATGGTTGTTTCATACTTATAATAACATATCAGTATATGAGTGATACTGATGTTATTACTTCATAATGAAACAACTAAATAATAAGAAGTGGAAGAAAAAATAAAGATGAAAGAATCGGTAATGGACATTACCTCTTCTTTGAAGTGCTTCTTTGAGACCTCCTTTTAGGGCACTAAAATTGGTCTTTGAAGAATACCAGGACCTCTAGGATGTCTCTAGGGATGTGGAGAGGATAACGTGGCAGGGGTTGGCTGAGCTTGAGGCTCAAAGTGGTGTGAGGAAGAGGGGGAGGAGGTGCCCTTTTATAAGGGAGGAGAGGGGCTCCTTTGGAAAAACTAAAAATATTATTTTATTATAAAGTCAAGTTCGGTTTTAAATAGCTCCAAATTGATTTATTTCAAAGCTAAGGTGGGGATGGGTCGAAATACTCTCATCCAATAGAATTTAGTCAAGTTTAGGTTCCTATTTTAACCTTATCATTTAGATTTAACATTAAGTTAAATAATTTTACTTTTACCGTGTCTTCTTGTGTTCTTATACTATAAGGTTAATAAACCTACTATAAGCAGCCAAAAGAACCCCAAGTTGTTTATTATTAATATATAAAACCTTATCTAAGTCATTTGTCCGAAACATAGATTTGTAAGAAAAAAAAATAGTTAATAATATAATATTTGTTTTAAAAACTATTTTATGTCAATTTTGACACTATTTAGTAATTGATTTTTGTGAAACTCATAACAGAATGATTAGTTAGAAAAAAGTTAATTAAATCAATAATAACATATCATATTAACATATTAAATTAGTGGAATTCATAAAAAGTCTCAAATTATATTTATTTGGGTATTTATAACATCAATTATGTTAATATTTCATTAATAAGATAATTACTGCATCATCATTGTGTCATTAATAAATTAAATTATATAAAGTCTAAAAATTAGAAATAAAATATCATTATGTAGGAAATAGTTTTATCTTTCTAATGAATATTTATAGTCTAATTTATCTTATGTATAACTCTATATTAAAAATGAATTAGTTATTAAACATTGATTTTAACTATTTTAACCCTTCTTTAAATAAATTAATAATAAATGTCCTAATCTAATCCAAGTGGGCCTAAATGGTCATATTTTATTCCTAATGTTGTTCGTGGTCGAATTGGACTTATCAAATAGAATTAGGATATGTGTTAGGGAAATAATAATAATATTTTTTCCCTTAATTACCCTATTAACTTTTAACCGTGGTAAATAAAAGTAAAAAGTTACTATTCACCAAAAATTATTTTCATCTCATTGAACCATATTTTACTTACTGACATCAACCATGTCTCTCAGATTTTTGAAATTCCACTCACAGAAGCGGTAAAATTAAGTTTTATGAAAAATTCAGTTTTTTAACTACCACATAGTGGTTTCACTATTCATCAAAAATTGAAAGTTTTCAGAAAAATACCAAAATTTCACCCTAGGCTAATTTCGATATTCCGAATCCAAAAATGAAGTCAATTTTGAAAAATAAAATTTACAAAATTTCAAAAAGTGGTTATTACTATTCATAACGGCTAGTTTTAATAATATTTTAATAGCATATCATTGTTTAGTGAAACTCGGTATTGCATACGACGCAAGCTATTGAGGAAGGTCGAGATTGCGTGTAAAGAAAGCGAAGCAAGTGTTGTGTGTAGTGAAAGATTCCTTTGATGATAACATAAAAGTCTCGGGTGTTACATTTCCCCATGTTATATTTTTTAAAAATGTATACTTATGTTTGTTTTGTGTTAGTTATCTTTATAACATGTGTGAGAAGAATGAGTGGATAGATTTATATGAATTCATAACCCACATTTGATTTCCCCTAAAGCACATACATCAGATGAGTAACAAAGAACAATTTATATTTCTAAACGATTTGAATAGAATATAATCATGTAGTGTTGGATGATGCCTTTTTATGAGAGGTATGAAACATATATCTAGAAAAGTGTTCATTATCTTTTAACATAAAAAACCACTAACCTCAAATTTTATTTCATATCAAAGATCATTGGAAGTTAGGTGTTTTTTGTTTAAGGGAGAAAACACTTTATTGGATATGCTCTGTCCATGGAGATGTGTAGGGATGTTTTAAGAATATGCTGGAAATGTAAGATTTAATTTCTTAATAGTTTATATTATAATTTTTTTAAATTTATCTCATTTGTGTTATTTTCTAATAGGGGATGGGTCTACTTTCAAAAGAACACAAAGAAAAAGAGTTCCAAGGTCAAATATGTAAAAGTAAAGGTAAATATCTATTTATAATTTGTACTTTTTGATGTATTACATAAAAATGATATTTTGAATTGACACTAATTTAAACTTAATTTTCATAAACAACAAGGCATCATCGAATGTGGATATTATATGTTAAGATTTATGTATGAAATAATTAAGACTGGAACACTAGTGAAGTTTGACTTGGTAATATTTTCTTATAAACTTTTCTATAATATTTCATTTGATTTATTAATTATAAATGTTAACTAATATCCTTTTAATTTATAGCTATTTGATGAACCTCAACCCTATATTGCTCAAGAGGTAAAACACTTACAAGTGGAATGGTCAAATTATTTTATAGGATTGATTGGATTTTAGTTTGTTTGTAGTACAAAATGTAATTTTGAATATTTTAATTATAATTGTGTATTTGGTAGTAGTTTTTTTTGGATTTAGGTTTTCTTCATTAACATTGTATGTTTTGAATGTTATATATATGAATGTTTAATTTTCATCTGGTTCTTATTAGTTTGGTCTAGTTCTTATGTTTATATGGTACAGATTCTGGTATGGTTTTGGTATGCTTATAATCTGGTTTAGCTTCTTTCATACTTTGGAAGAGAATAGTAATGGTTTCATGGGGTGTGGGAGTGTCTAGGAGGGGGGGGGGTGTCCAAGAGGTAGGGGTGTCTAGGGGGTGGGGGCGCTGTCCAATGGGTGGGGGTGTTCGGAGGGGGGGGGGGGGTTGTCCATGGGGGTGGGGGGTGGTGTCTAGGGGGTGGGAGGGTGTCCAAGGGTGTAGGGGTGGGAGGGTATCCAGGGGGTGGGGGGATGTCCAAGGGGATGGGAGGGTGTCCAGGTGGGTGGGGGATGTCCAGGGGTGGGGGCTATTCAGGGGGTGGGAGGGCTATCTAGGGGGTGGGAGGATGTCCAGGGGGTGGGGGGCATGTCCAGGGGGTGGGGGCTGTCCAGGGGGTGGGAGGGTGTCCGAGGGGGGGGGGGGGGATGTCCAGGGGTGTGGGGACTTCCCATGGGGGGGTCTAGGGGGTTGAGAGGATGTCCAAGGGGGTTGTGGTCCTGTCTAGGGGGTTTGGGAGGGGTGTCTGGGGGGGGGGGGGTGTCCAGGGGGGTGGGTGGGTGGGAAGATGTCCAATGGGGTTGGGGGCCTATCCAGGGGGTGAGGGGGGGGGGGTCCAGGGGGTAGGGGGTGTACAGGGGTGGGAGGATGTCCAAGGGATTGAGGCCCTATCCAGTGGGGTGGTGTGGTGTCTTGGGAGTGGGGGGGGGTCTGTCCAGGGGGGAGGGTGTCTAGGGGGTGGGAGGGGGAATGGGGTGGGGGTGCCTAGGGAGTGGGGGAGGGGGGTTGCTGTCCAGGGGTGGGGGGGGGGCTATCTATGGGGTGGGGGCCTATCTAAGTGGTGGGAAATAGTGTTTCACGTCAGTTATTAAATAACCGACGTAGTATATATGTGTTCAGGTCGGTTAAATAATAACTGATGTGAATAACGCTTCGCAGGCAGGTTTTTACATTATTTATTTGATAACTGACGTGATAAATGAATGGGAACGATTTTTTATTTTGGTTATTTAATAACTGAAGTAGTATATAGGTTTTCACATCGATTAAAAAATAACCAACATGAAAAACTACTCCGCAGCCTTGTTTATCATGTCATTTATGATAATAAATGACATTATAAACTTGTTTTTCACATCAGTTTTTTAATAATGGAAGTGAAAAACTCTTCTTATACGCAGTTTATTATGTTGGTTATTAGATAAATGGCGTAATAAATGATATAGAATGTTAGTTATTTTAAAACCAATGCAATAAATCACCACTCCAAAGTATTTTCCACATCAGTTTTTTAGGAACCTATGTGAAAAACACTTCAGATTTATGTTTTTTAAGTCGATTTTAAAATAAACGATTTAAAAAATAATATTTATAACATATCCTGTAATAACATCGGCCAAAAACTGATGTAAAAAAATTAACTGACATAAAAAATGTTTTCCACACTAGTGTATTAGTGAATTATTTTAATGAAATATATAAATTATATAGTTAATCAATTGTTTTAAAATTCATTTAATTTTTTTTATATTATTTGGATGAGAATACACCATGTTTTATTCATAAAATTTTATTTTGTCTAAAAATTTATTTTTATCATATGTTTCGTACATTGTTGAAAATTAATTTCTACCGATTATTTGAATTGAATTTGATAAAATGGGATCTATATTTCAGATTCGTAGGTCCATCTTTGGTAAAAAGGTCACTTTTATTTTTGGTTAACATGAATAGGAACCTTTGTAAAATTTTCCACCCCGATAAAGGGTCAATTGTGTTATCCTAGGTTAAATCTAGGTGATAAGGCCATAAATTTTCATCATAATTATTATTGGTTGAAGTGAATTAGAACCTTATCACCTTATTGTAAAAATTTAATTATTAAGGGGACATGTTTCTATATCATGTGTTACACGCAACCCCAAGTTTAAATGAACCATGAGATACTTTTAAAATATTATTAGGTGATGGTTATAACCAAGAAATTAGATTAGCATGTTTGAATTGGAATAAATAAATAATGAAAAATTGTTTCTATATGATTAAAATTAATTCATCATATATCAATTAATTATAAATCAGAACAAAAATCATTTTAAAGTAAAACTGAAATTTTTCTAAAAACATATTTTTTTGAGAATAATGTTAATTTATTATAATAAATTAAATTATTCACTACCGGTGATAGATATTAATGAAAAATATATTTAATATTTAATAAAATGTTTTAACATTCATTTTATATTTTTTTTGGCATTTGATAAGAAAAAACCATGTTTTATGCATAATAATGTATTTTTCTAAAAAACAATTGCATCTTATATTGTTTGATTATCTTAAAATTTATTTCTACCACATATAGGTATTGATTTTTGTGAAAGGGATTCCATATTTTTAATCATGAGGTTAAAATTTGGTAAATATCTCCCTTTTAGTTTTTTTCAATATGAATAGTAGCCCTAGTAAAATGTATCACCTTGGTAAAGGGTAAACTATGTTAACCAGGGTTAAAACTAAGTGATAAGTCCATGATTTTTAATCCTAATTCTTATTTGGATGAATTTAATTCTACCTTAATCACCTTATAATTTAAATTTCATTATTTTACGGGAAACTTGACGATGAAAATGACCTATAATATTTAAATCAAATAGGGTTACAAAATGACACTCGTTTAGTTTTAAATATCTCTTATGTATCCACATAGGGAAAAAGAAAGTTATTAACAAATATAAGTGTCTATTTTGAGATACATAGATGTATTTTCATGATAGAAATTTATTTATAATTTTTAGTATTTATATAATTACATTAAATTCGTATGCAACACCAATACAATATTTATCAAATTAATAAAAAAATATAATAGATTTTTTTAAAAATATTAAAAGTAATATAATTCGAGTTATTTAAGGTGGTACATGATTTTGGTTTTTGAGTATGACTTATTAGTGTTATTTAAAATTATTATATTCACATTAAAAAAAATTTCATTACTACTTTTAAGTCAAATTAAATTAATAGTGTCTAAATTGGTAATAAAAACATTTTATGAAAATAATATTTTATTATATTACATGAAATAATAAAAATAATAGAAAAGTACAAGAGGTATAATATAAGGTAAAAATAGAATACCAATACCATTTTATCCCATTTGAACCATTTTTATAAGAATGGCTTTAATATATTGTAATATTTTTAGAATTCCAAGAGTGCCCCAATACTCAATTATAAAAGGGAACCCCTCATTTATCGTTTTCACATTACATTAAGCCTTATAAATCAACAAAACTCTTCCATGTTCTATTTTTGAATCACCTAGAAACATACTAGAGGTTCTATTATTCCCAAAAGGCTAACCCTATATCCCATAATATAAAATGTAAATGATTTATTTCAAAGAATATGAGGTTCAAACACATACGAAGGAAGTCATACTTGAGGTAAGGGTTTTTCATCTCACTATTATTTATATGGGACAAATACGAAGTAAGTCATACCTTAGGTATGGGGATTTACATATCTATCTAAGGTTCTTCATTTCATGGGGTTTACGATTCAAATGTTATCAATGTGGTAAGGGTTTTATGATATAATTTCATTTTTTATCAAGATTGTTTCTGATTATGCTAATGATGATGAAATAATATGATATATCTATAAATAAACTCATGATTTTATTCTCATCTAAAAATTTATTTTTAATTCTTGTTTTTATTTTTCTTTTTCTCACATTAGGTACTCAAGATATCAAAAAAATATTTTTAAGAAAAATCGATGTTATATCTCTCTTCAGTCAGAAATCATATTTCTTTCATATATGTGTTTTCTAAAAAAACATTAAATAAGGTTTTTACTAATTTCCGGTAATTTCAAAACTTTATTTTTAACCATGTTTTACTTTTGAAAAAAATATAAAATGAATCTTCATTTAATTTTATAAATGACGTACTTTTAGATTTTTTTTTCCAATTATGTGAAGGGAATTTTTCCTTGAGAATTTCTTAACACCATAAAAGCTCAATGTCTTTAAGATCCATTTATAATTTTACAAGTTTATTTTCAAAGAAAATATTTTCCATAATATTTTCAAAATATTTTTTTTAAGTAATTTTAAAAGTGGAAAAGTAATTTACATAAAGAAATATCCTAGTGATCTTTTAATAAACTTTTTATATATGATAAAATCATTAGATGTTATTTATACTTTACTAGGGATAAGTTCTAATGATACCATTCTAACTAATTCTCTAGATGGTTCATGGTTATGTTGATGAGATTTTTATGAAACCAATTTATTTTCCATTGGTCATGCTATTGGTTATGCTATGATGAACTAATGAAATGTTTATGAAACCCATTTTTTTACATGTGTTATAATGTGATGATATGATGAATTTTTTATGGTCTTATTGAACAAATATGTATGGTTTTAATTATGTGATGGGATGTAACATTATAAACCTTGGATGGTGGTTACATTATAAGCAATGATGGTTGTTACATTATAACCAAGGATGGGGGTTACGTTAGAACCAAGGCCAGTGGTCATGTTATAATAGAGGATGAGTGGTCCTGGAATTATACAGTCTGATAATGCATTGCATAATGATTGTAATCTCATTAGATAAATAGTACTTGAATGGGGAATGTAACTAATTCAATAAGGTAATTTTTCCACAATGATATTCTTGGGATATAAGTTTGACTACTACGATGGAATGGGGTGTGTTGGTCTGAGTGGACACTCAAGCGGGGGGTGAATTGAGTTACAATTAAAATTTATGTTAAAAATATTTCTGTTAAAATCCCCAAAATTGAAAAACAAGTTAAAATGTATTGAATTTATACAGATTGTAAATGTTCAATTAGTTTCTCAAATATTGATTAGGTCTTAGTTAATTTAATCAGGTGATTAAATTAACTTTTGAAGCTAAATTACTGGTTCACAATAAGTATAAATACTTGCTAGTTTAGCTATAAAAGTAACTTAAAAAAATAGTATTTTAAAGTAATTATCAGCGGAATATTCAATATAGTTTATAACCAAAATAGTTAAGCACAATAGTTTTTTGAAAGAAGAGGTTCAGTCTCAAGAAAAGAATTAGTCCTCTCAAACAATTTATATAAATTTGATCCACACCCTGGATTGGGGTAAACAACAGTACAAGAGACTATCCAGGTCCTAAGACCTCTACCATAGTTATACGTGGGAAAACAAATGATAGCAAGAACACACAGGCTATCCAGGTCCTACTTGACCTCTACCGCTATCCTTAGTGGGATACAAGACAGTGTGGAAAGATTGGTGTGAGGATTTAGTATCCTCCAGTTCAGCACATGAGTCAGTGTGTGTGTAAATTATACAGAGTACATACACTACTCAAAAAAGTAAATAATGAATCACTTAGAGAGAGTATATGAGAGTTTAGAATGCTCTAGTGATAAGCAGTGCATCTCTAGACTCCTTTGATTCACCATAAATGCTTCTGAGTCCTTCTCTGGTTTTTGTGTAGAAACACAGAGTGTCATGGTTCTCCTTCTTTCACTTCCAGTGTAAGTGTTCAGATCGAGTATGAGAAAATGCTATAGCCCTTGAACTTCTTCGTTGAATTTATATTCTTGATGAGTATGAGAGTTCTTCATGTGTTCTTCTTTTCA
Organism: Viscum album; assembly: GCA_963277665.1. Classification (NCBI taxonomy): domain Eukaryota; kingdom Viridiplantae; phylum Streptophyta; class Magnoliopsida; order Santalales; family Viscaceae; genus Viscum; species Viscum album. Next base: position 115,380,332 of record OY728154.1, read on the forward strand.
TGTATGTGCGTACATGGAATAATTCCCTTTTTGCCTCTCTTTCTCGTGTGTCTTTTTACTGCAGCTTGATCTTCCTTATATTCCACGAGCTCCGACAATAGGAAAGATTAACTTTTCATTGGTACGAGGTACGGTTCCCTGACATGCCAACAACTAACATTAAATATCATTAATTGCATTAAAAACATCAAATATGACCGTTGGAATTAAATATGAGTTAATATAAATTCAAACAGTTTTTATGACTATTGGTGAGTCATGAGATCGGTGAGGCATTTTGAATCTACATCGGTTTCGGTAGGTCATGATCATCGGTATAGGTAGCTCCTTAGATCATCGGTATCGGTAGGTGCCATCGGTGCAACCATTGCCATCGGTGTGACCATTCATCATCGGTGCGAATGTTCATCATTGGTGCGACCGTTCAACATCGGTGCGACCGTTCATCATCGGTGCGACCATTCATCATCGGTGTGACCGTTCATCATCGGTGCGACCGTTCACCATCGGTGCGACCGTTCATCATCGGTGCGACCGTTCATCATCGGTGCGACCGTTCGTCATCGGTGCGACCGTTCATCATCGGTGCGACTGTTCATCATTGGTGACTCAGGAAAATAACTAACGGTGAGTCAAAACATGGAATTTTCAAAAAGTGTCTGTTCAGTCTAGAATACTTTCAGGTCAATAGTAAAACATAAATTAACATAAATAAACATATTTAGACATTAATTAAACATATATAAACACATTTATAACAATTTGAACAAAATACTAAATTGTCATAAATAAAACAATGATTTGGGATTATTAAAATAACCATCTCACAGAGAGTTCAACAATCTCCCCCTTTTTGTTAATCATAATTCAATGGCATAAATAAAGATAGAAGATAATATGTCATTCAGTATGCCCCCCCTATATAAAAAAAATATTCCAAAAGATAAGACAAGGTTAGAATAGCATAAGTCATTCTCCCCATATAATATAAATCAGATAATATGATTCATTCTCCTCCTTTCATCATTGCTCCCACTTAGATATATAGTCAGCATTTATCCCCCTATCATTATTTCTCCCCCTTCATTATTTCTCCCCCATTGGGATTATCAAAAAGAAGAGTAGAAGGAAGAAAATCAAGAATAAAATTCCACTTAAGAAAATAGTTCTAATAAACAGTACAAGAACCAGATACAAAAGTTAAAAGTACAAGAAATAGACACCCTATCAAAAAAGAGAGGAATAGCTACTTCTTTGGGTCTAATGGAGCTTTCCCTTTCACAAAAAGAGGAATGGATGGTCTAGAAGGATGATCTGGTCGAATGAAGAGAGGAGGCAGGATGGCTCTGGCTGGACGAATATTGGGTTCCAATGTCACTTTTTGAGGTGTAGCAAATCATTCTGAAGGTTGTTGTTGAATGATAGGTTGGATATTTGATAGAGCTTGAGAGACAGATAACTGACCAGGAGCAATATCTGATGGATTAAGAGGCTTAGCAGTAGGAAAAACAATGGCCTTTGCTTACACATGAAGATATGGTTTGAGTAGATTAATAAAATCTTGAATTACTTCACCATAATATTTTATAGCCTTTTCAAAGTCATCCTTGTTCTGCATGAAACTTTCCAGAGTAGGAGTGAAATCCGTCAACTGTAGGACTTGAGCCTTGAAAGCTTGAGTGAATAGAGGGAGCCTCAAATTCTTAGCCAAAACCTTAAATTTATGATTCAACTCATGATTGGTATAAATCTTATAGAAGTAATGATCCTCTTTCTCTTTAATCTCTATATGAGCCGTGGTAGCATCGACTTAATACAACTGCAGCATTTTGTGAATATGATCACTATGCTCTTTCATCTTTTTCAAAGAGTCTAAATCCCAAATCTTTCCAAGAGCTGCCATATATTCTTTAATAACATCCTTTAAAGCATTAATCTCATGACCTGTAATCTTGGTCACCTTTGAGGAACTAGCCTAAGCAACAACTTGTGTAATCTCAGCTTTCAAATTTCTCAAATCCTCCTTCTTCAGATGTTCTATCAGATTTCTTAACACTTCTATCATACCAGAGATGGTTGCTCTAAACTCTATTGATAGAGAAACCAGATTACTGCCTAAATCCATGAGTTTTTTATTCAAAGAGGTAATGTGCCTGCCAATTAATTCACTGGTACTGAACAGGTCTAGCTTGATAAGGTTTACCACTCTCTGAGCCAAATCATCCATAGAAGCTTCAGATAAAGACACATGAAAAGGAGTAGGAACATGAGATAACTCATCTTTCATAGTATCTACAACTTCCTGAACCAACTCAACCTTAAATCTGTCAAAATCAGATTGGGAAACTGCAAGACCAGGTCTAGCTTGAGATGCTGAAGGATCAGGTCTTGATTGAGAACCTGAAGAACCAGGTCCGACTTCTGCTCTATGTATATACTCAGAAACTAATTGAGCCTTAACTAAATCACTTACTCCTATAATATCCACTTAAACTTCTTCCTCTTCCACTAGATAATCTAAACCTAGAACAAAAATACCTGGGTGTTCTTCCCATGTAGCATGTCATGAAGGATACAGAGGTTTCACAAACCTAGCTCTTCCAAAATTTTCAGGAGAGACTTCCTCATCCACATCATTCTCTAACTTCTCTGTCCTCTCAACCTCAGGGAAATTTTCTTTCTCATTTAGTTGGGGTTGAGGATCATCTTGGATCAAATTATGACCTTATACAGGTCGAGCATCAGCATCATCAGCATCACCACTATCACCATCACTGCTACTTCCATCACTATCAGCATCAGCATCAACATCACCCTCATCACCAGCATTTCCATCATCATCATCTCTATTAACTAATTTCTCATTTGAAATATCTGTACTAATAGATTCATACTGCTCAGGGTTTGATTCTTCAGTCTCATCTTCTTCTTCATCACCACCTAAAAGAGGTTCACTCTCTGGTAAGTTGAGAGGTGGACTAGCTGGTCCAAATTCCATTCTTCTCTATTTCTTTAGGCTAGCTGTATCAGGATCACTCCTCTCATCAGGAGACGATTAAACCTCCTTTTCAATATTAAAATTATCATCATCATCTTCTTCCTCTATTCCCTTCTTATTGGACTCACCAGTTTCCTTAGGAACTTCTGTTCCTCTTCTTCATCAGAAGAAACCACTTCCTCACTAGGTTTTAAACTGGGATCTCTCATCCCCTTTGGTCTCATAGGATGATCAGTAGGATTGAAGGAGTCATACAACATCTCCTCATCAAAAACCCAAGCCTTCTATCATGGGTTACGGTTAATTTAATCCTCTTACAGATATCCTTGTTAATACAGAAGCTACTGGATGAGATGCACCCATCTCTATCATCAACACGGCCCAAGAATTTCAGCATGGAAGAGATTTGATTAGAATAAAACAATTTTGTAGCTTTATTTTAATGGATTTATCATCTCTACAATATGCTCAGAAAAATATCTACATATGTTGATCTTTTCACCATTCAACAAAAGGAATAATAGAAAAGAATACTGATATTTTACTGAAGCAAAGTCACCTTTTCTTGGACAGACTTGGTGCTGAATAAATTTAAACAAAATTCTACTATCACCATCCAATTATGTAGCAGATATTCTTCTCGATTCAGACTTACCAGTCAACATTTCCAGAGCTAGATCATAAAAAAAGTAATCTGTTGTAGGAGGGATATTACCAGTTTAATCCTCGTATCTTCCATTGTGAGGAAATCACAAACATTCAACCCACTGCTTCGATGAAAAATTAATCTTTTTTCCTTTAACTATTGAAGATAGTCTAACCACTTCTACTCCATCCAATACTATACTTAATTTTAAATAGAACTCATGCACCAACTTCGGGTAATAGACTCAGTTATTATCACAGAACTAGTTTTTCCCACCTTACATTTCCAACACTTTCAATAGAGCAGACTTGCTTGATAATACCCATTCTGAACATACTTCTTTTTCTGTAGTAACTACCTGTTTTTCCAGCTCTGGGTTCACTAACCTTTGCGTTGTGTTGCTAGATTCTCCGCGAGCATGTTTTACAGGAGAGGAAACTTCAGATTCCTTGCTTTGTCTCTTTTTATTGGCTATTTGGTGGCTCAATAGGATTGAGCGTTTGGAAAGGTTCGAAAGGTTTGGGATTCAAAAAAGATGTGAGAGTTCGGTGGGAGATGGAAGGTAAATAGGAATTGAGAAATAGCCACAAGTCATTATTTTTATCATTTAAAGTTACGATAATAATAAACAATGATAACGATTTAGTAAAACAACGTCGTTTTGATAATCACTAATGGTTTCACTAACTATACATCTCAATCGGTAGCACAAATCGGTTTAACAGATCAGTTTCACAGATCAGTTTCACAGATCGGTTTCACCGATCGGTTTCACAGATCGATCTTACCTAACTCTTGTTTAATAAAGTCTATCCTTTCAGAACTTAAAGGATTAGAGAAAATATCAGCTAACTGATGTTCAGAGTCAATAAATTCTAGAGAAATATCACCCTTTTGATACTGATCTCTCAATAAGTGATGTCTGACATCAATGTGTTTGGTCCTAGAGTGAGACATAGGATTCTTAGAAATACTAATTGCACTAGTGTTATCACAATTGATTGAAACATGTCTAAACTGATATCCATAGTCAAATAAAGTGTGTTTCATCCAGATAATTTTTGCACAACAACTACCAGCAGCAATGTATTCTACTTCCGCAATGGACAAAGCAACATAATTCTGCTTCTTACTACACTAAGATACTAAGTTCTTAACCAAAAAATGACATGTTCTAGATATGCTCTTCCTATCTAACTTGCAACCGGAAAATTCAGAATCTGAATAACTTATTAATTCAAAGGATTGTCCTTTTGGGTAAAAGAAACATAAATTTGTAGTATATTTTAAGATATTTGAAAATCCTTTTAACAGCAAGAAAATGAGATTCTTTATGATTAGCTTGAAATCTTGCACACATACATACACTAAACATAATATCTAGTCAACTAGCAGTAAGTTAGAGTAAGCTTCCAATCATACCTCTATAATTGGTTTGATCAACTGGTTTCCCAGTTTCATCATTATCCAACTTACATGTGGTACTCATAGGTTTGTCACTTCCCTTATTACTATCCAAATCATAACGTTTTATAATATCCTTTGTATATTTAATTTGATTTAAAATAATACCATCCTTCTTTTGAAAAATTTGAAATCCAAGAAAATACTTGAGTTCTCCCATTAAACTCATTTAAAATTCATTTTGCATAATCTTTGAAAAATCAGTACATAAAGAATGTTTGGAAGATCCTAAAATAATACCATCAACATATATTTGGACAATCAAAATGTCTTTTGAAATTATTTTAATAAAAAGAGTGGGATCAACAATTCCTTTAGTAAAATCTTTTGAAATAAGAAAATTTGTAATTCTATCATAACATGCTCTTGGAGACTATTTCAAACCATACAAAGCTTTAGAATGTTTAAAAACATGATTTTGGAAATTGGGGTTTATAAATCTAGGTGGTTGTTCAACAAAAACACTTTCAATTATAAACCCATTTAGAATTTCACTTTTGACATCCATTTGATATAACTTGAAATTCGGATGAGCAGTATAAGAAAGTAGAATCCTAATAGCCTCTAATATTGCTATAGGAGCGAATGTTTCCTCATAGTCTATATCTTCTTCCTAATTATACCCTTGTGCAACCATCCTTTCTTTGTTTCTACCTATATTTCCGGACTCATCAACTTTGTTTCTAAAAACCCATTTAGTGCCTATGGTCAAGGTGTCCTTAGGTCTTTCTACTAATTCCCAGAATTTTTTTCTTTCAAATTTATTTAACTCTTCTTGCATATCCATTACCCAAAATTCATCATTTATTGCATCATTGATATTTTTGGGTTCTAACTGTGAAAGAAAGGCTTGTTGTCCAACCTGATTTTTTATAGAAGCTCTATTCTGTGTTCCTCTACCAAGATTACCAACAAAAGAATATAAAGGATGATTCTTTAGAATCCTAGTTGATCTAGTAAAGATAGGACTAGAGATTTCAGGGTCTTCTCTAGGTTCAGGTTCATTAGGAGCAGATTCTGAAATATTTCCAGAACGGGTTGTCTTTACAATAGGTTCATTGATTCTATCATTAAGGTTCATAAAAGACAAATATCCTTCAATATTTTCAAGAGAAGGTTTCGGTTCATGTGGATCAGTTTCATCAAATTTGATGTGAACAGATTCTTCCACACACTTGGTTCTCTTATTGAAAACTCAATAGGTTTTTCTAGTAACTGAATATTCGAAAAAGATTCCTCATCAAATTTGATGTGAACAGATTCTTCCACACACTTGGTTCTCTTATTGAAAACTCAATAGGTTTTTCTAGTAACTGAATATCTGAAAAAGATTCCTTCATCACTATTAGAATCAAACCTATCTAGATTATCCTTGGTATTGATGATAAAGACTTTGCAGCCAAATACACTAAAGTAACTAACTTTAGGTTTTCTATTGTTCCACATTTCATAAGGGGTCTTCTTATGAACAAGTCTAATCAAGACTCTATTGATAATATAACAAGCTATATTCACAGCTTCAGCCCAAAAATAAATAGGTAGGTCATACTCATTGAGCATGGTTATTGCAATTTCTTGAAGGGTTCTATTTCTTCTTTCTACTACACCATTCTGCTGAGGTGTCCTAGGGGCAGAAAAGTTGTGACTATAGCCATTGTGTGAGCAATAAGACTCAAACTTATAATTTTAAAACTCACAGCGATGATCACATCTTAGGGTTTTAATCTTAAGTCCACTAAGATTTTCTACAGACTTGGAGTATTTAGTAAAGTAGGAACAAGCTTCTCTTTTGTGAGCTAAGAAGTATACCCATGTATATCTAGGAAAGTCATCTACTAAGACATAGACATAGTGCTTCCCATTTAAACTAGAAACTCTATAAGGTCCAAACAAGTCCATGTGAACCAACTCGAGAGGTTGAGAAGTTGAAACTTCTTTCTTTGATTTAAAAGAAACTTTGTGTTGTTTTCCCTTTTGACAGATATTACAAACTTTGTCAATTGGAAATTCATGTTTGGGTAAGTCTCTAACTAAGTTATTCCTAGTCATTTTTCTAAGTGAGTGTATATTTCAGTGTCCTAATATTCTATGCCAAAGCCAAGATTTCTTATGAAAAGCATTTAAACAAGTAATGTTTTGTTTGGCTAAAGAATTTAAATCAACAGCATAAAAATTTTCATTTCTCAAAGAAGAAAACACTCAAAAATTTTTAGAATTAAAGACATCACAAGAATAATTTTCAAAATTAACAATAAAACCATCATCACATAACTGAGAAATACTTAATAGATTATATTTAAATCCATCAAGAAATAAATCTTTAGAAATTAAAACTGAATTAGTGTTACAAATTTGGACTAGGCCGATGATTTTTTTTGGAATTACCACCAAAGGTGACATAACATCCATCAACATTGATTAAGCTTTTCAAACATGAGAAGTCTCTTGTCATGTGTCTTGAACATCCAATGTACAAGTAACATGTCTTCCTATATGAACTCTTTAATCATGTTTCCTACAAAACAAATTTATATGGAAAATGATTTTGGTACCCAGATTCTCTTGGGTCCATATAGGTTAGAAATCAAAGATTTTGGTTCCCAAATTTGTCTTATGGGTCTCATATAATTCATAGAATCAAAATATTTTTAAAGGTAAACTCTAATTGATATATAACTATGTTAATAACTATTTGAAGCATATGAATTTTCAGAACTAGAACTAGCAGTATTCTGTCCAGATTTAGGAATAAATCTAGTTTTAGTGATCTGTCTCTTTCCAGGCTGATACCCTATTCCAGTGGTATATTTTGGTGCTACATGATTTCCTAGAATTTGAGTTAGGGTATTCTTTCCATTTGTAAATTTCACTAAGTCTTTTTGAAGTTTCTCATTAGACATATTCATTTCAGTGTTTTCTTTTAACAGTTGAGCATTCTTTTCCTTTTCTACATCAAGGGCAGATTTAACATTTACAGTGAGAGCATGTCGTTTCTTCGATGACTTATATTTTTCCTTATGTTCATTACAGGTTCTTCTAGAATATTAAAGTATTCAAATATTTCTTCATGAGACATATTTTCAGATTTAGAATAATATTCAACTCTAGAATAATATGAATTTAAAGCAGGAGTATCCAGTGTTACCTCAGATGTGTTTGTTGTAAAACACATGTTAGCTCGATTCATTTCAGAGTCAGAAACATCAGATTCACTTGTGATATCTTCTGAAGCACTCCAGATATCTTTGATAGATTTCTATTACTTATTGTCCTTGTAGTCATGTTTCTTCATGAACTTTAATTTTGGGCAGTCAGCTTTAATTTGACCCGTTCCTTTACATTCATAGCAAACAACCTCATCAATCTTATCCATTTTCTTGCAATCCTTTTTCCAATTACCTTTGTTGTCATATTTACCCTTGTAGTTTGATTTTATGAAGAATTTCTTGTTCATATAGATTATCTTAAATTTTCGGGATATTTGAGCCATCTCAGCATCACTATTAGATTATGAACTTTCACTTGTTGAGCTCTCAGTAAGTGTGTGAACTTTCTTCTTATCCTTCCTCTTTGTTGCAGTAGATTTAAAAGCCACTGACTTCATCTTTGGTTTATCATCTTCTTCCTTGTTTACGCTAATCTTTTCCTCGTACATCATTAACTTACCAATCAGATATTTAATAGGTAAAACACCAATATCACATGATTCTCTAATTGAAATAGACATGCCTCTCCATCGGTCTGGTAGACATCTTAGTATCCTCATGATTTTCTCCTTTGTTGGAACAACTTTTCCAAGTGAGCTCATAGTATTGACAATCTCATTGAACCTGAGATACATGTCAGAAATGGTTCATCAGGCTTCATTTTAAAATTATCATATTTAATAGTATAGGTGTTCAGTCTCATTTCTTTAACATTGGTTGTTCCTTCATGAGAAACACCCCAAGTATCCCAAATTTCATAAGCAGTTTTACAAGCAGATATTCTATTGAATTCTTCATATCCTAAAGAACAATACAAAGCATTCATATCTTTATAATTTTTATTTTAAGCTAGTTTGGTAGGTTAATCCCAAGTAGTTCTTTCAGTTTTTGGACTTTTATATTGTGTCTCTATAGAAGACCAGATATCAAATACCATACTTTCTAAGTGAATTTTCATCTTATGTTTCCACTAGGCATAATTTGTACCATTAAAGAAAGGTGGCCCGTTGGTATCTAAACATTCTTTTCTATTATCCATAGCTAGATTTTAGAAAATAAATTTAAAGAGATAAATTTAGAACTAATAGAAATTTAAGACCTTTAAGATACAACTAAAATCACAGTTGAAAAAATAGAGTATTTTGAAATCATTATAAACAGAAACAGCCATTTGATACCAAATGTTGGTCGAAGTGGACACTCAAGAGGGGGGTGAATTGAGTTCCAATTAAAATTTCTATTAAAAATATTTATGTTAAAATCCCCCAAATGGAAAAACAAGTTAAACTGTAGTGAATTTATATAGATTATAGATGTTCAATTAGTTTCTCAAAGATTTATTAGGTCTCAGTTAATTTAATCAGGGGAATAAATTAACTTTTGAAACTAACTTACTGGTTCACAATAAGTATAAACACTTGCTAGTTTAGCTATGAAAGTAACTTTAAAACAAATAGTATTTCAATGTAATTAGCAGTGGAAAATTCAATATAGTTTATAGCCAAAATAGATAAGCACAATAGTTTTTAAAATAAGAGGTTCAATCTCAAGCCAAGACTTAGTCCTCTAAAAAAATTTATATAAATTTGATCCACACCCTGGATCGGGGTAAACAATAGTACAAGAGACTGTCGAGGTCCTAAGACCACTACCATAGTTATACATGGGAAAAAAATGATAGCAACAACACACATGCTAACCAGGTCCTACTTGACCTCTACCACTATCCTTAATGGGATACAATAAAGTGTGGAAAGATTGGTGTGAGGATTTATTATCCTTCGGTTCAACACATGAGTCAGTGTGTGTGTGTAAATTATACAGAGTACACATACTATTCAAAAAAGTAAATAATGAATCACTTGGAGAGAGTATGTGAGAGTTTAGAATGATCTAGTGATAAGCAATGCAACCCTGGACTCCTTCGATTCAGTAGAAATGCTTCTGAGTCCTTCTCTAGTTTTTGTGTAGAAACACAGAGTGTTGTGGTTCTCCTTCATTCACTTCCAGTGTAAGTGTTCAACTCGAGTATGAGTAAACATTATAGCCCTTGAACTTATTCTTTGAATTTCTATTCTTGATGAGTATGAGAGTTATTCATGTGTTCTTCTTTTCATATATGTGCATGCATGGAAGAATTCCCTTTTCTCCTCTCTTTATTGTGTGTCTTTTTACTGTAGCTTGATCTTCCTTATATTACATGAGCTCCAGCAATAGGAATGATTACCTTTTCATAGGTATGAGGTACGGTTGCCTGACATACCAATAAATAAAATTACATATCATTAATTGCAATAAAAACATCAAATATGACTGTTGGAATTAAATATGTGTTAATAGAAATTCAAACAATTTTTATGACTGTCAGTGAGTCATGAGATCGGTGAGTCATTTTGAATATGCATTGGTTTCAGTAGGTCATGTTCATCGGTATTGGTAGATCCTTAGATCATCAGTATCAGTAGCTCCTTTGATCATCAACATCAGTAGGTGCCATCGGTGTGATCGTTGCCATCGGTGCGACCATTCATCATCGGTGCGACCGTTCATCATCGGTGCGACTGTTCATCATCGGTGTGACCATTCATCATCGGTGCGACCATTCATCATTGGTGTGACCATTCATCATCAGTGTGACCGTTCATCATCAGTGCGACCATTCATCAACGGTGCGATCGTTCATCATTGGTGACTCAGGAAAATAACTAACGGTGAGTCAAAACAGGGAATTTTCACAAAGTGTCTGTTTATTCCAGAATACTTCAGGTCAACAGTAAAACATAAATTAACATAGATAAACATATTTAGAAATTATTTAAACATATATAAACACATTTAGAACAATTTTAACAAAATAATAAATTTTCGTAAATAAAACAATGATTTGGGTTTATTAAAATAACCATCTCACAGAGAGTTCAACAGGGTGTGAACCCAATAAATTATGGTATTCTTGGAAATGATCCTTTAATAATATGGAAATAATTTTCTATTCTTCTCCCACAATTATACATCCTAGGAAAACGTTATTCTTTCATGGTCTATGTTATTTTATTCATTTATGATTCATATCTTATGAACGACGGGGTTTTATGCCATGAATCAAGATTATGATCTTTGATATGTATTGTATGGTATTAATATATTATTCTTATGTTCACATACCCATATTATTATGTTAAGTTTAAGTGACCATTAATATATACCTTATTTACCCTTATTGATTGTTTCAACTCAACCTTTTTTTATTTTATCTCCCTCGGTTATGAGAAAATTATTTTAATATGATGTGTCTATGATGGGTTCTAGTCATGATGAAAATAATGGGAGATACTTATGAACAAGTTATTTATGTCTCCTAATTTACAAATATAATATACCTATGAGATTATGGTGTGGATTTTAGTGCTATGTAATGAATATTTATCTAATAATATTTAATATATGTGCACACAAATTATGGATTGGTATATGTTTTCTATTTCACTTTATACACAATGGGTATTCTGGAAGCCCTTATTTTTGGTGATGAGACCTCACTTACACTAGGTTTATCCCCCTATTACACTCATATAATAATTAATTTAACTTCCATATCCCCTGAACATGATCTACATTTATACAGTGAACAACTTTAGAACATATTTTTGCTGATTCTTTTTATTCAAGGATATGTAGTGATATTTAGATCATTTAACATGGATCTAACTAAAATTTCAATCCATTACCATTTTCTATACCACCCTAACACTTTGGTCCCACAAATCATGTTGGGTTATCCCTCATTGATATGTTTTAGGACTATAAGACTCCATTTATTTCAATTATCATATCAATCCCACTATTTAGGCCTCAAAATCCACATTAGGTTCTATAATAGTTGTAAATTAGGTTGAAACCATCATCATACCCATGTGTATAAACCAAATATATATAGAAGTATTTCATAATGACTATTAATGGATTTATTCCTATTAAATTATACCTAGTGATTTCTGAACTATCTTTCTTGAACTCAGATAAAAATTTATATCCACTTCTATTCCCATATAATGTCCCAAAGAAGACCAATATTGGTCAACTTTGGATTGGAGTGTTCGAATAAACTTTTTAATATATTCTACCCATATTCCACATTATATACCTTTTGTGTTTGGATCAATATAAAAATTTTAGGGTTATTGGTAATGAGTATGTGATTCCAAGAATAGTGCCTCCACATTGTAATGATATATTTTTTTTGCATATATTGCCTGTTAACTAGAGGCATGTTTTTTTATACCGAGGAGAAGGACCACTAACACCACATTCCCTAGAAAATATTCTCATGGAAATATTCACTATAATTTAGTCAGTGGTCATCCAAGAAATGCCTATTTCATTTCCTCACCTATCAATTCAAATAACATGAGTTACGATTTATATTGATCTTATTCCATGTTTATGGCTGTTGAAACACTACTAGATCTTGATACCTAATTATGCTTTTATATCCCATATCTAATTAGTCTAAGCACTATGAAATTAAACTATTTGTAGTATTTTCTACACAAGTGTTAATATATCGGTGCTGAGACCTCATTCATGCATAGTCTATTTTACCCTTACCACTAGATGTGTAACCTCATTTTTTCATATCTAGCCAACCATTAAAATTTGGTTTATTATTTTTACCACTATAACCATAATCTATATACACCCAAATTTAAGGTCATCTATACTGATATGAGAGCTTACTCATTCATGAAATGTTTTCTTCTAGACCATACTTTTAATGGACCAACTCACCTTTTCTGGTCCAAGAATAATGACCATAAATGACATGAAGCCATCCATGATGTCGTTGGGATGGGTGTAATTTTATGTACTGAATGTATACATATTTTAATATTTATTCTTCATATTTCTTGTTTACAGAAGGGTGAATTTGGTATCCAGTTGTACCAGTATGTATTCTTTATGTACTTTAAGAAGAAATGATCCAAGATGAATTTAAAACTATTATATATAACTATATTTTCTTTTTAAAATCATTTTCATGCATATATTTTTCAAATACGCATATTTGTTTTTATATTTCAAAGTTATTTTAAATTTAAATTATGATATTTTTCAGATAAATATAAAATTTTCTTATCTTAACAAGTTGTATAAATTTGATATTTGTTATAGGTAATAATGAGTTGAAGTTGGATTACGGCACATTTGATGAGTAATGAGTATGAGGAAGGTGTTGATGCCTTTTTGGAATTTCTTAAATGAAATTTTCTAAGAAGCAACATTTTTTTCTGTCCATGCTTGAAATGTTTGAATATGAAGAACTTGAAAAGTAGATAGATCAACGATCATCTAATTTGTTATGGTTTTAATTCGATTAACAGACCTTGGATTTGGCATGGTGAAACTGGATAGAATGTATGATCTAATGATGATGATGATTTTTAAGATGGTATGTCCGATAGAATTAAAGAAATGATTCATGAAATTGTAGCATAACAAATTGAGATAGAACAGAAAGTTGTGCATCTATATAGTGATGCTGAAAAACCATTGTATCCTAGTTTTACAGAATTTATGATTTTGTTGGTAGTGTTAAGATTGATTAATCTGAAGGCAAAATAGGGATGGAGTGAAAGAAGTTTTACAGAGCTGCTACAATTGTTGAAAGACATTCTTCCAAAAGAAAACGATCTTGCAGATTCACATTAAAAGGCCAAGAAAATATTATCCCTGATGGGATTGGGATATAAGAAAATACATGCCTGTCCAAATGACTTTATGATATATAGAAAGAAATATGAATTTCTGTTAGAGTTTCCTAAATGTGGGACATCACGATATAAGTTGGAAGAAAAATCACAGGCTCATGTAGATATTACAGAGATCCCTAGAAAGGTATTTTGGTATCTTCCTATAATTCATCATTTGGAATGTTTATTTTCTAATTCACATAATGCAAAGATGGCATGATAATGAGTGGATATGTGATGGAAAAATATTTCATCGATCTGATTGTCCAAAATGGAATAAAATTGATAAGTAGTATCCTATATTTGGAAATGAAATTAGAAATCTTAGACTTGGGTTGTGCATGGATGGAATGAATCCATACCGAAACCTCAATAGCATACATAGTTCATGGAATGTTTTATTGGTAATTTAAAAACTCTCTCCTGAAGTTTGTATGAAGTGAAAATATGTCATGTTGAGTATAATGATATTTGGTCCGAAGCAACCCAAAAATTATATTGATGTGTTCTTGTCCCCATTGATTGATGATTTGAAACTTTTATGGGAGGATGGTATTAGGGTGTATGATTCTTATAAAATGGAATATTTTCACTTCATTTTGCAAAAACTTCTACTTATTGCATTGTGTGGAATATTTCTCATCCGTGTCAGAAAGACTATAATAAATCTGGGTTATTTTTTCAATTTAATTTGTAATAAGGTGATTGATGCAAATGATTTGAATATTTTGGAAAAGGATGCAATTTATATACTTTTTAAATTAGAAATGTATTTTACTCCATATTTTTTATATAATGGTGCATTTAGTTGTTTATCTATTTCCCCAAATAATTCTTTGTGGACCTGTATATCTTCGTTGGATGTATCCTTTTGAAATGAATATGAAAATATTGAAGGGTATATTAAGAATTCATTTCGACTTGAAGCCTCCATTATTGAAAATTATATTTCTAAGGAGGTTTCATAGTTTTGTACAAGATACTTGGCTGTGGTGGAGTACATATGTTTTCCTCCATCTCGCAATGAACAAGTTAATAATGAGGGATAGGGGATTTGTGGATTAAAAGTCAAATCATTGTCTGCTGAAAAGATAAATAAGGTATAATTATACATATTGAATAACATAACTAATTCTTAACCATATATCACTTTGAATATTAATGAGTTGAAGAAATTTCATTCAAAGAATAAAGAAATGTGGATTTTGAATGAGCACAACAAATCATTTTTTCAATAGTTTAAAATGACCTTGATGGGTAGATATTATGTATCAGATACATTAAGATTGTTAGTGGGTGGTCCAAGTTTAAATTTGATAACATGGTTTGGGTACGAAATTAATGGCTATACATTTTATATGAAAGCTCAGGACAACAGAAGTTCATTTCAGAATAGTGGTGTATTGGTGTTTGCAGAATCAATGCATTTTTTGAGTTCTAAAGGCCAAAACCCAATTTCTACATCAAGTGCATATTATGCAGTCATTAAAGAAATATGGGAGGTTGATTACTTTAAAATTAAAGTTCCTATTTTTAATTGAAATTGGTTTATCGGTAACAACAATTTCAAGCACAATGAATTTGGAATGATAGTTGTTAATCAAAATAGATTGAAAGACACATCAGATTATTTAATAATGGAAAAACTTGAAAACAGATTTTTTATGTAGTTTAACAATAAAATATGAAGTGGTTTGTTGTTTTACCAGGGAGAAAACAATATGTTGGTGAGGATCAACTTGATGAAGATGTTGATTTATGTGATATCCCTACTTCCATGGAAAGATTATCAAAAAATATTGAACAAGTTGAAGACATGGTTTGTGCCATAAATAACGATCGTTGAGAAGGAATTTGGGAAAACAATCTATTTTAACATTCCTAATATTACATGTATCATATGTTTATTTATTGTTTACATTTATTATTTTCATAAAATGTTAGAAATTTTTGCTTATTTTAATTTTTTTTAGTTTAGTTTATCATGTTTACCATTACGTAACTTATATATCTGTTGATTTTGTTGAATGACAATTAATTTACCTTGTTCACCATGTTTACCATATTTACCATAGTTTACCATAGTTTAACTTTACATAACTTATATATCTATTCATTTTATTAAATGCAAATTAGACTACTATGTTTACCATGTTTATCATCTTTACCATTGTTTAACATGCTAACCATATTTACCATGTTTACCATGTTTACTATAGTTTACCAGAGGTTACCTTTATATAATTTATATATTTATTGATTTTTTTGAATTACAATTACACTATCATGTTTACCATGATTACCATCATTACCATTGTTTAATATGCTTACCATATTTACTATTTTTACTATTACGTAACTTATTTCAGTTTTCCATTTATTATTTACATTAGTAATTTAATATTTGAATTTTTATATATGTGAACTAATGTTTTCTTTTTTGATTTGATGGATAATAATAGATCAATTAGTTGATCAACCACATGATTTTGGAGATGAGCATCATGATCATACCTCTAGGGATGAACATTCACATTCTCCTCTTGATGTTACCCAATATTCCTCATGTGTTCCAATGACAAAAAAAAGAGTTCAGGAGTTGGTAAATGTGACAGAACACATTTACCAAAATTATCACTTTCCCGTCGCTAGGACCAGATGATACTCATTGAGTTTTATGATTATGATATTCCTAGAGATCCTAATGAAAAATATTTTAAGAGTTTTGTATCAACTCAGGGTAAAAGAAAACTAGGCATTTTGTATGATGATTGTAGAAGTGTGGACAAAATGATAATATCTCAATTTTGGGAGTACATTTTGGTAAGATCTTTTTCTATTATTTGACTGATCTTTAAATGTATCTAGTATAATATGTTTTACTACTATTTTATCATATGATATTTGATATTCCTGACACTAGAGGAGTCAGGAGGAAATGCTTATCGATGGCGGCAAAGAGATGGAGGGATTTCAGATCAACCTTCACATCTAATTTCATTTTTTTTCATAGGACTCATGACAATACATGTCATATATATCCTTTCATATATGAATAAACATGGATATAATTGTTTAAAGTATAATAAAAGATTAATTTTTGGTATGGGAAATGTAAACTTTTATAATGTTTCTTATATAAATGATCTTATTAATGTTTTGTTAATTATTAATTATTATTAATTTACAAAAAACAAGGAAATATCATCCAGAGATCCAATCTAAAAATGTATACCCTCAGAGTTTATCACATGGAGGTTATATATTAATGGAAGAATAAATTATGGCAGAAGAATTTCAAAAACTGGGAGCTAAGTCTTCAAGATCTGGAGAGATTTCACCTCCATCCACTCCATGTAGACATGTAAAATATAAGAGAGCTCGAATGGGAAAAAAAGGGTTATATCTTTCAGAAGAATCGAGAATCATATCTGAAAGGATTGTCAGATATTTATTTTGTTTGTTTATGTTAATTATATTCTTTATATAATTTGAATAATTTCAGTGATGTTCAATTAATCAATACATGAATCTCTTGCAGAGCAGAGTTCAGAGGGGGTATTTACAGCTTTTGGGAGGAAAGATATTTTATCTATAGCATTTGGAAAGCTTGAATACCCCGGATGTGTACGAGGATATACGATGGGCGCATCGGTAAGAAAAGTGTTTCCACGTTATTCAACTTCTTCCATTAACGGTGTTTATTAAAAAAAATAGAACCCTTGGAGGCTGAAGTTCTTAATATCAATGTAATGATGGAGGAAAAGATTTGAGAATCGGTACAGTCTATGTTTGTAGACACGTAAAAACAATTTCAGACTGCAGCTCCCACTCCTCCACTTCACCCTATAGACCCCATTATTTATCCTCCAACTCTGGAAGTAGCTCCCACTCCCCCACCTCAGCATGCAAACCCCGTTTTTTATCATAAACCTCCTACACAGCTTCCTACTTATTGTGATTTGTGTGTTGAGATCCTAACCATCATATAGTTTCATATGGGATGGTAAATTATATAGGAGATACAGTTCATCATCAAAAGTTAGAGGTAGAGCATTATAGGGTCACTGTACAAGATATTTTAGATAGATCAACTCAAGTACCATTACCTATAGATAAGGTGACGACAGTTGTACATAGTATCAGCCACTTTTTTGTTTGGCCATCCAGACTTCTGCGACTCATTACCATAAAGGTATATATATAAAATATTTTTTTATTAAAGTTGTTTTAACATTTTAAAACTAATATATTTATCTATTTATTTTTATATGAATACTTCAAATGGAAATAAATATGTTATAGACAACAACAAAGATAAATGGCTATGACATCAGATACAAACTCCAGTAGTCTTGACAGATTGTCAAGATATTAAAATTTGTTTGCTGATCATTACGATTTTCCAATGGATTCTCATGTTTGTGGATGTGCAATAAATTTGGGGATTGTGAAAAATGATATAATGGAGCTTGTTACTGGATATACGTTGGGAATGAATGTGGTGCATATTTTTTCAATGTAAGTCTTAACATCTTTATCTGCATTATATATATTAAAAATGTATTCTTATGTCTATTTTGTATTAGGTATATTTATAACATGTGTGATAATAATGGGTGGATAGATGTATATGGATTCATAGACCTTTCCCTTGAAACACATGCATTGGATGAGAAACAAAGAACACTTTATATTACTGAATGATTTGAATAGAATATAATCATTTAGTGTTGGATGATGCCTTTTTGTGGGATTTATGAAACATATATCTGGAAAAGTGTTCATTATATTTTAATATAAAATACCACTAACCTTAAATTTTATTTTATATCAGTGATCATTGGATGTTTGGTGTTTTTTGTCTAAGGGATAAAACACTTTATTGGATATGCTTTGTCCACAGTGATGTGTAGGGAGGTTTTAAGAATTTGTTGGAAAAGTAAGTTTCAATTTCTTAATAGTTTATATTATAATTATTTTTAAATTTATCCCATTCGTATTATATTCTAATAGAGGGTGGGTCTACATTCAAAAGAACACAACGAAAAAGATTACCAAGATCAAATATGTAAAAGTAAAGGTAAATATAGATTTATAATTTGAATTTTTTAATGTATTACATAAAAATGATATTTTTAATTGACACTCATTTAAATAGAATTGTCATGAACAAAAATGCATCGTCTAATGTGGATATTATATATAATGATTTATGTATTAAATAATTACAACTAGAACACTAGTGAAGTTTGATTTGGTAAGATTTTATTATAAACATTGCCATAATATTTCATTTCATTTATTCATTATACATGTTAACCACTATCCTTTTAATTTGTAGCTATTTGATGACCCTCAACCCTATAGTGCTCAAGATTTCAAACACTTACAAGTGGAATGGTCAAATTATTTTACAGGTTTGATTGGGATTTAGTTTATTTGTAGAAAAAAAATGTAATTTTGAATATTTTAATTATAATTGTGTATCTGGTAGTAGTTTTGGTTAGATTCTTTGATGCTTAGTAAATTCATTTGCATAATGTCCCATCTCCCTGCAGTTGTAGCATTGAACATTAGTATCTTCTTTCTTCCCCTTGCAATCACGAGCTTGGTGTCCTTTTTCACCACACTTGTAACAGACTCTCATTCCCTTCAAGCAAGTACCGGGGTGCTTCTTCCCACATTTAATACAGGATAAATATTATACTTTTCCCTTCTTCCCCTTATTTCCATTTCCAGAGTGATCAGCAAATCTCTTCTTCTATTTCTTTTCTTTAAATTCATAAGACTTATAGAATTATTTTTCTATCTTGATAGCACACGAGACAATATCTTCATATGCTGAGAAGGATTGTGAGACCAATGCTCGATGGAGAAATGGTTTTAACCCATAAAATAAACGATCGATCTTACTCCTTGGGTTACATATATAATATGCTGCATGCCTTGCTAACCTTGTAAAGTTAGCCTCATACTTTGCGACATTCCCATCCTCCTTTTGTCTCAGACTCAGAAATTGCCTTCCCATATCTACTCGATGGTCATGAGAAAAATTATTTTTCTGAGAAAAGATCTTTTAACTCTCTCCATTCCATATTTGATACTTCATCATCTTCCTTTGTGTTTTGATTCAATGACCACCATTGATCAGCATCTCTAGTGAGGTGGTAAACTGCCATGATAACTTTTTCCCTTTCACTACTCCCCAAAGCCTGAAATATTTTCTCTAGGGAACTTATCCATTTCTCAACTACTAATGGATTTGTACTCCCATTGAATGTTGGTGGTTGATGCCTCTTTAAGCGATCTAACATTGATCCTCCATGGTGCAGATCAGGGTGCTCCATATAGGTGAGGTTATTATTCATAACCTGAGTGAGTTGTCCCAGTATGGTGATTAGCTGATCAGCACCAGTTACATCACCAGATCCACTATAATTATCTTGACCAGGAGGGAATTCCCTACATGGAGTGCATGAATTAATACGGTTTCCATTTCTTCCACTAGGAACCATTTCTAAACAATGGAATAAACTAGATCAATTTATGAATCAAAATACATTTCCATACTTGTCAAACACTTAACATAAATTGAACTATTTATGGATATAAACCATAATCATAAAAATGTTTTCTTTGGGGAAGTATATACTCATAAACCCTTCATAATGATTTGTAAATAAAATGAGAATTATCCTAAGTATATCCCCCGGGAGTGTCGTAACCAAGAGTGCAGCAAGGCCCGTTGTCGTGCACCAGTTCCCGTTCGAGTATAGCTCAAAGCGGTGTTTTCGGGTTTTACCCCTAGGTACATCTGTGCTAGAGCTGCCTCAACCTACTCTTATCCACACATGGATGTATTGCTTAGATAACTCAAAAAATCTCTACAATACCAAAATTCTAGGATGTTCTTCTATACTAATCCTCAAAGTCCATCATAGATTTATGTTCTCTAATAAAGGTTTATCTAAATCTAACTTCCAAGGTTTGTACTAAACTTCCTATGATACCAACTATAATGCCCAGACCCCAGTTACCTATAGTCGGTGCATTATTACATAACATTAGCATGATCACAAAAGATCAAGTCTCGGAATATCGATTAGTTTAGTAGAATTGGAAACACTAGATACATTCATAAAGTTTGCAATACATAATAAAGTGAAAACTACAACAACATCTTCTCTCCACACTCATATCCCCTTAAACTATCCATGCAGGTCATTCATAAAATACTTCTTCACATCTTGGAAAAAATAAAACATAGAAAGGGGTGAGCTCAAATTCCCAGTAAGGATAACAATATAGCAAAAACTTTCATAAATAACCATAAACATTTAAGGAAATGTATAACTTAAACAAAATCCTTTTAAACTTGAACATCAACATAATATGACAAAAAAAATGAAATAATTCCATTTACTTATTCACATGGATATTCTACTAGTCGAATAATCATATGCAATATCAATAACCACTTTCAAAATGATGGAATGCATAATGCCAGACTATCATAACAATGTAGCCAAAGCCTCGTGACAAGACTATAAATAAGATTTTTTTAAGGCCCTATGACAAGACACTAGTTTGTCTCATGAGACCTACCGATGCATTGAGGAGCTATAGCGGGCTCCACCCATCACTTATTAATTCCAATTCATTCATCATATGAATAGGTTTAAACATAACATAAACATTTGTATAAAAACTAGCATACGAAATGTCAATAATTTCTCCATAAACCATGAATGGTATAAAAATAACACATCCATAGTCAAACATATCACAAAACCTTCAATACAATATGGAAGTATTTTATCATAATATATAAATTTCAAATAATCTTAAAATCTATCAAAGGATGTTGACATAGATGAAATGAAAACTATTTGAGAGAAATATATATATTT
The DNA here is from genome assembly GCA_963277665.1 of Viscum album. Lineage (NCBI taxonomy): Eukaryota > Viridiplantae > Streptophyta > Magnoliopsida > Santalales > Viscaceae > Viscum > Viscum album. The sequence continues at coordinate 115,402,309 of OY728154.1, forward strand.
TGAAATCATTTAAAAGTCACATAATTATAAAAGAAAACATTTAATGTGAAAATATTCTTATAAGCTTTTATGGGAAGCTTCAACGATTTTATAATGGCAGAAAAAATCCACACCCGCAGTATAAGTTAAAAAAGACATTCTAACCTTAATTCTGTAGAAATGGTTAAAAAGGACCTTGTGTGGAAAACAACAGAAAGATTATTTTATAAACTTCTTATAAAAAGAAAACAAGGGTATAAATTAATTTAACCCATAGTCTGTAAAATAGTAATAATGATTTGAAATACATTTTTAATAAACACAGATGTGGATGATAAATAAGTCCCAGTAGATAATTACGTATAAACAACCTCGGATAATAAAGAGATAGTGAAATAAACCCTTACCTTGTACTTTTCCTTGGTTGAGGGTAGGTTAACATCCTGTATAATTGTGAAATAATTGTTATTAAATTATACAAGAATCATATACATTAATATGATATCATATATGATATTTTAACACTGCTTTGTTAATAATATCTTAGTATTATCGTCGTTTCAGGTGTTAACTTACTCGTTTTCATTTACATGTTTTGTTACATAAGTTGTGTTTGTTATGACTATGTTGTATATTACTCATATAAAGAATTATATAAAGTCCTTAAACATTATTTTTAATCATCAAATGAGAATTATACTTGAATGGATATGATAAGGAATGAATCTCATTGCGTTCATGGAGAGGGTAGTCTGTACATATGCACGAGCGACAATATCACCATTTTGATATTAAAATAATATATAATTGGATAGTATATCATATATACAGAGTCATTATCATGTTTTATTTATTATTTACATGAATTACACATCATTATTATACACATCCATGTAATAATGTTTTGAATAACAATTACACCACGATGTGGAGACGGTAAGCCATATGTACGCACGTATGGTGACATGTCATTCAAAGGATGGATAGAATAATGAATATGGTTGTAACATGTTTAAAATAACATCACAGTATATAGAAGATACTGGAGTTATTATTTTAGAATGGGAATAACAATGAAATAAGAAGTTGAATAAGAAAGGAACATGAAAGAGGGTGGTGAAAATATTACCTCTTCTTCGAGTTCTTCCTTTTGATTTGATCAAAAGGACTATTTAGGTTGGCTTTCTGATCAATCTAATGCCTCTAGGTGTAATTGAGGGAAGTTTAGAGGATATTGGGGCATGGGTTGGCCGACCCAAAAGGCTTTGAAAGTGTTAATTAGAGATAAGGGGGAGTGCCCTTTTATAAGAGGGGTGAGGGGCACCTTTGGAAAAGCTAGAAATATTATTTTATAACAAATTCATATTCGGTTTCTAATGGATCCAAAGTGGATTATTCAAAGTCTAAGGTGGGGATGGGACTAAATACTTTCATAAAATAGTTTTTGGATAGGTTTGGGTCACTATATTAACCTTATAATTTATATTTAACTCTAAGTTTAATAGATTAACATTAAAAATGTCACTTTGTATTTTTATGTTATAAAGTTAATAAACATACTATATACATACAAGAGACCCCCAAGTGGTCCCTTAATTATAAAAATATCATTATATATGTCCTTTTTCCAATCCTCAGATTTTTAGGAATTGAATATGAATTAATAATAAAATAATTGTTTTAAACACTCTTTTATGTCTATTTTGACAATATTGGGTATTTTGTTTTTGATAATTTCATAACAGCATTTTTACTTCGAATAAAATTTATATAACCAATAATAAAATTTCATATTAACCTAAAAAAGTATTTTAATTCATAAAAAGTCTCAAATTACATTTATTGTGATATTTATAATATCAATTATTTTAATATTTCATTAATTAGGTAATTACTGTATCACCATTGTGTCATAAATAAATTTATTTATTTAGTGTCTAAAAATTATAAATAAAATACGATTATTTAAGAAATAGTTTTATCTTTCTAATGAATATTTATAATCGAATTTATCATATGTGTAACCCTATATTAAAAACGATTTAGTAATTAAACACTAATTTTAACTCTTTTAACTCTTCTTTGAATTAAATAATAATAAATGTCCTAATCTAATCCATGTGGACCTAAATGATAATATTTTATTTCTAATGTTGTTTTTGGTCGAGATACAATTGTCCAATAGAATTAGGACATGTTTTAGGGTAGTATCAATATTATTTTTACCCTTAATTACCCTATTTACTTTTAACCGTGGTAAATAAAAGTAAAACTTTACTATTCACCAAAAATTATTTTTATCTTATTGAACCACATTATACTCCTTGATATTATCCGTGTCTCTTGGATTTTAAAATTTCCACTTACAGAAGTGGTAAAATTATGTTTTATGTGAATTTCCAAATTCTCCTAGGAGGTGGGTAAAAGAAGGTGAAGAGTTCAATAAAATTTTTATATATCTAAAATTATTCTAAACTAACTCCAATGAATTACATTGAACTTATATAGGAATTATGTATCTATTTTGACCTTAATTAAATTTAAATAAAATAAATAATTATTTAAATAAAAAATTTGTTTTAAATTATAACTCATTGTTTTTTCACTATTCATCAAAAATTGAATGTTTTTAGAAAAATACCAAAAATTATCCCTAAGATAATTTCGATATTCCGAATCCAAAAATGAAGTCCATTTTGATGGATAAAATTTATAAAATTTCAAAAAGTGTGTATTACTATTCATAATGGATAGTTTGATTGGTTGGGGTGTGTGTTAGAAATCGAAGTTGCGTACAACACACGCTACTGTATTATTCAAAGAGAAGCATACCATAGAAGCTTGTGGTGTTACAATATAAATAGAATCCTTTGTAAAATTTACCACCCTGATAAAGGGTCAATCGTGTTAACCTAGGTTAAATCTTGGTTATAAGGCCATAAATTTTCATCATAATTATTATTGGTTAAAGTGAATTAGAACCTTATCAACTTATTCTAGAAATTTAATTATTAAAGCGAAATGTTTCTTTTAAAATAAAATATATAATATTTAAATAGATTAACATTAAAAAATGCCACTCTCATTGTTTTAAATATATCGTATATGTCCATATAGGGTAAAAGGAATGTTAAGAATCAATATAAGTTTCTATTTTGAGCTTAATAAAATTATTTTCCCGATATAAATTATTTTCCAATTTTTATAAATTATAAAATCACCTTAAATTATTTTACAACACAAATTCAATATTTATCCAACTATTAAAATAATTATAGTCAATCAATTTAAAAATATGAAAATTAATATAATTTCAGTTAGTTAAAGTGCAAAAAAAAAATTTTAGGTGAATATAACATATTAGTGTCATGTTGAATTATTATATTCAAGTTCATACTTTTTATTTATTAATTTTAAGTAAACATAAATTAATAGTGTCAAAATTTTGAATAATAATATTTTATGTATTCAATATATTATTAATTTACATAAAATTAAGAAAATGTTAAAAGAGGAAAATGGGGATAAGATATATTTTAAAATAGAATCACTTTCCCATTTGTAGTCCATTTTGAATCATTTATCTTATGAATGAATTTAAAATATTTTAATCTATTAGGAAATTCCATGAATTCCCCTCAAGTCAATTATTAAAGGGAACCCCTCTTTTATCATTTTTACACCACATTGAGACTTTTAGCTCAACCAACCTCGGTCAAGTTCTGTTCTCCAGTTCCCTAGACACATTTACGAGGTGTTTTTATATCCAAAAGGCTAAAACTATTTCCCTTAGTAGGATATTTAAATGAGTTTTTCAAAGAAGAGAAGGTATGAACACATACAAAGGAAGTTGGACATAAGGTAATGAATTTTCATCTCATTATTATTTTTATTGGACACATACCACATTCGCATCTTGTTTCTATTATATAGTTTATATACTAACCCTTAATTTGTTCTATGATTCATATTTTAAATGTTCTTAGGATTTAGATATAAAACTAAGGTTATTTGTTTCATGGGGTATACAATTCAAAAGTTACCAAAGTATTAAGTGTTTTATGATAAAATATCATTATTTATCAAGAAAATTTATGATTCTGATTCGGATAATGAAAACATATGATCAGTTTCTCTAGAAACTCATGAATTTTATTCTCCTATATTTATATCATGAGAATAAATTTTACCTTACATTTTTCTCACCTTAAGTACTCAATAGATAAAAAATTTGTTTTAAAGGAAAATTAACATTATTTATTTCTTTAGGTTAAAAACCACTTTCATCCATATCTATATATTTTTGAAATGTTTTACAATTTGTTTTTACTATTCTACTATGATTTTTAAAGTCTTTTTTAACAATAATATATATTTTTTAAAATGGTTTAAAATAAATTTTCTTTTAATTTTCTGAACAAGTTATTTTTTGACTTTTTAGAAAAAAATGTGAATGTAATGTTTTATTTTAAATTATAACAAATAAATGGAATTCTCTTCCATCATGACTAGTAAATGATTTTAGTATTACATTAAATGTATCAAAGGATCATTTTAAAGAAGTAAATTTAAATAATATTTTATAAATATTTTTACTTTTTATATTTTTTCAAAGTTGAAATATTATTTTCCAAAAGAAATATTTCAGTGATCATTTAATGAAATTTTCATCAATTATACCACACATTGATGTTATTTATCATTTAATTGGGATATTATCCAATGCTTCCGTTATTACTCTTTATATAGATGGTTAATTATTATGTTCATGAGATGTTTACAAAACCCATTTATTTTCCATGAGTAATGTAATGATGAATTGATGAAATGTATATAAAAATGGTTTTCATTACACAAGTAATGATGTGATTATACGAATAATTCTTTATGATCTTCTTCTATGCATGTGTATTGTTTTCATTATGATATGGGTGGTTACATTACAAACCAAAGATATTGGTTATGTTATAACCAAAGATATTTGATATGGTATAACCAAGGATGTTGGTTTTGTTATTAACAAGGATAAGGATATCATATTACTAGGGACATGTGGATCAAGAATTATATACCCCTAGAATGAATTGGGTAATGATATATTTATCATGTGAGAAATTTTACTAGAAATGGTTTTGAACCCTGTTTAGTAAGGTAATGTTTCCACTACGATAGTCTTGGGAGTGAACATTAACTACTATAATGGAATGGGTTGTAAACACAATCCACTATGATAGTCTAGGTACTGATAATTAACTACTAAAGAAATTAGTTTCTATGATTATTCCATAATTCCTTGTCTTATCTCAATATTATTCTCTCATGGTTTATATTCATTGACTCATTTTTTATTATTATCTTATAAACATCTAAGATTTATTATATGAATTAATATTATGATCTATGATATGAATGGTAGGGTTTTAAAACGTTATTCTCATATTATCATTCCCTTATACCCGTGTTATGTTTAATCGATCATTGATATCTCCCTTATTTTCCATTACTGAGCATTTGAGATAACCCTTTATTATTTTTTATTTTCCCAGCTTATGTATAATGATTTTAAGTATGATATGTATAAGAGGGGTTCTTGTAATAAAGGACTCAATGGTAGATACTTATGAACAAGTTATTTATGTGTCATAGTTTCAAAGGATATGAAACATATATGATTCTGATGTAGATCATAATGTTATGTAATCAATATTCATATAATAAGATGATATATATATTTATTAATAGTATGGTTCATTATAGTTTGTATTAGAGAAAGGTTTAGTTAAAATTTAGAAACTAGGATGTGAAAACCTTAGTGAGAACCTTATGTATAAGTCTATGTATTGGATACAATCCTATATAATTGGGAGTGACCATGGATAAATTAGGTTAAACCAATGGTTTCATGATTGAGAATTATTAAAAATTATATTTCATGATGGAGTGGTTCTCTACTATGTTTATTGTTTCTAACACTTTGAATTTTTGTTTTAGTCAATGTATAGAAATAGAAGACATCATACTAAAAATGTATGCGATGGAGAAGGAAATGATTGTCCACCTAAGCAAACAAATTATATGGGAGCTATAATACCAAATATAATTGTTTCTATCATGTAATTTTCTTAAGAAATGAATTATTATAATCTTCTGAATTAACAAAGGAATGAAAAATTTAATATATAATATTTTATTAAGAAATATAGACATTCTTTTAGGGGATCTTCTAATCCACTACTGGCTGAGTGATGGATCTTCACCATTGAGAAAATAATTTCTATTCTCTAGTGGTCAGAAAATGAAAACATTATCATCTAATTTTATCATTTAGAATGTTAATTAGATCAATTGTGGAATATTGTCATTAATATAAGTTAAGATGTACAAATTGAATCAAATAAATAGGTTGAGTTTATGATAATATCTTTCAATAAGTACCTCCCTTGTATTTTAAATACAAGTATAGAGGATTAATTTCTTGATCCTAATAAGAAGGATGAGGAATCTATTGTAACCTAGGAAGATATTATTATATTACGCAGAATGTATGATTCTACTTTAATAATCAGACCTGACAACAAATTTGATCAATTCTTTAGTGGCTTAAATCAATGTCACCAAAAGGAATTAGCTAAAAGAGAATTTAGTAGCTATGATGAAATCGTTTGAAGTGATCTCAAGGTTGAGATAGAAATTGGATATTACAACAATTACCAAGGTTTTGATAAGAAAATGAAGATCAAGACTCAAGAGAACTCAAATAAATCACATGGTGGGATGAAATGTTTTTCACATACACACATGAATTTTGGAAGGAGACACATCAGAAATGCATGGGTGGAACTAAAAAGTGTTTAAACTTGAGATGGATGGTCATTGAGCTACTTAATTAATAAAATAGTGACAAGGAAAGTTGATAAAACAATGAAAGGAAGATTCCAACTATTTCACCACACATGATGTAATGCATCAAATAAAAGGATTATGATCATTATGCTAAGTAATGCATGAATTTGAATTTTTTTATGATCAATGTCAATAGAATCCACAGCCTAATGAATATGGGAAATATCATGTGATCATAATTACCAAAATGGTTTTTGATAATGATGTGGTAAATACTAAGCTTATAATCCACTCTATAATACTTAATGTCTTATTTAATTATATCTCTATCCACTCTTTTATATCCTATGAATTTGAAAAGGCTATTCAATTACAAGAATAATGAAATGATTTTGATTTATCATCGAAAACTACTCATGGCACAATAGTCAAATATCATTTTTATAGTTCTTAACTAATTGATGTTTGTGGGAAAGTTATCCCTGTAGATATTTTCACTATCCCTTGTGTTGAATTTTATGTGATTTTAGGCATGGATGGATTAATTTATATGTAGCCCATATCAATTTCTGAGAAAGGGAGGCCAAATTTTATTTTTGAAATGAACCCATTCTAATTTATTAGTGCAACAATAGATATGAACTCTTAAGGAAAGTAAAATTCATTATATGGGTCTTGATTCATATTCAATACGTTTCATTATGTTAGATAGTTGGAGAGAAACATGGAATCAAATATATGCCCATTTTGTAGGAGATTGTTGATGTATTTTTGGAACACTATTATTTTCTTCCAAAAAATCACGAAGTTAATTAAGCAATATAACTCATACATTGTTCAATACATATATCAATGAATCTATATAGAATTTTCATGATTGAGTTGTTTGATTTAAATATGCTACTCCAAGAGAATCTTCAAAGGGGATCCTTTCAGCCAAATCATCACCTTGGGGTGAACCTGTTCTATTTGTTAAGAAGAAAGATTGATCAATACGATTCTACATTAGTTATCAAGAACTAAAAAAATCACTATCAAGAATAGGTATCCTCTAACCCATATTGATTACTTTTTTGATAAATTTCTCAGATCTCAATACTTTTCAAATATTGAGCTTCATTATTAATATTAACAATTGATGTTTGAGAAAGAGATTATACCCAAGACGGTATTCTAAGAAAATTATGGACACTATGAATTCATAGTGATTCAATTTGGTGTTATAAATTCCCAAAATATCTTTGTTAATTTTATGAATAGATTATTTAGATATTACCTTGACAATGTTTTGTTAGTATTTATAGATAATATTTTTATATATTCAAATGGTAAGGAAGATCATGAATATCACTTAAATATTTTTAAGAGAACCCTTAAGAAATACAACATTTATGATAAATTTACAATGTCCAATTTTGGAATTTTGAAAGTTTCATTCATGGGATATATAATCTCAAGTGAGTGTATATCAGTAGATCCTTATAAAATAGAAGTTATTGAATGTTTACCATTACCAACCACTGTGATTGTGATCCATAGTTTTCTTGGTATGGTTAGCTGTTCTTGGTTCCTTGTGGTGAATTAAACATGGATACCTATTCCACTCAGCAATATAACTTTGAAAGAATCCATATTCCTTTTGGGTGGATGAATGAGAGGATAATTTTATAGAGATGAAGTGAATTTTGTTCAGTTACACTAAATTTTATTAGAGAAGGCTTTGTAATATATAGAAATGAATCTAATAAGGGACCATGATGAATTATCATACAAACTTATATGGTGATAGATTGTTCCTCCCACAAATTAAAGGTTTGTGATTAAAATTTACCAACTCATTGCTTAGAGTTAGTAGTGGTAGTTTTACATTAAATGTATAAAGGAATTGTTATTATGGAGAAATGGGTGATATATATACTGATTATAAAATATTAAAGTACATTTAAAAATATAAATACTTTAATGTGTTCTTGTGATTTTTTTAGAGCTTATTAATGATTATTACTGGTCAATACATCACCAAATTTTGAAATCAGACAAGGTGAAAGATACAATAACTCAAAAGGATCATGTCATCTTATCTATGATAAGGATAACGAAAGATACGACATTTATTTATTTTTAAGGGAAGGATATGATAACATGTATATAATTTGAAAGATCATATATTTCTAAAATAATTTTTGAATCATCTATAAATTTGATGATTAAAGAGGTGCATAAGGAAGATGTCGAAGTAAAAAAGAAGGAGAGAAAAAGTCACAAGATTAACATTGATTACGATAGGATGATAAGGTTTTAGAACTATTTAGGTGTTCTATCCAAACCAGATTTTAAGAAGGTTCTATTAGATGGGGATCACAGTTTATCATTCTCTCCTCATCCTAGAAGTATTAAGATATATAATTATCTGAAGATGTATTTATAGATGGAAAAAATAAAGAGAGTTATTACTAAGTATGTATCCCAGTGCTTGGTATGTCAGAAAGTTAAGTATCATAGATAAAAAGTATAAGGTTATTGTACAATAATTATTCATGTCAAAATGGAATTGGTAAATCATCACTACAGATTTAGTCATTAAAATAACTAGAACTTCTAAATGACACAATGGTATTTAAGTTGTAGTTGATATCCTTAAATATTCCACAAATATTATTTCTATTAGAGATTATTTATCTCTATATCAACTTAGTAGGTATACATTAAGTAATTGTTAAGTTTTTATGGAGTATCTTATTCTATTGTATCTAATTAGGATCCTAGTATTACCTCAATGCTGTGGAGAAGTCTAAAGAAATATCTGGGTATAGAGATGAGTTTTAGTATGAAATATCATCCTCATACATATGATCAATATACGAGTACCATTTCAACCATAATTATATTTTAATGTCTTTTTCTTTGAATTTCAATGGTGGTTGGGATCAATGCCTTCCTCTAGTTGTGTATTCATATAACAATAGCTTTAACTCCAGCATTCAAATGCATCCTTATGAATCCTTATATTGAAGTAGGTGAAGAAGTCTAAAGTTTAGGGATCATTTGGAGAAGAAAAACTATCCGGACCTGATCTAGATAAAAAAATTATATAGAAATTCAAAGTCATTTAGTATCATATCAATAGAGTTCAGAGTCAATAGAGAAGTTATGTATAAAATCATCAATGTGACCTGAATCATAAGCATGTGATAAGTTCATTATTTGAATGTTTCCATGTAATATGGATATGAGATTATAAAATAAGAGAATGTTTATCCTTAGTTATAATAGTTATTTCTAGATTTGTAAATGAGTATGGATTGTATATTTTCAATTGGTGCTTCCACCGAACATCTCTCAAGTTCATGGTGTGTTCCACATATCTCTCATGAGGAAGTACATACCTAATATTTAACATGCACTAAAATAATTTTTTCTATAACTAAAGAATTTTATTTCTTATAAATAAAAACCATTATAAATTTTGGATTATATAGATAAAGAGAAATGGATCAAGACAACTCACCTGGTCAAATTTCCCTATATAAATAAAAAATTCGAAAAAGGTACATGGAAATGTGAGGACATAATGAAACAAATATATCCAATTTTTTTCTATATTATTAATGAATTTCAACGGATAAATTCATTATAATGGGTTTAGAATGTAATATAATGATATTTTATGAAATATATATTTTTTAAATTAAATTTATTTTTTTATATCAAGTGTTACACGCATCCCTGAGTTTATACGAACCATGAGATACTATTAAATTATTATTATGTCATAGTTATAACCAAGAAACTGTATTAGAATATATGAATAGGAATAAATAAATTTTGAAAAAATGGTTTTTATATGATGAAAATGAATTTATCAGCTACCAATTAATTTTAAATCAGAACAAAAATCATTTTATAGTAAAACTAAAATTTTTCTGAAAAACTATTTTTATGAGCATAATGTAATTTTATATTAATATATTAAATTATTCACTATAGGTGATCAATTTTAATGAAATATATATTTAATATTTAATAATTTTTTTCTAAATTCATTTTATATTTTCGGTCTTTTGATAATAAAAAACCATGTTTTATGCATAATGATTTATTTTTCTAAAAATTTGTTTTCATCATGCATTTTTTCGTTATCTTAAAATTTATTTCTACCACATATAGATATTGATTTTTATGAAATGGATTCCATATTTTGAATCATGAGGTAAACATTTGGTAAATATTCCCCTTTTAGTTTTTTTCAATATGAATAGTTGCCTTAGTAAAATGTATCACCCTTGTAAAGGGTAAACTATGTTAACCTAAGATAAAACTAAGTGAGAAGACTATAAAATTTAACCATAATTCTTATTTGGATGAATTTAATTCTTCCTTCATCAACTTATACTTTAAATTTCATTATTTATGGGACACTTTACATAGAAAATGACCTAAAATATTAAAATCAAATATAGTTACAAAATGTCACTCTTTTAGTTTTAAATATCTCTTATGTGTCCACACAGGGAAAAAAAGTTATTAACAAATATAAGTGTCTATTTTGATATACATGGAATTATTTTCATGATAGAAATTTATTTATAATTTCTATTAATTATATATTTACATTAAAATCGTATGCAACACCAATACATTATTTATCCAATTAATAAAAAAATATAATAGATTTTTTAGAAAATATTAAAAGTAATATAATTTTAGTTATTTATGGTGTTACATGATTTTGGTAGATGAGTATGAATTATTAGTGTTATTTAAAATTATTATATTCACATTAATAAATTTTCATTACTAATTTTAAATCAAATTAAATTAATAGTGTCTAAATTGGAAACATCGATATTTTATGAAAATAATATTGTATTAAATTACATGAAATAATAAAAATAATAGAAGAGGAAAATGGGTATAAGATGAGGTAAAAAATAGAATACCATTACCATTTTAGCCCATTTTGAAATATTTTTATTAAGAATGAATTTAATATATTTTAATATTTTTGGAATATCAAGAGTGCCCCAACCCTCAATTATAAAAGGGAACCCCTCATTTCTCTTTTTGACATTACATTGAGCCTTATAGATCAAAAAAACACTTCCAAGTTCTATTTTTGACTCACATAGAAACATACTATAGGTTATATTATTCCCAAAAGGCTAACCCTTTATCCCTTAATATGAAATGTAAATGATTTATTTCATAGAATTGGAGGATTGCACACATAAAAAGGAAGTCATACCTAAGGTAAGAGATTTTCATCTCACTATTATTTATAGGAGACAAATACGATGTAAGTCATACCTTAGGTATGGGGATTTACATATCAATCTAAGGTTCTTCATTTCATGGGGTTTATGATTTAAATGTTACCAATGTGGTAAGGTTTTTATGATATAATCCCATTGTTTATTGAGATTTTTTATTATTATGCTTACGATGATGAAATAATATTATATATCTATAAATAAAATCATTATTTTATTCTCATATAGCTATTTCTTTTGAATTCTTGTTTTTATTTTATTTTTCTCACATTATGTACTCAAGATATGAAAAAAATATTTGTACAGAAAATCAATGTTATATCTCTCTCCAGTTAGAAATCATTTTTCATTAATATATGTGTTTTATAAAAAAAAATTAAATGATGTTTTTACTAATTTCCTATAATTTCATAACTTTGTTTTTAACAATGTTTTACTTTTGAAAAAAAACTTAAAATGAATCTTTATTTAATTTTATAAATGAGGTACTTTTAGATTTTTTTCCAAAAACTATGAAAGGAATTTTTCCTATTGAATTTCCAAATACCATAACAGCTCAATGTTTTCAAGATCCATTTATAATTTTCCATGTTTAATTTTCAAAGAAACAATTCTCCATAATATTTTCAAAATATTGTTTTTAAGTGATTTTAAAATTGTAAAAGTAATTTTCATAAAGAAATATTTCAGTGATCTTTTAATAAAATTTCCACATATGATAAAATCCTTAGATGTTATTTATAATTTACTAGGGATATGTTCCAACGATACAATTATAACTAATTATCTAGATGGTTAATGGTTATGTTGATGATATTTTTATAAAACCAAACTATTTTTCATTGGTTATGATATGATGAACTGATGAAATGTTTATGAAACCCATTTTCTTTACATGTGTTATAATGTGATGATACGATAAATTTATTATGGTATTATGGAAAACATATGTATGGTTTAATTATGTGATGGGTTGTTACATTATAAACCTAGGATGGTGGTTACATTATAACCAATGATGGTTGTTACATTATAACCAAGGATAGTGCTTACGTTAGAACCAAGGACAGTGGTCAAGTTATAACTGAAGATGGATGGTCCTAGAATTATATAGTCTGATAATGAATTGCATAATGATTGTTATCTCATTAGATAAATAGTACTTGAAAGCTAACTTTACCTAATTAAATAGGGTACGTTTTCCACAATGATATTCTTTGATTTAATCTTGACTACTGCGATAGAATGGGGTGTGAACCCAATAAATTATGGTATTCTTATAAATGATCCTTTAATACTAAAGAAATGATATTCTATTCCTATCCCAAAATTATATATCCTATGACAACGTTATTCTCTCATGGTTTATGTTATTTTATTCATTTATGTTTCATATCTTATGAACAGTTAGGATTTATGCCATGAATCAAGATTATGATATCTTATATGTAATGTATGGTATTAAGCTTTTATTCTAAGGTTCTCATACCCATACGATTATGTTAAGTTTATGTGACCATTAAAACATACCTTATTTACCCTTATTGATCATTTTAGCTCCAAATTTATTTTATTTTATCTCTCTGAGTTATGAAAAATGATTTTAAGATGATGTGTATATGAAGGATTCTATTCATGATGGAAATAATGGGAGAAACCTATGAACCTGTTATTTATGTTTCCTAATTTCCAAATATACTATACCTATGAGATTATGGTGTGGATTTTAGTGCTATGTAATGAATATTTATCTAATAATATTTGATATATATGAACAAAAATTATGGATTGGTATATGTTTTCTACTTTACTTCATACGCATTGGGTATTCTCAAGGACTTTCATTTTGGTGATGAGACCTCACATACACTAGGGTTTCCCCCTTATTACACTCATATAGTAATTAATTTCACTACCATATCCCTGGAACATGATCTAAATTTATACAATGACCAACTTTGGGACATGTTTGTGTTGATTCATTTTGTTCAAAGATATGTAGTGATATTTAGATCATTTATAATGGATCTTGCTGTAATTTCAACCCATTCCCATTTTCTATACCACCCTAACACTTGGGTCCCACAAATCATGTTTGGTTATCCCTCATTGATATTTTTTAGGATTATAAGACCCTATTTTGTTCAATTATCCTATCCATCACACTATTTATGCCCCACAATACACATTAGGTTCTATAACAATCATAAATTATGTTAAAACCAACATCATACCCATGTGTATAAACTAGATCTATATAGATTTCTTTCATAATGAATATTAATTGATTTATTCCTATTAAATTATTCATAGTGATGTTTGAACTATCTTTCTTGGACTCAGAGGGAAATTTATATCCACTTATATTCCCCTTTTATGTCATAAATAAAACTAATATTGGTCAACTTGGGATTGGAGTGTTCAAATAAACTTTTGAATATATTTTCCCCATATTCCACATTATATACCTCAAGTGTTTGGATCACCATAAATTTTTTACTGTTATTGGTAATGAGTATGTGATTCCAAGAATAATGCCTCCACATTATTATGATATTTTTTTGCATATATGGCCTATTAACTAGAGTCATGTTTTTATACTAAGGAGAAGGACCACTAACACCACATTCCCTAAACAATATTTTCATGAAAAAATACACTATAAGTTAGTCAGTGGTCATCCAAGAAATTCCTATTTCCTTTCATCACCAATCGATTCAAATAAACCGAGTTATGATTTATTTTGATCCTATTCCTTGTTTATGGCTATTGAATTACTAATAGATCTTGATCCCTAATTAGGTTTTTATATACCATATTTAATTATTTTATTTACTATGAAATTACACTATGTGCAATATTTTCTATACAAGTTTTAATATATCGGTGCTGAGACCTCATTCAAGCATAGTCGATTTTACACTTACCACTAGATGTGCAACCTCATTCTTTCATATCTAACCAACCATAAACATTTGATTCATTATTTTGAGTTGTATAACCATAATCAATATAAACCCCTATTTGAGGTCATATATACTGATATGAGAGCTTACTCATTCATGTAATTTTTTTAGCTAGAACTTACTTTTAATGGACTAACTCACCTTTTCTGGTCCAAGAATAATGACCATAAATGACATACACCCATCCTTTATGTCGTGTATATTCGAATTAGGACCTCAATTCACATCAAGTTTACCTTTCCAATTTCCATATAAAGAGTCTTATAAAATAGAAAAATCTATAAAATATTAAACACTAGAAAATTTTTCTGAAATCTGACATAAACATCAGATTCTATGGTCTGACTTGCAAGACTTTAAATTTAAAAATAAAATATATATAGAACTGAAATGGTTAAAATCTCACAAATGGAATCCTAGGAAAAAAATTTCCTCTAGTAACTAGGCATGAAAATTGAATTGAAACACCATGAGACTTTTTGAATTATAATGAAATAAATTTAAACTTTTAGATATTTTACATTACACACAACATCATGTTTATATTCTATTACATGTAACAATGAGTTTATCATACATTACACACATCACCAAGTATATAAGTAATGTGACATAATATTAAAATATTATTATTTAATATTATAGTTATCTCCTATCAATTGGAATGGATGGTATGAATATGATTAATTATATTTTGAAAATATATGGCATACACCTTTATAAAAAAAATAATTATATGGTGACTGATTAATTAGAAATGAAAATATTAACCATTTTAAAATAAAGAATATCTTTTTCTAAAAAAATACAATTCTGTAATTTTTTTACCAAAATAAATTAAAAAAATAATTTTTTGTGTATTATTTTAATGAAATTTATATATGATATATTTAATAAAAACTTTGAAATTCTTATTATCTGTTATATATATAATATATAAGACTTTATCCAATTTAACGCTTAAAAACTATATTTTTCTAAAAATCAATTATGTTTCCTTTTTAACAAATTTCTAAAAGTTTTTTTTATCCATTTCTAAAATTTGATACAAAATAAACATCAGTGTCTATGTCTACTTGAAATTTGTTTCTTGGATTTAAATTTTATTAATTTTTTGAAAAGAATTTTGTTTTGTGAAATGTTAAAAATAATGGTTTTCATTAAGAATTTTCTTTTCATTTATAGATTCTAAAAACATTCCAAATTGTTTTAATATGATTTTAAATGAAAAATTTATTATATTATATAACTAATTATACAGTTTATTTCATTTTAATCAATGTAATATTTATGTTTGATAAAAAATATTTTTTAACTTTTGAAACATTTCTCTTTGGAAAGCCTCCTTTTTGTCACATCAATGGGATTGATTTCAAATTAAAATTTTCAACTTATATTAATGTAATTTTATAAAATGGATTCCATGTTTTAAATAATAATATTTTATATTATCTAATAATTTAAACATATTATTAATACAATGAATAGTAAAAACATTAAAAATTATCTACCATGGTTAAGATTAAAATGGGTTTACCAGGGCTTAAACTAAACAGATAAGGGTTAAAATAACAGATAAAATTTTCCAACACTCATTGGATATAAATATTTTGCCCTTATCAAATTTATGGTTTTATAATGTACTATTTTTTATCTTTTTGTATTGTAAAAAATGTGGGTACACCTTTTTCTTTTCAGAAATTACAGGTCTGCCATTTGCCTCCCATATAAATGGCCAACCCCTCTTTTATCCTATACAAACTTCAAAAACCATTTTTCTTGGGCCATACCTAAACAAATTTATTCATTAATTCCCATCCAGTATCCAATATTTCTTTTTTTATATTATAAATCAAATCTAGGAATAAATTATGTTAAACATATAGAGGTTTTCCGAAGAAGAGGTAATGTTTAACTATGCATTTTTGTATTACTTTACATTATAACTCCATAAAATCCATTAAAACTATGATAATATAATAAAACATATATATCCCAAATAATTATATGTAATTATATTAATTTAATGACCTATAACTATCTCCCTTCAACAAAATTGATATGAAATCATTATTTGTGTGTATGCTGGACTATCCCCTCATGGGTGAATGTTATTTATTTTCCATCACTACCTCTCACAACTTGATATAATTAGAGATTTAATGTTTATATATTATTATAATGGTATTATTATACCTTTGGTATTATAACACCACATATAACTTTTTACCTCTGAACCTGTTGGAAAATAATAATGTCATCCGGGTGTACAACGGACTGCCACCTCACGAATCAATTTGATGTGTTTTTCATTTTTTTTTCTTGAATGGTAATAATGGTAGATTAAATAAATATATTTAATATTTTTAAAATAATTATATTTATGGAATTATTATATGACATATACCTTATTACTTTACATTCTTTGGGGATATGATAATGTTGTTTATGAGTGCGGCGAACTACCTCCTCATGAAGCAATGTGATTCATTTTTCATGAACAGTTTACATGGAAGGTAAAAAAGGAAAATTTTAAATAAATATATATAAAATATATAACATAAAACTTATTATTTAATATTAATATATTATTTAATCTTTTTTCATTCATTCCAATGAAAAAAACGAAATAACGTTCATGGATACGTATGCCCTATTATCTCCATGAATGGTGTGCTTCAATTTTTATCTCCAAACATTATGGACTAGGATAACTATTTATATAATGAATATATATGATATTTATATCATTGTAAAAATTATATATTTTATGGATCCATGATCAATTTAATTTGATCGAAAAATAACAAATCGAAACACACACGGGAAACAAAGTAATTATTTCCTAAAAGTTGATTTTGACATGGAATTGTCGATAAACAGGTAATAAAAGGTCAAATGCAAATAATAAATGCAATGAAATATATAAAATATGTTATATAATATATTTTAAATAAATATATATTTATTATATAGTTTTTCTGAATTTATATGGAATAAGTTGATACCTAATGTAAGGGATTTCCCTCTCAATTTTTACTTTTGGGAGACACATACTATATTCACCACCAATTTATTTTATGTAGTGCATATACTATCCATGAATTAATTTAATTATTATTATATTGAATGTTTTTGGGATTTAAATATCCACTTGAGTATAAATCTTTCATGGGTTTTTCCATTCAAAAGTTACCAAACTGATAATGGATTTTTGTTTCAAATTGACTTCTTTAGAACACAAGTTATGTTACACATTTATCTTATTCTATGAGGTGTATATACTACCCCCTAACATGAAATATCATGAATATTATTTTTTTAATGATATTTATATTTTCATTTTATGTTTTTATTTAACAGTTTCAATTATTTAAATGATACCATAGTGGTATTACATTGATGTTACAATCTCATTGTTTATCTAGATTTTTTATGTTTATGCTTCTGATGATGAAATCATATGATCCAGATCTCATGAAAATAATATCTTCTCTTCTCCTAAGATTATGACTTGATAATACTTATTTTTAATTAATTTTATACTCTTTATGTACTCAAGAGATTAGATTAATTTTTTTAAAGGAAACTTACTTTATTTATCTCTTTAGTTAAAAATCCTTTTTCTTCAAAAATAATTTTTTTAAAAATATTCTAAAAAATGTTTTTATAATTATCCAAATGATTTGTTATATAATTTATTATTCATGTTTGAATTTTTAAAAAATTATTCAAAAGGAATAATTTTTTCTCTTTGTTAAATAATTCCCAATTGGATTTTTCCAAAAATGTTAAATGAATTTTTATTTTAATGTACATATCATGGAAAATATTTCCCACTATCCAAGATACTCAATGATTTGAAGCATCCCTCAAAAGTTTTAAAGGTTAATTTAAAAGAAAATATTTTCCTTTTTATTTGGAAAATTTATAGATTTTATATAACAAGATCAATGTGGAAAATGATATTTTTATAAGGATTTTTTAAATGATTATTAATTATTCCTCTAGAATATTTGAAGGTAATTATCAAAGAAAAATAGTTTAAAATTCTATATTTTTTGAGAGTTTTTTTAGAGTGGAATATATATTTTTATCATGAAATGTTCCATATTTTCTTTCAAAAATAATTTTCCATATAATATGAAATCCTTTGATGTTACTTATACTTTATTGGGAATATGATCTAAGGATACCATTATTATTTATTCTATGAATGGTTTATTTTTATGATGAAAATATCTTAATGAGACCCATTTCTTTTCCAAATGATATGATTTAATCAAATGTTTTATAAAACACAAATTTTTAGGGATTTAGATGTGATGAATGTTTTTTGAAACCCATTACATTTTGTGGGATATGATTTGATGAATGTTTTATAATCCTGTCTCACACATATATATGATTTTAATTATGTGATATATGGGACTTATATCTCCCTCCAATACATTGGGTAAATATGGATAACTCAAGAGTAAATTTTGTTTTCATGAACCAGACTACATGTTCGAAATATTATCTATCAAACCGACTACATGTTCACAATGTTATGCATGAACCTAATTATATGTTCATAATATTATGTGGGAAACAAATTAAAACTTCAGAATTTTATGGATGGACCTTGATTTCATGTCCATAAGATTATGTGAGGACCTAGTTTCTATTTGATATGTTTATGTGAGGGACTTATTTCATGTAATTAAGGAAATGATTGAATCTGTTTCTATTTTTACATTTTTAAAATGTAATAAGATTTTTTATTCCACAAATCTATGTCTTATAACAATATTATATTCTCATGGATCAGGTTCTTTGACTCCATTACTATTAATTTCCTATTAACTTCCAATATTTATGTCACGAATCAAGTTTATAATATATGATTTGAAGGGTATGGTTCTTTTTTGAATTCTATTCTCATGTTCTCATAACCTTACGCTCATGTTATATTGATATATCAATTATTTACCCTTAAAGAGCATCTCTTGTCTCACTTTATTATGTTTCCTTTCCCCATGTTATGAAGAAATGTATTATGTATGATATTCCTAATAAGTGTTATATTTATAAATAACCTTGTGAGAAATAAGATATCTAACTTATGATCAGTTTTTTATATTCCCAAGTTTACAAATAAACTAATCCATTACAATCCTTGGGATGTATTTGTACAATATAATGAAGATTAATAAAAAAATATGTAATATCAATGTATTAAAGCCAAGGATTCTATAGTTTTAATCATATGAATTTTATAATTGACATTTGGAAACTAGTATGAGAAAAACATAGTGAGATCTATAGGTATATTCCTGAAAACTTGTCTAGGGATATGTTTGGGGATATCTCTAACAATAAGGATAAGGATAAACCTAATTAAAGAAAAATATCATCTAATTTTGGTAAAGGATATATAGAGTGGTTTCCAAGAAATTACAACAATTTCTAGATACTAAAAGAGGTTGTGGCTCTAGAGCAAAGGAATATAGGTGTAATAACTCTAAAAGGGGTTTATTAAGTTTAACTTGATCATCACATGGTGTACGAAAATGATCCTTGTTGGACACCTAGATTAATTCTTCAGAGGGATATGATTTGGAATTCACAAAATATTTACAAAAACATCATGAGTGATTTTAAATGATAACTATGAATATCCTAAGATAATATTATATTTTCATAGATTTTAAAGAGGGTGTTATGATTTAGAAATCCTATAATTAATTTTTCATGTTTATGTGATTAACCACTATGATTATTGTTTCTTAAACAATTATTGTTGGTTTTAGTTAATGGATAGAACCTTAAGTAACCATGTTCATGTTAAGGGAGATGTATAATTCAATGATTTTTCTCCTGAGAAATAAAATATTATGGGAGATGGTATAAAATATCTTGTTTTTGTGCTCACAAAACTTTCTCAAGTTATGATTCATGATAAACATTAAAATTAACAAGGGAGGGAATAACATTATGATGAGTCCTTCATGAGGAAGAACCCACTTCTTTTAGTAGATTATATGAACAAATAGTTGATTAGTTATGGATCAGTACCACAAAAAATATATTTTCCATTCTCCAGTGTTAAGATCATAAAAAAGTCATTCTTATCTATCTATAGTATGGAAGGTGGGTTTTATCAATGATTTAATCTTATTAATAATATAATGTAATGAGAATAAATTTACTTCATTAAGTTTGGGTAGTTTAAGAAATTATTTTTCAATATGTAATTTCCTTACATTCTTCATATAAAAATAAAGAAGGAATTCATTGAGCTTTATATGAAGGATAATGAATATTTCAATACCTATGAAGAAAATTTTAAAATAGATGAGAGGTACTCTTTGGGTATTATTTTTCTTCCTAATTACATTGATTATAGATTCACTAGTGGTTAAAAAGAAAACATGTTGACGGTGTTCTCTATTAATGAATTTTTATCCTATGAAAAAATCATTCTTTGTGCACTAAAAGTTGAAATGAAATCTATAAACCCTCTTGATTTTGGTGATAAGAAAAGGATGATGTGGTTCCATTGAAGTTCCTATGATCTGTCACATGGTGGGAATAAAAGGTTTCAAACTCATACATAACAAAACTTTGGGAAAGAGTAGTTAGGTGAGTTCCTAAAATGAACAAGAAGTTTTTTTGTGTGTGGGAAGCATGAAAATTGATAAAAAAATGTTGAATTGGTGCGAAGAGGATAATTAATGAGATTAATTGAGAGAGAGATCAAAATATTTCCCCACCCACACTCCAATGTTTTAAATTAAATTTTTATGGTGATTGTGAACATAATTTCCCTAACACATGGGATAATTATGATTATAAGACAAAAAACCTATGAAGACAAAGTACAAAGGGAAATCTTCTGCAATCACCACATTTGAAGTGAATGATGACAATTGGGGAACTCCATAATGTGGAATTTCATGTTGTATTTTGTATGAATGAGATCTATGAAAATATTTTTGTGCATCCTTTAGTGAAATTATATGTTATTATATTTCAATAAATATATTTTAGAATAAGTAAAACACATTTGATATTATAAATCAACTTAGAGTCATTTATCAGTGTAAGGATGAACTCAGATTTCTAATGGAAGTTTCTTTGACTATGATAAGAACTTATTTAAGTAATAAAAGGTAAATTATCATTTTTATGAATATATGATTTTGTTGTTTATTTTTGGAAGTGATTAATGTATATTTTGGTATGATAAATAATGGGTAACTAAATTTATTATTTAGTTGATCATGGAAGGATATGAGATCAAATCATTTCAATATTTGGGATTCAATTTTAGTCTATAATATTTTGAATGATGCATAAGGTTATCTATTTATGGAACTGATTAAGCTTGTGTTTAGATGTTATTGGATAGTGTAAGATATCTACCTTGGTTATGGAGAATATTTAGAGGTTAAAAAAATCAATTGTGGGTATTTTGATGCATTTAGTGCTTTATGAATGAAAAATAATTCATGAATATTTACTACATATGGTGAGAGATGAAGTTTATATTGATTAATGAACAACCGAAGGATGATGTTGTTCTAATTAAATGGAATGAAATTAGGTAATTATATCCTTACTTGAATTTTTCATAACTTTTGGAAATGGATATTGAAATAAAATGTTATCCTATTATTATTATTTATGATTATATAAATGACCTTTATCAGGCCCCATTAGTTTATGGTTTTGTGGGCGTTTATTTTTTCATGATCGTTCAATCTCTTGAGATAAATGATATATGTTACTCTCCATCATTATTTGGACATTACTCTTTTAGTTCATGCCTAAATATTCCCTTACCACCTATATTAAGCTATTTAAAATACTAGTATGTTTTATTCCATATAGACATTGCAAATCCTTTTATCAATTTTCAATAGTAGGATTGATTGAGACTTTTTAAGATTTTGGTTTCCAGCAAAGGAATTTTCAAATGATGAACCGTTGATTACCTTGCACAAGTTTAAATTACAAAGACACTATTTATTTAAGGGCTAAAATGTAACATCATGAGATTTTTTGATTTTATTCAAATAAATTTAATTTTTTCAATATTTTCTATTACACACACTATAGAGTTTATCTTTATTCAGAAACAACACTGAGTTTAGCATTCATTACATGTAAAATCTAGTTTAAACAAAAAATAAAATAAAATTACAATTTTTTTATTTAAAATGATAGTTATCTATAAGCATTTAGAACGGTGGGTATGAATAGAATTTACTAAATTATGAAAATATATGGTTTACAAAAGAATGTAATATGAATTATTTGGTAAAAAATTAATTACATATGAAAACAAAAACCGTTTGAAAATAAAGAAAATATTTTTTTGTAAAAAACCTATTTTCCCAAGAATATACATTTTTTACCTCAAAAAACTGAACAAATAACTTTTGGTGAATTATTTAAAGGAAATTTATACATTATGAATTCAATACGATGTTTAAAATTCATCTTAATATTTTTTCTAGAGAATAGAAAAGAATAAATCTAATTTTATGTTTAAAACTGTATTTTTCTAAAAAGTAGTTTTGTTGACTTTTGGGAACTTTTTATATAATTAATATTTACTATGTTTAAAAATATTATTTGAAAAAATAATCTTCATTTTTGAAATCTATGTGAAAAAATTATCGTGTACTTTATTTAAGATAATTCTATGAAAAGCTATTTTTTCTATGAGTTATGAAAAATACTGGTTTTTATTAAAAATTTCCATTTAATTTACATCAATTGTATAAATCTATAGTATTTTAATATGGTTTTGAAAATAAAATTAGTTCAGTTGTATATATATTAATCTAATTTACTTCATTTAAATAAATTTAAAAATGTACTTTAATATAAAAACTTTCCAATCAAGTGATATATTTCTCTTTGGGAAACCACTTTTTCATTACATCTACTGGATTAATTTTAAATTTAAATTTACCAATTTGTTGAATAAAATTTGAAAAAATGGATTCCATATTTTTAATATTAATAATTTATATTATCTAATTTTTCAACTTAATTTTTTTCCATAATTAATAGTAAAAAAAGAAATAAATCATTACCATTGTTAATCTTATTACAGGTTTACCAAAGGTTAAGCTAAAACGAGAATGGGTAAAATGAACTATAAAATTTTCCAAAACCCATTGAATTAAAATATTTATATATTAACACCAATAAATGTAGATAATTTCTCTTTTATAGCTTTTTGAGTGAAAAAATTTGGTACAAGGTTTTCTTTTCAAAAATTACAAGGGTGCCACTCACCTCATTTTTAAAAACCACCCCTATCCTTTCCTCTTAACACTTCCAAAACCATTTTTATTGCACAATACCTTTACCAATTTAATAATTACATCTCTAAACCAATCCTAGAGTCATTTCGGGTATGATAAATCCAATAAAGGAAGAGTTTAGAATAAACCAAATGCGGTTTTCTGAAAAAGGGTAATGTTTTTTACTATGTGTTTTTGTTTTAATTAATCATATTTCTAAAACTCCATAAAATAAATAAAAACTATGATAAAATAATAAAACCAGTAAGAAATATATACTAATATTTTATTTTGTTAGTTAAATAGCTTATATCCATCTCCAATTACATTAAAATGGTTATGAAATCATCATTTGTCTGTACGGTGGACTACCACCTCACGAACCGATGTTATACATTTTCCACCACCACCTATCACTACTGGATATAATGAAGTATTTAATTTTTGTATATAATATTTATGATATTTTTATATATCTGGAATTATAATACGACATGTACCTTCTTGCCTCCTAACCCGTTAGAAAACAATATAGTCGCTTGTGCGTACGACAGACTACCAGCTCATGAACCGATGTGTTATTTCTTTATTATTATTTTAAATGGATAGAATAAATGATAAATTAAATCATTATATATGATATTTTTATCATAATTATTATTTTTAATAATTATATCACAAATACATTTTTACTTTCCATTCTTTGGGGGATACAATAACGTCGTTCGTGTGTACGACGAACTACTACCTCACGAAGTGTTGTGATTCATCTTTTATGCTTCACATGGAAGATAATTAGGAATTTTTTAAAAATAATTATCTGATATATATTAAATTGAAATATTTTTTAATGATAATATATTATTTACCCTTATTTCTTTCATTTCTTTTAGAAAATGGAAACTGTGTTCATGCAGACGTACGACCAGTTGTCTCCATGAGTAGTGTATTTCATCATATATCTATAAATTTTAGGGATAATAATAAATACATATGAAATGACTATATATGATATTTATATCGTTTTTTACATTATATAGATTATTTAACCATGATCAAATTATAAGACCAAAAAATAACAAATCAAAACAAACACTGAAAAATAAGTTGTTGCACAAAAGTTTATTTTATCATGGAAATGTTACTAAATGGGTAATAAATAAGTAAATAATTTATGGTATGATATATACATGTATTTATATGTAAACAATTTATAATAAACATATATTTATTATATATGGGGTTCTGATTTTTGTAAAATATGTTGATATATAAAGTATGATATTTCCGTCTAACTTTTTACTTTTGTGAGACACATTCCATATTCACAACTTATTTCACTTAGGTAGTTTATATGCATCCCATTAATGCATTTTATGATTGTTTTTCTTAAACTTATTGGTATTTAAATATAAATCTTTGTATATATCTTTTATTGGGTTGACAGGTCAAGTGTTACCAAAGCATAAAAGGTTTTTTTGTCTCAATTTACCTTCTTTAGAACATAAGTTATGTTATGCACCTATATTATTCTATGAGGTGTACATAATTCCACTTAATATGATATATCATTAATATATTCATTTTCATTATATTAAATGATACAATTTATGTTATAATTTAATTTGGCCTATGATTACAAGAATAATAAAGTGGTAAAGCATTGATGTTACAACATCATTGTTATCAAGATTTTTAATGTTTATGATTCTGATGATGAAATTTTATTTTCCATATCTCAAGAAACTCATTAATTTTATTATCATATAGTTATGTCTGAAGAACACATGTTTTCCCTTCATTTTCCTCTCTTTTTTTACTCATGATTTCAAAATAAAATTATGGTGGGGAAAAAACAATGGAAGGAATAAAATTCACTAGGTCGCCTGGAATAAACTCTACAAAACCAAATCGGAGGGAGGAATGGGATTCTGGGACCTCTCTCATTTTAATGATGCACTATTGGCCAATCTAGGATGACACCTTATTAACCTCCCATCCTCTCTGTGCACATGGGTCCTTTGAGAAAAATACTTCCCCCATAAGGATTTCCTGGATTCATCTACGGGCCCCTGACTTAGCTTCCTCTAGAGATGTTTATGGGGATCCCGAAGTCTCCTAAATAAAGGGTTAGGTTGGAGGATTGGGAATGGCTCAACTCTTAATATTTGGACTGACCCCTGGCTGATTGACATGGAAGGTGTGCGGGCAGCATCCCCTGCTCAACCTGGTTCGAAGGGGCCACTGTTCGATGCCTTTTTGCTGATAATGGGAATGGGTGGTTCATGGAAAGACATCACTCGTGGTTCATCTAAAGGGACAAAAGGCTTATCCTGAGTATCCCATGTGTGCCGGATGCAAGACCTGACCAACTCTATTGAATCAATGACATCTCCAGAACCTATACAGTAAAATCTAGCTATCATCTCGCCCTCTGTTCTCAGTCAGATGAAGCTGTTGGGGGCCCTGGGAACAGCTGTGGAAGCTCAATGTCCCACCAAAAATCTGCCACTTCTGGTGGCAGGTACGCTCTGGAACCCTCCCAAATGGACCTTCTCGTCCGCTGTCATATTTCCAGTGACATGATGTTCCCCTTCTGCCCGAACACCCATGAAACTCCCCTCCATGCTATCATCCAATTCCTAGGGGCAAAGGAGGTCTGGCTTAAATGGGGCTCTTGTACGAATCTCTCATTAGACATGGTATCAGACCTCCCTTCTCTTCTGATGCGATGGTGCTCCACCATTTTGCCAAAAAAAGAGGGCTTGCTCTGCATTTTGGCCTGAATCATTTGGATACGACACAACAATGCCATTTTCAACCACTTCATCAAGCCCCCCGGTTTCTGGACCGAACGAGCATCTTCTTGGATTGAGGGATGGCAGCATCACAATGGACATCAAAATCCTTTTGGAACCCCTTCATCTTCTATCCATTGGCACCCTCCACTGGAAGGACTTCTCAATATTAATGTTGATGCGTCTCTTCCCAAGGATAAACCTGTAGGTCTTGGTCTCTTGGCCTGAGACCATTTTGGGTAGACCATCGCAGCCAAACATGAATCTCACCACGTTCTCTGGGAACCCGTCGTTGCTGAAGCTGCCGCTATCCTCACTAGGATGATGTTCGCTAAAGATTGCATATGGGATGCAATCCACCTGGAATCGGACTGTCTCACCATTGTCAACGCTATCAACCTCAACAATGGCGGCTTCCAGCCTTTTGGCTCACTCATCAGGAAAATCCAATCCCTTCGTCAAAGCTTCACAATTTGCACCTTCTCCTTTATCAAAAGGGATGGAAACAAGGCTTCCCATCAGGTGGTGGTAGCTGTACCTCCTGACAATGACCAGCTCTGGCTGGACCACTTTACTTCATGGTTATGTGATTGTACTTCTGCTGATCTTCGGTTTTAATGATTATGTCTTTTCTCAAAAAAAACTTATTAAATAAAAAAAATTATTTCTCTCTTCAATCAAAATAATTTTTCTTCAAAATTCATATTTTTTAAAAATTTCATCACATTTTTTTCATGCTTCCATAAATAATTTATTAAAAATATTTTTACAAATGATTCTTTTTTTTTTGAAATGATTCGTCATGTCATTTTCCAAATAATTCCTATTTCACTTTTACTAAAAATGTGGAAGGCATTTTTTTAACATACAAACAATGAATAATATTTCAAACTATCAAGGCCACTCAATTTTTTAAGCATCCCTTAAAAATTTTCATGGTGATTTTTAAAGAAAATATTTTCATTAATATTTTGGGAATTGTTTAATTTTAAATATTTTTCTCAATGTGGAAAGGGTATTATCATCACGAATTGTTTTAAATTATTTTTAAATATTCTTCTATAAGTATCAATGGTTATTTTTAAGGAAAATTATAAAAAAATGTTATATGATTTATGAAGTTGTTTTTTCAATGTGGAAAGGTTGTTTTACTCCATAAATTATCCAACGATCTTTCGAAACCATTTTCTATATAACATGACTTCCTTCGATGTTACTTATTATTTACTAGGGATATGATCCATGGATACCATTTTTATTATTTCTCTAAATAGTTTATTTTTATTATGAAATGATATTTATAAAAACTATTTCTTTTCCTTAGGTTATGATATGACAAAATGTTTTATGAAACCTATTTATTTTCAGGGATTATGATATAGTGAATTTTTTCTGAAATTCATTTCTATTAATGGGTTATGATATGATGAATATTTTATGTTCTTGTGGAACATATATATGTTATTTTAATTATGTGATGGGTGGGACCTATATCCCTCTCTAATTAATTGGTAAAATATAGATAAATTATGAGTAAATATGTTATACATGAAACTGACCATTAGTTAACAATGTTATTCTTGATCCGGATTATATATTCACAATGTTATTCATGAACCAGATTACATGTTCACAAATTTGTGTGTGAACCTGATTAATTTTTCACAATGTTAGACATAGATTTATATTTTATATCCATATGGTTATCCATGGACATAGTTTCATGACTGTAAGTTTATGTGAGGGCTTGATTTCACTTCATTAATGAAATTAGTGAACCTGTTTCTATTTTTACATTTTCACAATGTTATAAGATTTTTATTATGCCACTAATCTATGAATTATACAAGTTTTATGTTTTAATGGCTCATGTTATATGATTCCATTTTGTTTTATGTCTTATGAACTAACAATATTTATGCCATGACTCATGTTTTTAAACTTTGATATATAGGGTATGTTTTTTTAAATGTTATTCTCATCTTCTCACACAATTATGCTCATTTTATGTTGAAATATCCCTAATTTACCCTTACTGAGAAACTAATATCACCCTTTATTATGTTTAATTTTAACCAGGTTATGAAGACATGTATTATGTATGATATGAATAAGAATAGTTCTAGTTATGATTATCTTATTGGGAAATGATGTATCTCAGTTATGAAAAAGTAATTTATTTTTGTATGTTTCCATTTACACTAAACCATTATAATACTTAAGCATGTATTTGTACAATGTAATGAAAACTAATCTAAAAAGATGTAATATCTATGTATGAAGGCCTGGTCACTATAGTTGGTGTCAGAGGAAAGTTGTAGTTAACCTTTGAAATCTTGGATGAGAAAAAATTAGTTAGATCCTGAGAGATATTCCTAAGGGTATCTCTAGGTATTTCTCTAAGGATATCTCTAAGAATATTTATAAGGATAATACTAAGTATATGAAAATAACATATAATTTTACTGAATGATTGAGAATGTGGTTTATAAGTAATTACATCCCTGTATGGATACTAAAAGTGGATATGGCTATAAGACAGATTTACCTAGGGGAAATAACTACAAAAGGGTGCATTGAACTGGACTCAATCATCATATGGTGAAAAAAATAGGCCTTGTTACACACCTCATCATACACTCCTGGTGGATACACATTGGAAATTCACAAAATGTTATAAACCATCAAACAATATTCAAATAATGACTATGAATAACCTAGAATAACCCTTATGCATCCTATATTGAAATGGTTTCATGATTTGGAAATCTTAGAAGTAATTTTTCTGGATTACTTGGTTCCCCTATATGATTTTTATTTATTAAAATTTTATTATTGCTTTTAGTTAATGGTTGGAACCTAAATAAAATATGTTAATTCTTTGTTTTATGGAAAATGTAATGATTTTACTTATTAGCAACCAAATGTTATGGGATCTATAATGAAAATATTTATTGATATGCTCACAAAATATTATTAAGCTATGAATCATGTTTACATTTAAACAATCAAGGGAGGGAAAACATTATAATGAGTCCTTCATGATGAAATATACTAATTATTTTAGTGGTTTATTTGATCCACTAGTTTTTGTGTAATGCATAAGAACCACTAAAAATATATTTTCCATTATCTAGAGTTCAGAGCATGAAAAAGTCATTTTGGTTATAGACTATTTAGAAGATGAGGAAGATAAAATGTATATTATTATTAAGAATAAAATGTAATGAGAATAAATTGACACAATTTAGTGGGATGAGATTAAATATTATTTTTAAATAAGTGCTTTCCTCATATTATTCAAATAAAAATTGAGAAGGAATTCCTTGATCTTAAGATGAATAATGATAATTTTTTTGGTACATATGAAGATATTTTTAAATTAATTTTTAGGTACTCTTAGGGTATTATATTTTAGCTTGAATGTAAGATTGACCAACTCTTTAGTGGATTAAAACCAAATATCAAATGTTTGTTAGCCACAATATATATTTTAAGATATGAAGAAATATTTTGATGTGCACTAGAAGTTGAAATGAAATCTAGATTCACTCTTGGTAATTGAGGTAGAAAATAGTATATGGGGCCCCATGTAAAATCTAATGATATGTCCCATGGAGGGAATAAAATGTTTAAAACTCATACCTACCAGAATTGGGGGAATAATCACATAGGTGAGTACTTGAAAGGAACACACTGGTTCTTCAAGTTTGGGTAGCATGGACATTGAGGAAATTAATGTAGAATATGTGTGAAGGGGATAATCAATAAAATGAATGGATATAGATATAAATATAATTAACCTCCCATCCTCTAGTGTTTTAAATTCCATGGGTTTGGGAATTATACAATCCAATTCCCTAATCCAAGGGCTAATGATGTTGAAAATACATAACAACCTCTGAAGACAAAGGGGGAAGGGAAAACTTACACAGCCATTAAAACTAAAGTCAATCAAGATAATCAGGGAACTACATAGTTTAGAATTTCATATTGAATTTTCTATGAATGATATTTATAAAATAGATTTTGTACACTAGTTAAATTTTATTTTATTATCTCTCTATAAATAAATTTTGAAATAAGGGAATCACAATTGATATTATAAATCAACTTATTATCATATATCCATGAAAGGATAAACCTAGGTTTCAAATAGAAATGTTTTTGTATAATATAGGATATTATTTAACGAATAAAAAGTGAATTATCTTTTGGAATAATATATAGTTTTATTATGGTTTTTTTGGAAGTGATTCTGGTATATTTTGGTATGGGACTTTATGGGTGACAAAACTTATTTATGAGTTAATCATGGAGGTATGTGAGATAAAAATTTTAAAATATTTGGGATTTAATTTTTATCATATTTATTTTGGAGGATCCATGAAGTCAACTATTTATGGAATTTATTATGTTGAATTTTTGATTTTGTTGTATAACGTTTACTATCCATCTTAATTTTGGTAAATATTTAAAGACTTTAAGAGTTATTTATGGATATTATTATGATTATTTTGCTTGTGAAATGAGAAATTCATCATGAATATTCATTTTATAATTTAATAGATGAAATTTATATTGATTAAGTTACAATAAAGTGATGATATTGTTCATATAAAATGGAATTAAATCAAGTAAGTACATCCACTCATGACAATTATCTTACTTTAGGAAAAGGCTCTTAAAATAATTTTTTTACTACTATCAACATCTATAAATCAATAAAAGACAATTATAATATATCTTAGGTTTATGTTTTGGTGTTTTATAATTTCCCAATGATCATTAATTTCTTTTATCAATGATATATGTCACGCTCCATCATTATTTGGGAATTACACTTTTCTTCAATGTCTTAATATTCACTTCCCATCAATCTTATCTTATTTATAAACATATTATTTTTTTATTCCATATGAACTTCACACATTCATTTTTCTATTTCAAGTGGAATTTTTATTGAACATTTTTATGATGTGGCTTTCCCACAAAATTATGTTCAAATTTTAAACTTATTATTACCCAGCATAAGTTGAAATTATGAGGATGAAATTAATTTAAGGTGGTATAATGTAAAACATAGATAATTTGTTATTTTTTCAGATAAATTTAATCCTTTTGATAATTTTTATTACTCTCAACATCTATTTTAACTTTCTTACACCAAACATTGAGTTTAAATTTCATTACACACAATATTATGTTTAAACGAAACATGACATTCTAATAAAATATTTATATTTAATATGATAGTTATTTTTAAAACTTTGGAATAGAGAGTATAAATATAATTAACTAAATTATGAATATATATGGTTTTTATATGTATATAAAATGAATTATTTGGTTACCAATTAATTACAAATGAAAATAATAACTATTTGTATATGAAGAAGTCTATTTTCTGAAAAACTATTTTTTAATGAACAAATGTGTTTAACTAAATAAATTACATAAATAAGTTTCAGTGAATTTTTTTAATTAAAATTAAATATTATATGTTGAATCAAATATTTTTCATTCATCTTATGTATTTTCTAGACAATATATATGAATAAATCCAATTTTACACATAAAACTATATTTTTCTAAATAGTTTTTTCACCTTCTGGGAAATTTTATTAAAATAATTTTTTACTAATTTTTGAATATTTATTTGATGAAATAAATTTCATTTTTATTATATATATGATAAAACTATCTTTTAGTGAATATTTTATAATTTTCAAAAAAGATAAATTTTTTAGTTAATAGTGAAAATACTAGTTTTTATTAAGAATTAGCTTATCATTTACGACCATTAAAAACATAAAACATAATTTAATATGGAATTAAAATTAAAATCTGTTCAATTATATATATATATATATATTAATAAAATTTGGATCATTTTAATCTACTTAATATTGATTTTTATGTAAAACTTTTGCAATATATTGAAACTGTTCTCTTTGGAAAATTGCTTCTTCATCGTGTCTGCGAGATTAATTTTATAGGAAATTTACCACTTATGTGAATTGAATTTGAAAAAATGTTTAAAATTATTAAATAAAAAATATTTATTTTATATATTATTTTTAAATCAATTTTTACCGAAATTAATAGTAAAAACATTAAAACTTAATTAACATTGTTAATATTAAAATGGGTTTAACAAGGTTTAAAGTAAAAATATAGGGGTGAAATGGCCTTGAAAAATTTCCAATACATATTTTAATAATATATTTAAACTATATCACCTAAAATTTTAATAATTTCCCATTTTTATCAATTTAAAAATTTAAAAATAGGGGTACCATTTTTCTTTTTCAGAAATTACAAGTTTTCCACTCACCACACTTATAAAAGGCCACTCCCTCTATTATCTTCATCACACGTTCCAAAAACATTCATTAATATAATACCTAAAAAATTAATTAAATAATTCTCTACACACATAAAGTTTTCCTTTTTGAAATCATAAAGTCACTCTAGGAAGCATTTGGGTTAAACCTATAGATGTTTTCTGAAGCAAAGGTAATGTTTCTAACTAGGTGTTTTTTTGTTTTACTTATTCTTATAAAACCTTAAAATCCATTAAAAATATATAGAAATAATATCAATAGTATATAATATATAAATATATTTTATTAAGTTAATTTTATAACCAATATCCATCTCAACATCAATAAAATGGGATACAAATTCATTATTCATTTGTAAGGTGGACTACCACCCCACAAACTTATGTTATTTGTTTCAATCACCAACTCTCACAGAAGGATATAATGACAAATTTAATATTTATATATATTATATTTATGATATTACTATATATATAATTATAATACCACATATAACTTCTTTCCCCCCAAGTCTTTTGAAAAAATAACACCTCTCGTGTTTATGGTAGACTACCACCTCATGAACTGATGTGACATGCTTTTCAATTTTTTTACATAGATTTTAATAAGGATGTATTAATTGAATAAATATTAAAATTTTAATATAATTATACTTATGTGATTATGATATTACATATACCTTCTTAATTTCCATTTAGTCAGGGATACAATAATATCATTTGTCTCTACAACAGACTACTGCCTCGCGAAACAATGTGATTCATTTTTCATGTACACTTTTCATGGAAGGTAATAAGGATATAATTAAATAATAATGTGTAATTTATAATAAATAAAAATTATTCTTTAATGGTAATATATTATATACCATTATTTCTTGTATTCTGTATTGAAAATGGAAACAACATTCCCGTGTACATAATACATACCTTCTCAATGAAGGATGTCTTTCATTTTCCATATCTAAATTTTATATATCACACTAAATAAATATATACTAAATATATATTATATAGTTTTTAAAAATATAGAGTTTCGGTAACCATGATAAATTAAATAAGGACAAAAAATAAAAAAAAACATATTTGTAAAATAATGTAATTATTGCCTGAAATGTGATTTTAACTTGGGATTGTTAATAAACATATAATACAAGGTCATAGGTAAATCATACATGGTATAATATATATAAATATGGTTAATAAATATATTTAAAATAAAATTATATTAATTATACAACAGGTTCAAACATGTATGATGGATGTCAAGACATTAGGTAAGGGACTTTCAGCTCACTTTTTTTACTTTTGTGAGACACACATCATATTGACGACATATATATTTTATGTTATTTATATAGTACCCATGAATTTATTTTTTGATTATTATCCTGATATTTATTGGGATTTACAAATCCAGATAATTATATCACTTTCATGGTGTTTATGGTTCAATAGACACTAAATCATTAATTTTTTTTTCTCAATTTGCCTTCTTTAGGACATAAGTTATCTTATGAACCTATATTCTTATATTATGTGTATATACTACCAATTGATATGTTATATAGTTAAACTAATTTCTTTATATTAAAATTTTCATTTGATTTTATTCTTTATTGGGGCCTACGATTCAAAATATACCAAAGTCATAATGATTTATGGTTATAATCAAATTGTTTATCTATATTGTATATATTTATGATTAAAATGATGAAATATTATCATAAATATATCATGAAACTCTTTAATTTTATTATTATATGTTTATTTCACTAGAATACATTGTTTACATTCATTTTCCTCCCTTTTGTACTCAAGAGTTTAAAAGAATATTTTTAAAGAAAAGTGAATTTATTCATCTCTTTAGTTGAAAACTCATGTTTTTGTAAA
This sequence comes from Viscum album, assembly GCA_963277665.1. Classification (NCBI taxonomy): domain Eukaryota; kingdom Viridiplantae; phylum Streptophyta; class Magnoliopsida; order Santalales; family Viscaceae; genus Viscum; species Viscum album. The sequence goes on from OY728154.1 coordinate 115,437,709, forward strand.
TTGTTATAAAAAAATGTTTGTATAATTATTTAAATGATTCATTAAATAAATTTTTTCCCATGTTATACTTTTTACAAAATGTTATTTTCCAAAAAATGTTTTTTTGGATTTTACTAAAAATATTAAAGTTATTTTTATTTTAATATACATAGCATATATAGTATTTAGTACTATCAATCCCACTCATTGATATCAAGATTCCCTAGATATTGTTTAGGGTTCTTTTCCAAGAAATGTTTTTCCTTAATATTTGGGAATTTTTTAGATTATAAATATATTTTTTTTTCAAATAGAAAAAGATATTTTCATTTATAAATGTTTTAGATGATTTTGAATCTCCCTCTATAAGTTACCAATGTTATTATCATAAAAAAGTTTTTAAAAATGTGATATATTTTAAAATGTATTTTTTTTCAAAGTGGAAAGGCTATTTTCCTCAAAAAATATTCGAAGTGATCTTTAAAAATAATTTTCCATCTTTGATGCACTTACATATATGTAACTTATGATTTTCTATGGATATAATACAAGAATACCATTATTATTATTTCTCCGAATGGTTTATGTTTATGATGAAAGGTTTTATATACAAAAACATTTGTTTTCCATGGGTTATACTATGATGAAATGTTTTACTAAACCCATTTCTTTTAATGTATTCTGATATGATGAGGGTTTTCTAAAACCCATTTTATCAAGGGTTATGATATAATGAGTGTTTTATGATATTTTGGAACACATATATATGGTTTTTATTATGTGATGGGTGAGACCTGTATATCCCTCCAATTAATTGGGTAATTATGGATAGCTCATGGGTAAATATGTTATGCTTAGAACTAACTACATGTTCACAATATTATGTGTGAACTTGATTGCATGCTGAAAATGGTATACATGAACCTGATTATATGTAAAAAATATTATGTGTGGACCAAATTACATGATAAAAATGTTATATGGGGCTTTGATTTCATGTCAATAATGTTTTTTGTGGACCTGGTTTCATGTCCACATGTTTATGAGAGGTCTTGATTTACTGTTTATAATGAAATAAGTGAACTTGTTTCTATTTTTATAGGTTAAAAAAATTATAAACATATGTTTATGTCAAAAATATATGTCTTATTCCAATATTATGTTCTCATGGATTATGTTATGTGATTATATTAAGATTCATGTCTTATAAACTGCTAATATTTTTTCCATTACTCATGTTTATGGTTAATGATATGTAGGGTATGGTTTTTTAATGTTATTCTCATGTTATCATACATTTATGCTAATGTTGTATTGATATCATTATTATTTACCCTTACTGAGCATATGATCTCATGCTTTCTTATGTGTCCTTTCATGGGTCATGAATAAATGTATTATGTATGATATGTCTAAGATTCTCACTTTTAAACTGCTAATATTTATTCCATTACTCATGTTTATAGTTAATGATATGTAGGGTATGGTTTTTTTAAAATGTTATTCTCATGTTATCATACTTTTATGATCATGTTGTATTGATATCATTATTATTTACCCTTACTATGCATATGATCTCATGCTTTCTTATGTGTCCTTTCATGGGTTATGAATAAATGTATTATGTATGATATGTCTAATATTCTTACTTTTGAACCTATTGTTTATATTTCCATGTTTCTAAAGACACAAAATTGTTATGATCCTCAGGTGTTTTTTTTGAAATGTACTAAAAATTCATCTAAATATATATAATATATATGTATGAAATCCTAGTCACTATATACATCGACAAGGAATAACATTGAGTGTTTAAAAATGAAAATTCAAAAATCTTATTAGGTTGAAAACCCACAAAGGGGGACTTGAAAAAAATAATGTTCTTTCCTAATAAGGATATCAAATTCCATGAATTAGGAAATATTTAGGGCTAAAATGAAAATTCATAAATATTATCAGGACTAATACATAATCATGTAAAATTTAAACTTATTAATGCTTTGTTATTCAACCAATGAAAAAGGTAGATCACCATTTGATTCCTAACATTTTTTGGTTAGATATCTTTTACAGATTTCTTGAAGGTGCAATTTAAATTTATTTAATCCTTTTTTAATGAAATATTTATAAAAACCCATCATAATTTTCATTGTACTATATCATTCACCTCTCCCATAACTGATAGGGTTGACCTTTGATTTTGATGATGGTATTTTCACCACATATTTAGCCTATCTATATCTATCTAAGCATACAAGTTCAGGAGGAATTCAAAGATCATATTTGAATCAACAAACCTTTGATCATAATGATGGAAAATGTTATTTGTATCTAGCCTACCTATATCCAAGCAAGAGTAAAAAATTACGGGGAACCAAAATTTTACAGTCCTTTGTCTCATGGACTTTCCTCTACATAAATTGATGGCATATTTACAGCATATCAACGTCACTTATACCTTTATGAGGGAACATATTTTAAACATAATGGATTTATTTATAAGATATATCATTGACTCATGTGTTTTGAACTTATTATTTAAATAAATCCATTACCATATAGTATTAAAATGGATTTAGTTAATATGATGTTACTCTTTGTGAGTTTTATCATGAATTGATAGTCAAGATAAAATAAAATTCCAAAAATTCACAACGGTCTGAAAAAAGTATTTATAAAGAAAATAGAGGGATACCCATAGACTTGGATCTTCTTTCCAATTGATTGAAAAATAAAATGAGGACCCAATATTTATAGGCCACTTCAACCAGTAATCTATACACTCTTAAAATTGGATTAGTGATCACTATAAGTCAAAATACTTGATTTTATTGAATATTTTATTTTTTATAAATTATATAATTCTACCATATTGAGTTTTAGTGGATAAATTTATAAAAATATTAATTAAAAGAAGGAATTAAAAATTGAATGGAAATTATAGTTTTTTTATTTTAATTTCACTATAGTATTTTTATTATAAAATTGTATTTTGTTATTATTTAATTCCTAAAATTCATGGAAATATTATATGCTAATTATAATATATTTTAATTTAGAAAACTGTATTAGGATCCCTTGTTTGAGGGGTGATAAGTGGACATGAATTCAATTTTGGTTTGGGTTCTATATCTTATACCTAACTCAAATTTTAGAAACTAATCTATAAAAAAATAGGTGGGTTGGGAAGAATGTTTTCTATCAATTTGAAGAATCAATTTAATGATTTTCATCCAACTACAGAATCTTTTGGTTCTTAAGTAATCATGGTAAAAAATGTTTCGATAGTAGAGTCATTTAAATTCAAATAATATTATATGTTATAAATATTATAATTTATTATAAAACCATAACTCCTCCAAAACATTGTTATAGAGGATGAAATTTTGATGTTGGATGATAAAAACATCCAGGAAAAAGTTCCAAGATGGCTAAATTCAAATATTATTCAATTCAATTATCCAGATATTCATGGTTTATTAGTATATTGAATCTGGGTAGTATTCTTAGATAGAAATATTTTCATTAATGATTCATCCATAATATTTTTAATATAAGGATAATTGATCTAATATTTTGTGCTTTGACATGAAATAGATAGATGACCTAATTTTAAGAAGAAAATATGTAATTGTTTTTCCATTTAATGGTAAAAACACATGTATACCATTAGAGGACATAATTCATGTAAATTTATTCCACCACCCTTATATATATATATATATATATATATCCCCTTCCATATTCTAGATTTACTCATTTATCAAATAAAATTCTATTGTTTTCTTTTCAATTTATTTTTTTTCAATTCCTTTTTCATGTTATTATCTTTTTCTTATATTTGATGGAAAATAATAGTTTGGATGATATCATATATTTCACTTCTAATCCAATGCTTATGTGATACATCTCTTTGATGAACTGTCCACCCATGTAATGTAATTTATTTCTAATTTATTTAATTACACCATATTAAATTGACTATTTTTAATCCATGAAAATAATTTAATTAGTTATAATTTGATAAATTATTAAATTATTAAAAAATTATTAAGAAACAAAATTAATTAACACAAAACATGTGAGGTCTATTTTTTATAAATCATGAATAAGAACATAAATTTTTAAACCCAATCAAGAAGAAAATAACTATAATGTTCAAATATAATCAAAAGAATTAATTAATTCACATTAAGAGTATTTTAATGTTATCCTAATTGTCTATATAACATAAATTTATATTTTGAATTTTTATCAAGGTAGGGTTCCACCAATTGATGTTCTAATTTTAACAAGGGGTTCAAATACTTTGTTATTTTGTGGTTATATAAAATTTTCATAGGGTTAAAGGCTTTAAAAAATTATGAGATCGTAATTTAATGAATCATAAAATTCTAGACAATGATACATAATTAATTGAATTTTTGGGATAAATCAGTAGCACATTTATACAAAAAAATTTCTAAAACAATGTAACTCTTCTACATCATCTAATTTATTTCAAATAATCACTAAATATTTTTTTTCATTCACTAATTGATTCATTAATGGTCCAAAATTCACACTATATTCTATTTTACCTATCATTCATTATTTCCCTTTTCTATTTTAAATTCCTAAAAGTTTAGTTTAATTCACATCCTTTTTAATAGATATGATATTTGTTTATCCATTATGCTAAAATTAGTAAAAAAGTTTTTGAGATTACCCACAATAGTTCTAATTATTCAGCTTTAAATTGATTGCCTCCTCATCTGATAGTTTTTCATGGACCCTAGTAGTATAATTTCTCCCATATTCTCAACTTCATTAGCAAGATTCTCATTATATCTAATCTCTTACTATGCTTCATTGAGATATTAATGGAGGATTTTTTCCAAGGATACCTATTAATTAGATAATTTTCATTCCTCCACCACCATCACATCATGTCAAGGTAGTTCTTGCTGATCTATGGGCATAAGCTCAGTGGTGAAAAAACAGACTTTTCCCTTTCAAACTCCAATGAAAATTCTGGAGAAAACTATCACAAATAAATATTTTTCTTCATATTATCATGGATTTTACTATAACAAAATTCATCATACATCAGAGTGATGAACATGAACTCAAGAATATTAAATGATTTAATAGTTCTCCTACATGAGTCTCATGGATCAATAGATATATTTCTCACCACACTAACTTCCTTCTCTGTTGTTAGAGTATGAGAGACGTTGCATTTAAACTAGATCCGATTAGGTATATATTAATTAATTTAAAAAAAGTTAAATAATGTGAACTCAATATTGACATCTTTTATAATCACTAACAACATTAAATATTATGACATCATGGTAAGAACTTAATCTATTTGAAACGTTTTCATTTCTGGTGGTATTAAAATGGATAATCATAAGAAAAATATGTATCATTCAATAGATTCATGAATCTAATATAAGTAGTGTTAGTGTTTAACTCCATTATTGGGAGTGTTAATCTCTTTCATTTCTGGTTATTTACAAAAATTCTTAATAGGAAAATCCTCATTCATTAATGTATTATTTGGGTTTTAGAAGGAAATGACAATTTTCACTTCCACCAATTCATTAAAAATATTAGTTAGTGTATTATTTTTATACAATCCATCTGGTCCCTTCATCTAATGTCTATGGTTTTCTTTATTGGAAGACAAAATTACTAGAGTTCTCAGTAGGAGGGAGATCAACTGAAATGGTCGTATGAGCTAAATAATATCAACTCTATACAGGTGCATAATTATTTGGAATGTTCTTCCTTGTGATATATATCATGACTTATTCAATATTATCATGCATTGTAACTCATTTGGGACCAATTTTCATAAGAATGTTAAAATAAATACATTAGTTCATTGATATTTCTGAATGAAATACTAAAATGGATTTCTTTTTATTCATCGAAGGTGTCTGGTGAAGTTCCCTTTGACGTTTCCGTCTATAAAACTGAAGGTTATAAATAAGTCCGGAGAACTTCCACCAGAAAATTATTCATCACAATGAACCAATCATTACTTTATGAACCAAGTACTCATAAAAAATACTAAGGGGTTTTACTGATACACCAGAATTCCATTTATATAGTTTAATCCTATGGCTCAACATCATATATTGTTGAGGTGTCCATGAACTTCGTGCACTCTTGATCTTTTCCACTCAATTCATAAGTCATTGAAACTTGAAAAGAATATTTACATTATCTAAATAATATTTAAAGAGAATGATCTTATCAAGGTTAAAGATATAGTTTATCAGAGAAGGTTTTATTACCTAATGGATAATGTCCCTCTGCATCATTATATAGTTTTACAAAATATGGTTCCCTCTATATGAAATGATATTTTGAAATTAAAAAAATAAGGGATATTAATATACGACAAAGAAAATCATTTGATAAAATGGTTAAAAAATAACCACTCTCACTAGTAAAAATAGATTTGGCTCATACGGTCAAGCTTATAAAGTGCCTTATTAGGGGTGGTTGAATATCTAGTTCCACCTCTAGGACATACAGTCTCAAATCTAGTAAATTTTAGAGGAGAGTTCATCCCTCTACTGTCAACATCATTCTATAGATCGATGAATGTAATACTTCTTCTCGGTTAGAAGACCCATGTAGCTCTGCTGATAAAAAATCCAACCTTAGTTTAATGAGTAGATTATATAGGTTCACAAACCAAATACATTTGTAGTAAGAAGAATTGAGTTAGACATATCAAATTTTCTTTGAAATTTAATTCAATATTCTTGGAGAATCTTTATCATATGTCTTTATGGTCAAGGGTACCATTATATTCTTCATTAATAGATCGGTTTGTAAATCCATCGATATTCCCATTATCATTCATATCATACACACATCTTGTGGCCGAGACCATCTCATCAAAAATATTCCCCATTATTTCTAACTCATTGATGAACCAACCAATTTTTTAAATTATTTTCAAGTGTGATTCTAGTAGAATATTTCCAAACCGCTATTCTTTTACGCATACAACCCCTTAGAGAACTCCCCAGATGACCTAAAAATTTTCAAACACTAGAAAAATAATCAATAAATGGAAGTAATAAAAATAAATATTACTAAGGAAGTTAGATTAAATCCATCCCTTAATAATATAAGATGTCTTAGGTCCCTTCACCTTCAACTACTTGTTCAACCTATAAATTTCTGAGTGGCAATTATCTAGATTCTTCAAGATTTATCACCATATTCTAATATTTTGATGTGGTAACTCATTATTAATAAACTATTGGGAGGACCAAGTTCATAATTATATAGGATTATTAGATGCTTTGGCCTTGGTCATCCCCATTTGAGTCTTCCTTGTCTTACACTCCCCATTTTTAGCGACAAAAAACTCACTATCCCATGATATATTCACAGATAACATATTTCAAGGATAATAAGAAATACACATAGTGTCATATTTGACCATTATCCCAAAACCAATGTAAGAAGAATATGATTTTTTAAAAGGTTTTCATCTCAAATAATCATCCTATAATATTTAAATGGCGTTGTAACCTATCACTACATGAACTTAAAGTAACAAACAAATCAATAGGGTGAGTAGGCCTCATATGTAATATCATAAAATATATTCTCTAGTAAAACAAAGTCACACTAATTTATTATATATGATAAATATTTATATCCTCTATAACAATCTTATAAGATTATTCCTGATAGGACTCCATTATATGTAATGAAATAGAACTTTGAGTGAATCCTAGGAGTCTTGAAAATTTTCATCTTGTCTATTAGTCTTCCAAATACCATAGAAATTTTGAATATAAGGCCCATAAATACACCTAGAATTATATAATTTAATTTTTATTTCATAAATCAAAAAATTAAAATCTATAAAATTATTTTAAGAGTAAAAAAATACATAATGGGGAGTTCACTTATTATATATGAAGTAGTAATCTGTATATACATTCTAGTATTAACCCCTCTAAACTACTAGGATTTGGGTCCTCATCTTCCATCATCACTTCCATCATGAATGTTCCTAGTTTGACTCCTGTATGTTAATTGTCGTTCCTATCATGTACCTATTTATCCATATGGAATGAAAGATAGAAATATATAATCAAGTATCTATATTTATGTTGAACATATAACCCCATCATCCATATAGACCTTGCACTAGTTATAATTAAAAAGTACTTAGGTTTCCCCTATTCAATATTGTAGGGTATACCATTATTCATTCAGAGGTTAGTCCATCTCTACATTTAACTAAGAATATATTCTTCAACTTATCAAATTTAACATTGGTATAAGGGTGTGTTGTTTCATATAATCTTTCCCATATATCATTGGTAAATCATGTGATATTGGTGGTACCCACATGGAATCACCCAAATAATCCTTGGTATGGATGAATTTTTTATACATTTATCTAAATATGGGTTCTCTAGAAATATCATATACATCCCATAAACTAATAAATAATTCTTCCTGAACCAGTTATAAGGTTTTATCTTAAGGGATCCACCAACTTATAAGGTGAATAATGATGTCTATATTATTGTATACATCTATCTATGACACCTATACAACCTCATATATATCTATATCTAGAAGATGGTTGTATAACTATACCAATTCTATTCGAACTAGTGATCCAATATCCACTTTCTACGGAATCTTTCATTGGGGTTAAGGTCTCTAGACTTATTCCACCCTTAGAATTGATCATTAGTCACCTGATGGTAGATTGATAGGTAGATGTATGTATGAGGATTTGGTCAAGGATTATGATTTTCATGAGAATTATTATCCCACATATTCTAAATTTAGTATATAGAATCCTATATAAAAAATACACCATTCATCAAAATATTCAATAACTCTAGAATGGAGTATCGTGTAAACCTGGACGATGGTATGTTTTAGTCAGGATGAGGGATATCAAAATCACTTGGTAACACATGGACATACTGACATAGGAAATATAATAGTGGAAATTATTTATGATTATTTTTTATATTCTATTGACGATATCATATATATGATCAACACAATATAATCTATCCCAAATCAATGCTTCTAGTAATTGTTTGATGTATGTGGTCTCCATCTTAGTAGACACATTTATTTAAGATCTATAAATTTTCTAAAAATCATTTGGTCGAGTTTGAATAATTACCATAATGGAAAAAATTTAAATTTCACATCCAATGATAAGATTATGGGGGAAGGAACAAAAATATATGGGTGAAAATATTATAATGTATGAAATCTCACACAGCACATCCTGCCTAGGTTATAGTTTATAGATCACAACACATAGTTTTGAATACCCAAAATCATTTAGACATACCTCTATTCCAATATATACAAGATGAATATATTTAAAAAGGTAGTGTGTACTCATCCAACCATTATCTGTCACATTCTACCAGCACTCACACTGTATCATTTATTCTATGAACTAAAATGAAATAATCCTTATGACTTATAAATATCTCAACTAAAGGATTGAGTAAAAGAAGTAAGATTTAGAAAATATGATTAACTTTGGTATCTTATGTGTGTTCATGAGGTGTACAAATTTATTTATAAGTGGTTACTTACTCTTTAAACATATGTTGAGTGCTAATACATATAAAAACACACACACCATATTAATAATGCATCATCTGAGTACATGACCTCTCATCCCATGTTAGTGCATGTGTTGAACACAATGTAATTTTTACCCAAGTAATTTTTATATTAGAATATGATCCTATTAAATCTGATCAAATCTAGTTTTGAAGGGTGATATTTTTTACACTATAATATTATAATGGGAATAATTACATTTATAATTTGAGAAGATCAGGTAATTTTAAAAAGGGGGACAACTTGCAACACAATTCACCATGGATTTTCCCATAAGGTGGTCATGTTCCCATAGCTCAAGGAACCTACACACCCTATCCTCATGGAACCTATGTTCCATTCCTTATAAAGTTCCACACCATGCCACATGCCAAACCCTGATCATTCCTAGATCACCTAACCTATTCAAAAAAGTTTGGAACCCTAATTTGTTACCAATTTTTTCTTAGGTACCGAACACTCATGGACAATATAAGCACCCCGAACCAAAAAATGATGAATAAGTATGTGTGTAGTGGAAATTATAATCACATGTATTACCTAAGAATAATAAATGTATTCCCAACCCTACCAAGTTTCCCCTTTAGGTTTTTTAATCCAAACTATTTAGAAAAGGATAGAAGTGAATGTTATTTGTGTCATTCAAGGATTATGATTATTGAAAGAACAATTTGTGTTTATCATAAATAATAATATGGTGAAGAAACCTCTTTAATAGTTCAACCCAAGTGTCTAAGAAATTCCATCAAGACACCCTATCCATTGTAAAGGCACTACAAAAAACCAAATTTAACAATGGTTTTTTAGTGACATTGTTTAAAAATTTGGAAAAATTTTAAATTTAATGATGGTTTTTTGGAAACTCCTATAATTTGGTGATTATTTCATAAAACATTTAGAATTTAGATACATTCCTAGAAAAAATTTCTAATTTAGAAATAGATCCTAACAAACTTCTCTAATTTAGTGATGTTTTCTGCAAACATCGCTATTTTAGTGACAATTCCTACAAAAATTGCTATTTTAGCAACATTTCCTACAAACATTTCTATTTTATCAACATTTCCTAAAAACATAACTAATTTAAAGATATTTCATGAAAAAAATCACTAGAAAATGATTTCTATTTTAGAGAGATTTCTTAAAAACTTCGAAATATTAGCGCTAATTCATGAAAACCATTATTATTTTAGTGACGTCTCCTGAAATCGTTCCTAAGTTAGCAACGTTTCCTATAAAACATAACTAATTAGGGAGGTTTCTGAAAAAAATCACTTAAAATATATTTATTTATATGGATCATTTCCACTTGGATGTTTGTTTCTTTAGACTTTGTAGTTGCATTTGGTTTTTTCAAGGCTTGTGCCCTTATTGTTATGGTTTTCCTCTTTCCCATTATAAAAGAGGAGTTTTCTATCTTAATAAAAGGGGTCTTGACCCACACCCTTTTTTAAAACACACACACACAAACACACACACACACATATATATATATATAATAAATATATATATAGGGATGGTGATTCTGGTGTCTCTATTGTCTCTCATGGTTAATGATTCCAGAACATGGTGTTTCCCCACTACCTTGGACTTATCCTTATATCTGGGAATGAGATCCCTATAGGCAGTCGATGTCATGATTTTTATATGGATGTGACTATTGAGATGGATTTATCCCCTATATTCACTGACTTGACTACGACGGTTGTAGGTGATGTGACTTGTATTCATTGAGCTACAGTGATGTGTGCTGAGAGTGACAAATGAAAAAATGTGGTGGTTGTAGCTGAGATTGAAGATCCCATATATCTGTTGGAGTTGATCTAATTTTGACTATAGGGGATTAAGCGAATGACCACTAAACTTTAGTGGTGTTTGACCAACACCAGTCTGCGGTGATGAAGCCTTGTACTGAGGCAGTGATGGATGAGTTGAAGTAAGATTCTCAATCTATCTGAAAATAGATAGGTATAAAATTCTCCATGGATGTGTCTAGTATGACCTGATCTACAATGGAGAAGATGAAAAATAATCTATACATGAACTCTATAGAGACATGACCTAAAACCATAGTTATGGCTACTATAATGGAGGCGGTGACTGGTTTTCCTTCAACTAGTAATTTGAGATATATAAAAAACCATGGTAGGTACCATGTAGTTATTGAAAGGGATTACAGTCAATTTCATTTTACATCTTTGCATTATGTTGTTTCTGAGCTAATCATGAGAATGGGTGACATTTTTTGTTTGGTTGCTAATAGAGAGGCTATCCTTAACATATTTAAGCTTTTTGAGCATTCAATTATTGTCAAACTTGTTCTTCCTGGGGGAGGAAAAATATGGAATCATTATGATTTAGTTTGAAATCTAACTTATATATAGGGATTTTTTATTGGAGATGTATACATATGGGTCAGAGATTTTTTCAGATAATTTTCTCATCAGAGTATCTGAATAGATGATATTGGAGGATCATATCTATTCCACTAAAGCTAGGTATGGATTTCTTTCGAGAATTGGATTTCTGTTTCAATCGCATTTCTTTAAATAATAATAGGGTCCATGTTTTGATAAAAATTATTGGTCTTCACTAGATCCTATGACATCCTAAGATTCTTTTTGACATTACTTCTATGGTTTGAATTCCAATTAAAATGAATTGGACCATTGAGGCTGCAAACATTGGTCACTATTATAGGGTCCTAGAATAAATAGACCTAATTTATTACGTGGTAAATAATATAGTTTCATCTACACTAGATTATGACATCTATATAAATATAGAATATGATAAATTACCTGATTTATATATAAATTGTTAGGTTATTGGGAATGTCAAAGGCAAGTGCTGTAAAAATGTTGTATTAACATTTATTACTATAAGGGAATAATAATGATTCATGTAGGAGGAAGTTGAGGAGGAATATATTTTGGAATAAAGAGTTATCTATTGGCATAAGGCGCTCCCCTACTGATAGAGGTAAGGATTATTTTAGTACCGATATTTCAGAAGCATCAAAATATGTTTCACAAGAACTAGAATAAGAGCCTAAGGTGGCCAATGATAATGAACAAAGAGTGATAATTAATAACACTGAGGAATATAAGCCTGCGTTGATTGGATATAAGTCAAGGTTGCCCTTGTCTTTGGTTCCTAACTACAGAGTGAGTGACCAAGAAAATGGAAACATGGAATTAGAAGTGGGGTAGTAGGACTCTGGTCCTATAATTCAGGGGGAAAAAAATTCCATGTGATGACATAAATATTTCAAGGATCCTAGTGGAAATTATTAAATTAATTCAAACATAGGGTGTCCATGGAAGGTGGCATGTTGTAAATGATGAATCCCCAAAAAACCAACCTATAGACAGGATTTTTCCAAAGGAAAAATGTTTATGATGATGATGAAGGTTTTCAATCTATTCCTCCTAGTAAGGAAAGAAACGGGAAAGACTACTCATATTTGAAGATAACTATGGCTACTAGGTTCCATGGTCCATTAGATTATTACACTTATTGGTACGGTGAATATGATTTTTCCTATTGTGACTATGATCTTTGATTTTTTTTCTTATCACAAGGGCATGATTATTTTATGAAAAAATCCATCTTTCTTATTTTTATTCTTTACATTATTTTTTAATAAAAAAGGGCTCTACCCAAACCTTTTTTGTATAGACATATCTGTGGAATATAAGTGCACACACACAAAAATATATACATAATATAATATAAACACACACACTAATATATATATATATTTATAATATTTTAAAATTTTAAAAACTAAAATCTATTTATACAAATAAATATAACATAATATATTAATTAAAAAAAATCTAACAGGTGGTCTGGTTTGGATCATTAGTGTGATGCAGGAGGTTGAACAATCAAATTTCTAGCACAATAAATTTTGTTTACTAATAGAGGCATCTCGTATTTCTTTAGGAACACAGAGACAATAAATGGCAAGACTTGAGGGGGTATAGTGGGACAGGGTGTAAAGGCGGTGGAAGGGTATCAAGCATAAGAAGAGAGGGTCGGTACTCTAAGGTGTGGAGATGGAAGGCTACAAGGTAGAGAGAGTTAGGGGGGTTATGGGAATGAGTGGTGGATATGTGGGGAGATATTGGGGGTGTGGGTGGGTAAAAATAAATTTTAAAAAAATCAAAATAAAATCAAAATAAAAAAATTATAATGGTGAATAAAAAAATAAAAAAAATTCCAAATATCTTTTTTCATTTATAAAAATTATAACTTTCAACAAAAAAAATTAAAATTAAAAAACATATTACAATAGTTTTTTAGGAAATTCTATAAAATAAACTAATTTAAATATGTTTATAAAAATCATTCTAAAATGAGGTATATTTAAATAATTACATTTTATTAACAATGGTAAATTATGGGTCACTTAGTTATTAATGTTTATAAATGTCTCCATATTAGCGATGTTTATAAGTGTCACCAATAACCAACATTTATTGGAGTCATTAATTAAAAATGTTTATAAACATTGCTAATTAAGAGACACCTAATTTAACGACATTTTTCAGAAACATTGGTAAATTTATTATAGTCATTTATATACGTTACTAATGAAAAACAAAATATCACTAATTGATGATTGTTTTAGTGAGGGGTCATTCCCTGGACTTTCCAAAGGGGTTATGCACAAGTATTACCAAATGGCTTGTGCCTAGGTCTTCATAAATGAGTTGCACCTAAATCTACCAAAGTAGATCCATTCCCAAGTTACATAATGTGGCACTCAGTTCACTTATATCACCTAATCCTGATCTCCATTTTCCGAGGTCATATAAATGGGTTCCATATTCACCCATGCCCTATATCTTTGTTTTTTTTCTCATGAGTCTCCTACCTAAGAACCCTATTACCCAGGTTCACCTATCTAGAAGTCCATATACCTAGGCCTTCACATCAGAACATCATTTACTTAATTATCTAAATTAGATAAAATCATTTACCTGTAAGACCCTCTTAACACTCCCTATACCAAATCTGCCATTATTAACATTCACTAACTCAGGAATCCTCCTTATCCTCTATAAATACATGAGTGGTTTATACATGCTAGAGTACTCCATTTCAGTCTTGTATTATTTTGATAATTTGAATTGAGAATCCTATAAGATAGTTTTCTAGGATTTCTAATCTAACCAATAATAATATATAAATACAATCAATAATATATTCCTTGGATAATAAGGACACTATCTCTTAGATGACCTATGAAACCTTCTCATTTCAACCCTCTCGACTCATTTTACTATGCTATGTTTTTAGAATAGTGAAAAGTTAAATTATCATTTGGTTGAACTTTTAATAAACCTTATGAATCCAATAAATGAGTCATTAATACCATGGGTCAACAATTATAAGTATTCCCAACCATGTTCACATTGACAATTTCATCCCTATAACCCATCAATGTGACATTCATACAATGTGCCTCCAATATGGTGTAAATCCCAACCAATTTTTACCCAATTCAACTATTACGTTATGAAGAAAATGACCACTCTTATGTAATTATCACAAAAAGAATTTAGAGGTCACTTTAAACTATTATTATATTCTACAAACCAATATAATTTTTAAAACTATTCAAAGTTATATGAATTTAAACTATAAGACAACATGGTCCAAGTTTCATGGCCTTAAAATATCTCTCCTTATACTTGGTTATAATACCTTAAAAGGTGTATCATTGGTTATAGTTTCATGAAAAAAGGTACATCATTTTTTATAGTTGTAAAACCTTAAAATAAGACTCAATGGTCCTTGTCAAATGACATTAAAAGGTATGACATTATTTTGGATTTGAATTTAAAATATAGTGTCTCTATTTCCATTCACTGAGATACAAATAAATTACCTATCATGGCCCCAATTCCAACACAACAATACTTAACCCCCTCAAATGGAGGTAATTTCTATATTTCTAATATTTGGGGATTTAAACCATTGTTTAATCTAGTAATAAAGAGGAATATGGAGAATGTATGATATTTATAATTTTCGCATCGATGCATGGTGGCAATATATCACTATCATGACCATGGTAACTTGTATTGTTATCAGGAAGGAATTCAGGAATATATCTAAAATCTATAAGTTAGTCATGGTATAGGTAATAAAACAACTCAAGGGATGTGTAAGAACCTAGGTATTCTTTTTTAGTACGTTTTTCTTTTAATGGTGTTTTTGATAAAAAGAAGAGTTTCTAATTTTTTTTGAAGTACACGCCTTGTACTTATATGTACATGCCCAGTACTCTGTTACCACTCATAGCTTTGTGATGGTTCTGTAACGGACGAGCACACATCCATGTGTGGTGACCTAGAGACCGCCTAATTTGGGGGCTGGTAAGGACAAGTACACATCATGTAATTCTAAATTACACGTCGTGTACTTTTGTTTCATTAATCGGACCGGGGTCGCGTCTATTTTCCAGAAATCCCTCTTTCTAGGTTTGGTTTGTCTGAGAACGATGGTATGGTTGTGATCCTTCTCTGAGCTCCTGATCGAGTGTTTGTTCTCCAAATCAACTGTCGTCAATTGTGTTGGGATCGCCTCGATAATCTCTTCCTTCTTCTAGAGCTTCGTTTCCTTATTCCTCCTCTTTCTCAAGATATGTTCGGTTTAGAGTTTTTAGTGTTTTTGTAGATATACCATGTTCATGGGTGATTCAAGGCATTAGGCTCACGTATAATGATCCTACAACACCAAGGTAGGTGGTTTGTGCCTTTTCATTAAGAGTCTTTGAGTTATATGTGCAAAATTTCCCAATACCCTTGAATAGGGCTTTGCATATTTACGGTTTTAGCCTTGTTAATTACCTTCTATGCTTGTATTCTTGAGTAGAGGTTAATTTAATGTTTATAAGGTTAATTTCTATGCTTTATAAGTGTTTTCCTGTGAATTTTCGTTGATGACCATTTGATATAGTTTGCATGTTAGGCTGCTGTTTGCTTTCCATGCCTAGTATTGTAGGATGGAGTGATTTTGTTTATCTGCCATGCTATTATGCTGTAGACTACTAGCCAAGTAGTTCTTGAGGTTTACTATGGATGATGAGCATTTCCATGCTTTTTTGACTTACATAGGGCTGTGAGAACCTAGTGTAGAAGAACATAGGGAGAATGGATGCAAGGGATTCTCCAGAGTGTCTATTTTACTGTTATGATGCGAGACCACATGGGGAATTGACGTAAGTGCTTCATCAGAGTGCTTGTGGTTCCTTGACGTGGGCCATAGGGGGAATTTGATGTAAGTGCTTCCCCAGAGGGCCTTTTAGTTACTGAAATAATACTATTGAGGGAATTGATGGTGAGTGCTTCCCAAGAGAGTCTATTCTAAAGCTGAACCAGAGGGGTTAGACTGTGAGTACTTCACAGAGGGTTGTTGTGTTTGCTAGGTTGGACCAGAGGGGATAGTTTGTGAGTACATACCAGAGGGTTACCTATTTGTGATTATCTTCTTACTTGATTCATGGTATTTTTTAGTGCCTTGGAAATGTTGGAATGTTTACTGTTGAGTACTTCCTTGTTTACTGTTTATTTTACTTATTACCGGCCATATATATTCACTGAGTGTTTGGCACAGATCTATTAGTGGTTTCTTACAATGATTTAGTATCACACTCTATCTGGGTCAAGCTTTTGGGCCCAAACAGATTATATTGTTGCAGGTATAGATAAGGGAAATCAGCCTTCTACTTTAGGAACTTGATTGCTTTGGAGCTGGAGAGCATGTGACCAAGCTGAGACTTGCGATGCTGAGGATCTGTTTACTTTTTTTTCTTGTAATTTGGTTTAGTTCTGTATTTCATCATTGTGATGTGTTTGGATGATTTCCTATACATACATATCATGCATCATTTATATATATGTGTGCTCTAGTTGTTTCTTTATCAGTATTCCACTATTTACTATTGTATGATATTATACTTCTTCCACTACTATATATATGTTTTGTTTGGCTGTGTTACTGTGCCTATGAGGGAATAGTTTCCCCACTATCACACCCAAGGCCCTCGCTTCTAGTTGGAAGCCTTTGGCATTAGGGGAAATGCACATGAGTCCATGTGACCAATCGGGTATGGGGAGCCTCTAGGTGTCTTCCAAAACCAGGATGTTACAGGATGAGCTGACCTCACATCCCATACTATTGATCCCAATTCATAACTTGATGTATCAATGGAATATCCCAATGAACTCCTACCATTGGAAAGTTGTTTTCATCCACAAAAAAAATCATAGGTAGGAAAATACAGGGGAAAACAAGATTGAGATGAATCTTACTCAAGTGGAGTTCTCGTCCACACAATCTAACCACACGATCAACAAGATATCCCAATAGTTTATTATCTACAAAAGGGACATCTTCTCCGTTATTGGGCTAAAATAGAACAAATTTTCCAATGGTAATCCAATTAAATTCTCTATAATAGTCTAAATTATAAGAAATAACTCTATAATTGAGGTTTTGATAGGGTATTTACTAGTTCCATTGAAGAAAGATGCACCCTCTAAATTATAAAAGAATCATTTTCCAACACATATAGTTATCATCAAATGTGAACTATTATTTCTCACCAAATAGAGACTTCAGTACTTTTGGACCTATATTGTTAATGATTACATAGAATTCACAAAGTAGTGTAATGTGTTTCAAGTTCATTATAACTTCATTCATCAACCTTTAGAGTTATTTTATGTGATAATTCACTCATGGAAATTTTATATATGAGTAGTCGATATTATGGGTTCATACCTTCTAGATACCATTTGAAAGTTCAAGATTATCCTCACTACCATTAATTTATTTTCAAGTGAGTCAAAGTTGTACTATTAAAGGATATTAGAATGGAATTCATGAATTATTACATGAAATATAATATTATAACTAGATTTATAGTTACTCATACTAAACATAGGGATAGTGGGAAAAAATTATATAAATATGAGTTAAAGAAGCTGTATCTAAAATACAACATCCTATACAATAATTATTTTCACTATCATGTGGCTATATTTAGATAGGTAAATGACTTCAAATAATAATTTATCAAATATTATTAAAAATCTTATAGATAAGGAAAATAATCCTTGGATTGATAATTTTTTTAAGGATTTATGGGATTTTCGTACTACTATGTATTCCACTACACATATAACACTATATTAAATTTTGTATGGGATAGAAGTAGTATTAACCATTGAGGTATATTTACCTTCAATCCATACAACCATTTATGATTCACTGAATAATGATAACTTATTATATATCTACTTTGATTAATTATAGATCCTTGATGAAATTAAATTTCCTAGACTGCAAAACCTCAAGGTCCATAAGAATCACATAATTTGAGCATTAAATAAGGAATACTTTTGTTTGTATGTACAAGGAGAATTGTTTTTATCCATTAATATTGCAATGATGATGGAAAATAAGCCACTTAAATTATATCCTTAGGGGGAAGATTATTACATCATACATAAGATCTACTATAATGGAACATACTCTCAAGTAACCATGCAAGGAGAGTTCATTTCAAATTCCTCCAATGTAATAATTATTAAGAAATAGCTCAGCTACAAATTTACATCATATTCATGAGTCTTTTTCATATATACTTTAATCACATTATACTATAAATTTTTCAAACAACCTTAAACTATATGAACTTTTTTTCTACCAATATGAAATTAAAATGAATGGGGAAAACCCTTACTATGTTTCTTGACATCTCATTTTTTTCATTAGACTTCAACTTATTCATATTGGGTCAATACCATTTCATCATAAATAGAATTTTATTTCCTCTATAACTTAGTGATACTATTAACTATATTTAAAAATAGCTTGATTCATATTCCCACAAGACACATAGTGACACATGCATCTTATATACTAGTCCAAACTATCATTCCCCTTTTTACTATAATTCCCCATGGTTCCCTTGTATTTTATCCTTGATCAATCCATATATAATTTAATATATATTATAACATGGTACTATATAAATTCATAAACATGGAATTATACTAACCATTTTAATTGTTCTTTATTCCACTTTAACACCCCATTTCTATTCATGGAATGTTCAACTCATTATTCTTACATTAGGATTTCCCTGGATAATTATCCATGTATCATTCTATTTATACCTAAATAAATTATACAATCAATAAGTGTACAATTCAATAATACTTAAAAATCATGAAAAATAATTCCGTACTTATCATATATATTTAATGTCTGGAATGTTTAAATTATCATGAATCTTATATGGCTTCTAGTAATAAGTAAATCTGTAAAGGAATAAATTTTCTTAGGAATCTACATTTTTGTTTTAGGGTGTTAGGGGTCTAAGATAATTTCTTGGAGATAAATTACTAGTGAAAAATGTGTTTTGATTTCAAGATATATGTGTAAAATCCAAGCTATTTTTCTAATTTTTATGGAGTTTAAATAGTTTTTTCCATTTTTAATAGTGCTATTTAATGGTTTGATTTTATGGAATTGAAGTGTCTATTTTGGTCATTTCGGTTCACGATAATGTATTCAAGAGAACATTTTTTTCATGGATATTTCATGGAGGTAGTATAGAAATGGTAAGGCTATGTGGGATATATTATAGAGGTATTCATGTTTGGGGATTCACTGACTAGAAAATTGTTGCATTAGGCCTGGCCTACTTTCACATTTTGTTATGCTCGCAAGATGAACTTGATCATGTATGGAACGTAAGAAACATTTATCTTAAGCCTCGTGTTCTTGGAATTTATGAATGGGATTATACCTTTAACCCATATACACATATGAATACCATGGCCCAAATCTGGGTAAGATTGCATGTTCTTAGTTGGTATTTTTGGCACCCACAGATTTTGAACAATTTTGCCTCCTGCATAGGTACTCCCTAAAAATTGATCAATGCACCTTGAATGTTGAGCTAGGGTTATATGATAGAGTTATGGTGGAGGTCAATATGGACTCCAAACTCCCAGATGTTATTAATTTTAATGTGAATGACTATAATACAGAGGTACATATTGAGTTTGAGCGTAAACCACCATTCTACGAACTATGTAAGATCGTAGGACATTCCTTACTGAACCTTAGAGTGATGGAAAGTCAAGTTGTGCAGCCAAGGAAAGATAATTGGACTGAGGTTAGAAGGAATAAGAAGGATAAAAACCCTACCTTGTAGAAGCCTGAACCCGCCATGAATAAAATTGAAATCTAAGTAAAAAAACACCCCTATTGGGAGAAGTCTCAGACACTACACGGGCGACTCTTCTGGATGAAGAATAAAATGCATCCCATGATCAAACCATTTTAGAAGAAATTGAAATGTGGGTTCTGGATGTATTTAATAAGTCCCAAACTGAATATATTTTAGATGTTTCTGATAGATACATCCCCAATGTCACTAGACAACATGTTTCAATGCTTTTAGATCCTTCCAATGGAGTTGGTATCAACAGATCGTTGAAGACTAGTGGCATTAAGTCTAATCTGCAATAGGCCATGATTCCCATAATCTCTAGGGGTACCATTTTTCACTCTAACAAAATAGATGTTTGTACAGCTATTGGGACTATTCTGTGCCAAGGGGAGGGAAGTCTCACAGCTTTCAATTTTGAAGCTGCTCAATCTCTAGTGGAACCTACACCTATGGCCTCGACTTCATGTGATGATCCTAGCACTAGTAATGTCATATTTTAAGATCTCTTAGTAGTAGTGTGATCACACTGTGTTGCTCTAGTTAGGGAATCCACCTGTTTTCCCATTACCCCACATGAAAATCTCATCAAGCCTAAATCTGCTCAGTCCTCCATAGATTTTGCTCTCCTAGAAGCTGTTTTAGGTGGAGATAATATCCCCAGTATTGTTTTATCTGATGATATTCCAACAGTAGTGGGAACACACCACACAGACCCAGTTAAGGACTCCACCGGTTCACCCACTTTATCACCTAAACCACCTACCACAATCTCTATGGACAAGACAACGGGCATCCCCTTTACTTCTAAATAATATAAAACAAATCAGAATAGTATTAATACAGGTACTACAAACAAATATATGGTTTACCCTATGGGTAAACAAAGAAATAAACCTAGCATGAACTCTACTCAAATAGTCAGAAGATTATAGAGGAAGAAGGGCTCGGGTAGTTCAAGAAAGGGGGTTCTAACCCCAAGCACAGTTTGTAATGAATTTCTTTTTCTGGAATTTTCAGGGTATTTCTAACCATCACACTTTTATTGTTCTTAAAAATTTCCTTATGACTCATAGGCCTAAAATCTTTACTATTACTGAGCCTAAAATAAAATTTCCTTTAAAAATTATGAATCCTTGTTCTTATGGTTATAATTTTTTAGGTTCTTGAAAATATGGTCTAGTGGTAGAATATCTTTGGATTTTTTATCATTCCTCTGCAAAATGATAATGTTCTCAATGTTTCTGATTAGATGTTTACAAGTGATTTTTCTTCTATTGGATTACACATATATTGTACCACGATTTATACTATGAATAGATACTAGGATTGTAGACCACTCTGGTAGGACATTTATTACTTAGATAAAAATATCCATGATCCCTGGTTTGTGATCAGGGAATTTAATGTGATTCATACCTCCAGTGAAAAGATCAGCCCGTATATCCTCAACATAATATCAAACTACTATCAAAGATAGTAATCTGGTTTAAATTAACCTCAGTATTACCATGTTCACTTGGTATATAAGAAATTATAAATGAGTAGTGGTTATTAAACTGGATTGGGCCTTCCGAATATCCATGCTTTGGAAAAATGGGATACTATCTCAAGTATTACTCTGACTAAGGTCAACTCGGATCATCATCCCATTCTTGTCAGTCTTCTTAATAAAAATCACAAAACTATTCTTCCTTTAAGATTTAACAATTCTTAGTCCACTGAACCCAAATATTCCAAAATCATAAATTTTTTTTGGAATTCCATGAGTCACCACAATGACGTGTTTGCTTGTATCACCAAATTAAAACAACTTATGCAGTGTCTCAAAGGCTGTTGTAGCTTTAAATCTAAACAAATTGATAAGGAAATATCTACTCTTGAGAATGATCTTATTCAAATTCAGAACACCAACACTAGCTCTAACTTTTTTTGGATTCTCTACTATAAATGAAAACTTCTATGAAACTCAACACACTTATTGTTCTTAAAGATAACATGAAAAAACAAATCATTAAAATTAAATGGCATTCATCTGGTGATAGAAACACCATGTTTTACAAATATCTTCAAAGAATCAGAAAAGTTTGGAGACCTCATTCCTTTCTTAGAGATGAATATGCCCTCCTTGACACTGAGGAGGCCATTGCTAATCATTTTGTATCTTACTTTGATAACATTTTCAATGGTTCAGAGGTCAATAAAGACCTCCTTCTTAATGTCATTCCAACTCTAGTGAGTGTAGAGGAAAATG
The DNA here is from genome assembly GCA_963277665.1 of Viscum album. Taxonomy (NCBI): domain Eukaryota; kingdom Viridiplantae; phylum Streptophyta; class Magnoliopsida; order Santalales; family Viscaceae; genus Viscum; species Viscum album. The sequence continues at coordinate 115,460,841 of OY728154.1, forward strand.
CATATCTTTTAAACACCCCTCTTGATAATGAAATCAAAGACACTATTTTGAGCCTTAATTTTGATAGTTCCCCAGGCCCTGATGGTTTTAATAATGGTTTCTTTTAACACTATTGGGAGGTTATTCATATGGATGTTTGCAATCTGGTCTGATTCCTTTTTAACGGTGTCCTTCCCCATGGTATAAATGCTCAATTCCTTAATTTAATTCCTAAAGTGTAAAATGCAAATGATATTCATCTCTTCAAACTTATTGTACTTATTAATACTCTTTTCAAAATCATTATGAAGCTTCTTGCTAATAGGATTACAACTATATGCAATAAAATTGTCTCCTGGAACCAATTCAATTTCATTAAGGGTAGGCCTATAAAGAACTATATCTGCCTCACCTTAGAATGAACCAACATCATTAACCATACCAACATAGGATGAAATATTTCCATCAAACATGACATTAAGAAGTCCATCAATACCATTAATTGGAGTTTTATTTTCAAAGTGCTTTGAAGCTTTGGTTTTAATGATAATTTCACCAGTAAGATAAAATCCTTGTTCAAATCAGTATCCATCTTCATCTTTATCAATGGTTCACCTAAGGGATTCTTTAAATTCCCCAAGGGATTTAGATAGGGAGACCCTCTGGCCGCTATCCTTTTTTCTATTGTGGAATATTACCAAAGTAGATTTCTCAATCGACTTGTTGAGAAAAACAAGCTTAAAACTATTCCGTCTTCTAGGATCCTGACGCTACCCACTCATATTCTATATGCTAATGACATCATCTTGTTCTTATAAGGTGTTAAAAGGAATATTCATACCCTTAAAAATTCACTATAACATTATGAAGAAATCTATGGCCAGATTATCCGTTGGAACAAATCCTTTCTATTTTTTGGAAAAAACATTTCTTCTATTAGAAAAAAAATATCCTCAATAATTTAGGTATCAAGGAGGGATCCTTCCATTTCACTTACCTTGGTGTTCCCATATTTTGGTGAAGGCCTATTTCCAGTTACATCACCACCATTGTTGATCAAGTCATCAGTCATCTTTCCACTTGGAAAGGTAAATCCCTTTCAATGGAAAGCAGAATTTGTCTTGTGAAATCTACTATTGTATCCAAAATGGTTTACATGATGATGGTATACAAATGGCCTCTGTGTCTTCTTAGGAAAATTAATATACACAATAACTATTTTATTTGGGCTGGAAGCACTATTGAAAGGAATCTTGTGACCATTATCCAGGCTACCTATTTTAAACCCTCAGAAAAGGATGGTCATGGCATAAAAAATACTATTCTCTTTAATGAGGCTCTTTAAGTTAAGATCACTTGGAGGTTGATCTACAACAACTCTGTCTCCACTGCTTTTTTAAAAGAAAGATTCCTCACAATGTTAAAGAAAGGAAGCTTGGATTATATTCCATCTTCCATCTAGCCATCCTTTAGGAAATCCTTCACTAATATTATGAATAATTCTAGAGGGATGGTTATTTCTGATTCCTCTATGAATTTCTGGTTGGACAACTTGAATGTTCTCCTTTAATCACCATGTTGACTCCCAATTCTCTTCCAGAGAACACTAACTGAACTATTAGGGATGTTCTTCTTTCTAATAAGAATAATATTCTTCATAACATCATGCATGTGATCGAAAAGTATCCCTTCTCTAATTCTAATGACTTCCTTATCTGGGAACCTATTCATAATGGAATCCTTGATTCCCAAATTTTTTACAAGCACAATTTTTTAAACTCTGATTCTAACATTTTTGCTAGAAATATTTTGACAAACCTTGGATCAAACCATCAAGAATTACTCTTGTGTGGTGTATCACTCACAATAGAGACCCCACTGAAGTTTTTCTTCAAGATTTTGGGAACCAACATTGTTGTAAATTTTAAATTATTAACCGACATAGAGAAGATACCAATAATCCATTTCTATCTTTTTCTACTGCTTCATCTCTTTGGAACTATATTTTTGACATTTTTTCTTGCAGGTGGTTATGCTCTGACTCAATCAGTTCCCAACTAAAGCATTGTGTAGATTTGGAATCCTCTCAGCAATTTATGAATCTTTTCTTAACTGTGGTTTCTGAGCTCCTCCTGATGATATGGTATGATAGAAATGATATTATTCAAAATAATGGCTCTTTTAGACTTAATACAGGTCATACATGAATTATTATTTCTATTTGTGATGCTACATTGATTCAAAAAACTTATTATGACAATTCTATCGAAGACTTTGAGATCCTCCATCATCTATGAATTAATGGTATCTACAAGAAACCTATAAGAACTTTTGAGGTGTTTTGGAAAGCCCCTCTTTCAGGATGGATCAAAGTGAATGTCGATGGCACCTCTAAAGGCAACCTAGGACCTATAAGTTGTGGTTCTATTTACAGAGACTATCTTGTTTAGTTCCATGAATGTATCTTTGGTAGTTGTGGTGTTGCCTTGTCTATGGAAGCGGAAATGATGGGTGTTATCCACGCCATTGACTTTGAAAAACATAAGGGTTGGAACAACATTTTAATTTAAAGTGATTCAACTATAATTGTTCAGGCCATTTGGAATGGTGTGGTACATCTAGCCTAGCCATTTACTACCCATTGGATAAACTGTCTTGATTCTCTTATGGAGACTAACTTCATCATCACTCATGCCTTTCGTTATGTGAATATGGTTGCAAACAGTCTTGCGAATAAGGGGGTCAACCACGACACTACTTGATAGGATGACTTTCCAGATGATTTACTACCACTTTATTATAAAGATTTTAATAAGATTTAATCCTTAAAACTCATGTAATCTTTGTTTTCTTTTGAATAAATTGTGCCTTGTTATTTGAATGAGGCACCACCTTCTTCAGAAAAATGGAATCTTTTTCATTATTATTATTATTATATTATTGATCACTCCATATCAGATGTTTCTAGAAGCTATGTTATATTTGAATGGTGGGAATGAATGTAAGAATAATTGGGTTTTGTATTATTGAAGGATACTTGTGTTAATTTCTGACTCCAAGACAATGAATATTTTTATTTAGGGGCATTCTGTTTTAAGATTCATTGAGGTTTTGGATTCTAACATCACTCTTTTGTTTTTTAATAAAATTTTCATAATAGGGTTGATTTATTGATTGGTAATCAATGTGTTCTCTTGATAAATTAATAAATACAATCATAAATAATTAGATAAAAGGTGTAATGATAATATAAATGGAAAGGAAGAATCAATTAATCAAAATATGGTAAATTTTGAGAATGAAATTTATGAAATTTTTATATACAAGGAAGATATGAATTTAAAATATTAACTAATGTAAAAAATGTTGTTAAATGAATTGATTTTAATTTTTTTATATTATATACTATTGAGTTATTTTGAATATAATTCCAATTAATTATTAAAATTATTATTACACTTGTCATTGATATGACTGTGTTTTATGTTTGGGAAGAATAAAGTTGTGGGTAAGATATGGGGGTTTACTAGTTGACTTGAGAAGTTGATATGTGGTAGGTTGGAGTTGATTTCTTGAGGACATGTGGATATAGTGTGAACATTGGAATGGTTAGGTTGAGGAATAAGAAAACCATTTTAAATTTCATATGTTTTGATGTCATTGTTGATATATTTTTGGATTATATGTTGTTGTTGTCATTTCTCTAAATATTATTTTTTGGTTATGTTTATTTATTAGTGGGATTCAGTATTCTATTATATTGAAATGGTATAAGGGATGTGGTATAACGATATTTATTATTATAATTTATAAAGGGTTGTTTTATTACCATCATATGTTAAATGGTTGTTATTATATCTTGAACAACACACTTGATTTGTTTATGTGGTTATTATTCATGATTATTATGAAAATATGAATTATATTTTATCACTAAGGCTTTATTATAACTTTTCATTTGACACATTTGAGGTTTGAGGATGAAAGTACTGAGTATACTTGTATTCTCACCCTATTACTAACTATCATTTTTCATATTTTCAAGATCATGTTAAGGGTGGTGTCAAGCATCATTATTTGGAGCTATGATGTTTTAAAATTTTTTATGGTTATCCTCTATTGACATGTTTAGTGGTATATTGATATACCCATCATTCAAACATGGTTAGTAGTTATCCTAGACTACTCATTATCATGGTATCTTATTCAAAACATTCAATTCAAGATTTACCTTACTTGAAAGTATCATGTTAAAATGGGTTTTAAATATCTCTGTATTTTATGTCCTTATATATTATATATACTATCAAAAAAAGTCACATTAAATTAATATTGAGATTTAATTCTTATTACTCAAATTATTTCAAGGTTTTATTTTCAATACCTTTTCTCTCCCTTGGTTATTTGCAGCAGCATTACAACTCATTTATGTCATGTGGGAAACCTTACTTCAAAAATCATCTTTCATGTCACCATAAATTGAATTGCCTGAATTTTTTTTTCCTGAGATCCATGAAGTAAAACTATGGAGTCACCGTATTACTCAACGTTGTATGGACATTAATCTATAGAGTGTTATTTGGTCCAAATTGAAAGACCCCAAACTACATAAAAAAAGATAGAAATGTTTGTTTAGATAAAAACCAAGAAAGCGCTACTTGGACAAAAATTCAGGCCTTTCATGCCAATCCTGAAACATTACATCTTAAGTAAAATTTTTATCAAAAAACCATAGAGGAATGAATCTTTTTTCGATTGACATTTAGTCCCAAAAAAAAATTGTTATAATTGCACCCACTTGTCTAGGAAAAAGTTATAGAAATCCATTATTACTACATGGACATGATCTTAAATCATTCAAAAGGCCCTTCTAAAATAATAATAATAATCATAATTGATAATATTCATATTAGGGAAAATTACTCATACAGATAAACCTCATTTTTGAGATTAGATCTGAACATATTTTTATTGTTCCCACCTTCATAGGAATATCAAAGTCTAAATTTGATATTATTCCTTCATTAAACTTTGGATTCACCTTTTCTGGGATATTAAAATCTCATATCATTCCATATAATTTAATATTTACATTAAAATATGTTTAATACATTGTGATGCAACTTTTAGGGGGATTAAACCTTTATTGAACATACCTTTATTTAAAAAGTCACTTCATATATTTGATTCCTAAGTCATTGTCAAATACAAAATTCATAAAAATTGCTAATGGGTTCATCAACCCATCTAAATTGACTCCCCTCATTATGGTGAAGTACATAATTTGTATAAGATTCCAAATAACCACTAATGTCATTATTATATACCTAATTTATATTCCCCCAATTCCATGCTCTATTATGAGATGGCACAGTTATAGTTTTCCCATTACAGATTGACAACCTAACCCCATATATCATCATCCCATAACATTGACTTGAAAAAATAATGTAGTTATTTACTATCCCTATTTTTTTCATTATCATTTAATTTAAAATATTATTCACGCTATGCATTCTTTCAACTTGGTCATTATGATATTTAGTGTACTGTAAAGCACATAGTAAGGGCTATAAGCTTAATTTGAAAGGTTCATGTGTTGATGGAGTAATGCTTGTTGGAGGCCTTATCCTAGCCTGACACTTTTCTCCACAAATAATATATTTTTATTGGTGATCAAAGTGGAGTCGATGTTTTTGTTTTATTTCTTATCAAGGCTATGCCCATTCCACAAGGGTATTTCCATTACTATCTGAACCTATATAAACCCAATTCTTTAAGGTGGTGATATTCTTCATACCTAGTTTGAGGGGAATTTTTAATCAGAATTCTTGGATTCTAAAAGGGTTCTAGAATAGGTAGTGATTATTTTATCAACTATAATCTCTCTCCCTGGGGATTAGTGAAACTCTCTCAGGATATATCATTTTTTACACCATGATGTCACATTTTTTTTCCGTGAACTCACATTTCTTTTTTCCTCGTATCACTATTGCACCATCTCATACAGTGGTATTTATTTTTTGTAATGAAAGAGGACATAATATGAGATAATCCTATAGAAGTGCCTAATTGTTTTTTGAAATCTTTAGGTACATCGAAAAATAAGATTCAGAATCAGTCATGGAATTTTTTTTTAAAAAAAATTTAACACCATCCCTCACCTTGAGATATGGACCATAAGTACCATTTAACCCAACGTATATGTAAATAATGTGTTATAAGTTCTCAATATTGTATTATAATTATATTATTTAGTTTTAATCAATTCAATTATGGGAAGGGAATTTATAGATATTGGAATATTTGACACATACTTTTCTATAAATACCATTAGATGATTCTCATTTATATGACATGAGTCATGTTCAATATAATGAAGTTTCTTACTTTATAAGGAAGACAAAAATGGGATCTCCATGAGTTTTAATATTAATGACACTCTAAGGAATATATATTCTTCAAGAATGTTTCCAAATCTATTAATGTGGAGGTGATAAACTCCTATTTAAATTTATTTGGGAACCTATCCATTTTTTAAACTAAAAAAGTAAAAAACTCCCCAATATGAAGAATAGAAATAATTTCATTGAAAAATATAGGAAAATAAGTATATGAATGTTATTATCTAGATATTTATGAAACACATAACTTAAAAAACATATATTTCTATATATATATTTACACTATTGTAGCTATCATTAAGTTATTCATATCATAAAACCCCAATATTGTTGTGTCGGAATGATGATTAAGAAGACATAATAGGGGGTGAAATGTGTTCTAATAATTTTTTTTACAAATTGACAATGTTCCTCTTGAATTAGAGTGATCATGCATGAATCTCTAAAATAGGAGTAAATATGTAGAAAATAAATAATGGAATAATGAACGATGATCTATAGTGGATCAGAGAGTATAAATTCCCAAATCCACTCTATCAACACTCTCTCTATGAGCTTGGTGATTTTTATTATGTAGGTAGTTTTTCAGGGCCATCGACAAATAAAGTGCATGTAGTAGAAAACTTATAAAAAATACATTATAGGGCCTTCAAATTCATTTGTAATAGTCATTGTTATCCACATAATATTATGAGAAGATGATTTTCCAAAAAAAACTGAGTATACGCTGTCCACACTTTACTAGAATTAAATGAGATATAAATTTTTGAAACATCTTCAGCACCTAGATACAGTTGCAACAAACATATGTATATTGTCTTCAATAAATCACTGTATGAAATAAATATTTCAATGTCCCAAATTCATTTAATTCTATAAATATAAGCAAAAAAAAATCTTTCATGCTTAATTATTCTTTATATAGAGAGTGGATAAATATTTATAGGGAATTTAATTCATTCCTCTTCAAATATCAAACATAAAAAACAACATTTTGATGATCTTTATTTGTTTAAGAGTTTTCACTGGTCTAATTGTAACCTCCTAGAGATATATATATATATATATTATCAAAAATTCATAGAATCCCTTTATCCGTTAAAAATTTAAAACAATATGATTCAAGAGTATTCATAAATATCTCCATGAATATCATAGAAACATTTAACTCTTTATTTATGAAGATAATCATTGAAATAATCTCAATCAAATGAATTTAAATTATTTTAATATTCTAGTATCATTGTTGAATGATCCTCCAAAATAGGCTCAAATACCCATTCAAATCATACTTGAAATTAGATATATCAATTCATGAAAATTTTCAACATCATCCATATGAAATTTCAAACATTTTAAATTAAAGAACATGAATTGATCACACTTCTTTGAAAAAATGACGTTAAAAAAATCCAAAAAAAAATTCTCTATATTTTGTACCAAAAAACATCTCAATCACTTCAATAAAAATCTTTATATTATATGATAATTTATCATTTTAAAAACCATCTAGATTAATCCTAATAAAATTTCATCATGTAAAAATACCAAGAATATATGAAAAATAATATCATAACCTACTTTATAAATATCCAAAATATTTGATATTCTCGTATTTTCTAATAATATGATTATATTTTCATCTTCTATAGGAAATAATTCACAAATATCTCATTTTCAAGATATATTTTAATACTCATTTCACTCATTGAAACATTTATTGGTCTAAGAAAAATTCTCCTTTTCATTTCGAAATCACACATTCATCATATATCCTACAAAATATCTCATATACCTATAGCCATGCAGTAATATTTATTCAATCTTGAAAAGAATAGAGACATAAAATTCATTGTGATTTTATGATATGTTAATATTAAAGCAATTTATATTTCATGAGAACCATCATCCACCTCGATTTATAGTGCAAATGTCATAGTGTATGCCATTAGGTTAAACACACCGAGGCTGAAACAACATAATGTTCCTTCTTTTATGTAATGTATGGATCAAATCATTCTAACATGAAGATAAATCGGTATAGTGTAATGTTTCTAAATCACACAACTAATCAAACACAGAGTTCTTTAACCATAAAATTATTCAAATATTAGTTTCATTAACCATACTTTTAATCAAACATAGGGTTTCTAATACCAATATAAGGATAAAACATTATTAAAAACTGAATAGATTATAAGAAAAAACATCATTGATTTTATGAGGATTTTAAAAATAGATTTAGTATTTAGCCTAGAAAACATATATTTTGGTAATTTTGATACCTTTGAAACAAATTAGGAATCACTTCAATCTGACTTCTATTAAACCTTCTTATTCTCCCATATAAATTAAAGAAATAAAAATAAATTCATGGATTTGCACTGCACTTTATTTGACATAATTCAGAGAATAGTAGTTTGAGAAGTTATCATAATAAAGAGGTATAATAAATATAACATCACTAAAACAAAATTATTAGAAAATCGTGGGTTGAAATAATTATGAACACCAAGATAATAATGGAAAAGAAAATGATCCACCGAAAAATATCCCTCTTTTTGATAATTAAATAACCTAAACACTCTTCTGAACTCTCTATATCAACTCTATATACCCCTTATGTAAGGGTTAAAAGGTTTATTTAACGAGAAAGTCATGATAAATATGTTTTCAAAACATTTATCAATATAAACACCACTTAATTCATGAGACCTTTAAAAAGATAAAATATTATACTCAGGGGTCCATGAAAATAATTAAAATAGTATTCAATGAATAAAAAAATATTTTCAAGGAATTAAGACACATGCATTCTATACAATGGTACAAAATATAAAAATAATCAAAGGTAATCCATTTGTATCTCAAGAATATGCCCAATCATCTTATTTTGAGATCCAACTAGGTAAATAAGTCAACAACATGTACCAGGGACTTTTTTATTATAAAAACCTTCAAGAATATAGTAATCTCAGGGACTAAAGGTAGCATGAGTAGGGTGTGAGATAAAAAACTCAATAGGACATTACTAATGGTGTCTACATGTAATTTGAGTAGTTATTATAACTAAATAGTCTGAAGGTATAATAGAAAAGTAAGACAATGATGAAATAACTATATAGCCCACTCGGGTTCTTATAGGACACCTAGCGGGTCTACTTGCTTCAGATCATGGCTGGAAAGAAGTCTGATCATGTTACTATATATATAATAGTAATATATATATAGACACACACACACAGTATATTTATATATTTCATCCACCTATATGAACCTTGTTTGTGTGGATGCCTTATGGACTTATACCTAGAATACTAGTACTGGAAAGGATTGTGCCCTAATTCAAGCATCTATAACCATTCTAACGAGCCTAAAATTTAATGAAATAAGGTACATTCCCTACATCCCAAGAAGAGTGATAGATATCATGAAACAACACTCATGATGGAGACTTAACCACCATGTAAACACTCTATCATGGTATGTGGTACATAAATCTCAATGCCCATATAGTATCACTGGTGAAAGATTCCATAAACTCAACACCCGATATAAGGGAGTTTGATTTCAATCCTGTCTCAATACCCCTTACCATCATACAAAGACTCTATAAAGGCGCATCATAATTATAACTAGCATGGGGCATTACCTCCCATACATTTAATGTAACAAGACCACATATATATAAGAGATTATTATTCATTTATAATCTAGTAAATAATGAATAACTTATTATTCATTTAAATTAATCATTATAAAAGGCATGATCATATATATAATTCAATACATGAGGTAAAGACCTCTCATGAAAGTCATTAGTCAAGCCAAATCCCACTAAGTCATTACAATTAATTAAGACATGACAAACAAGTCATATGGATCATGTGTAAATTGGAAGGAGTCATAGTCAATGCATTTAAAGAATTCCACCATCTTTTATAATCCATCCTATACAATCCATTCCCTCTATCCAATTCATTAAAATCCTTAAGACAAGTAAAAACCAATTCTATGGTTCAAGGTTGATTTGGAAAATTCATTTTCATTAAGGCTATTTCCCACATTGGAAATTCCAACTATGAAAGGTCCAAGAACCTAAGAGGTTCTTTGAGTCACATGTAACACTCATATACCAATGTAAATTACATTTAGAGACCAATAAAAAAGATAAATTGAGTTCTGTGAAAATTAAACTAATGGGCCAAAATGACCAATTCAATGTGGCAACCCATGGGGTGACCATATAAGATATGTACATGATCTAACCTACCAAAAAAGAATTTTTAAACATATATCTAAGTGAAATGATCAGTTTGACATGAAGGAATCAATATAACAGTGATTCTTAGTAAAGGATGACATATGGAATGATGGTATAATTAAGAAATGACCAAAACACAATGGGAAAACAATGTGACCACCTACCTCAGGGTTGTAGATAACTTATTTCTCATTATCGACCTTAGATTTGAAGTTTTTTTGAATAGATAAAATAAATAGTCCATTTCCCTGAAAATAAGTCAAATGTTCATGCATCTAAATAGCACAATATATGGAAATATAATCATTGATAGGATATGAGAGACTAAGGTAGATTACCATGATGGATTTGTTTCTTCCGACAGATCAAGGAATGTACACCAAAGGTTTATGATACTTTGATGCTTATATTTGGGATAATTTGAGATAAAAAATGAATAAGGAGGGGTGATGACTTCTTGAGGGAGGAGAATTAAGAAAGAATGAAAAGGTTAAAAACATATAAGAGGGGGGAAATGAAATTGAGCCCAAAAAATAAAGTGTGTGGTTTCCAAACCATGCACCAATGGTTCATGGTCACCTATAGGGATGGACCATCATGAAAATTTAAGTGCACAATTTGAGTAATCATGCATTGAATGTGCAAATGGGATCTTTCCCATGTCTGCAACCGGCTACACGGTCAGTTTCCTTGGGTCACATAGTTATAGAAAAACCTTGAGGCCCATTATGTTTTTCCAATTTCAGAGCATCGAGATCTGAATGAGTCTCAGATGCACCTGTGACCTCCTTGTATTGACTAAAAATATTTTATATGGTTGGTTAAGGAATTAAAATTGAAAAAACAATCTGTAACTTCACTTAAAAGGTGGGTCATTACAACCTACCACCATTAAAACAACTCATTCCTCAGTTGTCCTTCTAAGGGAAAATATGAATCATCAGCAAAGAGTTTTGGCCATTGATAATGTATATAATATTAACACTCTTAGATATAATCATGTACTCATCTATGCTTCCATAACACTCGTACTGGAGCAATAGACATTCCTCGGAGTGTCTGTAGGCTCTGATCAACTATAGAAAGTGGATACTCCTTGAAGTACACATCCATGTCCAATTAATTCTCATAAGGATGAAATTCCTGTGATGGGTCTATATAGTGTTGGTGAAGTTGAGATACCAGATAGACAACATACATAGACCGAAATTTATAAGTATATGCTAACTGGTAATCTATTGGTCTGATCCGTTCCACAGCCTCGAATGGTCTAAGGATCCTTGGTGAGAGCTTACCCTACTTCTGAATATGTCTACCCCCTAACATTGGTCAGAATCATAAGAAAACACAGTGTCCAACCTCAAACTCAATAGGTCGATGCCAACTATTATCATAAGAATTATATCTAAAGTGAACAATCAACATGAAATTCTGGATCTGCTAGACCTCATCTATGGTGTTCTACATGAGAAATGGTCTAAGAATAGCTACTTACCCTTCCTATAGCCAGAATTGAGGTGAGTGAAAAGGCCTACTATATAAGGATTCATAGGGATCAATCTCTATGGTAACCTAAAATATATTGTTATAAGAAGATTAGATAAGGGGAATGTGTTTCTCCCATGAACCCCCAAAGTCAAGGACACATTCACATATAATTTATTCTAGCACCAAAAATTGTACACTCTGTCTATATATAAATATGGTGGTGATAGGCTATGCTCAGAATCACCTGAGTACCCAAGGACTTCTGTAACCCCTGCCAGAACTATGAGGTGAAATGAGTGTACCTTTATGAAATGATAGATTGAGGATCTTCGTGAATATGTACAACCTCTCAGATGTATATCCTTACTATATCATCTATCTTTAATGTATCTTTCATGTCTAATAAATGTGCTACCTTCTTCAGAAAATCAATAAAAACCCACCCAGTATCATTTCCTCGAGGTGATCTTGGTAGACTAGTCACAAAATCCATTGAAACATCTTCCCATTTGTACTCAACAACTTAAAATGGTTGTAGAAGTCCTATTACTCACTAATGATCCACCTTCACATAATGATATGTGGAACAAAGACTGATGATTCCAGAAATTTTTCATTTCATACTAGGACACCAATACCAGTGTCATTGATCTCGATACGTTTTTGTGACTCTAGGGTGAACCACCCATGATGAGGCATGAAATTCCCATATCATCTCCTCCCTGATGTTTTCTGAGACCCATACACACCCATGTAACAAAAGTGTCATCCCCATCTGTGGACCAACATTAAGATGTATCATTAACTAAAATTCATCCCATTATGTTAAGGACATCAATATCAGATAAATGTATCATCTATACCTATTATAGAAGAGTAGAAGTCACCACTGAGGATGAGAGGATAGTTTGATCATGGTCCTCATGAACCTCAATGTGAATCTTTGAGAATAAGGATAGAAGCTTCAACTCACCATTAGATTCCTGAACTGACAGACTCTATGTCTTCCGACATAGAGCACTGACCATAGAATTTCCTTTTCTAGACATATAGGCAAGATCAAAATAAAATTATTATTGGTACTCCACCCACCTGCATTTCATAAGATTTAAATCTTATTGTATAAAGATGTATTTGAGGATTTTTTGATCATTAAATACCCCCAAATGATAGCCAAGTAAATAGTGCCTCCATCAGTGTAGGTAATAAACAATAGCAGTGAGATTGAGGTAATGCGTTGGGTAATTCCGCTCGCAAGGTCTCAATTGATGAGACCTATATGGGATGACTCGGTAATCATATATAAAAATATCTCCAAGACTAATACATGAGGTTTCATAGTGTATAATAAATCTCCTTCCTGAATTTGGAAGATTTAGTATCATCCCAGAAGTTATTATACCCTTCAACTCCTAGAAGGTTGCTTCACAGGCCTTTGAAAATAATAATTTCACACCCTTCTTTGTCAAGCCCATAAGAGGCGCTGTAACTCATGAGAAATCCTAGATTAAGTGTATATGATTTCCATAAATCCCCAAGAAAATATAAATTTCAAAGACATTCTTGATCTAATCCCAATAAACTGCATCTTTCACGTTATCTAGGTCTACTAAAACACCTAACTCCATGATGATGTGATCCACAAAGTGGATTTTTTTATCAAAAATTGGTATTTACTTAGCTTATCATAGAGCTAGTGTTCTCTTTATGTATTCAAAACAATCTCAATATGGGTTTCATGGTTGTTTTTTGATCATGAATTAACTAACATATATTTAATAAAGTCAACCACAAATGAATCCAAATATGGGCGGAAAACCCAATTCATAAGATACATGAAGACTACAGGTGTGTTCGTGAATACGAATGACAAAACCAGGTACTTATAGAGACCTTTACTACTCCTGAAAGGTGTGCAAGTTATTTCTAAAGTATTAACACACTCTTGATGATAACGTAACCTCAAATATATCTTTTGACACACTTTCACTCCTTTGATCTGATCAACATGGTCATCTATGTGAGGAAGTTTATACCAATTCTTCACAGTGAGCTAATTCAAATAACGGTAATCCACACAGAGCATAAGGGTACCATTCTAATTCTTAGAAAAAAGGACCAGTGAATCCAAAGGAGAAGTGTTGAGGAGTATAAATCCTTTATCCTCTAGATTCTACAACTACTTCTTGAGCTCTAGAATCTTCTAAGGTGTCATCCTACGAGGAGTAATAGTCATTGGTGATGCTCTTGGAACAACATCAATATTAAACTCTACCTATCATACCAGAGGTAGAAAAAATAATTCATCAAAAATGTCATATCTAAAATGATCTACTATTTGAGTAATGACAATGGGTTTTAACCCCTAGTCATCGTGGAAAAAACTAGAAATTTGTGATGTTACATTACCTAGCTTCGGCTTCTCGGGTCCTGATCGCCAAGTTAGCACATCCTATTCATCCATATGAACATTCCCACAACCATCTGGTTATGTGAACATCACCCTTCGATGATAATAGTCAATATCATCTCGATAGGGAACTAAACAGTCTATCCCATCAATTACACCAAATCTCATAATGTCGAGGACATACAAATTCCATTTGAAAAGGTAACGGCCAATATTAAGGGGACACTCCTTACAACAGAGAATTCCCTCTAAACAAATATATAATGGAGTCTCTAACATCATAATTCCTTGAAAAATCTCGATATTGAGGCCCATAATTCACATTATAGTCTTAGATATAAATGAGTGAGGCATTCCAATGTCAACTAAAGCAGACACTAAAGTGGAGGCAAGAAGAATATTACCTCGAACAATATAAGGTTTGGAACTCTTCCCATGCAGCATAGGTTGGAATACATGTAACTAGCGTGTACCATAGACCTGATTCACTTCCTAACTACCCTAAGAAATCACACTCAACTGGTTTTGAGAATCATAATACTCACTTCCTCTTCCTCAACCGCTACATCTTCCTGATCGACCAGTGGTATTCCAGATGCTTACCTTTCGTGATTCTACTGGCCCAACCACAAACATAAGAGTAGGTTCAGATCCTCGCTTACTAAAAATTAGATGAAACATTTTTATGAAGTTCTAGGTATTCACCATCCAATAACATCCTCTACACTTGATGAGATTCTGTGTACACTAAGACATGATGTGTCCGGGCATCCCACATTGGTGGAAGATAAGAAAGTCTCTTCATGAGTATTCTTGTGTTGATTCAAAAGTTTCCTTTTGATTTTTCCATTCCTTTTTTTGAAATCACAAAACTCTTTCTTAAATATATAATTACTAAATCTTTCATGTCCAAAGTGATTTAAGAATGTTTTTGACGAAAAAAATACTCTTTTACCATACTTTTAAAGTGTTTCAAAGTATTCATGAATTCAAACCTACTCTATTCAATATAATCATCATAATGAGAATAGATTTAATAATGATCAGATTCACCATTATCAAATCATATTTAAGACTTGATTTATTATATTCATACTGATAATAGTTATTATAATTGGACATGATATCATCACCAATAAACATCAGATTCAAACTCATAAAAATAATCACAATTTCATAAGTAAGGAAGTTAATCAGACTGACTAAATGAAAAATTCTAAACATGAAAAACCTTATTCTATTTTAAAGGAATACATTTTACACTGCAAATGGTGTACATAAAAATGGTGCTAGAAACTATGTTATAATATGACTATTGAAGTGCCAGGTGTCCAAGTCATTATAAAAAACTCGAAGAAATATGACCGTTGGAGGATCCATATGACCGTTGGAAGCATTCCTATAAATACCTCTCCATTAAAAGAGTTTGAAGTGTAGTGATTATCATTTCATTTTTAAAAATCTGAGTGTGTGATAGATCAGAATCTTACAAGATTGAACTACTTATTCCTCATACTCGTAATATTTTTTGAGCTTATTTTTTTAATATCTCTGTGCATCTG
The DNA here is from genome assembly GCA_963277665.1 of Viscum album. NCBI lineage: Eukaryota > Viridiplantae > Streptophyta > Magnoliopsida > Santalales > Viscaceae > Viscum > Viscum album. The sequence continues at coordinate 115,476,948 of OY728154.1, forward strand.
ATCATATGAATAAGACTGAGGGATCATAGAGATAGTGATACAAACAAGACAACCATCATATCAATGGCTTATAGGGATAGTGAGAGATACAAGCCGATCATCGTATCAATGGCTCACCGGAATAGCGAGATAGAGTAGTCGAGCATCATATAGAGGGCTTGTGGGGATATCAAGACATACCGATATTCATGCCAATGGATTTCCCTCGTAATGTAAATATAGAATATCTTGTAACTATAAAATAAGGGATGTTTATCCTAGGATTGGATACCCAACTCTTTGGGTTAAATGAATTTTATTTATTTTCAATGTTTTGTTACAAGTCTTTTTTTCTACTATAATTTTAATAGAAAGTGAATCCTTTTATATTCATCATTCTATTTTTATTTTGTTTATGGAAAAAAATTTGATTACGGTTAATTTGTTTTCATTGGTATTAATTAGTGCTTTTTTACCCTAATTATGATTCTATATGCTTTAAGATAGAAGTACTACTTTTGTATTACTTTGATTTATCATAACCATTGAGATTACGATTCTTTCTCTATTACTCGGAAATATCTTAAATGTTGTTATTACGATTCATTGTATATATGGGAAAAATATTAAACTATAATTAAGTTATCACTGCTTTATGAATTATATTCCATATGCTATTTTGATATGATCAATTTATCATTACGTCTTATAGAATACATATCGGAATCTTCTTCATTATGATACTTTTTTTTATCAGACCTAAGGGCCGTGTTTGACTACAATTTAAATACCTAATAGGTATTTTTAATACATTTTATTTAACCTTATTAAACTAAGTTTCTTTTATGATTAAAAATGAAAATTTGTAAACCTACAATTCACCCCCATTGTATTTATCCATCCTCATATATTTTTACATCTAACACATGAGTGTTTCCACCTCTGCATGTAGTCTAAAAACACCTATTCATCATAAAAGTTGATCCATTGGAGGCTCTAGGTTCTAAACCTCCCTTAATGGAACATTCATCACCACTCAAGTTCTTCCTTTTAATTTTGAAATAGTTGATGAATTATTAAATTATAGTCATCCTAAACACATTTACCTATGACTAGATACTATAAACCAGTCCATCCATGAATCTCTTGGTGGTCATAAGATCATCGATAGATAGATTAAGAGTGAACCACTGTAGCTCTGTGAAATAAGGAGGGTCCTCCAAAACCAAAACTCTCCCTTAATGAAGGTTCATGAACTATCTAGATCAATCATCCCTTATAGTATGTGGAAATAAGTAGTCGAAGAAGATGGTCTAAAAATCATCCCATTCCATTTTCATATACTGATATCCCATGGTGATTATGTCCAACTAACTATTAGAAGAATCAAACATCGTATAATCCTTTATCTTGAACCCTCGATCAGGAGGCATCTCTATATGTTCATATATAAATAAGATAGCCTCATGCCAAGACTCTATGGGATGAGGTCCACTATCCCCTGAAATGGTGGGAAGATGCTTTTATTGAAACTAATGAGTCAACTATACCATACACATGGTAGGTCAGAATACCCATTTTATAGACTAAAGCATATGAAAAAACACACTCAAAACTAGGTGTTAGAGCCTACATCTATTTTATTAAGAGGATCCATGGGTGTCTCTATAGGAGGAACCACTAGTGGCACATGGCCTGTCACCTTAGGTACATAGTCATCACCACATTCAAGGCATACTATAGGAGGAATCCATTGCATCATGACGATACAATACCAAAACCATTACTTAAAAGATATTTATGAATGTATAATAACTATAAAAAATAAACTAGGACATGTGTAATTCATTCCGATATATACAATCATGCCTCTCTTCCTGCTTCAAAATCTAGGTCTACATGGTATAACAAACCATAAGAGACTATAATAATGTAAGAGACACCCCAATACCCACTACTAAGGCCAGGTATAGGTCCACATCTCCATGTATGATATATACAAGATGGTTGTTTCAATTTGGGAAATTGTATTAATTTTGAATTTTATCTTTCCAAATATTCAATCACATTAGATGGTTGAATTAAATGGATTTTCATTTATAATCCATAAGGTACAATATATATTATGAACCAAATATTTCATCAACATAATCCATACCATAACATGTTCTAGCTCTTGCAATCAATGGTCCATAGCGTAACATTCCATAATTGTGGGCTTAAGTTGTTTTCATTAAACTATTTAAGAGAACACTATTAGGTTAATGCAGGAACCTTTAGTATGAATTATGTTTTCCAAAACCATAAAGAAGCATCATCACAATTCAATATATATAAAAAAGGTACTATAAACATGAAATAGAAAAATACATGCAAAAAGTAAATTTGGCGTAGAAAAATGCATGGCCTATTAATCTTACTATGCCTTTGATGATGCACGATCTAATACAAAACCCTCATTTCACCTATCCACGGTAAGGAAATAATAATTTCAATAACTTTAATGTCAATAACCTCATAAATGAAGTGCATCAACTAATGGTAAAATGATATCACCAGTAATAGGACAAAACATAACAACTGTTATAATTAAGGAAACGCAGCCTTTACCCAGAACATGTGTTCGTGACCCCCAAGCATGGCTTATAAAAACATTCCTAGAATTTATAATCTCCAATATATTATCTCCAAATACTAAATAAAGAAATTAAACCCTCTAATACCACTTTTTAACAAGTCGACCAGGGATCCACCTAACCTATGCCCTGAGCTGACGGGTCACATGACATAAATCACACCTCTCCATACACCAGAGGCTACCAACATGTAGTAAGGGTATAAAGGTGGTATACTGGAGAGAATATAACCTCATATCAGAGTAGAACAGTGGATATAACTATATAAAATAAATATTGGAACCATAATATAAACAATCTAAATCAGTAAACTTCATAAGCGTAAATAAACAATTTAAAAAATAAGTAAGAAACAAAAGATATCAATTGAAAAACTGATAATAGTTCAAAACCTCTATTATAGTGTCAATACATGATTCATGGAATGATATAATACAAAAATTAAAAATCAGATACAGGTATTATATACAATGGTTCAAAATAAAAAGAAGGACAAAAGTTTCTCCATAAGCATCTTGATCTTATTCTGGATCCTATATTCCTGAGCTCCAAATAGTTATGAAAATCAAAAACCTATAGTAGGGCCTTTTACCTTAACAATACCTACAAGATGATAGCCTTCTATTGTATCAATGGAAGCTCGAGTATTGTGTGGTATGAGAATCTTAGTAGGCCCCCACCAATGGTTTCTACGTGTAATATGAGTAGTGATAATAACTAAACAGTGTTCACATGTAATAGAAACGTAAGACAAAGCTGAAATAAATAACCCACTTAGGTTCCTATAGGACACTTTGAGGGTCTATCTACTTTAGCTCATGGCGTTAAAGATGTATGATCATGTTACTATATATATAATAGTAATATATATAGTATAATTATATATTGCATCAACATATATGAGCCAAGTGTCTACAAATTCTTAATGGACATATATCTGGAATACTAGTGTTGGACTAGACTGAGGCATAACTCAAACAGACATAACCAGTAAAATGTGCCTAAAATATCATGCAATTGGGTATATTCCCTACATCCCATGAATATTGAGAGACATCATGCAACAACACTTGATATGGACTGTGAACCACCATGGAAACACTCTATCATTGTATGTGGCTCATAAATCCCAATGAACATATAGCATCACTGGTGTGAGAAGTCATAAACTCCACTCACAATGTAAGGGAGTTTTATTTCCCTCATATCTCAACACCACTTACCATCAAGCACAAACACTATAAAGGCACGTCATAATTATAACTGGCATGGGGCATTACCTCCCATACATTTTATTTACCAACGTTAGATATATATAAGAAAGGACTGTTCATATATAATTCTATTCATAAGTCATAACTTCTAATTAATTTCTATTAACCATTATTAAATTAATGTTCATAAATATAATTCAATTTGTGAGGCAAAGACCTCTCATGCATTTCATTAGTCCGTCCAAAACCCACTAAGGCATTACATTTCATTAAGACATGACCTTCATGTCATATGGATCAAGTGTCAATAAGAAGGTGTCATAATCAATACATTTAAAGAAATATTCCATCTTACCTAATTCATCATATAGAATCCATTCACCCAAACTAATTCATTCAATTAATTAAGATAAGGAAAAATCATTTCTAGGGTTGAATGGTCATTTATAAGATGACATGTTCATTAAGGAAATTTCCCACTTGGGAAATTCTAACTATGAAAGGATAAAACACCTAATAGGTTCCTTAGGTCACATTTAGTACTCATATACCAATGGAAATTATATTTAGAAAACATTCCAACAGATAAATTTAGTTTTAGGAAAATTGAACCAATTGGCCAAAATGGTTACTTCCAAGAAGCACACCCATGGGGTGACCGTATAAGCTATGTGAAAGCTCTAACTCACAAGACTCAGTAAACATGTTTTTTGGTGAAATTGTCAGTTTGACATGAAGGAATAAATATAATAGAGATTTTCAGAAAAGGATGACATATGGAATGATGAAATAATTAATAAATTACCAAAACAAAAATGTAAAACAACATGAACACGTACCATAAGGTTATATTTGATGGTTTGATCAATATTGACCTCAAATTTAAAGTAGGTTAGAAGATATCTGATAAAAATGATAATTCCCTAAAATTAGGAAAAATGTGCCTATATCTAAATAGTTTAATATATTTCAAGATAAACATCAATAGATGTTTAGAGACTATGGGTGCTTGTTGAGACGTATTCATAGCTTCCAACAGATTTAGGAATGGACACCAAACAAGAAAGATACTTGGATGCCTATCCTTCAGAGAATTTGAGCTCCAAAATAAAGGTGGGGTGATGGCCATTGGAGGGATGAGAAGAAATAAATAAAAGGTTAACAACATAAAAAGATGGGGGGGGGAAATATTATTTCACCCAAAAAACAAACCACACAGTTTAGGCACATGGTTTCTAAACCATAAAACAACAATGCATGATTTCCTATAGGGAAGGATCAACCTACATAGTTAGGAACATAGTTTGACTAAATGTTTGTAGACCATGTAAATAGGATCTATCCCATGTCTACAACTGGTTTCACGACTGTATGACGCATCTCGCATGATTGTAAACAAACGATGTAGCATTGTTTTGTTTTCCCATTTTATAGATCCAGGATCCGAATGAGCCTCAGAAACACCAATGACCTCATTGGCTTTATTAAAAATCTTTAATAGTAATATTTACGGAATTGGAATTAAAAAACGATTTCTATGTTCATTGTAAATATGGTTCATTATAGTAATAATGGAATAGTGTATCACATGCCATAATAGATTAATTTTGTACATGTAAGTAATTTAAATAGTGAAAAATTAAGCCACTTGCTTAAAATAAAAAAAGCATTTTATAGATTAACACATGAAATAATAAAATTTTAAAGATCATGTGTGATGTTAAAAAAATAAATCAACGAGTCACTTAAAATAATATAGTAGGAAAAATATCTCACAGTTCAAGAATAAGAATAATAAAATGTAGAGGAAAATAGATAAATCATTTAAATGTAAATCACCAGTATATAAAATGGCTATTTTATTTAGAATAGAAATGAAACATTTCCATGATTTTAATATTTCCAACTCTAAGGATCTTTCCTTTCGAATCAAAAACCACATTAGAGTTGGTCAATCATGGTAAAATAATTAAAAGAATAAGAAATAGTATTATAATATTTCTCTGTATATTTTTTAAGCAGCTACTTATTGATATAAAAATGAAGTATAGTGGAAAAAATTTTAAATATTAAAAACAAGTTCATTTTGGTACCCATATACTTTTGGGTCACTCAGTGTTAGAAAAAAAATATTTAGGTAATCAAACCTGTATTTTAGTATAAATTTCAAATTTAGATTCAGATAACTCATTTGAATAATGAACATGTTTTTTACCACAAAAAATTCAGATATCTAAAATAGAATTCACTAAGATTATTTCCCTAAATACCATAATAAAACCGTTTAATGATATACATGATTTTTCTTTTAGAACAAGTATTAAAAAAATCCTATATACTTTAGGCATCTCTTTTTTACTACCAATCCCATGTTTGGATTTATTAATCTTATTCTTACCATGATTTTTATTTAGATAATTCTCCCCCTTAATAATCTTACAATAATCTAATTTTAATAAATAAACATTATCCACTGATTATTTAATTTTATTGTCATTCAAAACACTATTTTTTTTCAAATAATTAGTTCTTAAATCTATTATCTACTTTGTCAAATTCAATTTTTCAATAAAAATAATATCATAATATTTTTTTAATTTTATATTCTATTTTATTAAGGATTAAAATTTATCATTAAGAATATAGAAATATTTATTAATCACATCAACTAACAAATTTTAAGAACTATAAAATTTATATCAAGATGATCATACCATATTAACATAAGCCATATGACATAAATTTACCCTTTTCTTTATTCTAAACATAAAAGTTTGTAGTATATTCACCAATTGAATCATAAAAACCACTAAAATTAGACTTCATATCCTTATTTACATTTCATTTTTAATATGATTTATTTTTAGATTTTAACAAAGGAAAATCATGTCTCAAATGACCTTTATCTTTACATTCATAGAATCTTAATTCCTTCTCTTTATTTGTCATTACTATATCCTTTTTCTTTTTGTAAAACTTATCAAAATATCTATAAATATATAATGACTCATCACTTAAATGCAAATGAATATATTTTGAATTAAAAATTTTAAATTTTAGAATTTTTATAGAAACATTTTCCTTTGTTTTGGAAATATGATTTTCTATTTCAACATTCATCTCAACTTCATAAGTAATTAATCCTAGAATCAACACCATGTTTACATTTTTCATGGGTGTGGATTTTCTAATTTAAGAAGAGATTCAAGACCACATAGAATTAATGACTTAAGTATCCTTAATGCCTAATTTGGTTTTATAATTAGAGGTCCCAAAGAAGAATCACCATTAAACATTTCTATCAACCACCCATTCATTTGAGTGATTACTTTATCTTCTTGTATCCTTATAGTATCAAACTTAAGTTTAGCAGTATTGTATCTTAGTTTTAAAACATTATTCTTTCCTTCATAAGAAAATAAAAAGGTTTATAAAATTTCAGAATATTCGGCACATTAGGTAACTCAATTAAATTCATCAGTTACTAATCCACAAATAAAAATAATCAATACCTATTGAATTAAGATTATAATTATTCTCTTAATCACCATCCCACTTTTCTAGATCCCCTTCAGGAATTTTATACGGCTTGAAAATTTTCAAGTAAACTCTTATTCAAGGATTTTTCAAATAGATAATCATAAAAGCCTTCTGGAAACCACAATGATCATCAATAAAATAATGTTCGGGGATCATAGAAATACCTATTATATCACCCTATGATTTAAAAAAATATTTTTTGATTGTGTGTATGATATGAAACACTGAGTCTAAATTAATGATGGTATATTATTATTTAAATATAATGATTATGACCTAGTAAATTAATAAGAGGGTATGAATAAGAATAAATAATTTATGAATTATATAACACCCCGACCTGAGTTACCCAGAGTCAGTGCATTATTACATAATATTGGCATGACCACAAAAGATCAAGTCTCGAAAGACTGATTTGTTTAGTAGCCTTGGTATCACTAGATACATTCATAAGTCTTACATTACATCATAAAATGAAAACTATGAAAACATCTTGTCTCCATAGACCACACTCATATCCCCTCATACTATCACTATAGGTTATTCATAAAATACTTCTTTACATCCTAGGAAAAATAAAACATAGAAAGGGGTGAGCTCAGATTCCTAGTAAGGATAAAAATATAGCAGAAACTTTCATAAATAAGTATAAAAATTTAAGGAAATGTATATCTAAAACAAAAGCCTTTTAAACTTTAACATAAACATAATATGGCAGAAATAAAATTAAATTATGCCATTTACTTATTCACATGGATATTCTACTAGTCGAATAATCATATGCAATATCAATAACCACTTTCATAATGATGAAATACAGAATGTCAGACTATCATAACCACATATTAAAGGCCTTATGCCAAGACTACAAATAAGATTTGGTCAAAGCCTTGTGCCGAGAAACTATTTTGTCTCATGATACCTACCGATGCATCGAGGAGCTATAGTAGGCTCCACCCATCACTTTTAAGTCCAATGCAGTCCTCATATGAATAGATTTAAACATAACATAAACATTCGTATTAATACTAGCATACCAAATGTCAATACTTTCTACATAAACCATTAATTGTATAAAAATAACACATCCAGAGTCAAATATATCACAAAACATTCAATACAATATGGAAGTTTTGTATCATAAAAAATAAACTTCAAATAAGCTTAAAAGCCGTCAAAGGATGTTGACATAGATGAAATCAATAACTATTTGAGAGAAATATCTCTTTTTTTAAATCATTTAATAGTCACATAATTATAAAAGAAAACATTTACATTGAAAATATTCTTATAAGCTTGTAAGGGAAGCATCGACGATTTTATAATGGCGGAAAATAGCCACACCTGCCATATAAGTTTAAAAAACATTCTTTCCTTAATTTTGTCAAAAAGATTAAAAAGGACCTTGTTTGGAATACGATGGAAAGATTCCATTATAAAAATCTTATAAAAAGTCAACAAGGGTATAAATGACTTTAATTCATATTATATAAAATATTAATAATGATTTGAAATACATTTTTAAGAAACATGGATGTGGATAATAAAGAGGTCTCAGTAGATAATTACGTATAAACAACCTCGGATAATGAAAAGATTGTGAAATAAACCCTTACCTTGTACTTTTCCTTGGTAGAGGGTTGGTTAACCTCCTGTGTAATGGTGAAATAATTTTTATTAAATTATACAAGAATCATATATATTAATATCATATCTTATATGTTCTTTTAATATTTCTTTATTAATAATATCTTTGTGTTATCATTGTTTCGGGTGTTAACTGATTCGTTTTCCTTTATATGATTTGTTATGTAATCCATGTTTTTGTAGATAGTTTGTATATTATTCATATCCTGAATGATATTAAGTCTTTAAAAATTATTTTTAACCCTCAAATGAAAATTATTCTTGAATGGATACGATGGGGAATGAATCCCATCGCGTTCGTGGAGACGGTGGTTCATACGTACGCACGAGCGGCAATATCATTATTTTGATATTAAAATAATATATAATTGGATGGTATATCATATATAAAGAATCATTATCATGTTATATTTATTATTTACATCAATTAAACATCATTATCAAAATCATCCAAATAATAATGGTTTGAATAACAATTACACCACGATGTGGAGACGGTAAGCCGTACGTACGCACGTTTGGTGACATGTCATTCAAAGGATGGATAGAATAATGAATATGGTTATCACATATTTATAATAACATCATAGTATATAGAAGATACTAGAGTTATTATTTTATAATGGAAATAACATAGAAAGAATAAATGGAAGAAGAAAGGAACTTGAAAGAGGGTGGTGAAAACATTATCTCTTCTTTGGGTTCTTCCTTTTGATTTGATCAAAAGGGACCCTTAGGTTGGTTTTATGATCAAACTAAGGATATAGGATGAATCGAGGGAAGTTTAGAGAATATTTGGGTAGGGTTTTGGCCGAGACAAAAGGCTTTTAAGGTGTGAATTAGAGAGAAGGTGGAGTTCCCTTTTATAACAGGGGTGAGGGGCACCATTGAAAAAGTTTGAAATATTAATTTATAATAAATTCATATTCAGTTTCTAGTGGCTCAAAAGTGTATTATATAACTTTTAAGGTGGGGATAGTTCTAAAAACATTCAACCAATTTGTTTTACGCAGGTTTGGGTCACTATATTAACTTTATCGTTTTTATTTAACTTTAGTTAAATAGTTTGACATTTACCATGTCTCTTTGTATTTTTATATTATATTGTTAATAAACATATTATATACTTCCAAGAGATCCCCAAGTGGTCCATTAATGATACGAATATAATTATATAAGTCCTTTGGTGGATCCTTATATTTTTAGGAATAGAATATCAATTAATAATATAATATTTGTTTTAAAAACTCCTTTATGTCAATTTTGACACTATTTAAAAAATAATTTTTGTTAAAGTCTTAAAAAAATTATTAATTAAAAACAAATTAATTTAAGTAATCATAACATGTCATATTAAAAAATAAAATTTTTTTATGTCATCAAATCTTTCAAAGTATATTTATTTTAACATTTATAATACAAATTATTTGATTCTTTGATTAATGAGGAAAATACTTCATCATTATTGTGTCATAAATAAATTAAATTATTCGATGTCTAAAAATTATAAATAAAATACCATTATTTAGGAAATATTTTTATATTTATATTTAATATTTATAGTTGAAAAGATAACATATATAACCCTATGTAAAAATTATGTATCTAAAAGATAAATGCTTATATAATTTTTGTATTTACATTAACTTTATTAATATAAAGTGCCATTATCACTTACAAGTGGCTCAATAGGGTCCCAAAATCGACCCAAAGATTCCAATGGTCAGACATATATAAAAAAATAGGTTCAGGACATGTTTTATGGTAATTTAATATTATTATAAAATTATTTATCGACCCTTATTTACCAGATTTACCATTTAACCATGGTAAATAAAATATTTACCGAAGTAATTATTCAAAATGTCTAAAAATGAAAGTTACCTATTTAAACATTTTTTACATCCATATTCTAAATATGGGATCCATTTTTCTAAATTCAAAAGATAGAAGTGGCAGAAATTAATTTAAAATTAATTTCCTTTATCAAAACCAAAAGCGTGTTTTTAAGAAATAATAACTATCAAAAGATTGGCACTTGTTTATGTCCAATTTAAATATAAAATTTGTCCAATGATTAACATTGTATTAAGTGGTAAAAATATAATCTAATTATACTTTAAAATCACTCAAATTCATACTTTATCACTATTAATTATTTCGATTAGAAAATTTGTTTTTAATTAAATTTTAGTAATTTTCACTAATCATCAAAATATAAAAGTTATCAGAAAAGTAACAAAAATTCACCCTAATCTAATTTGATATTCCGAATCCAAAAATGAAGTCCATTTTGAAAGATAAAATTTATAAAATTTCAAAAAGTGGGTATTACTATTCATAACAACTAGTTTGATTGGTTGTGGTGTGTTAGAACTCGAAGTTGTGTACAACACACGCTACTGTATTATTCCCAGAGAAGCGTACCATGGATGCTTGTGGTGTTACATTCTCCCCTCCTTCAAATAATTTCATCCTTGAAATTTCTAGAATACTACCACATGAAATGACTCGGGTGGTTATTCATCATAAGTTCCTCGGGTTCCCACGTTGCCTCTTCTATCATATGGTTTCTCCATAGAACTTTGACCAGACTAGTCGTCCGGTTTCACAGTACTTGTTCTCTGGTATCAATAATCTTGATGGGCTCTTCGCAATAAGACAGATCGGGTTCCAGTTCCGCTTCCTCATAAGTGAGTACATGCATTGGGTTAGGCATCTATTTTCTCAACAGTGATACGTGGAACACATCGTGAACTTTGGAGAGACTTGGTGGCATTGCCAAATGGTAAGCTACAACCCCAATTCATTCTAGAATTTCAAAAGGTCCTATGTACCTAGCACTCAATTTACCTTTCTTACCAAAATGTATAACACCCTTCCATGGAGATACCTTCAAGAAAACATGATCTCCTACCTGAAATTCCAAATCCTTCCTTCGGTTATCATCATAGCTCTTCTGCCTACTTTGAGTTGCTTTGATGTGGATTTGTATTACCTTCACCTTTTCCATTGTTTCCTCAACAAGTTATAGGCCTACAATTTTTGTTTCACCAACATCATCCCAACAAGTTGGTGTGCGACATCTCTCTCTGTATAACGCTTCATCTGGTGCCATCCAAATACTTGAATGGAAACTATTGTTATTGGAAAATTCCAGCATAGGTAAATATTGATCCCACATACCATGAAAGTCAAGTGAGTATGATATCAATATGTCTTCTTAGGTTAGAATAGTCCGTTCTGATTGTCCATCAGTTTAGGGGTGGTAGGCAGTGCTCAAATGAAGTTCAGTATCCAGGGATTTCTGAAGACGTTTCTAGAATCTTGATGTAAAACATGGATCATGATCAGAAATAATCGATAGGGGTACTCCATGAAGTCTAAAAACTTCATTATTATATAGTCTTTCTAGACGTTCAAGTGGTAAATCTTCCCTTATAGCAAGAAGATGTGCTGACTTGGTAAGACAATCAATAATGACCCATATTGCATCGTTCCTTCAAGGAGTCTTTGGTAGTCCCATGACAAAATCCATCGTGATATTTTACCATTTACATTCAGGTATGGGAAGAGGTTTCATGAATCCTCCAGGCTGTTGCCTTCCAACATTCACTTGTTGACAAACCATACATCTTGACACAAAATCAGAAATCTCCCTCTTCATGCTGTCCCACCAAAAATGTTCCTTCAAATATCTATACATTTTGCTGCTCCCATGGTGTATAGAGAAATTGGAACTATGAGCATCATCCAACAATTCCCTTTTTAGATCAGGTATATTGGAAACACAAAGCCTCTTCCCAAATTTCAAAATTCCAACTTCATACACAAACTCACTCAATCTCCCATCATTCACAGCTTTAATATTCTCTTTAAACTCTTCATCATCGGTCTGAGACCTCTTTATCCTTTCTAGTAATGATTTTTTGGCAACTATTTGAAAAAGTATTGATGTTTCACCTTCCGTGGTTATTATCATATCCAACATTACTTGATCCATGAAAATTAGATCCATTTAAGCTCTCATTTTGTTCAAAACTCCATGATCCTTTCTGCTCAAAGCATCTACCACCATATTTTCCTTCCCCAGGTGGTAGTGTATCGTTCAATCATAATCCTTGAGTAGTTCAAGCCATCGCCTTTGTCTCATGTTAAGTTCTTTATTTGAGAAAATATACTTCAAACTCTTGTGATCAGTATATATCTCACATTTTTTACCATTGAGATATTGTCTCCATATCTTCAAAGAAACTATTACAGTAGCTAACTGAAGATCATGAGTAGGATAGTTTTGATCATGAATTTCCACCTATCGTGATGCATAGGCAATAACCCTATAATTCTTCACAAGGACACAACCAAGTACTTTATTTGAAGCATCACGACAAATAACAAACACATCATTCCCCAATGGTAGACTCAATATAGAAGCATTGACTAATCTTATATTCAGTTCTTCAAAACATTTTCACACTCTTTTTTCCAAATAAATTTTACCCCTTTACGTGTGAGCTTTATTAATGGGTTAGCCAATCGGGAAAAATTCTGGACGAAACACCGATAAAAACCTGTTAAACTAATAAAACTGTATACCTCAGTTATACTCATCGGTGATGGCCATTCATGGATTTCCTTGGTATTAGAAGGATCAACGGAAATTCCATCCTTAGAGACAATATGGCCAAGAACAAAAATATCCTGAAGCCAGAATTCACACATAATGAACATCCCATATAATTCATGTCTTCTAAGATTCTTCAGGATAATGCGCAAGTGATTTTTATGATCTTAATAGCTTTTAGAATATACCGAGATATAATTAATAAATACCACCACAAAATCATCGAGATATTCTTGGAACACTATGTTCATTAGATCCATGAAAACAAATAGTACATTAGTTAGCCCAAAAGGAATTACTGTAAACTCGTAATGCCCATACCTGGTTTGAAATGCTCTCTTCGAAATGTCTTCCTTCTTCACACACAAATGATAGTATCCAGATCGAAGGTAAATCATTGAAAATTATAGAGCTCCATGCAGTTGGTAAAATAAATCATCAATGGGAGGTAGGGGATACATGTTCATTATTTTTATAGCATTGATTTCCCTGTAGTCGATACATAACCTCATAGATCTGTCTTTATTCTTAACAAAAAGGATAGGGGATCCCCATGGAGAAAAACTAGGGCGAATAAATCCCTTATTACTCAATTCCTCTAGTTGCTTATTTAGTTCAACTAATTCCACAATGTCCATTCTATAAGGGGTCTTTGATATAGGCCATGAACCAGGAATTAAATCAATGGAAAACTCAATTTCTTGTTCTGGAGGATGTCCAGGTAAATCATCCAGAAACACATCTACATATTCTTTCACAATATGTACATCCTCTATTTGAACAATCCTTTCCTCACCTAAAGTTATTTGATTCTCTTCCTCCCCGTTAATTGAATTTAGTTCAGCTACTAGGTGTGGATCTAGATAAGAATATGGTGGTGATGATTCTGCTCTAAAGATAAGGTGTTCTTTATCATCATCATCAAAAATCGTAACCTCCTTCTTCTTACAATAAATCTTTACATCCTGGTCCGAAAGCCAATCCATACCAAGGATTCTATCAAATTTAATCATGGGTATTAAGATGATATTCGCAGATAAAGAACATTAATATGCCATAATGGGGACTGATTTACAAAACATTTTTGCAATGATACTTCCCTTAGGAGTTTTGACTGACAACTCCCTTATTAAATCAAAGTTGAAATATCTAATTTTCATAGAAAATTAGGAAGATATGAAATAATGCGATGATCCAGAATCAAATAAATAATTTTCTAAACATAAAGAAACCATTAAATTACATGCCACCACATCTTTCGGTGCTTCTACCTCAGCAGTAGTGATAAAATAAGCTTGTCCTTGATCACTTAGCCTTTTCTGAGGTAATTTCCCCTGACACATTGGAAATTTATTTTCATAATTTCCCATCTCCCTGCAATTTTATCATTGAACATCGGTAGCTTCTTTCTTCCCCTTGCAATCACGAGCTTGGTGGCCTTTTTCACCACATTGGTTAACAGACTCCTTTTCCCTTCAAGAAAGTATTGGGGTGTTTCTTCCTACATTTACTGCAGGATGGATAATCAAATTTTCCATTCTTCCCCTTATTTCCATTTCTAGAGTGATCAAAAATTCTCTTCTTCTCTTTCCTTGCCTTAAAGTCGTAAGACATAGATAATTATTTTTCTTTCTTGATAGCACATGAGACAATATCTTCATACGATGAGAAGGATTGTGAGACTAATGCTCGATGGAGAAATGGTTTTAACCCATCAAAGAAATGATCAATCTTACTCCTTGGGTTACATATATAATCTGCTTCATGCCTCGCTAACCTTGTAAAGATAGCCTTATAATTTGTGACATTCTCATCCTCCTTTTGTCTCAGACTCAGAAATTGCCTTTCCATATCTGGTCGATGGTCAAAAGGAAAGGTTATTATTCATAACCTGAGTGAGTTGTCCCAGTATGGTAATTAGCTGTTCAGCACCAGTTGCATAACCTCCACTATAATTATCTTGAGTAGGAGGGAAATCCCTACATGGAGTGCGTGCATTAATATGGTTTCCATTTCTTCCACTAGGCACCATTTCCAAACAATAGCATACACTTGAATAATTTATGAATCACAATACATAAATCCAAACTTGTAAAACACTTAACATGAATTGAATAGTTTATGGATATAATTCATAATCATAAAAATGTTTTCGTTGAGGAAGTATATACTCATAAACCCTTCATAATGGTTTTTAAAGAAAATTTGAATTATCCTAAGTATATCCCCCAGGATTGTCGTAACCAAGAGTGCAGCTAGGCCCGTTGTCGTGCACCAGTTCCCGTTCGAGTCTAGCTCAAAGCGGTGTGTTTGAATTGTACCCTTAGGTACATCTATGCTAGAGCCGCCTTTACCTGCTCATATCCAGATAGGTATTTATTGCTTGGAAAACTCAAAAAATTTCAACAATACCAAAAGTTTATGAAGTTATTCTATACTAATCTTGAAAGTCCATCTTAGGTCTATGTGCTCTAATCAGAGTTTATCTAAATATATCTTCCAAGGTTTGTACTAAACTTCCTTTGATACCAACTGTAACACCCTGACCCCAGTTACCCAGAGTCGGTGCATTATTACATAATATTGGCATGATCACAAAAGATCATGTCTCGAAAGACTGATTAGTTTATTAGCCTTGTAATCACTAGATATATTCATAAGTCTTACATTACATCATAAAATGAAAACTACAACAACATCTTGTCTCCACAGACCACACTCATATCCCATCATACTATCACTTCAGTTCATTCATAAAATACTTCTTCATATCTTGGGAAAAATAAAACATAGAAAGGGGTGAGCTCAGATTCCCAATAAGGATAACAATATAGCAAAAAATTTCATAAATAAGTATAATCATTTAAAGCAATGTATAACTAAAACAAAAGCCTTTTAAACTTGAACTTCAGCATAATATTTTAGGAATAAAATGAAATAATTCCATTTACATATTCACATGGATATTCTACTAGTCGAATAATCACATTTCAATGACCACTTTCATAATGATGGAATGCATAACGCCAGACTATTATAACCACATAGTTAAGGCCTTGTGCCAAAACTACAAATAATATTTTGTCAAATCTTTGTGACAAGATACTAGTTTGTCTCATGAGACCTACCAATGCATCGAGGAGCTATAAAGGGCTCCACATGTCATTTATTAAGTCCAATGCATTTCTCATATGAATAGGTTTAAACAAAACATAAACATTTGTATTAAAACTAGCATACAAAATGTCAATACTTTATCCATAAACCATGAATGGTATAAAAATAACACGTCCACAATAAACATATCAAAAAAGCTTTAATACAATATAGAAGTTTTGTATCATAAAAAATCAACTTCAAATAAGCTTAAAATCCATCAAAGGATGTTGATATAGAAGAAATCAAAAATATTTGAGAGAAATATCTTTTTTAAAAATAATTTAAAAGTCACATAATTATAAAAGAAAACATTTAATTTGAAAATATTCTTATAAGCTTGTAAGAGAAGCTTTGATGATTTTGTAATGGTGGAAAATAGTCACACCCTCCGTATAAGTCAAAAAAACATTCTTAACTTTATTTTGTCGAAAAAGATAAAAAGGACCTTGTTTGGAAAACGATGAAAAGATTCCTTTATAAACATCTTATTAAAAGTCAACAAGGGTATAAATGAATTTTACCCATATTATATAAAATAGGAAGAATGATTTGAAATAAATTTTAAGAAACATGGATGTGGATGATAAAGTGGTCCCAGTAGATAATTACATATAAACAACCTCGGATAATGAAGAGATTGTGAAATAAACCATTAATTTGTAATTTTCCTTGGTCGAGGGTTGGTTATCCTCCTGTATAATGGTGAAAATATTGTTATTAAATTATAAAATAATTATATACACTAATATGATATCATATATGTTCTTTTAACATTGCTTTGTTAATAATATCTTTGTATTATCGTTATTTCAGGTGTTAACTAATTTGTTTTCATTTATGTGATTTGTTACGTAATCCGTGTTTGTTATGGATAATTTTTATCTTATTTATATACATAATGATATTAAGTTTTTAAAAATTATGTTTAACCATCAAATGAAAATTATTCTTGAATGGATACGATGGGGAATGAATCTCATCAAGTTTGTGGAGACAGTAGTCCGTACGTACGCAAGAGCGACAATACCATTATTTTGATATTAAAATAATATATAATTGGATGGTATATCAAATATAAATAATAATTATCATTTTATATTTATTATTTACATCAATTACAAATCATTATCATACTCATCCAAATAATAATGTTTTGAATAACAATTACATCACGATGTGGAGACGGTAAGTCGTACGTGCGAACGTATGGTGACATGTCATTCAAAGGATGGATAGAATAATGAATATGGTTGTACCATATTTCAAATAATATCACAGTATATAGAAGTTAATGGATTTATTATTCTATAATGGAAATAATGAAGAAAAAATAATTGGAAGAGGAAAGGAACTTGAAAGAGGGTGGTGAAAACATTACCTCTTCTTCGGGTTCATCCTTTTCATTTGATCAAAATAGATCCTTAGGTTGGCTTTATGATAAAACTAAGGACTTTAGGATTAAGTGGGGGAAGTTTATAGAATATTTGGGTAGGTTTTTTCCGATCCAAAAGTATTTTATGGTGTGAATTAGATAGAAGGTGGAGTTCCCTTTTATAAGAGGGGTGAGGGGCACCTTTGGAAAAGCTAGAAATATTATTTTATAACAAATTAATATTCTGTTTCTAATGGCTCCAAAGGGTATTATTTAATGTTTAAGGTGGGTATAGGTCTAAAACCACTCATCCAATTTGTTTTAGATAGGTTTTGGTCCTTATATAAACTTTATCTTTTTTATTTAACTCTTAGTTAAATAGTTTGGCATTTACCATGTCTCTTTGTATTTTTATATTATATAGTTAATAAACATACTATATAATTCTAAGAGACCCCCTAGTGGTCCATTAATTATAGAAATATCATTATATAAGTCCTTCTTCCGAACCTTAGATTTTTAGGAATAGAATATAAATTAATAATATAATATTTGTTTTAAAAACTCCTTTATGTCAATTTTGACACCATTTAACAATTGATTTTTGTTAAAGTCTTAAAAATTTTATTAATTCGAACAAAATTAATTTAAGTAATCCTAACATGTCATATTAACCAATTAAATTTGTGGATGTCATGAAAATGTTCAGATTATATTTATTTTAACATTTATAATATAAATTATTTGTTTCATTCATTAATAAGGAAAATACTACATCATTATTCTGTCAAATATAAATTTAGTTATTAAATATCTAAAAATTATAAATAAAATCCTATTATGTAGGAAATGTTTTTATATTTCTAATGAATATTTATAGTCGAAAATATAACATATATAACCCTATGTAAAAATTGTTTTTCTAAAAGATATATGCTTATTTCATTTTTGTATTTACTTTAACTTAATTAATATAAAGTGTCTTTATCACTTACAAGTGGCTCCATGAGGTCCCAAAATCGACCCAAAGATTCACATGGTCGACAATGTATCAACCAATAGGGTTAGGACACGTTTTAGGGTAATTTAATATTATTATAATATTATTTGTTTACCCTTATTTACCGGATTTACCCTTTAACCATGGTAAATAAAATATTTACCGAAGTAATTATTCAAAATGTTTAAAAATAAAAGCTACCTATTTACACAATTTGGACCTCCTGATTATAAATATGGAATCCATTTTTATAAATTCAGAACACAGAAGTTGTAGAAATTAATTGAAAATTAAATCCCGTTGTCAAAACAAAGAGCGTGTTTTTAAGAAATAATAAATATCAAAAGATTGGCATTTGCATATGTCGAGTTTAAATGTGAAATTATGTCTAATGACCAACATTGGATTAAATGAAAAAATATAATTTAATTATAATTTAAAATCACTCAAATTCAAAATTTATCACTATTAATTATTTCGATTTAAAAAGTTGTTTTTAATTAAAATTTAGTAATTTTCACTATTCATCAAAATATGAAAATTATCAGAAAAGTACCAAAAATTTACCCTAATATAATTTTGATATTCTGAATCCAAAAATGAAGTCCATTTTGAATGATAAAATTTATAAAATTTCAAAAAGTGGGTATTACTATTCATAACGGCTAGTTTGATTGGTTGTGGTGTGTTAGAACTCAAAGTTTAGTACAACACACGTTACTGTACTATTCAAAGAGAAGCGTACCATGGAATTTTGGGGTGTTACAAATTATATATAATGATAGTACTAAATATAAATTTTATGATAAATTATGAAGACATAATCACTCAAATTTTTAGGAGGACATTTTATTCTTCAAAAAAATATGCCTTCTTCAAAAAGATTATTATTTATTTTTATGGGAAAATATTATAAATAAATTAGGAAATTTTTTATAAAATATATTTTAAAAAATTTACTAAATTTTTAAAATTTAAATATTAAAATCAACATGGGGTTAAATTTTCATATTTTTTAGAAATTATTGATTTTTCATTGAATAATGAAAATTATCGATTTCTAAAAAAATATCATTTCTTTTCATTCAATAAAATAATTTAAAAGTCCCATTTTATTTTTGATTCGGTATTAATGTGAAATGTAAACCATTTTATTTGTAATAATTTGATTAATTTCATTTGAATTAACAATTTTTATGATTTTCCTATAAGATTATTTTTTTATTTAATAACAAGGTTTTCTACAAACTGTTTTGAAGTGAAAAAAGTTTACCCATTATAATTAATTATAATAACACCTAGTAAGTAAATATTTAAATTTAATTTTGAGATTAAATTTATTTTTGTATGAATTTAAATTCATGTAATGATTATCAACAATATTAAATATAATATAATATAATCTATTTCCTAAAAAATGAATTTTCCTGATAACTCGATTTACACCATGTTTTGGAGGTTTTTTTAAATTACATTCTCACTCCTAAATGAATTTAACTTAATAAAAATTATTCCATATTTTTAATAATAATTATTAATATTATATAATAAGGTGAAATTCAGTTTTGGTTTTAATGAATAGTAGAAACAGTAAAAACTAATTATTGTTATCAAGGACAAAACAATGTATTGTGTGTTACATGTGTTTGTGTTAAAAATAAATTTCCATAAACAATGTATTGTTATTTATAAATTGGATTTAATATTTATTATTATTGGTTAAAAAATTAAAAATAAGATTCCTTAAAGATAAATTACCAAAGTATAAACTAGTTTCCTTTGTGAAAACTAAAATGGTAAGAGTGAGTAACCATAAAGGTAAAGGAAATAATATGTAAAAAACATGTTTTTATTTTATTTTTTAGGTGTTTATAGACATTATATTCCCTCCACTACATCGGTTTTCAAAATTTTAGGTACTTTTCTTGAGAGTGACTTCTTATTATTGAATAGTTTTGGGTATTTAAAAAATTCCTCTCCTTCTCACTTATAAAAGGTAACCTACTAATATATCCTATACAAACTTAAAAAGAAGTTTGGATCATCCAATACCTCCCAAAAAACCTTCCTTACTTCTTTTACCACTTCCTATAGTACTATTTTTATTATAAAACATTTACTAGGTGGCTTTTGGTGCAATCCTATCATGGTTTCTGAAAAAGGTTATCATTATTAACTGAGAATTTTTTTATTTATTCTTCGACATTCTTACAATAATTTTCAACCATTATATTATAATAACATAATTATCTCGCATATACATAAATTTTTTTATATTAATAGAATAACCAACATCAATCTCATCTTCTATCAAATGGGAAACAAAACCATTATTCGTATGTACATCAGACTATCACCTCACGACTCAATGTAATTCATCTTCCATCATCACAACTCATAGATATTTATGATAATGGATTTAATGTATATATATTATAATCATGACATATTTTCTTACATATCCATTCACTCAATAATTAAAACACAGTTCATGCGTATGTGTGGACTACCACCTCCACGAAGTCATGTGACTCTTTTTTAATCACCCAATAACATGAATGGTATATATAAATGTTTTTAACTAAATATTATGGTATTTATAAAATAATTATCTTTCTAAAAAGATAAAAAAAATTAACTTCTTTTCGTCATTATCATCGAAATATAGAAACAATACTCATTAGTACGTATGACCTGCCATCTCTATGATTCTAACATATTTAATTTGACAAAAAAATATTCCATTGTTATTTTTAAAAGTATAATTTATGTATAAGAATTATTATTATTCCATGATTATTATTCTGAAGATGATGGGATAGTGACTTCTTTTACTATAGTTTACCTACCAATTCCATTTCAGACATATAAACTGAATATTGTCAAAACATCTGAAATGAACTTATTTGATTAAGTAAATAATAATAAAATTTATTAAATAAAACTAATGTAATAATAAACTTTAAAACATTTATTAATCATTTAAATAACTAATATAAGTTTATTAATGATAAATATATTGTACGCATGTGATGTTTGGACACGAGGTAATGGATTCTATCTCAATTTCCCTTAATTGAGGTATATTCTTATATTATACACCTAAATTAAATTATATGGTGTTTATGATTCCATGTTTATAATTTATATCATAATTTATTATTAATTAATGGTATTTTTTGTAACAATTCATTTTACTTCAACAAAGTGAATTTGATTTGAATGTTAACAAATCAGTAAAGGCTTTATGTAACTATCTATTTTCTTTTCGAAACTATTTATGTTCAAAGATCCTTTGTGGGGAATAATATACAATATATTTTATTTAAGGAAATAAATTTTATTCTCATATGATAATAAATTTTATTTACATGTTTGGTTTCCATTTCATCCCTCATAGAATAATTAAACATCAAGAAAGTTGTTCGTATGTAATATCGATCTTGTATCACATTTTAGATCATGAATATTTATCTTACATGTCTATATTTTTCTAAAAATTATATGAATAATGTTTTTTATAATATAATAATTTATTAATACAATATTTACCCATGTTTTGAATTTTTAAACAATGGTTTAAAATGGATCATTCGCCTATTTTTCAAACATGGTAATTTTTTTACATTTTTTTAAAAGTGTTAAAGGAATGTTTTCTTATAACTTAAATGGAATAAATGAAATTTTCTACCATTATAAATAATTAATGATTTGAAGCTTCTTTTAAAATTTTACATGGATATTTTCAAAGAAAATTATTTAAAAATTATTTTGTAAATTTGTATATATTGATTAAGATATTTAATATGAAAATGTTGTTTTTTAAAATAAATATTCCATGTTATCTTTTAAATTTTTTTCAGTGATGATGAAATAATTTTATGTTATAGATTTATTATAAATTATATATATTTATATATATCTTACATATATACCTATCTAATTATCCCTTCCTTTTATGGGGTACTATATGCCTTAAGTTCATTTATCAAATGCCTTCTTCAAGAAATTTCATTTGTTTACAACATGAGGCACATCTATGCAACCCATTTCTTTCCTTGGGTAATTATTTTGTTTATAGATTATGATTTATTTCCATTTTGTGTAACACATATGAATTTAAATTTTATGATGGTGGTTCCCAGATAGTGAATCAATTCATTGGGTAATGGTTTTGGTCTCACGAGACATTATGTATGGAATTAGGGGGTAAACCTAATCCATTATGGGACTTTGTCAATAATGTGATGTTATCTAGAATATTATAATTCACTCATTTTATTTGATTTTATAATTATATACAACATTTATTAGGATTATATTTTCTTATGATACCATGTTATTTAAGTTATGCTTCCATGTTATTACTCATGAGACTTCTATTTTATGATATCATGTTATTCCTTTAACTCGCACATTATATTTCCTTATCACGTTTATTACCTTACAAGGATTCCTAAATGACTCTTTTATGTATTAATTATATTATCCTATATAGTTTTAGTATATCTATGATATTTATGAAATCACAAGGAATATAAAATGTAATTATATAATGTTATAGTTTGTTTGTTGTTTTATGTACCAAGCCTTCCAAAGGAATTATGCCTCATGATATTTGGGTTGCAATGAATGGTTGTTTATGATAAAAAAACATGTAATAAGATGTGTTTAAGGCTTAAGTGAGTAAAAATTCTCTAAGATCATCATTGAAAATTTTCCAAGCCTAAATATTTAACTCTTTAATGTTAGATCCAAAACATATTATAAATATTTTCTATGGGAGAAACGTTATGATACCATATGTAGGTACAAAACAGAAACCACAATATATATTTAAATATTTATAGAAAGATAAATATATCCAATAGAACCCAGAATTTGGTACCAATTCTGTGTTGGAATGACTATGATAAAGATTCCAGAGGGGGTAAATTGTTTCCTTTCAAAAAAAATAAAAAATTATAAATGTTACTCATCAATTAGAGTGATCTTGTCACTCTCACTTAAAGATGAGTAAAGAAGTGGAAAATAAATAAAATATAGAAGGGGAAGTTGTGATTTATAGTGGTTAGGTACGTAGATTTAAATAACCAAAATGAAATAGTCCAGAGTTAGTGGTAACATTATTACATTGGTACTAGATATAAGCAAGCACACCCCAAAGTACTCAAAAGTTTCGTATTCTTGAAAAACTAGACACATTCTTGAATTTCACATTATATTTGAAATCATAAAATAAAAAACTCATTTAAGGACACCAATATTACTTTTATAATATCAATTTACATCAATCATAATACACTTTTCATTATCCTAGATAAAGTAAACATAAGAAAGAGGATATTTAATGTGCTCAGTAAGGGTATGAATACAATGGAAGATAATAAGGCATAAAAAATATGGAAGGAAATAAATGATAATAAAATAATTCCTTATAAATAACCACATGAGTTAGAAACTTGTCCAAAAATATCATAAATATTGAAATAATCACTTGGTCCAAAATAATTTATTTCATAATTATGGAATACATAATTTTATACATATGAAATTTATCATTAGAACCCATGCCAAGACATCTAAAACATATCCTCAAGTCCTCAAGTCCATGCATCTAACATAAATGGGTAATACCTTGTCCAAATACCCAGTCTAGTTTTTTTACACGATAAATAATGATGCATTGTGGTGCTATATAATTTTCTACCCAACCTTCCACTAAATAATTCAAATTTAGTCATCACATTAATAAACAACACAACTTAATCAACATAACATAAAAAATAAATAATTGTTTGTATTAGAAGAACTAGAATGCGAAATTTCAATATTTTTCCCATTAAATATAATCATAAATCACCCAAAAAAATATGTATGATTGTATCATTAAATTATATCATTATTTAATCAAAATATTCCACTATGTATTTTAACATAGATAAACAAATTTCAAAGGATCATTGGAAAATTTCTTTGGGAAAATACCATTTTTCATATTGAAATAACTTATTTATAATATATATATTTTAAAATATTGTGAAGTTTTTTTCTTTTAATATAAAATTTTAAAATATTAAAAAACTATTCAAATAAATTAGTCTTCATCTTGATGGTAAATTAGTTTCATATCGTATGAGTTAAAAATCATTACTTTCAGACTTTTATAAATGGTCAAAAAGTACCTCATTTGGAAAATGATAATAATATTCCTTTTAAACCCTATTATAAAAATTAAAACATGGGTAAATTTTTTTTTAATAAATAATTAGATAATTTTAAATACACTTTTTATACATTTTAAGGAAAACATGGACATGGATATGAATAATTCCCAACTGAGTAGAAAAAAGGTTTGTTTTCTGTAAAAACATCATTTCAGTATGTTCAGTACATTAGGAGGCGGAAATGAAACAAAAACTTGTAATTTATTGAAATAAATATAGGATAATAAAATATATTGGTTTTCATATAGAAATACCAAATAATTTCCCAAGAAAAAAATTAACATTAATAATCTCAAATAATGATAAGATTATGAAATAAACTCTCACCTTAGGTCCAACATCCTTAATTTTTTTAAATTAATATATAATAAATATATTTTTATTATATATTTATTACAATAATCATAAATATCATACCATATATGATTTAATTATGACCTATTATCACCCTTTTAGGAATAATTCTTTTTTGAAAACATTGTTTTGTGCAATAACAACTTTGTTTTCCATGTATGTTTTGGTTTGGTAATTTTAGTAATTGTATTTTTGTCATGGATCCATCATAAATATTTTTTAATGACAATATAAATATCATATATTTTCATTATATATATATATTCATCAATAAAAGATAGAGATTACAAAATTTAATTACATCGTTCATGCAGATAATAGGTTGTACGTACGCATAGACACTATTTTCACTTTTCAGTTAATAGAGTGAAATAAATATAGAAAATAATTAACCTTTAAAATTAATTATTACATCATATATATCATATATATTAATTAAATACATCCTTATTTCCATCCACGTATGTTGTGAATAAAAAATGGATCACATCTCTTTGTGGTGGTGGTGGTCCATGCATACGCACGAGTTACATTATTATTTTCCAATTGATTAGAAAAAAGGAAGGTATATATGATATTATAATTAAAAAAGAGTATAAATTTTATAAATATTATATATATAAAATTTTCCCATTTTAATAACAATCCAATTAATATGGTGATGAAAAACGAATTACATCTCTATGTGGAGATGGTAAGTCGTACATTTGTATGAGTGATGTTTTCACTTTATGTAGGATGTAGAAGAGGTAAAATTTTCTTACATAATAATAATAACATTTAATTATATTTATGATACTATATTTAATATTTTAATATGTTTAAAATACATTTTAAGAAAGTAGAAGAAGAAATAAACTTGAAAGACATGGTAAAGATGATTACCTCTTCCTCGATAGACTTCATTTATATATCCTCTTAAGGGACCTAAGGTTTGTATTTTCGAAATACTAGTGCTTATATAACATGTATATAGATGACTGAAATAGAACTAGGTGGTGTTTGGTCAAGCTAGACATATTAACGTGGTGTGGATAATTGAGAGAAAGGGGTGACCTTTTATATGGGAGGGAAAGGGCACACTTAGAATAACCAAAAAGATTAAAATATAACTAAGTCATTCTTAAGAAAAATTCTTCAAAAATGGAAATAGATTCAAATATAATGTATGGTTGTTTCTAAATCCACTCAAAAAATAAAACTTTGATAGGTATAAATTTTATTTTAGACTATATCATTTGGTTTAACTCCCTAGTTAACCTATTTTATCCTTAACCATGATAGCATCCTTTTCAATATTAAAGGGTTATAATTTTACTTATAAGGTGAAAATTTGATCATAAATGGCTAAGGAATATCATTATTGACCATTTAATATCCATCATGTCTTATTTTACTATTTCATATATTTTTATATAATGTAATAAAATATTCTTTTCATAAAATATCCTTTATATCATTTTTGACACTATTCAATTTATTTGACATTAAAGACACCAAGAAAAGGATACAATTAAAATATAATTTTTTAACACATAACTAATATGTAATATTATGTTATAAAGTTCATCAAACACTATAAATAAATATAATTATTTTACATTTAATCTTTTCAAAATAATTTGTTTTCTTTTTATATTAATGTAAGAAATATTGTGTATGCCATTTTAAATTTGTTATTTTACATTCAATATTTTCAAATTAACCGTTAACATTAGATAACAAATTTATTTTTCCATATGAGAACACATAAAATATATTAACAAGAAATTTTGGGACATTTTTTATTTTTCTTTTTTAAAATATTATATATGCCATTTTACAAGGAAAATGATCCTTAAATGACTAATTGTAAAGCCAAGGTGATAGGGTTAGAATAAATTCATATAGTAATAATTAATATGAAAAATAGTGACATTAATACATAGTTGTAACTTAGGAAAACCTAATTAATCTAATAACTATGTGATACATTTTACCATTGTTACTATTTATAAGGATAAGAAATAAAAGGTGCTTATTTTCAAAATTTGAACCTCCTAATTATAAATATGATATCTGTATTTCATGATTCAATCACTATTAGTGGAATAAATTAATTTTAAAAATAATTGGGCAAAACTTGATGAAACATGTTTTTTATAAAGAATAGTTTATATGCTTGGAAGTGGATTTATTTTTATCCCTCAACAGGAAAAAAAGATTAGATGAATGAAAAAATAATTATTGAATATAAAATATATAAACTTTATTAAAATCATTCATTAATATCGATTAATTTATTTAATAAAAAACACAATGTGGGTCTGAAATGTTTTTTCAGAGAGAGATTTCTTTTACCTTAAAATGATTTATATTTTCATTTTGAATCAAATGATAACCAATGAAAGCATTGTAAAATACAGATTTTTATAATTTAGTTAGTATTATTTATACCTTCGAATACAATGGCTATGTGATAAAAAACATATTAAATTATAATATTTCAATAGTATATTATGGTTCATTTAAACTCAGTGTTATGTGTATAACAGGCTATCAATGAAATTCAAATTATTTGAAATGAAATATATCAAGAAATATCAGGGTTTTACATTCTATCCCCATTAGAAAGAAATTTTCCCTTGAAATTTTTTCACTCTAAAATAAAAACTGGGGATATATCTATTTCATAACACCCTCAGGTTCCCAAGTAGCTTATTTAAATTTTTGGTTCCAACTGATAAAAATAACCATGTGATTAGTCATGTTACAGAGTACTTTATCACTTTTATTCAATATTTCTATTGGTTGTTCTTCTGAAAAAAGATCACTCTCTAGTAGTATAATCTTTGAGTTGAGCACATATGATGGATCGGGTTTGTATATCCCTAGGAGAGATTCATGGAACTGATCAATAATATCAGGGAGGTTTGGATGATGTTCCAAGTGATAAATTTATTATCCATACTTAATCATGAATCTTGAAGGATCTAATATACCTAAGGATCAATTTTCTCATCTTTTTGAATCATATAATATTTCTCCATGTTGAAACTTTCAAAAACACCTTCTCACAAACTTCAAACTATATATCTCACTTATGAATATCAGAATAACTTTTATGTTAAATTTGAGTTATCTTAATGTGTTTTTGAATGGATCTAAATTTCTATTCCAATTCCGAACCTATTGTTGATGCCCTCCAAATGGGCATCGTAAAAATCAAAAAAGAAAAAAAACTAGAATATCGGTATTATTTTCCGAATAAAAGTAAATGAAGAATAAGTTGTCCAAACAATCAGAGATTTATTGATCCTATAATGGATACATGATCATATGACCATTATTATGTCACTTTAATGGACTATACATATTGAATAGTACGAAAACAATCCCATGAATTCCCTTCGACAAGTCATTCTGCACTCATGAAAGGAAACCCAGACAATCGCTGGTCATGCAGAGGTATCCAAATAAGCTCCCTAAGCTACATGGTTTTTCAACTAGCGGGGCCCTCACAACCCATCCAAAATTCCATAGAAAATTGAAGGAAACTTTTTAAAAGGTGGAGGCATCTTGATGTCATAAAACTCATGTGATTGATCACCGATGAGGAGAATTGTTTTTTTCAACAATATCCAAAAAAACTCATGGAATTACCAAAATTTATGAAATAAATAAATAAAATAAATAGAGAGTATGTGGTAGCCTCTCGAGTTCATAAATTTCACTCTACGTGCCCCTGGTGATCTGTAAGGCACCGCAAGACCTCGATGACATGCCCAACTCATCTCGTCAAATGCCTTTGGCATGTCATCCTCATCACACAAAGGGAATCAGGTATTTTAAAAAAATGCACTCTTTACTTTGGATCCATAAGAAAAAATGGATGGAATTTCCCATAAAATTATTGCGCATATTCAAATAATCA
Organism: Viscum album; assembly: GCA_963277665.1. NCBI lineage: Eukaryota > Viridiplantae > Streptophyta > Magnoliopsida > Santalales > Viscaceae > Viscum > Viscum album. Next base: position 115,506,613 of record OY728154.1, read on the forward strand.
TTATTGGTCATGTGACGCATCACTAAGGTGTAGAGTAATTTTCTTCGATGTTACTTATTCTATCTCGCATGGCTTCTGACTTTTGTAAAATAAAAAAAAGAAAATAAAAAATGAGAGTTGGAGGGAGACTCTTGTGATTGTAAAACTCATATGACATGATAAGGATCTCCACAAAATGGTCACTAAAGACTCATTGATAAGTTATCATGGTCCTAAGAAGACCTTGGACAAACCATTCGTGTCTCATGAAAAGTCAAAGACAATTAACCTAAAGTCACACAAAAGCCTTTGGATAGGAGCCCTGATCATGTGAAGGACCTTTGGACATTTCAATATGACAATATGTACATCCTTCATTATGTCCACATGATTCAAAAAAAAATCTTTTATTTGTAATTAATTTAATAAAGAAGATGTTGACATGATGGACTCATGGTTGCTGAAAATAAGGTGACCCTCTTAGAGTAATCCACAATAGGGACTCAAAAAGACATGTGACACCAAGTCCCTCTAATGAATCCATATTTGAGTCACATGATATGTGCCATGAAAATATGTGAACAACCAATGTTTATATGATAATAAATCCCCCACCCTATCCTGAAAAATTGGGACTACTCTCTAGATGAATGCTTGGAATTTTTTCATCTAGATTAATTGGTGCTAGAGCAGATTTCTTAGAGTGGATGATCTTACAAACGAATAGTTTTTTATTAGGTAAGACACTAGTGAATAACTAGATAAATATTTTATCATGCATAGGAACTTTTTGTGATCACCCATAAAGCTCATGAATGACTTCTGGTAGGACATACAAAGAACATCGCACTCACATGCTAGATCACACGATACTTAAAATAACCTAACATTGATTAAATATAATTAATTTTCAATATAATGGCTAGAAAAAATAATAATGATAGGAGAATTAAGAAAAGAACATATAATCTAATCCTCATACACATCATATTAACCACCCAAGTCATCTGACGACACCAGGACTTGTCACCAAAATCACGCAACACTTCTTTGGTGTACTATTTAGATCATGTGAACTCCATTGGACAAGTCAAAGAAAGCCACATAGCACCCCTCATTCATTCTTTCCTAGTCTGATGAAGCCCTCGAGGATCATAATCCTAGACTTTCAGTTCACATCAGACATGTCGCATGCCCCATATGGAAGAGACAACTTATTTATGCTATGTCTCCCAGTACTACCCTGGAATGTCAACTGGCTATCGCAACACCCCCGGGCATGCCAGACAAGTCTCACGATGCCCTCTAGACAAGTCATCTAGGACATGTGACACCCATCAAGACATTTCACATTTACTCCCATAACTCCCTCCAAGTGTGTCATCTAGATCTTGAAATGACATTAAAAAAGTCATATGGATCATGAAACACCCTCTAGAGAAGCCAGTCGATGCCATGTTATAGATTCTAGGACTAACCATCCAGATATTATGATGTACTCAGGACGATTCATACTTGATCATGTGAATACCTTTGGAAATTTCATCCAGATTAGGTGAAGTTCTCCAGATAAGTCAACTGGATTATTCAATTACATAAGGGCATGTTAGGTAGAAAATCATTGACATGTCAAGCAGGAAATCAAGGCATGTTGAGTGGATAAGTAACACATGTTGGGTAGGAAATCATTCTAGGTTAACCAAGGAATCCCATTATTTGATGACCTTTTCCATCCATGGTGTGTAATCCACGATTATAAGGTAAAATTTATTGTGTATGTCTTAATCAAGGGAACTATATTGACTCTGATTCCTTCCATAACTAGGATATGTAGGAAACCTCACCAAGGCTTGATCTCTATATTAAGCACCCAAAATGTAGTCCTAGAACATAAGTCTAACATCCTCAAGAGATGAAATTGATTATTTTCCACCCCTTGTTTCTCAAAATGAGAATAGATCGTGTGGTCTTATGTAGTGTTAATAATCATATCATCTTCACTATAAAACTCCACAGAGATAAGTGAAACATCATTGTGTAAGCCCCAATAAATTGAACTATGTTGAATTTAATTCCTACCATAACCAAGACATGTAGGAAAACTCCCTATGTCCCAAGCCTAAATTCAAACAGTTATCCACCTATGTGAGGGTCCCCCAATGTCTCTAAAATTTCAATCATTGACGCCCAATAACTACCATCCGTTGATCAGTATACCTAACCCATCACGTGAATTGAGAAATCAACTGAACTATGATGACTATGATTCCATCCATAATTAGTATATGTAGGACACCTTATTTAGGCTTAAGCTCTATATTAAACAACCTAAGGGAATTCCCAACACAGGCCCTGCATTTATATAGAGTAGGACTGATTAATTACTATCCCTTGTTTCTCACACCAAGCATAGATCACATGGGATTAAGGAATTGAAATAGTCATGTCATTCGCATGATGAATCTTCACCAACTAAGAAAATGTTAGCATACAATCCCCAATGAGTGTCATGATATCAACATCCCCTATATGAGGATGTATACCTTGGGTCTAGTCCCATGGAAGTGACTGAACTATGAGAAGTCTACTCCCTGTGAGAACCATAATACATAGGATGAAATTTTAAGGATCTAGTCCAAACAGGAATCCACTTCGGTGTAAGTCCCCCATGTATCTGACCTCTAAACTATCGGGGCCCAATCATTCCCATGGGATGATCATTCAACATCATATGCTAGTGGATTGAGAAAACAATGAACTATGACAACTCTGATTCTCTCCATAATCATGTTACAAAGGATGTATCCATGAGACTACATCTTGAATTCTTATTGTAATAGGGCACTCAAATATGTACTTTATATATGATGTTAAACTACATGAGTTTAACAAAATAATGGGGTTTTGATTCCTGTAACAAGCAGGATACTTTGGATTCCTTATAATGGATAAATCCCCTTCTCGTAATATTAAACCACCTCCATGCATATCATTACATTCTAATAGTTTTTTATATGGTTTTAGTACATAAGTAGCTTTCCATTACTAGGTAATTGGATAAAGAACCTTAGATACATATAGATGGATTCATAGATGAGATCCCTGTCATCTACACAAAAAAGAGACTTAACACATAATCGATTTTCATGGGTAACTGGTCCCATATTGGGGTTAGGAATAGATTTGTGAACATATCTTAAATCTATAAGTGAGTCCTAGAGTAGGAAAAATTGCAACCTAAAGGGTGTGATGAGCACGACCTTTCATCCTCTCAACCAAAGAGAGTACCCAAGTGCAATTAGGCCTAAAAACCTAGGTGACTGATTTAATTTAGAAATCAGGTATGCACCAAGTTATATATGGGGGAACCATTAGGATTTTTCATTAAATAGTGACAATGGTGACCCAATGTTAATGATTGTTCGTCGGATTAAACACCCACAAACAACCACCAGGCTAAACCGGACCAACCTTGTTGAGGGTTATCAGATGCACTCTTTTCGTAGTGAAACAAAAATGGTGAACCCAACATGAATCTCTCATATAACAAAAGAATTAGGTTATTATCCATCTATCCTTTTTGCTAACACACTATACAAAAAATGGAAAATATAACATAAAACACTCCAATAAAAGAATGATTGGTTAATCATATGTCAGACTGCTTTTTTTCATATCCTACACAAATAAAGATGATATTATTGACACAAATATCACAGATTATCCTCTATAACTAGGGTTCTCATGTGATATTTCTATCCTATTATTGCCAGGTCCACTCGAGTAGAATGGATGGATTGGGAATTAAAGAATAATTGAGTTAACCATCCATATTTTATTGAGCATATCGTTTATATGATATTTCTCTAATATGTGACATTTATCTCTATTTTCTACATTACTTTGGATACTAATTTCATTAAAAACATGTCAATCCAAGATAATGTCTTCATCATACAATGAAAGTGCTGGTAAATCACCTAGGAATGAAACTACTATGAGTCAGAAAATAATATCATCCACTGACAACTCCTATATCAGGTGGAGAACACAATGGTCTAAGAGTACCACCGACACAGAACAATCCTGACCCTGGAAGATACCCATGAGGTTCAATGAGTATGGAAATAGGTGAGTGTACATCACCCAGGGAAATTAATAGCTAATATAGTATCCCTAGTTAACCCAACCAACTGCTTCAGAATCTTATCACCAGAGTGAGGAAATTTCCACCCTCGGTCTCTGATGAAGGTGGTTCAAGGATTCAAATTTAGATCCCTTATGGTTTAGATGACACCAAGGAGGGAACCTATCAACCACCACATTCAGCACCATCCCACTGGTACCCACCAGCCACCTGTAGAGGGTAACACCCAACACACTACTATCTGTGAAACCCATTCATGGGCAACAAGGAAGGATCATAGGTAAAGGAAGGCATTGGATATATATGAATGCGATCATATCCCCACTCCTAATTATGAAGTTTGAAGGTATATTTTTTTAGTAACTGTTGATCTAGTCAAATAACCCTTCTCCCTCAAAACATGTCGATGGGTATATTCCCGCAGTAGGCCTGGGGAAGGTTTATATCCCTACCATTTTTCATGAATTCCAATGGTATATTACAGTGGATAAAGGAGGATAAAAGTGGTCTCATATCCCCACTTCAATCAAATATTTCTTCTTGTATATAGTGTAGAAGGAAAATTTGGAGACTTATAACCCTATACACACTTTTCTAAAATGCCAATATATTTTTGTAACAACTAAGGAACTCCCCCGACATATTTCAAAATTTTTGCAGATAAAGGGATAGAAGTATATTCTTATTCATATAGAAAGGGGATATTAACACATTGATCATCATGAAAAAGTGGCTTCTCCAAAGTAACATAACATTCTTGCTCCCATCCAGGAAGAGTATTGGAATATTATGATAAATAGAGAGGCATCAAACCTGGATCTTACTACCATTCCAACTAAGGCGCACCTGGTTAGAGTTTCACATGCCTTGGGACATGTGAACATTCCTATCAAAGAATTATAGAGTCATATACTAAAGGATTGGATCGGGCTCAAATCCCCATTCTGGTCGGGACTCACCAAGTGATAGGGAAAGATACCTCAGGATAGACACATATTATTCTTAAAGAATACCAAAAACATACTCTAAAGGCCTAGGATTTGTAATATGTCCCCATTATGGCCAAGGATAACCAAGTGAGAATATAACAAACCTAGGTATAGGATTAAATTCCTATCATTGAATTTTGATAGAATATTCCAGCAGACCATGGAAGCCATGTTCATATTCTATCTTCCTATGATTAACGACCACACTAGTTTCATTACAACACAATACATGAGGAGGATCATATCCAGTATACAATTCTGAAGTTAATTAGGAATCTTATGGTGGGTAATTTATAATTTGACTAGGATCAAACTCCTAATCCAACCGGGCTCACCAAGTGAGAGTGGAACACGCCTCAGGTTAGTCTCATATCCTTTTTGAGAAAGACCATTAGAATATACCAATGGATCTGAATATGGATCATACTCTCTTCTATGATGAGGATCACCCTATGAGAATGGAACATTCCTTAGGATAGGATTATATTCATATCAATAATGAGAAATATTATTGTCATATTCAAGCCGTTTCTTAGGAAGGCACATATTCCCACAACACCATAAATTTATAAGCATGTTCTGAAAAATGTCATTCACCAGGATCATATCCAGGCACAATTCTAGAAGGTAGGTTATAATATTCTAGTCATGATATAGATCAAGACCCATATTCCCAATTTACTCAATTCTATCTTGAGGTTATTCGAGACTCATTTGGAACACCAAAAGGGGTTTTCAACTCTTCCCCTGAAGTAAAAGATGATCATTCCCATGATATTCCTCCTCGTGGTAGTGTGGAGATATGTCCTTGGGACTCTACTCTTGAAATCCATTTTGGTCAACCTTCTAATGGATAATTATCTTATGGATAACGAAATCCTCTTATTTCCCAAAAACCTCCATATAGATGGGTGTTCAAAACATTAATGCCTTCATACAAAGTGGTTCTCAAAACACCTGGGTCAAATTCATATGGATCCTCATAAACTTCTAACAAAAATCCACTACACTCAGAATGAAACCCTCAGAAGCATCATCTATAGTCAGACCAGATGGAGGCATGTATGTCTATTTCAAAGGAGGATGATATTCACATATGGAGAGAGTTATACATAAAAACTTCTTCATTATGTTATAAACCATATCCACATTTGAATATTAAATCTAAGAAGATATATAAAACTATTTAATGCCTTATATATTCCAAAATATATGGGCCACTCACAAAATACTAAAGGCTCGATATCTCCCTTTTCTAGGACATAAGTGTCACCTTCAAACAATCAAGATATTATTCTATCAACAAGACATAGACGCTATCTCAGTGGCCCAAGATCCAAAAATACAAAATATAAATGTAAACCAACCTCATGATTTCCTCCATTACATCCCAATTAATTATAAGTTGATCTCTAAAGCCATGTCTTGCATCTATATTTGGGGATTAGTAAAGTATAGAGAACCACACTTTGTCTCACACCTGGAATAGAAGAATCCTTCTGTATGGTGTTTTTCAATTTGATAGCCTCTGGTGATGTCAAGGACCAGGTAATCATCAATCCAATTGGTCACTACATAAGAATTCCCCTACTTCAACAATGATTAGACATCACAGAGAAGAGAGAGAATAGCTGATAAGTCTCTAAATTGGGACCCTCGAAGTAATGAGAATTCATTTCAAACATGACAATCAAATTTGTGATCACCCAAACAAATTATTGTAATTAATGGTTCTCACCATGGGATACCATCGCACCCATCACCAACGCAAGAACAACTATGCCACATTAAATGGGTCTTAGTAGCAGCTACCACAATAGCCTTCAATGATTGAACCTGACCCACTAGGCTGATGGAATATCTAACACCACCACCACATCTCGGATAGTCAATTCTTGAGAGGTTTTATGTCATATCCTCAATAGTTGAAAATGATCCCCATACCATTGGGTTGGGAGAATTTATATCTCAATCACCATGACTATGATTCATCTTCCTCTGAGAGGGTTTTGGGGAAATCAGTGGTGATTCCAGATCAACAACACCTCACTGGGCTACAGGAATTTATATCTTCTTGTCTTTCCTGAGAGCCATAAAATCCCTAAATGGAATCATTGGATCCTAAAAAAAGGATCATCCAAAGCTAATTATGGCCCCAAATAACCCACACCCCATAGTGATGGGGGATTTTACCATCATAATCACCATAGATTGAATCATCATTCACTATGTTGGGAGGGAAGAATCAATAGTCGGCATACCACATGTTCCTCCCACCGCAAGAAAAAAATCTTCTAGTTGGGGCCCACTCGGTAACCATGACCAAAAACTCAGTCAAGGTCACCAATCATAGACTAAGATGGGAGGAGCATATGGTGAAGGAAATCGTACCCTACTAAGGTCTCAAGACAAAACAAAACAATATGGACAAGGGTTTGAATAACAACTCTAATGAAGATAGTGCATAATTAGCTTATTTCATATAAAGTAATCATAAAACTACCATTTACCAATATAATTATTTTAATTTCATATATATCAATATGAAATATATTTTGGATTAAGATGAAAACATATAAGGCCACAACATGGAAAATATACCATGATGGGAGGGTGAACTGGATGCTCAAACTGAGAATGAATGCACCTAAAACCAGTGGAGGATCCAAAATATAGAACTTATAAATAATGATATTCCACCTATCTGTAGGAACACTAAGAAAAACGTATTGTTGATGCTACATCTTAATTACCACCTAGGTGAGTTGAGGTAACTTCTAGAGAGGAACTGCTATCAAAATATGAGAGTGAGATAAAAACTCCCAGATGACTCAAAAAGAAGCTACTTATGGGAAATATTCCCACTAGGAATCATCTTCAAGCAAAGATGAATATTCTATATCTCATAGATGATACACCAGGAAAATTAGTATCTAACATTAGACTAGCTCAAGATCTAAGCAGCTGGTCTACATAAATGAGGAAGTCGAAAATGGTCATGAATTTCCTCTGTTATAGTGGAAACCACTCCCTTATATGAGGATTCATTCAGTCTTAGGATGAATGGTTGATCAACCGAAGACAAAGGGAGGGCCACATCATTGAGACCCCCACCTTCTCCCTGTGCATGGGAGGTGGCTCAAATAGCATTTCCCCTGGAGATTTTTAACATCATCGAGTCCCTTTCTACTCGAATGGATGTCATGAAAGGCGATGTGAACCTATGCATCTTGAGAGAAATCCATATCCCAAATGGTTGGATAACTCTTTTCCTCCACCCAATTTTATTAATCCTTCATTCTCCACTTTTTAAGGTGTAGATGATCCTAAAACATAGCTCACACACTTTCTATCTCAATGTGGGAAGATGATGGTCCCTTGGGAAGAATAGCAGACAACAAAGCTGAGGTGTTTTTTACAAACTCTAATAGGGATAACCTTTGCATTGAAAAGAATATTTCCAGAACAATCTGTTACCAGATGGGAAGGCTTTCATCAACCTAATTATCTATAAATGATGTGATAATGAGAGGGTTTCTGACATCATAGCCAGGTGTAAAGGGTTATCCAATTATCTCAATATCTCCCTCTCATTGGAGAAACTACTAGAATTCTATGCTGAAAATCATTAGATTGAGTTGAAAAAACATTTGATCCTAATTATGTACCAAGTGGGTTCTGTGAGTTCACTAAAATAGAAAAACATCATGAGGAGTCCATTCAATGAACCCAATAAAAATTTTTAGTCATTACCACATCAATGTTGAAAATTCCAAGCAAATAAAAAGATGTGACTATCTCACAAAAGCAAACCACAATTCCCATCCAAGAACCCAGGTAGGTCTTAAACTGCATAGAACCTCCTATTGAGTGGTGAAAACCATAGAATCTCCCTAATAAAAAATCATAGAGAAATAAGGGATTCTCAGGATTTGTGGAATTGATGAATAAAGCATACTCCTAAAATTAATAAGTCCTTGGATATTTCTTGGTATCCATAAACAATAATCTGATCATGCTACAAAATCTAAGGAAGCCCAATGTGGTCATCATCTTTGACCACCCTAACTAATGCCCTTTCAAAATAAGAATGAGTTATAATATCTCTGAATTATTAATTTTAAAATACTACCTTCTAGGGATGATAATTTTTAGAATGGTGTTTTTAGATAACTCATCACAGAAATTGTCTTGTATAATAATTAACTAGTTAGAAGAAGAAGGTGATTGGTAGAAAGTTCCAGCTAGGCAAGAGTGGAATTTCAACTACTTGATGACTCAAAAAACATTTATTGAGATCATTATACCCTTATAGAAAATCTCTAAATACCTATAATATAACCACCACTTAAGAATGATACATCAGATATACCTCCAAAAGGTGGGAATAACCATAAAAAATAGGAATAAATAGAAGGGTAGTAGTCATATTCCACTCCTACATAAGATCTATATTTTTAAGATTTCTTCCCTACAAATCCACAGCATGGGTAAATCCATACCCAATAGAATCCATAGTAGATTAATAGATAATATTTTATTATTTCAAAGTGATACACTCTTTCTAACCCTTCATCAAAGATAAACATGCCTAAAAATAAGAGAATTCCACACATAACTAGGGAATAGAAGACTGTATGTGTAGAAATCGAGGATACAAGGGATATCACAGCTGTGTTCATACCCAATATTCTAGTCACATCCAAATAGAGGACACATATATTATTGAGACTCATGATAAGGAACTCTAGTGATCCCAACAAAGTTAGGGATGTGTCCCATAACCTTTTAGTGGTCGTCCACACCCAATTATATTACATAACCACCTAGTGGGAATATGATTATTTGATCATCCCAGACAAAAGGGGAGACTTTCAGGACCTATTCTATTGAAGCAGATAGTCCGATGAACTCCACATATGAACTGGTCTTGTATACCCTAAATGTCTCTATTCTAGAGCCACATGTTCAGGAGCAACCCCACATCATGAAGCATCGACCTATAGAACCAAATCAAAACCTTATAAAGTAGTTGGAGATATTACCATTAAAGATATTGATCCTTGATGTTCTTTATCATTAAAAATAACATAGGTAGGCACTCGTTAAACCCCTTAAAAGACCACATTACCTTGATACACAAGTCACTATATCCCTGGTCAATTGAAAATTGACCATGTTAGTAGAATTCTATGTCTCCATCTCGTTCACATAGCACAATAATGAAGATTTAATAGAGGGTAACATGATACCCCCATATTTTTTTAAGAAGACTTGATAATGTCAACATCTGATGGGATCTGATTGACAATTTCTATGTGTTCTATCACATTCAAATTCGAACCCTCCAATGTTAGGGATATAGAAAAGGGGAATTGTTTCCCACAAATATGACCCTTCATGGGTATAATAAGAATGATCAAATACCTATCAAGAATATCAAACACAAAAAATAGTTTGGGTAGATCTCATCTAAATATGAGTTTATGGTTATCTAGTAGGACACCACAAACAATATCATTATCATAAGGATCCAGCTCCATAGTCACATCACGGTACCATCAATAATCCATCAATTTCTGAAATACCCCATCGATGGAAAAGTTATCATACTACATGGTGATTGTGCCCCATTTGAGCCATGTGAATCCACATATTCCAATGGATTTTTATACAAAAAGGGATGAAAAAAACTAATGAAGGATGATGATACATAGGGTGGAGCTCCTAATGGCATGTGGACAACCAATGTAAACTCCTAGATTTTGCTCGAATGTGATTATATACTCCCCATAAATCTATTTGAGGTGATGGACCTGGTCAGAGAGATCCAAGATCCTCTTGTCCCCAGTGAAAGTGTAAAAGAAAATCAGCTTTGGAATCTCTCCACAACGACTCAGGAAATAAGGGACGATAATGTCTCTTATCATATCCTCCCTCACCCTGATAGTGATGCAGAAGCCCCCAGATTTCCATCATCATCTACAAATTTCTCCATACACCCATAATTGTTGGAAGATGAGGATAAAGTCAATAACTCCCATTCAACATTCAAGGAAGGAATCTACACTACTATAAATGATCTCAAAAAGAAAAATCTAGGAATAGAAGAATACCTACAGGCTTCTTTGAATAGTGCGGCCATACCCCTCGAAGAGAAAGAGATATATATTTCATTTTTGAAGCAGTATCTATATTTTTTTTGCTTGGAATAGCACAGAAATGACCATATAGAATCCATATGTGGCCAGCCAACATCTCAGCATACCTAATGAACATTAAGATTTCTAGAATATAAATAAGATAATTCACCTCTCTCATGCCACTAATGTGGTGGCAGATGTTGAATAAGTAATCAAAGCCAAATTTTTTAAATAAGTGAAACACCCAATATGTATTTCCAACATCATCCTTATTATGAAACATAATGGACATATTAGTGTCTATAATCGATCTTAGGGACTTTAATCAGCTCTTTCCACATGATGAATTCCCATTTATAATCATAGAACTCTTGATTGATGTAACAACTGGCTTCCAATCCCTCTACATCATGGAAGGGTATTCAGGGTATAATCAAATAAAGATGGTCCATAAAGATGAATAATCTACATCTTTTAGAGTACCTCAGTGGATCAGTTTCTATTAGGTCATTCCCTTTGTCTTGTAGAATGTTGGTGCCACATATCAACACATCATGCATCATATCTTTAATCCATTCTTGGGTAGGATATCCAAATGTTATGCCAACAACCTGGTTGGAATGTCCCAACAACAATGCAATACTTTCATCAACCTCAAAATAATATTCGACAAACTTCGACAATATATTATGAAGATGAATCCGCTAAAATGAACCTTTGGGGTAAAATCATGGATTTTCCTTGGATTTGTGGTATACCCCACAATATCGAGGTCGACCTAGAGAATACTAGTTCTAGTTTACCAATTTCACACCTAGAAATGTAAAATAATTGAGGGGGATCCAAGGAAATATTTCCTAAATTTGGAAATTCATATATTACATCTCCAGAAAATATATCCCCTTCACCAATCTATTGGAGAAGGAAATCACCTATCAATGATATAATGACTTCCAATAAGACATCAAAAGTCTCATGTAGTACCTACTACACCCATCGATTCTGATACTTTTGGTGGAAGGGAGGCCGCTAATTTTGTATGTGGATACCATGAAATGATCACTAGGGACACTCCTCACATATAAAATGATATGGGGAGTGAGAAAAGTATATAAAACCTCAAGAGGAAAATTATAGGTACTAAGAGAGGATACTATAATGTTTATAAGAACTACCTATAACTCATATTTTCAGGGAAAAAGATGAGGCATTACATGTATCACCCTGAAGTTTATCTCATCTATCATATTGATCCACTGAATTACATCCTCGAACACCCAATGTTGACTGGGTGCATGGAACAATGGGTGGTCATTTTGTAGAAATATGACATTCTGTTTGTATCATAGAAGTTAGTCAAAGGGAAATCCCTAGCTGATTTCTTATTTGCACATCTGACCCCAGAGAATACACCGGTGGACACTGAGCTTCCAGATGAGGTGGTATTCTATGACCATAAAACTCCCCAGAAATGGGAAACACATATTTATGGAACCTCCCAAATCTTTCTCAGTAAAAGGTTGGAAAATACAAGGCTCAATCGAGTTGATCAAGGTATTTTATTTTTCTCCCCATACAATGTAGTTTTCCATACTCCTCACTATCCAAAGGCTTCACAAACAATGAGGAGGAATACCAAGCCATCATTACTAGATTAAGACTATCCCTACAACTACACAAATCCTACCCAAATATCAAAGGGGATTCAAAAAAATTTGTTAAAGAAGATAAACGGTTAATATGGAATCATAAACAAAGAACATTCCCCTATCATTGTCTACATCTAGGGAGTAATGGAAGAGTTCCCTTTTGATCCAACATTGCATAATGTTCCTTGATCATTCAATTCTCACACTGACACATTGACTAATGCAGTTGTCATTATAATTGACCCTAATCACGAGGAAGTGATATTATGTATCACACATAGAAGAATGGTCTTGTCGATCTTCATATGTTATTTGAAAGAAATCAACTAGGTTAACACCACCCCATAGAATGATAATCCAATTTACACCCTTGGATAGATGGAGCCCATAGTCAGTTATCTGCAAAACAAGACCCTATTAATAGATCAAGATGGAAGGGAATAGATTTGGCTTCATTCAATGTAATTTACAATACATAATATTCCAAATGTGTAGAAAAACCTTTATAAGCATGGATTCAATGGAATCCTTATTAGATTTATAGCATGGAGGGTATTCTCATCGTTATAGAAGAATTCAATGAAGGATTCTGTGTCACCCATCAACCTAGGACTGAGTTGTCCTACTAAATCATGAGGATGGGATATTAATTGCATACCAAGATACAAGACTTTGTGCAATTCACCAATAAATTTAATGTTTTTCAAATCCATGTAATATCCATCCATAAACCCCCATAATTGTTACATACAGCTAAATATTATTTACCATTATCCATTTGGGGAATGGATGTTGTGGGGACATATCTTATACCACAACCAAACAGTTCAAGTATATCCTTACATCTACTAACGTTTTCTCCAAATTGGATGAGTAAATACCCCTCAAATAATTCAGGACGAATAAAATTATCAACTTTGTCAAGTCCCATATCATCACTAGGTGTTGGGTCTCTCTCACAATATTAACGAACATTGACACAGACTTCAGTTCTATGTAGTTGATGAAACTATACTAGGAGTACAATATCAATTCCAATCACTCATATCCCTATCATGCAACAGAAAATGGATAGATAGAGGTCTTAAATAAGACTATATCAAATATACTCTATAAGATAGTGAATAGGGATAACAAATTCTTCCTGGACAACCCCCTTCATGTTTTATGTCCTACAGTACCACCATTCATACTACCACGTAAGCAATGCCGTACTCATTAGTTTATGGGACAGAGGAATTGTTACACATAGAGATCCAACTACCTTCTCTATAAATATCCATTTGTGGATATCTTTTGGATGATGACCAATCCCAATAGTGGTTTGAAGAATAGGAACATCTCAATGAGAATAGGTTGTGCAAACTATATAACCCATAGGTCCATCAAAATCTGATCACATGAGCCTTTAATAAGAAGTATTTCATTCATTCATTCCTCAAAGGAAAAATGGTGTATTCTCATGGAACCCCAATGATACGAGGGAATAATCCTCTAAAGATGGAACCCAAATGGGAAGGGCCTTACATCATATATAAGGTCTATCACAATGGGGATTACTCATTGGACACAATCGATGGGGAATGTGTTAAACCCCAACTACTATGATATTTATCAAGAAATACATTTCATAGATGTTATCACCTAGGAATATACAACTATATAAGCCCCACCGGTTCATTCTAATTACATGATGTTAAACTGTATGAAATCATCCTAGTTTCATGATGTTAAACTGCACAAGATCATCCTAATATCAAGACAATAAACTACGCAACACCTCAATTCCTAACAACAATACTTCAAACTAAATGGTACCTATGTCCTTACCAAATGATATTTAATTTAATGGATGAGGTCCTCACCATATAACTTTAAACAGCACAAAAAACACCATCTCACAAACATCTCACACCCACAATCCAAATCTATGAGAATTACAGATGAGATGTCTTAATCCACATGTGAGATTTAACTCCACATAGAGAATTTCTCAATCCAAAACTACTTATGTCTTGATTTTGGTCATTACAAGATACATAGTGATGCCCAAACATATAATTTTGGGGCCAGTCATAACCTTCCTTTTCCTTCACATTGGGTGATCCTACTCCATACAACAAGATGTTAAACTGCACAGCTAATGTCCTTTCCACATGACATTAATCTAAAGAGGTCTTCTTGAACTATATATGACTTGATTCCCATCTTTAATGAGATACGTTGCGATTTTTCGATCCTATATCTAGTTCTACCCACTACATGATGCAAAATTCTCATGTCTTATCATTAATTTCCTCAACATAGTGAGAGGAACCCTATTAATTCCTTTTTTATCACATCAAGAATAGATCACTTGATCTTTGGAGTTTCAGTAAGGAATTTCCCACACAATCAATGCATATAATCTTTTTATAGGCTCATCATGGTACTTAATGGAAGACTATAAAATGCATACCATTAGGCCTCACTGCATGATGTTAGACTGAATGTTTGATATCCCTTTAACTATATAAAACTATACATTTATGTGGACGTCATCCAAGATGACCACTATTGCTGCTGTTGGTCTCTTACCACACCTATAGTCAAGAACTACATGAGACATGATCACTGACATCACAATATATGTGGTGATGCTGATATCATTAATCCTGGGACCAATCACATCAAATTTGAAAATCCATCCTCTCACCATTTTGGTAGACTTGCCTAGGGAAGTTATTCATTGAGGGATACTCTATTCTTGATTCTTATTACCAAAATATACATAGTTACACCCATATTTCCATCCTTGGATCTAGTTATAATCCCCATTTTCATATTGGGAATCCCACATCCTAGACACATGATGTTAAAAATAAAGGTTCCTTAAGAACTATGTGTGGTTTGATTCCTATTACTATAGGATACATAGTAACACCAAGATCCCTATTCATGGTCCCAAAGACAATGATGAACAGAAACAATTCCCACCTTTGTGTGCGGGTCAGACCTACGTATTGAGTTTCATGTTTCATAACAACCGGAAGCTTCATTCCTATCATCACATGATATATAGTGATGTTTATATCTTCAATACTTGGCCAAAATACAATAAACGATACATAATTATTCCCAACTATATTGTTTCCAAGTCACACAATCTCATTTTACTTTGTATTATCCTCATTTATGTATACATATATTATGTACATAATATATCATACATAAATTATTAATTTTGGTTTCTACGCCCTTACCTCGTGAAATTAAACTGAAAGAAAATTTTCATGGCCGTATGACATTAAAACTGCACAATAATAACATCCTCACCACACGATGATAAACTACAAAAACAAATTTCCTTTCCACATAACATTAAAAAGAATAAGAAACCTCCCTACTACATGTTGATAAACTATGCATGCCATCACCCATATTCTATCCCCTATCAAAACACCACAAGATACTTACCCCGCTCATCCAAATTATAGGTTGATTCAGTCATCTTTTAAGGAACCTAAATCCATAAGCCCCACTTGATATCTTGAGTTATTCGGGTTTCCAAAATCCTTATATGGCCATTGGAAAAGATACTCAGCTTCAATGGACCCATTACTTGACTATGCATGTATGCCTATGCCTCCTACATATACGCCTATATTCATAAACCAAATGTGTCACTGTACTAAAAATAAATTTCCAATCCTTGTGGGCCCTGACATCACCATTGAAGAAATAAAAACCTCGTCTTGATCTGAACTAATCTTGGTATGATTTTCTAAATTCATTAAGCATGACTCGAGAACCTTGTCCCGTGATTTATAACATTTACATCTCCTGCTCAGAAGGATGTTTGGGTGCTCCTGGCTCTAGGTATCCTAATCGAGATCTTATGTATCAAACCCCTATTAGGTCTATCTATGTCACAAACTTAAACTATCATCATTTTGTTCAAATATATACGACCTTAAACTCTAGCCTATAATGGTCCAAATCCCAAGACCTTAAAATAATAGAAAAATAGGAAAAAAACACGCCCGTCTGAAAACCCACAAAGGGTTTCCTAAAAAAATCAAGTATTATTCTACTAAACTCTTCTTCTCCAGATTTTAGGAAAAAATAGGGTGAAATTAAATATGTTACAAATATCATATGATCTACACTATATCCCTAGTAAAAACCAATCTATGCTCGTTGGACCCGCTGGTGGAGGAAAAATTTAGATTAATGATTTGTCACATATTATCACTATGAGAATATGTTCTCTATGAGGTGACAACATTTTTAGGGTTCTCAAACACTTCTTGGATATTACACTTTCCTCAAATCACACATCAGGATTTGGGGTGACTCAGATCAATGTAAACCTTCCATGGCTCATAGAAATGATACTCGGCTTCAAAGGAACATTTTATTGACAATGCATGTATGCCTACAGATCATGAATATGTTCCTATGATCATTAACAAATTGTTTCACTATATAAAAATTGAATTCTGATCCTTGTGAGACCTGAAATAACTCTGGATGAACTCAACAATACAACATTATTTAAACTACTCTTGATATGACTATCTCATTTCATCCTCCTAACCCGAGAAATTTGGACCATGACTTACAATTTCCATAAAAAACTATCATATAGAATTCTACATTATCAATGTTGTGTCACTGTGTTTTGTATGGTTTGAAAAGGCTAAAATGATACACTCCATTTCTATACCATCGATAGCCCATGCTTTATGACTGGAAACCATTATGAAATGGGATTTAACTTTACAATATAAGAGAAACATTTCCATAGGATTATAGAATCCCTCATGGATAGATTTCCTCCCACACCAAACCTCGTTATCTTGATGTTTGAGTCTTTACAAATATTTCATGGTCCTCAGAAAGGAGTGGTGATCATATTTGGTTGGACCATGTTACAGATGCATATGGTCTTTGACCCACCATCTAAAGGCATATCTTCCTTGGAATAAAGGATCTTTAATCCTCGTGAGCACTATAAAAGCCACAATAGATCCTGGAATCTCATAATGTCACAAGAAATACCTGGAATGTTTACCCCATCTCAAATTCATGGACTCAAACTTTTTGGTTATCACAAACATCAAACATATTTTAACTATCCAGGTAGACCAAGTATCCCTAATATTTTTCACTAAAACCAATAATACCTCTATAATGTTTTCTTGAATATGCATGTGTGCCTATGTATCATGCATATGGGCCTATAGTTATCGACTAAATGTTTCACTATTCAAACTTTTTTTTCTAATACTCATGAGACTCAAAAACACCATGATATAACCCAACACCATAGAGCATTTTGTGTAATTCCTCAAATGTTTGCATTATATTATATGATCATCAGTCAGATCTAAACTAAAAGACCCTAAACTAAAGTGATATTAAGTCATATCTAAAATACCAAAAACTAAAAATGATAGATGGTCTAATCTAAAAGACCCTTAACTACACTAATAGATGGTCTATCCTAAAATATCTTAAACTAAAACAACTGAACATCCGATCTAATAGACTATAAACTACAACAATAGAAGATCCAAGATAAAATACTATAAACTATAGTTATAGAAGGATTGAGCTATAGGACCATAAACTACAGTGATAAAAGGTTCCAGCTAAAATACCCTAAGCTACAACTATAGAAGGTCCAATCTAAAAGACCCTAAAATAAATCAAGAAAAGGTTCTAAATTAAATACCCTAAACTACAACAATAAATGGCCTGAGATAAAATACCCTAATCTATAGAAAAAGAAGGCCTGATCTAAATAACCCTACACTGTAGCAATAGAAGTTCCAAGTTAAAAGACATTAAACTACATAAATAGAGGGTCCAATCTAAAATACCATAAACTAATGTGATAAAAGGTATGAACTAAAAGACTCTAAACTACAAAAATTATAGTAAAAAGGTATAAGACCCTAAAATATAGTATAGAATCAATCTAGCATAGAAGAAGGGATAATATCATATGGACCACCATATTTCCTTGAAAAAAATAAAGCTATTCTTAACAATCCTATTGACTTCAACAATATAAAGACTACCCTCCCCCTAGGACACATATCCTACCCAGGAAATTCTTTTATGAATAATGTGATCTCCTGAAATATGGAATATACATATCAATGGAGAATATCATGTTGATGGGGATTAATAAGAATTTAAAAGAAAAATCTATTTTCATTTCAAAATTCAATTCTAGGCATTCTGTTTTACTTGATAATATGAAAAGGACATGTATCATTGATGATTCATATAACATCGAATCAATGAAAATTCACGCACATCATGAATGAAAGAAAATATTAATTCAAAAATAGATATAAAGTTTAGAAAAATCAATTCATTGATAAAATGTGATAGGAGGAATCCACATATTTTGGTGTCTATCCAAGAATCTCATAAAAATTTGGGAGCATATCAAAAATTGAATTAAAAAAAGATTTGGTCAGCTAATCCAAGCATGTCAGAAAGACCCTACTGAGAAATTTCAATTGAATTCTGAATTTATGATCATCTCTCCCTTTATTCTTCTACCTAAGGATGATGATTATAGACTAAATAGTAAACTCCTCAACTCTCTTTTGAGAAATTTTTAATGAGGAATATGTCATTGAAAGGTCAGACTTCAGGAAATCAATTATTTCCATGCCTATCTATATTTTAATAGTCCAGAAATCTATCTAGACTTGTAGTCTGAATGTGAACTGGTGAACCTAATCTAATCCCTCTAACACCTCTTTCATCATCTCAGCAAGGGTAGCCACATCTATGAAGTCATGAAAGCCTCTCTCATCGGTGGGAAAATCTTTCCAAACTAGGGTGATCTTCTTAATAACTTCTCACAATGGTTGATAGTAAAATCTACCTTCCCCTGAGTCATAAAAATGTTGGTGAAGGTGCTACTCTTGATCAAAGAACACTTCTAGAGGAATATCAGTTACCTGGTCAAGAATCTTGTACTAGACCACCTAATACTTCTTCAAATGCTTTGGGAATGACATAATTGGAATACCAAGAAGAGGAACCACCAGTTGAGCCAGTAAAAAATTAGGAGAGGAAGCCTTATATGCTCTCCTCTTAGTTGGATTGTCAACTACAACCTATGTTGGGGGACTAATTTCCTGAACAAATTCTGACCCGCTTTTTGGCTGGTCATTTCTAAGATGAGGGAACTTCCTAGATGTGTCTCCCAAGTCATCAATCAAATCTAATTTTCTTCCATAGATAGAGGAGTTTGTGAACAAAATGTCTTACCTGCATGATGGTCCATTCGATTTAGCACACCACTTGGATAGGCTTCAACCCAAGATTAGGTGTAATCCAAATTAAGAATAGTGGAATCATCAAAACATGGAATAATGATTTTAGTATTCATTTCTTCAAGAACCAACATCATCCAAAACTGGAGGATGAAACTAGGATGTCACTCTCCCCGCACACCATCCAAAGGATGGGTGATACCCTTAGGATATATCCACAACATATGATCATCTCATTCAACATGTCTTCAAGATCTGAATCATGTTGGGAGATCTTGTACAACATTTTTGTTGATAGATCCACTTCCAATTTCAATGACCAACCCAGTCGGTATGTAATACAGGATGAAATCAAAGCTATTGGATTGTATCAACACATTGGAAACCTCATCAGGGATTAGTGACATGGCCCCAACCCTAGATATGTTTAGGAATATGTGATGAGATAAGGCATCAAGGATACTAGTAGTGTTGTAATTGTCAAAATAATTAAAATGATCCCTTATCCATACAAATAAAAATCAGTGGGGTCCACTGATCCTATAAGGGGTCATACCTTATTGAATATGGACCCAAAAATGGTAAAGGAATGCCAGGATTAGTACTGCTATATTAAATAGTTGTCCTTTCGATAGCTTCCCTTCCATCACTAGTATGTAGACATATATTTATGTACCCACATCCACAGACGAGAAAAGTCATCCTTTCAAGAACATAGACATAATGACCTCCAACTTAAGAATCATAGAGGTCTTTGATTTTACTTGATATAACCAAAACATATAATCCCCAGCTTCCAGAATGGTACAATATGAGCTAACACTATAACAAAATTTAGGGAGGGGAACCAATGGGGGCCTATACCGGTTGGCCTAACGCAGCTGCAACAATGGAAAAAGTACATCCAGTACGTGAAATAGATAAGAAAGCACATATTCAACTTCTTTCTAATATTTGAGTTTTCAATAATGATCTTATCCCTAACCAATAATGAAGCCTACAAGGGATCATACTAGACATATGCAGTCGGGTGGAACTCATCATACATCTCTCAGAGGGGGGGGGATCCTACCTAGTTGGTAGATACCACATAAGGTTATTCCCACATCACTATGGGACAAATGGAATGTGTTGGTTTTAGGGAAGCAATGGATGATCAGTTCTTGAAGAAGATTATGCTGGAAATATAAAATAAATTGGGAGATCTATATCTCTTCATAAAGATAAACCCTATATAAACCATCAAAAAAATCTAAGCATCTTTTCCTGACCCAGATTGACCATGCCCATTTTTCATAAAAATTACCTATGGAAATATATCCATTCCTAAAACAATCTATTTCTTTGATTGTTCAGAGAAGAGTAAAATATACTCGATTAGATTTGAGTAAAAGGATTATGATTGAAATCACCTCCATCTAAACCCAAGGGTCAGTTTTCCAATATATAGGACAAAACATGAGATCAATTTGAACCTATAGTACTATCTTCAACTATAGTCATCAGAAAATGATCAAGAGAAACTAAAACCCAAGAAGACAGAATATTGAATTTTGAAGGGGGAATGGTAACATCATCTAGTAAGCTGAACCCTTATAGAGGCTGTTGGTGCTATAAAGGATAATTCTAATACTCAAATGATAAGAACCTTTTCATAGAATCATTATTTGAATATAATTGATATTGAGGGTTAGTGTTATGGTTTTTAGAAATAATTTTCCTTTTATTGGCCATAAAAGAGGATCATTGATGTGATCTAGAATCAATCTAAAAAGAATTTATTGGAATATGTCATATAGGTAAGAAAAAGTCTATTAAAAAGTCATACAATTCCAGCAACATCATTAGCATCACATGAATTAATAAAGGAAAAAGAAAATCACCTAAAAAGATTGTAAATCGCATGACCCCAAGGTCCTACGTGTCACATGAACCCAGAGGACATCATGAAATCACATGACCCCTTGATTTCTCAAGATCTCATGACATTGAGATGGACACATGATTCATATGATAGTCATTCAATTATATGACTTAGGAAGTATATCCTATGGAACCTTAAATATGATCACGCATCCTCATGGACAATGTTCGAGAAATTTAAAAAATTTGGTTTGTAATTGGTTAGACTATGTAATATAGAAATTGAGGTCTTTAGGAATAGTTCTCATGAAATTAGTCTTGTAATGAGGTCTCATGATTGGGAATTATAGAATGGTCTTGTGATGAGAGAACATGATAGAAGCAATCCAAGAGTGCTCTGGGGGAATGAGTAGCCAGTGAAATGAATATGTCTCCACCCCTTATTTATAGGTTATATCATAGAATACCAATTTTCACCTGACAGAACAAATGTTTCCTAATACACTGATTAATGATAGTGAGAAAGACTGAGGTTGGTATTTAATTTACTCAAAATTGATCCATTGTCCCTGTGAACTTATCTCTTGAGGAGGGAATTTGTTGATTCCCAACAAATGAGCATAAAAAATTAAAAAATAAGAAATTGTTGAATTTGGTTGTTATTTGATTCCAATGCAAAAGAGAAAGAAGGTGGTTGAAGGCTCATGGATTGCATGTACCTCCAAGGTATATGTGATTGCATGATCATACTGATTTCACACAATGGAACTGTGTCGGGTGAATAGCCCATAGAAGATCCCATGAAGTCCCTTCGACAAGTTGTTCTTCTCTCGTTAAAGGTGTCCCAGATAGTCTGTAGTCATGTGGCATCATTCATATAATCTAACCAAACCACATGGTTTTTCAAGAGGAGGTATCCCAACATCCAATCCAAAAATCCTTTGAAAATTAGAGAAAATTTTATAAAAGGTGGAGGAATCTTGCAGTCGTAAAACTCATGTGATGGATCACTGATGTGGAAATGATTGTTCTCAATAATATCCAATAAAACTTTATAACTCTCAAAACTCTATAAAATAAATAATGGAAATAAATATGGAGGAGGTGAGAGCTTCTCATGGTTTCTAACGTCACATGATGCTGCCCTAGTGATCTGCAAGACATTGCGATACCTTGAAAACATGCGCAACTTATCTTTCGAAATCCCTTTGGCCTTTCATCATCAGTACACGAAGGTCCTTAGGTATGTATAGAAAACTAGGAACTCTCCCTTTGGATCCATAAGGTAAAATGGATGGAATTTTCCATGAAATGATCAACCACATATAATATTTATTGTTCATACAACACATCACCAATAGGTACAATAATTATCTTTGACATTACCCATGCAATCTTGAATGGATCATGGCCTTTACAAAATAAAATAATAAATAAAAACAAGAGGAGGTGGGAGCCTCTAACTATCATAAAACTCATGGTACATGCTATGGATATTTAACACATGGTCTCTCAACACTCTTGGTCAAGTCAACCTAGTCCCATGAAAACCCCGAGACAATCCATCATTGTCTTGTGAGTAGTCCTAGACAAGTCCCATGGGATCATGCGAAAGCCTTTGATAGGTACCCTGATCTCATGAAGGCCCTTTGAAATATCAATATGACAATATGAAAATCCTCTTTCATGAAAAAATGATTCATAAAACCCCTTCTAATTGGAAATAATCCAATAGTGGAGGTGTTAAGAGGATGAAATCACGGTTGATGTAAATCTAGCGACACCTTTGAAGTAATCCAGTGCAAGGACTCGTGAAGATGTGTGACACAAATTCCCTATGTCAACTCCATTATGGAGTCATGTGACATGTTCCATGTAAATAGGTGAACAACTAGGGTGGTGAGGCATATAAATGCACCACCCTCGCATGAAAAAATTGGACTACACTCAAGATGAAAGGTTGTCCTTTTTGCAATCAGATGAACCAGTGCTAGAGGTGATTTATCATAGTGGATGATCATGCTAAAGACATGTTTTCCATTAGGTAACATATCATAAAATAGTCAGATCAATAATGAAACATGGATAGGTACATCAAGTGTTCACCCATAGATCATATAAATGACTTCGGGTAGGACATGCAAAGAACATCCCATACATCTGCTAGATTACATGGGACTTAAAATAACCAAAAATTGAATAAATTTAAGTAATTCTCAATATAAATGCTAGAATATAGCACTAAAATAATATACATAAGAAAATAACATATATTCTGACCCTTTTTCAATTTGCATGAACTACCCATGTCATGAGACATCACCAAGACGTGTTTCCCAGATCACATGACACACCATCGGCTTACTATTTGGATCATGTGAAGTCCTTTGGACCTATCAAAGAAAGTCACATGGAGCCCTCGGGGCATGCCACCATGGTCTTTTGAATCCCTCTGGGCTCGTCATCATAGACATTGGTGGTCATTATAAATTTCACTCAACACATATGGTAGTTCCAGTTCATATCATCTAATTCTCAAGGCAATACTCGGGCATGTCAACTAGCTATCGTGACACCCCCCGACTGGGTATGCCATCTAGGTCTCATGATTCCCTCCATACATGTTATCTAGGATATTAAATACCCTCCAAGAAATTTCACGTTGAATATTTGCTACAACCACCAAGTGTGTCAACTACCTCATGTGATGACACTAGGGCATGTTGGCAAGATCATGTGACATCCTCTAGACAAGATAGCCGAGGTGATGTGATGGATTCCAAGACCAACCATCCATGTTAGGTGATTCCCTTCATACAAGTCAACCTTTATCACATGAAAACCTTTTTACATGCCATCTAGATTATGAGAAGTCCTCTAAACAAGTCCATTGTATTATACAATTGTCTTGAGGAAAATTAAGGAATATAATCACTAACATGTCATGATGTCAATCAAGGAATGTTGAGAAGAAAATCAATGTATGTCAGGAAATAAAACATGCCAAGTCAACTAGGTAATCCTAGGATTTTATGACCTTATCTGTATTTAGTGTGTAACCACCAAATATCAGGACAACATCAGTGTGTAATCCCCGATCAATGGAACTATGATGACTCTGATTCCAAGGAATCCTCCCCATGGTTAGAGATCTATATTAAGCAACCAAAAAGAAGTCACAACACATAATCTCCATATCCTTAAGAAATTAAATTGTTTATTTTACATCCCTTATTAATCACAAGGAGAATAGTTTACATGGTATTAGGGAGTTGAAATAATCATATAATCTACACCATAAACAGTACAAAAAAAACAGTACATTAAAGGGGGTTATTTAGAGGGGTTATACACAACCCCCTATAAATTCATTTTTTGTAACATGAGAGGGGTATCTTCACAACCCCCTCTAATCATCAAATTTAGAGGTGGTTTACAACCCCCTCTAAAATTTTTAGCATTTGTTTTAATATGTAGTTATATTTTAGAGACGATTATGTTAAAACTGTCGCTACTTTAATAATTAGTAGTGCTATATATTTAGTTGGAGGCTCTATATATATTCGGTTAGAGGCGCTACACACACACACACACAAACATATATTTAGTTGGATTTTAGAGGTGTTATGTGTATTTGTGTGTGTTTTATATGGAATTTGTTTTTTTAAGAAAAAAGAGGGGGTTCAAAACCCCCTCTAATGTAAGACATTAGTGGGGGTTCCTAACCCCCTCTAATGTAAGACATTAGTGGGGGTTCAAAACCCCCTCTTAAACCCCCACTAATGTCTTGCATTAGAGGAGGTTCACAACCCCCTCTAATTTAAGATCAGAGGGGTTGTGAACCCCTACCATTTTCTTAAAAAAATCATAATATGTATAGTATATATTGTAGACATATATGAATGTATTTATAAAATGTATAATATATTATATTCACATAAATATGTAATATATATATATATATATGTATATATATATATATCTTTTAATTGTGTACGTATAAATATAATATGTATATATATATTTGAATAATATATTTGGGTAAATATAAATATAAATAAATAAATATATATATATAATATACGTGTATTCAAATAAATATAAACAATTACAAATAAATATATAAATACACATTTGCGTTTGTGTGTGTTTGATATAAATGTAGTTATAAATATATGCATACATAATTTTATTTAAATATATGTAAATATATAATTTATAGAGGTGTGCAGAAAATATATATATACATATATATTTATATCCATATAAATATAGATACATGTTATTTATTTAAAATATTAAAATAATTTATCCAAATAATGTTTATCTTAATAAACTTATTAATATATATAAATACAATAATATATAAATTATGTGTAAATTTGTTAATATAAATATGTTTATTAATATATATGCATATTTTAATAAACATATTATATGCATTTAAATATATTGTTTTAATAATTTTTATTTTAATAAACTTATTAATATATATAAATAGAATAATATATAAATAATATGTAAATTTGTTAATATATATATGTTTATTAATATATATGCATATTTTAATAAACATATTATATGTATTTAAATATATTTTGAAAATAATTTACTTTTTAATAAACATACAAATATATATTAATAGAATAATATATATAATATATCAATGAAAGGAATTCAGTGTAGTGGTTTGTGCGTATGCGGCCAATAGTACAGATCTGTAGTTTGAATCCCACCGGCCCCCAATATTTTGGAAAATATGCGGACCGTGAGGGTAGACTTGTGGCTGGACCGGGATACCAGACTGGGGACACGCATGGAGACACCAGACCGGGGACAGACACGCATGGAGACACCAGACTGGGGACACCAGACAGACACAAGGGGACACTGAGGACAGACCCGGGGGGACACAGAGACAACCAGGGGACAACCAGATAGCCGGGACACGGGGGGACACCAGACAGCCACGGTGGGGGGGACACCAAGACACCAGATTGGGGACAGACACGCATAGAGACACCAGAACGGGGACAACCAGCCAGACACGAGGGTACCCCAGGAGGACACACCAGACAGACAGGGGACATCAGTGACAGACCCGAGGGGACACAAGGAAAACCAGGGGACACGGGGGGACACAGGGACATCGGGGTGGCACCATAGACACAAGATGTTTTGCTGGTTAAAAAAAGGGATTAGAGGCGGTTTTATAAAACTGCCCCAAATGCAATCAACCATTAGGGATAGTTCAAACCGCCCCTAATACCTCTATTAGTGGCGGTTAAGGGTATAACTGTCACAAAAATGGTGAATTTTGGACAACACTAGAAGGGGTTCAAACCCCCTCTACTGTAACCGCCTCTAAATTAATCACGCATGTACCAGCACATACTCAATACTGCCTCTACTATCATTAGGTGGGAACACTAGCGGCGGTTCCTCATAACTGCCGATAATGTCTTTAGAAGGGGTTATAACCCCTTCTAAAGTAAAAAACTAACCCCTTCTAATGTGGTCATTTTTTGGTAGTGAAACTTCTAAAAATATTATGGCATTGTCAGTGTGTAATCCCTGATCAATTGAACTATGAGGACACTGATTCCTACCATAACCATGATATATAGGATTCCTCCCTAAAGCCCATGCCCAAACACAAATAGACATCCAAATCAGTGTTGGGGGATCCATGTCTCGTACATTTCAACCATTAAGACCCAATAATTCCAATGGGATAATAATTCTACCTCATCCATCAAGTAGGCTTAGAAATCAACTAAACAATGATGAATTTGATTTCTACTATAATCAGGATATGTAGGACACCGCTTTGAGGCCCGATATCTATATTAAACATCCCAAGTTTAGTTCCAACACATAATCCCTAAATTAGTATGTAGTGATACCGATTACTTATTATCACTTATTCCTCACACCAATCATAGATAACATGGGATTATGGAGTTTCAATATTCATATTATTTTCATAATGAATATCCACTCTCTAGGGTAATGTCATCATGTTATCCTTGATTAGTGGCACGATATCAACCTCCCCTATATGAGGACATCTACCTTGAGGATAGTTACAAAGGCATGACTAAACTACAAATACTCTGATTCCTTCCATAACCAGGATACATAGTATTCCTTTTTATGGATTGATCCCAAATAGGAATCCACTTCAGTGTAAGTCCTCCCATGTCTCTGATATCTCAACCATCAATACCCAATAATTACCATGGGATGATCACTCAACCTCATTCTCTAGTGGATTGAGAAAAAAATTAGACTATGAAAACTCTATTTCCATAGATAATTGGGATAGTCAGGACGTCTCCCCAGGACTCGTTCTTGAATACTCAGTGCCCCAAATCAATCATATATACCTTTTTTATATGAAGTTAAACTGCACAGATTTAATGAAATACATGGGATTTGATTCCTATAATAAACAGGATAAATAGGATGCCTCATAATGGGCCAATACCCTCCTTTTAAATATTAAACCACCTCCTTATGTGGAAGAAAATTCTGAAGGTCCTTGTTATATGATTTTTTCACATAAGTAGCTTCCAATTACTGTGGATATAGATAAAGAAACTCATATACATATAAATGGTTTCATAGATGAGATCATCATATTTTTCACATAAAATAGACTTAACCCATAATATTTTTTTAGAGTAGTAGGTCTCATATCATGGTTAAGAAGAGATTCCCAACCATATCTTAAATATTTAAGAGTGTCCCATAGTATGATACAATTTCCACCAAAATGGGGCAATAAGCCTAACCTCCCATCCTCTTGGCCAATATGGGTCCCCAAGCACCATCGGGCCTGAAAACCCAGGTGACTATCTACCTTTGTAATGAAGGTTTGTACCCAGTTACAGATGGGGGAACCATTGGGATTTTCCTCTAAATAGCAACAACGATGACTCGATGTAAATGATTATGCATGAAATAGGCCCCCACAATCAACCATCAGGGAAAACCGGACCCACCATAATGAGGGTTCTCATTTTTTCACTTTTCCTCAAGAAACTCCTATCATATTCCACAATAAATTTATTTCTCCAACATCATTACAGAACATTGGAGTTTTACAAATCATTCTATAGAGCGTTTCTTAAGGAGTCATATAAATGGTTGAGTAAAATCTATTGTTATAAGAAAAATTGATTAGAGGAAGGTGTTGACCCCAAATACCTTTAAAATATATAGAATAATATCTTAGAATATCCTCTAGGGTTTGAATTATTCCTATTCAATATATATCTATTTTAGGATGATAAGCTGTACAGAAACTCAACTCTGTATCCATAGCTTTCTGAAAAAATTTCCAGAACATTGATGTTAACCGTGGATCCTGATCAGATAAAATAGAATGTGGTACTCCATGAAACCTTAAAACTTATTTAATGTATATTCTATCAAGACGATCAAGAGTGAAAACTTCATTGATAGTAATGAAGTGTAATATGTTTGTAGGGAAATCATCTATAATCCAAATGGAATTATGGCCATTAAACATTTTGTGGATTATAACCAAAAAATCCATGGTGATGTTTATTTATTCTCATTTTGGTATGGGTAATTTCTGTAACATCCCCATATAAATATGTCTCTCAAACTCAACTTGCTGACATACTAAGTATTGAGTTACATACTCAATTTCTCTCTTTATTTTGTCCCAAATTTCTCTTTCAGATCTCTATAAATTTCATACATACACGTTGAATAGAGAATTATGAACAATGAGATTCATCTAAAATATCCTTATTCAAATGCCGTATGTAAGGAATATAAACATTGTTCATAAACCTTATCATGCTTTCACAATGATGTTTAAATACATGATCATTTCTAACATTATTCTAAAGTTCCACATATCACTCCATCACCTCTTTAATCATCACATGGATAGATGGTTGAACACTCATTTGATAGTGATAAGATTTATACCCTTCTTTAAATATTTCCATATCCAACCTATTAAAATCTTATAATACTGGATAGTTTATTACCATCATCATATATAAGATAGCATGATCTTTTTAACTCAGAGCATCTTTCACACTTTTTTCACTCCCATGGTGGTAATGTATTGAGTATTAATAATCTTTAATCAACTCCTCACGTATTCTCCAGTATATATTAATATCTTTTTAAGTGATTATATACTTTAAAATTTTCTACTCATTATATATAATACATATTTCTCTATAAAAATTACATCTTCATATCTTTAATGAAAAAATTACCTTAGCTAACTGCAAATCATTATTTGGGTAGTTTTTCTCAAGAACCATCAATTTTATTAGGATACAAGATGTATACATATCATTATACTTGAGAGTTAATCATAGTACCCTTTTTTATGTATCATTGTAGATTAAAAACCATTCCCCATTGTTGGGTAATGTAAGTAAGGGTTCACTTTCTAAAATTCTATTCAATTATTTGAATGTCTTGTCACATTCATCTATTCATAATAACTCAATACCCTTTTGGGTCAATTTTTTTAGTGAAAAATATAGTCATGATAAATTTAGAAAAAAGAATAGGTAGTATCTATCCAACCCAAGAAATCAATGGATTTTTCTTACTATGGTTGGCCTAGGCTATTTCTCAATAACCTTTGTTTTTGAAGGATCCATCGATATTCCCTCACTTGGGATTATATGACCCAATAATGAAACATTCCAAATCAAAAATATAAACATGGTAAATTTAGAATAAAAATTCACCTTCTTCATTTCTTTATTAAAATTGTCAAATATTCTTCATGTTCATACATTTTATTTGAATAAATAAGAATATCATCTTTAAACACTACCCCCAGACCGACCAAGGTATTCTCAAATAAGATTATTCATTAAATCTATAATGATATCTAGATTATTGGTAAGAAATAATAGTATCACTATGAATTAATATTGACCATGCCTAACACGTATGGTTTTATTGGTTATATCATCCTTCTTGATCCCTAACTAATGATATCTAGATCAAAGATCAATCTTAGAAAAATATATATATCCTCACAATCAATCAAATAAAACATCTATATGGGGTAAAAGATACTTTTTATTAATAGTGATCATATTAAGTTCCTGGTAATCAATTCATAGACACATTGAATCATCTTTATTTTTAATAAAAATAATTGATCCACCCCATGGTGAAGCACTAATAAAAATGAATCCCTCATATATATATATATATATATTCTTTTTGAGTTTCTTCTTCAATTTCTATATCTCAATATGGTTCATTCTATATAGAGTATTTAGAATGAGGGTTGTACCAGGTGTGGGTATTATTGAAAAATCATCTTCATGATTTGAGGGAAGGTTTGGAAATTAATTAGGAAATACATCATCATATTCCAAAACTATAGGAACATATTTCAATATTGAGTTTCTCTTCCACAAGTTGATATGAATATCCCTCATGAGTAGGTAGAAACCCCCATATAATGGAATTCATCGCTACTAATTTTTTACATTATTCTTCACACTGAAAAACAATCTAATGATGATTTGGAATATTGAATGTAACCTCACCTACATAACAAGTGATATAGGATCTATACTGATTGATCTAATCCACGCCCTAAATTACATCAAATTCAACTAGAGGATGAATAAAAATATTCAAAGAACGAAAATTTCCAAAAACTTCTATTTTAGGTGAGTTATATAATTAACAAGTATTCATCCTACCATTAGGTGTTTTCAACATCAACTCAATAACTAATCATTTATATGGTGATGTGATACCCTTAGAATATTCTTTAGATATAAAAGAGTGGTTATAACCATGATTCAATAAAACCATTTCAATCCTGGAGTGGGTGTTAAGTGTACCTTTTACCACATCACTATGAAGTTAAATGTCTTCTATAGTAATTGTATAATATTGGCCTTAACCCTTTTGCTTCCTTTGTGGTAAGTTCCCTTGATATTTAGGGAATTAGTTGGACTAATTCCCATATACATGAAGTTAAATCAATTATCTTCTTTTTATTCCACCTTACCCTTTAATTCATGAGCATGATGGCCTTCCCCCCCACACATGGAGCAAACTCCTTTTCCTTTAAAAATATTACAAGGCATTTGTTTTAGAAAATAATATAATGTTTAAAAATTAAACATTCTCTTCTTCCCCTTAACAATTTTTTTCTTTCTCATCATCTTCTTATCTTAATATCCTATAAAACCACAATCCTTTGATATTTATTTCCCTATCATGATAAAATATGACATATATCATAATATTATTATAATGTTTTATATACTAGTTCCCTTTGAAGGATTTCATTAAGCCCAAAATGAATTCAATATTGATCTTTGGATTATGTATATAGTCTGTAGAATGTCTTTCTAACCTTGTAAAGTATGTTTCGTATATAGTAACATTTTCCTCTAACTTATATATTAGACGCAAATATTTTCTCTCTATATCAGCTTATTCTTTAAGAGTAAAATATTTTTTTCCAAGAAAAGTACCTTAAAATTATTTCATTTAATAGTCGTTATTTTCTCTTCATCCTTAATATTTTGAATCAATTGTCACCATTGATCTGTATCCCCTGAGGGGTGATAAACATCTTTGATAACCTTATCCCTTTCATTACTTCTCAATTCAAGAAGTATATTCTCTATGTAACTTATCCATTTCTCAACTATAAATGGATTTGAAGTCCAATTGAATGATTATGGTTTCTGACACATGAAGCAGTTTGAAAATGTTATACCATGTTTTGGATCAGTATAAATGTCAATTCGGTAAGGTTATTGGTAATAACCTTATTCAGTTACCCATATGTAGTTATAATTTCTCTAGCTCCACCTGTAACTCTTTTTTTGATTTATTATTTCACTAAGGAGAATACTACCTATATGGAATACATGAATTGATATAGATTATATTCCCTCTTCTAGGATATATTTCTAGACAATGGAATACACTTTATTAGAAAATAACATTATGAATCCTAACATATAATATTTAATGTACTGAAACACTTAACATAAATTGAAAATTTTATGCATAGCTAATCTCATAATCATAAAAATTGTTTATTTGGGAATATTTTAAAATAAAAAAAATATTTTAAAATATTCCATTATTTTCCATAAATAAATTATGAATTAACCTAATCATATCCACCATGCATTTCAAAATATTGTAATTGGTATCCCAAGACCAACTATTTGTAATTTTATTACATAAATATTCGATGCATTGAATATTAATAAAACATATTATTACATATTTATAATTTTTATTAATTACTATAATGTAATAATTCCCTAGAGTATATGTTTCATTGATAAATCCATAATATTTCCCCACTATGATGAGAACCTTGAATTTCTATGATGATATTATTAATTAATTATTTGTGATTGGAAAACATTCTATGATTGGACAAATAGTACAAAGACTATCATGTCTGAGTACTCGTAAGAAGATTAGGCTTATTCTCATAACGACCACACATGGTAGTCTCCATGACTGGATATTATGAGAGTAGACCCTCTTGTATGAATTGCTCAAGTTTTGGTGTCATTGAATATTATTATCTTTGATCATGTGCGATGGTCCTTAGACTTTAATATTATTATTAATGTTCATTACAACTAATGTACTTAGATGTATTTCAAAAATGATGTAAATAATAGTTTACGTTGGATTTCGATATGTTGGGTGTATCATGAGTGGTATTTCATTACTGGATAATTTGAGGAAGAATTTGTCCCTTCTATATTTATGGAAGATGATATCTCAACCCCTTGATTGGAATGGAACTTTCACCCTAAATTCCTTATCCATTGTGTAATGACATATTTATTTTAGATATTCGAGGATAGATGTATCGAGTATATAGGTTGGGGACATGGATGTGAAACTTACTTGATGAGATATTTATAAAAAACAGATTATATTATATAGTGAGCGTTCATATCTAGTTTCCATTGTTGTGAGAAAAAAATATTTCTCTTGGGTTCCTTGACCCATTGGTAGACAATAATAATGTAATTTATGAAATACCACCAAGTTCCAATGAGAAATAAGCATATAGGTACACACACTAATCATTTTTATTAATCTTGATTAAATTCTATTCAAATTTAATTATTGGAAAAAATATTATTCACAAGATCAAGGTAAATTTTTTTCTAGTATCATTGATCACTAATATTCACAAGGTAATAAATAATTATTTGTTAATTAATAAACAATTTATTTGATTATGTGAATATATATAAAAATATTATTCAGTGGAATTTTAATTAAATATTTATTTAATTTATTGAATATTTTAATAAATATTTATTCTCATGATTGTGATTATAATATTTACTTATGAATAAAATATTTATTCACTTTTCCAATAAATATTGTAGGAGTTCAAACAGATCAAGACCGAGTTCAGTGAAAAATATTAATTAACATGACCATTACATAATATTTTTTATTTTGTAGTTGGTGCACTCTACAACATAATAACAACAACAATAGTAATAATATGTTTCATGGAGTTTACAAATTGTTTTAAATTTTTTTAATGACAACAATGCAGTTAAATAGTATTTTAACCCAATCCCTAACTCTACAAATAGATGGTTAAGTCTATTGTATATTGCATCAAAAAATGATAATAGAGAATTATTGTGAACATTGAATTCTCCCTCAACTCCTCTTTCTCTCTCTCTCTCTCTCTAATAATGAGAGGCACAAGAGAGATTTATTCAAGACTAATGAATGAGGTATCAAGAAAGAACACAAAAGACATTCAATTTGATACACTAGAAATTTATGAAGAAGTGGTGTTTCTAAGAGATCATTTGAGCACATTTGGATCACCTCTAGAGGGATTCTATACTTGGATCCTCACAATGCAATGAAGGATGTCTGGAAGGGTCTTTTCAAATGATCCAAAATCATCAATGAAGAATTTTCCTAAGCTAATGTATTTGTTTATTTCGGTATTAAATGACTTAATTATAAATTTAACATGGAAGATCCTCACTCATGATTTTGGGAAATGATTATTAAAAAAATAATTACTATATCTCTCGCCATCAAATTATAACGTTGCACCTGGAACCATCAAGTGGTATCAGAGTAATCATGTATAAATTTAAAATTATTTATTTTTTTATTGATGTATATACAATCATTGTTGAATTTTCATTTCTTATTATTTTTTTCCTTAATCTGATTTAAATTAACAGTTTTTTAAATAATAATCATATTCATTTAGTCTTTTATTTTCTTAAAGGTTTATGAATAAATAAATAATAACAGGAGATTTCATCAGGAAGTGCCAAATCTATGGATGGTAAACCTTGGTTACACGGTGTATAGCCAAGGTAGACTCTAAATACCCATGCACATTATAACTAGATGCATTGAACATTTAATTACACATAATTCATTTATTGAACACTGTATGTTGACAATGCAAACCTGACACACGAAATGCAGATACATGGCCTATAGCTTGCATATACATGCTATGTAGTCTGGCTGAGTTAACAAACTTATACCCTAAGAATGTGACTCTCTTATATAAATCGACTATGGTACAAGGCTTGTAGTAAGAATATAAACCCCTTGTAGTCCCAAATTAAAGGAAAAAAGTTAAAAAAGACATTAAATTAAAAATTATAGCATTAAATACTTATGTAATTGATTGGAACACTAATTTCTGTTTGAAAATTTAATAATGGTTTTAAATATAATTAAGTTCTCAATTAATTTTTGTAATTAATATTACATTATTGGTTCTATAATTTATTTACCATGAATTCCATAAATGATTGTTATCTCCAATTAATATTGGAAGATCATTAAGATGAAATGGAATTAATTAAATAATGAATGAACTAATTAATTAATTAAAGCTTTTTATCTTAACAATAAATAATAGATAAGGAAATGAATTTTATGCAGTTACCTTTTCATATTCCTTACATTTATGACCGATACTGATCTTGACCTAGACCTATGTATATTTTTTCATTTATTTTAATTTAATATACTTCATGGGTTTGAAATTATTTAATATTAAATTAAATTATTATCTCGAATTCATCCCTACCACCATTATTATGGAAGACCTACATGTCCATGGATATTTATGTAATCCCATTTAACCAATCCACATTTTCCCTTCACCTGCTTGTGAGTAATAAATACATGTAATTAATGGAGCATCCCAAGGCACATAAAGGGGGTTTAATGTAGAGACTCGTACTTGATGTACATGGAAATTACATTAATTTTTCAGAATACTTAATACATAACAAAAACAAAGACACATGGACCGTAATAGTTTAGTGTCTTTGGAAACTCAGAAAAATAATCTTCTAATCCTGGTGAAAGATCTTCAACATCTCCCATGAAGATCTTCCCCTTTTGTTTTCTTACCTAAAACCACTATTTATATCCTGGGGAAAAGAAAACATAAAAATGAGGAGCTAAAATGCTCAGTAAGGGTAAACATAGAGAAAATAAAACAATCCATAAACATTTGAATGAAAAAACTTGAACATAAAATATAAACATCAAAATCTTGAGCAAAGACATAAATCTGAGAAGTACGTAAGGCATATATCATAAACAAACATCAATCATGATAAAATAGCATTGGAATAAAACATGTAATTATGGAAAACCATTAATCACATGATATGATTTCCATAGATTCTAGGGAATTGCTTCCAAGACCATCTTAGTGGACAAAGTCCCTTTTTGAATCGAGTTCACTCCCCATTTTGGTCCTGTATCACTAAACCAGATTAACTTACTATTCCAGCCATGTCTATCTCATGAGATATAAATCTTTACCCAATACATTGGAGGTAGATAAAGTACCCACCCATCTCATAATGAAATCAATCTTTTGTGTGCCAAAAAATAAACATACATCATTCATAATAACCCAACAAATAAAATGGGTTTCATAAACATCATCCCATCATAACATGATCCATATAAAAGAAATGGATATCATTTAATCATAAGGAAAATAAAACCATTTAAATAACAGATAAATTATACTTGAAACATAAATATACTTAAAAATGTCATCTTAGATGGAAAATAGTTTTGATAAAACACTTGAAATGAATTCTTGAGGAAAATATCCTTTCTTCTTCAAAATCATTTTCTTTTCTCAAAATTCAATGAAATTTTAAATGAAAAGCATTTTGTTGAAAATAATCATGAAATATTGTAGAGGAATCTTCATTAAAATTAGGCATCATGAAACTGTAAAAACCTGTTCATGCCATATATGTTAAAAAAACATTCTCCTCGTACTTTTGTCAGAAAAGTCAAAAAGTACCTCGTATGGTAAAAAAACAGGAACATTCCTTACATACCATGCAGTAAAAGTAAAAATGGGTAAAAATTAATTTAAAAATTCATGAAACCATTTTTATAAAATAGGGACATGGATGATAAAAATAACCTCAGTAAATACTTACGAATAAATAATCTCGGATAAGAATGAGATTGTAACAGTTATCCCTTACCTTTGGTCCGATATGCATCATACGTATCCAAAACTCCTATATAATGATTTAAATAATGTCATTTACTTATTAAAGAATCATATTCATTTTTATGATATCATATATGTCTCACTGATGACTTTATATTACTCGTTGTTTTGTAAATTCCATGTTAAATCAGCATTTGAGGTAAAATCATTTTATTTATCGTACGTGTTTCGACTTGTTGTTCTAGATATTATTATTACTTATATAATGATTTAATTACTTACAGAATTTAAATCATGATTTATATATCATATACATTCAATATATGCATATATATAATAGACAGATAAATGAAATGAAATACACCGTTCATGGAGACGGTATCCCATAGGTACGCATGAACGCTGTTTTCCTTTCCTTATTGACTTGAATGGAAGTAAGTAGATGACACAAACACACACACATATATATATATATATAAATCCAGTAGATTTATCATGTCATATATTTCATTATTAATTCATTATATATACTTTATAATCATTCTTTAGTGGTTAACATGGAGAATGAATCTCATCGCATCGTGGAGACGGTAATCTGTACGTACGCACGAGCGATGATATCGTTCCCATAATTTTTCAATTGAATTGGATTAGATGATATAATATCTTAGAATCATTATGATGTTATAATAACTATACATATTTATTCTTTACACCATTATACTCATCCAAGTAAGGTGGTGGTGGAAAAACAGATTACACCACGGTGTAGAGACGGTATTCCATATGTACGCACGCGCAGTAATTTCTTTTTCCATAGGATGGATAGAAGGTGAAATGGGGTTGTTCAATTTTAATAATAGCATATCATTATATTAGTGATACTGATGTTATTAATTTATAATGAAACAACTAATTAATAAGAAGTTGAAGAAGAAAGAAACTTGAAAGAATCGGTAGAAGAGATTACCTCTTCTTTGATGCACCTATTTTATGCTTCCTATTAATGCACTAGATTTGGTCTTTTGAGGAGTCCAGAAACTATATAATGTTTCTAGGGAAGTTGATATGGGAAATGGTCCGGGGATGGTTGAGCATGAAGGCTCAAAAATGTGTAAAGAGAAGAGGTAGGAGGTGCTCTTTTATAAGGGAGGAGAGGGTCACCTTACGAAAAACATAAAATATTATTTTATAATAAAGTCATATTCAGTTTATAATAGCTGCAAATTGATTTATTTATAATATAATGTGGGTATGGGTCGAAATCCACTCAACCAATAGGTTTTAGACAAGTTTAGGTTATATTTTAACCTTATCATATAGATTTAACTCTAAGTTAAATAATTTATCCTTTACCGTGTCTTCTTGTTTTCTTACACTATATAGTTAATAAACTTACCATAAAAAGCCAAAAGAACCCCAAGTGGTTAATTATTAATATATATAACCTTATATAAGTCATTTTTCAAAAATTTAGATTTTTAGGAATAGAATATCAATTAATAATATAATATTTGTTTTAAAAACCATTTTATGTCAATTTTGACACTATTTGGTAATTGATTTTTGTGAAAATCATAACAACAAGATTAGTTCGAACAGTGATAATTGAAGCAATAATAGCATGTCATATTAACCTATAAAATTAGTGGAATTCATAGAAAGTCTCAAATTACATTTATTTGGATATCAATTTTGTTAATATTTCATTAATAAGGTAATTACGACATCATCCTTGTGTCATAAATAATTTAAATAATTTAATGTCTAAAAATTATAAATAAAATACCATTATGTGTGAAATATTTTTATATTTCTAATGAAAATTTATAGTCGATTTTATCTTATATATAACCCTATATTAAAAAGGTTTTAGTTATTAAACTTTGATTTTAACTTTTTTAACTCTTCTTTGAATTAAATAATAATATATGTCCTAATCTAATCCAAGTAGACCTTAATGATAATATTATATTCCTAAGGTTGTTTTTGGTCAAATTATACTTATCCAATAGAATTAGGACATGTGTTAGGGTAATAATAATATCATTGTTATCCTTAATTACCCTATTTACTTTTAACTGTGGTAAATAAAAGTAAAAAGTTACTATTCACCAAAAATAATTTTTATCTTATTGAACCACATTTTACTCCTTGATATTCACCATTTCTCTCGGAGTTTTGAAATTCCACTCATAGAAGCAGTAAAATTATGATTTATATAAATTCCCAAATTCTCCTAGGAGGTGGGTAGAAGACGGTATAAATTCAATAAACTTTTTATATATCTAAAACTATTATAAAATGAATCCAATGAATTACATTGAAATTATATAGTTATTATGTATCTATTTTGACATAAAATAAATTTAAATAAAATAAATTATTATTTAAATAAAAATTCTGTTTGAACCAATAACTCATTGTTTTTCACTATTAATCAAAAATTGAAAGTTTTTCAGAAAAATTCCAAAAATTCACCCTAGGCTAATTTTGATATTCCGAATCAAAAAATGAAGTCCATTTTGAAAGATAAAATTTATAAAATTTCAAAAAGTGGGTATTACTATTCATAACAGCTAGTTTACATAATATTTTAATAACATATCGTTGTTTAGTGAAACTCGATATTGCGTACAACACATGCTATCGTGGAAGGTCACGATTGCGTGTAATGCAAGCCAAGTTAGGGTTGCGTGTAGTGCAAGATTACTTTGTTGTTTCGTATAATAGAATCTAACCATATTTCATTTATACATTGA
Organism: Viscum album; assembly: GCA_963277665.1. Classification (NCBI taxonomy): domain Eukaryota; kingdom Viridiplantae; phylum Streptophyta; class Magnoliopsida; order Santalales; family Viscaceae; genus Viscum; species Viscum album. The sequence goes on from OY728154.1 coordinate 115,546,960, forward strand.
ATATATATATATATATATATACACTCAATGTTGCATAGAATAAATTCTATCAAATGAACTTGAAATTGTGTGTAACACGATCCAAGATTAGTGTTGCGTATACTGCAAGCTAATACGATGTTTGTTATAGTGCAAGATAATCTTGGTGTAGTGTACAACAGAATATATGAAAGGAATTAAAAAGAATATATCTTATAAAACCTCGAGGTGTTACATTTTACCACCCTTAAAATGAATTTCTCCCTTGAAATTCATCGGTGTTATAAATGGTTTACTACTTAAAAGTTTCTTTCATAGAAACCCACATCGTAAAAAGGAATACTAAAACTTAATTTTAAAAACTAATGTATAAAATGTAACGATTACCCAAATGAAATTATCCCTGGGTTTCCACATAGGAGAACATATGTGAAATTATGGATATAGAAGAGAAATATAACCGTGAAGTTTTGATGGAGAGTGGTAGAGAACATGGCTTTGAAAAAGCCAACAATCACAAAGCCAAAAATTTGTGATGATCTAAGGTACCATCTGATTTATCAAATAAGAGAGTACTAGGACAACATTTTTCATTTTCAAGATCATTTCCCTAATGTTGATGAATTTTTATGTAAGGATAAATACTTACTTGATTTCAGTGTTATATCATTGTAGGTCATTCCATGAAAAATTTTCAATTTATATCTATTTAAAAAAATGAAGTTGAATTTGTCATTCATGAAGTGTTAGCAGATTATGCGATAGAATGATAAGTCATCCCATCTGTTTCTATCACAAAAAGGTTAGAATAAGTTATTAAATATACATAAGTCCATCTATGGTGAGATTAATCATATATGATTCCCAAAATGGACTTATACTTCATCTAGCATACTGCTAAATAAAACAAAACTAGTTTCTACTAACAAGGGACATTCTGTAGTCCAGAGGTAGGTGATAAAGGCATGTTGCACTTCGGATGTAGGTTCGATTCCTGCAACCTTGTCTGACGCGATGGGTTGTCGCCCGTTCTGCAGGTTGTCCATTTTCTAAAACTATATTATTATAACATCCCATCAATAATATTGAAAAAATTTCTAGCCTTAAACAATACTAACTTCTGTCCAACATAATCCATTCCCATCTTTAGGCTTATCCAAAATACTTCTGTCCTAGCTCATAGTATAAAGAAAACAATTACTAGAAATTTCATTTACCAAGAATTTGAATACCATCATTTATCCCCCATATATCATACGATATATCTTTTTGGCCACATTCAAAACCTGTTAATACGTTAATCATGTATTCTCTTGAAAAATGAATACCCATTGAACTTTAGTGAAAACATGAATGCTGTCAAAAGTTAACTCTTTCCACATACCAAAATCCCAAAATTTCTATATACTCAAACCATGATATATATTTGTCCTTATATCAGCCATGATCTCATTTCATTTTCCCTTTATCCCTTCATTATGTGTATATCATCTTTTTTCCCAAAATATTTCAATAACTTCTCATGGTTACCGGTACCATATAATTATTAAAAACCAATACATAGATATTCTAAAATTCCATGATACCATAAATGAGATTCCATGATACTATTTTGAAATCCCATTACATAAACACTTAATCATTCCCTAACATCATTGTTATACTCGACATCACAAATAGTGATCACATGTGACATCTCTTTGTACTTATCCTTAAGAGGTTTCTCACATCGATCATCAATTACCCTTGGATTAGGGCATTGATTAGCATAATGCCCCATTTCCTTGCACTTGAAGCACTGAAGTGTTGGTGGAGCGTTCTCTGTTGTCTTTTCTCTATTCACATCATTAGAAAAAAAATTCCCATTACATCGGCACTCAACTGCTCGATGACCTTATTTTCCACACTTGAATCATATTCTAGTACCTTTTAGACAATCTCCACCATGCTTCTTTCCACACTTTGAGCATAAATAAACATTCACCTTTTTTTCACCATTGTTCTGAGATTTTTCTTTGAACTCCATCTTTCATTTCATGTCAAAACCATGAGATGGATATGTAACACCAACTTCCAGTTCTACCTTGATAGCACACTGCACAATTTCTTCATAGGTACTGAAGTCTCTTATATATAATTCCCTAGAAGACTTGGTTTTAAGCCACTGATGAATTGATCAACTTCACTTTTAGGTTGGATAATAAACCCAGACACATACCTTGCAAGCCTTGTAAAATTTGATTGGTATATACCAACAGATTCATCATCCTTTTTCTTATGCTCATGGAACTCCTTTTCCATCTTTTTTTGAAGAATACAAGGGAGGTACTTATTGAAAAATAAGTTCTTGAACTCATCCCATTCCATGGATTCAATTTTATCTTGGGGCTTTGTATTCTTAATTAGAGTCCACTAATGGTCTGCTTCACCTTCTAACCGGTAAACAAACAAAATTACTTTTTCATGTTCTGAACATCGAAGTATATAAAATATCTTTTCAAGGGTACTAATCCATTTTTCAGAAACAAGTGGATCAGAAGACCCACTGAAAGAAGTTGGATGTTGCCTCATGAAGGACTCAATAGAATATTATTCCATTCTCTGCTCATTTTGAAGTCCAGAATGATTCATAGCTTGTGTAAATATTGCAATAAGATTTTGCACTCCATCTCCCATAACATTGGTTTGATCAGAAGTAAAATCATTGCACTGTCCATTACATTGATCAACACAGTTCCTTCGGGTTCCAGCCATCTTATAAAACCCAAAAAGAATAGTGTGAGAGGAAAAAATCATGCTAGGGAAAAAAACATAATAAAGGGGGAGTACCTTCAATATCTAACATCTTAGGTTTAATTCTAATATTGTTACTATAATTCTAGGACTATAACCTATACTAATACTTAACCTTAGGGACATACCTAGACATATCTTAGAAATATCTCTAGGGATCTCACTAATGTTTTCGCATCCTAGATTCCTAAGGTTAAATAAACCATTCCTCTAATACCAACTATAGAGGCCCATACTTGATGTACATGGAAATTAAATTACTTTTGCAGAATACTTAATACATAACCAAAACAAACACACAAGGACCGTAACATTTTAGTGTCATTGGAAACTCAGAAAAATAATCTTCTAATCATGGTGAAAGATCTTCAACATCTCCCATAATGATCTTCCCATTTTATTTTCTTACCTAAAACCTTTCTTTATATCTTGGGGAAAAGAAAACATAAAAAGGATGATCTCAAATGCTCAGTAATGGTAAACATAAAGAAAATAAAACAATCCATAAACATTTGAATACAAAAACATGAACATAAAATCTAAACATCAAAATCTTGAGCAAAGACATAAATCTTGGAAGTACCTAAGGCATATATCATAAAGTAACATAAATCATGATAAAATAGCATGGGAATAAAACATGTAATTGTGTAAAACCATTAGGCACATGATATGATTTCCATAGTAGAAAAGGAATTGCTACCAAGACCATCTTAGTGGACATAATCTATTTCGGAATCGAGTTCACTCCTCGTTCCAGTCCTGTATCACTGAACTAGATTAACTTACCATTCCAACCATGTCTATCTCATAAGATATAAATATTTACCCAATGCATTTGATGGAGATATAGTTCCCACCCATCTCATAATGAAATCAATCTTTCGTGTGCCACAAAAATAATTAAATCAATCTTTTGTGTGCCACAAAATAAACATACATCATTCATAATAACCCAAAAAATAAAATGGGTTTCATAAACATCATCCCATCATAACATAATCCATATGAAAGAAATGGAAATCATTTCATAAAAATAAAAATCAATCCATGTAAATAATAGATACAATTTACTTGAAACATAAAAATACTTAATAATGTCATCTTATATGGAAAATAGTTTTGATAAAACACTTGAAATGAATTCTTGAGGGAAATATCCTTTCTTCTTCAAAATCATTTTATTTTCTCAAAATTACATGAAATTTTAAAAGAAAATCATTTTTTTGAAAATAATCATGAAATATTGTAGAGGAAGATTCCTGAAAATTAGGCGTTACAAAACCGTAAAAATCCGCTCATGCCATATAAGTTAAAACAATTCTCCTCGTACTTTTTTCGGAAGAGTCAAAAAGTACCTCGTATGGTAAACAAAATAAATATTACTTACATACCATGTAGTAAAAGTAAAAAATGGGTAAAAAGTACTTTAAAAATACATGAAACAATTTTTATAAAATAGGGACATGGATGATAAATATAACCCTAGTAAATACTTACGAATAAACAATCTAGGATAAGAACAAGATTGGAACAGTTATCCCTTACCTTAGGCGTGATATGATTCATATATATCCAAACCTCATGTATAATGATTTAAATAATGTCATTGACTTATTATAGAATCATATTCATTGTTATGATATCATATATGGTTCACTTATGACTTTATATGACCCGTTCTTTTGTAAATTCCATGTTAAATTAGCGTTTTGGGTAAAATCATTTTATTTATCATATGTGTTTGAATTTGTTGTTCCTGATATTATTATTACTCATATCATGATTTAATTACATCCAGAAAATAAATAATTATTTATATATCATATATATTCAGTATATATATATAATATATTGATAAATGAAATGAAATACACCGTTCATAGAGACGGTAGGCCGTATGTACGCATGAATGCTGTTTTCCTTTCCTTATTGACTTGAATTGAAGTAAGTAGATGACAGATATATATATATATACATAAATCCAGTAGCTGTATAATGCCATATATTTCATTATTAATTCATTATATATACATTATAATAATTCTTGTGTGGTTAACATGGAGAATGAATCTCATCACATCGTGGAGACGGTAATCCGTACGTACGCACGAGCGATGATATCATTACCCTAATTATTGAATTGAATTGGAGTAGATGATATAATATCTCATAATTAGTATGATGTTATAATAACTATACATATTTATTATTTACACCATTATACCCATCCAAGTAAGGTGGTGGTGGAAAAATAGATTACACCACAGCGTGGAGACGGTATTCCGTACGTACGCACGCGTAGTGATTTCATTTTCCATAGAATGGATAGAAGGTGAAATGGGATTGTTTCATATTTATAATAACATATAAATATATTATAGATACTTATGTTTTTAATTTATAATTAAACAATTAATGAAGAAGAAGTTGAAGAAGAAAGAAACTTGAAAGAATCGGTAGAAGAGAATACATCTTCTTCGACACCCCTCTTTTAAGCTTCCTAAAATAGAACTAGAGTTGGTCTTTTGAGGATACCAGAACCTATATAATATTTCTAGGTAAGTTTATAAGGAAAATGGGCAGAGTTTGGCCGAGCATGAAGGCTCCAAATTGTATAAAGAGAAGAGGGAGGAGGTTCCCTTTTATAAGGGAGGAGAGGGGCACCTTAGGAAAAACTTAAAATATTATTTTATAATAAAGTAATATTCGGTTTATAATAGCTCAAAATTGATTTATTTAGAAGCTAAAGTGGGTATGGGTCTAAATACTCTCAAAAAATAGGTTTTAGAAAAGTTTAGGTTACTATTTGAGCCTGATCATTTAGATTTAACTCTAATTTAAATAATTTAACCTTTACCGTGTCTTCTTGTTTTCTTAAACAATATATTTAATAAACTTACTATAACAAGCTAAAAGAACCCCAAGTGGTTCATTATTAATATATATAACCTTATCTAAGTCATTTTTCTAAGCCTTAGATTTTTAGAAAAAGAATATCAATTAATAATATAATTTTTTAAAAAATAAATTTATGTCAATTTTGACACTATTTGGTAATTGATTTTAGTGAAAATTATAACAGAATGATTAGTTCGAAAAATGTTAATTTAATCAAAAATAACATGTCATATGAACCTATAAAATTAATTGGAATTCCTAAAAAGTCTCAAATTACATTTATTTGGATATCAATTATGTTAATATTTCATTAATAAGTTAATTACTGCATCATCATTGTATCATAAATAAATTAAACTATTTAAAGTATAAACATTATAAATAATATACTATTATGTATGAAATATTTTTATCTTTCTAATGAATATTTATATTTGAAATTATCTAATTTATAACCATATATTAAAAATGTTTTAGTTATTAAACTTTTTTAACTCTTCATTTAATTAAATAATAATAAATGTCTTAATCTAATCCATGTGGACCTAAATGATAATATTATATTCCTAAGTTTGTTTTTAGTCGAATTATACTTATACAATAGAATTAGGACATGTGTTAGGGAAATAATAATATCATTTTTACCCTTAATTACCCTATTTACTTTTAACCGTGGTAAATAAAAGTGAAAAGTTACAATTCACCAAAAATTATTTTTATCTTATTGAACCAAATTTTACCCCTTGATATTAACCGTTTCTCTCGGATTTTCAAAATTCCACTCACAGAATCGGTAAAATTAAGATTTATGTAAATATGCAAATGCTCCTAGGAGGTGGGTAAAAAATGGTATAAATTCAATAAAATTTTTATATATCTAAAACTATTATAAAATGACTCCAATGAATTACATTGAACTTATACGGTTATTATGTATCTATTTTGACATAAAATAAATTTAAATAAAATAAATTATTATTTAAATAAAAATTTGGTTTTAACCAATAACTCAGTGTTTTTCACTATTCATCAAAAATTGAAAGTTTTTAGAAAAATACCAAAAATTAACCCTAGGATAATTTTGCTATTCTGAATCCAAAAACAAAGTCCATTTTGAAATATAAAATTTATAAAATTTCAAAAAGTGGGTATTACTATTAATAATGGCTAGTTTACATAATATTTTAATAACATATTGTTGTTTAGTGAAACTCCGTATTGCGTACAACACATGCTATCGTGGAAGGTCATAATTAAGTGTAATGCAAGCCAAGTTAGGGTTGTGTGTAATTCAAGCCAAGTCAGGGTTGCATGTAGTGAAAGATTCCTTTATTGTTGGGTATAATAGAATCTAACCATATTTCATTTATACATTGAATAAATATATATATATATATACACACTCAATGATGTGTAGAATAACTTCTATCAAGCGAACTTGAAATTGTGTGTAACATGATCCAATATTTGTTTTGCGTATACAGCAAGCTAATACGGTGTTGCGTATAGCGCAAGATATTCTTGGTGTAGCGTACAATAGAAGATATGAAAGAAATTAAAATGAATATATCTTATAAAATCTCAGGGTGTTACATTAAATATGGAACCATTATGATACCAACTCATTAATACATAGATATACATGTTGAATATTTTAACTCATTCCACATCTTGAAAATTGAGTTATTTCCCAATGTTATAGGTTGATTTAATTCCCTCTCATTAAACCAATTTTTAGATTTGATCATGATCATGTCATTTACTTAATATAATTATTTCTATATATGAAATATTTATTTTTTGTATGGAAGACCTCATCCACATAAATGAATGAATTAATATGAAAAAAAGTAAATTAAATAAAAGAGTTGTTCTTAAATGCATTATCCAACAAGGTTAATTAATTTGGAAACATCCACTTAATATTAACAAGACATATAATGTTTAAAACAAGATGATATTTTTGAATAAATTAATTAAAATACCTCAACCTAATATTAAGTCATACTAAGTCTTCCATTAAATGATTTGAAATGAAACCATTGAACTATGTTTAGTAAATATCCAAATTATGGACACTTAATTTTATTAGGGAGTTCTCATGATATTGTTGTGTTGACTTAACCAAACATGTAATGAGTTTAATGGATAGAGTCTTTTCAATATAATTTTTGAGGAAAGTGTTAAAGAAATCCATTTTATGATTTCAACATATGGGAAGCCACTAAATAGATCAAGGAGAAGAAAACCTATAGTTGGAAATAACACTTACCTAAATTACATTATTATGGTTTTCATGGAAAAATTATAGATCATCATGAAAATTAATGGGGATCATGGACACTAAAATTTCATAGCTACTAGACATTTTGATTTCAATGGTGAGGGCTGTTGGGACTTTAAAAAATTGTGGTAGATTTAATAAAATTAATTTATTTATTTTTTAATTCTCACATAATTTGTAATATAGAAAAATAAAAATGATATTATCTTTTAATTGTGGAATAAAATAAAAAATTCTCATCATACACACAATCCATATGATCAATCTTGGAGAATAAAAACCTCCTAATTAGAAGTAACTACAAGAAGTGGTTTAGACACCTTCGAGTTGTGCTATGACATGAATGGAAATCATATGTTCTAGAATGATCAATGCCTAATCCACCCTCTAAAGAGGCAAGTGATGAAGAGTTACTTTTCTATGAAAAATATTTGAGTGGTGTTGTCAACATTATGTGTTTGATGCCTTCATCAATGTCTAGTGAACTAATAAATTATCAGAAAAACAAGGATGTGTATAGAATGCTTTATAACCTATGTCATCTTTAATAGGAGAGAGCTAGAATGGAACAATTTTCGACCTCCAAGGTGATCTTTCATAGGAAGCTTGGAGAGTGTTCCCCAGCTAGGCCTCATGTAGTGAAGCTCATTTTATAAATTGTGGGATTTGAGGATCAAGGGTTTAAACTCACAAATAAACTAGGCATTGATCTCATTCATGCATAACTCCATTAGATATTATCTATATTTTTTTTGAAATTTAATATGAACAACCTTGATAAGTCTCTTAAAACCATCAAACTCATCTTCACTAAGTAAATAAAGATACAAATCAAGAAACTCCTTCAGTACTTACGGAGAACAAACAGAATGGGAAAGTAAAGATCTCTAAGTTCTAAGATTCTTTATACCATTACAGGTAGAGGAGTATCAGGGGTAAATCAGGGGAACAACATTTTGTCTCTTTCCCATGTAGTAAGAAGTTCCATTGTAATAAAAACAACAACCATAAGAAGAATGAAGGGGAATTTTCAGATGAATTAGTTATCGATTACAATTTATATATTTCTAAAAATAGGGTATTAGATACATCATAAGGTGATCACATATGAATTAAAAAAATAACCTAGTTTATTAAGAAATATTGATGGAGGAGAGTTAGATCTACAACAATCCAATGGAGATAAACTTACTATTGTAGCTGTCAGGGACTACATCATCACATTACCAACCAGAATGATCTTGGTTTTGAAGGGTCTTATGTATGTTCCTTAAATTAAAATAACATTATTTCCATATGTAGAAAAGATATGGATGCATTTATTTTAATATTTGGGAAAAAAATTTCTTCTTTTATAAAGATATCATTTTATGGTTGGGAAAATTTAAATAAGGGTCTTTATCTTGAGGAGTACAAAAAACAAGTAATGGAAATCGATATTAATGTTACATAACATGACACAAAACACACCCAACATTGGAATCACCAACTTGGTATTGTAAATGAAAATTTATTGAATAAATTACATCAATATGGATATTTATTTTATTTTTAATTAAAACAACATGGTGTAAGTAACACATATTTTAAGAAAAAATCACCAAATACCCATTTAGTAGGAAATGTGAAAGGGATAAAGAGATTCCTGAATTAGTTAATGAATATGTGCATGGACCATATCATATTGTTGAAAGTGATGGTACTCATACTTCATATCTTTTAATGATAATTTTAAATGATATGGATATTTATACTTAAGGGTTTATAAGTAAGTTTATTTTGATAAATTCAAAGAATACAAGAATGAATTCATGAACTATCTTGGAAGGAAGATTAAGAAACTCCAATCAAACCATGGTGTAGAATATCTTAATCAAGACTTATTTTATTATATATGAGAGTTTTGGATATTGTATCAACTCACTCCTCCTTATACACCTCATTTATGGGTTTAATCATAATTATGAACCCCACCTTGTTGGATATGTTATAATCAATTACGAGTCATGTGGGTCATGAATTATCCTTTTCAGGTATGTGTTACAAATTGTAGCTTATATACTAAACCAAGTTCCAACTAAAGAAACATATGGTATACCATAACAATTATGTAATGAAAAGAGTCCCATGTTTTATAACTTATATGTGTGGGGCTACAAATCATTTTTCAAGGCTTATTTACATAACAAGTTATCACCCTGAGGCACAAAGTGTATCCTTATAGGATATACTAAAGGAACAAAAGGATAATACCTATGAAATCATGAAGAAAAAGGTTGTGGTTAATATAAGTAGAATATTTATTGAGGTGGATTTTATCTCTAAAAGAGATAGTGGGGGAGTGAAAGACTTCGATAAAGACCACACTCAAGATATAAAAGAGTTGGAACCGAATAAAACTCCACAAATACCTCTTGAATAATTAATTGTTTCAGAGACTCAATTACTACATAATAGTAATAGAGAATTTAGAGAACTAGAATGGTATGGTTTCCAAGTCATGAAGTATGGTGACTAATTATAAGTTGACAATAATGATCATCTAACGAACAAGAAAGAGTAGGTGGGATTGATGTTTCCATGTTATAAGATGCCTTGAATTATGAAATGGATTACATGTAATAAAAACATGTTTTTATTTTTTGGACCCTCCATTATATAATTTCGGTTGGTTGCAAAAGGGTATTCAAGAAGAAACTAGACATGGAAGGACAAGTTAGCACCTATAAGGCATGAATCATGGTGAATGGGTCAAAACAGTGTTAATGCATTGGATATGATAAAAACTTTTCACCAGTTCCAATGTCTAAATATATCATATGTCTACATGAGATTGGTTATTTCCATGATTATGAGATTTTTAAAATGGATTTTAAAAAAGCCTTCCTTAATAAGAACCTTCAAGAAGATGTCTATATGTCACAACCCAAAGGGTTTTTGACTCCAAAGGATGAAAACAAAGTATGAAAGTGTAAAATTTCCATTTATATATTGAAGAAAGAATAAAAGTCATCAAAAAATCATTTTAATGAAGCCATAATGGAATTTGGTTTCATAATGAACGAATGTGAGATGTGTGTCTATAAATGGTTTAACAACATTGTAGTTGTTTTCTTAATAGTTTATATTGATGACATGTTACTCATTAGAAATGAAATACTAGTCTTTTAATCTCTTAAGGTATGGTTGAATAAATTATTTTATATAAAGGGATTGGGGGAGGAAGTATATATTCTTGGGATCAAGATTAATAGTGATATATCCAATAATTCTATCCTCCTAAGTCAAAGAACATATATTGACAAGATAATGATAAAATACGGTATGGAACAATCAAAGAGGGGATTGTTTCCAGCATCTCATTGAATTCATCTATCCATGAAAATGTTTCCTCAGAGACCTAATGAATGAAAAATAACATAAAAGATTCCATTAACATTAGTGATCGGTTCAGTCATGTATGATATTTCATGTACTAGGATAGAAGGCATCTATGCTTTAAGGATTGTAGGAGGACATCAAGCTGATATAGGTGACCTCCATTTGATGTAAGTTAAGACAATCCTTAAGTATCTAAGGATTAATTAGGATATATTTCTAGTTTTTGGAGGATATGAGGAACTAGTCATTAGGGGATATTCATACGATTGTCTCTGAACTAATCAATATGACACGATGTCACAAATGGGATACATCTTCATTTTGAATAGAGGTGTTGTGAGCTGGAAGAGTTCAAAGTAGGTTGTGGATTTAGATTCTACAATAGAGTATGAGTATATTGTGGATTATTTTGATGCTAAAGAAGAATTATGGATGTGAAAATTTTTCTAGAAAATTAACGTGGTACATATCAGTAATGATTATTTCACAATCTATTATGATAATATTACAGTGGTGGTTATTGGAAAAGAGACAAGGTCACAACAGCAGATGAAGAGAACACTTCAAAATTATCATATCTTGAATGATTTTTCTCATAGAGGTGAACTTGTGGTGAGAAGTATGTTCACAAAAGAAAAATTTGAAGACCCCTTAACCTAAGACTAGATTTATAAAAAAAACTAACTATGAGGTGAGGTTTAATGGATTGGAGGACATAGGGAGTTGTCTCTAGTTGATGTTGGATTTTTTTGGAGTTGGTGTCCTAAGACCAACTGTTTGAACTTTGATTATATGTATATTTGATGTATTGAATATTAATAAGAATTATTATTATATATTGATCATTTTTATGCATGACTGTAATATATTCATATCCTAGAGTATAACACACATTGAAATGGTCATAATAGTTCCTCAGTGTGATGATAACCTTGACGTGCTATGTAGATATTCTTAAATAATGTTCTATAGATGGATAAGGTAATATGAAGTGACCCGTAGTACATAGACTACCATGTGTGAGTACTCATTTGTAAATGAGACTTCTTCTCATGAATTTCAAACATTGTAATCCCCAAGATGTAGATTATGAGAATAGAACCACCAGTAGGAAGTTCACAATGTTTGGGTGTAATCAAATAATCATATCTATGAGCATTTATTGATGGTCCTTATACTATAATACTATTTTTAACTCATCTTACAACACATGTACTTAGATTTATTTTATAAACCATGATGATAATATTTCTTATTGCAGATGGATATGTTGGGTGCATCATGAGTGACATATCATTAATGGAAAAGTCTAGGAAGGATTTGTCCCTTCCATCTTTATGGAAGTTGATACATTGACCCTTTGATTGGAATGGAACCATTGTCCAAAATTCCATGGCCATAGTGTAATGATGTGTTTTTTATATAATCAAATAAATATATATATATCTTATATGTTGGTGACATAAATCTGAAATGTGCTTAATGATATATTGAGACAAAGGGATTATATTACATAGTGATCATTTGTATTTGGTTGTATTGAAACCTTAAGTTCATTATATTGGGTACATTGATCCATTGCAAGATAGTAACCTTGGACATTAGGAAGGCCACCCTAATTTAAATGAGAAACTGTTACTCCCAAATATTGTATAATATGTATCTTCTTAAATTTAATTTATTTGATAAGAATAGGTTATACATAACACCAAGCTTAAATGAATAATGATATACAATTAAATATCATTATTTTAAATTAAACATTATAACCTAACAATTAAATTGAATTGAATGAATAGTATTAAAATATTATACATTATATTTTTAATAAAATGTTTTTACATTCGTCCATATTATTTTATAGGTATAATATTAGAATAAATCCAATTTTACATATAAAAATAATATTTTTTCTAAACATAGTTTTATAACCTTTTAATTGTGAATGTGATTTAAAAGTAAATTTTTATTATTTTATAAATTATATTGTACAATAAAAACATTATTTTTGAAATCTTAATAACACAATTTACTTTGGTTAATTTTTTGGAATTTTTATGATTAGTTTCTTTTTTTGATGAATAGTAATTTGACCATTGGAATAATAATGTGACCGTTATGAATAGTAATGTGGCAATTAGAACAATAAATTTACCTATAAATGTATAAATAAAATTTAGGATTGTTCAAAACGGTAATATTATATAATTATATCATAGTATATGTAAATAAATGTTTTAGAAATTATTAATTAAGTGTAAATATTTTTATAAAACCTAATTTGTTTATATTGAATTTTATAATTAATCTAATAATTTAAAATAAATTTTCCTTCCATAAAATTTATTCAAAAATTAATACTTTATATTATTAATATTATAAGATAATTTTATGATACCTTAATTATTTTTTCAATTTGTTATAAAATTATCATAATTTTAAATTTGATATTTTTCCATGTTAATGATGATTTTAATTAAAAATTTAATTTCTCATATTTACAAAATTATTCTCATAAAATGGGTTTCATTTTTTAATTTTACACATCAAAAAATGGTTATTTTGAATTTTTGGGAATTTTCTGAAATAGTTGAATTTTTATCGAATAGAGAAATACTGTAATATACGATATATATAAATTTTAAATTAAATACACAATTCCGTAGGTCATGAATGATTTAAAAACCATAATATTGAACTTCCCATAATTATTTTATTTTTTTTGATAATTCATAAACTATTCATAGTCTTGATCCAAAATAATAAACAAATTAATAAAATATTCACAAAACACACCTCTCATCCACTATAAATACCACCCCTCACCACCTCCTCTCCTCACACTTTCCAAGATTTGATATTTGTAAAATTTCTACCCAATAATCTTACCAATACCCTCCCCTTCATCTAGAATCCATTTTCTTCAAAAAAAACATCCCAAACCAATCCTCTTAAGGAGCTTCTTAAGGAGGAGAATTCAAAAAGTGAAAATCGTTTTTCTTTTCTTTTAGTTTATTTTTCATTTACTTTATTTTATTATCCTCCAATCCCCTTCCATATCCAAAGTGACATGATAACTGTAGTATATTTTAAATATTTATTTTTTATTTTTTCAATGGAAAATACACTATCCAGTCTCTTATCCTTTTCTTTTTATTTTAATGATGAAAACATTATTTGTGATGTTCTGATTTGTTACCTTCGTGGATGATGTGTTTTTGTTTTTAAATATTTCCTTAAAGGCTGGTAATAATACCATTTTTATTATTAAACTAAAATATAATATATTTATTACATATTATTTAATGTTTTGTAACCATTATTTATAAATGATATTAATTAATGAAACAAAACTAGTTTGTGATGATCAAAAACCACCAAAATAATCTAAACGATTATAATTATCATTTTATCTAATCATTCATCCTCATACTATATAACCAAATTAATTTTATAGCCATTTAATATTATGGAATTTAATTAATAATATATAATTTTAATTCAAGACCACTATCCTCATTTTACATGCTTCTCCATACATGTATACAAGTAAACCGATCTTGAATACCAAGGAAACAAACACTTCTGAGCAATAAAATTCTATATTATTACTCATTGAAAAGAACATAAATAAACTTAATAAAATTATAAAAAATAAAATAAATTGATAATGTGTTATTAATTCATTAATTAATGGATTTAATTTGATTATCCGGGATGTTAAGTATAAGTGCATCACACTTTTGGACATAAGTTAAGCGTTTTCTCATCTAGCACTTATTCTTGTGAGATATGCCTTATTCTCCATTATTTTTTGTGTGTGGTGTTTTTATATGGACCATTTGTGTATAATATCATGAATATATTTATCTTTATGGTATTAAATGTCTTATTTTATGAAAATTAGTTTTATGGGGCATATGTTTTGACTGTTTCCAAAGTGGTAAGAGATTCCTTCCGAACCTCCATTTTTTCCTTTGGGCTATGCTTTATCTCTATTTTACCCAATGAAATTATTATTTATTATAATATAATTATTATGAATTGTTTTTATATGTTTCAAACTCATTTATCCAGATCATTTCATCCTTTATGGGAAATAAATGTTTTAAAAAGCTTCCCTTCTCAAATATTCCTAATAAGAAAGTCTGATTAAAGGGAATGACCCAATTAATTACCCATTCCAAAGTGAACTGTATAATTTTTTTTAATACACTCTTATTTTTTTAAAAATCACTAATTTTATCATTAAAAACTATTTTGGTTAATTTCTTATTTTATATAAAATACTTTTCCTTTTCTGATTTAAATTCTCTGTAATATTTTTCTTAAACCACCCGAAAATGTTTTATTTCTAAAGATACATAAATGATTTTTTACATGTTTTCACTTTAGTTGGAAATAAGTTTTCCATAAAATATTATTTCATTGTCCCTAAATTTTCGTTTTTGGAAAACATATGTTTATAATTTTATTTTATGACAAATAAAAATGATTTTCAAAAACAAATCTTCTTTCCCAAAGTAAAAAATGGTATTTCTCTCAATAATTTATCAATGATTTTATTAGAGTACTCTCATATATGTTTTTGATTAAAATAATTCAAATCGGTATGGGACACCGTGATTTAAATATATCTTTTTATTTTATAGATGAAGAATTCACAATACTTAGTAACCGATGGGAAGGTCCCGCTATAGCCCCTCGATGCATCGATAGGATGAATTAGGCAAAAATAAAATGGGTTTGGCTGAGACCTTAACCATTAGCTTTTAGATTTCTTGGTCGATCCCTCGATGGTATTTTTATGATGTACATAATTATGCATTCCATAATTATGATATTATTAATTTCTAACTCATGTTTTTATTTAATTAGTAGACTTTCCATGGTTATGTTTTATCTTAATATTTATATGGAATTATTTATTCATCTTTTATTCTAGCCATATTATTCTCAATATTATGTTTTATTGTCATGTGTTTAAGTTATTAACTTTTCCTTATTTTTTATGTTTATGATATCTTCAATTGTATTTTTTACCCTTACTAAATATCTGATCTCACCTCTTTATTATGTTTGATTTTTCCTAGGATGACAACATGTATATTATGAATGACTTTTAGGGATAATCTAGATGTTTATGGATGTTTCCTATAGAGTTTCTATGTTGTTTTTCCTTTCAAGTTTTAATGTAATGTTTATGTATGTAATCTGAATTCCAAAACAAATAAACTTATAAATCCTTTGGCATTCAAGTCTTTTATTTATTCTAATGTATTAATTTAAGGCATTGGCTCTGGGCTATGGGGTTTGGGGTATTTGTAGTTGGTATTAGGGAAAGTTTAGTAGAAACAATGGAAATGGATTTAAAAAACATAGATTAGGGAATATAAACCTATGATAGAATTTAAGGATAATAATAGAAAAACATCCTAAAAGTTTGGTAAGGTAGATATTACGTGGGTATTAATAGAAATCCATCCCTTTATGGATACTAAAAGAGGATATGGATTTTTCAAAAATGTACCCAGGGGTAACAACTCTTATAAGGTTTCCCGAGCCTAACTCTGGGTAACCTAGTACAAGACAATGGACCTTACTATTTTCCTGGTTTAAACTCCTAGGGGATATGATTTGGATAATTATTATTTTTTTTAAAAACCATTATTATTTATTTAATAGTAAATATGTTCCCAACGAAACCATTTTTATGATTACGAGATTAGCTACACAGAAAGTTTTCAATTTATGCTATGTATTTCACTAGATTTGGGATTATACATTATGTTTCATAATTTTATGATCTAATATAGAGTATGTGAATGTTTAGAAATGGAACCTATTGGAAGTAATGGGAACCACATCAATGCACATAATCAAATGATTAAGAATGATCATTTCATCGATGATTTTAAGAAAGTATTTCAAAGGGAGGTAGTCTCCCAAACATTCTCATCATATGAGTAAATAATATCACGTTATAACAAGATAGAGAAATATTTATCAAAGTTTTATAGCTTCAATGGGAATTAAGAGAAGAATAGGATAGCTAGGAAAAATACAGATAAAGGTAAGAAGGTAAAGAATTAATTTGACACATGTGATAATTATGGAAGGAAAGACCTTGGTGTATGGTTAAGGGGAAAAGGAATCCTTTTCAAGTGTGGAGGAAAAGTCCACCTTGAACATGATTGTAAGGAAAGAAATAATTTTCCAATTTTTAGTTCTTCAACTATAAGGATATAAGGAACTATGTAAATCAATGTCTGAAGAGTCAAAGCAGTATACCCCACAAGAGGATAATGGGTCATAGTTAAGCTTATGCTACTACCACAAACAAAGATGGATGATTAATATATCAGAGTTTGGATTCGAGAATTATGTTATTTTAGTATTTAATCAAGAATTCTATGGTGATAAGAATCATTAGATATATAATTATTGTATTGTAGTACTTATTCTTTAATGAATTAGAGTCATGTGTTGAATAACACTAGTAATCAAGAGAAGTAATTATATTTATTGATCTTTCTAAAAACATGTGATGTGGGAATGATAACCCTAAATATAATATTGATGTAGAGATAATAATAAATAGATGTTTATGGGATCATATTGGGGACCATGAAAGTGGTTAGTGATTTGATGATTTAAGGAACACATTCAACAACCGGATATTTTACACATGGAATCATGCACATTTCATAAAGGATTAAAGGACACTAAGGTAAACATATATTTTCTATGTCACAATAAGAGCTATATTATTTTTTGAACTGTTATTATAAGTTTATTTTGGAAATTTGTTGACCTTCCTTATAATTTATTTGTTCTTTGAATATGGATGTACATGTTTTAGATGAGACTTAAGAATAACTCCTAATGGAATGGATCATGTTAAAAATTGGAAATTGTTTTGTATTTATAACATATGCTAACCTTATTAGTTTTAGTAATCATTTAAAGGATGACGTGAAAATTTAAGGACCATATGATTCATTAAATGTGCATTAGGAGTGAAAAAATCATCTTGAACATTAATTTATAATTGTAAAGGATAAAGTGAAATAGATCGAAGAAAACCCATAAGATGAGATTATGATTATGACATGGAATGTAATCAAGTGAGTTTATTTTATCATCCACTTATATGAATATAAAAATATCCCCTTATCTCTAGTAAACATATTTTGGGAAAAAACAATTTTTGTTTACTTTCCATTTTGATAAATCAATGGCCTTTTATCCAGTAACAAATTCATGGATTTGTGATGGTTAACATTCTAATGACCATGTTCTGTATCACTCTTTATCATAACATGATGGTTATATTATTCTTCAATACCCATATTTTTAATTTTTTCTAATGTTATCCTATTAGAATTCTTAGTTTTGTGGTAACATCTGTATTGTCCATTTCCCTGTTATTAAGAGTATATTTTATTAACCATACTTCCGATGTGAGTTTCCCACAAAAGTATTTTGAAGTATCAACCTTTTATTTTTTGAAGTATAATTTCAAATTGAGGGGACACAATTTATTAAAGGATGGGAGAATGTAAAACCCCAATATTTTATGATATGTACCTTTTTGAATTTAATTTCTTCGATAGTAGTGGTTTTACACTACACCAAGATTAAAAAAATAATGATATAAAATTAACTATCATTATTTTAAAAATAATATTAGAAAATACCCATTAAATTTGTGGGAATGAATATAATTAATGAAAATTATATATTATATATTTAATCAAATGTGTTTACATTCATCACACTAATTTTATAAGCATAATATAAGAATTACTCCAATTTCCCACATAAAAAGTATATATTTTCTTCTTAACATAGTTTTAAAACATTTTAATGGTGAAAAAGTTTAAATAAATTTTTTGGAATCTTTTATAAAATATATTTAACAATATAAACCATATTTTTTAAACCTTGATATCAAATTTTACTTTGGTTAATTTTTTGGAATATTTCTAATAAGTTTCATTTTTGATGAATAGCAATATGACCTTTGAAATAATAATGTGACTGTTAGGAATAGTAATGTGTCAATTAGAACAATAAAAACACCTATGAAAGTATAAATAAAGTTTAGGCATCTTATAAATGGTAATATGATATAATTATATCACAGTATAAGTAAAAAAATGTTTTAGAAATTATTAATTTTGTGTTAATATTTTTATAAAACATAAATGTTAATTTTGAATTGTATAATTAATCTAATGATTTAAATGAAAATTTATATTAATAAAATTTATAAAAAAAATAATATTTTTTATTATTATAAGATAATTTAATGAGACTTTAAATAATTATTCAAGTGTTATAGAATCAGTTACAATTTTAACATTGATATGTTCTAAGTAAATTATTATTTTACTTAAAAAAATTATCATAGTTTGAAAATTATTTTCACAAAATTGAGTTTATTTTTGAATTATAATTTTTGAAAAATGGTTATGGTGGTTTTTTGGTATTTTTATGAAATAGTTGAATTTTTAATGAACAATGAAATACGGTAATTAACGGTATATATACATTCTAAAACAAATTCACTATTCCTTATTTCATGAATGATGTAAGAACCATAATAACTTACTTAAATTAATTATTTTAATATATTTTGTGATAATTCTAAATCTATTCATAGTCTTGTGCAAAAATAATAATAAAATGAATAAATTTTTAAGAAAACACGCCTCTCCTCAACTTTAAATACCACCCTCACCACCTCCTCTCCTCACACCTTCCAAGCTTTGAGGCTTGTAAAGGTTTTCCCAATCCTCTTCCAAAGCCTCTCACCCACGTTCAAGAGATTTTTATCTCCACAAAATACCAAAACCAGTCTCCTTAAGAAGCTTCTCAAGTAAGATAATTCATGAGGTAAATATACTCTTTCTTTTCTATTATTTTCTTTTCAATTTTTTTTATTTTATTTATCCTTACCTCACCTCCCATATAAAAAGTGACATGATAAATCCATTATTTTTTATATATTTTAATTTTATTATTTCATTGGAAAATCCACCAACCTATCTCTTCTCATTTTCGTTTTTATGTTAAGGATGAAAACATCATCTACGAGGTACCGATTTACCGCCTTCTTGGACGATGTGTTTTCATTTTTCCATACCGCCATAAAGGATGGTCAAAAAATAATTTTTTTGGTTAAAAATGGAAATTATATATGTATAAAATCTTATTTAATAGTCTATAACCATTATATATATATAGTATATTAATTAATGAAACAAAACTAGTATGTGATTATCATAACCTACCAAAATAATCTAAATAATTGTCACAATCATTTTATCTAATGATTCATCCTTATAAAATATAACATAATGAATTATATAAACATTTAATATTATATATGTTCATTAATAGAATATAATTTCAATTCTATTAAACTATCTAAATTTTACATGATTATCCATACATGTATACAAGTAAACATATATTCAAAACCAAGGAAACGAACACTTTCGAACGATAAAATTGTATCATATAAGTCATTAAAAAGGCCATAAATGAACTTAATAAAATTATACCAAATAAAATAAAAATATAAAATGTTCGTAATTAATTAGTCAGTAGATTTAATTTGATTTCTAGGATTTTAATTACAAGTGAAGAACACTATCAAACATAAGGTGAGGGTTTTCTCATCTCACTCTTATTTGTATGAGATATGCCTTATTAGCCACTATTTTGTTTGTGTGGTGTATTTATAATTCACATTGATGTATCGTATAATGAATACTATTATCATAATGGTATTACATTTCTTATTTCATGATAATTTATTTTATGGGGCATATGGTTTGACTATTTGCAAATTGGTAATGGATTCTTTCTGAACCTCCATTTTTTCCTTTGAGTTATGCTTTCTCTGTCTTTAACCCAACATAAATATTATTTATTTTTATATAATTATATTAATATTTTTGTATATTCTCCAAAAATCATATCTCCAAAAAAATTTATCCTTTTTTGAAGGTAAATACAAGTTTTAAAAATTTTCTATTATCAAATGTTCTGGATAAGAATGTCTGATTGAAGGGAACTTCCCGATTTCCTACTTGTTTTCAAGTAAACTCAATAATATATTTTAAGCCAATATTATTTTTATAAAATCACACATTTTATCATGAAAACCTATCTTGTTTAATTTTTTGTTTTATTTTAAATATTTTTCCTTTTCTGATTTAAATTCTCTTTAATATTTCCTTAAACCACACAAAAATGTTTTATTTCTAAAGATTCTTAAATACAATTTTCACATTTTTTCACATAAGTTGGAAATAATTTATGCCTCAAATATAATTTCATTATCCATACATTTTCTTTTCTTGGATTTACATTTTTGTAAATTTATTTTATGACAAATATAAAAGATTCTCCAAAAGAACTCTTCCTTCCAAAAGTGAAAAAAGGTATTTCTCTAAATAATTTCTCAATCATTTTAATAGAGTACTCTCATGTATGTTTATGATTAAAATATTTTATAGTGTTATGGGACACTGTGATTTAAAGATATTTTTTACTTGACATATAAGGAATTCAGATGACTTAGTAAGTGATGGTTGTGTCTACTATATCCCCTCAATGCATCAATAGGTATCCTGATAAAAAACATAAATGGATTTGGCTGAGGCCTTAACCATTTATTTTCAGATATCTTGGATAAGGCGTCAATAATATATTTACGATGTCTTGAATTATGCATTACCTTATTATGATATTAATAACTGATGAATTATGTGATTATTTGAGTAGTATAATATAAATGATTGAGTTTTAGGTGAATATTTATATGGAATTATTTATTCATATATTATTCCTATCATATTATCCACAAGATTATATTTTATTGACATGTGTTTGAGTTATTCACATTACCTTATTATTTATGTTTATGATGACTTTCACTATATTATATAAGCTTATTGAACATCTGAGCTCACTTATTTATTATTTTTTATTTATACCTGGATGAGAAGATATATATTATGAATTACTTACAGGGACAATCTATGAGTTTATGGATGTTTCCAATGGATTTTATATATTTGTTTCCTATCATGTTGTAATGTAAAGTTAATGAATATAATCTAGCTTCCAAAACTACTAAATTGATTGGTCCTTTGGTATTCAAGCCTTGTATCTATGTTAATGTATTAATGTAAGGCCCCATCTTTAGGCTATTGGGGTTAGGGTCTTTACAGAAAGAATCCTAGAGGGCCACACACTAAGTTCTTCTATTGATCTCAAATAAATTCAATTTTAATTTAATTATTGGAGTAAATATTATACTAAATACCAGGGAAAAATTTTATTCATGTTTTATTTATCTCTAATATTCATAAGGTGATGAATAATTATTATTTATTAATAAATAATTTATTTGATTACATGAATATATATATATATAATATTTATCGGAAGGATTTTGAATAAAATATTTATTTTATTTATTGAATATTTAATAAATATATATTGGAATGATTATGAAAAAAATATTTATTTATGAATAAAATATTCATTCTGTTTTTCAATAAATTCTAGATGAGTTCAAATAGATCAACACTAAGTTTGGTGAAAAATATTAATTAACAAGACCGTTATATAATATTTATTACTAAAAAAGTTGGTGAGCACCAAAAAATAATTATAATGATATCATTATCATGTGTCATGGGGTTTATTAATGGTTTTAAATGTTATTTAATGTCCATCATACAGTTAAATAATATTATAACATAAATCCTAGATCTGTAAAAAGATAGTTGTATCTATTGGATATTGTATCCAAAAATTAAGAATAGAGAACTGTTTTGTACAAAATATTTTCTCTCGAATCCCCCTTCTCTATCCCTCTCAACAAAGAGAAGAAAAAGAGATATTTATTCATTAATTAAGGATGAGTGATCAAGAGATAACAACATAATATATTTGATTCATCGTTCTAGTTTCCAATGATTCAGGGGAGTTTCTCAAAGATCATTGGAGCACGTATGGATCGCCACTAAAGTGGTTCTAGACCTGGATCATCATAGTACAATGCTGGCAATCATAAAGCTTCCTTTTGGATGATCAACTGTCATCAATGAATTAATTTACTAAGACCATGTATTTATTTAGTCATATATTAAATAAATTACATATAAATTTGACATCCAATATCTTCACTTATGGTTTTGGACAATGATTAATAAAATAATCTTGAATATATCTCCCACCACCACATGCTTAAGCTTCACCTGGAACCATAACACGCAAGTTGTTTAGTGAGGGAACACTCAATGTTCCCCAAAATCATGAAAAAGTGATACTGGACCTAATATTTTTAGGGTTATTACACCAAGATGCATGTACTCCAAAATCATGTTCACCAATAGTTACCAAATTGGTATATACATCTAAGAAAACCATATAATCTTCACCTTACAAAAACTTCTTAAACTTATAATTATATTGAATGATATAATAATATTACATTCCAATGTCTCTTTTTTCATAAATCTTGGTCCCTTTATTTATACTGAACTTTCATGGATACCAAATGTAATGTCTATAACCCTTTCAACCAATAGTAAATGGTTACATTATTAAATTAGTGTCATATACTTGTGGGAACACCCAAAAGGACTAAATATCATACTATTATTTGAAAATTGGACACATAATTAAATATCATTAAACATTTGAATACATAAAATAAAAAAAATTATTTTATTTGAGAACACCATTCTTCGTTTTAGTATATCTCTACATATCAATCATAATGAACTTATTGTTATCTTTGTAAATATAAACATAATAAATGGGTGAGATCATATTCTCTATAAGAGAATGCATATAGTGAAAACTAATAATGCATAAATAATATTCTAGGAAATAAATGATAATAAAATATTACCATATAAATAATCAGATGAGATATAAATATATCCATGGATATTATAACTATTTACATAATTACTTGGAAATCAATACCTTATTTCATAATGATGAAATACATAATTTTAGACAACTAACACATATTATAAATGCCTTGCTCTTGGATTTCTAAAACACATTGTTAAGGCCTCATGCTAATACATCTTATATAAATGGGTAATACCTTAGCCAAATACCCAATATTTTTTTTCTCATGTGGTCTACCGATGCATTGAGAGGATATATAATTCTATACCCCATCCATAACTTAATAATTCTACTGCATTCATTATTTGAATAAATAATAAAACATAATCAAAATGCTTTAAAATAATCAACAAATATCTGTATTGGAGGAACTAATATAGGGAATACCAATACTTTCCCCAGAAAAACTAATCCTAAACCATACCTATAAATATGGTGGATTCTATAATTAGATTATATCCTCAATAAATCTTGATAAAAAATAATAGATTATTATATATACGAATATGCTTTTAAAAGATCATTGAGAACTTTCTTGAGAAAAATACACTTTTAACATTAAAATTAAATATTTAAGTTCATACAATTTCCCAAATATTAAGGGAAAAAATTTCTTTTAAATGAACCATTTAAACCATTAAATCAATCTTAAAATAAAATATCCATCTTGATTATTGTAAATTCAATTCATTTCATATAAGTTTAAAAATATTTCGTTCACACTTTTGTAAAAGGTAAAACCAGTACCTCATTTTGAAAATATGAGAAGATTATTTTTTAAACATTTAAAAAAAATTAAATAATCTGTAAAAATATATTTCAATAATAATTTCAGATTACTAATGTTATTTTTATCTAAATTTCAAGGAAAATATGGACATCAAAGGGAAATATTCCAGATCAAGTAGAAAAACAGGAGCAAATTTTATTAAAAATATTATTTCAGAATTCGAAGTAATTAAATAGTGGAAAATAGAGGAAAATATTAAAATTTTTATAAATAATCAAATGATAAAAAAATATATTGGATTTAATATTTAATAATAAAATAAATCCCCATAAATCTATTTTAATAAAAACAATCAAGAATAATGATGAGATTGTGAAATTAAATCTTCCCTCAAGTCTAACTTCCTTTGTATGTGTTCAAAATTATTTCATAATAAATATATATTTATTATAATTCTATTCCAGAAATAAATTCATATTTATCATAACAACTATTTTTTTCATATAACCTTTTATCATTTTTTTATTACCAATTATTTATTAACTTCATCGTTCTGTGTGATAAATTCTTTGTTTTTCATGTCTTTTTTTTTGTTTAGTAGTTTTGGTCCCAATACATTGATCAGGTTTCCATCATATCCATAATTTTAATAATGATATAAAAATATTATATATCAATTATATAAATATTTATATTCACCTATAAAATATACTGATAGAAAAATGAATTACATCATTCATGGAGATGTTTGGTAGTACGTACACATAAAAATTGTATTATCTTTTTTATAGATGGAAAGAAAGTTAAATTATAATTCTACATTATATAATAATTATTATATATATATATATTAGTTAAATACATCCTTATTACAATCCATGTTAAGAATAAATGAAAAACGGTTCACATCACATTGTTGAGGTGGTAGTCCACACATATGAATGAGAGACATTATTATTTCCAACAGATTGGAAGGTAATAATGTATATAAAATATTTTAATTCAAACAGAATATATATGTCATAAATAATTTATATTTTAATTCATTTTGTAATTATACCATTATAATTAGCGTGGTGAGGAAAAACAATTACACTACTATATGGAAATAGCAAGTCATACGTTCGCACGATCGATGTTTTTGGTTCTTATAGGATGGAAAAGATTGGAAACATGGTTGTTCCATAATCATAATAAAATTTCAATAAAGTTATGATATTAAAGATATTATTTCATTTTGGGTACAACACATTAAAATTAATTACAAGAAGAAATAAACATGAATGTCTCGGTAAAGAGGATTACCTCTTAATCTATAGACTTCCACTAGATCTCATCTTAAGAGACCTAGGGTTTAACTTTGGGAAAAACATGTACCTTGATAACATGGAAAATTATTTTTAAAATAAAAATTTTAATTGGTTTTTCCAATCTATATATCTCAAGGTAGTGTGAATTGTTGAGAGAAATGAGTGTCCTTTTTTAAGGTAGGGAAATCACAATTTTGGAATTACTAAAACAATTCAAATATGAAAATTTCATTTTCAAGAAAAATGATTCTAAATGACAATAAATTTTCAAATAATGTAGTATTTGGTTTAAATACCATCAAAACAGAAATTTTATATTGGTTTATGTTGTGTATTAAACCTTATATTTTGATTTTACCCCTTAGTTAACCTATTTTAACATTAACCACAGTAACATATTTTTTCACTCTTAAAGGGTTATAATTTTACATATAAGTTAAAAATTGGATCAAAAATCACTATGGGATGAAATTTAAGACAATATATTTTTTAATTTTCCCTTTTTAAATAATATTTTTGATTTTTAAATAGTTTAATAAAATATTATTAATATAAAATATCATTAATGTCATTTTTGACAATATTCGTTTAATTTGACTTTATGGACAGAAAGACATGGATGAAATTCAAATATAATTCCTTAATACATAAATAATATGTTTTATTAATCTATAAATTTCATGTAACACTATAAATTACTAAATTATATTACATTTAATGTTTTCAAAATCCTTAATTTTGTTTTTCTATTAATTGAATAAATATTATGTGAATGTTGACTAAGAATTTATTATAATTATAAAATAAATTAAAATTATAAATAAATTACCATCATAAAAATTATTTTGTTATTATCAACTTAACCATTAATATTAGTTGAAAAAAAAAATTACTATGTGAACACTAAAGAGTTATTATAAAGTAAGAGAGTAACATTTTGAATATTTCTTTTCTTTAAATATTATATTATTCATTTTTATAGATGACTGTCCCTTAAATAACTAAATTTATAGACTAAACTGATATAGGTTAAATTTTATTCATATAATATGAATTAAGATTAAAATGGTGTCATTAATAATTATATTTAATCTTGGATAACCTGATTTATCCTTTACCAAGGTGATAAATTTTACCGCTGTTACATTTATAGTTACAAAAAGGGTATATTTTCTGAATTTGAACATCTCAATTTCAAATATGATATCCATTTATAATGATTAAATCTTTATAAATTATAGAAATTAATTTTGAAAATAAGTGTACAAAACATGACAAAAACATATTTTTAGAAAAAAATATAGTTTTTAAGCAATGTAATTGATTTATTCTTATCCCATTCTGAGAAGGAAACATTAGATGAATGTTAAAAATATTATTAAATATATAATATATAAATATTATTAGATTAATTAAACAATAGTTATTAATTTAATTAAGAGAAATACATATTACGTTAAAAAAATACTTTAAAAAAACATTTCTTTTACTTTCAAATGATTAATTTTTCACTTCTAATCAATCAATAACCAAATAATTTTGTGTAAAATACCACTATTCATATTTTAGTTAGTCATATTTATACCCACCAATACAATGGTTATGTGATAACATCCAAATTAAATAATAATATTTCAATATTATATCATGGTTTGTTTAGACTTGATTTTTCATGTATCATAAACTATAAAACAATTAAAATTATTAGAAAAAAATATATCATAAAATCTCATGGTGTTACACAAAAAATACCTAGTCCACTCCACTAATGATCTATCCATGAGCTTGGTAATGTTCACAATGTGGGTCCTTTTTTCAAGGACCTCAAAATCTAAGTGTAGGTAGTTGACACCTTATATTAAGGATTTTAAAGGGCCTCAATATTCTCTTATAATGGACATTAATATCCACAACTTAGTATTAGAAGATGAAACAACACCATGAATGAGTACAAGTAGTCAAAAATTTAGTAGAATGAGATTATAAATATATTGTTCAAACACCTTCGGCACAGTGTTGATTTTCAGAACTGAAGGATGTATATGATCTTCAATAAATCAGAGAAGAAAACAATGTCATTCATAACAAATAGGTTTCGCCATCTTTAAATAGTAGTAGTAAAATAAAATCACACATTCCTCCTCCTACTTTATAATGATAGAGAATAAACAAGTATAGATAATTATTTTCACACTTCTTCAAATTTCGAACAGAAAAAAATAAAATTTAATACCACTTTATTTTCATAAGATTTTTGATGCTCCCAATTTAAACCTACCAGATAGAATTGTAATTATATAAGAAATATATAATAGTTTTAGTATATCCTTCTTCTTTAGAAATTTAAATAAATTAAGTTAATAGATTTTATAATTATCTCCAAGAATATCCCAACATTTTTGGACTCTTTATTTCTAAAAATAACCATTAAAATAACCCGGTAAAATGAATTTAAATTCTTCATATATTTTATAATTTTCATTGAACAATAATATGAAACATATTAAAATTACCATTAAAATATTCCTTTAAATTGGATTAAATAATTTCTCGAATAATTCTATAGAATCCATATGAAAATAAATACATTTAATTTTAAAAAAATTGATTCATCCAATTTTTCTTGAAAAATTGATGTTAAAATAATTCTAAAAATTTTATCTTTAAATTTTCCACTAAATTTGTTTTAATAAATTTGATCACCATCCTTAAATTTTATGATATATTATCCCACTAATAACCCACCCTGATTAATCCAGATAAAAATTTAGTGGGTAAAAATATAAAGAATGTCGAAAAATAGAGTACAATAACATACATAAAAAATAACCAAAATATTCTATATTGTCATATTTTTAAATAATATAATAATACCTTCATCTTTTATAGTAAATCATTCACAAATATCTTAAATTATATAGAGCATAAAATAATGAGTCCACACATGTAAAATTATATGGGTTTCAGATAAATACTCCATTGTATATGACAATCACACATTCATCATATGATGCACAAAATATACTATATCCATATAGCCATGTTAAAAGATTAATTCAAGATTGAATAATATAGAAAAATCATCCACATTATGATTTTATGATATCCCAAAATTGCAGCATTATATATAGCATGAGAATATTTTTCCACCTCATGTTATAATACTAATGGAGAAGTATATAATAACACGTTCAACAGACTAAGCCACCAGCAATGTATGGTTCCAAATTTTATGGAATGTATGGATCAACTCATTCTAACATATGGGTGAATCCACATAGTGTTGGTTTTGTAAACCATAATTTTAATCAAATTTAGGGTTATGTAACCATATTTTTAATCAAACAAAGGGTTCCTCAACAACACTTTTAGTCAAATGTCGAGTTTTTAATACCAACATTGAGATAAAACCTTCTAAAAAAATAATATCTTACAAATATAAACTTCTATGATTTTTATTGGGTTTTTAAAAACATATTCCGCATTTTACCTATAAGACTTATATTTAGGTAATTTCAAGACCTTTAAATTGGATCAAGAAGCATCTCAATCTGACTTCCATATCATATTTTTGGTCTTCCGTGTAAATTAATAAAATCAAGATAAATTTATACTGTTTTAATCACACTTTGTTTTATGCAGTTCATACCACTTTATCTTGAGATATTATCAAAAAAATAGAAGCATAGTAAATTAGAAATCGTTGAAAAAAAATTATTAGTTATAAAAATGGGTTGTAATAATTTTCAAACCAATATGATATTTCAATGGAAAATAGTCCATGAAAACAAATTTCAACCTTACACGATCATTATTCCAGATCTACAGTGTAAGTCCCCTTATTAAGCACGAAATATAACATTTCCTAAACATAATTCTGAAACAAAAATATAAAAGGATAACAAAATTGAAATAGGTTACAAAATAAATAGGTCACATCTAACTTCACACATATGTTTTATATAAATCCAATATAAAACTAAAACCTCAAATAAGAAAGACTCGATTAAAATAGAAATTCATTTTTTCAATTCTGTTTCTCACATAATTCCCCATCGTAATAATTATGCTTGATACACCCTTGCGTAAGTTAAAAAACCATAACAATGCATAATGCAAGAAAAAAATAAAAGGATTTAGAGATTTTTGTAACACATACACTTATGTAATCTCTGTTATATGATGAAACTCGAGCATTAATTTAATGCATAAATACCATACCTATAACTCACTAAACCTATGAATCTATTATAATGTGATTATCCACCTAAATAACCTACCCCATGAAGATTGATAATCTAGAACTATTGTTTTAATGATAATTATACTCTCACTTATAATTATAAAATTTTGTGTATTCTCTTAATTCCTTTTACAAATGGAAGTCCCCATTACTTGGTCCCCCTCAATGTTGTCCATTCTACCCTAGTATATCTCTAATGTACTAAGGTGATTTATAGTTTTACTTCTATAATGTCATATATCTTACCTACATTTATTGAAAATATTCAATACCCAAGTATATTTATGTTTAATCCCCACTTTTATTACATACATCCCTTATATGGTTGGTTCTTAACAACATAATTCCACTTGAGCACTGATGCACACTGGGATACTTCTATATAATACACAATCATTTTACACACAACTATATGTAACACCCAGAGATTTATAAGATATATTCTTTTTAATTTATTTAATATCTTCTGTTGTATGCTACACCATGATTATCTTGTGCTATACGCAACACCATATTAGCTTGCAGTATACGCAAAACTAATCTTGGATCGTGTTACACACAATTTCAAGTTTGTTTGATAGCAGTTATTCTATGCAACATTGAGTGTATATATATATATTTTTAATGTATAAATGAAATATGGTTGGATTTTGTTAAACACAACAACAAAGGAGTCTTTCACAACACGCAACCCTGACTTTGCTTGAATTACACACAATTGTGACTTTCCTCGATAGCGTGTGTTGTACGCAATATCAAGTTTCATTAAACCATGATATATGGTTATAATATTATTATGAACTAGCCATTATGAATATTATTAACTAAATTTTTAATGTTATAACATTATTATTTCATCCGACTCATTTTCTAGAACATGGTATGTGAAAAAAATATTTTTTTCGGGTAAAATAAGTATTTTTCAGAAAATGCAGTTTTGCCGCCTTTTAATGGCGCACCCACACTAAATATAGTTTTTGACATATTTATAAGTTCAATTTTACAAAATAAACTTCTACTTTTGAATCAGGATATAAACATTTACATTCGATAATGTTTTGATATTTTTTCTGATAACTTGCATATTTTAATGAATAGTAAAAACACGCTATATTTTAATTAAAAACAACTTTTTTCATCGTAATAATTTATATGGTAAAATTATAATATTGACTGGTTTTAAAGTATAAATAGAATATTTTTTTACCATTTAATATAATGTATGTCATTATAATTGATTTTACCTTGAATTCGTAGGTTAAATCAATTCAATCGTTTGCAATGTTTTAACCAAAAACTCATTTTCTTTCGACAACGGGATTAATTTTAATTTAATTTCTGCACATTTTGTGTATTTAATTTGGAAAAATGGATTCCATATTTGGAATTAGTGGGTCCAAATTATTTTAATAAGCTATGTTTTACTTTTGGGCATTATGAATAGTAAATATGCTAAATTTTATTTACCATAGTTAAAGGTAAATCGGGTAATTAAGGGTAAATATAAGATTATAAAATTACCCTAACACCTGCCAAAGTCCTATTTAATGAGTAAAAGTCGACCAATATCACCTAAGGGTCGGATTAGATTTATTTAATGGACTTTGTTCCATGAAAATAATTTAATTATTATTAAAACCAAGGAAAGTGACAACATGTCGCTTTCTTAAATATTATAAATATAATAACTTTTATTTACTGATAAACTTAATAGAACTTCAAACATAAATAGTCTCCAGAAATCTAATACAATTATCTACATCATAGGAATTTATGTAAAAATTTTAGGGATTAAATAATTATCATTAAGTATGACACAATAGTGATGTTGAAATTATTTTATTAATTAAAATATCAAATAAATGATTTTAAAAATATTAAAATAAATAATATATGAACTTTTTAATGTGCTCAACTAATTATATAGATACATATGACATTTTATAAATCTATTAAATGTTTTAGGTTGAACATATCTTCTTTATATATTTTATTTAAATTCAAATAAGTGAATAGTGTCAAAATTGACACTATTGTTATTTTATAAAAATAACATATTATAAAATTGTTTAAAAATAAAAAAATATTTAAAAATTATGAATTAAAATTTATATGGTCGAAAATGTCATAAAGTGTCAAATTATGGATAATTCACAACACATATGTAATTATTTATAATAATTGAATATTTAGAATATTATTACCACAAATAAAATTAAATTGATAAATAAGGATAAATCAAGTTGATAATGTTTAAAATAAATTCATAACATGTATAAATTTTATTGGTTGATGATATTACAACCCTATCTCATCCAATATTCGGATATGAGTCATTTTGGAAGTTTTTAAGTGGGGTTGGGATTTAATATAAACTAATATTTCTTATATTTCCGAAGGTTCCCCTCTCCTCCCTTATAAAAGGGCACCTCATCCCTCTCTTCCTCACACCACTTTGAGCATTAAAGCTCAGCCAAACCCAAAACATTTCTCTTCTACACTTCTATAGAAACATCCTAGAGGTCCTGGTCTTCTTCAAAGACCAATTTTAGTGCCCTAAGAGGAGGTCTCAAAGAGGCGCTTCAAAGAAGAGGTAATGTCCGTTACCGATTCTTTCAACTTTATTTCTTCTTCCACTTATTCTTTTTTAGTTGTTTCATTATGAGGTAATAACAACAGTATCACTCATATACTGATATGTTATTATAAGTATGAGACAACCATATTTCATCATCTATCCATCCTACGGAAAACGAAATCACCGCGCGTGCGTACGTACGGAATACCGTCTCCACGCCGTGGTGTAATCTATTTTCCACCCCCACCTTACTTGGATGGGTATAATGGTGAAATTAATGAATATATATGATTATTTTAAAGTGATATTGATTCTTTAATATTATACATACACTTTAATATAATTCCACGATCTTGGGAATGATATCATCGCTCGTGCGTACGTTCGGACTACCGTCTCCACGACGCGATGAGATTCACTCTCCATGTTAACCATTCAAGAATGATTATAAAGTATATATAATAAGTAATCATGACATATATGACATAATAATGAAACTGGATTTATGTTATATATATATATATATATATATATTTATGTCATATACTTAATTTCATTCAATTCAATAAGGAAACGAAAACAGCGTTCATGCGTACGTACGGCCTACCGTCTCTATGAACGGTGTATTTCTTTCCATTTATCAATATATTATATATATATATGTATATTCTGAATATATATTATATATAAATCATGTTTTACATTCTAGATGTAATTATTCATGATCTATGTAATCATATGAATAATTACAAGTTAAAACACGAACGACAAATGAAACGATTTTACCCAAAATGATACTTTAACATGAATTTACAAAAGAATGGGTAACATAAAGTCATTAGTGAACCATATATGATATAATAACAATGAATATGATTCTTTAATAAGTCAGTTACATTATTTAAATCATTATACTGAAGGTTTGGATACGTACGAAGCATATCGAACCTAAGGTAAGGGATAATTTTGCAAATCTCATTTTTGTCCGAGATAGCTTATTCGTAAGTATTTAGTGGGGTTATTGTTATAATCCATGTCCATGATTTTTGAAAGTGTTTTTATGTATTTTTGATATCCTTTTAACCCATTTTGACTTTTACTACATGGTATATAATGAATATTTCTTTTGTTTATGTTACGAGGTACTTTTTGACTTTTCCGAAAAAATTACGAGGAGAATGTTTTTTTAACTTATACGGCATAAAAGGATTATTACGGTTTATTAAAGCCATATTTTCATGAAGCTTCCTCCAAAAGATTTCATGACTATTTTAAACAAAATCTTTTTCTTTTCAAATTTCATGACGTTTTGTGAAAAGAAATTGATTTTGAAGAAGAAAGGATATTTTCCTCATGAATTCATTTCAGGTGTTTTATCAAAACCATTTTTCATCTAAGATGACATTATTTCATATGTTTATGTCACAAGTATCATGTAACTATGATTTACATGGTTTTAATTTTCTTATTATGAAATGATATCCATTTCTTTTATATGGATTATGTGATGATGGGATAATGTTTATGAAATCCATTTGATTCGTTGGGTTATTATCAATGATGTATGTTTATTTTGTGGCACAAGTAAGAATGATTTCATTATGAGATGGGTGGCACCTATATTTCACTCCAATTCATTGGGTAAAGATTTATATCTCATGAGATGGACATGGCTGGAATAGTAAGTTAATCCATTTTAGTATTACAGGACTAGAATGAGGAGTGAACTCGATTCAGAAAGGGACTTTGTCCACTAAGATGGTCTTTGCGGAAATGCCTTGGCCACTATGGAAATAATTACATGTGCTTAAGGGATTCCACAATTACATGTTTTATTCCCATGCTATTTTATCGTGATTTATGTTCCATTATGATCTATGCCTTATGTACTTCCATGTTTTATATCATTGCTCAATATTTTGATGATTCAACATTATGTTCATGTTTTTAAGTTCAAATGTATATGGTATGTTTTATTTTATCCATGCTTACCCTTACTGATCATTTGAGCTCACCCTTTTTATGTTTTATTTTCCCCTAGGATTAAAAGAAAGGTTTTAGGTAAGGAAACAAAAAGTGGAAGATCTTTATGGGAGATGTTGAAGATCTTTCACCATGATTAGAAGATTACGTTCCATGTTTCCAAAGACACTACACTATTACGGTCCTTGTGTGTCTGTTTTTGTTATGTATTAAGTATTTCGAAAAAGTAATGTAATGTCCATGTACGTCAAGCTTTGGGTCTCTACTGTTGGTATCAGAGGAAAGTTTTAGTTAACCTTTGGAAACTAGGATGCGAAAACGTTAGTGAGATCCCTAGAGATATTTCCAAGGTATGTCTAGGGATGTCCCTAAGGATACGTATACGTATAAGATATAGTCCTAGAACTATGGTAACGATCTTAGAATTTATCCTAAGATGTTATATATTGAGGGTATTCCCCCTTTACTATATTGTTTTCCCTAGCATGATTTTTGCCTCTCACAGAATTCATTTTGTGTTTTAGTCAATGTAGGGAACCAGAATGAATTCAGTTAACATTGAATCCAATGGAGAAAATGGTGACTATGAGCAACAAAATTTTGTAATGCCTAAGGATAATGATATTGTGATTATGCCGAATCATTCATCGTGATATATGATTAACAAGGAGAAATTTATTGGTATGCCTAATTCATCAAATAAGTGGAAGGTAGACTTTTATGCATGTTCACATGTTGAGGAGCATAAAGAAAGGAAGATTGAGATTTCAAAAGAAGGGAAGAAGAACCTTGAGGAATACCTCAAATGGAGGGGAAGATGTTATCTATGTGGAGAGAAGGTTCATAGAGTGACAGACTGTTATGGAGTTCATTGTCTTATTTGAGGAGAACATGGGCATTACCCAACTCAATGCCCTGACCTAAAAAGTAACTTCTAAAGCATGGAAGGACTTATTCCAGGACAATTATTGAAGAGGATGGATTGAGGTGTTTATGTATTGGTATTCAAGAATAATGTTGTTGAGGTACTTTTATGGTGTATTAGAATATTTTTGTATTAGTCTATTGTGGTTTTCAATAATTTTATGGTACCGGTAACCATGAAAAGTGATTAAAATATTTTGGAAAGAAGATGATATGCGCATAATGAAGGGATAAAGAGAAAATGAAATGTTTGATAGTATTCATGAGCTAATGACTAATATAAGGAAATAGTTATATCATGGTTTGTGTATATAGAATTTTGGGGTTTTCGTATGTGGAAAGTGTTAACTGTTGACAGCACTCATGTTTTCACTAAGATTCAATGGGTATTCATTTTTTAAAGAGAATACATGATTAAGGCCTTCGAATGTTTGGTATGTGACCAACAAGACATATCTTATGATATATGCGTATCAATGATGGTATCAACATGCTTGTTATATGAAATCTCTGGTAATCGTTTTCACTATAATATGAGATTGGACTGCAGTATTATGGATAAGCCTAAAGATTGGAGTGGATTATGTTGGAAATAAGTTAGTATTGTTTAAGGATAGAAGTTTTTTTGATAGTATTTATGGGATGTTATAGTAATGTAGTTTTATGAAAAGGAGAACCTGCAGGATGGGTGACAGCCCATCGCATCGGCCAAGGCTGTGGGAATCAAACCCACAACCGAAGTGCGACTAGCCTTTATCACCTACCACTGGCCTACAGAAAGTACTTTTTTAGTAGAAACTAGTTTTATTATATTAAGTAGTATGATATATGAGGTATAAGTCCATTTTAGGAACTATATATGGTTAAGCTCACTATAGATGGACTTATGTATTTTTGAAAACTTTTATAACCTTTTGTTTGAGACAGATGGAATGACCCATCATTCTATCACATGATCTGCTAACACTTCATGAATGACAAATTCAACTTCATTTCTTTAAGAGATAAAGTGGAAATTGTCCAAAGAATGACCAACGGTGAGACTGTACCAAAATCACGAAAGTATTTCTTCTAATTCCAATTTCATCAGCTTTAGGGAAATGATCTTGAAAATAAAAAATGTTGTGTTAGTACCCTTATATCCGATGAATCAGATTGTACCTTAGATCATCACAAATCTATGGATTTTTGATTGATGGCTTTTTCATAGCCATGTTCTCTACCACTCTCCATCAGATCTTGATGGTTAGATTTTTCTTCCATATCCATATTTTCACCTATGTTCTCTAATATGGAAACCCAGTGATGAGTTTCTTTGGGTAATCATTACATTTCATACTTTATTTTTTAAAATTATATTTTTGGTATTCCCTTTTTATGATGTCGGTTTCTACTAAAGAAACATTCAAGTATTAAACCATTTATAACCCCGACGAATTTTGAGGGAAAAATTCATTTTAAGGGGGGTAGAATGTAACACCTCGAGATTTTATAAGATATATTCTTTTTAATTTATTTCATATATTCTGTTGTATGCTACACTAAGATTATATTGCGCTATACGGAACACCATATTAGCTTGCAGTATACACAAAAGTAATCTTGGATCGTGTTACACACAATTTCAAGTTTGTTTGATAGTAGTTATTCTACGCAACATTGAGTGTAAATATATATATATATATATATATATATATATATATTCAACGTATAAATGAAATATGGTTGGATTTTGTTAAACTCAACAACAATGGAGTCTTTCACATCACGCAACCCTGACTTGGCTTGAATTTCACGCAATCACGACTTTCCTCGATAGCGTGTGTTGTATGCAATATCAGGTTTCACTAAACAATGATATATGGTTATAATATTATTATGAACAAGACATTATGAATATTATTAACTAAATTTTGAATGTTATAAAATTATTATTTCATCTTTCTCATTTTCTATAACATGGTATGTGAATAAAATAAATTTTTCGGGTAAAATAAGTATTTTTCAAAAAAAGAAGTTTTGCCGCCTTTTAATGGAGCACCCACATTAAATATAGTTTTTGACATGTTTATAAGTTCAATTTTACAAAATAAACTTCTTTTTAATCATGATATAAAAATTTATATTGGATAATGTTTTGATATTTTTTCTGATAACTTCCATATTTTAATGAATAGTAAAAACACTCTATATTTTAATTAAAAACAACTTTTTTCATCGTTATAATTTATATGGTTAAATTATAATATTGAATGGTTTTAAAGTATAAATAGAATATATTTTTACCATTTAATATAATGTATGTCATTAGAATTGATTTTACCTTGAATTCGTAGGTTAAATCAATTCAATCTTTTGCAATGTTTTAACCAAAAACCCGTTTTCTTTCGATAAGGGGATTAATATTAATTTAATTTCTGAAACTTTTGTGTATTGAATTCGGAAAAATGGATTCCATATTTGGAATTAGTGGGTCCAAATTATGTTAATATGATACTTTTTATTTTTGGGCATTATGAATAGTAACTACGGTAAATTTTATTTACCATAGTTAAAGGTAAATCAGATAATTAAGGGTAAATATAAGATTATAAAATTACCCTAACACCTGCAAAAATTATATTGGATGACTATAAGTCGACCCATATCACCTAAGGGTCATATTAGATTCATTTAATGGACTGTTTTCAATTAAAATAATTTAATTATTATTAAAACCAAAGAAAGTGACAACATGTCACTTTCTAAAATCTTATAAGTATAATAAATTTAATTTAGTGATAAACTTAATGAAATTTAGAACATGAATAGTATACAGTAAGATAATACCATTATCTACATTATATAAATTTATTTATAAATTTTAGGGATTAAATAAGTATCATTAAGTATGCCACAATAGTGATGTTGATATTATTTTATTAATAAAAATATCAAATAAATGATTTTAAAAATATAAAAATAAATATTATATGAACTATTTAATATGATAAACTAATATTATAGATACATATGAAATTTTATGAATCTATTAAAGCTTTTAGTTCGAACATATATTCTGTATATATTTTATTTAAATTCCAATAAATGAATAGTGTCAAAATTGACACTATTGTTATTTTATAAAAATAACATATTATAAAATTGTTTAAAAATAACAAAAATATTTAAAAATTATAAATTAAAATTTATATGGTCGAACATGTCATAAAGTGTCAAATTATGGAAAATTCACAACACATATGTAATTATTTATAATAATTTAAAATTTAGAATATTATTACCACAAATAAAATTAAATTGATAAATAAGGATAAATCAAGTTGATAATGTTTAAATTAAATTCCTAACATGTCTAAATTTTATTTTTTGATGAGATTACAACCATATCTTATCTAATACTCGGATATGAGTCATTTTGGAAGTTTTTAAGTGGGGTTGGGATTTAATATAAACTAATATTTCTTATATTTCCAATGGTGCCCCTCTCCTCCCTTATAAAAGGGAACCTCCTCCCTCTCTTCCTCACACCACTTTGAGCCTTAAATCTCAGAAAAACCCTTCAAATGTCTCTTCTAAACTTCCATAGAAACATCCTAGAGGTCCTGGTCTTCTTCAAAGACCAATTTTAGTTCCCTAAGAGGAGGTCTCAAAGAGGTGCTTCAAAGAAGAGATAATGTCCGTTACCGATTCTTTCAACTTTATTTCTTCTTCCACTTCTTCTTTTTTAGTTGTTTCATTATGAGGTAATAACATAAGTATCACTCATATACAGATAGGTTATTATATGTATGATGCAACCATATTTCACCATCTATCCATCCTACAGAAAACGAAATCACCGCG
The DNA here is from genome assembly GCA_963277665.1 of Viscum album. NCBI lineage: Eukaryota > Viridiplantae > Streptophyta > Magnoliopsida > Santalales > Viscaceae > Viscum > Viscum album. Next base: position 115,586,863 of record OY728154.1, read on the forward strand.
CGTGCGTTTGTACGAAATACTGTCTCCACGCCGTGGTGTAATCTATTGTCCACCACCACCTTACTTGGATGAGTATAATGGTGAAGGTAATGAATATATATGATTATTGTAATGTGATATTGATTCTGTAATATTATACATACACTTTAATACAATTCCACGATCTTGGGAATGATATCATCGCTCGTGCGTACGTACGGACTACCGTCTCCACGACGCGATGAGATTCACTCTCCATGTTAACCATTCAAGAATGATTATAAAGTATATATAATAAGTAATCATGAAATATATGAAATAATAATTCTACTGGATTTATGTATATATATATATATATATATTTATGTCGTCTACTTAATTCCATTCAATTCAATAAGGAAACGAAAACAGTGTTCATGCGTACGTACAGCCTACCGTCTCCATGAACGGTGTATTTCTTTCCATTTATCGATCTATTATATATATGTATATTCTGAATATATATTATATATAAATCATGTTTTACATTTTTTATGTAAGTAATCATGATTTATATAATCATATGAATAATTACAGGTTAAAACACAAACGACAAATGAAACAATTTTACCCAAAACACTACTTTAACATGAATTTACAAAAGAACGGGTAATATAAAGTCATAAGTGAACCATATATGATATAACAACAATAAATATGATTCTTTAATAATTCAATGTCATTATTTAAATCATTATACAGGAGTTTTGGATAAGTACGAAGCATATCGGACCTAAAGTAAGGGATAATTTTGCAAATCTCATTTTTATCCGAGATTGCTTATTCGTAAGTATTTACTGAGGTTATTGTGATCATCCATGTCCATGTTTTCTAAAAGTTTTTTTATTTATGTTTAATTTCCTTTTTACCCATTTTGACTTTTACTACATGGTATTTAAGGAATCTTTCTTTTGTTTACGTTACGAGGTACTTTTTGGCTTTTCCGACAAAAGTACGAGGAGAATGATTTTTTAACTTATATGGAATGAAAGGATTTTTACGGTTTAATAAAGACTTATTTTCATGAGGCTCCCTCCAAAACATTTCATGACTATTTTAAACAAAATCATTTTCTTTTCAAATTTCATGACGTTTTGTGAAAAGAAATTGATTTCGAAGAAGAAAGGATATTTTCCTCAAGAATTCATTTCATGTGTTTTATCAAACCCATTTTTCATCTAAGATGACATTATTTCATATGTGTATGTTACAAGTATCATGTATCTACGATTTACATGGTTTCACTATTCTTATTATGAAATGATATCCATTTATTTTATATGGATTATGTGATGATGGGATGATGTTTATGAAACCCATTCTATTTGTTGGGTTATTATGAATGATGTATGTTTATTTTGTGGCACAAGTATGAATGATTTCATTATGAGATGGGTGGGACCCATATCTCCCTCCAATGCATTGGGTAAAGATTTATATCTCACGAGATAGACATGGATGGAATGGTAAGTTAATCCAGTTCAGTATTACAGGACTGGAATGAGGAGTGAACTCGATTCAGAAAGGGACTTTGTCCACTACGATGGTCTTGGCAGCAATGCCTTGGCTACTATGGAAATCATTAAATGTGATTAATGGATGCCACAATTACATGTTTTATTCCCATGATATTTTATCATGATTTATGTTCCATTATGATCTATGCCTTATGTACTTCCATGTTTTATGTCCTTGCTCAAGATTTTGATGATTAAACATTATGTTCATGTTTTTAAGTTCAAATGTATTTGGTATGTTTTATTTTATCCATGCTTACCCTTACTGAGAATTTGAGCTCACCCTTTTTATGTTTTATTTTCACCCAGGATTAGAAGAAAGGTTTTAGGTAAGGAAACAAAAAGTGGAAGATCTTTATGGGAGATGTTGAATATCTTTCACCATGATTAGAAGATTACGTTCAAATTTTCCAAAGACACTAAACTATTACGGTCCTTCTGTGTCTGTTTTTTTATGTATTAAGTATTCCACAAAATTAATGTAATTTTCATGTATGTCAAGATTCAGGTCTCTACACTATATGATATTAATATAATTATAGTCTCATTACAATATTTAACAACTCTTTTTTATTTGTTCTTATTCTCATAACTCTAATATCATCCACAAGTACATATATATTATTGCGATGTTATGGGGAAACCCTTCAATAGTATGTCTAAAAAATTATCCTAAATCATCCACAACCTACTAATTTAAAGATAATTTGTGGAAAGGTACACATCACTTCCACTATTATATACCTCATATGGGCTTAGTTAGAACATGTCCGACCACATATAATTCTCAAAATGTACCTATATGTGCTTCCAAGTGTTATATTAATGTATGTACCATACAACTAATCTATCTTGAATGATCATATACTATATTAAATGGTTCATCTGGAATGACCATAAACTGAAAATAGTGTTTCATCCATCATGGAATAAAACTAATTGGATTAATCCATGCCACATGACCAAAAAAATAAGGATTATCATCCTTCCCACATAATGTTAAACTAAAGGGATTCAGAGGAAGATATGACATCCTTAACATGGTGGAACAAAAAAACCAAAGTATCATAAATCATAAAATATACCATTATGTATGAAATTTATTTTAAACAAATAATAAGAAGGGTGAAAATTTTAACATGTTAATTTGGATTATCCATGATTCGAACGGGAATATGATTTAGTTCACTAAAAAACAGTTAAAAGACTTATTCATTTAGAGGTATCAATAGATCATGGGAATTATAGTACACTCAAGTATGATATCTCTCAACACTATGGTCTAATATAATATTCATCTCAAGTGTGGTAGAGATAGAATAAATAAATAATAATATTAGTTTTAATGAGTTATACACACTATTTTCTCACAATGGATATCCACACACATACATGAGATTAAACTGATGTATATAGGCCATCCATAACTCAAAATATTTTTCAGCATTTATTAGAGAGTTTAATAATTGTTATATGCATTTTAACACTTGTAACCACTCATATTTATCACCACATTGATTATTTAACATTTAAAAAAATCATGAAATATGTTCAATCTCATCAAATTCATCACCACATGATGAAGAATTGAGCATGATAACATTTGGAGTATATATTAAAATGATCCATCATGGGATAACATTATGTGATAGTTTAATGCACTCAACACCATGGTATTAATACTTTCACTATGACATAGAGAACCTTGGAATAAACCATTACCTTTATTATTTCATGCCCATTCATGTTTTATTTCATAACTCCATCAATATTCAACTTTCTCAGAAACCTAATAAACTTATCACACTTTCACCTTATGTCACATCATATGCAGCAACTCATAAAAATATATCCATAACTCCTTTTAAATATTTCTAAAACTCATTTTATAAATACTAAAATACATTTTCACCATGAATTACATCATATATACCAACTATTAAAAATAAATACAAGAATAATTCTGGATATCCTCCAAAATAATTTTGGGCTAACACTCACGGTTTCACAAAAATGATCCTCATCTACATGACAATAAAAATTGTCCCCATAGGCTATTCTATCATTAGAATTTATTACAAATTACTTAATTCGTAAATTTAATAAGAGAGTGGCCTATATAAAAGCATAATTTTCACTTAACATATAAATAGATCTATTATTATCTCTATTAAACACATTAATCATTATAATTATATAAACTAGTTTCTTCATATGTAATGACCCAAACCTAGTTACTTAGAATCAGTGTCTTCTTTATTACATTGTAATAAGATAAAAGTAATATTATTTAAAATTACCAAATAGTTTATTAGTCTTGGTAAACTAGATATGAACTTATGGATTCCATTACATTTGAATGCATTAATGACAACATGGGTTTTTTAAATAATTTCATAATTACCACTAACATATTCTTTCATATCATTAATATTACACTTCTTGGATTCCTAGGAAATGAATCAAAATTAGGGTAAGCACAAATGCTCAATAAGAGTTTCAAAAATTTGAATATATCATGAATCAATAAGCATAATCAACTTGAAAATGTAAATAACATAACACACATACCTTTTAAAAAACAAGATTTTCAGAAATATTTAATAAGCCTTAATCAATATAGAAAGTTAAATATATGAACACACATGTCACTTAATCAATAACCAGACTAGTATAATTAGATAAATAATAACAATATGGAAAGGTAAATTACTGAAAAAACATGCTATTTTAATAACATTATTGCAATGATTAGATAAGGTTTCATCAATATAGAAAGTTAAATAACTAAAATGCATTTAATTTACTCTATAAATTGAGAATGAAATTAATCTAGAGATAAAATCATTATAGAAATATCATATCTAATAATAAATAAATTCTTAATGAATGAAATACATAATTTTTGGGTGTCATGATCTCAGGCCTCGTGATACCTCTAATATTAAGTCCTTTCAAAAGAAGGATTAAAAATAAAGGTACACACTTGTTTGATTATATATTACCGACCATCTCATGAGACCACAAATTCATAGAGGGGTATATAATTTTAGGCCCCACACATTACTTCAAGTCCAAAGAAATCATCATATATCAAATATTTAATTTAATTCATGAACAATATTCCCTATAGTCAAATATCTATATTGAGTAAAGGATATAGATCTATCAATCTTTCACCTACTAAAAAAATTAAATGAACAGAAACATATATATACATTAAATTTGATGTATGAAATAGATATATCCATGATAAATAATATGCATATTTTATAGAAATTTATTGTCTAAAGATTACAGTAAAGTGAATATCCCAAGGGAAAGTTATTGACTACAAAAATGAATCATGAAAGTTAATGTGGTTACTTTCCATGGTAAAAATGACCATTAGACAAATATATAATGAAATATTTTGGTATCAATAAAACCTATAAATAGAGGAGTAAATTTCAAATAATGCATTTTTATTTTTCGTGAATATAAATAACATAAAAAATCCATTAAAATAATTATTGAGGAAAATAACCTTTTATACATTGATTTTTTAATACTAAATGTTAACAATATATTTTTAAAATAAATTTAAATAAAACAAATATGGAAACTTATAATGGATTCATCAAAACATTTAGTTTTCATGATAGTGGGAAATTCCATACATGTCACACACATTAAAAATATTCCTTTCACATTTTCAGCAAAATATAAATAGTCCTTCTTTAGAAAATATCCTAAATAATCCTTGATTCTTTTTTGTAAAAAGTAAAACATGGGTAAAAAATTATTTAATATATAATTTTCATAATTTTAATAACATTATTGTAATATTTTTTAGAAATAAATGTTCTAGAAAAAAAATTCATTTTTAATCGATGGGAGAAATAAAGTCGGATTTTATTACAATCATTTTCTCAATCATTTAAAGTAAGAAAGAGTGGTAAAATGGTTCTAAAACTTGAATAAATCATAAATAAATAGAGTATAATAATATTAAATTGTTTCATTATTTATTTATCAAATAATTTCCATTAACTAATATTATTGCATAGACAATGTAAACTAAAATGATATTGTGAAATTAACCCTAAAAAAGATCACAATGTTAATGTGAGAACTAATAAATTAATAAATTATGTATTTAAGTTATAAATATAAAAAATTGGAAATATGAATTAATATAGTTGAAAAATTTAACATACAGAATCATAGAATGTCGAAGACAATGACAAATAAATATGATCCCACGAAAAGAAATTGAGTTGTGAAATTGTTTACCACTTGGTAATTTTCAAGTAAATTCCAATTAAACAAAATAATTAAAATTTAAACTTAAAATACCAATAATTATTAATGATTCATGATAATAAATTTAAAATTTAAATTATATAAAACATATAAAAGAAATTAGGTTCATATCACTATAATAGGGTTTAGTGAGGGGAAGGTGAGATGAAGTCCCTTATAATGATCAATCTGTTGAAGTGAGGATTTATAAATAGATTTATTATGTGTATCTATTATTAATACACATAATAAATAAGTAAATTCACCATAAAATAATCAAAATAAATGTCACACGTAATCTTTGAATATCAATGCCAATGGAGAAGTAATATAACCCAATAAAAAAATTATGTTATGCAATTCTTTACCACTTTGTAAATTTCAATATAAATACACTGGGATTAAATAATTAAAATTAAAACTCATATTACCATTATATATGAATTATTCATAATTTTTCATGAATACAATTCATTAGTTACACCATATTAAATAAATTAGGTGAATAACATTACAATATGCCTCAATGAAGGGAAATTGACATGAAGTCCCTTACCTCACACTTATTTTTTGTTGAAATTTATTTAAAATCATGTATAATGGTTTTAATAATGTTATTGATTTTTTATATAATCATATTCATATTTATAATATCATGTAATATCCCCTGATAAGATTTTAACACCCTTTTTTAATAATATTTCATTATTTTTATTGTTTCAAGTGTTAATTTCCTTATCTTCTGATGTGTGTTTTTTCATTAATGTTTCAATTATTGCACATATTTTATAGTTCTTTCAACTCCATAATTAAATTAATGTTATAAGTATCATATTTCCAATTAAATGATTTTTTGAAATCATTATTGAAATTTTAACATAGATAATGGATTACATCGATTTATAGAGATGATAAGTCATACATATGGCCCAGAAACATTATGTAATGCCCTAACCCAGTTACCCAGAGCTAGTGCATTATTTTAATACATTAGTATGATTACAAGGAATCATGTCCCGATGGACCAATCATTTTAGTAGTCTTGGAAAATATATTACATACAGGAACATTACATTACAATTTTTAACACAAAACAAATCATAAATAACCCTATGAGAATTCCATTATTCCCCTCGATTAACCCTACATATCAATCATAAAACACTTGTTGGCATCCTGGGAAAATATAACATAAGAAATGGGTGAGCTCAGATGCTCAGTAAGGATAAAAAATATAGCGGATGCTATCAAAATTAAGCATAAACTTTTAAGGAAAGGTACAAAACTAAAACACAATCCCTTTTAAAACATTATATTCAACATAATTCGGCATGAAAAAATCAAATAATTCCACTTAAACATTCACATGGATATTCTACTAGTCGAATAGTCACATGTAAAATCAATAACTAATCTCATAATGAAGGAATGCGTAATTCTAGACATCTTAACAACTAAGTCAAGGCCTCATACCAAGACCACACACAAATATTCTATTGAGGAGTTGTTCCAAGAAACTAGTTTGTCTAATGAGACCTAATGATGAATTTATGGGCTATAGCGGGCCCTACCCATCACTTAATAAGTCCAATGTATTCCTCATATGAATATTTTGAAACATAACATCAACATTTTTATTAAAACTAGCATACAAAATGTTAATATTTTAACAGTAGACCATAAATGGTATAAAAATATCACATACATAGTAAAAAAATATCCCAAACCGTCAATACAATATGGAATATTGTATCGTAAAAAATAAACTTCAAACAATCATAAAATCAAACAAATGATGTTGAAATTGATTAAAATAATTTATTAAATTCATTAAAACTCTTTGAGAGAAATATCCCCTTTTCATGAAATCATTTAAAAGTAACACAATTTATAAAGCAAGTCATTTAAAATATATTACTGAATCAAAGTGTCCCATACAAATTTGAAGCTTTTGAAAAGAATTAAAATTTTAAAATAATCACATTCATATAAATAAATCATTAAAATCATTTTGAAAACATTGACATTAATTAAATAGATTTAGAAAAGTAAATCCTTAAAACATTTAAAATAATGATCTTGTTAAATTTTACCTTACATAAAACCTTAAAAGATAACTTTTTTATTTTGTATGAATCATGGACATGTATGATAAATATGTCCCAATAAATACTTACACATAAACAATCTTGGATATTAATGAGATTGATGAATTAACGCTTACCATAGGTCTCATACTCTCTATATGTGTCCAAAACTGTTGTATATTGTTTTAAAGAATATTATTAACTTAATTCAGAATCATAATAATATTTATGATATCATATATGATTCTTTTGTGAATTTATATTACCCTTTTATTAACAATTCCAAGTTAATGTAACGTTTCAGGTAATAATTGCTTTCTTTCTCATACGTGTTCTGACTTGTTATTTTTTATTGTATTACTTAGATAATAATTTACTTACCTTCAGAATGTAAAATATGAATTATATATCATATATATTCATTATATAAATATATATAATAGATATATAAATAAAATGGATCACATAGTTCATGGAGATGGTAGGACGTACGTATGCATGGACGATGTTTTCATTTTTTTATTGTATTGAATGAAAGTATGTGAATGAAATATATGTATATATATAATTGTAGTAGAATTAATATTTCATATATTTTATACTTATTAAGAATATTTATTCATATAATCATTTTTGGATGGTGATAATGGAATATGAGTCTCATCGCATCGTGGAGACGGTAAACCGTACGTACACACGAGCGACGATATCATTTCCTTAATTGTCAAATGGTATGGAATTGTATGAAATATGAATTTTACAAAAGAAATATAATGTTATATGTATTGTTTAAATCCATTATATTCATCTTTATACCCATATAAATAAAGTGTACATGAAAAACAATTTACACCACAGCGTGGACATGGTAAGCTGTACGTACACATGCATGGTGATATTGTTTATCACATGATGGGTAAATGGAGGAATATGGTGGTCCATTAATTATAATAACATCTAATAATGTGGAAGGTAATATATTTATTATTTTATTATGGAAAAAATAGAGAAATACTAGGTAGAAGAAGAAAAGAACTTTGAAAGAGGTGATAAAACAATTACCTCTTTTCGGGTGTCTCCTTTTGATTTGCACAAAAGGACTCCATTGGATAGATTTATGCCCAAATTGTTGCCTCTAGAATTATATTATGGATTTTAGGAGATTAAATGGGTAGGGGTTTTCTGAGACAAAGGGCTTTGAAGGTGTGAACTAAAGAGAAGGAGAGGTTCCCTTTTATAAGAGTGCTGAGGGGCACTTTTTGAAAATCTTGAAATATTAATTTATTATAAATTGATCTTTGGTTTCTAATATCTCAAAAGTAATTAATTAAGATTTTAAGATGATTATGGGTCAAAATACTCTCAGAAAATGATTTTTAGAAAAGTTTATTTCATTAAATTAACCTTATCTTTTTTGATTAATGCTTAGTTAAAGAGTTTTACTCTTACCGTGTATTCTTGAATTGTTATACAATAGGGTTAAATTAGTTAAAATAAAATGAAAAGAGAACCTAAAGTGGATAATTAATCAATATTTTAACATTATCTATGTTAGTTGGACGAATATTAGAGTTTTAGGATTTTTATATAATTTAATAAAATAGTATTTTTTTAAAAACGCATTTATACCAATTTGTAAACTATTTAGTAATTGATTTTTTAAAGTCCTAAAAACATGATTACTTAGAAAAAAAGGAATTAACTCATCCATAATATGTCAATATAATCCATAAAATTGTTTTATGACATCAAAATATTCATATTTCATTTATTTTAATATTTATAAATTTATTTATTTGAATTATTCCTTAATAAGGTAATCGTTGCCTCATCATTGTGTCATAAATAAATATCTTTATATAATGTCTAAAAATTATAATAAAAATACCATGATATAGTAAATAGTATTATAATTATAATTAATATTTAATTTCAAAGAGATCAGTCATATTACCCTAAATTAAATTTTTTAGTAAAAGATATATATTTATGTTATAATTATCTTTACTTTTAAATTAATTATTATAACATGTCATTATCACACCCATGTTGTCCCATGGGGTCCTAAAATAGTACTAAGGGTTCCCATGGTTGGAAATATCTCATAAAATAGGATTATGACATGTGTTAGGGTATTTTAATATTATTATAATATTATTTTTTACCCTTATTTACCTAATTTACCCTTTAACCATGGTAAATAAAAATAATTACTGAAGTTATTATTCATAATGTCAACAAATAAAAGGCACCTATTAACAAAATTTGGACATACTAATTAAAAATATTGAATCATTTTTTATAAATTCAGAACACATAATTGGTAGAAATTAATTTAAAATTAATTCACGTTGTCAAAACAAGAGAGAGTTTTTAAGAAGTAAAAACTATCAAAAGATTGGCATGGATTTATGTCCCATATAAATGTGAAATTACTTAAAATTACCTAAATTATATTAAATGATAAAAATATAATCTAATTATACTTTAAAACTACTCAAAGGTACAATTTAACATTATAAATTATTTTGATTAAAAATTAGTTTTCAATTTTAAATTTATTATTTTTTTACTATTCATGAAAATATGAAAGTTTTCAGAATAGTACACAAAATTTATGAAGACTAAATTTTTATGCCCCGATTCTAAATAAGAATATAATTTCTTAAAATTTAATATATAAAAGTTTCAAATATTTTATTTAAGAAGGGTTTAACATTAAAAGGTGAAAAAATTTCATTTTTTAAAAATACTTATTTTATCTAAAAATTTTAATTTTCCCTTATATTATGTTTATGAAACATAATAGATGAATTTTAAATTATATGGGATATATAAAATTCAAAATTTGGTTAATACTTTTTATAACAGTTTTTTAAATGACTAGTTTGATAGGTCGTGGTGCTCTTGAACTCGGTGTTACGTACATCTCACGCTATTGAATTATTTAAAAAGGAAGTGTACCATAGAATCTTGGGGTGTTACATTATCCAGTATTTTAATAAATTTCTTCCTCACAATTTAAAATCAGGATTGAAAACTTGGGGTTTTACATTTTCAAAATATCTTAGTTGAAATCCCAAATCGAAAAATGGATTAATGGGGACTCTATTTTAAAATAAAGAAAGGTAAGTATGAAGGTCACCAGAAATAACACATACTGGGATTCCATGTAAGAACACATGGGTATAAAAGAGAAAAATAACCACCAAGTCCTGATGGAGAGTGATAGAGAATATTATTAGGTGAAAGGTATCAATATGAAATCTGTAAATCTATGATGATCTATGTGACCATTTGATTCATCGGAAAAGAAAGCACTATGGAAAATTTTTTGGTTTTCATGATCATTTACCTAAAGATTAAGAACATGATAATAAATTATTAATTGATTTCAATACAATATCATCATTTCTCATGCCATGAACAATTTCCAATTTATCTATTATTCAAATAAATGGAGCTGGTTTTTTCCTTTCTGAAGTGTTGGAAGATTATGCGATCCTTAAATAGAATGATAGGCCATTCTATCTATAAAAAAACGTTAACATGGGTTATCACATATGAAAAAGTCCACCTATAGTGAGATAATAAATTAATCACACAATCATCAACTGGCGTATAAATTATACTCTCCATAAATGGATAACCATACAATCCTTCCAAAAACTGAAAATCTGCAACTTGAGAAAGAGGTGAACCAAATAGGATTAGCATTTATCTCCCATATCTCATAGGGAAGTTCATGGTTGTCACATTCCAATCATGTTAACACCTTCATCATGTCTTCTCTTGAGTCATGGTAACAACCTGAGTTATCAAATATCCTTATTAAAAACATGCATGTTTCCTTGTTCAAAAACATAGTGAATTATTAGTCAAGTAAAAAAATGTTGTATACTTCATCCAAGATAGAATAACCCTCGTGTAGAAATATACATAATTAGTTCTCAAGAAAGAAGCCTCATCCAATTTACTTATTCCAATCAAATATATCTTTATCCAGACATCATTATCATAACATAATGAACATATCAAGTGTTATCTTTACCTTATTAATATTCTCTCCAAATATAATCATACCCTTAAATAAATTTTCTTGTCCAATATAAATATTCAACATATTGTTGAAAATCATTAGCGAAAACCATAAACTGAATACTCCTTATATAATTTACTATCCATAATTGGTGGATTTAAATACATAAATACTTCAATCCTTCCAATTTAATAGTTGGAATAGAATAGGTCCTTCCTTGATTTAGAGGTAGATTATTATGTTTGGGAATTGAGTTGGGTAATTCCTATGATTTACATAGATGATACATTGAACTCCATAACAATTGGTCACTCTATGCCCCTTTTTCCCACAGAGATAACATCTTCCCCTCCATTTGAGCTATTACTCAAGGTTCTCCTTCCCTTACTATTGACAAGTAGAAAATCAAATCTTATATCCTCTATACTTCTTAAAATTTGAACATTTATAAATGTTCATCCTCCTATTAAGAAATGTGTTTGGAATGTCATCAAAGATCACATTGTTAATAATATACTATGATTACTGATTCGGCATAATCACAGTATCTTTCTCTCAAGTCATTATCCAATTTTGTTGCTCAAAATGACCATATTTTCTAATAATATCAATGTTAATCCAATTCCTTATGGTTTCCTCCATTAACTAAGACCCTAAATCACAAGGTGAGAAACACATCTCATTGAAGAAAACCACATAACCAAGGGAAAGTGAGTTTAATCTATAAAATATTAGGTTTAATCCTAGGTTATCCATGAACATTACAAAAATTCTAGGGGGTTTTCCCTCATTGAAAAATACCCTATACCAATGGTTTAGAACCATTGGATTAGGTTTCCAAACCATTGGTATAACCAATACCAACGGTTTAGAGAACTGTTGGCTGGTTTGGTGTGGGGATAGGTCTATACCAATGGTTCTAGGAAAACTGTTGGTATAGACCTTTACCAATAGTTTGTCAAACCATCGATATAGGTCATATGAAAAATCTATACCAATGGTTTCATAAAACCATTGGTATTGGTAATTCAAAAAAATAAACCATGCTTGGTATTGATCCCAGCACATCCCATTTATAATCCAATGACCTAACCATTAACCTAAATCACTTTTGTGAACATAATTTCCTAAATATATATATGTATATTCTTATTTATTTTAACTTTTGATTTATTTAATATTATTTAATAAAATAAGCTATAAAGTAATGCTTAAACCTATACCAATGGTTCTCAAAATCGTTTGTATAGACCTATACCAATCGTTTTGAGAACCGTTGGTATATGTGCTTTGATTTTTTGAGCTATACCAATGGTTTGGGCCACAACATTGGTATAGGTCCAAATTAGTGACCTATACCAACAGTTTTTTCCAAAGCATTGGTATAGGTCCACATAAGTGACCTATACGAATGGTTTTGGCAAAACTGTTAGTATAGGTCCAATTTAGAGACCTTTACCAACGGTTTGGCCAAAACCGTTGGTATAGGTCCTATTTCTACTAGTATCTTCTATACATACCCTCAAAGTTTATCTTAGGGTTATGATCCCTAATATATATTTTCTAAATCTATTTCAATGGTTATTTATAAATTTTCTCTTATACCAACTATAAGGCCCCTACCCCGTTACCCAGAGTTGGTGCATTATTTTAATACATTGGAATGATTACAAGGAATCAAGTCCTGAAGGACCAACCATTTTAGAATTCTTGTAAAATAGATTACATACATGAACTTTACATAAAAATTTATAACATAAAACACAACATAGATAATCCTTTGATAATTCCATTATTCCTCTATGTTAACCCTGCATATCAATCATAAAACACTTATTGGAATCTTGGGAAATTAAAACATAAGAAAGGAGTGATATGAGAGTCTCTATAAGGATAAAACATATAGCAGAAGCTATCATAATAATTCATAAAATTTTAAGGAAAGGTACAAAAATAAAACACAATCCCTTGTAAAACATTATATTTAGTGTAATATGGGAAAGATAAATCAAATATTTCCATTTTAACATTCACATGGATATTCTACTAGTCAAATAGAAATATGTAAAATTAATAACTAATCTCTTAATGAGGGAATCCAAAATGCTATACATCTTAACCACTAAGTCAAGGCCTCATGCCAAGACCATCCACAAATATTCTGTTGAGACCTTATTCCAAGACAAAAGTTTGTCTAATGAGACAAACTGATGCATTGAAGGGCTATGGTGGGCCCCACCCATCACTTACTATGTCAAATTCATTCCTCATATGAAAAGGTTGAAACATAACATAAACATTCATATTGAGACAAGCATATGAAATGTTAATACTTTAACCGAAAACCATGAATGGTATAAAAATAGCACATATAGTCAAACATATCCCAAAACATGCAATACAATATGGAAGATTGTATCATAATAAATCAACTTCAAATAAGCATAAAATCCAATAATGGATGTTGACATTGATGAAAATATTTTAATAAATTCATTAAAAACCTTTGATAGAAAGATACTTTTTTATGAAACCATTTAAAAGTCACACAACTTATAAAGGAAGTAATTTAAAATATATTTTTGAATCAAAGTGTCCCATACCACTTTGAAACATTTGAAATGAATTTACATTTTAAAATAATCTTGTCCATATAAATAAATCCTTTAAATCATTTTGAAAACATGGACATTAATTAAATAGATTTAGAAAAATAAATCCTTATAACATTTAAAATGATGATTTAGTTAAAGAGTCCCTTCCTTAAAAACATAAAATATTTATTTAGAATATTTTTTTTATGAAACATGTACATGGATGATAAATATGTACCAGTAAGTACTTATACATAAACAATCTCATATAATAATGAGATTGAGAAATTAACCCCTACCTTAGGTCTGATACTCTCCGTATGTGTCCAAAACTCATATATAATGTTTTTAAGAAAATTATTAGCTTACATAAGAATCATAATATTATTTATGATATCATATATGATTCTTATATAACTTTATATTACCCTTTTAATAACAATTCCAATTTGTGAAACGTTTTGGGTAATAATTGTTTTCTTTGTCATACGTGTTTTGACTTGATATTTTTTATTGTATTACATACATCTTAATTTACTTACATCCAGAGTGTAAAATATGATTTATATATCATATATATTGTGAATATAAATATTTTTAATAGATAGATAAATAAAATGGAACACACTATTCATAGAAGAGGGAAGGTCGTACGTACGCATGAACGATGTTTCTGTTTTCTTATCGTATTGAATGGAAGTAAGTGAATGACACATATGTATATATATATATATATATATTATCCCAAAAACATTATAATGTTATATATTTAATACTTATTAATAATATTTCTTCCTGTAATACATTATTAGATGGTGACAATGGAATATGTGTCTCATCGCGTCGGGGAGACGGTAAGCTGTACGTACGCACGAGCGACATCATCATTTCTTTAATATCCAAATCGTATGGAATTGTATGGAATATGAATTTTAAAGAAGTAATATAATGTTATATTTGTTATTTAAATTAATTATATTCATCTTTATACCCAATGAAATAAAGTGTATATGAAAAACAAATTACACCATAGCGTGGACATGGTAAGACATACGCACACACGCATGGTGATATTGTTTTTTAAAGGATGGGTAAAAGGAGAAATATTATTGTACCACAATTATAATAAAAACTCTTCATGTTTAATATACTTTAGTTATTATTTTATTATGTAAAAAATAGATAAAGATGAGTTAGAATAAGAAGAAAACTTTGAATGAGGTGATAAAACAATTACATCTTTTTGGGCGTCTCCTTTTGATTTTCACAAAAGAACTCCTTAGGATGGATTTATTCCCAAAATTTTGCCTCTATAATGATTTTATGGATTTTGGGAGAAGAAATTTATCGGTTGTGGTCGAGAAAAAGGTATTTGGAGGTGTGAATTATAGAGAAGGATAAGCTCCATTTTATAAGAGAGGTGATGGGCACTATAAGAAAATCATAAAATATTAATTTATTATAAATTGATTTTCGGATTCTAAAAGTTAAAAAGTAATTTATTTCGAGTATAAGATTATTATGGGTATAAATACAATCATAAAATTATTTTTAGACAAGTTCAGTTCATGAAATTACCCTTATCTTTTGGGATTAACACCTTGTAAAACTGTTTAACACTTACCTCGTCTTCTTGTATTTTTATACTATAGGGTTAATTAAGTTACTATAAACTTCCAAGAGAACCTAAAGTATATAATTAATGTCATTTGTAACTTTATATAAGTCATTTTTCTGAATATTATATTTTTAGGATTTTATATCAATTAATAAAATAGTTTTAATTTTAATAACTCATTTTTTTCAATTTTGACACTATTTTGTAATAGATTTTTGTTAAAGTCCTAACAACTTGATTACTTAGAAAAAAGTCATTAAAACATACCTAATATGTAAATTTATTACTTAAAATTATTTTATGGAATAAAAATGTTAAAATTTCATTTATTTTAATATTTATAAATTCATTTATTTGAATCAAATGTTAATAAGGTAATAACTACATCATCATTGTGTCATAAATAAATATAATTATCTAATGTATAAAAATTATGAATAAACTACTATGATGTGGTAAATCTTTATAGATTTATAATGGCTATTTACAGTCAAAGATATAAGTCATATAACTCTATATTAATATTATTTTAGTAAAAGATACATGTTTATGTTATAATTTTCTCCACTTTAAATTACATCTTATAAAATGTCATTACCACACCCAAGTGGTCCCATGAGGTCCTAAAATCATCCTAAGGATTACAATGGTCGAACATATCTCATCCAATAGTATTATAACATGTTTTAGGGTAGTTTAATATTAATATGTTTCATTTTCTTACTGTTATTTACCTGATTTACGTTTTAACCACGGTAAATAAAAATAATTACTTAAGTTACTATTCAGAATGCCAACAAATAAAAGGTACCTATTTGAAAAATTTGGACCTCATGATTTAAAATATGGAATCCATTTTTCCAAATTCAAAACCATAATTGGCATAAATAATTTAAAATTAATTTACATTGTCAAAACAAGAGAGCGAGTTTTTAAGAAATAAAATATGTCAAAAGATTGACATGTGTTTATGTCCAATTTTAATGTGAAATTACTTAGAATGAATTAAATTATATTAAATAGTAAAACTAAAATATAATTTTAATTTAAAACCACTCAAATTTATAATTTAACACTATAAATGATTTTGATTAAAAAAGTTGTTTTCAATTAAAAGTTATTATTTTTCACTATTCATAAAAATATGAATGTTATAATAAAAGTACCAAAAATTTATCCAAACTAAATTTTTATGTTCCCATTATAAATAAGAATATAATCTTGTTAAATTGAATATATAAAAGTGAAAAATATTTGATTTAAAAAGGGTTCTCCATTAAAAGACAAAAAAATGTTTTGGTTTAAAAATACTTCTTTTATCTGCCAAAATTGAATTTTTACTTATATTATGTCTAGGAAAAATAAAATATGAATGTTAAAATTATAAGGGATACATAAAATTGAAAACCAGGTTAATAATATTCTTAATGAATTTTTAAACGGTTAGTTTGATAGGTTGTGGTCTGCTATAACTTGGTGTTGCGTACATCATACGCGATTGAATTATTTAAAAAGGAAGCGTACCATAGAAGATTGGGGTGTTACACTTTATCATTTATTTAATAGGTTAAAGGGTAAGTAATTTTGAGATATATTAATTTTAAATAATAAATATATATTCAAATATAACACATATATAAAATAATTTTTTCCATTTTTACATTCCATATAAATTGTATTTGAAAACAAATCACATCCCTTAGGGTGGTTATAATTTTCCGTACACATGAGAGATGTTATCATATTTTAAACAAAATTGAATGTAAGAATGAATAAGTGATATTAAAATTTAGAATGTAAAATAATATCATAAATATCATATAATATTCATAAATCCATCATTATATTTATCCATTAAAGGTGGTGATGGAAGATGAATTACATCAGTTGAGGTGGTCGTAACTCGCGGTACCCAAGATCGACGAGTTAGTTTCCCACTAAAGGAAGAATATATGGATGTAGTTAATTACATTAAAATAATGAAATAGTAGTATATTTAATATAATTATTTTATTACATTATAATTTTTTAATATTATTTATATTAGGTGGAGAATAAACAAAATAAAAATGAATGTTTAAGGATGTTACCACTTCCTCGAACTACTCATTTAGGGTTGAACCAAAAGACTTCCAAGGTAGGATTTTTGATCGAACCATGGTATCTAAGATTTATATAGTGTATTAATAATGTTATTTGGGGACTTATTTTCTAAACCAAATGGATATAGAAGTGTAAAGAGGGGACGATAGGGGGCGACCTTCTATAAGTGGGGGACATGACACACTTGTAATTTTTTAAATGAATCAGTTATAACCACATTTTAAACATACCAAAAGGAAAAAAAATGGATCATTATAGAACATTATAAGTAAAAGGTAAATATATGGCACACACATTGGTTTTTGATACCTTTTTATGTTATTTTTTCTTTATATGTTTATTTTAACCCCTAGTAAATGATTTTTTATCTTACCACAATGACTAAATTTTATATATTTTTCTATTATTAATGGTCCAAAAATAAGTATAAATTATTTTATAATATAAATTATAATGATTAAAAAAAATTAATTAATTTTTACAAATTCAATTCAAGTAAGTGGAAGAATCCAATTAAAAATTATTCTCGAAAACACGATGAATAATCAGGTTTCAAAAGAGACAATTCTCCAAAGTATAGAATATTCTAATATAATGATTAAATATAAAAATGATTAAAGTGACCTAAACTTGTTTAATATTAATACAATTGAACTAATTTTACTTTAATAATAATTTTAAAAATAATTTATCCTTTTAAATTATTTTAACGAGGAGGTTTCAATAAAAATTAGTATTTTTTACTATTCTTCAAAATTTGAAAATTTTCATTAAAATCCCAAAATTTACCATAATAAAATTATCATATAATGATTTTAAAAATTAATTTCCTTTTTTAAAATAAATTTTCTCAAATATGTAAAAAAAATATTTAAATTATGTCCACAAAGTCCGACTAAACCGTTTAGAAAAATATAATTTTTTGAATATTTTATCATTTAAATGGTACATATTTTATTTATAATTATAAGATAAGAATAATTTTAATAATTTAGTTAGTACTCTTCATAACTACTTATTTTATTTACATATCATAACGATATACTATATTATAGTTTATTTCAACTTGTGTTGTTTTATTTCATAAGCTGTCAATGAGATTTAATTTATTGAAATGTATTTCAGGGTTCTTTTAAGCTCAATGTTTTGTTTCATATATTTTATAGATCTCAATTTTATAAGGGTATTACATTCTTCCCATCTACAATAAATTGTATCCTCATATATTTAAACTCTATCTCAGTAATCACGGATTTGACATTTCGAAATTCCATTGTTGAAAAACCCATATTAAAAAAGGGTTAATAAAGCATCCACTTGATAAGATATAAAGTTTAATATGAAGTTCATTTGTAATTAATCATAAATATGTTTCCAAGTAGAAGAACATAGGTGGTAATTTAATATATGGAAGCATAAGGAAAGAATAAATAATTATAGAGAGTGATAAATATCATATACCATAAGAAAGTGAATGATCAATGTAATTTTAAAGACCTTAAAACCATAAATATGTGATGATTCGAATGACCATTTTATTCTTCAGATATGGTGGAAATCTGATAAATATTTTATTTCAAGATATTTTTTTATATATTTTAGGAATTCCTTTACAATCATGATTATTAACATGAGGAAATATGCTAACTTGGTGTATTTATATTTCAAAAGTATGATTTCATCCTTTGGTTGCGCTTAGATGAATTTGCACTTAATCTCTTAATATAGGTAATTAATTTCAAAATATAAAATTTTTATGCTTAAAGTACTAAAATTAACTTTTAGTGGATCATAAAATATATAATCATGTGAAAATTCCTTAGCTATATCTCAATATATTTTCCAAAATCGATATTATTAGCCCAAGTTATCCAATATAATATATTAATATCTAAACCTCAATAGTAACACCACTGGTTCAGAATTAATATTTATCTCTAAAAATTTTAAGTTAAAACCATTATATATAAACTATAACATTATAAATTCCAATGGTAGGCGTAACATATTTCTCACCCTTCGGTTATTGTTCGAAGCCTCGAGGCATTTCCAAATGTAATGGATTGTCAACCAGCATGCATGTTATAATTTTTCTAAAACCATATTAATGTAGTTGTTATAACAAATCCATAGTGTAATAACCCATAATTAAATCAATATCAGTGATATGATAAACCTTAAATGTTACTAGTTCTTTGAAACTTATTCTTATAAAGGAAAGGGAAAGTTATTTAAATAATGTTTTCAGTAAAACATATACTAACCAATAGGTTGTATTTTCAAAAATGTCTCTTAAGATATCAATAATCTTATTAGACTCACATAACATAAAACCTAAAAACAAGTGATTATGATTTTGAAATTATGATAAATATTAAACTCATGAACCCGTGATGATATCCTTAACAAGTATTTTAATGAATAAATATATGTATCTAAAATTTAACACAATATTTTGATATTTCTTGTTCCTTAAAACTAAAATACACTTAGTGAAATTACATCTACAATTTAATTGTTGAATTGCAATGGATAAATAATCCAACCATTTTATTTCAACATAGGTCCTTCATTATTCTAGGGTTTAAGATTTAGAAGATAGAATTGACCTAGATAATTCATAGGTTCCCAACATTTAATACAATAAACTATAAATGGATCAATATTATAAAATTTATTTATATTCATCATATTATTCATTTTTCCTCATAATGTTATTTATTTATACCATTATTTTATACACACACAAACATTTTCAAATTCTTTGGAGATTCCATCTTTTTCAATCTAGGACTCACTAGGTTTATTCTAGGCTATTCATGGTCATTATCTATTCAAAACATTCATAAATATTTTGTAATGAAAATATGAATTATCCAAAGCATTTTCCCTAGGAGTGTTAAACTAGGCCCACATTAAGGCTAATTTTTGTGTACCAGGAAATGCTCGAGTCAATCCAAACACTATATTTTCAAAGCTATTATACCTACACGTGCGGAGTGGCATATAAAGTGGTCTTTGTTCAGATCTCGGATCGCCTCCGCGTGTGGTACAGGATCTGTCTTTCCTGGAGCTCAATCGGCATCGACAACTTCATCGGATAGCTTGGACCCCAGTGTCGGTTCTAGAGTGGCCGGAGGGTGAGGAATTTGAGATTGGTTCTTGTTTTAAAGATTTTTTTCAGTTTTTATTTCTCAATGTTATCAACACTATATTGTTTGTCTCAGGTTTTTGGTTTTTTCGTTCTTGATTATGATGGCTACCGATCGTGTGAGTGTCCATCAGCCAGTGACGGTGATGAAGTTGAAGCTTAGAGGCTCCATGGTTGTGGTGATGGATCTAAATGAAGTAGATTTCATTGAAAGTTTTTAGATACATTCTCCGTCAGTGAGGATGGAAACGATGAAGGTTCTGATGATGGATGAATGCAGCGACATGAACGGCCTCTTGGTTCGACATGGCGGTAGGTAAGGACACTTTTTAGAATTCAGTGGGTAAGTTCGTGGCTCGCGATGGATATGGCGGTTTCCAGAATTTTGGTTTTTGAAATTTTAATGTTTAACTTTTGAATTTTGAATGTGGTGGTGTCATTTTTGTGGATGTTGGGTTTTTGTTAACAGCTGGCTCCTTTTTGTACAGTTCCCACTTACCCAAAAAGTGGATATTGGAAAATTCAAAAAAAACTAGGTGCACTTGTAGTATCTAGAAATCTATGTTTTTCAAGGAAAACCCATATAATATCTAACTTATAAAAAACATTGGTTTTTCTTCTACACATATCCTCAATGTCGGTAATAGGGTTATGACCAATAATATATGTTTTACTAAATCTAGTTCTAAAGCACCCTACTAAACTTTCTGTGATACCAAATATAACTACCCAAACCCTATTAATGCGAATCTGGTGTGCACTTTTTTTAAATTGGCATTAGATACCTAGAATCACATCCTGATGAATTGAAAAGTTTAGTAGTCTTGGTAACTAGATACATACCTGAGTCTTCTATTAAATTTAAATACAAAAATTATTACATAATTTTTAATCAAGAATATCATTATTCATTATTGAATATCTTGGAATATAATTCATAGTACACTTCCAGGATCCATGGGAAAGGTATACAAATAAATGTGAACTCAAATACTCAGTAAAGAGGAAGCTATCATGAATCAGTAATCCTAATAAACTTGGAAAGGTAAATAACTAAAGACACATACCATTTAAATAAGTTGACTATCATAAATAGATAAGGTTTAATCAATATAGAAAGGTAAATATCTAAACACACATTCCACTTAATCAATAACTTTACTGTCCTAATTATATTAGTAATAATTAGCATGTAAATTTAAATAGTTGAATACATATTCAATTTAAATAACATGACTATCATTAATACATAAGTCTTAATCAATATGGAAATATAAATAACTAAAAACAAATGTAATTTAATTAATAAAAAGGGTGAAATTCATGCAAATATAACATCTTTTAAAAAATTTCATGGATTATAATAACTAATTTCATAATGAATGAAATTCTTAATTGTTGGATGTCCTGATCTCAGGAATCATGATGCATATACCATCAATACATTTAACAATATGTTTTGAAACTATATGTAGAAACTTTTTTAAAGTTAACTTACTGATTCACCTCATGAGACTATTAATGAATCTAAAGGATATATAATTTTGAGCCCTATCCATCACTACATGTCTAGAGGATTCCATATATAAAAAATAATCGATTTAATTCATGAACAATGTGTTTTATCATCAAATACCTGTATTGATTAAAGGATATCCATAAATCAATATTTTCCTAGCTAAAAAATAACTTTCAATGTAGAATATCATTTATATAAATTACTTATGGTTTAAGAAATAAACATATTCATTGAAAATAATTTGGATATTTATTGTAAATTTAATATCCAATGATCATAGGAAAGATAATATTTCAAGATAAATTTATTAATTGAAAAAGTGAATAAAAAAAGTAAATTTTAACACTTTCCTTAGCCGAAATAATCATAAACAATGACAGAATGAATATGTATAATAAAATGTTTCCTCGGTGGAGCATAAGTAATATAAAGGTTATTACCAATGATTAATACTATAAATAGTTTCTTAAAATAATATTGAAGAAAATATCCTTTTTACTTTGAAAATATTTTTGAAAAACTAAATGTTCAAAAAAATTTCAAAAAAATATTTTCCTTAAAAATAACCTTTGAAAACATTAATTTAATCTTTAATAAATTGAGTGGTAATGAAGGCATACAATATTTTACATTTTACACAGGATAAAAAATAACTTTTCCTTTAAAATTTTTGGTAAATGAAAAATGGGCTATATTTGGAAAATGTCATTATGATTTCTTTAAAAAAATTAAAAGCCATACATTGGTAAAAATTTATTTTAGTATTCATTTAGTGAATTTTATAAACATTTTTGAAAACATTTTTAGAAAACATGGTTTTTAAAGAAATGGTGGTTTTTAGCAAAGAGAGAAACTAAACCATATTTTATAAAAAATATGTTTGAAATCATTTTAAGAGAAAAATAGGGAAATGCTAATATTGTTTAAAAATACATGAATAAACCTATTATAATAAAATAATAATGTTTTATTAGTTAATGATTATATAATTTCTTTTAATATAAATTCAAGTATAGATAATCATGATTAAAATGAGATTATGAAATAAAATATCACAAAGAACATATCATTAAAGTTGGATTTAGTAAATGAATCAATTATGTGTATAAAATTTGAATCCACAAAAAAATTGGAAATACAATGTAAGATACTAAAAATAGTTTATACATATAATCATAGAATGTGAAATAAAATGAAGAAGTAAAATAACCGAATGAAATGAAATTGAGTTATGAAATTCATTACCACTTGGTAATTTTAAATTCAATTCCCCTTGGATTAAATAATTTAAAGTGAAACATAAAATAACCTGATTTAATAATGCAAAATTATATGAAATTTAAAAAGGTTATTATATACACCATATAATATAAATTAAGTGTATAACATTATAATATAACTCAATTAAAGAAAATTGAGATGAAATCCCTTATAATGATCATACAATTGAATTTATGAATAATAAATGGATTTGTTATAAAAAATTTAAATCCACATTAAAAAGGTGTAAATATAGAATAAAATAACTAAAATATACCACAAACATTTTCTTATAATATCAATTACAATGGAGACACAATATAACCCAATAAAAAGAAATTGAGTTATGAAATTCTTTACCACATAGTAACATTCAAGACAAATAAAACTCAATAAAATAATTTAAATTAAAACGAAAATTACCAATAAATAAAAATTATTAAAGATATTAAATGTTATAGTGGTATTATTCTCACCATATAAAATAAATTAGGTTCATAACATTACAATATTCTTCAATGAAGGGAAATTGAGACAAAGTCCCTTACCTTACGCTTCCTTATTGTCGAAGCTGATTTAAAATATTTTATAATTATTTTTAATAATGTTTCTAATTTATAACATAACCATATAAACATTTATAATATCATATATGACCCCCTTATAACATTTACAACCTATTTGTTAATAATATTCCATTTTTTTATTATTTTAGGTATTAATTTCATTATTTTATCATGCGTGTTTTGTCATAAACTTTTTCGTTCATGTGAATATTATTTTTTTAATTAATATATTGAATTTTATAAATTTTATAAATTTAATTTAATCATTATATAATTTTTTATAATAATTATTTAAATTTGAACATGGAGAATGGATCACATCGCTTCGTGGAGACAGTATGTCATATGTATGCAAGACTGATATTATATTTTTCATAACAGGTTAGAGGGTAAAGAAGTTTGTGATATATTAATTTTAACACATCAAAAAAATTTCTTATATTTAAAATATATTAACTAAATTTTTCTTTATTTCCTTCAATGTAAATCATAATTGAAAAATTAATCATATAGCTTCGTGTGGTGGTAGTTCGTTATACGCACGAGCGATGTTATCATATTTTAAATGGAATTGGACGTAAGAAGGGACATGTACTATTAAAATTAAATAATTATATAATATCATAAATATAATATAAATTTATTAAATCCATTATCCATCATTACATACATCCATGAAAGGTGGTGATGGAAAATGAATTACATCGGTTCACAAGGTGGTAGTCCTCCTTACACATGATCGATGATTTAGTTTCTCATTTAATTGAAGAGGACATGGATAGAGGTAATTACCTTAACATAATAACATCTCATTATGATTAATTCACATATATTGTTATATTATTATTTTTTAATAATATTCTAAGGAGTTGGAAGAAGAAACAAAATAAAGATGCTCATTTAAGAACATTAACTCTTCTTCGGACAACTTCTTTAGGATTGAAGTTAAAGCATTTCTAGGATGGATATCTGATCAATTTAAGGTATATATGACCTAAAAAGTGGTTAATGAAGTGAGTTTTGTATCTATTGTATAAAAAATGTCTTGTTGAGTGTAAATAAGTGATTTTATGGAGTGTCCTTTTATAAGTGGAGGAGGTGACACACATGGAATTTCTAAAAATAACCAATCACACTCATGTTTTTATCATTCCAAAAGATAGAAAAATGATTAATTAGAACCCATTATAGTTTATAATTTGTAAATATATACATTAAATTGGTTATAGAATAGTTTTAAGTTCATTTTAACCCTTAAATTATTATTATAACCCCTAATAAATTAGTTTTTACATTAACTACGGTAATTAATTTTTAGGTATTTTACTATTAATAATGGAAAAATATTAAGCTGAATTCATTAGATAATATAAATTATTCTCATTATAAATATGGAATCCATTTTTCTAAATTTAATTCAAAAAAATTTCATTGTACAATTTAATCATATACAGGTAGATGAAATGAAATAGTGGGTTTCTGAAAAGAAAAATCTCATAAGTATATAACGTTTTAATATCATAATTTGATATTAAATTGATTAAAATTACATAAATTAGTTAATTTTTAAAATAAATGAACTAATTTTAAATTAAAACTAATTTTAAATAAATTTTAACATTGTAAATCATTTAAACAAAAAGTATTCTTTCTATAAAAATATGTATTTTTTACTATTCATCGAAAAATGAAACATTTATTAAAAATAAAAAAAAATCACACTAATATAATTTTGATCTGATGATTTGAAAAATTGAGGTCATTTTATTAAATAATTTTTTTTAAAAGTGGTATATATTAATTTTAAATTATGTTTGGAAAGCACGTCTAACCCATTTGTTTTAGAAAAATATAGTTTTTAGAAAAAAATATTTTTATTTTCAATAATTTTGAATTTATTTATAATAAAAAGATAACAATAATTTTAATAAATTATTATGTACTATTTATATACAAAAATTTAATACCTAGGTTATAATGGTATAATATATTATGTTGCATTTGGGCGCGGGATTGCGTCTTCTATAAGCTATCAAAGGTATTAAATTTAAATAAATATATTTCATGGTTTGTTTTAGCATGGTTTTTATTTTATATGCGATATCACACCCAAATTTCTCTTATTAATATCTCGAGGTGTTACATCATATACTAGAATGAATTCTTATATGACCCTTTTTTACAAACTTGAGTAACCATTAGGCATGGTTTATATTTATTCCTTATTGAAAACTCATAAATTCTAAATTCATCGAGTATAGGTAGACATAGTCGATAAATAGAACACATATAATTAACCATTATTAATGAGTATGTGATTGGCCCCCATAAATTATAAATAAATAAATCATATATATTATATAATAACTATTATAAAATTCCTCTAGTTATTTCATTTGAGAGCTCAAATGTCATACTCATCATAAGAGATGATAGATCACATCATGGTTATTATCTAAAGAATGAAATGATATTAAATGTACCAAGCTACCCAATAGTTAGCTAATCCTTAGGGTTTGTATAATGAAACCATAAAAGTATTATTTTTATTTTACTAGGTATCTCTTAGGCCTCAGGAATTTAGGGACTCCTAATATAAACCATGAACCCCTAGTAAACCAAATAAATATTCTATGTAACATCATGGGGTATACTTAATGGATCATCCAACACAAAACAACTCATTTTTTCCTTGATATCGAATTATGAATGTTAATAAAATATCTCACTCATGTTAACCCAAAAATTTCATCATAATCTTTAATACCACACAATGAACACATGTTAGGGATAACACAAAGTAATACATTGAGAGGTCAATTTCCATTTTACTTCATGGTATATATATATATACATCCAATATAAAATAATGAAAAATTATAGAATATATTTATTAAAATATCAAAAAAATTATATCATTAAATTTATTTTATATTACTTAATAAAATAATAAAATAAGTGATTTTAAACATATTTGACATGATATACTAGAAGATCAGACTTTTGATTATTTTAATTTCATGGGTTTTTCCAAATTCATTACATCTATATATAATTCTTTTCACATATATGTGTGACCATATGAAAACACTCCCATTGTAATCTTTTTTAGAGAAATATATGAAGAAAACTAGTTTGAATAACAGTGAGACGTAGGAATTATAATCCTAGTTTTCTACTTCTTAAAAATATTTATACTTTATTGTATAAAAAAATTATTTTTTTAATAACATATATTATCTACTTAGATCCTATTGAAACCATTATTGAGTCATTATACAATTCTTATAAACATCTAGAATCAAATGGTGAACAACTTCAATATTAAGTTACTTGAGAAGGGGTTTCTCTAACATATATATTTTACATTTTTTTCATAAGAACACTTCTTATGTTACCATTAAAATAAGATTATTTCATTACTTTTCTTCTTTCTATAGATTTATCTCAATGTTAGTTTTGATGATCATGATGATTTTTATCTAAAAAATAAGATTTTATCAAATGAATATAATGTTTTACATACATTTAATAAATTCTTTTATTAAATGTACTCCCACTAAAATGATAATCCGTTTTAAATTTCCATAATATTTATTTTTTGTTTAAGATCCATATGTCAAAAAATGAGTCTACTTTTGTTTCAATATCAATACTTTTCTATTTTGGTATGTCATCATGTCAATCATACCATATATGAATCTTACATAGTTGAGTCTACAACCCATTTCTCTAAAATATCATATAGAAAACCTCAAAACTATTCCTCTATTATCATTCCTATTGGTTTCCTAGCTATGTATAACCCAAATATCACATTGTTATTTGGTTACCAAACTCTTATGCTTAAACATTTCGATCAATCCTTACATAATATAATCTATGAACACTCATCATTAGAATGAAACTACCTATTTTGATGATCCTGTCTTGACATGTATTTACATTAGAAGGAACTGAAAACATAGTATTTTAAAATGAGATTCAATCTTAACATCTAATATCATGTTATTCCATTTACATGTATATATTTTTTTAGTTATTTAGTTTGGAATCGTATTCCTTACAGTAATCTCGTATATTCTAACCATATTGATGTTTAGTTCATTACCCAAATCATAGTTTGTGTCACTAACCCCAATTAATGGCCAAATATAATTATAAAAATCTAAATGAATCATATAAATAATGTACCTAAAATCCATTAACTTACAATATTATAATTATATAACACAAACAATCCTCACAAGAGTAATCATGGACCAACAAATAACCAACAACTACTTCTCCAAATAAGGAATAATCATCTGGGACAATCAGTAGACCAACTTAAAGACCCACTACCATTGGATATCTTAATCAAGATATAATTCAATTTCATCATAATTCTAACACCTAAAATACAAATATTATCATTAAATTGTTAATTTAAGCACATAACCTAGTATAATCCTAAGTCCAGTTATAAGAAAATAAAATATATTCATACCTGGCTGTAACTCTTCATATGCCTGTAAGAAAATTTAAAGAATCATTTTAACACTTTAAACTAAATAATACATCACAAATAATAATATAACATGTTATATCTATGAATGTTTTTTAATAAATAAACTAATAAACAATTCATATTTTTATGTAAGAGATAAAATATTTATGAATAATTCATTTCTAAATACTAAAAACAATATAATTTAGGCATGGATAAACTTGAAAAATTCACTTTTAACCAATATGAACTTTTAATATTATCAATAACATGTTTTTAATATGAACTCATTAATATTTAAATATAATATATTTAATGAACATTTTTTACTATTTAGTAATATGTATTTCTGATTTACATAAACTAAACATGTCACATATTTGATTTTCTTTTCACCACTGATCATATCAACATCCAAAAATATTTTTGGAATGGTTCAAATAAGTTTTCCTAAAAATTCCTAAACATAAAAAAATTAAATTTAAATTTATGAACTATTCATAAATAAATATATCCAATTACATATTTTCCCTTATTTAATGTATAAAACAAATTGTTGATTTTTTACAATGTAAATACACTTTAAAACATGATCAAATATACCAAAACATTTTTTATGTTTTAAATCCCATATTGGGATTTAGCACGGGCCCTTTGGGCCCATAACCACAAAGGTTTTTTCCAATTTAAAAAATATTATTATCTTTAAATTTCCTTTTATGAAACCTTTCACAATGGGGTAGCCTTACCTATGGTGAAAACTCTTTCCATGGGAAGGCCAAATCTATTTTAGTGTCTATTTTGGTAAGTCAAGGTATTTAAAGGATGAAATTTTCATATATAGTTTCACCTGTTCATACTATTATAATTTTTCGTTTTAGAGAAATGATCTACTTTTTCAAATGGATTTACATTTTCAAAATGGTATGTTGGACCTTATTTTTAAGGAAACCACATCACATGTCTATTAATAATGGTGTATGGTTTCATCCTATGATTCTCTGTTTTTCCATAATTTCACAAAATGAAAAAAAAACACATATTTTTAGATAGTTTTCATGTTCTATTGACATTATGAAGTGAACCACCCATTTCATGGAAAATACATACTGGTATTGGATTCTCAAGAAGATAAATTGGCATTTTGGCTTCAGTTATATCATGGATACGGAAAACATTATTTTTTAGTATTCTTCATCCTTTCAAAATTCTACTCAAATATTTATAGATAATCTCTTATATCAATAAAGTGTTTCATATGGATGTCTAGAATCCTTAATGAATTAAAATAACATCATAAAAATGATATAAATCCTAGAATATATCTATATATTTGTAATGAATATATAATAAAGAATAATAATGGTGAAACATTAACTATATAGATTAGGTCTATCAATTAGTACAAAAATGAATTTTACCATGATATGAAATAATCCTTCCTTTAAATGTACCAACGAATAATGGGAATCACCTGATACTTGGGTAGGATCTTTCTCAATAATAGATACTGCTAAAACCATGAGTTTAATGTGGGAGTGATAAAATTAAAAAATAATGATCTCAGTTTCGAGGGGTTTTACATAAATTTTTTATATAATAAATAGTAAAATTATTTTATGAGATTAAAACAACTAATATAGGCCATAATTAACTCAAACTTTTTTGTCTATATTTATTGGATCATTTTATAAATATTCCATGAATTTCAATACATTAAAATGATTGAATTAATCATCACATTGATTTTTTAACATCTAAAAAATCATGAGAGGCATTTAAACTCATCACATTTATCATGAAATGATAAATAACTTAGTATGATGGCATTTGGTGTATAATTTTGAAGAATACAACATGTTATTTCCTTAAATAATAATGTTTTTTCACACAACACCATGATACAGTTACTATCACTATGTCGTGGAGCACCTTGGCACAAAACATAATATACACTATATCATGGTCATGTATATTTTAGTATAGAACATCATCATAAATATTATAGTATTCATACATAATTGGATTTAAATTTTGGGACTCATTGTTAATTATGGGTTTCAAATCCTTCTTTCATGTATTTTTGATGAATTTTATGCCTTATTTTTTACCCGAAATTTGCAAGAATCATTTTTCAAGGATTAGAGTTATTACATAATATATGGAATTAACCAATGACATGAAACTATATAAATTTTTATTAAATTATTAGGGATATATAGATAATATTTTACATACTCAATCTCAATATCATTGCAACACTCCTCACCTTATTCCATCCAATATAGATTTAAATTCAAAAGTTTTTATCTATATGGATTTAAATTATAGAACAATTCACCTTAATCATATAATGAATATGATATTTTTATACAGTAAACACTTGATTATTTAATTTTATATAGTTTATGTCTAATGGAAACTTCTGACACACTTCTGTTTCCACAATGGTTCAGCATGAATTTTATTATGGATTTTGTTTCCAATGGTAGGTAGTCACCGGGGTTTCTTTCCAATGATTGTTCCAAATGAACATGGGTATAGATTATGGGAGTAAAATTTCATGACACCCGTTTGAGTTTTATTTTTTCCTACACTATAACTCTCTTATAAATTTAAGAAATTTTCATGAATCCTTCCCAAATACTATTGTGGGACCAGTTACTCCCCCCATGATAGTAATGGAACAAAAGAATACATCAATGTGAACACCCATATTTACTATTGTTTCGCCATATTTTATTTACTTACTATTGGAATTTATCTTGGGATGATATGGTTTAAATATATCATAGCTGGGTTCTCTAAAGTTTATCAACATCCAGGAAGGTGTTGGTTGTTGTGATGTTAGGATCAGGCCCATATAATGGGATTCCTATATATGCCTCTAGATGGAATCAGAACCCATGTACTTTTTTGATTCCAGATTGGAATTGTTTTTACCTTTTATGGTTATGTGACAAAGACTAATACCCATTATTATGGAGTCATATAGAGTAGACTAATAGGTGGAAGCTTCATTTAATGGTTATTGTGGGACTTACAAATGAGAATCCCTTTCTGGTTAGTCCTAAATTAATGTGGACCAAACATAGTTGGTTTGTTCAATTGATTTTATATCCACATGAGATATGATTGGATATTTAAATGAAGATATATACCACTGAGTGTAACATGGAGAATATGGCCTAAATAAGGATGATATAGTGATTATCTTAATGGAACATGTCTCACTACATGGGGGAATAAATTCATCAGGAGTATGGACCAATGGATATATGATTCTTTTTCGATATTTGGTTTGAAAATAAAAGATGAACCCTATGTATCTTGTTGAAACATGAATCAAAGCACATGTAGTTTGAGTTACATAGATTAACATTTTGTGGAAGGACTGTGTAATGATGTTTAATTTCATGAAGTGAGAAATTTCTTTTGAATTTTTACATCATATAACTAATATGTTTGTTTCATGAAAGGGTAAAAAACACTAAAATGGGGTAATGGATTTAGTATTTAATTCTGGTTGTATTATAGTTCATTGAATATATAATAAATATGTGATTAATTCACATGTATCTATGTCCTCGATGTGATTTCATGCCAACACTCATTTCGAGTTTATGTGGACCTATATTCCAAAGGTAGGTGGCCACATGGATTTCTCAATGAGGACATAGATGGAATGTGGGTTGATTTTATTAGAGGATGGGATCATTTCAGCTTTTTAGGAAAACTATTTACAACTTTAGGACTCTATTATTGATTTAAGAAAAAAATTGAATCTTCTATTAAATCCCCAATATTATATGGGTTACCCCTGTGTTGACAATCAATTATTTGGAATGTGTTGATTTTATAATAATATGTATATGTATGAGGTTCTTCATAAATAGATATATCTATATGTATCTGAGGTTCTCCAATTATGGAACCCATTTGTAAATGGATTAGATATTATTATATATTTTATTATCAAGATGTTGGGTTTCAGCCGTATAGTTGGGAACACGATAATTTAATGCCATTTGGGAATATAGAAGATGTTTTTATGGTGGGATTAGGCCCATGATATGATCATCTTGCATATCCTTCTAAAAGGAATCATAACCCCTATAGATCGGTGCAACGCAATGGAACACATCAAAAATTTTAAGGTCATGTGATGAGGACCAAACCATGAAGATTAATTCCATTCAAAAAGTATGTTTAAGAGAAGGATATATAGTAAATTATAGGTGTTAGACATATGATAATGTGTCCCCAGGGATCCAAATGTGACGTGGTCTTCTAGGTTGGTGGCATGATCTTATTGGAAATATAATCCAAAAAGGATAGTAATAAAATAGTCCAAATAGAAATATGGCCCTCTGGGTTGGATACTAGAGAACATTAGGGTGAACTTGGGGAGTCGGTTTTGGTCCTCGGGGTGTCTTCCTAATCATCCCATTTGGTTAAGAATACAATCCCCCATAGCTCAAACATTTGGGGCTCACACCTTTGGAGGAGGCCCATTTGTGGGTCCATGAGGAGTATCATGGGTCATGGTGATTTAGAGGTTCTATTAGGGTTTACAACTACTAGGAGACCCATTTCTCTATTATTAATATTTACCTATGATATTGATACATGGATTTGAGGACCTACACCAATAGAGTCCCTCTAACGGTAGGTGATAGGGAGATCTAAAAAAAATCTCTATCGAGACTTTCCACTGATTGTGTGGATGTCAGGATCATAAGTAGCCTCTAATCCCACATGAGAATTATTTTTAGGAGAAATAATAATAATTAAAATATTTATCTAACCATAAAATCTCCTTCCTATACTGATGGATGGGGTCAAGAGATAAGAGAGGGAATGTTCTTTGAGCTGATCATCTCATTTTTTGTTTTCGTAACCATGATAATCATATCTAAATACCAATCAAGATATGGCCTATAAGAAAATATAGGGGCTTACCCCATGAGGGATACCCTAATATTTATTCTATATAATATAAGTGGATAAGGCACTAAACCTCTTCAAAGGGAAATGAATGAATCTCCCCCTTACCATCTGAAATGGGTAGGCTCATGGAACTACCTCCATGGTTGGCACACACCTTACAATGAGAATGTATGATCAAGAATATTTTAAGGATCCCCATTGTTAGGTAGGTCACTAGTACAACCTCATTTACCATATGAATTTATAACCAATAGGACACGTGGGTGTTCTATTTTTTATCATACACAATAGAAGGATTTGAAAGAGTACATGTCTTAGTTTTTCATCAAGGGGCCCATTTTGGAATGAATGATTTGTGTGAAAGGATAACAGATATGGTTTTTTTGACAGTTTATAGAGGGTTCGAGATAAGAATGAATTCTATGGGGAGGGAACTGAGGCTGAAGGACCCCATCCCACATATTTGTTTTTATGTTAGATCATGAAACACAAATATTTCATCAGCATGTGGTTAACAAAATAATGTTTTCAAAGGGGATCATTAGGAAAATGGCTTGTCCTCAAAGGACTCTTTGTAATGAAGATAGATTTTATGCTATGTGGACCAATTCATATAACCTATTTTACTTTTCAATATGTGTTAAATGATTTCTTACTAAAATAACTTTCTTAAAACACATCATCTTATACATAACATATCTCTCACATAAGACTTCCTATTTCTAGACTCTACCCAAATAAGTCTATGTCTGGGTGTTTTATAGGGGTACATATGTAACCCGTCAACCACCAACCATGAAGGATTTTGGTTTGTGGGTAGCCTCCTGTAATGACCCTATTATTCCCATTTTCTTAATAGTTCAACAAGTCATTAATTTTCCTTAAAAAATATCCACAAGATGCAAAAGGCTGGTAATAAATGCAAAAGGGTTTCAAATACAAGTGGGGGATTATTTAACCATTAATAAATAAACCACAAACCAAAAAACTATAACCAAACTGTTCACTAAATGATGTATGAACAAAAGAAAGACAACATAACTACTTTATTCATATAAAAACCATAGTAAAGTGTGAAATAGTGTAAGACCAAAATATTATCAAAGGAAACAATGGAATAATAATGAAAGACTCCCAAAATACCACAAGACTCCATTATCCATAAGATCTATGCTCCAAAATTAGCGGACATCCAAAGTATCATGCAGCTATTCAAAAAAATGTGATTATTTTCCTTTGCCCATGTCATGAAAGGTAACAACTGTAAAATAACCAAAGTTCCAAAGCAGGGGTGATTATAAAACTCAGTTGGTTTCTCCCAATTACTTACTTACTCACAATGCTATTATAAAAGAGTGAGAAATATTTACATATAATTGTTTATAATAAACCATTTCACAAAATTGTTTATAACTGTATATAAATAAGTTCCCAAAACCATTTATAACTAAAATCATACATGTGAAGTTGAAACCAATTTTACAAAAATTTATTTTTCCAAAAATATAAATAAAAATAAATTAATACCATTTATCAATATTCCTTTGGAATATCCAATCCATTCCACACATCCACACAACCAACCATGCATGCTACGCAATGGCAGTTCCATACACATGAGTAGTTTCTCATCGATCATCCATATATTCGTAAAGTAATTATATCCCTTGTTCTATTAAACCTTTGGAATGAAGAATAAGGTCATAATTTAACCAATCCCCATATATGCAATATGAACTCACATACCAATATTCCCAAGGATCATGCCAAAACACCTTTTCAATAAATTTTTTTTTATTGAAAACCAATTTCCATAAAACCATTTCTAAGCCAACCCTTTTCAATAAAAAAACTTTTTATTATAAACCCATTACAAAAAAATCCTCTATATATTCCAGCTAATACATAAATTAAAATCACAATTTTAAATTGAATAAACTAAATCACTTTTCAGAACAAGTCACCAAGATCACACAATTTCACCCAAAACCATAAATAATCACATGTGAAGATTTATCACACACTATTCACAATCAATTCGATTAAAATAAACTAATATGATACTAGGCCTATCTTTTATAGAAAGATGAATTGAGATATAAGCCACCTACCTCGATGGTTTTGATGAAAACCGATAAGGGATGAAGAATGTCATGCAACCAGGCTGCAAATCCCCAAAAATGGACTTAGATATCTTATCCTACCATCAACAAACCCAAATATCATCATATTTTCCATCCCAAGACACAGATATTCCCATAAAAGGTGCATATCTCAAATCAAAATAGGATAAGAGAGGAATATCTTTGTATATTTAAGAAATAAGACAAGAATGGTGAAGAATGTCACTTACTGAGAGAATCAAGCTTTCAAACGCCAAGGGAGGCCTCTAGATAGTTTCCTAAATTTTTGGGAGAGTTTATCCAAACATAAATGGAGTGAAATATAGAATTAGGGCCATTTAGGATAAAAAATATCAATTAGGATAAAAAAGTGTAAGATCTTAAAAAATAGGATCTTACTTTTTCCCTGCATATGGTTAGACCACACGGTTTGAAATAATGTGCGCTAACCAAGTGTTTGATAATGCCTTAAAAATATCCTTGAACGATATCATCACATGGTATCCCTAACCATGCTCAAACCATATGGAATCTAATTCCTGAAAACAATAACTCCTCGTGGTTTATCCTAGGATATCCACACGTTTTAGACAAACCATGTATAGCATGTGCATATCTAATTTGGCCCCCAAAATTTTTTTAGAGTTCACCCAACTCTTTCATCCTTCACCCTTAAACTTTATAACCATTAAAAGCATCAATTGAGGGTTATCTACCGAAAACCAGGGGTACTACACCTCCCCATATTATAAAGGGAAAATTCATTTTTGGGGGGATAAAGGGTGACACCTCCCTTGTAAACAAATTTTCAGTTATTGGGGGGGGGGGTTGAAAATGATCCATGTCCCCAAAAAGAGATTTTCATTTGTGGGGGGCCTGAAATGATGACTCTCCCTATAAAGAAATTTTTTATTTTTCGGGGGGGGGGTTGAAAATTAATCCTCACCTTGGAAAGATATTTTTTATTTTCTGGGGAGAGAATTATGTGAATTTTCTATAAAGAGGAACTATAAGAAGATGCAACTCATATAGAGAGCATGATATGTGGAAGGTGGTGTTTCTTTTTGGGTCCTTTGCATATCATGGTAGTTTACCAATTTAATATCTTGATTAATTTTTCTCTAGACATTCCAAAACACATAATATTGTTCTAATATCCCATTCCAACTTTTCTATACCAAAACAATACCCCCATAGAATGGGGTCTGATATACATAAAGAGGAGTACATTATGAGGAAGAAGTTAGTCTAGTTGAATTATTTGAGGAATACATTGAGGGGTAAATTTGGTCTTGGATTATGGATCATGAATATAAATGTTGTTGGACTCAACTCAATTGTCACTTTCTAAAATCCAGTGCTTTTCATTCAGTCAGAGCTCTCCAACCTACCATCCCTCTTCACATAGAATTTTCTTTATGGATGTTGTTTCCAGCATAGAAAAAAATATCATCTGAAACTTTTATTTTTCATACAAATAATTAATCTCCTTTGTGGTTTATTTTTTCCAAATAAATAAATGTCTTCAGTATAGTGGATAGAGTGGTTTGTGGTCCATATAGTGGATTAAGCACTTTTTTTGTCTGCACGAGACTTAAGTTCTTCACAATCTTCATAGAGGCTATGTGATTCACCAAAATTTTCCATTTTTTTATTTTAGGGATTTTTTGTATCCAAAAATTCCATTATTGATTTTGATGATGATGGAATATTCATAATATAAGTATTATACTACTAATGAAAAGAGGAATTATATGATTAACAATTTGAAAATAAAACAAAACAAGAAATTGTCCAAAATCATCAATATCCTACCAGACTTATGGGTGCGAGACTCCAAGGGTGACATGATTCAGACAGAAAACCTCTTTTTGGATTACAGTTCCTATCAAATGTCACTATTACATCACCACGCTGAAAAAATACACCGAGGACCCAGATACTCATGTCCCACAACACACCCTAAGAAAATATCTAATCAAGGAGAACTTTTATAAAGTATACCTACTTTGAGGGGTTTGTTCTGAGCCTCACCTATTTTTTTATTATATGAAACTGTCCATTGACAAGAAATAAACATTAATTTCTATCATTATACTATATATAAATACACAATTGGTGATTAATTAGGATGGTATTTTGAAAGGGATGTATTCCTTGGGGGATCCTTTGGTGTAAAATGGCGATTTACTTTCTGGGTTCACCAAATCTATGAGGATTTTTGGGCTAAACTGAAGGAAGTGTGATAGTATGAGGCTGTCTTAGTGTCATAGAAATTTTATCACTAAAAATTATTCACCATCCCTCATCTAATTATCCAGTTGTACTTTGATACCAACACATTTTCTTGGTGTATGAGGAAGTTGGTATCAACCTTTGGGATGTCTGAATGATCTCAAGAGCCCCAATTATGATGTATATGTATGATTAGTTAGTACCTACTTCTTCACTGTGGTATGAACTTGAGAGAACTCTTCTATTTCAAAATGAATTTCTAAGAATATAATAGAATAATTATGGGTATTTTGATCCCCACCCTAGGATTTATTTCCCATTTTTTAGATTATATTCATGTATTTTGCACATCAAATGGTCAAAAACCTCATGAAAGTTGGACAAATATGTGTCTACCTTTTAGAATTGGAGGAAATTTCAACACTTACTAGATGATGACTGAATATGCTCACTAGGGTTGGAAAGTCACCCCCAATATAGACCGATTGGTTCAACTTGAAACTTTATAGGTTATGTTTCTTAATGGATGGATACTTTTGGTGAATGAATCTAACACTAGAGTCAGAGTTACAACCTTCGTGATGGAGGCCAAAATATACTTGGGGGGGGAGAATTAACCTAGTAATAGAAAGGATTTTACATTTTCTAGGGAATATAAGAAGGGGGAAATTACCCTACCGACTCATGGACCCGTTTTATGTTCTGTGTGTCCAGATATCATCCCACATAGTTGGCTGCAAGTTCATCAATGAATATTAGATTATGGACTCTATATTATGGCCTTTCATTTAATGTACAAGTAGGGTGATCCCATAGACCTTGGGAGAACAAGAAGTAATGTATCATCTCAATTACCACAACTATTTTTCATACACCCACTATTATTCTCCCACATGTATCTTAATAAATGTTGCATCTAGTGATAACACCTAGTAAAGGTATCTCATTTCCCTATGGGAGGGTTTCTTGATTTCCATAATTAATGGAAACTAATTTTTGAAAGGTATTCACCCTATGTATTTCCATGTCAGTTCCACTGCATCCATAAGAGGTTCCATCCATTGATTAACAATACATAGTGAGAAAATCATCTGATGGATGCTCATAAAATTTGGATGGTGTTCATGAGGGAATACATGGTGTATAACATTGAGCTTCCACCTATCAATATTCATCATGTACTTTCCATATCTTATGTAAAATTGTGTATTCGATCATACCCAGATGGTCAGTTGGAAAATATGGTACCTCTCATTTCAGGTCAAACCATATTTGAGTCCTAGGAGGATGAGGAGTTAGCCACTGAGGTATATAGTCCAGGAAATGGGATTTCTTTAATTAAACCTCTCATATTATAAATGCAATGTAATATGTTGATGATATGGGTTTCATCCCCTATAAATACTGGTTACAACCTCACTACATAAGTAGCCAAGACATATCCCCAATTTGTAGTCCATAATAGAATCCTTATATCCAAAGGCTTAGAAGGAGTTGTACGCATATAAGAATTATTTACCTGTTGAAAGGATCTGGTTTTCCCTTCAGGATAAGGAAATCATTTTGACTGGGTACATTGCCATATCAATTCCTGAAATCATTTCTTTTATAGAGCATCCTAATTTAGAGGAATTTTAAATCCATATTATAGAAGCTTGAATTCATTATATCTAAGTACAATTCATATACTCATATCAGGTAATCAAAATGATAAGACCACACAGTAGTGAGAGTGAAGATAGTGGTGATGGGTCAAGGGGAACTAATGAGGAAGATTCGCGAGATACACATGAACTAGGTGTTGTGAATTATTCCTCACAACTAAGGCCTTAAAAGAACCTTTATCTAAGTGTAAGGAAACCAAAAAGTTCAAAGAAATAGGTACAATGACTTGATCCTACCCCACATACAAGGATGGACTCCTCTGCATTGTCAATCCATATCACGGAAGTGTTCCTTGAAGCATGGAAAGAATGGTATTCTTAGAGAATGAGTGCTCCTACTGAAGATATTTGTGGGGATCATCATCGAGGGGAGATTGATATAACTATATATGGGTTGATCATCGAACCTAAACATTTTTATTTTCAATAAAATCATGAATAAAATAGTACCTATATTGATGGAATGGATTCGTCCATCCATTCATTCATGGGTATAATTAATTAGTGTGCCTAGGTGATAGAGATGGTGGTAGCAATAGTCATAGGGATTAATGTTTATCAATATGTAAGACAATATCTTATGTTTACCCTCTTTTTTCACCCATTGTAATTTTTTAACCTATCTTAACTTATCCCCTTCCCATAATTTTTAGAAGATTAGGTCATTTCCCATTCCATATCCGTAATACATAGATGGAGGATCTATTTTTGGAGTGGATGTTCCCATGGTTGAAAGGGTCATCGAAGAAGGATCGCTGAGGGAAGATGAACATATGTATGATGTGATTGATAATCATGTAAAAATATTCCCCCCAATTCCTGTACCAACTATGTTACATGTGGAATTAAATCCCTAGGAAGTCACGAGGCATATGAAGACAAGGAAACTTTCAATTCGCATTTGATATGAGACATAAATTAAGCATTGTATCCTTATATTTCATTTCCATGAAATATGTTTATTTTTATTAATGAATGAACTATTTTTGTGGCTACCATGGGTTGTACAAGTCATGAGGTTCCAATATTTTGAGAGCATGCATCCCCTTTTCTTTTGGAGTCATATGCAATGGGAGGAACTATTCTAGGGAAATATGAGCTAAAAAAGATTTAGACATGACATATTTTATTTCTAGAAGGGACTTTTAGGGAATTCATGCTTTATCATTTGGGTTAAATGAACTTCTCCCAAACAATAAAATAGTGGAGAATCATCTATATGTGCCAATGAAGATTTCAGATCAACTATTACTCCCAGTTCATTCATGGATTTCCCTATGAGCTTGATATTTGTGAATGACCATTTGGAGGTTTCATAACTAGTCGAACATGAACCCATAGAACATGCCTCCCCAAGAGTGCTATCTTCTAAGGCTCATACACACACTGAAGTGTCCATGCTTTTAATTCTTTATAGTGGGGTGGTAATGACTGAGGAAGTAAATGCCTCAATAAATGAAAGTGATTCTCTCATCTTCTTAACCCTATAATATTTCTCCTTAGCAGGTATTGATTGTTGAATATCTATTTCAGGAGCATTAGTACATGTTTTTGGATTCCTAGACACATCAATCTTCTTATTAGTTATGGTGACCATAGCTTCTATTATTTTAGATACCTCTTATGTAGAAAACATTGATGATAGTCCTTTTTTGGTTGAAATAGTCCTAAAATACATTATTCCATCGAGAGAAATTATGATGCATACTAGGAGTCACTTGATAATTTCTTCATTTCATGATAGGCAGTGTGGTTGAATATATGGAAAATAATTTCTCATACTCCTCTATCATATCTTCTATAAAATTTTCCAAAACTTTGATGCATGTTTTCTATGCTAGGTTATAGGGAATTAAACTACAAAGCTATAGATGATGAGGTGAAAGATATGGTTTCTCTCTAAGAGAATGAGAGAATGTTGTATTATCAACTCAAAACTATAGAGTCCATAACCCGTTTTGTTTCTTCCAAAAATATATTTCAAAGTGAGGCTTCTAAGAAAGCCAGTATGTAATCCCATCACCAAATCCATGTTGTAAAACAAATAACCTCGGTGGAATGGATCTATTAAGAGATCAATCTGATGATCTGAGATTTGTCTCATACAGAAGCAGTGGCTAATGAAGTGTAGTGGCTAGTGTAAAAGGTATATATTTCTAGGAAGGATGCAATTGAGAGGTAAAATGCAGTACAATTTGATGTGTAAATAGAGGATACAACAATGGTGGAGCTACATTCAGTGGTAAGGGATTTTGATCATCTAAATATTAAACTCATTGAATATATCTTATGATCCTTATGAGAGCACTGATATTCTTATACGGGGAGACTCCATGTTGTTGATACTCCTTTATTTTATCAATATACATAATTAAAATGGCTTCATCTTCAACCATATATATCTTTATTCTATATTTCCTTTTCAATTTTAATATTAAAACCAAAATAATCTCACTTATTGGAATAACCATATATTAATGTATTTATGTTTCAATAGTGGGAATTTAAATATGCTTTAAATATGGATGTTTAGGGTCTTTCAGGACCAAATAATTCTACTGATGTTTTAGGTTGAACATATTTGAATGATATTTTTGAGAGAGGTAATCTAAAACTAGGTTATTCATGACCTGATTATGAAACTCCCTACATAGATATAATTCATGTATATAGAGAAGGGAATTTTATTCATTTCATGTGACCATAAACTATAAACAATTTCCCAGAATCTTGTATTTAGATTAAACTCATACATAGGAAATGGGGTATTAATTTTATGAAGCATAAATGATTTGTCTTCTAAAGTCTTCTACATGGATAAAGATCTCATACAGGAAAGAAATATGTCACCATAAATGGGCCACAAGGTAGTGTTTCCTACTAATAAAAATGAATTTTTAGAACCTCTATGCTCGCATGAGTAATTCTAAGCATGTGGAACAAGAGACAACATGGTCAATCCTTAAAATTCACACAAAAGTTCAGAACAAGGAACATGTGACAAAACAATTTCCTCAATTGTAATACATGGTGGGCCATGATTGATTTTGATGAACTATAATGGTTGGGAATGATAAATGTGTCCAATGAATCCTTGAGAAATGATGAGACAACTATACAGATAGAATTTTATATAGGGAATAGATTTTTATATTTCACCTCCGTATGGGATTGAAACAATGTGATTCACCAAAACTAGTATCTGATAACTTACATTGATCTATCTCTCATGTGGGTAATGGGTCATATAGGATTGAATGCATGTCACCAATTTTAATATCATGCCACAAGGACTTAGGTTTTCTATAGTTTACTATCCTGTGATGAGGACCTTGCCTTTTATTTTAACACCATATGGATTGGATGAGTGTCATATATTTTAATGTCATTGTGATAAATCAAATTATTTATACATTAGCATCATATTTTGGTGATGTATGATTATGGTCTCTTATGGTTGTATGGTTCTGAAAAAACAGTTAAAAATTTCCCATTCCATTTTGATCGGACTGAGAATTATTAATAATTCTTTGAGAATGAATATATAAATTTGTAAGCTATAATCTGGGGAATTTTATATTTGAGAAGTAATGTGGGACATGCTT
Source organism: Viscum album (assembly GCA_963277665.1). Classification (NCBI taxonomy): domain Eukaryota; kingdom Viridiplantae; phylum Streptophyta; class Magnoliopsida; order Santalales; family Viscaceae; genus Viscum; species Viscum album. The sequence goes on from OY728154.1 coordinate 115,630,685, forward strand.
TCAATGAATGACTATGGACCATGTTAATAATAGAAGGCTTCTTGTATAAATTTGTCTGAACATATGGTGATAGAATCTATCTCTCTTAAGGATGAATATGCCATTGGTTCACTATAATATTAAGGGTGACTTATGAAAATCCTAACAAGGTAATGCTATGTATAGTCAAAATAGAAGTGTCCTCAAAAAACTGAAAATTCATAGTCTATGGATAAGGGAAGCTTATACAGATTTGAATTTTCATAAACATTGATTTTTATTTGTTTATGGAAGGTTCTATAAGTATTTAATGATCATTACATATTAATACAACTCAAGAATAGAGAGAATTGTTTACTATACAGGTTTAATCCAAATGTAGTGGATGAATTTTTTATCATAGCTAGGCTAGAAGACTAAATGTATAAGTGTCACTACATATCCCATGAATATAGGAATCAATCCATACATAGTGCTATAAAATAAAAAATGGATGACTAAAAAGAACGATCAAAAGGTGGTTTCAATTGTAAATACTCCCCACACTTGATCAAATTTTTCTTTTAGGAGGTAGAAATTTTCTTCCGAATAAAACACACAAACAAGGTGAAAATCTATACTAGACCATCCAATGAATATCTGGATCATACAAAGAAGAGTGGTTCCATTTTATAATTCATTCAGACCATGATATAGGATTCTGGAATCACGATTTATCTCTTCAAGGGGATAATAAATCCATATATAGTTCTTGTATGAACGTTCCCTATGAAATTATGACTCATACAGAGGGAGGGGTATTTTTATGTTATGGATGGACCCATAATTGGAGATTTGGGTATCACTACGTATCATGAAATGATAGGAATTAATCCACATTAAGTTCTTGGAAACCATGTTGTTTAACATCATATGTAAAGGATGAAGTATATTATGCATTTAGGACCATGTAAACCCAGATGTGAACTAATATGCCTTGATTATGTGGTAAGTCCTTTAATGAAACTCCTAATCCTATACGGGCTATGATTGATGTGAGAAACAAAGAATAGTAAAGGTTTCTTTCATGACATAGAGGTTCTTAAAATCAATAATATGTGATTTTTTATATCTTGCAGTGGATGAGCCAAGGTATAGTATCATGACATCACTACATATCTCACATGGATGATAATCAATCCATACGTTGTTCTTATAAACCGTGTAGTATAATGTCATTACATATGGATGAAATATACCCATTGTCATTGCAAAAATGACATATATAGGGCATACCGGGACAAGGGTTTTCCAATATGCTTCAGATGTAAAGAAGGAAATTATAAAACAAGATCTTGGGTTTTCATAGATCATGAGCGATGATATAGGACTTGTATAAAAGGAGAGTCCATGGAACAAGTTCAAAAATTTATTTCCAGTATGATGTTCTTGAAGCTTATAAATATAGAATAGGTCTCTCTGAAAGATGAATATTCCTCTGGTTCACTGTCCATTTAATGGAAAATTATACAGAGCAAAACTTGGACATGTTATGCATATTCAAAACAGAAGTTTCCTCAAGAAACTGAAATTTCATTATTATTGGTTGTGGAAGGATTATGGAGAACAATGTTTTGTCAAGACATGGAGTATGATGTATGGAAGGAATAAATCCAAGACAAAAAGTTATAATTTGAACCAACATAGGCCATGGGTGTGTAGTTCCTTGGTTAGATATGACTCAATTTATGGAGGGAGGGTTTTTGTTTCCAAGATGGTTTCCTGATTGAGGGGACCCAAGTATGATCTAATATATATATAATTGATTATATGTAGAAGAGGGGGTTAATTACTTTATTCCATGGCTTGTCTAAATAAATAATGTCTAAGAATCACTTTGTATCTTATTAACGTGGGGATCAAGCCATATATTATTCTAGAAAAGAGATGTGGTAGGAGAGCACCACCCAAGGGTTGTGACCATCTCCAAAATGGATCAAACTATTGTGTTGTTTTATTTCATGCAACAAGGAAGTCAACTGGGTATTTTTATGTCATTTGAAAAAATTTTATTATACAGTTTAGTATCAGGTGACTAGGATGTTTGGTTGTGTTGTTTAGAGTCTTAAAACTCCTACTATGAGGTATTTTATTTTTTAGATGTATGAAATGAAACATTAGACTGAAATTTTTTATGGTTATAATTCATTGGAAATTATGAGGGTTAAAAAATGTCTTTTCCATATAATAAGAAACAAAATTGATATGAAGGGAGACTTCATGGGAAATGATTTGGTGAAAATGGTCTCATAAATGGGTGTATTTGAGGTTGGGCTTAAACCTAGAGGTCAGTTAATCACTATGAATCCTATAAAGACATGAATCAAAACAAACATAGTTATGAAGATATAAAATTTGGTGGTGTTTTAGGAAACCAATTCTGAAATTGAGGACCTCTTAGGTGAGGAACAAAGTGTTTTCATAGTTTTACATCGTACAAAAATGATGTGAACCATGAAGATTCATGTCATGTGACAAAACATTTTGGTGTGCCTTTTAAAGTATTATATCTAGGAATAGAATTTGTGTAGTTTATCATCAGGATTAAAGGATGATATGTCATTCCTTTTAAACTTGTGTGACAAAGAAAAATGATATCATATTGTTTCCTCTAGAAATGGGGATGACCTTGTTTGTTTATGGTTCAAACACTCCAATCTGGTTCTAACGGGTTTATTCAAAGAACTGGAAACATCCAACGATTCTATATCCATTTGGACCTACTTTCCAAAGGTAGGTGCTCATTAGTTGTGGACTGATGAGGCTTAAGAATTTTCATTGGTCGATAGGATGGGAGGTCGGACTCAGCACAACTTTTTGGGGGGAATTATTGTCTACTCTTGGACTCTCTTATATAATTGAGTTATGTTCATGAATCCTTATTAATTTAACAAGCATGAAAATGAGTTCTTCCTATAGATCTAACAATCAAGGATTGATATGTATGATATTTCAAGAATCTTTTTATATTTATGTGAGGTTCTTCATTGATATAGAATCATTCGTATTTATTAGAGATTCTTAGTCAATGGAATCCTTCAACACATTATATAGAAATCTCTTGGTCATTATGATAACCATACTAGTTTTAAATCCACTCAGTGGGGCACTTGAAGTTTATTGTTGTTCAGAAGGACATGGATTTTTTTAGAGTTGGGATCGTACCTAAAAATGGGCTACCTATGTATCCTTGTTTAGAAATGGAATCAGAACCCATGTAGTTCGAGTGAAGACATATGGAGTTTATGCATGATTGATGGCCCAAATAAAGATTTCATAATTACTTTTACGCTCTAAGCTCACATGAGTCATGCTCGGTGTAAGAAACAAGAGGTATCAGCAAAACCTAAAGATTCTTCCATGAATGATGCAATCAGAAGAATTGATGTGGGGATCACGTATGTATGACTACCCAAGATAGATGAGGATTGGGATTTACTTCAGAGAAGAAACCTAGGAATAAGGTCTATAAAGGTATATGTACTTTATGGAGATTTGGATACTTAATTTAGGACTTAATCTCGAGAAGTATTCCCAAAATAGAGGGGACATATGACTGGGGCTTATTCTTGAAATGGAGGCCCAGGTTAAGGGTACTTGAGACTTGGGGCTTACTCTTGAGAAGGATGGCCTAGTTAAGGGGATTTGAGATTGGGGCTTACTCCTAAAAAGGAAGCCCGGGTTAAGGGGGATTATGACTGGGGCTTACTCCTAAAGAGGATGCCCATATTAGGGAACTTGTGGCTTACTCCTAAAAAGTATTCCTAGATTAAAGATCTTCTCATCTTAAAGGATGAGGTTGAATGAAGGAAATATATAACTTTAGTGACATAAAGTTATGTAAATCATGAGGTTTTGAGATATGTTACACATAATTCCTTTCCGAAAAGGAATCCAAAAAGGAATCCAAAAATTAACCATGCCATAAATGGATTTGAAGAGGGTTTTGAAGGCTTTCCTTGAAGTGGAAAGGTGGACATAAGGAAAGGAACTGAATCGGAAGGAGGCGCATAAGTATTAGTCTAGCGTGCATGTCCTGGTCACGCAAGTATACATGCCTGACATGAGTTCCCATGGGTGATGAAAAACTTGTAGGTTAATACTTGGGAAACTTTGAATTGGATCCCTTAATATCATCCCTAGAGGCTTTTAAATATGTGGCATGCAAGTTTCCATGAGAGGACAAGGCAGCACGCAAGTGTATCCATTTAACTTAAGGGCTAGACACTTAGGTGTGCAAGTGTTAATGAGTTCTTACACGTAGGCCTTATTCTTCCTCTTTATATCTTCCATTCTAGGTAAGAAATTACCTTATAAGTGTTCGGAAGACATCAAGAAGATACTAGGGTGACCAAAGCTTAATTATGTGTTTTGGATTTTTCGTCCTCGAAATGGGGAGCCCACAGGGGGTATTTATTGGCCATTGAGGACCTTGGGCGAAAATATTAATAGGGCGCACAAGTTACTTGTGCGAACCATATGTGGCGCGCAAGTATACTTGTGAGACCATAATAAAACTTGCGCGAACCATGCTTAATGAGTTTATTTTTCATGCCTTTGTCAATTTTTGATGTTTTTTCAAATAATTAATTTCTTTGTGCATAAGCTATTCCCCTTTTTCATTTGTTAGTCTATGTGACAGAAAGGAACGTCAACAAAAGTCCCTCCTTAGAGTGGGATCCGAAAAGGAAAGAGGATTCGACTCTGAGGTTAAAGAGAAAACCAAGGAATTTAGGGCGTGTAGGTTTTTAGCACGCAAGTATTGGTATGCAGGTGCGAGGCACGCAGGGTACAACATGCAGGGGTATGAGATTGCCTATAAATATGCGGCACCACTGCAAATTACTTGGTTTCAAACTCTCCTACGCTCTCGGCACATAAGTAGCTCTCATCGCGCAGGTGCTGCTATCCGTGGATCATTGCTTCTTCTAAATTGTGTCGCGCTTCTGCAGAGGTATTTAGACTTGCACGTGACATTTGTGTGCCCATAATTGCATGACCGGATTAGACTTTCACGGCATCATGGGACTTGCACGCCTTAATTCCTTAGCCCTTTTTTCAAATTTCTTCACAAATTTTATGAAAAATACACTTACTTAAAAGTTAATTATCAAATGTTTGTGCTGATTAAATGGCTCCCAAAAGATTTGGAATGGCTGATGAGCTGGCCAGAAAGCAGATTGATGAAATGATGAACGTTGTTAGCCATGATTACTATAATATCTGCAATAGCACTCTCCCAGATTTGGCCAAGTACTTTAAAAAGTATCATCTTAATTTCCCACAGATCATCTCCCTGCCTCTATATGGCCATGGTCATCTGCAAGGAGTCAACATTCCAGAGCCAAAGAACTATCTCCCGCATTCTTCGTTTCAGACTTACACCAATTTTGATTTAGAAAATGTCTCAGTTAGATTATCATTTGTAAATGCTGGAATAGTGGAGAAGGCGTTTATAAGGAATCATAGACCATGATCCCCAGATCTGAAACTTCATAAGCTTGAGCTGCAGCCGCATTGTTATCCCTCAGTCTTTTGAAACTCTCAGATGGATCAATCCAAAGGATGGAAGACGAGTTAGGACTTCCGTCCTGGAGGAGGTGTGAAGACGACTTGGATGTGGGCATATTGGGTGCGAAATACCTGTGTAAAGTTTTCCAATGATCTGAAAGGAGCTGCAATATATGAAGCCATCTCAGTTGGGAAGACATATATCTACAGGAATGATGACTTTGTGCTGGAGCTAATCAGTCGCTGGATCCCAGAAACCAATTCTTTCTTTCTAAATCATGGAGAAGTAGGCATCAGTTTGTGGGATATCTACAAGATCTTGGGGGCTCCAATTTTAGGCGATATGTATGATTAATTCATCCCTCCCAAAGAGACTTGGAATGATTTGGAGAAGACTCCAACTTTAGATCGGGAATTATTGAAAATTTTCTACAAGCTCCAAAACTCAAAGACCTCCAAAACTAATTGTAGAATGGATATTTATCCTGAGGAGTGGATGAATATGTTTCTTACCAATAAGAAGGAGAGGGGGCCCACCTGTACTCATCCTACTACCTTCCCCAGAACAGAGAAGAGGGGTGATTTTGGCACATTCTGGCCGACCCTAGAAGCAGAAGAATTTGAAATGTGGGGGTATGATGTGGATCAGAGAATCCTAGAAAAGACCCATCTGGTGGGCTTCTTACCCTTGTGGCATAGTGTTTATCATCTACCAGTTAGGTATTTGAAGGGAAGTGTCAAGACATGGACATTCATTGTTGCAGCCAAGTTGGATGAGAGGAAAATGGTTGGGTTGGCCACCCCAATATTGGAAAATATTCACAAGATCTTACTCCATGTTTATATGGGTCAGTCTCCTTTGAGAATAGTGGGACCATTCCTAGTTTTGTGGGGATGGATCGCCAGACATTTCAAGACATATGCTGTATATATCAGAGTACAGGTTCCTAGAAGTTCATTCAAGCCTTCAGTGCAAGCATTTTCTAGAATGTTTTTGTTATCCCTCAACTCCTATGATATTATGGTAAGGCTATGCATGTTCAAGAAATTATATTTCTTTCCTTATAGAAACCCGCCAACCGGGTGGTTTGTTGATGATGGAACAACCAGCCAAGAATTGAGGTCATACATGCTTGCTAGCAGAGATGGTGTATTGGCCACTAGGATTGACAAAGAAATTATATTCGAGGCCTATGCTCCATAAAGATTTTCACACCAATTCAAGTGTTTGTAGAATATTGTTGTATCCCCTCCTGTTCATTTCAGGTCATAAAAACATCCAATGGTTTCCCAACAACATTGGTTGCTGACAGATATGGAGAATACCGGGGCAGTGTTTGATCTTCCAATTGCTGGACCGGCGAGTCACTTGACTACATGGTATGCCGAGAACAGCGTAGCATTGTACCCTGAAGGGTTAATGAATCATCTGATTCCTTGGGTGGGGAAAAAGAAGAGAAATTTCGAGAAAGAAACCCTTCATCTGGAAGGTGACTCTTCCACACCCGAAGCTGATTCACCGGGTTCCTCACCCAGGGCTGACTCGCCGGATTCTCAAGACGGGGATGATGAGGCACGACATGTGTCAAAGCATCCTTGTGCCAGATATAATCCTCCGGCCAAAATTAAGAGACCTTCTCCATCAACTCCTAGTGAGTTATATCATTGAGGCAATTTAATCTCCATTACTTTATAGAGCAACGTGTTTTATTTTCTTATCCTTTATCTGTGATTACAGGTGCTGAGAAGAAGTTAAAGTCCAAGATTGTAGGACCCTCCTTGTAGCCTTCTGTTACACATGCGGAATATCTATGACCAGAGGCTATCTAGAAATGGTGGAGTTTATATTACGATTCTGAAACTGTCTGGCTAAACTTATGCGAAGGGATACACATCCCTAAAGTAGGGAATCTTCTTGATTCTACTCATATCCGTTTCAAGGATAACCCCAATGAAGTGCTGGCTTACATCAGAGAGCTAGAGATGCTCATATATGCCACTGATGATTCCATTCCTATCACCAAGAGGGTGAAGGAAATGATGAATCGTGGCACCACTGTGGGGATTGGTGCTTCCGGAGATGAGGAGTAGCACGATTACGTGGCTCCTGAAGATGTAAGTCTCTTTCCTTATTCACTTTGAAACATGATTCCAGTTAAAGATTTTTTACTCAATAAAATTACTTTCTTCATTCTGTATCTTATAATGAAAGGAACTACTGAGGTTCCTTCACTATAGTATAGCCCTGACAGCACCGCTATCGGAGTTACTGAATCTCCTCGTGACCCAGGAATGGTATCTCCAGGTCGGCAAGCCATGGAAAAGAAATTATAAAAGGATTTTCATTCTACCATTTCTGTATTTGGATATGATGATGTCAATACTCCAAAAAAGCCAAAGAATCAAAGACATCGAAGGAAGAAGTCCACAGCTAAACGATTCATCAGTAGTGGTAAGTCCTTCGGATAGTCATGAACCTTAACTCATGAAATGATTTCTCATAATTCTTGGGATTTCATGGGCTTCTTAAATTTCCCCTTTGAGGGAGAGGACTGACCCTCCTCTGAGGACGATAGAGGGTGTTGGTGAACAGTCACAAATTCATGCTGACTTGGCTGCTCATGATGATGTGCAAGCGTCTGTTCCTAGTACTACTCCTGCTTCTGGTAATTTAACATTGATTCATAAAATTTTGAATGAAAACATAAAATGACTTCCATTCCATGACACTTTAGGTTCAACACCTGCACCAGAACATTTGGCGGCCACTACAACTGACTCTGCAATTTTCTCTGAAGAAGCTGTCCGAGGTCATAGGCCACAAGATGAGGGTCGCCAAGAAGACACATTGAATTCCCCTACTGGTGATACTAACTAGGAATTTGAGATATCACTGGATGAAATGATGAAACTTAGTGCATCTTTTTAAGACATTTTAGATCATGTTAAATTACCATGTAATTTAGACGATTTTGGACATGAGTGTTATCCTTCGTCCTGTTAAAAAATTTCTTATTACATCTATGACCATGATTGGTTGAAATGTGCAGTTCCATCTGAGCAAGTTGCTGAACAGCCAATGCATGAAGGGGGTATAGACAACCCTATTATGGAAGAGACACTATCTCAAGTGGAGCTTAACCTGGTAGAGCTTCCTAAAACCCATCCTAAAAATCCTGTTGAAAATAGAAACGATGGGGAGGAGCTTTCTCATGTTACTGATCTACCATTGGGTAAGAGATAATAATATTTGTGGCTGCACTTAATTTGCAAGATATCTTAATCAACTTTTTTTATCCTTTAAAACTAACCAAAATGTTCAATTGACTATGCAGGGCTGTCAATTTTAGTGTCTAGATCTGGAGGTGAAGCATCAGCCTCCACCCCAATGAGAATAGCAAATGAAGTAATAAGGGTAAGGGGGGAAGGGCTAGAACAGGGCAATTCTCTAAGTACATTAATCCTGGACTATATTTCCCCCTATGATAGTGATGTTGAATCAGACCCGGAGGTACAAAAGGCACTCCAATTTTCACGTCGCAAGGCATGGCAGAACATATGGAAGATCATATCTAAAGTCCTTCTTGAAGAGCTGTCTTCAAAGATCCCACGACTTTCATACCTATTCATCTTGTTGGGATTTGGAGGTTTTGGATATCAAGAGATCCATACTGTGGAGAAACAAGTCATTTAAAGGAGGGAGAAGGAGAAACGGTACCGTCAAGACTTGACCGGGGTGAGGCTATTGACCAATATCAGTGAATTTTAGGTTGCGGTGTCCCGAGCTGAGGCTGATCATGCTGCCAAGTTGAAGGAGCTGAAGCATAAGATTAAGGAGAAAGTTGTCCAATAGATGAACCTTCAGCAACAGTTAGATGCTATTACTGGGGAACTTGACCAGCACAACAATTCACTGGAAGGACTTCGAACAAATGGTATGAAAGCCATCACAGATTCCAAGAAATCACTCCATCAAGATGAAAAGGGTGAAGCTGGTTGAGTGCATGAACTTCAAGTGGCTGCTGATGAAGCTCAGGATGTAGTAAATCAAATGAAGAATTGTGTTGAAAGCCGCTTGTAATTTTTGGAAAAGAGAAGAGAATCCAATTTGTGGATGTCTTTATAACTCTTTGTGCGTCAATGAAAAACACTTTCATCTTCAATCATTTGTGCCTGCATTCTCTTTCTACCTGCTTTAAATTTTTACCTAAGCCAATGGGCCTAGTAAGCATAGTTTGATTTTTTTCTAGGATTATAAAAATAACCCTACAAACATCGAATCTTTTTATTTCTCAATATTACCTAAATCATACAAAATTTATGTTTAGTGAGCCGGGACTTGGATTTTGTTCAGAGTTCCCTTATCTTTTGTGGGAAGTTCAAAGTCATGCACGTCAGACATAAAAAGGCTAATGTTTAAGGTCGAATAGCTTTGACCGAATGGATTAAAATGGACTCAAATCCTTGATAATTTATCTGAAAACATATTACCACATTCAAGTATGGGGGAAAACATAAAAACTATGACTTAAGAAATGTTGAATCTGAGGACCGATATAAAAAAGGGCTAAAAGTCATTAAAGGAAGTATTTCCTAAGAGTGAAGTTACCACTATTTAACAAACTCGTTAGGGGGTTGAATTATTTAGGTCCACTTAAGGGCATTGGCTGCATAGTCAAATAATAGTGTCTTTTGGATGATAGGTCCATTATGTAGACTACTTATGCAAGGCCACCTAGGGGCCATGCTACATAGTCAGACAAAAGAACTCTAAAAAAATTTACTTTCTACTGCTAAATAGCCAGTGGAAGTTTATGGAGATTCAAATTTTTCAAACCACAGAGTTTGTTGTATGGAGAGAGGTACTCGATGATGGAGAAGATATTCCCAATCATAATTGTGAAAGAATTAGATGAATGTCACTCCTATGAAGGTCTGACCCAAACGTAGGGAAGGGAAATATAAACCATAGACTTAAATACTTTCAGATCATGAAAAAGAGTATGGGAAAAATATGTTAAGGATGGATATTTTTTCGGATCCCTACATATTGTCATTATGACAAATAAGAACAAAAGAGGTTTTCCTCCCAAGAATGAAGTTGCAACTGTTTTACAAACCCGTTAAGGGGTTGACTTATATAGGGCCACTTAAGGGAATTAGATGCATAGTTAAATAATAGCATCTTTTGGCTGACAGGTCCATTATATAGACTAATTATGCAAGGCCTCCTAAGGGCATGTACTTCATAGTCAGGCAAAGGAACTCTTGGGTATTAGACATTTTGTGATCAGAAGTCAAGAAAAGGGTTATGGAGATATGGAAGTATTTAAAGTTAGGAGTATGATGCATGACAATGAGTAGTGTACAATGCATGAAGGAGATACATAGACCAATTATAAACATAATCATGTTGTGGCTAGGTCCGGAATTGAGGTATTGGACTTCACTACGTATCCCATAAGGATGGGAATCAAGCCATACATATTTATTAAAATAAAGTTTAACGTTATGTGGGGCGAGAGTGTAGGAGATCTTAGTTTTGGATCATAGAGCTCGGACCATAATGACGTATACACATTTTGTGTTTTATAAACCTGATGTTAATGAAGACCAGGGTTTTCATACCATATTCATGTTTTCATAGGGGGACTTTTCGTCCAAGGGACTGAAAGTGGAATTTGGGGTTAGGCCCAAAGACTTGGGGCTGGATTCTAGTGATGCTCGAACATTCCTACGTATCACATAAGGATGGGAATCAATCTATACATAGTTCTTGAAATACCCTTTATATAGGTTTGGTTCATACAAGTGAATGGTGAAAGGGGACTTTAGTGCAATGATGGTTTGACCCAAGATTAAAGGTTCGAGAACTGCCATGTATGCATGTAGTCTTTGTAATATAACATTATTGAAGATCAATGTAAATAATGATTCCCTCTCAGGTGAGGGTTTCACAGAATTTTGTAGTTTATTGTCGTACAGGACAAAAGTGTGAATATTTTAACGTCATATAGCAAGGACAATGGTGAAACAATGTAAAAATCTTGGTTCTGGGGGCAGCTTCATGAATCAACATCGTATGAGATGGAGTTGAACTGATATGAAGATATTGGTTTTGGGCTTGAACCTCAGGATGTTGCCTATGTACCCAGCCTAGAAGGCAAGGATCAAAGTCCGCGTAGTTTGATTGAAGAATGAATTGGTGATCAAGTTGTTCTTGAGGAAAATGACCTATAAATTGTGTTGGGACTTACACATGTTTATCGGCCCAGAGTGGGTGTTATGGTTGAAGCTTACTCTATGCTCACGTGAGTCATACTCGGTGTGAGAAACTAGAGGTAACAACAACCCTAACGATTCACAGTTTAAAATCATATAGGACATATAAGGGACTAGACACAGTTTAATGTCATTTTGGACAATGGAGGGACTATGCAGTTTAATGTCTTTCATTAACGACTAAATAAAGGGGACTATTCAGTTTAGTGTCATGCAGTGAGGACAAAAAATAGTTTAAGGTCATATGCATGGAACAGTGCTGCACAGTTTAGCGTCATGTATCTAGGACAACACAGTTTAACGTCATGTTGGATGTATAAGTGTGTTTGTGTTACACAAAATACTTCTTAAAAAATATGGCATTGGTTGGAGTCGTGATGAGTTCTCCATCCATTGAGATTAAAGAATTAGCTCCATTGGAGTAGACCTTATATATTGGAAAAGGCCCTTCCCACTTTGGCTCAAGCTCTGGAGGCTCTTCTCCCAGTATCAATGAAGTTATGTGGACCAATACTAATTATCCTTGAATGAATGAATGAAGACAAACTTTTTTTTGAAAGGTTGTGTTATTCGATTCTAATAGACTTCCAAGTGGTGCAGGGTGCACAATCTTTTTTCATCTAATCGTTCTAATTCATCCAATAGCTTTTGAGATTGTTCATCTATAGATAACTGATCACAAATGGATACTCTGAGTGAAGGTAATTGAACCTCAATAGGAAAGACTGCTTCTATTCCATATACCAATGAATATGGATTTGACCGCGTAGCATTGTGGGTGGTGGTCTGATAAGCCCATAAGGCATGAAAATGTTTATCAGGCCAAGATTTCTTGTCTTTATCCCTCATCTTTTGTAGTATGTTTGAAAGAGTCTTATTGAAGGCTTCTATTTTCACATTGGCCACTACATGATACCGAGATGAATGGTTGGATTTGATGTTGTATTCTTGATACAAATTCCTTACCTCGGATGAATAGAAGTTGGTGCCATTGTCCGTCAATATGGTATGAGGGACACCAAATCTGGTAATGATGTTAGACTTGATGAAGCTAACAATTATTATAGAACTAACTTCTTTGAGAGGTATTTCCTCTTCCCATTTGGAAAAGAAGTCATTAGCAGTAAGAATATTATTAAACTACATGGATGTAGCTGAAGGGTATGGTCCTACTACATCTATTCCCCATGTGGCAAATGGCCATGAGTATTTAGCTGTTTGAAGCAACTCTGGGGGTTGATGAATGAAATTTGCATATACTTGGAAATAATGACACTTCTTAGTGAAATCAACATAATCTTGTATCATTGAAGGCCAAAAGTATCCAAGCCTTCGAATTTGATCAGATAGTCTAGGTCCAGACTGGTGGTCACCACAAACCCTTGCATGTACTTCTTTCATGACAGCCATTGTCCCTTCACCATCAATACATCTGAAGAGAATTCCATCAAAACATCTTTTGTAGAGATATTATTCTATGTGATCAGGGCTATCATAAATAGTAAAATTGACCACACATCGTCAGACTTGTTCTTTCCCGGCTCTATCAGGTGGGAATGTTCTATTATGAAGTTATTCCCTGATGGATGTCATCCATCCTATAGTATGACCATATGGTTCAGAAATGGGAATAATTTCATTGATTTCCTCTATTCTGACTTTACATTAAGGTGAAACTATACGACAGTGGGCAATACTGATGATTGTCTCATCCCGATTTGGATCTTCTAGTGCAGTGGCTATATTAGGCAGTGCATCAGCTTGAGCATTTTGTGATCGTGGGACATAAGAAAATGTCAGTTCTGAAGGAAATTTTGCCATTAATTCTCTAACATAATCATACAAAGGGATTAACGCTTCTTTTCTGATGGCATAGTCCCCATTGTGTTGTTTTATTACCATGTCTGAATCACCTTTAACCTTTAAGTGATTCACCTATGCCTGAAGCGCCAACTCTAATCCTACGATGCGAGATTGATATTCTGCATAATTGTTTGTACCTCCTTCCAACAATAAGAAGGAATAGGGAAGTACCACCTTTTCTGGGGAAATAAGCACAATTCCTAACCCAACTTTGTTGAATTTATGATCTTCCATTACTTTCCATGTTGGACTTCTGGAAGCACCATCAATGTATATTTCCCATGTTTTGAGATTATCTTGAATAGATAAGACTTCCTCTTCAGGGAGTTCAATATCTAAAGATGTATCTTCTACTGAAAGATGTTCAGCAAGGAAATAAGAAAGATCCTTTCCATTTATTTCCTTTTGAGACACATACTAGATATCAAATTGCTGCAAAATAAATGTCCATCTTGCTAGAAGTCCTGAAAGCATTGGACAACTAAAGATAAATTTGGGCTGGTTATTGCGAGATACCAATTGGACATCATGATGTTACAGGTAGTGTCTCAGTTTCTGAACTGCAAAGATTAATGCTAGGAATCACTTTTCAATACTTGAATATTGAGTTTCTGCTTCAAGCATAGTCCGACTATGATAGTAAAGGATGTTTTCATTCCCAGTATCATTATTTCGTGCAAGGAAGGCACCTAATGATCACTCTAAAGCTATCACATAAAGAATAAGTGGTATTCCTTCAATAGGTGGCATTAATACTGGTGGAATCAAGAGATATTTATTGAGAATATTGAATGCTTCTTGATATTCTTCAGTCCACTGGTAAGTGACTCCCTTCTTCATCAATTTGGGGAAGGGTAAACATTTTCTTACCAGATTGGAAATGAAACACCAAATATAGGCCAAGTGTCCTTGAATTACTCTCAATTGCTTAAAATTTTGAGGAGGTGATATACCGAGGATTGATTTTCTCTTCTCAGGATCGACTTCGATACCATGATGTCGTATAAAAAAGCTGAGAAATTTTCCTAAGGTTACCCAAAAAGCACATGTCAAGGGGTTCATCTTCAAATTGTGTTGTCGAAGTTCGAGGAATATGATTTCCAAATCATCCAAGTGATTAGAACATTTTCTGGATTTAACAACCAAATCGTCCACATTACATTCAACAAATTTCCCTAAAAATGGATTAAAGATACAGTTCATGGAACATTCATATGTTGCACCTGCATTTGTCAGGCCAAAGGGAATTACCTGATAGCAAAACACACCCTGAGGGGCTGTGAAGGCTGTATATTATTCATCTTCTAGAGCCATTTGGATTTGATTATACCCAGAATATCAATCCATGAAGGAATGTGCTTCATAGCCAGCTGTTGGATCAATTAAGAGTTTTGTGATCGGAACTGGAAAATCATCCTTGGGACAATGCCGATTAAGATCTCTTAAATCAATGCAGACTCTAATTTGTCCATTCATATTTTTCACAGGGATAATATTAGCCAACCGTTTGAGATATTGAACTTCTCTGATTAAGTTATATTTCATAAGATTATCCACTTCATCTTCAATTTTGGAAGCATAAGATGGGTGTGTTCTTCTTGCGGCCTGCTTAAATCCTCAATGTTCTTATGGCAAACCCAAACGATGAGTAGAAACATCAGGATCAATCCCTGGAATTTTTGGATAATTCCAAGAAAATACATCCTGATTTTTCTTTAAAAATGAAATATAAATTTTTTTTATTCAAGAGTCATGGCCGCACTAATTAAAGTGGGGTGTGGATCTTCTTTTTTAACCAAATTTATTTCTCTAAGTTCATCAATAGTGGTAGAGATACCCTCTTCAGATGCTGGAGGAGAATCCCTGAGATATTCCTCTTCTTCTTCAACATGTGTTCTTTCTTCTATTTCTACATACATAGTAGATGATGAAGCATAATTTCCATGATCAAGAGAGATGTTAAAATTTGATCATCTTGAAGAAGAGGCTAACATTTCTGACCCTATTGATGATGAAGGTTCTTCCTTGGGTAATAAAGATGAGATGATGGATTGAGAATCAACATCATTGTTCATCTCTGACATTGCTATAACTTATTCTATCCTTGATGATGAAGTATAGAATTTTGGGATTTCAGTGGTTGAAATGAAGACATATCCATTTGAGCTTTCATTATTTCCGGGTGAATCAACAATTTCTCCCATGCTGTCTTGCTTGGTTGCCGTAATTGACATTATTGAAGTTTCCATAAGAGTATTTGGATTTGGGTCTATATATTCAATTTGACTGATAGGCAACACATTATCCATACTCACATGTATGAATGGGTTTACTAGAATCTTTTCCAAACCATATAGAGCATTAATTTTGGTAACCTCCTTTGTCGTAGATACCTCCTTTCCCTCCATGTGATAGAATTCTGCCTCAATGTATTGAGATTCAAATGTATTGAATGGGGCTTTATCACCATAGAATGTCCCAATTTTACCATTGAAACAATATTTGAGACATTGATGGTATGATGAAGGTATATCCACATGTTAATGTAACCAAGGTCTTCCAAGAAAAATGTTGAATATTTTTTCATGACGAACAACCATGAAATATGAATTGGATACAAGGTCTCCAAACTGAGTTCTATGTATAATATCGACCAAAGGTTCTTTTTCATTTTTATCATATTCTTGAAACATCCAAGTAGAAGGAGATAAATCAGATTTGGTGAGGCCCAATCGATGAAGTGTATGAATAGGGATGAGGTTGACTCCTGAACCATTATCATTGAAAGCTCGTCGGATGTCTACATCATTGACCTTTCCAGATAAATAAAAAAGTCTAATATGTCCATGCACAACATCATCTTCATATTCTTCAATAAAAGATATCACTGTATGGTATTCTATAGGATCATTCTCTATATGATAGACTTTAGCCACAACAATTTCAGTGTTGAATTCCCGAGGACATGACAAAGCCTCAATGAGTGCCTCTCGAAGATCCTTTGATAGATTCAAGGCATGGAAATTTGATAACATGGCCAGTACTTGGGAAAACTGATTTAAGACATCATACTTTTGGTCTAAAGGTCTACGTTTCCCAACAAAAACATGTGGTTTTTCATGTGCCTTAGAAGTTGATGCATTGGAAGTAGATGCATCTTGTATCGGGGTAGGAGTTGGAAATACTCCTAGCTTTGGCAGATTAGACCGAATAGAACTATTTACTTTCTTAGAGGAAGAAGGTATAACTTCTAACCGATCTTCCAAAATAATTGTACCAGGACTGAATATGTCATGCATGGAAGAACTTTCTTGTTTCTATTGAGCCCACTCAAGGGATCTTCCATGAGTTTCTACTGTATAAATAGTTCTAGAAGGGGTAGTATTGGAATAGTGGTTTCTGAAATATCTTCATCTTCCCTTGTATCATAAACCCTTATAATTCCCTCTAATTCCTCCATTTGATACAGGGAACTCAGGCTCATCCAGATCAAAACTGTGACTGGCATAAGGATATGTTTAGTGAATCATGTTAACAGAACCAAAGATCAACTCTTCATCTGATGAAGATTCTGCCTGATTAGCCAGTTTAGGTTGTACCGTTTGGTGGGGTGGTGCCCGTTCTTTTGAAGTAGATTCCATAAAATCTTCTATAGTCAAAGACAACTTGGGATTTTACATGATCTTATCTTCTTCTGACTGCTCTTCTTTCTTTGAATTATGCCACTTCATTGAGGATTTTCCCTATGATGAAGTGCGGTTTTCTATGGAATTCATAGCAGAAGACACAATTGGTTTCTTCAATTGTGTTCGTAAAATGGCATGAGTTTGGTTAATCATTTTCCTAACCATCCCATCATCATATTTCTGTGTATTTCTGCTTTTAACTTCAGGCCACTTGCCTTCTTCCTCTAGACCCGTAGCAGTAACACATGCTACTTGGGATGAAGAACCTTTTAGTTTTACATGTCTAGAGTCCACCATCTTTTTAAAGTGTTCTTTGAAGATAAAACACTCCTGAATGGGATGCCCCAACATCTGATGAAATGGGCAATAGTTGGGAAGGTCTTCATCTCCTTTCTTGTTCAGCCTTTTGGGCCTTGGAAATTGAACCAAATTATTATCCCAATCTGAAATGAAATTACCAGGAACATGTTCATTTCAGAAAGAATAAAATTTGTTCTTCAACACCTCAAATTGTTTCGGTCATTGATCTCTTTGAACATCTTGACGAAATGGCCTCTGGTGTTGATGGTCAAGAGGTGGAGCCCTCCGGTAAGATGAAGGTTTTGAAGTAGAATCAGGTACATGTTCTTGTTTAAGTGTAACTGTAGTTATCTCTACTCTATCCATTCTCCTCCCTGGAACTGATGGAATTACACAAGTTTTATCCTTAGTCTTTGTAAGAGAGTCTTCAATCTATTGAGTGATTGAAGTAAGGTCTCGAAACCCTCTTGTGTATTTCACAGGGATCAACGATGTGCGTAATTCATCACTCAAATTTTCCACACAGATTGACAACAATTCTTCTTGAGAGAGTGCTAAGCTTAAGAAATATGTTAATCCCTTCCAGTGAGCAATGAAATCCAAAACTCTTTAATTATCCCTTTTCTTACAATTTATAAGATCAAAAACTTTCTTCTTTGGCAATATTGAGCTGAATTGAAGGAGTCATTGCTGGAGATCTTCCCACCCAGTAATTGACAGAGATTGCAAGCTTGTATACCAGACAAAATCAGGCCCTTGTAATGACTATACAAAACACCTAAGCTTACCTGCTTTTTGTTGTTGAGGAGTTGGCATCATAGGTTAACAACGAGAAAAAAATGTGTTAAGTGTTGTTCTGGGTCTCCCAAACCATTAAAAATTAGGAATGTGGTACTTGAAAATTTTGATGGGGGAGTAATTGCATCAACCCATTCAGGGTAAACCCTCTTTTCTGGTTTAATTTGTTCATGTTTTCCCTCCATAGCTTCCAACTGAGCTGTTAATTACTCAATGGTAGTTATTAACTTTTGAGAAACATCTGGTTGACCATGGACCTGATCAGGTGCAATAACTGGAGTTTGGATGGGTGTGGTGATTGGTACTACAACTGATGGTAGCACTATTGGTTGTTATTTCACATGACCCATAGGATTAGACCGGTGAGGGTGTACTGGTAAAGAAGGATATTCTTGATCCATCTTAGTAGCTTCAACAGATTCCCTTGACTGACTGACTCTAGCACGCTTAGGAAGAAGACTACCTTGAAGTAGTTTTGTATTCAACCTCCTTAATTCCTTAATTTCTTCTTCATACTGTGCGAATCATTACTCTAATGAGGGTGATTGGGCTTCTCTAGAGGAAGGGTGGAATTTAACCTGATTTTTTTCCTTTCCGTTATTGGATGCCTTTCGAAGAGGGAAGAATCCCAATCACCATCATTAGAGTGATCCTCATGTTATGGGGGATCAGTGACAACAGAATTGATGACATTTATTGATGCATAACGCATTGCATCCCTTCTATTGACATTTCTGCGATATAGTATTCTTCCATGTCCTTGATGAGACATTGCCTTTTGTTTAGTTGATCCCTCAGGAACATATTGATGAAACATAATTTAGAGGGAGTCTCCTAATAATTTGGCTCTATGTTCCTTATTTGGATTCTTCCCTAATTGAGAGAAGACTGAATTTCACTGTGGAAGAGATTGAGGATTTGAAAAAGTCCCCAGTCTGGTGTGCTGGGGTTGTTCCTGCTTTCCCTGCTCAACTCATTGAATCCCATCTGTTGATCCCAAGGGTTGAGCTGAAAGAGTCCCCAGTCTGGAAAGCTGATGTGGCTCTTGAGCTACTACATCTGAGACATTATTAAAATCTCTCCTATTCTTGTTGACATTAGTCCATAAATTGGCTGGATGCATTAACCTATATCTACTCAAATCACATGGTTCAAATGACCGTTGGATGATTTCTCACACTTCTGTCACCTGATGATGTGCATGCTCTAAACGAGAAGCATGTTTGATATTCTCATTTGCCTAATGCAAGATTAATTTGACAACTTGTTCTTTATATGCCTGACCTAAGAACTAGTTAATGAATGTTCTTGGGCAAGCCTTTGATTATTCACAAACCTAGATAGATGTGGCCAGCCCTAGGAAATAACATTGCATGAGACCACCTTTGGTGGGTTTTGTTGACTGTAGATTATAGTGAAATGTAGTGCTCCATGAACACCCCATCCCCTGATATGAATATCAGATGGGGCATTGGGAATTAACTGGTGCAATGTTTTTAGTGTGCCAAAGAATGAATGATGAAGGGCTCTCTGCTGCTTTTCAAACTTTGGACATCGGGAAACTGAGAGAGATGCCAAATCAATTTGGCGTTGTATCCCTTCTATTATCATGACATGATTTTCATATTCACCATAAGATAATATTTTATTTTTTATGTGACAGAGAGTTTTCCACATGTTGAGATGAATATCATGAATACAATCTTCCATCAACATTTCTGTAATATCATACTGAGAATCAGCCAAAGGCCAAAATATGGCTGGTACTTTGCCTTTCTCTAGTTGTTTTCTAATATTCAACACTTCCTCCTTATAATTCGATGAATATTCTTCTACCTAATTAGACCAAAGCCGGTGCTTCTTTGTTGTTTCATCAAATTCAACAAGCTTTGTAGAGAATTCATTTATCAATCTAGAAGATGAAAGACCTAGGGGTGGTTAAAAGAATTACCTACACCCTGGGCTATCTTCTAGTTGAGAAAGTATTTCACCTGCTAGTGGTAAAGCATCAGACATGACAGGATTCACATTTTCAAGTGCCTCCAGATAAGAGGGTTTTCTCATTACTGCATTGTCCTTTGAATAATTTTCTAGGAAATGTGAATTACTACTATAGAGAGTACTTTCACAGCTAAATTTATCATCATGGGGAGGACCACCATGGTAGGTTACAGAAAAAGATGAAACCTTTTGCTCCTTGATCTTCTGGCCATGCAGAGGGTTATCAAGGTTCTCATCTAAAGATGATACTTCGAGATCGTCCGAACTATCATGAAGCAATCCATCATGAGGAAGTGTCTGATTAAGACCTTTGGAATTATTATTCCCACTATTGGGAAATGAAAGAGTATATTCTTGAGTTGCAAAAGATAATTGTCTGAGTGCATCAAGAACTCCAATATCAAGCAAGGCCTTATTATAGATTGGCTCTTGATTTCTTGAATGTGCTGGATAGGTCTTTTTCTTAGATGCATTCATCCTCACTTTGGGAACCACCTGTTAAAAAAAGTGGTTATTATGGCCAGGTGTATGTGCCTGCTCAGGAGAAATAGTCAGGTTAGGCTGATTATCTCCATTCAAATTTGGTGTATGTGCCTGACTTGATTGTCCGTATGACACGGGGTAGTACGCCCCATAACCCTCCTAGACTGGAATAGAGGTGTGTATCTATTCCGTAGTGATATTTTGATGAGTAACTCCACTGGTAGGGACCGATTTTTGATTCCTTCTATGTGATGCTGCCGAAGTTGTTATAATATTATGAGAGGAATCTAGAATATGAGCAGGGATTTGCTTCAGCTCTTTCACTATTGTAAGAATGTGATTGGTGACTTCAGCTACCAGAATGGGAATATACGTCTACTCCATGCTTGGAGTGGGTATATATTCCTGCTCCTATCCTCATTTTCCGGTTAGTGAATTCTGACAGTACTCATGTGTGGGGACAGAGAGTTGAGTTTGCTCCAAATTTGTCGTTGGAGCATTCCGACTGACTTCTCCAAGTGCTACCAAACGGGAATTGGCAGGCCTGATGAACATAGATAGTTGTATGTGCCTGATGTGTATTCTTCTTCAAGTATAGTTGATGAATTTCATTCAATACTGGAAGACCAGACTGCTGATAGAATTATTGATTATAAACAGGTGTATGTCCCTGCTTATCAGATACCACCATATTAGATTGGCGAGCTTCTTTGGTTGCAGTCATACGAGCCTACTAACTGGTTGATGAATTATAAATAGGTGTATATTCCTGCCTATAATACTCTGCAGGAATTACTTGGCGGGATTGGCATGTTACTGCCAGACGAGTCTGCAGGGCAGTAAAATCAGGACAAATGGGTGTATATGCCTGCTCATTATTTTCCATCAAGTTGTCTTGATAGACTTCTCTGGAGGGGGAAGAAGTAAGAACATATTTCCTGTTAACTAGAATTTTCCTCTGGTGTTTCATCTTGTGCACTTGGGTTTGAGGAACCTGAGCCAAACCCCTCAAGGTGGTACCCTCATCATGTTGAGGGCACACTACAGCACAAGTCTAGTGGCGATTGTTGATGGGAGCCCTTTGTAAAGACTCTTATCTCCTTTAATTAAGGCCTTGAGGGACCTTGTCATTCACCTCCCCATAATATGGGAGGTACTATTGATTGTGTTCCAGGGATAATGACCCGAAATAGTTGGATACGGTGGTTGGAACCACCTACTTCTTGATCACTGGTCGTTGCTGTCTGGACACCCAGGGAGAATTATTCACTTCGAGGGCTTGTCGAGTGGCTTCCAGAGTATGAATGGTGCCATGTTTATTGTATTCCTTAACTAGTTCATTTGAGACCCAGCGTTGAAGATGCTGGGTAAGTGATGTCTTCCTCAGAGCAGACAGGGATCCAGCAAGAGTAGCGGAAGATGCATTCACAGGTGTGAACTTTAGAGAAGCCATTTCTGTAATGCAGAGAGATCTTGGAAATGATTTCATGTTTAATATAACATACATAATAAAGATAGGTTCATCCACTACATCTTTTGGATGAGCACATATGTTATTTATTGCTTTGTTGTCCCTCACATTGAATTAAATAGAGGTCTAAAAAATAAGTGAAACATCATTTAACATGGTTAAGTATTCACGTCGGGTTCGCCATTTTTTTTCCTTTTGAAATGGGGATGACCTTCTTTGTTTATGGTTCTAGCATTTCAACTGGTTTCTAACAGGTTTATTCATATAACCGGAAACATCCAATGATTCTATATCCATTTGGACCTACTTTCCAAACGTAGGTGCTCATTAGTTGCAGACTGATGAGGCTTAAAAATTTGCATTGGTTGAGAGGATGGGAGGTCGGACTCATAAAACCTTTTTTGGGGGAATTATTGTCTACTTTTGGACTCTCTTATAGATTTGAGTTATGTTCATGAATCCTTATTAATTTACCAAGCATGAAAATGAGTTCTTCCTATATATCAATCAATCAATGATTGATATGTACGATATTTAGAGAATCTATTTATATATATTTGAGGTTCTTCATCGATAGAAAATCATCCGTATTTATTAGAGATTCTTAGTCAATGGTATCTTTAAACACATTATATAGAAATATCTTGGTCATTATGGTATACATGCTAGTTTTAAAACCACTCAGTGGGGAACTTTACGTTTATTGTCGTTCAAAAGGACATGGATTATTTCAGAGTTGGGATCATACCCACAGATGGGATACCTATGTATCCTTGTTTAGAAAAGTAATTAGAACCCACGTAGTTCAAGTGAAGAAGTGTGGATTTAATTCATGATTGATGGCCCAAAGAAAGATGTCATAATTACTTTTACGTTCTAAGCTCACGTGATTTATGCTCGGTGTGAGAAACAAGAGGTATCATAAAAACCTGATGATGGTGCCATGAAAGATGCAATCATAAGAAATGATGTGGGGCTTATGTATGTCTAACTGCCCAAGATAGATGAGGATTGGGATTTACTTCAGAGGAGAAACATGAGAATAAGTTCCGTAAAGGTATATGTGGGTTATGGATATTTGGATACTTAATTTAGGACTTAATCCTGAGAAGGATTCCCAAATTAGAGGGGACTTATGACTGGGGCTTATTCCTGAGAAGGAGGCCCAAGTTAAGGGGACTAGAGACTTGGGGCCTACTCCTGAGAAGGAGTCCCAAGTTAATGGGATTTGGGATTGGGGATTACTCCTAAAAAGGAAGCCCAGGTTAAGGGTAATTATGACTGGGGATTACTCTTAAGGAGGATGCCCAGATTAGCAAACATGGGGCTTACTACAAAAAGGATGCCAAGATTAAAGATCTTCTCATCTTAATGGATGAGGTTGAATGAAGCAAATCTCTAACCTTAGTGACATAAAGTTATGTAATACATGAGGTTTTGAGAGATGTTCCACAAAATTTCTTTTAGATAAGGAATCCAAAAAAGGAACCATGCCATAAATGGCTTTGAAGAGGGTTTTCAAGGCTGTCATTGAAGAGGAAAGGTGGACTTAAGGAAAGGAAGTGAATTGGAAGGAGGCGCACAAGTATTAGTCTGGTGTGCAAGTCCTGGTAGAGCAAGTATACTTGTGTGACATGAGTTCACTTGGACGATGAAGAACCTATAGGGTAATACTTGGGCGACTTTGAATTGGAGCCCTTAATATCCTCTCAAGAGGCTTTTAGAGAGGTGGTGCGCATGTTTCCATGAGAGGACAGGGCGGCGCACATGTGTATCCATTTCTCTTAAGGGTTGGACACTTAGGAGTGCAAGTGTTAATGAGTTCTAACACTTAGGTCTTATTCTTCCTCTTTAAGATCTTCCATTCTAGGTAAGAAATTACCTTAGAAGTGTTTGGAAGACTTCAAGCATAGAATAGGGTGAGCAGAGCTTAATTCTGAGTTTTGGATTTTTCGTCCTTGAAATGGGGGGACCATAGGGGGTATTTATAGGCCATTGAGGTCCTTGGGTGGAAAAATGAATAGGGAGTGCAAGTGACTTGCACTACCCAAATGTGGTGCACAAGTATACTTGCACGACCATAATAAAACATGCGCACCCATGCTAAAATAGTTTCTTTTTCATGCCTTTGTCAATTTTTTATGTTTCTTCAAAGGATGAATCTATTTTTTTTAAGGTATTCCCCTTTTTCATTCATTAGTCTCTATGATAGAAAAGATCATCAACATATACATTTTATCTTTTTGAAATAAAGACAATGGGAACTATTAAATTTTACATCATGCATCAAGGAAAATGGAAACGTAGTTTAACATTGTAGGGTATGATGATGATTTTAAACATCCCATATTTATCATACAAGGCATCATAATTTAATACAATGTAAATCTACAACTTAACATCATAGTGTGAAGCTGTTGACTAAGGTTTATACATATGGATGAAGCCCATGACATTTATTTCAGGGTGATATAACCATAGGTAAATAATCAATTTGTAGTAAATATATGGATGATCCTAGATATAGAATGTTTAGGCAACAATATGTATCCCAATAGGATCCAAATGAAGCCATATGTTGTTCTGGAAAAAAGGTGTGGAAGGCGACCAACACCCAAATTTGTGATCCACTCAAGTACAGACCAAAATGCTATGCATTTTTACATCATGGAACAAGGATGTTAACCATGTAATTTTACATCATATGGTTGGGACTATGTGTTTTTGGATTACACAAATAGAGGAGTCCCATGTTTCTAGAACCCTAATTAGTATATCATATCTCAGTGATTTTGGTTTGATCAGGTCTTACACCTTAGTGGTCTCCCATGAAGGTTTTATCTCATGAAGTTTTTCTTGGAAAATCATAAATTGGTAGGGGTGTAGTGTGTTCCCCATCCATTGTGATTAATGAGTATGCTTTGTTGGAGAAGACCTTGTGTATGGAATATGTTCCCTCCCACTTTGGTTCAAGCATTAATGGTTTCTTCCCCAGTATCATTGCATTTATGAGGACTATTACCAGCTACCCTTGAAGGAATGAGTGGACATGGCATTTCTTATTAAATGATTTTACTGTCTAGTTTTGGTATATTTCCAAAGGATGCATCATATAAAACATTTTCTCATAAAGTCCCTTTAACTAAACAAAAATGTTCTTTTATTATTCATCATCTAAGAGTTATTAACAGTTATCTAGGTTAACTGACTAAAATTTGACATTTATGGGTATCACTATTTTTTTCCATAATCTAGAGAATAAGGGGTTTCATGAGAAGCAACACGGGTTGTTGTTCGATAGGACCACATGGAATCCAAAATATTTTCAATCCATGATTTATTTTCTCTATCCACCATTTTAAAGAGAATGTCTGACATGGTTTTGATGGAAGAAAATATCTGTCCATTTGTTGTTGCATGGTAGCGGGAAGAATGGTTAGATTTGATATTGTAATTCGGGTACAAATTATTCAAATTGAAAGAATAGAAGTTGGTTCCATTTTCCATCAGTATTTTAAGAGTGAAACAAAATATATTAACAATATTTTACTTCATGAATTTAATGATACTTTTGTTCCCAATTTTTTTAAGAGGTGTTTCCCCATTCCATTAAGAAAAGAAGTCAGCAAAAGTAAGGATGATCTTAAACTGATTGGTTGTAGCTAGAGGGTACATGCCTACATCATCCATACTGCATAAAATTAATGACTAGGGGAATTTAGAGGTATTCATCAAATATAGGATTTGATAAATGAAGTTAGAATTCACTTGGTAGGAATGACACCTTTTCACAAATTCTGTAAAACATTGTGTCACTAAAGGTCAAAAATACCCAATCCTCCAAATTCATTGAGAATGTTTGGTTCCTAGCTGATGGAAATCATAAGATCCACCATGAAAATTTTGCTTGGTCTTAATCATCTACTTTCTTTCAAGGAATCTAGGTTGGATTTCATCAATGATTCACATATAAAGTTATTTCTAATGACTCGGGATATCATGAAGACTAAAATTCACCACCCATCATCGAATTTGATCCTTTCTATATCTTTTTGGTGTGAGGTCCTTACTATGGAGATATTATAGGATGGTTTTCATCTACTCATTTGTAGAATAATGTAGTTCAGTGTTAGAATTGATCTCATTGATCTTTTCCGGGCCACATTGAACAAATTTCAATACTATCCTATGATGGGTGATGTTAATGATTATTTCATCCTAATATGTATCTTCCAAGGTTTTAGAAGTATTTTCTTATGCATATTCCTAAGTGTTATGTGAACGTGCGACATGATATAGTGTTGGATCATAAGGATATTCTACCATCAACATTCATAAATAATTAAGAAGGGGGGTTATATCTTCTCTTCAGATAGTGTAATCACCATTGATATACTTAATTAAAAACTTAGAATCATTGTTCATTCTTAGGAAACTCACTAGTATTTCCAAATTGAGCACCAATCCTATAATTATGGCTTGTTATTTGGCCTCATTGTTTTCATCATTCTAATATAAAAAATTATTAAGGTAGAAATGCCTTTGCTAGTGTAATGAGAATGATCCCTAGCCTGATTTTTTTTGAGATTGGGGTATTCTAATATGTTTCTAGTTAGTCTTATGGATGCACTATCAAAGTACATTTCCCAAATATTGGTAGAGTCTTTAATGGAAAATATTTCCCTATCTAGAAGTTCAGTATTCATTGGTTATTTTTCAATAGAGGGATGTTATGCTGTGAAATTTACTGAGGAGTATCCTTCTATCATGTTTTCTGGTATGAAACACATATCAAACTATTCTAGAATGGACACTCATCCCACCATTTTATAGTCATCATGGGATGATTGAGGATATATTTAAAAGGATCAATTCAAGAGATCAAATGGACTTTATGGTGCTGCAGGTAATACCTTAATTTCTAAATTGAGAAAATCTATATAAATAGTTCTTCTTGATATATGAATAAACTGTCTCAATATCAATTATGGTGTGAATAAGATAATAATGATTTTTCTCTACCAAATTCATTTTTTTGTGCAAGGAAGGCCCAAATTGATTATTTTGGGGCCATCACATATAGGGTGATAATCATTCCGTAGAATAGATACATCAGTACTGGTACAATAATGATATATATTTTTGAGGCTATCAAATCATTTTTAGTAGTCACTAGTGCACTAAAACAAACCAACATTCTTTATCATCCTACTAAAGGGAAGAATTTTCCCTATGATTATTTATATGAATCCTTGAGTTTAGTTAAGGTGTCCCTATAATCCTCTAAAATATTTGAGATTCTAGGAAGTTAACATAACAAAAATTTAATTTCTCTCATCAGGGTTGACTTTAATTCCACGATAGAATACAAAGATGGAGAGATGTGATGAATAGAAAAATGAAATGTTTCTCTATAATTATTTAATAAAAAAGGAATCACTAGATATTATAATACTACATGGGAGGTAATAAATATTGTGGCTTATTTATCTTCTTTTTCCATTCAATTTTTTGTACACTGAACATATACCCATGAAGAAAAGGTCTTGATAGCCAACCGTTTCATTGATAGGAAGTTATGTGATCAGAACTGAAAGTTATTATTTTGTTCAATGTCAATTGAGGTATCTAAACTCAATTCAAACCACTATTTACCCATTATTATTCTTGAAATTAACTATTTCGGTGAGCCATTTAGGGTATTGGACATCCTAAATGAAGTTGGATTTGATGGCCTTATCAACATTGCCTTAATCCTTGGTAGCATGAATCAGATGTTTCCTTTTCCTACATACATACAACAATGATGATATTTTGGTAGTCCAAATTGATGGGTAACCACATTCGAATTCAAGCATCAAGTATCTGTATAATTCCATGAAAACAAGTCTCAATGTTTCTTCAGAAAAGTGGTGTAAATTTCTTATTCATAAAGTGGAATAGTTTTTATGATAATCATTGTTCTCAGATCCTTCTTTGTACCTAGATTGATATATCAAACTTCATCAATAGTGTTCGATACTCCATCTTCAAAAGTTGGAGGAGTATTTACGAGGTAATTTTCTTCCTCTTCTTCCATTTCATATTCCTATGTGTCCATGTCAAGATGGTTGAGACACACAGATGAAGCATTAAGGTTTGAGGAATGTCCAATGTCCTAGGATATAGTTTTAAATGAAGATATTAGGACCACTTAAGGTTCAATAGATGAAGTGGCATCCTTCTAAAGTTTTGAGTATAAGGTTGTACCATTTCTATATGAGATATCACTGCCAATGGAGGAATCAAATATTTATTCAACATCCTTGGATTCAACTAATGTGGTTGATATCATGAAGACAAATGAGTATGTCTCTAAATTAGAGCTAATATCGTCATCCTAACTGATGGGTATCACATATTCATCAACGAGGTCCTTGAATGGATTAGATAAAGTCATTTCCAAACAATTCATAGTGTTAACCCAATAAAAAACATCAGAAATTAGTTTCATCTATTATCTTCAGCATAATCCAACATCGATATATTGATATTCATAGGATTTGAATAGATATTTTCACCATGTAATGTCCCAACCTATCCATTTCGATAGTATTTTATCCATTGGTGATTTGTCGAAGGGAACAATTCATGTTGGTGAAACCATGGCCTTCCTAGAAAGACATTAAATGTGGTATAATATTAGATGACCAAGAACAGAGAACCTGACACTAGATTTCAAAAATGAATTCTGAGCCTAATGAAACTAAGAGTTTTTTTTTCACTTTTACTAGACCTATGAAAAATTAAAGAATATGGGAAAAATCACCTTCAATGTATTCCAATCGGTGAAGTCTTTTGATAGGAATAGGGTTGACACAAGATCCATTATCAACGAAATATTTAAACATGTTAATGTTATCAAATCTCTTAGATATGAAAAGGGGAATGATGTTTCCCTGTATAACTTCATATCTATCTTATTGGGCGAAAGATATAATTACCTAACATTTTTCTATATCAACCACTACATGATATATCTCAGAAGTAAAAAATTTAAATTCCAACATAAGGGGGTATAATAGAGTCTCTCCAAGTTATTATTATAAATCCTTCGATAGATTGAGAGCATCCAGAATTGAAGGATTTTCCATAACTATAGAAAATTTCTTCAAGATTTCATTCTTATGGGTTAATGATCAATGTTTCCTTTCATGTAATAGTTCCCTAGTAAATGTTTTTTGAGTAGGCCTTCTTGGGGAATATTTTTTAGCTGGTTGAGAAGATGTGGAGGGAACGTTTTCAGCTACTTAATCCAGTCTTCTTGGCCTGTCCAATATTTGGGCTGGTCATGTTGTCACCTACTCGTCAATCAGTCTTCCAAAATGATTCATTCCAAATGATTTTCATATGTGTGGAGGCTCTATTCCCATTGGAAAATTTTAAGGCCTTTCCCATGGGTTTTAGTAGCATAGATATATCTAGTAGAGACACTGTTGGTATTTTCTATTCGACTGTAGTTATTATTCCCTTTGTTTCCTTAACTCATTCATCCTTGATTCATGTATCCCAAATATAGCATGGGATGCTCAGGTTTATAATATTACTCTTTAGTGGATAATGGATCCATTAAATGAATGAAATTAATGGGTCTGAATATCAATTATGCATAAGATGAGGACATTGTTTTATGATTTAGTGCCCATTGTACCATTTTATGGGGGTGGTTCCCTTTTTATTGGGAATAAAGCCATGAAGATTGATAGATTTAATGATATACTTATCCATAATGTAGATTGTTATTATTTAAATTATTTCTCACCCTTTCAATCATTCTATTTCAATGAAGATTCCCCTTTAGAGGGTTATGGTGCTGGCATAGTTGGTCGTGCCATAGTCAATGTGGCTAGGGTTATAATTGGTTCATCCAACTATGTTATGAGAATAACATGAGTTGGTTGATCATCATTTGAGTTTTCAAATTACTAAACTTATATAAATTTTTCTTGCTGACTTCTTTCTAATCAACATATTATTCTAGAATAGTTTTTTAAATACATGATATTGGTTCCATTTTATAAATTAGTTTTTCCTACCCAGAATCGACCATCTTGTGCATCATATCAGTGAAAATAAAGTAGTCTCATATGGTTTTCCCAAAAATTCATTGAATGGGTCAATAATTTTTATGATCATAAAGACTGACATGATCATGTCTTTTAGGTTCTGGTAGTGTTAGACTCTTGTTTTCCAAGGCTGCTAAGAAAACATTGAGAACCTTCTCATCTAGGAAAAAATAAACCCTGCTTTTATGGTCTTAAAACAAAGAGAATTGTTTCTATATCCTTTCATTTTGATTGGGTTTTGTTTTTACTTTTTTTCCCTGGAGGGGGTACAACATGATAGGGAAACAGATCTAGTGTAGTAGCTGGTACTTGGTCTAGTTTCAAAGTTACAGTTGCGGTTTTTTATTTTCCTATCCTCTTTTCCTTATCTTCCAATAATGGTGTGGATTTAGCAGTAGTTTTAAAGTTGGAGTCTTCCAATATTTTTGAAATTCTAGATAGGCCTCATAACCCACCCATGTATTTCACCAAAATAGCTTGTGTTCAAATATAATAATGGATGTTTCCAATATGGAGACCCAAAAAATATTTTTATTGAAAAAATAAATTCATTGAATAAGTTAGACTCTTGCACCATGAAATGAAGTCTAAAACACTCTAATTTTCTCATATTTTGTTCTTTGAGAGGTCCAGGATTGTTATATATTACAGTTGTGAATTTAATAAGTAAATAAATGTTTAGCATAGTTCTTACCATCCATTTATCAACCATGAAAGAAAACTATTGTACCATATGAAGGATGGTTCCTATAAGGACTGTACAAAACACTAGATTTTGGTGCCTTCATGTTGTAATAAAGTTCCCATCATGGGTCAAGACCAAGGTATATAATGAACTAGATGCTGATCTACATCTCCCAAACCATTGAATGTTGAAAATTTTGGGTTTCTAAAATTAGGTGGGGGAGGACTCGCATCTATCCACTCAGGGTAATGTTTTCTTTCTGGATATGTGGGCACACATTTCCCCTCTATATATTTGATTATAGATTTCAATGATACAACAGTGTCATAAGTATTGTGGGAATAAATAATTGAGAAAGGGTAGAATCCGGGGGAACCACATGATGAACTAGAGGAGTAGGTCTCATGTGAATTTGTGTATGAGGTGAACAATTGTAACTTGACTGATACTGGTCAAAGTTTTTGGCCAATAGAGGGAAATCTCAGTATTCTCTATCACTAATTGAAAATATATTGGTTTCTTTTATCCTATATTGATCATAAAACACAAATATATTTTTTCAGCTATGATGAACTCGTATTTCTAAGGAAAATTTGTTGGAGGAGTGAAATGTGGTTCTGTTGGAAGAACATACCCAGTGGGAATTTGAACCCTGAGTAGATTAGTAGTAAATCTCTTAAATTATCTAATGTTTTCATACTGATACATAACTCCTTGATTAATAGGTGTTAAACATCATTGGGTTATAAGTGGGGTTGAACCATATCCTTTCCCTTTTGTTTGGTTGATTCCCATCGAGGAGGAAGAAATGGATATTTCATTAGAAATCCCATATTTTTAGAAATCCACTAATTTCTTATACACACACCTTGTTCAGCTGTTTTGATGTGGATGATATTTTGAATGGATATATGTTCCTCTTTTTTTACCATGTTGTACTGATGTACTGTAGTATTATCAAGAGTGTTAATCAAATTTATTGACACAAACTACATTGCAAAAGTCTTATCATTCACTCAATAGTTGGACATATTATGGATTCAGGAGTGTCTAACAAAACGGTTGTGATTATCAGTACCGATTGTGTTCTTAATAGGCCATTTCTAATAGTGTCTATCAGGAGATATCACCATTTATTTCATAGATCGATTTGACATCATATTGTGAATGGTTACCTAAAGGTAACCTATGAATAATGTTTTTGTATGTATCCCTAAAGAAGAAACTACATCAGGGGATGGGATGACCCATGAAGGTTCATTTGGTGAAACATTCCCCAACAGAGTGAAGACTAACCTTTGCTGAGGTCGAGGTAAAAATCCCCCCAACCAAATGGGTAGGGGATCCAATACCACTTTTACAATGTTTCAAACTTAATTTATTTTCCTCATTGGTTATGTTAAAGACTTGCATTCTATAGTTTCTCCTATACCACCACAAATGAAATTATTTCTACTCCTTTTTTGATTTTACAGAGCTCAATATAGACATGGGATAAGTACAATATATTACCTACACTTTATTTACTTACATCCAAAGACAATTAAAACATTTATGATATCTTGTGATTAACCTCACTTAAGTAGGAGGCTTTGCAAATATTTTTAGACACTTGATTCAA
Source organism: Viscum album (assembly GCA_963277665.1). Classification (NCBI taxonomy): domain Eukaryota; kingdom Viridiplantae; phylum Streptophyta; class Magnoliopsida; order Santalales; family Viscaceae; genus Viscum; species Viscum album. The sequence continues at coordinate 115,663,509 of OY728154.1, forward strand.
GAGACTTTTGAAGGATTGTTCTCTTCTAGACTGATATATTTGAGAGTTAATATTAGATGGTTATTAGTGATAAGACCATCTATGTTTATAAGGGACTATTTCTTGATCTCTTCCCAGGACTATGATATTACATGATGTCACCTTTGGTGGAATTTACTGACAAGGGAGTGAGGGGAAGTGAACTTCCCTTTGTTCACCCCATCATCTAATGTTAACAATAGATGGTGAGTCATTGAAAAAATGATGCAATCATTTTAATGTGTCAAGAAACTCTTGTTGAAGATCTCATTACTGCTTCCCTGATTCTAGTTTTCATGCAACTTGGAGGGCTACAAAGCCTATTTGGCGGTGAATCTCTTCAACTACCTTGATCTGATTTGTGAATTTAATATAAGGTGGTACTTTTTATTTCAATTGATGAACAGTATTCCATATCTTTAGGCAATATTTATCAGATAATAATATGAAAAATACATAGGAATGCAAAATTTGCGAGTGAGTAACGTATATAACATTACTCATATATTATCATTTTCTAGTTCTCCCCTCATGAGAAATATTTCTCCTTCATCCATTGTGAGTGGTTCCTTAGCTATATCAAGAAAAAGTGAATATTTTTCCATTTCTATAACATAAAAAATGGGGTCTGCATGGATTTCCTATATTGTATAAAAAATAATGTGATCAATGGAAGGTTCAATGAATAACCATTTTATTAGCCTATCATCTAGTAGATAAAGAATGTCACTTGTTAATGATAGGGGATCAGGAATGACTGGCCTCATTTTCCCAAGCACCTCATGCTAAGAGGGATTTATCAAAGTTAATTCATCAAGGGGAGGAGCTTCATGACAAAATAAAGTTTAATTATAGGGAGTACCTTTACCATAAATTCCATCATGGGGAGGAATACCATCTTGGCTTAACGTCTGACTGCCTGGAGAATGCCTACAACATATTCCATTGGGAGCACCCTAAGAGGGGATGGTAATAAGGGGATGAACCTCTTGATGGTTATTTTTTTCCATGTGGAGGGATAAAATGGAACTCATTAGGATAGTTGATCTTGAGATAAATTAGATTCTAAACATGGAGTATTCCTTAATCATCCGGTGTGTGGGGAGGACCTCTGGAAATACTGGCAACCAAATCACTAAGAAGAACTTCAAAACTACCTATACCATATCCATAATTTAGTAATAGAGGATTAGGATCTTGAGTCTTCATAAATAGATGTATGAGGTATTCATGAAATACAACATTTAGCAAAGAAAGGTCCTAGATCTGATCTTCATTTCCCAATCATTTTTGGTTAGAAATCTTTCTATATGTCATTCTCTAGGTGATTGGGTTCATCTATTGTAGGTGATGGATTTCATATATGAAACATTTTTTATTAGATCCTATGTTGTTTTGTGAATATCTTGACATATTTATCTAATTTTGGAAGGGATATATGACTTCCATGGAATGGAAACTAGATTAGACCAATGAACTTCAGTTAGAAGAGGGATATGGGCTTGATGTGTATTTCCATTTTTCATGGGATTTACACGACCCTCCTTGTTGAGAGAAAGGATATTCATATACTCCGTGATGAATCTAAAATTATCCTATTGAGTCACTTAAAATTTTAATGCAATGTTGTGTTCCCAACTCCTAGTCACTACCAATATTTTCAATTTATCATATAAAACTTATATAATGTGTACTGGAATAGATGTTATTCAGTACATCATCATTAAGATATATAGAGTGACTTATTAACTTGGAACCTAAATATAAACCCATTATATAGTTCGATAAGAGATTTATTCTATCTATTTACCACCATTTAGTTTTGGTACATGCCGATAATAATTAGGTATGGAGGAAAAAATATGGTTCTCCAACCTATTTGTAGCTATGATCTACTGACTTATTTCTTCTGGAGCTAACAAATTAATTGGGTGGGATTGATTGATGGGGGTAGGTGTGTGTTCCTGCTCATGGTTTCCCATCAGATTTTATTGGTAGGCTTATTGGAATGCTATCAAACTTTTCCAGTAGGACTGTCTAGTGTTATCAGGTGTTTGGACCATCTTGTAATTTTACACTATATTTTTATAGTGGTCTACTTTTGAGGGAACATAGGTGGAACCCTTCCAAAAAATAATTGGTCGCTACCCTTGGAAAATATTCATGGGTTGCTAGTACTGAGTGACCTAGGATAGACTCTCAAGAGAAGAACCACCATTATACTAAGGACTAATTAAAGAACATCATTTATGATTGTATTTTCTAGAAGAATACCTTAAGGGGGACACATGTGTTATATAGATGATTCCATTAGTGTCCTCTAGTTCTACCTCCCTAAGATAAGAGAGTAATAGTTCTCATTGTCTCAGGGATACTATTTGGAAAAGATTTGACATTGAAACTGGTGTTTCCTTCTTTTAGACCACCATTCATCATTGGGTGGATGGATGGTAGGGATTCATGAGATGAGGTATTTTCAAGCTACCTCCAAGGTTGGAATGGTTCCATTTTGGTGGTACCCATAATCAAGCTTATTTGAGACCTATAATTGAAGATACTAGGTTGGTGATGGGGTATGTTGATTGGATGAGGACCTGATAGTTGATGAAAATGTTCAAATTGGTTCAAAGTATGGAATTAGATTGTATTAAATGGAGTTCTTGAAAAAATTGTGTGTATAAATATGAGAAACAAAATTGCACAATATGAAAGTAGCATCTCAATAAACAAAAAAATGAATAATTAATTGTTTTAGATCCATGTTTTGGGACCTCTTTCATTTTGTATGTGAAGGGGGATGACATGAAAGTGACATAATGATATTTTGGTTAAGAATTCACATAGGTTTCACCTTTTTTTCTAGATATTCCTTCATACCTATGATAATTTTAAGTTGATGTAGACATATTTTCTAATGGCAGGCGGACACTTGAATTTATCCAATAAAGCCTTAGAAGGTGCATTGACTGAGTGGATGGGAAGCTGGGATCAACACACCCTTTTTGGGGGAGCTATTAACTACTATGGGACTGTTGTAGATTTAAGATGTATTTTTGATCCCTTTATTAAATCTGTAATATCATATGGGTAACCATTATGTCAAAAATCAATAATTTGTCCTGTATTTATTTCAGAATCATATGTATGCATCTGAGGTTCTTCATAGATGAAGAAATATATTTATTTCTATGGTTCTCCATTGATGGTACCCCATTTTAAATAGATTATATATTCTTATATCATTTATTATCATGGTTTAGGGTTTAATCCACATAGTTGGAAACAAGGGAATTTAACATCATCTTGGAAGATGCATGTAGTTTTGATGGTGGTATCAGGCGCATGATACAGGCTTCCTATATATCCTTGGTAAAGGAATAATAGCTCACATAGTTCAATGCCACATAATGAGATACATTTTACCTTTTAAGGTCATATAATGAGGAACAAACTATACTATTTAACATAATGTGGAATGGATGTCTAGATGAATGATTCATAGCCAATAGTAGGTGTGGGGATTATGTTGAAGAAGACCAAAGGACCAAGAAATGATGTGTTCTTCTAGGTGGGGCATGATCTTATTGGGAATATAGTCCAATAATGATGGTGATGAAAGAGAATAGAAATGAGTATGTCCCTTCAGGAAAGATATTACCCTACTAGGGATATACACCAGAGAATATTGTTGTGAATTTGGAATGTCATGTTTTGAATTCATGGAGGCTTCCTACGTATCCCAAGAGTGGGGTCACAAGGAGTATCTTGACTCATGGTGATTTAGAGTTTTAGTTCATGATTAAACCTAGGATGATAACTATTATCTCATAGGTAATGTATCAACTTGAGATTGATACATGGATCTAAGGACCCGCTTCTATGGAAGAACTATGATGGAAGGTGGTAGGAAAATTCAGAAAAATATTCTCTATTCAAAAATGTATCTGATGCTATGGATTTCAGGATCAATACTACCATATAATCCCAATATATACATGCTCTATGTGAGAAAAAAGGAGAATTCAAAGATCCAGAAAACCACACAATCATCTTTATCTACTGGTGGATGAGTTTGGGGTGACGGGAGAGAGAAAGGTATTTGAGGTTCCCATATCCTCTATTATTTTTGTAACTAAGAAAGTCACATATTCCAACTCATATGTATATGGCCTAAAATAAAGGACAAGGGCTTACTCAAAGAGGGATTCCCTATTACCGATTCTAGGGAATAATGGAGGATAAGGAACTAACCTTCATAAAAGGGAAAGGAAAGTATACACCCCCTCACAATCTGAAATGGGGACGCCTCTGGAACTACCTCCAAGGATGGGACCCTCATTACCATGGAAATATATGACCAAGAAGATTCTGAGGGTCCCCCTTGATAGGTAGGTACCATTATAACTTAATTTAAAATTTTAATTTATGATCGAGAAGACATGATGGTGTGCCCTTTTGTTTTGATCATACATATATGGAGGATTTTAAAGAGGAATTATCTTGGCGGTTCATGATGGAGCCCGTTTGGGACATAACACATTTCAGGATAGGTTGATAGAGAGGGTTTTTTGGATAGTTCGTGGAGGAGACTAGATAAGGACAAATCTAATGCTGAAGGGAAGCAAGGCTGAAGAACCCTATCTTACATACTGTTTTCTATGTGAGGTTGTGGCCTACAAAAATTTCATATCTACGTGGATTACAAAAAGATGATCCACAAAGGGTTTTTCTATGTGGATGGATAGAACATAAAGGACTATTTATTATTTGAACCATTTTTATTCTATGGGGATTGATTCTTAAACCCTCTTTTACATTTTGATATGATTTAAATGATCACCTGATGATATCATTTGCTCGGATTATCTCATCTCTCACACACCGTATCTCATTCACAGGAATTCCACTATCTGACCTCTAACCCAATCAGTCTATGTGTGGGGGTTTTATTGGGGTATGGATGGAACATATCAACTATTTCCATTGAAGAATTCTTTTTTGGGTGGCCTCCTCACAATGCAAAGGGATAATTCATTTTTAGGTGCCTGAAGTGTGATGACTCACTCATAAATAAAAATTAGTTTTTGAAGGGCTTGAAATGAATTCTATCCTAACGAATATATTTTCATTTTCATAGGGGATATAAATTCCACCTTACCCCACAAATTGATTTGTAATTTTTCTAGGGTCATGGAAATGACACCTCTCCTAACAAAGTGATTTTTCATTTGTGGGGGGGGGGGTCTATGCTGATAAATTATATGGAGGGGCTATGTGGAGTAGTAAATTGAATATCATGCACTCTATACTGAAGGAGGGGTTCATTTTCAGCACATTTGCAACTCATGATGCTTTATCATTTTAATAGATTGATTAATTCTAATCGAGTCCTTCCAAAATCCATAATATCTTTCTAATATTCAATGACAACTATTTTGGACCCAATATTCCTCAACACTATCTTCATGATTAAGTTTATAATTATCAAGGGGATATATATTTGAAAATATAATAGGGGCCATAAATTTTCTAGGATATTTAGGATATTTCTTTTATCCAGGGGATACAAGATTAAATGGGTTCACACAGGTATACATTCCATGATCATATATGTTTAGTGGCTTTAGGGGAGGAATTATGTTTTTTTTCTAGGTTATTGGCCTTGGTAAAAGGAATCCATTAAGTTATTGTGTAATTCCTTCCTATGAATACATGGCTTGAATGAAGGTGGAGACATGAAAGAAGTATACCATCCAACTTTTAAGGTGGTTGGAAGGACTAATGTGGATCTCACATTCTTTACTATGCATTTGAGGTTTATAATTAGTTTAATAAAAACATTGAAATTTTATCCTAGGCTTCTCCACAAGAAGATCACATAATACATTTCACATATTCCCATCCATGTAGCTCTCATGGTGAATACATGCATACCATAGTAAGAAATGGGTGAAAAAATAGTGACTAAGAAATAAAGTCTTCTCTATAGTGTAGTTCACTTTTTGAGGTTTCCATATGATCACACACATACTAGTACTCGGGTACTAACACTCATGAGGTGTATTTAATTTATGAATTCTAAAAATTTGAGAATATCATTAAATCAATCATGGGGGATGAATTGTAAATTTTCAGCATTATTTCACCTATTTTCTCCCTCACTCATGTTTCCTTTCCTGAAAGAGTAATTAGGATATTTATACTTAAGGGTGGGCTATCTCTATGCTTTATTTAGTGATCACACTATGCATAAAATATCGGTAATATAAAATAACATCATATCTTCACCTAATAGTAATATCATTTTGGAATTCCTAGGAGATAACACAGTCATCGCCTGCAAAGGAGTAATCATTATTCATGCAAAGTAAGAGAGGTCACATAGGTCCAGAGCATTGCATACATCCGGAAGGCAGTTGAGGCCAATTTAGTAGAGGATCACATCAGAGTTACATAGGCATCATATACTTCTCATGCATGAAAATTAGAGGTTTCATGGTCCCTTCATGTAAGATGTGTAGGGGAATCAAGCACACATGTGTAGAGGACTCTGATGGTGTTGTCTGAATATAAAATATTTTTGGGCATGGAAAGGCAAAGGTTCATGGTTCCTTAGTAGATGAACAGAACACCAATGGAGTATTAAATCATATGGTAATACATTAGTTTCCTAGTATATTAGTGATCACATGTTAGACCCTATAACAATTTCACTTACCACTTCCCAATCAGGATCACTCCTAGACATGATCATGTGGTTCCTTGGTAAAGGAAACTTGGTGCAAGGTGTTCTCACCTAGTGACCATGCACTTGGTGTTAGTACACATCGATGAAGCTCTTAAGTGATCGTGCACTAGGATATTATTCTTCATGGGGTTTACATTGTCAAAAATATCTATGTCATTATCCCAAAATGGATTCTATATTAAAATGGACTTGTACTTTTATACGAATTTCCTTTTTGAATCCATGATCCATCAATTCAAATTTTGTAATGTGAACTATGACCCTGGCTACAAGGTTACCCCATAGAAAGATTTTTCTAATTCCAAAATGTTCCTAGGAAAACCTTAAAAAAATGTTTTTAATTATTTGAGACCCTATTATCACCAATCACTAAAATCCATGGACTACTCCTAAAGTTGGGTTTTTACTACCACATCACTATAATGGTCAATGTTTTTGAGGAATCTCTATTACGTGGAGTGTGAATTGATGTAATACACATGAAAATCCAATTTTATTTCTCATTGGGAATGGAGATACATTTATAATCAAACTACACTTATATTATGTATGTTAGAGTCACATCATGGATTATATGGAAAATCATGTGGAAAACATTTCTCATTTCCAATAGTATACTTTCAAATTTATCAATGTGAGTTAGTCCGTTTAATTAAATATAATTTTATTTATTTTTCATAAGGTTTTCATGAATATTATTAAATCTGTAAGATAGTATCTAAAGAGAATAAATAAACATTCTTTGGATGAGAAAACCTCATATCACCATGATTTTCATTTGTGCATCCTAACATGACTCGATATCTCTATAGAAAGGGGGAATAAAAAGTTTTTAGAAGTAAAAAATCATCACTAGATATAAAAAATAATACAAGGATGTTAAAATTAATAATACATGTGAAAGTAATGTTACTTATATAGTATGATTAATATATGTATACATAGAACTTTATACATGACATGGTAATAAAAAAGTAAAAACCTAAATTGGGTTTAATGAACCCACTCTATCACTTTTAATTCATGATCATCTAATTGAATCTTCATATGTTGAATATATATATAAAATTAAAACAATATGGAAGGGTATAACTATTCTTATACTAGGTAAAAATTCTATTGAAAACTCCACCACTCTCTCTACTTGTATAACTAGGAAATATTCCAGAAATGGTCCTAGAAATGATGGAAAACAATAATAAAAATAGTACCAACAACCCTCTACACCACACTGAGATATAATCTAGTACTATGATAAATAATAGCCATCACGTTTACTGAATAAATATTTTTTCACTCACCCAAACATCATACTCACCAATCAATTTAAAATAAACACTTTTCAAAGTATTAAAAATTTCTCAAATTTTGAAATAATCGAGTTGAGCCTAAAAAAACATCATCTATTACATTAAAAAGAACATATCAAAGCTGAATGACTTCAAGCTATAGAAATCCCAAATTTAATCACAACCACTGATGATGATAACAATATAAAGAAATATCTCGATGATCCTAGTCATATTCCCTTATAGATCATACACATTTATCATCCTAGAAATCACTTCCATAGTCAAACCCATATCATAAACATGATAAATAGTTATAAAATAATGAGAGTTACCCTTATTAAATAACACACTATCCAATGTATAGTTAACTAGAATAGTACCTTAGGATATCAAGAATATTTCACTAATATCCACTAGAACCTTATCAATTTAAAATAATTTTCCAGATCATGCACCATAGACCTATATCTGAGTCACATGATTACCCCGTGATATTCAACGCTATTGAGATCAACTCTGAAAGTCAAAGACAAAACCCTTAATAGATATCCTAAACTATATTTAAATTCCACTCTATTGATCTTCCTATATCTAATAATTATATTCTGTAACATAAACATAATATTATCCCCCACCAATCTAAGGTAAAATTTACAAACCTCATACACCACCTTGAGTGTATCTTTAACATAAAATTTGAGTTTCACTTTTTTAGCACCCCATTGTACAAGCATGAAATGCCTTAATATAATAAAAAGTTTTCCTTGACTCCTTTAACTAACTCTATGGAAAAATAATTGTTGATGTCTAAGAATCCTATATGATATTCACTCTTTGGTCTCACTAAGAGAAATAGAATGAGTATGTAGCACACAACTATAATGACAAAACTCCCAATAATATGTCCACAAAGAACCAAGAGATAAACAATTTATTCCATTTCTCACTAATAAAATATCAATAATTAAAAAATTACGTTTTTCCTAATTACCCTATAAGATCATCCTCATCCATAATCTAAGATCCTACTCTAATATCAAAATTTTATTTACCACCTAAACATAGAATTTTAAATAAAATAATCACACTTTATTTTGGATAGGAGACTATAATCTATATTAAACCTTTTAACCTTTGATGTCTCATCACCACCCATGGGAGGAGAGAAAAGAGTAAGATGGTTTGAATTAATTTCATAATCAATAAGATATACTAACCAACTTAAATTCCATAAACACATATAACATATCCATAATAATGGAATCAAGATAATGATTCTCATAAAATAATTCATTAAACTCATCCCAAGACATCTGATTAACTTTAATTGTTTGTGAAAGGATATCCCATCATGGTATCATCATCCCATCTAGTATATAAACTTAAAGATTCATTATACAACTCTTTATATCATCAATTACCTTAAAAATACTTTAAATCTCGTCCATCCATTCTTAACATCCTTAAAAATAACATTTCCTCTAAGCATAGGAGAATGTTATACTTGAAAATCCTTAATAATTTCACACACAACCTTCTCTTCCCCATTGATCATAATAGTTTCAATATTATAGAGTACATGAAGAAAACCATCCAAAATCATAATATTCACTAGAACTCCTCTTATAGAGCATTATTTGATTTACCATTCCAACACTCTCCCACACATAACACTTGGTTAACATCCTCCCCATTATTTCCCACATCACATTTGTAAGTGCAATGTCTCTATAAAATCAAAAACACAAAATGAAATCAAACATTATAACTTCACATAAGTTAAATAAATAATTCATAATTTTCCACGTATAACCAAAAAAATTAATCAACTCTTATAGATTATATCAAATCACCAATGAAATAACTTGGTTTTTTATAAATTAAATTCTATTTTTGAATGAATAAATATCTAATTAAGTAATGTAGTTATTTGAAACAAATTGAACTTCATTGATTATATAAGACTATTATATAGTTTATATTTTTTAAAATACCTTTACGCATCATAAAAATTGATAATATTTCCATTTTAATAAGATTAGTAAATTAATTTTTTGATAAAGTCCAATTGGAAAAGAATGCTGGAGAATTAACCTCGACCAGTAGGATCATTCCCCATGAAACCCATTTATCAGAGCATCTGAGGGAGATGGAATCCCTTGGATTTTCCATTGACAAAACATGATAAGTTTGAACAACTAAATTTTGAATAAAACCATTTATGGTAGAAGTTAAAGCTCATCAAGATCATGATTGAAACCATATTTGTCAAACCACCCTATGAAATCCCCACCATCAAACACCTTACCCGTAGGGAATATAGTTGTGTAATAAGGGGTCATATAGCTAACCCCTAATAGTATTAATTTTTATATTCTTTAATTTTAATAAAATAATTATTATTTTTATTTTTTATTAATACTTTATAAATGATTAAATAATTACTTTGAAGAAAATTATAGTTTGATATGATGAAACCTAATTTATTTTTGAAATATATATTTTTAATAAAGAAACTCTATCGATGAATTAAATAATTATTGAAATATGTTTTATTTTAATAAAATAATATTATTAAATAATATATACTTAAATATAAATGATAATATAATTTTATTAATCCAAATGTAATTTTTATAAGGGATTGAAAATAGTTATTATCAAAAAACTAGTGTTTTAATTATATGATGATTTTGGTTTAAAAGTGTAAATTCAGAAATTTAGAAAATTTATTTTATAATTTATTATTATTTTTGAAACTATCAAGTTTAAATTCTCTTTAGGGGAATTTTTATAATTTTTTGGGATAATCAATTTTTTGGGTACAAATTAAATGTAGCATAAATATATTGTATGTATTATGACAACATAAAACCCCAAAAGTGATATAACAAAAAACATAAAGAGTATGAACATCCATAATTGAGTTTATCCTTTAAAATAATGAATTTTTTATGTTATTTGATTAATTTTATAAACCATTATTTAATCCCATGAGAGTTATATTATATTATTATGTATTAAAAATATTTCTTTATGAACATGAATCACTTCCACATCACCATGGGAATTATTATAATTATTTCAGTTAATTGCCTAAAAAATATTTAAAACCCATCATATTTAGAATAAACCATGTGAAAAAACAATGTTATTTTTTTTGTTTTTGATTATTTTATCATATAGATTCAAGAATCTATGTTTAGAAATTAAAAAATTTATTCCCCTCTATTTTGAAATAAAAAACCCACCCAACCATCCATTCCTAATCACTAAAAACAAATTTTTCATGAATTTACTCTTTTTAACTCTATATATCCCTCAAGTTATGCCTACTATATTAAGAATCTCCTCCCAATCTTTTATAATCTATCCCTCAAGGTAAGGGATAATATTCTCCCCTTTATTCAAGAAAATTATTTATATTATACCTTTTGATTTCCAATTTTTCATGTTGGGATATGTTTTCACACATCCCTCATACTATCCTTATCATTTTTACGTGATTATATACCCCTTTCACTCTCATTAAACCCTTCAATTAATCTTTATATTCCCCATTTATTGTGTCCGAATATTCCTGTGATTTTTCATTCCAATCATTTATGTTGTGAATACCCATCTCCAACCACTAAAGGGTTTTCACCTTAATTTTTTTATAGTTAATATATTTGGTACTAACATGTTTATAAGTTACACTCCTTAATCATGTCATTAAAAGTTATAAAATACATCATTATTTTGTATTATCTATGTGGAACATTTATGGATTTACATGATATGAAAGTGACAGGTGGGCCCAAAATTATATATCCCTTCAAATAATTGGTTAGTGTTTTTATATCATGAGATAACATGGATGATTCATGGTATTTTATCTAAACAATAATATGTTATTATGTATTGGCGGTTAGACTTGACATATTTTTGTAATGTTATATTATATGGTGTTTCCACATTCTCATGTTGACTTTATGTTTTCATCTTATATCATTCATTTTTGTTCATGTTTATGATGCACATCCCACTAATGATATCATTATATTACTCTTGAATCACATTTACTAATTTACCTTATGCTATGTTTTTATTATTCCCTTACTGGGATTTATAGGTCACCCCTTCCTTATGTACATCCCCAAGTTATCCCATGTAGTTTTATAAGAGAAATGAAATTTTAAGTGAAATTTGTGGAGTTTTAAATTAATGTTTTTGTACCTATGTTTCAATTTATTTTACTATGTTCCTAATTTCCCAAAGACACATGTCCTTGTGATCTTCTTCATTTGTGTTATGCGCACCTTTATATAATAAATAAATAATTAAGGTTTATTAAAATATGGGTTGGCATAGTTGTTATTAATGAAATGTATTATTATTTTTAGGATTTAGGTTTGGAAAACCATATTAAAAAACATATGGATATGAATAGATATAAAAGACATTGATAAATTTTGGTAAAGTATAGATTTATTGGTTTCCAAGGAAATACATCCATGTCTAGATCCAAGAAATTGATATGGCTCCAGAACAGTTATACCTAGGGGTAATAACCCCAAAAGGGTGCATTAGGCATGAATCGATCATCACGTGGTGCATGAAAAAGAGGAATTTATACACACATTTTTTTGATACTCTTGTGTGTATACATCCGTAAATTCACCATCACATTATGAAAAATTATGAAGGAAAAAAAATTCCCATAAAATTTTGTGTTAAGAAGTTGATCATGGTTAACATTGATTAAAGAATTGAAATCCCTAAATAAATTAATGTATGTCATTTATGATTTATCCCTTTAATGGTCATGGTTTTATATTTATGTTTTTAATAGATTACAAATTATAATACTTAATTTTCCAATTATTCTATTTAATGGATTGAAATAGGAGGAACTGAGTCAACAACCTATGTGAGGGGAAATGTGATGACTTTCCAAATGATATGTCAAACCCAATGGTAGTAGTGATTGGGAACTTCCTAAAAATAATTTATCAATTAACTAATTTTGGTAATAGAAACATTTATCAAGGTTAAACCCTTATCACCCTAATAAATAGAAAGTTTCAATTGATAAATTTATTTGATAAATGCCTCTGACTTTTATTAGATCTTATGCTCCCTTAATTATAGACCAATATATAGACTTCATTTAAAATATCATCTCCATATTTCAATTATCAAAGAAAGATAATGTTGGTGCTAGCTGTTTATCATATGGAGGGAGAAGTTAATCAATAATGGATGATGATAAAAATAAGAAGCTAAAGGAAGAAACTAAAGTAATGGGGTATAAATAATTTAGGAAAATTATTTTTCATAAATATTTTCCATGGACTATTTCACATAAAATGGAGAGATATTTACCTAGCCTCAAATATATGGATTATTAATCCATTAGCACATATGAGGAAAACTTAACAAGACATGAATGATATGCCTTAGGTTTTTTCATTACATTATTAAGGAATATTAATCATTTATTTTGTGTCATAAATCCATGTAGACATACATATTTGTCCATTTATGTCTTGTAAACCTAATTAGATGTTTTTTGATATGTTGTTAATGTAAAAATGAATATTATTAAATATAAAGGGTTTAGTTGGTCTGAATATGTGAAGTAGAGAATGGAGTATAATTCTTCCATAGCTATTGAGAAATCTCATGGGGGTAAGAAATTCAAACATCACACTTTTAAAAAGTGTTGGAAGAAGCTTCCTAGAAATTTATTAAACGGAACAAGGAAAGGATTTAAATGTGGGAAAAAATTAATCCAAGATAGTGATTATAAACATAATAAAACCACAATTTAAATGGAGTAAATTAATTCTGTAGTAATACCTCTTCATACAATCCATTGTTTCAACTTCAAGGAAAAAGTGATCTATTTGAATCAATGCACTATTCTAAGTATTTTTTATGATAACTAACACCAAAAACCCCTGATTCCTGGAGATAAAGGGTGAGATTATTCCATCACATATATTGATGTGGATACCAATAATGATGTAGTGATAGGTACATTATTTATTCATTCTATTATAGTAAATATCCTATTTGATTATGGTTATCTGCATTGTTTCAAATCAATAATGTTTAGTAGAAATTTTTAAATAGTAATGTAAAACATGGAAGTAGAGATGTTGGTGAATATGGAAACAAGGGTAATTTTTACATCCGATGTAAATAACTCCTCCCATAAATGTATTTTATGGTTTAACTTCCCAAAAAACCTTGAGATGTTTCCTTTAGTGGAATTCCGTGCTATTCTAGGTATGGGCTTGATTTATTTGTATACAGAAAACATAAATTTACAAAAGAATAAAATTAACCTCCATATAGAAAATTTTCCTTTGATTCTATACTATTTCAATCAGGGGGATGAATATCCTTTGGTATCACCATATTAACCATGAATATTATTTCCTTATGAGAAACAATAACTGGATCAAATGACTAAAACTAAGGAAATTATAATCCTTAATGGAATGAACATTATAATGTAATATGATGATGTGTTTCATGAAGAATTGCATGCTCTTACACTGATCCATGAGGTTGAGTTATTAGTTGAGATTATACCTACAATAATGCTAATATCCATGACTCTATATAGAAAGTCCATTATTGAACTTTATGAGATTATGATGAAAGTATAATAGAATATAGATATAGGTTTTATATTCTAAAGGGATTTACTTTAGGTTTCACAGGTCCACTTCATAAAGTAAAAGGATGGGCCAATATACCACTACATTAATCATCTTGAGATCATCAAGAACATGTTAAAGAACAAGTATCTTCTGCAATATATTTATGAATTATTTGATCATCTCTAGGTATCCAAGTAATTCCTTAATGTGGATATTCATTCAAGATATTATAATTCAAATGTTAATAAGTATGATATCTTCAAGACTTCTTTTCATAAAAGGTGTAGGCACTACTAGTTCACAACAATTCCATTTGGACTCACAAATAGTCTAGTTATCTTCATGAACGTAATGAATGGAGTCATTAGGGATTACCTTTCCAATTGTTGTATACTCATTATAGAATATATTTTCATCTAATCCTAAAATAAGGACATACATGAGGAGAAATTTAATTCTGTACCAAGTAATTTGTGAAAGGAAAATTTATTTTTAAATTACAATAAATGTTAGTTTTAGATGGATAAATTGACATTTTTTGGGGCATGTTATCACTATCAAAGGGATATATATGGGTCCTTAAAAAATTGAAAATTAATGGATGAATAATTCCAACATCTATGATGAATATCCATAGTTTCCATGGATTATATGGGTACTGTCATCGATTTGTAAAAAATGTTTCATGATTTTCAAGCTCACTAACCAAGATAACTCGAAAGGGAGTCATGTTTATCAAGATTTATAAATGAAATGAGATTTATTAAGAGTTAATGAAGAGAATAATAACTAAATATGGGGTAACATTATCCACAAATGGGGAAGGATTTATTATCTACATAGATTTTTCCATAATAGGATTGGGCTTATACTTGTGAAAGATGAAAAAAGTGATAGCTGATTCCTCCCACTAATTAAAGATCCATGATCATATTTACCAAACACATGATCTAAAATTAGATTCAGTGATCTTAGTATTAATGATTTCACAACACTATCTCTATGTAAAGATGTGTTAAATATATACAAATCATAAAAGCCTTAATTATTTATTCACACTAAAAGAGCTCAATATGCACCAATGAAGGTGGTTAGATGTGATCAAGGATTTTGATTGTTCAATCCATTTCTATCTTAGGAAGTTGAGAAAAATAATACATTTCCATAGTATAAATGATCATGCGACCCTATCTAGGATGGGGATTCAATGGGATCCAATATTCTTGGACATATAAAGGATGGACATGGGAATAAAAGATATAAATTCATATTAAATTGATCAAATAATTGATCGGACCTCTATTCCGAAGCGTATCATGGAGGAATTGAAAGATGGATAGGTACTATAGAAATTAATTTGTGAATATTCTAGAGTTCAGATTTTCTAAAGGAGGATTTAATATTTTGGAACCGGGATAAGTTTCCCATAAAAATCATTACTGAAGAGTGAACTTCTAGATGATGTGCATATCTCATACTTATCTACTAATCTAAGAAGCATTAATATATATATAGATCTATTGTAAAACATCTGGTGGGGTAAAATGAAGAGATATATTTTATAATTTTTATCTCAATTATTTTTATGACAACAACTCATGATTTAATGAAACAAGTATAAGGGTATAATGAAACCATTTCCCATACTAGTACGAAAATGAAAAACCATAATAATCATATGACTCCCCAAAAACTTTGATAGAAATAATTTCATTCGTGTGATAACAAATCTCTTTAAAAAGTTAATTCATTATACTTTCATCAAGGAATATTTATCTCCTGAAAAAAATGTTAAGATATACATAAGGGATGTGTTGATACTGCATGGAGTTTAACTCTCCATTATATCTAATCAAGATCTATTATTAACCGTGAGGTTCTAGACGATCCTTTATCAAGAACTTAATATAGATCTTTGTTTTAGTTATACATATCATTATCAAATGGATGGTTATAATTATAGATTCATTAAAAATCTAATGGATATAGTATGATCATATTCAATGGATTTCCAAGGATGTTGAGATCTACACCTTCTCTCAGTGGAGTTATCATATAACAACATTTTTAATTCTAGAATTCAAATGGAACCTTATAAAGATCTATATGGGAATAGGTTTCAGACCCGAACATGTTGGGATGAATTTGAGGAGAAGAATTTGATGAGAAAAGATCTTATCCATGTGATGATAGAGAAGGTTGAAACCATTCAATGTTATATGAAATTATTACAAAGATTATAGAAAACCTATGAATACAAGCATTGATGGGACCTTGAGTTTTTTTAGGTGATAACTTTTTTCTTCATATATAATTTTGGAAGAAATTCATGTGTTTTTAGAAGAAGGGTAATATTATTCCTAGACACATTATCCCATTTGGGACTCTTGATTGCATCAGAATGTTTTCAATGGACTAGAACTGCCACCAAACCTATTTAATGTACATTACGTGTTCTATGTATCCATTTTGAGGAATTGCATACTATCCCCCCACATGTACTGAGTCTAGAGGTGTTATCCATTGAGAATGATTATTCATAATAAGAGTAGTCAGTGAGGATCTTAAATCGTAGATATAATGTTCATTGAAACAAGACAACTCAACAAGTCAAAGTGTTGTGGTGAAACCACAAGTATGTGGAAGAAAAATTGGAACTAGAAGAAGAAATAAAACTGAAGTACCCTCATGTGTTTTAGTGTATGAAATGAAAATTTCAAGGGATCAATTTCTTAATAGGGGAATAATTTAACAACAAAAACTTTTATAAATTAAATTCCATTTATGAATGAATAACTTTTTGTATTATTTCATATAGTTATAGAAAAAAATAAGGTATTTGATTATTTTGGACCTTTATTTAGTATGTAATATTTAAAATACCATTAGGAATAAAAAACATTAATAATATATCCATTGTTTAGGGACCATTAATATTAGTATATTAATGGTTATGATAAAGTCCAATTTAAACTGAACCATGGAGTGATGCCCTTGACTAGTAAGACCATACCCTATGAAGCATATATATCACATATTCTAAGGGAGATATCGTCACTAAGATTTTTCCTTGACTAATCCCAAGCCATGATTGCACGACTAAATAACTAATAAAAACATTTATGGGAGAAAATTAAACTCAATGAGATCACGGGCCAAACCATGTTCGTTGAACAACTCCAAGAAATCTCCACGGCTACACACCATACCCTCGATGTATTTTCTAGTGTAATAAGGCGTTATGTATCTATAAACTAGTAATATGAATTTGTATATTTTATATATTTAATAAAATAATGATAATATTTACCGTTTTTGTAGAGACCCGTAGCTTGACGTACATGGACATTACATTACATTTTCGGAATACTTAGTACATAACAAAAACACACACACAAGGATCGTAATAGTTTAGTGTCTTTGGAAACTCGGAACGTAATCTTCTAATCGTGGTGAAAGATCTTCAATATCTCCCATAAAGATCTTCCTTTTTTTTACCTAAAACCTTTCTTTATATCCTGGGGAAAATAAAACATAAAAGGGTGAGCTCAAATGCTCAGTAAGGGTAAACAAAAGAAATAAAAATCATATCATATCTTTTTGAAAATCATAACCTGCAAAAGAGATCATAATATCTTAACATGGAACAAATCATAGAAGTGAAAATGAGACCACCATAATCATAACATGAAACTTGAAACTTTGTGGCCTGCACACATAATCATGGAAAATCATTTCTTGTTAGTCATTACTCATTGCCAAGACTATCTTAGTGGACAAAGTCCCTTTCTGAATCGAGTAACCCTCGTTTCAGTCCTGTTTCACTGAACCAGTATAACCTACCGTTCCAGCCCTGTCTATCTCATGAGATATAAAATCTTTACCCAATGCATTGGAGGGAGATATAGGTCCCACCCATCTTATAATGAATCCTTTCTTATGTGTGCCATATAATCATAAAACATACATCATCGCATAACACATGTAACAAAAATGGGATTCTTGAAACATCATGACATCATAAATCAATTCATATAAGATGAAGGAATTCATAAAAATAATTCCATCACAACATGATCAAATCAATTCAATAATAGGGATAAAAACAGAATCCTTTATTATCTTAGATGGAAAATAATTTTGATAAAACACTTGAACTCCATTCTTGAGGAAAATATCCTTTCTTCTTCAAAAACATTTTTTTCTTTCATAACATGTCATAAAACATTAAAATAAAAGAAGTTGATTAAAAATAAACTTGAAAACTTGTAAAGGAATATTCTTGGAAATAATGTTTTAAAAATCCATTCATGCCGTATAAGTTAAAAAAACATTCTTCGTACTTTTGTCGGAAAAGTCAAAAAAGTACCTCGTACGAAAAACGACAAAAGATTCCTTTCATTTCTTTTACTAAAAACTCAAAGAAGGGTAAAAATGGATTTAAAACATTGTAGGTGGATGGAAATAATATTACATATTTATGAAACATGGATGTGGATGATAAAATACACCCCAGTAAATACTTACGAATAAACAATCTCGGATAAAAATGAGATTGTGATATTTCCCTTACCTTAGGTCCGACTTGCTTTGTACGTGTCCGAACCTCCTGTATAATGATTTACATAATGTTATTGACTTATTACAGAATCATATTCATTGTTATGATATCATATATGGTCCACTTATAACTTTATATTACCTGTTGTTTTGTAAATTCATGTTAAAGTAGCGTTTTGGGTAAAATCGTTTCATTTATCGTAGGTGTTTTGACTTGTTGTTCTTGAAATTATTATTACTTATATCATGATTTACTTAATTCCAGAATATAAAATATGATTTATATATCATATATATTCAGTATATATATATATATATAATAGATAGATAAATGAAATGAAAAACACCGTTCATGGAGACGGTAGTCCGTACGTACGCATGAACGCTGTTTTCCTTTCCTTATTGTCTTGAATGGAATTAAGTAGATGACATACATATAAATATACATAAATCCAGTATCATTATTATGTCATATATTTCATTATTACTTGTTATATATGCTTTATAATCATTCATGAATGGTTAATGTGGAGAATGAATCTCATCGCGTCGTGGAGACGGTAGTCCGTACGTACGCACGAGCGATGATATCATTTCCATAATTATTGAATTGAATTGGAGTGGATTATACAATATATAAGAATCAATATGATGTTGTAATAACTATGTATAGTTATTCTTTACACCATTATACTCATCCATTTAAGGTGGTGGTGGAAAATAGATTACACCACGGCGTGGAGACGGTATTCTGTACGTACGCACGCGCGGTGATTTCATTTTTCCGTAGGATGGATAGAAGGTGAATTAGGGTTGTTTCATACTTATAATAACATATCAGTATATGAGTGATACTGATGTTATTACTTCATAAAGAAACAACCTAAGAAGAAGAAGTGGAAGAAGAAATAAAGATGAAAGAATTGGTAACGGTAATTACCTCTTCTTTGAAGCGCCTTTTAGAGACCTCCTCTTAGGGCACTAAAATTGGTCTTTGAGGAAGACCAGAACCTCTAGGATGTTTCTAGGGAAGTGGAGAAGAGATTTTGTCAGGGGTTGGCCGAGCTTGAGTGCTCAAATTGGTGTGAGGAGGAGGGGGAGGAGGTGTCCTTTTATAAGGGAGGAGAGGGGCACCTTAGGAATTCTTAAAAATATTAATTTATAATAAATCTAACCCCACTTAAAAACCTCCAAAAATTGACTCATATTCGAAGCTTAGATGAGATAGGGTTGAAATCTCATCAACCAATCAAATTTAGACATGTTTGGATCTTATTTTTAACCTTATCAATTAGATTTAACTCTAAGTTAAATAATTTAACTTTTACCGTGTCTTTTTGTTTTCTTTCACTATATGGTTAATACACTTACTATAACATGCCAAACGAACCCCAAATTGTTTATTATTAATATATATATCCTTATCTAAGTCATTTGGCCGAACCTTAGATTTTTAGGAATAAAATAACAATTAATAATATAATATTTGATTTAAAAACTATTTTGTGTCAATTTTGACACTATTTGATATATGATTTTTGTGAAAGTCATAACAAAATTAAATGTTCGAACCAAGTTGATTAAATCAACATTAATATATCATAGTAACCTAGAAAATTATTTTAATTCATAAAAAATCTTAAATTACATTTATTTTGGTGTTTATAACATCAATTATGTCAATATTTCATTAATAAGATAATTACTGCATCATCGTTGTGTCATAACTAAATTAAATTATTTAATGTCTAAAAATTATAAATAAAATACCATTATGTAGGAAATCTTTTTATCTTTCTAATGAATATTTATAGTCGAATTTATCTTATGTATAACCCCATATTAAAAATTATTTACTTATTAAACTTTGATTTTAACTATTTTAACCCTTCTTTAAATAAATTAATAATAAATGTCCTAATCTAATCCAAGTGGGCCTAAATGGTCATATTTTATTCCTAAGTTTGTTTTTGGTCGAATTACACTTGTCCAATAGAATTAGGACATGTGTTAGGGTAATATTAATATCATATTTACCCTTAGTTACCCTATTTACTATTAACCGCGGTAAAAAAAAGTAAAAAGTTACTATTCACCAAAAAATTATTTTTATCTCATTGAACCACATTTTACTTACTGATATCAACCGTGTCTGTCGGATTTTTGAAATTTCATTCACAGAAGCGGTAAAATTAAGTTTTATGCAAAATTCAGTTTTTAACCTACCACTTAGTGGTTTCACTATTCATCAAAAATTGAAAGTTTTCAGAAAAAATACCAAAATTTTACCCTAGGCTAATTTCGATATTCCGAATCCAAAAATGAAGTCCATTTTGAAAAATAAAATTTATAAAATTTCAAAAAGTGGTTATTACTATTCACAACGGCTAGTTTTAATAATATTTTAATAGCATATCGTTGTTTAGTGAAACTCGGTATTGCGTACTACACACGCTATCGAGGAAGGTTGCGATTGCGTGTAATGCAAGGCAAGTCAAAGATGCGTGTTGTGCAAGCTCCTTTTGGTGTAGCGTACAACAAAAGGCATTAATAAAATTAAAAAGAATATTTTTTTTATAAAATCTTGGGCTGTTACATTCTACCCCCCTTAAAATGAATTTCGCCCTCGAAATTCGTCGGGGTTATAAATGGTTTACTATTCGAAAGTTTCTTTAATAGAAACCCACATCGTAAAAAGGAATACCAAAACTTGTCTTTAAAAACTAAAGTATGAAATGTAACGATTACCCAAATAAACTAATCACTGGGTTTCCACATAGGTGAAAATATGGATATGGAAGAGAAATCTAATCATCATGTTCTGATGGAGAGTGGTAGAGAACATGGCTTTGGAAAAGCCAGTAATCACAAATCCATAGATTTGTGATGATATAATGTACCATCTGATTCATCAGGTATAAGATCACTAGGACAACATTTTTGGTTTTCAAGATCATTTCCCTAAAGTTGAAAATTTGAATTAGAATAAATACTTACTTTATTTTGGTACAATCTCACTTCTGTTCGTGCCTTGAACAATTTCCACTTCATCTCTTAAATAAATGAAGTTGAATTTGTTATTCGTAAAGTGTTAGCAGATCATGTGATAGAATGACGGGTCATTCCATCTGTCTCAAACAAAAGGTTAGCAAAAATTATATACATAAGTCGATCTATAGTGAGATTAATCACATATGGCTCCTAAAATGGACTTATACTTCATATATCATACTTGTTTAATATAATAAAACTAGTTTCTACTAAACAGGGACTTCCTGTAGGCCAGTGGTAGGCGATAAAGGCCAGTCGCACTTCGGTTGTGGGTTCGATTCCTACAGCCTTGTCCGAAGCGATGGGCTGTCGTCCGTCCTGCAGGTTGTCCTTTTTCTAAAACTACGTTACTATAACATCCCATCAATAATATCGAAAATCTTCTATCCTTAAACAATACTAACTTATGTCCAACTTAATCCAGTCTAATCTTTAGGCTTATCCATAATACTACAGTCCACTCTCCTAACATAGTGAAAACGATTACCAGAGATTTAATACTGTCGTTGATCCCCATATATCATAAGATATGTTTCGCTGGTCACATTCCAGACATTCAAAGTCCTTAATCATGTATTCTCTTGAATACCCATTGAACCTTATTGAAAACATGAGTGCTGTTAAAAGTTAACTCTTTCCACATACCAAAAATCCTAAAAATTATTTATACTCAAACCATGATATCACTTAGTCCTTATATCAATCATGAGCTCATGAATACAATCAAACATCTCATTATATTCTTATCCTTTCATTATGCACTTATCATCTACTTTCCAAAAGTATCTGAATAACCTTTCATGGTTACTGGTACCATTCATCATACACTTTCAAAACTCAAGGAAAGACAACAGTGTAACAATCCTTAGATGTCTCTTTATTTCATAGTACCATGAGATTTCTTATACAACATTACACATGATAAACATGTAATCATTCCACTACATTCTTAAACCATTGACCGAGCTTCAAAAATTCTTTCATCTCACATATCATTTGTAGTCTCTTCATCATCATCAACATAAATACTTCCCATACGACCATACTGATTATCTTCATGAGACTTTCCCTTAGGGCATTGGTTTGCATAATGCCCGTACATTCCACATTTAAAACATTTAACCATTGTTGATGTCGTAGCAATACCATTATCCTCATCCATGGTGTTAACTGAACCTTTTCCTTTGCACTTACTTGCTTTGTGTCCTTCTTTTCCACACCCAAAGCATCTTCCAGTTCCTTTGAAACATTCTCCTTGATGCCTCTTTCCACATGATTTACATAGGGGAAATTGAACTTTCTTTCCTCTATGATCATCATGAAACGCCATCTTTCTCTTATTAGCCGAGTCAGGAAACTTACCAAATTTTACTTTATTGATCATATTATGTGATTGCTGATTCGGCATAATAATGATGTTTGGACTTCCAAATCCCATTTCATTATGAAGAATATCATTCCATTGTCCACCATATCCTCCATTATTGTGAATCATCTTGTTTCCAGCCATTTTCTAAAACCCAAAAAGAATAGTGTGAGAGGCAAAAATCATGCTAGGGAAAACAACATCATAAAGGGGGAGTACCTTCAATATCTAACATCTTAGGTTTAATTCTATGATCGTTAGCGTAGTTCTATTACTATAACCTATACGTATACTTAACCTTAGGGACATCCCTAGACATACCTTAGAAATATCTCTAGGGATCTTACTAAAGTTCTCGCATCCTAGTTTCCAAAGGTTGACTAAACCTTTACTCTGATACCAACTGTAGAGACCCGTAGCTTGACGTACATGGACATTACATTACATTTGCGGAATACTTAGTACATAACAAAAACACACACACAAGGATCGTAATAGTTTAGTGTCTTTGGAAACTCGGAACGTAATCTTCTAATCGTGGTGAAAGATCTTCAATATCTCCCATAAAGATCTTCCTTTTTTTTTACCTAAAACCTTTCTTTATATCCTGGGGAAAAGAAAACATAAAAGGGTGAGCTCAAATGCTCAGTAAGGGTAAACAAAAGAAATAAAAATCATATCATATCTTTTTGAAAATCATAACCTGCAAAAGAGATCATAATATCTTAACATGGAACAAATCATAGAAGTGAAAATGAGACCACCATAATCATAACATGAAACTTGAAACTTTGTGGCATGCACACATAATCATGGAAAATCATTTCTTGTTAGTCATGACTCATTGCCAAGACTATCTTAGTGGACAAAGTCCCTTTCTGAATCGAGTAACCCTCGTTTCAGTCCTGTTTCACTGAACCAGTATAACCTACCGTTCCAGCCCTGTCTATCTCATGAGATATAAAATCTTTACCCAATGCATTGGAGGGAGATATAGGTCCCACCCATCTTATAATGAATCCTTTCTTATGTGTGCCACATAATCATAAAACATACATCATCGCATAACACATGTAACAAAAATGGGATTCTTGAAACATCATGACATCATAAATCAATTCATATAAGATAAAGGAATTAATAAAAATAATTCCATCACAACATGATCAAATCAATTCAATAATAGGGATAAAAACAGAATCCTTTATTATCTTAGATGGAAAATAATTTTGATAAAACACTTGAACTCCATTCTTGAGGAAAATATCCTTTCTTCTTCAAAAACATTTTTTTCTTTCATAACATGTCATACAACTTTAAAATAAAAGAAGTTGATTAAAAATAAACTTGAAAACTTGTAAAGGAATCTTCTTGGAAATAATGTTTTAAAAATCCATTCATGCCGTATAAGTTTAAAAAACATTCTTCGTACTTTTGTCGGAAAAGTCAAAAAAGTACCTCGTACGAAAAACGACAAAAGATTCCTTTCATTTCTTTTACTAAAAACTCAAAGAAGGGTAAAAATGGATTTAAAACATTGTAGGTGGATGGAAATAATATTACATATTTATGAAACATGGATGTGGATGATAAAATACACCCCAGTAAATACTTACGAATAAACAATCTCGGATAAAAATGAGATTGTGATATTTCTCTTACCTTAGGTCCGACTTGCTTTGTACGTGTCTGAACCTCCTGTATAATGATTTACATAATGTTATTGACTTATTACAGAATCATATTCATTGTTATGATATCATATATGGTCCACTTATAACTTTATATTAC
The DNA here is from genome assembly GCA_963277665.1 of Viscum album. Classification (NCBI taxonomy): domain Eukaryota; kingdom Viridiplantae; phylum Streptophyta; class Magnoliopsida; order Santalales; family Viscaceae; genus Viscum; species Viscum album. Next base: position 115,688,991 of record OY728154.1, read on the forward strand.
CTGTTGTTTTGTAAATTCATGTTAAAGTAGCGTTTTGGGTAAAATCGTTTCATTTATCGTAGGTGTTTTGACTTGTTGTTCTTGAAATTATTATTACTTATATCATGATTTACTTAATTCCAGAATATAAAATATGATTTATATATCATATATATTCAGTATATATATATATATATAATAGATAGATAAATTAAATGAAAAACATCGTTCATGGAGACGGTAGTCCGTACGTACTCATAAACGCTGTTTTCCTTTCCTTATTGTCTTGAATGGAATTAAGTAGATGACATACATATAAATATACATAAATCCAGTATCATTATTATGTCATATATTTCATTATTACTTGTTATATATGCTTTATAATCTTTCATGAATGGTTAATGTGGAGAATGAATCTCATCGCGTCGTGGAGACGGTAGTCTGTACGTACGCACGAGCGATGATATCATTTCCATAATTATTGAATTGAATTGGAGTGGATTATACAATATATCAGAATCAATATGATGTTGTAATAACTATGTATAGTTATTCTTTACACCATTATACTCATCCATTTAAGGTGGTGGTGGAAAATAGATTACACCACGGCGTGGAGACGGTATTCCGTACGTACGCACGCGCGGTGATTTCATTTTTCCGTAGGATGGACAGAAGGTGAATTAGGGTTGTTTCATACTTATAATAACATATCAGTATATGAGTGATACTTATGTTATTACTTCATAATGAAACAACCTAAGAAGAAGAAGTGGAAGAAGAAATAAAGATGAAAGAATTGGTAACGGTAATTACCTCTTCTTCGAAGCGCCTTTTGGAGACCTCCTCTTAGGGCACTAAAATTGGTCTTTGAGGAAGACCAGAACCTCTAGGATGTTTCTAGGGAAGTGTAGAAGAGATTTTGGCAGGGTTTGGCCGAGCTTGAGTGCTCAAATTGGTGTGAGGAGGAGGGGGAGGAGGTGTCCTTTTATAAGGGAGGAGAGGGGCACCTTAGGAATTCTTAAAAATATTAATTTATAATAAATCTAACCCCACTTAAAAACCTCCAGAAATTGACTCATATTCGAAGATTAGATGAGATAGGGTTGAAATCTCATCAACCAATCAAATTTAGACATGTTTGGATCTTATTTTAAACCTTATCAATTAGATTTAACTCTAAGTTAAATAATTTAACTTTTACCATGTCTTTTTGTTTTCTTTCACTATATGGTTAATACACTTACTATAACATGCCAAACGAACCCCAAATTGTTTATTATTAATATATATATCCTTATCTAAGTCATTTGGCCGAAAATTAGATTTTTAGGAATAAAATAACAATTAATAATATAATATTTGATTTAAAAACTATTTTGTGTCAATTTTGACACTATTTGATATATGATTTTTGTGAAAGTCATAACAGAATTAAATGTTCGAACCAAGTTGCTTAAATCAACATTAATATATCATAGTAACCTAGAAAATTAGTTTAATTCATAAAAAATCTCAAATTACATTTATTTTGGTGTTTATAACATCAATTATGTCAATATTTCGTTAATAAGATAATTACTGCATCATCGTTGTGTCATAACTAAATTAAATTATTTAATGTCGAAAAATTATAAATAAAATACCATTATGTAGGAAATATTTTTAGCTTTCTAATGAATATTTATAGTCGAATTTATCTTATGTATAACCCCATATTAAAAATTATTTACTTATTAAACATTGATTTTAACTATTTTAACCCTTCTTTAAATAAATTAATAATAAATGTCCTAATCTAATCCACGTGGGCCTAAATGGTCATATTTTATTCCTAAGTTTGTTTTTGGTCGAATTACACTTGTCCAATAGAATTAGGACATGTGTTAGGGTAATATTAATATCATATTTACCCTTAGTTACCCTATTTACTATTAACCGCGGTAAAAAAAGTAAAAAGTTACTATTCACCAAAAAATTATTTTTATCTCATTGAACCACATTTTACTTACTGATATCAACCGTGTCTGTCGGATTTTTGAAATTTCATTCACAGAAGCAGTAAAATTAAGTTTTATGCAAAATTCAGTTTTTAACCTACCACTTAGTGGTTTCACTATTCATCAAAAATTGAAAGTTTTCAGAAAAAATACCAAAATTTCACCCTAGGCTAATTTCGATATTCCGAATCCAAAAATGAAGTCCATTTTGAAAAATAAAATTTATAAAATTTCAAAAAGTGGTTATTACTATTCATAACGGCTAGTTTTAATAATATTTTAATAGCATATCGTTGTTTAGTGAAACTCGGTATTGCGTACTACACACACTATCGAGGAAGGTTGCGATTGCGTGTAATGCAAGGCAAGTCAAAGATGCGTGTTGTGCAAGCTCCTTTTGGTGTAGCGTACAACAAAAGGCATTAATAAAATTAAAAAGAATATTTTTTTTATAAAATCTTGGGTTGTTACAGTTTTTATTTTTACATCACAAATTATTAAATAATGATCTTAATAAAAATATTATTTTTATCTGATGAATCAAAATTTGTATTATTTTGGAGACATATAGTTTCAATCAAGTCACTATTTTAATGAATTTGAAATTTTTTTAAATTAGCTTTATTTAAAAAAAATATTCTTATTAAAAAATATTTATTCAAATATAAAGGATAATATTATTTTATGAAGCCAAATATAATTTTTATAAGGATTAGAAAATAGTTTTGTAAAAAAACCCAATATTTTTTAATAAATGAGGATTTTGATTTGAAAGTGTAAATTATAGAATTTATAGAATTATTTTGATAGAATAAATATTATTTTTAAAATAAACCCCTTGAAATTTTCAAATGTTTAATTTTTCATAATTTTCATAGACGACAGATTTTTTTAAAAAAAAATAAATATGGTAAAATAATATGATATGTATTATAAAATCATAAAATCCAAAAACATATGTAATAAATAGTATTTATTATATCCACTATCAAAATTAGGTTTCCCCTTTAAAATAATGTATTTTAAACTTATTTTTTTTATAACCCCTTGAAACATACTCAAAAATCTATATTATATTGTATGATTTTAAAGTTAATACTTTATAAACATGACTCACTTCCACACAACTAAGGGTGTTATTTTAAAAAATTAGGTTATTTGGCTAATAAAATATTTAAAAAAACATTTAATTGGTATAAACCATGGAAAACCCCATGGTAAGGTTTGTGGTTTGGATTATTTTATCATATAGAATAAAAAAACATTGTTTAGAAATTAATAAAGAATTACCCCTATTTTGTTATAAAAACCTACCCAAACTCCCATTCCTATAAACTTAAATCCCTTTGATCCTAAAGTTACCTTTACTTCCCCTCTCTAGATCCCCCAAGGTTTACCCATGATCTTAAGAAACTCCTCCCAAGATTTTACAAGAACCATATCAAGTTAAGGGATCCCCTCCGCCTCTTGATTCAAGTACCTTTTATATAATATTCCTTTTGATCTCGACTTGTTCAATTTGGGATATTTTTAAAACAACCCTATATCTTTACTTATGATTTAAAAATGAAGAGATACCCATTTCACTATCATTAAACCCTTCCATGAATCATTATGTACCCTTTTTATTCTTCCAAAATTGTCTAGAAATATTTATTTCCAAACATTTGTGTAGTGAATACCCATCCCCAATTACACTCTTGGGTATTAACCTTGATGTAAATATACTTCATTGAATTTGGTATTACATTTATGTAACCCACCCTATTTAATTTTGAGATTAAAAATTATGAAATAGGTAATTCCATTCTATGATCTGTATGGTGCACTTAGGTATGTACATGATATTACTGTGGGTAGGAATGGAATTTCATAATCCTACAATGTATTGGGTAATGTTTTAATCTCATGATATACCATATATAGTGGAAAGGAGGTTATCATAAGAACACTATGATATGATTTCTAAACAACTATCTTTGACTTATGTTTTTTATTTCATGGTTTATGTTGTTTCAAATTTCCATGTTTCCTTTCTATTATCATTTTATATAATTCTTATATGTTAATTTTTTTGGTTTTCACCACTCTTATGTTACAATGATATACCTATTGAATCACACATAAAACTTTACCTTATGATATTAGTTTATTATTCCCTTATTGTGATTTATATCTCACCCTTTTCTTATGAACTTCCCCAGGTTATCCCATGTAGTTTTAGAAGTTTAATGTAATTTTAAGGTCATTTTGTGGTGTTTTTTAAGTAATATTGATTTACCCATGTTTTAATTTATTATTATATAAACCTAATTTCCCAAATAAACTAGGCCTCATAATCTTATGAGATTTTTTATTTACCTTATTATAATGAATCATGAATTAAGGTGTATTAAAATATGTGTTATCATACTCAATCTCATCCCAATAGAAATAGTTGAATAATTTATCATTAATTATCAATTTAAGAAAAAATTTATTGTATCATTAATATTTTTGTCAGGTAACTAATTTCAATTTTTATAACTAATAAAATATCATGAAAAACACATTAATTCACTAATATGTATTGTCCATATGTACAGAAAATGTTGCATGAACACCCTCCATTATTCATCCAAAATAAATCTGAATTATATAATCCCTAAAAAATTTCATTAAAATCTCCAAACAATAACACATTAAAATCAATCAACTAAATCTCAAAATCCCTAATAACTTGTAATTCTACTATGGTTACGTTAATCAAGCACACAAACATACATAATGTTTCCATATATAAGTCATGAACTACAATATAATTTCTAGCACTTTTCCTTACTATAAAAGTCATATAAAAGAAAACATATCATAAATTATTTGGAAATGTCTCAACTTTACAAGGCCATACTACCATGGTTGAATCTAATATTTCCTCAATTTTGGTCCCTGATCATAAAATCCTAGAAACTAGCATCAAGGGTCTAATGTATCATATAGGGGATGATTTCCCCCTAATGGAAAATAAAAAATATGGTAAAAACTAGATTAATTTCAATCCATAGTGGAAACTCATACTTGATATTTTCAATAAACTCCCAAATAAACCCCAAGAATACCCAATATGTTATACAATGAAATCTGATATAAAAAATAAGTTGATTATATATATCATAATGTAACACATCATAAATAATCAAAGTAAATGAATAAGAAATAAACCCATGTCATAAACTCTAAAACCCTCTAGAAATCAATAATATGATTCTTAGTCCCCAACACACATTTATATTAGTTCCATTCCCTTTCCTGGATGAATACATATACAATAATCACATTCAAATTACATAAATGTACTGGATGTGAGAAATATATCTTAGTAGGATGAAACAAAAGACCACAAACATATCATGGATCCTTACATTCTCATATTAATGTTTTAAAATTCCATACATCGAAGTTAATATATATAATTTTCATGCATAAAGAATCATCAATGGATTATGAAGCTACCTTGACGCCATGTTTTTTCTATGTTGGAAAGTTTCAATGGAAATGTGATATATCTATCAAAATAAATCATTTCCAAATACATTATATAATAATTATCATGAAAAAATACAAGGTATTTTATCATAAATTAAAAAATAGAATCAATCAATATAATGTAAAAATATGTTTACATTTCTCATATATCCAAACACATAGAAAAGATCTCCTCAAACTGAATCTCATGACTTAATTATTAAAATAAATTAAACCAAGAATCTCCTAAAAATACAACCGACCATATGGTATTTGAAAGCATTATATAATATGCGATGATTTCATGATATAATAACATCAATTTTAGTATAATAAATAATAAATACTATAGTATTTAATCATGTATTTTAAACCAATTACCCCTTTAATAATCATTCTCCATCATTTCACAATCACATATTAATTTCCCCTTATTTCTAAAATATTTCCAAAACATGAAACATATTATAAAACCCCCATTAATTACCCCCAAAAATTATTCTTAAATATAAAATCATTTCAAAATCATGAAATTACATTAAACACTTAACCCAAATATTTTATTTCATTTCCAACTCATACATCATAGAATTGTCCATGTAAATTTCTATTTACATGCATTTTGAAATTATTTAAAACATTGCCTGTCATTATAAATAAACAATAGTTTATAATTATGCAATAAACATAAATTAACAATTATATTTTTCTAATAAATAATTGTTTTATAACATATAATCATGATTTAATATTTCATAATTAATTTAAATTTATCAAAATTCATAGTAATATAGTTGCAATACTGAATCAGGTTTGAAATTATTATTTATATCATAATAATTTATCAAATCAATTAAAATAAATTTTAATTTTAATTCCATGTCATTCTACCACCCTATGGATAAATCCACACATCATATTAGAAAAATAAAAATACTGTTAGTAAATTAAATTTAATTGGAATATAAAGAATAATAATATAATAGTTAAACGATCATTTTTAGAGGAATAAGATCCTTAATTACCACTCAAATAATATATATCAATAAACCTTCAAAAAATAGAATAAAATAATAAAATTGAATGAAATAAAAATGGGATTAATATATAAGAAACCCATAAATATTTCAACAAGCATACCTTCTTTAGTCTATTGCACTCGATAGAGCATATTTTTAGCAAGTGATTGATGAGTTATCATAGGAATTATAGAAGAGTCACTTATAAAAATATGGGGCTAAATAGTTCAGTTACTGTTCATTTATCCACCCAAAAAATTACATAATATCAAAATACCAACAAGGATGTTTCCAAAATGACCCTCATTAAAAATAAACTCCAAATAAACCATTGGAGTTCTACTGGACCCTTTTTGGACTATAAGTCATCCATTAGAGTCTCAGTGTCTAAAACCCAACTCTTAGAGGTATTCAAAAGGAAGCAGGACCAATGGGTAACTCACCTGACTCTTGATGTTATCAACTAAGGTTTTTGTGGCCTCTTACTAGGAAAGTTTAGTTCAAAATGCTTAAAAAACACAAAATACTCTATTATTTATCCCCTCAACATCAAAATTAAAGCAATTCACATTAAAATAAATATGAAAAATGCTAAAATGTAATTCATAACTCAACCAAGAGACCTGATTTCATTATATAAAATAATATCAATGAAATAAATTTTAATAATAAAAACAACCATATTATATAAGGAGATGGTGTTTTTCTTTATATGGGAGTTTATTTCTTCATTTTAGATCCACACAAGAAGTGGGTGATTGATTTAGAAGCTTTAGACTATATTACATGAATGTGGTTATTATTTTTCTTCTTATTAATAAGGAATACATTATAGATCGGAGATAGCTAATGGATACTTTTTTAATGTTATTAGATTTTTAAATTTTTATATCACTATAAATTTAGGTTGTATGGTGATGTTGAAGGATAAGTGGAACCAATCCGGTATGTATTATAATTTGTTTATCTATATATGCTATTGATAATGATGGATACAAGAGTAAATTCAGTGCTATAGGTTTGAATTTATAATTATAAATAATGGTGTATGTGTGAGAAAAGATAATTAAAATTTTAAATAAGGTTGAGTCAATTGTCAATGAATAAATGTTGAATTACGTTTCAATGATGAATTCATCATATTTTTATCACAATCAATCTACTCAAATAGTTCATGAGAATTTACTAATTGAAAGAATGTTTAGAACACAAATTAGATCATGAGAGGTGTTTCAAATATTATATCAAATTATGCTTCTTCAAATATTATAACTAGTGAAGAACATATTAATTTTTAATATCATCATGATGTGTTTTAATTAAAATTTTAGAAGTTGACCACATCTTTTGAAAGGATATTGAGCGAAGGGAGTTGTTAATTCTTTTTCAATACTGAAAAATATTTTGTGGGAACTGATATGATGAAACCAAATTTTATTTTCTAAGATTCTTTTTAAAATAATGTGTATAAAAAATATAATAAATACATTATAGTTTGAATTTTTTATAGTGGGTTATTTCTTTTCTATCAAAATAGTAAATGTATGTTGTCATATTTTCTATTGGGGTAAATTTTTTGTATGTTTCCAGTGAGTTTTCAGTCCAATTGAATTTTTTAGATGACATATCCTTAAGTTATAGACACAAGTTGGATATTGATAATGTTAATATTAATATTTATAATTGGTGATATATATTTTTATATCTTTAAAAAAATATAGACAGATAGAGATGTACTTTTTTCATTTAATCTAATGAGAAGAACGCATATATTTTATAAACCTTATATTTAAAATTAAATGGATATTTGTTTTTACCCATTTGATATGTGTCATATGAATGTGGTATGGATTATGGAGAAGCAGCGGCCAGTATAGGTAGGGAAATAGACGTCTACAAAATAAAATACCTAGTATAGTTGTGAGTGGATATCTATAGAAACTAGTGATAAATATAATTTATTTTAGATATTATATGAAATTTGAATTCAATTACACTATTATATGTCATGATACAACAACATAAGGGGGAGATAATGAGTGACCCAAGATTCCCTCCACCAATAGGCCTTTAGTTCAAGAGTAGTGATGAGGTTATAAGAATGTAATACCAGAGGTCTTCCCCTCTTTAATCCCATTATTAAAAATAAATACAACAATCAATATCAAACATAACCAATAAAATAAAACTCCACATCCAAATAACTCTATATATAATAAAACCAACACAAAAAAAGACTATAACTATATCATATATATAAAATTTAACACAATGAAAACAATGACTTTAATGGAATATTAACTTTTATAATGCATGCCAAATACAAATACATAGGCATGTAGGGTCCAGCTCAAACTCTAACATTATTTGATAATATGAATAATATTTTATAGAATTTTGGGTGAGAATGTAAACATACTATGTATATTACTCCCAATGAACTCTCCTGTCAATGTGGGAGAAGCATAAAAAATATTTTATAAATAAATTGTGAAGATAAAATTTGATCCCATCCAATGTTTTCTACCAACCCATCCTAAAAAAAACAATACCCAAATCTATGCTTATAATATGTATAATATAAATCATGAAAATATAACAATAGAGGTGCCTGTATCCACCAACCCCCTAATCGGACTTCCCTCACTTCATAACAGAATGAATCTTGGAGATCTCATCACTTACCATGTCCATAAACCACACTATACCAAAATCATAACCTCATTTTAGCATAGACACATTCATCTCCACCTTATACCACATCCAAATCCAAGACAGAAGGTAGATCTGAAGGGGGGTAGTTAATAATTTTTTTCATTCATATCAAAGATATTGAGGGTTTTTTAGGTGATTATGGGCATTAGTATGGTTATTTAAATTGGGTGGTGGTGCAGATAAATAAGAAAATATACAATGATATAAACATCAATTTCCCAATATGGGGTTAGCATATTAGAAAGGACATATATACCCAAATTGTAACAACTTGGCCATGCTGACAGCACAGACACCCCACCTTAACGTGGTCGTCGGGGCCTGGCCTACTAAGTTCCACCAGTTTCCCCACAAACATGTGTTCCCCACTCTTGGGACCACCCACATACCCAAACAAGTCATATGACTAATAAATATCCCCATAGGCCAACACTTGTTCTTTCCTGTGTGTGTTATCCTCACTCACACACATCCTGGGAAACTTCCCAGAAGGTTATCCCTCCTAATCACTATTCCAGGCCAAGCATGCTTAACTATGGAGTTCTAATCAAGTTGGATTCTGAAAAGAAAGGTGAACCTTGTAACAACTAGGCCAAGCTAATAGAACATACACCCCACCTTACCATATCCATATACCACATTATACTGAAATCATAACCTCATTTTAGCATAGCCACATTTTTGTCCACCTTATTCCACACCCAAATCCAAGACTAAAGGTAGATATAGAGGGGACTTGTTAACAATTTGTGTCACTCATATCTATGATATTAGGGGTTTGTCAAGTGATTATGGGAATTAGTAAGGTTATTTAAATTGGATGGTGTTGAAGATAAATAAGAAAGTATACAATGATACGGACATTAATTTCACAATATGGGTTTTGTATCTTAGCAAGGGCATATATACCCAAACTATAACAATGTGCCCATGCTGATAGAATAGATATCCAACCATAACATGGTCATCAGGTCTTGGCCCTATAGCTTCCACCAGTTTCTTCATAGACACGTGGTCCCCACCCTGGGGCCCACCCACATACCTGAATGGTCATTAGATTAATAATGGTCTCTATAGGCCAACACTTGTTCTTTCAAGTGTAATTTTTCCTCACTAACACAAATTCTGAAAAACATCCCACAAGGCCATCCTTCCTAATCACTACTCCAATCCAAGAATGCTTAAATTTTTAGTTCTAGTTGGGTAGACTTCTGAAAAGAAAGGTTCACCTTATAACAACTAGGCCACACTAATATCACATACATCCTACCTTAACATGTTTATCAGGTCCAGGATCACTATGTATAACCAATCATCCCACAGACACATGGTCCCCACCCAGGGGCTTACCCACATTCCGGAATGGGTCATCTAAATAATAATTTTTCCCATATGCCAAAACTAGTTCTTTATAGAGTTCTTTGTCCTCGCCCACACACATACCAGAAAACGTCCAAGAATGTCACACTTCCTAATCACTACTCCAGGCCCATAATAATTAACTGTGTAGTTTTAATCAGGTAGGCTTATAAAAATAATGGTTCACATTGTTGAAATGAATCATATTATTAATTAATTTCACCCTTTATCATTATGTGGTGTTAATTACCCCTAGAGCACAATGTCCTCATTGTGGACCCTACATATCAATACAAGAAGTGCACTGCACTTAAGGCTGGGTTCTTACTCTGATACCAATGTAACAACGGGGCCTTGCTGAAAGCACAAAAACCCCACCATAGCATGGTCATTGGTTTCTTGCCTATAAAGAACCGTCAGTTTCCCCACAGACACATGTTCCTCACCCTAGGGCCCACCCACATACCAAACGGGTCATTTGACTAATGACTGTTACTAGAGGCCAACACCTTTTCTTTCAACTGTGCTTTATCCTCACTCACAGACATACTAGGAGACTACCTAGAATGTCACCCTTCCTGATCACTACTCCAGGACAAACACACTAAACTCTATATTTTTAATTAGGTAGGCTACCAAAATGATAGGTGAACCTTATTAACATGAGTCATATCATTTCTTAATTTAAACCATTATCATTATAGGGTGCTACAAAAACCCATCAAGAAAATAATCCACATCACACTATTACCACCACATAATCTAAGCACAAGTCATAATTTTATTACATGATCGTTACATTCAAATTTACTAAGTTTCCATGTAATCATTAAATCTCATAATAACTTACCAATTTACCACATGATTTATTTAAAAAGTTACAGAATTGACTCCATAGTTTTATTAATTCATTTCACATTCTTTATCCCATTAAATTACTCTTATTTAATTTATTTTATAATTTAGTCCATATATAATACAAAAATGACTCCATTAATTGAACTAAATCAACATCACTACACATAATCACCAAGGTTACACTACTCTATACTCAACATCACTTAATATCTATTATAATTTCAAATGCCAAAAATATTTTAAAAATAAAATAATAAGATAACACATATACTCATTTATTATCATTTCCCTTACAAGTTTAGTTCAATTTATCTGCTTAAATACGAAGCATCTGCTTTCTTAGTGGATTTAAATCATGACAATTCCATGTCAGTTGTAAATAAAATATAGCTATTTTGAATCACCTACATTAAATTGATACCCGAGTCATCAATTCAATGAAGATAAAAATCCAATGGTTAAGAATCCTTATTCTCATAGTGTACTTATAATAAATCCATATTCAACAAATATGAAGAATTAATATATTATTAAATGATCGTGAAAATATTCTAAGATAACATAATAAGAGAAATTAAAAAATATCTGGGACATTAATAAATTAATTAGTTTAGATTTTGTCTCATGAGGGAAGGAACTTAAAACCCACTAAAGATCACTCAATGATCACTAAAGGGACCCTCCCTTCTATCTTGGGTATCCAAAGATGATACTTAATGAAATGGGAAGAGTTAAATATATTTAAAGTTATAATTAAATTGATATGGATTAAACCATACTCTATTTACCTAAAAAATGTAATTGTTTTGGTCAATCAATAAATGTTCAAAAACCTATGGCACATAAATCACAGCTTTCTTGTGATTTTGTTTGATATTTTATTTTACACTTTAAACATTTTTACAAAATGATAATTTGGTTTTAAACTCTGTGGTATGATTTTTACAAAACCCCTTATATTCTATGATATGAAACTATGACCTTTTCACTTTTAACTGAGTCATATCACAAACCAAAAAAGATAACCACAGTATACCTTACCCCTCAATTTGAACAAGAACTTCATAAAAATAAATACATGAACCAGAACATGAACCATGCTAATTTAGAAATCCATTTCATGGTATATAAAAATACAATATTGTTTCACTCCCCATTTCATATAATAGTAACATCAAAATTCATCTTCCAACAATAAATTCACAGTACATAGAAATCTATAAACCATAATGAAAATAAGAAAACCATTGTGTTGAATGGACTCAACCTGGTGGAATAGTTGATCTAGATTCACTCAATAAAGTGGGGATAAGTTCTATAATCCTAAAATTAGGTATTATTTCATTATTGACATTAATGAGATGGTTATTGCAGCACCATAGACTACTATAAGGATTCACATTTTATCGAACACTTGGTTTTATAGTGTTTTTTTCTTTATAAGATCTTGTTCATGATAAGTATTAAAACTATCCATGTATGTTCTAGATAATTTTATATTAGATATAGTGAAATCATTTTGTTTATCTATGGATGTAGAGATTCTTCCCTAACCACCTAAATCCATCTATGTTATTCTTATTCATATTTATTTTTCTCCCACTTTCTCTTAATTTCTAGAATCATTTCCCATTGGTACTCGCATCATTTATACAAAAAAACGATTGAATGATTTCTTTAAAACGAAAATTTTCTGATTTTCTTACACAAATACACTATAAAACCACTCCTTTCTTCCCCAATACCTCAAAATACAAAATTTAAATAATTTTGAATTTTTAGGAAACTACAATACATACCTCTCAAATGATTCTTATCCTTAGTAATATGGAAAAAATAGATTTTTAAGAAAATTACCAAAACCTGACCACCATGTGAAATATGTATCAAACACTAAAGTCAATAGAATAACTCAATAATAAAATGAAAATCAAAAGAAGAAATATAATAAATTACATAAAATAATGATTAAATCTCAACTTCACTATAAGAATCAAGGTTTAAAACAACATTGTGTATTGAACCTATATTGTTTATTTCAATTCCCATTTAAATTACTATAAACCCCCATGTCTCTATAATAACGATACTAAAGGAATAACTCACCCATGAAAGATATTCTCCCATTGTTCTTGGATACCCGTTGGGTGTTTCATAAAAAACAATTCATTTTTAACATTTAAATCACCCAATTCATTGACATGAGAGTCATTATGATGATTCATTTGGATATATAATACATAAAAGACATTGAGAACTATATCTATATATGTTATAAGTTCAAAACTTTACACCACTCAATCAATAAAATTCAATGCCTTGAATGATCTAATGAATCATGTAGAAAATTTACTACCACTACGAAATTTGAATTCTTCATGATGAGAAAGGAACATCCAGAAAGTATCATCACCAATCTCAAACCTCATAGGCCTCATCATATGATTCATATAAGACTTGTGATAATCATACATATATTTTAACAATTATTAAATCAATGACACATACATCATTATACTCTACATAAAATGTCTCCCAATAATCGTAGTATCACTACTAAGGGTTTAGTATAATGAAAATCAACCAGGTTAACAATACAACACCTTGAACACTTCCATTCCACTACTTGGGTGGTACATATTATTATTTGAAAACATATTGTAAGGAAAATTATTATCCTAAAATTTCCCAAAAATTGAGGACATGTTCTCATAAAATATCCTCCAATGTCAGGATCACCTTTTATATCTACATGTTCGACTAAGGATTGAATATTTTGTGAAGGAGAAACTAGATGATGAAAACATTCTACAATATCCTCCACAATCATAAATCAAAAAAATGTTCTCAATAAAAAATGACCATCCTTGAAACTTTATAGAGTCTTATTGTTTCTCCCAAATAATGCCTCACCAATGCATCCACTAGGATCAATTTCTTAATCTCTAGAAAATAATCTGACTGTGTTAATAAATCTACTAACTACCCATATTACATCATGTACTCTAACCATTTGTGGAAACCCAGTCTGGGAATCCATATATATAACCTCTAACTTCAACTAAGTAAATTCTACAGGTTTCCAAAAATTATCTGGATTTTGAGGTATATCATTAATCCATTGAAAAAAAAGAATTAAAGATATAGAATCTAAAACAAAATTTTAATACAATGCCACTAAAATTTCACCATAAAGTAATTATACATCTTATAAACCTCTATATTCACTACTAGTGGTGATATGTATAATTATAATAGAAAAAACAATCACATATACCATGTAATAAGAAAATTCCCATGAAAAATAAACTTGATTTCAATTTTACACTATCCATCCATGAAAATAACATATATATATATATATCATCATACATATACTATAGGATCTCCTAGATGATATTCTACCATATACAAAAGTAAATGATAATGAACTGCTATTTGATATAAGAAAAATCCACCTCTAACTTCCTACATGTTTATATTCAAGGATGAAAGATATTCCATTGTCTAGAAACATTAAAATATATTCTTCTTCTCAATGTAATTAAATCCTTTTTATATTTCCTTATATGATAATAGATATTAAGGTTATAATCTTATAACAATTCCAACAACCTGTGCTAGTTTAGATTTGGATCATGCTAGGAAAATATAAATTATTTTCCCTATAATCCATGAAGACTATGGTGCTCTCCCTAATGAGTTAATGTGTTCATAAAATCAAGGAAAGGAAAACAAGTATAAGAGAAATATCAATGGTGGAATATTTATTCTCATGGGGGTATAAATTTATAGTTACATACTATAACATTTTCCACTTTGCATCAACATAAATCTTCATCCTTGATAATGAGAACTATAATAAAAATTGAACATGACTCCTTATAAAGTCATGTAATGAATAAAATAATTTATTATCATCTCTTTCAAAAACTAAAATGTATCTTGAACTGGTTTTTTGATATGAAATTTTTATCCTTCATCTTCGATATCATAACAGGTTTCATGATTTAAGGAAAATAAAATATGAACCTCTTGTAGTAAACATCCATTATGGGAAATTTGAGTAACTCCATAACACTCTCCAATTCCTCCCAATAGATGATCACCTCTATCTGTGATGGAAAAACTACTATATCCCATTAAGACACAATAAGTCCAAGAAAATGGGAGTTCTGTGTCTGTAAATTATACTTTTAAAACATTCAAATTACCATTTTTAACAAAGAATCTCTAAAATATTCTTCAAATTCTCTATTTAATCCCCCCACATTAAATTTTACTGGGATTCATTTAATAAAAACCCCTATGTACTAATCTATTAAATCACAAAATGCTAAATTCATCATCCTGATGAATACCAACATTGCACTTGTGACTCTGAAAGGAATCACCATTGTTGAAATCGAAATACATACCATGAGAATAGTTGAGAATTCCATGGCTAGTTTGGAGTAAAACCAAGCCAAGATAGCCCAAAAACCATCTTAAGTGTCGGCATCATGAACCCTTACCTCTTTAGGAATGGATAGGATTGCAAAGCTCCCCGACTGAGGAGTCCCCTTCATGAACACATGAATCCTTGATGATGTTACTTCATGAGTATGAGTAGTCCCCTTCATGAATGCAATAATCCTTGATGATGTTCCTCGATAAGTCCAAGGAGTCTCCTTTTTGAATGTGTCAAACCTTTAATGTGGTCCTCAATGAGTATCACATCACTTTATGACGTCGTGAATTATTGATGGTTTTCATTCATGAGACCAATGGATACTTTCCGATTCATGAAGCCCAAACATTTATCATGAATAGCTTCCAATATTTGGGGAAACCATTTATTATAAATAAACCATAATTTCAATCTTTTCAGTAATTTTACTGAGAGATTTCATCTTCCAAATTTCCCCCAATTCATAAATCTCTTATGCATTAAAAACTAGAAAAAAATGAACCGTCCAAGGTACATGGGCATTATGAAACCCCCTTCTGTTTGTTCCTTATATCCTACTCCCTAGGTTGAGATGAATTTCATTACGTCTTACACCCATCATGGAGTAGGAAGGTCCTATAGGGGCACTTGAAGCATTGTGAAGCATTCAACCTTCGTGAAACACTCCTTTACAGAGCTGAGACTTTATCACAAGGTAGGTTCTCCCTATTTTAAAAATCCTACTCCTTTGTGAAGCCCATAACCTCTATAAATCACCTTATCTTTATGAATTACCTCTTTTTGAGGCCCTAAACTTCATAAAACCTATCTCCTGGGCCTCTCTATGATGCATCTTTTCTACTGACACCTCTCCGGGAAGGTTCCATGCCTAGATCCCCCACACTTTTTGAAGATTGGTCTAGCTTCACCTAGAGTCTGTATGTGACCTATTCCACCCATTCCTATGGCCTAATCCACTTCTAGTGTGGCCTGATAATCCAACTTACCTTTTTCATCTCAGCATAGGTATGCTAATTCCTATTTATTCTCAACATAAACATGCTAACATGGTCCTTGTGACTGACCACTCCTCTTGTCATTATAACCAAGCAGTGTGAAACACATGATCCGCCTAGATGAACATGAGATATGGTTTCGCAAGCCTATGGGATGGAGAATGATCCCCGACACATTCAAGTTTCATGCCGTAAAACTACTTGGTCCCAAAGTCATCAAACACATAACGATGAACTGTGGCCTTACCAAATGCAATAATCACTGGATAGTCCATGTATGTGTGTAATGGGATGGTCACAAAACTAAAAAACCTCAAAAGGAAATAGATCCTCTACACATATAATTACATCCACCTCCCATTAAATGAAATAATATTCTGGAATGTAAGACTACATAATCTCTCATTGATGCTTGTTTCACGACATGAGAACCAGCTCTACTACTTCCTCTTGTTTTCCACACTGAGCATGAATCGCATGGGTTTCAAGGTTAGTAGAGATCATGACATCCTCCCAATCACCACCATGGGCATCTAATATGATATAATCTCTTGTCTTCATATTAATGGGTTGCTCCTATGTGTATGTAACAACCATACAAACTCCATGGGACACTTTCATGCATAATCCACAACCACATGCTCTTTCAAGCCTCCACCCTAGGTATAATTTCCAATCATTCCAAACACATGGGATTTGATTCCTAAATAATTGTGATATGTAGGAGTCCTCCCATAGGTCTAAACCCTACATTGAAATCTATCCTAGTCTTCCTAGGACCACATACCCGGTAAGATCATGCCCCTCAGTTGGGAGATCGTATCTCCTCCAGGTCCCTTGGGAAGCTTCAATATTTAAACCCCACACCATACCTTATTTTCATTCCTTTCATGATATGAGAGTTGTTATTATATGGCATTAAACTACATGGACTGGTCTCGTCATAGAACCTTAAACTACGACATCGAACTATGTGGGTTTTGATCCTTTTCTTCTAAACAGGGTATGTAGGATGCCTCCCTAAGGTTAAATCCCAACCAATGATAAACATATATTCTCCCTATTAGGTATGGATCACCAATTTCCATATCAAGGGATATCCTGACCCATCCTCCCTAGATTTTCTTAAGGGGAATTCTAGTTCACATATCCCAGATCCGTCTCAAGGGATATCTGGATCCATATCATGGGTTCATCTCCAGGGAGTGTTCCCATCCATCATGTGGGACATAACCCCTCATGTGGAAATAACTCATTGATCTATCTCTAAGGGGAGTTATGATCAATATCTTCTCATCTTTAGAATATGTAAAACTCACAACTTGTATCATTATGGTGCTTCATGCAAAACATGAGATGCCTTTTCTGAAAGTCTTAGAAGATATGTGGCCATGGCGTCAGCTAACTCATGAAAACATGGGATTATTAAAGTTAAATACTTGGAATATATATGCCTTTGGAATTTGATACCTCGTGATTGACACATATTTCCTTAGGTTTTGTGCCTAAGAAGCATCCATCAGATACCCTCCTTAGATGAGGAATATGGGTGACCAATGTTCATAGCATCCAGACATTTCTATAATTACCAATGTGAATACTCTCTAGAATAAAGGTTTCTTCCCTATTAAGAAACATTATAATGTCCAAAAAGAATTAGTGTAATTAATTGGAGTCAACAAATATTTGGCAATGAGAATGAGTTCCACAAACATGACTTAACTCTTTGAGGGAGACCGAGAATAGAAAACAAGCTCCAAGGATGAATCCTTAGAGGGATGAACTAATAACCCATCATCATGTATATATCATAGAGAAAAAATCTCCATTGAAAGTGATTAAATACACCTACATTTGTAAATATGGAAAACATGCTAAGAATAATGTTAGCACACATTAACACATTTGTGGTGGACCTTGAGAATGAGTTGAAAACAGAAATCTTAAACCCAATGTGAAAATATTCTCCTAAATATGGGGAATAATTGAATTTGAGGCATTATTATATTATAATTTCACAATATTTAGACATCCAGTGCCTGGTCAGACCAAGAAAATAGTGTGACCAATATGGAACTTACAAGAAATTGGGGTAGTATAAGTTGGGCCTTCCCCCATCCGTGCCATTGTCAGTGTGGATCCATCTCTCCCTCTATAAGATTGGATGATGTTTGAGTATTGGGAATTGATTTAATCACATATATAGTGATGTCAGAATCCACCTTATTTGAAGGACCCAAGCCATAGAAAACCAACCACACAATGCCCGCATGCACTAGGGAAGGAGAAATGTTAATTTTGTAATCCTAATTGAACCCACATACACCATAACTTCCACTATGACCTCAGCTATTAGGTTCCCATGCCCCGAATCGCCCTCTAAAATCATCTAAATAATGGTGAAGGACACCCTCGTACATCGATACCAGTTTGAGGGGTCATTCCCACAAGGTACATAGCCCACCCGGATTTAGATGTTATAGTGCCTTGCCAACACCACCCCTAGGGGTTGTGTAGGGAGAAACCAAAACTAGTTACAAAAACAAATCACTCTGGGTGCCTCTAGCTTGAGCGATCCAATGAATCTCTTTCCAACATTGATTATGTTGGGGAAGCTCAAGTAACCCTAGCTGTGACTACTTCCAAGGATCCATCAAGGAGGGATGCTACTAGGGCCCGTCAACACATGAAAAGACAAATATTTTAGAACAATGGATGGGTGTGCCTTACTCATCCTCAGTCAGTCCCGATCCAGACCACATAATGTAAAATTTGGGATAAATCTCAAGAGGATTCTTGATAAGGTGAATTGTCTTCCATAGATTCAGTTTCTCCTACCACTGTCGCCGCATTCTGCGAGATCCCTACAGTAGCCGAGCAGGGACCCATCTATGCTCAGTTGGGTTTGAGACCTCAGCTGCCTCATAGGTAGTCTGGGTTGACTCTATATATCATTGGAACAACCAACATCAATTACAGGATAGATTGTGATGATTTTATTTAGTATAAAGGTCATCACCTTACCATCACCAATTAAAGTGGAGGTCCTCCCATCTCTCATAATCAATATAGAGGTCCTCCCCATGTTCCCACTGATCAAAGACTAGGTCCTCCCTGCTTCATCGACAATCAGTAAGAATGTCCTCCTCATACATATGTTTCCCAACATTGAGGACCCCCCATGTCACATCCAATATGCATGAAGGTACTCTTCATTCTATTCCCAGATCAAGCAGATTTCCTCCCCTCTCTAGAAATGATTAAAGAAGAGGTCATATCTTCTTCATTGGTAACCATCATGGAGGTCCTCCTTTTTTGAAACAAACAAGAATGGAGGTCCTATCCATTCCTTAAACAATCAACATGAAGGCCCTCCCTTTGTTTCTACAAATAAAAAAGGAGATCCTCCATATTCATTTAGTAGCTAGTATGACGGTCTTCTTTATATTCGTGCTCCTTAATAAGAAGGTCCTCTGCGTTCCCAATTTGATCAGTGTGAAGGTCCTCCTCATGATTAAACATACCAATATAGAGGTTATCCTTATTCCATTAATATAGATTATCCTGTAATTCCTCCCTTTGTCCCCTTGCACCAAAGAGGAGGTCCTCCCCACTTCATCGACAGTCATTGTGGAGGTCCTCGACACTCCTTCACTAGTCAATGTGGCAGTCCTCCCCACTCTAAAAACTACCAATACAGAATCCCTCTATGTATCCTAACTAATATAAGTGTTGGTTATACTCACGCTACCACCCACCATATTAGTGTTAATAATTATGTAGATGAATCACCCTATCCTGACGAACCAGCAAGAGGAATAAAGGAGAACTAGCTTCACCAAGGGAAAAATCTTGAGAAGCGCAAAGTCATCATCATCCCCTTAAACGTCTCTGATTTTAAGGGGGAATGAAACTCAATGATTGAGACTTAAACCCATTATCCAGTATCAGAGTATAATTAAGGTACACAATAGGTTTAGTTTACAACTCCATAAGGTAAAATCCATTGGATCCCCAAATCCCGCCACAGGTACATGTGAGTGGAGGAAGAATAGGTCCCATTCTAGGGACTCATTGAGAAACTATCTCCGTCATCTATAGTCTCCATATCCACCACTACAAAAGCTCATGGAGAGTTATTTTTGGTTGGGGATGATTCCTGTAGGCATTGAATTAGAAGAAGATACACTAAATAGTATTGTTACCCATGTGCATGAGGCAGTGGTGAACACCCAGTCTTACAAGGACGTGATGATGTGGTTCACGGTGACCCAAAGAGACATTCCAATGTTTAATGAACAGTTGAACCATGACACGACCTGTTCACTTGCAATTTTATCTCTAGAAGAACCAACAATAGTATCACCACCCATTTATCAGCAAGTGCCAATAAAAACATGGACTAATCAATAAGAGGGCCACTCTTCTAAGAAAGAATACTTATGGGAGACTCTTGATGTAGATCAGTTGTCAGTAGTGTTTTTTTTCTAAATGAGACTTTTGAATTCCAAATTACAGATTCCCTCACTGAAAGATTGGCTACTTTATTCCTATGACCTATCAGGGTGATGCTTTATCTCCTTAGTTACCATCAGTTGGTCTACATAGGAAGCTGTGAGCACTTCGACGACATTGATAAACAATGTAGAATGGTTGAGTTGGAAGCACTCTTAAAGGCTTTGAACCCTTTATAACATGTCTACCACCAAACCCTCCAATAGAGATATTTCATGATCCTCATTGTGCTATGAATAATCAAGGAAGAGGAATCTCTGAATGTGCTGATTCAGTGTTAGGGATAGTGAAATTCTCTCTACTTCAGCCATATCCTATGACAACAGGACCAACCCATTGATACTGAGGATGTCCCACCAAGTATAATTATATTAATAATGGTCATCCCCAAACTTATATAAAAACACAAGGATATGATCTCTGATATAGAGCGCGATGAGGAAACGTTTCCTCATGGGGTTGCATTGTATCAAACAGACCCTCATGAAGGTGACCACACTAACCTACAAATGCAGAAAATCACCCTTGGATAACCCTCTACATCATTTCTTGTCGATCAAAACAACAACAAGGTAAAGAGAAATTTTGAGACCTCTAGTATATATGATATTATATAGAGTAAATAGGTCAATCTAGCGATTTCCACCTTTCTCTAGTAGGTAAAAAATCCAAAAAAGATCATCGATGAGATCATTACTTAGTGGTGCCTAGATTATTTCGCTCCTTGACAGGATCCTATTACTCCTACTATGTGGTGGTAGCAATTCCTCCATGGTAAATAGTTTCTGGATGATATTAGTAATCCTTCACATCCAGATATACTAGGGGAAGGATTTTATGTCTAACAACTAATATATAAGTCACCGAATCTACCCATGAAACATTATAATATTTCTTAAGACCCAGATCAATCCAATCCAAAAGACACTGAAACTGTTTACTGAGTTGAAGAGAATATTAATTAATTTTTAGTTAGTAATCCTCATCAATGCATGAAAACTCCCCAAGATAATATTATAGTCTCTCTCAATATGCACCTCAAAGCCCAGTAAAAATTACATGTGGCAATCCCACCTAATGTAATTCCAAACCTGACATGCATAGATGACATGCGAGCACCCCCTAGATTTTGGGAACCCAATATTTTCCATGTTTAATGGGATGTGTGAACCACTTCAGAATTTGGACCACTTCATCTCAAGATGTGTGCTAATGTTGGGAACCCCAGAGCTGCAAGATGCCGCCAAGCATTAATGTTTCATTCAGAAATTGGAAGGACCTTCATTTGTATCATATACTTGGTTTCCCCTTGGATTTATCAATAGTTTCTATGATCTCTACAGATATTTACTCTACCAATTCATCTCCACCATACACAAGATAAGAATCAAAAACCTCTTCAAGTAGAATAAACTACTTGATGAGTGTTTCAAAGATTTTGTCACCCGGTGGAAGGGCCCCACATATACACTCGATATGATGCTGACTCAAGAGAATGTATAGATTATTTGTATGGGAAACATCAAGAATAAACTAGTACCTAACCTTATTACTCAAACCCTCCTAGGTGGATTCTAGGATTTTTTCTAAAAACTCTCATTGCATGGAAGAAGCCTTGAAGTAGGTTAATAAGGCTCTCCAATTGCAACATCTAGCTCCCACAATAAGAGCCTCTATAGAAGAGACCATCACCACCATATGTGTATAGGCCCACAATACATTGGAACAAGTGGACCATTTTCCAATTGAGCCACACTAAATATAGAATCATTGTAAAGCTCAGCCTCAGCTAGTACATAATTAGTAGGAACCATCCCACCAAGCATAGCCACCTGGGAAAGAAAATGTGAATTTGAAACCTCACAAGGCTATGGACCCTCATCAAGATCAAGCTCCCATACTTCCCATCTCAGACCAAGGGAACCAGTCCTATTCTTTTAAGTAATCAGTAGTTCCAAGTTATTTCCTCAGTTAACTATAATAGGGTATTATTGAGCTTTTAGTCAACAAGAAACCCCATGAAGGTGAGTGTACTGCTTTGCCTATTCATTTCCCTTATCACAGGATCCTTGTAAATGCTATTAGCTAAGGCTATGTGTTCAAGGACTTGATCTAAGACCAAGTAGATGAAGGATTTTTCAAATTGGGAAATGTCCTGAAATAGGTGTCACATATCTTTATCGATCTCGATAGTGATAGTGATGATGAATGGAAGAAATCTTCCACCCATGGGACTAAGATGTATGATGAATGATTAGCCTGTAAGGAAGTCGCTCATTCCCAGGGTTTCATCCACGCCTTCTTAGTACAAATCAAACAACTTAAAGTCACCATTATTTCCCTGGGTGATGCTTCTATTTCCACATCACAGTCTTCCAAATCGTAAAAGAGTAGGTTATGATAGTTCTAGGTAATGTAGAGTCTTATACTAGTGCTGAATTCATCCCTAACTCTTTGTGATGTCATCATTCCAGAGTTTGGAATAACCCCTAGGGTTTCTCCAGCATTGGAATAACCCTGTGATGATGACCCAGAGTATGCATCTATGAATTTTTCTAGTTGATAGATCACTTCACAATTTCAGAAGACGAGGAGTGCCCTGAAAATTCTCTATATGCCTCTGAACATCTTCATCGAAGGAATGGTTGAAGGTGTGAAAGCCGACCAGATTATCAGGTTAGCACTTGGAGCTGACCCATGCATGCTACCGAGGCAAGGAAATAGGTCATACATAGATCTTAATAGGTATAGTCATCCAAACTAATTTTTTAGAAATCCATCAGAATTGAACAAGCTAACCAACTTGGTAAAATAGCCACATCATGATTGACTGCGTCCAACTAAAGCGGAGCCTCATCTAGATTAAGTGAACAGATAGTGGTTTTTATTTTTTCAGATTACGAGGATCAAGATATTTTTATCATTATCTAGAACCCATTGGTATATCCAGTAGTTCCCATGATGCCTCACACCAAAGAGAATCCACCTAAAGATAGAAAAGTAAATTTGGAATAGAATTACAACATGCTAAAGCTTCTTATTAGCATACCTGCAAGGATATCGATCCTTGAGGCCTTCCTCTTATCAAAATAAAAGCATGAGGCCCTCGTAGAAGAATTAAAAATCCACTTCCAATTCAAAGAAGAAGTAGTTGACATATAAGCCTACTATGAGGTTGAGGGTAAGAAAGCAGAGTGTCATGTCTCCATCTAATTCTTTAGAGAGGATGAAGGTGCTCTCGTGTAGGGTCACATTCGCCTATTTTACATTTCCATCTAGTTCAATGATGTAGAGGTTCATCATTTTCTAGTGTACATAGGTTTCATGATCAATACCATCCTAACTCAGAAGCCCCAAAAGATGGGACCCACTGAACTAGACTGGAGTCCCTATGACTTATGGATTTAGGGTTATGATAGAAACGAACAAAGATAGTGTGGAATGATTCAGTTTAAGTCCCAATTTGAGGGCCTAAAATCCCTAAATTCGTGGTTTTTTTATAGAATACATTCTAAAATACGTATATGGGTTTGAACTGGATTCATCAACATGCATAATTCTCTTCCTCATATCACCAATGGAAAAATTACTCCCCCAAATGGGTGAGTTTTCATGCTTCATAGTGAAGCATATCCCTTTTATTCCATTGAAAACCACTAACTTGATGCTGGCTATTATAAGAGAAAGGGAAATCAGGTTCAAACCAATGAGGTTAAGAACACAACTACATGGCCAGTCCATGGATAGATCTGAACAATGCCCCCCTCCCCAAATATATTGTTTAGAGGCCACAACCCCCGACATGGGAAGTTGGTTTTTCATTTCTAAGATAAAAGGGTACCATGCCCCCAACTATAAGGAACATAGTAAGATTACCTCATAATCCTACACATTCTATTCCTAGGTGATTCCAAAAATTCCCACCCCCTATGAAGTATTGATAGGTTTTCGCTATGGAAACCATTGTATGACATTACTGCATATTTCTCCACACTAGGTTGAATTTATAGAAGTTGAATCACCATTAATTATTTGATATTAGCATGGACCCATCAGTCAAAGGCTAGATGGGACTGGATTAATAGCTTCTATCACTATGGTTTTAGAAAAGTAGGAGTACCCTATAGGAGGTTGTTTATTATCCCAAGATGGAACCAGTTCATCTCCCGAATCAGTTTTCATAGACGAACCTCTTAAAAAATATTATCACACCTCATACATTGAAGAGGATTTGGAAGATTCTCCTCCTACATTAGAAGAGGGTGTCTCCACTACCGTTAATGAGTTTATTCAAGTGAATCTAATAAGTAAAGAATATCATAGGCCAATGTTTGTCAGTGTATCCATGCATATAGAACAATAATAGAAGTATGTGGCTTACCTAAAGTGACATTATAATGTATTTTCATAGAGTTATGATAAGATCCCAAGACGATACCCTCATATCTCTATCCACCTTATTGGTCTCTCAGTAAGTCACCACAAATTAAAGTATCCTCCTAAAAAATGAACCCTTCTCATGGTTCTTTGGTTGATGCCAAATTTGATAAGCTTATGAAAGCTAACATCATCAGAGATGTTTTGTACCCCAAGTGGTTATCCAACATCATCCCATTCAGGAAGAATAAATGGCAGATCAAAGTCTGTATCGATGTCTATGATCTTAACTACCACTTTCTGATGGATGATTTTTCCCTTCTAGTGATGGATCTATTGATTGATTTCTTAATAGGGTTCTATAACCTCTCATTCATTGATGGATACTCTCGATAAAACCAGATCTAGATGGACCTTAAAGATGAGGATTCTACCACCTTTGGAGAGATACGATGAACTTTTTTCTCTTAGGTAATTCCCTTAGGTATGTAGAATGTAGGGTCCACATATCAGTGGTAGATGAACCACATCTTCAAACTGATCCTTGGGATGCTAGTGGAATCCAACATGGACGATTTTATGGTCAATTCATTGCAATTCCCGGACTATATCAGGTTTCTTGAGAAATATTTCAACTTCCTCCACTCCTGCCATTTGAATATAAAGCCCATGATGTATGATTTAAGGGTTACCATTTGGAAGTATCTCCACTTTATTTTCAAATACATATGCTTTGAGATCAACCTGGAAAATATCATATCCATCAGCCATAAGCCTCCCCCAAGAAACCTCTAGATGTTCTGAGGTATCCATGGTCACATGGCCTATATACACTGATTCATCAGAAATTTGGATGACAAAATTGAGCCCTTCTCAAGGATTATAAAGAAAGGTACCATCTACCAATGTGATAAAGAGTTCTAGATATAATTTGAGGAAATTTAGTATTATCTACAAAAACATCTGGTTATAATTCAACTCATATCCAAGAATCCTTTGGTCATTAAAATGATTGCACTAGAATGATACTTTGGCACCCTTATTGAATAGAATAATAATGATTATAGAGAGAAGAGTTTATACTATCTCAGTCACATGAACCTTAACATGGAGGGAAGATACTCCATTATTGATAAGAGTTTCTTCACCCTAATTTTCACAATGAAAAACATATGGAATGATCTACAACATCAAGAGATAAAGTTGTTGTCTTGTGTCGACCCACTAAAATATATCATGAATCACCCCATGTTGACGGGATGTCTGTCATGATGGGTGGTAATCCTACAGTAGTTTGACATCATATTTGTTCTGTATAAATACGTTAAGGATTAGGCATTAGAAGACTATCAAGATAACCATCCTTCCACCAAAGAGCTACACCAAAATTCTAACTTTCCAAATAAAACCATCCTTTTAATATATCAAGTTGTGCTGAGTTGGAAGATTCATTTTGATGGTGCCTCCCAGATACCAAATGGTACAAGGCTCGATAATCCCAATATTAAGAGAGTAGTCCTATGGATCTTCTTCATCACTCCTATGAAAAATGTACTACCTTACTCATTCCTGCTATCGAATGGCTGCACCAACAATGAGGTAGAGTTTTTGTCTCTCATTACCGGTCTCATTATAGATATCAAGATTTGTGTTCCCTATTTTCATGTGGAGGGAGACTATGAGTTTGACATAAAACATATTAATGGTGATTATATCATTAGTAATTCATATCTCATACCCTTGATTGAGTGAACATTCTAGCTGATGCACTAGTTCCCATCTCAGCTAGAGGTTACTCATGTTCCCCAGTCACAGAATGGTCAATCTGATGCCTTGGAAAATATAGTCACCTCTCTTGTAGATCTTGAACCGGAATAAACATTCATTCATGTGGTCAATTAGAGAGTCATTTAAATCATCATTCCATATGATAATTACACCCAAATGGTAAACCTTCTTACTGGCGGTGCATCTATATTTGGAACTCTCAGTTTTCCCACAAAAAAGAAACATTCGATTGCAAAAACCCTTTCATAGACTATCTACAGAGTGGAATTATCCCACCAAATAGAGTGGGACATGAAATAATATACCGGTGTACAAAACAGTTCTCCCTCTAGAGTGGGACTAACCTTGAGCAGACGCTTTACAAAGGTGTATTTGATGGAATTCTCTTCCATTGCATCCAAGGAGATGAGATTACCTAGGTCATGCTTGAATTTAATACTGGGTATTATGTTTCCCATCAAGTGGGATTGAAAATCTTTAACCAGAGTTTGAGGATGGGATACTTCTGAACCACTATGGTCCATGATTGCATCATATATTCCAATAGGTTTCATGCATGTCATATTCAATCCAAAATTGTAAATTATCCATCGATGCTCCTCCTCACCATATAATATTCTTGTCCTTTGTATAATGCGAGCTCAATATTATGTTACAAATTAGCCAGCAATAACTTACTAGTATATATTCATTGTCACCACAAAAAATTTCCTCTCCCAGTCAGAAAAAGTGATTCCCCTCAAGGAAGTCAAGGATTGATCTGTGATTCAATTTTTGATCTCCCACATCATCCATTGATTCGTAGTTCCTCACACCATCCTCAGTAATAATGACACCAACTTCCAGAATGATGATCTGAAATGATTGTACACCATGTACAATATCCAGTCCAACCATACTTCCCACTATCACACATAGTAAAATGGATAGATTGAGGAATTAAATAAGACTATATCAAACATTTTTTAAGAAGGTGGTGGGTCTAAAAAGAAGATTTGGTTGCACAAGCTCCCCAACACCCTCTAGGATTATTGGAATACAACTTGAAATTCAACCCAAGTGGCTCCATATTCCCTTGTGTATGGAATAAGGGCATTCGTTACCATTTAGATTCAACATTCATCTCTCTAAAAAAACATTATTTGACTAGAAGATAACAGATAGAATAATAGAAGTACATCAAGCTATGCTATAATCGCTAAAATAGAACAATCTAAAAGCCTTGCACAATCTAGAGTGGAACTATAACATGATAGATATGGAATTCAACTAGATGGTTTTCCTCTGATCCTTCTTCCATTTATACATTAGTTTGGACTTAAGATTGCCAATGATACTCCAAAATAGTCCACCAAAGATAAGTACCAAGTAAGAAAGACCTTACATAATTCACAAGGTGTATTCCAATGGTGCATACTATTCGATCACTCTGGATGGAGAGCACAATGATCTTCCAACCAATTCCATGTTTCTCAAGTTGTAAATTGTGTGAGGAGATACATGTGTCCTAATTACATGATGATAAACTACAAAGCTCTAGTGGCCTAGTTTCATGACGTTAAACTACATAAAAGTTATCGTCCTTACCATAAGACATTTGTAAGAACCTAGATCGTCTTTTCAGGCATGTCATTCTTTCTGGTAGTTTTTTAGAAAAAGAGGAGTTTCTGGAAATATCAGGAGTACAACCCATGTACGTATATGTACACACCATATAATTGGTTGTTGTGAGTAGCCATGTGATGTCCATGTAACGGCTGAGCACATGGCTGTGTGGGGTGACCTGGAGACCGCCTAAAGCAGAGGTTGATTAAATAAAGTACATGTCGTGTCTCCTTGAATAACATGTTGTGTACTTTATTTTTATTTTATTAAATGGACTCGGGTTATGTCTAATCGGTAGAATGAACTTCTTCTTCATCTATCTCATCCAGGAGTAAATAGGACTGCCGATTCTTCACTGATCCCCCGACTCGCCATCTGTTCTCTGAATCGAACTCTGTCGGTTGTGTTGGAATCACATCAGTGAGTTCTTCCTTATTCTAGAACCTGACCTCTTGATTTATCCTCTTTCATGAGCTATCCTCGGTTGAACTTTTTTAGAGTTTTTTGTAGATCTACAGCATTCTAGGGATATTCAAGGCATGAGGTTTACGTATATCATCCGTACAATGCCAAGGTAGGTGGTATGTGCCTTTGTGTAGTTAGTTTTTGAGTCATATGTGAAAATTTTCCCAATAACCTTGTTCGGGGTATTGTGTGGTTATGATTTTTAGCCATTTTATTGCCTGATATGTCTTTTTTGGTTGGATAGAGATTAATTGTTTGTGAATAGGGTTATCTTTTCCAAGCTATGGATGGTTTTCCCATTTTGTCCTATTATGACCATTTTGTCTAACTCTGTCTGTTAGGCTGCTACTTTAATTTCCATGCCTAATATTGTAGGATGGAGGGGTTTCATCTAATATGTTTTAGAATATTTATCCAAGTAGTTATGAAGGTTTACTTGGGCTGCCACATATCATTTCTGCATGATTGACATACGCATGGCTATGGGAACCTAGTGTAGTAGTCCATAAGAAGAATGGACGTTGAGGGAATCTCCAGAGTGTCTATTTACTTTTTCACATTGTGAGACCATAGGGGGGATGGATGTGAGTGTTACCTCCGAGTGTTTATATTTCCTCATTATGAGACCACATGGGGAATTGGATATTGAGTTCTTCCCTAGAGTGTCTATAGTTACCAATACAAGACCACGGGGGGAATTGACGATGAGTGCTTCCTCAGAGAGTCTTTTCTAAAGTTGAACCAGAGGGGTTAGACTATGTGTACTTTCCAGAGGGTTTCTTGTGTTGTTTGGTTGAACTAGAGGGGTTAGGCTATGAGTACTTACCACAGGGTTACCTATTAGTGTTTAGCTGCTTACTTGATATTTGAAAATGAATGCAATTGAAACTGTAGGATTGTTTACTTTTGAGTATTTCCTTGTTTATTGCTAATTTTTCTTATTGCCTTCCATATATATTCACTGACTATTAGGCACAAATCATTAGGTGGTTTCCTATTGGGATTATTCTCACACCCTATTTGGGTCATGCTTTTGGGCCCAAAAAAATTATATTGTTGCAGGTCTAGATAAGGGTAAGAGCCATTCTACTTCAAGTACTTTATTGCAGAGGAGATAGAGAGCATGTGACCTAGATGAGGCTTGTGATGCTGCTAGATTTTATCTGTTTTCTTTTTTTACATTGTTTTAGTATTGTATTTCAACATTGTGACTATTTTGGGTATTTTCCTAGACATATGTATCATGCATAATTTATATATGTGTGCTCCAATTGTTTATTACTTCTGATGTTTACTTCTTGCATGTTATTACTACTTCTGCTATTGTTATCTGTTATTTCCACTGCGTTACTCTACCAATGAGTGCATAGTTTCCCCACTATCACACCCAAGTCCCTCACTGCTAGTCGGCATCCTCTAGAATTTGGGGAAATGTTCTTGAGGCCATGTGACCAACCGAGTACGGGGCACCTCTAGGTTGCTCTCGGAACTAGGACGTTAAAATTGGGAGATGGAATCCTTCTAGTACACGCCATGTCCATCTAGAACACACTATGTAGAGTGAGATATGAAACTAGTCATGTGACGAACAACATAGGTCGGTGAAGTTCATCTAGTACACGCCATACTTGGCACTAAAACGTCATGTAGTATTGTTCTAGGAGATCCGTGTGGCTTATCCGCATAAGGGAACTCGGGAAGGGAAAGAGGATTCAAGTACACGCCGTGTGTTTGGACAAAATGTCATGTATATGGGGTGTTACACGACATGGGTTGGAAAAAGTACATGCCCTTGTGAAGGCTTAAGGGAACACGTCGTTTCAGTGTTATAAACACCTTGTATCCTTGTTTTCAAAAACTTAAATGCTTGCTTTATCTTGTTCACTTCTTGCACTTTTAAGTTTTAGACCTTGATAATCTTAATCTAAGGTGTGCGCTTGACCTTGCAGAGTCATTCCACCAAGACTTCCTCTGGTTGTATGCCAGTTGCAAGGCAGTGATCAGACTCCAGGCATGGATGATTGGGGACTACCAGCAGATCCTACTATAGTTCCAGTCATGGAACTAGCCATCATTCCAGACACAGGTGTTGACACACAGTCTTGAGAGGGCTTTATGAGGTTTATACAAACCTTTTAGGGAGTACTGCATCCTACCCCATCAATAGAAGAATTGATGTTGGTTTTCCAGTAGCAGAATCCACCCACTTTCTCAGGGGAAGGAGGACCTCAGGCTGTAGCGTCATGGTTGGAAGCCATGCTATCTATCTTTGATCATCTGAAGGAAACTCTAGAGAGGATTTTGAAACTCTTTATATACATGTTATCAGAATATACTAAGATATGGTTGGATGTGAACTCACAGGAAGGACTCCAATAAGTTATGGCTTTGGATGAGCTCTAGCATTCTTTCTATGATTGCTTCAACCTGGGGACTTTGAGGGCTGATTGATCCTGAGAGTTCATGAGTTAAGAGCTGGGTACTCTTTCAGTTATGGAGTATTATTCTCATTTTATAGAGCTACATCACTTCATGACCATCCAAGGAGGTGATGAGTTATTCCCAGCAAGGATGTTTGAGGATAGCCTCAGGCACGACATCCGATCTCAGGTGAACATCTTCAGGTTGACTTCCATCACTTCTATAGTCAACCAGGCGCTAATCATGGAGTGAAATATGATGGATTTTGGAGTTGTGAGCCAGGGAAGCTCAACATCCGGAGTTGGTATCCCTCCAAATGACAGCAGTGAATGCCTCTGGGAGTCTACGCGTGGAGATCCGTGGAGATGAGAGACATATTCTGGAAGTTAGGTGGTGTGCTACCAGTGCAGGAAGAGTGGGAATATGAGGACACATTGCCTAAGAGACCCAGTAGAGTGCTGATATTATGAAAAAATGGGTCATCTTTAGTGATTTTGTCAGTTCTTCTCACCCACAGCTGGTGTTAGGATTTCTTCAATAAATCCACATCCCAGAGCAGCACCCCCAATTTATTATCAGTATAAGAACTGGAGTTCTTCTGGCTATTTAGGCTGAGGTGGAGGTCATGGTCATGGTAGCCAGACATCAGGATTTCAGTGACAACAGGGTGGATTGGCTATGGGTGTTCATACAGGGTGGAAGGGCCATGATGAAGGTAATACTTTTGCAGTGGAGCAGACCCAATAGCACCAGGATCCCGGACGCTCTATAGTTTGTGGTACGATCTTGGTTGCCTCTGTTTAAACATCTGCCCTTTTCTATTTAGGGGATTCTCATAGCTTTATATCTATTACTATTTTGGAGAGCCTTAGGCTCTATATCTTTTCTTCTACTGATATCTCGATGCTAGACACTCCTTTGGGGACAAGAACGATTAATGTATGACAGTGAAACTAGTGCCCTCTTGAGTTTGGTGGGTGTCACTTATTATGGGCCATCTATGTCTCAGAGATGATAAGCTATGATGTCATTCTTGGAAAGGGATAGTTAGTTCATTTCCACACTGTTGTCGACTTCTATCGATGTAGGGTGATTTTCACATCACCAGAGGGAGGATTGTTTCTTCATAATAGTGAATGGGACGTTCAGGTGAGCAGAGCGGGAATCGAGCATCGTGGTTTGGGAGGAGTTACAACATAGATTACTAGTCTATTTCTAGATGACAATGGGACTTCACAGATAGACTTTCCTCTAGTGGTGGATTTTTTCAGGGATGTATTTCTAGGAGACTTTTTAGGTCTGCCTCTGGAGCGATAGGTGGACCTTTCTATTGAGCTTGTGCTAGGAGCGGCACTGGTGTCCATTCCTTCTTATAAGATTGATAAAACTGAGTTACATGATCTCAATAAGTAGTTGGAGGAGTTTTAGGCAAAGGGTTTCATCCAACCCATTACTTCTCATAGGGGTTCTCCTATCCTGTTTGCGAAGAAGGTGGATGGAATCTTAAGACTTTGTCTGGATTATTAGAAGTTGAAGCAATTGATGGTCAAGAACCGATATACCTTGCTGAGGGTTGATGACATCATTGATCAACCTCGAGGAGCCTGGGTGCTCTCATTGACTGACATGAGGACCAATTTCATCAGTTACACATTATACCATATGATATACCTCTTACAGCCTTTCAGAGCAGGTATAGTCTGTATGAGTATATGGTTACACCATTCGACTTCATGAATGTGCCTGTAGTCTTCATGGAACTAATGAATTGAGTGTTCCATCCATACTTAGATTCCTTCTTAGTAGTATTCGTAGAAGGTATCTTGGTGTACTCTCACACTCAACACGATCATGCCACCCATATTGAGATAATTTTTGAGTACACTGAGGGAGAATTAGTTATATGTTAAGATCTCAAAATGCCACTTTTGGATAGAACATATTCACTTCTTGGGTCTTTTTGTCTCAGAGACTGAAGTATCAGTTAACCCAGAGAATGTGGGAGCAGTAGTTTCAAAGGAGTATCCGACGAACGTCTTTGAGGTGTGGAGTTTTCTAAGGCTATCTGTTTACTACAGACATTTCATACATGACTTTTTATGCTTAGCAAGACCATTGATGGACCTTACTAAGAAGGGTGAGAAGTATTTGTTGTCAAATTATTGCATGTCAGCCTTTCGGGAGAAAAAAGGGAGGTTGACTTTATCATCGATACTGGTATATCCAGAGTCGGGAAAGATTTGTACTATTTACTGTGACGCATCAGGTATTAGGATGGTAGAAATTCTTATGCAGGGGAAAGGAGTCGTTGTGTATGGGTCTCAGCAGTTGAGGCCATATGAGAGGAATTACCCGACGCATGATCTCGAGTTGGCTGCTGTTTTTCATTCTTTATGTTGTTGGGGACACTACCTTATGGGATAGAATTTTGTGGGTTTCCCTAACCACAAAAGTCTAAGGTATATCTTCAGTCAGCATGACCAGAATTTGAGATAGTTAAGGTGGGTTGAGTACCATCAGTCCTTTGACTTTGTGCTTGACTACACACCTGGGAAGGGAAACACATTGTCTAATACCATGAGTAGGAGGACCCAGATACAGGTAGTTTAGGAGGCCAGTAGTGAGTGGAAACTTATGGAACTGTTCTTTAAGATGCATTTGGATGTGCATGATAGACAGGGTCAGACTTTCCTTTCTTCTGTAGATGTTAGCTCTACTCTAGTTGATCGAGTGATAATGAGTCTCCTATTAGATTCTGAAGGCCTAGTCCTATGGTTGAGTATGATAGGAGAGGACTCTATTCTGGGATGGACTGTAGGTGAGGATTCCATCCTGCATTTCCAGGGGCACGTATGGGTGAAAATGGACATGCACGAGGAACTAATGTGGTACTTTCGTTCCTCAGTTTGGGCAGTTCATCCTGGTGTCACCAAGATGTATTGTGACCCACACCATCATTATTGGTGGTCAGGTATGAAGAGAGATGTTGCTTGCTTTGTTTTGAGGTGTTCCACCTATCAACAGGTGAAGGAAGAGCATCAGCAACTAGCAGGGCTTTTGCAACAGTTACCCATTACCGAGTGGTAATGGAATGATGTCATGATGTATTTTTTGACAGGTTTGCTGAGGTCACCTCGAGGGAATGATACATTTTAATTTTTCATTGATAGAATCATGAAGGTTGCTAAATTATTACCAATCAAAGAGACCTTCAGTGTTGATGAGCAGGGATGGTTGTACATCCAAGAGATTGAATTACTACATGGTGTTCCCCACTCCATTGTTTCAGACAGGTACACACGTTTTACTTCTCGGGTCTAGCAGGGAATAAAGGGGGCTTTGTGTACCCTGGTACTTCTGAGTATATCTTACCACCCCCAGATAGATGGCTAGTCCAAGCATACGATTTAGGTTCTTGAGGAAATGCTTCGAGGATGCATCATAGATTTTGGAGGTTCATGGGAGAATCACATACCTCTTGTGGAGTTTTCCTAAAATAATAGTTTTAAAGAAACTATTCAGATGAAACCTTATGAGGCTCTGTACGATAGACCATGTGGATCACCCTTTTGTTGGCTGGAGGCAGGAGAGGTAGCTATGTTGGGACCTTGTCTTGCCCAGGAGACCATATAGCAGATATAGTAGATTCAGAAGAGGATGACTACTACACAGTCACGACATAAGTCTTATACTAAACAACAGAGAAGAACTCTGGAGTTCGAGGTTGGAGATTAGGTTTTTCTACGTGTCACACAAAGGTTGGGACCCAGGAAGATTAGGAGATAGGGTAAGCTTTCACCAAGAAATGTTGGGTTGTTTGAGGTTTTGGGTATAGTTAGGACAGTTGCGTATCTGTTGTAGTTACCTCAGAGGTACCAGGCTATGCATGACGTCTTCCACGTTTCTCATCTCTGACACTACTTCTCAGACCTATCTCATGTTTTCCAACCTGATGAGGTTGATTTAGAGGTGGATGCATCATTTGAGGAGCATCCTATCTAGTTTTTTGATCAAAGTGTGAGGGTTCTCCATGGCTGGTACATTTCTCTAGTACGAGTGACATGGTAGCACGTGTGAGTACAGGACGAGACTTGGGAGAGGGATACCGATGTACGATCACAGTGGACTGAGTTGTTTGAGGATTCTTATTCTACACAGCCTTCATAGGGAAATTCTGAGACATATTTCTTTAAGGGGGGATGTTTATTAGAACTCAAATCTTTATTTCAGGTAAGTCTTTATTTCTGGTTGTTTTTGAGGAGAAGAAATGTTTCTGGAAATTTCAGGAGTACACGTCATGTACCTATAAGTACATTCCATGTACTTGGTTGCCACGGGTAGCCGTGTGCTGGACATGTAATGGATGTTCACATGGATATGTGGGGTGACCTGGAGACCGCCAAAAGTATAGGCTAGTTAACGTAAGTACTGGCGGTGTACCCTTGAAGAACATGTAGTGTACTTTTTTTTATTTCATTAAATGGACCAGGGTTGTGTCTAATAGGAATAACTCACTTCTTCTTCATCCATCTCATCCAGGAGTGAACGAGACCTCCAGTTATTCTTCGAGCCCCCGACTCACCATCCGTTCTTCGAATGGAACTCTATCGGTTGCGTTGTAATCACATATATGAGTTCTTCCTTCTTCTCGAACATCATCTCTTAATTACTCCTCTTTCGTGAGATATACTTGGTTGAACCTTTTTATAGTTTTTGTAGATCTACGAAATTATAGGGTGCTTCAAGACCTAAAGTTCACGTATATCATTTGTACAAAACCAAGGTAGGTGGTTTGTACCTTTCCTTAGTCTTTTATTTATATTTTCAAAAGTTACCAATACCCTTGTTTGGGGTACTGCGTGGTTATGGTTTTTAGCCCTTTTATTTCCTATTATGCCTTGTTTGTTTGGATAGAGGTTAATTTTTTGTGAATAGGGTTATCATTTCCATGCTATGGATGTTTTGCCCTTGTTTTCTTGTTTTTACCGTTTGGTCTAGCTTTGTCTGTTATGTTGTTGCTTTACTTCCATGCCTAGTATTTTAGGATATACTGATCTTTTCTAATGTGTTGTAGATGGTTTAGCTAGGTAGTTCTAGATATTTACCTGTGCTACCACAGATCTTTTGTGCACGATTGACTTACACAAGTTTGTGGGAACCTAGTGTAGTAGACCATAGGGAGAATGGATGTGGAGGGAATCTCCAGAGTGTCTGTTTAATTTTCACGTTGCGAGAGCATAGGGGGGATGGACATGAGTGCTCCCTTAGAGTTTCTATAGTTCCTCGTTATGAGAACACATGGGGAATTTGATGTTGAGTGGTTCCCCATAGTGTCCATAGTTAATGATACGAGAACACTAGGAGAATTAACAGTGAGTTCTTCCTCAAAGAGTCTCTTCTAATGCTAAACCAGAGGGGTTAGAATCTGTGTACTTCCAAGAGGGTTCCTTCTATTGATTGGTTGAACTAGAGGGGTTAGGCTGTGAGTACATCCCATAGGGTTACCTGTTAGTGTTTAGATTCTTACTTGATATGTGAAAATTAATGCAATTGAAACTATAGGATTGTTTACTTTTGAGTACTTCCTTGTTTACTGCTACTTTTTTTTATTGCCTGCCATATATATTCACTAAATGTTAGGCACAAATATTTGGTTGGTTGCCTAGTGGGATTAATCTCACACCCAATTTGGGTCATGCTTTTCATCCCAAAGAGATTATATTGTTGCAGGTCTAGATAATGGCCATCACCCTTCTACTTTAGTTACTTGATTACTGAGGAGCTGGAGATCATGGGACCAAGTTGAGGCTTACGATGCTACTGGAGTTTATCTGTTTTCTTTTTTACTTTGGTTTTGTACTATATTTCAGTATTGTGACTTGTTTGGATATTTTCCTAGACATATGTATCATGCATCATTTATATATGTGTTCTCCAGTTGTTTATTACTTCTGATGTTTACTTCTTGCATGTTATTACTTCTTCCGCTATTGTTATATGTTATTTCCTCTATGTTGTAAGGACCTGACCCTAGTTTCCCAGAGCCAGGGCCTTGTTTGATTACGTTGGAATACATACAAGGAATATGAATCGCGAAGGACCGAGTAGTTTAGTACTATTGGAAACAAGATTCATACATAAGTTCAATATTACAACTTGAAGAGAAATAAAACATGGAAACTCCATAGACAACACCCATAAATCCTAGGTTATTTCAGCATGTCATTCATAATAAACATCTTCTTGTCCTGAAAAAGAATGATACATAATAAAGGGGTAAGCTCAAATGCTCAGTAAGAGTAAGAAATACATCGGAAGATAGTATAAACATAAGACATGGTGCATAATTGAAAACACATGCCTTTAATAATAAACTTGAACACAATATGGCAGGAAAATGAGTTGAGTAAATAGTGACATAATAAAACATAATAATGGGTATTCTACTAATAGAATAACCACATGGAATATTAATAGCTAAACTCATAATGATGGAATGCATAATTCTGTAAATTCTGAAACATTTTTTCAAGGCCTCGGCCAAGATGTGTAATGATTAAGGCCTCATCCAAAATCCATATCACATTGGGAAAGCCCTCAGCCAATTCAACATCTATTTGTCTCATGAGACCTACTGATGCCTCGAGGGGATATAGTGGGCCCCACCCATCACATAATTAGTCCAATTCATTCCTCATATGAGTGGGGATCAACATAAACAACATATACATTCATATTGAAACTATCATATGAAATGTAAGAAACATTCCCCAATCATTAAACATAAAACACTAACCATTCTGAGTAATTTGGTGATTGGTTTTAGGATAGATCATCCACAATATAGTTAGTCATTAACCATTAAAGAAAATATGGTAGATGAATTCGTAAATTATTAAACCCAATAATACCCTGGAATCAACAAGAGTGTTTAATTAGATGAAAACACACTTATAAAATTATTAAGTAATTCTTGAGATAAATACTCTTTTATTTTGAAGTGAAGTGTTCTTTTGGAAAAATCATAATATAAAACTAGAAGTGAGGTAAGATAGTATTTTGATAATAAAACGAGTATTTTTATAAAGATAATGGTTTCCAGAAATAGATTATAGAGTGCCCTTGTAAATAGATATGAATTGGAGAAATTCCCTTGAATCGGGATTGTATTTTGAAAACAATTATGAAAGTTCCTTTTAAAACGTGTAACTATCCATAAAATAAGGAAGGGTTATGCTTTATAAACATATATATGATACTCACATAGAATATATGATGAGTACATAACAATACATAATAATTGCATTGAGTTAATTAGAAAATGAAAGTATCCCGAATGAAAATGGATATTCAGGTAGAAAAACCCTTACCTTAACTCCAAACGTGTTCCAATATTGTACTTAAGATCCTTGAATATGAAATTGTACTTGTTAATAAATTATTTCAGAACCTATTAGACATGAATTTTGTTTACCATAATTCTGGTTAGTTCATTTATTTCTTTAATGATATGTTATTGTATTGAATTTTGTTGCTTCGGAGTGTTCATTTTCTTTATTTTCATCTACGGTTCACTTGTTCTTAAGTATGTGGATTGAATGTAAAACTCCAGAATTGAAATAATATATTATTTATGAACATAAATAGGTGTTATTGGTCATTTATATAACTTGTTTACATGGAACGAGGATGAATTATCATATAGAACATTAATGATAATTGTTTCGGTTAATTTGTGGGTTTTGATAACAAAGAACCCATTTTTCTTTATAACCTAATACCATTTGAACAAAGGGATTAAAGAATCTTAAATAGATTATATTATATATAATAATATGGTTCAACCATAATAAGAATGGTTTCATGACCAGAATTTAGAGTGATAAAAGAAATTGAAAGTCCATCGTCCTTGAATGTGTAAAATTGACACATCTCAGATGGTGTTCTTGCTACTAGTATAAAAGAAGGTAAAAAGGGGGAGATGATGATAACTTATTCCAATATCATGAAAACATTCCAGTACATATAAGGTACTAGATTCATAAAAAATTTGGATAAAGATATGTAATAGAAAAAGAAAACAGATGAACTTGAAAGGAAAGACAATGAATTGAAAAGAGGAATTTACCTCTTGAACCAAACTTCCTTGAGAACCTCCTTAAGTGAGAGGTTTTGGTCTTTTAAAATAAGAAAATCTTTCTGGACGTGGGAGAGTAGGTTGGGAGGGTATTTTGCCAGAATTTGGAGAAGTTTCAAGGATTGATAGGAGTGATTGGAAGAGGGGGTGAGAGGGGGTTTTTATAGTGGAGGAGAGAGGGGATTTCTTAATATAAAACTCATTAGTTTATTATTTCCTCACAAGACAAGTAATAGTAAGTATTCCATGACAAAGAATAGTAATTGTATTATGAGAATTCGGATTAAGGGTGGTGACATCATCCATGATGATAGGAATAGTCTATTTAGCTTATAATGTATATATATGGTAAATTACCGTATTTTATTATTCATCAAAAAAATAAAGTATTACAGAAAAATCCCAAAAAATCACCTTAACCATTTTTCGATCTGTAGAATCCAAAAATGAAGTCCATTTTTCAAAAATAATTTAATAAATATTATTAATTTAATATTTAATTAAAATCCTAATTTATTATCAAAAACAAGTTTTAAAACATTGATTAACTTATTCTAAAATATAGGTATACCGTACATTCAATTTGACAATTATTTACATATTATCATATGTAAGGTTACTATTAATTAGGGTATATCACAATTCATAATGGGATGTTACTATTTCTAAGGGTGGGTTACTATTCACCAAAAAATAAGTTTTCTTATTGGACTCTAAATAACTTACTAATCGTGATTGTGTATGTCAGATTTTTGAAATTCACATCACAGAAGTGAAAAACTTATGTTTTAAGGGTCCCATAGCACTTAGTAGTTAATGTGATTATGAAATATTTATAAGAAAGTAATTTCCTTTTAAAAAAATGTTGGGTCGTTACATTCTCCCCTACTTACAAAAATTTCTCCCTCGAAATTTCATTTTAAAAATAGGTCAAGAACAGGTGGGGGTACTTCTCCTTCATTGATTCCTCTAGTTCCCAAGTTGCCACTTTGTACTTATGGTTTATCCAATGTACTTTGACCAGATAAGTAGTCTTGTTGCGTAGAACTTTGTCTCTACAATCCAAAAATATTCACTGGCTGCTCCTCATAAGAAAGATCATCCTTCAACTGTACCACCTCTGAAGAGAGTACATGTGAAGGGTCTAGTATGTACCACCTTAAGAGGGATACATGAAAGACATCATGTACCTTTGACAAGGTTGGTGGAAGTGCCAGTCGATATGCCACAGCTCCGACTCAATCAAGGATCTCAAAAGGGCCGATATACCTGGGACATAGCTTTCCTTTCTTCCCAAATAGCATGACCTTCTTCTATGGAGATATGCATTGAAATACCAGGTCTCCTAATTTGAACTGCAGGTCTGGTCGACGGTTATCTGCATAACTCCTCTATCGACTTTGTGCTACCTTGATATGCTGCTGAATGGTTTTTACCTTCTCCTCCATTTACTCAACCAATTCATGTCTTAGCAGCTTTCACTCACCGACTTCATCCCAACACGCCAGTGTTCTAGGCCTTTTTCCATAAATGGCTTGATATGGTGCCATACGGATGCTCGATTGGAAACTATTGTTGTAGGAGAATTCAACTAGTGGAAGATGTTGGTCCTATCGTCCTTTGAATTCCATAGAACATGCCCTTAACATGACTTCCAGTGTCTGAATAGTCCACTCGGATTGGCCATCATTTTGAGGATGATAGACCGTACTGAAGTTCAGTTCAGTGCTTAAAGCATGTTGGAGACTTTTCTAGAACATCGAGGTGAATCTAGGATCATGGTCGGATACAATAGAGAGTCATACTCCATGCAACCTTACCACTTCTTTGATGTAAATCCATGCAAGTTTATCCAATGAGAAGTCCTCTCGAATCGCTATAAAGTGAGCTGTTTTAGTAAGACGATCCAAAATGTCCCATATATCATTGTTTCATCTAGATGTCCTTGGGAGTCCAGTGACAAAGTCCACGGTAATGTTCTCCCTCTTCCATGATGGTATGGGTAGTGGTTGCGTCATCCCCTTAGACATTTTCTTCTCAGCCTTCACTTGTTGACATACCGGGAACTTTGACGTATATTCATCAATCTCCCTTTTCATATTGTCCCACAAAAAGTTCTCTCGGAGATCTCAATACATCTCTGTGCTACTAGGATGTATAGAGAAATTAGAGCTATGAGCATCATCCAACAGTTCTCTATTTAGCTCATGAATATAGGGAACACAAAGAATCATCCCAAATTTCAAAATTCCATCTTCATATGAGAAGTCAGTCACCTTCCCATAATTTATGACTTTAATTTTCTTTTGAAACTCTTCATCATCAGCCTGAGAACTTTTTATCCTCTCTAGTAAAGAAGGTCGGGCAACCATTTGAAAAAGTAGTGATGTGCTACCTTTCTTAATAATTCCCATATCCATCTTTACTAGATCCATGAATATAGGATCCCTTTCAACTGTCATATTGTTACAACCTCCATGATCCTTTCTTCTCAAAGCATCTGCCACCTTATTTTCTTTCTCCAGGTGGTAGTGTATTGTGAAATTGTAATCTTTAAGTAGCTCAATCCACCTCTTTTGTCTCGTGTTGAGTTCTTTCTGTGAGAAAATATACTTCAAACTCTTTTGATCAGTATAAATCTCACATTGTTTACCATAGAGATAATGTCTTCATATCTTCAAAGGAAAGATTACCGCAGCTAACTCAAGATCATGAGTAGGATAGTTTTGCTCATGAATTTTTAGCTATCATGATGCATAAGCAATAACCCTATCATTTTGCATAAGGACACAACCAAGTCCATTCTTTGATACATCGCTATAGATAACAAACCCATCATTCCCCGATGGTAGGGTTAGGATCAGAGCATTCACTAACCTCGTCTTAAATTCTTCAAAACACTCTTCACATTCCTTGGTCCATACGAACATAACCCATTTTTATGTGATCTTGGTCATTGGGTTGGCCAAATGGGTGGAGTTTTGAACAAAACACCAATAATAACCTACTAAACCAATAAAACTACATACCTCAGTGATGTTCATTGGAGTAGGCCATTCTTGCACAGCCTTTGACTTTGTAGGATCTATAGATATTCCATCTTTAGAGACAATGTGGCC
The DNA here is from genome assembly GCA_963277665.1 of Viscum album. Classification (NCBI taxonomy): domain Eukaryota; kingdom Viridiplantae; phylum Streptophyta; class Magnoliopsida; order Santalales; family Viscaceae; genus Viscum; species Viscum album. The sequence goes on from OY728154.1 coordinate 115,732,300, forward strand.
TAGAAAGAAAACTGATTTGAGCCATAAATCACACTTTCTGAACATCCCATATAATTTGTTTCATCTCAGAGTCTTTAAACTAGTGTGCAAGTGATTTTCATGTTCCTCATAGCTTCTAGAGTACACTAGGATATCATCAATAAACACAACCACAAATTCATCAAGATATTACTTGAAGATTGTATTCATATGATCCATAAAAATAGATGGTGTATTAGTTAGTCAAAAAGGAATTAATGTAAACTCATAATGCCCATATCTGGTTCGGAATGCTATTTTTGGAATGTTTTCCTTCCTCACAAGCAACTAATGATATCCAGATCGAAGATCAATCTTTGAAAAAAATTGGGCTCCATGAAGTTGATTGAATAAATCATCAATTCTTGGAAGAGGATACTTATTCTTTATTGTAATAGCCTTTATTTCCCTGTAATCAATGCACAACCTCATGGATCCATCTTCCATCTTAAAAAAGAGGACAGGGGCTCCCCACGGAGAAACACTAGGTCGAATAAATCCTTTATCACCCTATTCTTCTAGTTGCTTCTTTAGTTCCACTAACTCCATAGTGGTTATTCTATAAGGGGGCTTTGATATGGGTCTTGAACCATGAATTATGTCAATGGAAAACTCAATTTCCCGCTCTGGAGGATGTCCAGGTAAATCTTCTGGAAAGACATCAATATACTCTTGCACAACCGGAACGTCTTCTATTTGAACATTCTTTCCCTCACCCATAGTTATTTCATTATATTACTCCCCAATAATTGAATTTATTTGAGATACTGGGGGTGGATCTAGATAAGAATCAGGTGGTGACGATTCTTCTCTAAGAATAAGTTGTTCATTATCATCGTCATCAAAAATCGTAACCTCCTTCTTCTTACAATAAATTTTTGGATCCTGATCTGAAAGCTAATCCATAACGAGGATTATTTCAAACTCAATCATGGGTATGATTATGTGATCAGTAGATATGGAACATTTATATGCCTTAATGGGAACTTATTGAAAGAACTTTATAGCAATGATACTTCCCTTAAGTGTTTTGACTGAAAACTCCCTTGTTAAATCAAATTGGAAATATCTAATTTTCTTAGAAAATTGGGAAGATATGAAATAATTCGATGATCCAGAATCAAATAAAGCATTGGCTATGCTTGATGAAATGATCAAATTACCTGCCACTACATCACGTCGAACTTCAACCTCTACAGTTGTGATCGCATATGCTTGTCCTTGCTCTCTTGGCTTCTTCTGTTGCATATTTCTTTGACATTTTGGACAATTATTAGCATAGTTCCCCATCTCCTTAAAATTGTAGCATCAAACATCATTGGATTCCTTATTTCCTTTGCAATCACCCATAAGATGGACTTTATGACCAAATTTTTAGCATACTCCATTTCCTTTTAAGCATGCACCAGGGTGTTTTCTTCCACAATTGTCACATGATGGAAATTCAACTCTTCCCTTCTTCCCTATTTCCTTATTTCCTTTCCTAGGGTTTTCAACAGCCCTCTTCTTTTCTTGCTTTCCCGTAATGTCATAAGACTTAGATAATTCTTTTTTAGTCTTGATAGCACATGAAACTATGTCCTCATATGATGAAAACTTTTGGGATACCAATGCCCGCCGAAGGAATAGCTTTATGCCATCAAAGAATCGATCAATTTTTCTCCTTGGATTTCGTATGTAGTCCGTAAAATGTCTTGCCAACCTTGTAAAGTTGGCTTCATACATGGAAACATTTTCATCCTTCATTTTCCTCAGATTCAAGAATTGCCTCTCCACATATTCTCTTTGTTCATGAGGGAAATATTTTTCTAAGAATATTTCCATAAAATCCCTTCATTCCATCTCTTATATTTCATCCCCCTCTTTTGTGTTTTTGATTAATGACCACCATTGATCCACATCACCCAATAGACGATATACTACCATGAAAACCTTCTCTCTTTCATTACATCCCAAAGTGATAAATATCATCTCAAGGGAACATATCCGCTGTTATGCTACAAAAGGGTTTGTAGTCCCATTGAACGATGGAGGCTGTTGTCGCATAAAGTGATCAAGCATAGCTCCTCCACGTGATGAATCTGGATGCTCTGTACAGGTAAGGTTATTATTCATTACCTGAGTAAGTTCTCCCATTATATTTATGAGTTGCTCAGCACCAGTCACAGCACTAGAGCCAACATCAATGTCCTGCGTCAGAGTAAAATCCCTATAGGGGGCACATTCATTCATGTGATTTCCATTCCATCCACTAGGATCCATATCTATATAATGAAATACACTATATTAGATTATGAATCATAATGTATACTTTTAACTTAAAAATACTCAGAAAAATTGGGATCCTACGCATGGCTAATCCCATATTCAAAAAAATGATATCTTTGAGGAATATTTACATTAAACTCCTTCATAATGGCTTGTAAAGAAAATTTGAATTATCCTTAGCATATCCCCCAAGAGTGTCGTAACCAAGAGTGCAGCAAAGCCCGTTGTTGTGCACCATTTCCCATTCGAGTCTAGCTCAAAGCGATGTTTTCGGGTTTTTCCCCTAGTTACATCTGTGCCAGAGCCACCTCTACCTGCTCGTATCCAGACAGGGATGTATTACTTGAATGATCCCCATAATCTATTCCTTACCAAAATCCTAGGAAATTATTGTATGTATATCCACAAAGACTAACTTAGGGACTCTTCCCTAATTCTATGTTTTCTAAATCTAGTGTCCATGTATTCTACTGAACTTCCTCTTATACCAACTGTAAGGACCCGACCCCAGTTGCCCGGAGCTGGTGCCTTATTTGATTATGTTGGAATACATACAAGGAATACGAATCCTGAAGGACCGAGTAGTTAAGTATTATTGGAAACAAGATTCATACATAAGTTCAATATTACAACTTGAAGAGAAATACAACATGGAAACTCCTTAGACAACACCCATAACTCCTAGATTTTTTCATCATGTCAATCATAAAAACATCTTCATGTCCTGAAAAAGAATAATACATAAGAAATGGGTGATCTCAAATGCTCAGTAAGAGTAAGAAATACAGCGTACGATAGTATAAACATAAGACATGATGCATAATTGAAAACACATGCATTTAATAATAAACTTGAACACAATAATGCAGGAAAATGAGATGAGTAAATAATTTCATAATAAAACATAATAATGGGTATTCTACTAATAAAATAACCACATGGATTATCAATAGCTGAACTCATAATGATGGAATGCATAATGCCAGATACTCTGAAAAATTTTGTCAAGGCCTCGTCCAAGATGTATAATGATTAAGGCCTCGGCCAAAATCCATACCACATTGGGAATGGCCTCAGCCAATTCCATGTCTATTTGTCTCAAGAGATATACTGATGCATCAAGGGGATATAGAGGGCCCCAACCATCACATAATATGTCCAATGCATTCCTCATATGAGCAGGGATCAACAAAAACAACATATACATTCATATTGAAACTATCATATGAAATGTAACAAACTTTCCCTAATCATTAAATATAAAAAACTAACCATTCCAAGTAATATGGTGAATGGTTTTAGGATAGATCATCCACAATATAGTTAGTCATAAACCATTAAATAAAATATGGTAGTTGAATTCATAAATGATTAAACCCAATAATACCATGGAATCAAGAACAGTGTTGAATTAGATGAAAACACTCTTATAAAACCATTAAGCAATTCTTGAGATAAATACTCTTTTATTATGAAAAGAAGAGTTCTTTTGGAAAATTCTTCATATAAAAACCATAAGTGAGGTAAGATTGTATTTTCATAATAAAATGAGTATTTTTGGAAAGATAATGGTTTCCAAAAATAGATTATAGAGTGCCCTTGTAAAATGATATGAATTGGAGAAATTCCCTTGAATCGGGCTTGTATTTCGGAAACAATTTTGAAAGTTCTTCTTAAAACGTCTAACTATCCATAAAATAAGGAACAGTTCTGGTTTGTAAACATATATATGATACTCACACAGAATATATGATGAGTACATAACAATACATAAGAACTTGATTGAGTTAATTAGAAAATGAAAGTATCCCGAATGAAAATGGATGTTCGGGTGGAAAAACCCTTACCTTAACTCCAAACGTGTTCCGCTCTTCTACTTAAGCTCATGGAATATGAAATTATACTTGTTAATAAATTATTTTAGAACCTATTAAAGATTTATTTAGTTTACCAAAATTTTGGTTAGTTCATTTATGTCTTTATTGATATGTTATTGTATTGAATTCTCTTGCTTCGGAGTGTTCATTTTCTTTATTTTCATCTACAGTTCACTTGTTCTTAAGTATGTGGAATGAATGTAAAACTCCAGAATTGAAATAATATATTATTTATGAACATAAATAGGTGTTATTGGTCACTTATATAACTTGGTAACATGGAATGAGGATGAATTATCATATATAACTTTAATGATAATTGTTTTGGTTAATTTCTGGGTTTTGATTACATCGAACCCATTTTTATTTATAACATAATACCTATAGAACCCCGGGACACCCTAAGAGGGGAGGGGTGAATCAGGTTGTCAACTTTTTCTTTTGAAAACAAGGATCATGTTCCCACGTTTGTAGGAACTAGTTAATTCCACATGATGGATATGATCAGCAATGAAACATTCACATGCAAAGATATGACACAACAATTTTTACTTGGTTCACCGCTAAGGGCTACATCCATGGAGCAAACTCCGACAAGTTTTCAGTCATACTAAATTCCACTAATCTTCACTAGTTATGGATTACAAATGTTCGGGCACAGTAACTCTGTCCCAGGATCACTGCCTTTACAAAGGTTCAGGGATAGCTCACTGCGTCCCTTGGGTCACTCTCGTTGACTCCCCCTGGCTCACTGCCCTTGGTGTAGTCACACTCAGTTTATAGACATGAGGGTCTCTTCAATAGATTTGCATCGATGTCTTTTTTTCTACTCAGCATGAGACTCTTCTTGCATAGAAGTCAGAATGATGCACATGTATGCACTGAACCACTGAACCGGATAACCAGAATGAGAAAATAAGTTTCTCTGACAATTGCGCGCAACACCAACCCTCTGCGCGCAAAAACATACAATTTCGCAGAAAATTTCCTTTTCACGCAGAAAAAATATTTCACGAAAAAACACCCTTTTTTGCACACCTGAATATTTTACGCGCTACCTCAATTTTTACGTGAAACTCTTCCTTTTCCGCGCATCCCAGAATTTTCCGCGCAATCCAAAATATTTCACGCAAGCCCTTTTACGCGATCCTTTTACGCACCTCAGTCCTCGGATCTTCTCTAGGTCTTAAACCATATAGAATTAGGGCGGTCACCTCTTATTTTTAGGCGTCTGAGACCCCCGCACACAAAACCCAATGTCATGCATAAAACATCTCATCTGGCAGGTAATATTTCTCGTATATATCATTTTTCTCGCACATCTCCAAATTTTTCGCACAGCCCATGCCTTTTCCATATTTCTACTTTCTGATTCCGAAACACTATTTGCGTGAAAACCCTTGATCCACTATTTCGCACACCACGCGGTTTTTCCTGAAAAACCGCTGTTTTTCGCTCATCCCTTGATTTTTCACACACACCTCCCAATATTCTTCACACCACTTCCTCTTTGTGTTTTTCCAACAACCTGTGTCTTCATTTTCAGATTTTGAGTCCCAAAAATTTGGATAACGCTGGGAAACGTCACCACCTTCAATACTATTGTCTGCTTGAACTGTATGATCACTTCGCTGGCACACAATCTAAACTTCCACTAATTATTGACAAAAAACACAAACCAAACTCCAATTCCTGCATAGAACAGCCATGGTTCCAACAATCTCCCCCTTTGGGTTTGTTGGAAATCACCAAATTAATTCAATAGATCACCATCCACATGAAAAACAAGAATGCAAGGATCAACTCAGCCAACACTCTAAGTCTACGTGAGCAATACTTGGTGTAGAAAATAAGAGAAGAAGCTTGAATTGGGTTCCTGTGTTTTGAAATTATCATTGATGCCCAAGAAATTTTCTTACAGTGTCACAGAAACATTACATGTCCAATGAATTCCTTCTCATCCTATCACCGATACTGAATTCTCATCGTGTCACAGAAGCATTACATGTCCACTGACAATCCTGAAATTATTCCATTCTCCCCCATTGACACTAAACCCAAAGACCAGTAATTGTTCATTGTTCAGCTCAAAACGCACTCCCCTTGGATAGTATCTCCCCCAAAAACCTCCATCACATCCAAAAACAGATTAAAAAGTGTTAACATAACTGGGGAGAGGGGTATTGCGTAACCTCATTATGCACTGGGAGGTGGTTGAACCCTGAGGTTTAACTGATGCTTCTCAAATACAGCCGCTGACAGTGGCTTGGTCCGGATATCAAACACTTGCTCATCAGTTCCCATATGATCCATTTTAATCATGACTTGCTCAACTTTCTCTTTGAAAAAGTGATACCTAATTTCAATATGTTTTATTATTATAATTCCAAATGTAATTCCCCAGATCCAGAAGCCACTCAACGGGTTCCCGGAACCCAGTTGGTCACATGACCTCAATTACATTTCCCCAAATGCCAGAGGCAGCCGACTAGCAGTGAGGGCCTAGGTCCAATAGTAGGGAAACTATTACCTCATTTGTCAAAGTGTAGTGCAGATAAAAAGTTAAATAACATACAACAGCAGAAGCAGTAAACAATATACAAATGAAATGGACAACTAAAGTAAAAGAGAATCAAAAGTCATATATATAATGATGCTGCATGTCACTAATTCTATGAAAGAATCCAAAACAGGATACACAGCAATACAATACATTACAACTCAAAGTACAAGGTACAACCAAACAAAACAATGTAGAGTAAACAGAACGTAGAAACATTGCAAGCCTAAGCTCGGTCCCATTCTCTCCTACTCCTCTGCTACAATATTGTACCTGTATAGGGACCCGTTACCCTATTGACACCTACAACAATATAGTCTGTTTGGGCCAAAGACATGACCCAAATAGGGTGTGAGAAATAAATTCCAGTAAGCACCCACCAAAGCCTCATTCCCAACTGTCAGTGAAAATCTACAACTGAAGTGTGAAAACTTTAATGCAGTAAACTAGTAAGTACTCAAAAGTAACTATCACTACCATTTTCATTGACATTTTAATTATTACTTATCACCTCCAAGCTTGTGCTTCGGCTTGGTAGGTACAATATCAAAAATCACCACATTGAATATATGAAATAAACAGTGTCCCCAGACATGCCAAACCTTACCCTCAGGTAATCAGAATCTTGCCCTTAGGCTAACAGAACCACTCCCTCAGGCTAATCAGAATCACGCCCTCAGGGGATTTCCCTCAGGCATAACTAATATTTCCCTCAGGCATACGAGATAATGCCCTCAAGCATGGAAAAAACTACCCTCAGGCATATAAAACATTTCCCCCAGGCTAAATGAAACACTTGCCCTCAGGCTAAACAAAACACTTTCTCTCAGGCTAAACAAGCAACCAGGCTGAGCCCAACACATAAACAAGCAATTATATACATTTTCTCTCAAGAAAAATCAAGCATGCTAAATCATGGCATACCCTCGGGTATCCTGGTCAAATAGCTAAACAGAAGAGCGCTCCCCTGAGGTGGTCCTAGAGCCAAGAAATGATCCCAAACAATAGTTTTAACTTATCAACTAATTATCTATGCAATTCCATATATCTTTCAGCAATGGCCTCAGCCAAATGACACCCCAATCATGGGTGCATATCACAATAGTACACAATTTCAACATAATAGTTGAAAGGAACATCAGACCACCTAACTCGATCGTCTCTAATCGATATACATGATCGCCTCCCGAATCATCCAAGAATGACATAGATCTGGGATAAATGTTCACTCATTCAATCTAAAATAACATCCCCTCAGGAAAGAATTGGTAAGAATAGCGCAAGGAGAGGGGAGGTCTTACCCGTATGGTCCCAACATGAGTGACGAAGGAGGAATCAGATTCCCGGTACTCGATCAGGTGATCCTCCAATGTTCGGTCACCCTCTCGAGCTCCAAAACAAACTCAAAGCCTTATATGCCAAATGATGAGGCAACTGCCCATTTTATGTGAAAAAAATAAACTACACGATGTGTACTCTCAAGTACACGGCGTGTAAAATTCATTTTTTAAACTGTTCCTCTAGCAGCTTCTTTACACCCCAACATTGTTCATCCATTGACATGAGTACAAGGCATGTATTTCTCATTACATGGTGGGTACCGTCGCTCCACTGCTGCCTACCTCCAACGCCTTACTGTTCACCTACCGACTAATTAGATGACATGTAAGTACTAAGTAAATGGCGTGTAGTCAGTCTTTACACCCTTCATCACTGACAGACCTACACGCCCTGTGTACTCATCCCGTATAGCCAATGTACACAGTGTGTAGAAAAGTACATGGAGTGTACCCACAAAATTAGTGATTCTTCCCCATTTTCCTTATTTTCTCAAAAAAAAGTCAAGGAAAAGGGAGAAGAAGAAACACGTACCTCATGAATAAGAACCAGGTTCTTACAAACTTCCCCCCTTAAAGTAATTCTTCCCCGAATTTTCCTTCCAAGGGTGGTGAAGATTATCATGTGAAAAAATCTGGACACTGATCATGTACATCGGTCTCTTGCTCCCAGGTTTCGTCCTGCACTCGTCCATGCTTCAATAGCTCCCCAACGAGAGGAACTGACCAGCCTCGGAGAACCTTTTTGCCCTTATCAACAATGTGAATCAGATGCTCCTTAAAGGATGCATCGACCTGAATCTCAACCTCCTCGGCCTAAAAAATGTGCGATGAGTATGAATGATAGCGGTGTAGCTGAGATACATTGAAGATGTCATGCATGGAATGTTACCTCTGTGGTTACTGAAACTGGTAGGCAACCGACCCAACTTTCTCTAGAATCTCAAACAGCCCCATATACCTCAGAAAATGTTTACCCTATATCCTGATCTACCAGTGTCCCAACCTTGGCAAAACATGAAAGAAAAGCTGATCCCTGACCACGAACTCCAAGGGATGTATACGGATATCAGCATAATATTTTTGATGATACTATGCAATAGCCATCTACTTATGAATCAACTAAACCTGCTCAGAAGTCTCCTACATGATCCGTGGTCCCAGTAAAGCTGCCTCACCTGCCTCTATCCAGCACAAAGCTTATAGGAATAACCTACCATATAAAGCCTCATAAGGTTCCATCTCAATCGTTTCCTGAAAACTATTATTATAGGAAAACTCGACCAAGGGTATATGCTTCTCCCAAGATCCACCAAAGTCTAGGAAGCATGCACACAACATGTACTATAGCACATGTATGATACGCTATGATTGGACATTGGTCTGAGGGTGGTAGACTATGCTCAGAATCACCTGTGTACCCAGTGCCCTCTAAAATATCTTCCAGAAATGCAATGTAAAGAGGGCGTCCCTATCTGAAACGATAGAATGAGGAACCCCATGAAGACGTACCAGCTCATGGATATACGACTTCTTGAGTTTGTCAACACTGATGGTCTCCCTGATCGGAAAAAAGTGAGCTACCTTTGTGAGTCTGTCCACAATAACCCACACAGCATCATTGCCTCAAGGTGACCTTGGCAACCCGGTCATGAAATCCATTGTGACAAAATCCCATTTCCACTCCGGAATGGGTAACTGTTGTAACAGTCTGGCTGGCCTCTAATGCTCCACCTTCACCTGCTGACAGGTGGAACATCTTGTAACAAAACCATCTGCTTCCCGTTTCATACTTGGTCACCAATACTGACGTCTCAAGTCACGGTACATCTTGGTAACTCTGGAATTCACTGCCCATGTTGAAGCATGAAACTCTGGCATCAACTCCTCATGTATATCCCCTAAAAACCACACTCGTCCATGGAAACACAGTACCTCATCATTACCTATCGTCCATCTAGGAGGAGGGACCTCACTTGCCATCGACTCTCATAGAACTAGGCCTTCTAAATTCGATAGCTATCTAATCCTCACTCTATCCCAGAGGGTAGAAGTCACAACAAAGGAAGAAATATAGGTTTTCCCTTGACTATCATGTACCTCCAAATGCATCTCAGAGAACAAAGCCATAAGCTGCCACTCCCCACTAGCTTCCTACACTGCTTGTGTTTGAGTATTCCTACTCAGTGCATCAGCTACTACATTACCCTTACCAGGTGTATAAGCAAGCTCAAAGTTGAAGGACTGAAGGTATTATACCCACCTTTGCTATCTCAGGTTCAAGTCACACCGAGTAATGATGTATTTGAGACATGGTGAAAACCACAAAATGCTCTCCCAAGAGATAATGTATCCAACAACGCAACGCATGAACAACCATAGCTAACTTGAGATCATGCGTCGGGTAATTCCTCTCATGTGGCCTCAACTGTCATGACCTGTACACAACTACTTGGTCGCCCAGCATAAACACTGCTCCCAGCCTAATACCTGATGCATCACAGTAAACAGTATATCTCTACCCCTGCTCTGGAAGTATCAGGATTGGTGATGATATCAACCTTCCATTTAGCTTCTGAAAGGCTATCTCACAAGCTTCTGACCAAAGGAACTCACACCCTTCTTATTTAAACCAATAAATGGTGCTTCTAAAAGGGAGAAGTCATATATAAAATGTATGTAGTAACTAACCCTCCCAAAGAAACTCTGTATCTCAAACACATTCTTTGGATTCTCCCAGGAAACTACTGCTCTCACCTTCTCTGGGTCTACTGAAACTCCTTCCTCTGAGATAATATGACCTAGTAAGTGAATTTGGTCCATCCAAAAGTGCCACTTTGAGATCTTAGCATATAACTGATGCTATCTCAGTGTACTCAAAACGATCTCAAGATGGGTGGCGTGGTCATGTCGAGTGTGAGAGTACACCAAGATGTTGTCCACGAAGACTACCACAAAAGAATCCAGATAAAAATGGAACACATGATTAATCAGAGCCATGAAAACTGCTAGCACGTTTGTGAGTCCGAATGGAAAAACAAAGTACTCATATAGACAATATCTTCTCCGAAAAGCTATAAGCGGTACGTCAGATGGTCTAACTCACAACTGATGATATTCGAATCTCAATTCAATCTTCTAGAACACTCTTGCACCTCGAAGTTGATCAAAAATATCATCAATCCTTTGTATGGGATATTGTTTATTAACTGTCAGCTGGTTCAGTTTCCGATAATCCATGAAGAGTCTGAGGGTACCATCCGCCTTCTTAGCAAACAAGACTGGCGAACCCCAATGATAAGTACTGGGTCGGATGAAACCCTTTGTCTATAACTCCTATAACTGTTTCTTGGGCTCCTGCAACTCTGGTGTAGTCATCCTATAAGGAGGAATGAAAACTGGTAGTACTCCGGGCACAAGCTCAATAGATAAATGCACCTCTCACTTCAGAGGAAGACCTCAAAAGTCGTCCGGGAAGACTTCACTGAAACAATCAACCACTAGAGGGAAATATTTCTGACAAGTTCCCAGATCATCCAGATATAAACTAGCAATCTGGACTGTCACTCCACCTCTCCCATGATGCTCAGGTCTAGCTCGGCTCGCCTGGACATCCCACTCACCCTTGTATAGAAACTCTCTACCCTCTAGTGACGTGAAACTCACCCTACGATGATAGCAATCCACAAAGGCTCGGAAGGGTACCAACTAGTCCACACCAAGAATGAAATCATAAGATATCTTATCTAAGTCATAGAGGTCCCATAGAAAGTGACATCCACCATCCTCAAGGGGGCACTCCTTGCACTGACGCACACCTGCCGTCCTCACTCCCAATGAAGTTTCTAGTGTCATTATATCATAAGAAGAAGAAATACAGAGCCCAAGGCTCTCTAAAATGGGTATAGATACAAATATATGTGTAGCACCCATATCGAAAAGTACTAAAGATAAAACAGAAGCTACTAGAATAGTACCTCTAAGAGTAGAAGGTCTGAGATCCTGCTCCTGTTGGATCTGTTGCACTACATATGCCTGCCTAGTGCCGTGGCCCAAAGACACAGCCTGGTTGCCCTAAGCGAACCTGCCCTGCTACCTATGAGATCCTGGTGTCAGGATTCCACGTCCATGACCACCATCTCGTCCTGCACACCCTGATGTACCAAAATTTCTTGACTAGTAAGAATCTTCTGGCCTTGCTCCCACATCAGAAGTCTTCATAGAACCCCTCTCACTAGCCACTAGTAGAAACACCCTGCAAAAGCACTACAGATGACCCATCTTGCCACAATCTCAGTACTCCAATGGGTCTCGGGGACACTGAGGTCACTTGTGCCCCTCTCTACTACACTGGTATCAAATAACCGGGCCACCTGTAGAAATAATTTGTATAGTACTGCCACCATAGAAGAAATCCATCTGTCTCTTCCTCTTGCCGATAGAAATAGTACCAGAAACAGGTGTCGAACCACCCTGGCCCACACCACTAGATTCCTGTAGGTTCTTCTCAGTAATCAGTTCCTAGTTCACAATATAAGGCATTTTAGGAAACCTGAAAACATTCACCAGTGGTCGGATGTCATATCGAAGACCATCCTCCAAGCGTTTATCCCTCAAGGCCTCATCACCACCTAAATAGGTGCAAAGTGCTGTAGCTCAGTGAAGTGGGCAGAATAATCCATCACTAAAATGGTGCCCTGCCGTAGATTCATGAACTCTCGAGCCTGATCTGCCCTCATTGTCTTTAGGAAGAAGAATTCATAAAAGGCCGCCTAAAAATCTTCCCATGCCAAGTATCGGTGATTTTCAGACTAGGTGGTAACATACCACCACCTTTTTGCAGAATCAAGCAACATGTATGTAGTAAGCTTGAGCATCCTCCCTAGAGGAATCACCAGATGCTCGAATATCGTCTGCATCAAATCCAGACATGACTTCGCAGCATGTGGTCCTCCATCCCCTGAAAATGTAGGCGGATAATGATGTTGGAATATACGCATCAACTATGCCATAGATGTGGTGGCTTGCGATACTCCCTGGAAGATCTGCATGAACCACATGAAGCCTTCACGGAAGTTCGCATCTGCACCTATGTACGGTATAACGGCTGGCGCCGCATCTGGCACAGCTGGAGGATCCACTGGTATCCCATGGCCCACCATCTTAGGAGTATAATTCTTTCCACTTTCCTGGAGAACAACTGGTGGTCGTCTCATTGTCATGACTCTACAAGTTCAATCACACGCCTTAGATCATGATTATCCAAGACCGAAAACGAGGAGACCAAAAAGGGAATAAGAGAAGGAAAGCATTCAAGATTTAAAAAACTTGACTACACGGCATTTATAAGTACTACACGATGTGTTCTCATAAGCCATATACATGGGCGTGTACTCCAGTTTAAACGGGCCATGTAACACCCCAAACACACAGCCTGTCTTCTGAATACACAGTGTGTACTTGAGTCTGTCTTCCCTGTCTAATTCCTCCTACATGGCTAAGCCACATGACTCCCCTAAAACAAACTACACGATGTGTCCCACAAGCACACGACAAGTACTTGGAAGATAACACCGACCTATTTTTGTAATGACACGGCTGGGTACCTAGGTCAGACTACACAGCGTGTTCAAGGTCAGAACGGTTTGTATGGCTTAAGGTCCCACCGTCTGCGTTGTTAGTTACATGGGTGGATGCCTGGTCGATACTACACGGTGTGTACAACTGGTACACGGAGTGTCTCCTCCCAAAACATACCTATCCCATGTCTCTTCCCACATGGCCTATGACATAATAAGATACCACACGGTGTGTACATAGGGTAGACGACATGTACATAAAAATTTTCCATTTCTTCCAGAATAGAAGAACACACGTTGTGTGTCCAAAGAACTACACGACGTGTATCCTGGGTTTTCCGGACAGTAAGCCTCAGAAACTACTCCGAAACCCAGAAAAACGTTGAAACAAAAACCTATGTGCCAAATTCCAATCCATGAGGTCCCATAATCCCCGTGAATCAAAGCTTCACATCTTACACAAGTTATAACAAAGTAAAGTCGTCAATGATCCACCAAATTCTGGTTATTGAGGGACCATACTCCACAAAAAACCAAAGTTTGGAATTCATCCTATCAACAACCTCACACAACAATACCCTATCAAATAGTAGGTATTTATCAAAGAGCTATCAAAAGAGCATGATTTTATAGCACAACAACAATCACAAAAGCATGCAATTTCTAATGCACCTACATGGCATGGAAACTATGCAAGTCATGTGATTTTAGCATGTGTCTAAATGATGCATGTGATGGAATATCCTCATCTCATTGGGTTGCAACTAAATAGAACCCAGGTATAAAAATATAATTAGAAAACCACAAGCGCGTCACCAAACAGTGAAAATCAAATCAACTGTAAAATTGTAAAACCAGAATAATTGCAAGAAACGAGGTAGAATGGCTTTTCCCTATACACGAGTTAGCTACTCCTGGGCACAAAATATTTCCAACTACCATGTCCATCCAATCCCTAAGGCTCCAAATAGTAAGTCAAAGAAAAGATCCCCTTTGATACCACTTTGTAACATCCCGGATCCAGAAGCCACTCAATGGGTGCCCCGAACACGGTTGGTCACCTGACCTCAAGCGCATTTCCCCAAACACCAGAGGCTGCCAACTAGTAGTGAGGGCCAAGGCTTGATAGTGGGGAAACTATGCCCTCATTTGTCAAAGTGTAGCGCAGCAAAAAAGATAAATAACATACAACAACTGAAGCAGTAAACAATATACAACTGAAATGGACAATTGAAGTAAAAGAGAACCAACAGTCATATATATAAAGATGTAGCATGTCACTAATTCTATGAATGCAGCCAGAACAGGATACACTGCAATAAAATACAATACAACTCAATGTACAAGGTACAACCAAACAAAACAACGCAGAGTAAACAGAACGCAACAGCATCGCAAGCTTAAGCTCGGTCTCATGCTCTCCAACTCCTTTGCTACAATCATGTACCTGTATAGGGACCCTTTCCCTTGTCGACACCAGCAAAAATATAGTCTATTTAGGCTGATGAGATGACCCAAACAAGGTGTGAGAAATAAATCCCAGTAGGCACCCACCAAAGGCCTATGCCCAACTATCAGTGAAAATATGCAACATCAGTGTGCAAAAGTAAATGCAGTAAACTAATAAGTACTCAAAAGTAACTATCACTACTAGTTTCATTACCATTTTAATTATTACTTATCACCTATAAGATTGTGTTTTATCTTGGCAGGTACAACATCAAAAATCACCACACTGAATATACTAAATAAACAGTGTCCTCAGACATGCTAAACCTTACCCTCGGGTAATTACAATCTTGCCCTCAGCCTAACAGAACCATGCCCTCAGGCTAATCAAGATCATGCCCTCCAGAGATTTCCCTTAGGCATAAAGAATATTTCCTTCAAGCGTATGAGATAATGCCCTCAGGTACATAATCAACTGCCCTCAGGAATATGAAACATTTCCCTCATGCAAATGAAACACTTTCCCCCAGGCTAAACAAAACACTTTCCCTCAAGCTAAACAAGCAACCGGGTCCAGCCCAACACATAAGAAAGAAATTATATACATTTTCTCTCAAGAAAACTCAAGCATGCTAAATCACAATATACCCTCAGGTATCCTGTCCAAACGGCTAAACAGAGGAAGACACCCCAGGGGTAGGCCTGGATTTAAGCAATGATCCCAAACAACAATTTTAACTTATCAATAGATTATCTATGTAATTATAAATATCTTTAAGCAAAGGCTTAAGCCATACCACACCCCAATCATGGGCGCATAGCACAACGGTACACAATTTCAACATAATAGTAGAAAGGAACGTCATACCACCTACCTCGATCGTCTCTGATCGGTATATGTGAACGATGCCTCTTAAATCGTCTAAGAATGACGTGGATCTGGGATAAACGTTTACTCATTAAAACTAAAATAACTCCCCCTCAAGAAATAATTGGTATGAACAGCACAAGGAGAGGGGAGGGTTTGCCCATACGGTCCCAACGTGGTCGACAGAGGCGGAATCAGATTCCCAGTGCATGATTAGGTGATCCTATAAGGTTCGACCATCCTACCAAGCTCCAAAATGAACTCAAATCCTCCTCTTCCAAATGACGAGGCTACTGCCCATTTTAAGAGAAAAAAACAAACTACACGGCGTGTACTCTTAAGTACACGATGTGTACGTTTCATTTTTTAAATTGTTCCTCTAGCGGCTTCTTTCCTCCATGGCACTATTAATCCATCGACATGAGTACATGGCATGTATTTCTAATTACATGTCGTGTATGGTTGCTCTGCTGGTAGTTGCCTCCACTGCCTTACAGTTCAACTGCCGACTGATTACAGGGCGTGTAAATACTAAGTACATGGTGTGTTGTCAGTCTTTACACCCTTCTTCACTGAAAGGCCTACACGCCATGTGTACTCATCCCACATGGTCAAAGTACATCACGTGTGGAAAAGCACATGGCGTGTACCCACAAAATTTGGGATTTCCCCCCATTTCCAATATTTTCTCAAAAATACTTAATGAGAAGGGAAAAGAAGAAACTCGTACCTTAAGAATAAGAACATGGTTCTTACACCAAATATGTAATACATTTTACCAGATTCAATTCCTATAAGTTGCATAATTTAATTTTGAATATGAACAAAAAATGAAATGAAACCCCATTTTTGGTAAAAAAAATGCATATTTTAGAGTAAAATTGAATTTACTTCCACTACATGCCTTGTAAAAACCATAAAATGAATATTAAACTATTTCATTGAATATATAATATATAGATTCCATTAAAACCATTAATAAATAGATATTAAATTAATTTATTATCAACAAAACATATTGTATGCATAAATACAGTTATTAGAAAAATATGTTTTGGAGCCTAAAAATAAACATATAGTGAAATATAATATAATTTTGATAAATGTAAAATTAATCAGATTATTTATTATTAAAGTTTAAATTATTTACTTTAATAAAAAATTTAGAACATAATGGAACTTTAAAATTATTTTATTTAATGAAAATAAATGGAAATTTTCTAAAAATTTATAATTCCCACTATTCACAAAAAAAATTATTTGTAAGAAATTCCAAAAAAATTCATTCAAAGATAGCATTTACATACTAATTTTATAAAATGATATTATTTAAATTAAATAAAATTTATAAAAAATGGTAGAAATAAATTATAATGTCTGCATACATAATTCAATAAAAACCATTTTTGATGAAAATATATTTTGTCGATAATAACTTTAATAATAATTTAGTACATATTTATTATGAATCAATCAATTAATTTTTAATATTTAAAACATTAATAATTTTTTTCATAATAATTTTATTACTTTTCATATCTTCTAATTTTACAGCTAGTTTATAGTGGCCATGTTTAAATAATATTATTTTTACTGCATTTTGCAGTTCACTTAAAGCTCAGTGTTGTGTGTTAAGAATGCTATAGAGGATATTATTATTATCAAGTAAATTTTTTAGAGTGTTTCATTCTTAATCATTCCTTTAATAAATTTTTCACTCACCAATTTTATCTCATTCATCAATGGTTCATTATTTTAATATACCATTATTGAAAACCCACATCATAAAATGGAGTAATAAATCTCCCTTTGAGAAGGGGAAGTGTGAAACATGAGTGGTTTCATAAAATAACACATAATCAGGTTCCAGAATAACGAGAATATTAATATTATGTGAGAATATTGATATGTGGGAGAAATTTATGATCCATAGACTAATAGAGTTTGATAGAGAACATAGTAATGAGAAAGTTAATGAACCTAAAACCATAAATCAGTTATCGGTAAAAATACAATCAATTATTAAAAAATTATTATATAAAGAAAACAAATCATTTTCATGATCTTGTTACTATAGTTGAGGACTTATTTTACCCTAGAGAATGGTAAAATATACTTACATTTCGAAAAATATCTAAATGAAATTTCATCTTTTGGTTATATTTTCAATTAGACATCACCTCTTTCTATCCCATATCTCAATTATGAATGAATAATATGAATTGTTCATGCTTGGAGGACTAAAATAATATTCCAATAGATCATATAATCCATAAAATGATGAAAGGATGTTCCTCATGTCTCTATGTAGTTACTAAAATAATAAATGGAAATGACATGAACAAATAACTAATAGAAATAAGACATATTTTAAGAGATTAATTTCATATATTTTATTAATAATACCAAAACATCAACTTAATTATTTCCACAGAGAGATAATTTCCAAAACATATCAAATCATTTATAACCAATATTCAAGAACCAAAAATTTAGAAAAAAGTTCACAAAAATTCCAAAATGAATTTAACATTAATCCCCAAATAATATAAGTTATTTCTTAATTTCACCTACCAAACACATGAATACCATGACCATGTATTCCCTTAAAATAATATAATAAATGGAATCACCTAAAAAACTCAATAAAAATATATATGATTATAAAAAATTAACTTTATTTTTATTCTTTCAATAAAATCATGTATTGTCAAATATCTTCCATGAATATAAAAATGAAAAAAACCCCTCATCAAGGATAAAAAAATCAAATTGTTGTCAAATAAATAATCAATTTCAAGATCACTAATAATATAAAATGTAATTAATAAATATTAATCATCTATTTATCCCGACTAAACATTATTATCTCCACATAATTCTCATATTAAAGGTTATCTATACCCTAATCATTTGTTTTCCAATAATATCACTTTACCAATAAATCACTTTTCTATGTTGTCAGAACTATTAAACATATCCATAAAAATCCTTGAATAAATACAATTAGATAATAATACATAAATTTTTTATGATTCTTATAACAAAAATATCATTGGTGAAACACTTCTGAAACATAATTCACAAATCCCAATACATAAACACTTTAATCATTCTCCTATGTTTTTAAACTTTTAACAAGGATTCTTCATCATATTTTGTAAATCTTCATTCCTATAATATTTTATATGAATGATTTCCTAATATTTTTCAAAATTAACATAACCAAGTTTCTTACTTCCAACAAAAGAAATCCTATTAGAATAATTCATATCTTTCATATGTAATTCATAGTCTCTTTATCATCAAAATGTAAACTCTTTACTCATCAAACCTTACTGGTCCTCTTCTTTAGCTTTCCCACTAACACATCAATTTTCATAATTCCCCAAATTTCTACATTTAAAATATTTAACCATTGAAGATATATTATGGAAACCATTATTCCTACCCATTTCTTTAGCTAAAAGTTTCATTTTTACTCAATAATTTACCACTTTATGATCTTCTTTAACCACACAATAAACACCTCTCATTACTTCGAGAAATTTCCTAGAGTGATTCTTCAAACATTCCTGACAAGTTGGATGCTGAATATTCATTATTACATAGTCTTCATGTACTCCATTTTTATCTTACTTAGTTCATTTTAAAACTCACATAAGTTCATGTTGTTAATAATATATCAATAATTATGGTTGGGTATAATCACATGGATCTATATTATATATCCAATTTCATTTGGTAGCTTATTAGGATGATCATTGCATTATTTTTCACATTTAGTATAAACATGATTGCTTTATATTTTTTTCATTAACTAATACTAAAAATATAAATATGTGAAAGAATAGTTTTAGTGAGTAATCATATGGTCATAAATAACATTCATAGGATTTCAAAATCAAGGAACCTTCTTCTCAATCTATTACACATGTTAGGACCAATAGGGGCCTATATACCCTAAGAGGGGGGGTGAATCAGAGTATGGGTATTCTTTTTCTAAATTCTTTCTGCCCCACCGGATCATGAAATATTTATTACAAGGGTCACTTTTTTGCACTTTTGTGTTTATTATGATCACTTATTTTCTTCTTTATCTGATGATGATGCTTTTAATGTAATGTAGGGAAGCAAGCAGGCAGACACATAGATTTTTACTTAGTTCACCCTCACTGGGCTACGTCCAAGGAGCATACAATGATGATTTGCTGATGTACCAAATCCACTAAAATCACAATGTTGTCTACAAAGTTTGGGATAGATCACTTCTATTCCCAGGCTCACTACCATTACAATGTTTAGGGTCAGCTCACTGCTTCCCCAAGGGTCACTCCCTGTTTCTCTCTCTCTTGCTCTCTACGGTGGGGAGGATCACCTTCTTCCTCTTCCTTTTCTCACAGGTCTGGAAAGGATCCACTCACATATTACATACCTGTAGGTATATTCATTATCACTAATGAATGCATCCTCTGTTATATGTAGATGCTTTGTTGAAGTCCAACTTTCACCCGTATATCAATCTCACTTTTCACCAAAGGTATTGGGAAATCTTCCAGCTTTCACGCAGCCCTAAAATGATTGTCGTGCTTTAACCATACCTAGCACCCTTCTCTAAGTCGGAGCGCAAGTCCCGAAAACCAAGTTAAAACTGGCATGCATGTTCTCCTCCACCACTTTCACAAAACTCCCTTCTTCAACTCCAAACTTGTGCGACTCGCACACTTTTATGCCCAAACATATTTTGGTGCACAACCATCAACTGTCGTGCTTCTTCAAAACCAGGCACGCAAGTGTCACAAAACCACTTGCGCAATGCCCCATTCTTCAACTCTAAACTTGGGAGACTCATAAACTTTCTCACCCAAACCACTTTGGATGCACAACTATCAATTGACGCACAACTTTTGAATATCTTTATACTTGCGCGACCACACCACCACTTGTGCGACCACCACACCTGCGCGATGAGAGCTCTTATTTTATCCAAGTGTTGAACTCACCCCTAATTAATATGGTTTGAACTCTATTTATAGGAATTTGGAAACCCTGTGCACCAAGCGTGCAAGCCTCGTCTCGGCGCAGAAGTCCAGCTGCCCTAGTCTCTCATGCGCAAGTCACTTGCGTGACCAAACCCAAAACATGAGCACCCCTTTTTTCCTTTTCTATATTTGATGTTTTGATCTTGAATAACATATAGCACACAAGTTTCCAATCCTCAAAGAGACCAGTGTGCAAGTACCTTTTCCAAAAACACTTTTCTTCATTTGTCGATTTTGAGGTCCAAATATTTGTCAATCACTAGAAAATGGTGCCACCTTGTATCTTCTCTTTTTGAACCGCCTCCAGATCGACCATTACTTTTTTGACGTTCTTCAATCAATCATGGATCGTTAATAATATCCCTTGAACTCTACATGCCACAATGAAATACCATTTGTCAATAAATTTTTACGTCATGGTTTTCTTTTACAACAAACACAACACAGAGACCCACATTGTCAACAAACACAATCACCTAAAAAATGCTTCAATGATACCTTAAGGGATTTCTGCCCAACAATATCCCCCTTGGTTTTATACTATATTATAACTAATTATCATCTATTGAATTCATTTATAATCATTCCTGAAGAAAATATAAATTAACTCACTAGTATCCCGCTAGATTGTCTATCTAGGTTTATGGTATTAGGCCCACTCATCATGCACTATTGATGATTGAGTGAATACCCAATCATCCCTATTCAGGGTTGTTTCCCCTAAGTGAGTTTTCTCATATACACATCCACTTGATACTATCAGTAAAATGATATATTTTTTATAAAACCCACACTTCAATATTTACCATAACATAGGATGATCTCATATAATTTGGATTATTCAAAGTGTCCCCACTAAAGTTTTCTTGTTTTAGTTACCAAAAAATAACTAAACCCTTCTTTGATAAAAACTAAGGCAACCCAAAAATTATATACATAAATTTGAAATCATTTTTAAATGATTATTCACTACATATCATTATGATCGAAAAAAACCATAAATATTTAGTTTCTTAGGAAAGTATTATACATAAAAAATTGGTATATAAAATATCTATATCATCTCCCAAAAACTAATTCACAATTATCAATATTCATAGACATGTCATGGTTAAAACCTTTCTTTATATAATTGGGATTATAAAACATGATAAAGGGTCAGATCAGATTCTCAATAAGGGTAAATAAATTTGATATAAATTAACAATCATTTTAAAAAATAACATGTGTCTAAGGTTATGATATTCCAAGATTAACATTTTTAAATCATAACCGTTAAGTCATTGATCATAATCCTTAATCATGGAACAAATATTGGCAGTTCATAGTACATATATTATAAAGAAACCAAAGAACAAGATCCATGGGAGATTAAATGTGGTATAATATCATATCCTAAAAGCTTTTCATAAATTATGTCATAATAATAATCATATAAACCATAATTCCAGGCTATATACAAATATATTCATCACTTTTTAGGATTTGGGATAACCAACCTTGTGCTATATTTATGTGTGGGATAACCTCCCATGTTCCCTATTTTGTGATTGGGATAACCTATCATGTAACAATTGATCTCACAAAACATTAATATTTAACCAATGAATTTTATTGATATAATAGACCCACCTATCAGAAAATTATAATCCACACATATATATACCACAAGATCATAAAACAATTTATCATTACATCATAGCATAACCCCTAGAAAATAAAATTGGTTTCATAAATATTTCATCATCATAATCATAATAAATCAATAAAAAGAACAGGGATAGTATCACAAGATAATATTCCTAGTGATGAAAAGGTAACATTAAATGATTTTATCATAGATAAAAAATACCTAAAATATTTATTGAGGAAATTTCCCTTTTCATTCTGAAATAACTTTTTCAAAATAAAAATACTAATAAATAAAAGAATGAAATTTTCTTCTAAAATAACTATCAAAACAGTTAAATAGACATTCAAATCATTGAGTTGTTTTGACGGTAGGAAATTCTTTTCATTTCATAACAGTAAAAAACAGAGATTATGTTCACACCTTCAATAAAACATACCAAGTTTAGAAAATGAAAAAATATTTCTTTTAATAAATTTTATTGCAAATAAATCATGGGTACAAAATCCTTCAATAAATAATTCATGGATATTAAACAAATTATTTAAAACATTTTAAATAAAATACGAACGTTGAATAAAAATATTTCCAATCTTATAAAAAAATAATATTTTCATTTAAATTATTATTTATTAATTTTGAGTACCAAGATAGACTAAAATGAAAGAAAAATTTTAATTTATATAAATAACACTAGTATAAAAACATGATCTTTAGGATAGTATGATCATATAGCTTCACCATCAAAATTTTAAGCCCAAACAATCTCGATAAAAATGTGATTGCAACATAAAACCATTACTTCTTTGGTAATGTTTGAGTTATAAGTACCATTAAATAAATAAAATAAAATGAAAAATAAAATTCCCTGAACATAATTATGTTGATTAAAAAACATAAAAAATGTGGAAGTAGATAAACGTCATAAAATAATATAGGTGTATAACAAAACATTTGTCCCAGAGAAGACAATTTCAGATGATAAACCACTACCACTTCAAAATTTTTTGAATCAAAGCCCCTTGGATTAAATTATTTGAATTTTAACATTAAATAAAATTAATTAAGATGGATTCATTATATATAATGACAAATTAGTAGTTTGTACTCCTCATAAACATTAATAGCTTCATATCATCAAACATGTGTTGATGAGACATTATTGATACAATGAACCTTGACTTTATGTCTAAATTGATTTGTAAGCAATCTAAAATCCTGTATAATAAATTTATATTTAATATAATTATATAACTTAACCATTTAGAAACTTATAATATTATTTAGTTTCCACTTATAATATTTCAACACCTATTTATTAATAATTATTTATTAAAATCCTTTTTTATGGTGGAAGGTGTTCCATTTTACATGTATACATTGGTTCAACTGTTAGGGCCATTTCACTTTGATCATTCTTCCATAATTTAAATAATATTAATTATTTAAAATTTATCATATTTAATTATAATATATACTTTTACAACCATTCAGAAAAATTCATTATAAAAAATTAATTACATCACTTCATAGAGATAGTATATGTATGTAACACCCCGAGATTTTATGAAAAATATTATTTTTAATTTTATTAATGTCTTTTGTTGTATGATACACCAAAAGGATCTTGCACAACACGCATCCCTGGCTTTCCTTGCATTACATGCAATCACGATCTTCCTCGATAGCGTGTTTAGTATGCAATACCGAGTTTCACTAAACGATATATTATTATAATATTATTATGAACTAGCCGTTATGAATAGTAATAACCACTTTTTGAAATTTTGTAAATTTTATTTTTCAAAATGGACATCATTTTTGGATTCGGAATATCGAAATTAGCATAGGGTGAAATTTTGGTACTTTTCAGATAACTTTCATATTCTGATGAATAGTGAAAATTACTAAATTTTAATTAAAAACAACTTTTTTAATCGAAATAATTAATAGTGATAAATTATTAATTTGAGTGGTTTTAAAGTATATTTAGAATATATTTTTAAAATTTAATACAATGTTGTTCATTGGATGTAATTTCACATTTAAACCAGACATAAACAAGTGTCAATCTTTTGATAGTTATAATCTCTTAAAAACGCGCTATTTGTTTTGAAGATGGAAATTAATTTTTAAATTAGTTAATGTAACTGATATGTTTCTAATTTGGTAAAATAAACATCATTTTTGAATTCATAATATCAAATATAGCCTAGACTTAATTTTTGGTATTTTTCTGGGAACTTTCATTTTTTGATGAATAGTGAAACCACTAAGTGGTAGTTAAAAAACTGAATTTTTTTCATAAAACATAATTTTACCACTTCTGTGAGTGGAATTTCAAAAATCTGAGAGACACGGTTGATGTCAGTAAGTAAAAATGTGGTTCAATGAGATGAAAATAATTTTTGGTGAATACTAACTTTTTACTTTTTTTTACAACGGTTAAAAGTAAATAGGGTAATTAAGTGTAAAAGTGTTATTATTATTACCCTAACACATGTCCTAATTCTATTGGATAAGCGTAATTCGACCAAAAACATCTTTAGGAATAAAATATGACCACTTAGGCCCACATGGATTAGATTAGGACATTTATTATTAATTTATTTAAAGAAGGGTTAAAATAGTTAAAATCAAAGTTCAGAAAGTAAATCATTTCTATTATAGGGTTATACATAAGATAAATTAGACTATAAATATTCATTAGAAAGATAAAACTATTTCCTACATAATTATATTTTATTTGTAATTTTTCGACTTTAAATAATTTAATTTATTTATGACACAATGATGATTCAATAATTATCTTATTAATGAAATATTGACATAATTGATGTTATAAATACCCAAATAAATGTAATTTGAGACTTTATATGAATTAAAATAATTATATATGTTAATATGACATGTTAGTGTTGATTTAATTAACTTTTTTATAACTAATCATTCTGTTATGAGTTTCAAAAAAATCAATTTCCAAATACTCTCAAAATTGGCATAAAATAATTTTTAAAACAAATATTATATTATTAATTGTTATTATATTCCTAAAAATATAAGGTTCGTCCAAATGACTTAGATAAAGTTATATATATTAATAATAAACAACTTGGGGTTCGTTTGGCTTCTTAAGTTTATTAACCTTATAGTGTAGGAACATAAAACGACACGGTAAAAGTAAAATTATCTCACTTAAAGTTAAATATAAATGATAAGGTTAAAATAGGAACCTAAACTTGTCTAAATTCTATTTGATGAGAGACTTTCGACCCATCCCAACATTAGCTTCTAAATAAATCAATTTGGAGCTATTTAAAACCGAATTTGGCTTTATAATAAAATAATATTTTTAGTTTTTCCAAAGGTGCCAATCTCCTCCCTTATAAAAGGGAACCTCCTCCCTCTCTTCCACGCACCACTTTGAGCCTTCAATCTCGGAAAAACCCTACCAAACTCTCTTATAAACTTCCTTAGAAACATCCTAGAGGTCCTGGTGTTCTTAAAAGTCCAATTTTAGCACCCTAAGAGGAGGTCTCAAAGAGGCGCTTCAAAGAAGATGTAATTTCCGTTACAGATTTTCTTTCACCTTTATTTCTTCTTCCACTTATACTTATTAGGTTGTTTCATTATGAAGTAATAACATAAGTATCACTCATATACTAATATTTTATTTTAAGTATGAAACAACCCTATTTCACCATCTATCCATCCTACAGAAAACGAAATCACCGCACGTGCGTACGTACGGAATACCGTCTCCACGCCGTGATGTAATCTATTTTCCACCACCACCTTACTTGGATGGGTATAATGGTCTAAATAATATCTATATATGATTATTTTAAAGTGATATTGATTCTGAAATAGTTTACATACACTCAAATATAGTACCGCGATCATGAGAAGGATATCATCGCTCGTGCGTACGTACGGACTACCGTCTCCACGACATGATGAGATTCATTCTCCACGTTAACTATTCATGAATGATTATAAAGTATATATAATAAGTAATCATGATCTAAGTAATCATATGAATAATTACAAGTCAAAACACGGACGACAAATGAAACGATTTTACCCAAAACTCTCTTTAACATGGAATTTACAAAAGAACGGGTAATATAAAGTCATAAGTGAACCATATATGATATCATAACAATTAATATGATTCTGTAATAAGTAAATTACATTATTTAAAAAATTATACAGGAGGTTCGGATATGTACGAAGCATATCGGACCTAAGGTAAGGGATAATTTTGCAAATCTCATTTTTTTATCCAAGATTGCTTATACGTAAGTATTTACTACGGTTATTGTTATCATCCATGTCCATGTTTTCTAAAAGTGTTTTTATGTATTTTTAATGTACTTTTTACACATTTTTACTTTTACTACATGGTATTTAAGGAATATTTCTTTTGTTTTCATTACGAGGTACTATTTGGCTTTTCCGGTAAAAGTACGAGAAGAATGTTTTTTAACTTATACGGCACGAATGGATTTTTACGGTTTTATAAAGACTTATTTTTATGAAGCCTCTCCCAAAATATTTCTTGACTATTTTCAACAAAATCCTTTTCTTTTAAAATTGCATGACATTTTTTAAAAAGAGAATTATTTTGAAGAAGAAAGGATATTTTCCTGAAGAATTCATTTCAAGTGTTTTATCAAAACCATTTTCCATCTAAGATGACATTATTTCATATGTGTATGTTTCAAGAATAATGTCTCTATGATTTACATGGTTTCACTTTTCTTATTTTGAAATGATATACATTTATTTTAAATGGATTATGTGATAATGGGATGATGTTTATGAATCCCTTTTTATTTATTGGGTTATTAGGAATGATGTATGTTTATTTTGTGGCACAAGTAAGAATGATTTCATTATGAGATGGGTGGGACCTATATCTCCCTCCAATTCATTGGGTAAAGATTTTATATCTCATGAGATAGACATGGATGGAACGGTAAGTTAATCCGGTTCAGTGTTACGGGACTGAAACGAGGAGTGAACTCGATTCAGAATGGGACTTTGTCCACTAAGATGGTCTTGGCAGCAATGTCTTGGCTAATATGGAAATCATATCATGTTCTTAATGGTTTCCACAATTACATGTTTTATTCCCATGCTATTTTATCATGTTTTATGTTCCATTATGATATATGCCTTATGTACTTCCTTGTTTTATGTCGATGCTCAAGATTTTTAATGGTCATGTTTTTTTAAGTTCAAATGTATATGGTATGTTTTATTTTATCCATGCTTACACTTACTGAGAATTTGAGCTCACCCTTTTTATGTTTTCTTTTCCCCCAGGATTAAAAGAAAGATTTTAGTTAAGGAAAAAAATGGGATGATCTTTATGGGAGATGTTGAAGATCTTTCACCGCGATTAGAAGATTACGTTCCAAGTTTCCTAAGACACTAAACTATTATGGTCCTTGTGTGTCTGTTTTTGTTATATACTAAGTATTCCACAAAAGTAATGTAATGTCCATGTACGTCAAGCATCGGGTCTCTACAGTTAGTATCAGAGGAAAGGTTTAGTCAACCTTTGGAAACTAGGATGCAAAAACATTAGTTAGATCCCTAGAGATATTTCTAAGGTATGTCTAGGGATATACCTAAGGATAAGTATACGTATAGGATATAGTCCTAGAACCACGGTAACGATATTAGAATTTAACCTAAGATGTTAGATATTGTGGGTGCTCCCCCTTTACTATGTTATTTTCCCTAGTATGATTTTTGCCTCTCACACTATTCTTTCTGGGTTTTAGAAAATGGCTGGAAATAGGAAGATTCATGATAATGAAGGATATAACGGACAATGGAATGATATTCTTCATGAGAAACCAAATGAAACGAGATTTGGAAGTCCAAACATCGTTATTATGCCTAATAAGAAATCTCATAGTATGATCAATAATCTCAACTTTGGTAAGTTTCCTGACTCAGATAATAAGAGAAAGATGGAGTTTCATGATGATCATAGAGGAAAGAAAGTTCAATTTCCCTCATGTAAATCATGTGGGAAGAGGCATCGGGGAGATTGTTTCAAAGGAACTGGAAGATTCTTTGGGTGTGGAAAAGAAGGACACAGAGCCAGTAAGTGCAAAGGAAAAGGTTCAGTTAACACCCTGGTTGAGGATAATGGTATTGCTACGACATCAAAAATGGTTAAATGTTTTAAATGTGGAATGTACGGGCATTATGCAAACCAATGCCCTAAGGGAAAGTCTCATGAAGAGAATTAGTACGGTCGTATGGGAAGTATTTATGTTGATGATGATGAAGAGACTACAAATGATATGTGAGATGAACGAATTGTTGAAGCTAGGTCAATGGTTTAAGAAGGTAGTGGAAATATTACATGTTTATCAAGTGTAATGTTGTATAAGTAATCTCATGGTACTATGGAATAAAGAGACATCTAAGGATTGTTACATTTTTTTTCTTTCCTTATGTTTTGAAAGTGTATGATTAATGGTACCAGTAACCATGAAAGGTTATTCAGATATTTTTGGAAAGTAGATGATATGCGCATAATGAAGGGATAAGGAGAAAATTAAATGTTTGATATTATTCATGAGCTCATGACTGATATAAGGAGAGGGTTATATCATGGTTTGAATATATAGAATTTTTGGATTTTGGTATGTGGAAAGATTTATCTTTTGACAGCATTTATGTTTTCACTAAAGTTTAATGGGTATTCATTTTTCAAGAGAATACATGATTAAGGTATTCACATGATTGGAATGTGACCAACAAGATATATGGGGGATAAATGATGGTATTCACATGCTTGGTTGATGATATTTTAAGTAATTGTTTTCTTTATACTATGAGCTTGGACCGAAGTATTGTAGATAAGCTTAATGATTGAAATGGATTATGTTGGACATAAGTTAATATTTTTTAAGGATAGAACTTTTTTCGATATTATTGATCGGATGTTATAGTAATTTAGTTTTAGAAAAAGGACAACCTACAGGATGGGCGACAGCCCATCGCGTCAGACAACGCTGTGGGAATCGAACCCACAACTCAAGTGCAACTGGCCTTTATCGCCTACCACTGGCCTACAGGAAGTCCCTGGTTAGTAGAAACGAGTTCTATTTTATTAAGAGGTATGATATATGAAGTATAAGTTCATTTTTGGAACCATATACGATTAATCTAACCATAATATGGACTTATAACTTTTGCTAACCTTTTGTTTGAAAGAGATGGAATAACCCATCATTCTATCACATGATCTGCTAACACATCACTAATGACAAATTCAACTTCATTTCATTAAAATATGAAGTGGAAATTGTCCAAAGAACAACCAATGGTGAGACTATACCAAAATCACGAAAGTATTTCTTCTAATTCCAATTTCATCAACTTTAGGGAATTGATATTGAAAACCAAAAATGTTATCCTAGTGCTCTTATATCTGATGAATCATATGGTACCTTAGATCATCACAAATTTATGGCTTTGTGATTGCTGGCTTTTCCATAGCCATGTTCTCTACCACTCTCTATCAGAACATGATGGTTTAATTTCTCTTCTATATCCATATTATCACCTATGTGGAAACCCAGTGATTAGTTTATTTGGGTAACTATTACATTTCACACTTTTGTTTTTAAAGATTGGTTTTGGTATTCCTTTTTACGATGTGGGTTTCTATTAAAGAAACTTTCGAATAGTAAACCATTTATAACCCCGATGAATTTCGAGGGCGAAATTCATTTTAAGGGGGGTAAAATGTAACACCCTGAGATTTTATGAAAAATATTCTTTTTAATTTCATTAATGTCTTGTGTTGTATGCTACACCAAAAGGAGCTTGCACAACACACATACCTGGCTTGCCTTTCATTACACGTAATCACGATCTTCCTCGATGGCGTGTGTAGTACGCAATACCGAGTTTCACTAAACGAGATATTATTATGAACTAGCTGTTATGAATAGTAATAACCACTTTTTGATATTTTTTAAATTTTATTTTTCAAAATGGACTTCATTTTTGGATTCGGAATATCGAAATTAGCTTAGGGTGAAATTTTGGTACTTTTCGGATAACTTTCATATTCTGATGAATAGTGAAAATTACTAAATTTTAATTAAAAACAACTTTTTTAATCGAAATAATTAACAGTGATAAATTATCAATTTTAGTGATTTTAAAGTATATTTAGAATATATTTTTACAATTTAATACAATGTTGTTCATTGGATATAATTTCACATTTAAACCAGACATAAACAAGTGTCAATCTTTTGATAGTTATTATCTCTTAAAAACACGATATTTGTTTTGACGACCAGAATTAATTTTTAAATTAGTTAATGTAACTGATATGTTTTGAATTTGGTAAAATAAAAATCATTTTTGAATTCATAATATCAAATATATCTTAGGCCTAATTTTTTGTATTTTTTTGGAAACTTTCATTTTTTGATGAATAGTGAAACCACTAAGTGGTAGTTAAAAAACTGAATTTTTTTTCATAAAACTTAATTTTACCACCTCTGTGAGTGGAATTTAAAAAATCCGAGACACGGTTGATGTCAGTAAGTAAAATGTGGTTCAATGAGATGAAAATAATTTTTGGTGAATAGTAACTTTTTACTTTTTTACCACGGTTAGAAGTAAATAGGGTAATTAAGGGTAAAAGTGTTATTTTTATTACCCTAAAACATGTCCTAATTCTATTGGATAAGTGTAATTCTACCAAAAACAACCCTAAGAATAAAATATGACCACTTAGGCCTACATGGATTAGATTAGGACATTTATTATTAATTTATTTAAAGAAGGGTTAAAATAGTTAAAATCAAAGTTTAATAAGTAAAGCATTTTTAATATTGGGATATACATAAGATAAATTCGACAATAAATATTCATTAGAAAGATAAAACGATTTCCTACATAATTATATTTTATTTGTAATTTTTAGACTTTAAATAATTTAATTTATTTATGACACAATGATGATGCAGTAATTATCTTATTAAGGAAATATTGACATAATTGATGTTATAAATACCCAAATAAATGTAATTGGAGAATATTTATGAATTCCAATAATTTTATATGTTAATATGACATGTTAGTTTGGATTTAATAAACTTTTTTCGAACTAATCATTCTGTTAGGATTTTCAAAAAAATCAATTACCAAATAGTGTCAAAATTGACATAAAATAATTTTTAAAACTAATATTATATTATTAATTGTTATTATACTTTTCAAAATCTAAGGTTCGGCCAAAGGACTTAGATAAGGTTATATATATTAATAATAAACAACTTGGTGTTCGTTTGGCTTTTTATAGTAAGTTTATTAACCTTATAGTGTAAGAACAAAAAAAGACACGGTAAAAGTAAAATTATCTAACTTAAAGTTAACTATAAATGATAAGGTTAAAATAGGAACCTAAACTTGTCTAAATTCTATTGTATGAGAGTTGTTCGACCCATCCCAACCTTATCTTCGAAATAAATCAATTTGGAGCTATTTAAAACTGAATTTGGCTTTATAATAAAATAATATTTTTTGTTTTTCCAAAGGTGCCCCTCTCCTCCCTTATAAAAGGGAACCTCCTCCCTCTCTTCCACACACCAATTTTAGCCTTCAAGCTCGTCCAAACCCTGACAAATTCTCTTATACACTTCCCTAGAAACATCCTAGAGGTCCTGGTCTTCTTCAAAGACAAATGTTAGCACCCTAAGAGGAGGTCTCAAAGAGGCGCTTCAAAGAAGAGGTAATTTCCATTACTGATTCTTTCACCTTTATTTCTTCTTCCACTTCTTCTTCTTAGATTGTTTCATTATGAAGTAATAACATCAGTATCACTCATATACTGATATGTTATTATAAGTATGAAACAACCTTATTTCACCATCTATCCATGCCGTGGTGTAATCTATTTTCCACCACCACCTTACTTGGATGGGTATACTGGTGTAAATAATAACTATATATGATTATTTTAAAGTGATATTGATTCTTAAATATTTAACATACACTCCAATACAGTACCACGATCATGAGAATGATATCATCGCTCGTGCGTACATACGGACTACCGTCTCCACGACGCGATGAGATTCATTCTCCACATTAACCATTCATGAATGATTATAAAGTATATATAATAAGTAATCATGAAATATATGACATAATAATGATACTATATTTATGTGTATATATATGTATGACATCTACTTAATTCCATTCAACTCAATAAGGAAACAAAAACAACATTCATGCGTACATACGGCCTACTGTCATGAACGGTGTATTTCCTTCCATTTACTGATTTATTATATATATGTATATTCTGAATATATATTATATATAAATCATGTTTTATATTCTGTAATTAAGTAATCATGATCTATGTAATCATATGAATAATTACAAGTCAAAACACAGACGACAAATGAAACGTTTTTACCCAAAACGCTCTTTAACATGGAATTTACAAAAGAATGGGTAATATAAAGTCATAAGTGAACCATATATGATATCATAACAATTAATATGATTCTGTAATAAGTCAATAAGATTATTTAAATCATTATACAGGAGGTTCGGATACGTACGAAGCATATCGGACCTAAGGTAAGGGATAATTTTGCAAATCTCATTTTTTTATCTGAGATTGCTTATACGTAAGTATTTATTGGGGTTATTGTTATCATCCATGTCCATGTTTTCTAAAATTGTTTTTATGTATGTTTAATTTCCTTTTTACCCATTTTGACTTTTAATACATGGTATGTAAGGAATCTTTCTTTTGTTTACGTTACGAGGTACTTTTTGACTTTTCTGGTAAAAGTACGAGAAGAATGTTTTTTTAACTTATACGGCATGAATTGATTTTTACAGTTTTATAAAGACTTATTTTTATAAAGACTCCCCAAAAATATTTCATGAATATTTTAAACAAAATCCTTTTTTTTAAAATTGCATGAAATTTTGTAAAAAGAGAATGATTTTGAAGAATAAAGGATATTTTTCTCAAGAATTCATTTCAAGTGTTTTATCAAAACCATTTTCCATCTAAGATGACATTATTTCATATGTGTATGTTTCAAGTATAATGCCTCTATGATTTACATGGTTTCACTTTTCTTATTATGAAATGATATCGATTTATTTTATATGGATTATGTGGTAATGGGATGATGTTTATGAAACCCTTTTTATTTATTGGGTTATTATGAATGATGTATGTTTATTTTGTGGCATAAGTAAGAATGGTTTCATTATGAGATGAGTGGGACCTATATCTCCCTACAATGCATTGGGTAAAGATTTTATATATCATGAGATAGACATGGATGGAACGGTATGTTAATCCGGTTCAGTGTTACAGGACTGAAACGAGGAGTGAACTCGATTCAGAATGGGACTTTGTCCACTAAGATGGTCTTGGCAGCAATGTCTTGGCTACTATGGAAATCATATCATGTGCTTAATGGTTTCCACAATTACATGTTTTATTCCCATGCTATTTTATCATGTTTTATGTTCCATTATGATCTATGCCTTATGTACTTTCATGTTTTATGTCATTGCTCAAGATTTTGAATGTTCATATTTTTTTAAGTTCAAATGTATATGGTATGTTTTATTTTATCCATTATTACCCTTACTAAGAATTTTAGCTCACCCTTTTTATGTTTTATTTTCCCCCAGGATTAAAATAAAGATTTTAGGTAAGGAAAAAAAATGGGAAGATCTTTATGGGAGATGTTGAAGATCTTTCATCGCGATTAGAAGATTAAGTTCCATGTTTCCAAAGACACTAAACTATTACGGTCCTTGTGTGTCTATTTTTGTTATGTACTAAGTATTCCCTAAAAGTAATGTAATGTCCATGTACGTCAAGCTTCGGGTCTCTACAATGTACCTACGCATGAGTAATGTTTCCACTTTTTGATGGGTGGAATTAAATAATTTTAAATTAAAATTAATAATTAATCAATAATTACTATATCACAAATACCATATATTATTACAAATCTGATATTTTGTAAAAACTTAATCCTGATTTATTACATAAACATTCACTTAATACAATATGAGGATTGATAGATTTAGTGTCTTGGGAAATTAGAAACATGACATGACAATTTAAGAACTAAATAAACAGCTTTATTAAAAACTTAATTTAAATGAATATAAAATTACTTTGTACTTAGCATTTCATGGAATAACCTGAGGACATATATTAGTAAAGGTTGTTCTATAAAGCCTAGTAAGGGAGTAAAAAAGGCATAACATGTAGAATACAATACATGTTAGGTAATACAATATCAATGGAGCACAATAGAAATTTGAACATGAAGTAATGATATAGAATGATTATCATAACATGTATATGTGACAACAATATAAAACATGATATTTGTATGAGCCAAGGCTCATTGACATATATTAGAATGAGTAAACCCTAATTGCACATTGATTAGCAAGAGTAAACCCTCATTGCACATGGATCAGCATTACTAAACCCTCATTTACCATTAATTAGAATTAGTAAAACCTCATTGCACATGGATCAGCATTAGTAAACCCTCATTTCCCATGAATTAGAATTAGTAAAACCTCATTGCACATGGATTATCATGATACTAAATGTTACCCATTTCATTAGAGATCTATCAAGGCACACCCTTTATAAACATTTAATTTCAGGCATAAGTGTGCCACATGGATCATATAACATGGATTCATTAAACATCATCACTTATTACACAATAAAGGAATGTGGAATACATAAATTAAATTTTACAATCAGTAAGTATATGTGCATAAAGGTTAATACCCTTGATAGATAAATGGATATGGTATTCACTACATGAGGATTTCGGCATGGAAAATTGCGGTGTAATTTTGGTAGCCTAACGGTGTGACATAAAAATTCATAAAAATGGTTTATGAGAGAGAATGGGGTCTCTCATCTTATGTACATGAAATTTTACGGCAAGGGATTCATATAAATACATTTAATAACAAATGTAATTTGGAAACAAAAGGGGTAATATAATAATTAAACTTGAAGAAAGAGGAGAAATGAAATTACTCTTACAAAACTTCAGCATGGAAATAGGTGTATATGGGTGGGATTAATGAGAGAGAATGAGGTTTATCATCATTAAAACATAATTATGAAAGTATGGGGGAGGTGAAAAATCATACCCCATCATTTTTAATTGAAAATTAAAGGGTATAACAACCTAAATAATCATGGAAAAAAATGAGAAAGGAAGAAATTCCTTATGAAACTTCGGTATGGTAATGAGTATACATAAGGGTTCATAAGAGGGATAAATGAGAGTGAAGGGTGATATCATAATTCATACATAAAATTTTAGGTAATTATTATGTATAATAACATATCCCAATATAGTAATGAAATAAATTCCATGATATAACATGAAAAGAATGCTTGATAAAAGAGCAGGGTGGATGATCCCTTATGGAATTTAGGCTAAGTAACGAGTGTGCTTAAAGGATCATAGGGGGATTGATGAGAGTGAAATGATGGTCTCATCACATAAAATCAAACGGAAAGTATGTGGGTTGTGGAAAATCATAACCCAACATATAAATAAGGAACTTAAGAAGCATAATGTAAATGAGTAGCTTGAATGGAAATGAGAAGAGTGAAATCCCTTAAGAAATGTTGGCATAGTAACGGCTTAGGTAAGGGTAAAAATGAGGGAGGATAAATGATCCCACATTGAAATAAAATAAAATGGAAAATAATATAATGGTTATAAAATAATCACATCATAACCATTCCAAATTTCAAGAACATTATTCATATAAGATGCTTTAATTTGAAAGGAGGAGAGGAAAGTGTGGATCCCATAATTGGAAGTGTGATCCCAAAGGCATGGGAGATGATTCTTGGGATATTTGGGGACACTTTCTAGGACTATAGGGAGTATTTTGCATAAGTTTTTCATGCTCATAATTGTTTTAGGGAATAGTAATCGGAGGTTGGGTGGGTTTATATAGGAATGGTGGGGGAATTATTTATTATTTAGGTTTTGGCACTACACATTAAACTAATCAAAACCACAAACCATACAATGGTTTTTTCCCATGGTTCCTACCAAAGGGTAGTGGTATAAAATATTTAATAAGTCCTTGGTCTGAACAAATTAAATTATTAGGCTTGACTATGTGAAGGTGAGTCTCACTTTCATGGAAATATTTTAAAATTGTTAAAATATTTTTTATGTCTTGGAGGGTCCACTAAGGCAATATAAAATTAATCAAAAAAATCTAAAATAAAATTTTTTTTAAGGTAAAACATATATTGGACGAATATATCCTTTATATTATTTTATTACATCACTATTAGGTCATTATTATGTCATAAAACACATTATATATTTCTAAGGTATTTAATTTTTACCCAAAAATAAAATTGTCTCAGAAAATTATGAAACATTCACCGTTTGAAATTTTTGATCTCCTAATTCCAAATATAATATTATGTCTATTTAAATAATTATCTAAATATTTGAATTTTCATTTGTATAATAAAAATCAATATTTATTGAAAATTCATGGGTTTTGATAAAAATAGTTTTCAAACCGTAATAAAAATTACCACTGTATTCATAAAAATTATATGATAAATTATATTTAATAAAAATTAATTTATTAATAATATTTTTTTAAATTATTATTTTATTAAAAAATACATTTATTAATCAATATATATTTCTTAATTGAATTTAAATGTAAACTAAAAATGCTATTTTTTAAAAAAACAATTTAAAAAGTAACAATAATAAAATGAATGTATATTCATTTTTCTATAAATAAATAATGCATAAAATTATAATGTTATGGTCTTGTTATGTATCCCTTTATTACACAAGCATATTCCCTAAGAATATGGTGTGTGATGGTGGGTATTTCTTGGGGTCGTTCAATGAACATGGTTTGGGTCATGATCTTGATGATCTTGAACGTATCCTATAAATGGTTTCACTCATGTTTAAGTTGTTGGATCTAGGATTTGACTTGGTATAGGAAAAATCCCAGAAAATCTATCTGCCTCAAAAGATATTATAAATGGGCTTCAAAGGGAACAATACTCTGGGTCAAGGACATCACTTCCTTCGTCTAGGTCAAAGGGATTTATTAAAACCCCATATATATACTGGTCATGTGATCACTGTTCAACAGAAATATTTTCAATGATAAAGATACTTTATGTCAATTTAAACCTAATAAACAATTCATTTTTTTTATATATCCATAAGACATTAAAATAGATGTAATTTTATTCATGAATGTTCGGGTCTTTACATCATTCCCCCTTCAGAAATACCTACCTAAAAATTTCCTTTTCCCAAACAAAAACAGATGTGGGTAACTCTACCTCACCACTTCATCTACCTCCCACATTACTTCTTCAAACATATGATTTCTCTACAACAATTTGACTAGGGGAATTGTCTTATTTACTAAAACTTTTTCCCTACAATCTATGATCTTCACCGGATTTTTCTCATAGGAGAGTTCATTCCCTAACTATACCACCCCTGGATTGAGTACATGTGATAGGTAAGGTATGTACTTCATCAACAATGATACATGGAATACATTATGTACTTTAGATAGGTTCCGTGGGAGTTATAGTCGATATGACACTACTCTAATGCGACTAAAGATCTTCAAAGGGAAGATGTACCTTTGACTAAGCTTTCCTTTATTCCCAAATCTCAAAACTCTCTTCCAAGGAGATATGAGAAGGAATAGAATGTCTCCAACATCAAACTCTAGTTCTCGTCAATGATTATCAGCATAACTCTATTTTCAATTATGATAAGCTTTAATGTGTTGTTGGATGGTCTTAACATTATCCACCATTTGTTCGACCATTTATGGACCTAGAAGTTTTCCGTCCCCAACTTCATCCCAATATGTTAGTGTTCTGCACCTCTTCCCACAAAGGGCTTCATAAGGATCCATTTGGATACATGAGTGAAAATTATTGTTGTAAGAGAACTCAACTCGAAGAAGAAGTTGATCCCATCATCCTTTGAAGTCCGTTGAGTATTCTCTCAATATGTACTCAAGTGTTTGGATAGTCAGCTCAAACTAGACATCATTTTGAGGATGATAAGTCATAATAAAGTTCAGCTCAGTATTCAGAGCGTGTTGGAGACTCTTCCAAAACATAGATCCAATCTTGGATCTCAATCATATACAATTGATAGTGGTACTCAATTTATCCTTTCCACTTATATGATTTATATATGTGCCAGTTGTTCCAATGAGAAATCCTCCTGAATTTTAATGAAGTGTTCCATCTTTATAAGACGATCCACAAAAACCCAGAAGCATTATTTCCTTTTGGATGTTTTCAGAAGTCCTATGACCAAGTATATAGTGATGTTTTCCCATTTCCATGTTGGTATGGGTAATGGTTTCATCATCCGCTTAGACTTCTGCCTCTCATCCTTCACTTACTGACATACCAAGCTCTTTGTCAGCAATCTCCTTCTTTGTATTATCCCACCGATAATGATCTCATAGATCTTGATACATATTTTTGTTTCCTAGGTGAATGGAGAAATTCGATCTATTTTCATCATCCCAATGTTCTTTATTTAACTCCAGATTTTATGGAACACATAGACTTGACCCAAATGTCATAATTCATTCTTCATTAAAATTGAACACCAAGGATTCACCTTTTCTGGTAGTTTCCACTTGCTACTGAATTTCCACATCATCATTTTTAGCATCATTCAACCTTTCCAAAAGAGATTTTTGAGAAATCATTTGTGAAAGATCTTATAATATTCCCTTATTTATGATTCTCATATCCCTTTTCATCAAATATTAGAATATTGGAACCTTTCAATTCTCGTCAATGAAAGAGTTGATGGATCCTTTATACATAGAGCATCTGACACATTATTCTCTTTCCTTTAATGATAGTGAATGGAGTAGTTATAGTCTTTGATCAGGTCTAACCATCTTCATTGGAGAATGTTCAACTAGTTCTGTGTGAATATATAATTTAGGCATTTGTGATCTATACATATTTCACACATCTCCCCAAAAAGATAATGCCACCTGATTTCTAATGAAAAGATCACTACCTCCAACTCCAGATCATGCGTGGGATAGTTTTTATCATGAACTTTCAACTACCTTGAGACGTAGAAAATGATTTTGTTATTTTTCCTCAAATTACATCAGAGGGATACTTATAATATTTTCAAGAAGAACATTCCCACAAACATCAACATGTGATATGACACTTATAGAGGTTTTCTCTATTAATTTAATATCATTTTTAATGGGGACTCAATGTTCTTAGAAAACATAAAATATATACTAATAGGACATGAATTTAAACACATTACGACATACACAAGTTTGAACTATTGGTAACATGTAATTCATTCATGACAATCCATCTTAGCATAGGACATCCCATGATCCCTTGATCATGGAGTTTGTTAATTCTCCTCATGCTTCTCAGCCCTAGTAATAGAGTATTGTCTTAGGTAAAGCCAAACTTCTCCACACTTATAGTATATAATTTTATTAAATTCCTTAGATGGAACTTTGTTCCCATTCATCACATTATCCTTTTTGGTGCAATAATTGGATACTTTGTGCCCTTCAATTCTACATGTAAAACATCTCCTAGTCCCTTTGTGAAATTTTCCTTTGTGCATTTTTTCCTACATGTTGCATGAAGGAAATCAGGTCTTCTTCCCCTTATCAACTTTAGCAGATGGAATTTCATGAGATGACATCTTCCTCTTCCTTGATTTCCTTAGTCATTCAAAAAAGTGCCAATTGTTAATCATGATTTTTCATTGCTAGTTTGGCATAATCACGATATGTCCTACATGATCTCCCATTTGATTTGGAATATTATTGGGACATTCATCACATTGCACTTCAAATCGATTGTTATCCATATTGCTTATATTATTTTCCATTGGAGAGAATAAAAAGGAAATTTAGGGATGGGTATCATATATATTATAACACATAAAGGGGAATCCAATGACATCAAAGGGATGGATTATAAATTAAATTTTTCTCCTTAAATTATAAATGTCTAGGATTCAATTGATGTTATCCATGATCTACTTCCCAACACATATTCTTAGGGACATTTTTTTATCCCATTAATAATGGTTCATACTAAGCTTATGAATTTATCAATGCATATCCCCAAGGAATGTCGAACCAAGAGTGATGCAAGGCTCATTTTCGTGCACTAGTTACCATTCGAGTCTAGCTCAAAGCAGTGTTTTTGAGTTTTACCCCTAGATACATCTATGGCATAGCCGCCTCTACTTGTTCGTATCCAATCAGGGATGTATTTTCTTGATAAACCACTTACTATATACTCACAATAATTTAGGGATATTTTTTTATACTTAGTCTTATCCTTAAAGATTTCAATAGGGTTTTATAATCCTAATCCCAAAAATAACTTAACCAATCCTTTAATACCAACTATAGAAACCATGCACTTTATTACACACTTAATAATGATTTATTACATAAACATGCACTTAAGACAACTCTATGTATTGATATGTCTAGTGTCTTGGGAATTTAGAAAAATTACATAACAATTTAAGACATTAGAACAACATCTTTATTGAAAAACTCTTTTACACGACCACAAAATCTCTTCATACTTAGCATTGCATAGGATAACCTGAGGACATACATAAGAAAAGGGTGAGCTATAAAGCCCAGTAAAGGAGTAAACAAGGCATAACATGAAGAATACAGTACATGTTAGGAAATAGGAATATCAATAGATCAAACGAGAAACATGAACATAAAGGAATGATATAGAATGGTTATCATAACGTGGAAATGTGGCAATGACATAGAACATGCTATTAGCATGAGACAAGTATCATTACCCATGGATTAGCATGAGTAAACCCTCATTGCACATGGATTAACATGAGTAAATCATCATTTCACATGGATTAGAATTAGTAAACCCTCATTTCACAATAATTACCATGATT
This sequence comes from Viscum album, assembly GCA_963277665.1. Taxonomy (NCBI): domain Eukaryota; kingdom Viridiplantae; phylum Streptophyta; class Magnoliopsida; order Santalales; family Viscaceae; genus Viscum; species Viscum album. Next base: position 115,774,013 of record OY728154.1, read on the forward strand.
AAACCCTAATTTCGTATTGTGTATCATGCAATTAAACAATACCCAATTCATTGAAGTGTTATTAGGGTGTACCCTTTGTAAACATTTCATTTCATGCATAAGTGTTCCAGATGGATCATATAACATGGAAGCACTCAAAATCATCATTTATTCCACAATAAATAAAGGTGGAATACATATATAAAATTTCCTAATAAATAAGTATATGGTTAATAAGGTGAATACCCTTTATTAAGAAATGGGCATGGTATATACTACATGATGATTTTGGCATGGAAAATTATAGTGCAATTTCGGTAGCATAATGGCGTGACATAAAAATTCATAAAAATGTTTGATGAGAAAGAAAGGGGTATATCATCATATTTAAATGAAATGGAAAATAAATGTTTTCATAAAGATACATGTCCCAACTCATGGAATTTGGAAATATAAGTCGTAACACAATAAATAATCTTGAAGAAAGGGGATAAATGGAATTACTCTTACGGAATTTCAGCATGGAAACAAGTGTACATGGGAGGGATTAATGAGAGAGAAAGAGGTATCTCATCATTAAAACATAAGGATGGAATTATTTAGGAGGTTATAAATCATACAAAAAAATTTTAATTGATAATAAAATGGTATTACAACATAATGAAATTTGGGCAAAAATGAGAAAATAAGAAATCCCTTACGGAAATTTGGCATGGTAACAAGTATACATAAGGGTTCATAAGAGGGATAAATGAGAGTGAAAGGGGATATCATTACATATAAATAATATGGTCAGTAAGTAGGATATATAATAAAATATCCCAACATACTAATAAAATAAATTCAAATACATAACATGAAAATAATTCTTGATAAAAGAGGAGGGTGGAATATCCCTTATGGAATTTCGTCAACATAACGGGTTTGCTTAAAGGATCATGGGGGTATTTATGAGAGTGAAGGGAATATATAATCATATATACATAAAACAAAGGTTATGGGGGTCATGGAAAATAATAAACAAACATATAAATATGGAACTTAAGAAGAATAATGTAAAAGATTTTTTTGAATAGAAATGAGAAGAGTAAAATCCCTTAAAAAAATTTGGCATAGTAATGACTTAGGTAAGGGAGAAAATGAGGGAGGATAAATAATACCGCATTAAAATGAAATAAAATGTACAGTAATGTAATTATTATAAAATAATCACATTATAACCATTCGAAATTACAAGAACTACATTCAAATAAGATGCTTGAATTTGAAAGGAGGAGAAGAAAGTGAAGATCCCTTACTTGGAGGTGTGATCCCAAAGGCTTGAGAAAGGATTTTTGGTAGACTGGGAGTGCCTTTGGAGGACTCCAGGGAGTATGGGGAAGATGGTGGTCTAGCCCCAAATGGTATGAGTGAAGAGTAATGAGAGGTTGGATGGGTTTCTATTAAAAAGGTGGGGGATTTATTTATTATTTAGGTTTTGGACATTACTAATTAAACTAATCAAAACAACAAAACATACCATGGTTATTTCCCATGGTTTCTACCAAAGGGGTGTGGTATAAAAAAATTTATATAACGATATGTGATGAACATATTAAAATATTAGTCTTTCTTATGTGGAGGGGAGTCACGCTCTCAAGGAAATCATTTTAAAATGTTAAAATATTTTATAAGTCTTGTAGGGTTCACAAAGGAATTATAATATTAACCAAACAAATATAAAATCACATTATTTTTAAGTTAAAACATATATTGGCAGAATATACCTTTTTAATTATTTTATTAAATAATTATTGGCTCATTATGATTACATAAAACACATTACATATTTATAATTTATTTAATTTTTAGCCAAAATTTTGATTGTCTCGGAAAATTAGGAAAAATTCATAGTTGGATAATTTTGACATCCTCAGTCCAAAAATATTATTCATTTTATCTAAATAATTTTTTAAGTATTTTAATTATCAATTTTAAAATAAAAACTGACTTTTATTGAAAATTCATGTGTTATGAAAAAAAACAGTTTTCAATCCTTAATAAAAATTACCATTGTATTCGTCAAAATTATACAATCATTTATATTTAATAAAAATTAATTTAACAAAAATATTTAATTAAAATTTTAATTAATTCTAAAATTTATTAATTCATCAAAATATATGTATTAATTGAATTTAAGTATTATCTAAAAATACCATTTGTGCTTTAAAAACCATTTACAAAGTAACAATAATAAAATTAATGTATATTCCTTATTCTATAAAAAATTATTCATATAATCATAATACTAGGGTCTTGTTACGTATCCATTTATCACACCAGCATATTCCCTATGATTATGGTGGGAAGTGGTGGGGCTTTCTAGGGGTCATTCGGTGAACATGGTTGGGGTCCTGATCTCGATGATCTTGAACATCTCCCGTAAACGGTTTCACTCATGATTAAGTTTTTTGATATTAGATTGGGCTTGGTATAGGGAGAATCCTAGAAATGATATCTCCCTAGAAAGTTCTAATAAATGGGCTTCATAAGGAATGATCATACTGGTAAAAGCCATCACTTCCTTTCCCTATGTCAAAAACATTTATTAAAACCCTATAAATATACTAGTCATGTGATCACTGTTCAACAACTACATTATCAATAGTAAAAATACTTAACGATTATTTAATCAAAATAGAAAAATACAGGTGTTTTATATGTCCATAAGACATTAAAAGAAGTGGAATTTTATTCATTAATTTTCAGGTTGTTACATATATATTCATGAAATATATCATCAATACCATCAATGTAAATTGTAATTAAAAAATGAATCACATCGCTTTGTGAAGGCGGTAGTCCACACGTATGCACGAGTGGTGTTATCATTTTACAATGGATGGGATTGTAAGAATTTAGATGAAACATTTTAATTATAGAAGCCTAAGTATGTCATAAATATCATATATTAACATTAAATTCATCATAATAACCAACCATGAAATATTGTGATGGAAAATGAATTGTATCGCTATGTGGAGGTGGTAGTCCACACAGCCGCACAAGCGATGCTTTCATTTACCATTCATTAAAAAGGTGGTAGGAAATGGTTATAATACAATATTATTAATATATAAACATATTTATGATACTATATTAAAAAAAATATTATGGATTCAATATGTTTATAGGATATGGAATAATAAATAAAATTAAAAGAGCTCAGTTAAGATTTATACCTATTCTTTAAGATACCTCCATTGGTTTACAACTTAATTCATCATAGGATGGACTTAGCTGAATACAATAATCCATATGATAAATGTATGGAATATAAAATGGTTTTGGGTTTTTTTATTTCAAATATATATGGATATAATTGTGTGAATAAGGTAGGATAAGAGGTTCCCTTTTATAAGTTTATAGAAGGACATGCATTGAATTACTTAAATACTTTTTTAATATATGGTAACATTCGTGATAAAGTTGAAAATTGAATGATAAGTTGAAAATAAGACAACATAAGGATAAAATATATTTTAAATATTGGAATTATACAATTTAAGTGGAATTACTACCCATATATCTTAGTTTAACAACCTCAGTAAACCCATTTTAACCATAATCGTGGTAACAAAACATAACTTTTCAAATTAATTATAACAAAAAAACTATGTTGAACCTATTAAATTATATTAATTATTTTTTCAAACATAAAATATAATTTAGAATATTCACCTTCTATATGTTTTTGAATTTAACTTTAAATAAGCATGTAAAATGCAATGAAACCCAATTTTTAGAAAAATGGATATTCAATCATAAAACTAATTATAATTCCATTCATTACCATTTAAAAATTATAAAATTAATGTAAAAGTATTTCATTGAATATAGAAACTACAAATTTCATTCAAATAATTAATAAATTGATATTTATTTAATTTATTATGATAAAAAACATTACCATCATAAAATATGTTTTTAGGAAAAAACCTTTTTGACGTAAAAAACAACATATACCAAACACAAGTATAATATATATTACTATGTAATTAATAATATTACTTATATTTAAATGAGTTTTGTTTTGATTTAATTTTAAATTAAAAATAGAATGTAAATTTTATTTTATTTAATTAATGAAAAGAAATGACACTTTTTCCCAAATTGGTATTTTTCACTAGTCACACAAAAATTAAGTCTTTAACCCCCCCCCCCCCCCCCCCGCAAATTTACACTCAGCTAATATTGGTTTGAAGATTTCAAAAATTGTATTATTTTTATTAAGATTTTTTAAATAGTATAAATAAATTATAATTTCCAAGAACAAAATGTAATAAAACCCCATTTTTTAAGAAAAAATATTTTTTAATCCTAAATTAACGTTACTGAAAACTAAATAATTGTTTTTTATGCATCAAAAAATATGTTTTCATTATTTAGAAAATTTATAAATATTTTTTCATAATGTTTTTATTACTATTCATACATTCTAATATAATGGCTATCTTATAAGGGATACCTTGAAATAATAATTTTTTTATTACATATCAGAGTTCACTTATAACTCAGTGTTCCATTTTAAAAAACCTATCGGGTATACTATTATTTTAAAATAAATTTCCACAGATTTAGAAGGTTAGAAAATGCCTTTCTAAAAAAATTAATATTACAAATGAAAACTCAGACCCACACTCCCAAAATACTATACACAGAAGAGCATTCTTTAAATACCACCTTTGAAATAAAAAAATAAACCAAAGTTTATCCATCAATAATTACAATATCATCAGTAAATATTGATTCCAATAAACATAAAGGAACTTTTTAGGTTTAGAGTTTTATAGAGTTAAGAAAAATATTTATCTAAAAAATCACTTGTATATATCTTGAAATAGACGTTTTCCATTATATTAGAAACTACATAATCTTTAACAAGTCTTCAACATCTTCCAAAAAAATTCTCCATACAAGATATTATGTTAGACATGTCATGTGTCATACATTTCTTCATAACCAAGTGAAAATGAAACATAATAAGGGGTGATATTAGATGCTCTGTAAGGGTAAAAACAAGTTATAACAATCAATGATCATAAGTGATCATTATATGCGTATAAATAATATGGTAGGAATATATAATCAAAATAATACCATAATCAAAAGATATTGTGAGAATAACATGTCCATGTTTGACACATTAATAAATAAATACATCGATAATGATAATTGGTTCCTTAGAGATGAAATGAATAATACCATATAGTTAACTCCAAGAACAAATACAATACATAATGATCTTAAACATCATAATTTTACTATTAATGTCCTGTCTCTATGAATTATTTTGTTTTGGGTAGGAATACATCAAAATACCCAATCTAGTTTGCCCCATGAGACCTATAAGTGCTTTGAGAATATAGTGAGGTCCCAATTATGTTAATTTAATTCATCATATTAAAGAAGTAATAATATACACAATACAAGACCAATATTCTTTAACAACAACAAAAATCCCTACTAGAATAACATATATATATATATTTCAGTATTTCCCCAATTTATTATTGGAATAACATTCTATTTAATCTTTCATAAAACATACATGGTATAGATATGGGGTATCTATTTATGTTAATAATTTATCTAATCAATTAGTATATGGTATCAAGTTAAATTTCTTTCCAACAATGTAATTAAAATAGGGTATTTGTAGAGGAAAGGAATTGAAAGAAAAATCCTGAATATAATAAAAGGTTATTTCAAAAAGAAAAAGGAAGTGATAAATTTATGAAAGTTTAATATCCCATAGAATAACAGAATGATAGTATTGATAATTTTATCCATAGACAATATATACACTAAAAAATTAAATAAGTGGTGAAATACGAATCATTTCTCAATGGAATAAAATTTAGATAGTAACACATTTATAGTATTGGTAACGTATGAATCAAAAGAACATGAGATATATACAATTAAATTAATATATAATGAAATAAAATAAATTCATTATATTTAAAGGAAATAGGGTAGAGTATACACGATATAAAATAAAATATGAGGTACAATATCAATAATGACTCATGAAATTGAAAATAGAGACAAATAACACTTATAGCTTTAGAAACATTTGAATTGAAAACCCTTTAAGAACTGGATTTTAAATGACACATTAATTACTTTTAATAAATATAGGTTCATGATAAAAAAAATTTAGGGTTCATTTTATAAACCATAAAAAATAAAAAATGGTTTATAATAAGAGATATGTCTCAAGATTTGAAAATTGAGATAAGAAACCCTTACAATATTAAAAATATTTGAATCAAATCCCATTAAAGGATATAATTTTAAATGAAATATAAAATATCATAAATAAAGATCTAATTTTGATATATAATATTATAGGGGTAGTAGATTCTTCTTCCAAAATAAAACACGAAGTATAATAAGAAATATGTCTCAATGGTTGAAAATTATGACAATAAATACCTTTTCAAGTAACATAATATTTTTGGAATAAATCATTTAATAACGAGGCTATAAGTATGAAGTATATAACCAAATAAAAGGATAAAATAAAATATAATTTATTCATTAGCTTTAATAAATCAAACAATGAACAATATGGTTCATTAACAATATATATAACTAAATGGAAGGAAATTGAGTTAGCATAAACCCTTACCTTGATCATGATCCATTCTTTGAATACACCTAACATCGTGAATAATAAATTTTTTTTAATTTATACCATATTAGGAATTGTATTCAATTATATTTTATATATTTCATACCATTAATGATCACATTATATTTATTTATTAAATAGTTTCTTCTTTTTTTTGAATGAAAATTTAATTTTTGTCAGCTTATTTCAATAATTTCAATGACCGAAGATGGTATTTTAATAATAATATAAATACATAAGTAAACTTTCAAAAACCATAAAAATTAATATTTTATTATTAAGAAAATTATATTAGTATTTATGTACCCATAGTAATCTATGATATATTTTTATATCATTTATAAGGTAGGTAACTAGAACAACCACAACATGAAAACAATAATTCAATGTGTGAGTATGGACAGAAAAATATTTAATTTGATATAATATCATTAAAATAAAATAATAATGACACTATTTATATTTTTTCGAATTTTATAATTATATTTTAAGTATTTTGGTTAAAGATAGAAAAGCATTATGAAAAATGAAAAATACTAGTCTGTGGAGGTGGTAGTCCACAAAATACACGGTTAAATTTTTTATTTAACAATGAATGATAGGAAATTTAAGTTGATTATAAATGTTCTCCTCATATTCATAATTATATTATATATTTCACTATTATTCTTCAATTCCATCTTTATATCCATTCATTAGAGGCATTGGTGAGAAACTGAGATGTTGCTTCACAAAGGTGGTAATCCACACCATTCACAATTGTTGTTGTTTTATTTTATTCAATGTATGTTAAGGAATAAATAAATGTTTTCTATTTAATGTAATAAATATTAATTATAATAATGATACTTATTTCATCAAATTACTATGGTTAGGGTAGTTTTGGAATTAAAAGTAAAAAAGAAGAAGAAATGGTTAAGGATTACATAATACTTATGTTGAGACCATACGCTTCCTATTATTGGAGTCTTTAGAATTAAATAACATATGATTACTTATAGTGATAAAGATATTTTATATATGCAAGGGTCTTCTGGAAGAGTAATATTGGATAGGTTTTCAAGGATATTTCAAAGGGAAAGTGGAACATTGAAAGGGTGGAAGTGGTCCCCTTTTATAAGTGAAGAAAATGAAACTTTTGTGAACACCCATTATCATTAAATAATGTAATGCCACTATTCAATGGTAAAAGGTTACTAAACGTCTAAATAATATATTTTTGGAAAATATTCAGTTGAGAAATCCTTAACTAATTATTTTGACACATTTTTTAAAAATGATGGTCAAGAACTCAATTTGATTGAATGTAATATTTTTATTATAATTTTTGTAAATATTGTTGTTTGGTAAAAACTAAATTTGATAATAATTTATAGATGGTGTTATTCCATTTAATTTTCCTTGAGAAGTATTAAGTCTACAACGCTGTTTTTATATGAAGTCTTTCTTTAGATGAGGAAACATTTAAATGTGACTATTGTGTAGTTGTTCTTTAGTTCCAAGACTTGTGAAAATATGGTTGCACAATGTTTACAACAATGAAGAAGATATATGTGAAATGTTGTCTGTTTTGTGTGAGTGTAACCCCCTGACCCCAGTTACTCAGAGTCAGTACTTGATTATATAACATTGACATTATTACAAGGAATCATGTCCCGAAGGACTGATCCATTTAGCAGTCTTAGAAAATAGATTACATACAGAACGTTACATTACACATTACAAAATAAAACACTACATAAATGATCCTTTCAGAATGCCACTAATCCCAAAGCTTAACCCTACTTATTAATCATAATACACTTCTTGGAATCCTGGGAAAATTAAACTTAAGAATGGGGTAAGCTCAAATGCTCGGTAAGGGTAAGAAATAAAATGGAAGATAACATAAACATTATGCATGGTGAATAATTTAAAACGCATGCCTCTAAAAATAATAAACACGAAAACTTAATGGTAGGAATTTTAGATGAGTAAATAATGCCATATAAAAACATAGCCATGGGTATTATACTAGTCAAATAACCACATGAACCATCAATGATATTTTCATAATGAAGGAATGTATAATGCAGGACATTCTAAAACATTTTGTCAAGGCCTCGGCCAAGACCTCTAAAAATGATTAAGGCCTTGGCGAAAACCATATTTCAAAATTGGGAAAGGAATTGTCCAACTACACATATAATTGTCTCATGAGACCTACTGATGCACCGAGGATCTATAGCAGGCTCCACCCGTCATTTACTAAGTCCAATACATTCCTCATATGAAAAGGTTAAAACATAACATAAACATTCGTATTAAATCTATCATATGAAATGTTAATACGTTAACAATAAACAATGAATGGTATAAAAATAGAACATCCACAGTAAAACATATCATATCTCATTTAATAAAATATGGAAGATTTTATAATAAATCAACCTTGATCAAGAATAATATCCCATAAAGGATGTTGACATAGTTGAAAATGATTATTAAAAATCTTTGAGAGAAAAATCCCTTTTTTGTGAAATCATATAAAAGTCACATAATTTATAAAGGAATTCATTTAAAAGATAGTTTTGAATCAATGTTTCCCATAACACTTTGTAACTTTTAAAAGGAATTTTAATTTCAAAACATTTACATCCATATAAATAAATCCTTAAAACCATTTTGAAAACATGGACATTAACGAGAAATGTTTATAAGAATAAATCATTAAAACATTTAAAATGATGTTTTAGTAACAAAGTAAATTAAAAATAATCCATTTGAAAACACTTTTATGAAACATGGACATTAATAATAAATATGTCTCAGTACATACTTACATAAAAACAACCTCGGATAATAAAGAGATTGTGAAATTAACCCTTACCTTGCACTTTACTTTGGTCGAGGGTACGTTTAACCTCCTGTATAATGACCATAGTATGTTATTAAATTATACCAGAACCATATTCATATTTATTATATCATACAAGATTCATTTATGACTTTATACGTTCCATTTAATAAATATTTCCATGTTAAATTAACATTTCGGGTAATAATCACTTTCTTTATCCTACGTATTTTAACTTTTTGTTCTTGATTGTATCACTTAGATAATGATTTAAATACTTATATAATATAAAAATGATTTATATATCATATATATTTAGAATATAAATATGTATATTATACATATATATGAAATGAAAAACACCATTTATGGAGACGGTAGGTCATACGTACGCATAAACGCTATTTCTGTTTTCATATCATATTGAACAGAACTATGTGAATAAGATATATTTAAATACACACACACACACACATATATATATATATATTCAGTAGAATTATTATGTCATATATTACATACTTATTAATAATATATATTATTATAATTATCATTGAACGGTGAATGTGGAAATTAATCTCATCGCGTCGTGGAGACGGTAAGCCGTACATACATGAGCGACAATATCATTTCCATAATGATTAAAAGGTGTGGAATTGGATGATATATTAATTTTACATAGAAATTAGCATGTTATTTTCATTATTTATATACATATTACTGATCATTATATCCATCCAAATAACATAGTGTTGAATAACAAATTATACGACAACGTGGAGTCGGTAAGCCGTACGTAGACAGGCATGGTGACATTATCATTCGTAGGATGGATAGAATAATGAATATGGTTGAAACATATTTATAATAAAATCATAGTGTGTATAAGGTACTGGATTTATTATTTTTTTATGTAAATAACAAATAAATAGAAAGTGAAAAAGGAAAATAACTTTGAAAGAGGTGAAAAAATAATTACCTCTTCTTCGGGTGTTTCCTTTTGATTTGAACAAAGGGATCATTAGGTTGACATTATGCTCTAGTGAAGGCCTATAGGTTGAATTTTGGGAAGTTGGGAGTAGATTTGGGTAGGGTTTGGCTGAGCCAAATGGCTTTGGAGTTGTGATTTTGAGAGAAGGGGAAGAACCCTTTTATAAGAGGGGTGAGGGTCACTTTAGGAAAAGATTAAAATATTAATTTATTATATAATAATATTTGGTTTATAATGACTTAAAATTAATTTATTTAGATCCTTATGTGGTTATGGGTCAAAATACGCTCATAAAATTGGTTTTAGACAGGTTTAGGTTACCATTTTAACTTTGTCCTTTAGATTTAACTCTTATTTAAATAGTTTTACTTTTACCGTGTCTTCTTGTATTCTTACACTATATGGTTTATAAACATACTATAAACATACAGTAGAACATAAATTGGTTCATTAATGACACATAAAATATTATTTAAGCCATTTTTCTGAACCTTAAATTTTTAGGAATATTATATCAACCAATAATATAGTATTTGTATTAAAAATTAATTTATGTCAATTTTGACATTTGTTGGTATTTGGTTTTTTTGGAAGAAATAACAACATGATTAATTCAAAAAAGAAACATTTAATCAACCCTAACATGTCATATTCACATATAAAATTCTTGGATGTCATAAAATCTTGGAAATTATATTTTTTTTAATATTTATAATACCATTTATTTGATTCATTCATTAATGAAGTAATTATTGCATCATCATTGTGTCATAAATAAATTTAATTATTTAATGTCTAAAAATTATAAATACAATACTGTTATATAGGAAATCTTATTATATTTATATTGAATATTTATAGTCTAATTTATCTTATGTTTAACCCCATATTAAAAATGGTTTAGTTATTAAACTTTGAATTTAACACTTTTAACTCTTCATTAAATAAAATAATAATAAATGTTTTAATATAATCAAAGTGGACCTAAAGAATCATATTTTATTGCTAAATTTTTTTTTGGTCAAAATACACTTATCCAATAGAATTAGGATATGTGTTAGGGTTATTATAATATCATTTTTACCTTTAATTACCCTATTTATTTTTAATCGTGGTAAATAAAAGTCAAATGTTACGATTCACCAAAAATTATTTTCATCTTATTTAACCAAATTTTACTTAATGATATTAACTGTGTCTCACAGATATTTGAAATTCAATTTACAGAAACAGTAAAATTATGTTTTATGCAAATTTGTAAATGCTTCTAGAAGGTGGGTAAAAAGGCTAAAAAGTTCAATAAAATTTTATAAATCTAATTTTATTAAAAATGACTCCAATGATTTACATTGAACTTATATAGTTATTATATATCTATTTTGATATAAAATAAATATAAATAAAATAAATAATTATATAAATAAAATGTTTGTTTTTAAACAATAACGTAGTGTTTTTCACTATTCATCAAAAATTGAATGTTTTCAGATAAATACTAAAGATTTACCCAAAGATAATTTTGATATTCCAAAATCCAAAATGAATACTATTTTACCAAATTGAAAACATATAAGTTTCATTAATTAATTTAAAATTAATTCTGGTTGTCAAAACAAAAAATTGGGTTTTTTGTAAAGTAAAAACTATCAAAAGATTTACATGTGTTTATGTTAAATTTAAAAGTGAAATTACTCATAATGACCTAAATTGTATTAAATGATAAAAGTATAATCTAATTATACTTCAAAACCATTCAAATAAATAATTTAACACTACAAATTATTTCAAATAAAAAAGTTGTTTCAATTAAAATATAGTATTTTTCACTATTCATCAAAATATGAAAGTTATCAGAAAAGTACCAAAAAATTATTCAAACTAAATTTTTATGTCCCTATACTAAAGAAGAATTTAATTTCATTAAATTGAATATATAAAAGTATTAAAAATTGATTTTAAAAAGGGTTCTCAATTATAATGCAGTAAAATTTCATTATTTTGAAAAATACTTATTTATATGAAAAAAATGAATTTGTTCTTATATTATGCCTAGGAAACAAATAATATGGATGTTAAAATTATATAGAGTATATTATATTTAAAATTCAATTAATAATATTCATAGCCTCTTTTTGAATGGCTAGTTTGATAAGTTGTGGTGCGCTCGAACTCGGTGTTACGTGTAGCACAAGCTATTGAATTGCATTAAGGAGATAATATAATATGAAATATTGGGGTGTTACATTCTCACACCCTTAAATAAATTGTGTCCTTGCAATTTGAAATTGTTCTTCAAAAATAAAAGGTTAAAAATAGAAAAATATTTTTGTGGAAAACCCACATCAGAAATTGGGTTAATAAAATTTAGTCTTAATAAAAGGGAAAGGTAAATGAAAGAGTCACAACCAAATTATCATCTCAATTAGAAGAAAATTGGTGCAAATTAGAGACACATAATTGGATGAAAATGTAAATACTTATAGGGAGTGATTGAGGTCATGAATCACAAACAAGTGTATAATTGAGGGCCTCAAAGCCATCGATCTAGGATGATTTAAAATATCATCAATTTCACAAAACATAAGGTATTATGGTAACACATTTTTGGTTTTAAGGTCTCTTCCCTAATTTTTAAGAATTAATTTCTCCAAATAATAATAGAAAAATAATATATACTTGACAAGTAGAGTTTTATCCTTTAACTAATTCCTTCCACAAATTCATCTTTCACTACAAAAGATAATATAATTCAAAAATATTCTATTTATCCTATTCATATGGGCCTCCAAAACAATGAATTTATAATTCATCTATCAAACTATTTTTTAAAAAACTACATTATAAAAACCAGGACACCACATAGGCCAATGGTAGGTGATGCACCCTTGTCGCCCTTCGGTTGCGGGTTCAAGTCTCACGGCCTTGTCGAACGTGACAGGTTGTCGCCTGACCTCTGGGATGTCCTTTTTATGACAATCCAAAAATAATATAAATAAATTAATTAACCTTATCAATAGTATCCAATGTAAAACATAATCTATTCGAACCTTTAGACCTATCCAAAATACATCTGTCCAAACTCACAGTCCAAAATTTATAAGGAAGGTAAACACAATAAAGATCCTTTTTTGCTCATAATAGCATGGGAATACCTTCATCATTTATTCTTTTAAAAGGCTGTAACCCCTTGAAATACTATAAAACCTTATTGATTATATTCAGGATCCCTTATTCCTTATTGAATACTGGATATACTCCTTCTATCCAAAAATGTTGTAAACTCCAACAATGATGGAATATAAAAATAATTAATCAGTTTCAAGGTAGTCAAGAATATCAAATATAATTTATCCAAATAAATAATATATTATTCCAAAATCAATACCTTAGTATCAGAACCATACTATGGTTTATCTTGCTCTCAAATATATATTTTCCAAAAAAATAACCTGTTATTGAGTCACTTTTCTTGGTTCCACACAATCTCAAGTCCTTAATGAAATAGTGTACTGTATTAAAATCCTTTTATACTTTATAATTCTTATAACATGTAAATAATTAATACAGTACTCAAATGGCACAATACTTTAATAACAAAATAACTCTAATCATTCCTCTTCATCTTTGGTAGTATCATAACTTTACTATTATCGGATAGCACCATTTGGGGTATACTCTAATGATTTGGACATTGATTCGCGTAGTGTCCCAACTCCTTGTAGATGACAAATTGTACATTTGAAACCTTTTTCTTACATTTTAAATCACATACTTGGTGTCCTTTTTCTCCATACTTATAACAAACTCTCATTCCCTTTAAGCATTTACCAAGGTGATTCTTTCCACCATTCTCACATATGGGAAAATCTTTATTTCCCCTCTTCCCAATATCCACCTTTCTCTATTACATCCTTTTCATCTATTCCTTCCCTTCAAAGCCATAGGACTCATAGAATTCTTTACTTATGTTATTAACACGTGATACCATTTCTTCATATGATGAGAATACATAAGATACTATTTCCTATTTAAATGTTGGCTTCATACCAAGAAATATATGATCCTTATTAATCTCTCGATCATGCATATTGCTAGAATTCTCTTTCCTTCTACTGGGCCCATTTCAAAACAATAGCATACACTAGGTTAGTTTATGAATCATAATGCATAATTCCAAAATTGTAAAATACCTAACAGAAGTTGAAAAGATTATGAATATAATCTGTAATCATGAAATGTTTTCTTTGAGAAACTATTTACTCTTAAATCCATCATAATGGCTTGTAATGAAAATGAAAATTATCCTAAGCATATCCCCTGGGAGTGTCATAACCAAGAGTGCAGCAGGGCCTGTTGTCATGTACCAGGATACCCTAGGTCATGCTTAAAACTCCTTGTCAGAGTTTTCACTCCTAGGTATAACTGTGCCAAAGCCACCTCTACCTGCTCATACCTAGAAAGGAATGTATTGCTTGGAAAATACACAAAATCTCTATATTACCAAAATTCTAGGATGTTCTTCTATAAAAATTCTCAAAGTCTATCTTAGGGTAATGTTCTATAATCAGAGTTTATCTAAATATATTTCCATGTTTGTTTCTAAACATCCTAGGATACCAGCTATAATGCCCCGACCCCAGTTACCCGGAGTCTGTGCTTGATTACATAACATTGGCCTGATTACAAGGAATCAAGTCCTGAAAGAACAATCCATTTAGTTTTCTTAGAAAATATATTACATAAATTAACATTACATTACACATTATAAAATAAAACATTACATAAATGATCCTTTGAGAATGACATTAATTCCCTAGATTAACCCTACTTATCAATCATAATACACTTCTTTGAATATTGGGAAAATGAAACATAATAAAGGGTTGAGGTCAAACACTCGGTAAGGGTAAGAAATAAAGTGGAAGATAACATAAAAATTAGGTATGGTGAATAATTTAAAACACATGCCTTTACAAATATTATACATAAACACTTTATGGAAGGAATATGAGATGAGTAAATAATTCAATAATAAAACAAAGTCATGGGTATTCTATTGGTCGAATAACCACATGAACCATCAATGTTATTTTCATAATGAGGGAATATATAATGCAGGACATTCTGAAACATTTTTTCAAGGCCTGGACCAAGACATCTAAAAATAATTAAGGCCTCTACCAGAACCATATATCAAAATTGGGAAAGGCCTCGACCAATTCCATGTCGAATTTTTTCAGGTGACCTATCGATGCACCGAGGATCTATAGCGGGCTCCACCCATCACATACTAATTCCAATACATACCTTATATGAAAAGGTTGAAACATAACATAATCATTAATATTAAAACTAGCATATGAAATGTTAATAATTTAATAATAAACCATGAATGGTATATAAATTGTACATCCATTGTAAAATATATCATAAATAATTAAATACAATATGGAAGATTTCATAATAAATCAACCTCGATCAAAAATAATATCCCATAAAGGATTTTGACTTAGTAGAAAGTGATTAGTAATTATCTTTGAGAGAAATATTCATTTTTCAGGAAATCATTTAAAAGTCACATAATTTATAAAGGAATTTATTTAAAATATAGTTTTGAATCAGTGTTTCCCATACCACTTTGAAACATTTAAAAGGAATTTTAATTTTAAAATATTAATGTCCATATAAAAAAGTCCTTAAACCCATTTTGAAAACATTGACATTAATGAGAAAGGTTTAGAAGAAAAAATCGTTAAAACATTTAAAATGATGTCTTTGTAAAAGAGTCCCTTAAAAATAATCCCATTTAAAACTCTTTTATGAAACATGTAAATGAATAATAAATATTTCCCAGTAGATACTTACCTAAAATAAACCTCATTTAATAAAGATATTGTGAAATTAACCCTTACCTTGCACTTTTCTTTGGTAGAGTGTACATTTAACCTCCTGTATAATGACCATAGTATGATATTAAATTATAAAAGAAACATATAAATATTTATTATATCATACATGATTCTTTTTTGACTTTATATTATCCATTAAATATTGATTTCCATGTTAAATTAATATTTTGGATAATAATCGCTTTATTTATCGTACGTGTTTTAACTTGTTATTCTTGATAGTATATCCTAGATAATGATTTAAATACTTCCAAAATATAAAAAAATGATTTATATATCATATATATTTATAATATAAATATGTATAATAGACAAATACATGAAACCAAAAACACCGTTTATGGAGACGGTAGGCCGTACGTACGCATAAATGTTGTTTCCGTTTTCATATCGCATTGAACAGAACTAAGTGAATAAGATATATTTAAATATATATATATTCAGTAGAATTATTATGTCATATATTATATACTTATTAATAATATATATTTTTATAATCATCATTTATTTGTGAATGTGGAAAAGAAACTCATCGCGTCGTGGAGACAGTAAGTCGTACATACACATGAGCGACGATATCATTTCCCTGATGATATAAAGGTGTGGAATTAGATGGTATATTACTTTTACAGAGAAATTAGTATGTTATTTTCATTATTTATATACATATTACCCCTCATTATATCCATCTAAATAACATAGTGTTGAATAACAAATTACACCACAACGTGGAGATGATAAGTCATACGTATGCACGCATGGTGAAATTATCTTTAAAAGGATGGATAGAATAAGGAATATGGTTGTAACATATTTATAATAAAATCAATGTTTGTATAACGTACTGGATTTATTATTTTTTTATGTAAATAACAAAGAAATAGAAAGTGAAAAAAGAAAAGAACATTGAAAGAGGTGATAAAATAATTACCTCTTCTTTGGTGTTTCCTTTTGATTTGAACAAAAGCGCTCCTTAAGATGCCTTTATGCTCAAGGTAAGGAATATATGTTTATGTGAGGGAAGTTGTGTGGAGATTTGGGTAGGGTTTGGCAGAGCCAAATGGCTATGGAGTTGTGATTGTGAGAGAAGGGGAAGTACCCTTTTATAAGAGGGGTGAGGGTTACTTTAGGAAAAAATTAAAATATTAATTTATTATACAATCATATTCAGTTTATAATGGATGAAAAGGAATTTATTTCGATTGTTGGGTGGTTATGGGTCTAAATTCTCTCAACCAATAGGTTTGAGATATATTTAGGTTACCATTTTAACCTTATCTTTTAGATTTAACTCTTAGTTAAATAGTTTAATTTTTACCGCGTCTTCTTGTATTCCTACACTATATGGTTAATAAACCTACTCTAAACTTCCAAGAGAACCTCTAGTGGTTCATTAATGACATATATAATATTATTTAATCCCTTTGGCCGAACCTAGGTTTTTAGGAATATTATATCAACCAATATTATAGTATTTGTTTTTAAAATTAATTTTTGTCACTTTTGACATTATTTGCTATTTGGTTATTTTGAAAGTCATCAAAACATTTTTAGTTAGAAAAAGATACATTGAATCAACACTGACATGTTATTCACCTAGAAAACTAGTGGATGTCATAAAAAATTGAAATTATATTTACAATACACTTTATTTGATTCTTTCATTAAAAAGTTAATTACTGCATCATCATTGTGTCATAAATAATTTTAATTATTTAATGTCTAAAAATTATAACTGAACTACCATTATTTAGGAAATATTTTTATATTTCTATTGAATATTTATAGTCGAATTTATTTTATGTGTAACCCTATATTAAAAATGGTTTAGTTATTAAACTTTGAATTTAACACTTTTAACTCTTCTTTAAGTAAAATAATAATAAATGTCCTAATCTAATCAAAGTGGACCTAAATTATCATATTTTATTGCTTAGGTTTTTTTGACCAAAATACACTTATCCAATAAAATTGGGACATGTGTTAGGGTAATTATAATATCATTATTACCTTAAAGTACCTTATTTACTTTTAACTGTGGTAAATAAAAGTCAAAAGATACTATTCACCAAAAATTATTTTCATCTTATTGAACCACGTTTTACTTAATGATATTAACCATGTATCTCAGATTTTTAAAATTCAATTCATAGAAGTGGTAAAATTAAGTTTTATTCAGATTTGTAAATGCTCTTAGATGGTGGGTAAAAGACAGTAAAAACTACAATAAAATTGTATACATCTAATTTTATTATAAAATGACTCTAATGAATTAAATTGAACTTATATAGGTATTATATATCTATTTTGACTTAAAATAAATTTAAATATAATAAATAATTATTTAAGTAAAAATGTCGGGTTTTAAATAATAACACAGTGTTTTTTATTATTCATCAAAAATTTCATGTTTTCAGATAAATACCAACAATTTACCCTAATCTAATTTTGATATTCCAAATTAAAAAAATTAATTCAATGAAGTTTCATTAATTAATTTAAAATTAATTACCGTTGTCAAAACCAAGAAGGGGGTTTTTTAAAAAGCAAAAACTATCAAAAGATTAATATGTGTTTATGTCAAATATAATTGTGAAATTACTTATAATGACCTAAATTGTATTAAATGATAAAAATATAATCTAATTATAATTCAAAACCACTCAAATAAATAATTTAACATTATAAATTATTTCTATTTGAAAAGTTGTTTTCAATTAAAACATAGTATTTTTCCCTATTCATCAAAATATGAAAGTTATCAAAAAAGTATGAAAAATTTATCCAAACTAAATTTTTATGTCCTAATTATAAAGACAAATTTAATTAAATTAAATTGAATATATAAAAATGTCAAATATTTATTTTAAAAAGGGTTCTCCAATAAAAGGCGATAAAATTTCTTTTTTTTGAAAAACAGTTCTCTTATTTAAAAAATTAATTTGTTCTTATATTATTTCTAGGAAACACATAATATGTAAATTAAAACTATATAGAGCATATAATATTCAAAAAGCAGTTAATACTATTCATAACTGCTTTTTGAACGGCTAGTTTGGTAAGTTGTGGTGTGATCGAACTCGGTGTTGCATATAGTGCAAGATATTGAATTTCATTAATGAGATAACATACAATGAAATATTGGGGTGTTACAGTGAGTAATGTGAGTTCATAAGTATATGTTTTTGAGTGACCTGGGCTTTAGTTTTGACAAAAAGTTTATATTGATCTCTCACACCAATAATGTGAACAACTGGTTAGGTGGTCACTACGATCAACTAGGGTAATCAGTAAGTATGGAGTGGCCAATGGTTTGTAATGGTGACCCATATAGGCACACAGATGTTGTGGTCATCCACCATGCATGGTGGCACAACATTGGAGGGAGGTGAAGGAACGGGGAAATACCAGCACATAGTGTGAGAGACTGGTAAAAAATTTCTAAAGTGCATGGAATGTTCTATGTATTATAAAGGTTGTACAAAAAATATCATTTTTATGGGGGATATTATAATGTAGTTCCAAAAGAATCATTCCCATCATATTATTCAACATAATTTTTCTAATCTGTCTAATCAACTCAGTTGAATTGTTTTTATCCTTGACCCACACTCGAGAGTTCTTTTTCTTGAAGGGGATCCCCACGCTGTGACGTCGACAGAAGCTTGAGCAATGATCATCGAGCTTCATTTGAGACTTTTAGTGATCCAAATTGATCAAAATCATATACAAATTTTTTTCATCATATAATTAAGTTTAAATCAAAGGAAATATAGTTCTTAGAAAATTATGTTCATCAGTGATGGTGATGTCATGCAGAACCATAACTTCCAAATAAAATGTGATGTTTTCTAATGACAGTGAATTATGAAACCATGAATCATGAGTCGAGGATTGGTTCACTTCCAGTAAGGTAGTGCACATCTGTTGAGTCAATGATATTTTTCCAATAAATACCTCATACGATATCATTTTCTATTTTTAATTTATCTCTCATCTGAGAGCTTATCTTACACCTGATAGAATTATAAATAGAGTTGCATGGAAATTGTGAACTTTGTATTCATGAACCAAGGGTTCTACGTATTTAAGATTTTTTTTCTATTTGTGCGATCACATGAAGACGTGAGTTAACATGAACTATGTTTTTCAATGATCAAGAAGACACTACAACCACTATTGTTGCATGAAGAATTTAGAACCACTGAAAATGAGAAGAAGAGTGTATGTGAAGCATATTATTTGCAAAGTTATTATCTGTGAAGCACATGGGATAGTGATGCTAGTGTCTCTTGTTCCTTCCATGAAGTATACTGAGATACCACATACAATTTTGTAAATTTGAAGGAAATACTTCATACTAGCTTGATGAAGATAATTTTCGCATAAGAAGTATTGTGTATGAGGTAGTAAGGATCATGTTTTACACACTTATACACGAGACTCTTTCATGATTTATTATACTCAAGCATGATACAACTACAATGAACTTAAATAGTATATAGTGTGTGATATGCATGCATGAAGATGGTACTTTGTTTATTTGCACAAGCAATATAAAATTTATACTTGCTATAAAGAATATTTATTGAGCTAGTATTATTTATTTTTTTTTTCCTATGGTTTTTTCCAAATAAATTACCAAAGTGGTGTGGTTGTCAACATTTTACAAGGAAAAGAACCAAAAAATATAAAATATTAACTTTGGTGGTGTGGAAGTGAGTCATGTTTATAGAGAATTGATTTTAAACATTAAAATATAAGATAGGTTTTGGAGAATTTATAAAGGGTTTATAAAATTTATAAACTAACATTAAAAACACGTTATTTTAAAGGAGAAATATAAATTTAGTAATGGATTTCATTTATGTCATTCATTAAATCACTTTTGGGAAATAATTATTTCATACTACATATTATATTTTTATACACAACAAAAAAAAATATTTTATGTGTGTTCTATTTTGAGTTGATTTTCCCACGTGTATGATTTGAGAAAGAGAAGAATCATGTGAATGAATCATTTGAGATCATGTGAATAAAGGTCATGTGAAGAGATAGTGAGATATTGTTACATGATCTTCATACACAAAAAGAATCAGTATTTGATTTGCTATGAGATGAAAATTTCAAGTATACAATTTTTATAACATAATTTTGAAAAGTTAATGTTAGTTTGAGTTTGATAAGGAAGTACATATTCTTGCATGAATAATTCACTATTTTCTTGAGTTTTCATAGGACAGAGTTTGTATAAGAACTACGTATCATTTAGATTAGTGCACAAGAAAGATACCATGCACACATAAATGTATATGTGCATTGAAAATAGTAAGTGTGTAGTATTTTCATAGAAGAAGTGATCTGAGTTCACTTTAAATAAAGGAAGCAGTATCATCATTTTATGATACATTTTCATAAATGTGTAAGAACTATGTACTTTTATTAAGAATATCAAAAGTATAAAAACTGTTTTCCATTTGATATTTCAAAAATAGGACACATAAATTTTATTGAGAATTAAATGCGTAAAATATTTTCATGTGATGATGAGAGAAACATGCATGAAGAACACATGATGATTTTGTGTGTCATGATTGAGTTGAGTTGAAGAATTTTTTTAGTTAATCATTGAAGCATACAACTAGTATTTTATTGATATATCTGTAGTTATTCATTCCATTACAACAGTGAGTTGAATTGGAAGTGCTATCTTATAAAATCTAGGAGAGTATACTGAGATGACTATCATTCAATGTTGTTGATTATATTTTGTAGAAGTTGAAAAGTTTTAGTTGAAGTGCACAATAGAAGAATCGGTTTTTTCTTAGTTTCTAGATGAGGAAGATGAGTTTTGTGTTATAATGGTAGCCTATGTTCCTTGTGATATTTCTCATTGTGTTAAGTGTTTTGTTTGTAAACACTAGAGGAATGATGGTATAAAGAAAAATGGTGGGATGCCTGTATAATTTGGGACAAGATTCATACCTACCCACAATGGTTTCAGGATTATACCTAACCAACCCATTTGTAATTGTTGATTGATTATTAATGAAGAATCTATGTCTTGGATCATCTTTCACATAGTAAAGACATAGTCACCCACATCCAGGAAATACCCTATTAAAATTCCATTTGTCATGCTTTATTTACATTCTGTCTTACATGGGGTATATTTGTGTCTGTAAACAGGGAAAATCCATTCACTGCATCATGTTTATAGGTTTAAATTAAAATGATTAATAGAAAATAAAATAAAATTATTACAACCTAGGGTACACTGATTCACCCCACCCCCTAGTGTTCCGGTGTGATCCACTATGAACTTTAGTTGGAATTATTTTTCTCTTATAGTTTTACATTTACCTTTTCTCCGAATAATATATATATATATATATACACACACATATATGAGTTTATATATTTCTGGATAAATGACCAGACCAACCCTTGATTATTGGGTGATCAATGTTGTTGCACAATCATTCATTTTGGGTTCACTATTTTTTGGAAACACCTAATGGTTCTTGAATCAGTTATAGGCTACAAACCGTCTTTCTGAATGTGGGAAGTTATTGGAGCATTTTTTCTAATAACTCTTAGGAACTCACAATAGTTGAGAGGATGGGAGGTATGTTTCATTATACTCTATTGGGTATAAATATTTTATACTCCATGAATCTCTTAGATATTTAAGATTTATTTGATAATCCTTTAAAAAATCCACATTTGGGACTGGTAACCCCTTCTATATTAGTAATCAGTTATTAACATGTATTGATGGGAACAATCTTTATGTATCAAAGATTATCCATATTGTTTTTTTGTGATGGTTTTTTTAATCCCTATATGTTGGTTCTCTAGAATTTATCATCATCCCAGGAGGTGAGTATTTCATTGATGTTGGGATCATGCCCCTTCTGGGACTTCATATATATCCTTATGAAAGGAATCATAACCCGCATATTTTGGTGCCACTTAACCGGACATGTCATACCATTTAAGGACATGTGGAATGGACCTGACCATATAGTTTAACATCATGTGGTAATGACATATAGGTTAAAGGTTCCTTATATGGTTTGTGTGTGTATTATTCATGAGTGGCCCTGTCCGGTTGATCTTACCAAGAATGTGGCCCTAAAATATTTGATTAATGATGTTGGGTTTCAACCTTGGGGAGTCATCCATTAATATGGTAATTGAATACCATATAGTTCTATAGGGTTGAGACTTACACCAAAGGTTCAAGCACAGTGATGCTTCATTGGGATTTTAATCCATTAAAGTAATGTCTCATATGGGATATGGACCATTTAGAATATAGTAATATGGTATATGATTACACCTAAGGAGGAGACCAGCTAGAATAATTCTTATTATCCTTGGGACATGATTGACTCAAATCCCTAATACCATGCTTGTCATGCTCGATATGACAAACTAGAAATATCAAAGGATTTTTCATAATGAATTATTGGTTTCATATGAGACTTATAATCAAACTAAAGCTCATAAACGAATTTCCTTCTTCATATACTGATGGTTGATGGAACAATGGGTGGAAGGAATGAGGGATATGATGTCATGAATGATTTTCTAGGGTCTTAATCCTAAGGGATACCCATAGGAACTTATTTCCTGCTTGCTGATAGATGAGGAATGAGATATGGTTGGGTATCCAAGAAGAATATTTATGGAATTACACTAAGATTGATGTCCATATTTTGTATTCCTATGTGTTTCTAAATCCCATATTAGGGCTTAAGATTCAACTTATTTGAAAATATATGGTGTGGATGTTGCAGGATTTAGTTTGTGTTTCATGCATCATATGGGTGGTATGTTTTGTAATTTGAAACGTGAATATCACCCTCAATACCACCATGATTGGGGTACTCATTAGAAAGGTAATTATTGATTAGAGACATCATGATGACCCCATAACTTAGGGAGGCTAAGTGGAGAAATCCTTTACAAAGGGAATTCATTGATGAAAAGGGGAATGCTAGTGTTCCCTATACTCTGGTCATCTGAATATTGTGACTATTGGAGATTCCATAATAACATTATTCAAAAATGAGGGACTTGTGTAAAGGATGATGAAATTTTAGTAAAGATACTACCTTGGGTGAAGGGTTTCTATGTTGGGTTGGCCTGGGTGATGGGTCGCTAAGGTGGGTTGCCCAAGGTGATTGGTCTCTAAGGTGAGTTGTCTTGGCTGATGGGTCACTAAGCTAAGTTACCCTAGGATATGGGTCTCTTAGGTGGGTATCTCGGGGTGGTTGGTTGTTAAGGTGGGATACCCTAGTTAGTTTGTGTTTTTAAAGTGGGTATCATAGACCCAATTTTAATAGTACTTATTCACTACCATATCATGTATTCAGTTACTTATACATGATGTATTCATACCATAATAGGGTTGATATTTCTACATCTATTATTTACATGGTCATGTCCATAGATTATTATTCATATCAAAGGATGATAGTTGTTCCCTTCCTATAATGTGAATCTCGAGATACTATGAAATTAATCTAAAATATATGTACCATAACCTAGATATATGAGGCGGACTATACATAGATGATATATGAAAATTAGGTGTTTGGGGATCATGTTCATTGAGACTTCTTCTCATGAATTGTTTAATTGGTGATCTCAAGTAGATGAGATTATGTGGATTGATCCACCGATAAGAACAGTGCATGTTTTGGGTTTCATTGGTAGTCTCTATCTATGAACACATGTAATGGTATCCTAAAATGATATTATTAGCAATGTATACTATTTGATAGCATACTTTGATGCAAGATTAAAACTATTTCATTAATGTTGTAGCAATGTAGGTTTTGTTGGGTAAATCATTGGTGGTATAAAATTGATTAAATGTTCAATATAGAATTTGTTTCTCTGGAAAGTAAGTGGTATCTCATTTCTATTTGACCATGTTGGTAGTACCATAATTAAATATATGTCCATGGTAGAAAAACATAAGTATATCTAGTTAGGTCAACGAATAATAAATGAATAATGGATAATGACACAATGAGTATGACCTGTGTAATGAAATATTTCAATAAAAAAGATTTTATATTGCATGGAATCTGTTTTTTGGAAGGTTTTTTAATTTCTATTACTTTTCCATATATTTTTAGGGGACTTGATAGGTTGCTAGAGGCCACTCCTAGTCTATGAATATTATTCACTTATATTGAGATAAGGGCCTATAAGTTCACACACTTATCTTATTAAAAAGTATGTCATGTTCTGATGAATATGAGTTTAGACAAGGTGTGCCCCACCAGTGGGGTCTAAGTGTTGGAGTCAGTGATGTATAACCAACTTCTTAGTACATTATGATAAACATGTATTCATTGTATGGATATTAATTAACTCCTTATCACGTCATTATTTTTCTTCTATTTTACATATTATGTGATAATGCCTTAAGATTAGTTGTCACACTAAAAGGTCATAGTGGGTCCCTACTATGATGAGAACCCATATCTTCCATGAAACTATTCTTGAATATATTTTCTATATACGGATGACATCATTTCAAGGGAAACAAACAAGATATCAGTGGTGGAGACTCATAGGACATAGAGACACCTTCTCATGGTGTATGCCCTTGGAAATGTCTAGGAAGATATTTTAGGAATGAGACCTGCCAGTAGGAAATCTACATTTATATGTGTAATTGGATGTTACTATCTGTGGACATGTGGGTTTGTCCTTAGAAATTGACATTATTATTAATGGGTATTATGAATCTTGCACTTATATGTATTGGAAAAAACTGTGACGAAAAATTTTCGTTGTGAGGTATGATATATATGGTGCATCATGTGTAATAATGCATTTATGAGTAATGAGAGAATGGATTTTTCCCTTATATATAATAATAGAATTTAAGATCTAAGGGCCTTTTTTGGAAATGATATAGCCTAAATAAATCCATGGCCATGGTGTTCTATAGGATAGTTCAATTTACAAGAATTCAACGAATGGGAAATCAAGAACATGGGTTGATGGCACTGGCACGCAACCTACTTGATTAGAGAAATTGATACAAATGGATTATATTAAATGGAAAGAATTCATATGAGGTGACATGTCATTAAAACATTAACTTCTTTCTCTATGGGTGGCTTGGCTACTGTTAGATGCTAACATTGGAATTTATGCTTATGTGCCAAATGCCACTGTTAAAGAGGCTTAGAGGGTCACACACTAAGTGTATCCATTATCTTAGTTAAATAATATATTATTTATTATTTAACAAGTTTAATAAAAATTATTACCATTTATGGTTGAATAATTATTCATGGATGTTTGATCGAATTTATTTCGACACAAGTTATTCGAGAGATTATATTGTTGGAAGAATAATTAAAAAATATTTATTTTCTATTTAGTGAATATAATATTTATATATTTATTGGAAAATAATGCAGTGATATTTATTTAATTAATTAATAGTCATTATTCAAGGTTCATTAAATATGGTGGAGGCTTGGTGGACTGAGTTAAGGGTATGGTGAGAAATAATAATATTGTATATTATTTTATTAAATAGTATTTAATTATAGCTCTCAATTTAAGCATATGTTAGAAAATAATAGTGTTGTTGTTATTATTTGACATAGGGGTTTCTCTAGGATTAATAAAATAATTAAGGTGCATGTGCAAATTATTTATTATTACCCTAGTGAATTAAATTCATAGTTATATTATTCTCTTATTTTCCAAGTGCTAGCCATGGATCACCAATGGGGTTGTTCACAATGAATTTGAGGAAAGATCTCAATCCTTGAGAGTTCTACCCTCTCTAACAATGATCTCAAGAATGAAAGAGATCCTCCTCCACCAGATCAAGAAGAATGCTTTGGAAGCGGTTCTTAAGGGGATCGAAGGTGAACATCACAAGAATAAGAATCATCCATGCTAGCACCAGAAGACTCCTTTAGTGGAATCTAGAGATATGTGAAACACATGCAGATCACTACTAGAGGAGATCCACCTTTGATCTCTACAACACAACGATGATACACCTGCATCTATGGATGAATGCATCAATAAAGAACGAATCACTTTGGATGTAATTATTTTTTAATTAAAATAATTATAAAAAATATATTTTGATCCTATCTCTTGGTTCCAGGGGAAATTATTATTTGTATAAATACTTTATTGAATTCCATGGATACCAGCCTTCATCGTCTTATTGATCTCGAATTGATAATCAATTGAGGAAAAAATTAAAGTTGGGCACCGACCCTCCCATGCATCAGCTACGCTTAAAAACTTCCAGTGTTATCCGAAGGGAATATTATTGTTTATAATTATTTAAATATTATTTTGATGATTTATGAATTAATAATTTAGTTTTTCAATTCATGTTTAATCATTCTTTTTAATTTGAATGACGACATCTATTCTTCTTCTATGATTTCTCACAAATCTAATAGAAATGATTAATTTTTTTTATTAAAATTAAATCGAGGAACTCATCCAGAGGTGCCAAGGGTTTTGTCTAGGTAACGTAGCAGTACAAATCGTGTAGTCGTATTTACACACCATGTAGTTATGTTCATTGCATCAAGAATTATTCAGAAATTACAAAAGTTGTGTTCATTTATGACACACAGTGTAGTTAATTATTACACCACATGTTGACCATGAAAGACTAGCTCACAGACTGTTAGACTACACGTCGTGTGGCCCATTGGACATAGTGTGTAGTCCCTTTCGGGTCAAGGTCGTTTTATGTATCCAATAGATGGCATAGCTGACCGGTGGTCATGTAATGGGAAGGCGACACAGTGTGTGGCCCACTAGAGATGTTGTGTACTCCAAAATTTCCAAAGACTACCCAACATGTTGAATCCCTAGGTGTGTACTTCGGATATACGGTGAAGGTAGTACATAACTTTTAGATCAGATCTACACACCATGTACTTTACCAAATTTTGCAGAATTAAAACTTTAATATTTTCATAATTTTAAAATATTTATATAATGTATTAGTCATATTATAGGTTGTTACTCTATGTGTGTTAAATAATAACACGTAGTCAAAAAGTCATGTAATTCATGTAATCATCAATAAAGTTCATGTCATGAATGTACATGATAAGTGTTTTATGCCAAATGTCACAAGAGTAAAATAGTTTACCATCATAATACATGTTAGGTAGGTTTGGATTGGAATTCATTCGATTACCTCCAAGGCACATGTTATGTAAAAAAGATAATTTTAAATTAATTATAATTTGTTTTAAATTATAATGGATGAAAATCTCAAGGAAATTCATAAAAGTATTAAGATAAAAGGATTAATTAATTAAAGATAATAATTAATCAATTAGAGTAATATTTATCTTAAAAAAGAACAATTAAATAATTGAATTATAGTTTTATTAAATGAGTAATTCATTGCATGAATGTGGAAGATCATGATCTAGACTAGACGATTGTACGTGACTAGTTTATTTTTAATTTATTATTAAATTAAATTGTTGGCATGTGTGCCTTCACTCCTCATTAGTATGTAGGGAATGTGTTCCCATGGTTTCTTTTATGTAAACCCCCTTTTACCCCTCACTTACATGTGAATAAAAGAATATGTAATGGATGGAGATCCCAATCTAGTAGAGGCAATTCAAGTTAGGAGCTGAGGTGAAACCAATCCAAGGAGATACAAAGATGGATAGGTGGAAAGCTGTAAAAATGTACCTAATTGGTTCAAGGTGTTTCTCCCCTCAGTCAGTAGTTAGTTTATCAACCACTAGATAAACTAACAACTAGAACAAGCTCAGGATTATACCCATTATTTTATTTATGTCAGTTAGATGGTTATTAATTATGGATGTTTTGTTGATATCACATAATTAATGAATTAACAAGAATGCAATATGGAACTAAAATAAATTGTCTTATACGTAAATATTATCTAATACAAGGTTAATCACTTAAGATTATCCCAATTAATATTAACAAGAATGTAAAAAAGATAATTAATGGAAATTTATGCATAAAGGATAAAATCCCTCAATAAAATATTAAGTCGTTATAGCCTGTCATTACTCGGGTTATAATCAAACCATAGTTCAATGTGCTTGAGGAACCAAAGTTAGAGTGCTTTAAATTATCAGAGAATTCTAATTTGAGTTTTTTAGTTTACTTGACTTAGGTTACATCAAGGGTTGACATCCAAAACTATATGTGGTATAACTGAGAGTTAATTGTTGAGGAAATCCAAAATTAAGGATTTCAGGATTGGGAAGTCCACTAAACAGATCGATGAGATAAGAGTTAATGCAGTTTGAATTTAGAATGCCTACCTAAAACCTTTCAAATTTCTTGGCCAACAAATATTTGGGTAATGTCAAGGGAAATATGGATCCTTGATGCTAGAATGTCCACGAAATAGTATATTATGATGCCAATGGAGAGGGCTATTTTTGTCGATAAAATAGTGGGAGACTAATGAATATTTATTTATTTATTTGTCTTAATTTTATCAGATAAAGAAATAAAACTCTTTTCATTTTATTTGAAGAAACAACATTAAAAATGATATAAACCATATAATTGTGATCCATACATGAGAAGGAAAACTTTCTCACCGGAACTAATTTCCAGAAGTGTTAAAGGTGCCTTCAGGTCATCTTTCACCATGAAAAGAAAATATATGTGATGGAAAGAACTTTACCAGTTGTTCCTGGAAATGAGTTGAGTGATGAAGAGATATCTATGTACAAGAAACATCTGAACAATGCTACAAATTTTTAGTGCCTCATGATATCATCCATGACCAATGATCTCTTGAAGAAACATAATGAAATAGATGCTTATAGCATGATGTCTCACTTTTAGGATATCTATCAAGAGAAGGTGAGACAAGACTAGAATGAGCCCTCCAATCCTTTGTTCACCAAGAATCTTGGAGAGTCTATGCCAACTGGGCCACATTTAGTCAAGATTGTTGGGTATATTCAGTGTCTGGATATCTAAGGGATTAAATTCCTATAAGATTTGCATATAGATCTCATATTATCATCACTTCCCAATACCTTCTCTAGTTTTATTGTGAATTATAAAATGAACAGTTATGAGAAGATTCTATCAGAACATCTTATTTGATTCGTCAAGTGGATAAGGATATAGGGCATGAAAAACCCATAGTCCCTATGGTGAATAGGAAGTGGAAGGACCAGGTAAAGGGGCCTAATAATTATAAATAGTATAAATCTCTTGAGCACCATTCAACCAAGTAGAAGAAGATCCAAATAAAGGGCAAGGAAAAGGAGGTAGTATGCTTTGCATGTGGAAAGTCAGGCCACTGCATGTGGCAAGTCAGGCCACTGGAAGAGGAACTGCACTCAGAGGAAAGGGGAAGCCAAAGGTGACTTCATTATCAAGATTAGTATTTTCATTTCAACACATTGAGTATTAGATACGGTTTTCAGTGCTAGAATATGTATTCAAATGCAGGAACCATGTAGATTCTGTAAAATTTCTAGAGGAGAGGTGGATCAGTGAGATTCCAATGGTGCGAGGCTGGCTACTCTTTCAATTGGTGACTACCACCTCACATTGCCAACAAGAATGATTTTGTTTATACATGGCTATTATTATGTACCTATTGTTACCAAAAAACTAATTTATGTATCATTTTTGGATACACATGGGTTTATTTGCATGTTCAGAAATAAAAGTTGTTTCTTTTATAAGGAAAACATATGTCATGGTATAGAGAATTTATATAATAGTTTGTTTGTTTTAAATTATAAGAACCAATTGTTGGATATTGATAATGAATCAAGTTCACATGACCCATATAACACCCAGTTACAGCATCACCATCTCGATCATGTAAATAAGAAGTGTTTGACAAAGCTCTGTCAAGATGGTTATTTGGGCTCTTCTATGATAAAACAACTTGATAGATGTCACACTTGTTTACAAGGAAAAATGACCAAACCACCATTTGGTGGATAGGGTTAAAGGTCCATAGAGCTTCTATTATTTGTAAAAACTGATGTGTGTGGACCATATCTTGTAAAATCTAGAGGTGGATATTCTTACTTCATAACTTTTACTGATGACTTGAGTCGATGTGGCTATATTTACATGATGAGGTATAAGTCCGGTTCCTTTGAGAAATTCATAGAATTCAAGAATGAAGTAGATAATCAGCATGGTAAGAAGATAAAGAAGCTTCGATTGCATCAAGGTGAATAATATCTTAACCAAGAGTTCATCGACTTTCTGTGGGAGTTTGGGTTTTTATCTCAACTCACTCCATATTATACAGCATAGAGGAATGGTGTTAGTTAAAGGAGGAACCGTACATTATTTGGACATGTTAAGTTTGATGATGATTCATTCAGATCTTCTATTATCCTTTTGGATATATGCATTACAAACTGTGGCATACACATTAAACTGAGTACCAACTAAAGTGGAAAATGGAATTCCATTCGATCTATGGAGTGGAAAGAAACCCATTTTATTTCATACACTTATATAAGGATGTGAGGTGTTTGTTAAGGATTTCTCAGGAAACTAACTAGAACCCATGGGAACAAAGTGCATCTTTGTAGGGTATCTAAATAAAACAAAGTGATATTTTATATAGAACCCCTAAAAAAATAAAGTGATTGTTTCCAGACAAGCGCTCTTTCTTGAGAGAGAGCACATCCTTAAAAAGGATAGTGGGAGCAAGATTGACTTCGATGAAGTTGATGCTCAAGATACACATGATTTGGGATAGGAACAAGCTCCCCATGTCCCCATGGAAGAAGTAGTTCCTAAAACACAAGTACTACATAAGAGATCAAGGGACGTAAGTGAATCAAATAGATATGGTTTTCTAGTCATCAAGGATGGTGACTCATTATTGTTGGACTATGATGAACCAATCTCATACAAGGATGTAGTAGTGATATCAGAAGCTACAAGATGGCTAGAAGCTAAGTATTCTGAGAAATATTACTTGTATCAGACCAATTTTGAGTTTTGGTCGATGAGCCAGTTGATGTAATGTATGTTGGGTGTAAATGGGTATCTAAGAAGAAACTAGACATAGGAGTTAAAGTACCTATAATGTTAATCTAGTGGATAAAGTTTTTAATCAACATAAAGGGACTTACTACGATGAAACCTTTTCACTAGTTTCTATGTTTAAATCCATAAGAATAACACATTCCATAGCATATTACCCTGACTATGAGATTTGTATGATGGATTTCAAAACTGCATTCCTTAACAGGAACCTTCAGGACGATGTTTATATGACACAACCCAAATTGTTTGTGACATCAGGTGATTCAAAAAGGGTTTTCAAGTTTTATATGACCATTTATGGATTGAATAAAGCATCTTGGACAAGGAATATTCAATTTGGAGGAGCCATATGGGAATTTAGTTTCATTAAGAATGAATGTGAACCATGTGTTTACAAAATCCAAAAGGTTGGGGTAGAGCCCTTTATTAAGGAAAAAAGAAAATACCGAAAGTAGATGGATGGAATCATACAAGAATTCGTGCCCTCATTCCTAGAGAAACAAAATTAAATAATAAATCATACTCATGCTGATAGGAATTATCATAGTCACCATACCTATCAGAATCAAATTCAATAGGACCGTGAGACCTGGTAACAATAGTCGGCTATAGGTAGATGTAATCTTTCCTACGCCCCACTTTCCTGGGAGGAATCAGTTGAAAACCTGCAACATCCACAACAACATTTTTCCTTTTAGAAAATACCCGACTTTAGGATGATTTTTTGGGGGAACCATCCTCAATATCATCCCATCTTCCATGAATGCTCTGTGTTTCCCTTAATTTATTGATTTCCCGTTGAATCATTGAAAGATTCCCATTATCACTTATATTTTTTTGGACTTAAAATGTAGGATCAGATCCTGGTCTGAGGTCATCCTTAGTTGCTTATGTAACTATCATAAGGGTCATGTCGTCTGACCCATGGGTCTTCTGGGACAATTCCTTATCCAAAACTGATGAACCAGCTCTAACACGCACAATTCCTTTATCAAGAGTGGGTTTTCCATCACCAGACAAGACTACATTGGATTGTGTAGTTTTATTCCTCAATGTCATTCAACAAGAAGCTTCATGGTTTCCTTTTAAATAACAAAAGGAGCAAATAATATTCCTGTGACATTTATCTTTAGCAAGACCAATAAATTGACACTCTGGAAAGAAGTCAAGAAGTCTTTCATACTCCACTTTTAAAGGAATATCATAATCTAGTTCTGAAAAAACAACATTATAGATCAAGAAAGAGCTCAAATCAACCTCCATCAGTATACTAGCATAATGACCAAATTTGGAAATTTCAGTATTCCTATCCATTTTGATCAGAATTATCATAACAGAGGCAATATTGAATAAGATTTTTGCATGCCACAAAATCTAATTAAAGACAATAAGTATGATCCAGACTTGAAAACTAGTTTTTTTTATAGAAAAAGGATTAAATCGAAAATCCCACTTCTGAAACACAACAACATGCATGAGGATCGTAATGATATAGTGGTGTTAAAAACATGAATAATAAAAAATTGGTTTATAAAATCTCTATATCATTGAACCCTTATTTATTCATATCTAGAAAAAATTTTATATATCAAAATTAATAAATTTTATCATGCCTTGGGAAAAAGATACATATGAAAGGGTCATATTATATGATCATTAAGTATAAAATTGGGAGATATAAATGACTTCATAAGCATATCATGACAATCAGGTAATAATAAAATGAACATAACATTTTCAAATTTATACCCTATATATTAAATATCATAATCTTGAGTTATAGAATAAATCATGGTAGATCATTATACATGAATCATAAAACATCACGAGCCATGAGGGAATAACATTGTTAGAAAAACCATGACCCAGAGGGATACATATCCAACAAGAAAAACCCCATATATAGACCAACTTCTGAATTAAGTTATCAAACTTCCAAGACATTCCTCTAGTGGGAAGCACAAGCGTAGCGATTATGGGGTATTCACAAATTTTAAATCTATCAACAATCGTTGCTCAGTTAGCAGTCACTAGTGAAGTGTCATATATCTTGATTGTTCGCTCCAGTGAGACATTCTTTACCTATGAAAAATACCGCTGATTGAGACTAATAGATTGAGACTTACTAGTATTCAAATTTCCGGATTTCATTTCTTTAGGTAAAAAATCAGATGAGTGCATCACCACATCTCCAACAGCTACTACACCAAGAGGAGAGTCATCAAAGAAAGATGGTTTCTCATGCTATGATTTCCCTATAGGAATATCGATCAATTTTCCATCCACTGAAGCACACTCTATAGTCATACACGTTCCATCCACACCGATCAAAACTGGTGAAGGATGTGTGCCACCCACACCAATATCTGTCGTTGTAGTAGTCACACCAGCTGCCTTTGAGCAATAGACAATGTTTGTTCTAGTAAGCATCTCAGGCACCACAGTAGGACAAGTTACACCACCTACACCACCCACATCAACCTTAAACACCGTAGATCTTCTCACTCAGCATGCTCTGCTTACACCACCCACACTAGTATCTGCCGAAATAAATCTTCCCGCATGACTCGCTCTATCCACATCAATTAACACTGTCCTTCTCGGACCATAAATGATCACCACCGTATCTCCACCATCACCGGTCACCAAAGCCATAATCACACGAAACATCACCATCGTAGATCTTCCATCCACACCCGTCTCCACTGCCATGGATCTACGATTCACATTTGATCCTAGAAACACCATTTCGATTGCCCTACAAGAATTGAAATCCCTGCTTATGCCATATCGGTAACCATCAAGTCGTTAAGGACTGGTTGAACAAATTCTTCTTCATGGAGGAATTAGGAAAAACAACCTACATTCTATAGATCAAGATCATTCAAGATAGATCTAAGAGGCTATTTGGACAAAATCAAAGTACATATATTGACCAAATACTGAATATATTTAGTATGGAACAACCCAAGATGGTATTGGTTCTAGTGTAACATGGTTTACATATTTCTAAGAAAAATTTTCCTCATACACAACAGAATGAGAAAGATCACATACACTTCAGTGATAGGATCTATCATATATGTCTTGTTATGCTATAGGCTTGATGTCCCCTATTCAACGAGCATAGTAGGAAGATGTCAAGAAGATCCAAGATAATAGCATTGGAAAACTATTAAGACTATCCTTAAGTATCTTAGAATAACTAAGGATATATTCTCGGTGTATGAAGGAGACTGGGATATTTTCAAAAGAGGGTATGCTAATGCTGGTTTTCAGATAGATCTGAATGATCTGAAGTCACAATCTGGATATGTTTTCTATCTCAATGGAAGAGCTGTGAGCTAGAAGAGTTCAAAGAAGCCGGTTTCTAATGATTCTACAATGAATTCTGCGTATATAGCATACTCTAATGCAGCCAACAAATTTATATAGATTTGGAACTTTTTCCAGGAGCATTATGTGGTACCTAGACGTAAATAACCTATCACATTAAATTTTGATAATATTTTTGAGATGGATCTTGAAAAAGAGTCAAGGTCACATCAACGGACAAAGAACATACTCTATAAGTATCACCTCTTGAGAGATTTTTTTCAAAGGGGT
Organism: Viscum album; assembly: GCA_963277665.1. Classification (NCBI taxonomy): domain Eukaryota; kingdom Viridiplantae; phylum Streptophyta; class Magnoliopsida; order Santalales; family Viscaceae; genus Viscum; species Viscum album. Next base: position 115,810,093 of record OY728154.1, read on the forward strand.
GAATTTTCAGTGAGCAGAGTATCCCCAAAAGAGAACATGTTATACCCCTTGACTAATGGCCTATATCTACATAAGCATGAATATCCTGTGAGAGTTAGCAGACCGAAGATTGTTAGCAGTTGGCTCTAGAGAAAGTGGGAGTCTGTTGGAGTTGGTTCCCTAGAACCAACTTCTTTTTACTTTTTTATAAACATATATTCATTGGCTGGATATTAATAAACTCCTTATCACATCATGAATTTTATTTAGCATGACATTGTATGTGATAATTTCCTAAGAGTATCTATCGTACTAAAAGGTCATAGCAGATCCCTGTTATGATGTTAGCCCAAAAGTGCCATGACATTATTCCTGAATATATATTTTATATCCAAATGACATCATTTGAAGAGACACCAATGATACATTCTATCAAGGGTGGTGTCACATAGGTATTTGAGGTACCTTTTCTAGGTGTATACCCTTGGAAATGTATATGATGATATTATGAGAATGACACCGGCCAGTAGGAAATCCAAATTTATATGTTTCATTAGATGTTCCTATCAGAGAACATGTGTATTGGTCCTATGACTTTAAAATAATTATTAATGGTTATTATGACTCGTAGACATAGATGTATTGGTGAAAACTGTGAACACATATGTTCACGGTGAGCTATGATATATTGAGTGCATCATGAGTAATATGACATTAATGAATAATGCGATAATGGATTTGTCCCTTCTATTCCATAACATATTTTGATATATTAGGACCTTTTATGGAAATGATATATCCTAAATAAATCCATAGAAATGGTATTCTATAGGCAAGTTCAATTTATAGGAAGCCAAAGAATGAGAAATAAAACACAGGGGTTGATAGAACATTCATGCAACCCGCTTGATTGGAGATATCAAGAGAAAGGGATTATATTACATAGTAAGTGTTCATATGAGGTGACATATCATTGCGGCGTTAAATTATTTTTGTAGGGGTGTCTTGGCATGTTTCTAGATGCTAACCTTGGACTCTAGGTTTCTCCACCTAATGCCACTGATAAAGAGGCCTAGAGAGCCACACACTAAGTGAATTCGGTATCTCTGTTAAATAATATATTATTTATTATTTAACAAGTTGAATAAATATTATTCTTAGTTGTGGTTTAATAATTATTCATGGATGTATGATCGCATTTGTTCATACACTCGTTAAATGAGAGAATACGTTGGGGTAAAAATAATTAAAAAATATTTATTTTCTATTTAGTGAATATAATATTTATATATTTATTAGAGAATAATGCATTGATATTTATTTAATAAATAAATAATCATTATTAAAGGTTCAATAAATATGGAGGAGGATTGTAAGACTGAGTTAAGGGTCCTATGAGAAATAGTAATATTGAACTTTATTTTATTAAATAATAATTAATTATATCTCGCATGTTAAGTTCATGTTATAAAATAATAATTTTGATGCTATTATTTGACATATGGGTTTCTCTAGGATAAATAAAAAAGTAAGGTACTTGTGAAAAATATTTATTATTACCCTAGTGAATTAAATGTCGGGCTATATTACTCTCTTATTAGTCAAGGGATAGCCAAGAAATGCAAATGGGGTTGTGCCAAAAGAGTTGGAGAAATGCTCTCAAGACTAGAGAGTTATACCCTCCCCAATAATGTAGTCATGAATGAGAGAGTTCTTCATCCACTGTATCAAGGAGAATTCTTTGGAAGCTGTTCTCAAGGTGATCGATGTAATACATCACAAGCACATGGATCTTATATACTATCACCCGAAGACTCATTCGGTGATGTATGGCAATACTTGGAACACATTTGGATCATTTATAGAATAGATATACCCTTGGTCTCTACAATTCAATGATGGTACACATATAGATCTCTGGAAGAACAGTTCATCAAAGAAAGAATCACCTTCGAGGTAATTATTATATAATTAAATTAATTATAAACAAAATATGTTGATCCTCTATCTTGGTTCTTGGGGAAATTATTCTTTTTCTAAATCATTGATTCAATTACGTGGATAATAGTGCTCATCATCTTATTGCTCCTAGATTGACCATCAATTATGGAAAAAATTAAAGCTGGTCACTAACCCTCCCACACTTCTGCTACATCGGGAACCTTCACTGAGGATGCTTGAGAATATACGATAACCATGTAATAAATAAATTCATATTATTCAAGCTTTGAATAATTGCTACTGAATTTATTAATTAAAATTATTAACATGATATTAAGTAAATACATGGGAAAATACATAACAAAAAAATATTATTTTAATATACTAGTTCCATTTAATATTTACCTGAATGATAAGTCGAGATAATAGATTTATTTTACAAAATAATATATTTAGTATATTATAACAAAGTAATACAAATATAAAGGATGTTTATGATATTGTTAATTGTTTATAACACATTATTTATGGATTATTCAGTATGAAATAAATATTCATGGGTTGAGGATCCATTTCCGGGTATTTTGTACCTTACTATAAAATTTATTATTCACTACATGATTGTTGGGATCCTATCTCTCAAATATAACACTTCCAAAAAAGATAAGTTGATGATTCAAGTAACCGATCTATGTTATCCTTCAATGATTGAAGGATCCTCACTGTGATGATCATCAAGACATTGAAGCCATCAAAATATATTTTCAATAGTATCTATGTTTGGATCAATGAAGTTATCATAGACATTAATGATAATGATCTACTGGGATCCGACTTTGGTTCCTTTAAACAATAGTCATCAGAGACAAATGATTGTCAAACTCATCATTAAATATAATGTGGTGATATTTCAGTTTAATTTCCATTCTTAAATTCTTCACATGGAATGGCATGAATGCTTTATTTATTATAATAATGAAGAGGAAACAATGAAAAATTATAATTCACTTACCCAAATACATTGGTTGTGTGGCCCAGTACCTTTAACCTATATCATGGGGAGGGAATAAAATTTTAATCCAATTAAAATTAAATTTTATTTACATTAGTATATTTCATCATTGTGAACCCAATGACTCAGATAGTGATAAGATCCAATATAAGATGACTAAGGTATGGTCATCTCAATTCCCTGCCATTGGAATCCTCTCACACCAGCTCACTTCCCCCTTCCATGTCGATTCCCACTGAGAGTTAGTCTCCTGATAACACTAGAACAACTGTGGGGATCCTTCCAATAAACCTCATCTGACCTCCTACTTGTCGTCCACAGCGACAACTCCCTTTCCACCTGACCTCCTCCCTTGCACCCTCATGCCCCTTCCTAGGATACTCATCACTGAATTATGTTCCACCATCACTCTCTGCACTCTCACCATCATCTATTCCACATACACCTACCCTGGGAATCACATCCCATTTGTCTATCCATCCATAGCCTCCCTCTCTGACCAGCCCTCCTAGTCATTCAGCCTCCCCCAGAGACAGTTGTTGCCAAGCACTATATATATCGGCCAACACGTGGCCAAGATGGGTCGGTCCGACCAAATATGGTGTGTTTTGGAGTTTAACTGAACCTCCCATATCATTTTATTGAAGAATATCCCTAGAACCCATTATATGGGTCTTCCAGGTTTGTGGAAGCCTATTATAAAATTTAAAACCTTCAAAAAATAATTTAAAAGTTTGACAATCAAAATTAAATTTATTGGGACTGACTGATAAATATTAACATGAATAAAATACGTAGAAATTTTTTATTTCATTTAATTCCATCAATACATATTTATCGAAAATTTAATTTCTATTCAATAATTAATTTATTTTTTGAGTGATGATGAGTGATGCCCATAAAATATATGTTTGATTATTTATTTTTTAATTAATTACTACTTGCGGTTGATGTTTGTATTATTTAATTAATTAATTTGATGATTTTTACATCATCAATCATCCTCATTTTATGTATAAGGGTCTTCAGGTACATGAGAGTATTATTGCATGTGTATTACACTTTACTGAAACCCCATAACTAGTGTGCAAGTATTTTTGTATTATGATGATGGTGAATAAAGACATGGACACAGTAAAATCTTCTAATGATACATGGATACATTATGTTGGGGTGCGATCAGTGATACTATTCAGACATTAGTAAGGTATTTTAACCCTATGGTCTTAGTGGATCCATTTATTCTAAATAGATCAACTAGTAATAAACTCTCATGATCAGTCGTTTTTCTGTTTAATTTGTGTATCAATTATTATTGTTTAGTGAAAACTCAAGTGAGAATATTTAGATAAATTAACAAAAAATAAAATACCAAGATTTAAAATTGAACAAAAGCGGTGATGAATGTTTTTATTTAATTTATTATCAGGTTTTGAGTGAGATCACATCATATGTACATATTTAATAGAAAATTATTTATTTGTCATGAAATAAGTTAAAAACACTCAAAGAAATATTGAGTCAGAACGCCATCCATCATTTGAATGTGAAAAAAATAGATGTACATGGTGATCTTCTTTAATAGTTGAGGGTTCCTCCTACTACTGGGGATATCTTATTGAATAATTTGGTCGACTTAAATAAAGATTGCATCAAATAAGTATTCATAGCTAGCTTGTTGCATTTTTAAAATAAATGCATTGAGTAAATCAAGTTTATGATTTCTAGAAGTCACGACTACAAAATCGGCATTTAAGTGCATTGATATTTATCATCACTACAAAATACGCTGATAAATAGTATCTTTACCATCTCTAATGAAAGCACTAATAAATGTAATCTTTATCAGTGCTTTATTTTTAGTAACAGTAAATGGTACCCTTTATCCGCAATTTATTTTGAGTGTTGATAAAAGTCCAAATAAATAAAATAAATTTATTAAATAAATAAAAACAAAAAATGAGTTTATTAAAAAAGTATTAAAAATTTTATTAAAAAAATAATTATTGATAAAAATGATTTAATTGATTATACATGATCAAATATTTAAAAATTTATTAATTAGATAATTATGATAATTAATGTTAATAAATTATGTATATTAATGTATATAAATATGATTTATATATTACAAAATACTTACGAACTTTACATTAAATATTCACATATTTAGTGAATAATGGTTTATAATTAAAAACTAATATGAATTAAAATTACTCACTAATTGCACATTGTAATGGACAAATAATTGAATTTCATTTTGTTTTTCAATTTATCATAGATCAAATGTGAGTTATGTTGATTTCAAATATAATTAATTAATTAATTTTTATATAAAATGCACACACATAAAACTTATCCTTTTTTTCAATACCGTTAAAGTGTACTTATTTTTAATTTATTCAGTTTCACCCATTTTTAAGATATATGCATGCATGTAGTTAAAATTAGATATAAATATTATTTTTTAAAAAATATTTCTATAATTATAAACAAATAATTATAAAATTATAGTAAATATATTTGAAAAAATACATTCACTATATTTATATTTTTATATATTTATTAAGTATATATATATATATTCAAAAGAAATCATATAAAATTATTATTATACATCCTTTATCCACACATAAGTAATGAGAACTGATAAAGGTAGGTATTAAATAGTGATTTCTTCACGCGTATAAAGATGTGGCTTTATCATCGTTTTAAAAGCCCAAATAAAATCAATATTTATTAGTGCTAAAACATCAGCACGGATAATAATTGATTTTATCAACAATTTTTTAGCACTAATAAAGACCTGCCTTTATCAGTGCTAAAAAATAAATGATAAATTTTCTTTTTATCAGCACTTATTACTTAAGCGATGATAAAATGGGTCTTTATTAGTGCTTATTTGTAAACGGTGATAAAACTGTCCAATCTATTTAGGAAACCCTAACCATTTTCAAACCCCTCGCGATATCAAAAGCTTTATGTGCAGGCCACCCACTGCTGGCACTCCCCCTTAGTGAATCAAAGCTTGAATCACACCATTTTACTACCTCTGGTTGCTAAAACATCATCTTACATCTAGTGTTTGGTTGCAGTTAGGGTTTTTGAAGCAGATTTTCTTCAACCTAGTGAGGCAGGCCTTTTGATTTTCTTTGTGTATTTTTTGTTTCATTGTTGATTTCTTGTTCGATGATGTCATGAGTTATTTGTGGTCCAATTTTTGTATACTATTTTTCTTTTAGATTATGTATAGAACTATTTGTTTATGATTTTTTGTTTCATTGACTACCTATTTTCATATCCTATTTTTGTATTTTTTTAATTGTTGTTTTGAATAAATATTTTCGCTATCTACATCTATACCCCATCTGGCACCACAAGATTATTTTTTTTGTTTTGAAATATTAGAGAATCACATCTAGTCCTCTGATAAACTAATTAAATAAATATTTATTCCACTTTATAAACAATGGAGGTTTTGTATATAAAAACCTTAAATGAATGAGCAAATTGATTTGGAAAACCAATTCTCTGTCTCTTGATGGTATGAAGCTACAACATAATCTGATTTTATGCAATTCATGTAAGTTAATTTATTTATTTAAAAAAAATTAATATTATTGTGTAAGTATTTTTATGTAAAAATGTATTTTCTGAGAATTGTGTAGTTTTATTTGAAGAGAAAACACCGTAAGGGTGAACCCATATCTATTTATTTTCAATGGATCTCTATTTTCAAAATTAGTATGGGGTTAAATTTATTTTACTATGTTGAGACAATCTGCTATAAGGGTTTCATAGATTTTTATCAGTTTAAATTTATTATATATATATATATACACACACAACAGTTCATGGAGGGGAGAAATATAACTAAAATCATATCTACATCAATATGGAATAACTCAGAGAGACTCAAACCCGAGACCTCGTTGAGACCCTACAGAGCCGCTACCAACTGAGTTGGACCCTAGGGAATATATATATATATATATATATATATATATATATATATCATTCAATCTGTTTATATTCATTTTCAAAACTTATAATGTTAGAGCGGTTTTATAATTATTTATTCACAAATTATGGTTCTGGATTTCCAAACAAGTATGAGAATATATTTATTTCATTAAAAATTATGTTTAAATTTTCATTTGTTTGTAATTATGTGTATTTTATAATCCATGTTATATATATGTGTGTCTCTGTGTGTGTGTTTGTTTAAATGTGTATGGGGTAGGCATTGCAAGGTTTGGTGTGTTTTTCTCACTTGTTTGTAATATATCTTGTTTATTTTTATTATTTATTAATGAAAATTTATTTATGGACCTCCCTAAAATCTAAAAAATGGATCAATGTGTATTAGATGGCCTCCCTATAATCTTTTAGATGGCTAGATATGATGTGACAACATCCCAAGAATCCTTGGGATGGGTCGATGTGGTGATATGACATCCCAATATTCTTGAGATGTTTTCAAGAATTTGATATACCATTATTTTTAAATGTAATATTTTCTTAGGTTTCTACATCACTTATTTCAAAAAATATAATGGAATTTATCAAATTATATATATTTAAAATTTTTGTAAAATTTTTGCTTGAAACTCATCCCCCATCTCTTTTATAGACAACTGCCATCATCACAACCTTCATCTCCCATATAACTATTATTGAAATTTGTTTCTTGAAACTGACCCCCATATCTTTTATGTTCCTTGTACTACTATGAGAAATAGTCATCCTAAGGATGACTACTTCTTAGAGTATTTCAAGAAACATGGATGCATGTTCACAAGAGATGAAGGATGTGTCAAACAACAAAATGCAATGATAAATGTTTTGGGAGATGAGGTGATGGGGTTGAATTGTATATAACTTTCACCTTTTAATGAATTCATAGGATAACACCTTCCACATTAGAGTAATTTTTGTCTTAAATACAATTACCCATTTTCTTCAACGTTCCGAAATTCTTTGAATCAACAAAATGTTGAATTTCTTTTATTAGAATTGTCTATAAATTTATCCTTTGATAATAAATATATTAAGTGTGTTTATTTATATATTGAAAAAAATTAAACATTTATTAACCCAATAGGATGGATATAAATTGAAAATGGATGCATGCTAATCATTTGACAAATGAGTGTGATGATGGAGTTAAAGAGTTCATCATGTTTTCAGGGCCATGCAGACGACCTTTCTAAAATCATTTATATATGTTTAGGTTGTTGTTATGGAAGATAAATTAGCCTAGAAGAGTGGGATGAACATTTTATGTGTCACAGAATAGATAGAATCTATAAATTTTGGAATAAAAATTGAAAAAAACTAAATCTATACACTGATTTGGATGATACCATGGTTAATGATTCATTTGATATGGATGACTTCGTAAATTAAGATAAAGACCACATGGAAGAAATGATAATTGAAATTGAATATAACCTTCATGATTGTCCAAAGTTGTTTGAGGAATTAAGTAGGTATTTTGAGAATCCATTATATACGAGTTGTACTAAATACACGACATTGTCAGCTGTATTGAAGTTATATAATTTGAAAGATGGTAGTGGATGGAGTGACACCAGCTTGACAGAACTACTTGGTCACCTGAATGATATACTATAAGAAGGAAATGAACTACCATGCTGAAAATATGATGTTAAATGAATGTTACATGCAATGGAAATGATCTCTAAAAAATACATACTTTTCCAAATGATTTCATATTGTTTCACAAGGATTATCAATCAATAATAAAATGCCCTAGGTGTGGCATAGATTGATACAAGAAAAATGAATCAAGTCCATTAAAATTTCTATGGTAATTTCCTATCATTTTGTTGTTTAAAAGACTTTGTGGGTTTTAAGAAACCAAAATACAATTAACATGGAATATGGATACATTAATTAAATATCAGAACCCACATCATCCAATAGATTCCCCTCAGTGGAATAAAATTAATTACGAGTTTCCTGAATTTGGAAATGAGTCGAGAAAATTTCATCTTGTGTTATCTATAGATTGAATAAATATGTTTGGAGTACAAATTAGTACTCACATTACATGGCCCATCATGTTGGTAAATTATAAATTTCCTCCATGGATACACATAAAGTGAAAATATATTATATTTTCTTTGTTAATATCTGGTCCAAATAATCTTGGTAATGATATTGATTTCTATTTTGCTCCATTTATTGAAGAACAGAAATTAATGTGGGATACACGTGTTAAAATGTATGATGCTCATAGAAGTGATGAATTTGCATTTAGGACCATGTTTTATGAAACGATAAATGAATTCCCATCTTATGTAAATTTATCATGCTATAGCATTAAAGTAATTTTTGGGTGTCCCAATTTTTAAAAAACTCACATACTCTATTTAGTTGAATGATTCCTTGAAGACGGTGTTTTTTGGACATCAGAAAATTTTACCTCAATGAAATAAATACCAATCCTGGATGACAACATTAAATGGGAATATCAAAAAATGTACAAAACTATCTCCAATAATGGGAGATCAACTGTACCATAATGTAAAAACTATTGATGTTATTTTTAATAAACAATTGTAAAAAGCCTTACAAAATCATGTTGGAAGAAGAGATCAATTTTATTTGAATTACCATATTGGAAATGATTGTATGTCAGACATTTTCTTGATTTCATGCATGTAGAAAAAAACATATTTGATAGTGTTATTGGAATGCTAATAAATGTTCCTGAAAAAATGAAAGATGGAATCAAGGCTATATTGGAATTAATTTAAATGGGGATAAGGGTAGAGTTGGCACTAGTGGAGGGTAAAAGGTGGATTTTTCTTCCTCCATCAACTTTAACTTTATCTAGATAGGACAAATTTCAATTTTTCCATTTCCTTACTAGTATAAATGTTCCACAAGGTTATTCATAAAATATCTAGAATGTCATGTCAATGACTAATTTGTAGTTACAAGGACTAAAATCACACACATCTCATGTTCTGATTCAAGATATAATGACTATTTCTTTCTCTTTCATTCTAACTCAAAATGTAATACATACATTATGTAACACCCCTAGCTTCCATGGTACACTTCTCACAGAATAATACAGTATCGTGTGTTTTACGTAACTTCAAGTTCCAACACACACCACAACTAATAAAACTAGCTGTTGTGAATAGTAATACCCAATTTTTGAAATTTTATTCATTTTATCTTTATAAATGGACTTCATTTTTGGATTCAGAATATCGAAATTATCCTAGTGTGAAATTTTGGTACTTTTCGAATAACATTCATATTTTGATGAATAGTGAAAATTACTAAATTTTTTATTAAAAACAACTTTTTTAATCAAAATAATTAATAGTGATAAATTATTCATTTGAGTGGTTTAAAAGTATATTTAGAATATAGTTTTACCATTTAGTACAATGTTGGTCATTGGACATGATTTCACATTTAAACCAGACATAAACAGGTGTCAATCTTTAGAAAGTTATTATCTCTTAAAAACACGCTTTTTGTTTTGACAGCGATAATTTATTTTAAATTAATTTATGCCACTTCTGTGTTTTGAATTTGGATAAATGGACTCCATATTTGGAATCAGGATGTCTAAATTTTGTAGATAGATAACTCTTATTTTTAGACATTTTGAATAATTACTTCGGTAAATATTTTATTTACCATGGTTAAAGGGTAAATCCAGTAAATAAGGGTAAACAAAAATATTATAATAATATTAATTTACCCTAAAACGTGTCATAACCTTATTGGTTGATACATTTCCGACCATTTTCATCTTTGTGTTGACTTTGGGACCCCATGGATCCACTTGTAAGTGATAAGGACACTTTATATTAAATAAGTTAAAATAAATACAAAAATGACATAATCATATATCTTTTAGAAAAACAATTTTTACATAGGGTTATATCTGTTGGATTTTAGACTATAAATATTCATTATAATGTTAAAAATATTTCCTACATAATGGTATTTTATTTATAATTTTTAGACATATAATAATTAAATTTATTTATGACACAATAATGATGCAGTATTTTTCTTATTAATGAAAGAATAAAATAATTGATATTATAAATATCAAAATTAATGTAATTTGAATCTGTTAATGAATTAAACTAATTTTATAGGTTAATATTGCATATTATTACTGGTTATATTAATTTGGTTCGAAGTAAAAATGCTGTTGTAAATTTATCAAAAACAAAATACCCAATAGTGTCAAAATTGATATAAAAGAGTTTTTAAAACAAATATTATATTATTAATTGATATTCAATTCTAAAAAATCTAAGTCTAGTCCAAGAGACTTATATAATGATAGGTTTATCATTAATGGACCACTTGGGGGGTCTCTCGGATGTATATAGTAAGATTATTAACTATATAATATAAAAATACAAAAGACATGGTAAATGTCAAACTAATTAACTGAGAGTTAAAACTAAAAGATAAGGTTAATATAATGACCAAAACCTGTCTAAAACCTATTTTATGCATTGTTTTAGACCTATACCCACATTAAAAGTTAAATAATCCACTTTTGAGGCATTAGAAACCTAATATTAATTTATTATAAAATAATATTTCTAGTTTTTCCTAAGGTGCCCCTCACCCCTCTTATAAAAGGGAACTCCCCCTTCTCACTAATTCACACATTAAAAGACTTTTGGCTCGGCCAACCCCTGCCCAAATATTCTCTCCACTTCCCTCAATTCAACCTAGAGGCCATAGTTGGATCATAAAGCCAACCTAAGGAGCCCTTTTGATCAAATCAAAAGGAAGAACCCGAAGAAGAGGTAATGATTTCACCACCCTCTTTCAAGTTCCTTTCTTCTTCCACTTCTTCTTTCATTGTTATTTCCATTCTAAAATAATAACTACAATATCTTCTATATACTATGATGTTATTATAAATATGCTACAACCATCTTCAGTATTCTATCCATCCTTTGTATGACATGTCACCATACGTGCGTACGTACGACCTACCGTCTCCACGTCGTGGTATAATTGTTATTCAATATATTATTATTTGAATGGGTATAATAATGATGTTTAATTCATGTAAATAATAAATATAACATGATAATTATTATTTATATATGATATACCATCCAATTATATATTATTTTAATATCAAAATAATGATATTGTCGCTCGTGCGTACGTACGGATTACCATCTCCACGAACGCAATGAGATTCATTCCCCAACATATCCATTCAAGAATAAATTTCATTTGATGAATAAAAATAATTTTTAGAGACATGATATCATTCTGGATATGAATAAGATACATCCGATCCATAACAAATACAGCTCGCATAACAAATAATATAAAGGAAAATGAATCCGTTAACACACGAAACGACGATAATACTAAGATATTATTAACAAATCAATGTTAAAGGATCATATATGATATCATATTAATGTAAATGATTATTGTATAATTCAATAACAATTATTTCACCATTATACATGAGGTTAACCTACCTTAGACCAAGTAAAAAGTACAAAGTAAGGGGTTTCTTATCTCACTTTTAATTCCGTGATATTTCCATTGTTCACCACATATTTATTGCATGTGGTGTGTGTACTGCCCATGATTGTATTCATTGTGTAATATAATTTAATTTATGGGTATTTACATCATCATTTTATGCTCTTTATTTCATGGGTGTATGTTTCGTAAGTTACCCAATCAATAAGGGAATTTGAAATTTCATTTTCCACTCATTCAGCTTTATGCATACTTCATTGATTATTTTACTCCAAGATTATGTGTGGAATCGCTATTTATTTGCTTATGTCATAATTTCCACTCCCCTTTATATGGATATACTTTTGATACACATAATCACTCCATTGATAAATTCTCAAGTCATCGGTATGAACTTGATAAGAGTAATTTTTACTCAATCTCCATTTGTTGAGTTAAACATCCAATTCATTGGTGTTGTTTTTACAAGAATATGTGTGAATTTCCTTTGATTATTTTACCCTGAATATCCAATAATATTGAGTGTATTAATATTTTTCACACATAATTATGTTGTTGATTTATCCTTAACCTAAGGATATGACCTTTATGAGAGATTTCATCTCAATTTACATTCCATTGAGACTTCTTTATTGTTATGCACCAAATCAATTTTATTTGGTTTATATAATATAATTTGACATAGTATATCATGAATCCCTTTATTATCATGATATTAAAAAGTTTTTATTACCTCAATTATTTGTATTCAAGTGTCTCTCTATTGGTTAGGAACTCCAAATAAAATATCATTTTAAAATGTTTTGATGATTTATTATTCTAAATATTTTTAATTAATATCCATGTTGTAAAAATGGTTTTAAGGATTTATTTATATGGACATTAAAGTTTTCAAATAAAAATTACTTTTAAAAGTTTAAAAGTTGTATGGGAAACTTTGATTCAAAAATCTATTTTAAATGGATTATTGACAAATAGTGTGACTTTTAAATGTTTATAAGAAAAAGGGGGATATTTCTCTCAATAGTTTGATGATTATTTTAATCTATGTCAATATCCTTCATTATTCTCGATTGAGGTTAATCTGATACAATAAAATCTTCCATATTGTATCGAATGAGTTATGTTTGACTGTGGATGTGCTATTTTTATACCATTCATGGTTTGTGGTTAAATTATTGACATTTCGTAAGCCAGTTTTAATATGAATGTTTATGTTATGTTTCAAAAATTTCATATGAGGAATGAATTGGACTTAGTAGGTGATGGGTGGAGCTTGCTATAGCTCCTCGATGCATCGGTAGGTCTCATGAGACAAACTAGTGTCTTGGCACGAGGCCCTGACAAAATCTTATTTGTAGTCTTGGCACGAGACCTTGGCTACATGGTTATGATAGTCTTTCATTATGCATTCCATCATTATGAAAGTGGTTATTGATATTTCATGTGATTATTCGATTAGTAGAATATCCATGTGAATAAAAAATGTCATTATTTCATTTTATCTTTTCCATATTATGCTGAAGTTCTAGTTTAAAAGGATTTTGTTTTAGTTATACATTGGCTTAAGTGTTTATGCTTATCTATGAAAGCTTCTGCTATATTGTTATCCTTACTAAGAATCTGAGCTCACCCCTTTCAATGTTTTATTTTTCCTAGGATTTTGAAGAAGTAATTTATGATTGACCTGCAGGGATAGTATGAGTGGTCTACACTTGTCGTTGGTTGAAGTTTTATGCGTCCCAAATTAATTACCCGTTCTTAAAACGTTATTATAGCATAAGTTCGGGTTTGATCCAAAGGGAACCATGGAATGCATGAATTTAATTGAGTTAATACTTAATTAGGTGAAGTATGCAAAGTTTAGAAACGATTGGGTTGATTTTTGGGTTTTGATTTAAACTAAACTGATTTACTTTGAAGAATGGATATAGTTTGAAGGAAAACAACGAGTAAATTTAAAAAGTTATTAGAAATGGAAAGAAAAGACGTGTCGGGTCTGTGGTGAATAAGAAGTTCTTATGCAGATTGTTTAAATGGTTGTGCTGTTCATAATAATTTGATCATTCAGGATTCCATTTTGTTACAAGATTTCCTTGGTCTGGTTCCTCTTGTTTGGAATTAGAGCAGTTGACTCCTTGGTCCGGTAGTCAATGTCCTTAATTCTTTATTACGTCCAGTCCATTACTTGAATCGGTAAAAACCATTCAATAGTCATGGATTTTTGCACCGTTACTTTTCTTTTGTATTGCCGAGAATCCTTTCCTTGGTCCGGGTAAGAATTCTCAGTTATATTAGACAATGGCTTAAGAAAAGTAAGATGAATTACAACGATTAAAACACAACTATATAAAACAATATAAAAATTATAATCCAATCATCCACATCCCCAACACGAGGGGTTTAGTTACACATGGAATTTAGGAGAGAAATGACACACGTGATACCTGACGGATTCATCGTGTAGGCGTTGAGGTAGAGTATCGGGGGGTGGAATGGTGGAATAGCGGAATGACATCACCTCGGTGGCTTCGGGAATGGGGGTAGCAGAGCTCCCTCTTCCAATGATTATGAACTCCCAAATTCATAGGCCAAGGCCTCATTTTATAAAAAAATAAAGTACACAGTGTGAATAGAAATTACATGTCGTGTACTTCTCATCAAAACGCTTTGGCGCCATTTTCTCCGCTGGCAGGTGGCCGAGCATGCCGTTCTTGACTTTTGAACATGGCGTCGCCTGCAAGTTGAGTGAACATGGCGTGTAGTGCCGCCATACATGGCATGTAGCACCGCCATCCCCATCTAGAATAGCTGACACGGCGTGTAAAAGTTCAGACACGCCATGTCTTCATCAACGGCCACATGGGCATGTGGACTTTTCTTTGCAACCACCGCTTCTAGAAGGTGGTACACTGCGTGTAGTGCTGACCCACATGGCGTGCATCTCTTCCTGGTAGAAATGGGTGTGTACTCCCTGCTTTGGTCTATGTCCTTGTCTGGATGTACACGGCGTGTTTATAAAGTACATGTCGTGTAGTTTCAAAAATGTCACAAACTTCCCTTGATCCGTGTATTAAGCCAGAAAGCTCCTGCAAGTAAACAGATTCACCAAAATCAAATAATATGTTCATGAAACCACAGATAGATGCTGAAAACATGATTTTATCTTCAATTATATATTTGGAAATGTATACACAAATTGGGTGCATCAAATTTCCCCACACTTAGTCGTTTGCTTTCCCTCAAGCAAAATCTCAACATCTAATTAAGAGAGCCTATACATTGAAAAGGAAGGTATTTAGTTAATCAAACGTATAAATGATAAAGTTACTGAGGAAAATTTCTAAAAGGCACAAACAAATTCAATTCATAAGATATTAAAATCATGCCTCATATATAATGTAATTAACTACTATCATCCCCTTTCAACATATTGTTCAATCTTCCAAAAATAAGCATGCCACATGATGATTTACCTTACCAGTTAAAATCACACTCCACACTCAAGATGTTTTTAATCGAAGTTATGCTCAATCCAAGGTAGATACATTCTATCCATAGGTTTGCAAGATATCTTGTTCTCCATTTCAGAAAAATTAAATTACAAAAATCATGAGGTCTTTGTCAATAAGGTTTAGATGTTTCTATGGCTAAGGGTTGGTAGGTCCAGATGTGAAAATAAATTCTGAGTCTTGAAAAAGGATGGCTAATTCCGTTAAACAACATTGCATGATATTCAAAGTAAAGCTCATTGAAAATACATCCTTCAAAAGCCCAGTCAAATGCTTTTGTAATCGTCACCAACTCTCTTAGGTAAGTAGGGTTTATGGGAAAATAAGTAGCAAATAAGTATAAGGTCCCCTCGTTGTTTGTTTGTTTGTTGTTGTTTTTTTTACAACAAAACAGAAGGTAATCCCTTATGAATACAATGAGTACATGTTTGGAACCCATTCTGCCCCAAATAATCAAGAGGCACTCCCCCACACTTTATTTCATGGCTATACAAAAATATTCCATGTATTGCCAACTCCCTCTTTAAAGCTTAAATGAATAATCATGCAAAGTTTAAAAAGAAATAGGGTAGGAAGGGAAATAGGCTTGTAATGTGGCTTCCTATAAAGGTTGTTCATGGTTTCAATGGGCTTAATGATTATTAAATGTAGGGTAGGTCTCAAGATAAAGGGGTTGAAACAATCTAATGCCTCAATCATGTTAAAGTAATTCAAAAATTTCTTCATATTTCGAAAAGAAAAACTTGCAAATTCTGGTAGTGATGCATATCCTAAGAATCTCTCAAGAAAAAGGGTATTAGAAAAGAAATAAGAAAAAGGGTTTAGAATACCTCTCAGGAGTGGAAAAATAATAAAGGGACAATCAGGTCATGACATGCATAAAAATGATTAGCCTAATTAATGTAATTTAATCAAGGATGAAAGGTTGTAATTGAAACTATATCAGCAATAATTTTAAAATACTTAAAAACTAAAAAGCATGTAACCCTTCCAGAATTTCATACTGATAACTCTAGCATTTATAATACTGATTAACAAAAATTGCTTTACATTTACAAGTATAGAGTCTAATAATGATGTCTCCTAGGTTAGTTTAAGGGAAAAGACTAAGGTGAAAGATATAGATGCTCCCCCACACTGAACACTGCACATGGTCCACCAAGTGCAACACCAAGGTAAAGGGTAGGCAGCAGGGAGAAATGGGGGACAAAATGAGGGAAATTAGTGGAAGAAGTAAATCCAAAAAGAAAGAAAATAGAAATGGAAAAATACTCCCCTCGTGAAAAGTGATGCCCAAAGCGCGCCATGCATGTACCTGTAACTGTCGAGAAAAAGAAAGAAGACTAAAAACATGCATAACATCATAGCACAGAAAATGACAGAAGAGATATATAAGAGAAAGGAAAATTTCACTATCATGGGGTTGCCTCAGGGGAGGCATCATCAAGTATAGAATCGGCCGGGAGAGATGGCTCATGAACCATGGAAGGGTGAGGCTCTGACTCGGCATCGGGAAGGGTAGCTAAAGAAGTAGGAGCCACAGGTGCTAGACTCGGGATCGGAAGCTCAGCAGAAGGCCCTAGCCCGGCAGAAGTGGCAGCAACAGAGCTCACCGTAGTCATCAGAACAGAAGTTGTGGCCGACACAGGAGACGGCGGTGGAGCAGTAGTAGAAGGGCCAGGAACGGAGGCATGGGATGGTGGCTGAGGCAATGGAATACCAAGATGCTGAGCAATATGTACCAATAGATGCTCCATCTGGTCCTGGCGGCCGTCCAAACGAATCAAATGGCGAGCAATGGTGTCTTGGCGGTTGATGATATGGGCCAACTACTGCTCCATCATGGCTAGGCGGAGTGAAATGGACGGATCGACTGAGGGTGTGGGGGTAGGTGGGATGGGAGAGGCGACAGAAGAAGGAAGGTCAGAATAAGTGGGGTCAGTAGGAGGTGGGTGAGGGGGAGAAGCTGGAGGAGGTGGGGAAGGAGGGGTAGGGTCAGCAGGTGGGGCAGGGTCAGCAGGTGAGGCTGGGACAACAAGTGGTGGGGCTCGAGCCTGAGGAAGGATGTAGGCACCCCCAGCTTCCAGACCAATCCCATGCGAATGAGCATGAGGAAGTCCATCCACTGGGGTGAACCTAACAAGTCATGAGGTAATGAGGGCTCGAATACCCCCAAGTGGTGGGCAAGACGGATGGTGTGAAACCCACCGTTCAGGTTGCCCTGACGGCCGGTAAACATAGAGTGAAAATAGGAGTCGGCAAGAAAGGGGAGGTCCGGGTAGGCGTGTTGGATGACACAGGTAATAAGCTCCATGTCACGGCCGGTCACGATCCCCATATCTTCATGGTGGGGGAAGAGTATGGTGCTGAAGCACCGGTGGGTGAAGAGAAGGACGAGATCGGCTATAAGAGTGCTCTTCGAAGAAGTGGGGGAGTACCGATGGTCAGGCCCAGCAATCTCCCGCCACATGGCAATGAGTTCAGAGCGCTCGGGCCGGGTCAAGTCAGAAATGGGGGGTGGGGCGAAAGGATGGGGGTAGAAGACGCACCCTCAGCCAAACTCTGTCATCGTCAGAGAAAAACGTCGCCCCCTAGCCAGAATCGAACCACTGGTACTGCATCTCCAGGCGTCTCTCGGTACTTCACTCCATCGAACTCAAAGGAGGCCGCAAACTCCAAAAATAAATCTCAGAACATAGGAGTGCTGACCTAGAAAATCTTGAGGAGTGCGGTGTGCCCGAGAAGTACCTCCAACTCCTCCCAAATACCGAGCCGCTATGGAATACTTCTGTCAAGGTACCGACCGCTCAATGATATCGGCCGACGAAAAAAGCGTCGGAGCCTATCGTATGCGAGGTCGGTAACTGGGAATACCGTGCAAGGATAGGGAGCACCTGCAGGTCCCGGCCCAGGTGCCGGTGCAGCAGCAGCATCTGGCTCTGGAGGTGGATCCGCCGAAGAAGAAGGTGGCTCGGTGGAAGGGGTGCTCGAAGAGGGACCATCTGCTGAGGATGATGGTACAACGGAAGGGGCAGCTGGTGTAGTAGAAGGAGGCCCCGCCTCATCTGAGGGAGTGAGTGGCGGCAGAATAGCCAACGGAGGGAGCTCAAAGACCGGAGCGTTGTGGTCCGGCTGAGTAGGTGGTCAGAGTCGGATCCGACGATAACTGGACTCCTCACCCTCAGTGGCGGAGGTGGGCCGCTTCTCGCTCGAATGATCATGATCTTCCATATCCTGAAATAGAAAGAAAAAGAAAAAGAAAACAAAACAAAAGAAGAAAATAATCAAAGAAAATGTGAGAAAACAGGAAAATTAAAGTACACGGCGTGTACTCCGAGTACACGACGTGTACTCACAGCTGGAAGATATCTCGTGTTCTCTGGAAAGACATGCCGAGGGTGGAAAGAGACCATGTAATAGGACACGACGTGTACCAAACTTACACGTTGTGTTCACATTAAAGCCCAGGTGGTCATGTAACATATGACACGTCCATGTTTTTAACAGTTCAGAAAACACAATACACGCCATGTAGTGTCTGGACACGGTGTGGACTACATACGAAGAACATGGTCGTGCAGAGGAGGAGAAATGGGCCGGCCACAGATATAGAGGACACGGCGTGTATCGAATATACACGCCGTGTTCTGGAACATGGGGTGATAGGCCGTGTTATGTGCCACACACGAAGGGGCCGACACTAACAACACACACGGTGTGTACCAAACACACACGCCGTGTAAATGAAAATGGTGTGTGAGACCATGTGAAAAAGTGTACGTGGGCACGATGAAACGGACCCGGTGTGTACCGAACATACACACCGTGTATATTCAAATTTCTAAAAATTCATTCTGAGGCCATGTTCAGATGTACACGGCGTGTGTTCTTCATTTCGTGGTCGTGTACTACTGGAAGCCGAATGGTCGGCCAATCCGAAAAACACCCTAAATGAGTCTAAAAATTTGAAACAGAGGGTGTAGAATGGTGTACCTGGATTGAGGATCACAATCTGAGAGGAATCAGAACATGAAACTCCTCAAATCGACAGATTTGGAAAAAGGGGGTTCGGACGATGTTTGGGAGAAGAAACAGGAAGAAGGGGAAGAATCAGGCGGCCGTGCAACATGGCCTCAAGCTGGGTGGCCCGCGGCTTTTATAGCCGAGGTACACAACGTGTATAGAAAGTACATGCCGTGTATTATTATTATTATTATTATTTTGAATTAAGAAAAGTAAAAAATTTAATTATTATAGTAAAATATATAATAATTATTAAAAATAGAAATATTGACAAATTTTATTGTACATAAGCCTATACACGACATATATCAGGAAATACACGCCGTGTATTTTAAAATAAGAAAAAGAGTAGTACAACATTTGGTCTGGTGCTTGGGGCAAAATTCGAACCGATGATTGGCTGATTCGAATGGATGCCTTCACCCACTGAAGCAAGGGTTGTTCTGCTGTTCATATTTATTTTATATATATATTTATTCTATACGTCTTATACACATGGAAAGAAGGAAAAACACGGCGTGTGGTTTTTATTTAGGAAAAGATTGGGGTGAAGCGGGGAGATTAGCGCAATTCGAAACCGGGTCTTGTAAACCTAGTGTTGAGACTTTGCCAATCCGCCAACTTCACCCGCATGTAATTTCTTAATTTTTAAAATTTTTTGATTTATATTTGAAAAATCATGGAGCACACAGCGTATATCGGAGTACATGCCGTGTGGTTTTATTAAAAGAACAAATGATGGAAATGGGACGGTTGTCTGGATTCGAACCCGGGTCTTTTGAAACCGGATCACGATTCTAGCCAACCGGCCCATCCCCACCATGGGTTTTATTAAACGCATGTACATATATATATATATTGACAATACCACACACGTCGTGTAATTAAAAAGGAGGAACCCTGTGCGGAGGGTGGGTCTGGAGGATTCGAACCGAGGATGGATCGAATAAACTCAAGTGACTTTGCCATCGGCACCAGCATCATCCCTGGTTAGTTATTTGTTATTCGTTAGATTTATACTATTATGTTTATAAATGAAAAAGACTTAGTACACGCCGTGTATATAAGTGGGACACGGCGTGTAACCTCTGGGTTGCCTCCCAGGAAGTGCCTTTGTTTTAGGTCGTTGGCTCGACCAACTTACCTTGCTTACCAGAGGAGTATGGTGGACAACGTTCCCACCATGTTATCTGTAGGATGGTAAGATTTCAACCATTGCCTGTTTACCATGAATGGTTGACCATCTTATCCAGAAATTTCTACCGCTCCATGATGGAATACGCGGATAACATGGAATGGTCCCGACCAGCGTGGCTTTAACTTCCCAGGAAATAAGCGTAGATGAGAATTAAAGAGAAGTACCGGATCACCGGATTGGAAATATTTTCGTGATATCATCTGGTCGTGAATGGATCTTGTCTTCTCTTTGTACAACTTGGCATTCTTGTATGCCTCTAATCGGATCTCATCTAGTTCCGACAGTTGGAACTTCCGTTTCTCTTCAACTACCATCAGATCAAAATTTAGGGCTTTGACAGCCCAGTAGGCTTTGTGTTCCAATTCTACTGGCAAATGGCAAGGCTTTCCATAGATGAGGCAGAACGGGGACATTCCCAGTGGTGTTTTGAAAGCATTCTGATATGCCCATAAGGCATCATCTAACTTCTTGGACCAGTCCTTCCGTGAAGTGTTCACTGTTTTTACCAGGATTTGCTTGAGCTCTCGATTGGAGTGCGCGACCTGTCCACTGGACTGGGGATGATATGGTGTCCCCATCTGATGATTTACTCTATACTTCGACAGTATTCCTCTCATCAGTGTTTTGTCGAAGAGGGTCCCTCTATCGCTGATCGGTACATGAGGAACTCCAAACCTACTAAAAATATTATTATTTAAGAAATTTATGACTACCTTGGTTGTGTCGTGAGCTGTAGCAATAGCTTCCACCCATTTGGAGACGTAGTCGACGCAGAACAGGATGTAAGTGTTCCCAAAAGATGGGGGAAAAGGACCCATGATGTCTATGCCCCAGGGGTCAAAAATCTTGACCTCCAGGATGGGGTGCTGAGGCATCTCGGCTCTACGTCCCACATTACCCGTCCTCTGGCACTGATCACAACAGGAAACAAAGGCTCGAGCATCTCTATGCATGGTGGGCCAGAAAAATCCAGATTGCAGGATCTTAGCTATGGTACAGTACGGGCCATGATGTCCTCCTACTGGTGAGGCGTGACAAAACTCCAGGACATCATGAAATTCATTCTTCGGGATGGAACGACGCATCACTCCAACTGCACAGGATCGGAATAGCAGAGGATCCTCCTAGAAGTACCTTTTCACATTAGAGAAAAATCTTTTCCTTTGCTGGAAGGAGAGGTCGGGATGAACGATACCTATAACCAGAAAATTAGCAATATCAGCATACCATGGTCGAGGTGTTTCACTGATCGAAAAGAGGTGCTCATCAGGAAAATCATCCCTGATCTCCCGATCTTCTTCCTTCTTTAAGTGTGGCAGCTCGAGGCGGGAGAGATGGTCAGTAATGAAGTTCTCACTCCCTTTCTTGTCCCGGATCTCAAGATCAAATTCATGTAGGAGGAGAACCCAGCGGATCAATCAGGGCTTCACATCTTTCCTGTTGAGTAGGTACTTTAGTGCTGCATGGTCAGTATAAAAAATAACTTTAGACAACACTATGTAAGAATGAAACATGTCAAATGAGAAAACCACTGTGAGCATCTCATTTTCTATGGTGGTGTAGTTAATCTGTGCCTCATTGAGCGTCCTGCTAGCATAATAGACAGGTCGGAAAATCCAGTCAAGGCGCTGGCCCAAGACTGCTCCCACTGCGTAGTCACTCGCATCACACATCACCTCAAATTGTTCCTCCCAGTTGGGAGAAATCATAACTGGAGCTTTCACAAGGTGCTGCTTCAGATGCTCAAAAGATCAGACACAATGGTCATCGAACTCAAATATAGCATCCTTGGTTAGAAGATTGGTGAGGGGTTGGGCTATTTTGGAGAAGTCGCGGACAAACCGCCTGTAAAATCCTGCATGCCCCAGGAAGCTGCGGATGGCATGGACAGAAGTCGGTATTGGTAGTCGTGAAATGACTTCAATCTTTGCCGGGTCAACCTCTATCCCTTTCGCTGAAATTCTGTGGCAAAGGACTACGCCACTTTGTACCATAAAATGACACTTTTCCCAGTTCTAAACTAGGTTAGTGTGCTCACATCTTTCCAAAACAAGCTCTAGGTGTCATAAACAAATGGTAAATGATTTTCCATAAACGGAAAAATCATCCATGAATACCTCCAGGATTCGTTCGACCATGCCATGGAAGATGGCCAACATATAGCGCTGGAAGGTGGTGGGGGCATTGCACATGCCGAAATACATCCTTCGATAAGAAAATGTGTCATAGGGGCAAGTGAAAGGGCTTTTTTCCTGATGCTCCGGAGCAATGGAGATTTGGTTGTAACCGGAAAAACCATCGAGGAAGAAATAGAAGTTGTGCCCTGCTAGCCTCTCTGGCATTGGATCCATGAATGGAAAGGGGAAGTGATCTTTTCTTGTCACATCATTCAACTTCCTTTAATCCACACAGACTCTCCAGCCCGTGATAGTGCGTGTAGGGATGAGTTCGTTCTTGTCATTTGAAATCACAGTGATACCCCCCTTTATGGGTACCACTTGGAGAGGACTCACCCACGGATTATCCGAGATGAGATAGATGATGCCTGCATCCAATAATTTGATCACGTCCTTCTTTAAAACTTCCTCCATGGGAGGATTCAAGCGCCATTGTGGTTGCCGAGATTTCTTGGCACCCTCTTCAAGTAGCACCTTGTGAGTGCAAATGGTAGGGCTGATGCCCTTCAGATCAGCGACTGTCCACCCAATAGCATGCTTCCACTGTTTGCGAACCTGTAAAAGTGCATCTCCCTGCTGTTGTGATAGTTCTGCATTAAGTATAACAGGCAAAGTTTGATTGGGTCCTAGATACCCATATTTGAGAGAAGATGGAAGAGGCTTCAGTTCGAGTTCCGACGCCTTTAAATTCGAAGTCACAAGTGGCTGCACCTCATCTCGTTCCAAACTATTAGGAACAACTTAACGCTACCAATAGTGGCTTCCCTAGCCTTCTATGAATTGCAAGTCTTCCGGCGCTTCCTCTAATAAAAGATCTGGATCAGTGAAATTATTCGAAATAAAAGAACATACCAGTTCATCTCCTTTGTCGCTAAAATGATTATCCATGTTGGACACTGTATAAAAGTCTTCATGCTCTGACAAGGAAGCACATTTGACGACTTTGAGGATGTTATAGGAAACTCTTTCATCACCTACCCGAAAAATAAGCTCCCTTTGGTGTACATAGATCAGGACCTTCCCAGTTTCCAAGAAAGGCCTTCCAAGTATAAGAGGTGCTTCCTGGTCATCCCCCTTGTCAAGGATGATGAAATCAGTAGGGAGAATCAGTCTACCCACCTTGACCAGTACGTCCTCAAGTAGTCCCTTCGGGTGCTTGATGGATCGATCAGCTAGTTGAAGGGCGATGCGGGTAGGCTTGAGCTTGTGGAGTCCCAGCTTCTTGAAAACTCCGAGGGGCATAAGGTTCATGCTGGCCCCTAAGTCACAGAGGGCCTTCACAAACTCATAGGATCCAATAGTACAAGGAATGGTGAAACTACCTGGATCTTGGATTTTGGGAGGAATGGAATGTTGAACCACCGTGGAGCACTCCTTCATTAGTGCAATTACACCCAACTCCTCCATTTTCCTTTTATTTGAGAGGATTTACTTCATGAATTTAGAGTGTATTGGCATTTGTGTCAGGGCTTCCGCAAATGGTATGTTGATATGTAGCGTCTTGAAAACATCCATAAATTTTCTGAATTGGTGGTCCAGCTTCCTCTGCTTCAATCTTTTTGGAAAGGGTAAGGCTGGCCTGAATGGTTGGATTACGTCCTTTTCTTTATTTTGTAAAGCCTCCTTCTGTGGGATATTGGATGAGGAGGGGTCGGTATTGGTACCTTATTCTTCAATAGTGGGTGTGGATGCACCTTGCTGTGCTGATTGTTTCTGGTGGAGCTCTTTTCCACTCCAGAGCATAATAGCATTGGCCTCCTCCCTTGGGTTCTTTTTGGTGTTCCCTGGTAGTGTACCGGGCTGCCTCCCTGTGAGTTGATTTGCCAGCTGGCCAATCTGATTCTCCAAGCCTCGAATCTAAGCATCCGGATTCTGGAACCGAGTCTCAGTAGTAGATATAAATTTAGTCATCAAATCCCTTAACTTTGAGGTGTTCTCCTGCTGAGGTGGTTGTTGAGCCGGTGGAGGAGGGTACTGTCGTGGCTACTGTGGACGAGGGTTTTGATACCCTTGTTGCTGATAAGGGCCCTATTGGGGTTGTTGCGGCCTTTGTAATTGGTTCTGGTATGGAGGGTGGTTGTAGTTGGGTGGTCGCTGGGGCGGAGGATTCTCCTGTTGTTGGCCCCAACCTGTGTTCTGTTGATCTCGCCATGCCGGTTTCTAGTACTGCTGGTACTGGTTGGGCCCTCAATTGTGGGAAACATAACTCACCTCGCTTGTTGAGGTGCCTCCAGTTGAACCCGAGCATTCTCCCATGATGTGGTTATCACCACAATCTCCGCATGCTGGGTGGTGCGCTGCATGAACTTGAGATGTTCCTTTGAGGTTCAATGCATTGATTTTGTTGGAAACAACATCCACCTGAGCAGCCAACATTGTGGTAGTGTCAATATTCTGCATACCTCACTTTTGAGTCCCCCGCTCGGAGTGCCACTAGAAGCTGTTGGCTGACATATCTTCCAGTAGTTCGAATAGTTCTTCTGGGGACTTCCGCATCACTGTATCTCTAGCAGCAGCGTCCACCACAGACTTGGTATTCGTGGTAAGTCCTCCATTGAAGGTTTGGACTTGCATCCAGAGTGGGAGTCCGTGATGGGGGCATTTTCGTAACATCTCCTTAAAGCATTCCCAGGACTCGTACAACGACTCGAAGTCGTGCTGCTGGAAGTTATGAATCTCATTCCGGAGTGTCACCACCTTGGATGGCGGGAAGTACTTGGAAAGGAACGCCTGGGATAGCTCCTCCTAGGTGAGGATAGATCGTTGTGGCAGCCCCTTGATCTAGTCCTTTGCCTTATCCCGTAGAGAAAAGGGAAATAGGCGAAGACGGATGGCGTCCTCAGACATGCCATGGTACCAAAAGGTGTCACAGATCTCCAGAAAGTTGGAGAGATGGGTGTTCAGATCCTCGCTGGCTAGGCCTCCAAATTGGACTGTGTTCTGGATCAGCTGCATGATAGCAGGCTTGATTTCAAAGTACTGGGCCTGGACCGGAGGATGGATGATGCCCGTATCATCTCCGTGAATCGATGGAAGTCTGTACTCCATAAGGGTACGTCTTGGAGGTTGTTGTTGATGGGGTGGAGCTTGCATAAACTGCTCCTCAGGGGAAAAGTATGGCCTTGGGAAGAGTTGTTGTGGCAGCCGTTGGTAATCCCTTGGGAGGAATTCCATGAAGGCTCCAGGTGGTTGCTCCGGTAGACCAGCTGTGGGAGGCTGCTGATCTTGGTACTGATGCTCAGTCACAGCATCTAAGGCTGGTGCTCCCTCTTCCTTGTTTACCATAGGTCTTTGTAGATGGTTGTGAGTTTTTGTCTGTGTACACCGATGATGAAGCAATGTCCATTCGATTTCTGGGTCAAGCGGAACTAATTCCGAAGACTCGGCACTTCTGGATCATGTAAAGCGTCGAAACATACACTTGAAGCGCTACACAACACAAAACGAACAGAAAACGTAAAAGAAAAAAAAAATTGAATTGAGATTTAGAAAAGAGATTTTTGAAATTTTTTTGATTTTTTTTTATTTTTTTGTTCACCTAAATCAATTATTAACACAATTTAAATTTTAGCACTAAACGTGGATCCCCAGCAATGACGCCAAAATTTGGTCTACGCTTGTCATTGGTTGAAGTTTTATGCATCCCAAATTAATTACCCATTCTTAAAACTTTAGTATAGCATAAGTTCGAGGTCGATCCACAGGGAACTATGGCGTGCATGAATTTAATTGAGTTAATACTTAATTAGGTGTAGTATGCAAAGTTTAGAAACGATTGGGTTGAGTTTTGGGTTTTGATTTAAACTAAACTGATTTATTTTGAAGAATGGATACAGTTTGAAGGAAAACAACGGGTAAATTTAAAAAGTTATTAGAAATGGAAAGAAATGACTTTTCGGGGCTATGGTGAATAATAAGTTCTTATACAAATAGTTTAAATGGTTGTGCTATTCATAATAATTCAATCATTCAGGATTCCATTTTGTTACAAGATTTTATTTGTCCGGTTCCTCTTGTTTGGAATTAGAGCAGTTGACTCCTTGTTCCAGTAGTCAATGTCCATAATTCTTTATTACCTCTAGTCCATTACTTGAATCGGTGAAAACCTTTCAATAGTCATGGATGTTTTCACCGTTACTTTTCTTTTGTATCACCGAGAATCCTTCCCTTGGTCCAGCTAAGAATTCTCAGTTATATTAGACAGTGTCTTAAGAAAAGTAAGATGCATTACAACGATTCAAACACACCTATATAAAACAATATACAAATTATAATCCCATCATCCACAGCCCCAACACGAGGGGTTTAGTTATACATGGAATTTAGGAGAGGAATGACACACGTGGTACCTGACAGATGCATCGTGTAGGCGTTGAGGTAGAGTATCGGGGGGTGGAATGGTGGAATGATGGAATGACAACACCTCGGTGGCTTTAGGAATGGTGGTAGCAGAGCTTCTCCCTCTTCCAATGATTCTAAACTCCAAAATTCGTAGGCCAAGGCCTCATTTTATAGAAAAATAAAGTACATGGCGTGCATAGAAAGTACACGCCATGTACTTTTTGTCAAGACGTTTTGGCGCCATTTTCTCCTCTGGCAGGTGGCCGAGCACGCCGTTCTTGTCTTTTGCACACGGCACTGCCTACAAGTTGAGTGAACACGGCATGTAGCGCCACCATACACGGCGTGTAGCACCGCCATCCCCTTCTATAATAGCTAACACAAGGTGTAAAAGTTGAGACACGCTGTGTCTTCATCAACAGCCACATGGGTGTGTGGACTTTTCTCTGCAACCACCGCTTCTAGAAGGTGGTACATGGCGTGTAGCGCTAACCCACACGGTGTGCATCTCTGCTTGGTAGACATGGTCGTGTACTCCCTGCTTTGGTCTGTGTCCTTGTCTGGACGTACACGGCATGTATAGAATGTACACGCCATGTAGTTTCAAAAATGTCACAAACTTCCCTTGATCCGTGTATTAAGCCAGAAAGCTCCTACAAGTAAACAGATTCACCAAAATCAAAGAATATGTTCATGAAACCACAGATATATGTTGACAACATTCTTTTGTCTTCAATTATAAATTTGGAAATGTATACACAAATTGGGTGCATCAATGAGGGGATATGAAGACAAGATGTTTTTTTACCTTATGATGTAATGTAAGACTTATGAATATATCTAGTGTTTCAAAGACTACTAAACTAATTGGTTTTTCGAGACTTGATCCTTTTTTATCATGCCAATGTTATGTAATAATGCATCGAATCTAGGTAGCTGGGGTCGGGGCGTTACACATTAACCGGACTCTATTTCTTTTTCAAATCCATATACAATAAATTTGTAGACCCAGTGAATTTTCTCATCAGGACTAAAGATATTTTAGTCATATTATGTGAATTAGAGATGTTCTTCCCACCATCATTCTTTTATATAATGGTCTAACAGATGGTTCAATTGTTTATAGAGGTTCAACTATGTGATCTTGGCTATTTAAAATGGATGTACCACATTGAATGGTATATAAATATTTTGAATGGGTATGTCAAGAATCAAAGTCGGCTATAAGTATGTATTACAGAATGATTTATTGTTGAAGAAACTATTGAATTACAAACCAATTACCTATAAAATGTTGAAAACATCGATCTCCAAATGTCTAATCACAACGAATGCCTTCTGGGCAAAGGGATTTCTAGAAGAGGTGTTATTACAATTACCTTGCTAGAGTGGGAGAAAGGAAACATTTACATATTACATAATAGTGAAGATGTTGATCCATACATTTAATCCCACAAAAAATTAAAAGATATTTGAATCCATCAAGGTCTAATGGATGGATATCAAATACATTTAATCAACATTTTATAGGATGATTTAGAGATAAAATTTATAAGGAGTTATCTGAAAATCTGAATTCAATTGTTGAATTACTTAAATGGTTAGCCAGAGGACCAAATGAAAATGTTATATCGTATAATGGTGTTGTAATCGATGGTTATACAATCTATAGAAAAGAACATGAAGAATTAAGTACTATGAAAAATAGTGATTTTATGCTTGTGGTTGAAGCAATGCACATATATTGTTCATATGATATAAATTCAATTTTTTAAAATATTTCATATTTTGGAATTACCAAATAGATATATGAGTTGGATTATATGTCTTTTCAAGTTATTATTTTCTATTTAAAATGGGTTGACAATATAAATTGAGTGAAATTTGATGAAATGGGTTTTGTAAGGTTGAATTTTAGTGTGTAAGGGGGAAAGACAATCTATTCATAATGACAGCACAAGCATTGCAAGTATTTTATGTCTCTAATCCAAAAAATAAGAATTTGTTGATTTTCTTATTAGAGACTAAAACAAATGTCATTTCAGATGAAAATTCCATCGAGGATGAACCTTTGATTGGGACATCCCAATTAGTTCATGTCATTCCCAATGTAGACAATGTCTTGTATGTTATTGGGGACCACAAAGAGGGGATTTGGATTCTAGATAGAGGAACCAAATCCTTGAAACCATTAAAAAATAATGTGAGTTCAATGATAAGGTAAACATGTTTTTTAATATATTATTTTTTCCTCATAATACTATATGTTCCCAACTACATTAACATTATATAAATTATATGTTTGACAACTCATGGAGACAATGTATTCTACACACGATGATGTTACCAATCCCTCAGAAGAACAAACTACAATGAAGGAAACCCTTCGAAAAGATGTAAGGGTAATGTTATGATATACTTTCTCTATTTTACAAAAAAAATATATATTGGAATGTTGATATAAATTTCATCATTCCTTATAGTGATCATTTATTTTAGAATGTTTTTTTCCATCTATCATTCCTTTTCAACAATAGAAACAGTGCTATATCTTCTCAATCACAATGTTAATATTGATGTTTTCACAGTAAAATAATATTCCATAAAATTAATATATTGTTTCATATTTATGATTAGTTTATTTAGTTTTTGTATTACTCCCATAATAATTATTTTCTTATACATGTATATTATTATTATTTTGAGTTGGGGTGGTCTTTCCATCTTTCATGACTTTCTACATCAAAACATCCACAAACTTCTTCTCCCTCCAATACTTTTCAC
Source organism: Viscum album (assembly GCA_963277665.1). NCBI lineage: Eukaryota > Viridiplantae > Streptophyta > Magnoliopsida > Santalales > Viscaceae > Viscum > Viscum album. The sequence continues at coordinate 115,840,594 of OY728154.1, forward strand.
CCCAGCAGTGTTTCATTTCTCATATTCATTCATTTTCTCTCTACTACCTTTTTAGGATGAAAAAATTTACTACCACTACTCAATTACATAGGTAATGTTGATGTTTTCATTATAAAATCATTATACATAGAATTAATGTATTATTTCATATTTATGTTTAATTTGTTTATTTTTAGTATTCCTCAAATACTAATTGTTTTCTCATATAGGTGGGTTCTTTTGTTTGATTTGGGGTGGTCTATCCATCTGTTATTCCTTTCTTTACCAAAATGTCTAAATTCTTCTTCCCCCTTATGGCAATTTTACCCCTATAGTGTTTCATTAATCACTTTCTTTGAGGTTCTCTCCACTCCCCTTGTAGGAAGAGAAACAAAGCTTCCTCTTCTCAATTACATAGGTAATTTTGATGTTTGTAAAGTAAAATCATTTTACATAAAATTAATGTATTGTTTCATATTTATGTTTAATTTATTTCTTTTTCATATTACTCACATAATAATTTTTTTCTTATATAGTTGGATTATTTTTTTGAGTTGGGGCGATATGCCCATATTTTAGCCCTTTCTGCACCAAAACATCAAAAAACTGCTTCTCCCTCAAAAACTTTCACCCCTAAAGTGTTGACATTTATCACTTTATTTCATGTTCCCTCTACTACTCAATAAAACTGGTAATCTAGATATTTACACGGCAAAATCCTTATCCATATAATTAAAATATTTTTCCATATTTATGTTAAAATTATTTCCTTTTAGTATTATTTGTAATAATTGTTTTCTTATATAGCTAGATCCTTCTTTTTGAGTTGATTTTGTTAGCTCAAAGCCTCTCATGTAGTGTTGGTAGGTTGAAAAAGCAAGTCAATGGAAATCATGGTAACATTGATAGTTAGGATCTTTTTGAGACTTTGGGACATGTAGGAATCAAACAAACATAAATCTAACACACGATGTGTAGAGACTCAAATCTTGACGTACATGGACATTACATTACTTTTTCGGAATACATAATACATAAAAAAAACATACTCATAAGGACCGCAATAGTCTAGTGTCTTTGGAAGAATGGAACGTAATCTTCTAATCGTGGTGAAAGATCTTCAACATCTCCCATAAATATCTTCCAATTTTTGTTTCCTTACCTAAAATCATTCTTTTAATCCTGAGGGAAAATAAAACATGAAAAGGGTGAGCTCAAATGCTCAGTAAGGGTAAGCATGGATAAAATAAAACATACCATATACATTTGAACTTAAAAACATGAACATAATGTTTAAACATCAAAATCTTGAGCAACGACATAAAACATGGAAGTATATAAGGCATACATCATAATAGAACATAAATCATGATAAAATAGCATGGGAATAAAACATGTAATTGTGCCATCCATTAAACACATGTAATGATTTCCATAGTAGCCAAAGCATTGCTGCCAAGACCATCTTAGTGGACAAAGTCCCTTTCTGAATCGAGTTCACTCCTCGTTCCAGTCCTGTAATACTGAACCGGATTAACTTACCATTCCAGCCATGTCTATCTCATTAGATATAAATCTTTACCAAATTCATTGTAGGGAGATATAGGTCCCACCCATCTCATAATGATATCATTCTTACTTGTTCCACAAAATAAACATACATCATTAATAATAACCCAACGAATAAAATGGGTTTCATAAACATCATCTCATCATAACAAAATCCATATAAAAGAAATGGATATCATTTCTTAATAAGAAAAGTGAAACCTTTTAAATCATAGAGACATGATACTTGTAAAATAGACATATGAAATAATGTCATCTTAGATGAAAAATGGTTTTGATAAAACACTTGAAATAAATTCTTGAGGAAAATATCCTTTCTTCTTCAAAATAAATTTCTTTTCACAAAGCGTCATGAAATTTTAAAAGAAAAAGATTTTGTTTAAAATACTAATGAAATATTTTGGAGGAATCTTCATCAAAATAAGGCTTTATTAAACCGTAAAAATCCTTTCATGCCGTATAAGTTAAAAAGAAATTCTCCTCGTACTTTTGTCAGAAAAGTCAAAAAGTACCTCATAACGTGAACAAAAGAAAGATTTCATACATACCATGTATTAAAAGTCAAAATGGGTAAAAAAGACATTAAAGATACATAAAAACACTTTTATAAATTATGGACATGGATGATAACAATAACCCCAGTAAATACTTACAAATAAGCAATCTCAGATAAAAATGAGATTTGCAAAATTATCCCATACCTTAGGTCCGATATGCTTCTTACGTATCCAAACCACTTGTATAATGATTTAAATAATGTCATTTACTTATTACAGAATCATATTCATTGTTATAATATCATATATGGTTCCCTTATGACTTTATATTACCCGTTCTTTTGTAAATTCATGTTAAAGTAGCATTTTGGGTAAAATCGTTTCATTTGTCGTTCGTGTTTTAACTTGTAATTATTCATATGATTTCTTAGATCATGATTACTTACATCCAAAATGTAAAACATGATTTATATATAATATATATTTAGAATATACATATATATAATATATTGATAAATGGAAAGAAATACAACGTTCATGGAGACAGTAGGTCGTACATACGCATGAACGTTGTTTTTGTTTCCTTGTTGAATTGAATGGAATTAAGTAGAGAACATATATATATATATATATATATATATATATATAAACATAAATCCAATAGAATTATCATGTCATATATTTCATTATTACTTATTATATATACTTTATAATCATTCTTGAATGGTTAACATGGAGAGTGAATCTCATCGCGTCGTGCAGACGGTAGTCCATACGTACGCATGAGCAATGATATCATTCCCAAGATCGTGGAATTTTATTAAAGTGTATGTATAATATTACAGAATCAATATCACTGTACAATAATCATATATATTCATTACTTTCACCATTATACCTATCCAAGTAAGGTGGTGGTGGAAAATAGATTACACCACGGTGTGGAGACGGTATTCCGTACAAACGCACGCGCAGTGATTTCATTTTCTGTATGATGGATAGATGGTGAAATATAGTTGTTTCATACTTATAATAACATGTCATTATATTATTGATACTTATTTATTACCTCATAATGAAACAACTAATAAATAAGAAGTGGAAGAAGAAATAAAGGTGAAAGAATCGGTAACAGACATTACCTCTTCTTTGAAGCGCCTCTTTGAGACCTCCTCTTAGAGAACTAAAATTGATCTTTCAAAGAAGACCAGGACCTCTAGGATATTTATAGGGAAGTGGAGAAGATAATATTTCAGGGTTTGGCTGGGCTTGAAGGCTCAATGTGGTGTGAGGAAGAGAGGGAGGAGATGCCCTTTTACAAAGGAGGAGAGTGGTACCTTTGGAAATATAAGAAATATTAGATTATATTAAATCCCAACCCGCTTAAAAACATCCAAAATGACTCATATCTTAATATTAGATGATATAGGGTTGTAATCTCATCAACCAATAAAATTTATACATGTTAGGAATCTATTTTAAACATTATCAACTTGATTTATCCTTATTTATCAATTTAATTTTATTTGTGGTAATAATATTCTAAATTTTAAATTATTATAAATAATTACATATGTGTTTTGAATTTTCCATAATTTGACACTTCATGAAAATTTAGACCATATAAATTTTAATTCATAATTTTTAAATATTTTTTCTATTTTTAAACAATTTTATAATATGTTATTTTTATAAAATAACAATAGTGTCAATTTTGACACTATTCATTTATTTGAATTTAAATAAAATATATACAGAAGATATGTTCGAAATAAAAGAATTAATAGATTCATAAAATGTCATATGTATCTATAAAATTAGTGGAGCACATTAAATAGTTCATATAATATTTATTTTAATATTTTTAAAATAATTTATTTGATATTTTAATTAATAAAATAATTTCAACATCACTATTGTGTCATACTTAATGATAATTATTTAATCCCTAAAATTTCTAAATAAATTTATATTATGTATATAACTGTATTACCTTTCTGGAGACTATTCATGTTCGAAGTTCCATTAAGTTTATCACTAAATTAAAATTATTATACTCATAAGATTTAAGAAAGTGACATGTTGTCACTTTCTTTGGTTTTAATAATAATTAAATTATTTTCATGGGAAAAAGCCCATTAAATGAATCTAATCCGACCCTTAGGTGATATGGGTCTAATTTTAGTCATCCAATAGGATTTGGGCAGGTGTTATGGTAATTTTATAATCTTATATTTACCCTTAATTACACGATTTACCTTTAACTATGGAAAACAAAATTTACCATAGTTACTATTCATAATGCCCAAAAATAAAAAGTAGCTTATTAACATAATTTGGATCAAATGATTCCAAATATGGAATCAATTTTTTCAAATTCAATACACAAAAGTTGCAAAAATTAAATTAAAATTAATCATGTTGTCGAAATAAAACGGGTTTTTGGTTAAAACATTGCAAAAGATTGAATTGATTTAACCTATTAATTCAAGGTAAAATCATTTCTAATGACATAAATTATATTAAATGGTAAAAATATATTCTATTTATACTTTAAAACCATTAAATATTATAATTTAACCATATGAATTATTACGATGAAAAAATTTGTTTTTAATTAAAATATAGCGTGTTTTTACTATTCATTAAAATATGAAAGTTATCAGAAAAAATATCAAAACTTTATCCAATGTAAAATTTTATATCCTGATTCAAAAGAAGAAGTTTATTTTGTAAAATTGAACTTATAAACATGTCAAAAACTATATTTAATGTGGGTGCGCCATTAAAAGGCGGCAAAACTGCATTTTTTGAAAAATAATTATTTCACCTGAAAAATTTATTTTGTTCACATACCATGTTCTAGAAAATGAGTAAGATAAAATAATAATGTTATAAAATTCAAAATTTAGTTAATACTATTCATAAAGGCTAGTTCATAATAATATTATAACCATATATCATTGTTTAGTGAAACCTGATATTGCGTACAACACACGCTATCGAGGAAAGTCACGATTGCATGTAATTCAAACCAAGTTAGGGTTGCGTGTTGTGAAAGACTCCTTTGTTGTTGCATTTAACAAAATCCAACCATATTTCATTTATACATTGAATATATATATATATATATATATATATATATATATACACTCAATGTTGTGTAGAATAACTACTATCAAACAAACTTGAAATTGTGTGTAACACGATCCAAGATTAGTTTTGCTTATACTGCAAGATAATACGGTGTTGCGTATAGCACAAGATAATCTTGGTGTAGCGTAAAACAGAAGATATGAAATAAATTAAAAAGAATATATCTTATAAAATCTCAGGGTGTTACATTCTACCCCCCTTAAAATGAACTTCGCCCTCGAAATTCGTTGGGGTTATAAATGGTTTAATACTTGAAAGTTTCTTTAGTAGAAACCCGCATCGTAAAAAGGGAATACCAAAAACATAATTTTTAAAACTAAAGTATGAAATATAAAGATTACCCAAAGAAACTCATCACTGGGTTTCCATATAGGAGAACATAAGTGAAAATATAGATATGGAAGAAAAATCTAACCATCAAGTTCTGATGGAGAGTGGTAGAGAACATGGCTATGAAAAATCCATCAATCACAAAGCCATAGATTTGTGATTATCTAAAGTACCATCTGATTCATCAGATATAAGGGCACTTGGACAACATTTTTGGTTTTCAAGATCATTTCCCTAATGTTGATGAAATTGGAATTAGAAGAAATACTTTCGTGATTTTGGTACAGTCTCACCGTTGGTCATTCTTTGGATAATTTCCACTTCATCTCTTAAAGAAATGAAATTGAATTTGTCATTCATGAAGTGTTAGCAGATCATGTGATAGAATGATGGGTCATTCCATCTATCTCAAACAAAAGGATATAAAAGTTATCAAAAATACATAAGTCCATATATAGTGAGATTAATCATATATGGTTCCTAAAATGGACTTATACTTCATATATCATACTGTTTAATATAATAAAACTAGTTTCTACTAAACAGGGACTTCCTGTAGGCCTGTGGTAGGTGATAAATGCTGGTCGTACTTCGGTTGTGGGTTCGATTCCCACAGCCTTGTCCGATGTGATGGGTTGTCACCCATCCTATAGGTTTTCTTTTTTCTAAAACTACATTACTATAACATCCCATCAATACTATCGAAAAAACTTCTATCCTTAAACAATACTAAATTATGTCCAACATAATCCATTTCAATATTTAGGCTAATCCCTAATACTACAGTCCACTCTCATATTATAGTGAAAACAATTACCAGAGATTTCATATAACAAGCATATTAATACCGTCGTTGATCCCCATATATCATAAGATATGTCTTGTTGGTCACATTCCAAACATTAGAAGGCCTTAATCATGTATTCTCTTGAAAAAATGAATACCCAGTGAATCTTAGTGAAAAAATGAGTGCGGTTAAAAGTTAACTCTTTCCACATACCAAAACCCAAAAATTCTATATACTCAAAATATGATATAACAATTTCCATATATCAGTCATGAGCTCATGAATATTTTCAAACATTTCATTTTCTCCTTATCCCTTCATTATGCCCAAATCATCTGCTTTCCAAAATATTTGTATCACTTTTAATGGTTATCGGTACCATAAAATTATTGAAAACCACAATAGACTAATACAAAAATATTCTAATACACCATAAAAGTACCTCAAAAACATTATTCTGGAATATCAATACATAAACACTTCAATCCATCCTCTTCAATGATTGTCCTGGAATAAGTCCTTCCTTGATTTAGAAGTAACTTTTTAGGTCAGGGCATTGAGTTGGGTAATGCCCATGTTCTCCACAAATAAGACATTGAACTCCATAACAGTCTGTCACTCTATGACCCTTCTCTCCACATAGATAACATCTTCCCCTCCATTTGAGGTATTCCTCAAGGTTTTTATTCCCTTCTTTGGAAATCTCAATCTTCATTTCTTTATGCTCCTCAACATGCGAACATGCATAAATGTCTACCTTCCTCTTATTTGATGAATTAGGAATACCACTAAATTTTACCTTGTTAATCATATATCGCGATGAATGATTCGTCATAATCACAATATCTTTATCTCTAGGAATTACACAATTTTGTTGCTCATAGTCACCATTTTTTCCATTGGATTTAATGTTAACTGAATTCATTTTGGTTCCCTCCATTGACTAAAACACAAAAAGAATTCTGTGAGAGGAAAAAATCATGCTAGGGAAAACAATATAGTAAAGGGGGAATACCCTCAATATCTAACATCTTAGGTTAAATTCTAAGATCTTTACCATAGTTCTAGGACTATATCCTATACGTATACATATCCTTAGGTACATCCCTAGATATACCTTAGAAATATCTCTAGGGATCTCACTAACATTTTCGCATCCTAGTTTCCGAAGGTTAACTAAACCTTTCTTCTGATACCAACTGTACATACCCAAATCTTGACATACATGAACATTACGTTACTTTTTCGGAATACTTAATACATAACAAAAACAGACACACAAGGACCGTAATAGTCTAGTGTCTTTGGAAACATGGAACGTAATCTTCTAATCGTAGTGAAAGATCTTCAACATCTCCCATAAAGATCTTCCACTTTTTGTTTCCTTACCTAAAACCATTCTTTTAATCCTGGGGAAAAATAAAACATAAAAAGGGTGAGCTCAAATACTCATTAAGGGTAAGCATGGAAAAAATAAAACATACCATATACATTTGAACTTAAAAACGTGAACATAATGTTTAAACATCAAAATCTTGAGCAACAACATAAAACATGGAAGTACATAAGGCATAGATCATAATGGAATATAAATCATTATAAAATAGAATGGGAATAAAACATGTAATTGTGGAATCCATTAAACACAATGTAATGATATCCATAGTATCCAAGGAATTGCTGCCAAGACCATCTTAGTGGACAAAGTCCCTTTCTAAATCGAGTTCACTCCTCATTCTAGTCCTGTAATACTGAACCGGATTAACTTACAGTTCCATCCTTGTATATCTCATGAGATATAAATATTTACCCAATTAATTGGAGGGAGATATAGGTCCCACCCATCTCATAATTAAATCATTCTTACTTGTGCCACAAAATAGACATACATAATTCATAATAACCCATCGAATAAAATGGGTTTCAAAAACATCATCACATCATCACATAATCCATATAAAAGAAATGGATATCATTTCATAAAAAGAAAAGTGAAACCATGTAAATCATAGAGACATGATACTTGTAACATACACATATGAAATAATGTCATCTTAGATGAAAAATGTTTTTGATAAAACACTTGTAATGAATTCTTGAGGAAAATATCCTTTCTTCTTCAAAATCGATTTCTTTTCACAAAATGTCATGAAATTTTAAAAGATAAAGATTTTGTTTAAAATATTCCTGAAATCTTTTGGAGGAAGCTTCATGAAAATAAGGCTTTATTAAACTGCAAAAATCCTTTCATTCCAAATAAGTTAAAAAACATTCTCCTCGTACTTTTGTCAGAAAAGTCAAAAAGTACCTCGTAACGTAAAAAAAAGGAAGATTCCTTACATACCATGTAGTAAAAGTAAAAATGGGTAAAAAGGACATTAAACATACATAAAAACACTTTTTGAAAATATTGACATGGATGATAACAATAACCTCAGTAAATACTTACGAATAAGCAATCTCGGATAAAAATGAGATTTACAAAATTATCTCTTACCTTAGGTCTGATATGCTTCATACGTATACAAACCTCCTGTATAATGATTTAAATAATGTCATTGACTTATTACAGAATCATATTCATTGTTATAATATCATATATGGTTCACTTATGACTTTATATTACCCGTTCTTTTGTAAATTCATGTTAAAGTAACGTTTTGGGTAAAATCGTTTCATTTGTCGTTCGTGTTTTAACTTGTAATTATTCATATGTTTACTTAGATCATGATTACTTACATCCAGAATGTAAAAGATGATTTATATATAATATATATTCAGAATATACATATATATAATAGATCGATAAATGGATAGAAATACACCGTTCATGGAGACGGTAGGTTGTACGTACGCATGAACGCTGTTTTCTTTTCCTTATTGAATTAAATGGAATTAAGTAGATTACATAAATATATATATATACATAAATCTAGTAGAATTATTATTTAATATATTTCATGATTACTTATTATATATACTTTATAATCATTCTTGAATGGTTAACATGGAGAGTGAATCTCATCGCGTTGTGGAGACGGTAGTCCGTACATACGCATGAGCGATGATATCATTCCCAAGATCGTGGAATTTTATTAAAGTGTATGTATAATATTACAGAATCAATATCACTTTAAAATAATCATATATATTCATTACATTCACCATTATACCCATCCAAGTAAGGTGGTGGTGGAAAATAGATTACACCACGGTGTGGAGACGGTATTCCGTACGTACGCACGCACGGTGATTTCGTTTTCCGTATGATGGATAGATGGTGAAATATGGTTGTTTCATACTTATAATAACATATACGAATATGCGTGATACTGATTTTATTACCTCATAATGAAACAACTAAAAAATAATGATGTGGAAGAATAAATAAAGTTGAAAGAATCGGTAATGGACATTACCTCTTCTTTGAAGCGCCTTTTTGAGACCTCCACTTAGGGCACTAAAATTGGTCTTTGAAGAAGGCCCGGACCTCTAGGATGTTTCTAGGGAAGTGGAGAAGAGAATTTGGTAGGTTTTGGACGAGCTTGAAGGCTCCAAGTGGTTTGAGGAAGAAAGGGAGGAGGTGCCCTTTTATAAGGGAGGAGAGGGGCACCTTTGGAAATATAAGAAATATTATTTTATATTAAATCCCAATCCCACTTAAAAACTTCCAAAATGAATCGTATACAAATATTAGATGAGATATGGTTGTAATATTATCAACCTATAAAATTTAGACATGTTAGGAATTTATTTTAAACATTATCAACTTGATTTATCCTTATTTATCAATTTAATTTTATTTGTGGTAATAATAATCTAAATTTTAAATTATTATAAATAATTACATATGTGTTGTGAATTTTAAATAATTTGACACATTATGAAATTTTATACCATATAAATTTAAATTCATAATTTTTAAATAATGTTTTTATTTTTAAACTATTTTATAATATGTTATTTTTATAAAATAACAATAGTATCAATTTTGACACTATTCATTTATTTGAATTTAAATAAAATATATACAGAAGATATGTTCGAAATAAAAACTTTAATAGATTCATAAAATGTCATATGTATCTATAAAACTAGTGTATCACATTAAATAGTTCATATAATATTTATTTTAATATTTTTAAAATCATTTATTTGATATTTTAATTAATAAAATAATATCAACATCACTATTGTGTCATACTTAATGATACTTATTTAATCCCTAAAATTTCTAAATAAATTCATATGATGTATATAAGTGTATTATATTTTTGGATACTATTCATGTTCGATGTTTCATTATGTTTATCACTAAATTAAAATTATTATACTTATAAGATTTAAGAAAGTGGCATGTTGTCACTTTCTTTGGTTTAATAATAATGTAATTATTTTCATGGACAAATGTCCATTGAATGTCTTTCATCTGACCCTTAGGTGATTTGGGTCGACTATTAGTCATCCAATAGGACTTTGGCAGGTGTTAGGGTAATTTTATAATCGTATATTTACCCTTAATTACCTGATTTACCTTTAATTATGGTAAATAAAATTTACCATAGTTAGTATTCATAATGCCCAAAAATAAAAAGTAGCTTATTAACATAATTTGGACCCACTGATTCTAAATATGGAATCAATTTTTCAAAATTAAGTACACAAAAGTTGAAAAAATTAAATTAAAATTAATCCCATTGTCGAAATAAAACGGGTTTTTGGTTAAAACATTGTAGAAGATTGAATTGATTTAACCTATGAATTCAAGGTAAAATCAATTATAATGACATAAATTATATTAAATGGTAAAAATATATTCTATTTATACTTTAAAACTATTCAATATTATAATTTAACCATATATATTATTACGATGAAAAAATTTGTTTTAAATTAAAATATAACATGTTTTTACTATTCATTAAAATATGAAAGTGATTAGAAAAAATATCAAAACTTTATCCAATGTAAATTTTTATATCCTGATTCAAAATAAGAAGTTCATTTTGTAAAATTGAACTTATAAACATGTGAAAAACTAGATTTAATGTGGGTATGCCATTAAAAGGCAGCAAAACTGCATTTTTTGAAAAATACTTATTTTACCCAAAAAAATTATTTTGTTCACATACCATGTTCTATAAAATGAGTAAGATGAAAAAATAATTTTATAACATTCAAAATTTAGTTAATACTATTCTTTACAACTAGTTCATAATAATATTATAACCATATATCATTGTTTAGTGAAACCTGATATTGCGTACAACACACGCTATCGAGGAAAGTCGCGATTGTGTGTAATTCAAGCCAAGTCAGGGTTGTGTGTTTTGCAAGAATCCTTTGTTGTTGTGTTTAAAAAAATACATCCATATTTCATTTATACATTGAATATATATATATATATATATACACACTCAATGTTGCGTAGAATAACTATTATCAAACAAACTTGAAATTGTGTGTAACACGATCCAAGATTAGTTTTGCGTATACTGCAAACTAATATGGTGTTACGTATAGTGAAAGATAATCATGGTGTAGCGTACAACATAAGATATGAAATAAATTAAAATTAATATATCTTATAAAATCTTGGGGTGTTACACGATGTGATTAGTATGACTCTATGTAATTCATTATATTTAAAATTGAAATAATTTATGTAAAAAGGATAACTAATATACTCAAAACCGAGAAAATGTATTCATATTGTTTTGAAACTTTAAGAAAACAATCCACAAGTTATTTTTGATGTTTAATAATCATCCAAAACTCAATGTAATACACGACGTGTCCTATATGACTCAATGTGTCCGTTATCAATTTAAAATTGAAAATTGACTTTGAAAAGTTTCAATCACTAAATACCAAGGAAAATTTCTTGTATTTTCTTGATAATTTAGATAATTGATTCATAAAACATTTTTGAAGTGTAGTAATTGGTCTCACATCAAACTAATAGAAAATTTGATCTGCATGGGCCAATGTGTCTGTTCGAAGTTTAAATGACGTTTTAGTAAAAAAGAGAATTGACATGCTCAAAATTGAGAAAACACATTCATATTTTCATGATACTTTAGGGAAAAAATCCATAATTGATTGGGAACATGTAGGAATCAACCGCACCTCAATCTGATGCACAATGTGACCAATATCACTCTAAGTGTGCCTTTATTTAAAATTGAAATCAATTTTAGTGAAAAAAACATTTCAAAACTAATAAAGACATTAATTTGGTTTTTATAGTTTAGAAAAATTTTCCATAAGTTATTTGAGATGTGTAAGAATCATTGACACCTCAATCTGACGCACGGTGTGACTGGTATGACTCTAAGTGTGTGTTTTTATTTAAAATTGCAATCAATTTTAGTAAAAAGAACAACTGGAATGTAAAAATATGGATCTTGTTTTTTGTTATAGATCCAGTTCTTTAGGTGTTTTGAAAAAAAGAAGAGTTTCTGGAAATTTAAGGAGTACATTCCCTATACTTTAAAGTACACATCGTGTACCCAGGTGTCGCGGGTAGCCATTTATTGGCTGTGTAATGGCTGAGTACATGGCCAGGTGGGGTGACCTAGAGACTACCTGAAGTATAGTCAGGTCAAGGCATGTACACAACATATACATTAAATTAATACGCCATTTACTTTTCTTTTTTATTTGTAAATCGGACCGGGGTCACCTCTAATTGGTAGAAATTCCCTCTTCTCGACTCGTCTTGTCCAAGAGAGACCATAGGACATGAGTTTTCTCTAAGCCCTTGATCAACCATCCATTCTCTAAATCAACCATCTTATATTGCATTGGAATATCCATGGTGAGTTCTTCCTTTTTCTAGATTCCCTTTCCTCATTCCTCCTCTTTTGTGAGATATCCTTGGTTGAACATTTTAGGCATTTTGTAGATCTACATCATTCTAGGATGATTCAAGGGTCGAATCTAGAGTATATCAATTTTAAAACATCGATGTAGGTGCTTTGTGCCTTTCCATAGTTTTTATTTGATTTATATGTGAAAATATTCCAAATACCTTAGTTCGAGGTATTGTGTGTTTAGGGATTTTAACATTGCTAATGCCTCATATGCTTGTTTGCTTGAGTTAAGACTTTTTTTGTAAATTGGGTTATTTTTCCATGAAATGGAGTTTTTTTCCCAAGTTTGATTTGATATTGACCATTTTTTCTAGTTTTTCTTATTAGGCTGCTTGTTTTCCATGACTAGTATTGTTAGAATGGATTGATTTATCTGATGATATGATATGCTTTGTAGCTATTTAGTTAAGTAGTACTTTTAGGTATACTTTGGCTACTGAACATTATTTGTGGATGATTTATTTACACAGGGATGTGGGAACTTGGTGTAGTGAGACCATAGTGGGAATTAATGTTGAGGGCTTTCCCAGAGCGTGTTTTATTTTTTCATTATACTGTGAGGCCATAGTGGGTATTGATGTTGATTGCTCCCTTAGAGTGTCTATAGTTACTATTATGAGACCATAAGAGGAAATGATGTTGAGTGCTTCCTCAGAGTGACTGTAGTTTATCATTAAAATACTATTGGGAGAATTTATGGTGAGTGCTTCATTAGATAGTCTTTGTTTTCATGAATTCAAAGGGGTTAGACCATTTGAGCTACCCAAGATGTCATTGTATCATTGCATAAGTTAATCCATATGGGATATGCTATGAGAAATTCCCAGAGGTTTGCTTGTTTTCACTTGGTTGAATAATTGGTGAATGTAAATGAATGAAATTGGAACCATATGACTGTTTGATTTTGAGTAATTCTTGGTTTATTGCTTCATTTTTCTTATTGTCGGCCATAATTATTCACTAACTGATAAGCACAAATCTTTGGGTGATTTTCTATTAGTATTTGACTCACACCTTGTTTGGGTCATGCTTTTAGACAAAAATCGATTATATTGATATAGGTATATATAAGAGAAAGCACCCTTCTACTTCAGCTACTTGATTGTTGTGGAGCAGGAGAGTATGGGAAAAAGCTAAGGCTTGCGATGCTGCAGGATTTTTTTACCGATTTTTCTTTCGTACCTTCGTTTAGTACTGTATTCCAGCATTGTGACTTTTTTGGCTGCTTTCCTAGATACTTGTGACATGCATCATTATTGATAGATAAATATATGTTGCGGTTGCCCATTTACTTCCAATCTTCTGTTGTTTACTATTGTATGGTATTATTATTTCTTCCTTTACAATTATATATTTCTTTCTACTGCATCACTATTCCGTTGAAGGAATAGTTTTCCCACAATCACACCCAAGGCCCTCACTGCTAGTCGGTAGCCTCTGGCGTTAGGGTAAATTCTCTTGAGGCCATGTGACCAACTAGGTATGGGGCACCTCTAGGTGGCACCCAGAACTAGGATTTTACAAACAGGTATCAAATGAATTCTTTTCTTCTTGACTCACTGTTTGGAGCATATAGGCAAGGATACGAAGGTATAGGTAGTTGGTAATAAGATGGGCTCGGAAGTAGCTAACCCTTGTATAAGGAAAAGCCAATTTACCTCGTATATAGCAATCTTTCGGGTTTTTCAATTATTACAATTGATTTGATTTTACTGTTGGGTGATTTACATGTCTTGTGTAGTTAAGGTTGATAATATTAATGTTCTATTTCTATTTATATCTGATGAGATGAGGGTATTCCATCTCATGCATCATATAGGCACCTGCGAGGCATCACATGTCATGCATTATTTCCATGCCATTTAGTGTGCATTACTGATTGCATGTTGTTGTGACATATGTTTTGCTAGATATGCATCATGTTGTGATATATGCCTTGATTGAATAACATCTATTTGATAGGGTACTGAATTGTGTAAGTTTTTTTTGAATGAATGACAAACTTTGGTTCTTGAGGTGTTATGGGCCCTCATGGATCGGAATTTGGCGGATCATTGCACTGTTATGCTTGAATATGACATAAATAAGATCCCAAACTTTGATTCACGGGGAGTATGGGCCCTCACGGATCCTAATTTGGAACTTTAATGTTTTCTTAAGTGTTTTTAGGGTTCCAGAGTAGTTTCTAAGGAATACTGTCTGGGAAAACAAAGAATACACGATGTGTAACGGTGAATACATGCCATGTATCTTTCTGTTCGGGAAAGAATAGTATTTCTTAAGTACATGTTGTGTACTGCATGTACATACTATGTAGTCTCTGACTGTGTCACTGGATTTGTAGGCAGAGACACAGGGATGGAGAATCCTTGGAGGAAAACTCCGTGTATCATACGTAAATGACGTGTTGTAGGGATCGTGTGTCCACCCGTGTGACTAATGAAACAGATGGATGCAACTTTGGTTATACATGCCATTTCAAGTTTGAACATACTGTGTAGTGTAACACATGTATCTGGCCACGTGACTAACAACACAGGTTGGTGAAATCCATCCAGTACATGCCATGTCTAGCTTGGACATACTGTGTAGTCTTGTTCTAGGATAACCATGTGGGTTAGTTGTGTAATAGAACTCGGGCAGGGGAAAACGATTCAAGTACACGTCGTGTCTTTGGAGAACATGTCATGTGTATTGGGTGTTACACGACTAGGATTGGCAGGAGTACACAACCATGTGAAGGATTAAAGGATCATGCCATGTAGGGGTTATACACGCCATGTATCCCTATTTTGAAAAAAAACCTGAATTATTTCCTTCTCCCATTCCTTTCTTGAACTTCTAAGTTCTAGTCCTTGATAATCTTAAACTAAGGTTTGTGCTTGACCATGCAGAGTCATGCCACTACAACATACCCTATTTGTGTGCCAGATATTGGGAAATGATTAGACACCATACATGGTAAATCAAGGTTTACCAGCAGACACTCCCATCATGCAAGTCTTGGTACTAACCGTCATTACGGATACAGGTTTCGATGCATAGTTTCAGGAAGGCTTCATGAGGTTTATACAAACCTTCTAGAGAGCATCGAATCCTATCCCATCTATGGAAAAGTTTATAGGGGTCTTTTAGAAGAAGCATCCTCCCACCTTCTCAGAGGATGGAGGACCTCAGGCTGAGAAGTCAGGATTTGAAGCCATGTTATCCATCTTCGAGCATCTGGAGACACCTCCATAGAGGAGGGTGAAGCTCGCTACAAATAAGCTTCAGGATTCATCTAAGAGATTGTGGGATGTGATCTCATAGGTAGGACTCCAGTAGTTTATGGAAAGGTATGAGTTCTAGTATACCTTATATAATTACTTCTACCAAGATACTTTGAGGGCCGATCGATCCCAAGAGTTCATGAGTTTGAAACAGGGTACTATAACAGTCATGGAGGATTCTTCTCGTTTCATAGAGTTGCAGCAATGCACACCCATTCTAGGGGGTGATGGGATTTTCTTTGCAAGGAAGTTTGAGGGTGGTCACAAGAATGAAATCTGATATCAGGTGAACATATTCAAGTTGATGAACATATCTTCTATAGTCAACCACATGTTGATCACGAAATGCAACCTGAGGGATTTTGGAGCTGTGGGCCAGAGCGGTTCAATATCTATAGTTGGTGATTATTCAGATGATAGTAAGAAGAGCCACATAGAGTCAACCCATGGAGATCCTAGTATGCAAGATACACCTTCGGGTAACTAGGTGGTATTCTACCAGTGTGGTAAGGGTGGGAATACAAGGCCACAATCCTAGTAGACCTAGTTGAGTGCTGCTCTTGCAGCAATATGGGTCATCTTCAATGTTTCTATCAATTATTCTCACCAGTAGTGGTGACAGAGGTTACTTTATGACTCCTTGTTCAGGATCAGTAATACCAGTTTCTCATCAGTCTGGGAATGGAAGTTCTCCCGGTCGTTCAGGCTGAGGTTGAGGTTGTGGTTGTGGTATCCAGTCACCAGGCTTTCAACAACAACAGGGTGGATCGACTTAGGGTGGTCAGGTTGGATCATAGGGATGTTGACTTCGTTTTCATGACACGTCAAATTGATTATGCTTTTAAGGTTGATTTGTAGTCTATGGAAGACCTTAGGTCATCTCTCAAGGTGCATTGATAGGTTTAAAGTGTGTATTTTAATTAAGTCTACTAAAAAGGGGGTGATTTTGAAAACAGCTTAAAAAAAGTAACTTAATAAAAATAGTATAAAAGATGAAAGACCAAGTGGATTTTGAAAAATATGAGATAAAAGGGTCGATTTGAGTTCACTACACACATATCAATTTCATTGTTCATAGAGATTCATTTCAGATTTAGAGTAATTCTTTGGTTGGAATTAATTGGAATCCCGATTAATTCATATGCTCTTATTTCAATGCTTGAAGAACCAAACCTTGACATAACAATCGTATTGTCAAGGTCCAAAACTTATGCATGGAATAAGTGCTTCCAAAGCATATTGAAATTTCAATAATGTGGGGAAGAAAAATTATTCTTCTGTTGTCCAATCGGAAAAACACAAGTCACGCACTCAAAACCTCACAACGATCGGTTAAAAATTAAGAGCATAACACTCACATGCATCAAATCAAGCATTCAAATCTGAAATAAATTAAGATACATGGAATGATATGTTTAAACACCAAAATTACTCCAAACCAGTAGCTAGTGTATGCATCAGAACTCCCTTGACATGTGTGTAGTTCCCGCACAACGAACACCCAACTTTTAGCTCGACATTGGGAGGAGGAGGAAGCTCGGGTGGAACTCCATCTTCATCCTTGATTCTCCTATGAGGATAGGGGCCTCCAGAACCTCCAAGGTGATTAGAAGACTCCTCTAGGACTCCAAAATGGTAGAGTATATCTTTTGGTTCGAACTCCCAAATGAGGAGCCCTTTGTGCCTTTTTATAGCCAAAATGACACATGGTTTTGAGAACCTAGTTTTGAAGATACTACTTGTGCCTTAGTTTCGGACTAGTATAAAGTCATATTATGACTTGGAATAAAGATATAAGTTATTGGAAGGCCTCATTACTACCTCCATGTAAAATGTGGCGTCCATTAGGTAGCCGGATATGGAGATATGTTCACACCACCTATCTGAACATTTGAATTCGGGCAGATTCTGTCCCCTGGACAGAATGGTTCGGTTGGGCCACCAGATGGATGAATGGGGCTTCGCTCCTTTGGGAAGCGTTGTATCCCATGATGGTTTAGAAAGGATTAAAAAATTTCAGCCCATTTTCATGAATGGATTTCACGCACTGTTCAAAACAGTGGACATGTGTCCTTGGGATCCATGCAATTTTGGCCCATTTTCCTTCTGGATCATCTTCAGGGCCTCCAAATCACCTCCTCCTGCAATCAAATCCTCAAAAAAAGTAACAATTCCCATTTTAACAGTGATAAATTAAAAATTAATTATTCAAATATGGAATTAAATTTGGTATTATTTTTATAATATTTAATACAAAACTAGTTTACCACAGTGGTGTAGGGATGAAAATGAAACAGTGAATCACGGTGCGATCACACCCCCACACCTAAACATTTGCACTCCTAGGAAAAGTGATATTTCCAAAAATTATGCATGGAGATATTCCAAACATCATGAAGATTTAACATACAATGAAAATTTAAAATTTGAAAGGAATGTGTTCAAAACAAAAATCACACTATGGAGTTATTCTCAATGAACATGCAAAAATGTGTCTAATAAATTGTATCAGCATGAAATTCATGGAGATTAATGATACCAATTTGAGAAAGTAATCCTAAAGTCCACAATGTCACTAAATCTCCACGTGTGTGTGTGACAACCAATTCATGCTATTCTACCCACTTTTTATCGAATTAATATAGGTTATTTTAATATTTTTCTGCTTAAATGATTATGTCCACCGAACCTGTCTTATACCCTTTGCAATCAAATTTCAAGACCCACTCACGTAAGCATTCCTGGAATTCAATCCTTAAGCTCCTAACCTAGATATCCCCATATGATGTACATTTAATCACTCCCCTCGTTTATTTATTTTTTTGACATGCTGTGCATGGAACAAATCTCACACCCTACTCTCAACCCTTATTTGATCTCCTCACGAAACTAATTGTAATAGTTATAACAAGATCAAAAGTCAAGGAAGAGTGGTTTTTGACCATCCCAAGACACAAATATTTTTTTGAGGGCGTACAACAGTCGGATTACAGGTACACACGCATAGGTCAATCTGGTAATGTAATGAAAAAGATCGGATAAGGAACAAATGTATGGAAAATCATTTGGAAAATAGATAAATATAAACCAAACTTATATTTACGTTCTATTGAGTATGTAAAAATCACACTTCTTGGTTGGGTGAAAAAATGTGTGGAGAAATTAAGTGCCGCAATTTTCCTTTTAACTACTCACGTAAAGGGTACTATTTTTCTCAAAGTTTCCAAAATGATACAACCATTTATATCATCGACAAACAACTAATTTCCAAGAGAAAGTCACACCACAATGTTAAATTAAAGCTAAAACACACATTCCATCAGTGTTTTGTTTTTTGAAAATGTTAAAACAACATAAAATAGGGAAATTTCTCATCCATTTTCAGTAACTTTCATGATTCAATTCAGGGGGAATCTTTTTCCATGATAAAATTAGCATTCTAGCACTAATTTAAGGGGTGTAATGGAGGATGGGAGGCAAGTTACAATACCATTCAGTAAGAAAAAAGACAATGAAAGAATGAAAATTAAGAAAATTTGTAACTAACCCAGGAATGTACCCATCCCCCCACACCTAGAGTATGTAGTGTCCTCACTGTAGTAAAAGAGAATGTGGGAAAGAAGGATAAAACCTAGTCGATGTCATTCATAGTTTTCTTCTTGAACATGGAGTTCCTCCATCGGGGACTCCAGAATGGCTTCATGGAAGTGCTTCAGCCGTTGCCCATTGACAGTGAAGGTTTACTTGGTTTCTTCATTTTGAACTTGAACAACACCAAATGGAGAGACATTAGAAACAATATATGGTCCAAACCAGCCAGAACGAAGCTTACCAGGATGGAATTTCATCCTTCCATTGTATAGGAGGAACATCTTCCAAATTTGGAACTCTCAATGAAGGATAAGGCAGTCGTGGGAAGCCTTGGTTCGCTCCTTATAAATCCTGGAGTTCTCATAATAATCTCTATGCATTTCTTCCAGCTTCTATATCTGTAACATCCTTCGAGAACCTACACCAGAAAGGTTAGAATTTCATTTTTTAATGGCCCAGTAGGCCCGGTGCTCAATCTCAACAGGGAGGTGACAACTCCTTCCAAAAAAATCCTATAAGGTGACATTCCAATGGGAGTTTTAAAAGCATTTCAGTAAGCCCATAATGAATCATCGAGTCTAATACTCCAATATTTCCTGTTGGGTTGGACCTTTTTTTCATGAATTTGTTTTACCTCTCTATTTGAAACCTCAGCTTGACTATTAGTCTATGGGTGATATGCAGTAGATACTCGATGACCAACCCCATACCAACACAAAAGTGATTGCATTGTTCAGTTGTAGAAATGAGAACCCCAGTCACTGATGATGAACCTAGGTAATCCAAACCTAGAAAAGATCTGAGTTCTCAAAAATTCTACAACTATTTTGGAATCATCTGTCCTTGTGGATCGTGCCTCTAGAAATTTGGATACGTAATCAACGGCCAAAATAATGTAAAAGTTTCCAAAATAATTGGGAAATGGCCCCATAATGTCAATACCCCAAACATCGAAGATTTCATGAAAGATAAAGGGTTTTTGTGGAATTTAATTCCTTTTAGATACATTCCCCATTCTTTAACAAGGAGGACAAGATTTAAAAAATTCATGGGCATCCTGAAAAATTGTTGGCCAAAAGAGACCAGAATCAAGAACTTTGCGAGCTGTACGTTGGGGACCAAAGTGTCCCCCACAAGCAAGATTGTGGCAGAATCTAAGTATAGACTAAAACTCGCTATCGGGAACATAATTCCTAAGGACCTGATCGCTACATGTGTGCCAAAGGTAGGGTTCATCCCAAATGTACCAACAAGACTCATGTTTTAGATGACTAGCTTGGTTTTTGTTGAAATCATTAGGAATTCAAGATGCTACCAAATAATTTACAATTTCAGAATACCAGGGAATAGCATCTTGCACTTTGTACAATTTCTCATCAGGAAACATGTCATTAATTGGAATATAGGGGGATGATACAATGTTCGTGGATGGGAGGATCCTACTGATATGGTCTTCCACCACATTCTCTGCTCCTTTTTTATCTCTAATTTCTAGATTGAATTCCTGAAGGAGGAGCATCCAAAGTATGAGATGTGGTTTGGCTTCTAGTTTCATTAGGAGATACCGAAGGGCTGCATGGTCTGAGAATAGAATGACTTTGGACCCTAAAAGGTATGACCAGAATTTATCCAAGGAAAACACTATGGAAAGGAATTCTTTTTCAGGTGTGGTGTAGTTTTCTTGGGCAGGGTCCAGTGTACGTGAGGCATAGGCTATGACATGTGGAGCTCGGTCGACCCTTTGTGACAAGACTGCCCCAACTGCATAGTTAGAGGCGTCACACATGATCTCCAATGGTAAATCCCACTGAGGTGTTTAGATTACTAGGGGTGATGTGAGACTCCATTTTAATTTATTGAAAGCTTCTTCACATTCTTTCTCAAAACAAAATCTTTTTCTTTTTGGAGTAAGCGGGAGAGGGGAAGTGCAATCTTACTAAAATCACGAATGAAGTGACGGTAAAATCCAGTATGACCCTGGAAAGACCACACATCACGTACATTTTTAGGGAATGATAGGGATGAACTGACATCCACATTCAATTTATCTACTTGGATACCATCCCCAGAAATGACATGTCCCAAAACAATACCTTGTTATACCATGAAATGGCATTTCTCATAATTTATTACAAGATTCTTTTCAATACAGTGACGTAGGACGGAACCAAGACTACTTAAACATTCATCAAAAGAGGATCCCTAAATAGTAAAATCGTCCATGAAAACTTCCATGCAATTCTACAGGTAATCCGAAAAAATACTAACCAAACATCGTTGGAAAGTACCCAAATCATTGTACAGGCCAAATGGCATGCTTCTATAGGCAAATTTGCCAAAGGGGCAAGTGAAGTTTATCTTTTACTGAACCTCAGGGGAAATATGGATCTAAAAGTATCCAGAATACCGATCAAGAAAATAGTAATGGGACTTCCCCGCTAGCATCTCAAGCATTTGGTCAATGAATGGAAATGAGAAATGGTCCTTCCTGGTGTGTTGGTTTAGTCGGTGATAATCTATACAGACAAGCTAAATATTCTGCACATGAGTTGGAACCAATTCATTGTTTTCATTTTTATTTACCATTAGGATAGTTTTTTTAGGAACAACATGAATGGGACTGACCCATTGGCTGTCAGAGATGGGATAAATGATTCAAGTAGCCAATAATTTTGTTACTTCCTTTTTAACTACTTCTAAGAGGTTTGGGTTCAGTCGACGTTGTGCCTGCCTCACTGGTTTAGCCTCATCAGTTAATAAAATATGATGTGTACAAATTGATGTCCTAATACTAGGAATGTCCAAAAGTGTCTATCCCAATGCTTTTTTATACTCCCTCAAAAGTTCAATCAGTTGTAATTAATGCTTAGGAGGGAGTGAACTAGCAATTATGACGGGAAACTTGTTTCCATTCTCAAGATATGAATATTTTAAATCTTGAGGTAGTTCATTTAGTTCCAATTCAGGTGGGTTTTGGATTTATGGGAGTGTGTGTGAAAGTGAGAGGTCTCTAATCTCATCTAACAGCTCAATGGTATCATCCTTAGACGAGGAATTAGCTTTTACAAGCATAGTAGTATCATCGATGGTCATGTGATCCTCTATGCTCAAGAAATTATCAATTAATAAACATGCATGACACTTTTCTAGACCACTACAATAATCAACACATGATTCATTACCATGAATTTCAATAAAAGAGGAAAATTCATAAAGGGGATCATGGGAAACAAATGAAGTGATTTTAGGGGAAGGGAGTACATCAATTGAATTTACCAAGAGAGAGGAATGTTCTTCTGAGGGGTGCTTCATGGCATCAAGGATGTTGAAATGGACTATGTCACCACCAAATTCCATAGATAATGTACCATTATAGACATTATTTATGGATTTGGTGGTTTTCAATAAATCTATCCCCAATATAATTGGGGCGTGTCCATTCATCGTATTATCTTACATTTTTAGCACATAAAAATCAGCAAGAAATATTAAATTGTGAACCATCACAAGAACATACTCTAACACACCAGAAGGGTGTGCCATACTCTGATTTGATAGCTGAACAACTATTCCTACAGGCTTTAGTTCACCGACCTACAGAGAAGAGTATATGGAGTGAGGCATCACATTAATAGAAGCACCCAAATCAAGAATATAATTGGAGAAAGAATACTCTCCTATGGTGCACATAATCGAGAATGTTCCAGGATCGTTGCACATGGTGGGAAGTGATGGTTGTATAAATGACGAGACGTTCCTCCCCAGGCTCACCTTCGCATCACCTCTAAGTCGCCTTCTGTGGGTACACATCTCCTTCAGAAACATGGCATATCTCAGAATTTTCTTGATGGAATCAATCAAGGGGATGTTGACCTCCACGTTTTTGAAAGATTCCAATATTTCTTTGTCATGTTCAGTTTCATTTTGTTTTCTTGGTTGGGCATCCCTTTGAATAAATGGAAGAGTAATGGGTGTGCTTGGTGGTTCACTAATAGAAAAACTCTTTCCTTTTGAAGGGCTCCTCTCAGGATAAGTTTTTTCAATATTTTGACCTTTTTCAATGGTTGGAATGGTGGTTTTCTCAGGAGGGGATGACTCTAATGGAGGTGTTATTTGGATTTTATGTTGAGTTACAATCCTAAGGGTGATGGCACTAACATTCCCCTTATCCCTAGGGTTGACAAGTGGTTGAGAGGGTAGTTTACCAGACCCATGGATTTGGATTTCACCCACCGAGTTATCTATTTGGCCTAATTGGGTTTTAAGGTCTTGTATGGATGCCTGAGTGGTTTGTTGTAATTGGAGATTATTGGCAGCCATTTGTTTCATCATATCTTCTAGGCTTGGCTCAGTTTTTGGAGGGGGTTGTTGGAATGGACTTTGGGGTGGTTGAGTTTTTTTGGGTGGTGGTGGATGACTACTCTGACCTTGTTGGTTCCATTGTTGTTGAGGTTGGTTTGAATACCCCCTTGCCTATAGGCTTGGCTGTCTTTCCACCCAGGGTTGGATGGATAGTAAGGTTCCTGCCTAAAGGGTTGGTTAAAGGGGCGTCCAGGAAATATCGTCTCACAACTCTCAGAAGTTTATCTCAGTTGGGGGCATTGGTCAGAATAGTGGGTATCAGAAGAGCATATACCTTTATGGATGGAAGGAGGAGATTGATATTGTCCTTGGGAAAGAGCGTGTTGTCATTGAAGGGTACTTACCGCTTCAAACTTTGTATCCACCATCTTCTCGAATTCAGTACTTTGCACCTCATGGACACCATGAATTGGTAAAGTGGACCTTGAACCAAATTGTTGTGTGTTTTGTGCCATTTTCTCAATTAAGGTCCTTGCTTCGATTGGGATTTTATCCACTAGTGGACCACCTGCAGCAGCATCAATCACGTTTCGATCAATAGGAATTAATCCTTCATAAAAATACTGAATTAAAATTTGATCACTTATTTTGTGATGTGGACAACTTGAACACAATCTTTTAAATCTTTCCCAATATTCATGAAGTGTTTCCCCATGAGATTGTCTTATACTACATATTTCTTTCCTTATTGTTGTAGTTTGAGAGGCTGGGAAATATTTTTCAAGAAAAAGGCGTTTCATGTCTGCCCAGCCTCTAATTGGTGAATTAACATAGTATAGCCAATCTTTAGCAGTGTCTTCTAATGAAAATTGAAATTCTCTAAGTTTTACTTGTTCCTCATCAACATTAGAAGGCTTTAATGTAGAACACATAGTATGAAATTCTTTTAAATTTTTATGTGGGTCCTCTCCAGGATGTCCATTTAATCTTGGTAATAAATGAATTAAACCATATTTTAGTTCGAAATTAGGTGCCTCTCCATGTATTTGAATGTATGCAGGATGGATATCAACATCAGGTGAGGTTAATTCCTTTAATGTTCTATTATTTTCACCCATGTTATAAAAGTTTATTTCAGTTTTTATTTGGGTTCTATAATTAGAAGAAGAAGAAGAGTGAAGGAATGTTTTAGTGTGTGGTGTGTCCTCCTTCAAATTGTTGTCTTGTGTGTCTCGGTGTCGTTCACGTAGGATCCTCTCCAGATCGGGTTCTAAAGGTGTTAAATCTCCTAGATTAGAACTTTTCATTCACCAGACCTACACATGGAATAGATTAGAATACAAAAATATTGAAAAGGTATAAGAGAAAACAAATAAATATTCACTAAAATTTTACAAATAACTTATCAAAAACACGCACTAAAACAAAAACCCTCCCTGGAAACGATGCCAAAATTTGACTACGTTGTCATGAAACATAAAATTTATTATGATTTTATGGTTGACTTGTAGTCTAAGTAAGACTTTAGGTCATCTCTCGAGGAGCGTTGATAGGTTTAGAGTGTGTATTTTTAATTAAGTCTACTAAAAACGGGGGGTGATTTTGAAAACAGCTTAAAGAAAGTAACTTAATAAAAATAGTTTAAAAGATGAAAGACCAAGTGGATTTTGAAAAATATGAGATAACAGGGTTGATGTGATTTCACTATACACATATCAAGTTCATTTTTCATAGAGATTCATTTTAGGTTTAGAGTAATTCATTGGTTGAAATTAATTGGAATCTCGATTAATTCCTAAGCTCTTATTTCAATGCTTGAAGAACCAAACCTTGACATAACAATCGTATTGCCAAGGTCCAGAACTTATTCATGGAATAATAGCTTCCAAATAATATTGAAATCTCAATATAGTGGGGAAGAAAATAATTCTTGTGTTGTCAAATCGGAACAACATAGGTCACGCACTCAAAACCTCACACCGATCGGTTAGAAATTAAGGGCATAACACTCACATGCATCAAATCAAGCATTAAAATGTGGAATAAAATAAGATAAATGGAATAAAATGTTTAAACACCCAAATTAATCCAAAGCAGTAGCTAGTGTATGCATCAGAACACCCTTGGCATGTGTGTAGCTCCCTCACAACGAACACCCAACTTTTAGCTCGACATCGGAATGAGGAGGAAGCTCGGGTGGAACTTATTCTTCATCTTTGATTCCCTTATGAGGATAGGGGCCTCCAGAACCTCCAAGGTGATTAGGAGAATCCTATAGGACTCCTAAATTGTAGAGCATAGCTTCTGGTTCGAGCTCCCAAATGAGGATCCCTTTGTGCCTTTTTATCGCCAAAATGGCAAATGGTTTTGAGCACCCAGTTTTTAAGATACTACTTGTGACTCGGTTTTGGACTAGTAGAAAGTCATATTATGACTTGGAAAAAAGAGATAAGTTTTTGACCGGTGTATTGAATGTATCCATGTCATTTTTGGCATCCATTAGGCATCCAGATTTGCAGATACGTTCACACCACCGATCTGAACATTTGAATTCGGACAGATTCTGTCCCCTGGACAGAATAGTTCGGATAGGCCACCAAATGGATGAATGGGGCTTCAGTCCTTTGAGAATAGTTGTATAACATGATTTTCTGGAGAGTCTTAAAAAATTTCAGCCCATTTTCATGCACGGATTTCACACACTATTCAAAACAGTGGACATGTGTCCTTTGGATCCATGCAATTTTGGCCCATTTTCCTTCTTGATCATCTTGAGGGCCTCCAAATCACCACCTCCTGCAATCAAATCCTCAAAACAAGTAACAATTCCCATTTTAAAAGTGATAATCACAAAATTAATTATTAAAATATAGAATTTAATTTGGTATTATTTTTATAATATTCATTACAAAACTAGTTTACCACAGTACTATAGGGATGAAAATGAAACAGTGAATCGTGGTGCAATCAGATGTGGTATAGGCCAGACTTTTGTAGTGGAGATGAACCAGCAAGAGAAATATGTCGGACCCTCTACAGTTAGATGTATGATTCTAGTTGCCTCAGTTTTAGATTATACACTTTTCAATATAGGGGATTCTCATAGTTTCAAATTTGTTTCTATTGTGGAGATCCTTGAGCTCTGTATCATTACTTCTATTGATGTCTTTAAGTTGGATACTCTGTTGGGGACAAGAACAATTAGTGTATGTCAGTGCAAGGAGTTCCCTATTGAGGTTGGTGGGTGTCACTTCTTAGGGGACCATTATGCCTTAAATATGATGGGATATGACATCATTCTTGGTATGGACTGGTTAGTTCCCTTCAAAGTTGTTGTTTATTGCTATCTCCATAGGGTGAGTTTTACCTCTCCAGAGGGAAGATTATTTTTACATAAGGGTTAATGGGATGTTCAGGAGAGCATATCAGGACCAGAGCATAATGGGTTGGGAGGAGTTACAACCCAGATTACTAGTTTGTATCTGGATGACTAGGGGACATCACAGTCTGACTTCCCTCCAGTGGTCGATCATTTAATGGATGTCTTTCTAGAGGACTTTTCAGGTTTTCCTCTATAGTGACATGTAGAATTTTCTATTGAGCTTGTGCCAAGGGAATCACTGATGTTCATTACTCTTTATAAGATGTCTACACCAAAGTTACAAGATCTCAAGAAGAAGATGGAGGAGTTACAGGAAAAGGGTTTCATTCAACCTAGAACATATCCATAGGGTTTGCCTGTCCTGTTTTCCAAGAAGGCGAATGGTACCCTCAGACGTTGTGTGGATTATCAGAAGCCAAACCAGTTGACGATAAACAACTTATATCACTTACTGAGGATTGATGATCTCTTTGATCACCTTCAAGGAGCCTGGGTGTCATTGATGATTGACTTGATTTTCAAATATCATTAGTTGCATGTTAGACCATCATATAAACCTATTACATCATTTCAAAGCTGGTATGCTCTATACGAGTATGTGGTTATGCTGTTTTTCCCCACGAACATTACTTAAGTTTTCATGAAACTATTAACTGAGTGTTACATCCATACTTGGATCCTTTCATGGTAGTCTTTGTGGACGATATCTTTGTGTACTATCACACTCCACACGACCATGCCACACATCTTGAGACTATTTGGATTACACTGATAGAGCATAAGTTATATGATAATCTCTCAAAATTCTATTTTTGGGTGGACCAAATTCACTTCATGGGTCATGTTATCTAAGAGAAATGAGTATTAGTAGACCCAGAGAAATTGAGAGTAGTAGTTTACTAAGAGAAGCCAAAGAAATTCTTTGAGGTATGCAGTTGTCTATGGTTGGATGGATACTAAAAACATTTTTTATAGGAATTTTCATGCTTAGCAGCACCACTAACGAGCCTGAAAAAGAAGGGAGTGAAGTATCTATGGATATATTCCTATGATTCATCCTTTCAAAATTTGAAAGGGAGGTTGACATCAACACCGATACTAGTATTTCCATAGAAGGGATAGAGCTATACTTTATATTATGATGAATCAGATATCGAGATGAGAGCAGTGCTTATATAGGGGGAAGGAGTCATTGCGTACAGGTCACGGTAGTTGAGGCCACATGAGAGAAATTACCTGACACACAATATCGAATTGGATGCAGTTATTAATGCCTTATATTGTTGGAGACATTATCTTCTTGGAGATCATTGTTTGGTTTTCACCAATCAGAAAAGTCTCAAATATATATTTACACAGTCTGATCTAAATTTGAGACAGTGAAGGTGGGTTGAGTATGTTCAGAATTTTGACTTTGAGATTGCCTATATGCATAGTAAAGGCAACGTAGTGGCATATGCATTGAGACGGAGGACTCAGATACAAGTAGTTCAGTAGAATAGCAGTGAGTTGAAGCTTATGTTTCTGTTCTCTAAGATGCACTTCGAGGTAAAAAATAGATAGGGACAGACTTTTATTTCTTCTGTAGCTGTTACCTCTACTATGCATGAGCAAGTGAGAATGAGGAATATATCAGATGTTGAAGGCCTAGTCCTATGGGAGGGTGTGTCAAAAGAGGGCCCTATTCCTGGTTAGACCATAGGTGAGGATGAGATCTTGAATTTTCATGGGTGAAAATGGGTGTTAACAGACATGCGCATGGAGATGATGTGGGTTTTTTATTCTTCAGTTTGGACAGTTTATCCAGGCGCCACCAAGATGTATCGAGATCTACACCATCATTATTGGGTGCCCGATATGAAGAGAGATGTTGTTGGTTTTGTGATGCGGTGTTCCACTTGTTAGCATGAGAAGGAAAAGCATCAGTGACTGGCATGGATTTTGCAACAGTTACCCATTCCAAAGTGGAAGTGGAATGATGTTGCGATGGATTTGGTGACTGGTTTGTGGAGGCCACCTTGAGGGAATGATACAGTTTGGGTTGTCATTGATAGACTCACGAAGGTTTCTCAATTATTTCAAATCAAGGAGACCTTGAATGTTGATGAGATGGTAAGGATATACATATGAGAGATTGTACATTTACATGGAGTTTTTCACTCCATTTTTTCAGATATGGATGCCCATTTTACTTCTCGAGTCTTGCAGGGACTTTAGAGGGCTTTGGGTACACAAGTACTTTTGAGTACAACATACCATCCCCAGACATATCTCCAGTCTGAGCGTACGATTCAGGTGATATTGGACATGCTTCGATCATACGTCCTAGATTTTGGAGGTTCTTGGGAGAAACACAAACCTCTTATAGTGTTTTCCTATAATAATAGTTCTCAAGAAACTATTCATATGGCACCTTACGAGGCAGTAAAGGCAGTTGTGATGGGACCCTATGTTGGTTGGAGGTAGCAAAGGTAGAAAAGGCATTTATGCTAGGACCTTGTCTTGTCCAGGAGACCACTCATTAGATAGAGTTGATTAGGAAGAGGATGGATACTACACAGTCATGAAAAAAGTCTTATGTTGATGGACAGAGATGACCTCTTGAGTTCGAGTTTGGAGATCATTTTTTTATATGTGTCACACCAAGGTTGAGACATAGGAGGATTCAGAGATAGGGAAATCTTTCATAGAGATATTTTGGGCCATTTGAGGTTTTGGAGAGAGTCGGGTCAGTTGCCTATCAGTTAAAATTACCTCAGAGGTATCTGTCTATGCATGATGTCTTCCACGTTTCTCATCTATGGAATTACTTCTCATACCCATCTCATGTTTTTCAACCCAAGGATATTGAGTTGGAGGTGGATGCCTCATTCGAGGATAATCCTATCCATATTTTTGATCAAAGAAAAAATGGTCTCCATGGACGGTCTATTCTTATGATACGGGTGCTATGGAAACATGGGCGACTATAGGATGAGACTTGGGCGATGGAGACTGATGTGTGATCGTAGTGGCTAGAGTTGTTCATGGGTTTTTCTTCTTTTCCACATTTTTAGGGCACTTTGGAAACTAATTTATTTAAGGGGGGTGTTTTTAAGAACCCAGGTCTTCTCTTTAGGTATGCATCTAGTTCTTGAGGTGTTTGGCGAAAAATATGAGTTTCTAGAAATTTAAGGAGTACACACCATGTACTTTGAAGTACACATCATGTACCCAGTTGTCGCAGGTAGCCATGTACTGGCCATGTAACCCCAGAGTACATGGTCGTGTGGGGTGACATTGATACCACCTAAAGCGGAGTCTAGTTAATCCATGAACACGACATGTACAATAAATGAACACGCCATGTAATTTTCTTTTTTCTTGTTAAATTGGAACAGGGTCAATTGTAATTGGCAGAAACTCCTTCTTCTTGACTCGTCTCATCCATGAGTGACCGTAGGGCACGATTCTTCTCCAATCCCATCATCGACCATCCATTCTCTGATTCAACCATCATCAATTACATTGGAATCGCCACAGTGATTTCTTCCTTCTTCTAGAGCCTTGTTCCTTGATTCCTCCTCTTTTGTGAGATATCCTTGGTTGAACGTTTTAGAATTTTTTGTATATCTACGTCATTCTAGGCCAATTCCCGGGATGATGCCTTAGTATATTGATCGTACAACCTTGAGGTATGTGGTTTGTGAATTTTTATAGTTTTTCTTTGTATTATATGTGAAACTTTTCATAATACCCTATTTCAAGGTATTGCGTGTTTAGGGATTTTAACCCTGTTGATGCCTTCTATGCTTTTTTGCTTAAGTTAGGACTATTTTTGTAAATATGTTTATTTTTCAATACTATGGAGGTGTTTTACGATGTTTTATTTGATATTGACTATGTGGTCCAGTCTTTCCTCTTAGGCTGCTTTCTTTCCATGCCTAGTATTGTTAGGATGGAGTGATTTATCTGATGTTTTGATATGCTTTGTAGCTGTTTATCCAAGTAGTAGTTTAAGGTTCACTTTGGATATTGAACATATTTTGTGCACAATTTCTTTAAAAGTGGTTGTGGGAACCTCTCGAAGTGATACCATAGGGGTAATTGACATTGAGGGTATTCCTAGAGTGTCCTTTAATTCATTACCACACTGCGAGACCATAGGGCGGATTGATGTTGAGTGCTCCCTCAGAGTGTCTATAGTTAACATTATGATTCCACATGGGTAATTGATATTTATTGTTTCATCATAGTGTCTATAGTTTATCGTTAAAAGACTATAGAGGGAATTGATGGTGATTGATTCCTCAGAGAGTCTTTGTTTTCATGAGACCAAAGGGGTTAGATCGGGTGAGCTACCAAAGAGGTCATTATATCATTGTATAAGTTGAACTAGCAGAGTTGGTCTGTGAGAACTTCCCATAGGGTTGTTTTTTTGATTGGTTGAATAATTGACGAATGTAAATGAATGAAATTGAAACTATAGGACTGTTTACTTTTGAGTAATTCCTTATTTATTACTTCAATTTTCTTATTGCCTGCCTTATGTATTCACTGACTGCTAGGCACAGTTCTTTGGGTGGTTGCGTACTGGGAATCTTATTACACCTTGTTTGGGACATACATTTATACCCAAATAGATTATATTCCTAATGGTATAGATAAAGGAAAGCACCCTTCTACTTCATGTACTTGATTGATTTGGATCTTGAGAGTATGGGACCGAGGTGAGGCTTGCGATGCTGCTGGAATTGTTAACCTATTATTTCTTTATACCTTTTTTAGTACTATATTCCTATTTTGTGACTCGCTTGGATTTTTTCCTAGATACTTATTATATGAATCATTATTGATATATATATATATATTGCATTTGTTCATTTACTTCCAGTCTTCCCTTGTTTACTATTGTATGGTATTATTATTTCTTCTACTACGGCTATCTATTTCTTTATGCTGCATCACTCTTCCAATGAAAGAATAGTTTCCCCCATATCCTAACCAAGGCCCTCACTGCTAGTCAGCAGCCTCTAGTGTTTTGGGAAATGCGCTTGAGGCCATATGACCAACCCAGTATGGGGCACCTCTAGGCAGCACCCAGAACCTTGACATTACAATATGGTATCAAAAGAGTTATTTTCTTCTTGAATTACTATTTAAATCCTATTGATAGGAACAAAAAGGAATAGGTAGTGGGTAATAAGTTGTGCATGGGATTATCTAGCCCGTGTATATGGAAATCCAATTTACCTCATATATTACAATTTTATTTGTTTTGCAATTATTACAGTTCATTTTATTTCATCGTTGGGTGATTCACATGTCTTGTGCTATTAGAATTGATAATATTGAGGTCCTATTTCTATTGAAACCCGATGAGATGAGGGTATTCCATATCATGCATCATATATTCCCTTTCTAGATATCAAATGTCATGCATTCTTACCATGCCATTTACGGTGCATTACTGATTGCATGTTGTTGTGATAGGTGTTGTTTTAGATATGCATGTTGTTGTAATAGATTCCTTGATAGAATACCTACTTCTTGATAGGGTATTGGATATGTAATTTTTCATTTGAATGAACACCAAACTTTGGTTCTTGATGTGTTATTGGCCCTCATGGATCGGAATTTGGTGTATCACTGCACAATTATGCTTTTATATGACATGTATAAGATACCAAACTTTTATTCGCGGGGAGAATGGGCCCTCATGGGTCAGAATTTGACACTTTAATGTTCGTTTCAGTTTCTTTTAGGGTTATAGGGTAGTTTCTGAGGCTTAATGTCCTGGAAAACCCAGAATACATGGCATGTAATGGTGAATACAATCCATGTATCCTTATGTTCGGGAAGGAACTGTTTTTCTTAAGTACATGTTGTGTACTGCATGAACACGACGTGTAGTCATTAATCATGTCACTGGCTATGTGGGAAGAGTCATGGGGTTGGGATATCCTTGTAGGAATAGTCCGTGTATCATATGTAATCATCATGTTGTAGGGACCATGTTTCCACCCGTGTGACTAACAAAATAGATGGATGAAACTTTGGTTATACATGCTATTAAAAGTTTGAAAACATTGTGTAGTGTAACCCATGTATCCGACTATGTGACCAACAAAACGAGTTAGTGAAATACTTCTAGTACACATTGTGTTTGGAATGAATATGACAAGTAGTCTCGGTATAGGATATCCATGTGGGTTAGTCATCTAGAAGAACTCTAGTTGGGGAAAACGATTCAAGTACACGTTGTATCTTTGGATAACACACTGTGTGTATGGGGTGTTACATGACCAGGGTTGGTAGGAGTTTACACCCATGTGAAGGCTTAAAAGAACCCATTGTGTAGGGATCATACATGCCATGTATCCCTATTTTGGAAAAAAATTGAATTCTTTCCTTCCCCTATCCCATTCTTGCACTTCTAGGTTTCAGACCTGGATAATCTTAAACTAAGGTGTGTGCTTGACCTTGTAGAGTCATGCCACCATGACGTCCTCTTGTTGTGACCTAGATATTGGAAAATGATAAGACACCAGACATGGTAGATCAGGGTTTACCATCAGACCCTCCTATCATTCTTGTCTTGGCAGCAGTCATCATTTTGGATACAGGTATCGATGAACAGTTCCAGGAAGGCTTCATGAGGTTTATGCAGACCTTCCAAGGATCACCGCATACTACCCCATCTATGGCAGAGTTGACGTAGTACTTTCAGCAGCAACATCCTCCCACCTTCTCAAGGGATAGATGACCTCAGGCTACTGATTCCCAGTTAGAAGCCATGATATAAATCTTCAAGCAGTTGGAGATGCCCTTATAGAAGAGGGTGAAGCTCGCTACTTATATGCTTTAGGATTCTTCCAAGAGATGGTGGGATGTGATCGCATTGGTAGGATGCCATCAGGTTATGGTGTGGGATGAGTTCCAGCATACCTTCTATGATTACTTCTACCAAGATACTTTGGGGGCTGATCGAGTATGAGAGTTCATGAGTTTACAACAGAGTACTATATCAGTCATGGATTATTCTTCTCCCTTCACGTAGCGACAACGGTTCACACCCATTCTAAGGGGTTATGGGATTTTCCTAGCGAGTAAGGTCGAGGATGGTCTCAGGCATGACATCTGATCTTAGGTGAACATATTCATGTTGACGACCATATCTTCTATAGTCAACCAGGTTCTGATCACATAATGCTACTTGAGCTATTCTGGAGTTGTGGACTAGAGCGGTTTCACATACAAAGATGGTTCTTCTCTAGATGGTAGTAGGAAGTGTCGCAGGTAGTCTATAAGTAGAGATATGGGTTGGCGATACACACATTCGGGTAGCCTTGTGGTATGTTACCCGTGTGGGAAGGGCAAGCATACAAGGCCACATTGCCCAAGAGACTCAGTTGAGTGCCGATCTTGTGGCAAGATGGGTCATTTTTAGTGTTTCTGTCAGTTTCTCTCACCACCATCAGGTGACATAGGTTTCTCTATGACCCCTCATTCATGAGTAGCACCAACAGTTTCTCATCTATATGGGAACTGGGGTTATCCTGGATGTTCAGTCAAAGGGTGAGGTCATGGATGTGGTATCCAGTCGCCAGCATTTCTGCAACAATAGGGTAGTTCTGCTCAGGGTGGTCTGGCAGGGCCACACGACCATGATACAGGCCACACTTTCACAGTGGGGTAGACCCAGCAGGAGAAAATCCTAGACCCTCTACTGTTAGAGGTATGATTCTAGATTCCAATGTTTTAGCTTCTTTACTTTTCGATATAGGGGATTCCCATAGTTTCATATCTGTTGCTATTGTGGAGATCCATGGGCTCTTATGTTTACTTCTTCTGATGTCTTGACATTGAAAACTCCATTAGGGACAAGAACGACCAGTGTAGGTCAGTTCAAGCAGTAGCCTCTTGAGCTTGGTGGGTGTCACTTCACATGGGACCTTTATGTCTTAGAGATGACGAGCTATGACGTCATTCTCGGGATGGACTAGTTAGTTACCTTCTAGTATTTTTTTGATTTCTATCTCCATAGGGTGAGTTTTAAATCACCAGAGGGAAGATCCTTTTTACATAAAGGAGAATGGGATGTTTAGGCGAGCAGAGCAGGAGCTGAGCATCATGGGTTGGGGGAGTTACACCTCTATTGCTAGTCTGTATCGGGATGACCATGGGATTTAATCGTTGGACTTTCCTCTAGTGGTCGTTCATTTTAGGGATTTATTTCTAGTGGACATTTCAGGATTGCCTCTTGAGTGAGAGGTAGACTTTTCTATTGAGTTTGTGCTAGGGGTGGAATTGGTTTCCATTCCTCCTTATTGGATGGATACACCAGAGTTACTGGAGCTCAAGAAGCAGTTGGAGGAGTTGAAGGAAAAGAGTTTCATTCGACCCAACACTTCTCTTTGGGGTTCCCCTATCCTTTTTGCGAAGAAGGTGGATGGTACCCTCAGACATTATGTGGATTATCAGAAGCTAAACTAGTTGACAGGGGATAACCGATATCCCTTGTCGAGGATTGATGATCTCTTGAAACAACTTTGAGGATCCCAGGTGTTCTCGAATATTTATTTGAGATCCGGTTATCATCAGTTGCATGCTAGACCATAGAATATACATCTTACTACCTTTCGGAATAGGTATGGTCTATACTAGTATGTGGTTATGTCGTTCGTCCTCACGAATGCACCGAAAATTTTCATGGCACTAATGAGTCGAGTGTTCCATACATACTTGGTTTCTTTTGTTGTAGTCATTGTGGACGATATCTTGGTGTACTCTCAAATTGGAAATGACTATGCACACATCTTGATATCGTTTCGAGTGCACTGTGAGAGCATCAGTTATATGATAATCTCTCAAAATTACACTTTTGGATGGACCAAATTCACTTCATGGGTCATGTTATCTCATATGTATGAGTATCTGTAGACCCAGAGAAAGAGAGAGAAGTAGTTTCTTGGGAGCATCAGAAGAATGTCTTTGAGGTAAGAGGTTTTCTAGGGATATTTGGATACTACATACATTTTATATAGGAATTTTCATGCTTAGAAGTGCCATTTACATGCCTGACTAAGAAGGGTGCGAAGTGCCTGTGGATAGATTCCTATGATTCATCCTCTCAAGAGATGAAAGGGAAGTTGACATCTGCATTGATACTAGTATTTATAGAACTAGGAAAGGGATATACTATATACTGTGATGCATCTGGTATCATTCTGGGAGCAGTGCTTATGTAGTGGGAAGGAGTCTTTGCATACGGTTCTTGGCAGTTGAGGCCACATGAGAGGAATTACCCAACACACGATCACAATTTGGATGTAGTTGTTCATGGATTACACTATTGGAAACATTATCTTCAAGGAGAGAATTTTTTGGTTTTCACTGTTCACAAAAGTCTCAAATTTATCTTTACACATCGCGATCAGGATTTGAGATAGCGTAGGTGGGTTGAGTACCTTCAGCCTTTTAACATTGAGAATTCATATATGCCTGGGAAAGGCAACACGATGGTTGATGAATTTAGAAAGAGAAGTCAGACATAGGAAGTTTAGGAGGC
Organism: Viscum album; assembly: GCA_963277665.1. Taxonomy (NCBI): domain Eukaryota; kingdom Viridiplantae; phylum Streptophyta; class Magnoliopsida; order Santalales; family Viscaceae; genus Viscum; species Viscum album. Next base: position 115,877,881 of record OY728154.1, read on the forward strand.
TAGTAGTGAGTGGAAGCTTATGGATCTGTTCTCTGGGATGGACTTGGAAGTTCACAATAGACACAACCAAAAATTTCTTTCTTCTGTAGCTATTACCTCTACTCTTCTTAAGTGAGAGTGAATGAGGCAGCTATCAGATGCCGAAGGCATATTCCTACAGGATAGTGTGTCAGGAGAGGACCCTATTCCTGGATGGACCGTAGGCAATGATGAGATCTTGCATTTTCAGGATCGCGTATGGGTGTCAGCAGACATACTCAAGGAGATGAAGAGGGGTTATTCATTCTTCAGTCTGGGTACTTCATCCTAGTGTCACTAAGATGTATCAAGATCTACACCACCAGTATTGGTGGCTTGATATGAAGAGAGATGTTTCTGGTTTTATGATGAGGTGTTCCACCTACCAGGAGGTGAATGTAGATCATTAGTGACCAACATGGCTTTTGTAACTGTTACCCATTCCAGAGTGAAAGTGGAATGATTTCACGATGGATTTCATGATAGGTTTTCTAAGGTCTCCTCGAGGGAATGATACAGTTTGGGTTTTCATTGAAAAACTCATGAAGTATGATCACTTCTTTCTTATCAAGGATACCTTTCGTGTTGATGATCTTGGAAGGTTGTACATCTTAGAGATTGTATGTTTATATGGAGTTCTGCAATCCATTGTTTCATATAGAGACTCATGTTTTACTTTTCTTGTCTATAAGGTACTATAGAGGGCTTTGGGAACATAGGTACTTCTGAGTACAACATACTATCCCAAGATAGATGGCCAGTCTGAGCATACGATTCAAGTTCTAGAGGAAATACTTCGATCATGCATCCTATATTTTAGAGGTTCTTGGGAGAAGCACAGACCTATTGTGGAGTTTTCCAACAATAATAGTTTTCAAGAAATTATTCAGATGGTAACTTAAGAGGCTTTGTACAGTAGGCCATGCCAATCACCCCTATGTTGGATAGTGGCAGGAAAGGGAACTGTAACACTCGAGACTTTTATGTTATATAAATCATCAAAGGAATATTTTTCTACACAACACTTGCTTGGATTTCTTTACACGAAATCGTGACCTTCCTCAATAGCTTGTATCGTACGCAATACCGAGTTTCACTAAACAATGATATGCTATTAAAATATTATTAAAACTAGCCGTTATGAATAGAAATAACCACTTTTTAAAATTTTATAAATTTTATTTTTCAAAAAGGACTTCATTTTTGGATTAGTAATATCAAAATTAGCGTAGGGTGAAATTTTGGTATTTTTCTGAAAACTTTCAATTTTTGATGAATAGTGAAACCACTAAGTGGTAGTTAAAAACTGAATTTTTCATAAAACATAATTTTACCGCTTCTGTGAGTGAAATTTCAAAAATCTGAGAGACACGGTTGATGTCAGTAATTAAAATGTGGTTCAATGAGATGAAAATAATTTTTTGGTGAATAGTAACTTTTTACTTTTTTTTACCACGGTTAAAAGTAAATAGGGTAATTAAGGGTAAATATGATATTATTATTACCCTAACACATGTCATAATTCTATTGGACAAGTGTAATTCGTCCAAAAACAAACATAGGAATAAAATATGACCATTTAGGCCCACTTGGATTAGATTAAGACATTTATTATTAATTTATTTAAAGAAGGGTTAAAATAGTTAAAATCAAAGTTTAATAAGTAAATCATTTTTAATATGGGTTTATACATAATATAAATTCGACTATAAATATTCATTAGAAAGAAAAAACGATTTCCTACATAATGGTATTTTATTTGTAATTTTTAGACATTAAATAATTTAATTTATTTATGACACAACGATGATGCAGTAATTATCTTATTAATGAAATATTGAAATAATTGATATTATAAATACCCAAATAATTATAATTTGATACTTTTTATGAATTACACTAATTTTCTAGGTTATTATGACATGTTATTATTGATTTAAGTAACTTGGTTCGAACTAATCATTCTGTTATAATTTTCACAAAAATCAATTACTAAATAGTGTCAAAATTGACATAAAATAGTTATTAAAACAAATATTATATTATTAATTGTTATTTTATTCCTAAAAATCTAAGGTTCGGCCAAATGACTTAGATAAGGTTATATATATTAATACTAAACAACTTGGGGTTCGTTTTGCTTCTTATAGTAAGTTTATTAACCTTATAGTATAAGAACACAAGAAGACACGGTAAAAGTAAACTTATTTAACTTAATGTTAAATCTAAATGATAAGGTTAAAATAGGAACCTAAACATGTCAAAATTCTATTGGATGATAGTATTTCGACCCCTCCCCACCTTAGCTTCTAAATATATCAATTTGGAGCTTTTTAAAACCGAACATGACTTTATAATAAAATAATATTTTTAGTTTTCCCAAAGGTGCCCCTCTCCTCCCTTATAAAAGGGCACCTCCTCCCCCTCTTCCTCGCACCACTTTGAGCCTTATAGCTCGGCCAACCCCTTCCAATTCCTCCTCTCCACTTACCTAGAAACATCCTAGAGGTTCTGGTCTTCTTCAAAGACCCATTTTAGTGCCCTAAAAGGAGGTCTCAAAGAAGCACTTCAAAGAAGAGGTAATGTCCGTTACCGATTCTTTCATCTTTATTTCTTCTTCCACTTCTTCTTCTTTAGTTGTTTCATTATGAAGTAATAACATCAGTATCACTAATATACTTATATTTTATTATAAGTATGAAACAACCCTATTTCACCATCTATACATCCAACGGAAAAATAAATCACCGCGCGTGCGTACGTTCGGAATACCGTCTCCACGCCGTGGTGTAAACTAGTTTCCACCACCACCTTACTTGGATGGGTATAATGGTGTAAATAATTACTATATATGACTATTATAAAGTGATAATGATTCTGAAATAGTATACATACACTCCAATACAATTCCACGATCATAGGAATGATATCATCACCCGTGCGTACGTACGGAATACCGTCTCCACGATGTGATGCGACTCGTTCTACATGATATTCATTTCATAATGATTATATAAATAAATTGAATGAATGAATATGATATATATTACACTAATACCACTCTGGAAATGAGGTATATATAACCTAAATATAAGAATAAGAATTTATTCGACAAAACACGCATAAGAACAAAAAGTTATAAACACCTTAATAACAAGTAGAAATCAAATATTACTACTGAGAAGCTAAGAAAATGACCATATATGATATCATAAAATTAAATATGATTCTAGAATAAGTCAATAACATTATTTAAATCATTATACAGGAGGTTTGGACACTTACAAAGCAAATCGGACCTAAGGTAAGGTAAATATCACAATCTCATTTTTATCCGAGATTGTTTATACATTGGTATTTACTGGGGTGTATTTTATCATCCACATACATGTTTCCCCAATATGTAATATTTATATACTTCTACAATAGTTTATATCAAATTTTACTCTTCAGTGAGTTTTTAGTAAAAGATATGAAAGAGATCTTTTGTCGTTTTTCGTACGAGGTATTTTTTGACTTTTCCGACAAAAGTACGAGAAGAATGTTTTCTTTTAACTTATACGACATGAATGGATTTTTAAAACATTATTTCCAAGAAGCTTCCATTATAAATTTCCAAGTTTATTTTTAATTAACTTCTTTTAGTTATAATTTTATGACATGTTAAGAAATGAATAGTGTTTTTGAAGTAGAAAAGATATTTTCCTCAAGAATGGAGTTCAGGTGTTTTATCAAAATTATTTTCCATCTAAGATAATAAAGGGGTATATTTTTATACCTATTATTACATTGATTTGATTATGTTGTGATGGAATTATTTTTATGAATTCATTTATCTTATATGAATTGTTTTATGATGTCACAATGTTTAAGAATCCCATTTTTATTACATGGGTTATGCTATGATGTATGGTTTATGATTTTGTGGCACACATAAGAATGGTATCATTATGAGATGGGTAGGACCTATATCTCCCTCCAATGCATTGGGTAACGATTTTATATCTCATGGGATAGGCATGGCTGGAACGGTAGGTTATACCGGTTCAGTGAAATAGGACTGAAACGAGGGTGACTCGGCTCAGAAAGGGACTTTGTCCACTAAGATAGTCTTGGCAATGAGTCTTGACTAACAAGAAATGATTCTCTATGATTATGTGTGTATGACACAAAGTTTCATGTTTTATGTTATGATTATTGTGATTACATTTCACTGCATTGATTTATCCCATGTTATGAAATTATGATCTCTTTTGCAGGTTAAGATTTCCAAAAGTTATGTTCTTACGTATACGATGTGATTGATATTTCTTTTGTTTACCCTTACTGAGCATTTGAGCTCACCCTTTTGTATGTTTTCTTTCCCCAGGTCAGGAAGAAGGTTATTAAGTAAGATATGCCGAAAGGGACTATAGATATGATGAAATAAATGGGAGACAGTGTAGACGCTTTATGAACCAGTTGTTTATGTTTCCCAGTTTCTAAAGACACTAAACCTATACGGTCCTTTCATGGTTTTGTTATATGTTGTAATAAGTATGATTAAATTTTGAAGTATTAAAAATGTATGTAAAGTATGGGTCGTTATAGTTGGTATCAGAGGAAAGGTATAGTCAACCTTCGGAAACTAGGATGTGAAAGCCTTAGTAAGAACCCTAAGGATAAGTATAAGCATAGAACAAAATATTAGTGTTTTAGAAATGGCCATGAATAACCTAGGATAAGACCTTAAGTGTGAAATTTTATTCTTGATTATGTGGTTTTCCTAATATAATTAGTGTTGCTCAAACTATTCTTCTTGGTTTTAGTCAACGGCTAGAACCCGAAGGAATCGTGTTAATGCGGAATGCGACGGACAATGAAATGATTGTCCCCCTGAACAACCAAATGTTATGGGAGCTGGAATTCAAAATCTTGTAGCCATGCTCACACAACTTTCTCAAGCTATGAATCGTGCAGGACTTCCAAACGAGAAATAGAAGGAGCAACATTCTGTTGAATCCTTCATGAGGTAGCGTCCACCTTCTTTCAGCGGGTCTACTGATCCATTAGTTGCTGAATAATGGATTAGTACTACTGAAAAGATATTTTCAGTTCTTCAATGTTCTGAACATGATAAAGTCATCCTAGCAGTGTATCGTTTGGAAGGAGATGCTGATCAATGGTGGAATCTTATTAAGAATACGAGGCAAAGGGATGAAATTAAGTCCATGGAATTGGACGAGTTCAAGAACTTATTTTTCAATAAGTACTTCCCTCGTATTCTCCGAACAAAGATGGAGAAAGAGTTTCTTGAACTGAAGAAAAAGGATGATGAATCTGTTGGTACCTATGAAGCAAATTTTACAAGACTTTCATGGTACGCTTCTGGTATTATTATCCAACCTGAGAGTAAGATCGATCGATTCTTTAGTGTCTTAAAACCAAGTCTTCGAAGGGCGTTAGCCATAAGGGACTTCAATAGCTACGAGGAAATCGTTCGATGTGCTCTCAAAGTTGAGATGGAGATTGGAGTAACCCATCAGTCATATGGGTTTGATAAGAATAGGAAAATGGAATTCAAAGTAAAATCTAAAGAGCACACTGAAAAGAAGATGGGCTTTCCCTTATGCTCAAAGTGTGGAAAGAAACATAGAGGGAGTTGTCTTAAAGGGACAAGTAAATGTTTCAAATGTGGAAAGGAAGGTCATCGGGAATTTGAATGCCGTGATGATGGGATGAAGATGTCTAATGATGCAAATAAAGGAAGGGATACACATAATGAACCTACTACACTTCAATGTTTCAAGGGCAAGGAGATGGGGCATTATGCCAATAAATGCCCTAATCCAAGGGTTGATGATGATGGTCGACGTCAACAAACTCTTAAGGCTAAAGGCAAAGGAAAGTCACATGCAATTTCTATCAGCGATGTGGAGTACGATAACGATGTGGTGAAAGGTACACTTACTATCCACTCTAAAGTAGCAAATGTTTTATTTGATTCTGGATCCACCCACTCTTTTATTTCTAAAGAATTTTCTAAGGGTTTCACCGTATTACCTCAACAATTAGATGTTGAGTTAGCTGTGACAACACCTAATGGCACAACAGTCGCATCAAAAGTTTATAATTCTTCTCCGATCAAAGTTTGTGGGAAAGTGCTTCCTGCAAATCTTGTGATCCTTCCTATAGTGGAATTTTTTGTGATTCTTGGAATGGATTGGCTTTCTTTATATGGAGCTCATATCAATTTCCATAGAAGGGAAGTCACATTTCATATTCCAGATCAATCTATGATCATCTATCGATGCAAGGATGAACATAACCATCCAGTGGAAATTTCTTCCATCTTATGGGTCTTGATTCCACTTAATGAAGGTTATTTTTCTCAATTGGTTGGTGAAAAACTCACAATTAAGAATATGCCCATTGTACGGGAGTTTGATGATGTCTTTCCGGAGGAATTACCGGGTCTTCCACCGAATCGTGAAGTTGAGTTTTCAATAGAACTCTGACCGATTGCTTTGCCTATTTCAAAGACACCTTATAGAATGGCCCCAATTGAGTTGCAGGAATTGAAGAAGCAACTCCAAGGGAATCTTGATAAGGGATTCATACGCCCTAGTGCGTCACCTTATGGAGCACCTGTTCTATTTGTTAAGAAGAAAGATGGATCAATGAGACTCTACATTGATTATCAAGAACTTAAAAAGATCACTATCAAGAACAAATATCCTCTCCCACGCATTAATGACTTATTTGACCAACTACGAGGAGCTCAATACTTTTCCAAGATTGATCTTCGTTCAGGGTATCATCAATTAAGGGTCAAAAGGGAGGATATACCAATGACGGCTTTCCGAACAAGGTATGGACACTATGAATTTACAGTGATGCCATTTGGTCTTACTAATTCCCCTACTAACTTCATGGATCTGATGAATAAAGTCTTTAGAGACTATCTTGATCAATTTGTGGTAGTCTTTATAGACGATATTCTTGTCTATTCAAAGAGCAAGGAAGAACATGAAGATCACTTGATAATTATATTGAAGACCCTGAGAAAGGAGAAGCTTTATGCCAAATTTACCAAGTGTGAATTTTGGCTTCAAAAAGTTTCATTTTTGGGTCACATAATCTCAAATGAGGGGATATCTATAGATCCAGCAAAAACAGAGGTTATCGAAAGATGGTCGAGACCAACAACAGTAATTGAGATCCGAAGTTTTCTTGTTTTGGATGGATATTATCAACGTTTTGTGAAAGATTTTTCACGATTATCTAATCCACTCACAAAGTTGACTCGGAAAGGAGTTAAGTTTGTCTGGACGAAGGAATGTGAAGAGAATTTCAAAGAGTTGAAAAGAAGGTTATCCAGTGCACCTGTGCTCACACTGCCTTGTAGTGGAGAAAGGTTTGTGATCTATAGTGATGCATCCAAGAAGGGATTGGGGTGTGTTCTTATGCAAAATGATATGGTGATAGCTTATGCCTCATGACAGTTGAAAATCCATGAGCAAAATTACCCAACACATGATTTGGAGTTAGCTACGGTAATCTTTGCATTAAAGATTTGGAGGCATTATCTTTATGGTGAAAGGTGTGATATTTATACTGATCATAAAAGTTTAAAGTATATTTTCACCCAAATGGAGCTGAATATGCGTCAAAGAAGATGGTTGGATCTGATTAAGGATTACGACTACTCAATCCATTACCACCCTGGGAAAGCAAATAAGGTGGAAGATGCATTAAGTCAACAAGACCATGACCGTTTATCCATGATGAGGATCACAAAAGATCCAATATTTTTGGATTTACAAAGGATGGATCTTGGAATTATAATGGAAGGGGAAAAATCTTATCTTTCTCAAATGAGTGTTCAACCATCTATACATGTGAAGATTAAAGAGGCACAGAAAAAAGATTTCAAGTTACAAAAGAAGGTGAGAAATGTTCCTGAATTCAACCTTGATTGTAATGGGATAATAAAGTTCATGAATCGGGTTTGTGTTCCTCCCATCCCGGAATTAAAGAAGGAGCTGCTGGAAGAGGCTCATATATCTTCATTCTCTATTCATCCGGTAAGCACAAAGATGTATAGGTACCTGAAAGAGTACTTCTGGTGGGATAGCATGAAAAGAGATGTTGCTGAATATGTCTCTCGATGCTTGGTTTGTCAACAAGTTAAATATGAGAGACATAAGTCTAAGGGGATGTTACAACTATTACCCATACCCGAATGGAAATGGGAAAACATCACTATGGACTTTGTCACAGTACTTCCTAAAACATCCAAAGGCAATAATGCTATCTGGGTCATAGTTGATCATCTTACAAAGTCTGCACACTTCATTGCTATTAGAGAGGATTTCTCTCTGGATCAGCTTGCCAGGATATATGTAAAGGAAGTGGTAAGATTGCATGGAGTACCACTTTCTATAATATCTGATCGAGATCCGAGATTTACCTCGAAGTTCTGGCGAAGTCTTCATCATACTCTGGATACAGAGTTGAGTTTCAGCACTGTTTATCATCCTCAGACAGACGGTCAGTCTGAGAGAACAATTCAAACTCTAGAAGATATGTTGAGAGCTTGCTCTATGGATTTCAAAGGTTGTTGGGATCAACACCTACCTTTGGTGGAATTTTCTTATAATAATATCTTTCACTCCAGTATTCAGATGGATCCTTATGAAGCTCTCTATGGAAAGAAATGTAGGAATCCAACTTTCTGGGATGAAGTTGGGGAAAGAAAGCTATTAGGACCTGATCTCATTGATGAAATGGCAGAAAAGGTCAGATCTATTCAACAACACATAAGAGCAGCTCAGAGTCGACAGAAAAGTTATGCCGACAACAGAAGAAAAGACGTAGAGTTTGAAGTGGGTGATAAAGTGTTCTTACGAATATCTCCCTGGAAAAGGGTTATGAGATTTGGAAAGAATGGGAAGTTGAGCCCTAGATATATCGGTCCTTTCGAAATACTGGATCGTGTTGGGAAGGTAGCTTACCGATTGGCGCTTCCACCGAATCTCTCTCAAGTTCACGATGTGTTCCACGTATCTCTCCTGAAAAAGTACATACCTGATCCTTCACATGTACTCAACTCAGAAGTTGTACCGCTGGAGCAAGATCTTTCTTATGAAGAACAACCGATAGAGATTCTGGATCGTAGCCAAAAAGTACTACGAAACAAGACCACTCGATTGGTTAAAGTTTTATGGAGGAACCACCAATTAGAAGAAGCTACATGGGAGCTTGAGGATATGATGAGGGAGAGGTATCCTCATCTGTTTGTTACAAAGTGACAAATTTCGAGGGCGAAATTCATTTTAAGGGGGGTAGAATGTAACACCCGAGACTTTTATGTTATATAAATCATCAAAGGAATCTTTTTCTACACAACACTTGCTTGGCTTGCTTTACACAAAATCGCGACCTTCCTCGATTGCTTGCATCGTACGCAATACCGAGTTTCACTAAAAAACGATATGCTATTAAAATATTATTAAAACTAGCCGTTATGAACAGTAATAACCACTTTTTTAAATTTTATAAATTTTATTTTTCAAAATGGAATTCATTTTTGGATTCGGAATATCGAAATTAGCCTAGGGTGAAATTTTGGTATTTTTCTGAAAACTTTCAATTTTTGATGAATAGTGAAACCACTAAGTGGTAGTTAGAAAACTGAATTTTTCATAAAATGTAATTTTACCGCTTATGTGAGTGGAATTTCAAAAATCCGAGAGACACGGTTGATGTCAGTAAGTAAAATGTGGTTCAATGAGATGAAAATAACTTTTTGGTGAATAGTAACTTTTTACTTTTTTTACCACGGTTAAAAGTAAATAGGGTAATTAAGGGTAAGATGATATTATTATTACCCTAACACATGTACTAATTCTATTGGACAAGTGTAATTCGACGAAAAACAAACTTAGGAATACAATATGACCATTTAGGCCCACTTGGATTAGATTAGGACATTTATTATTAATTTATTTAAAGAAGGGTTAAAATAGTTAAAATCAAACTTTAATAAGTAAATAATTTTTAATATTGGGTTATGCATAATATAAATTTGACTATAAATATTTATCAGAAATATAAAAAGATTTCCTATATAATGGTATTTTATTTGTAATTTTTAGACATTAAATAATTTAATTTATTTATGACATAATGATGATGCAGTAATTATCTTATTAATGAAATATTGACATAATTGATATTATAAATACAGAAATAAATATAATTTGATACTTTTTATGAATTACACTAATTTTCTAGGTTAATATGACATGTTATTATTGGTTTACGTAACTTGGTTCGAACTAATCATTCTGTTATGTTTTTCACAAAAATCAATTACTAAATAGTGTCAAAATTGACATAAAATAGTTATTAAAACAACTATTATATTATTAATTTTTATTTTTTTCCTAAAAATCTAAGGTTCGGCCAAATGACTTATATAAGGTTATATATATTAATAATAAACATGTTGGGGTTCGTTTGGCTTCTTATAGTAAGTTTATTAACATTATAGTATAAGAACACAAGAAGACACGGTAAAAGTAAACTTATTTAACTTGATGTTAAATCTAGATGATAAAGTTAAAATAGGAACCTAAACTTGTCTAAATTCTATTGGATGAGAGGATTTCGACCCATCCCCACCTTATCTTCGAAATATATCAATTTGGAGCTTTTTAAAACCGAACTTGACTTTATAATAAAATAATATTTTTAGTTTTCCCAAAAGTGCCCCCCTCCTCCCTTATAAAAGGGCACCTCTTCCCCCTCTTCCTCACACCACATTGAGCCTTCTATCTCGGCCAACCCCTGCCAATTCATCCTCTCCACTTCCCTAGAAACATCCTAGAGGTTCTGGTCTTCTTCAAAGACCCATTTTAGTGCCCTAAAAGGAGGTCTCAAAGAAGCACTTCAAAGAAGAGGTAATGTCCGTTACCGATTCTTTCATCTTTATTTCTTCTTCCACTTATTCTTCTTTAGTTTTTTCATTATGAAGTAATAACATCAGTATCACTCATATACTAATATGTTATTATAATTATTAAACAACCCTATTTCACCATCTATCCATCCTATGGAAAAAGAAATCACTGCGCGTGCGTACGTACGGAATACCGTCTCCACGCCGTGGTGTAATCTAGTTTCCACCACCACCTTACTTGGATGGGTATAATGGTGTAAATAATGACTATATATGACTATTATAAATTGATACTGATTATGAAATAGTATACATACACTCCAATACAATTCCACGATCATAGGAACGATATCATCACTCGTGCATACGTACGGAATACCGTCTCCACGATGTGATGCGACTCAATCTACATGATCTTCATTTCATAATGATTATATAAATGAATTAAATGAATGAATATGATATATATTACACTAATACCATTCTGGAAATGAGGTATCTATAACCTAAATATATGAATAAGAATTTACTTGACAAAACACGCATAAGAACAAAAAGTTATAAACACCCGAATAACAAGTTGCAATGAAATATTACTACTAAGAAGCTAGGAAAATGACCATATATGATATCATAAAAATATGTATGATTCTAGAATAAGTCAATAACATTATTTAAATCATTATACAGGAGGTTCAGACACTTACAAAGCAAATTGGACCTAAGGTAAGGGAAATATCACAATCTCATTTTTAACCGAGATTGTTTATACTTTGGTATTTACTGGGGTGTATTTTATCATCCACATCCATGTTTCCCCAATATGTAATATTTATATCCTTCTACAATAGGTTATATCAAATTTTACTCTTCGGTGAGTTTTTAGTAAAAGATATGAAAGGAATCTTTTGTCGTTTTTCGTACGAGGTATTTTTTGACTTTTCCGACAAAAGTACGAGAAGAATGTTTTCTTTTAACTTATACGACATGAATGGATTTTTAAAACATTATTTCCAAGAAGCTTCCCTTATAAGTTTTCAAGTTTATTTTTAATCAACTTCTTTTAGTTATAATTTTATGACATGTTAAGAAATTAAAAGTGTTTTTGAAGTAGAAAGGATATTTTCCTCAAGAATGGAGTTCAAGTGTTTTATCAAAATTATTTTCCATCTAAGATAATAAAGGGGTCTGTTTTTATACCTATTATTACATTGATTTGATTATGTTGTGATGGAATTATTTTTATGAATTCCTTTATCTTGTATGAATTGTTTTATTATGTCACAATGTTTAAGAATCCCATTTTTATTACATGGGTTATGCCATGATGTATGGTTTATGATTTTGTGGCACACATAATAATGGTATCATTATGAGATGGGTGGGACCTATATCTCCCTCCAATGCATTGGGAAAAGATTTTATATCTCATGAGATAGACATGGATGGAACGGTAAGTTATACCGGTTCAGTGAAACAGGACTGAAACGAGGGTGACTCGGTTCAGAAAGGGACTTTGTCCACTAAGATAGTCTTGGAAATGATTCTTGACTAACAAGAAATGATTCTCTATGATTATGTGTGTATGCCACACAGTTTCATGTTTTAAGTTATGATTATTGTGATTACATTTCACTGCCATGATTTATCCCATGTTATGAAATTATGATCTCTTTTGCAGGTTAAGATTTCCAAAAGTTATGTGCTTATGTATACGATATGATTGATATTTCTTTTGTTTACCCTTACTGAGCATTTGAGCTCACCCTTTTGTATGTTTTCTTTCCCCAGGTCAGGAAGAAGTTTATTAAGTAACATATTCCAAAAGGGACTATAGATATGATGAAATAAATGGGAGACAGTGTAGACACTTTATGAACCAGTTGTTTATGTTTCCCAGTTTCTAAAGACAATATACCTATACCGTCCTTTCGTGGTTTTGTTATATGTTGTTATAAGTATGCTTCAATTTTGAAGTATTAACAATGTATGTAAAGTATGGGTCGTTATAGCAACTATGTTGGGACCTCGTCTTTTCCAGGAGACCACATAGCAGATAGAGTTGATTTAGAAGAGTATGGCTACTACACAGTCATGACAAAAGTCTTATGCTGATTGATGGAGATGACCTCTACAGTTCAAGGTCGGAGATCAGGTTTTCCTACATGTCACTCCAAGGTTGGGATAGAGGCGGATTGGGATACAGGTCAAGCTTTCACTAAGATATGTTAGACCATTTGAGGTTTTGTAGATATTTGGGCCAGTTTCCTATCAGTTGCAATTATCTCAGAGGTACCAGACTATGCATGACTTCTTCCACGTTTCTCAGATACGATGTTACTTCTTAGACCTGTCTCATGTTTTTTAACCCGAGGAGGTTGAGTTGGAGGTGGACGCCTCGTTTGAGGTGCATCCTATCTAGATTATTGATCGAAGCATAAAATTTCTATGTGGGTGGTATGTTCTTCTAGTACGGGTGTTATGATAGCACGGACGAGTACATGAAGAAACTTTGGAGAGGCAGACCGATGTGAGACTGTAGTGGCCTGAACTGTTCGAGGATTCTTCTTCTTTTCTTCCTTCATAGGGAAATTTAGGGTTAAATTTCGTTAAGGGTGGAATTATGTAAAAACTTGGATTATCATCTCAGGTATGGATCCTATTATTCAGGTGTTTTGGGAAAAACATGAGTTTATGGAAATTTAAGGAGTACATGCCATGTACTTTGAAGTAAACGTTGTGTACCTGGTTACCGTGGGTAGCTGTGTACTGGCCGTGTAATGGCAGAGTACATGTCCATGTGGGGTGACCGGTAGACCTCCTAAAGTGTAGGTTGGTTAAGGAATGTACACGGTGTTTACATTAAATGAACACGCCGTGTACTTTTTTTTATTTGTTAAATCGGGTCGGGGTCACATCTAATTGGCAGAAATGCCTTCTTATCGACTTTCCTCATCCAATAGTGACTGTAGGGAATGATTCTTATCCAATCCCCTGATTGAACATCCATTATCTGAATCAACCACCGTCGATTGCCTTGAAATCTTCATGATGAGTTCTTCCTTCTTCTATAGCCTCGTTCCTTCATTCATCCTCTTTCGTGAGATATCCTTGGTTGAATGTTTTAGACATTTTTGTAGATCTGTGTCAATCTGGGATGATTCAAGGGTCGACACCAGAGTATATTGATTATACAACACTGAGGTAGTTGGCTTGTTCATTTCCATAGTTTTTCTTTGAATTATATGTGAAAATGCTTCCAATACCCTAGTCTGGGGTATTGCATGTTTAGAGATTTTTACCACGTTGAGGCATGAAATGGTTGTTTGCTTGAATTTTGACTCCTGATTGTAAATATGGTTATTGATCCATGATATAGAGGTGTTTTCGCATGTTTGATTTGATATTGACCATTTGGTCTACTTTTTCATGTTAGGATGATTTCTTTCCATGCCTAGTATTGTCAGGATGGAGTGCTTTGTCTGATGTTCTGGTATGACTTGTTGAAATTTATCCAAGTAGTACTTTTATGTTTACTTTGGCTTCTAAACATTATTTGTACATGATTGATTTATACAGGTCTATGAAAACTTGGTGTAGTGAGACTGTAGGGGGAATTGATGTTGAGGGCCTTCCCAGAGTGTCTTTTATTTCCTTACCACACTATAAGACCATAGGGGGGATTGACGTTGAGTGCTCCCTCAGAGTGTATATAGTCACCGTTAGATGACCATCAAGGGAATTGACAGTGATTTCTTCCTTATAGTGTATGTAGTTTAGCGTTAAAAGACTATAAGGGTAATTGATAGTGAGTGCTTCTTCATAGAGTCTTTGTTTGCATGAGGCCAAAGGGGTTAAAGTGTGTGAGCTACCTAGCAGGTCATTGTATCCTTGTATAAGTTGAACCATAGGGGATAGGTTGTGAGAACTTTCCATAGTGTTTCTTTTTTCACTTGGTTGAATAATTGATGAATGTAAATGAATGAAACTGAAACTATAGGAATTATTACTTTTGAGTACTTTCTTTTTATTGGTTTATTTTCCTTATGGCCTGCCATATATATTCACTGACTGATAGGAAAGAATATTTGGGTGGTTGCCTACTAGGATTCATCTCACACCCTTTTTGGGTCATCCTTTGAACCCAAACAGATTATATTGCTATAGGTATAGATAATGGCAAGCACCCTTCTACTTTAGGTACTGGATTTTTGTGGAGCTAGAGAGATTGGGACCAAGCTGAGCCTTGTGATACTACTGGAGTTATTTACCTATTTTCCTTTGTAACTCGGTTTCGTATTGTATTCCCACATTGTGAATTTTTTGGCTACTTTCCTAGATACTTGTGACATGCATCATTATTGATATATATATATATATATATATATTCTATAGTTGTTCATTTACATCCATTCTTCCACTGTTCAGTATTGTATGGTATTATTAATGCTTCTGCTACTGTTATCTATTTCATTCCGCTGCATCACGTTTCCAATGAGGGAATAGTTTCCCCACTATCTCACCCATGGCCCTCACTTCTTATTGGAAGCCTCTAGCATTTGGAGAAATTCACTTGAGGCCATGTGACCAATCGGGTACGGGGAACCTCTAGGTGGCACACAGAACCGAGACATTACATGACCTACTGAAAACTGAGAAAACAAATTAAAAGTGTGTAAATACATTAGGAAAATGATCCTTAAGTCCTTTTTGATGTATATAAATCAGACGCACCACAATCCGATAGACAATGTGATCAGTATGAGTTAAAGAGTGTGTTTCAGTTTAAAAATGACATTTTAGTAAAAAAGAGAAGCGATTTACTCAAAACTAAGAAAACATATTTATATTATTTTGAAATTTTATTAAAATCATCCATAAGTCATTTTGGATTAGCTGGAATCAGCCTCACCTCAGTCCGACACATGGTATAACCGGTATGACTCAGAGTGTGTCTTTTTATTTAAAAGCATAATCAATTTTAGTAAAATGGACAAGTGTCCTTAAAATTGATCAAACACATTTTGATTGTTTTGATACTTTACAAAAATGATCCATAAGTCATTGTTGATGTATAGGAATTAGTTTCACCTCATTCTGATACATGATGTTCCTGGAATGACTCAAAGTGTCCATTATCAGTTTAAAATTGACATTATAGTAAAAAAAGTGTCACTCACTAAAAATTGTTCAAACATGCTCATATTTTGTTTAATAATTTAATAAAATGATTCATAAGTCATTTTTGATTTGTAGGAATCTATTTCACATCAAACTATTACATGATGTAATCAGAATGAGTCAAAAGTGCATGTGTTGAGTTTAAAATGACATTTTAGTAAAAAGAACAATTGCTGTACTCAAAATAGAGAAAAAACATTCAGATTGTTTTTATACTTTTGTAAAATTATTCACAAGTAATTTGATACATGTTGGAATCAGCCACACCTCAATCCGATTCATAGTGTGACCGGTATGACTCCAAGTGCATCTTTTTAATTAAAATTGGCATCAATTTTAGTAAAATTAACAATTTTTATTAATTTATATCTTAATATTATTTCTATCATAACAATTTTGTTTCTTATATAGGTGCATTATTTTTCTTGATCAAGGGTTGTTTTTTGGGCAATAGTATGAGTTTGGTTAGGGTAAAAAGAAAATTGAACATTGATATTTTTGAATGCATGTAATAATTTGTATTTATATAATTATATAAACCAATGTTTGAAATGTCTATAATATGGTGTTTTTATTTATGTTAGTCTTGTAAATTTAACTTCATTTAAATCCTATATTGAGACTTGTTTTTATTTTGATATCTGGTGTGTTTTTGGTGCTGCGGTGTGCTGTTACGTCACACTTCAGTAGAGAACTTTATCAACATTATTAAAAGCACTGATAAAGGACATATTTATCAGTGCTCCTAGGATCGATGATAAAGGAGATATTTATCCATGCTTCTATAAGAGCTAATAAAATATCCTTTATCGGATCATATAAAATCACTCATAAAAGATACTTTATCAGCACTAATAAAAGACCCTTTATCATTGCTTTTATAAGAGATGATAAATGGTTCCTTTAGCGGTGATAAATGAAATTTCTGAAAAATGGTTCCTTTATCTCATCTTTTAAAAGCACTAATAAAGGTCCCATGAATTATTTTATTAAAACATTTCTTTTTAATTTTATAAAATATAAATTTTAAAGAGCTTTTTAGAAGAAAATTCTCTTATAATTATCATATAATTGATGTTAGACTTAATATAGTGGATGGAATATGTATATACACTATAAATACACATAATTAAACATAATATATATATAATTAATCTCAAAAAAAAATTAATAAGACATAAATAATGAAGTATAATGTTGACCCAAAGAATGGAAATTAGGTTACAAATTTCCTTACCCCGGGTTTGTCTAACATCAAACTTGTTTAAACCTCTTTTATAATGGTTAAAAATTGTTATTAATATCTTACGGAAACATATTAATGTTTATAATACCTTATATGATCATTTCATTACATCATTTCTCCCTTTAATTGTTAGTATTTTCTTCCTTCTATTGTTTTGGTTGTGTTATTTACATGATTTCCATGATCGGTTCTTGATAGATATTCATTTCGATTGGAAGTGAAACTATAGAATTTGAATAGAATGGTATTTAAATATTTCCTAAACAATAAATTATAAATTTTTTCATTTTTAATTCTGACATGAGTATGATTCATAATTTAAAACATTATTGATATTTCTTTAGGTTATTTTGGCGATTCCTCGATCTAATGAACTCGTTTTTATTCATAAATTAATAACATGTGTAAACAATGATTATTGAACCTTATATAATATATATTACATAAATTATAATCTTTTTTAACAATAAAAATGGTTTTATGACCAGTATTTAAGGATGTAAAATAAATTGAAATCACATCATCCACGATCTACGTAAATCAACATATCATAGATGGTGTTTTAATTTCTTAAATAAGTTGGAGAGGAGAAGAATTATAATGGTGAATATTCCATAAACATGATGAAATCCATAATATGTAAGATATTGTGTCATTCATGACTCTTGGGTAAGGGTAGGTGAGAAAATAAGAAAAATAGAAAAGAAAATGAAAAGAAAAGAAAGAAAACAAAAGAGGATGTTTACCTCCTGATCTCTACTCCTTGAGATCCTTCTTAAGGATCTTGGTTTTGGCCTTTTGGTGAGACCAGTAGGTCTTAGACGTAGGTAAGGGATTGGGGATGAGTATTGAGAAGTAAAATAGGCATGGCTCAAGGCTTGAGAGGTGTGGGAGGAAGAGGAGAATGAGGGTGATATTTATAGTAGAGTAGAAGAGGGATTTTACATTATTTTAATTATTATTTTAATATTTGTGTCCAAGAATATGAATAGGCTTCATTCTTGAGATAAAATAGTAAATATAGAAGGTGAGTTTGAAAAAGGTGGCCTTTCATCACTTATGATTTTATAAATTCTGTATTTAGCTAATAATTTGAATATATGATATTTTACTATATTTCACTATTCATAAAAAAATTCACAAATTTCAGAAAAATCAAATAAATTCACCCAATACATTTATATATGTGTACAATTAAAAAATTAACTCCATTTTTTGAAAATAATTTTCTAAATATTTTTTATTTAATTTTTAAATAAAATCAAAATTTTTCAAAAATAACAATTTTAAATCCATAACTCATTTATTAACACCTTGAAAAATTAATCAAGAAGTAATTATCTTAAGGCCTTAAAAAAATAAAATAATAACATAATTTACAATTCATTAGGGTCATATTACTATTCATATTACTATTCATTAGGGTATGTTACTGTTCACCAAAAAACAAGTTGGTTCCATCAAACTCGAAACAACTTACTTATCACAATTGTAGATGAATGTTTTTCAAAATTCAAAACATAGAAGTGGAAAAATTATGTTTAAAGGATAGTTAAAAATATATACATAAATAAAGATTCATTAATTTCATTTTATTTGAAAAAAAGTGGTGTTGTACATTATCCCCACCATCTAGAAATTATACCCTTACAATTTTATTTACTTATTAAACAAGTGAGGGTACCTTTCCCTCCTAGAATTATCATATTCCCATGTTGCTTCTTCAACCATGTGTTTTCTCCACAAAAACATTACCTTGTGGAATACCTTATTCTACAATACCTATTCCATTTGATCAAGAATATGAACTGGTTTCTCTTTATAAGAAAGGTTCTCTTACAGTTGAACTGCTTCTGGCCTTGAGAGATGAGATGAATCTGGCACATACTTTCTCAACATCAAAACATAAAAAACATTGTGTACCTAAGATAAACTCCGAGGAAAAGTTACTCGGTAGGCGACTGGTAGAACTTTCTATAGAATTTCATAATGTTTAATGAACTGTAGACTCTTCTTTCCTTTCTTACCAAAATGCATAACACTTTTTCAAGGTGAGATTCTAAGAAAAATATGATCACTTACCTCAAGAGAAAAGTATTTCCTCAGTTTTTCTGCATAACTTTTCTGCATAATACGATTTTTCCCCATGTGTTGCTGGATCATCATCACTTTCTCATCCACTTACTCTACTAATTTTAGTCCCATCAACTTCCTTTCCCTGACTTCATCCCAAAAAAGCTGGAGTTCGACACTGCTTCACATACAATGCCTCAAAAGGTTCCATCTGTATACTGGAGTGAAAACTGTTATTATAAGAAAACTCAACTAAAGAAAGATGTTGATCCCAACTTCCCTAGTAGTCCATTGAACAAGCTTGAAGCATATCCATAAAATTCTAAATAATTCATTCTAACTAACAATCTGATTGAGGTTGAAAAGCTATACTTAAATTTTATTCTGCGCCCAAAGACTTCTGAAGGCCCTTCCAAAAATTAGGATTGAACCTGGAATCTCGATCATATACAATGGAAATAGGAACTCTATGTAACCTAACAATCTCTCTGAGGTACAATCGAGAAAGCTGATCCAAAGACATTGTATCTGGAATAGAAAGAAAATGTGTAGATTTTTTTAGATGATCAACAATAACCCAAATCTAATTGTTACCTAGAGAAGTATTAGGTAGTTCCACCAAAATATTGTGTATAAATTATTCCATTTACACTCTAGAACTGGAAAATACTGAAGCATCCCCTTCAATAACTTCTGCTCTGCTTTAACCTGTTGACATGTCAAACATTTCATGGTAAAATCAGCAATATATATCTTCATTCCATCCCACCATTAATTCTTCTGAAGGTCTCGATACATCTTCGTACTTCCATGATGAACTAAAAATGGAGAACTATGATCCCCACACAACAATTATTTCTTCAACTTGGAATCACAATGCACACACAAACTTTTACCATATCATAAAGCACAATCTTTATCAAGGTTAATTTCTGGAAACTTATAGATTTTAACAAATTCTGCCTTTTTCTGTTGGTCAGGGTCTTCCTTCTGTGCTTTCTTAATTCTGTTTGATAATGATGACTGCAGTGAAACCTAAAACAAAATAGAGGTTGTTCAAGCACCAATAAGTTCTATGATAAAATTCATCAAATCATTAATGAAGGTATCATTTTCCAAACCAAACATGGTTAATGATGCATGATTTTTTCAACTCAAGGAATCTACCACTTTGTTTTCTTTTCTCAGATGGTAATTGATTATGTAATCATAATCCTTTATCAGTTCAAGCCATCTTATCTATCTCATGTTTAATTCCTTCTAAGTGAATATATACTTTAGACATTTATGGTCAGTATATATTTGACATTTGGCTCTGTATAAATGATGCCTCCAAATTATCAAAAAAACCACAATTTCCAATTCAAAATCATGTGTGGGATAATTTAACTCATGAGGTTTTAGTTTTCTTGAAGCATAAAAAATTACACGACCATTCTACATCAGAACAAAACCTAATCCCTTCAACGAAGCATCACTGTAGATGACAAAGTCACCATTTCGGGAAGGCAAGGCCAAAACTAGAGAATTAAACGATCTCTTCTCCATTTATTTAAAACAATCATCACATTCTTATGTCAAAATAAATTTAACCCATTTTCATGTTAACTTAGTTAGCGGGTTAAATAATCGTGAAATATTTTTAACAGACCATCGGTAATAAACTATTAATCCAATAATACTACAAATCATTGTAACATTTGTGGTTCTTGACCATTCATCAACCACTTTCGTTTTGGAATGATCAACTATTAATCTATCATTATTAACAATGTTCCCAAGAAACAAAATATGTTGCAACCAAAAATCACACTTTATGAATTTTTTATACAGTTTATTTTTCTTTAAGGTTTTAAAAACAACCCTTAGATACTTTTCATGCTCATATTTACTCATAGAAAATACCAAAATGCCAACAATAAACACAACCAAAAACTGATCCATGAACTTGTGAAATTTTCTATTCATAAGATTCATGAATATATCAGGTTAATTAGTTAACCCAACTAACATAACAAAAAATTCATAATGCCATTATCTAGTATGAAAAGTTATTTTTGGGATGTCATCCTCCTTCAACTATAGCTGATGGTTCCTTGAACTGAAGTCAATCTTGGAAAAGTACTAAGCTCCCCAGAGTTGATCAAAAAAGTCATCGATGTGAGGCAAAAGATACACTTTTTTAATAGTTATGTTATTCAAGGATCTATAATCAATGAAAAGTATTATGGAACCATCTTTATTTTTAATTAACAAAACAAGAGAACACCATGGTGAAGTGCTAGGATGAATGAAGCCTTTATAAAAAAACTCCTACAGCTGATTTTTCAATTCAATAAGTTCCATTTGAGCCATTCAATATGGGGGTTTTGAAATTTGATTTGCATTAGGAACTAATTCAATTGTGAATTCGACTTCTCGATCAGGTATGAAATCGGGTAACTAATTATGAAAAATATCAAGGTATTCATATAACACTGGAACATCATTAATCTGAATAGCTCCATTGTTTTCTACAATATGAGTAAGGTAACTATCATTTACATCTTTCAAATCTTTCTCAGATTCATGATATATTACAAATTATATGGGTTGATTATTATATACCAACAGATACTCTTTCTGAAAAACAATTTCATTAGATCTACAATCAATATTAGTATGATGAACAGAAATCCAATCTATTCCCATAATGGCATAAAAATATAATAAGGAAAACATAAAACATTTTTCAGGTAAAGACTTTCCACATACCACAATTGAAAGATTCTTGTAATTCATCTTTTCTATAATATTTCCCCCCTTGTGTTTTAACAATAAGATCCGGTATCATATTTTTGAGGTGATACTTCCAATTTATCCAAAAATTCCTCAAAAATAAAGGAATGTGTAGATCCCATATCGAACAAAACATTAGAAAACATTCAGTACACAAATAAGGTACCAGATTCAGCTTCATTGGATGGCTTTATGTCTTCTGAAATATTCACAAAGGATTTCACTATACAATTCTACTTATATTCTAGCTTCTTTGCATCATCCAGATCTTTATTTGGGAAGGCATTTGAAAAATGACCCATCTTTTCACATTTAAAAAACTTAATAGTTTTCTTATCAGGATTGGCCTTAGGATCATTTTCATTATAATCTCAGGACATATGTTCAAACTTACAACATCAAAAACACATCCCAGTTTTGGTAAGGCATTCCCCAAGGTGATTCTTTCCAAACTTTTCACAAACTAGAAATTGGATTTTCTTACCATCAGATTTCATAGATTGATTATTACCCATATCTTACCATCTATAAAACTTCTTCTCCTTATTTTCAATGTGAATGTGATCATATGAAAACTCCATCTATACCCTGTCATCACATTGGAAAAGTTTCTTATAACTTTTGAATCGACTGGAGGCCAACACCCTTCGACACCCTAGCTTCAATCCTAAGTAAAAGTGGTTGATTTTTCTATCAACATCATTAATAAGATTTGGAGAATATCTCATGAGTTGAGTGAGGTTTTATTCAAACAAAACCATTGATTATTTATCCTTTTGATTTATTTCAAGTGATTTCTTCTCCATTTTAAGTCTCACCTCCTTAGGAAAATATTTTTCAAGGAAAATATTTTTAAAATCATCCCACTATAAGTCATTAATATCCTTTATATCAATGATATTTTTGACCATTGACCACAACTGGTCAGCTTCATCTTCAAAACAATAAATGAAAATACTCACCTTTTTATTATCTGAACATCTCATAACATAGAATATCTTTTTAAGGGCCTTAATCCATCCTTCAGCTGCAACTAGGCAAGAAGATCTTGTGAAAGAAGGTGGGTGTTGTATCATACAATGTTCCACTTTCATTATGTTCTGTTGTAGTACCTCTGGTTGTTCTCATGTATGTATTACACCACCATTTATTACCTACATTAACTGATCCATTATTTTCAGAAACTGCTTGGTTCGAATCACTACCATTTTGAGCTGCAGATTCAGAAGGATATCATTCTGTCAGTGCCTCTACTCCTCAGCTTCTTGGTTTCATCTACAAACAACTATTCTGAACAAACACATCTTAGTCAAAGAAACATGGTAATACTTAAATGATATAACATTTCAAATTAATCATAGAGTAAAAATCATTTATGGTATTCTATTAACATCTTCCTAATTTTTAAAGTTGTCTAAACCATCCTATGATGCCAACTATAAGGACCCGACCTTATTACATTACAGAATATTAATTTTAGTTAAGAACTTACTTCCTTTCACATTGAGGATATTTTCATGTTTATATATTTTTAGAATCTCGACATAATACATTCATAAAATTCCACATAAATACAGAGTGTATACCATAAAAAGAGTATTCATTTCTTCCAAAATATAAAACTATTAAAATAAAACATGATTTATTTGACAAGTCTTCATAACATTTAAATTGGCTTCCTTTTTTCTCTTAAATGTCCTTATAACGTATGAAAATAATTTTAAAACATGGGATTGTTGTACCTCTCGTACCCCTCGTGGTTTAATTTTCATGATCACAATCACTCTCTTATTTATCTAATCTTTTTTAAGTGTTTTTGGATGATAGGCATGATTTCAGGTTGCCAAGGAATTGGGACAAGAAAGCTGAAAGCAAAAGTGGACTGATTTCAGTCCACCGGCCAACCAGTGTCCCATCACCGGCCAGCCGGTGGAACACAGACAGAAGGGACACCAACAATCTCAGCACCGGCCAACTGGTGGCCTCCTCACCGGCAGCCGGTGGAACCCAGACAGAAGGGACACCTACTGTCTCAGCACCGGCCAACCGGTGGCCTCCTCACTGGCCAGCCGGTGGTACCTGGGCAGAAGGCCTCTCCATTTTCCAAAGCACCGGCCAATCGGTGGCCAATCACCGGTCAGCCGGTGGAGCCAGTCAAACTAGCTGTTGGGCTTTGACCAGCCTACTCCCAATGGCTCCAAAGACTTTTCCAACGGCTCCGAAGACCCCGAACGGCCATATGAGGGTTCCCCCTCTATAAATAAAGGACTAGGAAGCCCCAGAACAGTAGTGGAACAATTACCAAGCCAATGGAAGCCAACAGACACATTTTTCATCATTTGGCAAACCTCCGGCGGATTCCTTCAAGGAACCTCAAATTGCTCCAACTCATTTCCACATCCAAGGAGCATCACCATAGAAGCTTGGTAGCCCTCTTCATCAACTCCAATCTATCCATTGGCACCCAAGACTTCTCCACATTACAGTTTTTCTTGTTTTATTATTTTGAGCATCAATTTGGGTTTGTGCCTACCAACCCCTCTTTCTCTCATCTTCCTTTTCTTTGGGTTTTCACACCACCTTCAAGGTGTGAAGAGGTTAGTCAAGCCTTCCCTTTAAAAGGCTTGAGTCATAGGTGAGCTAGCCTTCACCTGTAAGAAGGCTAGTGGGTTCTTGCTCAACCATTAAAAGCAAGCTGTAATAGGTTCTAGACTACCTTAAAGTCTAGTGGGTTTCTTGCTAAAACCATTAAAAATCAAGCGGTAGTAAATCTCTCAACGGTTGAGTTGGGAGCGGAGACGTAGGCTTGGGATTTAGGCCGAACTCCGTTATCAATTTTGTGTCTTGCCTCTTTTATTTCTGCTGCATTTCTAACTTTGTTTTTAAATTGTTAAACTTTTTTTAAAAGGCAATTCACCCCCCCCCCCCCTCTTGCCATCACTCTCCACCCAACATTTGGTATCAGAGCCAAAATTTTGAGTAATACCCTAACCAGTTTCAAATTCACGATCCTTTGTGATGGCCTCATCTTCTTTCAACCCCGAAGTTTATTCTTTGGGTCGTGCTCCATTCTTTGATGGAACCGACTACTCTTATTGGAAAACTCGCATGATTACATTTCTTAGAAGTGTTGGCTAACCCATATATAGAATTGTTATGTAAGGCTACACTCTCTCAAGAAAAGATGAGTCTAAATGGACCCCCGAAGACATTGCTAATTTCGAGCTTGATGGAAAAGCTATGAATGCTCTTCATTGTGGGTTAGACCATAATGAATTTACTCGTATTTCTACTTGTACCACTTCTCATGAAATTTGGAAACTTTTGGAGGTTACCCATGAAGGGACCAAGCAAAAGGAAAAGAAGAAGGCATTCAAGGCCACATGGAGTGATAGCTCCTCATCCTCGTCCTCCTCAAGTGACAACGGTAAAAAATGCCTAATGGCATTTCATGAGGTATCCTCTTCCGACTCCTCATCCTCTAGTTCTTCAAATTATTTTAATCATTTATCTTACGAGGATCTCCAATATGCTAGAGATCAATTGGAGGAAGGATTTCACGAACTTTCTTCCAAATTTATTGCTGTAAAAAAGAATTTCAAAAAACCTTCTTCCGAAAAGGAACAACTTCTAAAAGAGAAGGAAGACTTGTCCCTCAAGGTCCAAAACCTTCCCGATGTTGATTCTATGGAATCAAAAATGAAGGATTTAAGGGAATCCCTAGATAAGTTCACCGAAGGTTAACATAACCTCTCGAAGCTCCTTGGTTCCCAATGCATATCTAGAACCACCCAAGGGCTTGGCTATTCCAAGCAAGCTTCCTCTTCCCATGCTCCAACTATTTTTGTAAGGGGGAGCTCCCAATATAAATTTTGCAACTATTGTAAAAAACCCGGGCACTTAATTTGTGAGTGAAATTGCAAAAATGCCCGGTATGGAAGGCCCAAAACTATTTTCTTTAACGATGAATTTTTTAGGAGAAGACCGATCACAAGACAAGTGTGGATTGAAAAATCCCTTTTAGCGAGTCTCTCCGGGCCAAAATTTGTCTCGGTTTCAAAAACCTCTCCCCGGTGATTTCTTGTTTTTATTTAGGGGGAGTTAGGATCTTTTAAGCCTTTTTGCATTTTCAATTCAAATCATTCAATTCAAAACTTTCAATTCAAAATTTTCAATTCAAAACTTTCAATTCAAAACATTCAATTCAAAACTTTCAATTCAAATTTCAAAAATTTCAATTGGTTTAAAATCTCTGTCTTGTTTTTCAATCCTTTCCCTCAATCAAGTTTTATGCCCCGTGCTATTTTGATAATCACAAAGGGGGAGAAATTCTTGGTTGATTGGGGGAGAAATCTTTCTCTCATGCTTTGCTTTACTTTTCAATTTATCCTTTAAAGCATGCCTTTCATTTTAGTCTTTTACATTGCTTGTTTTGGTGATTGTGATCATCAAAATAGGGGGAGATTGTTGTACCTCTCGTACCCCTCGTGGTTTAATTTTCATGATCACAATCACTCTCTTATTTATCTAATCTTGTTTTAAGTGTTTTTGGATGATAAGCATGATTTCAGGTTGCCAAAGAATTGGGCCAAGAAAGCTGAAAGCAAAAGTGGACTGATTTCAGTCCACCGGCCAACCGGTGTCCCATCACCGGCCAGCCGGTGGAACCCAGACAGAAGGGACACCTACTGTCTCAGCACCGGCCAACTGGTGGCCTCCTCACCAGCCAGCCGGTGGAACCCAGACAGAAGGGACACCTACTGTCTCAGCACCGGCCAACCGGTGGCCTCCTCACCAGCCAGCCGGTGGTGCCTGGGCAGAAGGCCTCTCCATTTTCCAAAGCACCGGCCAACCGGTGTCCAAGCACCGGTCAGCCGGTGGAGCCAGTCAAACTAGCCGTTGGGCTTTGACCAGCCTGCTCCGAACAGCTCCGAAGACTCTTCCAATGACTCCGAAGACCCCAAACGGCCATATGAGGGTTCCCCCTCTATAAATAAAGGACTAGGAAGCCCCGGAACAGTAGTGGAACAATTACCAAGCCAACGGAAGCCAACGGACACATTTTTCATCATTTGGAAAACCTCCTGCGGATTCCTTCAAGGAACCTCAAATTGCTCCAACTCATTTCCACATCCAAGGAGCATCACCATAGAAGCTTGGGAGCGCTCTTCATCAACTCCAATCTATCCATTGGCGCCCAAGACTTCCTCACATTACGGTTTTTCTTGTTTTATTATTTTGAGCATCAATTTGGGTTTGTGCATAAAACCCCTCTTTCTCTCATCTTCCTTTTCTTTGGGTTTTCACACCACCTTCAAGGTGTGAAGAGGTTAGTCAAGCCTTCCCTTTAAAAGGCTTGAGTCATAGGCGAGCTAGCCTTCACCTGTAAGAAGGCTAGTGAGTTCTTGCTCAACCATTAAAAGCAAGCTGTAATAGGTTCTAGACTACCTTAAAGTCTAGTGTGTTTCTTGATGAAACCATTAAAAAGAAAGCGGTAGTAAATCTCTCAACGGTTGAGTTGGGAGCGGAGACGTAGTCTTTGGATTTAGGCCGAACTCCGTTATCAATTTTGTGTCTTGCCTCTTTTATTTCCGCTGTACTTTATCTTTGTTTTTAAATTGTTAAACTTTTTTTAAAAGGCAATTCACCCCCCCCCCCCCTCTTGCCATAACTCTCCGCCCAACAGGGATGATCATAGAAAATCTCAGTAATGGTTATAAAAACAAGGAAATGAATCACTAGTCCATGAATACTTGTAACATATGAAATCATTTTTAAACAAATACATACTTGTTACCCATATAAACTTACTTTGAGAAACTTTATATTTACATGAGATTTCCACAAAACATATAGAACTTATATAGAACCATAAAGGCATCTTGGCTCATTACTCACATAATCTTTTAACCCTCTCACATACCTTATAATTTGTAACCCTCACGTCTACCTTACAATTTGTGCAATCATCGCAGTTACAATTGAATTAACCATATGGTCGAACTCCAAATTACATATACCCAATGAATTAGAGAGAATTAAATGTCCCACCCTTAATAATAATAACTTCTCAAGAACCAGAACACAATCATACAAGATGAATAATTTCATAAAAACCTTTCTTTTCAATTTCGTAAAACAGAATTTTTAAAGAGGTTTTTAAGAAGAAAAGTCCATTATAATTATCATATAATTGAAGTTAGACATAGTAGAGTGGATGTAATATATATATACACAATAAATACACATAATTAAACATTATATAAATAAAATTAATCTCACAAAATGTTTAATACCACCTAAATAATGAAATATAAAGTTGACCCAAAGAATGGAAATTGGGTTACGAAATCCCTTACCCCGGGTTTGTATAAATAAAAACTTGTTTAAACATAATGTATAATGATTAAAATAGTGTTATTAATATCTTAAATAAACATATTCATGTTTATAATACCTTATATGATCATTTCTTTACGTCATTTCTCCCTTTAATTGTTAGTATTTTGTTCCTTCCATTGTTTTGGGTGCGTTCTTTACATGATTTCCATGATTGGTTCATGATGGATATTATTTTCAATTGGATGTAAAAATACATAATCATAAAGTATTGGTATTAAAAAATTTCTATAATGATAAATAATACCATTTATCATTTTTAATTCTAACATGAGGATGGTTTATAAGTTAAAACATTATTGATATTTATTTAGGTCATTTTGGAGATTCCTCGATTGTAATGAACTCATTTTGTTTCATAAATTAATAACATGTGTATAAAATGATTAGATAACCTTATATAAGATATTATAAATAAATTATAATCTTTTTAAACCATAAATTGTTTTTCATGACCAATACTTGAAGGAAGTAAAATAAATTGAAATAAGATCATCCACGATGTCGGTAAATCAACATATCACGGATGGTGTTTTAATTTCTTGAATAAGTGGGATAAGAGAAGAAGTATAATGGTGAATCTTCCATAAACATGATGAAATAAATAATATTTAAGATACTGGATAATTCATTCCTATTGGATAATGGGAGGATAGGAAAGAGGAAGAATAGAAAAGAAAACCAAAATAATTGAAAGAAAACAAAATATGTTGTTTAACTCTTGATCTCTTCTCCATGAAATATTTATTAAGGCCCTTGGTTATGGACTTTTGGTGAGACCATAAGGTCATGGACGTGGGGAAGGGTGTTGGTAGGAGTATTTGGGAGAACATAGGCAAGGATCAATGCTTGAGAGGTGTGGTAGGAAGAGGGTAATGAGGGTGGAATTTATAGTAGAGACAGGAGGGATTTTACATTCTTTTAATCATTTTTAATATTTTTTCCCAAGACTATGAATAGTCTGAATTATTGTGATAAAAATTGTAAATAGAGAATGTTAGTTTGAAAAAAGTGGCCTTACATCACTTATGATTTCATAAATAGTTCATTTAACTAACAATTTGATGATACGATATTTTACTGCATTTCACTATTCATAAACAATTCATGAATTTCAGAAAAATCCCAAAAAATCACCATAACAATATTTGGATGTGTATAATTCAAAAATGAACTCCATTTTTTGAAAATAATTTTATAAATATTACTAATTTAATTTTTAAATAAAATCATTATTTATTCAGAAATAACAATTTTAAATATAGAACTCAGTTTTTAACACCTTAAACAATTAATCAAGATTTCATTATCCTAAATCCTTAAGAAAATAAAATAATAATTCGATTTACTATTTATTAGGGTCATATTACTATTCATAAGGGTATGTTACTATTCACCAAAAACAACAAGTTGGTTCCATCAGACTCCAAATAACATTCTGATCACAACCATAGATGACTGTTTTTCAAAATTCAAAACATATAAGTGATAAAATTATGATTAAAGGCTTGTTATAAATATCTAATTAAAACGAAGTTTCATTCATTTCAATTTTTTTTAAAAGATTGGGCTGT
Organism: Viscum album; assembly: GCA_963277665.1. NCBI lineage: Eukaryota > Viridiplantae > Streptophyta > Magnoliopsida > Santalales > Viscaceae > Viscum > Viscum album. Next base: position 115,908,095 of record OY728154.1, read on the forward strand.
TACAATTTTAACCTTGCTCATGTCGTCGGTGCTTTCCTAGCACTAATGAAAGCCATTTCTTATGTTGTTAAAGGCCTTTTTTGAAGTCGTGAGTTTATACTTCACTGAAAAGTATAAGGAGTTGCAAGTTAATGTGGTTGAATAGTTAAACACATACCTTGAGACTCTCAAAGTAGTGGCATAGCCATAACATAGACCGTGCAGATATGTTTCATGGATCCTTACCTCTTAAACACTCAGGTGACCATGTATTATGAATCTAGTAGATAGGGATAGTAGGTTATTATGTCCACAAGGTTGAATACCCTGAGAGGGGGGGGGGGGTGAATCAGGGTATGACTAATTTAAAATTAACTCCCTTTCTGATCTTGTTTTTTTGTTAAGAAAAACACGCTTCTCCCTCTTTCCCATTGCACAATATAAACAGAAAGTAAAGCATGCACAAGACACAACAATATTTACTTGGTTAACCATCACTGGGCTACGTCCAAGAACCATACACTGGCAATGTGCCGATGTACCAAATCCACTAAAAGCATAATGTTGTTTACAAGGTTTGGGATAGATCACTTCTATTCCCAGGCTCTATGCCTTTACAAAGTTTAGGGTCAGCTCACTGCTTTCCCAAGGGTCACTCCTTGTCTCTCTCTCTCTGCCTCACTGCCGGTGGAGACGCTCACCTTCTTCATCTTCCTTTACTCGCTACTCTGGAAAGGTCCCACACACAGTTTATAGACCTGTAGGTCTCTTCCTTATCACTAATGAATGAATCCTCTATTGTATATAGATTCTCTGCTCAAGTCCAATATTCACCTGTAGATGAATCTCACTTTGCACTAAAGGTATCAGAAAATCTTCCTACTTCCACGTAGCCCGGAATCACTGTCAAGAATCAACCTTACTTGGCACCCTTATTTAAGCAGGTGCACAAGTCTCAGCGCGCAAGTCAAAACTAGTGCGCATGTCAACCTCAACCACTTGCGCGACACAGGCTTCTCCAACACCAAAGTCACACGACACACACCCTTTTATGCCCAAACCAATATTGGTGTGCAATCAACAAATTTCATGCTTCTTCAAATCATGGCTCGCAAGTTTCACTAAACCACTCGTGTGACACTTCCTTCTTCAAGTCAGAACCTACGTGACTCTCTACTTTCCTTGCCTAGACCACCTTGGACACACAACAATCACCTAGAACGCAGCCTCTACTTGCGCGACCACACACCACTTGCGCGACCACCACACCTGCGTGTAGGGAGCTCTAATTTTTCTAAGTGTTGAACTCTTTACCGAATAAGGAGAGGTCGACCTGTATTTATGATCATTTGGACACCCTTCATGATGGAATGCAAGTCTCCCCTCGGCACACAAGTTTCGGTGTGCAAGTCTCCTGCCGCGCAAATCACTTGCGCGCCCAACTCCAAAACATGCGCGACCCGAATCCATTTTCCATATTATAATTCTTTGATCTTGAAAAATATATGGCATGAAAGTTTCCTCTCCTTCAAGTACATGACACAAAATTCCCTTTTTTAAACACCACTTTTCTTCATTTGTCGATTTTCAGGCCCAAAAATTTGGAAAACAATGGAAAATGGCGCCACCTCGTATCTGCTCTTTTTGTACCACCTCCAGATCATCCATTCCTTTGTCGACATTCTTGAATAAAAATGGATGATTAACCACATCCCATGAACTCTACATGCCACCATGAAATCCCATTTGTCAAAAAATTTGTTTGTCATGGTTTTCTTTTTCAACAACCACAACATAGAGTCCCACTTTGTCAACAAACACAATAACCTCAAAAATACTTCAGTGATACCATGAGGGATTTTTTCCCAACAATCTCCCCCTTTGGGTTTGTTGGCAACACATCGATAAAATGATTCATTGTTAATTATTCAGCCACCATTCGCCTATTTCAATTCCAATAGCGATCAAGGATTTACTGAACACTTACTCTAAGCCCACATGAGCATTGCTCAGCATGAGAAACAAGAGTAAATGAAAAGTTCATCAATGAATCACTTCAACTCTGACATCCACTATTGACACCAAACTAATACCAATTTTTGGAAATATTCTTACCATATTCCCAAACCACTCTTCTGCTTTTATCATGATCCTCAACTGTCATGATATATATTCTTTGATCGATCACTTCTTGCATCATCAGATTTAATATTCTCCCCCTTTCTCATTTCTCTCCCCCTATCTCGCTGCTCCACCTATCAGATTCTCCCCATATCAATCATGATTTATCAAATTTACTCACTATCTCCCCCTTGAACAAGTACTATTTTCTCCCCCTTTGTCAATGAACCCAAAGGACACTACTTTGCAGTCTGTAACAGTGTAGAGAACACATATCAGCACATTAAGGAAAAACACATCATACCTCGGGGATTGGGGGGTGGTTTCACATCCACACTCTTTCAAGTATGGGGAGTTGAATGAACTCCCAGAGCTAGTTGATGTCTCTAAAAGGCTTCCTTGGGTAAGGCCTTTGTCAGAATGTCTGCAACCTGTAGCTTTGTAGGCACATACTCTAACTTCACGATTCCCTGGTCAACCTTCTCCTTGATGAAATTATATTTTATCTCAATGTGATTTTTCCTTGAGTGAGGAAATGGATTTTTTCTATGAATTATAGAACTTGAGTTATCACATAGGATTCGTATCAGAGACTTTACTTCAACTCCCATATCTTCAAGCTACTGCTTCATCCACAATAATTGTGTGAATGCTTGAGTGGCTGCAATATACTCAGCTTCTACGGTGCTTAATGAGATGCAATCTTGCTTCTTGATTAACCAAGAAATACATATTCCACCAAGATAGAATGCACCTCCAGATGTTGATTTCCTGTCATCCGCTGAATTGGCCCAATCGGTATCATAATATCCCAATAACTCTGTCTGAGATTTGTCATTATATTTCAAGCTGAAGTCCACCATGCCTTGATATACCGAAGTATTCTTTTCACTGTAATTATATGGATTTCCTTGGGATTACTCTGATATCTCGCTACTTGGAATATGGTGAAAACAATGTCAGGCCTTGTCACAGTTAAGTATAATAGACTTCCAATTATTTGCCTATATTATGTGATATTCACTGCCTTTCCATCCTCATATTTGGATAATGTCATCCGGGTTCCAACCGGTGTCTTCATCTCCTTGTAATTTTCCATTACAAATATTTTCAAAACCTCCTTGTAATTTCTGGAATGAGAAATGAATATTCCATTCCTTCCTTCTGTTACCTGTAGACCAAGGAAAAATGGCAGCTCACCAAGCATGGACATTTCGAACTCACTTTGCATGAATTCATAAAATTGTTTGCACTAAGCTTCATCTGATCCCCTATTATGTCATCGACATAAACTATGACAATAATCCTTTAATTAATATTGTTGCTAAAATAGAGATTTTAATCAACTCCCCCACACTGGAAACCAAGCTTCTTCGTGTACTGATCAAGCATTGAGTACCATGCTCTTGGTGCTTGTTTCATCCCATACAACGTCTTCTTCAGCCTACAAACTTTGTTCTCATACTCATGAATGAAAAAACCATCTAGCTGCTCTATGTACACCTCTTTTTCCAAAACCCCATTTAGAAACGTAGATTTTAAGTCCATCTGGATCACTTTGAACTTTCTTTGCACTATTATGGCAAAAAATAATCTGATTGTCTCCAGTCTTGCAACTGGTGCAAATGCCTAATCAACATCAATACCCTCTATTTGGGAGTATCCTTTGAACACCAGTTGTGATTTTTTTTCAATCACTGTTCCATCTTCATTCATCTTATTACAAAAGACCTATTTAGTCCCGATTACATTCTTATCTGCTAGCCTTGAATCAATCTCCCACATCTGGTTCTTTTCAATCTTATCGAGCTCTTCATTCATGGCCTAAACCCAATTTTCATCTTCAGCTACATCAACAAAACATTTTGGCTATACCTGAGATAAGAAAGATGTCTGCTGTAGTGAATTTATTCTTCTTATCTGAACTAGAGCTGTCTGATCACCAATGATATTCTGCCTATCAATTTTAACTTGACTCTTTGGATTCCTTGCAGAAAAAGACATGACACCTTCTGGTTCATCATTAGTGTCTTCTTCTGAGTCATCATCTGCCACTTCTGCTCCTCCTATGTTGCTATCCTCTTCATCAATTTCATCAGGAAACTATTCATTGTGTTGTTGAATATTTTCTTCATTTTCCACAATAGTGACGTCATTTCTCTCAACAATTTTTCTAAGCATTTTGTTCAAGCATTTATATGATTTGCTTTTACCTGAGTAGCCAAGGAATACCCCCTCATCTCCTTGTGACTCAAACTTCTTGTGGTTTTCTTTGTTGAGGATGAAACACTTACTTCCAAATATTTGAAAGTATTTCAACGTTGTTTTCTTTCCTTACCATATTTCATACGGAGTCTTCCCTTCTTTCGGACACAACAGAGCCCTGTTCAAAACATAGACTGATGTCAAAACTGCTTCCTTCCAAAATTTCTTTGGTAGGTCCTTTTTGATAAGCATTGTTCTGGCCAAGTTGTTGATGATCCGATTTATCCTTTCAACTACTCCATTATGTTGGGGAGTTCTCATTGATGACACTTGATGCCTTATCCCGTGTTTCTCGAGATAGTCTTCTACTTGATTGTTTGTGAATTATGTACCACTATCAGTACGAAACTTCAGAATTTTCTTCCCAAGCATCCTTTCTAATTCCCTCATATACTGCTTAATACAACTGAACACTTATGTCTTCTGGGTAATGAAAAATACCCAGGACATTCTACTATAATCATCAATGAAAAGGACATAGTACCTTTTCCTATTTATGGCTCATAGTGAGATCGGTCCCCAAACATCAGCATGCACCAATTCGTGCACTCTGGTTGATTTATGTTCCATTGGATTGTATATCATTCTGATGATCTTCCCTTGTTGGAAAGCATTGCACGTATGAGTGCGATCATGTGATAATTTGGGAAGGTCTCTAGCAGCATCACACTTTACATGATCTTCCATAGATGGTTGGTATAGATGACCAAGTCGCTTGTGCCATAACTTGTTTTCTTCATCTCTGGATAAAAGACACATATCTTCTTCCCCACTTACAAGTTAAAGATTTCCCTTTGTCCTTTTTCCTTGTATAACGACTTGTCCATCTTTTCCTTTCACAACACACATCTTCTTGGTAAATCAAATAGAGTACCCTGAGTCACATAGTTGACTGACACTGAGAAACTTATGACTAAGAGCCTCTACTACCAAGACATCATCACATATCATTTCTTTGCCCCCATACTTGGCCTTTACTGAGCCAACAATCTTCAGGCCTTCATCAATTCCAAATTTGAAAACTCTTTCTTTGTCATATTTTATGATTGTAACAATATCCTTGTTGGCTGTCATATGAGATGTGAAACCACTATCAAGGATCCACACACCAGAACGATCTGATGCCTTAAGGGCAATTTCTACCACCACAACCTTCTCATGCTTCTTCTTCTTGGTCTATATTTTTGCCTTTACACTCGGCAAGAATTGAGAATTTTGTTCTTTCTCAGAGTATGATGGGCCAGCTTCAACTTGCAAAGTTTCAAATCTATTCTGCATTTTTAACTCACCTGTTGGTTAATTGGTCTTCTACTATTGAACGTTTTGATTATTCTTTGGCACGTTTCTCTATATGGTTGAATTGCAGTACCTAGCCATGTGCCCAAATCCTCCACACCAAAAACAGTGTCCTTCGAAATATGTTCTAGAAAACCATTCTTTGTTTGGCTACCACCTCTGTTCTTGTTCCCTTAGATATCTCTTGACTATGGAACACACATACTGTGAATTTCCCATCTTTCCACAACAATAACACCTGATATATGGTGCATTCCTTATTGTTACTTATGCACTATGAGTTTCCCTTTTGGATCTTTGAATATTTTGATTCTGTTTTCTGCCCAAATCAACCTTCAATCTCGGAGTGGATGCTTGCCGTCTGACATCCATATTTACTAGTTTCTGTTTTTGATCATGCCCCAATTTGGCCTTGGCATCTGAGCTCAATTGCTGCTTTATTCCTGCTGAAATACTATCCTCATCTTTCATCTTTTCTATCTTCTGAATGTCCTTCTTTTCAGATATCACATTGGGGGTCAAGAGTTTTTCTTGATCTTTCATTTTTTATCGCAGACTGACCACTTTTTCATCAAGTTCTTTGATACACTTGACTTGATGTTTCAATTTTCTATTCATGCCATCGATCTCCCTTTTCTGTGCTTCAATTTTGAGCTTATTCTCATGAACTAATTCTGATTTCTCTGGTTTTGATAACACGAGTTTCTCAATTTCTTCCATCAACTCTGACTTCTCTTCTTCCTACTGCTGCATATAGAGTTTGGCATCATGAACAACTTTGTTAGCTTTCTTTGTTTTGTCTCTCAAAATATCTATCTCTTCAAGATCATCCTATAACCCATCTTGAATGTCAACTCTTCCCTCAAATTCTTCTTCTTCATCATCAACTTCAGTTTTGTTCTTCTCTTGAGAACTACCGATGACTATCACCATATAATTTTCTCCATGATCATTGAAATTTTCAATTTCCTCTACCTCTTCAACCTCAGACTCATCTGAACTTTCTATTTTTTTGTGAAAAAAGATTATTCTTCTTGAAGAAATTTCTCTTGAGATGCTTCTTCCCTTTCACATAGGCTGAAGATATCTTATTGGGTATTTCAACTTCATCTTCATCATTTTCTTCTTGAAAAATTTTGGGGCACGTTGCCACAAGATGTCCAACCTTTCCACATTGAAAATAAGCATGTGGGAGCTTCCCTTTAAACTTTCATTTCCTTCTTTGAAGGTTTGAGGAGAGGAATGACATCACCTCATCTATCTCTTCTTCTTCCTGAGAGTCTTCAATGGTGAGCTTATTCATGAATTTAAATGCTACCTCCTTGTATTTCCCCTTTTCTATAGCATTATTGTCATCATTCCTCATTTCATATGCAACAAGGGTACTATACAGGTTATCCAATGTCATCTCTTTTGGGTATTTATCTTCCTAGACTGAGATTTTCGAATTAAACCGAGGTGTATGTTTCCTCAAGATATGCTTCACAATATCTATATCTTCGAAGACCTCTCCAAGACCCCGCATGTCTTCCACAAAAGCATTTAACCTGTCAAAAAAAGTATCAACATATTCATTCAGGCTCATCCTCATATCTTCATATTTGTTCCACAGAACTTGCAGCTTTGGCTCTCTGACTTTTGTATCCCCTTCATATATGCTTATAAGCTTTTCCCACATATCATGTGATGTTTTACATGACATCACCTTCTTATAGATATCATTTTAAAGGGCTCCACCTAAAGTATTAATACCCATTACTCTAGAATCTAGCTCCCTTATTTCAGCTTTTGATAACACTTCACTATTTATGTCAGTTGAGATACCATGCATAGCTGCTGAAAACACATCCATTCCCAATGATCGGAAATAGTGTTGCATTCGATTCTTCCATATCTGAAAATTACTTCCATCGAATATTGGAATCCCTTTATGATTAGTGACCTCCATTGAGAGAAGAACTAATATCAACCTTTCCCTCTGATACCAATTGTTTGGTCCACAAGCCTAAATACCCTGAGAGGTGGGGGCTGAATCAGGGTATGACTAATTTAAAATTAACGCACACTTTGATCATGTTTCACTGTTAATAAAAGCACTCTTCTCTCTCTTTCCCATTGCACAATATAAACAGAATGTAAAGAATGCACAAGACACAACAATTTTTACTTGGTTTACACTCACTAGGCTATGTCCAAGGAGCATACACTAGAAATGTGCCGATATACCAAATCCATTAATAGCGCACTGCTATTTCAAAAGTTTGGGATAGATCACTTCTATTCCCAAGCTCACTGCCTTTACAAATTTTAGGGTTAGCTCACTGCTTTCCCAAGGGTCACTCTTTGCCCCTCTCTCTGGCTCACTGCCGGTGGAGAGGATCACCTTCTTCCTCTTCGTTTGCTCACTACTCTATAAAGGATCCACTCAAAGTTTATATAACTTTATATCTCTTAATTATCACTAATGAATGAATCCTCTATTGTATGTAGATGCTCTGTTGAAGTTCAACTTTCACCCATAGATGAATCTCACTTTGCACCGAAGGTATTGGGAAATCTTCCATCTTCCACGCAGCCCTGATTCACTGCAGGGAATCAACCTTACCTGGATCCCTTCTCTAAGCCGACATGCAAGTCTTGGCACTCAAGTCAAAACTAGCAAGAAAGTCCACCTCAACCACTTGCGCAACACAGGCTTCTCCAACTCCAAACTTGAGCGACACACACCCTTTTATGCCCAACCCAATATTGGTGCGCAACCAACAATTTTCACACTTCTTCAAAACTTGGCGTGAAAGTGTCACCAAACCACTTGCACGACACTTCCTTCTTCAACTCGGAACCTGCACGACTCTCTTCCTTCCTCACCCAGACCACCTTGGATGTGCAACAATCACCTGGCACATGGCCTCTACTTGCGCGACCACACATGACTTGCGCGACCACAACACCTGTGCGACAGGAGCACTGATTTTTCTAAGTGTTGAACTCTTCACCGAATGAGGAGGGTTCAACCTGTATTTATAGGAATTTGGACACCCTACAAGATGGCAGGCAAGTCTTCCCTCAGCGCACAAGTTTCGACGCACAAGTCTCCTGCCGCGCAAATCACTTGTGCGACCAACTCCAAAACTTGTTGGACCCTAATCCATTATCCATATTTTGATTCTTTGATCTTGAAAAACATAAGGCGTGAAAGTATCCTCTCCTTCAAGTACACGACATTCAAGTCCCTTTTCCAAACACCACTTTTCTTCATTTGTCGATTTTTAGGCCCAAAAATTTGGCAAACACTTGAAAAAGGCGACACCTTGTATCTGGTCATTTTGTACCACCTCCAGATCATCCATTCCTTTTTCAACATTCTTGAATCAAACATGGATCGTTAACCATAGCCCTTGAACTCGACATTCCACCATGAAATCCCCTTTGTCAACAAATTTATATGTCATGGTTTTCTTTGTCAACAATCACAACACAGAGTCCCACTTTGTCAACAAACACAATCACCTCAAAATTGATTCAATGATACCTTTAGGGATTTTTCCCTACATAGACTTTGAAAAAATAGTATGATACATCTAATGATTAATTTAGTAATGTATATAATGTAATTAAGATAGTTTACTATTTTTATTTAGTTTTATTATTTCTTAAATGGAAAGTAATACCACAAGTACACTATGATTACTATTGGACCAAGAACATGTCCTCACCAGTGTGAGTTTCCAAATATTAGAACATAATATTGAAAAATGTACTAAGATATAGGTAATTCTGAGTGAATGAGTCCCCATTACCTATTGTTCCACATAAAGACGAAAGGGTGAGAAAATTGAATACCAGAGACACATGTATATTTTATTTGATATTTACATCATAATTTTATCATCAAGATTCTTGGATTTTTTGATACATTATAAAGATATGGATGGTTATATATAGTTTCCTCATCCCAAGGTTTTCTTGGAGGAAGAAGTGAATCGAGACATGAATGAGGAGATTATTAGAATAAATATATGTAAATTGAAATATGGATCATGGTATTTCAATAAACCCCTTTATTATATCATTTCACCCAGTTACTCTCATTTCCATTAATATTATTAAATAGATAGTATAGATAAAATGCTTCATTTCCTTTTGGGTAAGGTTACCCTATGAAAATAAGTACTTTAAGAAAGATTAATATTTAGTTCTTATAGTGACCAAGTACAAAGAAAAAGAGATATGGACAATGTAAAATGTAATTCCAAAGTCACCCTTATAATATCCTTCAAACAAAAGATGTTGATCATCATATTGGAGTTTATTTTCTTCACATGTCATGTGATAAGTATATGGATGATTAAATTTAACGAATTGAAGTAGAATCATGTAGAGACTTCAACTTAATGTATATTCATCATTGTGTGCTATGTTTCTATCATATGTGTTGGGAATTTAATACAACATTAAAATAAATTTTTTTATTTAAATAGAGTAACCAAGTAAGAAAATAAATGTTAATATAAGTAAATAGAACTCTCCAATTATATGAAAAAGGATGATTCCAATATCAGTGATGAGAATATGCAACTTATAATTTCCATGTTGAATGAATCTATTTGATCTTTTGTTAATTATTTCAAAAACAATTATATCATGGGTCTATTTAAAATAAGGAGAAATTATTCCATTTTGGAATTAATTTTTTTTATGGTGTGTAATACTCAACAAATAGTTCAGTAATTCTTGAATCATTAGCAAAAACATATGAATCTAAAATGTAAGACTCGTTTATATCAAATGGAAAGATACTTATTTTTCTAGTAAAACTAAATGGTTAGCAGGTATATACCTAGTATGGTTTTATACTCTTTAGATATTAAAAACTTTGGTATTATCAAGACATGTAATTATCTAGTTTTGGATAAAGTAAACTTTATAAATAAAGGTAACCCACAAATATTTTGGTATTTGTTTATCTAGAGAGAGTGAACTATTCCATGGTTAATCTAGAGGGTGTTATACATAATTATATTCATTTAATAGTTTTAATGAATATAAATTTGAAATATGTAATGTGAATTCCAAGAATATATGAGTTTCAATAGGACCATATGTCCAATAATATATTGACCATACATTTATCAATCATGAAATGTTGAGTGGATTTATTCATGAACTAGCATTTTCTTATCACATCAAAGCGATTATATTATTACAGAGGATTGAATATGAGTCTTATATTATAACATTGATCAATAAAATATAGTATGGATTAATTCCTAAACACAAATTTCCATAAACACATCAAGTCTTATTGGAAACAAGGTTGTTTTTTTCTAGAAATAGAGTCTAGTTTGTGTTTGTTGTCAATCCGCACTTGGAATATTGAGGAGTTTCCAAAGAGATAAATCTTACTATACAAGTTCAAAATAGCATTGAAGGTGACATCATTTCCTAGTGTTTTCCAATTTATCTGATTTCAAAATATAAAGGAAGAGGATAGCATCACAAAGGGTTGTTTTCTAGAATTAACTCTTTATAAATTTGGTAAAGGCATGATTTTTCTGAAGACTGGGATTAAAAAAGGTGAGTTTCACAAGTTCATGATGATTTTTTGGTGTTTTATGTGATTATGAGAATTGGAACATCCAATGTGTGTGATGGTTTGGAAGATATCTTCATGAAAATGAAAAATCTCAATAGAGCATCACAAATGGAGGAGAATCACGAAGATGTTTTTGAAAGATCCCAAAAATTTGATGGAAGTGGTGGATCATTTTGAATGGATGAGCCTATAAATATAAGTCTTCATTCACTTCATTTAACATGATATTAATCAGATTAAATCTAAAATCACTCTGATTTCAAGAAGGTAGGAAGCTTCAGAAATCTAGCTTTTTATGTGAGCTTGAGCATTGAGAAAAGACTAGATTAGTCTTAACTGATGCCTATGATTCTAATTATTGACTGTTTTGAGATGATGGAATATTTTTTGAGGGCTCAGTGAACTTCACGAAGGTAGTTTTTTCTATGAAGAAAGTTTTCTTAATGATGGTTGTGAGCTTCACAAAGGAGCTTCAGGAAAGGTGGTCTTGAACATCAGTTTTTTAGTGAATAGGTATTTCAAAGTGCATCAAATCAGGTCTATGATGGAATAAAAGTATCATTCTAGACAAGTAAAAAGACTTTAATTCCAATATACTGAGGTGACCTTCATGTCAAAAAACTATTTAAGACTTCAACCATGACAGTGGGTAGGGGGAAGTTGATGGAAGTGTTCTGAGGGATGCAGGGTTCTATCCCTAAAATTGTGTAAGGGTAGTGTGTCTAGAATAGAGTGTTGTGTCTAAAAACATGTATTCTACAACTAGTGAACATTAATAAATTTAGGTATGACCGACACACTTTTGGTGTATGCTCCTTGGACTATCCCTTAGTGGTGAACCAAGTAAAATTTTGGTGTTATTTTTTTTCATGTGATTGTTTGTTTACCGCACATTTGCATTTGACAAGTTTAATAGGTTCCTACCAACTTGAGAAAAGGATCCTTCTCTTTAAAAGAGAAATTTGATACCAGGATTCATCCCTCCCCACTCAGGGTGTTCCAAGGTACTTTAAGTGGTATGATATGAGTAAAAGGAGAATCAATGTTGAGATTCGTTTACATTATAGAAACTTCCATTATTTTCCAATAAATACTTCACAAATAGAGGCGTTATCCCATAACCATAATATAAATATAATGAAAAATGGTTATCATATCAGTATTAGTATGATATAAATTCATCATGTCAAGATAACATGTGTTTAGATGCAATGTATTTGTTAAGGATTAAAATAAATATGCATCAATCAAAGCAGAAAATTCATTTAAAGTAATTATTCTAAAGTTCATATATGATATTATATAAACCCATGTGAAAGAAAAATTAAATTTACATTATGACTATATTTTTATATAAGGGTGAAAATCTCTATTTGGGATAGTGTGATAAATATTGATTTGGATTTAGTTAATGTTGGAGATGCATTACTAGTTTGAATAAGAATAAAATCCATAATAGCTTATGGAAGAAAGAATGTTCTAGAGAAACATACTATATAAGAGGAATGAAACCATATTCCTAATTTTATATTCACCACGTCTGGTGATACATTATTTATTGAGGATAATGGATCCTATAAGGATGCAATAAATAGAAATCAGATAACATTGATAAGTTAAATTAAAATAAATAATAGATTATATATATCGAAATATAGGGTATTTGTATTTTGAATTCTTCAAATCGTAATACTTGGGTGGTATTAAAGAGATTCATCTTATGGTTGGTAAAAGAGTGGTACCAATAAGGTTTTTTTGGTCATACCAAGTCATCATGAATAAATCTATTAGAATTCTATATATAATATATAGTATCTCTGATTACATTATTTGGAATTGGATGTCAAGACAACATTTCTTGGAAAGTGATTATATGATATAACAAAAAATATTTGGTGTCACCATAGAACTCTAATAAGGGGTGAAAGTAATTTGAGTCCAATTATTGATTATAGTAAAAAATTATATCATAGGGAATTTATTGAGAATTAATTTTTCCATGTTTTTATAAGAGTTTTATGAGAACTACACTATTTTCCAAGTAAAATATATAGATAAAATATGGGAAAATACTATTGGTCTTAAAGTTGATACACTAGAATTAAAGTAACACACTAACTGTTGACTTAAATTGGAAACCTTTGTTTTATGGAATAAGATCTACTGTGGTAGATCTAATGGTCATCGTACACCAAGTGATTGTATATACACTAACTACATATTAAAAAAATAAAAGTTTAAATAATTTGAGAGAGTCTTTTTACCATTATCACATGGCATAAATCTCTCCCATAATACATGTAAGAGACATAGGAGGAGATTAATTGGGTGAGTAGATATCCAAATACTTTTTTGAGGGATCGGTCATATATTCCATGCTATAGATTAGATTTCAAATGTACAACATATACTTTATGGTATTTAAATATTAGTTATATCCAAGAAAACTACATGGGTTGAAGTCAAAACTATATAATTGTAATAGAGAGAGTACTAAATATATGTTCCTAGTACATGGAGTGTAAAATCCCAGGTAAATGAATAATAAAACATTTTTCATATTTATTAATATTTATGAATTAAATATTAAGTTTACTTTAAAGGGGTTGATATGTTCGATAGCGTACCTGATACGCCACAACAAGTTTCTTTGGAATCTTACGTTGCACACTAATAATATAATAATATTATTTTAAATGGTAGTTAACTCCTAGCCGTTGTATTGGTGAGAAAGAATATAACTAACTAAAATATGATTATACATGATTGTTAAATGTATTTACATTATCCAATAAAATAGTAGAGGCTTAAAAGGCGATTGAATCTAATTTTAAGCATAATTTACATTAAAAAGCCGATTTATCGCCTTTTAACGGAGAACCCTATTTAAATATAGTTTTGGTCACTTTAATACATTCTAATTGACCAAATAAAATCCTTCTTTAGAATGGGGACATAAAATTTTACTTTGGGTAATTTTTTGGTATTTTTCTGATAAAGTTCATTTTTTTAATGAATAGTATAACATATTGCATTTTAATTCAAAAGTGCCTTTTAATATAATTTATTTATATGGTTAGATTACCTTTTTTTTAAGTTAAATTAAAATATATTTTTACCATTTAATCTAATGTTGGTCATTGGGATTAATTTAACTTTGAAATTGGACATAAACAAGTATCAATCTTTTGATATTTATTGTTTCTTGAAAACACGCTATTTGTTTTAACAACGGGAATTAATTTTTAAATTAATTATTGATACTTATATGTTTTGAATTTTGAAAAATAGACATCAATTTTGAATTCGGAATATCAAATAATGCTTAGGCTGAAATTTTGGTATTTTTCTAAAAAACATCAATTTTTGATGAATAGTGAAAGCACTTAGTGGTAGTTAAAAAAATGACTTTTTCATTTAAATGAAATTTTACCACTTCTGTGAATTTAGTTTTGAAAATTTGACACACATGGTTGTTATTAAGAAGTAAAATGTGATTCCATAAGATGAAAATAATTTTTGGTGAATAGTAACTTTTGACTTTTATTTACCGCGGTTAAAGGTAAATAGGATAATTCAAGGTAAAAAGAATATTATAATAATTCCAAATTACCTTAAAACTTGTCCAAAACTTATTGGTTGAGTCATTTACGACCCTAGGAATCTTTGGGTTGATTTGGAGTCCCCATTGAGCCACTTGGGAGTGATAATGACAATTTAGATTAATTAACTTAAAGGAAAATTTGACAAAAGCAAATATCTTTTAGTAAATTAATTTTTAAAAGGGGTTATATAAATTATATTTTTTTCCTATAAATATTCATTGGTAAGATAAATAGATTTACTACATGATGGTATTTATTTTAAAATTTTTATACATCGAATAAATAAAATTATTCATGACACAATAATGATGCAGTATTTACCTCATTAATAAATGACTTAAATAAATAAGATTATAATGATTACAGTATTATCCAAAACATGTCCATTTCTGATTGGATGATTTTATTTCGAGTATTGGTCATCTTATATTCCTTTTTAATGATTTTTGGGCCTTTTGAAACCGAAGATAAATTTATAAGAAAATAATATTTTCACACTTTCCAAAAGAGCCCCTCCTCCCTCTTATAAAAGGAGACCACTTCTAACCAATTCCTCACCACTCTAAAGCCATTTGGCTCATCCAGCCTCTGCTCAATTAAGCCCCCTAAATCCCTCTCCTCCCTCTAGAAGCCTTGCCATAGGCAGAAGGCACTTCAATAAGTCCTTTGGTTCAAACTAAAAGAAGTTACCCAAATTAAAGGTAACAGTTTCTCTAAAATTGTTTTCTTTTATTTTAATTCTCCAACCCCTAAACTCTTTTTATTCCTTTATTTTGTAAACAAATTGTATCCTCAATATACTAGGATGTTTTTAGGAGAAGTATTATAACTACACTTACACACACGTCCATCTAATGGATGAAAAACATAATGTTTCTGTGGATGTTAAACTAAGGCCTCACGAAACGATGATGGTTCAATTACATCTTACAGCCTCTCATGGTGGCCATTATGATGGAACTGTATTTATATATGATATAAATTATGTTTATGATTTCCTTATACTTCTGTACATCTCATTTATAGAACTACCTTATGGTTTCCATAGTGGGTAAATACGATAATCTCATTTGAGGAAATACAGACTAACGCCCCCACAATGTGATTTGATTTGTTAATTCCTTATGTGGGATGTATAAATGATTGCGTTAATGATATTATATATGATATTATACTATAATTATAATATAACTATGTATCATTATGTTTTATTTCCTTTAAAATAATAAATATAAATGAAAGTAGCGTTCATGTGTACGTACGGCATACCGTCTCCATGAACAGTGCATTTCATTTCTTAATTCTAAATGTTATGTACTATTATAAAAACATGTATAGACTGGATATATATGATATATATGATATCCAAATAATTAATATCATTCTGGATATAATTAACCTTTGACCACATGGACAACTTGTAAATATAAGGTGTTCATTTTTTACTCAAGTACCAAATATCGACAAAATAAACATTATTAACATAAATGATTGAATAATGTTTATAACATGTTAATAATTGATATAAAATTAATAATAAACTTGAAAATGGTAATTAAGAAAGTAGAAATTAATTTCAGTTTATTATTCAGGAGATTAAAGAACGATCGAGTCATGTCAGACACGAGGTAAGGGACTTCATCTCAATCTCTTTTCATTGAGGCATTTTTAGTTTTATACACAAATTTATTTTATACTGTGTATAAACCCCTTTGAATTTTCATTTTAGTCAAAGGGAATATTTTTATATGAAGTGTTTTACTAAATGACAAAAAATAATGTTTTTTTAACGTAAGCGATGACAATGACCTTTTCACCACCACGAGTATTATTTGATCTTTGGCTTCCTTAACAAGCTGGAATGTTTTTTAAAAGGAAAAATAAATACCATATACTCTTTTTACATATTTTGGTATTGAAAATGATTTTGAGAATTGATTTATCATTTCAATATCTTGAAATGATATTTTATTATTGCAATTTTGAAATGTTATCTTTCCTTTATGCTTATGTTCTGTGTTATGATCATGTTATGGCTCTTGGGAGTTATTTATGTATATGGGTGGTTCTGTGATAATCCTAGGGTGGGTGAGCCTAAGATAGCTCTACAATGCATTGGGTAACATGATGGAGGTAAATTTTAATGGTTCTCCTAAGAGTTTTAGGGAATATACTGTAATGGGTATTCCAAAGTAACTCCCTATGTAGCTGTGATAGCTACAATGTAAGTATGATATGGATGCCAAAAATTAGCTTTATGATTAATGATTTCTATCTATCTTTCATGAATATTATGATTTCATGATGTAAGTAAATGATTTCATGTTTTTTATGTATTTATGAACAAATGTTTTCATTCTTTGTTTTATAACCCTTATTGATATTTTTATGTTCATCCCAAGTTTTGAAATGTTTTCACAAGACTTAAAGATGAATAGGGTCAAGGATGGGATCAAGGAAAATTCATGATATCTAAAACATGGAACTAGACATGACTCTTTTTTTAAAGAGTTTTTATTTAATGAAAAAAATGGAAACTGTGTTGATATGCCTACCTTGTAATCTTTTGAGATGTAATAGTTATGTCCTAATTCTCTAAAACTCTAAACCAGAAAAGATCCTCAATGTGAATTATTCATTTAATTCAATATTAAGTAATGTTTAAGGTCGGGTCCTTATAGTTGTTATCATAGGTCAGTTTAGATAACTTTTGGAGTTAGGGTATTGTTAAATAAATGTCCATAAATTAATTTATGGTAATATTTTAATGATATATAATTTCTAGATTACCATGTTGCTTCGCCTAAGATATTTTTGTGTTCAGAATGGTTTTCCACAGAGGAAACATGGTAGTTGTATTGGGACGACATCATGAGGAATACAACCTTCCAAATTAGCAACCTGGGATGGTCGGAATCGGAACTGAATAGTTTGTTACAGTGATGGCATAGTTGAATCAGGATATAAATGGTGGTGGTATCCATGTACGAGATTAGCCAGATAAACCACAGAGGAATATGTCAGTAGTGGAGCATTTCATGAGCCAACAACCCCCCTAATTCAGAGGATCATCTGACCCTGTTCTAGCTGAAGGGTGGATTAAATCACTGGAGAAGATTTTTTATGTCATGGGTTGTTTAGAACCTCAAAAGGGTAGTCTTTTTGTTTACTGTTATGAAGGTGAAGCTGATCAGTGGTGGTCGATGGTAAAAAATATCAGGGATAGTGAGGAGACAGATGCTCTTAACTAGGATGAATTCAAAGGTATGGTTCTTGAAAAATATTTTCCTAAGGTGGTTCGTATTAGGTTGGAAAAAAATTCCTAGAATTGAGGCATGAGGATGACTCAATGGCTGCTTATGAAGAAAAATTCACTCGAATAGCAAGGTATGCTCCAAATTTCATACGAGATCATGATGGTAAAATCAACCGTTTTTACTCAGGATTAAATCCAAAGTATCGAAGGGATTTAGCTTCTCATGAGTTCAAAAGTTATGAAAAACTTGTTCGTTGTGTGGAGAAGGTGGAAATGGATTTTTTCTGATGATCAGGTATTCTTTGACAAACAACAGAATAAGAGATCGAGGTTGCAGGAAAAAGGGAAGAACTCTTCAAAAAAGTCTAATGGTATGAAACTTAAGTTTAAAGTTTGTGAAAATTGTGGTAAACATCATGTGGGGGAATGTCTTTTGAATTCTGGTAAGTGCTACCGATGTGGTAAAATGGGACATAAGGCTCATAATTATACTAAAAAAGATCTGGGTAATGGTAAGACAAAATCTGATTTACAGTTAGTAAAATGTTTTAAGTGCAATGAAATGGGTCATTATGCAAATGAGTGTCCAACAAAGAACTCAACCAAAGGAAATCTGCCAGACTACAAGCAGAAATGGGTAGAGAAATCCTTTGCAACTACTTCAGTAGATGTTGGGCCATCAAATGAAGTTTTTTCAGGTACACTGTTTATTTGTTCAGATTATGCCAATGTGTTGTTTGATTCAGGGTCCACACACTCTTCCATTTCTGAGAATTTTTCAAGTAAATTGGGAATTCCATATCATGTTATGAATACTGAACTTATGGTAAAAACACTTGGAGGAAATGTTGAGACAAAAAGAAAACATAAGAACATTCTTGTCCTTGTGTGTGGAAAGAATCTACCTACAAACCTTAGTGTTTTGCCTCTAGTAGAGTTTGATGTTATATTGGGCATGGATTGGCTTTTTGATTATCATGCTATGATTGAATGTAGAGTTAAAGTGGTTTCTTTTCATAATGATTTTCTGTTTGTATACAAAAATGAACCCTTGATATTGATAACATATCAGGAAGCACATAAAATAATAAAAGATGGAAATGAATGTTACCTTGAACATATTGTTGAAAACAAAGGAAATGTTCAGATTAATGATGTGCCAGTGGTAAATGAGTACCTTGATGTTTTTCCTGATGATTTGCCTAGTATTATACATGATCGAGAAGTTGAATTTACTGTTGACTTAGTTCCTCATGCTAAGCCAATTTCAAAAGACCATTATTGAATGGATCAAATTGAACTTTTAGAGTTAAAGAAGAAATTGCAAGAGTTATTAGATAAAGGTTTCATTCGACATATCACATCACTATGGGGTGCTCCTATCTTGTTTTTTACAAATAATGATGGTTCAATGATACTTTTTATTGATTATAGAACATTGAATAGCATCACTTTTAAGAATAAGTATCCTTTGCCTCATATCGATGATTTGTTAGATCAGGATCAGGGAGCTCGGTATTTATTGAAGAATGATTTGAGGTCGAGGTACCATTAGTTGAAAGTAAAGGAAGCAGAAATTCCAAAGACTGTGTTTCGTACTAGATATGGACATTATGAATTTATAGTTATGCCTTTTGGTTTAACCAATGAACCTTCTGTATTCATGGATCTTATGAATAGAATTTTCTGTGAGTTCATGGATAAGATTGTGGTTGTGTTAATTGAGGATATATTGGTTTCTTCCAAAAGTAAGGAGGAACATGAAAGTCATTTAAGGGTTGTCTTACAGACCTTAAAAGAAAATAAACTTTATGGGAAATTCATCAATTGTGAGTTTTGGTTACATAAAATTTCTTTCCTTGGTCACATTGATTCAAAAAATAGCATAACTGTTGATCCTATTAAAACAAAAGTTGTTGAAGAATGGACAAGACCCACAAATATAATCGATATTCGTAGTTTTCTTAGTTTGGTAGGTTATTACCGAAGGATTGTTGAAAATGTTTCACGGTTATCTAGTCCAATGACTAAGTTAACTCAAAAATGTGTTAAGTTCATCTAGACAAAGGAATATGATGATTGTTTTTAGGAATTAAAGAAAAGATTGGTGAATGATCCAGTTTTGGAACTATCATCCCGAAATGGCGAGTTTGTTATCTACATTGATGCTTCATTGAAAGGACTTGGTTGTGTCCTAATGCGTAATGGTCAAGTAATTGCTTATGATTCACGTCAGTTGAAACCTTATGAGTTAAATTACCCTACACATGATTTGGAATTAGCTATTGTTGTTTTTCCTTTAAAAATTTGGAGGCATCATTTGTATAGAGGGAAGTGTGAAATATATAATAACCACAAAAGTTTGAAGTATATATTCACTCAGAAAGAATTGAACATGAGACAGAGGATATGGTTGGAATTAATCAAGGATTCTGATTGCACGATCCTTTATCATCCGAGGAAAGAAAATAAAGTGGATAATGCTTTGAGTCAAAAATGTAATACTTTATTAACCATGTTACGTTTTTAACAAGATCCTTTTGTTTTTGATTTGATGAACACTGGCATAGAAGTTGTTGTTGTAGGAAATTCTTCTGTTTTGTTTCAGGTGTCAGTGAAATCATCTCTATCGGGCATAATTAAGCAAGTGCAGAAGGAAGACAGTGTGTTGCAGAAAATGGTTTTGTTGGTTCAGAAGTGTAAGTTTCATGATTTTAACATTGATGATGATTGTGTTTTGAGATTTGGAATTAGATTATGTGTGATTTGTGATTCACAGTTGAAGAATGAGTTTTTATGTGAAGCTCATAGTTCTCCGTTTTTAGTTCATCCTGGCAGTACTAAGATGTACAGAGATCTTCGGAAGTATTACTGGTGGGATGGAATGAAAAGAGATATTGCTAATTTTACGGTGAAGTGTTTGACTTGTTAGCAGGTTAAAGCAGAGCGACAGTTACTGAAAGGAATGCTTCATCCTTTATCGGTGCCAGATTGGAAATGAGAAAATATATCCATGGACTTTATTGTGGGATTACCAAAGACATCTTGAGGTAATAATGCAATCTGGGTTATAGTTGACCGATTGACTACATATTCTCATTTCCTTCCTATTAGAGATAATTTGTCTCTAGATCAACTAGCTCGGTTGTATGTTAAAGAGATAGTTAGGTTGCATGGATTTTCCCTCTCCATTGTATCTAATCGGGGTCCGAGGTTCAATTCTAACTTTTGGAAAGGCCTTCAGAAGTCATTGGGTACTGAATTAAATTTTAGTAAAGATTTTCTTCCTCAATCAGATTGGCAGTTAGAACGAACAATTCAGACCTTGGAGGATATGTTACATGCTTGCTCGATGGATTACTAGGGAAGTTGGGACCAACATCTTTCTTTGGTTGAATTTTATTAAAATAATAGCTTTCATTCCAGTATACAGATGGCTCCATTTGAGGAATTATATGGAAAGCATTATCGAACTCCAGCATTCTGGGATGATGTAGGTGAAAGAAAGATGATGGGACCAGAATTGGTAGAAGAGATGGCAGAGAAAGTTATGTTGATTCAAAAGCACATGAGAACAACTCAGAGCAGACAGAAAAGTTATGCAAATAACCGGAGGAATGATCTTTCCTTTGAGGTAGGTGATCTTGTCTTTCTCAAAGTTTCTCCATGGAATAGTGTGATGCGTTTTGGTAAGAAGGTAAAGTTGAGTCCGAGGTCCATTGGACCTTATGGAATTCTAGAGAAAGTTGGATCAGTTGCGTATAGAGTGGCTTTACATCCAATTTTATCCCAGCTACACAATGTTTTTCAAGTTTCGATGTTGAGAAATTATATGCTAGATCCATCTCATGTTTTGAGCCCAGAGGAAGTTCAGTTGGAAGAGAATTTTTCTTATGAAGAACATCCAGTCCAGATTCTTGATCGTTGAGAGCATGTGTTGTAGAATAAAGTAGTTCACCAGGTAAAGGTTTTGTGGAAAAACCAGATGGTTGAAGAGGCATTGTGGGAATCTAAAAATTCTATGATGGATAAATACCCACACTTATTTAGATAAGTGAATAAAAATTATGAGGACACAATTTCCAAAAGGGGGGAAGGATGTAACATCCCAGGTAAATGAAGAAAAAGACATATTTAATATTTATTAATATTTGTGAATTAAATATTAATTTTACATTAAAGGGATTTCTATGTTCGATAGCGTACCCGATACGCAACAATAGTTTTCTTTGAAATCTTACGTTGCACACTAATAATAAAATATTATTATTTTAAATGGTAGTTAACTCCTAGCCATTGTATTGGTGGGAAAGAACAAAACTAATTAAAATATGATTATACATGATTGTTAAATGTATTTTCATTATCCAATAAAAATTTAGAGGCTTAAATTGTGATTGAATCTAATTTTAAGCATAATATACATTAACAGGCCAATTTATCTCCTTTTAATGGAGAAACCTCTTTAAATATAGTTTTGGTTACCTTAATACATACTAATTGACCAAATAAAATTATCCTTTAGAATGGGGACATCAAATTTTATTTTGGGTAATTTTTTGGTATTTTTCTAATAAAGTTTATTTTTTAATGAATAGTGAAAAATATTGCATTTTAATTAAAAAGTGCCTTTTAATCTAATTTATTTATATTGTTAGATTATCTTTTTATTTTGTTTTAAAGTGAAATTAAAATATATTTTTACCATTTAATACAATGTTGGTCATTGTAATTAATTTCACTTTGAAATTGGACATAAACAAGTATCAATATTTTGATAGTTATTGTTTCTTAAAAACGCGCTATTTATTTTAACAATGGGAATTAATTTTTAAATTAATAAATTCTGCTTCTATGTTTTGAATTTGGAAAAAATGGCATCAATTTTGAATTCGGAATATCAAATAATTCTTAGGATAAATTTTTGGTATTTTTCTGAAAAACATCAATTTTTGATGAATAGTGAAACCACATAGTGGTAGTTAAAAAACTGAATTTTTCAATAAAATGAAATTTTACCACTTCTATGAATTGAATTTTGAAAATATGACATACATGGTTTTTATCAAGAAGTAAAGTGTGGTTCAATAAGATGAAAATAATATTTGGTGAATTGTAACTTTTGACTTTTATTTACCACGGTTAAAGGTAAATAGGGCAATTCAAGGTAAAAAGAATATTATAATAATTCAAAATTACCTTAACACTTTTCCTAACCATATTGGTAGAGACATTTACGACCATGGGAATCTTTGGGTCGATTTTGGGACCCCATTGATGTCACAACCCGTCCTCGGGACCCATGCCGTGACTACCCCAAGCCCGCCTTCCATTGGCCAGGGGCTGCCGACTAGACCAAGGCGCAAATCCCGCTAAAAAGGGAAGGAATTTCCTTTGTAAAGTATACAAACACCACAGAGCAAGAAAGAAGAAGAAGTAAACACTAAGCAAAGCTGGGTACAACAGTAAGTGCAGAAAAGTAAGTGGGCCAGTATACAAACCCAAATTGAAAGTAAAGTACAAATGGAAGGGAAAACAACAACTGAAAAGTAAAGTCACAACGTCGAGCTGTCCACTAGAAATCCCACCAAATGGGTGAGTACAGATAGCCTCCACAGCTCCTCAAGTCCAGCCGTCCGCTCCAAGAATGTCCCGCCCAGTGGTCCACCTCCAGGTATCGTCCTGCTCCGCAAGCCTCAACCACGATCAGCGTTGTCCGTCGTCTGCAACCAACACATTGTAGTGCGGGCATATCCAGTGCAGTGGTGAGTATAAGCTACTCAGTAGGGACCCTGAGACCCCCGAAGGTCTCCCAGAATCCACAAAGGATAATCCACAAAGGAAAGATACAATCACGAAGTAACATCCGACACTGCTTAGGTATATGCCCATACATATACCTAAGTCATCAATTCCAGTACGCTCCAACCTCCGAGCCCAAGTACAACCCGGTCCACACGGGAAATCACAACCCAATCCACACAGAAAAGCAAAATGTAATCCACATAGGATAGCACAACACAATCCACAAAGGAAAGCAAAATAGGATTCAGCTCACACAGGTATACTTCTTCGTATGACGATAGAGATGATCAGATATTGCCACTGATTCATCTAAGCCATCGGACCCACAAAGGATCGATATATAATAAACCCCACAATGACCCACATAGGATCTGACCCACAAAGGATCGATAGGTAACTAACCCCCGCAAAGACCCACACAGGATCAGACCCACACAGGATCTGTAGGCGCTTGCTAACACAGAACCGCTGAGCGCTGACCCACACAGGATCGGACCCACACAGGATCGGTAGCACTGATCTACGTAGGATCTCTGAGTGCTGTAGTGTTCACCATCGAATTCACTAAGGATCTCTATATAGTCGTCGTCGTCGTCACAATTGCAAACACAGCCAGCTCTAGGGTTCCCGCACACAGCAAGCTCGTTCGGGAGGGTCTGCTCCACGAGCTGAGAGGCTGATACATCAACTAACACAAAGTACAGAGTTGATGTATCCAAAAGTTCCGTATCGCCAACAGGAACTCAGCGTCACAGACGGCGCGTCAATCGGACGCCCGGTCTGGAAATTATTGGCTTTTTCGTCCTAGGGTCCCAATTGGTTTTTAAGTCAAAACCAACCCGACTGTACTCCACCTGCGTCCAAACCTCTGGAGTAGTAAGCTAAAATATCTGAATCACTAAGAGGAATCCAACAAAGTCGATGGTATGTCAATCGGACATCCAGAGCTCAAGTTATGAGTGTTTCCGCTCTGAGGGCCTGGTTGGTTTCATGTACGAACCAACTCGGCCAAACCCAAAGTATTATGAAACCTTGAGTGCGATATACCAAAACGACCGTCTCGATCCAACGATCGTATCGCAACTGACGGTACATCGATCAGAGGCTCGTAGCACAAGTTATGGGTGACCGACCGGAATAGATTCGGTATTAAGGGGTTCGGGCCCAGTCCGACACGGCCCGATACCCCCAGGGTCGGCCCGAACCGGGTCAACCCAAACCGGGTCTGGGTCTGGCCGGCTTGGGTGCGACCCGGCTCGGCTGGCATGGCCCGGCCCGGCCTGGGCGCACTGGCCCGGTGCTCGGCCAAACGGTCAAGTCGTTGAGGAGGGGGGGGGGGGGGCGCCAGCCCCCCTGTCTTTGTAACCGAGGCCCCCCATTATGGGGGCCGCTTGAGCTGGCCGCCGGGGGTTTGTAACCCCCGGCTTCTCCATGACCGGCCGACCCGCTCTGGCCGGCTGCTCCTACCGCCGCGGATCGGCGATTGCTGGTCCCCCCTTGCTCCGACGCCGGCGGCCCGGAACTGGCCGACGGTCTCCCTGCTCTGCCGCGGCCCGGAACCAACCGCGGCCTTGGTTCGTCCGGCACCGCGCCCCTCCACCGCGGCCCCGCTCCGGCCGCGATGTCTTCGGGTTTCTCCAACGTGGCGCGACGGCGTCACGACTTCGTTCGATTTCACGGCGCTGCGCGACGACACTGCGCATTCCTTGCCGCATGATCCCGCGCGGTGTGACGACACCGCGCCATTACCGTTCCAATCCACATTAGAAACAACAACATAGATAAGGGAGGAGTGTCGGCCGTGTTTGTGCGGTCCGGCCCCCTCACGTTAATCGATAGAAAATGGTCATATTCACGAAGAACGACAAGTAGTAATCATGAACAACAAATAAACCCCTACCTCGTCGAACAAGTTGAGCGAGGATTCGTCCTGGAGATAAATGTTATGGAGGGAGACATCGTGAAAGGAGAGGTCGCGGAAGGAGACATCGTGGAAGGAGACGTCGACCTCCGAGGAATCCGGCGTTCTTCGCGTTCTTCATGTTCTTAGTGTTCTTCGACGAAGAAGATGAAGATCTTAAAGCCTCCCTTAGCTTTTCTCCTAAAGCTCTCAAGCAACAAGCCTCCAACCCAAAATAAAATAAGTCTTTTACTTATTTTATTATCACAACTTAAACTTTGGAATTTCAAATATTCACATTTAACTCACTTAATTAAATAACTTAAGTTATCAACTTAACGGTGAGTTGAGGGAGTTAGAGAATATGAAGGGGTGGGGTTCGTGTGGGCCCCACCACCCTCATAACCTCCCATGGGAAGTTGGGTGGTTTCCCCCAACTTCCACCCAAAGGTTTTAACCACTTGGAAAAATAAAAATTGTAGTTAAATATTATTTTATCTTCCACAATTTTTATCAACTTCTCTCATGTAAACGCAACTCCTGAAGAGGCATTTCTAAGCAAATACCAGTGCTTCGATTCCATCGGTGCCCTCAGAATTCGATTCTGAGCACCAGTTCAAAAGTTAGAAAAACCCGCTCATTCGTTCACTGAATGTACCCGAGCCAAACTTCGGAAAATGATTCCGGGCACACCAGGCCTCGGAATATGGTGCCGTCAGAAACTGAGTTCTTGTAAAATTCTGATGAAAATTAAGAAAAAAATTTCCTTGAATTTTACGGGTCATTACATTACTCCCACCTCAGGGATTTACGTCCCTGTAATGATACATCATAAACTAGGGAAACAAATGTGGGCACTGAGCATGCATCTGAGCCTCCCGCTCCCAAGTGCTCTCCTGGAGGTTCCCATGCTGCCATCTGATGCACACTAGAGGGATCGACTGTCCACGTAGGACCCGCTCCTGTTAATCCTCGATCTCCACCAGGACCTCTGCAAAAGGTGCCCAATCATCAACGTCTAGCTCCCCATGGTTAATGATAGGCGTCGGGTCGTGTACGTATCTCCTCAGCTGAGATACGTGGAAGATGTCGTGCACCCGGTGCAACTGAGGTGGTAGAGCCAGGCGATAAGCCACCTCGCCAACCCTTCTGAGGACCTGGAATGGTCTGATGAAGCGTGGAGACAACCTCAGCCAAATATCCATAATCCACGTCAAGTTGAGACACGTAAGAAGACGTGGTCGCCATCCTCAAACTCTAGTGGCCTCCGCCTCCAGTCAGCATATGACTTCTACCAGCTCTGAGCTGTCCTCATCTGCTCCTGGATGACCTGGACCTTCTCTGTCGTGGCCTGGACCATCTCCGGTCCCACAAGTGCTGACTCCCCAGGGTCTGTCCAGCACAAAGGAGATCTGCAAGGTCTGTTGTACAACGCCTCGTATGGTGCCATCCCGATGGTGGAGTGGTAGCTGTTATTGTACGTGAACTCCACCAAGGGTAGGTGGTCCTCCAAGCTACGACCAAAGTCGAGAACACATGCGTGGAGCATGTCCTCGAGAGTCTGAATGGTCCTCTCCATCTGACCATCCGTCTGAGGGTGAAAGGCAGTGCTCAGACGTAGCTGCGTCCCGAACTCCTCCTGCAACCCCTTCCAAAGCCAGGAATTAAAGTGAGCATCTCAATCAGAGATTATAGATGATGGCACACCGTGAAGCCATACAATCTTTTGAATGTAAAGACGTCCCAAGCACTCCACTGAGCCCTACTCTCTGATGGGTAAGAAGTGTGCCGACTTGGTGAGTCGGTCGACAATCACCCAAATGGAGTTGTGACCTCTAGAAGTGTGTGGAAGTCCAGTCACGAAGTCCATAGATATGCCATCCCACTTCCACTCTGGGACCTACAAGGGCTGTACCAAGACTGCTGGTACCTGATGCTCTGCCTTCACCTACTGGCAGGTGAGACATCAAGAAACAAACTCCGCCACAGCCTTCTTCATGCCCGGCCACCAGTACTGTCCTCTGAGATCCTGGTACATCTTCGCCACTCCAGGATGTACCGCCAAAGGAGAAGTGTGAAACTCTATTAGAACCTCCTCCCGTAATGAAACTGGTACCAAGGTACATCCTCTGAAAAGGACGTCGTGCTCTCCTCCTAAGGAGAAACCATCAGGTGCCTGTCCTAAGGATATCTCTGCACGCCGCATCTCACAGTCAGTGTCCCCATGCTGTGCCTATCTAACCCACTGTAGTAGAGGAGGAGTGAATGTGAGCGACTGAAGGAAGGATTCCCCATACCTATCCACGAAGGATATCTGTAAAGCGGATAGCTGCTCTGACGCCTCCTCAAGTAGTTGAATGCTCGTTCTCCTGCTGAGAGCATCGGCTACTACGTTCCCCTTCCCAGGAGTATAGACTATCTCAAAGTCATAGTCTTGGAGGAACTCGAGCCATTGACACTGTCTCAGGTTCAGGTCTTTCTGAGAGAAGATGTACCCGAGACTCTGATGGTCAGAATAGACTATAAATCGTTCGCCCTTCAGATAGTGTTGCCACATCTTTAGAGTGAAGACCACTGCTGCTAACTCCAGGTCATGGGTAGTGTAGTTATTCTCATGCGACCTCAACTGACATGATACATAGGCGATCACTGCCCACTCCTACATCCGGACATTTCTGAGTCCGGTCCCTGATGCATCGCAGTAGACTACGTACCCTACTCCCTCCTCTGGCAACCTCAAGATAGGTGCGCTGGTCAATCTCTGTTTCAGCTCCTGGAAGCTCTGTTGACATCTGTCTGACCACACAAATGGTTTCCCCTTTTTCATAAGAGTTGAGAGTGGTGCCGCATCTCTGGAGAAGTCTGGCAGAAATCTCTGGTAGTATCCAGCTATTCCCAAGAAACTCCGCACCTCCGTCACGCTCCTAGGTGGCTCCCAAGCTAGCACTGCCTCGATCTTAGCAAGATCCACCGCAACTCCCTCCTCAGAGATGACGTGTCCCAAGAAGTGGACCTCGAGTATCCAGAATTGACCCTTCGAGAACCTACTATAAAGTTGGTGCTCTCGGAGTGTGTCCAGTACAACCCGCAAGTGGTAGGCGTGCTCCTCCTCAGTCGTCGAGTAAATCAAAATGTCATCGATGAATACTACGACAAATCGATCGAGGTATGGCTGAAATATCCTGTTAATGAGGGCCATGAAAACTGCTGGAGAATTGGTTACACCAAATGGCATAACCAAGAACTCATAGTGGCCATACCGACACCTGAAGGTCATCTTCTACATGTCCTCATCCCGAACTCTGAGCTGATGATAGCCTGACCTGGGTTTTATCTTTGAGAACCACCGTGCTCCCTTGAGCTGATCGAAGAGGTCATCAATCCTCGGTAGAGGATACTTGTATCCTACTATCACCTGGTTCAGGCGACGATAGTCGACACAAACTCGCAAGCTCTCGTCCTCCTTCTTGGCGAACAAAATCGGGGAAGCCCAGGGTGAAACACTAGGTCAGATGAATCCCTTGCCCTGCAAGTCCTCCAACTGTACCCATAGCTCACGAAGATCAGCGGGGGCCATCCGATAAGCTGGAGTCGATATCAGGGTTGTCCCGGGGTACTGGTCAATATAAAAGTCTACCTCTATGCGAGGAGGTAGTCCTGGAACGTCGTCGGGAAAGACGTCCGCATACTGATCCACCACTGCAAGAAAACCAGGACTCCGCACGTCAACTGCTCCTAGGATGAGGCTAGCCAACTGATGAGTGATGGGCGGTCCTCTTCTCTGCGAGATTCCATCCTGTGATGTGTAGGCTCCCTTCTCACTGGTGAAGGTGAACCTGCTCCTATCAGTGCGTACACATCGCACCTTGTGCCTAATACAGTCGATCTGTGCATGGACTGTAGATAACCAATCCATGCCCAAGATGACGTCGTAAGGCCTCGACGCCGCTACAAGAAGATCCCAGCCGAAGCTCTCGCCTCCTAGAGTTAGATCACACTGTCGGCACCAGTGCGTAATCATCGAGTCTGCTCCCATAGGAGTCTCTAGCCGTAAGGATCGAGCCAACGGCTCTGTCAGAATCTCCGAGCTCCAAACAAGGGCACCGGCTATGAAAGAGTGGCTCGCTCCTGTGTCTATAAGAACTACAACAAGGGTGAAATAGACACAGGTAGTACCTCGAATCATCTCGGGCACGCTGTGGTCGTAGGCCTCTGCTGCCTGAAGCTGTGCCTGTATCTGCCCGTCAGCTCCTTATGGTCGGGGTGGACCTCCTGGTGGTGGTGGTGGTAGAGCCTCAAAGCATCACCCACCACCTGCTGCTCGACCAACTCCTCTACCTCATCCGCCTGCTCCCTACGGACCGCCACAGTCGACCCTCTGCCTCTGCCTGGGTGGTCCCTCAATCGTCTGCTGCTCCTCGGCATGGTGGGTCGGACAGTCACGAGCCATGTGGCCCTGCCCGCCGCATGAGTAGCACTGCCTGCCTCTCGAAAGACTGGCCCCGTGCTATGTGCCCCGCACAGCTGAGCCAGTGTCTTGAGGTCATCTACCTGAGGGTCTGGTCTTCCTGGACCCATGAGTCATCCGTCGACTACCTGCTGCAGAAGTCTCTGCTACATACCGCCCTACGGTGGGTCTCGGCGCTAATGAAAGCTCAGCAAGAAAGCTCTCGATCAAAAGGGCTCGCTCTAGTACTCTTATCTGGGTCGGAATGCTGAGGGAGATCAGCGATGACCTGATCTCATGCCTCAATCCCTACTCAAAGGTCTGGGCCTGGATGAATGGATCTCGTACCATGTCTGTCGAGTAGTGCGAGAGATCGGTAAATCTCGCCGAGTACTGGGCAACCGTCAAGCTGCCCTGCCGCAGCTGTAGAAGCTCCTGGATGCGTACCACATGGAGGGTGGCTAGGACGAACTCTGAGTGGAAGAGGCTCTCAAAGTCCGTCCAAGGAAGAGATGCCTCGTCATGCACCTAGAGCATCAAGCTCCACCATCGGCCCGCTTCCGCATGCAGTAGGCTCACTGTGAGGATCACCATGAGGTCTGCCGGTGTCCTCACTAACCTGAAAACCTGTACCTATGCCTCCAGCCAGTCCTCGGATTCCTGGGGGTCCGTCTCCCTGTGGAACATGGGCGGTCGCTGGCGCTGAAACTCATACAGTTCACTAAGGCGACGTGCATCGTCAGTGGCTGGGGCTGGTAGCATCAGTGGCTCGGCAGGTAGAGGCACCGCCGGTGCCTCTGCTATCAAAGGGCCCTGTACCGAGGCCTCATCGCTCGGTGGGTTGTTGTCACGCACAACTCTCGGAACCCTAGCTGGCTACTGTCATGGGGCCATCCTGAAAAGAGACAGGTGTGCCACGGTCAGAAGAGTACACCTAGTGATCTGACACAATGTAATCACAAAGAAAACATGAAACACACATGCAATCAATGTTTTCACGCATTAAGTCAGAAACCAGAAGTTAGGGTCCTGGTGTACGGATACATCCGCCGCCGCACCAACACTGGACTCCCTGGACTGATAACCATACCCAATACGCTTAACACTATTGCTTCACTTAGAAAAAGATCAGAGCCCAAAGTTCTGCGATAGAACCGAACTCCTCTGATACCAATTTGTCATGACCCATCCTCAGGGTCTGTGCCGTGACTACCCCAAGCCCGCCTTCCATAGGCCAGGGGCGGGAAACTAGCACCAAGGCGTAAATCCCACTAAAAAGGTAAGGCATTGCCTTTGTAAAGTAAAAAAACACCACATAGCAAGAAAGCAGAAGAAGTCAACACTAAGTAAAGGTGGGTACAACAGTAAGTGCGGAAAAGTAAGTGGGCCAGTATAAAAACCCAAACAGAAAGTAAAGTACAACTAGAAGGGAAACAGCAACTAAAAAGTAATGTCTCGACGTCGAGCTATCCACTGGAAATCCAATCTGAAGGGTGAGTACAGATATCCTCCACAGCTCCTCGGGTCCATCCGTCCGCTCCAAGAACGTCCCACCCAGTGGTCCACCTCCAGGCATCGTCCTGCTCTGCAAGCCTCAACCACGATCAGTGCTATCCGTCGTCTGTAACCAACACAATGTAGTGCGGGCATTACCCGTGCAGGGGTGAGTATAAGCTACTCAGTAGGGACCCCGAGACCCCTGAAAGTCTCCCATAATCCACAAAGGATAATCCACAAAGGAAAGATACAATCACGAAGTAACATCCGACACTGCTTAGGTATATGCACATACATATACCTAAGTCATCAATTCCAATATGCTCCAACCTTCGAGCCCAAGTACAACCCGGTCCACATGGGAAATCACAACCCAATCCACATAGGAAAGAAAAATGTAATCCACACAGGATAGAACAACACAATCCACAAAGGAAATCAAAACAGGATTCAGCTCACACAGGTATACTTCTTCGTATGATGATAGAGATGATCAGATATTGCCACTGATTCATCTAAGACGTCAGAACCAAAAAGGATCGATAGGTACTAACCCCCTCAACAACCCACATAGGATCTGACCCACAAAGGATTGATAGGTAACTAACACCTACAAAGAGCCACACAGGATCGGACCCACACAGGATCTGTTGGCGCTGTCTCACACAGAACCGCTGAGCGCTGACCCACACAGAATCAGACCCACACAGGATCAGTAGCATGGATCCACGTAGGATAGTTGAGTGCTGTAGTTGTCGCTGTCGAATCCACTAAGGATCTCTTTACAATCGTCGTCGTCATCACAGTCGCAAACGCAGCCAGCTCTAGGGTTCTCTAACACAGCAAGCTCGTTCGGGAGGGTCCGCTCCACAGGCCGAGAGGCTGATACATCAACTGACAGAAAGTCCAGAGTTGATGTATCCAAAAGTTCTATATCGCCAACAAGAACTCAACGTCACAGACGGCGCGTCAATCAGACGCCCGGTGTGAAAGTTATTGGCTTTTCTGTCCGAGGGGCCTGGTTGGTTTTTAAGTCAAAACCAACCTGACCGTACTCCACCAGCATCCAAAACTTGGGCGGAGTAAGCCAAAAGATCTTTCTCACTAAGAGGAATCTAACAAAGATGATGGTACATCAACCGGACGTCCGAAGCTCATGTTTTAAGCGTTTCCGCTCCGAGGGCCCGGTTTGTTTCGTGTACGAACCAACTCGGCTAAACCCAAAGTATTCCGAAACCTTAAGTGCAATATACCAAAATGAACGTCTCGATCCAAGGATCGCATCACAACTGACGGTGCATCGATCAGAGGCCCATAGGAAATGTTATGGGTGACCGAACGGAAGAGATTCATTATTAAGGGGTTCGGGCCCGGTCCGACCCGGCTTGATACCCCCAGGGTCGGCCCGAACCGGGTCGACCCGAACTGGGTCTGGGTCGGTCCCGCTTGGGAGCAGCCCGACACGGCCGGCGTGGCCCAGCCCGGCCTGGGTGCGCTGGCCAGGTGCTCGGCCAAACGGCTGAGCCGTTGAGGAGGGGGGGGGGGGCACCTGCCGCCCTGTCTTTGTAACTGCGGACCCCCATTATGGGGGCCACTTGAGCTGGCCGTCGGGGGTTTGTAACCCCCAGCTTCTCCATGACCGGCCGGCCCGCTCTGGCAGGCCGGCTCCTGCCACCATGGACCGGCGACGGCCAGTCCCATATTGCTCCGATGCCGACGGCCCGGAACCGGCCGCCGGTCTCCCTGCTTCGTCGCAGCCCGGAACAGGTCGTGGCCTTGGATCGTCCAGCACGGCGCGACGGCGTCGCGCCCCTCTGCCGCGGCCCCGCTCCGACCGTGGTGTCTTCGTGTTTCTATGACGCGGCGCGACGGCGTCGCGACTTCGTTCGATTTCACGGTGTGGCACGATGGCGCCGTGCATTCCTGGCCGCATGATCCCGCGCGGTGCAACAGCACCGTGCCATTCTAGTTCCAATCCACATTAGAAACAACAGCATAGATAAGGGAGGAGGGTCGGTCGTGTTTGTGCGGTCCAACCCCCTCACGTTAATCGATTGAAAATGGTCATATTAACGAAGAATGACAAGTATTAATCACAAACAACAAATAAACCCCTACCTCGTCCAACAAGTTGAGTAAGGATTCGTCGCGAAGATAACTGTCACAAAGGGAGACGTCGTGAAAGGAGACGTCGTGGAAGGAGACGTCGCGGGAGGAGACGTCGCGGAAGGAGACGTCGACCTCTGAGGAATCTGGCGTTCTTCGCGTTCTTCATGTTCTTTGTGTTCTTCGATGAAGAAGATGAAGATCTTCAAGCCTCCCTTATCATTTCTCCCAAAGATCTCAAGCAACAAGCCTCCAACCCAAAATAAAATAAGTCCCTTACTTTTTTTATTAAGACAACTTAAAATTTTGAATTTCAAACATTCACATTTAACTCACATAATTAAATAACATAAGTAATCAAATTAATGGTGAGTTGAGGTTGTTAGAGAATATGAAGGGGTGGGGTTCGTGTGGCCCCCCCACCCTCATAACCTCCCATGGGAAGTTGGGTGGTTTCCCCCAACTTCCACCCAAAGGTTTTAACCACTTAGAAAAATAAAAATTGTTGTTAAATTTTATTTTAACTTCCACAATTTTTTTCAACTTCTCTCATGTAAACGCAACTTTGGAAAAGGTGTTTATAAGCAAATACCGGCTCTTCAATTCCATCGGTGCCCTTAGAATTTGATTTCGAGCACCGGTTCAAAAGTTAGAAAAACCCGCTCGTTCGTTCACTGAATGTACCCGAGTCAAACTTCGGAAAATGATTCCGGGCACACCGGGCCTCAAGATCATGTGCCGCCAGAAACTGCGTTCTTGTAAAATTCCCAAGAAAATTAAGAAAAAAGTGTTCTTGAATTTTACGGGTCTTTACATTTGAGACACTTGAGAGTGATAATGACAATTTTGATTAATTAACTTAAAGTAATGGAAAAACATGACAAAAGCAAATATATTTTAGTAAATTAATTTTTAGAAGGGGTTATATAAATTATATTCTTGCCTATAAATATTAATGGTAAATCTAAAAAGATTTCCTACATGATAGTATTTTTTTATAATTTTTAGACATTGAATAAATTAAATTATTCATGACACAATAATGATGCAGTATTTACCTCATTAATAATTGATTTAAAAAAAATAAGATTATAATGATTAAAATATTATCCAAAACATGTCCAATTCTGATTGGATGATTTTTTTTCGACCATGAGTCATCTTATATTCATCTTTAACGATTTTTGGACCTTTTGAAACCGAAGATAAGTTTATAATAAAATAATATTTTCACACCTTCCAAAATAGCCCCTCCTCCCCATTATAAAAGGAGACCACTTCTAACCAATTCCTCACACCTCTCAAGCCATTTGGCTTGTCCACCCTCTGCCCAATTAATCTCCCTACATTCCTCTACTTCCTCTAGAAGCCTTACCTTAAGAAGAAGGCACTTCAAGAACTCCTTTGGTTCAAACCAAAGGAAGTTACCCAAATTAAAGGTAATGGTTTCTCTTAAATTGTTTTCTTTTATTTTACTTCTCCAACCCCTAAACTCTTTTTATTCCTTTCTTTTGTAACAACACCAGTATCCTCAATATACTAGTATGTTGTTATGATAATTATTATAACTACACTTACACACACCTCCCTTTAATGGATTAAGAACATAATGTTTCTGTGGATGGAAAACTTAGGCATCATGAAACGATGATTGTTCAATTACATCTTACCGCCTCTCATGGTGGCCATTTTGATGGAACTGTATTTATATATGATATATATTTTGTTTATGATTTTCTTATTCTTCCGTACTTCACATTTTGATCATGCCTTTATGGTTTCCATAGTGGGTAAATATGATAATCTCATTTGAGCATGTGCGGACTATCGCCCCCTCAAAGTGATTTGATTCGTTAATGCCTTATGTGGGATGTATAAAGGATGGAGTTAAAGATATTATATATGATATTATACTGGAATTATACCTATGTATCATTATATTTTATTTCCTTTAAATTAATAAATAGAAATGAATGTAGCATTCATGCGTACGTACGGCTTACCGTCTCCATGAACGGTGCATTTCATTTCCTACCACAAAATGTTATGTACTTTTATAAAAACATGTATACACTGGATATATATGATATATAGGATATCCAAATCATGAATATCATTCTGGATATAATGAACCTTTTACCACATGTACAACTTGTAAATATAAGGTGTTCATTTTTTACTCAAGTATCAAATATCGAGAAAATGAACGTTATTAACTTAAATGATTGAATAATGTTTATAACATGGTAATAAGTGATATAAAAGGAATAATAAACTTTAAAAATGTTCTTAAGCAAGTTTAAATTAACTTTAGTTTATTATTCTGGAGATTAAAGAACGATCGAGTCAATTCAGACATGAGGTAAGGGACTTCATCTCAATATCTTTTCATTGAGGCATTTTTAGTTTTATACATGACATTATTTTATACGGTGTATAAACCCCTTTGAAATTTCATTTTATTCAAATGGAATATTTTTATATGAAGTGTTTTACTAAACAATAAAAAAGAATGTTTATTTAATGTAAGCAGTGACAACGACCTTTCTTCCGCTGTGAGTATTATTTGATCTTTGTCTTACTTAACAATCTAGAATGTTTTTTAAAAGGAAAAATAAATAACATATACTCTTTTTACATATTTTTCTATTGAAAATGATTTTGAGAATGGATTTATTATTTCAATATCTTGAAATGATATTTTATTATTTCAATGTGTAATTGTCATCTTTCCTTTATGCTTATGGTATGTGTTATGATCATGTTATGGTTCATGGTTATTATTTACGTATATGGGTGGTTCCATGATAAACCTAGGGCAGGTGAGCCTGAGATAGATCTCCAATGAATTGGGTAATGTTATGGAGGTAAACGTGAATGTTTCTCCTAATAGATTTATGGAATATACTGTGATTTGTATTCCAATGTAACTCCCTATGTAGCTGTGATAGCTACAATGTAAGTATGATATGGATGCTACAAGTTAAATTTATTATTAATGATTTCTATGTGTCTTTCATAAATCTTATGATTTCATGAGGTAAGTAAATGATTTCATGTTTTTTATGTATTTATGAATAAATTTTTTTCATTATTTTTTATAACCTTTACTGAGTTATTTATGCTCATCCCAAGTTTTGAAATGTTTTCACAGGACTTAAAGATGAATAGGGTTAAGGATTGGATCAAGGAAAAGTCATGATGTCTAAAACATGGAACTAGACATGACTCTTTTTTTTCAAGAATTTTTATTTAATGAAAAAAATGGAAACTGTGTAGATATGTCTACCTTGTAATCTTTTGAGATGTACTAGTTATGTCCTAATTCTATAAAACTCTAAACCTGAAAAGATCCTCAATGTGAATTATTCTTTTAATTCAATATTAAGTAATGTTTAAGGCCGAGTCCTTATATGGAGTGGTATAGTGTAACGCCCTGACCCCAGTTACCCAGAGTCGGTGCGTTATTGCGTAACATTGGCATGATCACAAAAGATCAAGTCTCGAAAGACCGATTAGTTTAGTAGCCTTGGAAACACTAGATACATTCATAAATGTTACATTACATAATAAAGTGAAAAACTAAAATAACAAAGTCTCCATAGTCCACACTCATATCCTCTTCTGACTATCCCTGCAGGTCATTCATAAAATAATTCTTCACATCCTGGAAAATATTAAAACATTGAAAGGGGTGAGCTCAGATGCTCAGTAAGTATAACTATATAGCAGAATCTTTCATCAATAAACATAAAAATTTAAGGCAATTTATAACAAAAACAAAAGCCTTTTAAACTTGAACTTCAACATAATATGGAAAAAGTAAAATGAGATAATGTCATTTACTTCTTCACATGGATATTCTACTGGTCGAATAATCACATGCAATATCAATAACCAATTTCATAATGATGGAATGCATAATACCAGACTATCATAACCACGTAGCCAAGGCCTCGTGCCAAGACTACAAATAAGATTTTGTCAAGGCCTCGTGCAAAGAAACTAGTTTGTCTCATGAGACCTGCCGATGCATCGAGGAGCTATAGGGGGCTCCATCCGTCACTTATTAAGTCCAATGCATTCCTCATATGAACAGATTTAAACATATCATAAACCATAACATAATCGTATCACATAAAACATGCATAAAGGAAACATAAAATTTCCATATTTCAATCACAATATATCAATACAACACATTGATATAATAAAAACACTTTCAAAACCATTTTCAATACCAAAATTAAAGAAAATTAAAACTTTGTATTTATTTTTCATTAAAAAAAAGTTATGGCTTGTAGAGGAAGCTGAAACTCAAATTATAGTCACGGCGGCAGAGAAGTCATTATCGCCGTATACGTAAGAAAAAAACATTCCTTTTGTCGTTTAGTAAAAACGCTTTGTATAAAAATATTCCTTTTGAATAAAAGTAAAAATCAAAGGGGTTTATACACCGTATAAAGTATAGTTGTGTAGAAAACCAAATATGCCTCAATGAAAGGAGATTGAGACGAAGTCCCTTAAAAAGAACATTTTTTTATAAAATAGATCTATTATGTGTATTCACTATAAGTACACATAAAGAAAGTACAAATACGAGATAGTACATAATAATATCAGGACATAATTTGAAAGTATGAGATTAACCCAAAGAATAGAAATTGGGTTAAAAAGTTCCCTTACCTCATGTCCGACTTGACTCGATCGTTCTTTAATCTCCTGAATAATAAACTAGAGTTAATTTATATTTTCTTAATAACCTTTTTCATGTTCATTATTCATTTTATATAACTTATTACCATGTTATGAACATTATGTAATTATTTATGTTAATAACAGTTGTTTTGTCGATCTTTGGTTCTTGAGTCAAAAATATACTTCTTATAATTACAAGTTGTTCATGTGGGGAATATCAATTATATCCAGAATTATATTCATTATGTAGATATCATATATAACATATAGATCTAGTATATACTTTCATTTATAATATTACATAACATTTAGAGGTAAGAAATGAAATGCACCGTTCATGGAGACTGTAAGTCGTACGTGCGCATGAACGCTACTTTCATTTCTATTTCATATTTTAATGGAATGAAACATAATGATATAAAGGTATAGTATAATTCCAGTATAATATAATTTATAATACCATTTACTCCAACCTTTATACCTCCCACATATGGTATTAACGATTCAAATCACTTTGAGGGGGCAGTAGTCCACACTTCCTAAAATGAAAATATCATGTTTACACATAATGGAACCCATAAAGGTATGCCATAAATGAAAAATACAGAAGTTTAAGTAAACCATAAACATATTATATATCATATATAAATATAGTGACATTTTAATGGCCACCTTTGAAGGTGTTATATGAGTGTTGAACAATTATCGTTTCGTGAGGCAGAAATTTGCCATCCACAGAAACAATATCTTCTTTAACCATTAGATGTAGGTGTGTGTAAGTGTAGCTCGAATAATTATTATAAAAACATCATAGTATATTGAGTATACTCTTGTTGTTACAAAATAAATGGATAAAAAGAATTTAGGGGGTTGGAGAAGCAAAATAAAACAAAATAACATAACAGAAGACATTACTTTAGAATCGGGTAACGCTTTTTTGATTTGAGCCAAAGGCTTCTTTGGGAAGAATTATCCCTAAAGTGAGGCTTCTATGAGTAATATAGGGAAGTTGGGAGAGTATTTCGGCAGAGGTTGGTCGAGCCAAATGGCTTGAAAGTGTGAATAAGGTGGGAGCGGTGGGGGCCTTTTATAAGAGGAGAGGAGGGGCACTCTTGGAAAGATTGAAATGATACTTTATTGTGAAATGATTTTTGGATTCTAAAGGCCCCAAAATGATATATTTTGAGGATAAGGTGATAAGGGTACTAAAGCTACTCATCCAATAGGTTTTTTACAAGTGTAAGACTTGGATTTTACATTATCATTTCATTTTATTTAAATCGTTAATTAATGAGGTAATCGCTGCATCATCATGGTGTCATAAATAATTTAATTTATTTAATATATACAAATTATAAAAAAAATATCATGATTTAGGAAATATTTTTATCTTTCTAATTAATATTTATAGTCAAAATTATGACTTGTATAACCCTACATAAAAATTGTTTTAGTAAAACAACTCATGTTTGTGACATTTTTATTTTAACATTAAATAAAACGTTTCTAATGTCATTTTCCTACCAATGTGGCTCTATGGGGTCCCCAAGTTGACCCATGGATTGTCTTGGTCGTCCATGACTCATCCAATAGGTGTAGGACACGTGTAAAGGTATTTTCATATTTTTATAATATCATTTTTACCTTAAATTTCACTAATTACCTTTAATCGCGATTAATTAAACTTAAAAGTTACTATGCACAAAAACATTATTTTATTCCCATTGAACTACATTTTACTTCCTAATGACAACCATGTATGTCTAATTTTTGAAAATCAAATCACATAAGTGGTAATGTTTCATTTAAACGAAAAATCAGTTTTTTAACTACCACTTAGTGGTTTCACTATTCATCAAAAATTGAAGTTTTTCAGAACAATGCCAAAATTTCACCCTAAGCTATCATTGATATTCTGAATTCAAAAATGATTTCTATTTTAGAAAATTCCAAACATATAATTTGCATTAATTAATTAATTTTGTAATTAATTCTCGCTGTCACAACATATAGCGTGTTTTTAAGAAACAATATATATCAAAAAATTGACAATTGTTTATGTCCAATTTCAAAGTGAAATTAATTCTAATGAAAACAATTGGATAAAATGGTAAAAGTATATTCTAGTTATACTTTAAAACCACACAATTGTATAATTTATCACTATAAATTATTTTGATTAAAAAAGTTGTTTTATGTATTTTTCACTATTCATAGAAAATTGGAAGTTCTCAGAAAATTACAAAAAATTAAACTTAGGATAATTTCGATATTCTGAATACAAAAATGAAGTCCATTTTGAAATATAAAATTTATATAATTTCAAAAGGTGGGTATTACTATTCATAACTACTACTTTGATTGGTCGCGGTGTGTTAGAATCTCGAACTT
Organism: Viscum album; assembly: GCA_963277665.1. NCBI lineage: Eukaryota > Viridiplantae > Streptophyta > Magnoliopsida > Santalales > Viscaceae > Viscum > Viscum album. The sequence continues at coordinate 115,949,057 of OY728154.1, forward strand.
GCGTACAATGCAAGCTATTGCATTATTAAAAGAGAAGTGTATCGTGGAAGCTCGGGGTGTTACATTCTCCCCTCCTTCAATAAATTGAGTCCTCACAATTTGAATTTTTTTTTGAAAATAAAAGGTTGAAAATAGAAAATACCTTTGTGGAAAACCCACATCGAAAATAGGGTTAATAAAAATATAACTTTAAAAGAAATAAAGAGAAGTAAAAAGGTCACCCGAGATAGCCCATACTAGGATTCTATGAAAATATGGATATGGAGGAGAAAAAAACCATCAAGGTCTGATGCAGAGTTGTAGAAGATAGGATTAGGAGAAATTTAACCATAAGAAAATCACAAACTTGTGATTGGTTAAACGGTCATTGAATCCCTAGTTGGAAAAGTTAACCGACAACATTTATGTTTTAAGTTACCTTTCATAAAGTTGAGGAATATATTTAAGAGATTTACTAAGAATGTAAGGAAATATACTTACTTATCGTGTAGACTTCCATTCTTTAATAAATTTTTACCAAAAACCCATATTTCACTCCAAATGGTAACAGAACTCAAAAATATTCTATTTATCCTAATTGTATAAGTTTATAAATATTACCACATACCATTTAGATTAGGAAAACTATTTTGTAATAACCAGGGACTTCCTGTAGGCTAGCGGTAGGTAATAAAGGCCTGTCGCACTATGGTTGTGAGTTCGATTTCTGTAGCTTTGTCCGACGTGACGGGTTATCCCCCAACCTGCAGGTTGTCCTTTTCCTAAAACTATAGTATTCCAAAAATAATCTTCAGAAATTTTTTAACCTTAAATAATTCTATCCAAGGCTCAACATAATCCATTCCAACCTATATAGTTTTCCAAAATACCTCTGTCCATACTTTCTCTAAAAGGTCTCTAAATTCCAAAATCAATTGTAACATCAGATTCCCCAAACAAAGTAAAGTTTCTCTTATTGTCACATACTAAAAATATGATTACCTTCATCATATTAAAACCTTAATGAAAAAAAAACAAGTATTGCAGTACAATCCTTATATATATCACATTATTATTATAACCAGAATATAATCCTTGAGTCCAAAAGCACCAATACATTAATTATTCCACTTCAACTATAGTAACAACATAAGATTATCCTTGATCCCTTGGCCTTTTCTGAGGTAAGTTTTACTGACGCTTAGGACATTAATTTGCATAATTCCCCATTTCCCTACAATTGTAGCATTCAACATTGATAGCCTCTTTCTTTCCCTTACAATCACTCGCCTGGTGACCTTTTTCCCCACATTTATAACAAACTCCCATTCCTTTTAGGCAAATACCAGGGTGATTCTTCCCACAATTATCGCATAATGGAAAATCCTTCTTTCCCTTTTTTGCTTTATCTGTCTTTTGTTCCACCGTTCTCTTCATCTCTTGCTTTACTTTATTGTCATAAGATTTAGAGAATTCCTTTTTTGTATTGATAGAACACGCGACTATATCTTTGTACGTTGAAAAAGATTGTGATACTAGTGCTCGATGGAGAAACGGTTTTAACCCATCAAAGAAATGATCAATATTAATTCTTGGGTTACTTATATAATCTGCAGCATGCCTCGCTAACCTTTTAAAGTTAGCCTCATACTTTGTGACATTGTCATCCTCCTTCTGCCTCAGACTCAGAAATTGTCTTTCCATATCTGCTCGATGGTCATGTGGAAAGTATTTTTCTAAGAAAAGTTATTTGAACTCTCTCCATTCCATATTTGATACTTCTTCATCTTCCTTTGTGTTTTGAATCAGCGACCACCATTGATCCGCATCTCCATTGATGCGGTAGACTTCCATGAAAACCTTCTCCCTTTCACTACTCCCCAAGGCATGGAATATTTTTTCTATGGATTTCATCTATTGCTCAGCTACTAATGGATTTGTACCCCCATTAAATGTTGGTGGTTGTTGCCTCATGAAGTGGTCTAACATTGATCCTCCACGTTCCGGATCAGGGTGCTTTATACGAGTAAGGTTATTATTCATAACCTGAGTGAGTTATGCCAGTATGGTAATAAGTTGATCAGCACCAGTTGTATCTCCAGATCCACAATAATTAACTTGAGTAGGAGGGAAATCCCTACACAGAGTGTGTGCATTGATACGGTTTCCATTCCTTCCACTAGGCGCCATTTCTAAACAATGGCATTAACTAGATTAGTTTATGAATCAAAATACATAATTCCATACTTGTAAAATACTTAACATAAATTGAACTATTTATGTATATAATCCATAAAAATGTTTTCTTTGAGGAAGTATATACTCATAACCCTTCATAGTGGTTTGTAAAGAAAAAGAGAGTTATCCTAAGCATATCCCCTGGGAGTGTCGTAACCAAGAGTGCAGCAAGGCCCATTGTCGTGCACTAGTTCTCGTTCGAGTCTATCTCAAAGCGGTGTTTTCCGGTTTTACCCCTAGGTACATCTGTTCTAGAGCCGCCTCTACCTTCTCGTATCCAGATATGGATGTATTTCTCGGAAAACTCACAAAATCTCCATAATACTAAAATTATAGGAAGTTCTTCTATACTAATCCTCAAAGTCTATCTTTGGGATATGTTCTCTAATCAGAGTTCATCTATATCTAGCTTCCAAGGATAGTACTAATATGCCTCTAATATCAACTGTAACACCCTGACCCCAGTTACCCAGAGTCTGTGCGTTATTGCGTAACATTGGCATGATCACAAAAGATCAAGTCTCGAAAGACCGATTAGTTTAGTAGCCTTGGAAACACTAGATACATTCATAAATGTTACATTACATCATAAAGTGAAAACTACAATAAAAAAGTCTCCATTGTCCACACTCATATCCTCTTCTGACTATCCCTGTAGGTCATTCATAAAATACTTCTTCACATCCTGGAAAATATTAAAACATTGAAAGGGGTGAGCTCATATGCTCAATAAGGATAACAATATAGCGGAAGATTTCATTAATAAACATAAACATTTAAGTCAATGTATAACTAAAACAAAAGCCTTTTATACTTGAACTTCAACATAATATGGAAAACGTAAAATGAGATAATTTCATTTACTTCTTTACATGGATATTCTACTGGTCGAATAATCAAATGCAATATCAATAACCACTTTCATAATGATGGAATGCATAATGCCAGACTATCATAACCACATAGCCAAGGCCTCGTGCCAAGACTACAAATATGATTTTGTCAAGGCCTCGTGCCAAGACACTAGTTTGTCTCATGAGACCTACCGATGCATCGAGGAGCTATAGCGGGCTCCACCTGTCACATATTAAGTCCAATACATTCCTCATATGAACAGGTTTAAACATATCATAAACTATAACATAATCGTATCACATAAAACATGCATAAAGGTAACATAACATTTATATATTTCAATCACAAGATATCAATACAACACATTGATATAATAAAAACACTTTCAAAACCATTTTCAATACCAAAATTAAAGAAAATTAAAACTTTGTATTTATTTTTCCTTAAAAAAAAGTTCTGTTTTGTAGAGGAAGCCGAAACTCAAATAATAGTCACGGCGGCAGAGAAGTCGTTGTCACCGTATATGTAAGAAAAAAATTCCTTTTGTCTTTTAGTAAAAATGCTTCGTATAAAAATATTCCATTTGAATAAAAGTAAAATTCAAAGGGGTTTATACACCGTATAAAGGATAGTTGTGTATAAAACCAAATATGCCTCAATGAAAGGAGATTGAGATGAAGTCCCTTAAAAAGAGCATTATTTTTATAACATATATCTATTATGTGTATTAACTATAAGTACGCATAAATAAAGTACAAATATGAGATAGGACATAACAATATCATGACATAATTTGAAAGTAGGAGATTAACCCAAAGAATAGAAATTGGGTTAAGAAGTTCCCTTACCTCGTGTCCGACTTGACTCGATCATTCTTTAATCTCCTGAATAATAAACTAGAGTTAATTTATATTTTATTAAGAACCTTTTTCATGTTCATTATTCCTTTTATATCACTTATTACCATGTTATGAACATTATGTAATTATTTATGTTAATAACAGTAGTTTTGTCGATCTTTTGTACTTGAGTCAAAAATATACATCTTATAATTACAAGTTGTTCATGTGGTGAAATATCCATTATATCCAGAATTATATTCATGATGTAGATATCATATATAACATATATATCCACTATATACATGCATTTATAATATTACATAACATTTAGAGGTAAGAAATGAAATGCACCGTTCATGGAGACGGTAAGCCGTACGTACGCATGAACGCTACTTTCATTTATATTTCATATTTTAATGAAATGAAACATAATTATATAAAGGTATAATATAATTCCAGTATAATATAATGTATAATACCATTTACTCCATCCTTTATACCTCCCACATATGGTATTAATGATTCAAATCACTTTGAGGGGGCGGTAGTCTGCATTTCCTAAAATGAAAATATCATGTTTACCCATGATGGAACCCATAAAGGTATGCCATAAATGAAAAATACAGAAGCTTAAGTAAAACATAAACATATTATATATCATATATAAATATAGTGACATCTTAATGGCCACCTTTGAAGGTGTTATATGAGTGTTGAACAATCATTGTTTCGTGAGGCAGAAATTCGCCACCCACAGAAACAGTATGTTCTTTAACCATTAGATGTAGGTGTGTGTAATTGTAGCTCGAATAATTCTTATAACAACATCCTAGTATATTTAGGATACTGGTGTTGTTACAAAATAAATGTATAAAAAGAGTTTATGGGGTTGGAGAAGCAAAATAAAACAAAATAACATAAGAGAAGACATTACCTTAGAATCGGGTAACTCTTTTTTGATTTGAGCCAAAGGCTTCATTGGGAAGAATTATGCCCAAAGTGAGGCTTCTATGAGTAAGAGAGAAAAGTTGGGAGAGTATTTGGGCAGAGGTTGGCCGAGCCAAATGGCTTGAAAGTGTGAATAAGGTGGGAGTGGTGGGGGCCTTTTATAAGAGGAGAGGAGAGGCACTCTGGGAAATATTGAAATGTTACTTTATTATGAAATTCTTTTCGGATTATAAAGGAACAACAATGATATATTTCGAGGATAAGGTGATAAGGGTTCTAAATATACTCATCCAATTGGTTTTTGACAAGTGTAAGCCTTGGAGTTTACAATATCTTTTCATTTTATTTAAATCATTAATTAATGAGGTAATCGCAGCATTATCATGGTGTCATAAATAATTTAATTTATTTAATATCTAAAAATTATAAAAAAACTATCATGATGTAGGAAATCTTTTTGTCTTTATAATTAATATTTATAGTCAAAAGTATGACTTATATAACCCTACTTAAAAATTATTTTAGTAAAACAACTCATGTTTGTGACATTTTTATTTTAACATTAAATAAAATTTTTTTAATGTCATTTTCCTACCAAAGTGGATCCATGGGGTCCCCATGTTGACCCATGGATTTTCTTGGTCGGCCATGACTCATCCAATAGGGTTAGGCCACGTGTAAAAGTATTTTCACATTTTTATAATATCTTTTTTACCTTAAATTTCACTAATTACCTTTAATCGCGATTAATTAAACTTAAAAGTTACTATTCACCAAAAAATTATTTTAATCACATTGAACCACATTTTACTTCCTAATTACAACCATGTATGTTGTATTTTTGAAAATAAAATCACATAAGTGGTAATGTTTCATTTAAACAAAAAATCAGTTTTTTAACTACCACTTAGTGGTTTCACTATTCATCAAAAATTGAAGTTTTTCAGAACAATGCCAGAATTTCACCCTAAGCTATAATTGATATTCTGAATTCAAAAATGATGTCTATTTTACAAAATTCCAAACATATAATTTCATTAATTAATTTTATAATTAATTCCTGTTGTCACAACATATAGCGTGTTTTCAAGAAACAATATATATCAAAATATTGACAATTGTTTATGTCCAATTTCAAAGTGAAATTAATTCTAATGAAAACAATTGAATAAAATGGTAAAAATATATTCTAATTATACTTTAAAACCACTCAATTGTATAATTTATCTCTATAAATTATTTTGATTAAAAAAGTTGTTTTTATGTATTTTGCACTATTCATAGAAAATTGGAAGTTCTCAGAAAATTAAAAAAAATTCATCTTAGGATAATTTAGATATTCCAAATACAAAAATGAAGTGCATTTTGAAATATAAAATTTATATAATTTCAAAATGTGGGTATTACTATTCATAACTACTACTTTGATTGGTCTCGGTGTGTTAGAATCTCGAACTTGCGTACAATGCAAGCTATTGCATTATTGAAAGAGAAGTGTATTGTGGAAGATCGGAGTGTTACATATAGAAACTAGTTTTAATGGGACAAAAACTAGTATTCCTTGGTCCAATATGATACAATATCACAGTTGTACTATAGTAATGATTATGAGAAGTGAATTCAATCTAGTAGTATCCATACCTACAAATACTGAGTGTGTTGCATATTCTAATGAAACTAGAGAACTAATTTAAAATCCATAAATATTTTTTCTAGTTCAGGTAGTTGCACCTAGTAAGTAATGTTTTATAATAATATAAATAATGACAATCTGAATAGTAGTACTAGAAATAATTTCATGTTTTTATTGTGGAAAAAAAGGAATATACTTAGGGATATCATATCTTGAGGAGTCTTACTCAAGGAGGTTATGTAATAAATAGTAGATTATCCACACAATTAAGACATGGTAGGACCAATGAATAAATCCACAACAAAGAAGAATAATGATCTTATCACATGAGATCTAACAAGGACGGCTAGAAATTTTTCTCTAGTAAAAGTGGGAGTGTTGTAAAATTGGATGCCTTAGATTAAAAATGAAGAATAATTTTTGATTAATAAAACATGTATAAAATGAGTTATGCATATTTTATTCTTATCATAATAGTGTTGAAATGTCAAAATCCACTATTCACATAGCAATATCCATTGATTATTTTTTGTATCAAAAGGGTATAGTAGTTCCCATGGTATAATGAGAACCTCTATACACTTTGAAATTAATCTTAAAAATAGGTAATATGGCCTACATACATTATTATTACTTGATATAGATGATGTATGAGAATTAGGTACAATGGGATCATAATCATTGAGACCTTTTCTCCTAAAGTTCGTACTTGGTGATCTCAAGTAGATGACATCATAAGGACTAACTCACTAGTATGAAAACCACATATTTTAGGTGTCATTAGTAGTTCCTATCAACAAAAACATGTAAAGGTATACTAAATTGAGATTTTTATCAATTCATAATATTTGATTACATAATTTGATGTGGGATGAAATGTATATAATTCGTTCCATAGCAAGGTAGCTTGTGTTTGGTGTCTCATTTGTGGTATGAAATTGATTGAATAATAAAGATAGGTTACTTCACTTCTAAACAGAAGTAGTATCATGGGACAATTTTACCAGGATGGTAGTACCATCATTAAATCCATTTCCATAGTAGATTAAGGTAAGCATGTACAATTATATTAATTAAAACAAAGAAAGAATGGATGATGAAACATAGTGTGAATCCTTATTTATGACATACCATTATATAAATATATTATATTACTCAGAATGTGTTTATAAGAAAGGTTTCCATTTCGATGACTCTACCTTATCTCTTTAAGTGCCTTAATGGGTTTTTAGGTTCCACTCCTTCTCTAGGAATATATTTCACTACTATTGATATAATATCCAATAGGGGAACACCCTTAGCATATTGATTTTTTTCTTATTATTATGAATACATGTTTAGGATATGATCGGCCCACCACAGGGGCCCGACGATGTCTAGGAATATATAATCACCATGTAATATATAAATTCATATTATTAAACTTTAGAGTAATTTGTTTTCAATTTTCTTATTAAAAATATTCACATTATATTTAGTGAATACATGGGAAGATATTTAATGGACAAATATTATCTTAATATATAAGGTCAACTAAATATTTTTGGGAATTATGACTCAAGTTAATTGATTATTATTAACAAAAAATATAAAAATTATATTAAAATACAATGATAAAAATATAAATTATGTTTATGACATTATTAGTTGGTAAATATATTTAGTTTATGGTTTGTTTAGTGAAAAATAAACATTTAGGGGTTTAGGATTCATTTCTAGGTGTTTTGAACGTCACTATAAATGGAAGAGTATCTCATTTTATTCAATATTCACTTAATGAATGATGATGTTTTTGTATCTCCTCTCTCCTACTACTAAGAAAGTGAATTCGATGATCCGAGAAACCAATCTATGTTTTCCTTCATGAGTCGAAGGATCTCCAATGTAGTGATCATCTAGATGTCATTTTTTCATCATATTCCAACACTAGAACGTGTATGTTAATGAAAAAAATTCCCACAAACATTGTAAGTGTGTGTGGATGATTTAGAGGGATATGAATTTGATTCCTTCAAACAATGGTCATTGGTGTTGAAAAGCTGTCGAACACATCATCAAATTGAATGAGTTAATTTTTGAGTTTAATTTCCAGGCTTAAATTATTCATGATAAATATTAATCATTGATAATAGGTTTCAATTCATTGGAGTTAATGTTGTTACATTTATCGGTGTGGAAAACTCCAAATTCCTCTGCTCATATGCTTCCGTTGTGCACCCTGATGCCTTTAGTTGGTTGGTCAGGTGAGGGACCTAGGTTGTTGGTCATCTTGTTTCATCTAGGATATGTACCTTAGGACATTGGTCACCTAGGTAAGGGATCATTTGTAGTTGGTCACCATGGTGAGGGACACCAAGTGGTAGGTCATCTAGGTGATGGTCCTTGGGAAATTATTTGTCCATTTGATTACTTTTGGGTCACCATTTACCACTACATAAGTTAATTTTTATTAAGTACTATAGTAAAATATGTTTCTAAGGAGTGGTGATAGAGTCTTGAGTGAAGTATATTAGGGATTCATTATTACTATTCTAAAATTAGGAAAATAATTTTTTAGGTAGTGTTGAAGAGGTCTATTTATAGGAAATAATACAGAGGCTTGGTGGAACAAGCTGAGCGAAGAAGGAGGTGCATGTTGGTGAGTTAGATGAGGGAGGCTAGGTGATATATTGAGACATGATCGATCCAGGATAAGAGGTTAAAGATGACCCTGGGTGAGGTAGTTCTAGAAATGAGAGGGTACCTTAGGTGAGGAAATAAACTTCTCTATAAGGTTTCTTGGTCCCAACTTCATTTACACATTATTAATAAAAAAGGAGGGCTAACAAATGCCCCCAACTCAAAATGTGATTCAAGAAGAATGATGAGGATCAGATTCTGGAGTCACTCCCTCCCATACTGATTTAGAACATTTTCATAACCATCCTATTTACTATGTTTATTGATATGATATGTGCTAGTCAATATGGGTGAATCACTATTCCCATATTGAGTGTGTTTCATTTGTTGGGCTGAGTGAGACAACCAACATACTTATAAATATTAGAGGGACCCCCCATTACCTGATTTGATGATTATCTTCCTATGTTTATCTTATGTTATTAATTAGATCAATGTGACAATGAGTGATATGTTCACCTTAGAAGGGCTACCCAAGTGAGGGTTCATTAGTGGGGCCACCTTAGCGAAGGGGACTTAACAGGGAAACCCTAGCATTGAATCCTCAATGAGGCACGCTAGAATGGGGGATAGAGTAGAACCACCCTAGAGAGGGGGACTTAGTGGAACCAACCTAGTTATAGGTCTTGATTTGGGTCACCATAGTGAGGGGGCCTTATCGAGGCCACACTAGTGAGGTTATCTTAATGAAGTTACATAGGTGAATTTTTTTACTCTATCATATTCTCACCATGTTTTATTCACACCATGGATTCTCCTTGTTCGAGGTATCCCTATCTATTTCCTTGATTTAATGTTATGAAAAAATTGTAAAAATCTACAAATAGATTTTAAATTGGATAACTCATGAATTATGAAGTTATCACACATATCAAGGAAATGGTCACAAATGCTGAATAAAACATATTGAAAATGATCTCCCCACACCATTGAGATTTAGTGAGTCTTCCCAAACAGACTTTTCACAAATAAACATTTTCAAAAATAATTTCCCTTATATGGGTTATGAATTTAAATTGGTAGCCCAATTCCTGAAGGATATCTTTTATATATTTAGATTTCTCAACTCAGTAAACCACTATAGTGAATATTTCCTTTAATGGGATATCATCCATTAACCCAAAATTGAAATTTCATATCATCTGGACCATGATTTAGTGTTAATGAAATGTGAGTTGAAGACTTATTTGATTAATAGATATTCATATGTGAATATTTAGGGAATGTATGGAGTCTTTAATGGGACATTCATCTTGAGGGGAATTTCTCTAAGGAATGGGCTTGGCCTTATTGGGTGAATTAATGTTTTATCACATAGGAGGATCATCTCCATGTTTTTAGACATTACAAGTCTATTTGTTCTTCACATTTCCGTATAAACCATAATATAAATCTTCTACATGAGCTATTCATCTAGAGATACTCTGAGACAAACACATTTCATTTTCAACATGTGGAAGTTGGTGCTTGTCTATGAGTTGTTCATGAAATTGGGGGATTCCCCTTCCTAGGGGATATGTATGATTAATTCATTCCTCCTCAGAGAGATTTTAAATACATCAAGAATACTCATGTATAAATTATGGATTTACTATCCTTGGTTGAAAGTGAGTTCAAGAAATAAATTCATCCATATCCAAAAATTACCTTAAATACATAGTTAAAAAATTTCATACTCTCTCACAGATCAAGGCCCGAAGATAAATGGCCATGGACATGAAATTACCATAAAGCTAGTGATTAATAAAGTACTTATTATTCCATCCTCAATGATATTAGATATATAAATTGGGGCTATCAAATCAGTCCAGATTTGATCCCATATCTCCAATTGGAGGACTAATAGTTATGCTTCTTAAAAGACAGTAATAATCTAACCAAGATTCTAGTACTGGAGTAAGGAGAAAAAATTCTGTAATAGAATCTCAATTAAAATCATGGATTTTGGTGATTCTTGTTATTTAAACTTTTGGGAGTCTAGATCATGAATTGGTTCATGTTTAGCCTGGTTAATCTCTTCACAAAACCTATAAATCAATATATGTTTTTCATTGGAGGATAGTCATACATATTCAAGGTTATTCCACGAGATACACAACCATGGATCCTAAAATTTATCATAAAAAAATTACTATAAATTATAGGTTTTCAAACCATAATAATGAATTTAAATGCTCTAAATCAGTTCTTAGGATACTATTCCTTTTTCTCTTTCACTTATTATAAGACTCCCATCATTACTTTAGTGGTTCCCATCAATGACTCATTCATCATCTGATCAAACCAGTTTACACTATAGTATGGGGTTATCACTGAGAGGCTTGATATTGTCCTAATTTTCAAAATCTATATGTAATCTAGGTTTGAGAATTGGTTTTGGTGCATTTAGGAGATGAAAGAAATTTCCTAATTACTCTTCCACTATTTAGAGCCACAAATAGACTATCCTTGAAGTATCCTCAAGTGTAGATTGAAAAATATAGTACAAATTATTTAAGGGAATCAAATCCATGAATTTGTGGACCCACATTTCCAATTATATGGGAAACCCAAGAGTAAACATCATAGGATATTGATATCATTTATCTAGTTTCTTTAGATAATGAAGAAAATTTCATTACTCTTGGTCATGAACTTGTAATTTCTAATATCTAGGATCGAGATGTGACATAACATGTCCACAGATACACATCAATAATTGGATAAATAATAGTGGTGTATGCTGAGGTACTATAGGTCATGTATCTCATGATGGGGAAGCCCCAAATCTTATTCTGATCACTTCTTTATTGGTGAGATGGGGAAAATTAATGCATGACTACATTCCAAAATATATTATTGTGCTTGAAGATGAGTTTGTTTCTAATGTTAAGGATAATACCATTAATCAATATTCTCATGAATAAGTATAGAAAATATTTTATTCCTCAACCACTCATACCCATTTTACCAAAATAAATAACATAGATGGTCATCTACATCAACTGTTAATTAGTTTCAGAATTTTTTATTTTGATTATAGAGTGTTATATTTGATCACCCATTAGATGATGATAACCTATAAGAAATTAGATAATTAAGATAAATATATTCAAAAATTCATAAATGTGAATCTCCAAGAATAACTTATAGAGATAATTAAATAAGAGGTGACTCAACAGACCATGGGGGAATCCGAACTCTATAAAAAATGTGTCTTCCTTGTGTGTCGAGTTATTCTAATATGAGGCCCTAATAATAAATATAATATCCCCAATATCATAAGAAAAAAATAATGTTTTGGTAACTGAGAGGACTATTTTGGGATATATCTAACACTGAGAGGGGGGGTGAATTGTTGTTGGGGACATTTTAAACCAATTCCAACTTTTATCCTTGTACCTCTTGACCTATTAGGATCTAGATTATCTTATTCTCTTTTCCCTGTCTCATGCAATAATAGAAACTAGTAAAAATATGCAGACAATACTTTTACAAGCTTCGCCACTCAATAAGAGTATCTACATCCTTTCCATGCATAGATATGACCAGTGCATGTATTCTCCACTATGATGTGATAAGTTATTACAGTGGAGTGGCTAGGAAAATAATCCACTAGCCAATGTGATTCCCTACACTTTGGAGGGGGTGGGAAACTGTCCTCTTCCCTGGACTGGTGATAGCTTAGTCCAACTGGAAGCCTCTAACTGGTTCATTATAATGCATTTAAAAAGAGTCTTCTTCCTTCTTAAAAAGGTAGGTTCTACTATGGGTCTTCTTTAGTGCTCTTCACTTGATTACTAGCAAAGCAGTAGGGAAACAATTATTACTTCTTTCCTTCTATTCTTTTTTAGTGCAACACTAACTACGCTATAATTATTCCTTCTTCTTCTTAATGAAACAACCAAGTGCACTAAAAACTCTTCTCTCTTCTTTTCTAGAATCCCATATATCAATGTGATTATTCAGGTAGTGAAGATCGGTTCACTTGGCATCATCTAAATCAAACTACCCTGAATAATTGTCAGTATTTAGTTGGGCATACTCTGTTCTTCTTCTTTTTCTCTTCTTTCTCTTTGACATAGTATAATAAGGAATAACATTGTATTATCTTAATCTCTTTCTTAAATTCTCAATACCAATACATGAGTGTATTGGTATACTTCTTTCTTCCTTTGTGTAGATATGATTTTAGTTTCACATATATCTCCTCGTCACACAAACACTAAGACCCCTACAAATAGTGTATATAAATCCTTCAACCAGAGAGTGTTCACCTACATGGAATTACATAGATCCAATGGTCTTCTTCTTCATGCATAGGGTGCGTGATTATTCTTCATAGAACCAGGGATGATTTTTGGATCTATCTTCATGAAGCACTACATGAGTGAGTATTCACCGGTTGTGTACTCACGTGATCTCCTTCACAAAACACCATGAGGGATTGAGAAAACCAATCGCTTGTTTGTTCTTTATTCTTCTCACAGAGAGTGTGGTTATCCTTATTCACATGAAAATTCAAGAGTGCATAGCACTTGTTAAGTGCTTGTGGTACCTTCAAAATATTCACACACCCTTCTAGGTGACTTGCACGTAAAATTCAAACCTTGTGTGTAAAAACACATTTTGGAGGGAAATAAATCTTTTCGCGCAACACTGGATTTTTGTACATCACTTCACATTTCCGTGCAACACTCTCTCTTTCGTGCAGCATTGGCTTTTTCACAGAACACTCTCTTTTTCACGCAGTACTTTCTTTTTCTCACAATGCTTTATTTTTCGCGCACCACTTCTTCTTTTCGCGCGCTACACAATAATTAAATTTTTTCCACATGTCATCACTCGGGATTTTTCTACGTGTCAAGACTTAAAAAATGAGAGGGGTTCACCTCATATTTAAAGGCATTTTGGACCCTACCCATAAAACCCCTTCCTGCGCGTAAAACTCCATCCCGCGTATAAAACTATCTTTCGCTTCTTTATATTACGTGCACCTTCCATTATTTCCACGTACCACCTAGATTTTTCATGTACCTCATGAATTTACCATTTTTCATCATTCTAAACATGAAGGCACTCTTGCATGCAAAACATCAAAACCACATTTTGCGCATAACAAATTTTTATGCACACAGGTCTGATGTACCACACACATTGCGTGAACATCTCCAATTTTTCAGGCACCTATTTCATTTTTCATTTTTCGACATTCTAAATACAAAGCACCAATTGCACAAAAAATTCAAAACCATGATTCATATTGCGTGCAAAACCAATCTTTCACGCAACCTCTTTTTCATGCACTCGACCCAATTTTTCGCGCACTCCATGTCTTTGCCAATTTTCAAGCATCTGATCTTGAAACACCTATTGTACAAAAAACTTCATTCCTCTATTTCATGCCCCGCGCTAATATTTCGCACAACCTTTATTTTTCGCACACACTGCTAATATTTCATGCACCGATTTATTTTTCACACATCTCGCTAATATTCAACACACTTCTTTAATTTTCACGCAGTGATTTATTTTTCATGCGCCCCGCTAATATTTCTCACAAACCCCTTTTCCAAAAACAACTCTCTTCATTTTCCAATTTTCAGGCACTAAAATTTGGGAAAAACTGGAAAACGATACCACCTTAAACTGTTCTTTTGTGCCACCTCCAGATTGTTCGTTCCTTTGTCATTTCTCTCTTCACTGCTTCTCATAAGAATTCATCATCTTTCATCACGAACTCTACTATCGTGATATATATCCTTTGATAGAACAGATATAGCATTGTCATAATTACAATGGAAAGTACTGAAACTTCCCTATCTTTCAACATCATCATTCCTTCCAATCAAAACTATATATGACTGGAATCATCATTCCCCCCTTCCTTCATAAGGCTTGCATCACAAGTTATCATAACTTATAATATTTGTAAAATACATATCAGTAAATCATCGTCTGATTTTTCAACATTCTTCATTGTTGTAGACAATGTATCACGTTTGATACATGTTCGTTGAACTAAGGATCAGCTCAACAAATGTCTGAATTTACTTCATAGATAATTGACCAAGTATGAAATTCAATGATATGATTTCATAACAATTTTCCATGAATTCTCACTTTAGATGATCTCCATTAACATTGGATTCCTTCATCATTTTGGCCAATATTGAGAACTGTTGAAAAAAAAATGCAATCTTCATGACTAGGAGAAGGATATATTATATATATGATCATGTTTTAAGGATGTGTTCTTTGGATCAACCTTAAGTCGTATAGTGAACAGTCTATAAAAAATTGATTGATACTTCTCACCAAGAATAATCAAACCAATAACATCATTCAATTTAGTTTGTAACTTTTATATTTTCATTGGATTCACATTTATTCCCCAAAAGAGAGAAATCAATTTACAGACACTCCACTCATTTTTATTTTGATGAAATAATTGAAATTTTAGTTTATTCACAGTCATCCATCTCTTATCACAACATGAGATTATTTGAAAAGTAATATCAGCACATTGGGAATCATTATACCACTAAAATATATATCATGAAATAATTTATAATTCTTGAATGATTGAGTCAAAATGATATTCTCTGGGAGATTTCTCATAGATGGGTATAGGTACAATCTTCTGTGACCACAACATTTTTGTTCATACATTTGGATCGATGATATCATATTATAGTTTTTAATGATTTTAAGAAAGAATCTAAACCGATAATTAAATAATGGATTTATTCAAACACTTTTATCAAGACTAAGTCCCTATTGAGCATATATTGACTATTATTGGGTTTATATGGTGGGCCCCATAAGTGTAGCATCTTTTTTCCATTTCCCTAAATTTGGACATAGTCTAATATAATGGATACATAGTGAGAACGAAATGGATTTTTATTAGGTTTTCCTTTGTAGGTTTTTGAACAAGAAATTTTCATGCCATTTCAATTTAATGTGTTTGATTTTTCCATGTCCAAGAAAAGTTTCTGTCTAGTGAGAAGAGACTTGAATTATTTTAATAATTTTATTTTCAATTTTTTATTATAATTATTTATAGAACTCTTTACTTAGGTAGTTTTGGGTTATTCAATTCAGACCAATTGTTGCATCAATTTTTGGTTTTATAGATTTGACCAATGGTTGTTGTAGTTTAAGGACATATAACATTAACAATTGTTTTATTTTAGAAATAGGTGTGATAAAAAACTATGATAGTGTTAATGATGATGAATATAATTTAATAATTGTATTCTAGAATGTGTAAAATACACCCCAGAAATGCCTATGCCAATTGGAAATAGAGACTGGTGAGAGTATAATAACCATTTGTAATGTCAGAAAACTATTTCCAAGCTCATTCAATAGAGACTTGTGTGAGGGTGATATTTTTCATGATACTCATTATACTGATAAAATTGGGGTTTAGGTGGATAATTTTGTAAGTATAATAACGATTAGTAATGGTGGAAAACTAATTCCATGCTTGTTCAATGGAAACTGGTAAGAGTAGGTTGGCTATTGCCACACCGAGTCATCATTGTTATAAAAGTTTCTAGGGAAAAAGGACCTAAGAGGACTTATTGACTAAATTTTATGGGATTCAAAATCGGTATATAAAATAAATGAATTAATTGGTGATGAATTATGAATTAGAGGAAAAAAGTGAGTTCTTACAGGATGATAATATTTAAGAAGAATTCATACGCCTTAAATATAGTATCACTATATATGGAACATGTATTCATGGTTTCAATCTGCCATTTGGAACCAATAACATGAAAGTATGCACACAGTTTAAGGTCATTATTCTTGGACCAATGATATTGGGATAATGACCCAAATTATGCATTACCAGCAAAAACTTCTCCAACTCCTTCTTGAACAAGAAGAGAGACATTATAAATCACAGATTATGGCTCTCAAATATGGAATGGTGATATGGGATAGGTACATATTGAATAAAAATGGAAAATTTTTGAAAAAATAATATCATTATGATGTCTTCAAGGAATATGGGGAAAAAGGATTTTCTCCTCAGATCACATGTTCGTCTAGTTAATAGTCTATGTCAAGGGGTTTATAATCATAGCCATGTTAGGGCTTAAGTATGAATATCTGAAATAGAGGTTTCACTTGGATTTTGATTCTCTTGTCTTTAATAGATAAAGAAATTTTTATACGATTCAAATTTCTCAAGACACAAAGTATGGTTTATGAAAATAAAATTCATATGACGTACTATGGAATCATCTATCTGTGATCTTTCATTTATTGGGTGATTATGATCTTATTAAGAGGTAGACACTAAACTATATATGGCTACCATAAGGGTTACCCTGCATAATTATATATTATTGGAAGATAAATGGGGTATATATTTGTTATTCACAATTAGGCCTAGGATACGGGATCCTGGTGTTACTATGTATCTTATATAAATGATAATCAATATATACATATTTATATATATGTAACTCTCTTAATAGATTTAAATCGTATGTTGGGATGGGTAATTTTTTTAGATTTTATGGGTGATCCTAGGATATTGGGTCTTGTAATCACTATGTATCGCATCGTATTGAAAATAAAGACACATGTAGTTCCTAGAATGAAAAACACCCCTTTATTGATCTAAATCTTTTATAAGGTAAAGGGATTTTTTTTAGAATGGGTCCATAAGTGGGAGAACCCACATTGGAATATCTAACATAGATCCAATTCCTATGAAATATAGGTGGTATTTTTTTAGTTTGGTTGACAAGAACTAATGGCCTAATTATTTCCCTCAGGTCTACTAAAAATAATTTAATTTTTTTTCTAAACAACACTAACTTCAAAGGCATAATAAAGTGGATGCACAGAGTCGAGCCCATAGAGAACGGGGAACATGACACAGAAATTATTAACAAAAGTTCATAGCTCTAATTTTAGTTTGATTTTATTAAAATAAGTAACTGACAAAAAAATATATATAAATAATGACAAGAAAAGATTAGGGTAAATTTCAATCGATAGAAAAAATATAATACTAAGTCTAACATGGCATGGTTCTATGGATTATGTTGTGAAGTAGTGAAAACTTCTCCAATTTGTTTTGTTCAAAGCAATTGGATCTACTTATGCTGCAAATATCCTATGGCCATGGTATAGCTAACAACATAGGTTCATTACACTTAGATTCTATGTAGAAAGTGTCACAGGCTAATAGTCAAAGTCCTGGTCAACTCTAATTAGGTTAGTTTCATTCTGTTTCACTTCTTATGGTCAACGTTGTGAATAATAATGCAATAAAAATTTATTATTAACCTAATCACTATCCATTAGGTTTTCCAGGGTTCAATCTGCAGATTCATTAGGCTTATAAACACCCCTACTATTGACCCCTAACCCTAAGATGATTATACATAGGTGAAAAAAATCAATTAAAGATATA
Organism: Viscum album; assembly: GCA_963277665.1. Lineage (NCBI taxonomy): Eukaryota > Viridiplantae > Streptophyta > Magnoliopsida > Santalales > Viscaceae > Viscum > Viscum album. Next base: position 115,967,655 of record OY728154.1, read on the forward strand.
CAAATTGAATAAATTCTTGACATAATTATTATATGATTTCAAATAAGGTTACCCAAAATTGGAATAATAAAAAATAGAATAAAAACTAAAATGAACAAAGAAATAATGATTATATCAGCAATTGATGAATGAAAGAAAATGTAAATGAATAAATAAAAGAGATTAGAATAAAACATATGATAAAACCGAGATTACGTCAATGATTAAAAAAGGAAAAATAGAAATATAAACCTATATATGATGAATGGTGGGTCGGAACCCTATCAAAGCCTCCCGATAGTCGCGCCTCATGCTTTAAATTGAATGAACAGATATCTTGGTTGGTCTCTTTATTTATAATCCTTAATAAAATCAATAGTCTTCTAGGGGACAATTTTAGCCTTTAATGGATGTTTGGGGTACAAAGTAATTAACTAATGTGAAAGATTCAATAAAAATCATAGATTTTAGTCTTTATAACACTTACACAACAAGTGAGGTGTACACAACCTGTATTCTTTGGGCCTTGAATCCTTTACAGCTTACACAACATCATGAAAAGTTCTCTAAAAAACTAACAATTTCCATGGTTTGACACATATGTGTCATGTTGTAAAACATGTGAATATCACTTCAGGAGTTTCTTATTCTATTCAAAACCTATAAACGACTAACGATTTGTATATTTAGATGACGTGTATGAATTGTTCAATGTGTGAAGTCTTTTTATAGTTTCATAACCTTTGTTTTACCATGGTTATTTAATTTTGAGAATCTAAAAACTCATGTGATCATCCAATCACCATGGAAAATCTTCATTCAATAGATTCCTTAGTCTCTTTGGCTTCAATATTCAATCTCATATTCAGCATATTTTTATTGTAGCACTACACTGCTTCCCAAATAAGTGTGAAGTGCCTTTATATTACTCAATGGCCTCATTTACCTTCGTATTTCTCTTAAAACAAGTATTACATAATAATAGAAAAAAATTCTATATAATTTAATCATATCTTATTAAATAAGTTATTACTCACTTTAAACATATAAATCCAATAAAAATATATTAATAAGATAGAGAAATAATTGTACTTCATTAAGGGATCCAGGAATTACAATGTTTACTATAATAATAATAATAATAAAACTACACATGGTTCTTTAAAATAATTCAACTGCATTGATATGATTCACATAGAGTGGTTGCATGTTATCAATTTTGTGGTTGGGCCCAGGATAGGGAATTCAGGAGTCAATACGAATCCTCTATTTATAGGAATCAGTCTACACATAGTTATTTCAAGTAAGTCCTTAATATAGATATGGGATATATATAGGGGCATAACATTATTATAGATCATATTCTTGGAATAGGGGAAATTAATGTTTGGATGCACAAGTTGATTAGGAGACAAACACTTAAACATGGATTTAGCTCTCATGTAGGTGAGAAAGGTTCCATAACAAATGGGTCACACATAGTAGTTTAGAGTCATGCGGGATAGACTCTCACCACATATTTCAATGTCATGTGGTAGGTAAAATAACCATATAGTTTAATGTCACATGATAAGGAATTTGATTTAATATTTAACATCATTTGACTAGGACAATGTCTCGGTAGATTACTATCGTGTTGTGGGCGTGATAAATATACAATATAAAATCATATGGTATGGACATTGTTTTATATTTTAATGTCATTCAACTAGGAAACATTTACATAGTTTAATGTCATGTTATATGGAAGTGGGTTCTATATGGTTGAGTGTCTTTCCACCAGGACAATAGGTTTGACTTATGAAAATTATTTCTTGAGGAACTTTGTGTTGGTGATCGGTATAATATGGTTGTCATCCATTATGACCAAATAATTGGTGCCATTATGGTATAAAATGTGTTTAATGTAAGTCACATCAACTTTGGTTTATTTTTTGGATGTTTTTTCGGGGTATCATTTGATTTCTAAGAACCAATATCGATTCCCCATGGAATAATGAATGGAAGTGAACTTTATTGTTAAAGGTTCACACAACTTGGTTTTGATGGACTTCCATGTTGTACAGGGTACACAAACTTCTCTCATCAACCTACTCCAACTCATACAACAACTTTTAAGATTTCTTGACTATAAAAAAATGTTCAAAAATGGAAATACAGAGTGTTGGTAATTGGAAGTAAATGGATAGAACTAATTTTTATCCATATACAACAAATGCAGGGTTGCTTATGTGGTAGTGTGGGATATTATGAAATATACCCATGAAGCATATAGAAGTTTACTAGGATAATCATTCTTATATTTTTCCATAGTATTCTAGAGTATAGTTGGTATGGTTTTATTGAAAGACCATATGTTTCCTTTTACTACTTCATGGTTATGTAATGAGATGTTAGACTATATTCCATTTTTAGATAACATTTTTAATTCTTAAGAGTGTACGTTGGAACCATTATCAATTAGTATTATATGAGAGGCACCAAATCTGGTAAAAAAATTTCCTTTACAAAACTAAAGATATCAATTTTCTTAACTACCTAGAAAATTATAGCCTCAGTACACCTGGAAAACAAGTCAGTTAAAGTAAGGATGTTCTTGAACTACTTGGTTGTTTCTGTCATGACCCGTCCCTCGGGGCCTGTGTTGTGACTACCCCAAGCCCACCTTCCATAGCCCAGGGGTTTCCGACAAGCACAAAAAGGCGTATTCCCTAAAACAGGGAAGGTGTTGTCTTTTTAACCTGTAAACACATGCAATCAAGCACACAACAGGATACGAACTCAAGTAAATTGAATTCTTAAACAGAGTGAGTGCAGTAAGTAAAAAGGGGCTGGAATACAATCACAACGGTAATGGTACAAGTACAACTGAAATACAATACAACTAAAGAAAAACAAAGGTATCTACTGGGTCGTCCTCTGAGGTTCCTACCAGAGGCGAAGGTACAGATCACATCCCTAGCACTCCACATCCACTCGTATGGTCCACCTTTGAGCCTCGTCTAGCCATGGTACCCTCATCCTCGATCAGTATTGTTCATCGTCTGCACCAACCACAAAAAGGTATAGGAATATCCCGTGCTTGGGTGAGTATAATGATACTCAGTAGGGACCCAAATACCCTCAAGGTCTCACAAAATCCACCAATGATAAACCACACAATATGGTATCAACTGACAACCCTACTTAGGTATATTACCATACATATACCTAAGTTATCATGTATACCCATCTCAATCATGAGGAAACACAGGGTCCAACACAAAATCCCAAAGCTCAAATATTCCACAAAGGAAGAAATACCACAAAGGTAAGTACCACATAGGTATGCCACACAGAAGAATACCACCAAGGTATTACCATGAAGTAAAGTCTCACATGGTATAGACTCAACTCACACCAGGTATAACTTAAGTACAGAAGTACAAATGATTAGTCAAAGGATAGATCATCTTATTCTGTTGAGAGGCTCTGCTGATGTCCCACACAAGATCGCTAGGTGCTGACCCACAAAGGATTGCTCGGTGCTGACCCACACAGGATCGCTCGGTGCTGACCCAGACAGGATCGCTCGGTGCTGACCCACAGAGGATCGCTAGGTGATTACCTGTAACACCCTGAGATTTTATGAAAAATATTCTTTTCATTAATGTCTTGTGTTGTACGCTACACCAAAAAGATCTTGCACAACACGCAACCTTGACTTGCCTTTCATTACACGCAATCACGACCTTCCTCGATAGCCTCTGTAGTACGCAATACCGAGTTTCACTAAACAACGATATGCTATTAAAATATTATTAAAACTAGTCATTATGAATAGTAATAACCACTTTTTGAAATTTTGTAAATTTTATTTTTTGGACTTCATTTTGGATTCGGAATATTGAAATTAGCTTAGGGTGAAATTTTGGTAATTTTCGGATAACTTTCATATTTTGATGAATAGTGAAAATTACTAAATTTTAATTAAAAACAAATTTTTCAATCGAAATAATTAATAGTGATAAATTATTAATTTGAGTGGTTTTAAAGTATATTTAGAATATATTTTTACAATTTAATAAAATTTTGGTCATTGGATGTAATTTCACATTTAAACCAGACATAAACAAGTGTCAATGTTTTGATAGTTATTATCTCTTAAGAACACACTATTTGTTTTAACGACGAGAATTAATTTTTAAATTAATTAATGCAACTGATATGTTGTGAATTTGGTAAAATAGACATCATTTTTGAGTTTATAATATCAAATATAGCTTAGGCCTAATTTTTAGTATTTTTCTGGAAACTTTCATTTTTTGATGAATAGTGAAACCACAAAGTGGTAGTTAAAAAACTGAATTTTTTCATAAAACTTAATTTTACCGCTTCTGTGAGTGGAATTTCAAAAATCTGAAAGAAACGGTTAATGTTAGTAAGTAAAATGTGGTTCAATGAGATGAAATTTTTTTTGGTGAATAGTAACTTTTTACTTTTATTTACCATGGTTAAAAGTAAATACGGTAATTAAGGTTAAAAATGATATTATTATTACCCAAACAATCTCCTAATTCTATTGGATAAGTGTAATTCGACCAAAAACAACCTTAGGAAAAAAATATGACCATTTAGGCCCACTTGGATTAAATTAGGACATTTATTATTAATTTATTTAAAGAAGGGTTAAAATAGTTAAAAACAAAGTTTAATAAGTATATCATTTTTAATATAGGGATATACATAAGATAAATTCGACTATAAATATTCATTATAAATCTAAAACGTTGTCATACATAATGGTATTTTATTTTTAATTTATAGACATTAAAAAATTTAATTTATTTATGACACAATGATGATGCAGTAATTATCTTATTAATGAAATATTGACATAATTGATGTTATAAATACCAAAATAAATGTAATTTGACACTTTTTATGAATTACACTAATTTTCTAGGTTAACATGACATGTTAATATTGATTTAATTAACTTTTTTCGAACTAATCATTCTGTTATGATTTTCACAAAAATCAATTAATAAATAGTGTCAAAATTGACATAAAATAGTTTTTAAAAAAAATATTATATTATTAATTTTTATTTTATTCCAAAAAATCTAAGGTTCGGCCAAATGACTTATATAAGGTTATATATATTAATAATAAACAACTTGGGGTTGGTTTGGCTGCTTATAGTAAGTTTATTAACCTTATAGTATAAGAACACAAGAAGACACGGTAAAAGTAAAATTATTTAACTTAATGTTAAATCTAAATGATAAGTTAAAAATAGGAACCTAAACTTGTCTAAATTCTATTGGATTAGAGGATTGCGACCCATACCCACCTTAGTCTAGAAATAAATTAATTCGGAGCTATTAAAAACCAAATTTGACTTTATAATAAAATAATATTTTTAGTTATTCCAAAGGTGCCCCTCTCCTCCATTATAAAAGGACACCTCCTCCCCTTCTTCCTCACACCACTTTGAGCCTTCAAGCTCGGCCAAACCCTGCCGATTTATCCTCTACACTTCCCTAGAATCATCATAGATGTTCTGGTCTTCTTCAATGACCTATTTTAGTGCCCTAAAAGGAGGTCTCAAAGAAGCACTTCAAAGAATAGGTAATGTCCGTTACCGATTCTTTCATCTTTATTTCTTCTTCCACTTCTTCTTCTTTAGTTGTTTCATTATGAAGTAATAACATCAGTATCACTCATATACTGATATGTTATTATAATTATGAAACAACCCTATTTCACCATCTATCCATCCTACGGAAAACGAAATCACCGCGCGTGCGTACGTACGGAATACCGTCTCCACGCCCTGGTGTAATCTATTTTCCACCACCACCTTACTTGGATGGGTATAATGGTGTATATAATAACTATATATGATTATTGTAAAGTGATATTGATTCTGAAATATTATACATACACTCTAATACAATTCCACGATCATGAGAACGATATCATCGCTCGTGCGTACATACGGACTACCGTGTCCACGACGCGATGAGATTCATTCTCCACGTTAACCATTCATGAATGATTATAAAGTATATATAATAAGTAATCATGAAATATATGACATAATAATGATACTGTATTTATGTGTATATATATGTATGTCATCTTCTTAATTCCATTCAACTCAATAAGGAAACGAAAACAGCGTTCATGCGTACGTACGGCCTACCGTCTCCATGAACGGTGTATTTCTTTCCATTTAATGATCTATTATATATATGTATATTCTGAATATATATTATATTTAAATCATGTTTTATATTCTGTAATTAAGTAATCATGATCTAAGTAATCATATAAATAATTACAAGTCAAAACACGGACCTAAAATGAAACGATTTTACCCAAAACAATCTTTAACATGGAATTTACAAAAGAACGGGTAATATAAAGTCATAAGTGAACCATATATGATATCATAATAATGAGAATGATTCTGGAATAAGTCAATGACATTATGTAAATCATTATACAGGGGGTTCGGAAACTTATGAAGCAAATCGGACCTAAGGTAAGGGAAATATCACAATCTCATTTTTATCCGAGATTGTTTATACATTGGCATTTACTAGGGTGTATTTTATCATCCGCATCCATGTTTCCTCAATATGTAATATTATTTCCATCCACCTACAATTGTTAAAATCCAATTGTACCCTTTGGCTAGTTTTTAGTAAAGGATATGAAAGGAATCTTTTGTCGTTTTTCGTACGAGGTACTTTTTGACTTTTCCGACAAAAGTACGAAGAATGTTTTTTTAACTTATACGACATGAATGGATTTTTAAAACATTATTTCCAAGAAGCTTCCTTTAAATGTTTTCAAGTTTATTTTTAATCAACTTCTTTTAGTTTAAAATTGTATGACATGTTAAGAAAGGAAAATGTTTTTGAAGTAGAAATGATATTTTCCTCAAGAATGGAGTTCAAGTGTTTTATCAAAATTATTTTCCATCTAAGATAATATAGGGTTCTGATTCTATCCCTAAAGTTACATTGATTTTATTATGTTGTGATGGAATTATTTTTATGAATTCATTTATCTTATATGAATTGTTTTATGATGTCACGATGTTTAAGAATTCCATTTTTATTACATGGGTTATGCAATGATGTATGATTTATGATTTTTGTGGCACACATAAGAGTGGTTTCATTATGAGATGGGTGGGACCTATATCTCCCTCCAATGAATTGGGTAAAGATTTTATATCTCATTAGATAGACATGGCTGGAATGGTAGGTTATACCGGTTCAGTGAAGCAGGACTGAAACGATGAGTGAACTCGGTTCAGAAAGGGACTTTGTCCACTAAGACAGTCTTGCCAATGAGTCTTGACTAATAAGAAATGATCATCTATGATTATGTGTGTATGCCACAAAGTTTCATGTTTTAAGTTATGATTATTGGGATTAAATTTCACTACTATGATTTATCCCATGTTATGAAATTATGATCACTTTTGCAGGTTAGGATTTCCAAAAGACATGTTCTTATGAATATGACGTGATTGGTATTTCTTTTGTTTACCCTTACTGAGCATTTGAGCTCATCCTTTTATGTTTTGTTTTCCCCAGGACATAAACAAAGGATTTAGGTTAAAAAAAAAGAAGATCTTTATGGGAGATGTTGAAGATCTTTCACCACGATTAGAAGATTATATTCCAAGTTTCCAAAGACACTAAACTATTACGGTCCTTGTGTGTGTGTTTTTGTTATGTACTATGTATTCCACAAAAGTAATGTAATGTCCATGTACCTCAAAGCTTCGGGTCTCTACAGTTGGTATCAGATAAAAAGTTTCGTCAACCTTTGGAAACTAGGATGCGAAAACGTTAGTGAGATCCCTAGAGATATTTCTAAGGTATATCTAGGGATGTCCCTAAGGATAAGTATACGTATAGGATATAGTCCTAAAACTATGGTAATCATATTAGATTAAACCAAAGATGTTAGATATTGAAGTTAATCCCCCTTTATTATGATTTTTGCCTCTCACACTACTCTTTTTGGGTTTTAGAAAATGGCTGGAAACAAGATGATTCACGATAATGGAGGATATGAAGGACAATGGAATGATATTATTCATGGGCAACCAAATGAAATGGGATTTGGAAGTCCAAAAATCATTATTATGCCGAATTAGTAATCTCATAATATGATCAATAAATTAAAATTTGGTAAGTTTCCTGACTCGGCTAATAAGAGAAAGATGGAGTTTCATGATGATCATAGAGGAAATAAAGTTCAATTTCCCCTATGTAAATCTTGTGGGAAGAGGCATCAAGGAGAATGTTTCAAAGGAACTGGAAGATGCTTTGGGTGTGGAAAAGAAGAACACAAAGCCAGTAAGTGCAAAGGAAAAGGTTCATTTAACACCAGGGATAAGGATAATGGTATTGCTACAACATCAACAATGGTTAAATGTTTTAAATGTGGAATGTACGAGCATTATGAAAACCAATGCCCTAAGGGAAAGTCTCATGAAGAGAATCAGTATGATCGTATGGGTAGTATTTATGTGGATGATAATGAAGAGACAACAAATGATATGTGAGATGAAAGAATTGTTGAAGCTCGGTCAATGGTTTAAGAATGTAGTGGAATGATTACATGTTTATCATGTGTAATGTTGTATAAGTAATCTCATGGTACTAAAGAATAAAGAGACATCTAAGGATTGTTACACAGTTGACTTTCCTTGAGTTTTGAAAGTGTATGATTAATGTTACCAGTATCCATGAATGGTTATTCAGATATTTTCGGAATGTAGATGATATGCGCATAATGAAGGGATAAAGAGAAAATTAAATGTTTGATAGTATTGATGAGCTCATGACTGCTTTAAGGAGAAGGTTATATCATGGATTGAGTATATAGAATTTTTGGATTTGGGTATGTGGAAAGAGTTAACTTTTGACATGCTTGGTTGACGACATTTCAAGTAATCGTTTTCTTTATACTATGAGCTTAGACCGAAGTATTTTAGATAATCCTAAAGATTGGAATAGATTATGTTAACCATAAGTTAGTATTGTTTAAGGATATAACTTTTTTGATATTATTTATGTGATGTTATAGTAATGTAGTTTTAGAAAAAGGACAACCTGCAGGACGGATGACAGCCTGTCGCGTCGGACAAGGTTGTGGGAATCGAACCCACAACCGAAGTGCGACGGGCCTTTATCGCCTACCACTGGCCTACAGGAAGTCCATGGTTAGTAGAAACTAGTTTTATTTTATTAAGCGGTATGATATATGAAGTATAAGTTCATTTTTGGAACCATATATGATTAATCTAACCATAAGATGGACTTATAACTTTTGCTATCCTTTTTTTTTTGAAAGAGATGGAATGACCCATCATTCTATCACATGATCTGCTAACACATCACGAATAACAAATTCAACTTCATTTCTTTAAGGGATGAAGTGGAAATTGTTCAATTCACGAACAACAGTGAGATTGTACCAAAATCATGCAAGTATTTCTTTTAATTCATCAACTTTAGGGAAATGATCTTGAAAACCAAAAATGTTGTCCTAGTTCCCTTATATCCGATGAATCAGATGGTACCTTAGATCATCACAAATCAATAGCTTTGTGATTGTTGGCTTTTTCATAGCCATGTTCTCTACCACTCTCCATCAGAACTTGATGGTTAGATTTTTCTTCCATATCCATATTTTCACCTATGTTCTCCTACATGGAAACCCAGTGATGAGTTAATTTGGGTAACCGTTACATTTCATACTTTAGTTTTTAAAGCCATGTTTTGGTATTCCTTTTTACGATGTGGGTTTCTATCAAAAAAACTTTTGAATAGTAAACCATTTATAACCCCGACGAATTTCAAGGGCGAAATTCATTTTAAGGGGGGTAGAATGTAACACCCCGAGATTTTATGAAAAATATTCTTTTCATTAATGTCTTGTGTTATACGCTACACCAAAAGGATCTTGAACAACACACATCCTTGACTTGCCTTTCATTACACGCAATCGCGACCTTCCTCGATAGCGTGTGTAGTACGCAATACCGAGTTTCACTAAACAACGATATGCTATTAATATATTATAAAAACTAGTCATTATGAATAGTAATAACCACTTTTTGAAATTTTGTAAATTTTATTTTTTGGAATTCATTTTTGGATTCGGAATATCGAAATTAGCTTAGGGTGAAATTTTGGTAATTTTCGAATAACTTTCATATTTTGATGAATAGTGAAAATTACTAAATTTTAATTAAAAACAACTTTTTCAATCGAAATAATTAATAGTGATAAATTATTAATTTGAGTGGTTTTAAAGTATATTTAGAATATATTTTTACAATTTAATACAATGTTGGTCATTGGATATAATTTCACATTTAAACAAGACATAAACAAGTGTCAATGTTTTGATAGTTATTATCTCTTAAGAACACACTATTTGTTTTGACGACGGGAATTAATTTTTAAATTAATTAATGAAACTGATATGTTGTGAATTTGGTAAAATAGACATCATTTTTCAGTTCATAATATCAAATATAGCTTAGGCCTAATTTTTTGTATTTTTCTGGAAACTTTCATTTTTTGATGAATAGTGAAACCACTAAGTGGTAGTTAAAAAACTGAATTTTTTCATAAAACTTAATTTTACCACTTCTGGGAGTGAAATTTTAAATATCTAAGAGACACGGTTGATGTTAGTAAGTAAAATGTGGTTCAATGAGATGAAAATAATTTTTGGTGAATAGTAACTTTTTACTTTTATTTACCATGGTTAAAAGTAAATACGGTAATTAAGGGTAAAAATGATATTATTTTTACCTAAACACATGTCCTAATTCTATTGGATAAGTGTAATTCGACCAAAAACAACCTTAGGAATAAATTATGACCATTTAGGCCCACTCGGATTAGATTAGGACATTTATTATTAATTTATTTAAAGAAGTGTTAAAATAGTTAAAATCAACGTTTAATAAGTATATCATTTTTAATATAGGGATATACATAAGATAAATTCGATTATAAATATTAATTAGAAATATAAAACGTTTTCCTATATAATGGTATTTTATTTGTAATTTTTAGACATTAAATAATTTAATTTATTTATGACACAATGATGATGCAGTAATTATCTTATTAATGAAATATTGACATAATTGATGTTATAAATACCAAAATAAATGTAATTTGAGACTTTTTATGAATTACACTAATTTTATAGGTTAATATGACATGTTAGTATTGATTTAATTAAATTTTTTCGAACTAATCATTCTGTTATGAATTTCACAAAAATCAATTAATAAATAGTGTCAAAATTGACATAAAATAGTTTTTAAAACAAATATTATATTATTAATTGTTATTTTATTTCTAAATATCTAAGGTTCGACCAAAGGACTTAGATGAGGTTATATATATTAATAATAAACAACTTGGGGTTCGTTTGGCTGCTTATAGTATGTTTATTAACCTTATAGTATATGAACACAAGAAGACACGGTAAAAGTAAAATTATTTAACTTAATGTTAAATCTAAATGATAAGGTTACAATAGGAACCTAAACTTGTCTAAATTCTATTGGATGAGAGTATTTAGACCCATAACCACCTTAGCTTATAAATAAATCAATTTGGAGCTATTAAAAACCTAATTTGACTTTATAATAAAATAATTCTTTTAGTTATTCCAAAGGTACCCCTCTCCTCCCTTACAAAAGGGCACCTACTCCCCCTCTTCCTCACACCACTTTGAGCCTTCAAACTCTTCCAAACCCTGCCAATTTCTCCTCTCCAATTCCCTAGAATCATCCTAGAGGTTCTGGTCTTCTTCAAAGACCTATTTTAGAGCCCTAAAAGGAGGTCTCAAAGAAGCACTTCAAAGAAGAGGTAATGTCCGTTACCGATTCTTTCATCTTTATTTCTTCTTCTACTTCTTCTTCTTTAGTTGTTTCAATATGAAGTAATAACATCAGTATCACTCATATACTGATATGTTATTATAAGTATGAAACAACCCTATTTCACCATCTATCCATCCTACGGAAAACGAAATCACTGCGCATGCGTACGTACAGAATACCATCTCCACGCCGTGGTGTAATCTATTTTCCACCACCACCTTACTTGGATGGGTATAATGGTGTACATAATAACTATATACGATTATTGTAAATTGATATTGATTCTGAAATAGTATAGATACAATCCAATACAATTCCACGATCATGAGAACGATATCATCGCTCGTGTGTACGTACGGACTACCCTATCCACGACGCGATGAGATTCATTCTCCACGTTAACCATTCATGAATGATTAAAAAGTATATATAATAAGTAATCATGAGCTTTATGACATAGTAATGATACTGGATTTATGTTTATATATATTTATGTCATCTGCTTAATTCCATTCAACTCAATAAGGAAACGAAAACAACATTCATGCGTACGTACGACCTACCGTCTCCATGAACGGTGTATTTCTTTCCATTTAATGATCTATTATATATATGTATATTATGAATATATATTATATTTAAATCATGTTTTATATTCTGGAATTAATTAATCATGATCTAAGTAATCATATGAATAATCACAAGTCAAAACACGGACGAAAAATGAAACGATTTTACCCAAAACAATCTTTAACATGGAATTTACAAAAGAACGGGTAATATAAAGTCATAAGTGAACCATATATGATATCATAATAATGAGTATGATTCTTCAATAAGTCAATGTCATTATGTAAATCATTATACAGGAGGTTCGGACACTTACGAAGCAAATCGGACCTAAGGTAAGGGAAATATCACAATCTCATTTTTATCCGAGATTGTTTATACTTTGGCATTTACTGGGTTTTATTTTATCATCCACATCCATGTTTCCTCAATATGTAATATTATTCCCATCCACCTAAAATTGTTTAAATTCAATTTTACCCTTTGGGGAGTTTTCAGTAAAGGATATGAAAGGAATCTTTTGTCGTTTTTCGTACGAGGTACTTTTTGACTTTTCCGACAAAAGTACGAAGAATGTTTTTTTTAACTTATATGGCATGAATGGATTTTTAAAACATTATTTCCAAGAAGCTTCCTTTAAAAGTTTTCAAGTTTATTTTTAATCAACTTCTTTTAGTTTAAAATTGTATGACATGTTAAGAAAGGAAAATGTTTTTGAAGTAGAAATGATATTTTCCTCAAGAATGGAGTTCAAGTGTTTTATCAAAATTATTTTCCATCTAAGATAATATAGGGTTTTTGATTATATCCCTAAAATTACATTGATTTGATTATGTTGTGATGGAATTATTTTTATGAATTCATTTATCTTATATGAATTGTTTTATGATGTCACGATGTTTAAGAATTCCATTTTTATTACATGGGTTATGAAATGATGTATGATTTTTGATTTTTGTGGTACACATAAGAATGGTTTCATTATGAGATGGGTGGGACCTATATCTCCCTCCAATGCATTGGGTAAAATTTTATATCTCATGAGATAGACATGGCTGGAACGGTAGGTTATACCGGTTCAGTGAAGCAGGACTGAAATGAGGAGTGAACTCGGTTCAGAAAGGGACTTTGTCCACTAAGATAGTCTTGGCAATGAGTCTTGACTAATAAGAAATGATCATCTATGATTATGTGTGTATGGCACAAAGTTTCATGTTTTAAGTTATGATTATTGGGATTACATTTCACTAATATGATTTATCCCATGTTATGAAATTATGATCTCTTTTTCAGCTTAGGATTTCTAAAAGACATGTTCTTATGAATATGACGGGATTGATATTTATTTTGTTTACCCTTACTGACCATTTGAGCTCACCCTTTTATGTTTTCTCTTCCCCATGACATAAAGAAAGGATTTAGGTTAAAAAAAGAAGATCTTTATGGGAGATGTTAAAGATCTTTCACCATGATTAGAAGATTATATTCCGAGTTTCCAAAGACACTAAACTATTACGGTCCTTGTGTGTGTGTTTTTGTTATGTACAAAGTATTCTGCAAAAGTAATGTAATGTCCATGTACGTCAAAGCTTCGGGTCTCTACATGACCCACACAGGATCCCTAGGTGATGAACCACATAGGATCGCTAGGTGCTAACCCACCCAGGATCACTAGGTGCTGACCCACATAGTATATATCATTGCTGACCCACACAAGATCGCTCGGAGCTGACCCACACAGTATCACTCTTCGTTATTCACATCATAGTCAGCTACAAGGTTCCCGCACTATGCTCACTTTTCTCCGAGAGGGTCTACTCCATGTGCCACTAGTTGATACACAAACTTCCATGAAGTCTCACAAATAACTATCCTCAAAGGACCTCCACTTCACAGGGTTATCAACGCAATAGACGGGGACTCAATCAGACACTCGGTCTGTGAGTTATTAGCCTTTTAGTCTCAAGGGCCCTGTTGGATTCGTGTTCGATCCAACCCGGCTATACTCCAACTTTATCAAAATCTCCAATGGGGTGTACTCAAAGGGTCTGTCTCACTCCAAGGTTTATAGGGTCATTGACGATTTGTCAAATGGATGCATGGTGCCAAGGTTTTGGCCGACAGAGCGAAAAGCCCGTAGTTGGTCCGAGTCCAGTCCGACCCAACCCAGGCCGACCTGACCCGGTTTGGGTCGACCTGGCCCACTGGGTCTAGCCTGGCCCGTGGGGTCTGGCCTGGCCCACCGGGTCCGGATCGGCCGGCGATTGGGGGCGCGGGGGCCAAGAAGTGGCAAGAGGCTGCGAGGGTGGCACATAGGCCACGAGGGCGGCGAGGCCACGGGATGGCAAGGCCATGGGGGCTGTGAGGCATTGAGGACCTGAGGGCTATGAGGAAGAAAGGCCATGGAGGCTATGTGGCCATGAGACGGTGGAGGTCTGCGAGGTCCATGGGGCGTTGCAAATGGCGGCGGGGCGGCGAGGCCGTGGGGCACCACGGAGGGCCGTGGGGCACCGCGGAGGGCCATGCAGTGGTGAGGCCGCGGGGCGCCAAGGAGAGCCATGTGGTGGGAAGGCCACAGGGTGGCGTAGAGGGCCACAAGGTGGTGAAGCCATGGGGCCATGTGGAGTGGTGGCGCGTCGTGCCTTCACCGGTGGTCGGATTTATCAGTCACCCTCCATTTATCGCCTTCGTCGCGGTCGGACGTGGTGCCGAACGCAGTTCTCAAATTCCACCGGTGGCTAACTATGGCACCGGTCACCATCAATATCGTGAAGAACACACAAAAGAACCATAAGGTTCTTGGAGGGATCATACAATGTTTGTTTGTCCCATACACTCCGTGTTAGGGTGGTAGCAAGCAACTCAAGGGGAATGATTCAATGTGGAAGGAAAATTAACATTGGTCAATTTGAAACACAACACTACCTCATTTTTTGTTAACGTCAATGAGGAGGGAAGGGCGATCATAAATTGGAGATGTATCATGTTGGAGGATTCCCCAAGGAAGAAGGCGATGTCGTGCGGTGGTGTTCTTCGTTGGAGAAGAAGAATGTTTCCAAGGTTCTCTCCCAATTTCCCTTTGCCAAAAATTTCCCAATTCCACCAAAAAGAAAAGGTAGCCAATATGATATGTCTCCCCAATTTAATTTTTGGAAAAAATTAAATAGGTATCAAAATTACAATGAGGTTGGAATAATAAATTTTGGGGAAACCTAAAGGTCACCTCTCCCATTAAAGAGGGTGTTCAAGACGCTTCCCCACATTTAAGAGGGGAGTTTGTGGGGGGGGGGGTTAGTCTCGGGTGGTCCTCAACACCATAACCCATGTGGGAGGTTTTAGTTCAGGTGGTACCCACCTTTAAACCATCCACATGGGAGGTTTCAAATAAAATAAAAATGAAGTAAAAGTTTATTTTATTTTATTTCTATTTCCACGAAAAACCCAAATTCTATCTTTTACTGTCGACCTACTGCAGTCTAGGTGAAGGTCCCCTTAAAAGAATATCGGCTCTGTGAGTTCAACAGTTCCCTCTTATTTCAATTCTGAGCACCAGTTCAAAAGTTACAAAAACCGACTTGTACATTTACTGAACTTACCTGAAAAAATGTTCAAAAATTCATTCCTGGCACACTGGGCCACGGAATCATGCACCTTAAATCTTCTCAGACTCATAAAATTCCCATATATTTAAAAAAAAATTACATGGAATTTCAGGGCCTTTACATTCTCCCCACCTCAGGGATTTGCGTCCCCAAAAGCCACATCACAAAACAAAGAAAACAAGTGGGGGTATTGAGAATGTTTCTGAGCCTCCTGCTCCCATGTGCTCTCCTGAAGGTTCCCATGGTGCCAGCGAACGCGCACTAGATGTATCGACCACCCATGAAGGACCCTCTCCTGTTGATCCTCAATCTCTACTGGAACCTCTATAAATGTCGCCCCATCATCGATGTCCAGCTCTCCATGGTCGATGATGTGAGAAGAGCCGTGCATGTATCTCCTCGGCTTGGATACATGGAATATGTCATGCACCCGGTACAACTGAGGGGGAAGTGCTAAGTGGTAATCCACCTCACCAACTCTGATGAGGACCTTGAAGGGTCTGATGGACATTAGATATAACTTACACCCTCGGCCAAATCTGCACAAACCTCGTCGAGGTGAGACCCATAGAAATACATGATCACTATCCTCAAACTCCAAAGGTCTCCATCTCCTATCAGCATAAGACTTCTTCCTACTCTGTGCAATCATCATATGCTCCTAGATGTTCTCCTCTTTCTCTGTGGTAGCCCATACCATCTCTAGTCCCAATAGTGCTGACTCCCCTGGGTCAGTCCCACACAAAGGTGATATGCAAGGTCGCCCATAAAATGCCTCAAAAGGAGCCATCCTAATGGTGGAGTGATAGCTATTGTTTTATGAAAACTCCACTAAAGGTAAGTGATCCTCCCAGCTGCGACCAAAGTCAAGGACGCAAGCACGCAACATGTCCTCGAGGGTCAAGATGGTCCACTCAGTCTGTCCTTCCATCTGTGGATTGAAGGCGATGCTCAAATGAAGTTGCGTCCTGAAAGCCTCCAGCAACCCCTTCCATATCTAGTAAGTAAAACATGAATCATGATCGGGGACAATTGCCAAGGTTACTCCATGTAGCCACACAATCTCCAGCACATATAGCCGTCTCAAGCTCTCTACTGAATCCAGCTCTCTGATCAGTAGGAAGTGGGCCAACTTGGTGATTCAGTCAAAGATCACCCAAATCGAGTCATGTGACTTGGATGAATGTGTATTTCTTGTCACTAATTCCATGGATATCCCATCCAAATTCCACTCTAGGACCTCTAAATGTTGATCCCATCCTATTGGTACCTGATGCTCCGCCTTCAATTGCTGACAAGTGAGGCCCTAAGAGACAAACTCTGCTACTGATTTTTTCATTCCTAGACACCAGTGATGTTGTTGGAGATCCTTGTACATCTTCTCCACTCCCGGATGTACCACTAGAGGGGATGAATGGAACACCCTCAACACTTCCTCCTAAAGTGACACTGGTACCATGGTACGTCCTCTAAAGAGGATGACATGCTCCCCACCTTCAAAAAATCCCTCAGGTGCCTGTCCTATGTATATCTGACCATGTCAAGACTCGCAGTTTGCGTCCCCATGCTATGCCTCCCTAAATCACTGAAGAAGTGGGGGAGTGACTGTAAGAGACTGAAGTAAATCTGCTCCATCCTACTCCACAAATGATATCTACAATTTGGCCAACTACAGCGTCGCCTCACCTAGTAGCTGTATACCAGATCTCTGGTTGAGTGCATCTGCTAAAATGTTCCCCTTCCCAGGAGTATAGACTATATCGAATTCATAGTCCTAGAGAAACTCAAGCCAATGTCACTGTCTCAGGTTCAGGTCTTTCTGATAAAAGATACTCCTAAGACTCTTGTGATCAGAGTAGACTGTAATGCGTTCGCCCATCAGATAGTGTCTCCACATCTTCAAGGATAAGACCACTACTGCTAACTACAGGTTATGGGTAGCCTAGTTCTACTCATGATGTCTTAACTGTCAATAACCATATGTGATCACCGCTCGCTCGTGCATCAGGACTCATTCGAGCCTGGTCCCTAAAGCGTCGTAGTAGACTACATACACTATGACATCCTCTGGAAGCCTGAAGATGGGGGCACTAGTCAGCCTCTAGGTCTTCTCTTGAAAACACTACTGGAATCTCTCCAACCACATGAAGGGTTTCCCCTTCTTCATCAATGCTGATATATTTTCTGCCACTGTAGAGAAATCTGGCACAAACCGCTGGTAGTATTTGGCCAAACCCAAGAAACTTCGTATCTACGTCACACTCTTGGGTGGCTCCCAAGCAACTGCCGCCTCAAACTTGACTGGATCCACTGAAACTCCAGCCTTTCAGATGATTTTTCCCAGAAAGTGAACATCTCAGATCCATTACTAGCACTTTGATAGCTTACCATAAAGCTGGTGCTCTCAGAATGTGTCCAGTACTACCTGCAAATGGTAGGCATGCTCCTCCTGAGTAGTCGAGTAGATCAGAATGTTGTTGATGTAGACTACTACAAAGTGATCAAGGTATGGTTGAAAGATCCTGTTCTTGAGTCCCATGAACACTACTGGAGCATTGGTTACACTAAATGACATAACCAAGAACTCTTAATGGTCGTACCAACATCTGAAAGTCGTCTTCTGCACATCCTCGTCTCCTACTATGAGCCGGTGATAGCCTGATCTATGGTCTATCTTCGAGAAGCACCATGCACCATTCAATTCATCAAAGTGGTCATCAATCCTCAGAAGTGGGTACTTGTTCTTCAAGGTCACCTGGTTCAGGTGCTGATAGTCAACACAAAGCCTCAATCTCCCATCCACCTTCTTGGCGAACAAAATCAGGGCTACCTAAGGAGATACCCTGGGCTGAATGAATCCCTACCCATACAAGTCCTCTAGTTGTACCCACAGATCAAGAAGCTCCGCAGGATCCATCCGATACACTGGTGTAGATATTAGTGTCGTCCTGGGGTACAAGTCAATGTAAAAGTCCACCTCTCTGTGAGGAGGTAGATACAGAACATCATCAGGGAAAACATCCACATACTAGTCCACCACTATAGGATAGCTCGGACTCTCCACTTCAAATACTCTGAGGGTAAGGCTATTCAACTGATGAGTGATCAGTTGCACTCTCCTCCGGGTAAGTCCATCCTATGCTGCAAAGTCTCCCTTACCATCTATAAAGGAAACCCGGGTCCCATCCATGCGGACACACCACACTTTGCGCCTAATACGGTCAATCTAAAAATGGACTTTAGATAAATAGTCCATATCCAAGATGACTTCGTAAGGCCTCGACAACACTACTAGGAGATCCCTGCCGAAGCTCTCGCCTCCTAGAGTAAGCTCTCACTACTAGAACCAGTGGGTAATCGTTGAATCCGCTCCCATAGGAGTCTCTAGTTATAAGGATCAAGCAAACTGCTCCATCGAAATCTCTGAGATCCGAACGAGGGTAGTAGAAATATAAGAATGACGGGAACTTTTGTCTATAAGTAATGAAACTAAGGTCGATTAGACACATATTGTACCTCGTATCATCTCCGAAGTTCCATAGTCATAGGCCTCAGCTTCCTGGAGTTGATCTCACCCCTTTCCACCTGCTCCCTATAGTCAGGTTGGACCACCTGGTGGTGGTGGCAGTAACATCTCAAATCGTCTCCCACTGCTAGTTACACACCTAGCTCCTCCTCCACGTTCACTTGCTCCCTGCGAACCTCCTCGTTCAAACCTCTGTCTCTGCTTGGATGGTCCTTCAACTGTCTGCTAATCATCTGTATGGAGGGACAGACAGTCACGAGCCATGTGACCATACCCACCACATGTGTAACAATGCCCGCTGCTGGAATGACAGGCTTTGCCTGGGGTTCTCGCACAACCGACCCTGAATCCTGCAGTCTTCCACCAGTAGGTCTTGTCCTTTTGGACCTCTGTGACATATTTCTACTTCCAGCTGCAGAAGAATCTGTTACGTGATGTCCGTTGTTGGGTCTCGCAACTGGTGACTGCTCAGCAAGGAAACTCTCCACTAAGAGGGCTCTCTCTAACACCCCCACCTGCATCGGGATGCAAAGAGAAATCATCGAACAACGGATCTCTCACCCGAGTCCTGTATTGAAGGTATGGGCCCTAAATAATGGGTCCCACAACATATTAGGGGAGTAGCGTGAGAGGTTAGGGAACCTCACTGAGTACTGAGCCTCAGTCATGATGCCCTACTGAAGATGAAGAATCTCTTGTATACACACTGCGTGAAGATTTGCTGGAATAAACTCTGCCTGAAATAGGCCCTCGAAGTCTACCCAGAGAATCATCACCTCTTCATGAACTTGGAGCATCAATCTCCCCCATCAGCCTACTAATGTTTGTATAAGTCTGGCAGCAAGGATCGCCATGAGATCAGTTGGTGTCCCTACCAGTCGGAAGACTCTCACTACAGCCTCCAGCCAATCCTCGGCCACCTGTGGGTCCATCTCTCCCCTGAACATGGGTGGCCTTTAGTGCTGGAACTCCTGAAACATGCTCAATCGGTGTGTACTATCTCTTTTTTGGGGTAGGTGGAATCAATGGCCCAACGAGTAACGGTACCGCTGATGCCTCTACTGGTAGACGGCCCTGTACCGAGGCCTCATTGCTCAGTGGACAATCAGTACGTACTATATCCGGAACCCTAGTTAGATGTCTACGTTGATGCATACTGAAAAGAAACAGGTGTTCCATGGTCATTAATTTATACATGGTGTGCTGACTCAGAGAGACCACAAAGAAAACTCTTGAAAACATATACACTAAATTAGTGTTTTTGTGCACTGGGTTAGAAATCAGAAGCCAGGGTCCTGCTGTTTGGATATGTTGGCCACCGAACCAACACTGGATTCCCTAAACTGATAACCACAGTCACAACACTTAACACTATTGTTCTTAAAAATATTAGAGTCATATTATCTACGGTAGAACCGACTCCTATGATACCAATTTTTCATGACCCTTACCCCGGGGCCTATGTTGTGACTACCCCAAGCCCGCGTTCCATAGGCCAGAGATTTGCGACTTGCACCGAAAGGAATATTCCCTAAAATAGGGAAGGCATTGCCTTTTTAACCTATAGACACATGCAACCAAGCACACAACAAGATACAAAATCAAGTAAACTGAATAGTAAATAGAGTGAGTGCAGTAAGTAAAAATGGGTCAGAATACAAGCCCAACAGTAATGGTACAAGTAAAACTGAAATACAATACAACAGATGAAAAAGAAAGGTAGCTACTAGGTCACCCACCGAGGTTCCTACCTGAAGGGTAGGTACCGATCACCTTCTCAGCACTCCACATCTTCCTGTATGGTCCACCTACAGGCCTCGTCTAGCCCTGGTACCCTTATCCTTGATTAGCGTTGTCTGTCGTCTGCCCCAAACACAATAATGTGCGGGCACTACCTATATAGGATTTAGTATAACAATACACAATAGGGACATTGAGACCCTCAAGGTCTCAAAAAATACATCAAGGATAAGCCACACAACATGGTATCAACTGACAACCCTACTTAGGTATATGCCCTTAAATATACCTGATTTATCAAGTATAACCAACTCAAACATGAGGAAACACAACATCCAACCCAAAAGTCCAAATCTCAACTATTCCAAAAAGGAAGGAATACCACAAAGGTAAGTACCACAAAGTTACACCACACAAGAGAATACCACCAAGGTATTACCATGAAGGAATGTACCACAAGGTACAAACTCAACTCACGCCAGGTATAACTCAAGTACAAAATTGCAGATGATTAGTTAAAGGCTAGGTCATCTTATTCTCTTAAGAGGCTCTGTTGCTAACCCACACAAGATCTCTAGGTGTTGACCCACACAGGATCGCTCATTGTTGACCCACAAAGGATGGCTCGGTGTTGACCCACATAGGATCGCTCGGTGCAGACCAACACAGGATCGCTAGGTGCTGACCCACACAGGATCTCTAAGTGATGACCCACAAAGGATCGGTCGGTGCTGACCCACACAAGATCGCTAGGTGCTGACCCACACAGGATCGCTAGGTGGTGACCCACACAGGATCACTCGGTGCTGACCCACACATGATCGCTCGGTGTTGACCCACACCTGATTGCTCTTCATTCTTCACATCACAGCCAGCTATAGGGTTCCTGCACTATGCTTGCTTATCTTCTATAGGGTCCACTCCACAAGCCATTGGTTGATACTCCAAATGGAATTAAGTCTCATGAATAAGGATCTCAAAGGAATGACAAATCATAAGGGTCTCAATGCAACAGACGGTGCGTCAATCGGACACCCAGTCTGTAAGTTATTAGGCTTTCAGTCCCGAGGGGCTGTTTGGATTCGTGCTTGATCTGACCTGACCATATTCCAACTTTATCCAAATATTTAGTGGGGTAAACTCAAAGAGACCATCTCGCACAAAGGATTCAGCACCATTGAAGGTTTTTCAAATGGACACCTAGTGCCAATGTTATGGTCAATAGAGCGAAAAGCTTGTAGCTGGTCCGGGTCCGGTCCGACCCGTTCGGATCGACTCTGCCCGACCTAGCCCATGCTGGGTGGTGCGGGGGCCGCGGAGTGGCATGAGGCCATGAAGGCGACGCGGAGGATATGGGGGCGTCGAGGTAGTGGGGTCCACGAGGCGGTCAAGCCGCGGGGGCTGCGAGAAGGCTAGGATGCAGGATGAAGAGGTTGTGAGGGCTGTAGAGGGTTGTGGAGCGGTGAGGACGCGGAGGCCACATGGCCGCGGGACGACAGAGGGTCGCTGGGCAGCGAGGCCATGGGGCGGAGAGGCTGCGGGGAGGTTTGGAGGGTCATAGTTCGGGGAGGCCGCGGGGCGCCACAGAGGGCCGCGGGGTGGTGAGGTGGTGGGGCGGCGTGGAGTGTCGCAGGACTCCGCAGACCACCAAGCTGTGGCGAGGCCACATGGAACCATGGAGGGTCACGTGGTGGCGACGCCACGGGGTGGCGTGGAGGGCTCATGGTGACGAGGCCACGAGGTGGCATGAAGGGCCGCGCGGCTGTGAGGCCACTGGGCAGTGTAGAGGGTCACGTGGCAGCGTGGAGGGTTGTGTGGCAGCAAGGCCGTGGGGCGGCACGGAGGGTGGTGGGGCTGTGCAGCGCGGTCACGCACCGTGCCATCACCGGTGGCCGGCTTGACTGACTGCACTCTGTTTGTCACCTTCGTCATGAAAAACCATGGTTCCGGTCGCGGTTCTCAAATTCCACCACTGCCAAACTCATGAACCAGTCACTGTTTCCATCAGGAAGAACACACAAAAGAACCATAAGGTTTGCGGAGGGGTCGGGACATGTTTGTTTGGCCCGTACCCTCTGTGTTAGGGTGGTAGCAAGCGGTTCAAGGGGAATGATTCAATGTGGAAGGAAAATTAACATTGATCAATTTAGAACACAACCCTACAACATTCGTTTATTGATGTTGATGAGGAGGGTAAGAAAATCGTCGAATGAAGACGTCCCACATTGGAGGATGCCTAGGGGAAGAAGTCGAAGTTGCAGTCAGTGTTCTTCATTGGAGAAGAGTTCTTCGTTGGAGAAGAATAATTCCTCCTAGGTTCTCTCCCAATTTCCCTTTGCCAACACATCCCCAATTCCACCAAAAAGAAAAGGTATCCAATAGTTTAACGCCCCGACCCCAGTTACCCAGAGTCGGTGCATTATTTCATAACATTGGGATGATCACAAAAGATCAAGTCCTGAAAGATAGATTCATTTATTAGCCTTGGAAACACTAGATACATTAATAGGTCTTATATTACACAATAAAGTGAAAAAATACAACAAACTCTTGTCATCATATTCCCTCATACTATCCCTACAGGTCATTCATAAAATACATCTCCACATCCTGGGAAAAATAAAACATTAAAAGGGGTGAGATCAGATGCTCAATAAGGATAACAATATAGCAGAAACTTTCATAAATAAACATAAAAATTTAAGGTAATGCATAACTAAAACAAAAGCCTTTTAAACTTGAACTTCATAATAACATGGAAAAAATGAATTGAAACAATTCCATTTAGTTATTCACATGGATATTATACTAGTTGAATAATCAAATGCAATATCAATAACCACTTTCATAATGATGGAATGCATAATTCCAGACTATCATAACCACATAGTCAAGGCCTCATGCAAAGACTTCAAATAATATTTTGTCAGGGCCCTGTGCCAAGACACTAGTTTGTCTCATGAGACCTACAGATGCATCGATGAGCTATAGCAGGCTCCACTCGTCACTTATTAAGTCCAATGCATTCCTAATATGAATGGGTTTAAACATAACATAAACATTCGTATTAAAACTAGCATATGAAATGTCAATACTTTCTCCATAAACCATGAATGGTATAGAAATAACACATCCACAATCAAACATATCACAAAACCTTCAATACAATATGGATGTTTTGTATCATAACAAATCAACTTCAAATAATCTTAAAATCCATCAAAGGATGTTGACATAGATGAAATCAAAACTATTTGAGAGAAATATCTCTTTTTTTGAAATCATTTTGAAGTCACACATTTATAAAGGATGTAATTTAAAAGATATTTTTGAATCAAGGTGTCCCATACCACTTTGAAACTTTTAAAAATAAATATCATTTCAAACCATTCATGTCCATATAAATAAATCCTTAAAATTATTTTGAAAACATGGACATTAATTAAAAATATTAAGAAAGATAAATCTTTAAAACATTTAAAATTCTGATCTTGATAAAGAGTACCTTTCACAAATTCTTAAAATATTCATTTTGAAATCATTTAAAGGTCACATAATTATAAAACAAAACATTTAATTTCAAAATATTCTTATAATCTTGTAAGAGAAGATTTGACGATTTCATAATGGCAAAAAATATCCGCACCGACCGTATAAGTTAAAAAAACATTCTTACCTTAATTCTGTCAAAAAGGATAAAAAGGACCTTATTTGGAAAAAGATGGAAGGATTCCTTTATAAACTTCTTATGAAAATTCAAACAAGGGTATAAATGACTTTCACCAATATTCTGTAAAATAGGAAGAATGTTTTTAAAAACATTATTAAGAAACATGGATGTGGATGATAAAGAGGTCCCAGTAGATAATTACGTATAAACAACCTCGGATAACGAAGAGATTGTGAAATAAACCCTTACCTTGTACTTTTCCTTTGTTGAGGGTAGGATATCCTCCTGTATAATGGTGAAATAATTGTTATTAAATTATAAAAGAATCATATACATTAATATGATATCACATATGATCTTTTAACACTACTTTGTTAATAATGTCTTAGTATTATCGTCGTTTCGGGTGTTAACTTACTCGTTCTTTTTTATATGTTTTATTATATAATTTGTGTTTTTTATGGATAGGTTGTATCTTATTCATATACAGAATGATATCAAGTCCTTAAACATTATTTTTAATCATCAAATGAGAATTAGACTTGCATGGATATGATGGGGAATGAATCTCATCGTGTTCATGGAGACGATAGTCCGTACGTACGCACAAGCAACAATATCATTCTTTTGATATTAAAATAATTTATAATTGGATGGTATATCATATGTACAGAATAATTATCAATTTATATTTATTATTTACATAAATTACACATCATTATCATACCCATCCAAATAATAATGTTTTGAATAACAATTACACCACGACATGGAGACGGTAAGTCGTACGTACGCATGTATGGTGACATGTCATTCAAAGGATGGATAGAATACTGAATATGGTTGTACCATATTTATAATAAGATCACAGTACATAGAAGATACTAGATTTATTATTTTAGAATGGAAATAATAAAAAAGAAGAATTTTAAGAAGAGTGGAACTTGAAAGAGGGTAGTGAAAACGTTACCTCTTCTTCGGGTTCTTCCATTTGATTTGATCAAAATGGCTCCTTAGGTTGGATTTATGACTAAAGGAAGGCATCTAAGATTAAGGGAGGATGGTTGAGAGGGTATTTGGGTAGAGTTTGGCAGAACCAAAAGGCATTGAAGGTATAAAGAATTGGTTATAAGTGGTGTCCTTTTATAAGAGGGAGGAGGGACTCTCTAGAAAAAACATAAAGTATTAATTTATAATAAATTCATATTCAGTTTCTAATGGCTCCAAAGTGGATTATTCAAAGTATAAGGTTGGGATGGGTCGAAATCCTTTAAAACAAAAGATTTTAGACAGGTTTGGGTTATTATATTAACCTTATCTTTTAGTTTTAACTCTTAGATAATTAGTTTGACATTTACCATGTCACTTTATATTTTTATATTATATAGTTAATAAACATAATATATACATCCAAGCGACCCCAAAGTGGTCCATTAATGATAAAACTACCATGATATAAGTCCTTTGGCTAAACCTTATATTTTTAGAAATAGAATATCAATTAATAATATAATATTTGTTTTGAAAACTCATTTATGTCAATTTTGACACAATTCAATAATTGATTTTTTTTAAGTCATTAAAATTTTATTAATTAGAGAAAAAATCATTTAATAAATCCTAACATGTAATATTAACCAATAAAATTTGTTGATGTCATCAAAACGTTCAAATTATATTTATTTTAACATTTATAATACCAATTGTTTGATTCTTTCATTAATAAGGAAAATACTGCATCATTATTGTGTCATAAATAATTTTGATTATTCAATGTCTAATAATTATAAATAAAATACCATTATGTATTAAATATTTTTATCTTTATATTTAATATTTATAGTAGAAAAGATAACATATATAACCCTATTTAAAAAATTCTTTTCTAAAAGATATATGCTTATGTCATTTTTGTAGTTACTTTAACATAATTAATATAAAGTGTCCTTATCACCTACAGGTGGCTCCAAGGGGTCCCAAAATCGACCCAAAGATGCCTATGGTCGGAAATGTATCAACCAATAGGGTTATGATAGGTTTTAGGGTAAATTAATATTATTATAATATTATTTTATTACCCTTATTTACCGGATTTACCCTTTAACCATGGTAAAAAAAATAGTTACCGAAGTAATTATTCAAAATGTATAAAAATAAAAGATACCAATTTACATAATTTGGACCTCCTGATTCGAAATATGGAATCCATTGTTCTAAATTCAAAACACGGAAGTGGTAGAAATTAATTTAAAATTAATTCCAATTGATAAAACAAAAAAGCGTGTTTTTAAGAGATAATAACTATCAAAAGATTGATACTTGTTTATGTTCGGTTTAAATGTGAAATTATGTCCAATGACCAACATTGTATTAAATGGTAAAAATATATTATAAATATACTTGAAAAACACTCAAATTAATAATCTATAACTATTAAGTATTTTGTCTAAAAAAGTTGTTTTTAATTAAAATTTTGTAATTTTCACTATTCATCAAAATATAAAAGTTATCTGAAAAGTACCAAAATTTTACCCTAGGATAATTTCGATATTCTGAATCCAAAAATGAAGTCCATTTTTAGAGATAAAATTTATAAAATTTCAAAAAGTTTGTATTACTATTCATAATAGCTACTTTGATTGGTCGTGGTGTGTTAGAATCTCGAAGATGCGTAAAATGCAAGCTATTTCATTATTCAAAGGGAAACGTACCATGGAAGAATGGGGTGTTAAAAATAGGATTTGTTTCCCCAATTTAAGTATTTACACAAATTAAATTGGTATCATAATTACAATGTGGTTGGCATAATAAATTTTGGTGAAACCTAAAGGTCACCTCCCTTATTAAAGAGGGAGTTCAAGAGGATTCCACACATTTAAGAGGGAAATTAAAAGGGGTTTTAGTCATGGGTAGTCCCCACCACCATAAACCATGTTGGAGGTTTTAGTTCAGGTGGTCCCCACTTTTAAACCATCCACATGGGAGGTTTCAACAGAAAGAAAAATAAAATAAAAGTTTGTTTTATTTTATTTATATTTCCATGAAAAACACAAATTCTATCTTTCACCCTCGACCTACTGTGGTTGAGGTTAAGGTCCCCTTAAGAAAATATCGGCACTGCGAGTTTAACTATGCACTCAGATTTCAATTCTGAGTGTCGGTTCAAATATTACTAAAACCTGCTCGTACGTTTACTGAACGTACCCTAAAAAAGTTCAAAAATTCATTATGGGAACACCGGGCCACAGAATCAAGCGCCGTTAATTTTCGCGGACTCGTAAAATTCCCATATATTTAAAAACAATTACATGGAATTTCAGAGACTTTACAGTTTCTAGGGGATATATCCCCATAACATATATTCCGAAAATAGAAAATGTGTATTGATATGTGGTGATATGAAACCAATCTTAAGGGTTGATGAATGAATTTAGCATGTATCCAACATGAATGGAATTTCATGGTTAATTCCATAAAATTTTGTGTAAATGAAGGATATAAATATCCAAGCCTCCTAATATGATGGTAAATCATGATCCCTAACTGATTATCACCACATGAACCTTCTTGGATATCCTGCAAGGGAGTAACATTTTTTCATCCTTCAATTCATCTATGGAGGACTCTATAAAATCCTATTTTATAAAGGATTTTTTCAGAGTCTGGGTCTTTATAAATAGTATAGTTTATTTCCTATCATCATATTTGATCTTTTTATGATCTATCTAGTGAAATAATTCAGTTTTAGAGGTATTATACTATAATATATATCCATCCATTTGTAAGATCATTGGTTTTGGGGATGAAATTGATCTCATTAATTTTTTCTATGTTATTACCAATGAATGGTGACACCAACCTATGATTTTCAATTTTTAGGATTGTTTCTTACAAATCTAGATTTTCCATGTACGTAGCCTTGTTTTCCAATTAATCATCCTTCTAATTCTTTTAATTCATGATGTGCTTCAGTTTTGGATCTGAGGGGAACTCCTCCATTAACCCTAATACACATTCAATAACGGGAATGGATTCCTCCTTTTTTGATGGAATGTTCTCCATTAATGTTCTAGATTTCTAACTCTGAATAAACATTAATTTCAAGAAGGCTACTAATATTTTTGGTTCCAAACCTAAAGCTACACTGAGTTATTGATATTCTACCTCATTATTGGTGAAACCTTATGAAAACAAAAAGGAATAAGCTAAAAAATTCCTTGGATGGAGAGATAAGGATAATTCCCAAACCTAATTTGTTGAGTTTTCTTTTTTCCTTTGTTTTACCTATTAGGATCCTAATGTAATAATCAATGATCATATACTATTTTTTGGGGAGTCCATGAATATAAAATACATATTTATTAGGAAATTCAATGTGGGATGGTACTTTTTTTACATGAGGATTATTTTCAGTAAAATATGATAATTTCAGCCCTATTATTACATTACGTGGAATTAACCAAATGATAAACTATTTCAAACTAAACACCCACCATGTTAAGTGTCTAGAAATTATGGGATGATATGGGATACACTTGAGTGGGTCATTATGGTAGACCACATGGAACTTGTGGTGTTGTGGGTGGCTCCTTAGTTTTTTAAATGTAAAGATTAATCAAAGTAAATATTTCTAGATATCCAAATATAGAGTATTAGAACTAATCATAGTATAGTGACTATTTTCATTCGATGCATTCGTCCTGTATACAAGAAAATTTATTAGTGATTGATCTAAATATTTCAAATATATTATCATTAGCATTCATTCAAAATAAAGCAGTAATACTAGTGGAATAAATCAGTTTTTATTAAAAATATCAAAGGATTCCTGACAATCATCAGTCCAATAATTGGAAACTCCCTTATTTATCTGTCTAGTGAAGGCAAAACATTTTTCTAAAAGGTTTGTTATTAGTGTTCATAAGTAACTAAGGCATTCCTAAATCACTCTCAACTATTTGGGGATTCGAGGAGTAGACAAGTCAAGGATAGCCTTGGTTTTATTGGGATCAACTTCAATTCTATGATGATGTTCTATGAAGCCAAGAAACTCCTCTTAGGTGACCTTGAAAGAACATTTAAAGAGGTCCATCTTCACACTCTTTTGACATAAATTATTTAAAAGGTTATAAATATTGGTAAGATAATTAGATTACTGCTAGTATTTGATCACCAGATCATTGATATAACATGAAACCGTCCACCTTAAAAAGGGTTTGAGAATACGGTGCATTGTGTGCTGGTATGTGGTGCCATAATTCTACAAACTGAACAGAATCACATGATTTTAGTATATCCCATGATGTTCACTAAATTTAGACCCATTTATATATTCAAGGACCATCCCAGATTGGTTATATCATGAATATACATCCATAAAAGAGAGGGAATTATAGTTGGTAGTTATACCAATTATATTTTTTGCAATTGGAACTGTGAAAATATTCTTTAGAAAATTTCAATTTAGATATCTAAATTATATGAACACCATGATTTTACAATTCCTCTTTTTGATCGAGACAATTGAATCTTTACATTTTATGTAATTTAATTTCCAAATTAATTTGGATTTGATATGTTTTCCAACCACTACTTAAAACATATAAATGTGAGTTAAATTCATTCTTCTGGATGCTTATGTGTAAACATTTATATCATATTGAAAACCCAAGTGGTGGGTAGCTACATTAATATTATGGTCTAGAATTGATTGTGTAATTCTAGGTGAAAAAATATCGGTGCTTCTTTAATTTTTTTTCTAAACATATTTTCCTCGAAATTCATATTCGTGTTGATAAACATGGGTCACATATCTTCTATTTTTCCCAAATTTATTTTTCAGATCACAATAATAGTTGTAGAGAAGCATTAACCAAATTATGGAGAAGGCATCTCTAAGATCCTATTCTTCTTACCTCTCCTCTTTAATAACATGATAAATGAGTGATGGATGGAGGATATTTGGAGATGAAAGATAAGGGGATTTTGTCATTTCTTCGACCTATATATGTTAAAGATGATTCTCCATACCCTAACAGTGTAATTATACCAGAAACACCTTTAGTGAGATCTTGAGTGGACCCCCATTATCCCTTACTGTTAAAGTCATTAAGGTTATAAGATATGTCAACATCCCAACCATTGAAAGATGATATAAGGATTTTCCCATTATTTATTGGTAATATGATAGTATCCCTAAATCTAGTCGATGGAATATAGATCTTATGAGATTTCGTGGACAAAGAGAGATCATTCTCACCTAGGATGTTACCTCTATTATGGATAT
The DNA here is from genome assembly GCA_963277665.1 of Viscum album. Lineage (NCBI taxonomy): Eukaryota > Viridiplantae > Streptophyta > Magnoliopsida > Santalales > Viscaceae > Viscum > Viscum album. Next base: position 115,998,957 of record OY728154.1, read on the forward strand.
CATATGATTCTTCTGTGTTATTATGTTTTTATAATGTTACTGATATCTTAAGAGATAACAATGGAATACCCATATATAAACATTCCTATACAATTTGATTTTTTTAAATACATATTCAATGCTAATCTATTTAAATGGGTAAAATTGGGTCATTTTTCAATCAATTTAGAGTAGTAACTCAACTGATATAATCAATCATGGGTTATTTTCCTTCTATCTAATAGAACCCAATATCAATGTATTAGTATTGATAAGATTCAAAAGGATCCATATCACCATGAAATGTCAAAAAATTCCATTAACACAATATTTGAGACATAAATGGAATCATAAATGAACCCCACATGATACAGAAATCATGGTCTTGTTTATAGGACATTGATAGTTATAACCAATCAAACATTCAATAATTCATAGTTAGAGATGTGTTCTCCAAATTAGGATGTGATACATATTCATATAATAAGTGTTTTAACACTTTTATCATAACCGTCAAGTGTTAATATAGAGTGAGATAAATTGGATTCATTATAACCCAACAAATGAAGTTTTTCAACTAGACTATAGTTGATTCCTAAGTCATTTTCGTTGGAATCCCATTAGATATCAATGTCATTCAGATTTATAGACACATAAAAGCGTATGATATTTCCTTGTGTGATAGTTTTCCAATCAAGATATATGAAGGGGATTACTAGATGAAATTCCACGGGATCTAAATTTTCATGATAGAATTCATCAATATCTACCCAAGAATCAAATCCTTTAATAATCAATAGGACATCCATATGATTTTATCAGAGATATTTTGATAAATTAAGAGAATCAGGTACTAAAATCTAGGCAAGAACCACAACCAGTGGTTTCAATATTTTTTACTTTTGAGATAGAGGTATGTGCTTTCCATTTTTGGTTCTTTCAATAAAAATTTCCATAGGGACAGAATTGGTTTAGGTATATTGGATATGGGCTTGAAAAAGGTTGGAGTTGTTTCCATTGTTAATGAATTGGGTCGAACTATTCAGTTCACTCATTTGAAATGATCGGACTATTGCACGCCCTATATTCAACACTCCAAAATAGTTTGGTTCTAACAACTATTGATAGATGTAATGTTATCTCCACACTCTTTTTGGAATCAATGATGTACATTCCCAAGGGTTTTGGATACATATATGTCTCTAGCTAAGACATGTTTGGGAATTTGGGATCGGACATAACTACATATTCCCCTATTTCCTCGCCTTCTGTGACTTCTACCTCTAGATCCCCATTCAGGTACAGGGAACTCTGGTTCATAATAATATTAATCATTTGATACTAGATCTATTAACTAAGTGGAATTAACAAAACCAAATATTAAATATTCATAGAATGAGGTATCCATTTTATGCGGCGATCCCCATTATACTGCTTGGTGGGATGGCACCCATTATACCATTTTGAGTGAGCGTTCCCATCCTCTCAGTACTATACGAATGAAATTTGGGAGGGTTGGTATTTTTTGGTAAATTTTTATGTGTTTTTATTCCTATAACTAACTTTATCCTTACTTGTTACATCATATTTAAAAATAATATATCTTCAAAGAGGGAGGAGTTGAAAAATTACGTTGTACCACAGTAGAAGAAAATGGGGGATCAACTGGATTGTTCATTTGTGTCCTAAGGATATAATGAGTTTGGTTGATTGTATTTCTACTCATAAAATCATTAAAACTATATTAACCCTTACCTATAACTTGTTATCATTCTATTTATTACTCTATAATAGTGGAAATGAATGCTACTTGTGTTGGTGGCTTTTCTAACTTCACTTGTCCAGAATGAACCATCTTCTAGAGAGTGAATTTATAGATGGATAACTCCTAGATCATGTGGATCAATGTTTGATGAAATGGAAAATAGTTTGGGTGATCACTAATACAAACCTAATTATACCTTCTTAGTATCTAACAGTCTCAACAAATTATTCCCAATAGCTGCAATGAAGTAGCTAGAGACCTATTCATATCAGAAGGAATAAAATTGATTCTTATAGTCCTCATACTATATGTGATTATACTATTTTCTCCTATATGGATGAGAATATTTCTACTATTTTTTCTACTCATGGTGATGTTTCACATTATATAATGAATGATTAAATTTTGGAGCTGGTGGTAGAGCTAGATTAAGCACGATAGTTGTATTTTTCAGTTCACATGTTCTCCTCCCTTAATCTCTCAATGTTGATCAAGACATGGATTTCTTTCACAAAATGGAATCTTCAAATCCTTTCATAGCAAAATTTTTTTCACAAAATCCACATTGATATTTCACTAGAATGATTTTTTACCCTTCACATAGGTCCTCTAAACAGTGACATAATAACACTTCTTGAGGAAGATGCATGTACATGTTGTATATCAAAACCATCCAACAATCAATGATGTATAAGAATATTTAATTATTGAATTTTTATAATTAATCAGTTGATGATAATTTTATTTATTATAAAATTTAGTGATCCAATACTTTTACACATATTTTTACATGATTTTTATCATAAAGACCCACTAAATACAAACAAATGATGGATATGCCTAATGAATTCAGAATAATAGTTACATAAAACATCAACATGAAACTAAAATAAAAATTCTGTATTTTAATCTTTTTAATGATCTCTTAAATCCCTTTAATCACTTAAAAATTCATTGGATAACATGGGGAATACATAGAGAAAAGTGTTGATCGAAAAATCATAGTAAGGGGATAAACATGATAAAGAATAATATATTATGAATCAGAAGGAATAACGTGATATCATGAATGAAAAGGCTTAAAGAAAATAATATAGGATAATAACATAATCAAGATGTAATCACCGTATCATGGAAATAGAGGAAATTAGTAGCAATGTATAATATGAAATAACTATAAGTCTAGGATGACATCTAAGACATCATCACATGGTTGAAAAATTCAGATCAAAGATTATATTCACTCTCTAATCCCATACATAATGTCTCATGAGAAAAAAAACTTAACCAAATTCATTATAGCACTATCTGGGTGCACCCATTATAACATTTACATTCTTATGTGTTCCACAAAAGGAAATCAATCATTAGTCATAAACATAAGAATTCACAATGGAAAGAAATGAGTTTCATAATCATTACTCATATCATAATCAAGGATATTTCATAAGGATTAAATAGAGAATAAAGAAATAAATATTATTTTCATTCATATCTCAGTGCATAATCATTAGGAATAAAGACTTTAAATCTGTGTTCCATAAAAGTAATCTGGTATAGAAGATTTCCCCTTTATCTGGTTTGATTTTAAATAATGCATTTCAATAATAAACTTAAGGAATGTATTGCATGTTAATTTTAAGTGATAATAAGATAGGTATATATATAATAGAAATATATACAAAATTTATAATAATTCTATAAAATTAAAGAGACATATAAAGAGAGTTAGAGAGAAAACTGTCATAACCTAGTGAAAAATGTTGTTTCAGAGAGATCCCTTACATTATGTTCTAGAATCATTCTTCACTTACACTAAATATCCGGAATAATCAAATTTAATTCCTCAATTACTTAATTAAGAACCTTTTCCATCAATATTTAATTTATCAAAACATTTATAACCATTTCATTGATATATAACATTAAATTATTCTTTTTTAGGGTGTTCGTTTCATGATTCCATGAACGAATTACTTGTTGATAATTATGGAAGTTAATTTAAAATTTTAATATAACTAAATAACTGAAATAAAATGATATTAATATCATTAAAAAATTTCAATGGTTCCAAATATACATTTTTGTTCCAACATAGGATTGATTAACATAGTAATAATGTTAATGTTACAAGGTTAGTTAGTTTAGGTGATTTTACCAACCATTATGAACTAGTTTCATTATATTTAATATTATGTCTATATATTAATTCCATAACATGAAATAAGTTATAATATATTGTTGGAACTGAAAACCTACCATACACCCAAATGGCTAATTTTTATTGAACGAAACACGGACCCACCCCGATGGAACCTTTTAGGGCAATAGAGAAGGTGGCATGCAAGTTACAACAATTGAGTGCAAAGGAATTTTTCTATGAAAAAATAATTCATAATAAAGGTGACGTTGAGTTATATGGATACTTAGATTCTAATACCACGCCTAGGTATCATGTGGACAAAGAAGGAGGTCCTTGTTAAAAAATTTATTTTCATGATGAAGGAGTTACGCGTCAAAGGTTAAATCATCACCCACATGTTATGTGAGCCATAAACCAACAAGGAAGGAATGTATGTTCTAGAAAAAGGAGTTTAATGCAAAACAATTGTGAAACCATCTAGTTATATAACAAATGAAACAATGAAATTAAGTTGTTACATGGAAATGAATGAGTGGAAAAGGATAGATGTGTGTGAAACCTTATTCCTTGACCATGAATTTATGTTTAATAGTCCATGATTTTTGGCTATAAATATAACCTCACCCCCAACCTTGTGGGAGACTCTATAGAAGATAAAACGATGCTTCCAGGTTCAAAATCCCCTCTTTTCCATGAAAACCTGAAACACTAGAGATAATGGACCCTCAAAGGTTGAGTAGTTTTGTGACAAAAATTCAGTGGGACCAACCTGACCTGACCTATGGTAGATTGATCCTTATACAACTCCTCCTAAGGCTAGTTGGGTTTATACAAAGAGATGTTGCCTTCACAAAACCTGAATCTATGCATAACTCCAAATATTTTGGTTAACTATTCCTCTTGAATCCATTATTTTCCCTTGTGGTGGATCCCCTTTATAGAACAACTCTTGCATGAAACACAACAATTTTGTGTAAAAAAACTTCATGGTCCCCAAACCCACATTCCCTATGTTCCTATTGCATCTATTAAACCACTGATTTCTCCTAAAAATAGGTACCATAATGCCCATTCCTCCAAATAATAGGGACCCTAATGTTTGGTATATTGCTTCCCACTCCACTATGATAGTTCTAACTCCATGTACCGCCCATAGGCACATGAGGGGCGGTCACGTAATCCCTACGAGTGGAATCTTTGAGGGAAACTATGCACCCATCTTAGTATGAGGTCCTTATTTAGGATCTTCCTCTAACATTGATGTGGTCCACCTTGAGGATGGATCCCTCCAATATCTTATATACATGAAATAAAACCTTTTAGATCCACATCCATGTTATACAACATTAAACTGCATGATAACATCCGCAGTACATGACATAAAACCATTACCTTACTTTTTACGATGAAGAAAGCATGCCCCTTGTATGGATCACAAGGGATGACCCAACACCTCTTACCCTATATAGTAAACATATAATTCCCCATGTATGATCATCATGGGATTCCACCATCTCCCCCACCATAGGATGAAACAACACCCGTAGGGATAAAACTCCCACAACTGGGCAGCTTCCACACATAAACCCCACACCAACCTTCCCTATATGTGTATAAGACACCTACAACATGAAACTTCCACACGTTAGCCCCATACCATCTCTACCTAGCATAAGATGAGTCCCCAACAACAAGTCATTTTCCTCACATAAGACCCATACCATCTCCTAGATAGCGATCCCCTTACATTATCCAGCTTCTACGTTTAATCCTCACACCATCCCCCATCGAAAGCCCTTACGTGATATGAGCGTCCATACCATATGATGTTAAATTGAATTTATCGATCCCATCACACAACCTTAAATACTGGAATCGAACTACATGGGTTTTGATCCATGTCTCTCAATTAGGGTATGTAGGATTCCTCCCCAAAGTTCAATCCCAACAACTATCATCTAGGTATGAAATATTCCCTCATAGGGACACACCACCTTGATTTGTCTCAATAGGAAATTATGATCAGTATCCATAATATGTTAAACTCGTTCCCTAATCTATCTCAATAGAACATGTTGATTCATCTAAATAATACATTAAAACCATTCCCCGATCTATCTCAATAAGATGTTCTAATCTGTCTCCACAATACATTAAACTCATGCCTTGATCCATCTCAATGGTACATTTAGATTCGTCTCTAGATGACGTTAAACCCATGCATCAAGCCACCTCAAAGGTATATTCTAATTTGTCTCTACAATATGTTAAACTCTCAGCTTGACCCAAAATAAAAACCCTAAGCAACCAGCATGGAATGCCTGAGGTAAAAGGAATTGGAATACTTATTCCCCTAGTGTATAATACCTTGTGCTTAACACATTATGCCTTGGGTAACACTCCTAAGATGCATCACATATTTGATTCCCTCTAAAGGAGGATGAGTTTATAGTCTCCCAATATACCCAGTATCTGGACATGCCTGGAAGTTCCGAATGTGACTACTCGCTCTGACTAAAGGTTTATGTCTTGTTAATGTAGAAGCATCCTAATTAACGAGTTTCCACATGGATATGGAACCAATAATGAATTATATGAACATTAAAGAATTATTAGGGAGATCTGAACTAGGAAACTAGCTCCAAGGAGGAATCTATGGAAGGATGAAATGACATCCCATCAACTTTTTTCCATCAAGGATCATACATCAAAAAACAATGTGATGAATGTTGTATGCCTTTAGAATGTAAGAATGTGAGGAAAAATAGGATTAGTGAATTTCTACCAGGTAGTGGGATAGCACTATGACCCATGAGAAACATCAGAAATAAAAAATGGTGAATTCGATGGGAAACTATTCTCCTCAACTATGACAACACATACTGTTTGGAGAACTAGCAGATTTTCATGTCACTGAATTCATATATTGGGTGTCAGGTACCCATAGGGAAATGGTGTTCCCAACAATAAAATCACCTATGAATTGGGGAAGTTAACATTGGGTATCCTTTTTATATAGTGTCATCAACATGGATCCTTCCCCACTTCTAGAATATTGAGTGATGTCGGGGTAATTTTCATCCCCATTCATACACATGTACGACAGTTGAATCCACATTCTTTATAGGACTCAAGATACTCGAATTTTGGAAACTATCACTCACAGGAACCAAGGAAGGAGGAACCTTAATGTGGTGATCTGAAAAAACTATAATTACTCCACAACTTCCACCTTATATTCATCTATCGAGTACCCATGCTTTGTCTCACATTATGAGATCATCTATAGAAGGATTATTGAAACTTGGGTGTGTCAATATGAGAAGTAGGGGGAATTACCAAAAAGTATATGGATTTCCATGACCTTGATTCATTAGTTCTTCATTGAAACATCCAACCCTAAGGATTGAACAGGGGAAAAAACCCCATTCTAATAAGGAGCTATTTTGAGAGTCTCTCCTAGGTGAAATATGACAACTTTTTCTCATGGACATAGGTGTTGTGGGATGTTTGAGTCCTTATAGAAATTAATTCTATGATGGAACCACCTAGGAGGGCTCCCACTATGCCTCATCAAGGCCAAAATTGACTAGTCCCACTGGCCAAAGAGCAGGTGTGCTTCAACACCACTACACCAACCCTATTCTAGAGCACCTGAAACCAAGGTATAGTGCATACTCAGGATGATACCCAAAAAGGGGAATCTTCCATATCTCATATGGCCACTTCCACCATTGGAACATCCCACTAAATCTATACAAAAGGTGAAAATGGATCCATTTATTCATGCTAGGTTTCAAGACCCCATCCACATCACATGCAGACTGGATTGACTCTCTCAATCGTCAGCACCATCGATAGCCTTTACATTCTATCCTGTGATAAGAAGAATCAGTGAAGTGGTCCTCCCCACTCCTTCAACTGCTAGAGTGGATTTCCTCCAAACTCATTTAGTATCCAATATGGAGGTACTTCCTATACTCCTATCAGAAAGCACAAACATCCTCCCTATTCCACTACCAACCAGAGTTCATATCCTCCCTGATCCATCGATAGATTACATTCAGCTCCGCCATGTGCTGCCATCAGTCAGTGAAAAGGACCTCCCTATTCATTCAAAAACCAAGGTGTAGTTCATCCCTGGTCTTTTACCAGTGAAAAAAGTTATTCCCTATGACAATACTAACCAAATAGGTGTTAGTTCCTTATATTTAAACAACCAATATATATTTCCTCCCCATTATACCACCACCAGTCCACATATAGGTCATACCCATGTCTCTACCAATCAAAGTTGATGTCTTCCTCGCTCCAAAACCTTCCATTGTGGAGGTCCTACATGTCTAAAATACATACCCTACCCTAAATATCAATAATATGATAGGAAATTGAACACCTACCATCGATGGTGGGACTCTTATAAGCATATTGTCATCATTGACCCCTCAGATTCTGAAATAACTGATGAATCACCAAGGGAACCTTCACCCCAGCTTCTAGAATATAGGGTAGAATCATGGTGATTGAATCTCACCATCCTAAAAACTGAGGTCTACAAGATCCCTAGGTCCCTCTCTAGGTACCCGTAGGTGGAGGATATTCTATCCACTTTTTAGGGGGTCATAGTGTAGCCTTCTCTGTCACCACTAGTTTACCTCCTCTTTACCTCCACAAGAGTTGGATAAATGTCATGGTCTGAGATGACTCCCTCAGATGATGGAAATCACTCCACCGAGCCAAAATTGTATGTTTCCAACATCACACATGAGGAATTGGTGGAAACTCCATCTTATTGGGATGTGATGATGAGGATAGAACTATCCCAAGAGACATTCAAACATGAAATAGACATTTGAATCATGTTGTGGATATTATCCTGATAAAACAATAGTATACCAGATCTACATCAATGTCACCACACCTATCTTGTCACACTCTGATTGATGTCTGGGCTGACCAAAAGAATTTTCCTTCCTCTAAGCAAAGAGGTTCTATAGAAAGTTCTAGCCACTGACAAGCTATCAGTGGTATTATGGCCACATGTAGCTCTAGACTATGACATCTTGGAGTCTCTTACTATTGACTAAGTAGCATGTTTCAGCCAAATAATTTAGGTGATTATCCACCACCTCATTGATCATAAGTTGGACTACCTAGGGAGTTATGAGAATGTCAATGAAATCAACCATTAATGAATAAGGGCTGAGATCACAACACTCCTGGTAGTGAAATGCCTAGGGTTATATAGTTACCAACATAACCATTAAAAAAATACATCATAATCCTTTTAGTAATTCACTGAGTTATAGAAGAAACATATTCACATGTACATATCTAAGTATAGGAATAATATTATTCTCTCCATTTCATCCCAATCTTTCGACGGTCTGGTCTATCTATCGATGATGATTTTTCCCTTCCATCTACCAAAATGGTTAATATGGTCTTCTCTGACATACCTGTAGATCATAATAATTCATCTACCAAAATAGGGCAAATCAGGGGAGATCCACCCTAGGGACAATTCAGTACTATACATACCCTTCAATTTTTTTTCTCACTCTTTAGCAGAGGTGGGAACTTGGGCTCAGAATTATCTCCAATAAGGCATTGCAATCTACCCATCAACATCTCGATAATGGAATGGGGAAATTGAACCATCCAAATCATTTGAGTTGGCATTGAAATATGAGATGAATCCCATGATGTCTAAATTGTTCTAGCATATTCAGGATTATAATAGGATCAACATCGACCTATTTGCTAAGTAGTTCTTAGATTATGAAAATGTCCTAACATACCCTATCTCTCATCCAATGGGGAGGATGTTCCTCCATGGATAGATACTATAGTTCAAAATTGCTATCCCTATGCCTCCAATTTGATTATAAGTTGTGGTATATGGAAATAGATCGAGGTATGAGTCACTGACCCCTCCTAAGAAACATAATTACTCACCACAAGATCAAGGACATGTGTCATGACCCGACCCAACGGGGCTTAAGCCGTGACTCCCCAAGCCCGCCTCCAATAGGCCAGGGGCTGGCGACCAACGCCGAGTAGGCTATCACACACATGGGAGGCATTAGCCTAAGGTACCTGTACACACGCACCCACAAACACCTCCATTAAACAGTGCAGAGATATAGAAACTAAAACGTAAATGCATGCATAAAATTTATCCCAAACCAGAGTACAACAGAAGTACAACGGGAAAAACAGGGCCCACCAAAAGAAAACTACAAAAGCGCATCCAACCTGCTCTGAAGAAGGGGAATGCTGCCATAAATAGGCGCTGGAAAGCTCCCTCAGCACAGCTCCAGTAAACACCCCAGTCAACTCGCTCACTAAGCTCTGCCTGCTCCGGGTCCTCCTGGGACTCCGTCGAAGGGCATGTGGTCTGCGCATGACACAACCATGTACGGGAAAAGCCCGTGTAGGGGAGAGTATAAAAATACTCAGTAGGCACCCCAAAAACCAAAAACCCAAGGGAGCAACTGAAAGGCAACAGTCTGCTCAACCCAGCCAGAGGGAACCCAGATGAGAGAGAAACTCCATCTCGTGACCATCCTCAGCTAAACACAACTATTTAGCTCAGCTCAGCTTAGGTGTATGCCCATACATACACCTTGAACAATCCAGATATACACAGCTCGCGCCACAAAGCCACAAGAGGTACCGACCTCATCACCAGCAACTCCCCCCAACCAAGAGAGTACACCACACGAACATTATCATACCATATGACACTCATCCGAGAGATACACTCCATCGGGACCCAAACAAACAACTCAGACGCTCACCCGAGAGACCACGCTCGTCGGATAACATCACTAAGGAAACATCGTTGAAACACCATAACCACCAAACTCCTCGGATAGGGGATCACCGCTAGGGTATGTTAGGGGATACCAAGACCCACTCTGGTATACGTAGCTCACAGATAGGGGATCACTCCCAGGGTCTGCTGGGGGATACCACGACCCGATCTGGAATACGTAGTTCTCACAGATAGGGGATCACGCCCAAGATCCATTGGGGGATACCACAACCCGATCTGTCGCTCGACAGAAACTCCAAACTCAGATAGAGGATCATCATCCATATAAATATGGTCACGACGATACCGGAACCCTATCTAGTACAACTTGCGATGTAGGGGATCGAATCGATGATGCCGCAACCCTACCGAAACCATGCACTGAGTAGGGGATCGCATAACCAATGATACTGTAACCCTACTATAAACCACATGTTGAGTAGGGGATCGTATACCCGACGATGCCACAACCCTACTGAGCATGGCACACCGCGTAGGGGATCATATTTCAAATGATTCCACAAACCCTATGGGGTTAACCTGCTAGATAGGGGATCACCGTCCGTAAATAAGCGGTCACAGCGATACCAAGAACCCGATCTAGGGTAAAGATGCTAGAGGATCCACTCTGGGCCCACCGGAGGGATACCACAACTCTAACAATTTAAACATCCCATCGAGAGGATTACAAACCCATACGAAGGTTGTGATGCCACACGAACCCTCGTTAGAACGAACTAAGGGAGAACCCTCAACCACTGCTGGTCCAAACGTAGCTAACCCGAAAAACCCACCACAACACCACACTGCGCACCTCCTAGGCCAAAACCGAGGCCACCGTCGCGTTCCACACAGAAAAACATGTAGGATAGGCTGTTTACTTGCCCGAAACAAAGCACTGGTGAAAAAGGCACTATTCACCACAGCTAGCTCATGTGGGGCCCACACAACGATCCCAAAACCCATCGAGCGGATCACACCACGACGATCCCCTCGGAAAAACAAGCGGAATCGACTACTCGCTCGTCCGAAACAGACACCCAGTGAAAAAGGAACTATTCACCGAAGCCCAGCTCGGGTGGGGCCCACGCCTGGATTCTGAAACTCATCGAACGGAACACACCATTGCGTTCCTCTCGAAAAAACACACAGGATCGACTATTCAGCCACCAAAATCGGACTCCTGGTGCAAAAGCTGCGTTTCTCCGCAAACGCCAAAACCCGGCCTCGTGGGGCCCGCACCCTGTTCATAGTCCCAACACCCGTAAACCATCTCAAAAAGTCCATCATACCATCAGGGTCTCAACGCCACTGACGGCACGTCAATCGGACTCTCCAGGTAGAAGTTACAACGACCGAAGTCGTAAAATAATAAAATAATATTATTTTATACGACGTTTCTAACTCTTGGGCCACGATCTTGAACCCTTAAACCCTCGAACCCACTCCGGAGGGTTCGCCACATCGTCAGGGTCGCGTCGCCGCAAACGGAACGCGAATCCGGCTCCCGGATTGCAAGATATGGGGGTTTAAAGACCCCCGTATGAGAAAAGAGGCCGGACCTGCCCCGACCGGCCGGTCCGACCGGCCTGGACCAGCCTCCACCGCCAGCCCGCCCTGGCCGGCGGCTCTTCACCGCGCTCAGGCGGCAGGACCGGCGTGCCGCCGCACGCCACGACGCCGGGGCCGCGCCGGCGGATCTTCCACGGACCGCCGGGGGAACCCAAGTGTTCCATTTTGTGATCCGGAGGCGTCTACACGACCCTCGAGACCCGATCTACGCTGCTACGGCTTCAATTTGCAGAAAAACGCAGCAAAAATGGGATCGGGGGTTTAAACTCAATTCCACCTACCTCGTGGGTGAAACGCCGACGTTCTGCCTCAGATCCGCGCTCCAGAGCTTCCGTTGTGCGCTCCTGGAACGTCTGTCGTCGAATTCCGAGCTCGTGGGCGCTTTGTTTGCTCGATTCGGCAGAGTGGCGGCGAAGAACGTCGAGAGGAATGCTAAAGGTGGGGGGGGGCTAATATTTATATCAGCCGCCCGCCGGTGCCAAACTCGCCTAGGACCCGACGCCCGATGCAAACAAAAGTTAGGTCAGCCCTAGGGTAAATGCGCTATTCTGAATGCAATGGAGGTCTCAGATTTTCCATCTGAGACTCATTTCAGATGTTATTCAAGTCGACGCCTGCACACTAACTTCGCTACATATTTACGAAAATTCACCTGGTGGCGTTTCTCACCGCAGGCCCGCGCCCGCAAAGTTTACACCCCGCCTAGGGTAAACGGAAAATTCCGGACGCAACCGTGCCCTCAGATTCCCATTCTCAGCTACCGTTTAGGAGATATCACACCCCCACCACGTGCATAAAATAAAAATACTTAATATTTTTATAAAATTTATTCCGGGCACATTGGGCCTCGGAATCGCACGCCGTCTTCGCGCCTAGCTCTGGAATTATTCTTAGAAATATTCCAAAGTCGGACAGGACCAAAAACCCGAGTCGCTACATCCTCCCCCTTTGAACTTTTCGTCCCCAAAAAGCCCTAAGTACAAGGAAAGCAATAAGACTCTCAACTGGGTCTCACACACCAGCGAGCTCACCAACAAACATCCATGGCCGAACGTATAAGTCAAGGGAACTCATCCACCACACCTCAATACTATCCTCTTTGGGCAGCACTGACTCGCCTGCACGGTTTTAATCGTGTCACAAAAATGCATCTCGGTGGGGGAAGGATCCCCCTTCCTCACGCATTCGAAGCATGCAGAACAACTCCCACAGAGGGTCTTATCAACGCCATGAACAAAACTGGAGAAAGAAACAAAAGGAAAGAGTGCCGCTAAACAGTTTCTGACAAACTACGGTAGTAAGTAGAAAAGTCACAAGGTGTACCTCTATCCATCTGTGGTGCCTCTGGGTCGACTACCTCCAGGGCATGCAGTTGTCCCCTCCCTCAACCACCAGCTCCCTGAGCTTGGCGTGGACCACCTAGGGGTGGGGGTGGTGGCAACTGGTACTGCCTACCACCGCCTCCCACTGCACCAGCTCCGCCGCCACGTCCACCGCCATGCGGACCTCCTTGCTCAAGATGCTGCCTCTACCAAGGTGGTCCATCGACCGGCTCCCTCTCAGCAGCATGTCAGGTCAGACAATCTCTAGCAAGATGTCCCCGACCGTCACAAGCGTAACACCGCCTCTCCTGCGGCTGACCAAAACTGGCTTGTGAGCCCTGTGAGCCCTGAGGCTCAGATCCTCCATCCTGGGGTCGCCTCCTGAAACATCAGCCACATCCAGACCCCTGAGTCTATCGTCGGCTACCAGATGCCAATCAGATCGATGAAGTATCAACTCTCGAGTACCCAACACTAACAGGGGGAATCTGCTCAGCCAGAAAACTCTCCACCACCAACGCTCACTCCAGCACTCCAGCATAGGTGGGCAGGCACAAGGAAACCACATCTGCTCGGATGTCCCTGCGTAAGCCCTGATCGAAGGTCCGAGCCCTAAAGAACAGGTCTCGAACCATATCCGGGGAGTAGCACGATAGGTCTGTAAACCTCACTGAGTACTCCGACATAGTCATGCTCTCCTGTCAAAGCTGCAGAAGCTCCTGGATCCGCACTGACCTCAGCGTCACCGGATAGAACTCCTCCCTAAAGAGCCGCTCAAACTCTGCCCACGTGAGCGTCTCCTCGTCATGGGACTGCACCACCAAACTCCACCATCGCCCGGCAGAACCATGCAGAAGGCTCGCTGCTAGGAACACCACCTGATATGGAGGTGTCCTCACTAGGCGGAAAACTCGGGTGACTGCCTCAAGCCAGTCATCAGCCGCCTGGGGGTCTGGATCACCCCGGAACCTCAGAGGTCGCTGCCTCTGGAACTCGTGCAGCACACTCAGCCTGCGTGCAACCTCGTCCTGCACCGCCGGCACAACCAGCTGCTCGACAGGTGGTGGCTCAACTGGCAGACCACCTGGAGGTGCAACCTCAGAACCTGCGCCCTGCTCCACAGCCTCTACACGGGGCGGGTCATCAGCACAATCCTGCTACGGAACCCTCACTGGATGTCTTTGTGGAGGCACCCTGAAATACCTTCAAGACGCACCACAGTCAAAGAGTATATCTGGAGAGCAGACTCAATAAGGACAAGGAAAAACCAAAAACCCAGTCCTATATGATGCATGTACCATTATGTCCCCGCGACCAGTGTACGAATGTCCCAAGTCGAAAGGCAGGTTTTCAGATTCCTGGTGTATGGATACGTCGTCCGCCACACCAACACTGGAGTCCCTGGCCTGAAACCCAAACTCGAAACATCCTAACACTACCGCTATGAAACCCAAACCAAACTCATAGCTAGAACAGCTATGCTCTGAGATCTGAAAGGTGGAACCTCCTCTTATACCACTCTGTCACGACCCGACCCAACGGGGCTCGAGTCGTGACTCCCCAAGCCCGCCTCCAATAGGCCAGGGCTGGCGACCAGCGCCGAGTAGGCTATCACACACATGGGAGTCATTAGCCTAAGGTACCTATACACACGCACCCACAAACACCTCCATGAAACAGCACAGAGATATAGAAACTGAAAAGTAAATGCATGCATACAATTTATCCCAAACCAGAGTACAACAGAAGTACATAGGGAAAAACAGGGCCCACCAAAAGAAAACTACAAAAGCGCATCCAACATTCTCTAAAGAAGGGGAACGCTGCCACAAACACCCGCCATAAAGCTCCCTTGCCATAGCTCTGGGAAACACCCCGGTCAACTCTCTCACTAAGCTCCGCCTGCTCCGGGTCCTCCTGAGACTCCGTCGAAGGGACTGTGTTCTACACAAGACACAAACATGTGAGGGCAAAGCCCATGCAGGGGTGAGTATAAACATACTCAGTAGGCACCCCAAAAACCCAAAACCCAAGGGAGAAACTGAAAGGCAACAGTCCGCTCAACCAAGCCAGAGGGAACCCAGACGAGAGAGAAACTACATCTCGTGACCATCCTCAGCTAAACACAACTAGTCAGCTTAGCTTAGCTCAGGTGTATGCCCATACATACACCGTGAACAATCCAAATATACACAGCTCACGCCACAAAGAAACAAGAGGTACCGACCTCATCACCAGCAGCTGCCCCCAACCAGGAGAGTACACCACACGAACATTGTCATACCAGATGACACTCATCCGAGAGATACACTCCATCGGGTCCCAAACAAACATCTCAGATGCTCACCCGAGAGACCACACTCGTTGGATAACATCACTGAGGAAACATCGCTGAAACACCATAACCACCAAACTCCTCGGATAGGGGATCACCGCTAGGGTCTGCTAGGGGATACCAAGACCCACTCCGGTATACGTAGCTCACAAATAGGGGATCACTCCCAGGGTCCACTGGGGGATACCACGACCCGATCTGGCATATGTAGTTATCACAGATAGGGGATCACACCCAAGATCCGTTGGGGGATACCACAACCCGATCTGGCACTCGACAGAAACTCCACACTCAGATAGAGGATCGTCGTCCATATAAAGATTGTCACGATGATATCAGAACCCTATCTGGTATAACTCGCGATGTAGGGGATCAAACCGACGATGCCACAACCCTACTGAAACCACGCGCTGAGTAGGGGATCACATAACCAACGATACTGTAACCCTACTATAAACCACATGCTTAGTAGGGGATCGTATACCCGATGATTCCACAACCCTACTGAGCACGGCCCACCGCGTAGGTGATCATATTTCCGATGATGCCACAAACCCTACGGGTTAAACCTGCTAGATAGGGGATCGCCGCCCTTAAATAAGCAGTCACAGCGATACCAAGAACCTGATCTAGGGTAAAGATGCTGGAGGATCCACTCCGGGCCCACCGGAGGGATACCACAACTCTAAAAGTTTAAACATCCTATCGAGAGAATCACAAACCTATATGAAGGTTGTGATGCCACACGAACCCTCAACCACTGCTGGTCCAAACATCGCTAACCCGAGCGACCCGCCACAATGCCACACTGCGCACCTCCTAGGCCAAAACTGAGGCCACCATCGCGTTCCACATGGAAAAACACTCAGGATAGGCTGTTTACTCGCCCGAAACGGAGCACCGGTGAAAAAGGCACTATTCACCACAGCTAGCTCATGCGGGGCCCACACAACGATCCTAAAACCCATCCAGCGGATCACACCACGATGATCCCCTCGGAAAAATAAGCGGAATCGACTACTCGATCGTCCGAAACAGACACCCGGTGAAAAAGGCACTATTCACCGAAGCCCAGCTCGGGTGGGGCCCACGCCTGGATTCTGAAACTCATCCAACGGAACACTCCATTGCGTTCCTCTCGAAAAAACACAAAGGATCGACTATTCAACCGCCAAAATCGGACTCCTGGTGCAAAATCTGCGTTTCTCCGCAAACGCCAAAACCCGACCTCATGGGGCCCGCACCCCGTTTTCAGTCCCAACACCCGGAAACCATCTCAAAAAGTCCGTCGTACCATCAGTGTCTCAGCGCCACTGACGGCACGTCAATCAGACGCTCCGGGTAGAAGTTACAATTGCCCGAAGTCGTAAAATAATAAAATAATATTATTTTATACGACGTTTCTAACTCTCGGGCCACGATCCCGAACCCTTAAAACATTGAACCCACTCTGGAGGGTTCGCCTCATCGTCAGGGTCATGTTGCCGCAAACGGAACGCGAATCCGGCACCCCGATTGCATGATACAGGGGTTTAAAGACCCTCGTATGAGAAAAGAGGCCGGACCGGCCCCGACCGGCCGCCGCCGCCGTCCCGCCCTGGCCGGTGGCTCTCCGCCACGCTCCGGGGGTAGGGCCTGCCCGCCGCTGCACTGGGCGGCCGACAGCCGTGCGCTGCCGTGCGCCGCTGCGGGCCGCCGGGGGCACCCCAGTGGTCCGTTTTGCGATCCGAAGGCGTCTACACGACCCTCAGGACCCGATCTACACTGTTACGGCTTCAATTTGCAGAAAAACACAGCAAAAATGGGATCGGGGGTTAAAACTCAAATCTTCCTACCTCGCGGGCGAAACGCTGACGTTCTGCCTTAGATCCACGCTCCAGAGCTTTCGCAGTGCGCTCCTGGAACGTCCGCCGTCGAATTTCGAGCTTGTGGGCGCTTCGTTTGCTCGATTCGGCGGAGTGGCGGTGAAGAACGACGAAGAATGTCGAGAGAAACGATAAAGGGGAGGGGGGGGGGGGCGCTGATATTTATAACAGCCGCCCGCCGGCGCTAAACTCGCCTCAGACCCGACGCCCGATGCGAATAAAAGTAAGGTCACCCCTAGGGTAAACGTGACGTTCTGAACGCAACGACGGTCTGAGATTTTCCATCCGAGACTCCGTTCAGAAGTTATTTGAGTCGACGCCCGCACACTAACTTCGCTACATATTTACGAAAACGCCCCTGGTGGTGTTTCTCACCATAGGCATGCGCCCGCAATGTTTACACCCCTCCTAGGGTAAACGGCACATTCCGGACGCAACCATGCCCTCAGATTCCCGTTCTGAGCTACCCTTTAGGAGATATCACACCACCGCCACGTGCATAGTATAAAAATACTTAATATTTTTATAAAATTAATTTCGGGCACACCAGGCCTTGGAATCGCACTCCGTCTTCGCGCCTAGCTCTGGAATTATTCTTAGAAATATTCCAAAGTCTGATAGGACCAAAAACCTGAGTCGCTACAACATGATTCTCCCTGAGTCGATTAGCTTGTCAACACATTAGTGTCCAAAGACCGTATCCAAGATAACATTATAGATTCTCTGCATACTCACCAAAAATACCTTGAAACAAAATAGGTGATGATTTTAATTGTTGTAATTGTGTAACCGTCATAGCTGGATAATCTATGGGCACCCTCGGAGTTTAGAAATCCCAGAATCACCCTATTCAATTGCATGGGTGAACTGCTATAGCTTATGGTTCACTTTAGTCCATGGTGTGGATATAGTTTGGGGACCCCATAATAGTATGAGGCTATCAAGATCTAATTATTTCTTCCAACACTAGCTTGAACTATGGTTTTCTATTACATCCAATTGCTCATTGGGTATATTATTGGTTGATAAGATCATTGAAGGCAGTTCCTCTATAAGTTCTACTCCACCACATGAAAGAAAACTATCACGGACAAATTCAAGTGAAAACAAAGCCTTAATGAGTGATTCTAAAATATTTTCATCCAATGGAAAGGAATCATGTATTAACATGACATTTATTTCCCCCAATAATAACTACTTACAATGTTTGTGGGGAATTTTTAGACTGAGCTAGTCCCTACCCTATTGACTCTGAACTGCCCAGGTGGATTACAAGAGTTCTATGAAAAGTATCAGTATCTAGAGGAATCATTTCATAAGAATAGAAAATATTCATTCCCATTTCGTCATCCATATCCCATGATAAGACCAAAAAAATCAGATATTGTCACTACCATTCATGTAGAGGTTCCTGAGCTGGTAAACCTACTAGCACTAAGATAGAAGAGCCTCATTGAGTGTAGCCTTACCAAGTGTAGCCTCACCAAGAAAAACCATGCTAGGAGCCACCTCACTCAGAGAAACTTCTTAGACAAGAGGATGTGTCTCTAGTCCCGATAATGGTGAGGATTCTAGAGTTCCCTTCCCAAATAAATTAAATCAGACCAATTACTTCAGGGATTCATAGGTCCTAGGTTATTCATTATGTGTAAACGATATGGGAATAATGATGTTTCCATAGTGAAAGAGGCCCCATGAGACTATACTCACTAGCTTCCGAGATCATTTCTCGTAACATAGTATACTCAGACACACCATCAAAGAATACTTCATGTTCCAAGAGTAGATCTAGGACAATGTGGATCAAGGATTAGTCCAGTTTGTTGATATTCTAATATAGGAGGCACATCTCTCTACTAATCTCAAATGTGATAGTAAAGGATCTGGATAGTGGAATTAGGAACTAATTCATGGGACACCAAAATAAGATGATTGGGTGGCTTTCTAGGCTATCTCTCACACTCACAGTGTCTTCTATGATAGTTTAGGTGAATAAAAACCTACTATGGTTTTCACACCTCCTACATGCTACCTCTATGTATGTGTCATTATCTTACATGTCTATGAAAAAAAATTCACAGAACAATAGAAATCAAAGTCCACCACTGGTGATTTATCCATATCTCACTCTTAGATTCATCATTCCCCCTACGTTAAGAGATGCGACAAAGTTCCTCATAACCCTAGACCCCCCACTGATGATGATAAGGAGTAAACCTTCATGAATTCAATTATTCCTGTAGAATTCCTAACAAAACCCAATAGTGAGGAATGTCATGAAAACCCAAAGATTGCATCCAGCCAATGCCCTCAAATAAAAGATCAAGGATAGACATGTTTCCAGAATTATTTGACCAGAACCTCAGACGAGGTCATTCATTCTTCCTAGACCAGACGACATTTTTCACATAGATAAATAACCATTTTCCTCAAAGTATTCGCCACTAGATATACCTCCACAACTAGCCCTATTAGTTGACCACATAGCTCAATCTGGATGGCATTATGATCAACCGCATCCAGGAAGAGTCTGAGCTCAATCAGCAGATAGTTATCCAGTGGTTCTTTAGAGAAGGCTAGCTAGGCAGCAGTAGAATATATCTTGCACTAGCCAGATCCCATCATTTCATCCAGAAGCATCTATTATTCCCCCTGATAATGAGATACCCTCTATGAAAAAAAAAATTCCCTTGGCATGGAAGTATGTTGTGTTAAAGAACCTCACCAGCATAACTGTGAGACTTTAAATCCTCAAGAACCTATTCTTATCAAAGGACAACTGTGAATACCTTACTAAATATTAAAAAATCCTCTCCAATTCAATTCTAAATTATCTTTTACGGAGGCCTAATATTATAAAGAGTTTGAGAAAGAAAAATTTCATCCCATCATCTTATTTTCCTAAAATTAAGGGTAAATATCATGTATTAAAACATACACCTATTGTACATCACCATCTAGGTCAATGATGTAGTGATCCATCACTTGCTAGGGGAGACAAACTATGGGATCAACCTCATCCTAACCCAGAAACTCCACAATATTGGACTAACAGAAGTAGATCTGACTCCCTCCAACCTAACAATTTTGGGTTATGATAAGAGAGAATAGATACTATATAGCATGGTTTGGATAAAGACCCATTTTGGTTTCATTATATCAAGCACTAAATTCATGATATTCTCCTAGGATACCCCCAAAAAATCACAACTGGCTGGACCCTTGATTCATTTACATACAACATTACCCCCTCATATCATTAATGCCTCAAGTACTCCCTCAACAATAGAGTAAGGCTACTCTGGGGTGATGCATCCCCCATTTAATCCTATGGATCCCACTATTTAGATGCTGGATACAAAAAGAGTGAAGGAAATAAAACATAGACTAATGAGGTTGAATGCATCAATCCTCCCAACGATTTGATGAAGAATGATTTCAATTAACGGTAAGACTTGAATGACAGATTCATTATCTCGATCCATCAGTTTGACCCTACAATTCCAAACATGGGGGTTGTTTTTTTCTCTAATAAAAAGGGGTTTGGAAACCATAATAAAATAGTTCACCCACATATTAACTCCTACTAAAAAATTGGATAAGATCAAATTTTAATAGAATCCCCCTTTCCTATGAAGCTTTAAGAAGATCCCCACATAGAAACCGATTTCCTGTATTACGAAATGTTTTAAAAAGAAGGTTTTACGGATCAAAAGTTGATTCATAACCATTAATTTGGTATCAATATTAGACCTCATGGTTATAGTACATGTTTAATTGGATAAATATATTCTTTAACTATAGTTTTAGTATAGCGGGAACCCCTCAATAAGGATCTTATGTCCTCCAAAGTAGATACATGTGCTTACTCTAAGTTGAATGGCTTGGAAGAGCTAACTCCTCCCACTAATTATCCTATCTCAGATGACGAAGGGGATTTGGAAGATACCCTCCCTACAATTGAAGAGGGTGTCTATGTCACCATTTATGGGTTAACATAGGTGAACCTTTGTATTGAGGAATATCTAAGGTCAATGTTGATAAGTGAAGCTGTGACTCTAGAAGATGAACAACAGTATGAAACCTTCTTGAAAAAACATCTCGATGTATTTTCTTTGAGCTGTGATGAGATTCAAGGGACGAACCCCTAGGTCTTTGTTCACCATCTTGGACTCCTAGTGAGTCATAATGGGTTCAATCATGCTACTAGAAAGTTTAACCCCTCTCGCAGTGTTTTGGTTCTGTTCAAGGTTGATAATATTATTAAATCCAACTTCATTAGGGAATCCAATTACCCCATATGATTATCCAAAATCATCTTAATTAAGACGAAGAACTAGAAGATAAGAGTCTTCATTATCTTCTATGACATCAACCGCCATTTTCTGAAGGTTTATTTTCCCCATACAGTGACATATTTATTGATTGATTCTAGGGCTAGATTCCATGACCACTCTTTAAATTATGGATAAATCAGATAAAATTAGATCCAAGTCGACCCTAGGGATGAGTAGTGCACCTCATTCAGGGAACCAAAAGGGATTTTATACTATGAGTTGATACACGTTATCTTGAAAAATATTTAAGACACTTATCAGAAGACCTTGTAACACATCATTATGAAAATTATCAAGAAATTGGTGGTCAAATGCAACAAGTGTCAGCACTATCTCAAGGATATTGAGAAAGTGTTTGTCTTTCTTTGATCCAATGATTTTTAGATGAACCCATTTAAGTTTTTATTTGGGCTTACCTTTGGGAAATTTCTTGTCATCATGTTGAGATATATAGGAAAAATGATTGACCTAGTGATGATTAAGTCCATCAATAAAATTCCTTCCCTGAAAAATCTTCAAGAGTTGTGGGACCTTCAAGGATACTTGGCCTATATACACATATTTACATACAATCTAGATGTAAACTATAATCTCTTCTCAAAGATTATGAAAAAATAAAACCTTTAGTAATGGTATGAGGAGTGAAAAACCACCATTGGGGACATCAGGAAATTCCAACTAAAGCATCTGAATTTAATGTTACAAATTTCAGAAAAGCCTTCGTTTCTATAAGTGACCACCTCAGAGTAATCTCTCGGTACCCTTCTATCCCAGAAAAAAAATGTGGATGGGAAAAATATCCTATATTATCTCATTCGCATACTCCTCGACACAGAGACCAAATACTCCCCTTTAAAGAAGAGTTGTCTCACATATGTATTTTCATTGAAGAAGTTGAGTCATTATCTACAGCATCAAAAGATATAATTAGTATCTTAGGTGGAACCATTATAGTATATCTTCAATCACCCCATAGTGAAGGGATGATTATAACATTGGGTGGTGATCCTCCATTAGTTTTACATCTAGTTTTTTCCAACAGAAGGCCGTCTAGGGGAAGTTTTTGGTTGATTTATTGGCCACCCATCCATCCCTAAAACATCTACCTCATGTATGTTGAATTCTCATATAATTTTACTCTCTCAAGTGACCAGGTTGTTCCATGTTTTCATATTCCTTTTGATGGTGCTTCCCAGAACATGATCGGTATAAGACTCAAAAATAAAAAGCATAATAGATTGGGCATAGATATCTTCATCATCACCCCAATAAAATTCGACCTTCCATACCCATTACCATTGTCATAAGGCTACACTAAAAACAATGTAGAGTATTAGAATCTCATTACTACTCTTAATGTTTCTATCAATATTGACGTCCCCCGCTTTCATGTAAAGGGATACTATGAGTTTGTCGTAAAATATTCCAATGGTGACAATATATTCGGAAAGAAAGACATCATCCCATACTATAATGAACCTAAAATATGATTCCCCAATTCCCTTACAATTTTTATGTGAATCGTATCCCTCACTAATAGAATATAGAAGATGAATCCTTAGTGATTTGGGTTTCATCTATTGTAGAACCAGACCATGATGATCTAGTCATTCATGTGGTACACTGGATGGTCATCACCTCTGTAATTTCAGATGATGAAATCAGTAGGTAAACCTATTGGTTTTCTATACATTTATTCTAAGACCCTCATTTTCCCTAAAGAGGAGGAAACACCCCACTGGGAAACTCCCATGGTCAGGTACCTACATCCTGTCATTCTCCCTCTTGACCGAGCTAAGAATCATCAAATCTGATGGTGTGTAGAACATTTTACCTTCTATAGTGGTCTTAACCATGAGAAAACCCTATGAGGACATGATTTTGATGATGTTATCTATAATTTAATTCAAGGATATGAGATACCAAAAGATATGTTGTAGGTCCATGTTGTTTCATGTGGTGCCCATCATGTAGGATTAAACCTCTCTCACCAGATTCATAGGTTGGGTTACTTCTGGACCACCATGGTTCACGACTTCGTAGAGTTCACCAAGAGGTTTCACACATTTCAAATCCAAGAAAACCCTATGCATAGAATACCAAATCTTATCCACACCACCAATTATTCTTTTTCTGAAATATGGAGACTCAATGTCATGGGAAATTACCCGCTGACAACAGATCATTAATGTAGGTTCATTTTGACCCCAACATAATTATTTTCCATGTGTCCAGAAGTGATTCCCAGTAAGGATGTCAAATTATAGTACAATATTGTGATCATGAGCTCCCATATAATCCATTTATTTGATGTTACTCACTTTATTCTCACATAAAATAGAACCAATCTTAGGGATATCGAGCTAATGAAACTCTATTCCTAGTACAAAATCTGGTCTAACCATACTTCTCACTACCATGCACAATAAAATGGTTAGGTTAAGTCAATCCACAAGACCCACTATAACATATAGCAGAAAATGGTTGGTTCAATCAAGAATATATGGTCATATAATCTCCCAAATTTCCTTTGATATTGTCAAGCAATGACTTGGAATTATACATAGGTGACACCATACTCTCTAGTGTATTGAAGAGTGGTAGTATTTTCCATCATGTTTCAGTTTCCATCACTCTAAAGTGCTATTTATGACTAGTAGATGCCATAAAGAATGGCAGAATTCCATCTAGCTAAGTAAGAATCTCTCAAAGGGAACAAACCATAGGTATTGCACAATATAGAGAGGAAACAGAATAGGATAGAAAGAGAGTTCATCAAGAAGGTTCTCCTCTACTACTTCCTCCAGGGTGACATGGTATTGGATCTCAGAATGCTAATGATACCCTGCAGGATGCCACCAATGATAAATTAATAATGAAAATGATCTTATATCATCCATAAGGTCCATTCCAATAGAGTTTACTCATTTATATTCATGGACAGAGAGTGTATCACACCTACCAAAACATCCATGCTTCTCAAGTAGTAATTCCCATGAAGAGTCAGGGTCTAGAAAGTATGAAATTAAAATAGATATTAAGGGTTAGATCTCTATGAACATAAACTAATAGTCTCCCCATGGTCTAATAATTATGATGTTAATCTATTTCAAACACATATAGTCATAAATTTATTAATTTAAACTAATACGATCTATATTTTGAGTTTTACAACATTAAACTGAAGAGCCTTACATCTTCAATGGATAACATTAATCAATGATATTACCCCATATAAAACCAGGATTCCTCATATGATAAGTATGGGATAATCCAAAAATTCATACACCATATAAAATTAGGATGACTAATATGATAATTTTGATATTGTTAGAAACCTACCCCATTTGAAATCAGGATGACTCGTATGATATGAGATGAACCAATCCCAATATGCTCAACACACAATTTTAACCACTAGACTTCCCCATGTAATAATATATTTATACCCACCCAAATCCTAAGATTCCTAAACTTCTTCATGAAAGATGATTTCTCCCTATCCCATTGCAACTATTCAACCACATCACATTCCCAAACTACATGTGTCTTGATTGACATCCTCATGGGATATGTAGAAATACCCAGAATTATAATCTTTATTACCAGACACAATTGTATCAACCCTTCATCAAGTTGGTCCCATTCATGTTTTAAGAATTACAAACTTAAAATATATTCAGTTAGTCTTAAGGTATTCATGCAATACATGGCCTACTTAGTTACTTTCACTCAAAGCCTTACCTCTTACCCATATATTTTTTTGGGACCAATATATTTACATTCCAAGAATCTTAAATTTAAACTATTTCCCTCATACATCCTGGTCTAAGAATAATAACCTTAAAATATGTCCAATTTTCCATCGTATTTTTTTGGTATGTTGACTTTCATGACCACCTTTCACATCAGGTTCTATTTATTTCGTGAAATGAAAATGGCCTCAAAACAAGAATTTTCCAATAGTCTAAGCATCATGACCTATATTATTTTTTCCAACGTCCATATCATAAGACCTTACACTATGTGTATCCAGATGCAGGATGACATCATGTGGTGAAAAACCTACTTTTCTCCTTTCATGTCAGGATTTAAACTCTATTTCATCGCACAAACAACCTCAAATTTTCCATCCCTAGTCTAATAATTATGAATAAAAACTATGTTAACCCGTATTTTTCATGGTTTTATTTATCCCTGGTGTTTCAAAAAGTGCATTCCTCTTCCATTTCCCAAAATAAATTGTGTCTTGATTACTTGTTGAGTCAAAATTCCTCTTTTGACTTTTATATCTTGTTTTGAAAATCACAATGTCCTTTTTCATGTTTATCATATCGTACTGACCATAATGATTGTACTGATCATGCTAATCGTACTGACCATGCTGATCGTATGATCATGCTGATCGTACTGACCATGACAATCATACAATACTGATCGTACTGACCATGAAAATCATACAATGCTGATCGTACTGACCATGTCAATCGTACAATGCTGATCGTACTGACCATGACAATCGTACAATGATGATCGTACTGACCATGTCAATTGTACAATGTTGATCGTACTGAATATGGAAATTGCATTGACTCTGATACTCATATCTTTCATTACATACTAGTTTTGGTACTTAGTCAAAAACACTTGTTTCATATTTATTGTACTATTGATTATCTTGTTCATATATCTTGTTTTAACCAATACGATGTCGTTGAGTTAGTTACAAACTAATCAAAACGATGTCATGCTTTCTGTTTCAATATGACCGTTATGATTCCAGGTGTCCAAGTCCCTCAGAGTTTTTCGGAGAAATATGACCGTTGGAGGCAACATGACCGTTGGAACCCGAGGCCTATAAATAGGAGGTCATTTGAAGCTGAAAGAGAGAGACTTTTGGAACAACTACGATACTCTACTTCTATCAAGTTCTAGAGAGAGACACTGTGACTTCTCTCATCTTCTTTGTGCGTCCGATCATCATATCGAGGGATTTCAAGTGATTGAAAGACATAGGTGTCGATTACCTACAAAATTGAGGGCTGCTGGGGATAGGAAGATAGACATACCGATCATCGTATCGAGGGCTACCGGGGATAGGCAGACGAATGTTCCGATCATCGTATCAAGGGATGCCGGGGATAGGAAGACAGACATACCGATCATCGTATCGAGGGCTGCCAGGGATAGGCAGATAAACATACTGATCATTGTATCGAGGGCTGCCGGGGATAGGCAGACGGACGTTCTGATCATCGTATCGAGGGCTTACCAAGGTGTTGGTAAGACATACCTTTTATCCTAGGTGAAAGGATAACCCTTCTCTTTGGGTCAAAAGAATTGTAATACCTTTACATTTCTGCTGTTGTTTGTATTAGAAAGGAATTTGTATTGTTTCCTTTCTTCATTATACTTTCAATAGTAATTGTTTCAATTACAATCATTCTATTACATATTGTATTGATTGATTCTATACGCTTTATAGTAGAATCATTCATCTTTATATTACTCTGATTATTGTGTTCATCTCGAATACAATTGTTTTACATTTCATTAGAATTACATTACTTCATACCATTTATTTTCAATACAATTGTGGGTGTTTGTATTTGTACTAGTTTAAGATCTTTTAAACTAAATCTCTTAAGTGTTTAAACACAAAGTTTTTAAACCTACAATTAACCCCCCTCTTGTATTGTTCCATAAAATATACATATACATCTACATATTCGATCAAACAATTGGTATCAAAGGATGTTTTCCACTGATTTGTATTACTTTTTTTTTAATTTCATATTTTTTTAACTACTTACTACACTAACGTATGGAGTGGAAAAGAGATTGTTTCTTTAGATGGCAGGAATGAATATTGGGTCAATAGACAATCCAAATACTTCTAGACCACCTATCTTTGATGGGAATGATTATGAGTACTTGAGAGATCGTATGAAGACTTTTTTTTATCAATACTGGTGTAGAAAATTTAATAATGCTTACTAGAGGTTACAAAATTCCTGACAAAGAAGTCAGTACTTTTACTAACCAAGAGAAGCAAGAATATCAACTGAATTACAAGGTACACAATACTTTATTATGCTTTATGACCAGGAATATATACATTTAGATATCTTCATGTGAAGCAGCCAACTATATTTGGAAGAACTTATAATTCACACATTTTGGTACATCCAAGGTTATAGAAACAAGAAGAACAATGCTTCGAGCAGAGTATTATGGATTTTTTTCCTTATGGAGAACCAGTATGTAAACTGCAACAAAGATTTATGACAATTGTCAACAGTCTATAATCCATGGTTGAAAAAGGCCTTGATGATGAAGCTCTAGTAGATAAAATTATAGATATAATGCCAAATGAATGGGAGTCCAAAAGGACAGCTATTGATGAAAATAGAAAAGTTTCCCAAATTACTCTTGATGAACTCTTTGGAAATCTTCTACAACATGATACAAGAATTAAGAGAGATGCTAATTTCAACAAGAAGAAGAATGGGAATGGAAGTGTATCCTTTAAATCTAAAGCTAAAACACCTGAAAGGCTTACAAGATCCAAAGTCAAGAAAGTTGTTATATCTGATTCAAGTGATTGTGATCGTTCGGATAATGAGCTAGCCAATCTTGCTCGAAGGATGAACAAGATTGTGGGAAAGAAAGACTTCCAATATAGATTCAAAAAGAAAGATAGGAAGGATAAGAGTGATTCATAGGTAACTTGTTATGAATGTAAGAAAGTAGTACATATAAGGCCTGATTGTCCTTTACTGAAGTGGAAAGTCAGAAAGGAAAAACATTTTGAAAGAAACAATAATAAGTTTTTCAAGAAAAAGACAAAGAAATTCTTGAAGGAAAATGATACTTGGAGTGCAATTGGTAGTGATTTTTCAGATGATTCTTCAGAATATGAGTCCTCAGGATGAAGGAATATTGGACTTGTAGCCAGATTACCAATTGAAGATCATTGTCGCATGGCTAAGGTACATAATTCTAAAGCTATTACAAATGTCTCTTTAAATGAAAATTATACTGATAATAGATATTATGAATCTTCAAATGATGAATCTTTATCATCAGAAGATGATACATTACCTTCTTTTGAAGAAGTATCTAGATTTGCTAAATTACTCAAAAATCAAAAATTCCAAACTCATGAAGAAGCTAGAGAATGAAAATTCTAGAATTACAATTTTAACTAAAGAAGTGTCAGATCTTTCTAAGGATCTTGATATGAAAACTTCTGATCTTGAAAGTATTTTAAAAACCCTTGAGAAAGTCAAATCTGATAAGGATAAACTTTCTAAGGACCTAGAAAATTTGTTTTCAAAGAAAAATGTTTTAGAGCCTAACCCTAGCTCAAAATCAAATGTTTTGGAAATTAAAAACATAGTTTTAAAACTAAAGTCAGAAATTTTTTCCTTAAAGAAATGTTTGTCAAAAATTACTCATGGAAAGGAAAACATTGACAAGATGTATTCTCAAATTAGACCTTTGAGAAATCGTTCTGGTCTTGGTTATACTCATTCTAAACCTATTTTTAGTAATAACTATTTTGTTCCACAAAAAACCTCTTTTTGTTCTAAGTGCCAATGTGGTGGACACTGGAGAAGATATTTTTCTCTTAACAGAATTCAATCTTTAGGATTTTATAAAGGTCATTTTGGAAAACAAATGTGGCTCCCTAAAATTATTTTATCTAACCCTTCTGGATCCAAACAAGTTTAGATTCTGAAAAATTAATTGTTTCTTTTTCAGGAAAATGAGAAGTGTACCAATAAGAATATTTGGTACATGGATAGTGGTTGTTCTCGACACATGACCAGAAACAAAGATCTCTTTGAAAAGGTTATCAAAACAAAAGGTGGAAAAGTTACCTTTGGAGATAATGCTCAAGGAAAGATTGTTGGTATAGGTAATATCGTTTTTCTTGGAAAAGTTCTTACCTCAAATGTTTTGTTTGTTAAAGGTCTTAAGCACAGTCTCATCATCATAAGTCAATTATGTGATGAAGGTTACCTTGTGAATTTTAGAAATTATAAGTGTCTAGTTCACAATTCCAAGGATGAGTTCATTCTATCTGCTCATAGGCAAGAGAATGTTTACACTATTAACTTAGAAGAACTTAGGAGCCAAAATTTACCCTGCTTAAGTGCAATAGAAGACCATTCATGGCTATGGAATAGAAGACTAGGACACTGTAATCTAAGAAACCTTTGTAAACACTCAAAGAAAAGACTTGTGAAGGGACTAACAGACCTTAGATATGATTCTTCAAAAGTCTGTGATCCTTGTCAATTTGGCAAGCAACATAAAACTAGCTTTAAATCAATTAATAAAGTTTCAACTTCTAATTCATTACAGCTAGTGCATATGGATCTTTTTGGTCCCACACAAATTGGAATCATTGGAGGCAAATACTATGTATTTGTTTTAGTTGATGAATTTTCTAGATTTACATGGGTCTATTTTCTTACAAATAAATCTGACACCTTTTCCTATTTAAAAACTTTTAGAGCCCAAGTTAAAAAAGAGAAAAACCTACCATTGATAACTATTCATAGTGATCATGGTGGTGAATTTCAAAATTCAGAATTTGAAACTTTTTGTAGTAAGAAAGGTATTACTCACAATTTCTCAGCTCCAAGAACTCCTCAGTAATATGGTGTTTTTGAAAGAAGAAATCATATTATTTAGGAAATGACTAGAACCATGTTGAGTGAATACTCAATTGCTAAGCACTTCTGGGCTAAAGCTGTTAGTACTGCCTGTTATACTATAAATCATGTTTTAACTAGACCGTTTCTTAATGAAACCCCTTATGTGTTATGGAATGGCCGAAAACCTACAGTTTCATACTTCAATGTTTTTGGGTGCAAAGTATTCATTCTGAATACAAAAGATAATCTACAGAAATTCGCACCAAAATCTGATGAAGGGATCTTTCTAGGTTACTCCATAACTTCTAAGGCTTATAGTGTTTTCAATAAAAAAACCTATACTGTTGAGGAAATAGTACATGTAAAATTTGATGAAACTGATCCTTTTGTTTTCAACCAACCAAAACCTACATCCTTGGATGTGTTTTCTAAAAATGTTTATCAACTGTTATTAGAAGATCATTCTGATAAGGAAAATATTCAAGACGATACTTCTGAAACATTTACCACAGAATATTTTCTACCATATATTGATGAATAGGTTTTACAAAACCCAAATCAATTGTTTCTTAGGAATCATCCGAGTGATAACATCATTGGTGACGTAAATCAACCTATAAGGACCAGAAATTCCTTAATAAATGAAATAGAACATCTTGATTTTCTTTCCCAATTTGAACATAAAAGTCCAAGTGAGGCCTTAGGTGATGAATATTGGATCAAAGCAATACAAGATGAACTAAATGAATTTGAGAGGAATCAAGTATGGACTTTAGTTGAAAGACCTAAAGAAACAACTATAATTGGTGTAAAATTGGTTTTCAGAAACAAATGTGATGAAAATTGAATCATTTTAAGAAATAAAGAAAGACTTGCTACTAAAGGATATAAACAACAATAGGGATTAGACTATGAAGAAATATATTCTTCTGTATCTAGACTTGAATCTATTCGTATTCTATTAGCCTTTGCAGCATACTTTAATTTAAACTATTTCAAATGGATGTAAAATGTGCCTTTCTAAATGGTTTTATTCAAGAAGAGGTTTTTGTCGAACAACCTCCTGGTTTTTTGGACCCAAAACATCTTGATCATGTTTTCAAACTTACCAATGCTCTATATGGTCTTAAACAAGCCCCTAGAGTATGGTATGATAGACTTACATGATTTCTTTTACAAAAACATTATACAAAAGGTACAGCAGATCTAACCCTTTTTATAAAAATGGGAAATAAAGATGTCTTGATTGTTCATATCTATGTTGATGACATCATATTTGGATCAACTCAAAAATCTGTAACTGATTCTTTTGCTAATTTAATGAAATAAGAGTTTGAAATGAGTATGATGGGTGAGTTAACATTCTTTTTAGGTTTTCAAATTTCTCAAAAACCAGAAGAAACATATATATCTCAATATAAGTATATTAAAGACTTACTCAAAAAGTATAGATATGACAAAACTAAAAGTATTATCACTCTAATTGGTTACTCAAATACACTTGATCTTGATGAAATTGGGAAACCAGTAGATCAAACAATCTTTAGAGGTATGGTAGGAAGTTCGCTATACTTAACAGCTAGTCGACCAGACTTAATGTTTTCTGTATTCTTATGTGAAAGATATAAATATAATCCAAAAGAGTCTCATTTAAAAGCCGTAAAGAGACGCTCTCGGTATTTAAAAGGCACTATGGATCTAGGTCTCTTTTATTCTTCAGGAGATGATTTTGTTTTAAAAAGTTTTTCAGATGCTGACTTTGGTGGTTGTAGAATGGATAGAAAAAGTACATCTGGAACATGTCATTTCTCAGGAGGTTCTCTGGTTTCTTGGTCCTGTAAGAAACAACACTCAGTAGCACTATCCACTGCTGAAGCTGAATATGTAGCAGCTAGAAGTTGCTATGCTCATGTGTTGTGGATGCAACACACACTCACTGACTATGGATTGAGTTTCTACAAAACTCCAATTCTATGTGATAATACTAGAGCCATTTCTCTTAGTAAGAACCCAGCATGTCACTCTCGTGCAAAACACATAGATGTTGGGAATCAGTTTCTTAGGGTTCACACACAAAAATGAGATATTATTCTACAATTTATCGGAACGCAAGAACAATTTGCTAACATTTTTACAAAACCATTACCTTCTGATAGGTTTGATTTTATAAAACAGAATCTAGGAATGATTACATTAAAATAATCATTCATATCCACTTCCTGTTTTACTTTTCTCCTTACAGCAAACAACTACCTGTGAAAGGGGGAGGACATTTCTTACTATGTTTTTTCTTACTATGTTTCTTTTTATCTTATGATCTTTAATTATTTACTCTCTGGGTATGTGTTTTGTTTTCTTGTTTATCTTATTGACAGTTGTATCGTATCATTTACTTTTCTGTTTATTGTATTGACAGTTTTATTGTATCATTTAATTTTCTGTTTATCATATTGACAGTTTTATTGTATCATTTACTTTTCCATCGTATTGACCGATCATGGTAATGAATTTCTTTTCCATCATATTGAATGATCACGATAATGAATTTTTTTCCATCATATCGACCGATCATGGTAATTAATTTCTTTTCCATCATATTGTTCAATCATGGTAATGAATTTCTTTTCCATCGTATTGACCGATCATGGTAATGAATTTCTTTTCCATCATATTGACAGATCATGGTAATGAATTTCTTTTCCATCATATTGACCGATCATGGTAATGAATTTCTTTTCCATCATATTGACCAATCATGGTAATGAATTTCTTTTCCATCGTATTGACCGTTCATGGTAACAAGATTGTTTTCCATCGTATTGTCAGTTCATGGTAATGAGATTGTTTTCCATCGTATTGTCATTTCATGGTAACGAGATTGTTTTCCATTGTATTGTCAGTTCATGGTAACAAGATTTTTTTCCATCATATTGTCAGTTCATGGTAACGAGATTGTTTTCCATCGTATTTTCAATTCATGGTAAAGAGATTGTTTTTCATCGGCTTGTCAGTTCATGGTAACGAGAATGTTTTCCATCGTATTGTCAGTTCATGGTAATGAGATTATTTTCCATCGTGTTTTCAGTTCATGGTAATGAGATTGTTTTCTATCAGCTTGTTAGTTAATGGTAACGACTTTTTTCTATCGGTATGACGATTATTTTTTTCCGTACGATTGTGTTTTCTTTTTAGCTCTACTAAAACCAACAATTACCTTATGTTATCCGGCAGGTACTTTCCATTTTTTTTAAAAACAAATTCCTTTCGTTTTTATCCTAACCATTGATCTATTTTCCTCTAATCTTGACAATATAAGATCAACGGTTACCCCTATATCACCTATAAATATCCCCCTCCCATCCCCAAACCCACATTGGTTTTTCATGTTTTGAGGAGAAACTCTACTCCACTATTTTTAAAGTCATCGTACAATCTTTTATCAGCAGCATCCCTATGTCTCAGTCTTCTGCCAACACTCCTACCGATATGTCTTCCAAGGCTTTATCAGAAAAAGACCTTTTAAGGGAAATGTTAGTTTCCCGTGACTTCTATGATTCATATGATTCTACTATCAAGAGGATTATCTTGTTTTAAGGATGGGGGCATTTGTGTGTTGAAAGTCCTGTTTCTCAAGATCCGGTTCTCTTTGATGAGGTCTGTCAGTTTTATAAAACTGTTTCTTTTGATAACAATATGACTATTAATTTTGCTGTGTACGATAGAATGTTATCTATGTCTCTGAAACAAGCAGCTCATTTTCTGAATGTCCCGATAGAAGGTGATTCTTTCTGTCCATCCCATAAACTACCAGAAGAGGTCGGTAC
This sequence comes from Viscum album, assembly GCA_963277665.1. Classification (NCBI taxonomy): domain Eukaryota; kingdom Viridiplantae; phylum Streptophyta; class Magnoliopsida; order Santalales; family Viscaceae; genus Viscum; species Viscum album. Next base: position 116,033,588 of record OY728154.1, read on the forward strand.
GTTTAATAGAGAAAGTGTCGAGAAGTCTTTGTTTGTTGTAAATGAAGGGAAGAGGAAAGTGGCTCATCTTTCTCCAAACAATAGGTTTGTGGATTTATGGATGCAAGGTTTTCTTCTTCCAAGAAAAGGGGATAGAGAAACTCTGAAAGTTTCTAATATCTTCATGTTGGACTATCTTGTCAACATGAGAAAAGTGAATCTCATGGGATATGTTTTCGAAACAATTAAGAATGTAAATTCAGGGGGAATCAAATCTCATTTGATTATGTATCCATCCATCCTTACAAAGTTTATTCTCGAGAGTATAAAGTTTTGCAACATTCCTTTGAAAGGAAATCTGATAGATTTGAAGCCATATTGGATTAGTAAGAGTACGATGAAAAAGCTGAATGTTTGTTTTGATCATAATTCAAAACTTTTTGTTAAGTATGTAGAAGTTGAATCTCCTTAGAATCAATCGGCACCGATACCAGCCAAAGACTTTCAATCTGCTGGTATTACCCAAAAGTCTGATCCCTAAACTAGTTCAAATCCTATGAAAAAGCCAAAGTACAATAAAGAAGTTGTAACCAAATGGAGAAAGTATAAGGAACAAAGAAAGGAAGGTGATCCAAAGTTTGGACTTGATCCAGCTGAAGCATTTGCTGAAAGAATTCCGGTAGAAGAAACCCTTAAATTTTAAAAGAAAAAGAAAACTGTTTTGAAAAGAAAGGCTCAAGACTTTGATATCTCTAAATTCATGAAAATAGTTGAGGATGCAAGTGCTCAACTTACCACAGAAGTGCATCAAGTGCCCATCGTACAGAGACTTCCTGAGAAAGAAAAAGGAAAACAAATGATGGAAGAGATAGATGAAGTGGAAGAGGAGGAAGGAGATTTTTCTTTTAGAATTCCTTCAGAGTTCTAAGAAGAGGGAGGAATCGGTTCAAAAGTTGAGTGAAGGTGTTCAACAAACCCCTCATGTCGATCAAGAACATTTTGAAACTTCTGAAACTCTGGATAAAACACCCCCTCAAGTAATTCAAGGTGCTCAATCTTCTCATACTGATAAAGTTATTGTCATTAGTGATAAAGTGGAAGAAGAAAGAAATCAGAATGAAAAAGAGAAAGGAAAATATCCAGTTGTAGACTCAAGTCGATCAAATGAATTGGCTTTGTACGATGAAGATACTGATTCAGAACATACAATCTCTCTCAAGAAGAGTGATTATATTTTCCATGTTTTGAGAAGGGTTGAGAAGGCCATTCCATATTTCCCTGGATGGAAGGGAAGATTGATTTTATTACTGACAATCAGAAAAAGAAGTTTGGTTCTGTAAAATAATTAAGAAAGAAAGTTTTGTTAGTCGAAGCCAATTTGAAAGTTCTTTCAGAAAGTTCAGCTGCCCCTAAGAAGGACTGCAACAAGATGACCAAGTGGTCATAAAAAATATAGAACCTAGTCAATGATCATGATATAGCAATTGAAGATATAATAAGGGTGTCAAATGAGCTTTCAATTGCTTTAAATAAGCTTGACAGAGAAACAGTTGAAAGGTTGAATATTTTGTCTTCCGAACGAGTCGATGCACCTTTTGTAAAATACTTGCAGAAGAGAATGAATACCTTTCAGGCTGAGTTTTCGAAGGTTTCATCTTTCAAAGATGAAATAGTTCTCTTGAAGAAACAGAACTCTAGGTTATCCAAAGATAACAAGAATTTTCAAGACAGAATTGATACTCTTTAAGAAGTAATCAGAGTTTAGGAAGAGACAATCAGAAATCAAGATCAACTCATTACTGATCAACAAGACCTTCTCAGATCTCAGGGTGATTCTATTTCTGAAGAAAATAAGGAGATCAAAATGATGAAGGTACTTCTTCATGAGTTGATCAAAATGGAGAAGGAAAGAGAAAACAAGTGACTTGTATTTGTTCTCAAGTTTAGTGTTGATTGTTATCGTAATGAAATTTCTTTTATCCGTTGTCTTGTATTTATTTTCTAACACTTACAGAAAATTCAAGTTTACCCCTTTATTTTTGTAAATCACAAAGAGGGAGAATGTTTATAAAGCGGGAGAATGTTTTATAAAGGGAGAGAATGCTTTACAACACTTAAAGGAAAATCTATGAATACAATCCTTAAGAAAGTTCATACCTAAGGGGGAGTTAGTTGTATTCAATTTCTTATTTAGAAGAGTTTCCAATAACTCAGGGGGAGATAAATATTTCTTTTAGTTTTTATTTTGTGATTTGTGCTGTCCAAAAAGGGGAAGATTGTTGAGTCAAAAGTCCTCTTTTGACTTTTATATATTGTTTTGAAAATCACAAATGTCCTTTTTCATGTTTATTGTCTCGTACTGACCATAATGATCGTACAGATCATGCTGATCGTACTGACCATGCTGATCGTACTGATCATGCTGATCGTACTGACCATGACAATCGTATAATACTGATCGTACTGACCATGAAAATCCTACAATGCTGATCGTACTGACCATGAAAATTGTACAATGCTGATCGTACTGACCATGACAATCGTAAAATATTGATCGTACTGACCATGCCAATCGTACAATGCTGATCGTACTGAATATGGAAATTTCATTGACTCTTCTACTCATATCTTCCATCACATACTTGTTTTGGTACTTAGTCAAAAACGCTTGTTTCATATTTATCGTACTATTTATTATCTTATTCATATATCTTGTTTTAACCAATACGATGTCGTTGAGTTAGTTACAAACTAATCAAAACGATGTCGTTCTTTCTGTTTCAGTATGACCGTTATGGTGCCAGGTGTCCAAGTCCCTCCGAGTTTTTTGGAGAAATATGACCGTTGGAGGCAACATGACCATTGGAACCGGAGGCCTATAAATAAGAGGTCATTTGAAGCTGAAAGAGAGAGACTTTTGGAACAACTACGATACTCTACTTCTATCAAGTTCTAGAGAGAGACACTGTGACTTATCTCATATTCTTTTTGTGTCTGATTATTGTATCGAGGGCTTTCAAGTGATTGAAAGACAGAGGTTCCGATTACCTACAAAATCGAGGGCTGTCGGGGATTTGCAGATAGACATACCGATCATCGTATCAAGGGCTGCCGGGGATAGGTAGACAGACATACCGATAATCGTATCGAGGGCTGCTGGGGATAGGCAGACGGACGTTCTGATCATCGTATCAAGGGCTTCCAGGGATAGGCAGACAGACCTACCAATCATCTTATCGAGGGATGTCGGGGATAGGCAGACAGACATACCGATCATCATATCGAGGGCTGTTAGGGATAGGTAGACGGACGTTCCGATCATTATATCGAGGGCTTACCAAGGTGTTGGTAAGACAGACCTTTTATCCTAGGTGAAAGGATAACCCTTCTCTTTGAGTCAAAAGAATTGTAATACTTTTACATTTCCGCTGCTGTATATATTAGAAAGGAATTTGTATTGTTTCCTTTCTTCATTATACTTTCAATTGTAATTGTTTCAATTAAAATAATTCTATTACATATTGTATTGATTGATTCTATACACTTTATGGTAGAATCATTCATCTTTATATTACCCTGATTATTGTGTTCATCTCGAATACAATTGTTTTACATTTCATTAGTATTACATTACTTCAAACAATTTATTTTAAATACAATTGTGGGTGTTTGTATTTGTACTCGTTTAAGATCTTATAAACTAAATCTCTTAAGTGTTTCAACACAATGTTTTTAAACATACAATTCACCCCCCCATCTTTTATTGTTCCATCTAATATACATATACATCTACATATTCGATCCAACATTACCATCTTTATAGGATACATAGTGACAACTAGACTTTCTGTATCTGATCCCAGCCATTGAATCACCTTAAGACTATCTGTTACTTATGGTAATATCACCCTAAAATACCCTCATGGGCCTCCTTATCAATTATAATACCCATTCATCTTCATCAAACAATTAGAGGGTAGATATTCCCTCATAAATTGACATGAGGAAGAAGAGAACAGGATGCTCGATGCACAAGTCCAACCAACATCCATTAGACACTAAATCAAAATATTGTTTTCCCTTGTATAAAATTGGTAATCTAGTTAATGTGAGATGATTTACCCCATAAAAAACTGGAATACACCGCAGTCCATGTATGGGATGACCATAAACCCAACAACTTAAACACATGATGTTAAATTGTAACCATACCCCATGTAAAATTGGTAAGCCTCATATTTTAATATGGGATTATTCAGTATCTTCATTCAAGAGGATATCCCCAACTAGTGTTAGTACCCTCCCACACATCCTTTGAGAAATATGCATGTCTTAATTACAATATTCATGGTATCTGTAGTGATGCTCGGATATTTCATCCTGGGACCAACCCCTTTTGGTGTAATATACATTACCATAAACTAAAAACTTCAACTGTTGTCTGATCCTCATAAATTTAAAGTAGTATAAACTGTACTCTGATTTATAATCCTTTAAATAAAAACACCCAAAATCGTCATTGTATGATGTTAAACTGTGAACTTACCCAATATAAAACTGGGATTCCACTTAACGTGAGATCATTTTACCCCATATAAAAATGGGGTGTCCCATGCGGTAAGTATAGGATGACCAAAAAACATTACGCCATATTTGATCTGGATGACTCATGATATGAGATTTTAAAAACCCAGTATTGAGATACATTAACATTTCATGTCTTTTATAGAGTACTTCAAACATTATATAAAGAGATACCCAAAGACCGTAATTTCTCTAGTGTCTCTCAAAACATGGAAACATAAACATTGGTATATTAGTGAGCTAAATTGTCTCCCAATAGGGATTTCTTTACTAGTACACTTTCTAGACATGTCATACGTAATACATATCTTCATAACCTAAAGAAGGAAATATAAAAATGGATTATCTTAGATTCTTAGTATGGGTAAACAAGGGAGATATGTACACATAAACATTATCATAGGGGTATGAGAACATGATAATAACATTATAAGATCAAACCCTGCATATAAAAGATCATACGCATGAATAATGGAGTAGATATTGGAAATTCATAATTCATGAATCACATGGAAATAAATAACATAAGACACATGATCATAACTTAGGGATAATACATGGAATTGTGGAATGAAAAAACATGTGATATCATTCACAATACGTCGATATTCATTGCTAGAACTTATCAAGGAACTTCATGGGAACAAAACCGATAGGACAAGACACACCACCATCCCCATTCGTAGTCGTTCTCTTGTAAGGGATCGAGTTTCCCCGTATTTCTATAGTGGAACTAATTTCCCTGTATTACCATAGTGGATAGGGTTTCCCCATATTCAATCTTCATGGAGACTACACCTATTTGGTATACACACCACCATCCCCAATCATAGTCCTTTCCTAGGAAGGTATCAAGTCACCCCATATTCTAGTAGTGTATCAAGACCTTTGACTTGATTCCCACCATTATCTCATGAGATATAAACCATTACATAGTGCATTGGAGGGAGATATAAGTCAAACCCATCTCATTATAAAATAAACCATAATTGTGCCACTAGATAATAAAACTTTCATATCATAACCCATAAAAATATGTTGGTTTTATAAACATCAAATTATAACCTGTGAAATGAAATGGGTATCATTAACATTTCATCACATCATAACCTATGGAACAGACATAGGTTTCATAATCATTTCATCAAATCAACACCCATGAAAATAAGTGGATTTCAAAAGCATATAACTTCTGGAAGAGAAATGGGTATCATAAGAATTATTTCATAAAAACATAAACCATTCAAGAAATAATATGAATTGATCCTTTGGATAATTTTCTAGAATGGAATGAGCAACATCAATTGATATCATCTTAGATGGAAAATAACTTGGAAATATATTTTAAAAAACAGTATTCAGTAAAATATAATTTCTACATTGAAAATTTATTTTTAAAACATAAAACTTCTTGAAAATAAATTCCTTTGAAAATACATTGAAAATAAAGAAATAATTCTTGAAATCATTTTGGAAACCTTTTTCTTTGAGAACTTATATAGGAAACATGAAATAATTTTGTAAAATATTTTCTTGAGAACATATAAAATAAGCTTCAAACCATTTTAAAAAACCTTTATCTTTTAAATATTATAAATAATGATTTAATAATTTTTGAAAACCAATTCATTGAATATTATTTTAAAACTTATAAAATGTTATTTAAAAATCATTTAAAATATTTTTTAAACATATAACATTTTTGGAAACCTTTTCATTGAAAATATATTTAAAAAATTATAAAATAATATTTGAATACCATAAAAACTATTTAAAATAAATTTTAAATCAAAATTATCTTAAAGTATCATTTTAAAACATTTTATAATACATTGTTTTTGAAATGAAACAGATTTCTGACTAAAGAGATAAATATGATCAGATTTTTCTTAAAACCATTTTTTTAATTATCTTAAGTACCAAAGAGTGGAAAATGGCACCAATAAATGATTACATCTTGAATAAGTATAGTAGAATAAAATTATTTATATTTAATGAGATACAGATCATAGTATTTCATCAATGGATGTAGAATCATAAACAATCTCGATAAATGATGAGATTGTTTCAATAAACCATTACAACTTTGGTAACATTGAATCAAAAATAAAATAAAAATAATAGCATTAAATGAAGCTTAAAATATCATGAAAATAAGTAGTTTCATGATATACCATGTCAAAGTAAGTATATACACCTCATATAAAAATATAGGTTCATAACATCACATGTGTCTCAAAGAAAGAAAATTGAGACAAACCTACTTTACCGATTTAGTAACATTTAAAACATAAACCAATGAAAGAGATATAAAAAAATGGATATATATATACCCAAAATTTTATATATAAGTTTCATAGAATATATTCATGGGATTTTTATACACCTCACAAATTAAATGAGTGGTGATCATGGCATGTATCTCATGGTTAATAAAACGTGAGATGAGAAATCCCCTTACCCTGTGTCTTGATTCTGGTCGTACTCGTTAAAACCTATGATATAATAAATTTATGGTTATTATAAATATTTTACAGAAACATATTCTTATATATAATAACATTTATTCTTTTATTGTGACTTTATATTACCCACTAGTTAAAAATTTCATGTTATGGTTTCGCTTCAGGTAATATTCTCTTTGTTTTTCGCTTGTGATTTAATTTTTTATATCTTTAGTCATTATACTTATATCATGATTTATAGAAGGTAAACCATGATATAAATATAATTTATATTTACTATATATGAATTATAATAATCCATATAATATATAATTATGAAATGTAATACACCATTCTTGGAGATGGTTGGTCGTAATTATGTATGAACAATTCATCCGTTTTATTGATGTATTGAATGAAAGAAACAAAATAAAACATATATATATATATGTATATATATTTATAATGTCATTAAAATAGAATTATTAGGTCATATATTTCATATAGGTTCACTGAAAATATCCTTAGTACATTCCATGTAGTGTGTTAAAGAATCACATCACTTCGATGGGGAGTAGTCCACACTTCCTCAAATGAAAATATCGTATTTAAACAAGGTGGAAAGCATAAGGGTATATTATAAATAAAAATTACATAAGAATAAAGAAATTATAAATATAATAAATATAATATATAAATATATTTTCCATCATAATTTCCACCATGATAGGTGGTAAATAAAAAATAAATAACCTTCTTTTCGTGAGGCAGTAGTTCACAGTACATGTAAATAGTATGTTCATTTCCCATTAGATGAAAGTGTGTATAAGTTTAGGTTGAGAAATTATTATAAAAATATCCTGGTATATTTATGATATTGGTTTTGTTATAAAATATTATATTAATAATAGTTTAGGGAGTGGAGAATAGAAATAAAATAAAGGAGATTGAGGGAGGGTGTTACCTATTAATCAGGTAACTCCTTTTGGTTCACGCCAAAGGGCTCCCTTAGAATTATTTCTGAAAAATGGAGGATTAAAGGGGGATATTAGGGTTTTTGGTAACATTATTGGTCATATATTAGAATAATATATGTTGTTTTATATGTGTGAGTAAGTGGGAAAGGTGTTGGCCTTTTATAGGGAAGGGGGAGGACACACATGGCATTTTTTAAGAAGAACGATGACATGAATTGGTCACCAAATTAATTCCACCAAAAGAATTTATTAAAATTAAAAAAATAGTACAATAATGATGTTAAAAAACTTAAAAAAATATAGGATTGAGGGGAAGGTAGTTATTGATGTTAAATATAAAATAATCATGAGAACAAGTTCAAAGAGACAGACCCAAGTTGACCTGACATTGATCAATCTTCCATGAGAAACAGGTGTAGCACTACCCAAAAAAACAACTAAATCAAGTACCCATGAAAGAAATAACATATAAATTATATTAAAAGAAAACATACATTCAAAACCTTGCTTCATATCACCCTACAACTGGTATAAAAATACCTTATGCATCAAAATCCCAACAAAAATTACTTTGATAATAACCAACAAAAAATCACCAAGTGGCATGCATTGATGTAAGACAATCAGACAGCCACCATAAACCTATTCATCACTTTCAAAAACATATAATCAGGATCATCCAACCATTATCTATGAATCCAACCCTAGAAAACTCACATCCAGATTCTCCACATTGCAGAACCACCATTACCCTTGCAAACAGAAACTCACTAAACAAAATCTGGCACCACTAAGATGGCCAAACAGTGAAATCAAGTAACAGAAAAAATCATTCTCATGGAATGTACCTAAAATTGAAATCCCAATTTCTCTTGTATTCTTCCACCATTCTTATAAGCATTATCTTTTTTATTTCAAGATATTTATCCTCAAAAATTTCTTTAATACAATATTTCATGTGTGTAATTTTATATTTCCCATCCATCCAAGAATCAACTTCCCCTCCCATGGGATCTTCAATCAAGTAAGATTCTCTAAAAACATGGTACTTTTTCTTTCATTAACTTCATCCCCACTCTCCATGACAACATTCAAGTGGTCTTCCATAGTTTAGGTTGTTGAAGGTGCAATGTTGACATTTCTAGAGGTGTCTAAAGATCTTGTAACAATTATTCATTCAATATTAGAGTAGTCCCTACGAATCTTTATTTTTTAGAGTTTATGGTAATGAAAACCTCATCATATGTAATTTTCCATCATAGAACTTGATTTATGATAAGATTACTCCATTTGAATTCATTGATCCTCATCCTCTTGAGAAAATTCCATAGAATCATAGAGTTTGTCTTGAGTGTCCTGAGACTCAAGGTGCTTCTTCTGTTCATCCACCTAAATGGTGGAGACATTGGAACAACTTTAAATATGAAACAAAGAATTAATATCATAATAAAATCAAATATTTCTAGAATAATGAAATATAGTTTATGAAGGTTTTCCTGGTTCATCCAAACACTTATTGTTCCCATTAGTCTTAATCTTTACAGTAGGGTTTCCCTCACCAGAAGCACCAACAGTACCTGGCTAGAAAAGATTGATTTCATCTAGGACATGTTTAATTTTACTTTTTCATTACAAAAAGATTTCTTGACTTCAGGAAGTGAGACATGATCACACTATTTTGAGGAATGACCATGTTTAAGACATGATTGATAGTAATCAGATAGATTTCCATAGATGTTATCCTAGAAAAAACTAGAATCACCATTATGAATCCAAATATGGGGAGGCCAAGCCTGAGATACATCAATTTATATAAAAATTATATCAATTAAAGGGTGTGAAATATTCCTTGTCACTAAGTCCAACTTAAGTGGGTTTCCAATCATCATGTAGATTAAAAAATGGTAGACTGATTGAACAAATGATGTGGAATACCTAAGAAGCCTATCCAAATCTGAATAATTGGAGATTCACTATAGGGGTCTAAATTTGTGGTCTATTTAAGAAACCTCATAAAACATCCCCCAAAAAACCAAGATTACCTCACCCATAAGCAATAATAATCATATTTAGAAGAGAAAGGAAAGACAACATTAGATGAGCTTAGAAGGCCAGTGTGAAAACCCATGAACCTGATGGATTCTAGTGATTGTCTTAAGAATTTTAATGATGGTATATTCTTAGAAAAGTTCCCAATAAGAAAAAATCTCAAATCTGATGCAAGCAGTCTTACCAAGGTTGTTGAGAAAGAAATTACTGGTTGTCTACGGTGATGAAAATACTTTAGATGAATGCAAGGGTTATACACTCTGACATCATTAATGTGAGGCGTAGGGATATCCTTAGTTCTTCCAGCAACCACGTTTATGAAGGATCAGGGATTATTAGGGTTTTCTATCTCTCTCTCTCTCCTGAAATTGGGTTCATCGGCCTCCCCATCACCATCTTCGACACACTTGGAATTTTTTTAAAAAACGTTATGTGTAATGACGTTTTACAAAAAAAGTCATAAAAATAAATAAATTGAGTTTTATGGACTAAATATGGAAATAAAATGGGTGTTGGACATGTGTCTTGGTCGTTTTGGCCATTAATTTTAATGTTTATTCCCTTGTTATGTTTAATTTCACTTTAATCGTTGTAATTAATTTTAATTACAACCACTAATGTTTTTGGTAAAAATTGAAGTTGAACTTATTAGAAATTATGAATTATTCTGTTCAAAATATGGAATCCATTTTCACAAATTTCAATCATATAAGTGTTAGAATTTAATCTAAAATTAATCCTGCTGACGGGACAACGATGTTGGTTTTTAATGTAACAACATTAAAAAGTTTTGTATATTTTTATATTTAATTTAAATTTGAAATTGATTCCAATGAAAAAATTGGATTAATTGATTAAAATATTATCTAAGTAAAAATTTATAACATTATAAAATAGAATTGAACCATATAAATAAATTATATGAAATAGAATTTTTTAATTAAAATTCACTATTTTTCACTATTCATCAAAAAATAAATCTTCACAAAAAAGTAATAAAAATTTACCCTAACCAAATATTAATGTTTCTATTTCAAATATGAAGTTTTTTTACATATTAGATTTACTAAATATCCAAAATTTAGATTTAAAATATGTTCTCCATTAAATGGTGGTAAACTACTTTTTTAAAAATATAGGGTTTTATGTGTAATATTAGGTTTGTTCGCATCTTATGCATATAAAATAAATTTTATGGTTATAAAAAATATTTTTTTGAATATATAACATATAAATTTAATTAATATCATTCATTAGTTGTAATTAATTTAACTTATTAATATAAATATTCTTTTTCACTTAAAATGGTCTTTTAAAAAATCATTCCCTTTATATTCATTTGGTTTCTATATTCTTTTTTAATTAATTGGTAACTAATGAATTAAACTATATACATATAGATATATATATATATATATTCATATATTAATTAATCCTATAATCTCCAATTTAACATCTATTTTATATATTATTAAATAAAAATATTTTATTAATGAATTATTGTTTGGAAAACTCAGTTTTGCGTGTTACGCAAGTCATCAAGGAAAGTCAGTCTTGCATGTAATGTAATATAACCTTGATGATCCATGAAGAGAAAGATAATATTTATGTTGTGTGTATTGCATGATTAACTTGCTATTGGGTATAACCCAAACCCAACATAGTACTTTAACATAAAATTCACTATTTTTAGTGTTTTGTGAAATGGAAAATATCAAAAAGAATAAATTAATTCAAAAAAAATAGTTCGAAAAATCTTCGGGTGTTACATTCTACCCCCATAAAATTAATTTTTTACTCGAAAGATCATCTCATTTATCAATGGTTTAAAACTTGAAAGTTTATCTTATAGGCACCCACATCATTGAACTGAATCCTAAAACTTCCTCTAAAAATAAAATGTTAGAAACATAACAATTACCCACAGTAACATACAAATAGGGTTCCACATAGGAGAACATAGGTGGAATGTGAAAACATGGACTTGGAGGGAAACTGTTAATATTCATAGGGAGTGATTGAGGTCTTCAATCACAAACAAGTTAACGATGAATGAAAATATAAGGGACTCAAATTTATAAATATGTGATGATTTAAAAGGCCATACGTTCAAAAAGATTTATGGTATTCAGACAACACAATTTTGTATCATTATTCTATCTTTGAGTAATTCTTTTATTGAACAAGAATGTAAGGAAATATACTTACTTGATATTCTTATATATATAAAAAATGATTCTTTAGTTGTAGTTTTATCTATTTATAATTCATCTACAACATCAAGATATGGATGTTCATAAACTAACTTTGATGTCGAATGCAGTAAAATAATGATTTAGCAGATCTTAATGCCCGTAAGCGAATAAAAAGTATAATTATTTTCCTCTCACAATCCTTAAAAATCAATATGGTTAATACATTAATTTTTTAACATAAAAAGTAACCCTATTATTTCATCATAAATATTTAATCATCCAAAATAATTATACATTAACAAGGATGTCACATAGGCCATTGGTAGCCATGAAACCCATATTGTGCTTTGGTTATGGGTTCAAGAACTGTGGCCTTGCTAGAGTTGATTGGTTGTCACCCGACATACATGTTGTCCATTTATAAAATCACACTAATATAATTTCGAAAATATTTTAGACATCCTTCAAATAAGGTTAATAATTAAATATCATTTTAACCAAAGTTTTAAAAACAATATCAAGACATAAATACTTCCTCCAAAGTTTAACGTAAACATTTCAGGAATGGTTAACCTTATAACCCTTATAAAATATGAAAATACTAAGTAGTAGAAATAAGGTCATGAAATTATCTTAACATTGATCCCCCATATATAACAAAGTATCACATGGTTGTTACATTCCAAACATGTGAATATCCTCATTTTATATTATCTTGAAACATGTTAATAACCAAAATTACCATAAATCGTTGTTCAAAAAATGCAAGTTACCTTATTCCAGGTTATAATGGATATATTATTTAAAAAAAATTCTCCATCTTTGATAGTATGAAACACTTGTTAAAAAATTCTTAATCAATTATAAGGTGATAAATATATTCTAATTTACTTACCCATAACTATCATATCTTGGTCCAAACAACATTTTCTAAACATAAAGATCATATTAAGGGTTACCTCCCATTAATAAAATTATTACCACTCCATGAAATCACTTTTCAACCTCACCATCACCATTCAACATATCCTCTAAAATTATAAAAGATTATATTCTTAAAATACTTATATATTTCATTATTATTATAATATAATATTTGAATTCCATAACATATACACATTAATAATCCAAATTTATTATGAAACAATTAATCCAACATTATAAACTTATTCCTTAATACCTCTTTATGAAAATATGAAATAAAAATCATGCATTAACATTTATCGAACTTAATTTAATCATTATTATTGAAAATAGTATTAAAATAACATATACATTTCATATTTCATTCGTAGTCTCTTCATCATTAGTAGAAAACCCATTACTTGTACCACCTTGCTGATTCCCTTCCCGATCCTTCCATATAGGACATTAATTTTCATAATTCCCATACTTTCCCCATTTAATTAGATAATCAATTGATAATACCTTTGGGAGTCCAAAACTCTACTCCATTGAGTTAACTAAACTCTTCATTTTCCCTTTGTAGTTACTTTCTTTGTGTCCTTATTTTCTAAAGTAAAACCACTTTCTTATTCCTCTAAGACATTCAATTTTATTATTATTTAAATATTTTTGACACAAAGGAAAAAATATTCTTTTCTCTAGGGTCATCATTACCTAAACACTCAGTGAACCTTTTACTTATATTATTTGGTGAGTCTGATAGTTGGGTAAGGTACACATTATTGATCTTTTTTTCTTGAGAACTGATTAGGAATGATCACAAAATCATTCACTCTAATGGTCATTCCATTTTACTTCTCATAAGTAGATTTTCCATCACATTAATCATTAATCATGTTACTCATAATTACCTCCATTTGTTTAAAACTAGAGATAATTGATTAAGAAATGATTATCATAGCAAGGAACCACATAATCATAAAAACTAACTTGTAGGATGTCTAATTTATGAAAAAGTCATTAATCGAAGAAACCTTTTGTTTATCCTAGGTTATTCATTCTCATATTCTATTCAAATCCTTCATAATGTTTTGTGAAGATTTTGTGAATTTCTAAATTATATCCTCCAAGAGTGCCAAACCAGGTGTACTCCAAGGTCTATTGTCATGTACGAAATTACCCCAAGTCATGCCTGAGACATTATTTTAGAGTTATTACAACTGGGTACAATGGTGCGAGATACACATCCATTGTTAGTATCCTAATATAGTTGAATTCATAGGAAACCACTCACTCTATCCTTTACTAAAATTCTAGGACACTCTCATGAACATTATCTCATCCTTAGACATATCCTTAGAGACATTCCTAGATATATCCTTATAAATATCCCTAGGGATATCACTAAAGTTTTCTCATCCCAGTTTCCAAATGTTAACTAAACCTTTACTCTAATACCAACTATAACGACCTATTTTTGACTAACATTAAGATTACATAAATTTTGTGGAATAATTTAAACATTATATAAACAGATTCCCAAAGACCAAAATTGTCCTGGTGACTTTGGAAACATGGAATCATAAACAATGGTACATTATTGAGCTACATTATTTCCTATTAGGTTCTTCTTGACTAGAACACTTCTTGTACACATCATACTTAATAAATATCTACATAACCTAGGGAAGGAATCATCAAAATGGGTGATCTCATATGTTCAGTAAGGTTAAAATGGGAAGTCATTTAATCATAAACATGATCATAGATATAAAAATATGATCATAAAATTCTAAGATCATACCTTGAAAATAAAATACCATAAACATAAATAATAGCGTAGATATTGGAAGTTCATAGGACATGAATCACATGAAAATAAAAAACATGACGCATGAAATTATAAATTAGGAATAAGATATGGTATTATGGAATGAATAAACATGTGATATCATTCCCTATTATAAATTATGAAGTCACTTCATGGGAGCTTCACCTACTGGGTGGGACACACTACTATCCCTAGTCGTAGTACTTTCCATATAAGGGATCTAGTTTCCCCATATTCCTATAGTAGATAGGATTTCCATATCTTCTATCTTTTTAGAGACTACACCTACTGCGCAAGACACACCACCATACCCAGTTTTAGTCATTTCCTTATAATGTGTCGGGATTCCCCATCTTCCCATTGTAGATCAATCCCATAAACTAGATTCCCATAATTATTTAATAAGATATAAATCATTAACCAATTTGTTGGAGGGAGATATAAGCCCCACCCATCTCATAATAAAGTCATTCATACATATTACACAAGATAATAAAACATTCATCATATTGTGAGCTATAAAAATAGATGGTTTCTATAGACATCAAATCATGACCCATGAAATTAAATGGGTATAATTAACATTTCATCACATCATAACCTATGGAAAAGAGATATGTTTCATAATAATTTCAACAAAGCATAACCCATGAATGAAATCAGGTGTAAAAAGCATATAACCCAAGGAATATAATAGGGTTTTATAAGATTCATTCCATAAAAACATAAAACATTAATGAATTAATATGAATGGAACCTCTGGATCATTTAATATAAGGTAATGTGTAGCATCAACGGATTTCATCTTAGATGGAAAATAACCTCAAAATATATTTTGAAAACATTTCTAGTGGAAAACAACCTGTCTTCTTTGAAAAATAAGTTATAAAACATAAAACCATTTGAAAAAAATTTACTTTTAAATTATATTAAAAACATATAAATAATGATTGAAATAATATTTAAAAACTTTCCCCACTACTGGAAAATGGAGCTATCCCCATGGTTTTCCCCAAAACCGTGGGGATAGGTACCCCTATTCTCACGGTTTTCAAAAACCGTGGGGATAGGTGAATTTTTAGGACCTATACCCACGGTTTTGAAAAACTGTGGGTATAGGGGGGGTCTATCCCCACAGTTTTCCAAAACTGTGGGTATAGGTCCTGAAACATCTCTTATCCCCATGGTTTTTGAAAACCATAGGTATAGGGGTACCTATCCCCATGGTTTTGGAGAAAACCGTGGGGATATGTTTGGCTTAAAATACTTATACCCACAGTTTTGAAAAACCGTGGGTATAGGTTTCCCATGTGTGCGTGGGAATTTTATTTTCCATGGGAAGGAATTTTTTTTTGTCCAGAGTCCTATACCCACGGTTCTTCCCTCTATACCCATGGTTTATATAACTATATTTAACTAAATACAAATATATATTTATAAAAGCGGTGTTGGGGTAGTGGTTAGGTGCTTCGTCTGCAGGGGAGAGGTTGTGGTTCGAAACCCTTAGGCCACATTATTTTTGGACCTATACCCATGGTTTTGAAACTATGAGGAAAAGCCTTTGACACTGTGGCAATTTGGTATGTTTTGTTGACACGGTGGTAGAACACCTATACCCACGGTTTTGGAAAACCGCTGGTATAGGCTGGGGACCTATACCGATTCCATTCCAACCCATGGTTCCCAAAACCATGGGTATATACTATACCCACGATTTTGGGGTCTATACCCACGGTTTTGAACCATGGGTATAGGCTATGTTTCTAGTAGTGTCCCTTGAAAATTTATACAAGAAACAGGAAAAAATTGAAAATATTTTCCCTTAAAAACATATAAAATAATCCTGAAAACATTTAAAAAAAATTTTTGTTTGAAGAAAGTTTGAAAAAATATAAATAAATATTGAAAACATTTTGAAACCCATTTTTTAAATACTTTTAAATCATATAAAATAATATTTTAAAATCTTTTAAAAACTATTTTATACATAAAAAATTCTTAAAAAAACTATTACATTGAAAAAAGATTTGAAAAATTATAAAGGAATATTTTAATACAATAAAACCTTTTTAAAATACTTTTAATTGAAATGATCTTCAAGGATAATTTGAAAACATTTTTAAAAACATGATTTTTGAAATAAAACATATTTCTGACCGAAGAGAGAAATACAGTCATATTTTTCTTAATTATATTAAGAATAAAAGAGTGGAAAAATGGAACCAATAAATGATGATATTATGAATAACCATAGGAGTTGAATGTAATTAGACTCAATTATAGATGTATCATAATATTTAATTAATTTAATAATATTCATAAACAATATCGATAAACAATGAGATTATTTCAATAAATCATTACCACTTTGGCTACATTAAATAATAATAAAATGGAAATAATAACATTAAATAAAGATTAAAATATAATGAAAATAATTAGGTTCATGATATAACATGTGAAAGGAAGTATATACACATCATATAAAAATATAGGTGCATAACATGACATGTGTCTCCAAGAAGGAAAATTGAGACAATACTACTTTTATGATTTGGGATCCTTTGAAACATAAACGCATGAAATATAGTTCCAAAAGTGGATATTTAAATACCAATATTTTTAATTATAAGTTTAATACAATAAGTTTATGGTAATTTTATACACCACACAAAAGAAATGAGTGGTGAACATGGCATGTATCTCACAGATAATAAAAAGTGAGAAGACAAATTCCCTTACCTTGTGTCTTAACTCTCATTGTAATCAGTGAAACCTCCTATATAATAAATATAAGTCTATTATAATTCTTTCACAGAACCATATTCTTATATATAATAACATATATGGTTTTATTATGATTTTATATTACCATTTTGTTAATAATTTCTTGTTAAGGTTAGGCTTCAGGTATTGTTCTCTTTTTTTGTGTCTTAATTTTTTACATATTTGGTCCTTATACTTATATCATGATTCCCAAAATATAAACCATGATAAAAATATAATACATATTCAGTATATTTTTATTATAATAATCTATATAACAAATTATTATGGAATGTAATACACCGTTTATAGAGACGGTAGATCGTACAAATGCATGAACGTGACTTCTGTTTTATTGATGTATTGAAAGAAAGAAAGTAAATTAAATTTATGGGTATGTATATATGTATATAGTATCATAAAATTATCATTATTATGATATATATTTCCTATATTTTCACTAATCATATCCTTAATACATTTTATGGAGTGTGTGAATGAATCATATTGCTTTGAGGGGGTGATAGTCCACACATCCTCGAACATAATTATCATATGTACCCAAGACAAAACTAATAAGGGTATGTTAATAATAAAAAGTAAATAAGAATAAATATATTATAAAAATAATATATATCATATATAAACATATTTTATATCACAATTATCATCATTAGAGGTTGTAATGAAAAAATGAACCATCATCGTTTTGTGAGGTGGTACTTCGCTATACACTTGAACAATATGTTCGTTACCCATTAGAAGGAAGTTTGGGTATGTGTAGGTATAACCCATTGAAGAAAAAAATCCTAGAATATTAATTATAAAATTTTGTTTTATAAAATAGTGGAATAATAAGAGTTTAGGGAGCAGATAATGGAAATAAAAGAAAGGATCTTGAGGGAGTGTGTTACATCTTAATCAGGTAACTCCTCTTAGTTTGCACCAAAGAGATTCCTGGGAAGAATTTATTCCAAAGGGGGGGAGGAATTTAGGGTATTTTGGAAGTGTATTTCTCATATATTGGATGAACCTAAGTTGTTTGAGGGGTGTGGGGAAGTGGAAGAGGTGATGGCCTTTTATAGGGAAGGAAAATGACCCACTAGTAATTTTTGAAAATAAGTTAGGTGTACCCGTGTTTTTACATAAACAATTAACACATAACATAAAAAATAAGAAATTTAAGGTTTATGGATGAATAATTTCCATAAAACGGGTTTCAGACAAGTGTCTAGGTCATTTGGGCCCTTAAGTATAAGGTTTATTCCCTTGTTAAACTTAATTTCAATTTAATGATTATAATTAATTTTAATTACTTCAACTAATTTTTCTGGTAAATAAATAGTTCACCTTTTTAGAAATAATACATTATTTTTATTTCAAATATGAAATTCATTTTCACAAATTTAAATCACAGAAATGGTATAAGTTAATTTAAAATTAATCCCGTAGATGGGATGATAATGTGTGCTTTTAATGTAAAAATGTTCGAAAGTTTTCTGTGCTTTTATATTAATTTTTTCTATGTAATTGATTCCAATTACAAAAATTTGATTAATTTATAAAAATATTATCTAATTAACCTTTTAAACAAATTTAAAACATAATCTATCATTATAAATAAAAAAGATGAAAATGAATTTTCGAATTAAAATTCAGTGTTGTTTATTATTTATCAAAAAATAAAACTACGTAGAAAAGTACCAAAAATTTACCCTAACCTAATAATTATGTTTCTATTTCAAATATGAAGTGTATTCCGAAATATTATATTTATTAATGTCCCAAAATTTATATTTAAAATAGGTTTACCCTTAAATGTTGGTAAAACTTATGTTATAAAAATATAGGTTTTTATTAGTAATATTAGGTTCATTCTCGTCTTATGAATATAAAAAAAATTGGATTATTATCAATGTTTTTTGAATATATAACATATAAATTTAATTAATACCATTCAATTATTGTAAATAATTTTACTTATTAATATAAATTGTATTTTTCACATAAAAGTAGTCTTTTATAAAATCATTACCTTTATATTCATTTGGATTTATATTCTTTTATAATTAATAGGTAGCATGAAAATTAAACTATATATATTCATATGTAATTTAATGTTATAATATTCA
The DNA here is from genome assembly GCA_963277665.1 of Viscum album. Classification (NCBI taxonomy): domain Eukaryota; kingdom Viridiplantae; phylum Streptophyta; class Magnoliopsida; order Santalales; family Viscaceae; genus Viscum; species Viscum album. The sequence continues at coordinate 116,053,451 of OY728154.1, forward strand.
ATTTAATGGATATGTTATATATTATTAAACATTAATATTTTAATAATTAATTATTGTTCAGCAACACTCGGTATTGTGTGTTACACAATCCATTGAGGAAAGTCATCTTTGCATGTAATGTAATCTAACCTCAGTGTTCTGTGTAGAGAAATATAAAATTTATGTTGCGAGTGGTGCATGATTAAATGTTTTTTTTGTGTATAATTCATGCCATACATATTTATTTAATATAAAATTATTTTTTCCTATGTTTTGTGCAATAAAATTTATCAAAAAGAATAAATTTAATTTGAAAAAAAAATTAACAAAATCTTTGGATGTTACGTTCTACCCCCAACCCCCTTAAAATAAATTTCACCCTCAAAATTTTCAACAATGATTTAATACTTGAGTTTTTCTTTCATAGAAACCCACATTTTAAAAGTTAATCCTAAAACTTCGTTTAAAAGGGGAATGTTGGAAGCAAAAAGGACACCCAAATTATCATATATGTATGCTTCCACAGAGGAGAACATAACTGGGAATTGAACACATGGACTTGGAGGAAAAGTATAAATATCTATAGGGAGTGATTGAGGACATCGATCAAAAATACGTTAATCATCAATGAAAAGTTTAGGTACTCAATGTTGTAAATCTGTATTGATTTAAAAGGTCATTGGTTCAATTAAAATTAAGGTATTAGGACAACACATTTTTTTATCATTATCCTAACATTGGGTAATTATATTATTGATCAATAATGTAAGGAAATATACTTAATTTATATAAATCTATAAAATAACATTCTTTTGTTTTTATTTTATATATTTCTAATTCTTCAATTACTTTAAAAAATAGATGACCAAAAATTAGCTTTGATTCCCAAAGTACTAAAATACACTTTTAGAAGATCTTATGTCCCACAAAACAATATAATGTATAACTATTTTTATCTAACAATCCTTAGTAATAAATATGGTTAATACATTAATCTCTGAACACAAAATGTAAATCTATTGTTTCATCATAAATATTAATTCATCAAAACATATTATACATTAACTCGGACCTCGTGTTGACCAGTGGTTGGTGTGAAACCCATATCGTCCTTCGGTCATGGGTTCCAGACACACAACCTTGCTGGGCATGATTGGTTGTCACCCGATGTACATGATGAACTTTTATAAAACCACACTAATATAATTTTAAAAATATTATGGACATTCTTTAAATAATTTTAATCACAAAATATCATTTTATCCAAGGTTTTCAATACAATATCAATACATAAATACTTCCTCCGAATTTTAACATAAAATTTTCAAGAATGGTTAACCTTATAACACTTATGAAAGCTAAAAATCCAAATTAATAGAAATATGGTCATGAAATTATCTTAACATTGATCCCCCATATATAATAAATTATCTCTTTGATGTCACATTCCGAACATGTGAATATCCCCATTATATATTCTCTTGAATCATGCTAAGGATCCAAATTATCATAAAACCTTTTTGACAACATGCATGTTTCCTTATTCAAAATTATTTTGAATATATTCATTAAATCTAAAAATGGTTGTATTCTCCATCCATGATAGTATAAACCACTTTTCAACAAATCCTTAATCAATTACAAGGTGATCTGTATCATCCAATTTTCTTATCCATATCCAACATATATTTATCAAAACATCGTTATCTAAAAATAACAAATATATTAAGGGTTACCTTCCATAAATTAAATTAATACCTTTCCATGAAATCACTTTTCTACCTCCCCAGCACCATTCAACATGTCCTTTCAAATTCAAAATGACTTATTCTGAAAATACTTATATATTTCATGATTCGTATAATATAATCACTGAATTCCATAACATATACACTTAAATAATACAAATTTATTTTTAAACCATTACTTAGTATTTATCAACATATTCTTTAATTCCACTTTCCATGAATATAAAATATGAATCATGTATTAACATTTATCAAACTCAATTTAATAATTTTTATCAACAATACTATTAAAACAACACATACCTTTCAAATGACATTTGTGGTCTCTTCATCATCAGTAGAAAAACCATTACATGTACCACCTTGAAAATTCTCTTCATATACCTTCCATATAGGTAATTGATTCTCATAATTACCATACATTCAACATTTAAAGCAATCATCAATTGATAATACCATAGGGAGACCAAAATTCTCATCCATTGTGTTAACTAAACTATTTATTTTCCCTCTTAAGTTACTTTCTTTGTGTCCTTGTTTTATAATGTCAAAACAACCTTCTTTTTCTTCTAAGATAGTTGATTAAGTGATTATTTCCACATTCTTTACAGAAAGGAAACCAATTCAATTTCCTCTATGGTCTCCACTACCTAAAATCTCAGTGACCTCCTTCATTATCTTCGTTGGTGCCTTTGAGAGTTGGTTAAGGTACACATTGTTTATCACGTTCCTTGAAAACTAATTAGGCATGATCATAACGTCCTTCAGTCTAGTGGTCATTCCATTTGAATTATAATTAGCATATTTTCCATCACATTCAATGTTAATAATGTTCCCTCTGATTCATTTCATTAGGTAAATCCAAAAATCATTGAATAAGATATGATTATCGTAGTAAGGAACCACATAATCATGAAAAATCACTTATAGGATGTCTAAGTTATGATAAGTTCTTTAATAAATTACACCTTTGGTTTATCCTTGGTTATAAATAATCATATTATTTTAAAATCCTTCTTAATGGTTTGTGAATATTTTTTTCATTTCTAAAGGATATTCCTCAGGGGTGTCAAACCAGTTGTGTAGAAAATCCCATTTTCGTGTACCAGATTACCCCAAGTCAGGGCCATGAAATCTTGTCGGGGTTATTGTGCCTTGGTAAATATGTGATAGATCCACATCCACTTGTACTATACAAATAGAGATATATTTCTAGGAAACCAATCACTCTATCCTTTAGAAAAATCACCGGACATTCTCAAAATCATTATCTCAACCCTAAACTTGTCCTTAGATACATCCCTAGATATATCATTACAAATATCCCTAGGTATCTCACAAACGTTTTTCCAACCTAGTTTCTAAAGGTTAAATAAACCATTTCTCTGATACCAACTATAATGAACCAATCATTACATACATTAAAATTACATAACTTTTGCAGAATACTTTCAACATTATATATACAGGTGCCCAAACACTGTAATTATTATTATTCCTTTGGAAACTTAGAAACATAAACATAGGTACATTAGTTAGATACGTTATCTCCAAATAGGTTCTTGATGACTACCACCCTTCTTATACACATCATACATATTACATATCTTCATAACATGGGGAAGGAAACATAAAAATGAGTGATCTCAGATGCTTAGTAAGGGTAAATAAGGGAGACACGTAAGCATAAACCCTTGCATATGGTATGAGAATGTGATCATAACAATAGAAGATCATACACTTCATATCAAAGATCATAAGCATTAATAATAGAAGAGGAATTGGCAGTTCATAAGACATGAATAACACATAAATAAATAAAATAAGCCATGAAATCACATCTTGGGAATAATACATGGAATTGTGGAATGAATAAACATGTGATATCATTCAATATATTTCAGGAAACATTTCTATAACTTATAAAGGAACTTTATGGGAGCTTCACCTACTGGGCGAGACACACCACCATCCCAAGTTGTACTCCTTTCATTATAAGGGATTGACTTTCCCCATATTCTTATAGTGGATTAGGTTTTAACATCTTCTATTTTCATGGAGACTAGACATACTGGGAAAGACACACCACCATCCCCAATCAAAGTCATTTCATTATAAGGGATCAGGTTTCCCCATCCACTTGTAGTGGATCAATCCTGTTACCTTGATTCCCATTATTATCTCATGAGATATAAATCTTTACACAATATGTTGGATAGAGATATAAGTCCCACCCATTTTATAATAAAATAATTTATACATGTTCCATAATATAATAAAACATTATTCATATCATGACACATAAAAAGAGATAGGATATATTAACATCAAATAATAACCCATGAAATCAAACAGGTATCATTAAAATTTCATCACATCATAGCCTATAGAAAATTGATAGGCTTCATAATCATTTCATCAATGTAAAACCAATGAAAAGAACTGGGTTTCAAAATCGTATAACCCATGGAAGAGAAATGAGTGTCATAAGAATAATTCCCTCAAAACCTAAACCATTCAAGAAATAATATGAATGTAACCTTATGATCACTTTCTAGAAGAGAATGAGTAACATCAACAAATGTCATCTTAGATTTAAAAAAACATTTAAATATATTTTGAAAACATTTCTTGAGGAAAATACCATTTATTAAATGAAAAATTATTTATAAAACATAAAACATTTTGAAAAACATTTGTTTTTGAAAATATAGTGAAATATTATAAATAAGGACTGAAATCATTTTGAAAGCCTTTTCCATTGAAAACTTATAAAAAAATATGACAATATTTTGATATCCTTTTTCCTTGAAAATATATAAAATAAGCTCCAAAATTTTTTAAAAACACATTTTCATTGAAATTTTTTTGAATCAATATAAATAAATATTTAAAATGTTTTTAAACCAATTTCATTTAAAATTCTTTTAAAATTTATAAAAGAGGATTTAAAAAACATTTAAAACAGTTTTTAGACATAAAACATTTTTGAAAACCTTTTTCATTGAAATTATATTTGAAATTTTATAAAGAAATATTTGAAAACCATTTAAAATTTTTAAAATACTTTTTCCTTGAAAATTATTTTTAAGGATGATTTGAAAACATTTTTTAAAATGTTTTTTAAAACATTTATTTTGAAATAAAATATATTTCCGATTGAAGAGAGAAATATTGTCATGTTTTTCTTAAAAACATTTTCTTAATTAACTCAGGTACCAAAAAGTGGAAAAAATGGTCCCAATACATGATGATATCATTTTTATTAGGGTAAGAAGAAATTTTATTAGTGTTATTGATATATTCATCCTAATATTTCATCAATATAAGTATAATCATAAACAATCTCGATTAATGATGAGATTATTTCAATAAATTTTTCCCACTTTGGTAACTTTTAGTAATAATAAAATGGAACTAATAACGTTATATAAAGCTTAAAATATAATTAAATTAATTAAGTTCATGATATAAAATTTTAAAGTAAGTATATATTCCACATAGAAAAATATATGTGTATAACATGGAATGTGTCTTCAAGAAGGAAAATTGAGACCAAACTACTTTACAGATTTGGTAACTTTTGAAACATAAACCCATGAAAAATAGATACTAAAATTTATATGTAAATACACATAAATTTAATTATATATTTAATAGAATAAATTCATGGGTAGTGTATACACTAAATAAAATAAATGAGTGGTGAACATGTAATGTATCTCACGAATAATAAAACGTAAGATGAGAAGTCACCTTACCTTATGTCTTGACGCTCTTCATAATCTTTCAGACCTCATTCCTAATAAATGTAAGATTATTACACATATTTTAAATTACCATATTATTATATATAATACCATATATTATTTTATTATGACTTTATATTACCAACTTGTTTACAATTTCATGTTAAGGTTACACTTTGGGTAATATTCAGATTGTTTTTTTCATGTGTCTTAATTTTTTATATCAATGGTCCTTGTACTTATACCATGATTTGAAAAATATAAAGAATTATATAAATATAATTTATATTCAGATATTTTTATTATAATAACATATATAATTTATAAGTATGATATTGAATACACCGTTCATGAAGACGGTATGTCGTACATACGCATGAACGATGCTACCGTTTTATTGATGCATTGAAAGAAAGTAAGTAAATTACTTATATTTATATGAATATTTGTATATAATATCATTAAAGTATAAGTATTATTTCATATATATCATAAAATTTCACTAAACATATCCTTAATACATTCCATGTAGTGTGTGAAGGAATCACATCGCTTTGAGGGGGTGGTGACCACTCTTCCTCAAACGAAATTATCATATTTACAGAAGATGAAAAGAATAAGGGTATATTATAAATAAAAAATAAATAAGCATAAATACTTTATAAAAATAATATATATCATATATAAATATATTTTCAGTCATAATTTCTACCATGAGAGGTGTTAAAGGGAAAATGAACAATCATCGTTTTGTGAGGCTGTAGTTCATCGTACAGGTAAATAGTAAGTTTGTTACCCATTAGATAGATGTGTGTGTAAGTTTAGGTTGAACCATTAGCATAAAAACATCCTGGAATTTTAATTATAATAGTTTTTCATACAATCATGTAATGACAATATTTAAGTTGTAGATAATTTAAATAAAAGAAAGGATCATGAGGGAGGGTGCTGCCTCTTAATCGGGCAACTCCATTTAGTTTGCACCAAAGAGATTCCATGGAAGTATTTTTTCCCAAAAGGAAGATTAAAGGAGTAATTTTTTGTTTTTTAATGTTTATTTGGAAGATACTTTCCTAATCTAAGTATTTGTATAGTTGATAAGAATTGGGATTAGTGGCGGCCTTTTATAGGGAAGGGAAATGACACACCTGACATTTTGGAAAACAAGTTTGGTATACCCATGTTTTCACCTAAATAAAGTCATAAAAAACCCAAAACGTCAATAACATAAGGTTTATGGAAGAAATATGAACCTAAAATGGGTGTTTTTCAGTTATCTATGTCATTTGGGCCCTTATGTTTATGGTTTATTCCCTTGTTGAGATTAATTTCACTTTAATTATTATAATTTATTTATTTATTTCTGCTAATGTTTTTGGTAAAAAATTAAGTTGATCTTATTAGACATTATAAATTATTATGATTGAAAATATGGAATCAATTTTCCAAAATTCCATTCACATAAGTGGAAAATTTTAATTTAAAATTAATCCCGCATGCGGGACGCCAATGTGGGTTTTTAAAGTAAAATGGTTCAAAAGTTTGATATGTTTTTATATTCAATTTCAATATGAAATTGATTCGAATGAAAAATTTTGATTAATAGAAACAAATAATATATAATTAAACATATAAATCAATTTAAAATATAATTTAAAATTATAAATAAATTATATGACAAAATATTGTTTAATTATAATTCAGTATTTTTCTATATTCATCAGAAAATGAAACTTCACAGAAAAGTACCTAAAAATTACTCTAACGTAATATTTATTTTGTCTTCTAAATATGAATATTATTTTAAAATATTATAATTTTTGTAGATTGTAAATTTATTTTTAAAATTGGTTCTCTATTAAATGGCAGTAAAACTGATTTTATAAAAATATAAGTTTTTATGTGTAAATTAGGTATGTTCTTATCATATTCATATAAAATAAATTTGATGATTATAAATAATATTTTTTTTAATATATTACATATAAATTGAATTTATATCATTCACTAGTTGTAATTAATTTAACTTATTAATATAAATCATCTTTTTCACATAAAATAGTCTTTTGTAAAATCATTCCCTTTATATTCATTTGGTTTATATATTTTTATCTAATTTATAGGTAAAAATAAATTCCAATATGTATATATATATATATTCATAAGTTATTTAATACTATAATATTAAATTTTACAACTATCTTATATCTTATTAAAAACATAATATTTTAATAACGAATTATTGTTCAGTAACACCTGGTCTTTCATGTTACACAAGCCATTGAGGAAATTCAATATTCTTTGTATTGTAAGATAGCCTCAGTGTTATGTATAGATAAAGCTAAGATATATGTTTCATGTAGTGCAAGATTAACTTGTTTTTGCATATAAATCAAGCCACACATTGTGCTTTAATATAAAATAAACTATTTTTAGTGTTGCCTGAAATGAAAAATATCAAAAGGATTAAATTAATTTGAAAAAACTAATTCAAAAAACAATGGTGTGTTGCAGATATAGCATGATACCCTCTCTAGAGAGTACATCATTCCACCGGTGTCAATATCCTACCACTCCATGTACTAGAACCATGTGTGTCTTGATTACCATTCACATGGGATATGTAGTTACACTCAAATAGTTCAACTTTGGCCCTATCCTACAATCGACTAACCTTAGGGTATATCACCTTTGGGCTAGTATTAACTCTCACCTACCTACAAATTCATCTAGTACGTTGAGAATGTTGTGGAATAAAACCCAGGGTGCCTAATATTCTCTCTGAGACATTCCCCATATCAACTTCTATGCTTATAAATTTCTCCTATTTGTATAATCTCTATCCTATGCATTTTAATAGTCTCCCTGATGCAATGTTCCCATGAAACATTGCCTCATATAATTTCATGGGCTCATGAATTTAAGGGTCTTCATCAATAAATAGTGGCTCCCATGCTTCAAAATCAGTCAATAGTTGATCATATATATTTGTATGTATCATAAATTGACATAGGTCTAGAACCTGTGTTTTTAACATGGTCAAAAGTTGATTCCCATTTGTATTTCACTTCCCTTTCATTATATAGGTCAGAAAAGTATCAATAGTCTGGGAGGGATTTTTCAGCCACATTCATCCCTTTTTGTTAAGGAACCCCGCATATCATTTCTTATTTCTCGCACTGATCATGGTTTTAATTATATTATGAGTTGGTATTAATGTCTCTTAGAGCATGGTTGAGATACTTGAGAAGAATTTGGTCTAAAAATCATGACATTAAATAGTGTGAAATATGTATCTGGGATGTTTTGTGTCTCATAAGGGGCCTCCTAAGCCTGTCCCTTCATGTAGATTATCCTTTTTCAATTCCATGAACATTCTATTGAGCCCCAAATACCCCTATTCAAAGAATTATGACCTTAGACTATTTTTTGATGGCCTATAATCCATGACCTTAAACTAAGATCCCAGGTCCAAGCATCATAACCTTGAATAGTTTTCATCTTGTCCCATATGTTTCACATGGAAAAGGTACTCCCGTATCCCTCATTTCATGTTGATTTACTGCTCTTTTGTGACACACCAAACACCTTAGGGTGCCCATGGTTCTGACTCTATGACATTAAACTAATATTCCATAGTATTCACTTTATGAACATACACTAGGAGTCCAAGTCCATCCATCTTGACTTTAAACTGTGTTCATGTATCCCTATGAATGTGTTGTGCGATGTTAGGAATTCTTGTCCCTTGATTCATGTTGATTTATTTTCTCCACAATGCTACACATATCCTTTGGGGATGTTGACCCAATTTTTTGGGATCTATATACTTAAAACTAAGAGTCACAGACTAAGCATCAAAACCTTAATCTTTGTACATGTAAGATGTCCCCAGGATATCTTGTGTGGAAGATCCTCATAGGATCTTCAATTCATGGTGAGATAACTATCCCCTATTCCACACATATCCCCTTTGAGACACTACACCCCCTGATCTAAACTCTATGACCATAAACTAAGAGCCCATGGTCCAAGATCAATGACCTTAAACTAAGAGTCATGGTCTAAGCATCATGACCATAAACTTTGTGTGACTTACCAAGATTATTTTTCTTAATGTAGAATATTCTTTGATCCCTTTTTTCATGATAGTCACCTCAAGGTAGTACCTCTATTATGATATCCTCTTAAATCCTCCCCTGCAACAAAAATTGGGTCAGTACCATTCATGTCAGTTTACACATCATATCAAAATATTCCGAAATATGCTATGAACTCCCCAATCACATGATTTTAAACCATGAAATACATTATCCTTATTTTATGACATTATGTTTTGTGTCCATCATCCTCATTATAATATTTTACAAAAAAATTCCATCTTCTTTACTATATGATGTTAAATTGTTTTTCTATCATCCTCATTATATGATGCTAAACTATGAGGCATGTTAAGTCCTTTTTCGAGAATCCCTTTCCTATGGTGTTAGTCTCCTACTATATTTTTCATGTTCTTTGACACTTATAATTTGAGATGATTCTCCCATTAGAATATTAGTTTGACCTTTTTTCTGATCGATTCACTGACCAAATGTGTTCAATGCCACAGTGGTGTAAGTGAAAGAGAGTTGAAATAAATTCAAACATTCAATCACTTCATCTCTATGCTTCTCATATCCCTTTATTTGGATCATCATCCTCATCCATGTTTGAATGGACCCCCTTGATGGAATGGTCCCATACAACATTGTCTCACCTTCCATCCTAAGCACATGCACTAAAACACATCAAAAAATATTTTGATATTCCTCATTTTTTCGATCATGGTTAATGGTTGACCATCATTTTTTGTCCCCATTACAGGTAACTGATAATAGATGTTGTGTTTTGAAAATGGTCAGTAGTTTTCTTACATTTTCATTCCACCCCGACTGAATTACAAATCCTTGGCATCTCGATTCACGCAGCTTATAACATCCCGCCTTTTTATCACATAAACATTCATTACATTTTACAAAACTGAGGATCTTTAAGGTTTAGTTCCTTGGAAACCAGGAACTTAAAACATGAAAACATAAAAAATTCTTCATAAAACACTTGAAAGGCTTCTCCTAAGGTTTATCCTAGGTTCATCACTGCATCTCATAACCTGGGGACATACATCAAAAGAAAGGGTGAGCAGAAGGCCCAGTAAGGGAAACAAGGGAAACATTTAACATGTGAACTTAAGATAGATCAATAAAGTCATGAAAAGAACTTTAACGCATTAGAATGAAATCATGAGGCATATAATAATAAAAATAACATTTTTCATAACTTTAAGATGTTGCTACAACATTTAATATTGACAATCATTTTGTTTCACCAAGGTCCATCCCCAAGGTGTCATTAAAAATTACCAAGGTTATTCACCAAGGTATCAGTCTAAATGGTCATCTCTAGAGATTAAGTCTTTACCCAATGCATTGAAGCGCTATCTGGGAACACCCTTGAAATGTATTTATTATAATGTGAGCCACATATATCATAATAAATCATTTCATAAACAACCCATATAGCATAAAAGAAATGGGTTTCATTTCATAATCATAACATTTTAAAAACTGCTTTAAGGACATGATCTTTACGTCACTTTAAACCCATGGAAAGGGAGAGAGGGTCTCATGTATGTAAATCCCAGACATCAAAGTAGAACATTTTGGTATATATGTGAATACCCATTTATAAGGAATAGCTTTGAGTATTCACTTAAGAAAATAAAATAATTTGAGAAAAAGAGAGTGACATTTGAGACAAAAATTCTGCAGCATAATGGCTATGTTTCGGGGTTTTAGAAAACATTGAAAAGAGAGGGGACATAGGTCACCCACACATAAATGATCCAAAGAACAGTAGATGGAAAGAATATAATGGATATAAGAACATGGAAATGATATTTAAAAGACATACAATATGAAATGAAAAACATCGAGGGAGGACAAAAATAATATTTTTCTTATGAAAATTTGGCAGCCTAACGGCGTCACTTAAACTTCAACAAAATGAATTGAAGAGATCAAATAGGGTTTATCACCATATGAAAATAGAAGATAAGTATGATAGATATAGATATCATACCCCAACATAATAAAAATGAATTTTAAAGACTTGACATGAAAGTAGAACTTGAAAACCAGAAGGGTGAAAGAACCACTTATAAATTCAGCAGCCTAACGATGCCACTTAAAACATCAAAATACTGAATTCAAGAGATCAAATGGGGTATCTCATCATATGATCATAAAATATCAGTATGATAGATATAGAGATCATACCCCAACATAATAAAAAGGAACTTCAAAGACTTAACATGAAAGTAGAACTTCAAAACAAGAAGGGTGAAAGAACCACTTAAAAATTTGGCAGCCTAACAGCACCACTTAAAACATCAAAATACTGGATTGAAGAGATCATATGGGGTCTCTCATGATATGATCATAAAAGATCAGTATGATAGATATAGATATCGTACCCCCAACATAATAAAAATTAACTTGAAAGACTTGACATGAAAGTAGAACTTCAAAACAAGAAGGGTGAAAGAGCCACTTAAAAATTTGGCAGCCTAACGGCGCTACTTAAAACTTCAAAATACTGAATTGAAGAGATAAAATGGGGTATCTCATCATATGATCATTAAATATCAGTATGATAGATATAGATATCATACCCCAACATAATGAAAAGGAACGTGAAATACTCGACATGAAAGTAGAACTTCAAAACAAGAAGGGTGAAAGAACCACTTAAAAATTCGACAGCCTAACGGCGCCACTTAAAGCATAAAAATACTGAATTGAAGAGATCAAATGGGGTATATCATCATATGATCATAAAAGATCAGTATGATAGATAGAGATATCACACCCCAAAATAATAAAAAGTAACTTGAAAGACATCACATGAAAATAGACCTTGAAAAAAGAGAAGGGAGATAGAATCTGTTACAAAAATTTCGGCAGCCTAACGGCGCCACTTAAACATTCATAAAACTAAATAATGAGAGTAAGAGGGGATATATCATTATGTGGACATAAAAAGGGAAGTATTAGGAATATAAAAAAACATCCTTCAACATAATTATATGGAGAATAAAAGAAATGACTTAAAAGAGATCATTTGAAAAGAAAGAGAGTGTTTGGATCCCTTACCTTAAAATTTAACTCTTAAAACTCAATGGTCGGGAACATGAGGGCCTGGGGGCACCTTGGGAAAACTCCTTGAGAGGTAATGAGACCAGAACTTTGTTAGGGGAGAGTTGGGAGTCGAATGGATTAGAGGATGGCTTGGTATTTATAGGGAAAGTGAGGGGACAAGGCATTAATGGCCAAGGGACACCTCATTAGTGGTTTTGGAAAAACCATGGGCTTTCCCATGGTATTTGCCCATGGTATTGGCCACTTGGGACACCCCATACCTTATCTTACTATTAATAAGTCGACCATATTGATTACATACTTAGTACATCATTTAATGATGTCATTACACACCTGTAACATAAAAACTGTATTTTCAATATTCATCAAAAATTCAACTTTCTCAGAAAAATCCCAAAATTTCACCTCAACCAAATATGGATACTCTGATTTCAAAAATGAACTTCATTTTATAAAAATAATTTTCTAAATATTTTTAATTTAATTTTTAAATAAATACACTATTCATCGAAAATTCATTTTTTTCAGAAAAAACCCCCAAAAATTACCTTAACAAAATATCGATCCTCTGAGTTCAAAAATGAAATCCATTTTATAAAAATAATTTTCTAAATATTTTTAATTAAATTTTTAATTAAAAAACACTATTCACCCAAAAAAACTAATACTTGAATAATAAGTTATGAAATTGTAATTTAACCATTTCATTGCATCACATTACTTAATCAAGGTTCCTAAATTATATTAATACTTTCTTTAAGTGAGATTACTAATCCATTTGGTCACATTACTAATCCGAAGCATAAAATCACTATTCATAATTTACTATTCATTAAAAATTATGTTGATCTTATTAGACTCTAAATTTCGTACTGAACATAATTGTAGAAGACAATTTTTTACAAATCTTTACATATTTTTAATTATTTAAGGTTTACATAAACATTTTTAAAATATCCTTTCTCTAAAATTCATCAAAAATATGCATACTATATTTATCCGGACATTTGAAAATTCATAAACTTTATCATAAGAAGAGATCAAAATTTTTATTTAAAACAAAGGATTACATCAGGCAGTTACAGTCTCCTTACATAGCCCCTTATCACACCAGCATAGGACTTAAGTGTAAGGTGTGCTAAGGTGAGAGAATCTGAGGGAGGGTCGGCCAACATCACACGAGTAGTAATTTCTATCAGTTTGAACTTCTCGCGAAGGTGATTCCATTCTAGCTTCACATGATGAAGTTCGGCTTGGGTTTGGTCCAGAGCAAAGCCCAGTGGTGCTACCTCCTTCCCAAGTTCTATTAGATGGGCTTCGATCGGTCCAAGACTACTAGGTGAGGCCATCAAATCTTCTTTCTATATTAATTGACCATGATCACTTGTATTTAGAGACAAAAGTCACAACATTCAGTTTTCAACGGTCATGCTGACTAATGGTCATATAATAGTCAAAACCCAACAGTCTCATTTTAATTATACTCATGTTATTAAATGAAACAGTTTTGTTGAGTATAAAATAAAATAACACACAAAATTAGGAAACAAGGTTTATTCAAAATTTAGAGTCGTTACAATCTTCCCCCATTAAGAAATTGCATCCTCATAATTTTTAAAATTGGGTTTTGAAACTTTATTTAAAGTCCCACATTGGAAAAAGAGTCAGTAACACTATTACTTTAAAAGAATGAAAAGGAAGTACAAAGGCCACCCGAGTTAACCCATACTAGGACTCCATGTAGGAAAACATGGATATGGAAGAAAAAACAAAGGGTCTAGTTCTAAGGGAGAGTGATAGAAAACATGATTTGGAGATAGTTAACCACAAGAAAATTACAAACATATGATGTGTGTAAATGGCCTTTGATTAACCTGTAGGAAGCTTAAACCAACAGTGTTTTTGTTTTATGTTCCTTTTAATAATTTTGAGGAATTCATTTACTATATAGAATAAAAACATAAGGAAATATACCTACCTTCCAGTAGAGTTTCATCCTTTAATAAGTCTCTACCAAAACTAATCTTTTCTCCAAATGATTAGAATTCAAAAACACTTGGTCTAATCAAAAGAACAATAATCATCTTCTAGAGAATCACATAATCCACAAAATATTAACTATCTATTTTTTCTATCTTTAAACATTATCCCAAAAACATAAAGGGTAAGGTAAAACAACTCTTCAAAAATAAATAATCCCATAGTAATGGATACTACTTTTAAATCTTCAAAGTTCCATGGTACTAACCAAATTTCATCATTGACCATTCCATAAATAACGGTTCTTAAAATTCCACAAAATAAACCAAACTAGGATTGAAACCAAAATACAAGAAGGATTTGATAACATAGTCTTCCAAAATAAACTTCATTTTTCTTCTGCAAATAACATCAACCACTCCTAACATCTTATAAAAATTAGATAACCTAATCCTATTTTACCCAAGATAGGTCAATCATTTCCATAAGTAACCTAAATTACTATAATTTCACATTAAATTCATTGATTCTTCAAAATATAAGTCAACCTTTACTCCTAAAAGAACATACCGTAGTAATCTATTTACCTCGATCAAATAGGGTTCCCAAAATAGTTAACATCTTCTAAAATAATAATCATATTTTAATCCCTTAATCATCTATGTCCTATTAATACGACAATCATCACATTTCTTATCTCATTGGTTGCTGGGACATGTTCTTCCATTTCCCGCCATTAAATAAGAAAATAAAGTATAATTAGGGGCTTAAATACTTAGCCAATAATCATGAAAATGAACTTAAAGCATAGAAGGATAACTTATAGAAGAAAAGTATACCCTAACTTGTGAACCTCTGGGTTCCAAACTAGGTTATACATGATCATATATTCTTATGTGAATCATTATTTTATTTTATCTTTGTTCCTTTAATAATGGTTCATACTAAGCTTATGAATTTACCAAAGCATATCCCCCGGGAGTGTCGTAACCAAGAGTGAAGCAAGGCCCGTTATCGTGTACCAGTTCCCTTTCGAGTCTAGATCAAAGCAGTGTTTTTCGGTTTTACCCCTATGTACATCTGTGCCAGAGCCACCACTACCTGCTCGTATCCAGACATGGATTTGTTTCCTTGGCAACCCCTTACTCAATACTCACCAAAATACTAGGAAGATTTCCAATATTTAAACTTTTCTATAGGGTTCTTCCTAGAGTTTTCATATCCTAATTTCCACAAATAACTAATTCGTCCTTTGATACCAACTAAAACATCCCACATTTTTATCACATAAACATTCATTACATTTTTCAAAACTGAGGATCTTTAAGGTTCAGTGTCTTGGAAACCAGGAACTTAAAACATGAAAACATAAAACATTCTTCTTAAAACACTTGAAAGGATTCTCCTCATGTTCATCCTAGGTTCATTACTGCATCTCATAACCTATGGACATACATCAAAAGAAAGGGTGAGCAGAAGGCCCAGTAAGGGAAACAAGGGAAACATTTAACATGTGAACTTGAGATACATCAATGAAGTCATGAAAAGAACTTTAAGGAATGAGAATGAAATCATGAGTCATATCATAATAAAAATATAATTTTTCATAACTTGAAGATGTGGCTACAACATTTAATATTAAAAATCATTTCGTTTCACCATGGTCCATCCCCAAGGTGTCATTAAAAATTACCATGGTTATTCACCAAGGTATCAGTCTAAAAGGTCATCTCTAGAGATTAAGTCTTTACCCAATGCATTGGAGTGCTATCTGGGATAACCCTTGAAATGTATTTATTATCATGTGAGCCACATATATAATCATAAATAATTTCATAAACAACCCATATATCATAAAAGAAATGGGTTTCATTTCATAATCATAACGTTTTAAAAACTGCTTTGAGGACATGATCTTTACGTCACTTTAAACCCACGGAAAGGGAGAGAGGGTCTCATGTATGTAAATCCCAGACTAAAAAATAGAAATTTTGGTATATATGTGAATACCCATTTATAAGTAATAGATTTGATTATTCACTTAATAAAATAATATAATTTGAGAAAAAGAGAGAGACATTTGAGACGGGAATTCTGCTGCATAACGGCTATGTTTCAGGGTTTTAGAAAAAAATGAAAAGAGAGGGGACATAGGTCACCCACTGATAAATTATCCATAGAATAGTAGATGGAAAGAATATAATGGATATAAGAACATGGTAATGATATTTGAAAGACATACCATATGAAATGAAAAACATGTTGGGAAGACAAAAATAAAATTTCTCTTATGAAAATTCGGCAGCATAACGGCGTCACTTAAACTTCAACAAAATGAATTCAAGAGATCAAATAGGCTCTCTCATCATATGAACATAGAAGATCAGTATGATAGATATATATATCATACCCAAACATAATAAAAAATAACTTGAAAGACTTGACATGAAAGTAGAACTTGAAAACGTGAAGGGTAAAAGAACCACTTATAAATTCGGCAGCCTAACAGCGCCACTTAAAACTTTAAAATACTGAATTGAAGTGATCAAATGGGTTATCTCATAATATGATCATAAAATATCAGTATTATAGATATAGAGTTCATACCCCAACATAATAAAAAATAACTTGAATGACTTGACATGAAAGTAGAACTTCAAAACGAGAAGGGTGAAAGAACTACTTAAAAATTCGGCAGCCAAACGACGCCACTTAAAACATCAAAATACTGGATTGAAGAGGTTAAATGGGGTCTCTCATCATATGATCAGAAAACATCAGTATTATATATATAGAGATCATACCCCAACATAATAAAAAGAAATTTGAAAGAATTGACATGAAAGTAGAACTTCAAAACGAGAAGGGTAAAAGAACTACTTAAAAATTCGACAGCCTAACGGCGCCACTTAAAAAGTCAAAATACTGAATTGAAGAGATAAAATGGGGTCTCTCATCATATGATAATAAAATATCATTATTATAGATATAGAGATCAGACCCCAACATAATAAAAAGGATCTTGAAAGACTTGACATGAATGTAGAACTTCAAAACGAAAGGGGTGAAAGAACCACTTAAAAATTCGACAGCCTAACTGCGCCACTTAAAACATCAAAATACTGAATTGAAGAGCTCAAATGGGGTATCTCATAATATGATCATAAAATATCAGTATGATAGATATAGATATCATACCCCAACATAATAAAAAGAAACTTGAAATACATTACATGAAAATAGATCTTGAAAAAAGAGAAGGGACATAGAATCCGTTACAAATATTTCGGCAGCCTAACGGCGCCACTTAAACATTCATAAAACTAAATAATGAGAGTAAGAGGGCATCTATCATTATGTTAACATAAAAAGAGAAGTAAGAGTAATATAAAAGAACATCCTCCAACATAAGAACATGGATCCTAAAAGAAATTACATAAAAGAGAGCATTTGAAAAGAAAGAGGGAGTTTGGATCCCTTACCTTAAAACATAACTCTTAAAACTCAATGGTTGGGACCTTGAGGGCTTGGGGGCACATTGGGAGGACTCCTTGGGAGGTAATGAGACCGGAACTTAGTTGGGGGAGATTTGGGAGTCGAATGGATGAGAGGATGGCTTGGTATTTATAGGGAAAGTGAGGGGACAAGGCATTAATGGCCAAGGGACACCTCATTAGTGGTTTTGGAAAAACCATGGGCTTGGCCACGGTATTTTTCCATGGTATTGGCCACTTGGTACACCTCATACCTTATATTACTATTCATAAGTTTACCATATTAATTACATACTTAATACATCATTTAATGATGTCATTAAACACCCGTAACTTAAAAACTGTATTATCACTATTAATCGAAAAATCAACTTTCTCAGAAAAATCCCAAAATTTCACCTCAACCAAATATCGATGCTCTAAATTTAAAAATGAACTCCATTTTATAAAAATAATTTTCTAAATATTTATAATTTAATTTTTAAATAAATACACTATTCACCGAAAATTCATTTTTTTCAGAAAAAACCCCAAAAATTACCTTAACATAATATCGATGCTCTGAGTTCAAAAAAGAAATATATTTTATAAAAATAATTTTCTAAATATTTTTAATTAAATTTTTAATTAAAAACAACTATTCACCCGAAAAAACAAATACTTGAATAATATGTTATGAAACTGTTATTTAACCATTTTATTAAATCAAATTACTTAATCAAGGTGCCTAGATTATATTAATACTTTCTTTAAGAGAGATTACTAATCCATTTGGTCACATTACTAATCCTAAGCATAAAATCACTATTAATAATTTACTATTCATCAAAAATTTAGTTGATCTTATTAGACTCTAAATTTCGTACAGAACATAATTGTAGAAGACCATTTTTTGAAAATCATTACACATTTTTAATTATTTAAGGTTTACATAAACATTTTTAAAATATCCTTTCTCTAAAATTCATCCAAAATATGCATACTATATGTATCTGGATATTTGAAAATTCATAAACTTCATCATAAGAAGAGATCAAAATTTTTATTTAAATCAAAGGATTACACTAGGAAGTTACGGTCTCCTTACATAGCCCCTTATCACACCAGCATAGGACCTAAGTGTGAGGTGTGCTAAGGTGAGAGAATCCGAGGGAGGCTCGGCCAACATCGCACGAGTAGTAATTTCTATCAGTTTGAACTTCTCGCGAAGGTGATTCCGTTCTAGCTTCACACGATGAAGTTAGGCTTGGATTTGGTCCAAAGCAAAGCCCAGTGGTGCTACCTCCTTCCCATGTTCTGTTAGATGGGATTCGATCAGTCCAAGACTACTGGGGGAGGCCATCAAATCTTCTTTCTATATTAATTGACCAAGACCACTTGTATTTAGAGGGAAAAGTTGCAACATTCAGTTTTCAACGGTCATATAACAGTCCAAACCCAACAGTCTCATTTTAATTATACTCATGTTATTAAATGAAACAGTTTTGTTGAGTATAAAATAAAATAACACACAAAATTAGGAAACAATATTTATTCAAAATTTCGGGTCGTTACATAGCTCACTCCTTTTGTTCGGGTATAATTCATCTCTCTTGGTCTTACCCCATTCGTGCACCAAAAAATGTTTGAAAAGAAAGTTGAATTTTCAGAGATCCCTTTTCTCTATCCATAGCCTCTCTCATCACAACCATTCTCAATGGCCAGTCAACAAGTGTAGACCTTGAGTATACAACCACTATCTGACACTCTCATTTAAAAAAGAATATATATGGTCTTCCCTTGTTTCTAAGAACATGTATGGATCGTGTGAGCTTACATATTGGTAGTTAGTTGTATCATGAGTATGATTGTGGTATAATAGTAAATTTTTACAATAGAAACATTTTTATTCATGGAAGAAAGTTTTAAACAAAAAAATTAGTAGTTGGTGAGGTTCATCCACCCACAATAGCCTCTCTTATATCCCACAAAAAAATACTCTTATGTCTCCACCTTGATGACCAAGAACTCTAGTTTTTTCAAACATTGGAACATAGAGTGAAATAATTATTGTATACTAATGATCTCTAATTTTTCCTCAACCATAGAAGGAAGCTCATCATCCTCGATCCATACACAATCCTTTTTAGTCTGGTACTCATCTATCTGAGATATAACCACCCACACTTGATCCTCAACAACCACCAACTGAGCCTTAAACTAGATTATGTCCTATACTTGAGTATTGAAGAAGGATAATTGATACTTATCCTAATCTTATAGATGTTTAATATCATTATCAGCCTCTTGGAGATTACAGTTTCCAATGGTTTTCTCCTTGTGGTAAGGGATTCCAGGATGTCGGCTCTTGAACCCACTCAGCAAGTTAGTCACTAACCAAAACAAGGAGAGTGAATGTTTCCACCCCAATCATTCCCAATTTATAGATCCAGTGGAATTGGGAAAACATCTATCACAATAGATATGGATCCAAAGTGTAGGTTATGAAACTCTACACACACATCTATGCCCTATGATTGACAATGTCATTCTCTTTCGAGATGTCAACAACAGAGTCCTCTAGCTCCTTAGATGATGTGGGATCATATTCTTGTAAATATTCATGGGAAATTGTTGTACTTCACTCTATTGGGACCCTCTCAGTCGGGATAGGCTCCATTTTAAGAGGTCATCCTTCTTAATCAAACCCTTTGTTGCCATTACTTCATGATCCATCCTTGATCTACACCCCTCCTATGGCAACACCCATGATAGAAGAAATCCACCCACCTATGACCAATATCAGGTGAACATTGATGAACAAAACCCCAAGAGCTAGCATAACTATTAGAGACTATTCCCTAGATATGTAATTCATTTCCACTTATTGGGATATCACCCTCTCGAGCACTACTTAAAATAAGATCGTTTTGGTTAGTTTAGCCAGTGATGATAAGTTGGGTTATCATTGATCATGTAAGGGAAAAATAAACAAATAGGGATATCATTTGGGTGATTCTTGATCCATAGTCTCAACAAAGAGATCCACCATAGGAGACCCCTTGAAATTGGTCAGTGCATCCACTGTAAGCACCAGACCCCCCCCCCCAATGCTAGTTGAGTAGAAGAAACATGATAATAAGAAAACATGTTGATGAAAAAGATCCATGAATGTTTGAAAAGGTATAGATGTATTGAGATTTAGACTTAACTTGGTGTGGATTGATCTTAATAATGATTCACCCTGAGTAACCTACTTCACTAGTATTAGACATTTCCAATGCGATACCTAGGGGACGTACCATATTGATTACTGGGAGAACCAGGGGCTCCAAGAATACCATTATGACACCCATGATGGGCTCTCTAGTTGGGGAAACCTCAAGAAAAGGTTCTGAATCATTCTATTCATCACCCAATGGTCTCATTCAATCTCTCTTAAAGGTACCTCTTGTCCACGTTGGCTTACTCCTACAGAAGAAAATTTCTAGGTGGAGCCTCTGAAAAAATAGGGGAAAGACTGGAAGAGATAAGTAAGTTAACAAGATTACCTCAAGGAGCTTGAAAAAGTCAAAATCATCCATATTAGTGACTTCACCACACTCTCTAGGACTCTCCTAATTAGTGGATGATCCCTTGGATTCACCATCATTAGAGACCTATGTGTCATAACAAGTTGATACCACCTCAACTAATCATTTATTAGATGTCATCTCCTTAAAATCCTGATTTCCATGAAACATCACCCACACTAGGTCGGGGGAAGGTCAAGCACCACTCATTGACATAATAATAAATAAAAAACCTCCAGGTATTCAAACCACATGTAGAACTGTACCTTGGTAGTGATCGTGAAATTCCCCACCTCTATTACCTTGATCCCTTCTAGTTCAGTGCCGATCATAGTTTCTATGCCAATAGGTTCATCCTCAACATTCCCCAGGCCTCCCAAAGTGTGGGGAAAGCATCAACAAAAGGATGGCTGAAGGAGGTACTACAAATTATTTTATAGATCCTCCATAACTCTATTGGTTTCACCTATGATCCCCTTATATTCTATCATGTACGATTCTATGGAATTATCTCCCATTAAGGAGGTGTGGTGAAATAGTGCCTTATTACACCTTACTACTACTCCATCTTGAGATGCCCATGATGCTTGGATAGTCCCTTGAAGATCATATTTCCCACCACCATGATAATCTGATAGCTCACTTTCCATCATGATTATACTCACACGCTGGTAGAAAATGATGCCCAAATATGCTGCTACCTAGTTACTAGAATATGTCAAGGAGATTACAGTGTTGATATTGGTTGGTAGCATCATGATGGTCTTCAATGTAACCTTGCCTATGAACATCAGCTATAACTGATGAAGGATATAGGAATTTCATTCCTCACAAACCCCAAATTTGACAATATTAATCTTCTAATGGATGCATTCAAACAGTTGGACAAATTGAAATAGAGTGTGCAACTCATAGAATGTGTTTCCATATATCATGGAAACTAGTAATCCACCTTTTACGGTTTGTAGGTGCTCCCGCTGCTACAATGCACCCTCTAGTTTGTCCATCATCTCATCAATCGGGGTTGATAATGGGTGTAAGTTGAAGTTTACATATTTTTTATTCCATATCTGACCTTGAAATCACTAAGGACCACTGGATGAACCCCAATGATGTTGATCAGTGAGGGATGCATATCAGTATTTAGTGGGGTGAGGGCATTTCGAAACTAGTAACCTCCGAAGTGCACTATGATCCACCCGTTCAAGAATTAGAATGGACCATAGATCAATAGGGGTGTACTCACCCTCACCACATGTACCAACTAGCTACAGATTCAGGCCAATACCTGTACTACCAGATTCACCTGGTTAATAGACTCCATGATCACCAACATCATAACCATCTGTTGGTGTGGGCCCATGTCTGTGTCTCTGGGAAGAAGCATCCCGTCACTAAGGAAGGTGGTCAAGAATACAGTATAGTGGAAAAATTATCATAAGATATCCCACATGTTATAGCCCCAATTCTTATACTTACCTTCCACAAAGATCTTCTAGTATGATCTTAGCTTTATCCTTTGTAATTCCATCATACACTACTTCATCTTCCTAGAATTTTATGATTTTTATCCTTCCCCAAGAACATCCCTAACCATTTCATGGAGGTGAAATCTCAAGGGAAGTGTATATCATGGCCTATTACTTTCTTCAGCCCGTCCAAAAGATTTTATGCTGGGAGAGGGGGATACCATCTATTTCCCCATGTGTTTGGCACCAAGAGAAATTTATCACACTAAAACAATATTAATGGGATACCTTTGATGTATCACACATACCATATGATGATTCCTACCTCCCCATGGTGAAGGTGGAAGGTTTTTGTGTCTAAAGACCACCAGTTGTGGAGCTATTACAGTAGATCCTGTTAGGGGTATGTATGGAACTCCAATGTCCACAGTACTTCTTATATTCTAATATGACGTAGCCCAGCCTCATACTCTAGGAATGTAAATTATACCCAATAAACCAAGACCCACTTTTTAGTGAAGTTTCCTCTTCCCTTCAGGTCCCAGTCATTGTGAAAGTCTTTTTTATTGTCCTGGATTCTACTTTGGGTAATGATGGCATAATGAGATGAGAACTAATTGGCTTCTAGTTGATCCCAAGAAACCATGATCACTTATTAACTCAGAGTGTATATGGTGGTGTCCCTAGGATCCCAAGAAGGGTGACCTATAATGGTGATATTCTAGAAGGATATCTTATGGTGATGGTCAAACCAGAAACATTTCATTTTTATTTCAATATCTTTGATGGTCGCCTCATCCATCAGCCCAATTTTATACAGTGGAAAGAGAGTAATCAGAAATTAATTTATATGGGCTTCAATTAGTAATCCCAAGAGAACCTGTTAAACAAAAATGACCATTATATCTCGATGAATCTTTGTGTTCTCTACCATCTTGACCCTTCGGGGATGGTAAGAGTGTCAATATTAGCTTGATTCAGTTGATTGGTCATTTCTAGAGAATCATTGAGTCCCAAGGTTGATTTGAGAAATTATGCGGTTTGGGAGCTCGAAGTTCACCACATCATGAAGCATTGGAATATTTTATGCCAAATTCCTCCTATTTCACACAAACAGCTTCATGAATGGTAGTGTTGAGTGAAATTCATGAATAAGTCATGGTATTTTATGAAAAGTATATTTCTATACTTGATAGTAGTATTTTCACCTGAGAAATTCAAAGTAAGGTATAAGGGGACCCTCTACCAATCTATATACTTTTACCATAATCTTTCATAAACCACATAAAGTATCTCTATGACCCAAGATGAATGTTGTGTAACCATACATAAATGAGCCACTCTCTTCAGCATTTCACTCAGAAAACAACATTATGGTCCCCTATTTTCTAAGATTCATAGGGGGCATTTTTTTATATGGTAAACCTATTACGCACCCAAACATATAGTTTTGGATGAACCAAACATGTATCCCACCGCAAAGAGAATTCTAGGACAAAGGATCATGTTTCACACATGTTTCAATAGTTTTGAACAAACTCATTATTTCACGCCCAAACAACTTGTACCCAAATGTTGGCACTGAGTTCTATAGATACCCAATGTTTGATACCATTCCCAAGACTCATTCACACAAAAACAAAGCCTGGTGCAGAAAATATAATGTTTCATGATGAAGGAGCTTCACATGGATGGTGATGTTGGCTCCCATATGTTCCATGAGCCATGCCCCAATATGGAATGCATGTGAATGTAAGAAAGCTTCTTTTCACACAAAACCATCACACAACCATTCAATTGTGTGATAAAGTCAATGTCGAAATGAAGTCATTGCATGGCCATGACCTAGAAGCAAAGGAAAAATGTTTTCATAATCCAATTCTACACCCATGAAGTTGTGATCCTTAACCTGAGGATTTTGACTATAACTAAAACCTCACCCCAAACATTGGGAGAGGACCTATAGAAGAATAATTGATGCTCTAATGCTTGAAACTCTACCTCTTCCATGATAGTTCACAATACTATATATAATGGACCCTAAAAGTTATAGTACTTGTGCGATAGACCTCATGTTGTCCCAAACATGACTTTAGACATGGTAGAATCATCCTCGCAAAACTCCTCCTAAGGATAGTTGGGTTCGCACAAAGAAAATATTCTTTCCCAAAACACTAATCAGTGTAAAAATACAAATATTGAGTGTAATTATACCTATTTATTCTAGGAGTTCCCATTATTCTATATCCCCATTCTCATGAAACTCTTTCAAACAACATAAAAAAATTTGTGTGCAAAAACATTTTGGTCACCAACCTAACATCCCCTATGCTTCTGGTGTATCCATCACCCTACCTCTTGATCCTAATAATAGGCATCCTAATTCTCATTACTTATAAAAATAATAACCCTCACACTAGACCACCATATTTCTACTCCTCTATAGTAGTTCTATTTCCATGTCCCATCTAGATTCCCATGAGAAATGCTCACATAATCCTTATGGGTGGAATCTTCGAGGGAAACTGCACACTCATATTGGTAGGGGGTCCTTATGTCAAACCTTATGCTCACCTTCACATGGTAGACTTTAGGAATGATACCTCCAATGTTTTCAATGCCTGATGTAAAACTTCTTAGATCCATTTCCTAGTCATACGATGTTAAAATACACGATCAAATCCTCAAAAAATAATATTAAACTATATCCTTACCATGTGGAATGAAAACTGGGTTCCCCTTTTATGAATCCTATGGCCCGATGTCACACATCTTAACCTATGTGATAAACTTAGGATGCCCCATGTACGATCAACATGGGATGCCACCATCTCACCCACTGTGGGATGGAACTCTACACCTGGCGACGATACTCCCACAACTGGGTAGCATCCATACATAATCCCCATAACATCTCTCCCCACTATTGGGTGAAACACCAACACCATGGTAGCATTCATGTGTAAGCCCCATACCATCTCCATGGAAGTGATCCTCTTGCATTGGGTAGCTTCTACATATAATCCACACACCATCCCTCATCAAAGATCCTTTTACTATACAAGAATCCTTACAACATGATGTTAAAGTACATGAATCAGTCCCATCACATGACCTTAAACTACGACATAAAACTGTGTGGGTTTTGATCCCAATCTCTTAATCAAGGTACATTGGATGCCTCCCTGAGGTTCAATCCATAAAACCATCATCCTGGTGTGATATCTTCCATCCTAGGGATACTCCCCATCAATCCATCTCAATAGGATGTTCTTCTAAGTCCCAAGGATCTTGAAAAATTCAAAATCATCTATATGAGTGACTTAACCACTATCCTAAGGACTCTCTTCATCAGCAGATGATCCCAAGGATTCACCATCATTAGAGCCCTATGTTTCATCACAAGCTGATACCACCTCAACTAATTCTTTAGGAGATGTCATCTCCTCCCTGTCATGATTTCCACAAAACATCACCCACATTAGCCAAGGGGAATACCAGGTTCCCATAATTGGAACAAGAATGAATCCACAACCACCAAGTATTCAAAACACATGCTTAACTATACCTTGGGAGTGATCATAGTGTGCCCCACCTCTGGAAGATCAATCCCATCTAGGTCAACATCCATCATAGTTTCTATGCTG
Source organism: Viscum album (assembly GCA_963277665.1). NCBI lineage: Eukaryota > Viridiplantae > Streptophyta > Magnoliopsida > Santalales > Viscaceae > Viscum > Viscum album. The sequence continues at coordinate 116,080,264 of OY728154.1, forward strand.
ATAGGTTAATCCTCATCATTCCCAAGGCCCCCTAAAGTGTGGGGAAATCATAATAAAAATTATAGGTGAAGGAGGTACTACAAATTATTTTATGGAGCCTCCCTAAATCATCTAGTTTTAGCCTGACATCCCCTTTCTTTATCTCAGGGAATTTTCTAAGTATTTATATCACCTCAAGGATGTGGGGGTGAATCCATTCCTTGTTCCTCCCAACTATAGCTTCATCTCTAGCTACCCCTAATGCATGGATAGCCAATTGAAGAGACTATATCATGCCACCTTACTAATCTGACTCCTCACTTTCCAGCATGATTACACTTGCATGTTGGCACAAAATCATGTTTGAATATGGCATTACCTAGTTACTGGAATATGTTTAGGAGAGGCCTGTGTTGACATTGGTTGGTAGCATCATGATGTTCTCCTATGTACCCTCAACTATGAACATTAGCCACAGATGATTAAGGATATAGGAATGTTGTTTCTCACGAACCCCGAAGAAGACACTATTCATCAGATACTAGATGCATTCGAACTATTGTATTAATTGAAATTGAGTGTGCAACTTATAATATGGGTTTCTATATATCTTAGAAACCAGTACTCCACCTTAGAAGGTTTGTAGGTACTCCCACAACTCCAACATCCCCTCTGATTTTTCCACCATCTCATAAAATGGGATTGATAATGGGTGGAAGTTGAATTTCACAAAAAATATTTATGCTAGCAGTGATCCTGATTCACCGAGTTCCAATAGATGAACCCCATTGATGTTGAGTAGTGAGGGCTTCAGATTAGTCTTTAGTGTGGTGATGACATTAAGAAACAAGTGACCTCTGATGTGCACTGCGACCCACCCATAAAAGAATTGTAATGGACCTTAGATTGTCATTGGTATACCCACCCTCACCACATAAAACAACTAGTTGTAGATTTGAGCTAGCACTGGTACACCAAGACTCACCTAATTAATGAACACTATGATCACAACTATCACAACCAGAATCATCCAACCACTAAGTAAGCAATCAAGAATAAAGTATAGTATAAAAATTGTTGTAGGACATCCATCATGTTTTAGCCTCACTTATCATACATCCCTTCATCCATGATCATCCATTATGATCTCATCTTTCTCCTCTTCAATGCCATCACATACTACTACATTTGCCAAGAATTTTCAGGTTTGTATCCTTCATAAATAACTTCCCTAAACATGTCTTGAAGGTGAAATTCAAGTGGAATAAGATATCATACACCAATACTTTCTTCATCCCATCCAAAAGAATAAATGTCGGGAGATGGGGATACCACCAATCGCCCCAGGTTATTGGGACCAAGAGAAACTCTTCATATTAGAACCCTATTAATGGGATACCTTCAATGTAGCCACAACCCATAAGCTGATTCACACCTCCCCATGGAAAATGTGGAAGGTTTTTGTGTTTAAATACCACTATTTTTGGAGATATTGTAGAATATCCTATTAATGGTATGCATGGAACTAAAATGTCCACAATACTTCATATATTTTGATATGACGTAGCTCAGCCCCATACTCTTGGAAATTAATGCATGCACAGTATCCACAGTCCCATTTTTCAGTGAAGTTTCCTCTGACCTACAGATCACCGATAGTGTACTAGTCTTTGATATTGTCTTGGAATCTACTTTGGGTAATAAGGGCATAGAAATATGGGAATGCATCAGCTTCAAGTTGGTCCCAAGTAACCATACTCATCAATCGACTCAGTGTGTATATGGTGGTGTCACCAGGATCCCAAGCAGGGTGACCTAGAATGGTGTTATTCTAGTTAGATATCTTATGGTGATGGTTCCACCAGAAATGTGGCATGGTGACTTAGATATCTAGGATGGAAACCTCATCGATCAGAACATTATTATCCAGTGGAAAGAGATTAATCATAAGATAATTTATCTAGTCTTCATTTTTCAAGACCAGCTTCACCTAGTTATCATAAATGATCCTTCTAGCTCAAGTAATCTTATGGTTCCCCACCATCTCGACCCTCTAGTGATGGAAAGAGTGTCAATCTCAGATATATTTTGTTGATTATACATTTCAATAGAATCATTGAGTTCCATGGTAGATTTGAGAAAGTATAGGCTTCTAGAGAACAACGTTTACAAAATCATGAAACATTGTAATATTTTACACAACATTCCTCCTTATTCATAAAAATGGATTCATGAATGGAAGTGTTGAGTGAATGTCACGACTTAGCCTTGGTATTTTGTTAAATGTATGATTTCTATGCATGAGAGTAGGATTTTCACCTGATAAATTCTGATTAACGTACAAGGGTACCCTCCCCCAATTTAGAGACTTTTCCCATTGGCTTGCATAAAGCATACAAAATAGTTTTATGAACCAAGATGAATGTAGTGTAACTATAGAAAAATGAGTATCTCTCTTCAGTATTTCCTCCCAAATATGCAATTATAGTCCCCTGTCAGCTAAGATTCAGATGGGGAATTTGTAGGAATAGAAAACCTATTGCATAGAAAAATAGCTTGTTATGGATGAACTGAACACGCATCCCACCCTAAAGAACATTCGAGGACCATAGAGCATGTTTCACATATGTTTCAATAGATTTAAAAAAAGTAATTGATTCACAACCAAACAACCTACACACAAAATGTGGCACTGAGCTTTGTATATAACTAGAGTCTGATACCATTTCCAAAGCCCATGCACACAAAGAAGGAGCCAGGTGCAAAAAAAAACATATAGTTTCACAATAAAGGAATTTCACACAGAAGGTGATGTTGGCTCCCAAAGGTTTAGTGATCCAAGCCCCAATATGGAAGGCATGTGTATGTAAAAAATAGGCCTTACACACAAAACCATCATGCAACCATTCAGTTGTGTAGAAATTTCATTATCGAAATGAAGTTGTTGCATGACCATGACCTAGAAGGAAAGTAAGGATGTGTTCATAACCCTATTCTGCATCCAAGAAGTTTCAAGACTCGAGCTATGGATTTTGGATATAAATAGAACATAACCCCCAACCATGGGAGAGGATCTCCCATAGAATATATGATTCTAATATTGTTGAAACTCCTTCTCTCCCATGATAGTGAACAAAAATAGATATAATGGACCCTAAAAGGTAGATACCTTGCATTATAGACCTCATGTGGACCCAAACACGACTTCACATGTTTAATAGTGATCCTCATGAAACTCTACCTAAGGCTAGTTGGGTTCACACAATGAAAACATTCCTTCATGAAACACTAATTGGTGTGAAAATAAAAATCTTACGTGTAACTGTACATCTTGAATCCGTGATTTCCCCTTATTTTAGATCCCATTACTCATAAAACTCTTGCGTACAACACAACAAAATTGCATTCAAATACTTCTTGGTCAGTAACCCATCATTCCCTGTTCTTTTAGTGTATCATTTTCCCCACCTCTAGATCCTAAAAATAGGTACAATAATTTCCATTTCTTCTAAGAACAAGGACCCTAACATTGAGACTTTTGTCTTCCAATACTCCATGGTAGGGATATTACCATGTCCCACCTAGATTATAATTAGGATTGGTCACATAATCCTGAGGGGTGGAATATTCTAGGGAAACTGCACACTCATTTTTGTAGGGGGTCCTTATATCAGATATTACTTTCACATTTACATGGTACAGTGAAGGAATGATCCCTCCAATGTCTATAATGCATGATGTAAAACTTACAGGATCAATTTCATAGTGGTACAAAGTTAAACAACACAATAATATCCTCAGTAGATGATATTAAACTATATCCTTATCATGTGGGATGAAAACTGGATTCCCTATGTACGACTCATATGATATGACCTCACACCTCTTACCCTATGTGATAAACATAGGATTCCCCATACATGATCATCATGGGATGCCACCATCTCCCCCATAATTAGAGTAAACTCCACACCAAGTGATGAAACTCCCTCAACTGGGTAGCTTCCATGCAAAATATCCATACTGTCACTCCCCACTATGTTATGAAACACCAACACCATGGTTTTATACATGAATAATCCCCATACCATCTCTTACAAAGTGATCCTCTTGCATTGGGAATCTTCTATGCATAACCCCAAAACCATCCCTCATCGAATATCACTCTACAATATGATCATCCTTACCACATGGTATTAAACTGTATGGATTAGTCTCATCACATCAACTTAAACTGTGGCATAAAACTGTGTGGGTTTTGATCTGTATCTCTTAATCATGGTACATTGGATGCCTCCCTAAGGTTCAATACCAACAACCATCATCCTAGTGTCAAATTGTCCTTCTTAGGGATACACCCCATTAATCCATCTCAATAGAATATTCTAATCAGACTCCATAAGTCATTAAACCAAATCCTTGAACCATCTTAATTGTATTTTTTGATTGATCTCCAAAATACATTAAACATGTTCCCTAAATAAACTTAATAAGACATTCTGATCCACCTCCACAAGATGTTAAAACCATTCCTCAATCCATCTCAACAAGCATTTCTGGTCCATCTCCACAGTATATTAAACCCATTCCTCAATCCATTTCAACTAGAAATTCTTATCCATTTCCTAAAAATATTGAACGCACACTCTAACACAAAATACTTACCCCATGAAATAAGTGTGATATTTATGAAGTAAAAAAAATACATGGAAGAATTATTCCCTTAGTGTTTAATAACTCATCATCAATATAGGATGCCTTGGGTTCTTTACCTAAGATTCCTTACAAATGAGATTCCCTCAAAAGGTAGAAAAATTTAAAGGTTCTTAATATACTCAATGTCCAAACATGCATATAAGTGCCCAACATGCCTACTGACCCTAACCAATGGTAGAATCCATATCAAGAAAGAAGCTGTACATTTAACCAGAATATAGATGGAGATGGAACTGGGAATTGGTTCCATGAACATGAAAAAATATTTAAGGGAGACTCAGAGTATGAAAAGAGTTCCAATGAGGAATATATGAAAGGAGGAACTGAAAACCCATTATCCAATTTCAATCAATGAGAATACATCACCACTGAAAGTGATTAATGTAACCCACCTTTAGAAAGTCAGAATGTGGGGAAATAGAGAAGAAGCGATTCATCACAATAAGAAAGGATGGACCTACAACCCAAAGGAAAGCAACAAAAAATATACTTATTATCATCTTATTTATCCATAATAAAAATTCTATCACTATACTTGAATGCGGTGGATAAAAATGAGTTAAATTGTTCATAGAGTTGTTAAACCAACCATATTGTAAACAATTTTACTGTTTTTAGAATGAAAGAAGTAATTTTACTATGTTTAGGTGGATGGTGATCATATGGGGGCAGTGGAAGAAGAATAAAATTAAAAGGGATTAATCAAAAATATTACCTCTTATATTGGTTTTCTCTACTTAGGATACCTATTAAGGATCCATAAAATGGTACTTTGGTGAGACAAAAACAACTAGATTTTTAGGACAACATTAGGAATGTAATTGATGTAACACCCTAAACATTTTATGGTATGATTCTATTAAATACATTCTATTCATCACTGTGTTCCTTTGAAAAAACACTAGGTTATTTAGAAGATAGTTAAAACCTTTCCATTAAATATAAATTTTCTACTTCTATGTTTTGAATTTCGAAAAATGGTCATCTAGAGTTGTGAATAGTAAGTCATTTGGAGTCTGATAGAACAAACATAATTTTTGGTGAATAGTAACCTACCCTTATGAATATTAATATACCCTTATGAATTTTGATATACCCTAATGTATAGTAACCTTACTTATGATAGTATATAAATAATATTCAAGTGTAAGTATGATATATGTATGCTTTAAAATAAATAAACAAATGTTTTAAAACTCATGTTTTTAGAATAAATTATGATTTAATTATATATTAAATTAATAATATTTAGAAAATTATTTTTGAAAAATTGACTTCATTGTTGGATTCTACATGCTCAAAAATGGTTGGGGTGAATTTTTGTGATTTTTCTGAAATACTTGAATTTTTTATGAATAGTGACATACCATAAATTGCAAAATTAAGATAAATACACTAATTATAGAGTCATGTGAGATGTTCTGCTGATGTAATCCCACTTGGTTTGGGATCATATGTTAAAATTACTATTCTTGGTCATGGAATACTCACTATTCCTTGTCTTGTGGAGAAATATTAAATTAATTATTCTTATATTAAGCAATCCTCTCTCTCCTTCACTATAAAACCCCCTCTCACCCCCTTCCATGCACTCCTCTCAAGCCTTGAGCCTTCTCCAAATTCTGTCCAAATACCTTCCCAACCTCCTCCATAACTTCCAGCAAGCCTTGTACTCATAAAAATATCAAAACCTCTCTTTATGGAGGTTCTCAAGGAAGTTTGGTTCAAGAGGTAAATTCCTATTTTCAATTCTTTGTCTTTCATTTCAAGTTCACTTGTTTTTTTCTATTACCTATCCTTATCCAAATTTTGAGATTACTCCAGTACCTTATATGTACTAGAATTTTATCATGATAGTGGAATAATTTATCATCATCTCGCCCTTTTTACCTTCTTTTATACAAGTAGCAAGAACACCATTCGAGATGTGTCAATTTTACACATTCAAGGACGATGGACTTTCAATTTCTATTATCATTCTAAATTCTGGTCATGAATCCATTCTTGTTATGGTTGAACTAGATTATTATATATAATATAACCTATTTAATATTCTGTAATATCTTCATAAAAATGGTATTCAGTTATAATGAAAAATGTGTTCGTTGTAATCAAAACCCACAAATTAACTAAAATAATTATCATTAAAGCTCTATATAATAATCCATCCTCTTTCCATGTAACCAATTTATATATGTAACACCCCATGTTTTTTTAAAATTAAATAGAAATTCATGGAACTTTGTTTTAAATATATATTTTTAATTAGGCTTTAAAACATAACATTTCTACTTCTATGTTCTGAATTTCAAGATACTATCATCTACATTTGTGTTCAGTATGTTATTTGGAGTTTGTTGGAACCAACTTGTTTTTTGGTGAATAGTAACATACCCTTATGAATATTAATATAAATATTAACATGAATAGAGATATGAACCTAATGAATAGTAAATTTTATTATTATTTTATTTAATTAAGGCTTTAAGATAATAGCATCTAGGTTAATTTTTCATTGTGATATAGAAGTAGTTACAGAATTAGAATTATTAATTTTTGAATTAATTATTAATTTATCTAAAAAATAAATTAATAATATTCAGAAAATTATTTTCAAAAATTGTACTTCATTTTTGAAATCCACACGTCAATAAATGGTTAGGGTAAATTTTGGGAATTTTTAAGCAACAGTCGATTTTCAGTGAATTGTAAAACAAATACAGTTTTCAGTTTCGGTGTGTTAATGATATAATTAATGATATAATAATTATGTCATAAATATGGTTGACTTGTTTATAGTTAAATAATATGTGAGGTGTCCCAAGTGGCTTATACCATGGTAAAATACCATGGGCAAGCCCATGGTTTTGTAAACACCACTCATGAGGTGTCCCTTGAAAATTATTAAAATAATCCCTCACATTTCCTATAAATACAAACTCTTACCTTAATTGAATTCATTCCCAATTCTCCATCAATGAAGCTCTGGCCTCCTTACTTTCATAGTAGTCCTACCAAGGTTTCCGCAATCCCCTAAGGTCTCATCCTTCAATTTCTAAGGGTTACTCTACAAGGTAAGAAAATTCTCAATTTCTTTCTTTTTTCCTTTCAAGTTCTCTTTTATGTCATATAACTTTCAAGTTTCCATAAAATGTTATTATTTACTTCTTATTATTGATATAATATAAATTATGAATCATTTCTGGATGGGTGACACTTGTCCCATACCTTCTTAATGTTTTCTAAAACCCTGTCACATAGCCGTTGGGCTGCCAAATTTTTGTAGGAGATTTCTCACTTATTCTTTTATTTTGAGTTCCTTCCTTATTATTTCTTCATATTTCCTTATCCAAGAGGCATGAAATCTCACAAAATCATGTATATTTTAAATTTTATCATGTTTATGGAAAATTACTCATCATTATTCTTGTCCTCTCCCACTTATTTAAAGAATAAAAACATTGTCCGTTTGTGTCGAATTATCGACAACGTGGACAATGTGATTTCAATTTCCATTAATTCTTTCATGTCTTTTCATGAAACCATTTATATGGTCGAAAAAGGTTATAATATATGTTTTATGACTCACCCATGGTCTGTAATTCTTTTCTACTCATGGTTCTAATTTATAAGACAAAATGAGGTTGTTATTATCAAAGAACCACTAAAAGGATCTAAATGAACATCATTATTGTTTTAACTTATGAATCATCCTGAGGAAATAATTCAAAATGATAAATGGAATAATTTATGTTACTAAATATATGAAAATACTAATCCATTCCAATTCTGGAGTTTCAATTCTAATCGACAAGAATATCCACCATGAACCAATCATATAAATCATGTAAAGAATTCAACCAAAAACAGTGAAAGGGGAAAAATACTAACAATTTAGGGTAAAATGATGTTATGAAATTATAATATAAGATGTTATAAACATGAACATGTTTTTGTAAAATATTAATAACACTTTTTTAACCATTATACAGGAGGTTTAATCAAATTTGAATTAAGACAAACCCGAGGTAAGGGAATTCTTAACCCGATTTCCATTTTTGAGTTAACCTTCTACTTCATTATTTATGTGCTATTTAAATTGTTTGTGTTATGGGTTATTTTTATATTATATTTCATTATGTTTATTTAAAGTATATATACATACTCCATCCACTCTATTAAGTCTCTCTTCAATTGTATGGTATTTATAAGGGGCTTTTCATTAAAAATCCTCTTTTAAAATTTGGTTTTACGAAATTCCAAAGAAATATTTTTATGGAGTCATTAATATTGTTTGATTATGTTTTGGTTATTGGGAAATTATTTATGATGAAGGGTGGGACCTATATCTCCATTAAATTAATTGGGTTTTAGTATGTTGGAGGTCGGTCGTATGGTTACTCCAAGTGTAACTATGATTGTTACACAAAGTAAGGTAGCCTTGAGGGTTACAGATTATAAGGTAGCCAAGAATGGTTACAAGATTATGTAAGTAATGCCCCAAGATACCTCTATGATTATATTTATTTTCTCATGTTTTGTGTGGATCTTGTGTGAATCTCATGTTACACAAAGTAAGTATATATGAGTGACAAGCATGTCTTCTGAAAATGTTTTCATATGTTATGAGTATTCATGGAATAATGTGATCTTTCCTTCCTTTTTCATTCCTTAATGATATTTTGTTCCCATCCCATGTTTTTAAATGATTTTCATAGGTTAATGGATGTCTAAGACAAAGAAGGAATCCATGTTAAATGTTGAATAATTGCCAAGGGGTCTTGTTTTATGATTTAATGTTTTATATTTTGAAAAAATGGAAACTGTTTTTATGGTATTAACTCTGAAACAACGCGTAATGTTATGAATGTTTTGTCCTAATTATCTAAATATCTAAACCTTAAAATATCCTCAATGTAAAAGGAAGTGTTTTCTTGACTAAATTCAAGATTAAATATTTAATAGGGTCGGATCCTTATAGTCAGTATCAGAGGATGGTTTAGATAACATTTGGGGTTTGGGTGATGTTAATAGAATACCATAAATGATTTTCACTCAATGTTTGATTTGAAATGTTATAGAATTTGAAGATTATCATGTTGCTTTATCTAAGACATGTTTTTTCAGAATGGTTGTCTGCAGAAGGAATAGGGATGCTGAAGAGGAGAGGTACCAACAGAATGGCATCCTTCCGAAATTACAGCCCGGAATGGTAGGGATTGGAACTGATCTGTTTGTGACAGTAATGGCTCAGCTAAAACAGGAAATAAATGGTGGCGGCATCCGTGTAAGAGAACCAATAGAAGTACCACAATGTAAAATGACAGTAGTGGAACATTTTATGAGAGGAAATCCTCTTGCATTCAATGGATCTTCTGACACAGTAGCAGCTGAAGGATGCATCAAATCCCTTGAAAAGATATTCTATATTATGGGATGTTCAGAAAATCAAAAGGTAAGGATTTCCATTTTTATTTTGAAGGGGAAGCTGATTAGTGGTGGTCAATGTTAAAGAATATCAGGGGTAGAGAGGATTTTGATTCCTTAGAGTGGGATGAATTTAAAACTCTTTTCTTTGAGAAATATTTTACTAAGGTGGTGCGACTTAGAATGGAGAAGCAATTCCTTGAATTGAAACAGAAGGAGGTTGATTTAGTGGCTGTGTATGAAGTGAACATCACCCGACTATTGAGGTGTGCACCAAATCTTATTCTGGATCTTGATAGAAAAATCAACTTCTTTTACTTAGGACCGAATCCAAGGTATCGAAGGGTGTTGGCCTACTGTAAATTCAAAAGTTATGAGAAACTTTTCTAATGTGCTGAGAGGGTAGAGATGGAGTTTGTTGATGATCATGTGAATTTTGGAAACAAAGAGAAGAAGAGGTCCAGTTGGCAAGAAATGGGTAAGAATCAACCAAAGAAATCTGATGGTAAGAAAATTGAATTTCTAGTTTGTGAAAGGTGTGGAAAGAAACACCCTGGGGAATGTCTTAGCAAAACTGGGAACTATTTTTAATGTGGTAAATTTGGACATATGGCTCGAGATTGCAATGAAAATGATCCTAAGAACAATCTTAATAAGAAAACTATAAAGTGTTTTAAATGTGGTAAAATGGGTCATTATGCAAATGTCTTCCCGAAGAGAGATCTGAATGATTAAAAGAAGCCAGAATACAAGTAGAAAGGTGTAGTTAGATCCTTTGTGACCATCCAATGAAGTTGTATCAGGCACTTTGATTGTTAACTCAGATTTTTCTAAAGTATTTTTTGATACAGGGTCTATACATTCCTTCATCTCTGAGAAATTGTTTGGTAAATTTGTAATATCACCTCAACAAATGAGATCCAAACTTGTTGTTAAAACACCAGGGGAAAAATGTTATATAAAAGAGGAATTATAAGAATATTTCTATTGTGGTCTGTAGAAAGACTTTACCTGCAAAACTTGTTGTTTTACCCTTAGTCGAGTTTGATGTTATTCTGGGGATGGACTAGCTTTCTGATTATCATGCTAAGATTGACAGTAGAGCTAAAGAAGTTGTTTTTAAGAAAGAGTTTCAGTTTTTATAAAAGAATGAACCCATACTATTGATAACCTATCAGGAAGCTAAGAAACTATTGAAAGATGGAAATGAATGTTATCTTGCTCATATTTTTGAAAGAAAAGGAACTATTCAAATTAATGATGTGCCAGTGGTAAATGAATATCTTGATGTTTTTTCTGATGAGTTACCTGGTGTCATACCTGTTGGAGAAGTCGAATTCACAATTGAATTAGTTCTTGATGCTAATCCAATTTCAAAAACCCCTTATTGTATGGCTCCAATAGAACTTCTTGAATTGAAAATCAGTTGTAGGATTTTCTTGACAAAGGCTTCATTCATCCTAGTACTTCACCATGGGGATCCCCAGTTTTGTTTGTTAAAAAGAAAGATAGTTCCATGATACTTTGTATCGATTATGGAGCTTTGAATAACCTCACTGTTAAAAACAAATATGCTTTTCCTCATATTGATGACTTGTTTGATCAGCTCTAGGGAGATCAGTACTTTCCCAAGATTGACTTGAGATCCGGATACCATCAGCTGATGGTGAAGGAGGATTACATCCTGAAAATAGACATTCATACTAGATATGGGAATTATGAATTTTTTGTTATGCCATTTGGATTAACTAATTCAATTGTTGTATTCCTGAATCTTATGAATAGAGTATTTCATGAGTTCTTGGATAAGTTTGTGGTTGTATTTATTGATGACATTCTGGTATTTTATAAAAATAAAGAAGAGCATGAAAAACATCTAAGGGTTGTATTACAAACATTAAAAGAAAAGAAACTATATGTAAAATTTAGAAAGTGTGATTTTTGGTTGCAAAATATTTCTTTTCTTGGGAACATTGTAAATAAGGATGGAATAATAGTTGATCCTGCCAAAACAAAAGTAGTTGATGAATGGCTTACAAAGATTCATAGTTTTCTAGGCTTAGAAATTTATTACCTATGGTTTGTTAAGAACTTTGCATGGTTATCTTTGTCGATAACTAAGTTAACATAGAAAGGGGTTAAATTTGTTTGGACGGAATAATGTGATGTTTGTTTTCAGGAATTGAAGAAGGGATTGGTGAATGCTCCTGTTTTGGCCTTACCTTCCCCGAATGGTGAGTTTTTCATCTACAGTGATGCTTGTTTGAAGGGAATTGGTTGTGTTTTAATGTAGAATGATCAGTTAATTGCCTATGGTTCGAGACAACTTAAACCTCATGAGCTAAATTATCCCACACATGATTTGGAATTGGCAGCTGTGGTTTTTTCTTTCAAAATATGGAGGCGTCATTTATACGGAACCAAATTCCATATATATACTGACCATAAAACTCTAAGGTATAAATTCACTCAGAAGGAATTAAACATGAGGCAGAGAAGATGGCTAGAACTGATAAAGGATTATGACTGCACGATCAATTACCATCTTGGAAAATCAAACAAAGTAATGGATGCCTTAACTCGGAAACATCATGCATCATTAACCATTCTATATTTGGAACATAGTCCCTTGATTAATGATTTGATGAATTTTGGATTATAAGTTGTTGGTGCAGGGAATACATCTGTTTTGTTTCTGGTTTCAGTGCAGTCTTCGTTGCCATACAGAATTAAGCAAGCGTAGAAGGAAGACCGTGAGCTATAGAAAAAGGTATAATTGGTTAAAATGGGTAAGTTTCCAAAATTTAATCTTGATAAAGATTGTGTTTTAAGATTTGTAAAAAGGTTGTGCATGCCTTGTGATTCCTTGTTGAAGAAATAATTTTTGTGTGAACCTCATAGTTCTCCATTTTCTGTTCATCCTGGCAGTACTAAGATGTATAGTGACCTTCGAGAGTATTATTGGTTGGATGGAATGAAAAGAGATATTGTTGATTTTACCATGAGATGTTTGACATGTCAACAGGTTAAAGCAGAGCGACAATTACCAAAGGGGATGATTCACCCTTTTCCAGTGCTAGAGTGGAAATGGGAGAATGTATCCATGGACTTCGTGGTGGGACTACCAAAGACTTCTCAAGGTAACAATGCGATTTTGGTTATTGTTGATCGATTGACAAAATCTGCACATTTTATTTCTATTCGATATACAATGTCTTTGGACCAACTTTCTCGATTTTACCTCAAGGAGATTGTCAAGTTACATGGAGTTCCTCTTTCCATTGTGTCTGACCGAGATCACAGGTTCACTTCTAACTTTTGGAAGGGACTTTAGAAGTCGATGGGCACAGAGTTAAATTTTAGTACAACTTTTCATCCTCAATCTGATGGGCAGTCAGAACGAATGATTAAAACTTTGGAGGACATGCTTCAAGCTTGTTCAATGGAATATCAGGGAAGTTGGGATCATCATCTTTATTTTGTTGAGTTTTTTTATAATGATAGTTTTCACTCCAGTATTCATATACCGCCTTTTGAGGCCTTGTATGGGAAGCGGTGTCGGACTCCATAATTTTGGGATGAAGTTGGAGAATGAAAGTTGATGGGGGCCAGAATTAGTAGAATAAGTGGCTAAGAAAGTGAGGATGATCCAGTAGCACATGAGGACAACTCAGAGTAGGCAAAAAAGTTATGGCAATAACAGAAGGAAAGACTTCTCTTTCGAGGTAGGTGACCATGTTTTCCTTAAAATCACTCCTAGTAAAAGTGTGATACGTTTCAGTAGGAAAGGAAATATAAGTTCACGGTTAATCGGTACATTTGAAATCTTGGAGAAAGTTGGAACAGTTGCATACTGTGTAGCTTTGTTTTTCAGGTTTCGATGTTGAGAAAGTATGTTCCAGATTTATCACATGTCTTGAGCCCATAAGCTGTTCAGCTGGAAGAGAACCATTCTTATGAAGAGAAACCAGTTCAAATTCTTGATTGAAGGGAACAAGTATTACAGAATAAGGTAATCCACCATGTAAATGTTTTGTGGAGAAACCACATGTTTGAAGAAGCAACATGGGAGTCTGAAAAAGTTATGAGGGAAAAATACCCTCAGTTGTTTAATAATTAAATAAAATTGTGAGGATGAAATTTCAAAAAGGTGGGGATAATGTAACACCCATTAATTTTCTAAAAATAAATAGAAATGCATGGATCTTGTTTTTAAATAGATATTTTTAACTAGCCTTTAAAACATAACTTTTCTACTTCTATGTTCTCAATTTTAATAAACTATCATCTACATTTGTGTTCAGTGTGTTATTTAGAGTTTATTGGAACCGACTTGTTTTTTTAGTGAATAGTAACATACCCTTTTGAATAGTCATATGAATATTGATATGACACTAATTAATAGTAAATTTTGTTATTATTTTATTTTATTAAGGATTTAAGATAATAGCATCTAGGTTAATTTTACATTGTGGTATAGAAGTAGTTACTGAATTAGAATTTTTAATTTTGGAATTAATTATGCTTTTATTTAAAGATTAAATTAATAATAATTAGAAAATTATTTTCAAAAAATGGACTTCATTTTTTAAATATACACATTGATAAATGGTTAGGGAAAATTTTGGGAATTTTTCTGCTACAGTTTATTTTTCGGTGAATAGTAAAAAATACAGTTTTTAGTTTTGGTGTGTTAATGACATCATTAATGATATAATAATGATTTCATAAATCTGGTCGACTTGTGTATAGTTAAATAATATGTGAGGTGTCCTAAGTGGTTTATACCATGGGAAAATACCATGGGTAAGCCCATGGTTTTGTAAATACCACTCATGAGGTGTCCCTTGAAAATTATTAAAATAATCCCTCACTTTTCCTATAAATACCAACTGTTCCCTTCATTGAATTCATTCCCAATTCTCCCTCAACGAAGATCTAGCCTCCTTACCTTTATATAATCCCTCCCAAGGTTTTCTTCAAGCCCCCAAGGTCCCAACCTTCATTTTATAAGGGTTACTCTACAAGGTAATAAAGTTCTCAATTTCTTTCTTTTTTCCTTTCAAGTTCTCTTTTATGTGGTATAACTTTCAAGTTTCCATACCATGTTCTTATTTCCTTCTTATTCTTGATCTACTCTATATTATTATTCATTTATAGACGGTTGACCCTTGTCCCCTCCCTTCTTAATTTTTTCTAAAACTCTGTCGCATAGTCGTTGTGCTGCCGAATGTTTGTAAGAGATTTCTCACTTATTCTTTTATTTTGAGTTCCATCCTTATTCGTTCTTCATATCTCCTTACCCAAGAGGCATGAAATCTCCAGAAATCATGTATATTATGTATTTTATCATGTTTATAGAAAATTACTCATCAT
Source organism: Viscum album (assembly GCA_963277665.1). Lineage (NCBI taxonomy): Eukaryota > Viridiplantae > Streptophyta > Magnoliopsida > Santalales > Viscaceae > Viscum > Viscum album. The sequence continues at coordinate 116,095,762 of OY728154.1, forward strand.
TAATCTTCTCATCTCCCACTTATTTAAAGAATAAAAACATTTTCCGTTTGTGTAGAATTATCGACAACGTGGATGATGTGATTTCAATTTCCATTAATTCTTACAAGTCTGGTCATATAACCATTTATATGGTTGAACCAGGTTATAATATATGTGTTATGACTCACCCATGGTTCTGGAATTCTTTTGTACTCGTGGTTCTAATTTATAATACAAAACGAGGTTGGTATTATCAAAGAGCCACTAAAAGGATCTAAACGAACATCATTAATGTTCTAACATATGAATCATCCTCATGTAATAATTCATAATGATAAATAGAATAATTTACGTTACTGTATATATGAAAATACTAATCCATTAAAATTCTGGATTTTCACTTCCAATCGACAAGAATTTCCACCATGAACTAATCATAGAAATCATGAAATGAATTCAACAAAAAACAGTTCAAGGGGGAAAATACTAACAATTAAGGGTGAAATAATGTTATGAAATGATCATATAAGATGTTATAAACATGAAAATGTTTCTGTAAAATATTAATAAAACTATTTTAACCATTATAAAAGAGGCTTAAACAAGTTGGAAGTAAGACAAACCCGAGGTAAGGGAATTCTTAACCCAATTTCCATTCTTTGGGTTAACATTCTACTTCATTATTTATGATCTATTTAAATTGTTTGTTTGATGGGTTCTGTTTATATTATGTCTCATTATGTTTATTTAATGTATATATACATATTCCATTCACACTATTAAGTATCTCTTCAATTGTATGGTATTTATACGGGGCTTTTCTTTAAAAATCCCCTTTTAAAATTCGGTTTTACGAAAGTCCAAAGCAATGTTATTATGGAATCATATTGTTTGATTATATTTTGGTTCTTGGGAAATTATTTATGATAAAGGGTGGGACCTATATCTCCCTCCAATGCATTGGTTATGAATAAGTTGGAGGTTGGCCATATGGTCACTCCAAGTGTAACTATGATGGTTACACAAAGTAAGGTAGTCATGAGGGTTACAAATTATATGGTAGCCAAGAATGGTTACAAGATTATGTAAGTAATGCCCTAGGATACCTCTATGATTATATTTTTGTTCTCAAGTTTTGTGTGGATATTGTGTGAATATCATGTTATACAAAGTAATTATATATGAGTTACAAGTATGTCTTCTAAAAATGTTTTCATATGTTATGAGTATTCAAGGACTAATGTGCTTTTTCATTCCTTTTTATCCCTTAATGAGCTTTTGTACTCATCCCAAGTTTTTAAATGATTTTCACAGGTTAATGGATGTGTAAGACAAGGAAGGAAGCCATGTTAAATGTGGAAGAATTTTCAAGGGGTCTTGGGTTAAGATTTAATTTTTTATGTTTTGCAAAAAATGGAAACTATTTTTATGGTATCCACTCTATAAAAATGTGTAATGTTATGAATGTTTTTTCCTAATTATCTAAAGCTCTAAACTAGAAAATATCCTCAATGTAAAAGGAAGTGTTTTCTTGACTAAATTTAATATTATGTTTGTAATATGTTCAAGTACTTATAATATAAATGACTAATAACACCTATTTATGTTCATAAATAAACTATAATTTCAATTCTTGAGATTTCCATCCATTCCAAATACTTAAAAACAAGTGAACAGAAGATGAAAATAAAGAAAATGAACACTCTGAAGCGACGAAATTCAATACAATAACTTATCCATAAGAGCATAAATGAACTAACCAGAACTATGATAAATTAAATATATGTCTAATATGTTCTTAAATAAGTTATTAATAAGTATAATTTCATATTCCTGGAGCTTCAGTTCGGGAGAGGAACATGTTTGGAGTTAAGGTAAAGGATTTCCACCCGAACTTCCGTTTTCATTCGGGTTACTTTAATTGTCCAATTTACTCGATGAAATTCTTATGTATTGATATGTACTACTCATAAATTCTGTGAGAGTATTCTATATATTTACACCAACCAGAATCCTTCCCTATTTTCTGGATAGTTACATGTTTTAAAAGAAGTTCTCAAAACTTTTTCTAAAAATACGAGCCCAATACAAGGGAATTTCTCAAATTCATGTCTATTTTCAAGGGCAAGATATAATCTATTTTTGGAAACCATTATCCTTATAAAAACAATAATTTTATCATGAAATAATATCTTACTTTACTTCTAGTTTTATACAACAATTTTTCCAAAATAACTCTTCTTTTCAAAATAAAAGAGTATCACAAGTATTGCTTAATGATTTTAGAAGATTATTCTCATTTGATTCAACACTCTTGTTAATTCTAATATATTGTTGGGGTTCATCATTTATGATTTCATATATTATATTTTATTGAATGGTTTTTGACTAACTCTATTGTGGGTGAACTATCCTAAAACCATTCACTATATTATTCCGAATGGTTAGTGTTTATGTTCAATAATTGGGGAAAGTTAGTAACATTTCATATGATAGTTTCTATATGAATGTATATGTTGTTATGTTTATCCCTACTCATATGAGGAATGTATTGGACTTATTATGTGACAGATGGGGCCCGTTATATCCCCTCAATGCGTCGATAGGGCTCATGAGACAACTAGTCGTGGAATTGGCCGAGGCCTTTCCCAATGTGATATGGATTTTGGCCGAGACCTTAATCATTGAACTTCTTGGAAGAGGCCCTGAAAAAATGTTTCAGAATGTCTGGAATATGCACTTCCCTAATTATGAAGCTAGTAATTGAATGTTCATGTGTATATTAGACTAGTATAATACCCATGATTATGTTTTATTATGGCATTATTTACTCAGCTCATATCCCTGCCATAATGTGTTCAGGTTTATTATTAAAGGCATGAATATTAAATTATTCACCATGTCTAATATTTATATAATATTCTACTATATTTCATACTCTTACTGAGTGTTTGAGCTCACCCCTTTTTTATGTTTCATTTTCTCAGGACATGAAGATTTAATTTATGAATGACTTGCAAGCCTAATCTTGGAGACGTGATGTTTCTAGTGGAATAAATTAGTGTGGTTTTTCCCTTCATGTTATAATGTTTAACTAATTTATGTAACTTGTTTCCAATAATACTAAACTACTCGATCCTTCGGGATTTGTATTCCTTGTATGTAATCCAACGTAATCAAATAAGGTGTCGACTCTGGGAAAATTGGGTCGGGTCCTTATAGTTGGTATCAGAGGAAGTTTAGTTGAATAAATGGAAACTAGATTTAGAAAATGTAGAATTAGGGAATAGTCCCTAAGTCAGTCTTTGAGGATATACATGCAAGAAAGTCTTGGTATTTTGGTAAGGAATAGATTATGTGCATCTTTCTAGAAAATACATCTCTGTCTGGATACAAGCAGGTAGAGGCGGCTCTGGGACAAATGTATCTAGGGATAAAACCAAAAAACACCACTTTGAGATAGACATGAAAGGGAACTAGTACACGACAATGGGCCTTGATGCACTCTTGGTTAGGACACTCTCGGGGGATATGCTTAGGATAAATTACATTTTCCTTAGAAGCCATTATGGGGGAGTTTAATCTAAATTTTTCTTATAGGATTTGGTTTGGATAACTCTGGAAACTAGAACTGAACAATGAAAAACTTACTTGAACAGTACTAAGAGCGTTGTTTTCTTAATTTTCAGATGAAAAAAGGTACTTTTCTTTTTCCTCTTCCAACGAATGTATTAGAGACCATAGTGGGAAATTCATGTGTAGAAAACTACGACACTTTTGAAAATATTTGTTTATCATGCAAAACCCTCTACTGAGTATCCAACTCTCCTCAGGTAATCCAACATAACCATGGAGCAGGTTTCCTCTATTACCTCATGATAAGAGCACAATTTCTATTCTATGTATGAAAAGGGAAATACTTTGAGGGTATCATTAAATGTTTTACCCAAGCTAATAATTTCTTTTCTCTTGAGGTCTTTGAGGAAACTGCACATGGGGGAGACCTCCATGCAGCATATATATGTCAGATTTTTACCTACAGTCTCTATGGTCGTGTTTTATGACTTTGAAGCCCTTGAGAACGAGACTACACATTTGCATTATCAGCATCAAGTTCAAACTGATGTCGCTCAACTTGATACCAGACATGCTTCTCTCAATCTGAATTCTAGATGTCCACACGCGGTTGACCCTAGTTGCACATGTTGCATCTAGACCAAGGAGATAGAGGAATTTGGAATTTCTTTGGGTATCCATTTGTCTGAAAACAGGGGAAATCCCCAACATTGGTGGAATCTATGAGAAGTCTTCTTAGAGGACGTCAAGAATTCCATACTAGTGTTTTGTGAAAGGGAGCAAGAGATTTTGTAATTTCTGGAGTTTTATTTATTATATTTAAATGAATGATGTTGTATTCTTTATTTTGATATGTTTTTTGGTTTAAAATTGATTTTCCACACTGAATGTTAATTTACTAAAACTTTTCAAATAGAATATATGAGTCTACCAACCAATATTTTATCACTACCTACCAAGTTTTTATAGTCTATAATTGTCCAGACATGCTCCGAAGAGGACCAGCCCTATGCCAACTTACGTCTGACTTGTAAAATACTCCACCAGGTATCGAATCATCCAAATATTCTCCATCTTTACCAAGGAAATAATATGGTATATTACTGTATTGCAATTTCACAATTTGCTGCATATAGGAAAAGAGGGAAGTATCATGAAGCTCTTTTTCTATGTTTCACTCTGGCTGATAACTATCAAGCTGTGGGTAAATTTCTAGAAGATTCTTTGGATGGTGACCATCGAGTAGCCTACCTATTCCAGATCCTGAGTTTTAATGTGTATGGAGAACTTTATGACATCAGTATCTTGAAGAATGACATGGTGCATGGGAATTATATGGATTTAGTCCACAATTAAATTTTCGACCTCCCACTTCTCATGCCTCTCTATGGAAGGCTAAGTGCTTTAAGCACAGATTCGACCCTAGCTGTCTATAGTGTGTTTGGGCTAAATAAATCGAGCAACTGAATACTACCTTTGGAATAATATTGAGGTTGTTAGCACCCTAGCATCGGTGGTGTTCCTGGTAAAGGGACTTTGGGAGTGATGTGTGTCTAGTGTTACATATGGTTCTGGGAGATTGAAATCATTGTACTAGTTTTGGGGATTCATGTGTTGGGGGACTTGGGAAACCATTAGCCCTGTTTTACTTTTTGAACCAGTGGTTATATAAAAATATAACTTGATGTATCTTATTTTGGTTATCATTTCATCAGTTATACCTTTGAATGAGTATCACTAAGTGATCTTTTATAATAAATTTTCAGATGGAAGGAAAAACCCATATGTTATCTCTTCCTTTGGATGTACTGGAGATTATTGCGATCAAAACCTGTGAAGAGGAGTACCTACCTCTTGCGAACTTGCGAAAGACGTTTAAACAACTATATGAAGAGACAAACATTCTGGAAATTCACCGCACCTATCAAGGGAATTCTTCCATTTACTACCGCATATCCATGACACAATTGGCCGAGTATAGGAAAAGAGGAAAATACCATGAAGGGATTTTCCAATGTTTCACCCTTGGCCAAACTACATGACCAGGTTGTGTTTTCAAGAGGCTAATTTGGAGGGAAACCTTTGTGTGGCCTACATGTACCAACTCCTTAGTTTTATCCTATACAAAAATGTCTACGACTTAGATGTCCTCAGTCAAGACATAGTTCGGTGAGTTCTTTGTGTGTTGGTCCACTCAGACATTTCCAAACATTCCACCGTTCGAGCCTTCCTCTGGAAGCTCGATTGTTCGATGCAAGAGTTCAACCCCTTCTGTCCGAGGTGTGTCTGGGTTAAAGAACTATAGGCTTTGAGCATCAATTTGGGTTATCCGCTGAATGCACCTGAGGATCCTCTACGACGGGAGATGTGGTAAGAACATCAGAGAGCATTCTTTTTTTGTTATGAAATGAATTTCGAGGATGCAATTCTTCAAAGGAGGGAATAATGTAACACCCCAAACATTTTATGGTATGATTCTATTAAATACATTCTATTCATCACTGTGTTACTTTGAAACAGCACTATGTTATTTAGGAGATAGTAAAAACCTTTCCATTAAATATAAATGTTCCACTTCTATGTTTTTAATTTTAAAAAATGGTCATCTAGAGTTGTGATCAGTAAGTCATTTGGAGTCAGATAGAACAAACATAATTTTTTGTCGAATAGTAACATACCCTTATGAATAGTATCAAACCCTTATGAGTAGTCATATACCCTTATATATAGTAACCTTACTTATGATAGTATATAAATAATATTCATGTGTAGGTACGATATATCTATGCTTTAAAATAAAAAAACAAATGTTTTAAAACTCTTCTTTTTAGAATAAATTATGATTTAATTAAATATTGAACTAATAATATTTAGAAAATTATTTTTGAAAAATGGACTTAATTTTTGGATTCTACACATCGAAAAATAGTTGGGGTGAATTTTTGGGATTTTTTTGAAATACTTGAATTTTTTTGAATAGTGACATAACATAAATTGCAAAATTAAGACAAATACACTAATTATAGAGTCATGTGTGATGTTAGGCTGATGTAAGCCCACTTGGTTCGAGATCAGATGATTAAATTACTATTCTTGGTCATGGAATACTCACAATTCCTTATCTTGTGGAGAAATATTAAATTAATGATTTTTATATTAAGAAATCCCCTCTCTCCTCCACTATAAAAACCCCCTCTCACCCCCTTCCATTCACTCCTCTCAAGCCTTGTGCCTTCTCCAAATTCTATCCAAATACCTTCCTAACCTCCTCCCCCATGTCCAATAAGCCTTGTTCTCATAAAAAGACCAAAACCTCTCCGTAAGGAGTTTCTCAAGGAAGTATGGTTCAAGAGGTAAATTCCTCTTTTCAATTCATTGTCATTCCTTTCAATTTCACTTGTTTTTTATATTAAATTTTCTTATCCAAATTTTCTGATGACTCTAGTACCTTATATGTACTAGAATTGTGTCATGACAGGGGAATAGTTTATCATCATCTCCCCTCTTTTACCTTCTTTTATACTAGTAGTAAGAACACCATCCGAGATGTGTCAATTTTACACATTCAAGGATGATGGAATTTCGATTTCTTTTGTCATTATCAATTATGTTAATGAAACCATTCTTTTTATGGTTGAACCATATTATTATATAAAATATAACCTATTTAATACTCTGTAATCTCTTCGTACAAATGGTATTATGTTATAAAGAAAAATTAGTTCGTTGTAATCAAAACCCACAAATTAACCGAAACAATTATCATGAAGATTTAATATAATAATTCATCCTATTTTAATGTATGTGAAGACACGTAAATTTCATGAAAATGTTTTTAAAAAATACATGGGAATTTTACGAGTCTTCAGTTTTTGACGGAACATGATTCTGAGGCCCGGTGTGCCTAGAATCAATTTCTGAAGTTTTGTTCGGGTACGTTCAGTAAACATACATACAGGATTTTATATTTTTGGAAGAGGTGATCAGAATTGAAATCTGAGGACACCATTGAACTCACAGTGCCAATATTCACTTAAGGGGACCTTTACCGCAGTTTCTTTTTAGCGTGTTTGGAAGTTAGTTTTCTAGGTTTCGTAATAAAAATTAAAATAAAAATAAGTGATGGATTATTTTTATTTTAGGTGGCTAAAGTCTCTAAGTGGATGTTATAGGTGGTGCCCACTACACCCTGACCTCCCTTTGGAGGATATAAATAGGTGGGGCCCACTATCCTAAAGCCCCTTAACTCCCCTTTAACTCCTTGAACCCCCAATTAAGAAGTATGAAACTCTCCCTTTAATTATTTTGGAGCCTCTTCATCTCCTCCTTCCAAATTAATGAGCCAACCCACATTTTTAATTAATAGATGTAATTTAATGAATTTGAATATTTTTGAATTAATTAATCCATCCTTTTAATAAGTTGTGTTATTTTATTTTATGTTGGTTAGAAATTAATACCTTGGTGGATCTTTGGAGAATTAGAGAGAGAGCATATTTCCCACGAAGTACACGAAGAACATCTCCAACGACCTCCATCTGCATTAAAGGAGTAGACGTCACCCATGAAGAACGTAGCCAACGATGATGTCATATCCTCCTGACTTCAATGGAACAACGCCGCCTTCCCATGACTCCACCGCGTGAACACAGATTACAAGTAGGGGTTTGTTTCCGTTTGAGTTTTTTCCTTTTCTTGTGACTGAAAACGATGAACGTGGATCAACCCACGAAGAGGATGATCCGAGGATCAATCATTCTTGCAGGAGGTCTTTCTTGTTGGATAAAGTTGATTTTAATAATCTTATGATATATTTATTGTGAACCCCCCAAATTGAATGCTAACACGGAGGGCACGGGCCGACCTGAACATGTCCCAACCCCTCCGAAGATATCCCTTGTTGCATTCCTATTGGGCAATGAGTCATAGTGGAAGTGATGAAATCTGTAGGGTCTAGCACTGAGGGCAGCATCGTGGGAGAACCCCCGGCATAATGGATCCAAAATCCGACAACTGGAGCGAACCTGGTGGTCGGCATAAGGTGAGTCACCGGGCAGCGGCGGCGGCCGCACGTCCGCCGTGTGGAGGAGAACGCGGCCTGCGTCCACGGGCCGCTTGGATAGGTGAACCAGTTGGCCATTTTCTGGTCGGGATGAAGAACCACGACACCCTTAGGCACTGCGTGAAGGAGAACCGCGCCCCGCATCCACAAGCTGCGTGCGCTGGATCGAATCGGCCTGCTATGACCGGCCGGGCAGAGGAGGAGGAGACGCCGCGTGGTGAAATCAGGCGATTAGAACTGAGCCAGCCCGCGCGAGCAGGCCGGGTCCATGGGTGGGCCGCTCCCCACCGGGTCGGGCTGACCCACAGCTAGGTCAGACCAACCGAACCGGATCAGGCTGACCCGCCAGCCCACTAGGCTGACAGGTCGGGCCCCGTCTTCTCTTCAAGACTATTATCTACTAGATCGTGCGTCCAATTGGCGCGCCATCTGTGACATTGTGACCCTCGCGACGAGGTGGAACTTTTTCGATACTCTAAGGGATTTTTGGGAAAATTTGGAAAATGTCCGGGTTGGAGTGAACGTAAAATCCAAATGGGCCTCTGGCACAGAAATGCCAATAACTCTCAGATCGGGTGTCCGATTGACGCATCGTCTGTCACGTTGGGTTCCTTATGATGAGAAGAAACTACATGATACATCAAATCACGATTTCATTATAGTAAATGTATTGATAGTTGGCTCGAGGAGCGTACCCTCCCAGAATCGAGCGTGATGTGTGCGAGAACCCTAGGGATGGCTGGGATGACTACTGTATCAGAATCCTTTGTGGGTTCGACTACGACGACTATTGTATCAGGATCCTATGTGGGTTAGAAAATGAAGACTACTATACTAGAATCCACCATGGGTTCGACAGCGATGACTACTATACCGAGATCCTCCGTGGGTCCGAAAGTTTTGACTTATGTTCTTGTATCCTGTGTGGGTCTGACAGAATAACTGGTCCTGTATCCTATGTGGGTCAGACATCTTAGCTGGTCCTGTATCCTGTGTGGGTCCGACAGCTTAGATGAATCAGTGACTACATCTGATCATCTCTATCACTCTATGAAATATGTATACCTGTGTGAGCTGAGTCATGTCTTTCAACCATTATCATCATGGTGATTGGATTTACTTCCTTTGTGGAATGGTTTGTGCTTGGGATCGAGAGTTGGACCCAGACTGTGATTGATAACTTAGGTATATGTATGGGCATATACCAAATCAGGGTTTGTTGATACTTCGTGATTGTATCTTTCTACTATGGTTTATCACTTGTTGATTCTGGGAGACCTTCAGGGGTCTCGGGGTCCCCTACTGAGTATTTTTATACTCACCCCTGCACGGGCTTCGCCCACACCTTGTTGTGTTATGTGCAGAAGACGAACAATAGTGATTGAGGCTAAGGGTGATGGATGGTAGGATTCTTGGAGCTGGACTAGATGGACGTACCGCAGGGATGAGTTGTTCGAGTTCTGTACCTATCCTTCAGGTAGGAATCCCCAGTGGATGATCCATGAGTTTTTTCCCCATTTTACTTGTACTTGTTGTTAAGTTGTGTTTGTATACTGGCCCAATTACTTTCAGCACACTTTTCTTTTCTATTTTAGTTCTTGTTGCCTCTACTGCTTGTGTTCAGACAATGTGCATTACAGGTTTAAAGGCAATGCCTTCCCTTCTTTATTAGGGATTTGATTTTTGTGCTAGTCACCAGCCCCTGGCCTATGGAAGGCGGGCTTGGGGTAGTCACGACACGGGCCCCGAGGACGGGTTGTGACAAATTGGTATCAGAGGAATTGGTTCTACCACAGAACTTGGACTCTGAATCTTTTAACGGCAATAATGTTAAGTGTTTTGGGTGTGGTTATCAGTTTAGGGAAAGCGGTGTTCGTGCGGTGGCCGATGTATCCATACACTAATACTCTAACTTTTGATTTCTGACTCAGTGCACGAAAACACTGATTGCGTGTGTGTTATAAAGACCCATAATTTACATACATGGTTAATACTTCAAAATTGAAGAATAATTATTACAACATATAACAAAACCATGAAAGGACCGTATAGGTATAATGTCTTTAGAAACTGGGAAACATAAACAACTGGTTCATAAAGAATCTACACTGTCTCCCATTTATTTCATCATATCTCGAGTCCCTTTTTGGAATATCCTACTTAATAACCTTCTTCCTGAACTGGGGAAATAAAACATACAAAATGGTGAGCTCAAATGCTCAGTAAGGGTAAACAAAAGAAATACCAATCACATCATATACATAAGAACATAACTTTTGGAAATCTTCACCTGTAAAAGAAATCATAATTTCATAACATGGGATAAATCATAGTAGTGAAATGTAATCCCAAAAATCATAACATAAAACATGAAATCTTTTGGAATACACGCATAATCATAGAGAATCATTTCTTATTACTCAAGACTCGTTGCCAAGACTATCTTAGTGGAAAAAGTCCATTTCTGAACCGAGTTCACTCCTCGTTTCTGTCCTGTTTCACTGAACCGGTTCAACCTGCCATTCCAGCCATGTCTATCTCATGAGATATAAAATATTTACCCGATGCATATGAGGGAGATATAGGTCCCACCCATCACATAATGATACCATTCTTATGTGTGCCACAAAATCATAAACCATACATCATAGCATAACCCATGTAATAAAAATGGGAATCTTAAATATCGTGACATTATAAAACAATTCATATAAGATAAAGGAATTCATAAAAATATTTCCATCACAACATAATCAAATCCATGTAGTAATAGGGATAGAAACAGAACCCTATATTATCTTAGATGGAAAATAGTTTTGATAAAACTCTTGAACTCCATTCTTGAGGAAAATATCCTTTCTACTTCAAAAACATTTTTCCTTTTTTATCATGTCATACAATTTTAAAATAAAAGAAGTTGATTAAAAATAAACTTGAAAACATGTAAAGGAAGTTTCTTGGAAATAATTTTTTAAAAATCCATTCATGCCGTATAAGTTAAAAAAACATTCTTTTCGTACTTTTTTCGGAAAAGTCAAAAAGTACCTCGTATGAAAAACGACAAAAGATTCCTTTCATATCTTTTACTAAAAACTCACCGAAGGGTAAAATTGGATATAAACAATTGTAGAAGGATATAAATATTACATATTGAGGAAACATGGATGTGGATGATAAAATACACCCCAGTAAATACCAAAGTATAAACAATCTCGGATAAAAATGAGATTGTGATATTTTCCCTTACCTTAGGTCCGATTTGCTTCGTAAGTGTCCGAACCTCTTGTATAATGATTTAAATAATGTTATTGACTTATTTGAAAATCATATGTATTTTTATGATATCATATGTGGTCATATTCTTAGCTTCTTATTTGTAATATTTCATTACTACTTGTTATTCGGGTGTTTATTACTTTTTGTTCTTATGCGTGTTTTGTCGAATAAATTCTTATTTTTCTTTTTAGGTTATAGATACCTCATTTCCAGAATGATATTAGTGTAATATATATCATATTAATTCATTCAATTAATTTATATAATCATTATGCAATGAATATCATGTAGAACGAGTCGCATCACATCGTGGAGACGGTATTCTGTACGTACGCACGAGTGATGATATCGTTCCGATGATCGTGGAATTATATTGGAGTGTATGTATACTATTTCAGAATCAATATCACTTCACAATAATCATATATATTCATTATTTACACCATTATACCCATCCAAGTAAGGTGGTGGTGGAAAATGGATTACACCACGGCGTGGAGACGGTATTCCGTACATACGCACGCGCGGTGATTTCATTTTCCGTAGGATGGATAGATGGTAAAATAGGGTTGTTTCATACTTATAATAACATATCAATATATTAGTGATACTAATTTTATTACTTCATAATGAAAAAACTAATGAAGAAGAAGTGGAAGAAGAAATAAAGATGAAAGAATCGGTAACAGACATTACCTCTTCTTTGAAATGCTTCTTTGAGACTTCCTTTTAGGGCACTAAAATTGGTCTTTTAAGAAGACCAGGACCTATAGGATGTCTCTAGGGAAGTGTATAGGAGAAATTGGCAGGGTTTTTCCGAGCTTGAAGGCTCAAAGTGGTGTGAGGAAGAGGGGGGGGGATGTGCCCTTTTATAAGGGAGGAGAGGGGCTCTTTTTGGAAAAACTAAAAATATTATTTTATTATAAAGTCAAGTTCGGTTGTAGATTGCTCCAAATTGATTTATTTCGAAGATAAGGTAGGGATGGGTCGAAATCATCTCATCCAATCGAATTTAGACAAGTTTAGTTTCCTATTTTAACCTTATCATTTAGATTTAAAATTAAGTTAAATAATTTTACTTTTATCGTGTCTTCTTGTGTTCTTATACTATAAGGCTAATAATATTACTATAACAAGACAAAAGATCCCCAAGTTGTTTATTATTAATATATATAACCTTACCTAAGAAATTTGGATGGACATTAGATTTTTAGGAATAAAATAACAATTACTAATATAATATTTGTTTTAAAAACTATTTTATGTCAATTTTGACACTATTTAGTAATTGATTTTTTTGAAAATCATAACAGAATGATTAGTTCGAAAAAAGTTAATTAAATCAATACTAACATGTCATGTTAACCTATAAAATTATTGTAATTCATAAAAAGTCTCAAATTATATTTATTTGGGTATTTATAACATCAATTATGTCAATATTTCATTAATAATATAATTACTGCATCATCTTTATGTCATAAATAAATTAACTTATATAAAGTCTAAAAATTACAAATAAAATACAATTATGTATGAAATCTTTCTAGATTTCTAATGAATTTTTATAGTCGAATTTATCTTATGTATAACCATATATTAAAAATTATTTAGTTATTAAACTTTGATTTTAACTATTTTAACCCTTCTTTAAATAAATTAATAATAAATGTCCTAATCTAATCCAAGTGGGCCTAAATGGTCATATTGTATTCCTAAGGTTGTTTTTGGTCTAATTACACTTATCCAATAGAATTAGGACATTTTTTAGGGTAATAATAATATCATTTTTACCCTTAATCACCCTATTTACTTTTAACCGTGGTAAAAAAAAGTAAAAAGTTACTATTCACCAAAAAATATTTTCATCTCATTGAACCACATTATACTTACTGACATCAACCGTGTCTCTAGGATTTTTGAAATTCCACTCACAGAAGTGGTAAAATTAAGTTTTATGAAAAATTCAGTTTCACTATTCATCAAAAATTGAAAGTTTTTAGAAAAATACCAAAATTTCACCCTAGGCTAATTTAGATATTCCGAATCCAAAAATGAAGTCCATTTTGAAAAATAAAATTTATAAAATTTCAAAAAGTGGTTATTACTATTCATAATGGCTAGTTTCAGTAATATTTTAATAGTATATCGTTGTTTAGTAAAACTCGGTATTGCGCACGACGCAAGCTATCGAGGAAGGTCGTGATTGTGTGTAAAGAAAGCCAAGCAAGTGAAAGATTGCTTTGATGATTTATATAACATAAAAGTCTCGGGTGTTACATTCTACCCCCTTTAAAATGAATTTCTCCCTCGAAATTCGTCACTTTGTAACAAACAGATGAGGATACCTCTCCCTCACCATATCCTCAAGCTCCTATGTAGCTTCTTCTAATTGGTGGTTCCTCCATAAAACTTTTAACCAAGCGAGTGGTCTTGTTTCGTAGGACTTTTTTGCTATGATCCAGAATCTATATCGACTGTTCTTCATAAGAATGATCTTTTTCCAGCAGTACAACTTCTGAGCTGATTACATGTGAAGGATCAGGTATGTACTTTCTCAGGAGAGATAAATGGAACGCATCGTGAACTTGAGAGAGATTCAGTAGAAGCGCTAATCGGTAAGCTACCTTCCCAACACAATCCAGTATTTCGAAAGGACCGATATACCTAGGGCTCAACTTTCCCTTCTTTCCAAATCTCATTACTCTCTTTTAAGGAGATATTCGTAAGAACACTTTATCACCCACTTCAAACTCTAAGTCTTTTTTTCCGTTGTCGGTATAACTTTTCTGTTGACTCTGAGCTGCTCTTATGTGTTGTTGAATAGATCTGACCTTTTCTGCCATCTCATCCACAAGATCAGGTCCTAATAGCTTTCTTTCCCCAACTTCATCCCAGCAAGTTGGAGTCCTACATTTCTTTCCATAGAGAGCTTCATAAGGATCCTTCTGAATACTGGAGTGAAAGCTATTATTATAAGAAAATTCCACCAAAGGTAGGTGTTGATCCCAACCACCTTTTAAATCCATAGAGCAAGCTCTAAAAATATCTTCTAGAGTTTGAATTATTCTCTCAGACTCACCGTCTGTTTGAGGATGATAAGCAGTGCTGAAACTCAACTCTATATCCAATGTATTCTGAAGACTTCGCCAGAACATCGAGGTAAATCTCAGATCCCGATCAGATATAATAGAAAGTGGTACTCCATGAAATCTTACCACTTCCTTTACATATATCTGGGCAAGCTGATCCAAAGAAAAATCCTCTTTAATAGCAATGAAGTGTGCAGACTTTGTAAGACGATCAACTATGACCCAGATAGCATTATTTCCTTTAGATGTTTTAGGAAGTCCTGTGACAAAGTCCATAGTGATGTTTTTCATATTTCCATTCAGGTATGGGTAATGGTTGTAACATCCCCTTAGACTTCTGTCTCTCATCTTTAACTTGCTGACAAACCAAGCATCGAGAGATATATTCATCAACATCTCTTTTCATGCCATCCCACCAGAAGTACTCTTTCAGGTCCCTATAAATTTTCGTGCTTCCAGGATGAATAGATAATGAAGAACTATAAGCCTCATCCAACATCTCCTTGTTTAATTTGGGGATGGGAGGAACACAAACCCGATTCCTTAACTTTATTATCCCATCACAATCAAGGTTGAATTCTAGAAAATTTCTCACCTTCTTTTGTAACTCGACATCTTCATTCTATGCCTCTTTAATCTTCACATGTATAGATAGTTGAATATTCATTTGAGAAAGATAAGATTTTCCCCTTCCATTATAATTCCAAGATCCATCCTTTGTAAATCCATAAATATTGGATCTTTTATGATCCTCATCATGGATAAACTGGCATGGTCTTGTCGACTTAATGCATCTACCACCTTGTTTGCTTTCCTAGGGTTGTAATGGATTGAGCAGTCATAATCCTTAATCAGCTCCAACCATCTTCTTTGGCGCATATTCAGATCCTTTTGTGTGAAAATATACTTTAAAATTTTATGATCAGTATAAATGTCACACCTTTCTCCATAAAGATAATGCCTCCAAATCTTTAATGCAAAGATTATCGCAGCTAACTCCAAATCATGAGTTGGGTAATTTTGCTCATGTATTTTCAATTGTCGTGATCCATAAGCTATCACCATATCATTTTTCATAAGAACACACCCCAATCCCGTCTTGGATGCATCACTGTAGATCACAACCCTTTCTCCACTACAAGGCAGTGTGAGCACAGGTGCACTGGATAACCTTCTTCTCAACTCCTTGAAATTCTCTTCACATTCCTCCATCCAGACAAACTTAACTCCTACCCAAGTCAACTTGGTGTGTGGATTAGATAATCGTGAAAAATCTTTCAAAAAACGTCGATAATATCCAGCCAAACCTAGAAAAATTTGGATCTCAGTTACTGTTGTTGGTTTCGACCATCTTTCGATAACCTCTGTTTTTGCTGGATCCACAGATATCCCCTCTTTTGAGATTATGTGACCCAAAATGCAACTTTTTGAAGCCAAAATTCACACATGGTAAATTTGGCATAAAGCTTCTCCTTTCTCAGGGTCTTCAATATAATTCTCAAGTGATCTTTATGTTCTTCCTTGATCTTTGAATAGACAATAATATCGTCTATAAAGACTACCACAAACTGATCAAGATAGTCTCTAAAGACTCTATTCATCAGATCCATGAAGATAGTAGGGGCATTAGTAAGACCAAATGGAATCACTATAAATTCATAGTGTTCATACCTTGTACGGAAAGAAGTCTTTGGTATATCCTCCCTTTTGACCCTTAATTGATGATACCCTGAATGAAGATCAATCTTGGAAAAGTATTGAGCTCCATGTAGTTGGTCAAATAAGTCATCAATTCATGGGAGAGGATATTTGTTCTTGATAGTGATCTTGTTAAGTTCTCGATAATCAATGAAGAGTCTCATTGATCCATCTTTCTTCTTAACAAACAGAACAGGTGCTCCCCAAGGTGACACACAAGGGCGTATGAACCCCTTATCAAGATTCTCTTGGAGTTGCTTCTTCAATTCCTGCAACTCAATTGGGGCCATTCTATAAGCTGTCTTTGAAATAGGCAAAGCACCTGATATGAGTTCGATTGAAAACTCAACTTCACGATTTGGTGGAAGACCCGGTAATTCCTCCAGAAAGACATCATAAAACTCCCGTACAATGGGAATATTCTTAATCGTGAGTTTCTCACCAACCATTTGAGATAAATAACCTTAATTTAGTGGAATCAAGACCCATAAGATGGAAGAAATTTCCACTGGAAGGTTATGTTCATCCTTGCATTGATAGACGATCATAGATTGATCTGGAATATGAAATGTGACTTCCCTTCTTTGGCAATTGATATGAGCTCTATATAAAGAAAGCCAATCCATTCCAAGAATCACATCAAATTCCACAATAGGAAGAATCACAAGATTTGCAGGAAGCACTTTCCCACAAACTTCGATCGGAGAAGAATTATAAACTTTTGATGCGACTGTTGTGCCATTAGGGGTTGTCACAGCTAACTCAACATCTAATTGTTGAGGTAATATGGTGATAACCTTAGAAAATTCTTCATAAATAAAAGAGTGGGTGGATCCAAAATCAAATAAAACATTTTCTACTTTAGAGTGGATGGTAAGTGTACCTTTCACCACATCGTTATCGTACTCCACATCGCTGATAAAAATTGCATGTGACTTTCCTTTTATCATTAGGCTTAAGAGTTTGTTGTCAACGACCATCATCATCAACCCTTGGATTTGGGCATTGATTGGAATAATGCCCCATATCCTTGAACTTAAAACATTGAAGTGTAGTAGGTTCATTCTGTGTATCCCTTCCTTTGTTTGCATCATTAGACATCTTCTTCCCATCATTTTGGCATTCAAATGCCCTATGACCTTCCTTTCCACATTTGAAACATTTACTTGTCCCTTTAAGACAACTCCCTCCATTTTTCTTCCACACTTTGAGCATAAGGGAAAGCTCATCTTCTTTTCAGTGTGCTCTTTAGATTTTCCTTTGAATTCCATTTTCCTCTTCTTATCAAACCCATATGACTGATGGGTTACTCCAATCTCCATCTCGACTTTGAGAGCACATCGAACAATTTCCTCATAGCTATTGAATTCCCTTATGGCTAACGCCCTTCGAAGACTTGGTTTTAAGCCACTAAAGAATCAACCGATCTTACTCTTATGTTGGATAATAATACCAGAAGCATACCTTGAAAGTCTTGTAAAATTTTCTTCATAGGTACCAACAGATTCATCATCATTTTGCTTTAGTTCAAGAAACTCCTTCTCCATCTTTGTTCGGAGAATACGAGGGAAGTACTTATTGAAAAATAAGTTCTTGAACTCGTCCCATTCCATGGACTCAATTTCATCCCTTTGACTCGTATTCTTAATAAGATTCCACCATTGATCAGCATCACCTTCCAAATGATACACTGCTAATATGACTTTATCATGTTCAGAACATTGAAGAACTGAAAATATCTTTTCAGTGGTACTAATCCATTGTTCAGCAACTAATGGATTAGTAGACCCGCAGAATGAAGGTGGACGCTGTCTCATGAAGGATTCAACAGAATGTTGCTCCTTCCTTTGCTCGTTTGGAAGTCCTGCATGATTCATAGCTTGAGAAAGTTGTGTGAGCATGGCTACAAGATTTTTCATTCCATCTCCCATAACGTTTGGTTCCTCAGGGGGACAATCATTGCATTGCCCGTCGCATTCTGCATTAACACGGTTCGTTCGGGTTCCAACCATTGACTAAAACCAAGAAGAATAGTGTGAGAAACACTAATTATAATAGGAAAACCACATAATCAAGAATAAAATTTCACACTTAAGGTATTATCCTAGGTTATTCATGGCCATTTCTAAAACACTAAGATTGTATTCTATGCTTAGACTTATCCTTAGGGTTCTTACTAAGGCTTTCATATCCTAGTTTCCAAACGTTGACTATACCTTTCCTCTGATACCAACTATAACGACCCATAATTTACATACATGGTTAATACTTCAAAATTGAAGCATACTTATTACAACATATAACAAAACAATGAAAGGACCATATAGTTACAGTGTCTTTAGGAACTGGGAAACATAAACAACTAGTTCATAAATCATCTACACTGTCTCCCATTTATTTCATCATATCTAGAGTCCCTTTTTGGCATATCCTACTTAATAACCTTCTTCCTGACCTGGGGGAAATAAAACATACAAAAGGGTGATCTCAAATGCTCAGTAAGGGTAAATAAAAAAAATATCAATCACATCATATACATAAGAACATAACTTTTGGAAATCTTAACCTGCAAAAGAAATCATAATTTCATAACATGGGATAAATCATAGTAGTGAAATGTAATCCCAAAAATCATAACTTAAAACATGAAACATTGTGTCATACACACATAATCATAGGGAATCATTTCTTATTAGTCAAGACTCATTTCCAAGACTATCTTAGTGGACAAAGTCCATTTCTAAACCGAGTTCACTCCTCGTTTCAGTCCTGTTTCACTGAACCGGTTTAACCTACCGTTCCTGCCATGTGTATCTCATGAGATATAAAATCTTTACCCCATGCATTGGAGGGATATATAGGTCCCACCCATCTCATAATGATACCATTCTTATGTGTTCCACAAAATCATAAACCATACATCATAACATAACCTATGTAATAAAAATGAGAATCTTAAACATCATGACATCATAAAACAATTCATATAAGATAAAGGAATTCATAAAAATATTTCCATGAAAACATAATCAAATACATGTAGTAATAGGGATAGAAATATAATCCTATATTATCTTAGATGGAAAATAATTTAGATAAAACAATTGAACTCCATTCTTGAGGAAAATATCCTTTATACTTCAAAAACATTTTTCCTTTCTTATCATGTCATACAATTTTATACTAAAAGAAGTTGATTAAAAATAAACTTGAAAACTTGTAACGGAAGTTTCTTGGAAATAATGTTTTAAAAATCCATTCATGTCGTATAAGTTAAAAAAACATTCTTCTCGTACTTTTTTCGGAAAAGTCAAAAAGTACCTCGTATAAAAAACGACAAAATATTCCTTTCATATGTTTTACTAAAAACTCAACGAAGGGTAAAATTGGATATAGACAATTGTAGAAGGTTATAAATATTACATATTGAGGAAACATGGATGTGGATGATAAAATACACCCCAGTAAATACCAAAGTATAAACAATCTCGGATAAAAATGGGATTGTGATATTTTCCCTTACCTTAGGTCCGATTTGCTTCGTAAGTGTCCGAAACTCCTGTATAATGATTTAAATAATGTTATTGAATTATTCTAGAATCATACTTATTTTTATTATATCATATGTGGTCATATTCTTAGCTTCTTATTAGTAATATTTCGTTACTACTTGTTATTCGGGTGTTTATTACTTTTTGTTCTTATGCGTATTTTGTCGAATAAAGTTTTATTTTTCTTTTTAGGTTATAGATACCTCATTTCCAGAATTATATTAGTGTAATATATATCATATTAATTCATTCAATTCGTTTATATAACAATTATGCAATGAAGATCATGTAGAACGAGTCGCATCACATCGTGGAGACGGTATTCCGTACGTACGCACGAGTGATGATATCGTTCCTATGATCGTGGAATTGTATTGGAGTTTATTTATACTATTTAAGAATCAATATCACTTCACAATAATCATATATATTCATTATTTACACCATTATACCCATCCAAGTAAGGTGGTGGTGGAAAATAGATTACACCACGGCGTGGAGACGGTATTCCGTACGTACGCACGCGCGGTGATTTCATTTTCCATAGGATGGATAAAAGGTGAAATAGGGTTGTTTCATACTTATAATAACATATCCCTATATTAGTGATACTGATGTTATTACTTCGTAATGAAACAACTAAATAAGAAGAAGTGGAAGAAGAAATAAAGATGAAAGAATCGGTAAAGGACATTACCTCTTCTTTGAAGTGCTTCTTAAAGACTTCTTTTTAGGGCAATAAAATTGGTCTTTTAAGAAGACAAGGACCTCTAGGATGTCTCTAGGGATGTTTATAGGATAAATTGGCAGGGGTTGGCCGAGCATGAAGGCTCAAAGTGGTGTTATGAAGAGGGGGAGGAGGTGCCCTTTTATAAGGGAGGAGAGGGGCTCCTTTGGAAAAACTAATCATATTATTTTATTATAAAGTAAAGTTTGGTTTTAGATAGCTCCAAATTGATTTATTTCAAAGTTAAGGTGGGGAGGGGTCGAAATAATCTCATCCAATATAATTTAGACAAGTTTAGGTTCCTATTTTAACCTTATCATTTATATTTAACATTAAGTTAAATAATTTTACTTTTACCGTGTCTTCTTGTGTTCTTATACTATAAGGTTAATAAACATCCTATAATAAGTCAAAAGAACCCCAAGTTGTTTATTATTAATATATATAACCTTATCTAAGTCATTTGGCCGAACATTATATTTTTAGGAATAAAATAATAATTAATAATATAATATTTGTTTTAAAAACTATTTTATGTCAATTTTGACACTATTTAGTAATTGATTTTTGTGAAAATCATAACAGAATTATTAGTTCGAAAAAAGTTAATAAAATCAATACTAACATGTCATATTAACCTATAAAATTATTGTAATTCATAAAAGGCTCAAATTATATTTATTTGGGTATTTATAACATCAATTATTTCAATAATTTATTAATAAGATAATTATTGCATCATCTTTGTGTC
Source organism: Viscum album (assembly GCA_963277665.1). Classification (NCBI taxonomy): domain Eukaryota; kingdom Viridiplantae; phylum Streptophyta; class Magnoliopsida; order Santalales; family Viscaceae; genus Viscum; species Viscum album. Next base: position 116,117,474 of record OY728154.1, read on the forward strand.
ATTAATAAATTAACTTATATAAAGTCTAAAAATTACTAATAAAATATCATTATGTAGGAGATCTTTTTATATTTCTAATGAATATTTATAGTCGAATTTATCTTATGTATAACCCTATATTAAAAATTATTTAGTTATTAAACATTGATGTTAACTATTTTAACCCTTCTTTAAATAAATTAATAATAAATGTCCTAATCTAATCCAAGTGGGGCTAAATGGTCATATTTTATTCCTAAGGTTGTTTTTGGTCGAATTACACTTATCCAATACAATTAGGACATGTGTTAGGGTAATAATAATATCATTTTTACCCTTAATCACCATATTTACTTTTAACCGTGGTAAAAAAAAGTAAAAAGTTACTATTCACCAAAAATTATTTTCATCTCATTGAACCACATTTTACTTACTGACATCAACCGTGTCTCTCGGAATTTTGAAATTCCACTCACAGAAATGGTAAAATTAGGTTTTATGAAAAATTCAGTTTTTTAACTACCACTTAGTGGTTTCACTATTCATCAAAAATTGAAAGTTTTCAGAAAAATAACAAAATTTCACCCTAGGCTAATTTCGATATTCCGAATCCAAAAATGAAGTCCATTTTGAAAAATAAAATTTATAAAATTTCAAAAATTGGTTATTACTATTCATAACGGCTAGTTTCAATAATATTTTAATAGCATATCGTTGTTTAGTGAAACTCAGTATTGCGTACGACGCAAGCTATCGAGGAAGGTCGTGATTGCGTGTAAATCAAGACAAGAAAGTGAAAGATTACATTGATGATTTATATAACATAAAAGTCTCAGGTGTTACATGTGTTTCTTTTGAAAAAGTTTTCTTTTTGATTAATCTGTGTCTGCTCACCAAGAATATTGTTTTAACTGTGGAACACTTGTTTCTTTTCAAGATGGCCCCACAAAGGCAGCCTACTAGGGTTCCGAGTTACGTACGAGATGGTAGCCAACTGAGCGACGAGGCATCGGTGCAGGGTCCCATCACAGCAGAGGTACCATCGGTACCACACCTGCTGGGCCACCGATACCACCAGCTCTATCAGCAGAGAGTGCATGCCACCTGAGTGCGTTGAATGAATTCCAGCGCCAGAGGCTGCCGAGGTTCCAAGGATAGAAAACCCATAGGCAGCTGAGGATTAGTTGTAGGCTATCGTGAGAGTTTTCAGATTGGTAGGGACACCAACAGAACTCAATGTGATCCTTGCCATGAGTCTCCTGTATGCAGCAACAGGTAGATGGGGGAGCCTGATGCTCCAGGTGCATGATGAGGAATAATTACTCTGGATAGACGTCAAGAGTCTCTTTTGCTCAGAGTTTGTTCCAGCCACCCTTTGTGCTGTGCGGATCCAAGAGTTACTTCAACTGCAGCAGGGAAGCATGACAGTAGCTCAGTACTTAGCGAGGTTCACCGACCTCTCGTGCTACTCCACATATATGGTGAAGGACACATATTTCAGGGCCCAGACCATCGACCAGGGACTCAGGCATGAGATTAGGGCTTCGATGATCCCCCTCAGCATCCCGACGTAGGTGGGGGTGCTGGAGCAAGCCCTTCTAGTGGAGAGTTTTCTCGCTGAGCAGTCACCTGTAGTGAGACCCACCATAGGGTGACACATAGTGGATTCTTCTGCAGCCGGAAATAGACAGATGTCGCAGAGGTCCAAGTGGACTAGGCCATCAGGTGGGCAACTCTAGGATACAAGTTCGGTTGTGTGGGGAACACGAGATAGAGCCAGCTATACAAGGAGAAGGCAGTGTTATGCATGCGGTGGGCAGGGCCACATGGCTCGTGACTGCCCGACCCTCCATGTAGATGACCAACAAACAATAGAGGGACCTCCCAGTCAGAGGCCGAGTTTCGACCATGGTGGGCCGCTAGGAGCAGGCAGACGTGGCAGAGGAGCTGGCCGAGCAGCGGGTGGTGGACGACGTTTCAAGCCCCTTCCACCACCACCACCAGGAGGTCCACCCCGACCACAGGGAGATGGAAGACAGAGGCGGGCTTAGCTCTAGGCAGTCGAGGCCTACGACCGAAGCACACCTGAGATGATTTGAGGTACTATCTATGTCTACTCCACCCTTGCTTCAGTACTTATAGACACAGGTGCGAGTCATTATTTTATTTCCACTGCCCTCATTCAGAGCTCGGAGATTCCGACAGAGCTGTTGGCTCAATCCTTACAGCTAGAGACTCCTACGGGAGAAAAATTGACAATTATGCACTGGTGTCGGCAGTGTGAGCTTACTCTAGGAGGCGAGAGGTTCGGCTGGGATCTTCTAGTTGTGGCTTCAAAGGATTACGACATCATCTTGGGTATGGACTAGTTATCGATAGTTCATGCCCATATTGACTGTATTAGGTCCAAAGTGCGGTGCGTTCGCACGAATTGGACCAGTTTCACCTTCACCAGTGAGAAGGGATCCTTTGTATCATAATATGGACTTACACAGAGGAGGGGACTACCGATCACACATTAGTTGGCTGGTCTCATCCTCGGAGCAGTTGATGTGCGGAGTCTGAGTTTTCCTATTGTGGTTGATCAATAGGCCGATGCTTTCCCTAATGACGTTCCAGGAATACCTCCTCGAAGATAGGTAGACTTCAACATTAACCTTTACCCTAGGATGGCACCGATATCTACTCTATTATATCCAATTTCTCCTTCTGGGCTTCGTGAGCTGCGGGTACTGCTAGATCATTTGCAGGGGAAGGGATTCATCCGACCTAGTGTTTCACCCTAGGTTTCCCTGATTTTGTTCACCAAGAAGGAGAATGTGTGCTTGTGACTGTGTGTCTACTACCATCACCTAATCTAGGTGATCGTGAAGAATAAGTACCCACTCCTGAGGATTTATGACCTCTTTTATCAGCTCAAGGGAGCATGATGGTTCTCGAAGATAGACCTTAGGTCAGGCTATCACCAGCTCAGAGTTTGGGATGCGGGTGTGCAGAAGATGACCTTAAAATGTCGGTATGGCCACTATGAGTTCTTGGTTATGCCCATTGGTGTAACCAACTCTCTAGAAATGTTCATGAGTCTCATGAATAGGATCATCCAGCCTTACCATGATCACTTTGTTGTGGTCTTCATCGACGACATACTGATCTACTCGACTACTGAGGAGGAGAATTCTTACTATTTGTGGGTAGTACTGGACACACTCTGAGAGCACCAACTTTATGGTAAGCTCTCGAAGTTCCAGTTCTGGATTCGAGAGGTTCACTTTCTGGGACACGTCATCTCAGAGGCTAGAGTTGCAGTGGATCCAGCGAAGATCACTGTAGTACTTTCTTGGGAGACACCCAAGAGTGTGACGGAGGTACGAAGTTTTTTGGGACTGGCTAGGTACTATCGTAGATTTGTTCCAGACTTCTCCAGAGTTGCAGCACCACAGTTAGCATTGAGGAAGAAGGGGAAAACCTTCATGTGGTCAGAGAGATGCCAGCAGAGCTTTCAGGAGTTGAGGCAGAGGTTGATCAGTGCGCCCATCTTGAGGCTACCAGAGGAGGGCGTTGGGTATATAGTTTACTGCGATGCATCAGGGACCAGAATTGGGTGTGTCCTGATGCAAGAGTGAGCAGTGATCGCGTATGGTTCTCATCAGCTGAGACAACATGAGTAGAACTATGCTACCCATGACATTGAGTTAGCAGCAGTGGTCTTCTCCTTGAAAATGTGGTGACACTATCTTTTGTGAGAACATTTTATAGTTTAATCTGACCACCAGAGTCTCAGGTACATATTCTCACAGAAGGACCTGAACTTGAGACATAGAATATGGCTCGCGTTCCTCCAGGACTATGACTTTGAGATAGTCTGTACTCCTAGGAAGGGAAATGTTTTAGAAGATGCTCTAAGCAGGAGATCAGGCATTCATCATCTAGAATAAGTGACAGAGCAGCTAGCTGTGTTGAAGATATCTTTTGTGGATAGAGATGGAGAAGCCTTTTTGCAGTCTCTCACAGTCACTCCTCCACTTTTTCAGTGAGTCAGAGAGGCAGAGCGTGGGGATGTTGACTGTGAGACGCGACATGCTCAGATATCCACAATGTAGGCACCTGACAGATTTTCTGAAGGTGGGAAGCATGTCATTCTCTTTAGAGGACATACCATTGTACCAGTTTCACTTCAAGGGGAATTTTTGATGGAGTTCCACACATCTCCTTTAGCGTTACATCCAGGAGTGGAAAAGATGTATCAGGACCTCTGATGGCAGCACTGGTCGCCAGGTGTGGAGAAGGCAGTAGTAGAGTTTGTCTCTTGATGTCTCACTTGTCAGCAAGTGAAGGCGGAGCACCAGGTTCAAGCAGGTTTGGTTCAGCCCTTAGAGGTTACAGAGTGGAAGTGGGATGGGATATCCATGGATTTCATGACTGGAAATCCACGTACATCTAGAGGGCATGACTCTATCTGGGTGATTATCAACCAACTCACCATGTCGGCCCACTTCATACCGATCAGAGAGCAGGGCTCAGTAGATAGCTTGGGACTCCTCTATGTACAAGAGATCGTATGGCTTCATGGTGTTCCATCGATTCTATTCTACGATCGAGATGCTCATTTCACTTCCCAGCTATGGAAGGGGTTGTAGGAGGCTTTCGGGATGCAGCTTCACTTGAGTACCACCTTCCATCCTCAGATGGATGGTCAGACTGATAAGAACATTCAGAATCTTGAGGACATGCTCTGTGCATGTGTCCTCGACTTCGGTCGTAGCTAGGATGATCACTTACCCTTGGTAGAGTTTGCGTATAACAACAGCTACCACTCCACCATCGGGATGGCACCTTACGAGGAACTTTACGGCCGACCTTGCAGATCACTTATGTGTTGGACTGACCTAGGGGAGTCATCACTTGTAGGACCAGAGATGGTGCAGGCTACGATGGAGAAGGTGAAGATTATCCAGGAGTGGATGAGGACTACACAGAGCAAGAAAAAGTCTTATGATGATTGGAGATGGAGACCACTGGAGTTTCGGGATGGCAACCATGTCTTTCTACGGGTCTCACATCGACGTGGTCTACAATGATTTGGCCGAGGAGGGAAGTTTTCTCCTTGATTCATCGGACCATCCTAGGTCCTCAGTAGAGTAGGTGAGGTGGCTTACCTTTTGGCTCTTCCACCTCAGTTACACCAGGTGCACGACGTCTTCCACGTATCTCAGCTGAGGAGATACGTACACGACTCGTCCCACATCATCGACCACAGGGAGCTGGACATCGATGATGGGGAAAAATTTACGGAGGTTCCATTGGATATTGAGGATCGATAGGAGTGGGTGCTACATGGATGGTTGATTCCTTTGGTGTGTGTTCGCTGGCAGCGCAAGAACCTCTAGGAGAGCACATGGGAGTGGGAGGCTCAGATGCGTGCTCAGTACCCTCATTTGTTCCTTTAGTGTGAGTTGTAGCTTACGGGGATGTAAAGCTCTGAGTTGGGGAAAATGTGAAGACCCAAAAATTCCACGTTTTTTTAAGTAATACATGGGAATTTTATGAGTCCACAGTTTCTGATGGAACTTGATTCTGAGGCCCGGTGTACTCGGAATCAATTTTTGAAGTTTTTTCAGGTACGTTCAGTAAACATACGTGTAGGATTTTATATCTTTTGAACCAGTCCTCAGAATTAAAATACAAGGACACCTTTAAACTCGCAGTGCCTGTATTCTCTTAAGGGGACCTTTACCACAGTGGTGTTTTAGCATGTTTCGAAGTTAGTTTTCTGGGTTTTATAAAAAACGTAAAATAAAAATAAGTGATGGAATATTTTTATTATAGGTGGTTAAAGTCTCTAAGTGGAGGTTATAGGTGGGGCCCACCACACCCTTACCTCCCTTGGGAGGATATAACTAGGTGGGGCTCACTAGATTGAAACCCCTTAACTCCCCTTTAACTCCTTGAACCCCCAATTAAGGAGGATGAAACACTCCCTTTATTTATTTTGGAGCCTCTTCATCTCCTCCTTCCGAATTAATAAGCCAACCCACCTTTTTAATTAATGTATGTAACTTAATGAATTTGAATCTTTTTGAATTCATTAATCCATCATTTTAATAAGTTTTGTTATTTTTTTATGTTGGTTGGCACATAATACCTCGGTGGAGATTTGGAGAATTAGAGAGAGAGAATACTTCCCACGAAGAACATGAAGAACATCTCCAATGACCTCCATCCGCATTAAAGGAGTTGACACCACCCGCGAAGAACGTCACCAAAGACGATGTCATCTCTTCCCAATGTCAATGTAATGATGCCACCTTCCCACGACTCCACCGAGTGAACACCGATTAAAAGTAGGGGTTTGTTTCTGTTTGAGTTTTTTTCTCATTCTTGTGATTGAAAATGATGAACGCGGATCAACCCACGAACAGGTTGATCTGTGGATCGATTGTTCTTGTGGGAGATCTTTTTTGTGGGATAAAAGTGTTTTATTAATCTTGTGATCTATGTACTGTGAAACCCCCTGATTGAATGCTAATGCAGAGGGCGCGGGCTGACCCGAACAAGGCCCAACCCCTACGCATATCTGCCTTGTTGCCTTCTTCATGGGCGACGAGTCAAAGTGGAAGCGACAAAATCCGAGGTGTCCAGAACTGAGGGAGGCATCCCGAGAGAACCCCTAGCATAGATGGATCCAAAATACAACCACCGGAGCGAACCTGGGTGTCAGCAGAAGGTGGGTCACCGGGCGTCGGCACCTGCGACCGGAGGCGACGGTGGCAACGATGGGCGCGTGTCAGCCGCGTGGAGGATAACACGGCTTGCGTCCGTGGGCCGCTCGGCTATGTGAACCGGTCGGCCGCGTGCTGGCTGGGCTGGAGAACCATGACGCCCATAGGCACTGCATGAAGAAGAACCGTAGCCTGCGCCCACGGGCCACGTGGGCTGGACCGAACATGTCGGCTGGGCAGAGGAGGAGGTGGCACCACCTGGTGACCCAAACAAGACCATCCCGCGTGCACGGGCTGGGTCCACGGGTGGGTCGTGCCCCACCGGTCCAGGCTGACACCCTGTCGGGTCAGACTCGTCGGACCGGATCGGCCTGACCCGCCAGCCCTCTGGGCCTGACGGGTTGGGCCCCATCTTCTCTTAAAGGCGAATATCTCCTAGACCATGCGTCCGACTGATGTGCCGCCTGCGGAACTGGGACCCTCGCGAAGATGTGGTCCTTTTGCAATACTCTAAGTGAGTTTTGGGAAATTTTGGAAAATGGCCGGGTTGGATCGAACATAAAATCCAACTGGGCCCCTGGAACGGAAATGCCAATAACTCTCAGACCGGGCATCTGATTGACGTGTCATCTATCGCGTTGGGTTCCTTATTATGAGACAGAACTACAGGATACATCAACTCATGACTTCATGATAGTTGATTTATCGACACTTGGTTTGAAGAACCGACCCTCCTGGAATCGAGTGTGTTGTGTGCGGGGACCCTAGGGATGGTTGTGATCACTACTGTACTGGAATCTGTTGTGGTTTCGACTACAACGACTACTGTACCAGGATACTCCGTGGGTTCAAAAGCAATGAATATTGTACCGTAATCCTCTGTGGGTTTGATAGCGATGACTACTATACCGAGATCCTCGGTGGACCTGACAGTTCTGACTTCTGTTCTTGTATCCTATGTGGATTTGACAGAATAACCGGTCCTGTATCCTGTGTGGGTCTGATAGCTTAGCTGGTCCTGTATCCTCTATGGGTCCAACATCGTAGATGAATCAGTGAGTACATATGATCATCTATATCACTCTACAAAATATGTATACTTGTGTGAGCTGAGTCATGTCTTTCAACCATCATCATCATGGTGATTGAATTTACTTCCTTTGTGGAATGGTTTGTGTTTGTCCTCGAGAGTTGGAGTCGGACTATGATTGATAACTTAAGTATATGTATGGTCATATACTTAAGTAGGGTTGGTTGATACTTCATGATTTTATCTTTCTACTGTGGTTTATCCTTTTTTGGATTTTGGGAGAGCTTTGGGGGTCTCGGGGTCCCCTACTGAGTATTGTTATACTCACCCCTACACAGGCTTCACTCGCACCTTGTTGTGTTCTGTGCAGACGAAGGATATCAGTGATCGAGGCTGAGGGTGACAGACAGCAGGTTCCTCGGAGCTGGACTAGACGGTATGTACCACAGGGAGGACTTGTTCGAGTTCTGTACCTACCCTTTAGGTAAGATTCCCCGGTGAACGATCTAGGAGATGTTTTCCCATTTTTACTGGTACTTGTTGTTCAGTTGGGTTTGTATACTGTCCCACTTACTTTCAGCACACTTTTCATTTCTATTTTAGTACTTTTTTTCTTCTACTGCTATTTTTCAGATAGTGTTCTTTACAGGTTTAAAGAAAATGTCTTCCCTTTTTTATCAGGGATTCGCCTTTGGTGCAAGTTGCTAGCCCCTGGCCTATGGAATGCGGGCTTGGGGTAGTCACGGAACGGGCCCCAAGGATGGGTCGTGACACATGTAACCAAGTTATATAAAGGACCAATAACACCTATTTATGTTCATAAATAATATATAATTTCAATTCTGGAGATTTACATCCATTCCACATACTTAAAAAAAAGTGAACCAAAGAGGAAAATAAAGAAAATGAACACTCCGAAGCGACGGAATTCAATACAATAAATTATCAATAAGAACATAAATGAACTAACCAGAAATATGATAAACTAAAAACATGTCTAATGTGTTCTTAAATAAGTTATTAATAAGTATAATTTCATATTCCAGGAGCTTATGTTTGAGAGAGGAACACGTTTGGATTTATGGTTAGGGTTTTCCACTCGAACATTCATTTACATTCGGGTTAATTTTATTGTCTAATTTCCTCGATGAAATTCTTATATATTGTTATGTACTCAAGATAAATTCTGTGTGAGTATTTTATATATCTACACCAACCAGAATCCTTCCTTATTTTCTGGATATTTACATGTTTTAAAAGAAGTTCTCAAAACTGTTTCCAAAAATACGAGCCCGATACAAGGGAATTTCTCAAATTCATATCTATTTTCAAGGACAATCTATAATCTATTTTTGGAAACCATTATCCCTCTAAAAACATTCATTTTATCATAAAATACTATCTTACTTTTCTTCTGGTTTTATACAAAGATATTTCCAAAAGAACTCTACTTTTCAAAATAAAAGAGTATTTATCATAAGAATTGCTTAATGATTTTATAAGATTATTCTCATTTGATTCAACACTCTTATTGATTATTATTTATTGTTGGGGATAATCATTTATGATGTTATATACCATATTTTATTTAATGGTTTATGACTAAATCTACTATGGATGAAATATCCTAAAACCATTGACCATATTATTCCAAATGGTTAGTGTTTATGTTCAATAATTGGGGAAAGTTAGTTACATTTCATATGATAGTTTCAATATGAATGTATATGTTGTTAAGTTTATCCCCTCTCATATTAGAAATGAATTTGACTTTTTATGTGACAGGTGGACCCGCTATAGCCCCTCGATGCATTGGTAGGTCTCATGAGACAACTAGACGTGGAATTGCCCGAGGCCTTTCCCAATGTGATATAGATTTTGGCCGAGGACTTAATCATTAGATTTCATAGCTAAGGCAATGAAAAAATGTTTCAGAATGTCCGGCATATGAAATCCCGTCATTAGGAAGCTAGAAATTAAATGTTCATGTGGTTATTCTACTAGTAGAGTACCCATGAATATGTGTTATTATGGCATTATTTACTCAGCTCATATCCATGCCATAATGTGTTCATGTTTATTATTAAAGGCTTGTGTTTTCAATTATTCACCAGGTCTAATGTTTTTATTATCTTTTGCTATATTGCTTACTCTTAATGAGCGTTTGTGCTCACCCCTTTATTATGTTTCATTTTCTCAGGACATGAAGAAGTATTTTATGAATGGATTGCAACCATAATCTAGGAGACGTGATGTTTCTAGTGGAATAAATTAGTGTGATTTTTCCCTTCATGTTGTAATGTTTAACTTATGTATGTAACTTGTTTCCAATAATACTAACCTATTCAGTCCTTCGAGATTCATATTTTTTGTATATATGCCAACGTAATCAAATAAGGCACTGGCTCTGGGAAATTGGGGTCGGGTCCTTACAATTTATAAGAAATTTTACTGTATAGAAGGCTTATAATGTGTGTAAAGAAGGGGTTGTGATGATTATTATTTTTATGGGGAGGAGAGGGTTGTTTTTATTAAGATATTCATTAGTTTATTATTTTTTCTCAAGACTACCAATAATGAGGAATCTTTTGACCATGTATAGTAAATGATTCATGTGACTATGGATTAAGGGGTTCTTATAGTATCCATGACTCAAAAATTCTGTTATGTAGATTATAATGTTAAATACCATATTTTATCATATTTCACTATTCACAAAAAATTTCAACTAGTATAGAAGGATAAAAATCCGTAATCATTTTTCAACACGTAAATTCAAAAAATGAAATTGATTTTATAAAAATAATTTTTTAAATATGATATTTTTATTTTCTCAATAAAATCTTCATTTATTTTAAAAATATGGATTTTAATGTTATGATCCATTTTTTCAACCCATTGAAAAATATCGTAGGGTAATATTGAATTTTATTATCATTATAATAAAAATTAAAATTGATTTATAAATCCATTATCTGAAAAGAAACTTTCTTTTATATCATTGTATTTATTATAAAAGTTAAATTTAAACATTTAGGTTTAACAAAAATATAAACACTTAATTAATCATTTTTAAAAAATATATTTACATGTACTATGGTATAAATATATCATATTCTCATTTTATAAGATGCCTAAATATTATTTTACACATCCATAAATGAGGAGGTTTTTTTAATGGTCTAGTTACTATTATCAATGGTTATATTACAATAGTCAGGTTACTATTCCAGCAGTCATAATACTATTCCAACGGTCAACTTTTTAATGGTCATATACAGTATGTACTTTCTATAAATACATAAAATTTAATTCATTCTTTATTCACTTCTATTTTCTATTAAATTTATATATATATATATATTTTAAAATTTATACTCCATTACTAACAATCTACTTCATTTCAATAGTGTTGTTCATGGGTGCAGTTATTCTAGGTGATTGATTAGATCAAAATTTTCCTATTATTGTTATCTTATTTTCTATTTTTTGTCCCAATATAATACATTCAACTATTATGACCTTTTTTATTCTCTAAATTTATTTTTTATAATAATATACTAACATACAATTTGCTTTATCATGTGTTGTGTATAAATTATATATTATAATACTAAATATGACACACTTATTTATTTAGATGAGATATTCCATTGATAAAATTATGGGTAATTACATTATTCCCCCTTTAATAAATTCCACCATAAAAAATATAATTTTACATACTAAGGTGGAAATGGGTGAGGATACTTATACTTCATTTCTTCCCCCAATTCTCATTCCACCTCCATGTACTTATAGTTTATCCATAGTACTTTGACTCGGTGAGTTATCATAAAATGAAGAACACTATCTCTATGATCAAATATCTTCACCAACTTCTCCTCATATGCGAGATAGTTTTATAGCTCTTCCACCTCTAAATTTATTATATATGATCGATCTAGTATGTACTTCTTTAAGTGGGATGCATAGAACATTTCGTATACTATAGATAAGGTTGGTGGAAGTGCTTTTCAATAGGCCACAACTCTAATATGATAAAAAATATCAAAGGGGGTGATGTACCTGGGATGTAAGTTACGCTTCTTCCCAAATCTCATTAATTTCTTCAATAAAGATATGTGGGGGAATACATTATCTCCAACATCAAAATCTATGTATCGTTGAAGATTGACATTATATCTCCTCTATCCAATTTGATCATCCCTATTGGGCTCTTGAATGGTTCTAACCTTTCCTACCATTTCATTGAGCATTTCTGTTTCTCGTAGCTTATGTTATCCATGTTCTTCCCAGCACATGGGAGTTCTTCATCTCTTCCCCTAAAAGGAATTATACTGATCCATTAGGATCCTTGAGTGGAAACTATTATTGTATCAGAACTCAACCATATGTATATGTTGATGCCATTATTTTTTAAAGTACATTGAGAATGCTCTAAATATACCCTCAAGTGTCTGGATTGTCCACTCATATTGACCATCAGTTTGGGAGGGATAAGATATACTGAATTTAAACTCATTTTTAAGAGTTTATTGAATATATTTTTAGAATTTAAAATTAAATATCATATCTTGATCATATATAATTGATATTGGTGTTCCATGTAGCCTCACCACCTCTCTGATGTATATCGAGGTATATTAATTGAGTGAGAAGACTTATCAGATTGTAATTAAGTGAGTAATATTTATAAGATGATCTACCACATCTTCTATTTCATTATTTATTCTTGATGTCTTTAGAAGAACAAAGAAAAATTCCATGGTGATGTATTCCCATTTCTATATAGGTATGGATAATGGTTGCATCAACCCTTTGTATGTTTTTCATTCATCCTTCACTTACTAACATATTATGAACTTTGATGTATATTTTCAGATTCCTTATTCATATTTTCCACAAATAGTGCTCTTGGAGATCTTGATACATATCTTTTCTCCCTAGGTGGATGGAGAAGGTTGATAATTATGCATCATTCAATAGATTATTCTTTATCTAATAATTTAATACTACACACATTCATGAACAAAATCCCAAAAATCCTTCATGAATTTTTAACTATGAGGATTTCCCTTTTCTTATAGCTTCCACCTTCTTCTTTATTTATATATAATCTATTTTAGTGTGCTTTATCTTATCCAGAAGGGGTTGTTGAGAAATAATTTGATAAAGTAATGATGATGTTCTTTCCTTTATGATCCCCATGTTGATCCTATGAAAGTATATGAAGAATGGATCCATCTCAATTCTCCGCATTGATAAGGATTTTATATCCTTTCTACTTAAACCATATTCAACATTAATTTCTTTCTGAGTATGGTAGTCAATTGATCAGTCAAATCCATTGATAATATATAACCATATTCACTGATATATATTAATATCCTTCTATGTGAATACATAATTAAGGCTATTATGATCCATATATATTTCACAATTCTCTCCATAGATATAATGATGCCATATTTTCAATGAAAAGATCACTACATACAACTCTAGGTCCTGAATTGGATAGTTATTCTCATCAACATTAAACTTATTTGAGGCTTAGGCTATCACATTATCATAATATAATCCGTAAATAGTACGAAAACATTGTTACTATATAATTTTTGAGTCTGAAGGGAATCACTATAAACTCATAATGTTTGTAAATTTTTAATTGAAATATTGGGAATATATTCCTTATTAACCTTTAATAGGTGATATCCCAACTAAAGGTCTACCTTAGAGAAATACTAGGCCTCACATAGTTTTTCAAAAAAATCATCTATCCATTACAGGGGATACTTTTTCTTTATCATAATTTTTTTTGTCATTGATAATCAAGGGATATGCACATTTACCCATCCTTCCAATTGATGACAAGGGTCGGTTCACCCCATGGTGAAGCACATGGGTGTATAAAACCCTTGTCTACATTCTCTTGTAACTAATTCTTCAGTTCTTCCAACTAAAAAAAATACATTCTACATAGAGTCATTTATTTAGACATAGATCTTAGTATATGTTCAATCCAGAGATCAAACTATCGACCGAGCAGAAGACCAATAAATTATTCAAGGAATGCATCAGATAGGTCTTTCATAATGGGCAAGTATTTTATCTTGATTCTATATTTTATCTCTATCATTTGGTCTCAATATGCTTTATCAAAAGTTATTAATATACACATCTGATAATAATATTTCAAAGTGGATTTATCCAACTTCTTACAGTTTTATAGAATCAGAATATAATTTAGGATGTGAATAATTATATCCCTATACAGACAGTTGATGTTGGATTTATATAAGGATAGAAAATCCATCACTAATATAGAATCAAACTCGAATAATGGATGAATGAAAATATTTTATGGTAGGTTCAATCGATAAAAAATAATAGTGAGGCATTATATACCTATGATGAAATAATTGATTTTTTTCTATTCACATAGATTGCTCGACCACCACGTTTTTGGGTGGTGTTTTAATAGTTCTACTAAACATACATGATATGAAATAATTATAGAACTATAATCAAATAGTAGTTTCACAATTTTTGAATGAATAACTAGTATACCTATCAAGAAATTGTTTTTTAGATCCACCTCATCAGTAGTGGTATAACATTCCCTTCCTTTCTCTCTATGACCTAGAGGTTGTTGTCATTGATTATCTCAAAAAAACCTTGGATTAGTGTATTGGATTATATAATTTATATTTTCCCTTTTATTTAATAACTATACCAAAGGATGAGTATTGATCTAAACAATCGTTTCTTGTTTAATTAGTGGTATTATTCATGTCCAATCAACATTTATTAGTTGTATGCCCCTATTTTCCACACAGGAATGATCTCCTGATTTCCTTCTAATAGTTTTCTATATTTTTCTTCCCAGACTTTTGACATGTGGGAAATTGGATTTTCATTTAAAAATGAGATTTATCCATAGATCCACTGTAATTATAATTTATTTTATATATTTCATATGAAATCCCATGGGATCACTAGGAGTCTCCAATATCCATTTCAACATTGAGGGAACAAATAACAATGTCTTCATATTTTTCAATGTTTAAAATCACTAATGATTTTTGTACAATCTATATTAACCCACTAAATAAATTTTCCAATAGAATTTTGGTTTTAATGATAATGCCAAAGGCATTTCATCCATGCTCTATGATGGTTTACTAATACACCCTAATTGAATCACCTTCCATTTTCTTCAGTTTGAGGATCTCCCTGCCCATTTTCAGATACTGATTTTTGGAAAAATATTTATTGAAAAATATTTTCTTGAATCCTCTCCAATATATGGAATCCATTTCCTCTTTAAAATTTGTCTTCTTGATCCATTTCCACCACTAATCACCCCCCTTATTATGATGAATGACTAGTAAACATTTGTTTTATTCTGAGAATTTGAGGGAAGAGAATATCTTAACAATGTATTTAATATATTGTTTCATGATGATGGGATCAAAAGATCCACCAATGGTTAGTTTCTTTTTTCGCATAAAGGAATCAATTACAACTATATCATTCTTAGGGGATGAAGGGTATTACACATGATTCATTTGATTATTCATATCATGAGTCAGCTAGTCTAATACTTCCAGTAAGTTCATATATCCCACTCATGTAGTACCCCTGATTTTTTTATGTGACCCATTTCTTTTTTATTATGTATATAAAGTATAAGGGTGGATTTTGGGAGATTTTAATGAACCTTAAAGGAGTTTTGGGGGTAAAGGGGAGGCACCCATGTTGCGTATGGTTTGCCTAAACCATGCGGAAGCCTTGTACAAACCATGAAGAGTTGCAGAAGTTGGTCAGTAGATTTGACATGGTGGATGTCTGGTTAGGGAGACCATGAAAGAAGATCATTCAAGGGTCTTCCCATGAAGTATCTAATTCTTGGTTAGTGCACGATTTGTCTAACTATGTGACTAAACCATTCACGGGGTCAAAGTTAGATCCTAAAAATTGGATCTCACTCATTTTTTAATTTAACAATTTTTTCCCTCCTATGCAGCCCTAACCCTAGATTCCTCTCTATCAAAGGCTGGAGACCCTATACCAAGAAAACTGGAATCAGTCTGGAGCTTTTCTGTGGTGTTTAGAAGCCTGATTCTTGCGGTAAGTGCTTGATCTTCATCATTATTATCATGTTTTCTTAGATATAATTTTCTCTATTCTTAGTTTCTTAGATCTACACATTTTGTGTGTAGATCTATGATTTTTTAATCCATTTATGATTTTATTTGGCCAGGGTGTTGATAGGGAAAGTTATCTAAGGTGGTCTCATGGAATTCTTAATTAGTTTTGCAAGCATTCTTCATCTGTTTAACGTTTTTTTAAAAACGCTCAATGTAGGTGGATTCACTCTCGAATAATCTTAGTAGAAATAATTGGAATGATTTAAAATTGATTACTTGGTGATTAAATGATAAATAATTGGTTGTTTTTTGATTGTTATAATCTTTCTTGAATGTTGGTTTGTAGAAATATGGAAAATTGGTGTTCTTGAATAATGTTCTTGATTCTTGATTTTTAAATGAAGATTTTAAAATGGGATTTTTTGGAATTATTGTAAAATTATTTTATTAAAGTTTTTTCAATAAAAGTAAATACTTTATTGAAATTAAATTTCTTCTTGAATTAGTTTTGATTAGTGATTTTTAATAAACTAATGGTTTGTTTTAAATGGGTTGAATTGGTTGAAAACACTTGGTTTTGGCATGGTTGGCATGGGTTTTGAAATATTTTAATATGAATTGGGATGGATAAGTGAATGAGGGACTCCCATAAAAAGGTTGGGATGGATATGGTAATGATTTACCCCCATCAATGTGGTCCACTAAGTAACGGCTTAGTAGAAGGATGACTCACCGCACACGAGTATAGGTAGGTCCAGGTTGCATGCATGGTTGGATAAGTGAAAAGGTGAAATAGAATGGTAATGATAGAATTATATTGATAAATGGTTTTAAATCATTTTTGCTTGTTTTTCTAGAAGTGTGAATTGCTATAAAATTGGTTGAAAATAGCACTTGTTTACTCTTGGTTATAAATGGTTTTTGGAACTTCTTTATATTTAGTTATAAATTATTTTGAACAATTGTTTTCTATAAATGGTTTTAGATAAATGTTACTAAATTTTCTAAACTAGTGTCTTAAGTAGGGAAGTCATTGGGGAAAGCCTACTGAGCTTTATACTCACCTCTGCATTAGCACTTTCATGCTTTTTCAGATGATATCTTCTGGGACATGGGAAAACGTAAAGTATCACATGTTTTTAGCAACACCTCGTGATACAAGGGTTGTTTGGTGATTAGAGCATGGAGCTTGTGGAGCATGGAGGCTTGTTATTGTCTTGGAGTTTATAATTTGTCTCTTTACTTTTTACATTGATGATTAGTTTTTATTTCATTGTTTCACACTTTGGTCGGTTTTTTATAAATTAAATTATTGAGTTGTCTTTCTTTGTCAAGAATAATATGGTGGTTGTTGGGTATGGTTGTTGAGTTATGTTTTTTATTGTTAATGGGTAAATTTCCCCCCACTTGTATTAAAACCCTTTGGAGTTTATTTCCAACCTTTGGTGTCTTAGGGATGTCTCTTAAGGCCTAGTAATGATTCATTGTAATCACATGAAAATGAGAATAAGTGGGTCATTACAAATGGTATCATCTTGTTAAGTCCTTACCTAACAAGTGGTCTATAATATCTTGATCTTGGAGTTGAATTCATTATTATATATTCTTTTGTTTTAAATATTAGAAAGGAGTATAATTATTGGTACATGATATGTAGATCATAAAAAATGTAGATACACTTTTTAGGATGAACTTCAAGTTACTATGGAGTTGGGTACATAAGTGTTTTAGAGACACTTATAGGATAGTGGAATCTCATTGTCATGTGTTTTACCAATGAGATGAGGATGACATTCATTATAGGAATTACGTACCACTAGTATTGAATATTTCATGTTAGAAAAATGATATATGATGTGATGCATTGTGCTAATTTTGGAAAAATGATGAATTTGATTTAAATGAATGATTCTAAAAAGGGAATTATTGGTAAATTTTGAAAATGGGTTTATTTTCAAAAGAAAGAGTGGATTTTTCAAAAACAATTAAACTTAGAAAATGATGATTTTGTAAATAAATATTGTTCATGTTGATGTGATATAATGTTTAATGTTATGCCTTCAGTTTATATATATGCAGACCTATTAGGTTTGTTGTTTGATTAGAAAATGACACCTAATTTGAAATGTAGAAACCAACTAGAAAAAGCTACAGAGAATGTGGATTCACCTTAAGAACAGGTCAACCAAGATATGGTTTATAGTATTGTATAATCATTTTAGTATGTGGACACAGGAAACCGGGGGGATATTCCAAGATAAGTGAATCATTCTATCCAGTTCCAGAAACATAATCCACCCATCTTCTAGTGTGATTATGAACTAGAAAAGGCTGAGGTGTGAGTAAATAGTGATGAATCATATCTTAGATTTCATCAGCACACCAGCATAGCTGAAAGTAAACCTATAGAATTACATGCTTGAGGATCTTGTAGGCTTGGGGTGGGATCTAGCAGTGTAAGCTAAATTGGATCTATTACTTGGCTAGGAAGATTTTGAGGATTTGTTCAATAAACAATTCTATCCTCACACGTTCAGGATCCATAGAATGACATATATCTTTAGCCTGAAGAAATAAAATCTTTCTATCACAAAATATTCACCTAAATTCTAGAATTTAGAGTTCTTTTCACCTTAATTTGTGATGAGTTTGGCCTTGAAGGCACACATCTTCGAATCATATCTAAGGTAGAAGATTCGATAGAAGATTGCGGTGATATGTATTATGGATTATTTAAAGATGGTGAATAGAGATATGCTATCTAAGAGAGACATATAAGGGGATATGTGAGGAAGAAGTATGATGATACCTACCAGAAATGGTGGGAAATCCAATATTGGGAGGGATCAGAAGAGGTAAACATATTTTCTAGGTGGGAACAAAAATCAGAATCAGACGGATAGATCAATGAATCTTTCGCCAAAACCATACAGCTAGCCTGGATGTTTTTTATGTGGTTCGTTCAACCACATGAAGTGAACATGTAAAACCCCACCTAGATTAGGTCATAACTATAAAAATATGGTACATATTAAGTTTTATTGTCATATTGCTCTGAGGTCAGGTGCTTGAGACACTTATCAGTTATTACAGGCATCGAATACTTTGACAAGATGAGAGAAAAATAATTAGACTCATTTACAGAGAAGAGCTAGCCATGGTGATTCTAGGAACACAATGAATGATCAGTAAGGGGAATCTCCACAAGGAAATATGGGGTAGAGTGCAACAGCGAAGCAATTGTTTGGATCTTAGTAGGTGATTGTGGATGATCTGGCTTGATCATCTACATTGAGTGGTATGATTCTTTGGAATTCTACCCTTATGCAAATATTTTTTGATACTGATGCATCATGCTACTTCATTGATTCTCGAGATGTTGATTTTCTATGTTTAATACTTGAAATTATTCACTCTATTTTAAAACATTAGAATACTCTTAAGAAAAGATAATGTTGAGACATTATATGTAGGGCATGTTCTATAACAATTAATAGAGCTGATCTGAAATGGGATTTCTAAGTGTTGAACATAGATGTCTTTGATGTAATCTTAGGTATGGATTTGTTGACAAAGTTCAAGTCTCACATAAACTATTATATTAGAAAGGTTCATTTTACAACTGAGGATGGAATCAAGCATCTCTTTAGTGGAAAAAAGGGTTGTCAATAAAGGAACAATAGACTTGTTAGCACCAAAATTGAGAACTATTTCATACTAGTTGGTATAGTTGACCTTGGCATCTATATCAGAGATTGAGGATTTCTAGTTTACAACAATTTTCGATCAATTTCTAAATGTATATCTCAATAACTTCTTAGGGTTACCACCAATAAGAGAAGTTGAGTTTACAATTGATATCCTTATAGGGACCAGTCCTATTTACCTTATATCTTATTGGATTGCACCAATAGAGATAAGGGATTTGAAAGTGAAATTAGAAGAGTTGGAAAGCAAAGGTTTCATTCAGTCGAGCACATCTCCATGGGAGGCACCATTCTTGTTTTTGAATATTGAAAATAGAACTCTAAAGATATTTTTGGATTATTGTATTCTTAACCAAGTTATAATAAATAATTATTATCCACTTCCACACATTGATGATCTGTTCGATCAATTGAGGGGATCTCATTGGTTTTCCAAAACTGACTTGCGATCAGGATATCACCAATTGCATGTTTGAAAGGAAAATATTTTGAATACATAATTTAGAAGTAGATATGGAATTTATGAATACAAAGCCATTCCTTTAGGTTTTATGAATTCCCTAGCAGTATTTTTTTCATTGATTAATTAGATATTTCAGTGGTATCTGGATTCTTTTGTTGTGGTGTTTGTGGATGACATATTGGTGTATTCAAGGAAAATGTATGACCCTGAAAACACTTGGTGACGGTGTTGAGAATCTTGAGAGATCATTGATTGTATTCCAAACTATCTAAGTGTGTTTTCTGGGTATAATAGGTACACTTTCTTGGCTATTTAATTTCATAAAAAGGGGATCTAGTAGATCTAGAGAAGATAGAATCCATTCTCTCTTGGCAATCACTGAACAATGTCTTTGAGATATAAAGATTTATTAGTCTCATTTGTTTTTACCAACACATTGTGTGTGACATCTCATGACTATATTTTCTAATGACAGCATTGACAAAGAATAATGTTCCTTTTCAATGAACTAAGAAATTCTAGAATTCCTTTCAAGAGCTAAAAGTTCATCTTACATTAACACATATCATGATTTTTTAGGAATCAGGACAGGGGTATGCGGTGTATTGTGATGCTTCATAATTTGGGTTAGGATGTGTTATCATGAAAGGAGGTCATGTGGTTTTTTATGGTTCAAGGTATTTGAGAGTGCATGATAATAATTACCCAATGTGTGATTTGAAGTTAGCTGCAGTTTTCTTTGCGTTGAAGTCATGCCATCATTATCTCTTTGGTCATAAATTTATGGTGTTCACCAATCATAAGAGCTTGAAACATATTTTCTCACAATGGGATTTGAATATAAGGAAAAGGATATGGATAAAGTACCTCTAGATCTTATACTTTGACTTGATTTATACACCAGGAAAAATTAATTTGGTGTTCAATGAATTAAGGAAAAAGTAATCTGCTTGGTTGGAAAAAGAATCTTTAAATGTGTGGTAGTTTATGTCAGTATTAGACAACATGCATGTAGAATGTGAAGAATGAGGTGACATTGCAGTTTTCTTTTTGGTGTCCATGATTCATGATTACGTAAATAGGTTACATAGACACAAAAATCCAATGTGGAATTCCTGGTAATGGGTTCAAAACTCAATAGTGGGGTGACCATTGAGTGCTAGAAACTTGATGGGAGTTTAGTATTGTGGTTTAGAAATTGGATGGTTGTATTGAGGTAATATTAGGAAAAACTTATTTATGATTACCACCACTCGATATCGGAAGTATACCTAGGAATACAGAATATGTATAATGAATTTAAGGCACAGTTTTGGTGGATTATCATGAAATTTAATGTAGATGAGTTCATTTCCAAGTTCTTAAATTGTCATCAAGTTAAGGCAGATCATCAAAGAACAATAGGTATTTTTTAGTATTTACCTATTCTTGTGTGGAAATGGGAGCTAATTGTAATGGATTTTGTTACAGGTCTCCCAAGAATGGTTTTAAAACACAATGAAATATGTCTGATAGTGGACCCTCTCACCAAGTCAGCTCATTTCATCCTTATTCATGAAACTCATACAGTGGAGGATCTATCCAATATATATATATCTAATAAGTGGTAAAGAGACATGGAATACCAATTTTGATATTATCATATATATATCCAAGGATCACATCTGATTTCTGGAAATCATTACAAAAATCCCTTAGCACTCAGTTGACTATGAGTACAACGTATCATCCTCAAATAGACGGACAGTCTGAACAAATGACACAAACATTGGAATAAATGTTTCTAGCTTGTGTAATGGATTTTGGTGGCTCATGGGAAACGAATTTTCCATTATTATTGTTCTCGTATAATACCATCAATTAGGCCTCTATATATATGGATCCTTTTAAATCATTATATCGGCTTCATTCTCATTCTCTAATTTTTTTGGTGGAATCAGGTGAGAATTATCTAAACTTTTTAAAGAAAAAATAGAGAAAATTCAATTGATTAGAATATGGATGGTGATGGATCAGTGTCTTTGAAGATCATTTTTGTTCACAATGAGTGATCATGTGTTCTTAAGGATCTCTCTGAGGCTTGGAAATCATCATTTTGGGAATTAGGTCATGTTATCTCGTAGATATATTGTCCCTTTTGAGATACTAGAATGAGTTGGAGAGGTGGAATATCAGTTGAAATTGACACCATCGTTCAGTTCGGTGCATAATGTGTTCCACATATCTCAGTTGAAAAAGTATCAGCCTAATCCTAACCATGTGATCAGATGGGATCACGTTGACCTAGAGTTAGATGCTTCGTTGGTAGAAATCACGGTGCGAGATCGGGATATGAAATAGAAATCCTTTCATGGAAAAATAATCATTCTAGTGTGGATTTTATGGCAACATAGTCAGATTCAAGAAGATACCTAGGAACATTAGAAGGAAATTAATGAGTAGTTTCTATAACTCTTTTAGGGAAACAATGGTTTTCTACTTTCTAGGGACGTAAAGACTAATGGTGGGGAGAATTTAGTACCCCGTTTTCGGGTATGTGACCCCTTTCATTATATTTTTATTTATATAATGTATAAGGGTAATGGTTTGGAGAGTTTGGAGAACTTACAAGGAGTTTTTGGGGCTATAGGGGAGGCACACGGGCTGTACACAATTTGTCTAAATCTTACAGAAGCCTGCTATAAACCATAGAGTGTTGTAGATATTGGTTAGTAGCTTTGGTAAGATGGGCACACAAGTAGGGAGACCATGTGATGAGTCTGTGTTAGTGTCTACCGAATCAGTAGTTAACACACGATTATCACATTGTTTGTCTAACTGTGAGACTAAACTATGTGTAGGGTCAAAGTGAGCTCCTAAAAAAGTGGATCTCAAACATTTTTGACTTTAACTGCCTCATTTTCCCTCTTACATGTCCTTAAATGGTGTTTCCTCTCTCTAAAAGGATGTAGAACCTCTCATTAGAAAATTGGAATTGATCTGGAGCTTTTCCTTGGCATTTAGAAGCTCGATTCTTATAGTAAGTTCTTGTTCTCCACCATTCTTGACATATTTTATTAGATCTACATTGACCCTATTCTTGGTTTCGTAGATCTACACCTTTTGGGGGTAGATATAAGATTTCGGTTTCCATTTATGATATGATTTTTTTGGGTGTTGATGGGGCAAGATATCTCAAGTGGTTTCATGGAATTCTTACCCGATTTCATGAGTGTTCTTCATCCGTTTACCATTTTCATCGAACACTCTAGCTTGACTCCTCATTATAGAATTGATTGGCACGATTTTAAATTCAATACATTGTGATGAAAT
Organism: Viscum album; assembly: GCA_963277665.1. Lineage (NCBI taxonomy): Eukaryota > Viridiplantae > Streptophyta > Magnoliopsida > Santalales > Viscaceae > Viscum > Viscum album. The sequence goes on from OY728154.1 coordinate 116,140,837, forward strand.
AATGATGAATTCAATGCTTTTTTATTGTTATAAACCTATTTAATGGTGGTTTGTAGAAATCTGTAAAATTGGTTTTCTTGAAAAAAGTGTTTGATTCATGATTTTAAAATGAATAAGTAAAATGGGATTTTTCTATAATTATGTTAAATGGATTTTATTGAAGGGTTTTCAATAAAAGGTATGATTTTATTGAAATATAATGGGTTCTTGGATTGGTTTGATTAGTGGATTTTAAAAAATGAATGGTTTATTTGAAATGGGTTGGATTAGTTGAACATACTTGTTTTTGGAATTATTGGCATGGGTTGTAGTGCATTTTCATATGAATTGGGGTGGATAAGGTCATGAAGGACCCCATAAAAGGGTTTGGATAGATATGGGAGTGATGTACCCCTATCAAAGGGTTCCACTAAGTAATGGATTAGTGGAAGGATTGCTCACCGCTCATGAGTATAGGGAGGTCTAGGTTGCATGCAGGGTTGGGTGTGTGAAAAGGGGTAATAGAATGGTTATGCTAAAAATGATATTGAAAAATGAGTTTAAATCCTGGTTTGGTTGTTTTTCTAAATATGTGACTTTCTGGAAAATTGGTTGAAAATAACAGTTGTTTACTCTTGGTTATAAATGGTTTTTGGAACTTCATTATATATAGTTATAAACTATTTTGTAAAATTTTATTCTATAAATGGTTTTCTATAAATGTTTCTGACTTTCCTATCCTAGTGGCATGAGTAGGGGATCCATTTGAAAAAACCTACATAGTTTTATACTCATGCCTACATTGGAATTTTGGTTCTTTTTCAAAGTTTATCTACCGAGACATGGGTAAAGGTAAAGTATCTCACATCTTTAGAACTACCTCATGATTCTTGGGTTGTTTATTGATTAGAGCTTGGAGCATGTGAAGCATTGATTTTTGTTGTCATATAAGAGTTTATTAGTTGTCTTTATACTGTTTACATTAATTATTAGTTTATCTTCCACCATTGCGCAATTTGTTTGGTTTTTTTATGAGTTAAATTATTGACTTGTCTTTCTTTGTCAAGAATAATATGGTGGTTGTTAGGTTATGGTTTTTGAGTAGTGGTTTTTATTTTTAAAGGGTAAATCATCCCCCTATTGTATTGCAACCCTTTGGAATTTATTACCAACCATTGGTTTCATGGGTATGTCACTTAAGGCCTAGTAATGATTTATTTTATTATCAAGCCAATGAAAATAAGTAGGTCATTACGATTCCCATAATGTTAGGCATATCATTATGGAAATCATCACATTTTATATCAAATTAGGTGATTGAAACATTCCACCTATCTTATTCCATTAAATAAATATAAAAATGGTGGGTTACAATAATCAAACTAAAAATTATTTAAAAAGGGATACTATAAACATAGAAGGAATATTTAATAAATTAAATGTATATCCTAACTTATGGGTCTCTAGGTTTCAATCTTGGTTATCCATAATAATTTTTCTTATTAGGATTTCTATCATAAAAATCAATTCATTTCCTTCATAATTATTTGTAAAGAGTTATTGAATTTGGAAGATCATGTACCTTAGGAGTTTCAAACCAGGTGTGCATCAAGGTCTATTTTTCATGCACTTGTTTACAGTTGAGTTAATATATAATGAACCTTTTTTATGTTTATCACCTATACGTATAATTGTTCCAGTGCCACATCCACTTATAGTGTCCATATAGCTATATAATTTCTTTGAAATTAATTACTCTATACTTCCCAAATATTTCATGATATTCTACTACACATAGACTTATCCCAACGATCATTAATAAATCATTCTGATATTAATTACCAAAAATAAATGGACTTTGACTTTGATAACAACAATAGAGACCCAAGCATTTTACACAAATTGTTTCTTGATTTTTAACATAAATATCCACTAAATACAAATAATGGATTGAGATTCCTAGTGTATTTATAAGACTAAGTACACAAAAATGAAAATGAAACTAACATAAACTTATTTATTTTAATCTACACAATGAGACCATAAATGCAATAACCCAATATTCCACAATTCATTTTATTTTTAAATAAATTTAATAGCTAGTGTTGAATGAATCCCTGAGTTCAAGTGCACCATGATCTATTAACCTATCCGTTTACATAGATTTTATGAATTTTATTAACCACATTATGAAATTTATGTATATTATATATAATTCTTTTTTGACAATTATATATGAACAAATCTGATTTTCCCTATAAAACTATATTTTTTAAGGGGAGTTTTACCGGCTTTTGATGGTGCACCAATTTTAAAACTACATTTTATAAATGTTATATTTTAAATCGGACTATATTTATTAATTTGGAATATTAAAATTAGCTTAGGGTGGAATTTTGATATATTTCGGAGAGGTTTTCTTTATGAATAATGAAAAATACTACCTTGTAGTTAAAAAATAACTTTTCATTTTAAATTAATATAAATTGATTTTTAATGTAATAATAGATAAAAAATACACACATTAATACAATATAGTTCATTTCAATAATTGTTAAATTAAAATTTTATCTAAATACATATTGGTCTTTTCAACGTCTCTTTTACCAACCTTCTCATCGTATTTATGGGATTAGGGTTATACTTAATTTAGACACTTTTATGAATTAAATTTGTAAAAAAAACATACACTGTTTTAATTGGTATGATATTTAGATTCTAATTGGATCAAATTAATTTTTTTTTGATATTATTAACAGTAACTTTAGTTAATTTTTATTTACTACATTTAAGGATAAATCGAGTAATTAATGGTACAAATAATATTATAATATTATAAAAAACTCTAACACTTGTTCTAATTTTATTTAATGAGTTGGATTCGACCAAAATAATCCTTAGTATGAAATTATATACTTTTTATGCCACTTTGGTAAGAATATGAAATTTATAATATTTTATTTAAAGATAAGTTAAAAATTTCATACTCTTGTTTGTATAAGTATTACATTTTTAATACATGGTTATAAAGAAGAAAATTTCGACTATAAATAATAATTTTAATAATAATAAATTTATATTAATCATGATAACTTATTTTTAATTATTAGAGAATAAGTAATTTAATTAAATACTTTCATAATAATTATGCAGTAATTGTATAATCAATTGAAATAACAAATAAATAATATTAAAAATATTAAAATAAATACAATTTCATATAATTAATTACATACATGAATTTTATAGATAACTTATATAATTTAGTGATATATTAGAAGTTTTTGTTCATAATTATCATGTTTTTATAATATTTTAAAAATAAAAATAATGAATAGTATCATAATTGGAATAAATGATACTTTAAAATTAATAATATTTTATTAAATGATATAAAATTCATAAAAATATAAAATTTTCACAAAAACCTAATAAGGTTTAATGTGTTATTAATGATCCATTTTGGTATCTTATTGCAATTTATAGTAACTGCATTAATCCTAAATTCTAATAATCCAAGTTGTCATTGTAAGAGTTAAAGGGTTTAACTAAAGGTTACATCCAAATGACAAGGTTAATATTGTTACCTAAAAATGACTAAATAACATTGGTTGAGAGTATTTAGTCACATAATAATCTTATATTCTAAACAACCAACTTAATCACTATTTTTAATAAAAAATAAATTTATATTAATTTTACATTTTAAATCATTCTAAGAGTGCCCCTCCCCTCTCTTATAAAAAGTCACATTCTACCTGACTTCATAACACCACTTTGAGAATTATGTCTAGACAACCAACTACCAATTTACCCTCCCCACATTCTTATATAAGTTCTGTAAGTACTGTTATTTTAAAAAGACTACCCCTAGTGTCTCTAAGAGGAGACTCATAGGAATTCCATGAAGAAGAGATAATTGTTTTACCAACTCATTCAAGTTATATTCTTATTATACTTCATCTTCCTATATTGTTTCTATACTAATGTAATAAATACAACATAATATACATGCTTATATGTTATTATTATTATGGTATAACCATATTTCTCCTTTTATCCACGCTATGACAAACAATATCACCATGTGTGTGTATGTACGACTTATCGTCCCCACGAGGTGGTGTAATGTTCTTTTCATCACCACTTTATTTGGATTAGTATAATGATGGATATAATATATTTAAATAAAAAATTTGAAATTATATTAATTATTTATAATTATTATACCATCGAATTCCTTTCCCTTTCACCATTAACAGAATGATATCGTCGCTCGTGCGTACATAAGGTCAACCGTATCCACGAAATGATGTTATTCATTTTTCATGTGAACCATTAATGAATGTTTATAAAAATCCATATAACAAGTAAATATAGTATCTATAAACTTAATATAATTCACGAGATAAAATAAATATATCCAATGCATAAGAAACAAGACCCACATTACAAAACATGCATCAGAAAATGAAGCAATTGACACCCGAAACATGGGCAAAAACGAAATATTATCAACAAAAGAGTTATAAAATAACATAATAAGATCATATATGATATAATAAATATATATATGATTCCATTATAAATTAATAACATGATTTAAAATATTATACAGTAGGTTAAATGACATTCAACCAAAGGAATGTACAGGGTAAGGGATTTTTGTGTCACTTTTATTTTTGTGGGGAACATGCCTTATACACCACTCATTTATTTCGTATGGTGTATATACTAAACATGAATAATTTTTCTGATTAATATCTTAATTATTATGGAATTTTTATATCCATATAATTTTATTTATTTAATGGGGAATGCAATTCTACTAATTAAAATTTTTTAAGTGTTATTTCACAATCTAAATATTCTCAGGGATTGTTAAGTTTAAGTCTCTATTGGAGAAATATTTTCTTCCATATCCATTTTTTCTGATACTATTTTTAAAAATATGTTCACTATTATCCTATTAATGTTTAATTTATTTTTACCCATGTTTGTAATTTTATAAAATAGTTTTAAAGGAATATTTTTTTCTTTTTCTAAATGAGGTGGTTTGAGACTTTTTTGAGAGAATGAATGTTTTTTAACTTAGGCAGCACGAGAGGAATTTTCTGCCATCATGACCCAATAACATTTTCAAGATTCATTTAAAAGTGTAAAATTTTCTTTTCAAATAAAATGTTCTCATTTATAATTTTTCATCTTTTAAAATAAATTATTTCAATGTTAAAATGGTATTTCACTCAAAAAAAATCAATGATTTTATTAGAGTATCATCATCTATATTAAAATATTTTATTGTATATTATTCAAGATTGAGGTTGATATCTTAGGATATAATGTACCAAATTTTTTTGAATGGTTTATAATTTAGTTTGACTATGGATGTACGATTTTTATATCATTCACGGTTTATGGTTAAAGTATTAATATATAGTATACTAGTTTTTCAATAAAAAGTTTCACATTGTTTATGTTTCACCCCTTTCATATAAAGAATTAATTGGACATAGTAAGTGATGGATAGGGTTTTTTATATACCCTTGATGCATCGGTAGGTCTCATGAGAGAAACTAGTTTGGGTATTCGATGATGTCTTACCCATTTCTATATGGTGTCTTGTCCAAAGCCTTGATAGTATGTTTATGATTTCTGAAATTATGAATTCACTCATTATGAGATTAATTATTGATCTTCCATGTGATTATTCAACTAGTATAATATACATGGTTATTTATATTTCCCATGTGTCAATTTATATGGAGTCACTTTATCATCTTATATCCCTTCCATATTATGCAAAAGATTATCTTTTAATAGCATGTGTTTTTTGTTATTAACCTTGACTTATTGTTTATTTTTATTTATGATAGCTTCAACAGTATTGTTTAACCCCACTAAAAATCTAAGATCACCCCTTTATTATGTTTAAATTTTCCCCAGGATGTGAAGATTTATATTATGATTGGATTGTATGGATAATTAATGGGAATAATAGTGTTTTTAAAGGAGATACTATGTCGTTTTTCATTTCAATATGTAATGTAAAAGTTATGTATGTTTGTTGGATTCAAAAAAATATAAACTGATTGGTCCTTTGGGATTCAAATATTATATCTATTCCAATGTAAAAAAGTAAGCCACTGGCTATGGTCTACTGGGGTTAGGGTCGTTATAGTTTGTATTTGAAAAAGTTTAGTCGAAACCTTGGAAACTCGATTTATAGAACATAGATTACAGAACATAACCCTAGGATATACATAAGGATATAAATGTAATAATTTTCTATAAATTTGGAAAAGGGTATATTATGTGGGTATTCTAAGGAACAAATACTTGTCTAGGTACTAAAAGTGGACATAGTTCCGACATAGATGTAACTAGGAGTAACAACTCTGACAAGGTGTGTTGGGCCATACTTGGCATAACTTGGTAAAAAATAACGGCCCTTACTGTGAACCTGGTTTAACACTCCTGGGGGAAATCTTCGGATAATTCACATTTTCTATAAAACTAATTATGGAGGATTTAAAATTAAATATTTCCCCAAAGAAACCATATTTATTATTATGATATTATATGTGCATAATTTTTTCAATTTATGTTACGTTTTTTACTATTTTGAAATTATTAATTATAATTCAAAACATAATCTAGTGTATTACATTGTTCAGAAATGGATCTTTGTGACATAATGGAAACCGTATCAATCCATGTAATCCATTTAGATATTTCTCTCCTAGGAAAGATAATGATGCTATAGATAGAGCTATAATTGGTTCTAAAAATCTTATAACTATACCGGGATAGATGACTCAGGTTATGAAAAATAGCCTTACCCATATAGATAACCCCGATCCACAACATGGAGGAACAATGTTAAACTGCTTCAGGATACAACGACCTTTATCATTCAATGGGACTAAAAATACACTGATAGTTGAGCAATGGATACATTCCTTAGAGAATATATTTCTTTCTTTGGGAACTAATGAAAGGGAGAAGGTTGTCAGGAACACATATTTTCTCTCAGAATATGCGGATCAGTGGTGGTTATAGATTAAAAACATGAAAGAGGTTAAAGAAATATCAAACATGTAATGAAGGGAATTTAGCAAACTTTTCTCATAAAGATATTTTCCTCATGAATAATGATCGGATATGGAGAGGAAATTTCTGATTTTGAGAAAAAAGAAGGATGAGAATGTTTCAATGTATGAAGCTAACTTCACAAGGTTAGCAAGGCATGATTCTGTTTAAGTACATAATACAATGAGTAACATTGATTTATTATTTGATGGGTTAAAACCATTCCTACGATGGAAATTTGTCTCCCAAACCTTCTCATCACATGAAGATACAGTCTCATGTGCTATCAAGTAGAAAATAAATTCTTGAAGTACATTGACATTAAAGGAAAGCATGAGAATAAGAGGGTTTTTGAAAAATTTTAAAAAGGAAATAAGGAAAAGGGGAAGAAGGTAAGAGTTTAGTTTCCATCCTATAATAATTTAGTGAAGAAACACCTAGGAACTTGCATTCATGGAATGTGATTTTGTTACATGTGTTTATGAAAATACCACCAAGCTGGTGATTGCGAGGGAAAGAATGATGATACAAATCTTCAATGATACAATTATAAATAAATGGTATATTATGAATATCATTATCATAATCAGCAAGTAAATTTTCCATAGAATAGTCCAAGGGAGAAAGGATAAGATTATGCAATAAAAAATGATGAGTTTGAAGTTCCTAATGATGCAGTGGTAGGTAATTTAATCTTCTTCTCAAACATATCCAATGATTTATTTGATTATTGATCATTGCGTTATTTTATATCACCATAGTTTTCCAAAAAAGTGTTTATTTCCCTTTTAAATTAAAATTTTATATGTTTGTTAAAATTCTTAAGAGAAGTCTCATTTCGACAATGATATGTCTAGAAATCCCCTTTATGACACATAAATTTACTTTAGTTGCTAACCTTGTAATCATACCTATGATTTACATTGATATAATCCATGGTATATACTGTATTTCAAAATATGATGTGAAAATTTATTGTGAGAAGAAGGAAATTACAATTTGTGAGAATGAAGAAGATTCCACCATTTTCAAAGTAGAATCGTAATCACCTAATTTTATCTATATCCACCCCAAGTAGCCTTACTGAATGATTTCCTTTTATAGAAAGAGAAAACAATATATAGGGATGATGAATATAATCTTAAAATTTAGGATGTATAAATTGTAAAGGAAGACATTGATATATTTATTGAGGAATTGCCTGGACACCCCCAGAGCATGAAGTTGAGTTTTCTATTGATTTAATCCCTAATATAAGACTAATATCAAAGAATCCCAATATAATGGATACATTGGAATTAGTGTGGTTGAAAAAAACCTGAAGAGTTGGGTAGAAAGGGATTTATTCACCCTATTATTTCTCTTTGGGGATCCCTTGTTCTCTTTGTCAATAAGAAAGATAGATCCATGTGGCTGTGTATTGATAATAAGGAAATTAATGCTATTAAAATAAAGAACAAGTATCATCTACCTCATATAGATGACTTAATTGATCAACATCATGGAGCTTAATTATTTTTGTATATTGAACTCAGTTCTAGATATCATCAATTGTGAGTGAATAAGGAAGACAATCTGAAGACATATTTTTAGATGTGTTATAGACATTATGAATTTACAGTAATTCCAATTTGATAGAATAATGCACCCTCAGTTTTTATGGATATAATGAAAATATTATTCAAGGAATATGTTGATGATATTTTTCTGAGATGCATTGATGATATTATACTATATTATAAAATCTATAAATTCTAAAAGAATCACTTATGGATCACTCTGGAGATTCTCACAATGGAAGATTTATATGGTCAATTTAGAAAGTGTGAATTCTGGCTTAAATAAATTTCTTTTCTTGGCCGTGTTTTCTCAAAGGTTGGAATCTCTATTGATCTTGTAAAGATAAAGGAAATCCAAGAGTGTCATGAACCAATGAGCATAACCAAGGTACACAGTTTCATTGGTTTATCCAGTTACTATCAGCATTTCATTCATAATTTTTCTCAATTGTCTAACCCATTAACCAATCTCATAGGTAAAGAGAATAAGTTCTTATAGACAATGAAATGTGAATAATATTTTAAATAATTGAAGATAATATTAATTTATGCTCATTTCTCAACTTTACCATCTGGAAATGGAGGATTTGTGATATATAGTGATGCATCTAGGAAAGGGATTGGTTGTTTCCTTATATAGAATGATAGAATTGTTTCATATGCATCAAAGAATTTTAAAACTCATGAAAAAAACTATACAAATAATGATCTTGAGTTATAAGTGGTAATATTTTCTCTAATGATATTTATATACTATCTCTATAGTGAAAGATTAGATATATATGAAGATCATTAGAGTTGTAAATATATTTTCTCACAAAAATAACTCAATATGAAGAAAATGAGATGGTTCAAACTACTCAAGGATTATGAGTTCTCATTACACTACTACCCATGGAAGGAAAATTAGGTTTAGGATAGTTTAACCAAGAAGGACCATGGAGTTCTGAACCAAATGAGAATTGAAAGGTATCCTATGTTCATGGATCTAGTAATGATGGATATGGGAATTATCAAGGAAGGTGAAACATAATTACTTTCTTAAATGGTTTCTAAACCATATTTACTAGAAAATATAAAAATTTATCAGTTGAATTATTAGGATTTTCAAAAGAAAATTAAATATACAAATTATGGGAGACTGATACACTTTACAAATGAGGATGGAATTTTGAAATTTTGGAGGAGGCTTTGTGTTCCTTCCATACCCGAGCTAAAAATAGAATTATTAAATGATTCTCATAGATCCCATTTCTCTATACACCATGTTATCACTATGTAGTATAGGTATTTGAAGAAACATTTTTTGTGGGGTAATATGAAGTCAGAAATTCCAGATTATGTGTCATGTTGTTTGGTTTTTTCAAAATGTGAAGGCTGAAAGACAACTTACGAGAGGAGTTATGTGACCTCTTCTTATACCTATTGGGAAATGGGATTATATTATAATGAAATTTTTCATGGGGATAATAAATAATCCAAGAAGGAATGATGTGATATGGGTTAGTGTTGATCGTCTTACCAAATCAACATGTTCTCTTCATATAAGAGAATATTATCCTCTTGAACTCTTAATAAGAATCTATATTAATGAAGTTGCACTAATTCATGGTGTACATTTATCGATTGTGTTTGATCATGATCCCTATTTTACATAAATATTTTCTAAACGTCATCAGAAAGACATATATATTGAGTTTCATTTAAACACTTCTTACCACCCTCAAACTGATGGATAATCATAAATGACTATTCAAACTTTAGAAGTCATGTATAGATCATTATCACTTCACTTTGAAGGTATGTGAGATTAGTATTTAACTTTGGTAGAAGTTTCCTATAATAATAGATTCCATTCGAGTATTCAAATATAAAATTATGAAGTGTTATATGGGTAGAGATATCGTACACCAATATGTTGGGATGATGTTGGTAAAAGAAAACTTGTAGGCCCAGAACTTATTGAGAAAACAACAGAAAATGTAAAGACTATTCAAACTCATATCAAAGAATCTCAGAGTATAAAAAAGATATATGACGATAAATGATGGAAGGATTTGGAATTTCAAGTGGGAGATCCTATTTTATTGAAGGAATATATATGGGTGGGTGTTATAAGATTGGGTATGAAATGTAAATTAAATCATAGGTACATCAGACAATTTGAAATTAGGGAATGAATTGTGGTTGTAGCTTACTTTTTAGTAATTCCACCAAGTCTCTCCAAAATTCGTGATGTGTTACATGTATCACTATTAATGAAATACATTCCAGACCCAACGCATGTACTCATCTATGAATAAATATAAGTGGAACATGGTCAGCCTTACTGTGAAGATCCTATCAAGATACTTGACACTGGAGAAAACGTGTTGAGAAATCAGATGAATATACCCATAAATGTTCTTGGAAGAAACTATAAAATCGAAGTGGTGATGTGGGAACCTAAGGAATTTATGATGAAGAACCACCTAAATCATTTTTTGAGGTGATATTCAGTAAATTTTGAGGATCTAATTTTTATTAGAGGGAAGAATATAACACCCTAAGATTTCACAGTTCCTTTTATTTTATTTTTTTTTTAAAAATTAATATGATATATTAATCAAGAAGGTCAGTAGTTACACAGTCATGCAACCAAAAAAGAAAGTGATCATGCCAGAGATGATTCACGTCGGACGTGCTGAAAGAAGCTAGGAGATGGGCTGCTTCATTTCCATCCCTTTTAATGAAGGAGAAGGAGGAGGCTGTGAAGCTTTGACTGAGAGACTGAATGTTTTTGATAATGGGGACAAAAGAATGGAGGCTTCCATCATTAATCCCGATAGCGTTGATGATGGTGAGGCAATCAGATTCAATGTGAATAGCTTCTCATCCATAATCTTCTGCGAACGTCAGCCCGACAAGGACAACGAAGGCTTCAGCAATAATGGGATCCCAGAGAGCATGGTTTGATTCATGTTTGGAAGCAATGATTTGACCATTAAAATCCTGTGCCACAAGTCCAATTCTGAAAATTCCATCCATGGAGAGAGATGCATCAATGTTAATTTTGAGGATCCCTTCTTGGAGAGGGTACCATCCCGAAGCAGCTGTGTGAGTGCCAGAGAGCCCATGACGGTTAGAGTCCCTATTCCACCCCTCAATCTAGGATGTATCCCATTCAATGCAGAACCTGGGGGGATTTGCAATGTGATTAAAGATGAAGTTATTGTGTTGCGCCCAGACGATCCATACCACGATGCATAATGAAGCAACTTTGTCCTTAGTGAAAGAAGACGACCACAACATCAACAGTTTCGAAAGTTCTGGCGGCTATTTTAAAACTCTATTTTGAAAATTTTATCAATTAATTTTTTCAAAATATAATTTATATTCTGATTTGGAATAAAAAAAAATTATTTTAGTGTGAATGTTTGGTATTTTTCAAAGAGGTTTCATTTTTGGTAAATAGTGAAAAATACTACATTGTAGTTAAAAATGGTCTTATTGTTTAAAATTATTAAAATTTATTTTTAATGTAACAATAGATAAATAATAAATATATTAATCTAATTTAGGTCATTGGAATAATTTTTATATTAAAATTAGATAAAAAAACATATTGAAATTTTGAACGTCTCTTTTACCCACCTTCTTGCCACATCTGCAGGATTAATGTTAAACTTAATTTAGTCACTTATGAAAAATGAATTCGAAAAAATTACATAAAAGGTTTTAATTAGTGTGATATTTATATTTTAATACAATCAACTTATTTTTTTGGATATTATGAATTGTAAATTTAGTAAAATGTTTGTTACCACGATTAATGAAAAATCATGTAATTAACGATAAAAATAATATTATAATATTATACAGTTACCCTTACACTTGTCCTAGTTTCCTTGTATGGGTGGGTTTTGGTAAAAATAATCCTTAGGAATAAATTAAAACTTTTTATGCCACTTGTGTAGGAATATCACATTCATCATATTTTATTTAAAGACAGGTTAAAATGTTGTACTAATGTATTAAATAAGTATTACATTTTTAATACATGCTTATATAGAAGAAACTTTTGACTATAAATATTCATTTGAAATATAATTAATATATATTCATCATAATAATTGTTTTTGAATTTTTATATAATATATAATTTAACTAAATTTTTTCATAATAATGAGGCAGTAATTGTTTAATGAATTGAAATATAAAATAAATGATATTAAAAATATTAAAATAAATATAATATGACATAATTAATGGAATACATGAATTTAATAGATAAATTATACAGGTTAGTGATATATTAGTATTTTTATTTTGAATTTATCATGTTGTTATGGTATTTAAAAAAATAAAAATAATGAATAATATCAAAATTGACATAAATGATACAATAAAATAAATAATATTTTATTAAATGAGATAAAAAATAATAAAAATGTACAATTCATCCAAAAAATAAAATAATGTTAATTATGAAATCAATGATTTATTTTGTGTTCTTTTGTCATTTTATAACAACTATATTAACTCTAAAGAGTAAAAGCCAAGTTGTCACGGTAAGAGTTGAAGAGTTTAACCGAGGGTTAAAGACAAAAGATAAGGTTAATGTTATGATCTAAACATGACTAAAACTAATTGGTGGTGAGTTTTTATACCTATACTCATAATATAAGATAAATAAATCACTTTATATCTACTTGAAATCAAAAATCCATTTATATTAATTTAATATTTTATATAATTCCAAGAATGCCCCTCCTCTCAATTTCTCACACCACTTTGGTCCTTATAGCTCGAAAACCCACAGAAAATTTATCCTCCCAACAATATTAGATATTTTTTTGTGGTTTTGTTATTATAAAAACACTACCCCTATTTTCCCTAAGAGGATACCCAAAGGAAGTCCATCTAATAAGAGGTAATTGTTTTAACAACTCATTCAAGCACTTTTCTTATTATAATTTATCTTACTATGTTGTTTACATTATAAAGTAATAACTATATTATATACTATATTATGAGATTTTTTGGGATTATAGGATAACCATATTCCTCCTTTTATCCATTCCATGAAATACAATATCAATATGTATGCGTACGTACAACTTACCATCTCCACATTGTGGTTTAATTTTCTTGTCATCACCACTTTATTAGGTTGGGTATAATGATGGATATAATGGATATAAATAATAAATATTAAATTATATTAATTATTTATAATTAATTTACTATACAATTTCTTTCCCTTTTATCATTAAGGGAATGATATCATTGCTCGTGTGTGTGTGTATGGTATACCGTCTCCATGACGTGATGTGATTCATTTTTCATGTTAAATACTAAATAATTATTATAAAAATGTATCTAATGAGTAAATAATATATATATATATATATGAACATAATATCATTATTGATATGAAATAAATAAATTCTATGCCTAATAAACGTGACTTACATGACAAAACATGCATATGAAAATGAAGTAGCTGACACCCGAAATAAGGGTAACAACGAAATATTATCAACAACGGGTGATAAAATAATATAAGAAGATCATATTTGATATAATAAATATGTATATTGTTATGGTATAAATTAATAACATTATTGATACCATTATATAGGATTTTAAGTCACATTAAACCAAAGGAAAGTACGAGGTAAGATATTTTTGTGTCATTTTAATTTTTGTGGGACATATACCTTATACACTACTCATTTATTCTATGTGGTGTATATACTTTGTGTGAATATTTTTTTGTGAGTCTTATAAATAATATTATGTTATTTCAATATCCTTATAATTTTTTTTCTTTCATGAGGCATACTATTCTCTTAACTGAAATGTTGTAAGGTTTATTTCTCAATCTCATTATTCTTCAAGCTTGTTTAAGTTTAAGTCTCTAGTATAGAAAAATTTCCTTACATATCCATGTTTTATAAATATGTTTTCAAAAATATTTTAACTATTATCCTAATACTTTTAAAAGTTTTTTTACCCATGTTTTAAAATTTATGAAATTTATTGAATGAAATCTTTTTTTTCATTTCCCAAATGAGGTTTCTTGTGAATGTTTTTTAGCTTATGTGCCATGAGTGGATTTTTCCACCGTCATGACACCTTAAATTTTTAAATCTTACATAAAAAAATTTAAAAATTTATTCTTAAATAAAATTTCTAATTTATAATTGTACATCTTTTTATATAAATGGTTTTAATGAAAAAATGGTATTTCTCTCAAACAAATCAACAATTTTTTAGAGTGTCTTCATCTATATCAAAATCTTAGTTTGGATCTTGTACTTGATTGAGGATGATCTATTATGATATCCTTTACCATATATCATTGAATTGTTTATAAATTAGTTTAGCTGTGTATGTACTATTTTTGTATTATTCATGGTTTATGGTTAAATTATTCACATTTCATATAGTAGTTTTTCAATACGAATGTGCCTTTTGTTTAGGTTTCACCCCTTTAATAAGAGGAATGCATTAGACATAGTAAGTGATATGAATGGCCTGAAATTTCCCCTCGATGAATTGGTAGGTCTCATGAGACAAACTAGTTTGGGTATTCGATGAATTATTACCCATTTATTAATGGTTTCTTGGAAGAATCCTTGATGGTTTGTTTATGATGTCCGACGTTGTGAATTCTATCATCATGAGATCAGTTATTGATATTCCATGTGACTATTCAACTAGTATAATATCCATGGTTATGTATATTTCTCATGTGGATATTTATTTAGAGTTTTTTTATCATATTATATCCCTACCATATTATTCTCAGGATTATGTTTTAATGTAATTTTTTTTAGTTATTCACCTTACCTTATTTTATATGTTTATTTAAGATATCTTCCACTATATTGTTTACCTTTTCTGGGCATTTAAGCTCACCCATTTCATGTAAATACTTTTTACCTAGGATGAAAATATGACTATTATGACATAATTGTATGGATAATAAAAGGTAATAAATATGATTTAAAAGGAGTTACTATGTTGTTTTTCATTTCAATATGTAATGTAAAACTTATGAATGTAATATTGCTTCCAAAACTACTAAACTAATCTGTCCTTGGGATTCGAATCTCTAATTTAAGAAAATGAAATAAATTAAGGAACCATGTTTATGATACTAGGGTAATTTTCATTACAATAAATCCCTTTGAGCTTCTAAAACATCATAGGATAACCTAGGGCATTCACATGGAAAAGGGGTGATCTAAAAATCCTCTAAAGGGAATAAACCTGATAACGGGATATATCTTATGAGTAAAAAGGCATAAAATTATATAATAAATGAAAATTATCATGGATAATAACATGGGAAAATAAAATAAAGAATATGGAATCCAATGATCATGGATATAGATGAAATAGGAATCAATGTATAAAACGACATATGAATAAGTCAAGGATAACTACCAAGAGAACATTATATGGTGAATAGTAACCTATCGTGGATTAGGTTAACACCCTAATTCCATAAATAATGTATCCTGAGAAAAAAACATTAAATAATTAATTTAATCAATATCTATGAATACCCTTTCAACATTTATATTCTTATGTGTGCCACAAAATTAAATCAATCATAAGCCATAAACCTAAGAATTTCTCTTGGAAGGATATGGGATGCATAATCGTGCCTCCTGTGGTAATCAAAAAGTTTTCATATGGACTCAAAATTGAAGAAGTAATTAAATATATTTTATATTCTTATCTATTTACATAATCATAAGTAACAAATACCTTAAATGAGGATTACATAAATGGATTAATGGATAGAAAAATTCCCCTTAATCGGGGTTCATTTCAAAGAATGCATTTAAGAAAGAAACATAAGGAATGTATTGAAACATCAAAGGAAGTGATAATAAGATATGTATATATGTAAAAGAAATATATATATAATTTAAAATCCTTCCATTTCATCAAATATATATTGATATTTAGTTATATAGAGAAAGGTTATAACCTAGAGAAAAAAATGTGGTTCAAAGAGATCCCTTACCTTATGTTCCAAAATCTTTCTCCACTTGTACATAATATCCTAAATAATTAAATTAAATTAATTAATTATTTAATTATGAACCTTATATATATATATATTATTTATAACAATTTCATTGTGTTAATTGATAACCATTCCAATGAGATATATAGTATAATTGTTCTTTTTTGTGGTTATTTGTTTTATAGTCCCATGGGGGGATCACTGGTGTATAATTATAGAAGCTCTCATAAAATAGGAATATAACTCCACGAGTGAAATTAAATTATATTTACATACATACATAAATTTTTATGGTCACAGTTATCATTTTTTTGAAATAGGTATGATTCAATTAGTAATTTGTTTTTCATTATACAGTTAGTTCTTTTAGGCGATTTCAGCAACAATTATGAAATAGTTTCATTTTATTTAATATTATGTTAATATATTCATTATATAGAATTTATTAAGTTAAATTATACATATTAAAATATTATTTAACAATACTAATATTTTTATGACCATCATTGAAGGTGGTGGAGAAAAATGAAGTGTGCTGTTCATGGAGGTGTTGAACCAAACATATTATAAACATTGTTTCCATTTTTGGAATGAAAGAAAGAAGGGTATAAGATGGATATTATAAGATAGTAAATAAATATATTTATATTTATTATATTAATATTTCTATTATTTTGTGTATGGGGAACATATGGGGGTGGTTGAATAAGAATAAAATTAACAGAGATTAGTCGAGAATCTTACATCTTCCTTTAGTTGTCTCCTCTTAGGCTACCTATTAAGGTACCTTGAAATGGTATTTTTGTGATACTGATATAACTATGTTTTGAGGGAGAGTATTTTTAATGCATGTTATTAGAAATTTGTAATGATAAAAGTCTTATATAGTCTGAGAAAAAGGGGTTTTCAGGGGTTCTATTTATAAGGGGTAGAAAGTGGTGATTTTGAATATTATATTCATTAGTTTACTATTTTGGATCAAGAATAACAATAGAGATGAATATCATGATAAAATATAGTAAATGTTTTATTTTGTTTCTAAATAATTGTTTATTATGTCACCCATGGCTCAAAAAATCATGTATTTATCTTATAATTTTAAATACTATATTTTACCATATTTCACCATTCACCAAAAAATTCAACTATTTCAAAAAAATAGAAAACATTAAACCTAAAATTTTATTAATGATAATATTCAAAAAATTAAATATATTTTATGAATATAATTTTCAAAATATGAGAAAATTAATTATTAACTAAAATCCTCATTAAGTTGAAAAATATCAGTTTAAATATTACGATCAAATTTCTTAACCCTTTAAGAAATTACTTATTATCTAATAAAATTATCTTATAATTATAATAAAACATAATATTAATTTACAAATAAATTTTATTAAAATATACATTCCGTTGAAGGATTATTTTTATTGTAAAATTGAAATTAAAACATTTATGTTTTACAAAAATAAAAACACTAAATTTATCATTTTTAAAACATTTATTTACATGTACCATGGTAAAAATATATCATATTTTCATTTTATAACATATCTAAAAATTATTTTACACTTCCATAGTTTATTATTATATTCAAACTATTAGGTTATAGTTCATAATGGTCTGATTAATATTCTAGCAGTCGAGTTAATTTTCCAATGGTTGGAATATAATTCCAATAGTTAGATTTGTAACCATCATACAAGATACCTAAATTATATAAATACCTCATATTTATTTCATTAGTTGTTCAATTCTATTTTCTCCCAAGGTAATATATATTTTTTATCTTCAAAATGAATATTTCATTAATAATAATCTACTTCTTTTCTACAGTGTTGTTCATGAGTGCGATTATTCTGAATGCTCGAGCTTATCAAATTTTTTTGTTTTTTTGTTATCATATTTTTTATTTTTTTACCCACTGAAATACATTGAATTATTATAGACATATTTGTTCCATAAATTTATTTTTTAAATTAATAGAAGAGAATATAGTTGGTTTTATCATTTAGTCTATGATAATTATATATTATATTACTAAATACGAAAAACCAATCTATTCTTAAGGTACATTACATTAATAAAATTAAGTGTTGTTTCTTTATATAGATTAATTGGTAATGTAATTATCAGTGAAGTTTTTTTCATCTTGTGATTGATCTAGCATGAAAACTAATGTACCAGTTAATTGATGACCCTTCCATTTTCTGTATGAAGCATATATATTTGGGTTCTTCATGATGCTCAAGGGTCCACATAACGGGACCAAAAAGAGATATGAAATTAATCATGTGTTACTCCAAATCCCTAGTGTCATTGAAGGTTTGGAAAGCAGGATTTCCAAAATTAGGTGGGTAATAATTTTGTCTTCCCATTCAGTGTCATGATTTCACATTGGTTTCATATGTAAATGCCACCCTTCCATGGCCTCTAGTGGGGATTTTAGTGACTCAATAGTGTTAATGAGTTTTGATAGAATAACCATCCATGAATTAAATTGAGTAGGTATAGTAATGAGTATATATATATATGGTTATCATAACTATATATATTGTTGGTCGGAGTGGACACTCAAGAGGGGGGTGAATTGAGTTCCAATAAAAATTTCTTTTAAAAATATTTCTATCAAAATCCACAATTAATAAAACAAGTTAAACTGTAGTGAATTTGTAAATCTATTAAAGTTCAATTATGTTCTCAAAGATTGATTAGGTCTCAGTTAATTTAATTAGAAGATTAAATTATCTTTTGAAACTAATCTACTGATTTTCAAAAGTTATAAACACTTTCTAGATTAACTATCAAAGTAACTAGAAAATAGTTTTGTATTCCAAAGTAATTAGTAGAGGAATATATAGTATACTTTAAACTTAATCTAAGAATGCACAACAGATATAAACAAGAGGTTCAGTCTCAAGCTGAGACTTAGTCCTCTCAAATTTATATATAAATTTGATCCACACCATGGATCAGGTTTAATAATAGTTTATAAACAATCCAGGTACTCAGACCTCTACCACACTTATTTGTGGGAAAACAACT
Organism: Viscum album; assembly: GCA_963277665.1. Classification (NCBI taxonomy): domain Eukaryota; kingdom Viridiplantae; phylum Streptophyta; class Magnoliopsida; order Santalales; family Viscaceae; genus Viscum; species Viscum album. The sequence goes on from OY728154.1 coordinate 116,160,544, forward strand.
CAACAACACACAAGCTGTCCTGGTCTCACTTGACCTCTTCCACTATCCACAGTGGGAAACACAAGAGATAATACAATTTTGAGTGAGGATTTAGAAATCATCCAGTTCAGCACATGAGATAGTGTGTGTGTGTAAAATATACAGAGTACACACACTGCTCGAAAAGTAAATAACGAATCACTTAGAGAGAGTAGATTAGAGTTTAGAATGCTCTAGTGATTAGCAGTGCAGCTTTGGATTCCTTGGATTCAGCAGAAATGTGTCTGAGTCCTTCTCTTGTTTTTATGTTAAAAAACAGAGTGTCGTGGTTCAACTTGATGTTCTCCATGAGTAAAAATGTTCTGTACTTCATGTGTTCTTCAGTAGTGTCAGATTTCATGTATGAGATAATGATCTCTTTGAATATCTTGCAATCTGTTCTTCCTGGTCGTGCTCAAGATTGGTGTTCTGTTCAGTACAGTGCACTCATGTTTCTTGCTCGCGTGCGTATGTTCTTCTTCTTCTCTACTACAGCTCAATATTCCTTATAATCGATGAGCTCTGTAAATAGAATGATTTTCTTTTCATAGGTATGAGGTACAGTTTCCTAACAGACCAACAACTATCATTAAATATCATTAATTTCATTAAACACATCAAATATGACTGTTAGCAATATTTAAATAATTTTGACAAAAATGTTAAGAAACGGTGTCACAGTAGTTATGAAAATGGTGTCTCCTTCACGGTATATCTTTCACGGTATGTCCTTCACGATGTCTGTGTCATGGTGTCTGACTCACTGTTCCTTGAAGACTGTGTCTTGCTAATTGTGGTCGGCACTTAGACAAACTGAGGGTCCAGCTTATGGTTTCTATTATTAGTGACTTGCTTAATGGTGTCAGGATTACTATGTCCGGCTTACAATGTCACGGTGTCTCGTGGTCACATTGTCTCATTGGTCTCAGTTTCTAAGACTTAGGCATCACGGTGTCTGCTTCAGTGTTTCTGTTCACGATGTCTGTTTCTTGATCACAGTGTTTAACTTACTGTTTTAAGCTTCACTGTGTCTTGTACTTAGAAAAATAACTGTATTTAGACTTAAATAGTAATATGCATAAAATTTATTAAGCCTAACCATTATAAAGTATAAGATAACTTGAAACATAAATACACATGAGTAATAATATATGTGAGATTTGTGATTAGTAATAAGATTTGTGAATAGTAATGATATTTGTAAATACTAAGGAGATTTGAAAACAGTAAAGTGCTTTGTGATCATTAAAACATGATTAATACATGGGGAGTCCAAGAATCTCCCCCTTTTTGATGATCAAAAATCATGTACAGGTAAAGTATAAGTGAGATGCAACTATAGAGAATATAACATATAGAAAAACATACTATAGAATAACACATATCTTTTTCTCCCCCTTTTGGGATTATCAAAAAGTAAACAGAATAGGGTGAAAATAGTGCATATTTCATTAAAAGTGTTCAGAATACAACATACAGTAGAAATACAAAAATCAAAGACACCCCCATCAAAAAAAATATTAGGCACTGGTCTTGTTCATGGATTGGTCGTCTCTTTGCCTTTATCAGCAGTAGAGGATGATGGCATAGAAGTGGTAGACAAGGAAGGAAAAGGGAGACCTTCAAATATAGAGGGAGACAAGGAAGGAGTAGTAGAAAATCGAGTCTATGGCTGATCAAGAATGAATAGCCTAATCTGATAAAGAGCTTGGCTAACTGACATGGCAGTAGAGGCTAAGGCAGGCAGTCTAGGTCTGAGTGGAGCAGCTGTAGGAGCAACAATAGGTGTGCTATAGACATGAAGCTAGGGCTTCAGAAGATTGATGAAATCTATAATAATTTCTCCTCCATACTGCATTGCCTTTTCAAAATCATCTTTATTCTCCATGAATTTTTCCAACAGTCTGGTGAACTCAGTAAACTTTTAAACATGAGTTTTGAAAGCCTAAGTCACAAAAGGTATCCTCAAATTTTACACAAGATACTTATAGTGATTTTTCATATCAGATTTGGAGAAAAACTGGTTGAGATATAAATCTATCTTCTGGGTGATCTCCTGTTGAGCATCATTGGAAATTTTATAATGAATTTGAACCAGGTCAAGCACTTTATCACTATTCTTTGCAACTTCAGATAAAGGATCCTAATAAAAACCATTGAAGGCATTCTGAATTTCTTCCTTCATTAAATATCTGAGGAGATAATCATCCTAAGAAGTAGTAGAGGATTGACCGGAGGGAGTATAAGCCTTTACAGCTATAGTTAGAGCTTTGAGTTGTTTCAATACCTTTTGAAGATAGCCAGTGTATTCATCTTTCAGCTTATTCAGGTTATCCACAAGTTCTCTCATGCATTGCAACATCTTTGTGTGCCTTTGGCCAATATTTCAATCAAAAGATAATAGATAGGGATGCATTTGGGACACAATATCTCGCGAAATGTTGGAAACATTAGTTTCAGGAGAAGCAGTAACAGGTGAAGGAGCAGGAGCAGGATCTAATCTAGAATGCAATTCTAGCTGGAGGTTTTCAACCATGCCTTTCAGAGTTGAAACATCAGCACTAAGCAACTTATTTTCAACACTTACTTCTTTAATTTCATGGATCATCTTTGGTTGAATATGCAAAATAATATTTTCCAAAATAATCGAGGCATATTCCTGACATAGTTGAGTCACAGGAAAATGTTGAGAGGACATTATTTTCTCAACTCCACCTAAGATAGTCTCTCCAAAAACATGCAAATATTCTTTACCGACAAAATGTTGCGAATCAGGTAATGGTTCAGCTGAAGGTGGAGGTACAGGTGCTGGTTCTGGTTCTGGTTGAGGTTCAGGTTGCAGATGAGAGACTGACTTCAATTGAAACAAAGAAGAAAAGTTAATCCCAGATGCGGTCACTTGCTTTGATTCACTCACATCATAGAATCTGGGGAATTTATATCGATTATACACAGAGTTTGAATCAGTTTGTGAAGATGAATCACCAGGCTCAGCTTAATAAATCTCAAGATTTTGAGGTTCCTCCCCCTCAAAATGTGCTTCCATTTCAGATTCTTATGGCTCAGAAACTAGGTTAGGATTCACAGGATCATCTATAATCTTCTCATCCATTTCCTGAATTGCCAACTGAAAGGAAATTTCCATCCACTCTTCAGTAGAGGGTATATACTTAAGAATAGACTGTTCCACAGGAAGGTCTTCCCAAGTAGCATCTTGGATAACATGGAGTTATTTTTTAGTTTCTTCTTGCACGAGAGGGTCTTTTTCTACTATAGGCTCTGTCATGGATTGTAGCTCTAATTTTGTTACTAAATATTCTCTTATAGCCTTAGGTTGGGATTCTTGGTTAACATCATCTCTTGGGGCAGGAGGTGCTTCTTATTCAAACACAAAAGAAGGAACAATAGTCCTTTCCTTTTCAACAACAAATTTTTCCCTTGATACTTTAGCATGAATAACAATAGGGACCGCAGTCCTTTCTTTCTCAATAGGATTTGCTGCTTTATGAGGTACTTCAGCTACCTATTCCTCTTCTTCTTCATCTTCTTAGGACTCATGCACTTCATCTGGTTCCAAACCAGGATCAGTAATACCCTTTGGCCTTGTTGGATAATCCACATGATTATACTTCTCATACAGCTTATCATTATCCTCAACCCACTTCTTCTTCCAAGGGTTCCAATTCATTTTCATCCTTCTGATGGTAGGTTTGGATAAGCAGTACTCAAAATACATAAGAACATCTTTATTTGGTCCAACTAATCCTTTGGTATCTAGCATAGTTGAAATCATTCTTGAGTAAAACATGGAAGTAGACTTGGATGTGACCTTAATCAATTCATGCATATGGTGAATGATATATTTGCATAGATTTATCTTATGGAAATTCTTCATCAGATGAATAATAATGACATCCAGATACTTTAAGACAACAAATTCTCCTATCCTTGGACTGATTAAATTTTGAACAAACTTGAACAACATCCTAGTCTCACCATCCAGTTCTACTGCTATGGCCCTTCTCTTAGTTCCATTTCCAGTTAAGATTTCTAGTGCATTCTCTAGGTCAAAGATGTCAGATGTAGGAGGAGGGTCTCTCTGGTAATCATCAAAAATCCCTTCATGAGGAATCCATAGACATGCAGCCCATATCCTTGAAGAGAATGATCATTTCTGACCATTGATCCAGCTTGTTACCATATAGCTTTCTCCGGCGTCAAAAAAAACTTTACATACTGATAGAACTGAGATACCAACCTTGGGTAAATAGGTCTATATTTTCTAGAGAACCATTTGATCCATCCTTGTTCTCTTAATAATTTCAGGACAAAAGACTTGCCACATAAAATCCTCTCAAGGAAAACTTCCTTCTCAGATACAATAGTACGCTTACTAGGTTTGGATTTAGGGGTCCTTCAGGTGAAAGCTTCGGTGTTATCTTCTTCTTCTTTGAGCTTTTCTTCTCAGGGGTAGATGAAGATAGAAGCTTCATCCTTGGAATCCACTGAAGGTTCGGGCGAGAGAGAAGGAGAGAAGGTTTGCAAGGTTGAGAGGGTTCGAGAGAAGGTACGAGTGAAGAACCGTGTGAAACCCTTAGGTTTTATCATTTGGGAATGGAAAACGTCATAAAAATAAAAATAAGGGAATGGAAATAGTGGTGAAATAAAAATTACTGTGATACAGGTTAAGATAAATGCATAAATAATTTTCACGGTGAGACCGTCAGTAGTTGTTATGGTACGATGGAAAAAGATCATCACGGTGAGACAGTTAATTGTCATCACCGTGAGACAGTGAATGGTTTGATCAGTCAAGGTGAGATAGTGAGTGAACTATTCCGTCATGGTGAGACAGTGATAGACCATGAGCACTATGTGTTAACTATGTGACCTTAAGCATGATACAGTAACCGAGAAACAGTGAGCATGAAACAATAAATTAATTTAGAAAAATATTAAACAGTAAGGCCAATAAGATATCTATTTAAGATTGATCATGCCAAGATTATGTATGATGTAATCTAATCTCTCAGAATTTAATGGTTTAGTGAATATATAAGCAATTTGATATTCAGTACCAATGAATTCCTAAGTGATATTTCCTTTTTGATAATGATCCCTCAAAAAGTTATGCCTTACATCAATATGTTTTGTCCTAGAATGTGAAAAAGGATTTTTTGAAATGTTAATAGCACTTTGTTGTCACAATTTATTGGTACATATCTGAATTGATATCCATAGTCCAGTAAACTATGTTTCATCCATAACATTTGTGCAGAAAAACTTCCAGCAGCTATGTATTCAACTTCTGCAGTAGATAATGCAACATAATTTTGATTCTTACTACACCATGATACTAATGACTCACCTAAAAGGTGACATGTTCTATAGGTTCTTTTTTTATCCAACTTACATCCAGAAAAATTAGCATCAGAATAACTAATTAGTTCAAATGATTTTCATTTTGGATAGAATAGTCCTAGATTGGTTGTATGTTTGAGGTATTTGAAAATTCTTTTTATAGCATTCAAATGTGATTCTTTAGGGTTTTCTTGAAATCGAGCACACATACACACACTAAACATAATGTCAGGAGGACTAGCAAGTAAGTATAGCAGACTTCTAATCATTCCTCTATAAGTGGTTTGATCAACAGATTTACCATCTTCATCATGATCCAACTTACAGGTGGTACTCATGGGAGTGTCACTACTTTTAGTGCTATCCAATACAAAATGTTTTAAAAGATCTATAGTGTACTTAATTTGAGTCAAAACAATTCCATCATTATTTTGAAAGATTTGAAATCCATGAAATAATTTTAGTTCAATCATTAAACTCATTTCAAATTCATTTTGCATCATTTAAGAAAAATCAGTACATAATGAATTTTTTGAAGATCAAAAATAATATCATCTACATAGATTTGAACAACTAAAACATTATTATAAATTATTTTTATAAAAATAGTAGGATCAGCTATTCCTTTTTTAAAACCTTTAGAAATAAGAAAAGTACTTAATCAGTCATACCAAGATCTTGGAGCTTGCTTTAAACCATATAAAGCTTTTGATAATTTGAATATATGATTTGGAAAATGAGGGTTTGTAAATCCATGGGGTTTTTCAACAAAAACAACCTCAGCTATATACCCATTTAAGAATGCACTCTTGACATCCATTTGATATAGTTTGAAATTTAGATTTGCAGTATAAGAAAATAGAATTTTAAAGGCATTAAGTCTTGCTACTGGAGAAAAAGTCTCCTCATAGTCAATTTCTTCTTCATGACTATAGCCTTGTGCAACTAATATATCCTTGTTTCTGACTATATTTCCAGCTTCATCTACTTTATTTCTAAACACCCATTTAGTTCCTATGGTGATAGTGTCCTTAGGTCTTTCCACTAATTCCCAGACTTTGGTTCCTTCAAATTTATTAAGTTCTTCTTGCATATCCATTACCCAAAATTCATCATTGATAGCATCATCAAAGTTTCTAGGTTTAATCTGTGACAAGAGGGATTGATGTTCAACCTGATTTATAAGATAATCTCTAGTCTGTGTCCCTCTTTCAAGATTACCAACAATAGAATCTAAAGGATGATTCTTTAGAATTCTATTTGATCTATTAAAGGTAGGACTAGAAATTTCTGGTTCTTCTCTAGGTTCGGGTTGATTAGGAAAAGATTCTGAAATATTTCCAGAACTTGTCATCTTTACAACAGGTTCATTGATCTTATCATTAAGGTTCAGAATAGAAAAATCTTCTTTAAGATTTTCAAGAGAAGGCTTAGGTTCATGTGGATCAATGTCATCAAATTTGATGTGAATAGATTCTTACACACACTTGGTTCTTTTATTAAAAACTCTATAGGCTTTGATAGTTATAGAATATCCTAAAATGATTCCTTCATCACTTTTGGATGCAAATTTTTAAAGATTATCCTTGGTATTTAGAATAAATACATTGCAACCAAAGACTCTAAAGTAACTAACTTTAGGATTCCTATTGTTCCACAACTTATAAGGGGTCTTCTTGAGAACTGGTATTATCAAGACTCTATTAATGATATAACAAGTTTTATTTACAGCTTTAGCCCAAAAATAAATAGGCAGGTCATTCTCATTGAGCATAGTCCTTGAAATTTCTTATAGGGTTCTATTTCTTCTTTCTAATAAACCATTTTACTGAGGTGTCCTAGGGGAAGAAAAGTTATGACTATAGCCATTATGTGAGCAATAAGATTAAAAATCATGATTTTCAAACTCATGGCCAAGATCACTTCTGAAGGACTTAATCTTAAGTCCACTAAGGTTCTCTATAGACTTGGAGTATTTAATATATTAAGAACAAGCTTCACTTTTGTGTGCTAAGATGCATACCCAAGTATATATAGAAAAGTCATCTACTAAGACATAGACATAGTGCTTCCCATTTAAACTAGAAACTCTAGAAGGTCCAAACAAGTCCATGTGAACCAACTCGAGAGGTTGAGAAGTTGACACTTCTTTCTTTGATTTAAAAGAAACTTTATTTTGCTTTCCCTTTTGACAGGGATTACAAACTTTGTTATTTGGAAACTCCAGTTCGGGTAAGTCATTAACTAAGTTTTTTCTAGTCAGTTTTCTAAGTGAATGTAAATTGCAGGGTCCTAATCTTCTATTTCAAAGCTAATATTCTTTATGAAAAGAATTTAAACAGGTAATATTTTGTTTAGCTAAATAATTTAAATCGACTGCAGATACATTTTCATTTATCAAAGCAGAAAATATTTAAAAAAATTATAATTAAAAACATTACAAGAGTCATTTTCAAACATAACATTAAATCCATCATTACATAACTTAGAAATACTTAACAAGTTGTATTTCAATCCATCAACAAATAAGACTTTAGAAATTAAAATAGAGATAGTGTTACCAATTTTGCCTAGGCTGATGATCTTTCCTTTAGAATTATCACCAAAGGTGACATAGCCTCCATTAACCTTTATTAAGCTTTTAAAGCATGAGTAATCTCCAGACATGTACCTTGAATATCCACCGTCCAAGTACCATGTTTTCCCATAGGAACTCTTTAAGCAGGTCTCCTACAAAACAGGTTTAGATAGAGAATGATTTTGAAACCCAGATTTTCTTGGGTCCAGACAGGTTAGCAATCAAAGCATTAGGTATCCAAATTTGTCTTATGGGTATCATAAAATTAATGGATTCAATATATTTTGAAAAATAAACTCTATTTGATCTATAACTTTGTGAGTAACTAGTTGAGGAATATGAATTTCCAGAACTTGAACTAGCAGAATGTTTTCCAGATATAAGAATAAATCTATTTTTGGTAAACTATCATTGTCTAAGTTGGTATCCCAAACTAGTAGTATACTTTGGTGCCATATGTATACCTAGAATTTTATTTAGAGTGATCTTTCCATTTGTGAAATTTTTTATGTCCTTTCTCAGTTTCTCATTAGACATTTTCAGTTCATTATTTTCTTTTAATAGTTGAGCATTCTTTTCCTTTTCAATCTCAAGGGAAGATTTAACAGTGCTAGATAAAGCATGTTGTTTTCTTTAAAGTTTTGTACTTTTCCTTAAGTTCATTACATGTTTCTTCTATCATATTACAATATTCAAACAGTTCCTCACTAGTTATCTTTTTATATTCAAGATCAGATTCAGTTCCAGAATAATAATCATTCAGCATAGGGGAAACAGGTACCTCAGAAGTATTGGACATGAAACACATGTTGGCACGATTCTTTTTAGAATCAGAAACTTCAGATTCACTTGTGTTTTCATCTGAAGCACTATAATTTTCATTCATTGCTTTCTTATACGTACTGTCCTTGTAGTCATGTTTGTTCTTGAACTTTAGTTTTAGACAATCAGCTTTTATGTGACCTTTTCTTTTACATTCATAGCAAACAACTTCATCACACTTATCAGATTTCTTGTAATCCTTCTTCCAATGACCTTTATTGTCATATTTACCTTTGTAGTTTGATTTTCTAAATAATGTCTTCTTACTATATAATTTTTTAAATCTCATGGCTATTTGAGCCATCTCAACATCACTATCAGAAGCAGTCTCATCACTACTCAAGCTTTCAGTAGGTATATGAATTTTCTCCTTGTCCTTCCTCTTTGAAGCAGTAGAGTTAAATGCCACTGACTTCCTTTTAGGTTCATCATATTCTTCCTTATTCACCATGAGTTCTTCCTCATACATCATAAGCTTACCAATAAATTCTTTAACACACAGAGCACTAATTTCACATGACTCTCTTATTGAAAAAGAAGTGACTCTCCATCGGTCTGGTAGACATCTCAATATTCTCATGATTTTTTCCTTTCCTGGAATAGCCTTTCCAAGTGAGCTCATAGTTTTGACTATCTCATTGAACCTGAGATACATATAAAAAATAGGTTCATCAGTCTTCATCTTAAAATTATCATATTTAATAGTATAAGTGTTCAATCTCGTTTATTTAACATTGTTTGTTTCTTCATGAGAAACACCCAAAGTATCCGATATTTCGAAAGCAGTTTTGCAAACAGATATTCTGTTAAACTCTTCATCTCCTAAAGCACAATACAGGGAATTCATTTCCTTACAGTTATTATTATAAGCTACTTTAGTAGGTTCATCCCAAGTAGTTTTTTCAGTTTCTGGAATATTATATTGAGTTTCTATAGCAGTCTCCCATACTCTCTAAGTGAATTTTCATTTCCAATTTCCACTGAGCATAGTTTTTACCATTAAAGAAAGGTGGCATGTTGGTAGCAGCACCTTCTAGTCTATTTTCCATAGCTAGATTTTAGAAAATATATTTAAATAGGTAAAATTTAGAACTAACATAAATTTACGATCTTTATGGATGAAACTAAAATCACAGTTGAAAAAAAACAGAAGGTTTTGAAATCCTTTAACAAAACAACCTCTGATACCAAATGTTTATAGAGTGGACACTCAAGAGGGGGGGTGAATTGAGTTCCAATAAAAATTTCTGTTAAAAATATTTCTATTAAATTCCCCAATTTATAAAACATGTTAAACTGTAGTGAATTTGTAAAATTGTTAAAGTTCAATTAGTTTCTCAAAGATTGATTAGTTCTCTGTTAATTTAATTAGAAGATTAAATTAGCTTTTGAAACTATTCTATTGATTTAGAAAAGTTACAAACACTTGATAGATTAACTGTCAATGTAAATTGAAAATAGTTTTGTATTTAAAAGAAATTAGTAGCGGAATATATAGTATACTTTAAACTTAATCTAAGAATACATATCAGATATAACCAAGAGGGTTAGTCTCAAGCTGAGACTTAGTCCTCTCAAATTTATATATAAATTTGATCCACACCCTGGATCAGGGTTAACAACAGTTTACAAACTGTCTAGGTACTCTGACCTCTACCACAATTATTCGTGGGAAAACAAATCAACAACACACAGGCTATCCGGGTCTCACTTGACCTCTACCACTATCCACAGTGTGAAACATAATAGATAAAACATATGTGAGTGAGGATTTGGAAATCCTCCAGTTCATCACAGGAGATAGTGTGTGTGTAAAATATGTAGAGTAAACACACTACTCGAAAAGTAAATAATGAATCACTTAGAGAGAGTAGATAATAGTTTAGAGTGCTCTGGTGATTAGCATTTCATCTCTGGACTCCTTGGATTCAACGTAAATGTGTCTGAGTCATTCTCTGGTTTTTCTGTTAAAAAATAGAGTGTCGTGGTTCATCTTGGTGTTCTTCATGAGTGAATATGTTCTGTACTTCATGTTTTCTTCAGTAGTGTCATATTTCATGTATGAGACAATGCTCTCTTTGAAGATCATGCAATCTATTCTTCATGTTCGTGCTCAAGATTGGTCTTCTGTTCAGTACAGTGCACTCGTGTTTCCTGGTCGCGTGCGTATGTTCTTCTTCTTCTCTACTACAGCTCAATCTTCCTTATATTCCACGAGCTCCGATAATATAATGATTTCCTTTTCATAGGTACGAGGTATCATTTCTTAACAAGACAACAACTATCATTAAGTTTCATTAATTACATTAAAAACATAAAATATTACTGGTAGTAATATTTAAATAATATTGAAAAAAAGGTTAAGAAACGATGTCACAGTAGTTATGAAAACGGTGTATCATTCATGGTATGTCCTTCACAGTATGTCCTTCATAGTGTCTGAATCATGGTGCCTTGAAGACTATGTCTTGCTAACTGTGTTTGGCACTTAGACAAACTGAGGGTCCAACTTACAGTTTTTGGTCTTAGTGACTTGCTTCATTGTGTCAGGATTACTGTGTCTAGTTTACAACATCACGGTGTCTCGTAGTCATGGTGTCTAATTTGTCACAGTGTCTGAGACTTCGGATTCACGGTGTCTGCTTCAGTGTTTCTATTCACGGTGTCTATTTCTTACTCACAATGTCTGACTAACTATGTCAAGCTTCACAGTGTCTTGTACTTAGACAAATAACTGAATTTAGACTTAAACAGTAATATGCATAAAATGGATTGAGCTTAACCACTATAAAGTTTAAGATAACTTGAAACATAAATACACATGAGTAATAAGATATGTGATATTTGTGATCAGTAATAAGATTTGTGAATAGTAATGAGATTTGTAAATATCAAGGAGATTTTTAAACAGTAAGGAGATTTATGACCATTAAAACATGATTAATACATAAAGAGTCCAACGTACATGGCTAAAAATCTTGTATCGGTTTTCTTGAGGTGGTTCCCTTGATATAGTGCCATCTTTTTTTCTAATGTAGGGAACTCCAATATTTTGTTTTCTATTGGATCTAAGTAAATTGTTTTACTTGAACCCACAGTGAAAGGATGACATACCTCTACATTTTCAGTTATGAAATGATCTTCTTATTGAATGAGATCTATTGAAATAATAACATGAGGTTCTTCTTAAGGAATATACCCTATAGGGATATTCTCTATAAGAATCTTGGTATTGAGTCCCATTAACACTTTTATTTACGATTCATATTAGATATGAGATTTCATTTTTTTAGGTGATCAACTTCTTCAAGAATGGGGAGATATGTATCCACACATTTTTCATTTTATTTATTTAAATCTTAATATTGGGGTGACGGGTGAGAATTTGGAGGAGATCCTAAATTTTTATCTTTCCTTTGGTTCTTATTGTTCACACCTTCTTCATTTATTTATTTTTAGAAAAACATCTTGAAAAAAATACCCTCATATTATTTCCCTACACTATCTATATACCTTTTAAAATATATAAATCCATGTTTATGACATTTATTGATACATAGTGTGGAGTTTACTTTACATTTCCAATAATTCGATAAATGGATTAATCACCATTTTATTGTATGTTGAGATAAGAATCACAATTTTTTAGATCTTATACTTTCTTCATAGTATACATTGTGTTTAAACCTATGCGGGGCTTCATATTTTTACTCTAGAGTTCCCTCAGAATTGTTTTTATAAGTGTAACTTAGAGAGAGTCTCCAAAACTTCTTGGTGTGTATGTTCCCAAGAAGAATGATGGGTAAATAGATAAAATAAACCCTAGAGTATCATATTGTGGAGAATTTCCAAATCATTAAAAGACTAAATTCCATGGGAGGACTAGTAATAAAAATAGCTTTTACATTGGAGGTTTCAAATTAATTTTTAAATTAATAATGTTAAAAACATTTCCACAACAGTTATTTATGTAACTAATGTGGAAAAAATTGTAGCCTTTATTTCAAATTGGTTATATTTTGACCTATGAAAAAAATGTGTTTTTTAAAAAAACCAGTGTTAAAAATTACATTTTTAACATTAGTCTGTTAAAAATTGTGTTAACAACTCATTTTAACAATTTTTAAAGTATAAAAGATAGGAAAGTTAAACTTTTGGTTCATGAAAATGTTTTAATCAATTTTCTTAAACATTCCCTTAAATTTTTTAATTATTATATAAAATTTATGTTGATTCATTTTAATTTTTCAATTCCATTTATAAATGATCACACTCCCTGCATATTTATTTCATATCAAATATTTTGATATTTTTCATTTTTTAACTGATTCAAAACTTTCAATCTTCATCATCGTTCCACTTATTCTTCTTTCAATGATCTTATCAATGTATATATAATTATTGTTTTATAATTTTATTTTTTTATGATTAGTATTATCAATTGATAAAAAAATTAATTATTTCCTTTTTATAATTAATAATAATTCTTTGAATCTTTTTATAATTATAATGCTTCTATCGTATATTAAAATTCCATCCAAGCCCTATCTTTGGATACAACATTAGTTATTTCATTTGAAGAAATTTTTTTCAATAAATATTTCACCATGATTGAAAATTAAGGAAAATTATTAATTTTTTTATATTTAATTTGGTTAATATGATTTTTTACCTTCTGTCGATCTTATATTTTCATCAAAGTGAGTAATCATCATTAATTTTTTTTAAAACACATAGTTTCTTATGCATGTTATATAGTAAATGATTTAAAAGAGTCATATTCAAAATGGGGTTTTTATAACCAATGTTGAATCTAACATTTTATTTAGGTTATAAAATAACCAAATTAAATGGTATTTAAAATAATAATTTTAATATTGGATATTTTAACTGACATTAAAAAAATATTTTTTATGTCACCTAAAATAACTTCACCTAATGAACTGATGACCTTGTGGAAGATGGTGGTGGTGACAAGGCCTCCATCCCAAAGGGTTGGATTTTCTCTTTTACTATTACTACTACAACCATCACTTCTGAATTATTAATCTTGTGAATATTTTTTAAGAATATTATGGGTAAAATACATGATCTAAATGTGACATTCTTTCCAGTAGAGGTAATTCTTCCACTAGAGGATTATATTTTCTCAAATAAGAAGCTTTCTCAGAATTCTAAAATAATTATTATGAGAGTCTTTTAGTACTTCACGCTTGTCATATCTAACATTTCTATGTCCCGATCATGGAAAATTCCTACTGCGTGTAACATATATTGTGGGAATAACTCATTATAGAATGTATTCCTATAGAAATGAAATTTCATGATGTCGCATTTGGTGGATTTTTTTAGTTGTTGAGTGAGGTCAAATACAATGCTCTATGTTCACCCCATCCCCTTATATGTACATTATATGGAGCATCATTAATCAAATGATGTAAATTTACCCAAGAATCAAGGCATGTTTGTTAAATATTTTCACACCCCTTTCCCAATTTTGGGCACCATATAGTTGAATGGGTATAAAAGTCAATCTATCGACAAAATTATTATATTTTCGTAATTTCATTCAAATATTCTTTGTATGGAAAGACTTTCACTTACAAATGAAAAATATTTTCCATATATTTTTAATAATATGATTTATGAAACCCTATGTTAATTTTATTATAATGCTATATTGAGGGGTGTCCAAGGGAAAAAACATAACTGGTATATTATCTTTGGTCAATTGTTTACTCATAATAAATGTGTTCTCTTTGTATTCCTTGATATATTTATTTACTTTCTATGACCAAAGAGGTCATATCTCGACTAAAATATTGTAGGAAGTATGGTTGATAATATTCTTCTCTATTATTATGTAATCTAGGTGTCTAAATGGTGGTTCAAATAATAAGTATCACCTCACTCTATCTTCATGATATTAAACAATGTCACCTTTCAAACAAAAGGCATCAAGTGTGGTTTTCCTCATTTTCTAACGTACCTCATAATAGAAGGTTTTTCTCATAGTTGATTTTAAAAGTGTAGGAACTTCTTTCTGAAATAAAATATCACTGCTGGGAGGTCCTTCAGAGTGAACATCGTCATGGGTAGGACAACCATATTAGCTCAACAATAATCCATATTGGAGGAGTATTGCTATATATATCCTAAGGAGGACCTTCAAGGTGGAAAATGGAATGGGGAAGAAATTCATTCTGTTTTATCTTTTGATCATGTGGACAGATTATATAGTTCTAATCATGATAATATTCATCATAATAAATCTTATAATGATCACAAATGATCCCTTCATGGAAAATTTTATAGGAATGAACTCCAGAGATTCTGGTTGAAAAATTTATTGTAGGGCCTTCACAACTGCAACCACTATATTCATGATCTGAAAATGAGTCTGTATGATCTTGGGATTCTATTTATAAATGTTTTAGGGGTTCAAGAACACTATAATTAAGCTAATAAAGAAAGTATTTTAGATTATGGACATCATATTTCCCTTTTTATGATTTCTTTTAATATTTTCTCTATCGGGTGGTTGGGTTCGCATGTTGTGACCAATGAATTTCATGTATGGGATTGTTCTTGGTCGAATCTCAGGATATTATCATAATATGCTAAAAATATTTTATTTTCAAAGGAATGTGTTCCATCACAAATTTTTTCCTTGAAATGTTCTGATAATATCTAGTTGGAGTGGGCAGGTGTGCCCAATCCTATTTTCCATTTATCCAGAGAGAATTGTTATGAACCTTCTGGATGGGTGCAGGAATGCGTGTCTACACTTGAGTAACCCGTATAGCATATTTATGAGCTACTCTAGTGTTGAGGAGGGGATTTGTGGATTCCCCATGACTGCTACGGTTTCCAAGATATATTGACATATTTGTAGGATGTGGTGAGGGATAATGTCTACCCCTTTATTTCTACTAGGATTTATCGATGGGCTTGTACATCTAGATTGGGAATTTGTTCCAATTCCTTAGTTAGATAAGGAATTTTTTTCATGATCCTCTCCTCCAACTCCCATCATAATATACTTGTGATTTTCTTGTGTGAGCATGGGAATGTGTGTATTCCCCCAGTTTTTTATCAGGATATATTGAAAAATATCGATGGGTGCTGCTAGAATGTGATGGTAGGATTATTGGGTGTGAGTAAGAATTGCTTCAATCTCATAAGTTTTCACTATAGTATTTTGGTAGACAATTTTGGTGGAAGTGGGTATGTGGGACGCCTCTAGGCTGTTGGCTGTTTTCTCCCTTGTTGAGTTATCCTAAGCACTCAGGTCTGATGGTTTTAAACCTAGACTAATGGGGTGTCTTCCATAGTATACAACTAAGGTATTGATTATGTGCATCATCAATGGTGTTAATTGTTGGAAAAAGGCTTATGAGGTGATTCTTGTGTTGTGGTGATGTCATTTTCAACCTTATGTTCCACCTTTCTAAGACAATGATCATACATAATATTCGGTTCCATGGAGAGGGTCCCAAAAGTATTGAAAATAGAAATGGGATTTATTTTATTCTTCACCATCACACATTATTGGGTAAATGGTTGGTTGGGGTTCAAGTCCTAGAGGGATTCAAGTGTAGCCTCCAATGTCAGTATAGTACAATTCATGTGTTACTCCCTGATTATTGTGTTTTCCACCTAGTGTTGAAGGTTTTGGGTTGGAACCCTGTCCTGTGGTTCAATGAGTACATGTTCTATGCGAATTTATATGCGTATGTTCATTGTGAGTAGTTAGATTCCATTTTATTTAAGATAATTATAGTGTATGTGTTAAGAGTGGTAACAAATATAAATAAGGAAACTATAAATGTAGAATAAAAATTAAACAAATTCATGTGTAACTGATTTCTTTAAAGGGTTCACTTTTGGATCATTTTAGTTTCATAGAATGTGCAAGACAAAATTTCCTAATGTGCGGGTGGCTCAATTATTTTATTAAATAAAATATTCATATCAGGTTCACCATTTTCGTTTCCTATATATATATATATATATATATATCTTTTCTGTGTGTGTGAATATATGTTTGCACCAATTCTTGATTGTGTAGGTTGAGTTTAGTTGCACAATCATTCATGTCAGATTCATAATTTATTTGTTTGGAATCACCCAATGGTTCCTATATCTATGATGGGATACAGATCTATTTTATAATGTTATCTGGAAATGGATACTTTTTTCTAATTCTATTTATGAACTTAAATTGGTCTACATGATGGGTGGTCGGGAACATCGTACCCTATTGGGGAGAAATATTACCTTCTTTGGGACTCTATTATAGTTTTAAGATGTATTCATGAATCCTTCCCCAAATCCCAATTTGGGACTGGTCACCCCTCCTATATTAAAATTTTATTTTTTACATGTATTGATGTGAACCATCTGTATATATCAAAGTTTATCCATCCTTTTTATATTATTTTTTATGATTATTTTTATCCATGTAGCAAGGTTCTTTATAATTTATCATCATCCATGTAGAAGATTCTTTTTTCTAATTGGGATCATATCCCTGATGGGACTTAGTATGTATCCTTAAGAAATGAATTAGAACATACATAGTCAAGTTCTACTTAATGGGACATGTCATACATTTTAAGGTCATGTGATGAGTCCCTAACGAAGTAGTTTAAAATAATGAAAAAAAGTAAATCTTGGTGACTGGTTCCTTGAAATGTTTTCCATGGGACTTATGAGTGAGAATCCCAGTCTAATTAATCTTTTTGGGAATGTGGACCAATTAGATTGGGTTAATGATTTTGGGTTTGAACATTGGGGAGGAATTTTACATATCCCATTAAGATGGGAAACAAAGACCATGTAGTTTGATAGGGTTGGGACATACACCAAAGGATGAGGCCAAATGAAACTTTATTGGGAATGTAGTCAGTTGAAACAATGTTTCATAGGGGATGTGGTCCATTGGAAAGAAATTTATAGGTTTAGGATTACAACTAATGAGGAGTCACAGTAAAGGCCTTTTGATTACGTTAATCACATGAACAACTAAAATCTTTCAGGCCACATGATTCATTATATATATGACAATTGAAGAGAAATATTGGATCAGTTACATTGCATGATTGGTTTCAAATGTGAATTAAACCTGAACTGAATCCCATAAAAAAATTCATCCTCATTGAATGATGGATGAGGAAAAAGGTGACATAAAGGAGGAGGGATATGAAATTTTATAAAAAAGGATTTGTAATTAATGTAGAAGGTATTCTCATATAAACTTATTCCACACCCGATGACAAAAGAAATAGGGGATATGTTGGGGTATCTAGGAATAAATACTAGTGGATTAATCCATGAAGTATGTCTAACATTGTCTTCCAATGTGTTTATAAACACCATATAGTGATTTTTCATCCACTAATTAGAGAACATAAGGTACGGATTTCATCCAATTCATTTCACATTTCAATTATCATCTGTTAGGTAAGAGTTTTCACCTAAAATTTAGATATTCAAACCACTACCTTTAAGATTGATTTCGTCATTAACAAGGTAATTAATGTTTGCAAATGTCCCAAGGACCCCATCTATTAGGGAGTTAAGTTTTGGATTCCACTTATGATGGAAATTCATGATCAAAAGTGGGAATGTTAGTGTGCCCTATAGTAAAAAAATGAAAATATAATTTCCATGTAGAGGGACCTAATAATATAATTATTAAATGGGTGACTTGGGTAATTTATAATGAAATTTTTATGATGTAACTCCCATGGGTGATGGATTGCTAAGGTGGGATTCCCTAGGGTAATGGGTTGCTTAGGTGGGTATCCCCGATCGATTGATTGTCAAGGTAAGATTCCATAAGAGATGGGTCGCAAAGGTGGGACCCTTGGGAAATGGTTCACTTAGGTTGGTAGACTCCGGTGATTGGTCTCTATGGAGGGATACCTTGGGCAGTTGGTTGCTCAGGTGAGGGACCCTGAGTGGTTGGTCGCCCAGGTGAGGGACTTTGAGTGGTTGGTCACTTATGTGAGGGACCCCCATGAAGTTTGTCACCAATGAGAGGGAACCCAGATATTTGGTTTCCCGAGAGAGGGACCACAATAATTTGGCCACCCATGTGATGACATTAGGATTTTTGGGAACCAAGTGACTATATGTTGTTTTTGGGATGCAGAAAGAAGTTTGTGTTGTTTGTTTTTTCGTTTGTTGTAAAGAAAATGAAATCACATTAATTTTTATAGTTTTTGTGATTATATGATATGAATTAATGTAATAATAGTAATCTAAAAATTAGATGTCATTTTGAAAAGAATGTTAATTGGTTTTGTTTATCTATTATGATGATGTTTTATCAAGGAAGTTGGTTTTCAGACTCACCTTGTGTCCCAAAAGAATATTTCAATTGGTTTGAGGAAATTTATCGGAGTCTAAATTTCTCTATACTAAATATATCTATGATTTTCTAATCATGTAGTTATCATAAATCATATGTTTCCTATTATACATGTTATGCAAGCACTTCTAAGGAAAGAGGGAGAAGATGTTGGATGGATGGAAATTCATAGAACATTCCAATGTTAGTTAGATGATGCTATGATGATCTCAAATTCAATCAAATTCATAAAAAATTCATGATTATAAGGATATATGTGTGGAAAAATAATGTATGTGAAGTTGAATCCTTTTAGACTCAATTCATTTATGTGAGGATCACTAGATATATAATTATTTGAAGGCATGAATGTTGGAAGTTGTTGAAGTCAAAGTTGCTGATGTAGGTTCATCAAATGGAATGTTCCACCTATCCTTCAGAGGAAGAATTTTTTTTATGTGGAGATTATTGATACTTATGAATAAGATAATGTAGTATTTGTTGTGATTTATCAACCAAATGATGATTTATAATGTAGTCAATCATTTTTATGAGGTTGAATTGTTAGTCAATTGGTTCAAGATAAAAATAAAAATAGTGTTGTTTGTTTCTCAAGTGAGTAAAGAATAGTAATAATATAATCGATATCGATCCATCAGAATGAGATAATTTCTGATTCATCAGATTGACATTGACATCAAATAGTCATCAGATACAGGATCATTATTCCAAGGAAAAGAAGAAAATGTTAATTGTTTGTTGTGTTTTAGAGGAATGTTTATCAAAGGGGGTTTTGAAGCTGTTGTTAAAGTGCTACCAAGAAGTACTGATATCATTATAAGATTCAATGTTTTTTTAAAAAAAATGTCTAATGAGGTTGTAATAATTTTTATGGAATAATTTTTTTAAAATTCATATTTTTTTTCGAGTTGGTACGAAGCTTCAGAATGTTTTATGTCTTACAGGTGGTACAGAGCATTTTAATGATGAATATTCAGTTCTAATATGTTTCTATATTAATGAAAAAATTGGAATGATAGTATCATGATACTAAATAATGGTTAGAATTAATGAATTTGGTTGAATATGTGAGAAGATTCAATAAGGTTCTACAAGAATCAAGAAGAGTTGATTAGAGTTGAATAAGTCAAAGAAGAAGTTTAAATTAGGTGAAATTCAAGTTTTAGGAAATTTGGTTAAGTGGGAAAATATTTTATATTGCCTCCCATTCCATTATTGATGAACATATAAAAATTATAAATTACATTTTACTTTTAAATGGTATAGGTACTATTCATGTGTAAAGAGATAAGGTGAAAGTGTTGGAGTTCAAGATAGAATAAGTTTATGGACTATGTTTTCTTGGTGATTTTTTCCAGATAAAAGAAGTTGAAGGAAGATTGTATTCAATGGTTTCCAGAATGTGATGATTCAATGGAAAACGTTATATGTGGAACTTTTGAAGAGGTTTAGAATTGTTTACAAGATATTATTTCTTCTTATTTTCTATATTGATGAATTGGTTTGGGGAATTAGACTGAGCCATGGGACTGAGTTTTCAAAACAATGTCTAGATTGGTTGTTTCTACCTGTTTATGGGTAGGAAAGTGATGTATTTTGTTTTTAAGGTATTCTTATGGAGTTTTATAAGGAATTATAGTAATATGTTTTGAACTAAACGGTAAAGGTTTAATTACTTATTACAAAAACTTGTATTACATCATATGTTCTAAATGAATCTCATGCATTTTTGTATTGATCATAGTTCCACAAAATTGTAGGAGTATATCCTACATTTTGTATCCAAAAAAAATGTATTGTTTTATAGTTTATTGTATGGTATTTGATGGTTTAAAACCCATTTCAAATATGTAGCTAAAATTATTAAGTAATTAACCTTGTAAATAATTATGTTCTTGTGTATGTGTGATTTTTTTTCTGAAAAGTGATATAAATTTAACATGAGGTGACGATTATTTCAAAATAATGTAAACATAAAATAGAAAAATATGTCACTAATTCACCCACTCCCACTCTCAGTGATACATTGATCCTGGCTTGGCATTAACAATTGGTATTAGGGCCAAGATCCCTTCTTTTAATATTTTCTGAAGTGCTTGAAGAAATGTTCTCAAGGAGAATCTGAATTTTGTAAACAATAATGGGATTTAGATGTTTTAAGGGAAGGACTATAATATCTGTAATGATAGAATGTTTTCATATATTATATCTCTTGGGTATGATTTTCTTGAATCATCTATATATGAATTTTATCATATTTATAAGAGTGTTCCTCCTACATCTTTAGATAATATGAATCTTGAGAATTATGGAAGAGCTAAGAATTATTTATTCTCTTCCCTTTATGAATGTGGGTTTCTAAGAGTGAAGGGTCTTTATACTGCAAATGGTGTTTATTAAAAGTTGAAGAACATTTATGAATGCAATATAAATGTTAATAAATCGATTTTACAAATCTATAGGATGATGTATAAATATCTTAAAATGGGCGAGTTTGAATCTATTGGTGACTTCTTTACTAGGGTGGATGATATTGTTAGTACCATCATATATCTAGAAAAAATATGGAAGACTTAACTATTGTTGAAATGATCTTGAGAATTATTCTTATTAAGTTTGATTCCAAAGATTCATCTTGGGAAGATAGATATCGTAAAACTCTAAATCTATATGACTTTCATAGTACTCTCATTACTTATGAAATATGAGAGGATAATGTTATGAAAGTGAAATAAAAAGTTGGTCATGAAATGTCCTTAAAGACTGATGAGAAACAAAACTATAATATTATTCTAGAAGAAGAAGAATTTATTGAATCTAAATATAAAAATGAACAATGTAATAATCAAGATTAATTCTCATCCCCATTTCATAGAAATCTGAAAATAAGTATAATAATATATAAAGGGAAACGTTCATTGAAATGTTTTAGTTTTGGATCTATTGGAAACTTTACTGCCAATTGTCCCCAAATAGAGATTGAAGATTATAGTGATGAATATGTTATAAGATCAATACAACCATCGAATAAACATTGGAATATTCCTAAACACATTTCAAATTGAAATGATAAAATTCTCTCCAAATCCAAAAGGAGAATATTTTTTCTAAAGATGGTAAGGATAGTGAATTTGAGGGAAATTGTTTTGTTGAATTTACTAGCGAAAATATTCTCATTATAATAGTTAATAAATAATAAATTATAATCCATAAATCTAAATAAGAAGAGATTGATCTTGATTCTTTTCTGAAGATAGAGTTTAAATAATATCTTAGAAAGATATTATGACCTGAAATATTAATCATGAATTTGAATACATAAATTCCAATAAAAAACTATCAAAAATGTATTCCTAAAGTTAAAGCTATGTTACTTGAATATATTAATTTTCTGAAGAATTACCTAAGAAGGAAAATAATCATAATAAATATCATTAAATAAAGTTAATGTAAAAGGAGGAATAATTGGAACTTGTTCAATAAAAAATTCAAAATTTAATTACGATGTTTCAAGTTATAAAAATTCTATATCTAAATTTAATGAAAGTTATGAAAATATTTATTCAAAAAATGATCAAAAGTTACTTTTAAAATTTTGAAATAAAGTTTAAATGTTTCAAAGAAGTAGGCTGAGAAAATCATTAATGAACTTAAAACCAAAAAAGTTCAAAGGTAAAATATTTCTAAAAATTATAAGTCTAAAACAGAATTTTCTACCATTTCTGATTCTAATATGGTTGGAATTAAAAAAATTAAGAAAAATATTCTGAGTGATAATAGATTCTTTTTTGGAACAACAAAGTTCTAAGGTGCAAGATAAGAATTTTGTTTAGAAACATGGTCACAATCCAAGATAGTATGATAGTTACAGAGGAACATCTTCATTTTATGGATACTATTGATATTATGGTGGATTAAAGAACACATAAACTATGTGTCGGTTCAATAAACAATACTATGATTTTTCTATGAGTTATATAAAAAAATATCAAGGGGGATTTAATCATCTAAAATAAAAAATCTAAGAATGTTCTTTTTTGAAGAAAACATAAATGGATTCATTGAAAGATAAAAATATATTCCAACCACTGGAAGCCATTTTTTAAATATGGTAACAACCTAGAAATATTGTAAAATGTTTTCTTGTTTTGTTCCCAGCATAATTTTTATTATAATAATTCAAAGAAGCCAAAAGTGTTAATAGATAAATGGATGGAGAAAGATCTTGTTAAAACCACTCTCAAAGCTACAGAAGGATAAAAAACCAATATCTTTTATAGTGTATTTTCTTCCAATATGAAAAAAGATCTAAAATTTTTTAATACTACAAAATATATCAACGAAAGACGTGTGATATTTGGTAATGATGAATATATCTGAATAAAAGGTTTTGGATCCGCTATTATTGATGATTAAAAGTTGAAATCCATGAATGATTTGTTTTTTATGGGTTAAAACACAACATTTTGAGTGTATAAATACTCTTTAATGAAGGAAACAAGTTTTTTTAGAAAATATGGTTTTGTTATGAAAGGGTTGGAAGATGGGAATGTTGTTACAAGAGAACAACACACAAAAAAACATGTTCAAATTTTTTTAATTTAAAAACTCTTTCCACTTAAGTATGATGGAAGAAAACAAATTTATGCATAAAAGGTTGGGATATATATGTCATAGAAACATGACTAAGTTATCAAAGTGAGATAGTGTTGGTGTTATTCCTGATATGTCAAGAGTAAAAGATTGGGGTTGTATAGTTTTTCAAAAAGGGAAGATTGCAATCTTACTACATAATAAAGTTGATATTTGTTCAACTCAACCTGTATAACTTATTCATTCTGATATCAACTACACAATGAGTAAACAATCAACATTTTGATATAAATACTTCATTTTTTCATTGATAATTTTACTCACATTAAAATACACATCAGATTCTCAAAAGTTATTTAAACGTTTTTGGAGAAGAGATGAGAAAGAATATGGGTATTCCATGAAGAATTTGATAACTGATAATTGCAGTGAGTATAATAATGATGATTTAAAAAAAATTATTGAATAAAACTTGATTTTGGTAAGAGGTTAGTACATCATACACACCACAAAAAAAATAGTGTTTCTGAAAGAAAGAATAGAATTTTGGTTGAATTGGGGTGAACTTTTTACTTGAACATTTACTTTCTAATTAATTTTGGATGAATTATATGAGAACCTCTATTTATATTTACAACCCATGTTTCTACAGGCCATGTTCTGATAAGGCTGCTTAATAAATGTTGACTGAAAAAACTCCATGTTTAAAACACATAAGAGTGGGAGTACCTATATCATAAAGAATAGAGGTGGAAACCTTGGAATTTTTATCATATATGTAAATATAGAGCCTTTCTTGGATATTCACCAAAAAATTAAAGGATATAGATGTTTGGAAAAATAAACTGGGATAATATTTTATTATATTGATGTAAAAGTTATTGAAAATGATGGGGAATATGTTTCAAAATCACATGCAGATGAGGAAGATGAAGAGGATGAAATAAATTCTCTTAAAGAAACTAAGAAGGATTCAAACAATTATGATCCTATATAGATGCAAGAATCAGAGAAACCTATTTCCAATGATGAGGAAGAAGTTCAAACATCTAATCCTATACTGAGGAAACAAGTTGAAGATCAAAACATAATTGGTATTCAACATCAAAATTTTAAAAAGAAGAAGAATATAAATAGTTATTACACATACTTATTTGTATTCATAAATCATGATAAAAGATGATAATGAAGCTTTTGAGAATCTGAAATGGATTTAGGCTACGAATGAAGAGTTGGATCAGATTGAGAGGGATGATACTTAGGAACTCATACCTAATCCAAATAACAAAGATGTTATTGGTACTAAGTGGGTTTTCCTGAACAAGTTGAATGAATATTGGGATGTTATAAGAAAAAAATATTAGTGTGACAAGTTTAATTAATGATTGAAGGCATTGATTTTTATGAGACTTTTATTACAGTGGAAAGTTTAGAAACAATTATAATATTTCCTTTAATTATTGTATAGTGAAGTTATAAATATTTACTAACAGATGTGAAGTAATCCTTTACCAATAGAGAAATTGATGAAGAAGTATATGTCGATAAACCTTGTGGGTTTGTTATTGAGAATGATGAAAGTTATGTGTGTATGTTGAAGAAATTATTGTACGGGATAAAGAATTCTCTAAGATCTTGGTATTCCCAACTTGATACTTACTTAAAGAAATTGAACTATAATAAAATAATAGTTGATAGTAATATGCACATCAAAGAAATTCAGGTGATTTACCGAATTATTATTCAATATTTTGGTGATATCATCTTTTCTAGGAATGATGAAAGAGAGTGTAAATGGTTTGTTGATGAAATGAAGAAGCCATTTTAAATGTCCAGGATTTGTGAAATTAAATACTTTCTTGGGTTAGAAATATAACAAAAGAAGAAACACATAATTATTTATCAAAAAAGTATGACAATGAACTTCTTATAAATTTTGGCATGGAAAATGAGAAACTAGTTTCTACACCAAATTTAGTGGGAACCAAGTTGACTAATGATGTAGAAGGTAAGGAAGTTGAATATAAAGGGTTTTGAAATCAAATTAGAAGTTGGTAATATCTGTTGGCCTCAGGACCAGCCATTATTTATGATGTTACCATTTTCACAAGATTAAAAATTTATCCATAAGAATCAAAATTATTTGACAGAAAATTATTCTTTGATATATAAAAGTCACGATAGATTTTGGAGTCATGTATGCTAGCTCAGAAAGTATTCACATGTTTGGTTACACAGATGTTGATTAGCCAAAAAGTGATAATGATAGAAGATACACATCTGGTGGAGTTTTCATTCAGGGGAAAATTTTGGTTATGCAACACATTGGGAAACAAAATTCAGTAACTCATAGAAAGGATAAATCCTTGTATCTTGCTACCACTCAAGCTGTTACAAAACATATATGGATGAAGACTTACTTATTGAAGTAAAGTTACCTCTTATCTTGTTTTATGACAATATGAGTGTTATAAACCTTAATAGAAGTACAGTAAAACATTATTGTTTAAAACATATTGGTAGAATAAATGGTTAGGGGTTTGTAGAGCTATAATTCTCAAAGTGGTGTGAGAAAGTGAGGGAGGAGGTGCCTTTTTATATGAGAGAGGAGGGGCACTCTTGAAATCCTTTAAAATATTAAATTAATATAATCTTTTTATTGATTTCAAATAGATATAAAGTGATTTATTTAAAATATATGATGAGTATGGGTCTAAATAATCTAAAATAATTATTTTTAGACATGTTTAGGTCACAAAATTAAACTTATCATTTGGCATTAACCCTTAGTTAAACCCTTTAACTCTTTTAGTGACAACATGGATTTTTACTCGTTAGGGGTAATATTGTTACTATAAAATGCCAAAAGAACCCCAAATAGATCATTGCTAACATATATAAAATTATTATAGTAATTTGGATGAATTTTATATTTTTATGAATTTTATATCACTTAATAAAATATTATTTATTTTAAAGTTTCATTTATGTCATTTTAGTTACTATTCAATATTTTTCTTTTTAAAAATATTATAAAAACATGATAACTTCCAAAAACACTTCTAATATATCACTAAAATGTCTATATTATCTATAATATTCATTTATGCCATTAATTATGTCATGCTATATTTAATTTAATATTTTTAATAACATTTATCTGATATTTCCATTAATTAAATAACTACTACATCATTATTATGAATGCCTTTAATTGAATTATTTCTTCTATAAAAATTTAAAATAAATTATCATGATGAATATATATTTTTTATATTTCAAATGAATATTTATATTCTAATTTATCTTCTATATCACCATTTATTAAAAATGTAATACTTATTAAAAACAAGAGTATGACATTTTTAACTTATCTATAAATAAATAATTAGAAATGTTATATTATCACCAAAGTGTCTTAAAAAGGTTATTATTTTTCCTTAAGGTTGATTTTGATCAAAAACCACTCAACTAATTAAATTATGATAAGAGTATTGTAACTGTATAATATTGTACTACTATTTTTAACTTTAATAACAAATTTACCCTTAATCATGGTAGATTTTTTTTTCTAAAGATACAATTCATAATATTAAAAAAACTATGTTGATAATATTATATTATAAATATAATACTGATTAAAACCTTTTTTGTTTGTTTTTCCTCAAATTCAGTTCACATAAGTGACTAAATTATGTTTAACCCTAATCCCACAAATGTGGTGAGAAGGAGGGTAAAAGAGACGTTCAAAAGTTCAATAAGTTTTTATATATAATCTTGATATAAATATCATTAAAATAAAAAAAATTGGATTAATATATGTATTATTTATATATTATGACTTTAAAATTAAATTTAATTTAATTTTAAATGAACATTCAATTTTTAGCTAAAATACAATATTTTTCACCATTCATCAAAAAATAAAAATTCCTAGAAAAATATAATAAAATCAACCAAATATAATTTTAATATTAAAATTTTAAAAATTAAGTATATTTTCTAAAATAAAATTTATAAAATTTTGAATATTTAGTTTCAAAAAAGGAGTGTCATTAAAAAGTGATAAAATTATGCTTTTAAAATAATAGTTTTATGCGTAAAATCAGATTTGTTCTTATATAGTTGTCAAAAAATAATTATATGTAATATCCATAAATTTAATAATGTGGTTAATAATTTTCATAAATGGCTATGTTAATAGATCATGGTGTGCCCAATCTTAGTGTTATGTGAAATGCAAGCTATTGAATTTATTTAAAAAGAAAACCTACCATGAAATTTTGAAGTGGTGCATTATTCCTTCTTTCAAATATTACATCCTAAAAATTTCTATAATATCACCTCAAAAAAAGATTTGGATGGATATTTATCTTAAATTCCTCATGTTTCTACATCGCCACTTTTGTTTTATGGTTTCTCACAATAACTTTTACCAATTGAGTCATATGATTTCTCTTCATTTGTTCTCTATTATCAATAATCTTGATAGGCTCTTCATAGTAAGATAGACTAGGTTCCAATTTTATTTCTTAACAAGTGAGTACATGTATTGGGTTTAACATGTATTTCCTTAATATTGAAACATAGAACACATCATGAATTTTGGAGAGACTTGGTGGCATTACTAAATGGTAGACTACAAACCCAATTCATTCCGAAATTTCAAAAGTTTCGATGTACATAGGGTTAATTTTTCCTTTCCTACCAAATCATATAACTCCATTCTATGGATATTCTTTCATGAAAACATGATATCTCACTTGAAATTCCAAATATTTCCTTCATTTATCAGTATATATCTTTTTCCTACTTTGATCTACTTTGATATGGGTTTGAATAGTCTTTACTTTTTCTGTTGTTTCATAAACAAGTTAAGGGCCTACAAGTTTTGTTTTACCAAAATCATCCCAACAATATGGTGTACAATATCTCTTCCCATTTAACACTTCATAACGGGTCCTTTGAATACTTTAATAGAAGATATTATTATTATAAAATTATACCAAAGGTAAATACTGATCCCACATACCATTAAAGTAATGTGAGAAAGTTCTCAAAATTTCATCTAAAGTATGAATTGTCGTTTCTAATTTTCCATTGGTTTGAGGGTGGTAGGTAGTTCTCAAATAATTCTTAGTATATATGGCCTTCTAAAGACCTTTAAAAAATTTTGATATAAAATAGGGATCATGATCAGGCACAATCGATAGAGGTACACCATTAAATATTAAAACTTCATTGATATATATTCTCGTTAAGAGTTAAAGAGGTAAATCTTATCTTATTGAAGTAAAATGTATTGATTTGGTAAGATAGTCAACAATAACCCATATCACATCATTAATTCTTGGATTATTTGATATTCCCATGAAACATTCCATCATAATATCATCCCATTTGAATATAAGTATAGAAATAGATCACATAACTCTTCTAAGACACTATCTTTAAGCCTTCACTTATTGAAAAACCAAATCTCATGACACATAGTCAGCAATTTACAACTTCATATCATCCTAAAAAAAGTTCATTAAATTATATATATATATATATATATTAGTTTTAATAGGGTTTGTAGAGAAATTTGATCTATGAGCATCATGAAATAATTCCCTTTTTAGCTTGGGTATAGAGGGAAAACAAAGCCTCTTCCGAAATTTCACAACGCCATCTTCATATGAAGTTTATGTCAATATCCCATAATTTATAGAATTAATATTCTTTTTAAAATCCTCATCATTAGACTAAGAACACTTTATATTTTGTAGTAAAGATAGTTTGGAGACCATTTTAAAAAATTAATCATGTTTAACCATCCTTGATGATTCCCATATCAATATTTACTAGATCCTTGAACATAGGGTCCCTTTTAATTCTATTGTTTTTTCCAAAATCCATGGTCCTTCTAGATCAAAGCATCTTCCACCTTATTTTTCTTCCATCGGTGGTATAGTATTGTGAAATCATAATACTTGAGTAGTTCAAGATGTCTCCATTGCCTCATATTGAGTTATTTTTGTTAGAAAATATATTTCAAACACTTTTGATCTGTATATATCTCACATATTTCACTGTAGATATAATGTCTCCATATATTATAAGAAACTATTACTGTCTTAAACTCAATATCGTGATTTGGATAGTTTTTATGAGTTTTTAAATGCATTGATGCATATGAAATAACTATATCATTTTATATAAGGGCACAATTAAGTCCTTTCCATGATGCATCACTATAAATCCCAAATACCTCATTTCCATGTGGAAAATAAAAGATAAGAGCATTGGCCAATATTCTCTTCAATTATTCAAAACATTCTACACAATTCATTGTCTATATGAATTTAACCCCTTTATTTGTGAGACTGGTTAATGGATTAGCCAACCAAACATAATTCTGAATGAAATGCTGATAGAAACTTTCTAATCTAATGAAACCATGTACCTTGGTTATGCTTGTCAGTGCATGCCACTCTTTGATTTATTTTATCTTTATAGGATCATTAAAAATTTCAACCATGGAGACAACATTGCCAAGAAAAGATATTTTTTAAATCCAAAATTCACACATTCTAAAATTACCATATAACCCTTCCCTTTGGAGAGTCTCAAGAATGATCTATATGTGAATATCATGGTCTTCAGAGTTTTTAAAATATAAAATAATATCATCAATGAATACCACAAAAAATCATCAAGATATTACATTAATAATCCTTTCATGAGATCCATAAAAAGGGTGAATTAGTCAATCCAAATGGAATAATTATAGTCATAATGTCTATAGCTCATCTGAAAAGATGTATTAATAATGTCTTCCTTCTAAAATCACAATTTATGATATCCATAATGAAGGTCAATATTCAAAAATAATTGATCTCCATGATGTTGAACAAATAAATCATCGATACATGGTAGATGATACTTTTTCTTTATTTTAAGAGCATTGATGTACTAATAATCAATTCATAGCCTCATGAATCCATATTTCTTCTTGAAAAAGTGTATAGGGGCTCCCCATTGAGAGACACTAGGGTGAATAAATTTCTTTTTACCCAAATCATAATGTTGTTTTTAAATTACACTAATTCCTATTTATTCATTCTATAGAGATTATTTGATATTAGTATTGAATTAGGGATTAAATCAATAGAAACTCAACTTCATGATCTAGGGGGTTTCTAGGTAATTCCATAAGAAATACATCAATGTGTTCCTTTATAATGGGTACATCCTAAATTTTAAGATTATATTCTTCTTATGTAGATACTATTTTCTGTTCATTTACATGGATTTCATTTAATAACTCTACTAATGGTGGATCTAGATAAGAATCTGGTGATGAAGTTTCTATTTTGAATATGAGGGGTTCTTCTTCTTCCTTGCAAACTGTAATTTCCTTATTCCTAAAATAAATTTTCACATCATAATTTGAAATCCAATCTATACCAAGGATTATATCAATTTAAATAGGTATGATGGAAATTTTAATGTCTAAATGTGAATTTTATTTTCGGATCTTTGAGTTATCATAAATTATAAGATTAATTCTATACTTATGACAGAAGCCTTATAAAGGAAAGGCGAAGAGTATACTAGATAAATGGAAATTTATAGAACATTCCAATGTTACTTAGATGATGCTATAAATATCTTAAATATTCTCAATGTCATGAGGAACTTATAATTATAAAAATTTTCTAGATGAAGAAAGTATGCAACGTTTAATTCTTTTGGGCTTAATTCATTAGTTTGAGGATCACAATATGTGGAATTGTTTTAATGTAGTGAATTTTGACATTGTTGAAGTTGCAGTTGATTAATCCGGTCCATCGGAAAACTGTTCCACTAATCCATGAAAGAAAAAAATATATTATGTGGATATTATTAGGCCATATGAAAAAATAAGATGTTAGTAATTGGGACTGATCAATTGAATAATGATCAATAATTTAGTCAACCATTTTCATTAGGTTGGATTGTTTGTCAATCGGTTTAAGAGAAATAAAAAAAATTGTTTTTTTATTTATCAAGTGGTTTAAGAATCATTAGACTAGAATTGATACAGATTATTGGAGTGATACATGTTCTGAATCATTAGATTAACATTGACATCGACATGTCATTGGATTCCGGATCAGTATTCTAAGGAAAATAAGAAAAGAATAATTGTTTGAAGAGTTTAACCAAAATGTTTCTCAAAGGGGGGTTTGAAGATATTTTTTATGTTGTACCAAGATTTTTTAATATCTTTATAAGTTTCAAAGGTATTTATTGGGAAAGAGTATAAAAATAATTCTAAAAAAGTTGAAGTAATGTTTATGGCAGAATATTTTCAAAGATATATGTTTTTCATTTGGTACAGAGCTTGGGAATGTTTTGTGTCATGCAGGTGGTATGGAGAATAATAATGAAGAATATTCATTTTGGATATGTTATCACCAAAAGTAAATTAATCAAATTACAGTTTCATCAAGCTAAATAATTTTTATAAATTCTAAAGTTGTATGATGTAGTGAGAAGATTTGAGAAGGTTTGAGAAGAATCAAGAAGAGTTGAGAAGAGTTGAAGAAGTAAAAAATAGAACTAAAATAAAGGAAATATTCATGTTTTGTGAAATTTTATTAAGAATGAAAACTTTTTAGATTCCCACCCAAACTATTTTTGGATCACCTGTAAATAGTTTAAAGTACATTTTAATTTCCTCTTAAAGAGTTATTTTTCATGTGTGATGAGAAAACGTGAAAGTGCTCGAGTTTTAGAGATAAACTGTTTTCAGACTAAGTTTTCTGGAAGAAGTTTTCCAAACATAAGAAGAATAAGAAAGACTATATTTAATGGTTATCAGATCAGACTGGGTCATCATAATTAGTTTTTTGGGGAAAGATTAAAGTGGTTCAGAATTATTTTGAGTTTATTGTTTCTTATATATTTTTTGGACTGAGGAATCAGACTGGGGAATTGGAATAACCCATCAGACTGAGTTTTCGTAATAGTGTACATAAAGGTTGTTTCTACTTAATACTAGGTAGGAATGTGAATAAATTTTTTAAAGGTATTCTTATGGATGTTGATAAGGCATCACAATAGCATTTTTTGAACCAACTGGTTAAGGTTTCATTACTTGTTACACAAACATGAACTGAATTATATATTCTAAATAATGAACACACTGTTGAATTGATCATATTGTTACAAAAGTGTAATGATATATCATATTTTTCTTGTCCTAACAAAATTATTATTGTCTATTGTATAATGGGGTATTGTATTTCTTCTAAACCATGCCAATATACGTTTATTGGGAAGTGAACCTTGTAAATACTTACTTTCCTATGGATTTGTGAATGTTTTGTTTTCAGAAAAGTGATAGATATTCAATAGAAGGAGAATGTTGTTTCAAAAGGAAGTAAACTTAAAATAAAATTATATCACTCATTCAACACCTCCCCCTCTCATTGATACATTTATCCAGGATAGGTATTAACATGGATTACCACTTACCCCTACTTAAGTTAATTCTGATAATATCCTAGATTACAATAGGCTAGTTGGTAAATGTTTTGATGGCCTGTGTGAAGTGTATCGAGGAGCATTTATCTCTATTAAGAAAGTGATGAAATCATTTTATATGAATTTTTCAAGGGGTTTTATTTATATCAAAATATCTAGAGGTTGGGTGGTGTAGGTCAAGCAAGGAAGGTGGTGTCCGTAGGTGACTTGGGTGAGGAAAACATGGCTATCTGTGGGGATCTATGTGGGCCAAGATGAGCAGCAAGAGAAGACCCTAAAAGAGTCAGGCATAATGACCAAAGAGTAAACAATGTGATATAATAGAACATCTCCTCCTTATTTTTTTAAACTATTTTCCCCCTTTTCTTCCAAAAAAAGGAGCACTACCGTGCCTTTTTCTCACATGGGTAACTAGTTTTTACCAAATGATATTACATATTATAAACCATATTAAACAACCAATATAAAAATATTTTGGTTTTTTAACCTCAATTTAATCTCATATTAATAAAATTAAACTTATAATTAAGATAAAATTAATATAAAATTAAATAATGTTATATATATATGAAAAATGTTTTTCCAGAACCTATTTTTTTGCCATTAAGTGTTCTAAATATTATTTATTATTGATTAAAAATTTAATAAGTGATATGTTATTTAAATATAGGTTTAAAAATTATATTAAATTATATTTGTTTATGATAGATTAATTAAATGTATTAGAAAAAAAATTACACGATATAAATAAAATAATTATTTGGAAAAAACAATTTTACCAACATCATGGTCATTAATATTAATTTTAGTAATCATAATTTTATTTCAAAAAAATAAATTTACCTTATTACATAATATGATAATGTTGATCTAAAATATTAAATACATTTTTTTAAATTTATACAAGTGATGAAATTTTTTTTATTATAAGCGAATAAAACAAATTTTAAAGTAAAATATTGCTTATGTTTCCAAAATGATAAACATGGGTTTTATAAGTAAAACATAGTAATTTTAGCTAAGTTATTACACTTATAAATACATAATAATAGGAAAAGGTTTCAAAAAAAGTAAAATTCATTTCTTTTATTGTGATTATTTCATTAAAGTGATTGTTCTAGAAAAATATATATTTGCACTATTCAATTAAGAACAAATGTTTTAAAAAATATGAAACAAATCACACTAAGATAATTTTAACATTGTAAATCCAAAAATGAAGTTAATGTTTTCAAGTTATATTTACGATATAGATTAATTTATATTTTATATGAAAATGAAATATATAAAGGAAAGTGTATTTATTGAAGAAAAAACCGTTTAAAACTAAATGTGTTCTTAATACTATTTTGTAAAACAGTTTAATTGATTACCATATTTTTATATACCATAGGTTTAACTATTATAATAATTTTATTATATAATATTTTTCAATTTTCTTTACTTAATTTTTCTTATTTAATAAGCTGTTAATATAATATTTACATAAGTAAAAAATATATAGTGAAGTTTCTATCAAAACATTATGAATCTAAAACTCTTGAATTAGTAAAGGTGACATCATATAAGGATACATTTAATTAAGTGAAATCATTGGTTTTAATTCTTTCACAAACATAAACTCATGTTGAGGGTGTAAAATCACAACCCCTTTAGAAACAAATTCAAATAAATCTTGTAAAACTCTAAGGGATTCACCCTTCTATACCTCTATAAAATTCAATATCAATCCTTCCAACTATGATGAAATTGAATCCAAACTTCAATTATCTATACGATGATCTTTTTCCAACAAACATCATGTTTTCACCTTCAACACTATTGAAGATCACCTATATTTGGTAGATATCAATAAAGGATGACATTGTATGCATATACTACAACCAATCTATATAAAGGATGAGATCATATGGTTGTATATATAAATGTGAATTCTATAATTTAAAAATACCACCCTAATGTCCACTAATTCCCTTAATACACCTCATTTAATTGTTACTAACCCCCAACATCGGTATACTTTTGGGAAAATAATTACATAAATAGGGTGTGAGTGTCACTTTAAAAAACATTAAGGTATAAGAAAAGGTTAAAACAAAATAAAATGATATTTAATGAATAAAGTTATTAAATTAATTTAGTGATAATTGAAATTTTTTAACCATATTATGAATAAATATAAATATAATTTTAATTTTAATTAATATTAGAGTTGATAAAATCAAATTTTTATAGGTATGTGAATTCATGATGAATGATGAAATGTGTAAAATAAAAAGAGAAAAAAACATTGGTTGATAAGGTGTTTGTAAATATCTAAATATGAGACCAACATCACTACCACTCAACTCAAGAGATTAATATTATTAGTGCCTTGATCTTGGAAGTTATCAAAAAATCTATCCCTCACAATTGTGTTTTGTAAACACACACTTGAGCATGATAGCCAAGGAATCCATCCCTAAATGTTTCAAAGTGATAACCTGTTTGACTAAGGTGATGTGACGAGTGAATTTAACTTTTATAAAACCAATTACAATGCTAATCTAGGATATCCTGAAATAATGGATATAATATAGGATGAGCTATTTGAGATAAAGGGCAAGATACTTTGAGAGATTGAGAACTGAGAATAGTTCTTTGATAGGATTATTAGAATTCTTGTGATTTGGGGATGATTTGATTGCTAGACATTGTTTTGAGCATTGTGTCTCTTCTAAGATTCCAAGGGAATATTTTTATATCCTCCAAAAGGGATGAGAATCTTATGGAATTCATCAAGGGTATTAAATCTGTGGAAGATCAAAATAATTTTGTTTTTTCCAATATTTAATGCATCCTTTTACTATTCGTCTTGATGCGATTGGATACACAGTCACCTTCATCGAGTAGTTGGTGGAATACTTGGGCGAAAACATAGCTTCTACAAATATTACTATCCAGTTAGTAAACCTCCATCAACTAGTCGGTGAAATTATATTGGATCTACCCTATTCTGACATCACCACATATTGGATGGTGGGTAATTTTATATAAGGGGTAATACCATCGAAGCACTAACAAGCTGATATAGCCAAATGTTTTTCATATTCAAACATGACCTCTCTAGCTCCCTTTTAATGGATTTTAAGTATATTCAATCATGAGTAAGAGCCTTAAAAATTCCATTAATGAATATAATCACTTGTATGAGACTTAAATATGATATTTATAGGACCTAAAATACATTTATTTAATCATCTAATCTTTAACTAGTTTCTATTACTTTATATTCAATAAACCACTAAAACTCACTTAAATAAAATCATTAAAAACATAAGGGGGTGTTTTTATCATGAAAATACTATTAGGGAAAGAGTTATAAAAATATACCCTTTTATGATCATAAAAACATAACATGAAAACATATATTAAATATAGATCAAGAGTTAAAGTTAATGGTAAAGTAAATAAAGAGATTTTTTTTGAGAGGCATAAATATATAAAATTATTTTTACTCATCATTAATCATCCATAATGTGTGATAAAAAACAAAAAAAATATTATTTTACAATGGTTATATATTTATATGAATTTTAAAAATAAATTTAATTTAAAAACTAGTAATATTGTTTAAAAAAATACTTATTTTTATAAAATAAATTTTTGAGATTTTGAAAATCGGAGAAATCATTTTGAAAATAAAAGATCTCTCTTAAGGAAAATTTCAGAATTATGGGGATATGGAAGCCCCCATAAAATGATAGCACAATTGAGAGAAAAGGGTTTTAATCAAGATAAAATAAATAGATAAAATAATATTTTCTTTTTTAAAATAAATTATAAAAAGGCCAAGATTTAAAAAATATTCTAAAATGATAACATAATATAGTATTATATCAAGTGGAAATTACAATAATAGAACCATTCATAACACACCCTTAATGAATTTAAAATGATCATGGGATCGATTTTAAGTGGAAATAGCACAAATCATTATTCCGTCCTTAAATATTCTTAAAAGATATCACCTTTTTGAAGAGATCTCTTTTCAAATAGTTCTTATGGTCAACATGCATGGGATGATAGTGATAGAAATTATTTATGAATATATTAAAGGTACTAGTTTGTATTACTTAATAGGTGTATGGTTTAATGTAAGTATGAAGTCTAAGAAGGTGTTTCTCATCTATATTATTTGGATGTAACAACTCATAGTGGTTATATATTCCACTTCAACTATAGAAAAAGGAAACTATGTTCTACTTATTACTAATCCATGAGATAAGGTATTTTTCATTTAAGTGAAAAGTCTCCCTTGAACTTTCCATATCTATTTTTAATTCTCCAAAACCATAATTATAATAACTAGTTAATTAAAAATAAGTTCATTTTCGATAAAACATTCCAAGGTTTTATGGTCCTTTTAAATAATAAAAAATAATTTTAAAAATTTATGATGATATTCCTTGTAATTGATTGAAAATGATAAAAATGGAAAACATTGAACATGAAATCAGGTTATGTCATATTAAGATAAAGAATATTACAAATTATAATTATATAAATCTTGTTGTCTACTTTCTTACTAACCTCATACTATGTTTACTTACAAGATTTACTCATGGGTATAATATATTCCTTAGATTGATCCATGTTAAATCATTTTATGATTTTCTTAGTGAAATAATTTTTTTTAAAACACCATCATTTCATTGATAAATTTAAAAACAGATAATGAATCTAGGTTTACCCATAAATATCATCTCCAAATCATTTTCATTAAAAATGAAATTTTGAAACAAATATATTCATTAGTTAATCCAAAACTCATATAATAAATATAACTTTTTAATTTAAAAAATCATTTGATATGTGTTTTAAAAAAATAGTCTAATCAATTTTTCCCATTTTAAACAATTTGATAAAAGAAAACTTAAAAATTGTTTATACCAAGTCTGAGGGGATTGTTTCAAATTATACAGAGATTTAGGTTATTTAAAAACATAATTTAGAAAAAGTGGACTTCAAAAACAAGGTGGATGTTCCACAAAAAATCTTTTAAATAATAACACAATTTAAATAATAATTTTAAAATCGATTGGAAATTGTTTTTAATTGAGATGAGAGAAAAAATCAAAAATTAATATTTTGAATTCTAACTAAGATATTGTTTAAAAGGTTTCACCATAGTTTATTCCTTTTACATTTTTATAACCTTTAATTACCAGATGGAATTTATTTCTTGTGATATTTGCTAGATCATCTAACTTATTCCTAAAACCCCATTTCAATCTTATAACCATATGATTATCAGGTCTTTCCATGAGAATACATGTAAAATTTTGAGAGAATTTATTTAGTTTCTATTTCATGGAATGTATCCAATTTTCCTTGTTAATGGAATAATTAAGATTTTGGGGTTCTATTTGAGACTTAAAGAAAATATGTTCAACCAAATTGAAGACCAGTCTTCTAGTATGAGTTTCCACATATGGACATCTTATATATTTTCAAGGGAATGGTATTTATATTTTTTTAAAGCATTAAGAAAATAATTTTAAGGAGGTTATTTTTCTTCTTGAACTTCAATAGTTTTAAAAACATCATTTAAAACAACATTTTCAAAAGAATATTGAGAAATTTATTTTGTAAATTTTCATAAAAAACAACATAGATTCATTCTTCCACCATTTTAGTCCTTTCGTTAAAGATTTGGTATGTCGTTCTTGATTTAAATTACCCATGAAATGTTCCTTCCACATATTTAGATTGAAATTTACCCAATAATTTCATTAGCGTTTAAAATAAAATATTATCAACCAAAAAAATTAAAAAATTCAAAAATAGGTTTTTTATATATTTTTAAAAAGTTTATATGGGGTATTTTTTTTTATAATCCGTTATGGTAACATGATTTTTGATAAATAATGAAGTATTCATGGCGGCACCCCAAAAATATTTTAGTAAATTTAATTTATTTTAAATATTTTGAGTGATTTCTTGGATAGTATGATTTTACCTCTTTACAACATTATTTTTTTGAGGGGTTCAAGGAGTGAAACAAATGTCAAAATTATGCCTAAGGTTAGAATGATTTGTTTCATGCATTATAACCCAAAAAATAAGAACATAGGGGTCTTTTTTAATTACATAATCTCATTGGATTTAATTGAGGCTTCAGACTAGTTCATCACAAGTAGAATTACAGTTGGTCCAGAAAGTTTATTTTTCTCATTAGGGTATAGTATCTGTGATACCCAGGCAAGGAAATTTATGTGGAATAGACTTGAATCTTTTTATCCTTTGGGTTCTCCATGTATTGTAGGAGAAAAGTTTAACTTTTTGGAAAATTTTAAAGATAAAAGGGGGAGATTTGCATTCTGTGGGAAGGGAAATAAAGAGTTTGTCTCATTCCTAGACATCATATACAAAGTATAATATTTTACCAAGTGTAATAATAAGAAATGGGAGTTATGCACCTAGTGTCTCTTGGATCGGTGCCTCACCAATTTTCACGCTATATCCACATACACAGATGCTAAGGTAACACACCTTGTTCAAATTTTATATGAGCATTCTTCACGAAAGGTTTATTTACCCTACAAAGTAATGGAGTGAGTGTTTATCCTTCTCTAATATATGGATCAACAACCCGAGATACCATCAGGTAGTGGGAGACTCTTGGAACAAACCATCATAGGTTCTATCCTAGAATGGGATTCACAAAAATATTCATAGTCTTAATGGTGATCTCAAATATTGGATTTTGAGGAAGAATCCTTGATTCCATGACATTTATGTGAAAAAGGTAGTCATAGAACATATAGAATCAAAATAAGAAAATTATTGGAATGAAACCACGTCCAGTGAGCTCACCAATAGGAAGGACAATCTGGTTGGCATGATTTTGAGACAAGATCGTGTGATGTGCGAGCAATACATAATAAAATATATCTATGATGGTGACCAGGATAGAGTGTTATTACATGATTGTATAAAATTGAGATAGAGAATCACTAGACCCAACATCATTCTAGAGGATATAAATTACACTGATGATAGGTACAAGGTTGTAGGTATGGTCGAGAACTATTTTAAAATGATTCTTATTGGCCCTAATCCCTGTATTCATCGAGACTACCTGAGCAGTGGTGATGAAAATTTGGATGCACTTCCTAATGTGGTATCAATTATTAAAAATTCGTTCTTTGGAAGCATACTTGAGGAGAAGGAGGTAAATGGGAAAATTTGTAGCATGAACTCTGAGATTGTTCTACAACCAGATGGTTTTCATGGTTCTTTCTACAGAGCTTCTTAGGATCTCATTAGGGGTGACTTGGTGAAGATTGTGCAAGATTTTCTACATGTTGGTGAACTTCCCCCGTGTGGCATGTGTAACTATATTTGTTTTTATCCCCAAGATCAATAATCACTCGTATCTCAATCATTATCACCTAATAATAATATGAAATTACCCTTATTGACTAATGGAAATTTTCTTAATAGATGACTATTATAAGGCCCCAGCACTAAACATTACTTAACATTGAATTAAATGAATAATTCCCATTGAAGATATTTTCAAGTTTAGAGTTTTAGAGAATTAGATCATAACTATTACATCTCAAAAGATTACAAAGTATACACTTCTACTATATTTTCAAAAAAATAAAAACTCTTAAAAAGAAACATGTCTAGTTCCACGTTTCATATAGCATTACTTTCCCTTGATCTCATCCTTGACACTATTCCACATTAATCCCTATGAAAAATATTTCAAAAAAACTTGGGGTGAGCATAAAAATCCCAGTAAGGGACACACAAATAATGAAAACTGTTAGTTTTTCAAAACAACCAGTAAACCATGTATACTTTATCAAAGTAATACTTTTCACCTTTATGAAGTAGTAAAAAACCTTCACTAAATAAAAGATCAATACTTACCCTTTTGTAACCAAAATATTACCATAAAACCCATACAAAGAACACATAACATATAAAAGTAACTTGGGACATAAACATACTTAAATGGAATAACCATACGGTCGACTTCCACACATATCACTTAATGGAATAGCCATACGACCGTCTTCCATACCCAATGTATTGGAGGTTATAACGTAACCACCCGTCCTGGTATTCACGGAACCACCCATCATATGGTTTATCATGTAACCACCCATCAAATTTCCAAGTACCATTATAAAATCATAAGACATAAAACAAATATAATGGAAAGAAAACATTTCCACATTTTGATCACAATATATCACTATAATATATTGACATAACAAAACCATTATAAAAAACATTTTAAATACCAAAATACATTAAAGAGTATATGGTATTTATTTAATTTTTAAAAAAATATCACGGGTTGTTGAGGAATCCAAAGACCAAATAATACTTGCGGCGTTGGAAAAGGTCGTTGTCACCATGTACTTTAGAAGAAACATTCCTTTTTGTCGTTTAGTAAAGCACTTCGTTGAAAAGGATTCATTTTGTATAAAATTAAAATTAAAAGGGGTTTCTACACCATATAAAATAAATTTGTGTATAAAACAAAATATTCCTCAATGAAAGGAGATTGAGACAAAGTCCCTTACCTCGGGTCCGACTTGACTCGATCGTTCTTTAAAGTCCTTAAAATCGGGTAACTCCCTTTGGTTTGAACCAAAAGGGTTTCTTTAAGAGCTTCCTGCCTAAGGTAAGGCTTCTAGGATGAGGAGAGGGATGTGGAGAGACAAAATGATCAGAGCTTGGCCGAGCCAAAGACTTGAGAGGTGTGGGTAAAGAGGTAGAGGTGGGGGCCTTTTATAAGAGGAGAGGAGGGACACTCTTGGAAAAGTATAAAATGTTTCTTTATTTTTAAATGTGTTTCAGATTTAAATGGTCCCAAATTGATGTGTTTCGAGGATAAGGTGATAAGGGTTCGAAATACACCCATAAAATAGGTTTTTGACATGTGTAGGTCTTAGATTTTATATTATCTTTCCATTTTATTTAAATCGTTAAATAATGAGGTAAACGCTGCATCATCATGATGCCATAAATAATTTAATTTATTTTATGTCTAAAATTATAAAAAAATACTATGATTTAGGAAATCCTTTTATATTACCAATTAATATTTATAGTTAAAAATATGACTTGTATAACCCCACGTAAAAATTGTTTTAGTAAAACAATACATGTTTATGTCAATTTTACTTTTACTTTAATTAAAAGGAATAAATGTCATTATCTTACCCAAGTGGCTCCATGGGGTCCCAATAATCGACCCATGGGTTGTCTTGGTCGGACATGACTCATGAAATAGGGTTAAGACAAGTGTCACGAAATTTTCATTTTATTATAATTTCATTTTTACCTTAAATAACACTAATTACCTTTAATTGTGATTAATAAAACATAAAAGTTACTTTTCATCAAAAATTATTATCATCTCATTGAACCAAATTTTACATAATAATGAAAATCATTTATATTTGATTTTTGAAATTCAAATCACAGAAGTGGTAATGTTCCATTTAAACGAAAAATCAGTTTTTGTAACTACCACTTTGTGGTTTCACTATTCATCAAAAATTAAGGTTTTTCAGAAAAATACCAAAACTTCACCCTAAGCTATATTTGATATTCTGAATTCCAAAATGATGCCTATTTTACAAAATTCAAAACATATAAGTTTCATTAATTAATTTAATAATTATTTCCCACTGTCAAAACAAATATCGTGTTTTTATGAAAT
The DNA here is from genome assembly GCA_963277665.1 of Viscum album. Classification (NCBI taxonomy): domain Eukaryota; kingdom Viridiplantae; phylum Streptophyta; class Magnoliopsida; order Santalales; family Viscaceae; genus Viscum; species Viscum album. The sequence continues at coordinate 116,203,543 of OY728154.1, forward strand.
AATATGTATCAAAAGATTGACACTAGTTTAAGTACAATTTAAAAGTCAAATCAATTAAAATGAACACCATTGGATTAAATGGTAAAAATATATTCTAATTGAACTTTAAAACCAATTCAAAAGATAATATAATCAAATAAATAAATTAGATTAAAAAGAGGTTTTGAATTAAAATACAACATTTTTCACTATTCATTAAAGAAATGATCTTTATCGGAAAAATACCAAAAATTTACACAAAGTAAATTTTGATGTCCTGATTCCAAAGAATAGTTTTATTTGGTCCAATAGAATGTATAATAGTGACCAAGACTATATTTAAATAGGGTTCTCCATCAAAAGGCGATAGTTCGACCTTTTAGTGAAAATTAGAGTATATATGCCAAAAATTGAATTCTTTTCTTATTTTAAGCCTTTATCTTTCATTGGATAAATATAAAAACATTTAAAAAACATATATAATCATATTCTAGTAATTTCTATTCATTCCCGCCAATACAACGGCTACGTGTTAACTACCATTTAAAATAATATTATTATATTACTAGTGTGCAACGTAAGATTTCAAAGAAACTCTTTGTTGCGTATCGGGTACGCTATCAAACATAGAAAACCATTTAAAGTAAAATTAATATTTAATTCGTAAATACTAATAAATATGAAAATGCTTTATTCTTTATTTACCTGGGATGTTACATCCTTCCCCCCTTTTGGGAATTGTGTCCTCGCAATTTTATTCACTTATCAGAAAAAGTGGGGGTATTTATCCCTCATAGCATTTTCAGATTCCCATGTTGCCTCTTCAACCATATGGTTTTTCCACAAAACATCTACCTGGTGAATTACCTTATTCCACAACACTTTCTCTCTACGGTCATGAATCTGGACAGATTGTTCTTCATAAGAGAGATTCTCTTCCAACTGAACTACGTCTGGGCTCAAAATATGAGATGGATCTGGCATATACTTTCTCAACATCGAAACATGAAAAACATTGTGTACCTGAGATAAACTCGGAGGTAAACTCACTTGGTAAGAAACTGATCCAACTTTCTCCAGAATTTCAAATGGTCCAATGAACCTTGGACTCAGCTTTCCTTTCTTACCAAATTGCATCACACTTTTCCGTGCTGAAACTTTGTGAAAAACAAGATCACCTACCTCGAAAGATAGATCCTTCCTCCGGTTATCTACATAACTTTTCTGTCTGCTCTGAGCTGTTCTCATGTGTTTCTCAATCAAATGAACATTTTCTGCCATCTCTTCTACCAATTCTGGTCCCATCAGCTTCCTTTCACCTACTTCATCCCAAAAAACTGGAGTTCGACATCACTTCCCATATAATTCCTCAAATGGTGCCATCTGTATACTGGAATGAAAAATGTTATTATAAGAAAACTCAACCAAAGGAAGATGTTGGTCCCAACTTGCCTAATAATCCATCGAACAAGCACGTATCATATCCTCTAAAGTCTGAATTGTTCGTTCTGACTGCCCATCTGACTGAGGATGAAAAGTTGTACTAAAATTAAATTCAGTACCAAACGACTTATGAAGGCCCTTCCAAAAGTTAGAAGTAAACCTGGTATCACGATCAGATACAATGGATAGAGAAATTCCATGCAACCTAACTATCTCTTTAAGATACAATCGATAAAGATGATCAAGAGAGAAAGTATCTCGAATAGGAAGGAAATGAGCAGATTTAGTCAAACGATCAATAATAACCCAGATTGCATTATTACCTCAAGATGTATTCGGTAAACCCACAAAAAAGACCATGGATATATTTTCCCATTACCACTCTGGCACTGGTAAAGGCTGAAGCATCCCTTTTGGTAACTTCCACTCTGCTTTAACCTGCTGACAAGTCAAACACTTCACAGTCAAATCAGTAATATCTCTTTTCATTCCATCCCACCAGTAATACTCCCGCAGATCTCTGTACATCATAGTACTTCCAGGATGAACTGAAAACGGGGAACTATGAGCCTCACAAAACAACTCACCCTTCAACTGTGAATCACAAGGAAAACATAACCTATTCCCAAACCTAAAAACACAATCATTATCAATGTTAAACTCAGGAAACTTACCCTTCTGAACTAGCTCTACCTTTTTCTGCAATCCACTGTATTTCTTCTGCGCTAGCTTAATTCTGTCTGATAGGGATGATCTCACTGATACCTAAAACAAAATAGAATAACTTCCTGCACCAACAACTTCTATTCGAAAATTCATCAAATTTTTAACCAAAGGATCACGTTCAAAGCGCAACATTGTTAATGAAGCATTACTTTTTAGACTCAAAGCATCAGCCACTTTATTTTCTTTTCCCGGATGGTAATGAATTGTACAATCATAATCCTTGATTAATTCAGCCATCTCCTCTGTCTCATGTTCAATTATTTCTGAGTGAATATATACTTTAAACTTTTGTGATCGGAATATATATCACACTTTACTCTATACAAATGATGCCTCCAAATTTTTAAATGGAAAACAATAGTAGCTAATTCCAAGTCATGTCTGGGGTAATTTACCTCATGAGTTTTCAACTGACGTGAATCATATGAAATTACCTGACCATTCTGAATAAGGACACAGACAAGTCCCTTCAACGAAGCATCACTGTATATAACAAAATCACCATTCCCAGAAGGAAGTGCCAAAACTGGAGCATTCACCAATCTTCTTTTCAACTCCTGAAAGCAATCATCGCATTCATTTGTCCAGATAAACTTAACACCCTTACGATTTAGCTTAGTCATTGGACTAGATAACCGTGAAAAATTTTCAACAAACCTTCTGTAGTAACCTACCAAACAAAGAAAACTACGGATCTCGGTTACATTTGTGGGTCTTGTCCATTCATCAACAATGTTTGTTTTTGCAGGATCAACAGTTATCCCATCTTTAGAAACAATATGAACAAGGAAAGAAATTTCTTGCAACCAAAACACACACTTGCTGAATTTTCCATAGAGTTTCTTTTCTTTTAAGGTTTGAAAAATAACCCTTAAATGACTTTCATGCTCCTCTTTACTTTTATAAAACACCAAAATATCATCAATGAAAACAACCAAAAACTTATCCAAGAACTCATGGAAATTATATTCATAAGGTCCATGAATACAGTAGGTACATTGGTTAACCCAAAAGGCATAACTACAAATTCATAATGGCCATATCTAGTATAGAACACAGTCTTCGGAACATCTGCTTCTTTTACATTCAACTGATGGTACCCTGACCTCAAGTCAATCTTCGAAAAATACTAAGCTCCCAAGAGCTGATCAAACAAATCATCAATATGAGGAAAAGGATACTTGTTCTTAACAGTGATATTATTCAAGGCTCTATAATCAATGCAATGTCTCATTGAACCATCTTTCTTTTTAACAAACAAGAGAGGAGAACCCCATGGTGATGTGCTAGATCGAATGAAACCTTTATCTAATAACTCCTGCAATTGCTTCTTTAACTCTAAAATTTCAACTTGAGCCATTCGATAATGGGGTTTTGAAATTGGCTTAGAATTGGGAACTAAGTCAACAGTACATTCAACTTCCCGATCATGAATAATACCAGGCAACTCATTAGGAAAAACATCAAGATAGTCATTTACCACTGGCACATCATTAATCTGAACAGTTCCTTTATTTTCAACAACATGTGAAAGGTAACATTCATTTCCATCTTTTACTAGTTTCTCAACTTCCTGATATGTTATCAAAAGCAAGGGTTCATTCTTGTACACAAACTGAAAATCCTTCTGAAAAGAAATCATTTTAGCTCTGCAGTAAATCTTAGCATGATAAACAGAAATCCAATCCATGCCCAAAATAACATCAAAATATACTAAAGGCAAAACAATAAGGTTTTCTGGTGGATTCTTTCTGCACACAAGGATAGGAAGGTTCTTATAATTTATTTTTGTCTCAACATTCCCTCCGGGTGTTTTTACTATAAGTTCAGGATTCATATCTTGAGATGGAATTTCCAATTTACTAAAAAACTTCTCAGAAATGAAAGAATGTGTAGACCCTGAATCAAACAATACATTGGCATAATTTGAACAAATAAATAGTATACCTGATACTACTTCATTCGATGGCCCAACATCTGCTGAAGTAGTTGCAAAGGATTTCACCACCCCTTTCTGCTTGTAGTCTGGATGCTTTCCCTTAGTTGAGTTCTTAATTAGACACTCATTTGTATAATGACCCATTTCATTACACTTAAAACATCTTACCACTGTCTTTTCATTGCCTTATTGTTCATCTTCCTTACAGTTACGAGCAACATGACCAGACTTACCACACCGAAAGCACTTTCTAGACTTTTATAAACATTCTCCAGGATGCATTTTACCACACTTCTCATTGGATGGATATTTGGTTTTCTTACCTCCTTGTTTCTTTGATGAATTCTTCCCCTTTGTCTGCCAACTGGACCTCTTATTCTGTTGTTTGTCAAAGATCACATGATCATAGGCAAACTCCATTTCCACCTTCTCTGCACATCGAACAAGTTTTTCATAACTTTTGAACTCACGATAAGCTAAAGACTTTCTGTTGATCCCATCCTTGACACTATTCCACATTAATACCTGTGAAAAACATTTCAAAAAAACTTGGGGTGAGCGTAAAAAGCTCAGTAAGGGAAACACAAAGAATAAAAACTATTAGTTTTTCAAAACAACATGTAAACCATGTATACTTTATCAAAGTAATACTTTTCACCTTTATGAAGTAGTAAAAACCCTTCACTGAATAAAAGATCAATACTTACCCTTTTGTAACCAAAATATTACCATAAAACCCATACAAAGAACACATAACATATAAAGGTAACTTGGGACATAAACATCCTTAAATGGAATAATCATACGGTCTACTTCCACACATATCACTTAATGGAATAGCCATATGGCCGACTTTCATACCCAAAGCATTAGAGGATATAATGTAGCCACCCATCCTGGTATTCACAGCACCACTCGTCATATGGTTTATCATGTAACCACTCATCAAATGTCCAAGTACCATTATAAAATCATAAGACATAAAACAAATATAACGGAAAGAAAACATTTCCACATTTCGATCCCAATATATCACTAAAATATATTGACATAACAAAACCATTATAAAAACCATTTTCAATACCAAAATACATTAAAGATTATATGGTATTTATTTCATTTTAAAAAACACTACGGCCTGTTGAGGAATCCAAAGACCAAATAATACTCCTGGCGGCAGAAAAGGTCGTTGTCACTGTGTACGTTAAAAGAAACATTCCTTTTTTGTCGTTTAGTAAAACGCTTCGTAGAAAAAGATTCATTTTGTATAAAATTAAAAGTCAAAGGGGTTTATACACCATATAAAAGAAAGTTGTGTATAAAACAAAATATGCCTCAATTAAAGGATATTGAGACGAAGTCCCTTACCTTGGGTCTGACTTGACTCGATCGTTCTTTAATGTCCTTAAAATCGGGTAACTCCCTTTGGTTTGAACCAAAAGGGTTTCTTGAAGAGATTTATTCCTAAGTTAAGGCTTCTAGTATGAGTAGAGGGATGTGGAGAGAAAAAACGATCAGAGCATGGCTGATCCAAAGGCTTGAGAGGTGTGGGTAAGGAGGTAGAGGTGGGGGCCTTTAATAAGAGGAGAGGAGGGGCACTCTTGGAAAAGTATAAAATGATACTTTATTTTCAAATGATTTTTGGATTTTAATGGTCCCACATTGATGTGTTTCGAGGATAAGGTGATAAGGGTTCTAAATCCACCCATCCAATATTTTTTGACATGTGTAGTTCTTATATTTTACATTATATTTCCATTTTATTTAAATCGTTAAATAATGAGGTAAATGCTGCATCATAATGATGCAAAATATAATTTAATTTATATAATGTCTAAAAATTATAAAAAAATAATATGATGTAGGAAATATTTTTAGCTTCCCAATGACTATTTATAGTTAAAAATATGACTTGTATTACCCCATGTAATGTTTTTTAGTAAAACAATACATGTCTGTGTCATTTTTACTTTTACTTTAATTAAAAGGCATAAATGTCATTATCTTCCCCAAGTGGCTCCATGGGGTCCCAAAAATAGACCCATGGGTTGTCTTGTTCGGCCATGACTCATCCAATATGGTTAGGACAAGTGTCATGATATTTTCATTTTATTATAATATGATTTTTACCTTAAATCACACTAGTTACCTTTAATCGCAATTAATAAAACTTAAAAGTTACTTTTCATCAAAAATTATTTTCATCCCATTGAACCACATTTTACTTAATAATGAAAATGATTTATATTGGATTTTTGAAATTCAAATCACAGAAGTGGTAAATTTCCATTTAAACGAAAAATCAGTTTTTGTAACTACCACTTTGTGGTTTCACTATTTATCACAAATTAAGGTTTTTCAGAAAAATACCAAAACTTTACCCTAAGCTATATTTGATATTCCGAATTCAAAAATGATGTCTATTTTAAAAAATTAGAAACATATAAGTTTCATTAATTAATTTAATAATTAGTTCCCTCTGTCAAAACAAATAGCGTGTTTTTATGAAACAATATGTATCAAAAGATTGACACTTGTTTAAGTCCAATTTCAAAGTGAAATAAATTCCAATGATGACCATTGGATTAAATGGTAAAAATATATTCTAATTTCACTTTAAAAACAATTCAAAAGATAATCTAATCATATAAATAAATTATATTAAAAAGTGGTTTTGAATTAAAATACAACATTTTTCACTATTCATTAAAAATGATCTTTATCAGAAAAATACCAAAAATTTACACAAAGTAAATTTTGATGTCCCGATTCCAAAAAAGAGTTTTATTTGGTCCAATAGAAGGTATAAGAGTGAACAAAACTATATTTAAACAGTGTTTTCCATCAAAAGGTGATAGTTCGACCTTTTAGTGAAAATTAGAGTATATATGCCTAAAATTGAATTCTTTTCTTATTTTAAGCCTTTATCTTTTATTGGATAAATATAAAAACATTTAAAAAACATATATAATCATATTATAGTTATTACTATTCATTACCACCAATACAACGGCTACGTTTTAACTACCATTTAATATAATATTATTATATTACTAGTGTGCAACATACGATTTCAAATAAACTCTTTGTTGCGTATCGGGTACGCTATCGAACATAGTAACCCCTTTAAAGTAAAATTAATATTTAATTCGTATATATTAATAAATATGAAAATGATTTATTCTTTATTTACCTGGGATGTTACATCTATCCACTCTCACATCTAGATGTATCTTTAAAGAACATCATGGAATAATAAAGGGGAGGAATATCCCGGGGCCATAGAGTTTTCATAAGAAGTTATCAGTGATATCAATCAGAGGGACCCTAGATAAAACATGTAAATTATGTTGTATATGAATAAATCCTACAATAATGTCGAATGGAACTTTATCATCAAGGGGATTTATAGAATGGGGGCTTCCTCTAAAATTTTGGACCTCATATTCAGATGATATAGCCCCTCTTGGATCTCAATTTCATTTTTTGGAAAACTGGTTTCTTTAATATGGTTCAGAGGCTGAGATAACAAGATCCATTGTCATCAAATTTATTCATTATCACACAATACATCTCAACCGCCTCATTAATTGGAGTATTATATGGGTTAGTGTGCTTCCATATCGGTGTAGACCTCACTCATGGTCCATTTCTCACCTAATATTCACTGACGACACTATTATCTTCGAAAATAATAATAAGAGATAATTTAAGGGTATTAACCACCTTTTTATGACTATTTAAAATGGATTTTATAGGTTATTAATTGAGAAAATATTAGCTTATATATCTCAAATAGGTTCTCATATAAAGGGGTATGCTAGCCGATAAATTGTCTTGACATGCAGAGAAGAGTACTCCCCATGTATTATTTTGGTGCCCTTGTAACTTATAGTATTCCACAAATACGTCATTTTGATAATATTATGGGGAGTTTCATGGGTAGAATTATGTACTATATAAACTAATACTTATCCTTCAGTGTTAGAATAACCATGGTGAATAGTGCCCTATCATCTATACCGATCCATTCTCTCTTAGAAACCAAGGTACTAAAGGTGGTTATCTCTCTCATTGATAATTTATTGGAATCATTAATTTTTAATGCACATCTATAAGGAATGAATAATTGGTATTCTAGGGAAATTATAGACGATCCAGTAAAGAAGGGAGATAACAAAGATAAAAATCTTTTGGACTTGCTTCAAATCCTGTAGGTGAAATTGGTGTAGGGGATTCTTGAAGAAAGAACTCTATGGGGAAGGTTCAGGGAGAAAAAAGGTATTTGAGAAGGGGAGATAGTAATATAACGCTCATTATATCTATGTTCGGTCATCAATACACATATCTATACTCTGAAATGCCAAGATCTGTGGATAGTGGGTAGAGCAGACATATCATTCTAGCACCATAAATGGGCTAGTTCCAAAATAGGATTCCCTGGATGCACATTCCAAGATTTAACCTTTAGGAGTGCATTTAGGTACCCAAAAAATCATGAATTCCATTTTTAACAAGAAACAACAAGCTATTTTTTTACCTCATCAATATGAACACAGAGCCTGAATAGTGCACATTTCATGGATCCTCTTTAGGTGGGTTCTCTAAATCAGGTTTCCATAAGATGATGTTGTCAGCTAATATTATAGATATCTGGGGTGAGGTACTTTGGGGTAAGGATTTTCATGAGAAATATAACTTCCTCATCTAGAGGATAAGGAATCATGTGTTTCCCACCGATGATAACATTAAAATAATGGGAATAAAAAATGTTTCTAGGTGCTCATACTACTAGGAGAGTCAAGAGGAAAGATCGGCTCACCTTTTTTTGATGGTGACTGGGATTGGTCAGTATAGAGATATTTCAAGAGCATTACTAACATATATTCTTGGGAGAGATGAGGATGTTTTGTTTCTTGATCAATGGTTCCAAGGAGCAGGATCAGACGAGATAGAGAGATAGGCTAGAGTTATGGTTCTTACTGCAAGATGTTGGTGTATCTAGAAGGCTAGGAACGGAACTTGATTTCACAATAATACATGCATAGGAAGAGCCTCTTTCATCCAAACCTGAACCTCTTTCCTGAAAAAAATTACCTAGAAAATAACTGGGAGGAAGATTATTCACGCAGAGCAATTCATTCTGGTAGGAACTCCAAGTTATCTAATGTGAGAATCAACTAGGGACATTTGGTCCACTGTAATCCCCACCATTTATGTCCCAAATGTAATATGGAATATTCGTGTATTATGGGTTCCATGAGGGGAGGCGGTGTGGTTCAAGACTCTTCAGGTGGTTTCATATTTGTATTTACTACTTACATTGGTAGCGATGACTCCCTAAAGGCTGAGGAAAATGCAATTCTCATAAGGATTCTATTATTTAATCTATAAAATATCGTTCTCATGGTGTTTAAAACAAATTTTATGATGTTATTCAAGTCCATTATTGGTTTAGGACCCCTGGGTTGATCTCCTACATCAATACATGGTGTTGGGGTTTCATTAACAACTGCTTGATTATTTTTCACACAATAAGAGAGGGTAAAAATGTTTTAGACATACTCCAATTGATGTTGGTCCATGAAGATAGTCTTGCCTACTTCCCTAGTATGAACTTCATTCCACTTCAAGGGGTGAATTTGTTGAGAGGTGATTCTCTCAGGCTCCATTATTTCATGTCACCTTAGTTTTTATTTCTTTCATCTTCCTTGTTGTTCCTTATTTCAAAGATGTTTTCTGAACTCTTTGAAAATAATAAATATGGATGATTAAAGATATTAAAAATATCTTAAAAACTTTTCCATTTTCAATATTTTTTAATAAACTTGATGGATTTATAATTTTCACTTTGTTGAGATAATAAGTAATCCCAAGTGAATCTTGTAATGTCATAAAAAAATAAATATTATTGGGTTTACCTCCTACACATTCAATTGAATAAAATAAAAATAAATAAATAGTATTTAATTCATGAGAATTTGAATAAGAAAAACCATTTTTATATTTAAAAGAATATTTGTGTGACTTACTCTATGGGAATAATTTATAAATCACGTCATTTTTTGAAATTTAGTTTTGGTAGATCACTTACATGTTGATAAAGATTGAGTTTAAAAATGTAGTGTGTGTTACAATGACCAATGAATTTAATCCCAATCAATGACTCACTAACATTTTTCACTAAAACATTTATCACTTTTTCTTGTAAGAAAATTTAAATTGATTATATAAATTTTTTGAAAATAGGAAATAGTAAATAAAAGTTTTCCTTTTGAGTCCAAAACATTGAAAAGATTATTTTTCAAAGAAATTTTAAAATATTTTTCACATAATTATCAAATTATTTTAATATTTTCTAGGTCTCTGACAAAATAATTATAGGGATTTGTGTTAGAGAAACAGATGGTGCCTTAACTAATTATATTATCCTTAGTGTTATAGCCCAAGGTGACATGATATCCTTTTAGTTCTATGTTTTTATTGAATTTGGAGCTGTTTACACATAAGTTTCATGAGTAACCACTATCTATGTACCACAATGCTTCCTAGTTTTTGAACAGAAGACACTTTTCCTACAAAATCAATTGACTGAATATTTTATTACACAAATGAACTTGGGCCACCTGATGTTATCCAATAATGATTTGGGGATCAATATTTTTTATAACGATTTTTTAGAAAAATATGATGAAATATGAATTTATTTTATTCTCACATAACATAAATTACTTCAATGTAATTCATAAATTAAATAACTAAATCCTTTATAACAATTAAAAAATTTATCTTTTGGGAAACCTTTAACTAAAGTGGTTTTTGATGGATTGCTTGTGGTGCTTGTATGATTGATGAAACCAAGACCAAGCCATTATTTATCATATCTTTAGGAGACAAACAAATTAGATTATTTTCTCCTTGGGTGAATTTGGAAAGATAATATTTGAGGTCATTAGTAGTATATTCGAGTTTACTAGTATTTAGATGATTCTAAAATATTATAGATAAATCATCTTTTTTCCTTAAAGATAATATAATTATCCCTTTGATTTTATTGTTTTTTAAATAAAATACTTATATTTCATAAAACATTCTTTATATAATTAATAAATTTTATGATAACAAATTTTGAGTTGATCATGATCATATTTTATGGCTTAAAAGTTATGGTAACTTGGTGAGAAATAAGAAGAGGATGAATATGACGATTTGGGATAAGTGGAGGAGGAGGAGGAGACATGAATTGGGCTTTTAACCTTGATATCTTCACTAACATGTGACATCGAACACATAGTACTTTAGTCACATTAAATGTATGAGAAATATGAATCCCTAAATTCATTACTTGCACTATAGGTTGTCACGTTGGATGTCCTTTTAAAAAATTACTTTATTTTAACTTATTTTTATAGATGTGGAACTATAGCTTGATGTATCCTTTTCTTACATTAATAGCATTTAATATTTGATTCCAATTTTTTCTTCTTCTTTGAATAATTGATCAATTTTTTATTCATAAATAAAATTTTAATTTTATTAGTGAGTTGAGTATAGTCATGAACCTCACCTCTAGATGAATCTTCATTTATATATTTGACAAAAAAATCATTCCATATTTATATTGATTTTAATATTTTAAATTCCTCGTTATTTACTATATCATTTGGTATCTAATGGGTTCTTTCACCACCATTTTATTTTCATATTTTTTTTCATGAATTTCTATGAATTTGGAATCCGATGATCTTTGCAAAATCTAGAGGATTTTCATTATTGGTATCTTTATAAATAAATCATCACTGAGTGAATTTTTACAATTTAAAATGTTTATAAACATCATAAAAATACTAGTAATATATTTATTAGGATACATAAAAATACATTAGAAATATTGGTGAAATATACCCAATCTAGTATTGTTTACTATATTAATTCCTTCATATATGGATGCAAATAATTTCTTTATTTAAAAAGTTATTTTTCATGTAGAAACAAAATTAAAACAATAATGATCAAGACCACATTTAATGAAAATCATAGCATTACTAATATGTTAAAATTTAATAACATCTTCAAGAGGCCATTTTCCCTTAGATTATTTAGTTAGAACATATTCATGAATTACCATTATCTAAACAGGATAACTAATACTATAAAGAAGGTATGGAATTTGATTTTTACAATAGGAATAATTAGTTCCATAAAAAATTGGATTATGTGAATAATAATTAGATTCCTTAATAAAAATATTGTAGTTTTAAATCGATTGATATTTTAAAAAAAAAAATTTGAAAACTGTAATTTGAATGTTTTTTGATAAAAAACACTAATAACTACTAAGAAACTAATTATTGGTCAAATAAATTTGGAAATAGGGGTGTTCAATTAAACTTTATAAAAAATTAATGTGTAAGAAAAAGATAAAAATAATTGAATAATTTTTATAGAATAAATCATTTAAATTTATTAAGCAACAATTGATATATTAGATCTGAGTTATTAAGTAAATATCAAAGTAAATTAAACATTTAATCACATTAGAGATGAAAGAGTATAATTTACTTAATTATTTAATTTTGTTATTAGTGATTAAATGTATAAAATAAAACGAGAGCAAACAATGTTTGATAAGGAGGTTGAAAATAAGTTGATGTGAGCCCTTATATATTTACCCCTTGAATCAATAAGTTGATATTATTAATCTACTGATCTTGGTGGTGATCAAGAAACATGTCCCTAAAAATTGTGATTTGTGATAACCCTTTTGATATTTCCTAGTATCCATCGAACTCACCCTTAACTTTTGGGAAGTGAGAACCAATTTGATAAATTTTATGATAGGAGAGAGGTTTATTTGGCACAAACCCATTACAATGACGCTAAAAAATATCTTTAAATAATGATTACAATTTGGGGTGATAGATTTTTTAGAAAGGGTGATATTCTTAGATAGAAAGAGAATTGAGAATGAATGTTTTATATTATTAGTAGAATGATAGTGATTCAATTTCGGTTTTATTGGAGAATTTTTTTCGTAGAAAGGTGTCTATCCAAGTTACCAAGAGACTCCTTTTATCACCTACAACAAGACCACAAATATTCTAGAATTATAGGTTTTCATTTATTCTATGGAAGACTCCAATAACGGAAATTTTTACCAAATTTAATGCATCATAATACCAGTAGTCTTGATGCCAACATATACCTTTTATCCTCTATTGGGATGTAGTTGGACTAGCTAGGGGCATACTCAGCTTCTGGAACTACTACTGGCTGGCCGATATTCCTCCACCGGCAAGTCATTACACCTCCACCAGCTAGCTAGTGGACTGCTACTAGATATTTCTAGTTCTATCATCACCACTAAATGTCCAGTGGGTCTTCTAAACATAAGGGGTTTTACCATTATAGAACCTACTAGACAGTTCCATGCATGAGCTATCCAATGCATCTTTTTAATTCCCATCTTCAAACATTACCTCTTCCACTACCTTTTAATTTCATCTAAGAATATTTTAATATTATTTTGAGCCTTCAAACATCTATCCAACAATATCATGACCAAAATGATACATCAAGAATATATTCCTAGAACCATAAGGACTACGATATTGTTATCCAATATTTAACTAGTTTCCATTACTTGATATTCTATAAAACACTTAAAATCACCTAAATGAAAACATAAGAAACATTGGTGAGTGATTGTGATCATGAAAAAATCCTGATAGAGGGTAAAAAAATAAAAAAAAATCTAAGTTCTTAGGACTCCTACTCACCTAAATCCCCAATGATATTACTAAATAAAGGGAAGTAAAGGAATATGAGGTTATTGTATTTATTTTTTCATAAGATAAGATAGAATCTAAGAAAATGATACCTTAAACAATCACTCGGCCTCATAATTCTAGGAGACCTATTGTATGGTTTTTTCATGTTTTATTCCTCTACCTTATCTCCTATAATTTTAAAAATTTCATCATCTATACTAAACTGAATGTCATTGAGAGAGAGTAATTTCAATCAAATATCCTCTTCGTGCTCTATTTCAAATGGAGAGTCTGAAACAATGATTCCCTGGCTATTGTTAATATGGCCAAGGTGGTAATTTTTACTATGGTGGTATCTAAAATTTTTAAGGACCATTGAAAGTTATGTTATCAGCCCCAAACTATCTACTATAATATATTAGACACATATATTTTCAATTTCCTTATATAATTAATAAATAGTACACAACTCCTAAGATCTATATAAAATTTCATGAACTACAAGCTCTATATAAATGGGAAAATATGTTAATGCTTACCCCCTAGTAGGTAAAATCATGACTACCTAGATAATTGTGAACTCCGATCCTAGAATCCACATCTCAAAAAGATATTATGGCACATTTAACAACCTTTTTTTGGGTTTTAGTGGAATTAGTGGAAATTCATAGTCTTGTAGTATTAGAGTTGATGGTTTTTTATTTTTATTATCCAAATGAAATAATAGAAATGTTTTATTGAGTTGAGGATTTTTTTCATGAGTTTTTAGTTTTAAATTAAAACATGGAGGTGTCCTCAAATGAATTAGAATGGGTGGCATTGCCTCTGAAGGAAGAATAATCTACCATGTACCCAGTGTGACTGCTTCTATTTTTTAAATTATATAATGTGAAAATAGGTACCTGGTGGTAGTATATGTGGTACTGTATATAAAAAATAATACATAGGAAAACATTCAAAATTACTACTTGGTACTCAGTGCCATTCACCAAGAACCATGTTTTACATAGTTGTAATTATTAAAATTGACATAAAATGACGATTTTCTCATTTTTAATAAGAACCCCCACTTGGTAGGTCCATCATTCAACATAGCTAAAGGATAGGGGATCTAATCCTTCTACTCTACATATTTCCTTTATCTTCAATATCTAATCTAGGGTGTTTGGGATATATTCTATCTCATTTAAGTTATGTATCCTTTATATTCCTTATACTATATTTTTCTACTTATATACCCTCTAATTTTTATTTGAAAATCATGGAATCGAGATGTGATTTTACCAGATCATGTTTAAATCTCTCTTCTACGATAAGGATTTCATATATGAAGGATGTAGGCTATCAAGGACTGATAAACACACATGGTTTCACATTTTTTCACATGATTTAATTGACTATATGAATTTATTTATGGAATTTATGGGAATTAGAAGAAGTGGATATTTCAATTAGTTTTATAAATTATATTTTTTGATCATAGTGTGATTTGGGATTGTCATTGGTGCATTTCCATGTCATATCTCATGGTTTATTTAAGTATACATAATTTTTTTTTCAGTTTTAACAATTTTTTCATCATAGAATTAGTTATGAATTAAATATAAAGATTTATTATAAAATTATTATAATTAATTTAAGGGGTACTTGACTGAGATAAAGACCCATGAGAATGCATGATAGACTATGTGTTCTTACATGGGAATGACCATATGTGACTCAATGGATTAACTCCCAGAATGAGATAGTTGGTCCATAATTTTAATTATTTTATATATAAATGCATGTATTAGGTGAGGTGAATGCATAGATGATTGGGCATGGCCAACCTGAGTAAGGGATGATGGGCTTGGATGATTGAAGGGAATTTCAAATGACCTGATAGGTTCATGTTGGTGATCATTCTTACATTCCCATAGATTTTGAGGTAGTCTATGAATCTAGGTAGATTATGAGCATTAGTGACATTATAAATGAACACATGGATGAATGTTATAAAAAATGATTGATGGATCTTGTTAAATAGGGATCTATTATGTATTGGTATATAAATTTCATATGAAGGGAGGAATTGGGGGTGATTTAAGTGAGTGGTCATTGAAGAAACCTTATAATATACGAGTTATTTGATAAGGGTGATCTATTGGTTTCAATTGAGTCCATAAGATAGGTTATAAAATAAGTTCCACCAAGGGGAGACTATTCATTTAACTTCCTAATGTTTACTTCACCATAGCGTTTTTTCTATGGAATGAGTTAGTGGTAATTCATATGGATAAGTCATTAAGTAAAAGGTAATGGGTATGTTAAGAATGGTAAAATGAAATAGAGAAATAGTGATTTGATAAAGATATGAGAGATGTCCTATCGAGGTAGTGTATCTTGTGCTTATTCAATGAGGTTCTACTCTATAACCTTGGGCATGATAATTATGGTTTATCGACTAGGGGCATGTATCACTGGGGAGGTCATTTATAAGAGTGTTGGGTTGAGTTTGGGATGGTTAAGCATGTTGATTGGAATAATTTTCTTGAAGTACATCAGGTTATCATTGATAATAGTTGATGGATATGATATTGTGATGCAAGGATACATTGTGAATTAGGTTTTAGAGGTTATTAGTATAATTTTAGTGTAGGGAGGTGAATCGTCTATGATTTTTAGGAGTTTTCATGTAGAGTTATAGTCAATTAAGGACACCAATTTATATTTAGTGTAGGCGATAATTATTTCTATGATGACAAAATTAAGACCATTGGTAGGATATTCCCTAGTATACTAATTTCTAATTACCATATTTTGTGATATAATGGAAGTGACATAATTCGAGATATTCATAAGTTTTAGAAAATACTCAAGTAGGTGTTGTGGAAATTAGATCAATTGAAAATTTATCCATTGAAAATTTATTTTTCAAAATATACAACTGACACTACATATTATGACATATATAAGAGATGAGAATAGTGCACCAATAGGAAACGTTGAAGAGGTGAGAATTTTTTTTTCTGAATGGAGGATCTTCTCTGGGGATCAGTTTAGGTGGATAGAAACCCATCATCATATGGTGGCATTAGTGATCGAAGATACTAGTTGGGAACTTTATATATATTGTGTTAAATGACATATTATACAATGATGTGTCATTGTGATGTTATCTTTTTTACATGGAAAAATTATAGCAGTATTTCCTCATATATTAGGATGTAATTTTAAAAACGTAATCTCTTATGTTATTATAGTTCCTTGTTTCCTTCCCAATGATTTCAATCTATGGTATTTTATTTTCATTCATCCAGTGGATTTATGTTTTTTGTGTTATCTTGGATGTGTGTTAATTCTAATATCTATATAACATATCATGTGGTTACTCTGTAACATTACTTTTGCGTATTTATTTTTTGGTAAAGTTTAATCTAGTGGCTTATCAATCAGTGGTTTTCGACCCAACAAGTGGTATAAAATCTCATGTTTTGAGCATTCTCTTGATACACATTCCCAATATATGGTTATTTTTGGTATTGTTTCGATATCATTATTCTACCCACGTTTATTCATGATAATATTAGTATGAAATCCATGGTCCTTCCTATATTTTTTTGGACTAGTGAGAGGTCACATATTCTATATGAATGAAGTATGATGAATGTAAGTCTTGGGTGGAGAAGTTAGATTCATCAAATTATGGGTTATATAAAATAATGATAGAGGATTTCCTTTTATAAAAGTAAATTTATATCTTACTATCTAGATCCAATCCATAAGCAATGTATGTGGACAAATGGGATCAGCTAGATAAGAAGGAACTGACATTGATGAGAATTTCTCCTTCCTAGAATATGGAATACAATATTCAGAAATAGAAAATAGTAATGGAACTCTGGAATACCCACACCAACATGTATTTGAATCCCATGATGATGGAACATGTTTTATTACTAATTATACTATTCAATATGATAATTTCAAAAGGTGATTTAGCTTTTGATCACACTAATTACCCCATTATCATCATAATTCTGTTGGACTCAGTGAATGTATCCTTCAGATACCTTGTTTGGGAATTATTATTACTCTCTTTAATTTAAGAATATTGGGATATTATAGTGAATGGTCTGAGTAAATTTAATTTAGGGGTAGAATTTATGTTCAAATACATTAGAGTCTTGATCTTGAATAAGAAAATTTATTAGAAATATATTAAAACATATTTTAGAAATGTATACAGTGTGGAAGGGAGAGGACATACCATTGGATAGACAAATTTTAGGAAGGTCAATAGAAGGAGGATTCATAGTAGGAGCATCTTTCCAAATTGTTCTCCCTTTTATTGTAATTAAAAAATAAAATGACACAAATACAATTATTGTAGAGAAAGGTAGGAGAATTTTGGAATGTCTGCTACCAAAATTGGGTCTACGGGTATTGTGTTGAATGATATGAGTCAGCTGATCCAAGGTGATATTAGTTTATTGCGGTATTCAGTAATAGATTTGAAGCATCAATACACTCAACATCCATGTGAGAAATTATGTAGAATTATATCTTTGGATTAGATTGAAAGGAACATCTTGCATATGATAAGGCTCTTGAGATAGTTGGGAAAGGTGATGTTTCTTTTATAACAAGTAATAAAAGGATATTAGAGTTGAAGGAAATGTGGTACATCCAAGGGTTAAAAAAATAATTTACATCATACAACTTGATGATGTTGGTTTCTATATTAATTTAACATAAGGTGTATAGAAAATTTCATATAGTTCTATGGTAATAAAAAGGGAAGTGAATGATAGGATACTATATCTCACATGTTTTCCCAAATGAGTGATTCTAGTAAGAGAGTTAACTTATATAAAATTATTGCATGGCCATCTAGGTTACCTTAGTGAGAAGGGGATTAATATTCTTACTTATAAATGTTTACTAAAGTATAAATTCATGGATTATGAAAAAAGTGATGATTTAATCTTTAAAATATAGTGGAATGTATCCTTCTGGATGGAAGGAAAAATTTTAAAGAATCAGAACATGGAGTTTTTTCATATATTATTTTGAGGATATATTTATTTGTTCACATGGATGATTACTCTTCTATTTTATATTTAATGATTATTCCACACAAATGCATGGGTGTGCTTTATAAGACACTTGTATGAGGTATTTGAGTGTTTTTCTAGTGGAAAGACATTGCGTAAAATTAAGATGGAAGAAATATATGTGATTATGATCAGAAAATAGTGGTGAGTATGGAATCATGAAGTTCAGGAAGTTCTACTTGTGGAAGGGGATTCAATTTTGGAAGACTATATAGGAAATTTGAAACATAATAAAGTTACAGATAGGATGAATATGATTTTTTTAATGAGAAACGAGTATATAAATTTATATATGGTTAACCATGATATTTTAGGTAAAATCTATGATTTTTTGGCATAATTAGTCAATTAGAGTTGAGCATTTCCAATTGGTAGAAAATTCAAGATATGTGATGGTCTAGAAACAAGATACCTTTAAACTACCAAAAAATATATATATTTATCACTTATATTCACAATCATGCCATAGGATGAGACATGTTTGAGTCTAAGTCTTGAGTGTGTTACTTTGTTCTCTATGGAAATGAAGAGTCTAGATTTTAACAATAGGATAATGAATCTTAGAATGTCATAAAAAATTAAAATTTGATCTTCAATGAGGTTATTCTATGGATGGATCAGAACCTAGTAAAAAGTTATAATGAAAGAAAAGTATCATCAGAAGATAAGTTATAGCTACATACACTTCTAGAAGTTATGGATGCTCTGAAAAATCCAATGAGAATGTTAGTATCAGAAACACCAAACTATCTTGTGGAGTTGCCATAAGATGGAGTCAAGTTTTGATGATATTGACCAGGCATGATTTACCAAAAACTATAATGACTATGGAAACCCAAGCACTAGATGGTATAACACTACAAGTTATAGTGCTATAAGGAACTCAAATATAAGGTGAACTATATAGATCTACCCGGAAGGGATTCATAGTGAATATATATCAAGATAATTTACAATATTTACATCAAATAGAATATGGAGAGCCCAAGGTATCAGAAGAAAAAAGAAGTTTAAAAGACTCATAATAATTAAATATGGCCATGCGGGATGAAATTGATTCCCTCTATTTTTCAAAAACATATTCAATGAAAAGGAATATTTCATAAAAGAAATACTTACAAAAAATGGGTTTATAAACAAAAGAAATTAGTGGATGGTGGAAGGAGGTATAAGGATAGGATAGTTGTGAAAGGTATTCAGTAAATAGAATTTGAAAATTTATCACATTTCTTTTTAGTGGTAATAAACAACATGACTATTTTAATGATGCGGAGTATTTATCCATTAGAAGGACTTCATCTGGAATAACTAAGCATGAAAATAATATTCCTTGTTGGGAAATTTTATGGAGAGATATATATGAACCATCAAGTTGGTTTTAATAATCAATAGTTTTATGAACTAACATGGTTTACCCTCAAACCTAGCATCTAACATGATCCTCCACATACCCAAAGGACATTCTAAATCCCCATAGACTAGCACCAAACACCCGAGCACTAAAGAACCCGAAGGACTGATTTATCCCAACAAGAATCAAATAACATGGAATATATATACACATAGAAGATATAAACAGCATAAGAGAAAAAATTAAAATTAATGCCTTAATTGAAAGAAGAAAATATGAATGATACAACTCAAGTATTCAGAACAATCCAAACTAGAAGTATAATATTAAAGGATGAATAAACATAAATATACTACTCTAAGTGACAGAGTGGGAAGACTCCCACCATCTCACCACCAACTACAAAAACATAGAAGAAATATCCCTTTTCAAATCACTGTAGTTTCTAGTCATTCCATATATAAAAATACATAACAAGGTATATGCACAACTGAAAGGGTGCACAAGGTGTGAGCTAAATTGGCTTAGTAGGATCTCACCCATGTGTCCCATAACAAGTCATTGTATAATAATATGAACATGCTAAAATTTAATGAAAAATGGAATGATAATCAAGTAAATAATTTTTATATCAAAAGCATAGTAAAATATTCCCCTTTTTTCATAGGTCTATATATTCTAGGTAAAACAATTTCAAATCATATCATATATATCAAGAAGGTAATCAAATCCAAGTATTAAAAACCAAAAATATTAGGTACAATCATGTTAATCATCACTATAGGTCGGTATTTCGAGAACAATCATACCTAAAAATAGAAAATCACATGAATCAAGTCTCTAGATATATGAATGGAATATAGATAGCAGAGAAACACACTATAAAGTGAATCTCTAAATAGTGTCTAACAAGTCCCTAGAACAATATGCGCAGGGAGTAGAGGAACACCCCATGATTGAACCCCCAAACAGAATCAACAAATGAGGCCTATTACTACACCTTCCACCTAAGAACCCAAGGATTCCCATGTGCTATATTTTCCAAACCATTTAATCTGAATCATTAAATTAAAACCATTTCATAAATATATTTTATTTTATTTTTGAAAATACCATTTTCTTTTACTAAAACATGGGGAAACAATCTTTTCTCAAAAACATATTTACACACAGAAATAAAACATTACAATTTATTTGTAAAATAATTTATAAAACTAGGGAATTTGACGTTCATCCAACATGGGCAAGAGGAAGAATCATCTACATCAAACTCAACTCAAAAACACCCAGACTAGGATCTACCAAAACTATAAGGAATGAAAAGACAAGCTTGAAAGCTCAAGAATAGATTCCCACATCATAGAATAAATACAACAAGAAAATTGTTGATGGATAAGATAAAACAAGATATACCTCAATGAACCCAAACGTCACACCAAAACTATCATGAGGGTTATCATTTGAGTGAATATCACACCGCATATCTTGAACTGATCAATAATAACATCACAATATGTCTAACATATCCAAAAACATAGTGCAATGGTGTTTTTATGAAAAATGGAAATGTAAAAACAGAAAGGCTGCATACCAAGGAAAGCGATGCGACCACCATCAAGATCAATTTCAAAACAGAGTGATTAAAAAGGATATTAACCAATGAGGAATAGGAGAGAATAAATTGGGATTATATCTTGTAGTTCCTAGAAAGCTACTTATCATGAACATTTTACAACATGAAACAAATTCATGATGTAAAATCCATGTAATCCATATATGCCAAAAAATGTGTTAAATATGTCAAAACAGCCAACTAATTTTTTTTAAATATGAACAAGTTTCATGGATTTTATGCTTTTCACCCTCTAAACCTGTTTATGACATGTACCGAGTAATGGATTATCATCATGTAACTAGTAAATAACATGAATGTGTGAAGTAGGAAGTGTGATGTATTGATTGTAAGAAAAATTCTTAAACTAAATCCAAAGCTTTGATAACCCAAAAATACACTCAAAAACAAGAAAATAATCATACCTTAAAATGAAAGATATTACAATCTTCCCACCATGAGAATTTCCACCCAAGGGAAGCCATGAGGAAGGAGGGTTCCTTATAAAAAGGTGAGGCCCCTACTCCCTTGACGATGTTTCATGAACCCATGTCTCATGAGAATATGATCCATGTCTCCATAAAACTCTAACCAATGGGGTATACCTCCCATGAAACAATATCACGTGATAATCAATGATCTCCACTGGTTAATATACAACTGAAGTTGTTGTCTCTAACTCAATATCTTCCCAACTCAAAGAATGAAGGGACCAAGATGATACTTCCTGAGATGAGATATATCGATAAAATCATGAATACTTATCAACTGAGCTGGTAATGAAAATATTTAAGAAACCATCCTAAGATACTCATTGACATCAAATGTTCCATCATATATTGGAGCCAACATTCCCTACTTTCCAAGACAAAGGTGACCTATTGAGGAGAAATATTCATGAAAACCCTGTCACTATTGGAAAACACCAAAGGACGACATCAATTACCTGCATAAAATATCTATCAAATTTGTGCTATAACAAAATGCTAATGTTTATCCTAAATCCTCACTAATATATCTTGAATAAGACTCGGTACCACAAGAGTGGATTCACCTGAATTTTCCCAAAAACGAGTTGATCTATATAGGTAACAATAAAATCCTAAAAGGGTGATATTCTAATTAAATAATGATAACTATTATTATATGAAAACTCGAACAGTCCCAAATGAAAATCCCATGATCTTAAAAATTTAAAACGTAGGAACAAATCATATCCTCTAGGATCTGATTAGCATGCTCTGTATGACTATCTATCTGTAGATGGTATATTGTACTCAACCTGAATTAAATTCTCCATCACCTAATAGATAATATTCTAAAACTGTGAGGTAAACCTAAGACTCCTATCAGAGACAATTTCAGAGGGAAACCCATGTAATCTAACAAAGTGCTTGACATACAGCTTATACAGATCATTAACTTTAGTGGTTTCCCTATTCAGAATGAAATGGGGTGGTTTCATCAATTGATTAATCAACACCTAGATATAATTCCTCCATTATAGAGTTTATTGAAATCTAATAAAAAATTCCATGGACACCTCGTCTAATTTCCAAACTAGCATTGGTAGAGGATGTAGAAAACTAGAAGGTTTCATATGATCTAATTTAATTTTTAGGTAGGTGTAACAATTGGACACAAAAATAACATGGAATTCTTCGTACCTATCCACCAAAGATAAATCTATCAAGTTATGATACATCGTCATATTACCTAGATGAATGGACCATGATGAACTATGGTATCAAAATAAAATTGGTAACCTAATAGATATTGGGATGAAAAAATGATCCCCAAAGAGAAGAATACCATCTAAATGGGGAGACTGACCAGACATGATCTCTCCACCATTAAGGGTTTATTTAATTCCTATGAACTCATATTTTTTTGTTGACCATATATAATAGACTTAAGGAGAGTTTATGATAATTTAATATTGTTAAACAACATACCTAAAAACCTTCAAAAAATCCATATGTAAAAGAGTGAAGAGTTCTATAATATCCCAATATTTATTCATTTCGAAAACATCCTATGATACCTCTTTCTTACTAATATCATCTAAAATTAAATTCCCCTTGGGGTATAGGTGATGTCAAACTCAAACATCTAGAGGTAGTCCACCCAGTATATATTTATTAGATTCAAGTATTTCTGAGACAATATATAGCTCATAATCTTAATGTTCAAAAAGATGTTGAACCTCTTCCTAAATAGATAGTCACCCCCACATTTAAGATGCATAACTATGGAAATATCTAAATCATTAGTGTGGTAAATCTTTTCATTTGTTTTAAGATGAAATTATCTATATGATACAACATCATAATCTTGTGTAAGAACACAACCCAGACCATCATCAAAAGCAATATAATATACTGCAGAACCATTACTAGCCTCAATTAATATTAGAAAAGGATTCAATGTTAGAAGTCATTTTAGTTCATCAAAATAATACTTACATTTCACATCCCATGAAAATTTTACCCCTTTCCTGGTAAGAGAAATCAGAGGTGATTCCAAAATCTATAAATCCTTAATAAATCGATGATAATATCTAGTAAGACTAGGGAGGCTCTAAATCTCATGGATATTATGTGGTGTCTCCAATGAAAAGAGATATATAACCTTTTTAGGATAAACTAATAACCCTTTTTTGGAAATAATGTGCCCCAACAATTTCACTACTAGGATATTGAAACATTATTTCAAAAGAATTCCATAATAATAGTGACTCCTTGGGATATCTAAAACCAAAATTAGATAGTGCTCATGATCATTCTCATATCCCAAATAAACAAAAATATCATCTAAAAATACTACCATAAAATTTCATGATATTGATGGAATATCCAATTCATCAGTACCATAAAAATTAAAGAGGAATTAGAATAACTAAAAGGCACCATAATATATTGATAATGGTTATACCTTATCCAAAAATCCATATTAAGTATATCAGACTCCTAAACCCTAAGATGATGATAACTCAATCGGAGACTGATCTTTGAAAACCACTTTCCTCCCTTTAATTGATCATAAAAAAAATCTATATAGGTAAATTTATACTTATTCTTAACCACCACATAGTTCAAATTTTGGTAATACATTCACAAATGAAGTGAACCATATTTCTTCTCAAAAAATATCTTTGGATATTCCCAATGTGAAGCACTAGGGTGAAAAAAACCTTTCAACATCATATAATATAACTAAATATTGATATATTTCAAATGGATTGGTTCTATAAAATAAGAGGATATTGAGATCATATACTTACCCAAAACTAGATTAACCATGAACTCCACCTTACAATTAGAAGGAATATTGGAGGAGACATCTGGGAAATTTTTAGGAAACTCTCAAAAAACGGTGGGAAGATAAACAAGAGAATAAATTTCATCATGATCAATAGAAACTGCTAACAAGAAACTCCTAAGATATTGTTTAAAAGGTCCTATATTACCATACCTCAGATCCCACTCTTCCTAAAACACTTCAGAGCTCTCATCGGCATCAAGTAATGAGACATGATGATTATAATAGTCAACCTCATCATGATGATAGATAATCCAATAAATCTACATGATTATGTAAAATAGATCTATATTGAGAAAACGTAAATACCAAACTAACTCTGCATTGGATATTGATAGTGAATAGGAACAAAAAAACTCATGTTATTTCCTCTTAACAAGAGGTGTCACTAACTCTATAACAAATAATGTGATCTCTGTTTGATTCTTAATAAAATAAAAGAAATGGGTACAGATAAACAATATGGATGAACCAATATCAATTAAATTATTTGATATGTAATTGAGAATAAATATAATTCCTCTCATTTTCAAAAAACTTGCATCAACCTCCTTCAGAAAATCATCTTTTTCCTAAAAGATAATCACTCCAGGGGATTATTCCTAGATATATATTTTGTATATGAAGAATCGAACTCCACCATTGTGAACTTTGGACCTGAAGATCCCATTCCATAACAAGGAATAGACATGTTATGAAAAAAATCTATAAATGGATATAGCAACCACAACTGGTGCACATCTTTGTAGGCTCTAAAAAAGAACATTGGATGTTCCCAACCATTCTCCACTGATATAAAGTTAGGGTAATGCTAATGAATATAACTAATAGTGCATAGGATTCCCTCTACTATGAACCAACCCCACCACCCCTATGATGATCATGTCACTTCCTATATTTTCCATGTGTGGCACTGAAGCTACCAGTTCATAGAAGATAAGTTCCAAAATATCCATCATTATCTTCCATATCAATCCATACCATCACTTCTACATATACTAACTATGAATATGAAGAAAAATTAAATATGAATACATATGATCTGATATCTATTCACAAACCAAAGAAGTACTTATGAGCCTTTAGCTGATCAATCTTCGATAGCTTAGGATAAAAACCAACCACCTATGTGAATTGATTGGTGTATGCTGACACCGATCAATCTATTTGCTGTAGAGAGTGGAAATCCAGATTCATTTCCAACATAAGAGACCCTATAAATAACTAATAGAAGTAGAGGGTATTAAAACCCTTAAAATCCAACCCCACTTTCCTATCTTCCTATACCATGGAATCCCATCATCACTTACTGAGTCCCTAAAGTCTGAATATAGGAAATTCACCTTGATCTTATATGGTGTATCCTAGAAGTTGAAGATCTAATTAATATTATCTAGTTAGTTATCCACCTCTAGGGGATCATTTGAACCCCTAAATGAGGGTGTCTTATCTCATAAGAACTCCCAAGATTGATACATTTTCCTCCAATCTCTTGGATTTACCTCAAGAATTGTTATTTGGATTTGTATTATATTTTGGTTGATGGAATGAACTACCTGAATGATAACCTCTATAATATTCGGATCCAAAGGCAGATTCCCTTGAAGGATAGTCACCAAACCCTCCTGTGGATCCCATGAAAGATTAATTTGTGGCATATCACTGTTCAATAAAAACTAAAGAAACAATCATAAAACTAGGTAAACACAGTTCAAATTAGAATACCAAAATAAAAACTCAGATTAAGATTATGAACTCAACACATGAGACACATATCCTTATATCTCATGGTTTCTTGACTTTTTTCATGGTAATAGTTGGCTAGTCACTCACCAATACCTACCTCTAAAGTCCTGAAAATACTATCTCACACCCACCAACATCCCAAGACTAAGAATAAACTCCCTATGATGCCATTTTGTAATGAACCAACCTGAGTTACCCCCAAACCTGGAACCTTCAACAATCTTTGAAATACTTGAAGGGAATTCCTAATCCCCATAGTCTAGAGACAAGGGCATCAAACAAAAACCAGAGGGAAATTTTTTACACAAACTAAAATATAAAAATTTAAATATATAAATATATATATATAGAAGAGAGAAACAAAAGAATAGAAAATAATAAAAACATATTTCCTAACTAAAAGAAGATAGACAAATGACACAACTTAAGCAGTCAGAAAAATACAAATCACAAGTCCAAAAGAAAAGGATAAGTAAATAAAAATTCAATACTCTATGTGATAGCATGGGAAAGCTCCCACAATATCACCACTATATATCCAAAATTGGTTGATAGAAACTTTCCCACCTCACTATTGTTCCATACCTTTCCCTGTATCAAAAGACATAACAAGGTCTATACACCGCCAATGTTGTAAGAAGTGTATGAGCTAAATGGGTTTAGTAAGATCCCATCCAGGTGTTCAATAAAAATTCTATGTATAACAATCTAAAAATTCTAAACATTAATGAGAATAAAATATTATAATGAGGTGAATAATTTTTATATAAAAATCATGGTAAAACATTCCCCATTTTTCATAGTTCTAACTAATCTAGCTATGATAGTTTCAAATCACATCAAATATATCAATAAGGTAATTCAATTAAATTATTATTAACTAAAATCCATTGGTAACATCACTCTAAGGTTCATTATAGGTCATCCCAGCTAGAAAACCCAAACCCAAACATATAATATTTCACACATCAATTCTATAGACATATGCATCAAATCTATAGTTCATAGGAACTCCCCAAAAAGTGAACCTACCAAAACTGTCTAACATGACCCTAGAACAATAGTTATAGGGAGAAAATGAATACCAAATGTGTTAACTCCTCGATTGTATCAATGGATGAGGAATATTAATACCTCTTCGACATATGTACTCAAGGCTTCCCATGATCTTTATTTCCCAAACCATTTCATCAAAATCATGATTTGAAAAACATTTCATAAGAACATTTAGTAAAGATTTTAAAATGCCATTTTATTTTACCACAACAAGTAGGGATCCATATTTTCTCAAAATACTACTAACACACACAAATAAAAAATGCAATTTTTTAAAAAAAATTATCAAAAAATAGCATTAAAGGATTATCCAACATAGGCTAAATAGAGAACCACCTAACTCAAACTCAGGTTACACATGCTCACAAAATATTCTGATGACATCATAAAGAACTAAAACTCAAAAAAAGACGCCATATAATTGATTCCTACATCATAAAACCAATTCAACAAACAAAATGGTGAATATTGAATATATAACAACACATACCCACATGCCACACCAAAACCAACATGAAGGGTTGGCCTCTTGAAGAATAATGCACTAAGAATCTAGAAAGGATTAAGAACATACCCATAAAATCAATATATATTGGGAAAATAGTGCAATGGTGCTACCGTGACTAATTATAATGAATAAGAAGAATGATCCCCTACCAATGAGAAGATACAAGACCACCATAGAGATCGATTAATGAATTGAGCAGTCCAAATGGAGAAGATACACCCATATTCTATTGGAATATACCTTCAGAAAAAGTGATAATTAATTTGTATTCTATCGTAATGCACCTAAAAATCTATTGGTCATGAAAATTTTATAATTTTAAATAGATTCATGATGTGAAATCCACAAAATTCAAGTATGATGAAAAGTCATTACCTTGGGTAAAAACAGCAATAAACCTTTTCATAATGTTAACTACCCTCATATCATGTAAAATTTCCTTGCTCTAAATCAGTTTATGACATCCTCCTAGTAATGGATTCGCATCATTTAACCAGTTCTTGATGTGAATGTGTCTAATAGGTAATGTGATGTCTCAGTTCTATAGAAAATTCATAAACCAACTCCAAATATCCCAGAACCAAAAAACAAACTATTAAAAAATTAAAATTGTTTACCTTAAAATCCATGATGTCACATATAATACAAGGGTATTTTTTAATAACTCAAATATATAATTTACCGTTTGAATCAAGAGTCATGTAATTATAATAGGATGTTCAATGAGTTCATCAAAGAGTAAAAGTTCTTACAGATAAATGTCAATCATTTTAATTATATAAATGAGTTTATTAATGATATTTGGATTATAATAAATCTATATATTTATGATATGTTGATTAAAGGACTATTAAATGGTATAATGGATGATATAAAGGTTGAGATATAAAAAATTTTCAAGATAAAGATCATCATTCAGGTGATGTGTGTTTTAGGGATGAGGATTTTGAGAAATCTTTGATTACATACAAGATACCAAACTCAGAAAGACTATTTCCAAAATATTATAGAGATCCTTGGTATATTGTAAGAAATAATTTTTTAAATACCCCCAGCCAAACACTTTAAATCTTTTAAAGGTTCGTCACCAGGAACAGATGCTAACGTCAAGCCTATAGAAACAATTCAACTTACATTAGTTATTAAAATTATGATTTATTACATTCATCCACACACTTCCCAGATAATGGGATTGGTTAAAAGAATTATTTTGAACCTTAAAATAGATTTGAGAGTCTATGAAATGGATTATTTGGTACTTAAAAGTTCTTCAAGCATTTCACTTTTCTCCATAACAGATGATTCGTTACAAGGTTTTTAATACTCTACCATCCATTAATATTTGGATACATAGACAATGATTTCTATATATGTGTTCACTTTTGTTGGGAAGGTGGTAAGTTATATGTTAAAGCTTTACCAAATTTTCACTCCCTCCACAATAGTAGCGGACTATGTCAACTTGATAAAAGTAAAAAATTATTTGGTCTGGTTGAAAGGATTTTTGGAGAATCTTAAAAAAATAAGAAGTTGGGATGTGGTTTTGTGACACACAAAGTAGGATTCACTTGGATAAAAATATAGAGTTTCATTATTAGATAAATCATATTTAGATATAGTTCTACTTCATGTATAATTTCCTATAGGACTAAGTTTCATAATGATAAAATATAGGGGGGTTAGAATTCCAATAGACATATTGACAATGGTTGTTTCTAAGGAAGTACTTGGGTGGTTTTGTGCCTCTATTGGAATTAGATGAATATAATTTATGGTCTGGGAACCATGTATCTATTAAAATAAAAAACAAGAGAGAGGAAACAAGTTTTTTTAAAACTAATGGAGTTTAAATTCAGAAGCCTAATAAATAATCTCCTGTGGGGAATTGTCGATGCGTGTTCAAATAATTAATAAGTTGAGGAAATTTTTACCAAAATTAAGACCACTATAATGAGAAACTCTGATAATATAATTTCTGATTACCGGAAGAGATGATTGAATGATGGTAAGAAATTTATGGATCTTAAATATTTATGGATGATAGTCATGAAGGTTCACCATAAATCAAATACATCAAAACATGATTCATTGGAAGATATGATAGCCAACATATCTTGTGATTTCCTCAAGAGGTGATAATAATGCATTGACTAGGTAGATTGAGGCGATGAGAGCCATTAAAAAAATGGAGGATCATCAATGTATATTTTTATAGGAGGATTGAAACCTATGAAAATATGATAGTTATGGGGATAGAAAGCATTGGATGGTCCCACTATATATATGTGGTGAAATTGCATTATACCATAGCTATATATCATCATAATCCACTATTTTCCCTTGAATAAAGTGTAACATCATTCTTTCATGGATTAGGACACTAGTATGAACCATGTAATCTCTTGTATTTTTATTATTCATTGTTTTCTTAATAATCATTATAATCAATTATTTTCTATATTCATTCATCCAATGTTTTTATAATGCATTGTGGTGGCTTGGGTGCGTGTGTATTCCCAAATTTGGATGTTTATTCATGGGTTCACTCTAGACCTTTTCTTCTTCATGATTAAGTTTTATGTATTTTCATCCCATGTCTTATTGGATGGTGGAAGTTGAATCAATGGTTTCAACAAACTGATTAAAAAAATACCTTATATGAAAACTGAAACTAGATGACGATTTTTCAAAAACTAACCTTAACCAAACTAGTTGGTTTATATTAGCTAAATCATTTTTATAACTATTATGGAAAGATATAAAGAATTTAACATGATACAAGAGTGATAAATATAATATGATAAAACACTAAATTTATTTATACCAAGTATCTAAGATAATGTAAATAACACTGTAAAATAAATAATAAACAGAGAATAACTTTGGAAAAATGACCAATTTAAAATTATAATGAAGGAAATATTTTTATAAACAATAAAACAAACAATATAGAAAATATTTAAATAAGTTTTATAATGAGGGTGAAAACATTCAGTGTAGTTTAATGACTTATATTCTCTTAGAAATAATATATGAAAATTTAATTTCATTATAATGAATAATGAATAATCATTTATGTTATATTGAACATTGATAATAAAAAATAACCATCACTTCCTCTTTCAATAATACCATATATACATAATTTAACTGAATTTTTTTATAAAGGATGATTAATACTTGTAAAGGTTACCATATATTAAGTGAACCAAGAAACCAAATTATATATTATTAATCAAATAACATAAACAGATTATCTGATTTAAATAAAATTATACTAGTTTAGGTCAATTCTATTTAGTCAATTTTGGTTATCTTGGTTAATCATTCATACAACATATTATTGCGATTTAATCATGATGTTTGGATTTTGTTATTACACACCATTCATAACATATAGATTTAGGTTTCTGTTTTACCACCATCAAGAGGATGTTTTTGGATAGTACAAAGAAATACCCAAGACTATTAATATTGATCATAATGAATCTTCACAAGAGTTTTGATATCTAACCTCATATGTTAATTGGTGACAACCCATTAACTATGGAGGGTGGTGTTATTTCCACCTGGTATGATGATAGGTGATAAAATTATCATTATTTATGGAGTTATGAGTATAAACATCTCAAGTGACTGGTGATAATTTTTTCACCACAGAGACATGTTTTTTAACCACTATTATGATAGAGGGTATTTCACTAACCACCAAGAGGTTACGATTGTATGTACTAATTAAGTGTGTTGATATTATATTCACCATGATGATCATGGTTGTGAGATTTCTATACCACATAAAATAATACATCACACTATGAATTAGCCATTGTAAATTATTCCCATACATATCGATATGATGAGACTATGGGAGATTCTATCCAATTTCCTGGAATTATCATATGTAGGAATGAGTTTTCCATCAAGGTGTATTTTTAAGATTCTTATGGAATAATATGTGTGTTTTTTAATGTAATTTTTATAACATTGATTTCATATTATACATGAAAGCACATATATTCTAGTAATTATTATCGGCATAGTGTATATGATTTTTATGTCATATAATGCATTTGTGGATGTATGACTATATGATATATCATGGGTTCTAACTATAATTTCATCATGCGTGATTTTTATCATGGTATGTATATTTTTATAATTCCATAAGTTTGAATCTGATGTTATATTTCTATTATAGATTTTTATGTGATTTATCTATTATTTTTTGTGATTATATTTAAGTTTTATTCTCCTCAATTGCTTTTTATCAAACTGTACTACTAATCCGTGGCATGTGGCATAAACGGAGGAGCATATAAGGTCATTTGGTGTTTTAAATTGAGGAAATAGATGGTTATAGATATTTGGATAAGGAAAATATCCCCTTAAAGAAATTTTTTTCTATGGTATTCTTAATAACCTAAAAATTCATAAGAACCTCAATATAATTCAGAAAAGTAAATGGTATTTCCATATACTGAATATCTGGGTGCTGGGGAAAATCCATCAAGGTAACATGGTAGTGGTTTTGTATTGACTATGTTCTTTGAAAAAGAGGGTTTCCAAGGAAACTTATGGAGGTATAAATATATTTTTGGCTATAAATGTAAATAAATATCCAAGACAAAGTAATGGATTCCTTAGAAGTAGTAGAGAAAACTTTTCACATAAGGTGATGTCGTTTCCCATTGTCAAATTTTTGGAACCGAAAATCTAGAGGATGAATTTCATCACGAAAGATGGATTTCTTTGAAGTAAATATAAAAATATGAAAACATGAATGAGATTCAAGAATAATGGGATTTTAAAAGGATGGTTTTCAAAGGTATGGGTCATCGCAAATGAGCATACCGAATGTGCGGAGATTTGACGGAATATTTATGACTACGAGAAGCTTCATGAATGAGAAATTTCCCTTGTCCATAGCGAAGACATGAATCATCACGGAGGATATTGGGGATCTTTTAAAAAATGTGATGATATGGATATAAGATTTTGGAATTGGATAAAATGCTTATAGATAGGCCTCTACCCCTTTGGAAAAGTAGTTACACTTAAGAAAAATCCTAACGCTCTGAACTCATGAATGTGGATCACGAAAGATGGTTGTTGTGAAAACATTTGTGAGAAAAGGTAGTTCTAGAAGGTTGTGAATAAAAACTAAAAATTTTAATTATCGAAAAATTTACGTTCTTCATGAAGTCTAAGTGAGCTTTGAGAAAGGAGGTTGCTTTATCAAGGCTATTTGAGCTTTGTGAAAGAGGTGATCTTTGAAAAGGCTATAAGAATCATGAACATATTCCTGAATGGATTTACCATTAAATATATGTTAATGTTGTATTAATCATGTGGATGAAAGTGGAAATTAATGATACACTAAATGAGGTTTAAAACGTACCGATTCAAGTGAATAAATGAGGATCTTTTGAAGAATAATTGAGTATAATTCAGTTGAGAGAGAAGTAAGATTTCATATTGCGATTATTTTAAACTAGAAGGGATATTGGTCTTGCTCTGAATATTGTAATTGAAGTGCAATTTAGTGTATTTGGTACATAGGAACATTTCCTTTGTGAGCTCCTTGGATGTTGCCCAACATTGGTTAACCAAGTACAATTGTTGTGTCTCATGCATACATTAATTTAGTTTTACTTTTATATGGGAAAGGGATATAAGGTAGTTTTATTTAATAATGAAACAAGATTAGAAGGGGAATTTTTTTAACCTATCAAACCCAAATTCCCCCCCCCCCTCCCTCAGTGTTTTTAACCTAGTTGGGATAACAGTGGATTTAGATCGCCCTTAAAGTTTCATTTCCCCATGTCTTCATCTGGTAATAGATTAGATAAATTCATTATTAATTTAATGAACTGAACCTTGAAATACCATACACGTGAATCCCTCTATTGGATGGATACTAGTTCTTACCACCAAACCACTTTCATTATCGAAGGTAGAAAATTATTTGGAAACTATCTTCTAAAATTCTCCCACATGTTGTCTTAATAATATTGATATCCTAGGTAGATAATACACTAAAAATGAGATGTAGCTCATAAAAAATAGACTATAATGAGAATCCAATTAATTTATAATTCACCAATAAATCCAAACTCAATCTACACATTTTTCATCCATCACTATTTCTCCTAAACAGAAATGAATCCTTCATGGCTTGGTTAAATAAACCATTGTAACTCATGATAATATTTCCTAAAATAATCATCATCTATTTGATAAATTCACCTATAATGACCTCAATAATCACAGAATAGCTCTATTGTATAAATTATGTATATTTTTTTACCCATAATCCATGTCTATTTGCATGAAAACTATAAATGCCCATGATAATTATTAAATTAATGGATTTTAATTAAACTCATTTTAATTTTCCATAATACATCCCAATTAAAACATATATTCCTTAAATTAGGATATATGTACCAATCCTAACTTTAAACCTCAAAATTAGTACACTCTTTCATAAGCAAATTTGGTATAATATTAGATATGTATATGGGATTACAAGGGTTATTCTATGTCTTAGTCGATCTATCTCTTCTACATCATATACTGATCTCAAATAACATTGTACCCTTACCAAACTAAGGAAATTGTTACTATTACCTACTTCAAAATACATACTAGAAGAAAATACCCTCTATAAAACCACTCTTTCATGACTCAACCCCCTATGGTCCCTCTTTATTTAATATTGTGATTAGAAGTGACCTTAGAAGTCTTCCTCTAATAGGTCATGGGTTTGTGGATAGAACCAATGGAATGAAAAAGAAACATAAGAGGACCTACAATCTGTAATCTTTGAAATAAAATAAATCAATCAAATTTTATAGATAAATCAGAAAAAATCCAATGAATCATATATAAAATACATGAAATTTTATATAAAACCAAAATAAAATGTCATCTCCAAAATCCAATACTTATAAATCAATGACTCCCAAAAAATAAATAATCCTCTAATGCGCATAAAAATCAAAAGAGCTGAGATTGTAGGTTCAAGAACAATATCCACAACCATCCTAAAAATAGGAAAAATCATATAAATAATTATGGATGAAAACACAAATATAAATTATGGGTTAATCCCTAAGAACACTCATGTCAATTTGGGAGAATCATACTAGGGGTTTATTGAATAAACTATGAAACAGATATATAATCCAAAACCAAGAAATCTAAATACCCATATCCTCATACACATGCTCCCTAAATATGATTATAGTATATGTATAATATAAATCAAGAAAATATAGTATGATAGGTATCCCTCACCAACATTTCATTTAATTTAATTAACCTCACATCCTAATGATATATTTTTTGGGAATCTCGTCCCTTATCATAACCACATACCACATCATACCCAAACCCCAAACTCATTTTACCACATAAAATATCCATGTCCACCTCATACCACATTCATATAACTATAACTACATCCATGAATGAAAGGTATAATATGATAGGGGTAGTTGGATATTTTTATCCCTATATCTAAGATGTTAGGGGTTTACTTAGTACTCAAACCCCAATAGTCTTCGGTTAGGTTATTCAAATTGGGTGGTGGTGTATAGAGATAATTAACAAATAATGATATAGAGTCCTATAACACAAACTAGGTTATAAATTTTACCAATCTCATATATACCCAAACCAATCACCAACATCATCATCATCATACCACTCCAACTATATAATCTTAGTATAAATATGAATTGTATCACACATGCACATGATTAAAAATTAGCATGTTTCTACATTTATCTTCCATCCCATATTAAATTACCAATTTACTATATATTCCTTTTCCATTTTACAAAAATTAATTCCCTATTTCTATCAATTCATTTCACATTTTATATCCAATAAAATTTATCTTAATAAATTCATTATCTCATTAATTCCATATCAATGGAATAACTAACCCCATTAATCTAACTGTATCAACCTCACTGAAATCATAACCAAATCCTCGCTACCAGATACCCAACATCACAAAATATCTATTATAATTTCATGTTCTATAAAAACATTAAAAGTAAATAATAAAACAATGTATCTACCAATTAATTATCACTCCTTTCCTAGATTTAATTTAATTAATTTGATTAAATTAGTCCCATATATACACTGGAATAAGATAAATCCTGATAATTACACACCAATGAAAAATAAATGAGACACTACTAGAATAAGCTACATCAAATAGATGCTTATAACATCAGACCATTAAATTATTAATTCAAATGCTAAGGATTCTTCGATCACATTAAGGACTTATATGAAATCTACAATCTAGAAATTTTGATACACCAAAACATCAATATATTAATCAATGACTGTATATAACTAAAGAAAATAATAAATAATTATACAAAGGATTTCTACGATGAATACCATAACTCACATTCATTCATATTCGTGATAAAAATTACTCACCCCCCCAATGGTATTAAAAAATAAACAAGGATAATTTTTATATTGTATAAGGTTTCTAAGGAAGGGAATGAATTGAATGGAAAGATAAAAATACATTTACATTTTTAGTCAAATAGAGATATAAAAAAATAATGTTATCTTAAATCATGTTGTGATTTATGTTAGTCAATGTACATATAAAAACCATAGTGTTTTAGTCACAACCTTCTTAGGAATTCAATATTTATTTCCATTTAAACTTCACATATTTCACCAAAACCATGATGTGGTTTGTTTAACCATGATGTGGTTTGGTCAACAATGATGTGGTTTGGTCAACCATGATGTTGTTGCTCAAAAACATACTTCAAACCATGATATGAAACTATTGACTCTTACCTCTAAACCATATTATAGAAAAAAACATGTTAGATAACCATGACATGGTTCACCCCCATTTTGAAAAATATATCCACTAAAATAAATCTCGAAACCAAAATACAAAATACTACTATTTTTAACAACCATTTTGCAACATACAAAATAATTATATAGTTTCAATCCATATGGAATCCAAGGGAAATTTCAAAATTCTACTTCAAACCATGAATTCATACCGTAATAAATTTCACAAACCATGTAAAAATAGTAAAATGACAATGTAACAATGACCCAACCATGGTGTCATTCTTTAAAGCCTATATTTTCGATTTTTATTTATAAAATCTAAATAGAATCAAATTCTTCCTTCTCTAACATTATAAATAGAAAAACTATAGAATTAGACATTTTTATGACTATATAGCATATATAAAAATTATAGTTATTTATCAATATTTTTTTTTATTTTTGGGATATTGTGATGTTTTAAAAATTAATTTTTAATTCATCTTAAATATAGAAAATATTAAATTAATTATATTAGGAATAAATTGAATGTTTGATAATTCATTTTATTTTCATTTTCAATTATGTAGGTAAAAATTGAAATTTTAACTATTTATTTAAGAGTAAACACTAGTAATGTATTTGATGTTAGACTATTGTGTAACAGTGATATGGTATATCTAAATCTAGTACATGTGATAATGAATAATTAAATTGTTTTTGTAATTTTAAAAGGAAACAATAAAATGATGCATAAGTATGAATCATGCATTGATTTAAAAGATTTATATATATAGAAATGGTAGAAATAACGAGCTATATAAGGATGATCATTATTTGAAATAATGAGGAACAAAAATTAAACATTTTACTAAGTGATGAATTTGTGTATCTAAATAAGGGAATTCAATGGGAGTTTTCAAAAACATTTTTGATCTATAATAAATCAATGTGAGAGTTAACCAATGACACATAATAGTAAAATACTTTAATAAAACCTGATTATAAAAGAATTTTAAAAAACACAACTAAAATGAATTGGGAAAAGAAGAAATATGTCTATGAAAAGATATTAGACAACCATCTAATTTAATTTTCATTATATTTTTAAGAGTGTAAAATTTTAAGTGTAGAATGAGAAACTCATACAAGAAAGTCACCTAATAAAAGGATTAGTCAAAAATGAGAACCATTATTTCATTGTACACAAAAATTATAGTACTGGATCCATGAACCATGTGAAGACTCCAATAAATTTTAAATTTATTCCACTCTAAATCATTTATAGTGGTATTCCTGAATGAAAAGAACATATTTTCATAGGTATTTATGTAATTATATTTTTTTATCTTCCCATTATTTAATTCATGGATTAATTTTAGAACTTATTTATCAATTAAATATTTTTATTAATTATATATATAAACATGAATAATTTAAACATTAACTGGAAGCTATATCCACTTGTTGGATTCAAGAAGTGTACATGTAAGGTGGAAGATTTCATGCCTCCAAAGACAATGTGTTCTAAGAGGAAATATGAATCTGTCACTCCCGATTTATCTATTCTATTGGGTTTAATGTCTCAAGATACCAAGAGAAAAAACAAGAATTAGTCCCCTTCAACTGGCTTCATCAGAAGTCCTATTAGAGATTGAAAAATAGGACTTGGTGTCCCCTGATGGTCTGGAACCAAGCCTCTACTCTTTTCCCACAGAAATTTATAAAAAAATGAAGAATGGTATTATTACTCATGATATGGCTTGAAACTATCATCAAGAAAATCTATGTTAGAGACTAGTTGGATCTTAAGTGGTGGAGGGATTTTTGAATGTTGAAGGATTTGTGAATGTGCAAGTATTTTATGAAATTGTCCTGATTTTTATGGTTCTTTTTTCTTTCAATGGTTTGAACAGGTTGGTTCCTTTTTCACGATGGTTTTCATTTATGGTTCCCACTCCACCTCAAATTGGATTTATGAAAATTTGAAAAGGGATTTGGATTATTAATCATATAAAATGCCTCTTATGTAACTTAAAGATCTAAGTGATCTTTCGATTTATCATCCTTGGAGTTAAAGTGAATTTCTATAATAGTTGTGGGTTTAGCCACAAATATTTGTTTTTCACCCTCTTCCTGGTAAAGATCATTAGGTACATAATTTATAATTGAGAGACTATTATTAAAGTCAAACTTGGACTCAAAAGATTCATGTATAGAGTTTCCTAAAAAACAATATTGGTTGTTATTTATCCTTCTTTTCTACCCCATCTTGATTCTCAAGCTAAACCCTAAACACAAACATGATAGAATCTTTCCTATATCAACATCCTCATCCCCACAATCTATTAGTCATTCCCACTGGTTTATTATTTATTATCCTAGGTTGGTTGGAATAATCCTTCTGATTTATGATTTTCTACTTTTTTTATCATATATCGCCTAATTAAAGTCTTTGTTTCATATCACTCTTTTATCTAGAATACAAGAACACCTCTTTCTTATAGTCCTCCTCAAAATCAATTTAGGAGGTGTTATCAGCCTTTTTATTTTCATATAAAAACATTCAATTCCCACTTATATTAAATAATACACTTCCTAGAGCTATTATAAGTGATGAATTTTCTCTTACATTTAGGAATTTTAACCTTTTATCTTTCTGATTCATTATTTACCTTATCATCATCAAACTGTGAGAAAATATATCATTAAATTTAATCTTGAGTGGGCCTCCTCAGTATCAGACTTTATTTTTACTCTCATCACACCCTAAAGCTTATCAAAAAATCCATTTTGATCCATAGGTGTTACACCCTATTATTTTAATAAATATTTGTTTTCAAATAAATTAAATTTATTCAAAATATTTATTAACATACAACATTGTGTTGTAGAGAACAACATTCTATTATTAAAGATATTATTATTTAAACATGACTTTTATAACCTAACCATTAAATTTGGTGGTATGAATAGGTATAACAATATTTTCAAATTAATTATATATATTTTATATGATGAAAATATATTGATAATCAATTACTTAATTTTTGGTAAAATCATTTTCTACTTCAAACATTAATTTTTCTCACAAAACGTTTTCTATAGATTTTTGTGAACAAAAAATAAAATTAATTTTCTTCCACTTATATAAAATTTAATTGAAAAATGTGAAATTATTTTTTTAAACCAAAATTTAAAACTTATCTTAGATTTAATTTTTTATAATTTTCTAAATAGATTAATTTTTCAATGACTAGTGAAAATACGAATTTATTTTAAACTAAATTTTTGTTTAAAGATTTACAAAGATAATTTTCCTAAAAAATGGTTTAAATGTTAAATTAATTAATTTATATTCTAATTAATCAAATTTATTTAATTTTAATAAATTACATGATTAATTTTTAATTAAAAACTTTTTATACTTATGGAAACATTTTCTTTAGAAAACCAGTTTTTCTTCACGTCTATAATTTTAATTTTAAATTATATTCTACCACTTCTATTAATTGAATTTTTTAAAATTTAATACATAATTTTAATATTAATAATTAATATTAAATAATAATTTCAACATAATTGTTGATCATTATGATTAGTGAAAATGTTAAAAAATAAATTATTATGGTTAAGGTTGAACAGGTTTACCAGGGGTTAATCCAAAAGATAAGGGTAAGTTTTTCAAATAATCTTATCTAAATCCTATTTTATAGTCATATTTAAACCTCATAATATTCTAAATTATAATATATAGTCATTTTGGAGAATTTTCATTGGGAATGGATTTATCATTTGTTATTCCCTCTAGAAATTTCCCACTGGTTTCATAGTGGGTCATTTCCCCAACTTATAAAAGGACACCTCATCTCCTCTCCTCTACACACCTTAAAATAATTTATTTCAGTAATTACCTTCCCAAATACTTTCCTTAACTTTATTTATACGTACAAGATTCTTTTTATTGATTATTATCTCCATCTAAGAAGGATTTTGTTGCTTACTTAAAAGGGTTTTCCGAAGAAGATATATTTTCATTAAAAGAGTGTTTTTATTTTATTTCTTCTACAACATCTTTCAAACCTTATTAAAGAATGATGATATAATAAAATTAAGAAATAAAATTTAATTATATTTTATTATGTTGAAATACAAACTTATATTCATCTCCTCTTCCATCAAATGGGAAACGAAACTCTCAATTGTCCTTACGATAAACTATAACCTCATAAACAGACTTAATCTGTCTTACATCACCACCAATCACGGATAAATATAATGATGAATTTAATGTATATATTATATATTTATTAAAAAATTATATTTATTAAATTATAATATCACATATACATTCTTACACTTTTGGAAAATGGATTTGTCTATGAGGATCCACACCCACAGTTTAAAGAAACTATGGGTACAGATTATCTGGATTTTGTATATACTGGTGGTTTATGTAAACCATGGGTATAGTCATATTCTCCCAATTTTTTTAAAGGCCATTGGGGTAGACTCCAATATACTTTCCCCTCCCCCTCCCCCTTATCGAGCTATATCTCCACCCCCTTATTCAGTCGAGCTGTGTTCTTCCCTCACCCAAGTGATGGCGGATGATTCTCCTCTTCCATTGTTCTCCCCAGATTCAATGGTTTTATGATTTTGATCTTCTTGGATAGTGAGTCTTAAATCCTTATTCTATTCCGCTGACTACTTTTTTCATTTTAATCTATGTATGAAAAACTATACAAGATATATTTATGTCCTGATTCTTCTGGATTATTTGAAATAAGGTTTCTTCTGGGTGATATTTTATTTTTTGGATTTTGGTTTAATGATTTTATTTGGATTTTCCTTTAGTATTATATTGTTGTAAATTTTTGGGTGATATTTTATTTTTAATTATATATCCATGGTGGGCGTAACCATATATTTATAACCACCATATAATGTGGGTTTTATAATGTGGGTTTTATAATGTGTAAAACTACCATTAGTTGGTGAATAGACTAACCTGATTTTATATATAATATTCACTCTCTTACTCCACATTTTATTATATATTTGTATATATTTGGGTTGAGATTGATAAATTGACACATATATATTGAATTTATGATATTGATTTTTTTATAGAAAATTAGACATTATGGATGTGGGTTCTATTGTGTGGGATTTAGTTTTTCAACGGGCCTTCTAATCATTCATGGTTTATATTATATTATACATACATATTTATTTAGTGTGTGATTATTATGGTGAAAATGGAAAAGATAATACATTAATGAATTGGAATTATGATCTATAATTTGTATACTCCCGGAATGAACTAGGAAAAATTTTAACCTTATATAAGGCTTGTGTATGAGATCATTCACTAGATGTTGTTTTTCCTAGTCTACTAATAGGTGGACTATGTTGTTAATTTCAAGAATAATTATTATGATTTTACCTTTTAATTATTATTAATATATAGTGTTGACATGGGTATTTTCCCTTTGGGTATTTTTTACTATATATGTTGATATTATCAACCATATATACCCCCTTTTGGGATAGATATTTAGATTAGATTTTATAAATACATGGTGAAATTCAGTTGAGGTGGTGATGATTACATATGGTCTAGAAAAAAGAGATTTAGGAGGATTATATAAAAAATGTTCATCATTGTTTTTTTGGAGATAATATTTTTCCTAATTTATTCTTTGGATTTATTTTATATGGGTTAAAATAATGAACTTCTTATTTAAGGAAAATTATGGTCTGTGTTAAATTTTATTTATAGAGGTTATTAGAAGTTATTTTAATGGGTTTCATTTGGATATTTATTATTATTTGTTTTTTGAGATGATTCATTTGGAATCAATTTTTTATATAAATTGATTTATTCATTATAAGAGGTTGATTTATTAGTACTAAATCTTGAGGATCTCATCGGGAGATTGTATTGACAGGTAGTCTCTTTTATATGTGTAATTTTTTAGAATATGCATATGATGCGACTACACTTTATTGCTAATATGAAATAAATAGTTAAATGATTATATTCGAAAATATGACTATGGGGGGTTTTAGGTATTTTTTTATACTAAAAAAATGTTTTTAATGGGAAGGTATATTGAAATAAACAATATTTTAAATTTTATCAATATTTTTCTGATTCATTTTTATGTAGTTTTCTAACTGTTACCTATTTTTAAATAATCTATCAAATGTTTAGTTATTTATGCATCTTTAGATAAAGTATTTAAATTTTTTATTTTTTTTTGTTATCAAATTTTTTGAAATAATATATAATTATTTCCATTGAACATGATCATTTTTTTATTCATGTAATATGATTATAGAATGTTTTCCTTTTATGACATCTCTTTAAGATTATAATTACATTTGAAATTGGTTGTAATTAATTTTTTAATTTTGGTTTATAGTGATCATTATAACATAAATGTTTTCCTTATAATATAATGTATTGAATATGGATGTATCAAAACCATCAGGTTTCAAATGAGTTTCAAAATAATTTGGATATTTTCAAGATTTTTTATATAACAATCCATTAGATGGAGTTTTTATATAGTGTCAATGTTGTAATTATTTTGGATGAACATGGTTAATATGGGAAGAATTTACCTACCCTATAAAAATCATTATTAAAAAACTATTATTTTTGGTGTCATTATAGATAAATGATAAAATAGTTTAATTTTTATGAACATAAAGAAATATGTTGTATGGAGGATTTGATATTTGATCAATTTCTATTTGTTCATATTCATGAGAGAGATATTATGCTAGTGAAAGAAGGAAATGATGTCAATACACATGTGTAAAAGACGAAAGATGATGATATTGAGAGTTTTAAAAAAATAATTTATGATTCTAGAACTCCTATATATCCAGAATATACCAAACTGACAATGTTGGAATTTTTAATGCTATT
This sequence comes from Viscum album, assembly GCA_963277665.1. Lineage (NCBI taxonomy): Eukaryota > Viridiplantae > Streptophyta > Magnoliopsida > Santalales > Viscaceae > Viscum > Viscum album. The sequence goes on from OY728154.1 coordinate 116,247,865, forward strand.
ATATAATGGAAAAAATAAGTATAAAATTTCAAATACATTTTTTGATTATATTCCTACCTTTTTAAGGACTTGATTCCTAATGGTGTAGATATTTCCTCAAATCATCATAAGTCTTGGATGTTAATCAACCATCCTGAATTTTATACTAATAAAATTCATTCTTGTATATAAGATTGGAATTTATTTTTGGGAATAAATAGCTTACCATAATGAATTTAAAGAATGTGGTGCATATCTGTGGAAGTAAAATGTAGATGGAACACCATATCATGTACCACAAGAATTCATGTGTCACTTTTTAATAATTTTCAATATTCATGACATATTCATGTCATCATGTATCTCAAGAAATATGTGATGGAATGATTTTGATAAAATTAAATGTAATAATGAGTTGGTTCATCTTGGAAATGGATTTTAAAGGAATTAATGTGATGCAAAAATTCTTATTTTTATCTGAGGCGTGTAATGTGAGGTTGGGTTTATCCATTTATGGTTTTAATCTGTTGGTTAGATTATTACTACACACAACATGTGGCCCGTTTTTATATTATACTAATAATGGGTCCTTCAGATCCTAGAAATGGAATTAAGTATACTTTTTACCATTAATAAGAGAGTTGAATCAACTTTGGGATATGAGTGTCAGCACATTCGATTCTTCTTCAAACAATATAGTTTAGGTGTGTGTCACCCTATTATGGACTATAAATGATTCCCCTACTTATGCAATGATTACCTGTTGGATCATAAAAGGAAAACTATCATGTCCTATTTTTATGAATAATACACAGTCAAGAAGGATTAAATATTTTCGTAGTTTTAGTTTCATGCGGCATCAAGGATGCTTTCCGATGGATCATCAATACTTGAAGAATCTTAAGAGGATTGATAATATTATTGAAACTTCTCAACCACCTCAACGTATGAATGGAATTTATTCTCTTAATGAATTGAGGGATTTTTTTCATTAGGGAAAGGTCAGATGAAATCTAAAAATATGAAGAATATTGACACTAAATCAACTTACAATTAGAAAAAGAGAAGTACCTTTTTGGATTTCTCATATTGGTATACAAATTTGTTACTGAATTGTTCAGACATAATGCACATTTAGAAAGAAAATGTGAAATGATGCTTTCAATCATTCTAAATATCACAGGGAAGTAAAAATATAAATTTTTATCTCATTGAGACTTATTGGAGTAGGGTATTCAACTAGAACTAAATCTTGTCAATATCAGTGAAAAAAATGGAAAGTTACATATACTTCTTATTAGATGATTCCTTTAAAGAAAATTCAATTTATAAAAGTATTGAATAATATTATGGTTCGTGATGGATATTTCAAAAAAAACATATCTAAATGATTCAACATTAGGTATTTGAAACTAAACACTCTAAAAACGAATGATTATCACATACATCTTCATGAATTGATTCTAATATAAATATTTCATCTACTGTAAAACAATGTAAGGTTAAAGGTGATTTTCTTGTTCAATTTTTTAGATACCATTATTCTAAAATGATATCCAATTATTTCTTGATAAAAATACATAAATATGTGCAATTAATTTTGTGAGAGTTGGAAAAAATCCCTCCATCATTTTTCACATTCATGTGGAATTTACCAATTCATCTTTAAATTGAAAGAATTCATGGGGGATCCATTTCTTTTTGTTGAATGTATCTTATTGAAAGAAATATTCACCCAATGAAATCTTATTTCCAAAGCAAAAATCATCATAAATGTTCCATTTTGATAGGTTATGAGGATCATGAATGTATGGATTTTTATTCAATTTATCTTTTCTGATTTGGGAACTATAAATAACCATCCAATGAGAAATTAAGATATGTAGTATGTTTAAATTGATCCCTTATATCTATCTCTTTCCCAAATAGGGTGAATTATTAGGTCATATATGTTGACTCTATTAAGCCTTGAAGACCGAGATATGGCACATCACACAGTCTTTCTTAACTGTGGTTTTTTATTACTATATCAAGTAAGTAATTTGTATATTTATATGTTGTCTCAGACATTCTCATTTAACTTATACCTTATCCTTTTATTATAATTTTATATAGGGAACATAAAAAAATTATAATTATATTTCATTAAACATTTCCTTTGATAAAGAGGGAGGCTTTGTATAAAAAATAGTTTCATGCTTGGTTGATATCAAAAGTATAACCACTACATAAATTAACAAAAAAAATATAAATATTTATTTAATTGTATTATTCATATATATTTCAAGTATTTATTTTTTTTGTTGACTACATCTCTCAATAATTAAGAGCATTGGATTTTTCCCCAATTATTTAGTTTGTGAATGGAAATATTTAATAATCATTTGGTATGAATTTGTACAACTAATAGAGTGGTGAAAATGAGAACACAACATGATAGTTTTATGTTAACTACTATGATATAATGTTATTTTTTGAATTAATCACAAGATATATTTCTTTGGAAACATCATATGTGACCTGATTAGTGTGTCATTATTAATCTATAGAAATATTTCTCGTGATGGTGGGGTAAAACATAACACCAATGACACCCCCATTGGTTATAAATAGAATATTTCATTTGTTGACACAAATTTTCCCATTTTTATAGTTCATATTTAACCTAAAGTAGTGGTGGTTAATATATAGAAGAAGCCATACATATTCATTGTACATTCAAATTACCATGATGTGATTTTATTAGGTTGGTAATACTGTAATTGTTTTATTTTAGTTTCATTTTGGAATGTTTTGTTTGTTTTAGTATTTTTTATTGTGTTTAATTATATTTATTTCAATTCTGAAAACCATGTTTAAAATGGGTTTCTAAAAAAATGTATAACTTAGTTTTAAATTATATTTTCTAAAACATGCTATGATTTTTTATGAATTCTTTAACTTCTAATTTGTATGCATGATTTTTAAAACTGTTTCTAAAAAATATACATTTCATTCTTATGAATATTATGAAAGATATTGAAGAAGTCTGATGTAATCAATTATTTGATAATAATAGATGGATGTGTGATCTTGGGCTTCCTCCTCTAGATCCCTTAGTGAGTATAATAATTGTAATATTTTTCTTCCTCATTAAATTTAATTCCATGTTCTTTTTCTTTATCAACATTTTTTATGCACATATGGTTGAACTATAGTCAAATTCTACTCAACCTGCTAGTGTGAGTCACATCAAGGGTGCTCTTAGATCTAGACAAGGCACCCGTTACACCTATTCACACCCTAACCCATCATTGAACACCCAATATACCAAATCATTTCATCCTTCACTTGTGCCTATAAATATTTTCCCACCCTTGCCTCTACCATCATTTCATTTATCCCCTTCTTCCCATACCATATCTACAATTCCTCCAGGGATGTTCCTAGATTTACTATATCCATATACTTTGATGTATTCCCAACTATACTTTTCATATCCTTCCATGTCCATCCTACCCCCATTTTCAATTAACCATCTTGGATTTGATGATTCTTTTTCATCATCTTCCACTTCAGTTAATAAATATCATCCAATGCATGCATTGGAACAGGAACATCCTTCAGAGGTCACAGATTAAGGTTGACCCATGGATCCATCAGAGCCTAATGAATATAATGCATCAAGTTAATTTATTATAAGTGTTTCAAATTATATCAATCATTTTTTCATTTTATATTGTGAATAAATTATTCTTTTTTCAATTAATCTTATTTAGTTGGGGTATTTTAGTAGGTGACGTGGGCACGCCTTTATGAATGAATCTTGGAATCACCAATCATAAATAATGGGTAATTATAATGAAGGAAATCAGATGACCACTAAAATTCCTTGCAAAATAGAAGTTTCATGTTATCTTTATCCAAGTACAATGATATCATTCTTGTGCAATGGGTCTCCTGAAGGCATATCAATAATAAAATAAAGGAGAAATCCTTGGTGAATATATGGTAAGAAAAGTTTTAAAATATATATCTATAATATTTTTTTATTTATATGAATTAACATGTTAATCATAGCGTCCGTTTAACAATCCAAACGATGAAGCTGCTAAGGTCGTAATGTTGGTTAATCTTGGGGAGTTCTTGTAATAATATAATCACAATTTATATGTTGGGAGTAAGAGTAGAGTTTGTTCATATTTATAGGGTTTAATAATATTCAATGACTACCCAAAAACACAATATCAAGAAATGATTACATAGGTAAGAGTGAAAATCTAAACATATTCCTAATACCGAATGGTTTTTACATAAAATTTAATTCTTATTGATTATATTAATAATTTTAGGATGTGTTGGGAAAAAACTAAGATTCAATTATGTATTTTCACACTTTTGGGTTAATAGAATGCCTGATCATGAGAGGTGTCTGGTACTTTAATTGAAATATAAATAATATCTATATTTATATTGTTACATAGTAAGATTTTCATTCTCAAGTTTAAGTTTTCTTATCACTAATCCCATTAATATATGGCTATAAATTACCATTTCAAATGACCAAATGGCCAAATATACAAATGGTCAAATGGGCAAAATGTAAAAAATGTTTAAATGGTTAAATGGTTGAATTTCCTAATAGAAAAATTTTTCAAATGGCCAACTATCCAAATTACCAAATGGCCAAATGTCCAAATGTCCAAATAGTCAATTGTCCAATTGTAAAAATGGTAAAATGACCAAATGGACAAATAAAAAAATAGGTCATTTGGCCAATGGGCGAAATGGACAAAAAAATAAATGCCCAATTAGATAAATGGAAAAATTACTAAATAACAGAATAATCCAACGACCAATTGATCAAAATTACCAAGTAACCAAAAAACCAAATGTCCAAATGTCCATTTTGAATAACCAAATGACCAAATTTCCATGTGGACAAATGGCCATGTCAAAAAATGGACAAATTTCCTAATGGACTAATGGCTATCATCTCAAATAGCCAAATGGATAAATATCCAAATGGTCAGCTGTATGGCCATCCAATCGGCCAATCGGTTCATCATCCTATTAGCCGATAGGCCAATTGGCTAAATGGATGAATGACCAAATGGACGAATAGCCAAATGGACAAATGGGCCAATGGTCAATGGCCATTTTTCCAACTGTCTAATTAGCCAAATGGAATAATGGACCAATGGCATAATGTCATATTATAAAAATGAAAAAAATGACCAAATGGGTAAATGGTCCATGTTTATAGGATAATATTCTAGTAGTTTGACCATATAATCCATTAAAAAATGATAACATCTCTCATGCATTCGTGTGGACTATCGCCTCTACGAAGCGATGTGATATGTTTTTCATTTTATTTTGAAATGTGTGGTAATATGGATATATTTAATTAATATTGATGATATATATGATAAAAAAATTATTATAAAATTTTTAATTATTATCTACCTTTATTTCATCCTAGTTGTTCAGAAAATGAAATAATGTTCATTTGTATGTATGGCTTATCGTCTCCATGACCAGTGTGATCTATTTATCTATAAATTTTATGGATGATGATAAATATTTTTATAATGAATATATTTGATATTAATATCATTATTAACATTATGAATAGTATGTAATAATAATCAGATTAAAATGACCAAAAACACCAAACCAAATCATACATGAAAAACAAAGTTGTTGTTACCTGAAACAGTGGTTCTAACCAATAATCAGTAAAAAATGGATAATAAAAAGGTATATATAAATAATATATGGTATTAAATAGATGATTATGGTTTGGTAATACATTTATAATAAACCTATATATATTATACAAGATGTTTAAATATGTATTTAAAAAATTGAGACATGAGGTAAGGAATTTATGTCTTATGTTTATTTCTATGGGACGTATGCCACATTCGCCACTTGTTTCTTTTTTGGAATATATATACAACCCATAAATTTGTTTTTATTATTATTATTATATAAATAATGGGGTATAAATAACCATATATGGTTATCTATTTCATGGAGCTTATTATCCAAAAGTTACCAAGTTTGTAAAGGTTTTATTTTACAATCTCATTGTTTGTCTCAATTGTTTATGATAAATTTTATGATGATGAAATATTATGATATATATATTAAAAATCATATGAAATTTATTAAACTATGGTTATTTATTAATAATAAAATAGTCCTTTTCATTTTCCTCTCTTAAAGAACTCATGATACTAAAATAATATATTTGAGGAAAAATGACTTTATTTCTCTCTTCAATTGAAAATCATTTTACTTTAATGTCCATGTTTTATAAAAATTATTTGAAGAATGTTTTTAATTATAAAAAATTATTTCTTAATTCCATTTTTACCCTTTTTTATATTTTAAAAAAACTATAAAATAAATATTCTTTTTGTTCATTGAATGAGTTATTTTATTACTTTTTATAGAAAAATGTGATAGGAATATTTGTTTTAACATATAAAACATAAATGGTATTTTTTGTTGTTATAACTGACCAATGATTTTAATATTACTTTATGTGTTTCCATGTTTATTTTAAAATAAAATATTTTCATTAATTTTTTAAGAATTTTCTAGATTATAAAGGAGGCATTTCAAAATGGAAAGGCTATTTTCCTTATGAAATTTGTAATGATCCTTTTAAGGAATTCCTATTAATAAATGATAACAATATTAGTGTTGTCTATGTTTTAATGTGGATATAATACAATGGTACCATAGTTGTTTATTCTCTGAATTTTTTATGATTACGATATTGAAATTTTTATGAAACCCATTCATTTTCCAAAAGTTATGCAATGATAGACTGAGGAAATTTTTTGAACCCTGATTTATTTGCATGGGTTATGATATGATGAAATGGTAAATGGTTAATGATTTTATGGAACACATATTTATGATTTTCATTATTTTATGGAAGTGAGAATAATTATATATCCATCCAGTGCATTGGGTAAATATGGATAACCCATGAGTAAATATGTTATGTGTGAACCTGATTTCAGGTTTACAGTTTAATGTGTGTACTTTTTTTATATCTATATAATTAAGTGTGGGTATGGTTTTCATATCTATATGATTAATCATGGTCCTGGTTTTCATGAAAATTATTTTCTAAATGGACCTAGATTTAACGTTCTTAAGTTTATATGTGGACTTAGATTTCATGTACATAAGTTTATGTGAGGACCTGATTTCATCTCTTTAACGTGATGAGTGAACCTATTTATATTTATAAATATTTAAAATTTTATAATCTTATGTGTATTCTAAAAATTTATGTCTTATTCTGATGTTGTTATCTCACAGTTTATGTTATTTGATTACATTATTATTCATGTCTATTGAACTGCCAAGAATTATTATACGACATAAGTTTATTATATATGATGTGTAGGGTATTTTTTTCAAATATTATCCTAAAGTTCACAAACCCATATGGTCATGTGGTTTTGATATCTTCTTTGTTTACCCTTAATGATCATCTGATCTCATTTATTCTTATGTATCTTTTCCATGGGTTTTGAAGAAAGGTATTATGTATGATATGTATAAGAAGGGTGAAAGTGATGAAGAACTCAGTAAGGTAGGATGTGGTTCACTTATGAACTATTTTTTATGTGTCTAAATGTCCAAATATATCATACCTAATTTTTTTGGAATGGATTATTATATTATTTCATGTGTGTTTTTCTGATAAGATGTAATATCTAGGTATGAAAATTATGGGTCTCTATAGTTGGTATCAAAGAAATTCTTAGTTAGCATTTAGAAACTAGGATGAGAACACTTTTTTGAGAACCCAAAAGATAAATTTATGTATAGGAAATAATCATTTAGTTTTCATGAAGGATAGAGTGTGATTTTTCTAATAAATTTCATCCATGTATGGATACTACATGTGGATGTGGATCTATCACAGTTTTACCAAGGGGTAATAACTCTGAAAATATTGTGTTGGGATTTGACCCAATCATCATCCGGTGCATTAAAATGGGTCTTATTATACACCTAGTTTGATACTCCTGGGTGATAAGTTTTTTAAATTCACAAACTCTTTCTAAACCGTCATGAAGGATTTTAATAGATGATAACTATGAATGACCGAGGATAAACCTAAGGATTGTTAGTGTGAAAAGATGGTATAATTATTTATACATTTTAAAAATAATTATTTGGGTTCTTGATATGATTATTATTTATCATAATATGATTTCTGGTTTATAATATTTCTGGAACCAAGAGGAATTGTGTTAACACTTAATGTGATGAACAATGTGGTGATTATGAGAAATAAAATTGGAATTTGGATAGAAAAAATAATATTTTAATTATTTATAATTAGTTATCATGGTATTTTATTTAAACATTTCACCTTATTTAACTCTTTGATACACAATGTAAAAGAAGGATAGAGTTTGTTGAGTTCTTGGTTTTTGTAGGAAAGAAACTTCAATTTCCCTCATGTTAGAAATGTGGAAAGATACACCTAGGATAATGTATCAAAGGAAAATAAAAAAAATTATATGTGGAAATGAGATCCATATAACAACACATTTATAAAGATTTAAATGTATTATGTGTGGGGAACACAATTCTTACTCAAGTTAATTCCCTAAATCAATGGTTAAATCCCAAGATGATGAAATACATATTCCATTTAAATCATTGAAGTGGAATGATTTAAGTGTTCATGCATTGGGATTGTATTCTTATATTGTTAGAGTGTTTTATAAATGATGTTTTTGTTATAAGAATCAAGAGACATATTTTTATTGTTCCATGGTAGTTTTCCTTCAGGATTTTATAACCAATATGAATAGTATGAATAACCAAGAAAAGTTATTTAGTGTAATGGTGATATTTCATGGAAAATAGATGATTGAAGGAAGGATAACCCACAATATGTGCCTAGTGTTGTGATAATAATATTTTAGCTAAAGAGATTATTGATATGGTTTAACCTATACTTTTTTTCAATAAACAAGATCAATTAATGTGACTCTGCATTAGTTATCAAGAACATAACAAGATCACTATAAAGAACAAGTATACTTTATCCCATATTGACGAATTTTTTGATCAAATACATGGAACTTAATACTTTTACAATATTATTCATTATTCTATATATCATCAATTGACGGTCAAGAAGGAGTATATACCTCATACAGCATTCCATATATGTTGTGGACACTATGAATATATATTAATTCCATTTTTTTTATTAATTCCTTTGATATGTTCTTGGATTTAATTAATTGAGTATTTGGAGATATCCTTGATTGGTTTGGGGAAGTATTTATAGATGAAATTCTTAAATATTAAAAGATAAAGGAGAAAATATTAACATCACTTTAGAATTAGGGTTATGACCCTGAGTAAGGAGAAGTTGTACACAAATTTTATCAATTATGAATTTTGGAAACAAAATGTTTCATTTATGGGTCCTATAATCTCAAGACATGGTATATCTTTGGATCCATCAAAGACCAAATTTAGTGAACGTTATCCCATACCAACCACTATGAATGATATATGAATTATTCTTAGTTTGGTAGGATATTGTAAATTATTTTTAGATAATTTATCTTGAATGTATAATCCACTCACCAAGTTAACTCGAAAGGGAGTCAAGTTCCTTTAGATATATGAATACAGTTTTTTTCAAATAACTATTGAGAAGGTCTGTCAGTTCACCTATACATACATTAACCTACAGGGAATAAGGGTTTTTATTCTATATTGATTCATAAAACAAGGGATTAATATTTCTTATCATGTATAATGATAGGGTTATAGATTATGCCTCGTGATAATTTAAGGTTCATGAGAAAAACAACCCAACACATGATTTAGAGTTATCTATAGTAATTTTTGAACTAAATATATAGAGCCATTATATTTATGAATAAATTTGTGATATATATATTTACGATAAAATTTAAAAGTATATATTCACACATAAGTAGTTGAATATTCACTAGAGAAGATGGTTGTAACTGATTGAAGATTATGACTGGTCAATACATTACCACCCTGGGAAATCGAACAAGGTGGTTGATGATTTGAGTCAAAAGGGACATGCTAGACTATCTATGAGGAGTATCATAAATGATAAAATATATTTTTATTTACAAATAATGGATCTTTATCTCTTTAGTTAAGGGTATAAATAGTTTCTTTTTCAAATGAGTATTCAACCATCTATCCATGTGAAGATTAAAGAGGCATAAAAGGAAGATACATAGATATAGAAGAAAGTGAAAATGATATTTATTTTAACCTTAACTATGTTTGAATGATATGGGTTGGGATCTTTATATATGTTCCATCCATACTATTCTTAAAGAATGAGATGTTAGAGGAGGCTTAAAGTTCTTCAATCTCTTTTCATCTTGGAAGTACAAAGATTTATAAAGATATGAGAAATTATTTATGGTTGGATAGAATGAAGATAGGTAATGTAGATTTTGTATATTTATGATTAGTATGTAAGAAATTTAAGTTTGGTGGAAAACATATAAGTTGATTTTATAACAATTACACGTAGAAAAATGAAAATGGAAAAACATAACCATGAGTTTTTTCATTGAACTATGAAAAACATCTAAAGTCCATAATGTTATTTGGTTTGAAATAGATATCCATAAAAAGTATGTAAACATCATTGATATTAGATAATATTTCATTCAATATCATATTTCAATGATATACATTAACTAATTATAAAGTCTGCATGGAGTACCATATTCAATTGTATCTGATTGGGATCTGAGGATTACCATGAATTTCTAGAAAAGTGTTTTTCAAGACCTTGATAGAGAGTTGAGTTTTGTCACTACATATTATCGTAAAATATATTTCATGTATTATAGAACCATTCCAAACTTATATTATATGAAAAAAATATTTTTCTATGGATTTCTCAGGTGGTTGGGACCAATACTTTCCTCTAGTTAAGTTTTCTTTGAATAATATCATTCACCCGAGCATTTAGATGGATCCTCATGAATCCATATATTGAATGAGGTTAGTAAAACCAATTTTCTGGGATAAATTTTTTGAAGAAAATTTATTTTCACTTGAGATTGTAGATAAAATGGTAGATAAAGTCAGATCCATTCAACAACCCATCAAGGAAGCTCAGAGTTGATAGAAAAAGTTACGATGACAATTTTGGATGTCAAGTTCAGTTTCAAGTTGGTGAGAAGTTTTTTCAATGAATTTATATATGGAGGAAGGTTATAGGATTTGGGAATAAATTAATTATTATCCTTATGTATACTGTCTCTATAGAGATTCATAATTGCGTAGGGATAGTTTCTTATTACTTATCACTTCCACTGAACCTCTCTCAGGCCCGAAATATGTTCCTTGTGTCCCCCCAGATGAAGTATATACATGATACATAACATGTAATAAAATCATATTTAATACCAATAGTTCATAATATTTCTTATTAAGAACATCCTATAGAGATTCTGGATCATAGTGACGAAGTTATATGAAACAATACCACTCACATTGTCAATGTTTTATGGTGAAGCCACGAACTCGAAAAAGCTATGTGGGAACCGTTGGATATAATGAGGCAATAGTATCCAATCTTTGTTTAAACCAAATAAAAAATCAAATATTAAATTGATTTTAAAATAGGTATAATGTAACACCTAGATATTTTAGGAAATATTTTTTCCAAATAAATTCAATTTCTTCAATAGCATGTGTTACACGTAACAATGAGTTGTAATGAACCGCGTTATACTAATAAATATATTGTTATATAAACATAATATTTATAAAATATAAATTAAATTTAGTGGTATTAATAGAAATAAATATATTTTTTCAAATTTAGTAAGATGTTTTTAGATAAATAAAGTATATTAATAAATAAGTACGTAATTTTTGTTATAGTCTGTATATGCATCTATAAATTTTTTTTTAAAAAAATGATTTTTACTTATACTTGTGAAAAAATAATAAAAATAATTCTTTTTTCTTTGTCAAAATTTATTTTAAAATTATCTTAGAGTTTTTTTGAAGAAATTTTCAAGAGATTAATTTTTTTATGAATAGTGAAAAATATTGAGTTTTATTAAAAATTTCATTTTTTTAAGGAATTAACAAAGTTAAATTTTATTAAAAGGGTTTAAAAGTAAAATTATTTCAATTATATTATTATTAATATAATGTATTCCATTTTAATCAATTTAATTTTGAATCTGTACATTAAAACATTTTACACTTATGAAAACTTTTTTTCGCCACATCTATAGGTTTAATTTAAATTTAAATTATGTCACTTCTATTAATTAAACTTCTTAATATAGATTTCATATTTTTAATAAAAATTTTCAATATTATATAAAAATTTCAAATTAATGTTTTGGTCAAATTTAATTGTGAAAATATTAAAAAATTTATTTATCATGGTTAAGCTTAAAGAGATTTACCAAGGGTTAAACCAAATGATAAGGGTTATTATGCCACTTTTATGTGTCTAAATTATATTTTATGGACATATTTTAACCTTATCCTATCAAAATATCTAATATATGTTAATTGTTAATCATTTTTCTTGGGAATTACTTTATGATTTTTTATTCTTTTCAAAAATATTTTTGTGGGTTCCATGTGGTTCATTTCCCCCACTTATAAAATGATATCTCCACTTCTCTCCTCTCAATGCTTATAAATCATTTTATTTAAGATATTATCTGAAACAATACCTTCCATAATTCCCTTCCCATATTCTATAGTACATTTTTTATGAGGAAAGTATTTTATGAATTATTTTGGTGTTAACCTAATGGTGTTATTCAAAAAAAGGTCTCATTCTTATCCGAGTGTTTTAATTTTATTTCTTATTCTACCTCAATAAAATATAATTAAACTATGATGATACAATAATTTAAATATATAATATATAATGATATATTATTATGATAATAAAATAACCTATATTCTTCTCTTATTCCATCATATGGGAAACAAAATCATCGATCATGTGTACAGAGGACTACTGCCTTGTGAACTGTTGTAATTCGTTTTCCATCACCACCTATCAAAGATAGATATAAGGATAGAATTAAATTATATATATATATATATATATGATATTTATGACATATTTTTACCTCTAGAATTATAATATCATTTATACCTTCATACCTTCCAATTCATTTAAAAAATATAGCATCGATCATGCATATGTGTGGAATACCTCCCCCACGAAGTGATGCCATCTGTTTTTTAATTTTAATTTGAAATGAATTGGAATGAGTATATATTTAATTAATATATATTATATATATTATATAAAAATTATTACTTTAGTTTGAATTATTGTTTCCCTTTATTTATTCCCATCCATCGAGAAAATAAAACAATGTTAATGTGTATGTCCAACTTACCATCTCCATGAACGGTGTAATTCATTTTCATATATATAACATTTATGGGTGCCTACAAATATACATATAAGAAATATATATGATATTTATATCATCATTAAAATTATTTATATTATTTAAAAATGATAAATTCAAAGGACCAAAATGACCAAACCAAAACATAAAAAACAAAGCAATTATTAATTGGAACAGTAGTTTTAAAAAAATTGTTAATTAATTTGTAATAAATTGGTATAAGTAAATCATATATCGTTTGATATATATGATTATGTTTTTATAATAAATTTATAATAAACCAATATTTATGATACATTAGGTTCAATAATGTACAAATAAAATCAAGACTTGATGTAAAGAATTTTTGTCTCACTTTTATTTCCCTGGGACACATGGAATATTCAAAACTTGTTTCATTTATGGGATGTATATACTACCCATGAATTTAATTTTATGATTATTCTTATATAAATTATATAATATAAATATCCATATAGTTTTCTCTCTTTCATGCAGATTATGAACCCAAATTTACTAAGTTGGTAATGGTTTTATGTTATAATCTCATTGTTTATCAAGATTGTTTATGGTTATGGTTTTTATAATTAAATATTATAATATATATATCAAGAAATTAATGAACATTCTTATAATAAAACTATTTATAGATAACTCATTTTTTTATATCATTTTGTTTTCTTTAGTAACTCATGATACTAAAACAATGATTTTAAGAAAAAATGACTTCATTTCTCTCTATGTTCAAAAATCATTTCTCTTTAATATCTGTGTTTTATAAAATTGTTTTAAAGAATGTTTTTAATATTTTAAAATGATTATATAAATTAATTTCTACAATTCAATAATTTTTTTAAAATTTTTTAAAATGAATCTTCTTTTCATTCTCTGAATGAGTTTCTTTTGATTTTTTAACAAAAATGTGAAAGGAATCTTTGTTTTAACATGTATATAATGAATGGAATTTACTGTAATCATGAATAGTGAATTACTTAAAGCTTAGATTATATGTTTCCAAGGTTATTTTAAAATAAAATTTTTTCCTTAATTTTTAGGATATTTTTATATATTTAATAAGTCGTTTCAAAATCTAAATAATATTTTCCTCAAGAACTTTTTATTGTTCTTTTTATGGAATTTCAAATCAGCAATGAAAACAACCTTTGTTATTATCAGTGTTTTACTTGGGATATGACCCGGTGGTGCCATCTTTATTTTTATCATTATGGCTTATGATTTTTATGATAATATTTTTATGAAACCCATTTATTTTCTATTGGATATTATGATCGATTTATGAAATGCTTATGAAACATGACTTCTTTGCATGGGTTATGATATGATGATATAAAAATGTTTAATTATTTTATAGAGAACAAATTCATGATTTTCATTATGTAATGGGTGGTCTAGAAATTATATAGTCCTCTAATTTTTTGGGTAAATATGGATAACTCATGAGTAAATATGTTATGCATGAACCTGATTTCATGTTCACAATTTCATTCATTGGCCTAGTTTTTATATCAATAATATTAATAGTGATCCTAGTTTTTGTAAACATCATATTAAGCGGGGGTTTGGTTTTCATTTCCATAATTTTATTTATTTACTTGGACTTCGTTTCCATAGGATTACGTGTTGACCTATATTTCATGTTTATAAGTTTATTAGAGGTCCTTATCTCTTGACCTCAACCTAATTAGTGGACATTTTTCTATTAATGCTTGTTCACAATGTTATAATATTATGTGTATACCAAAAATATGCTTCTTCTGCTGATTTTATACTCACATGGATTATGTTATTTGATTCCACTATGATTCATCTCTTATAAACTTTCAATATTTATGTTATGACTCCAAATTATGATCTATGGTGTACATGGTATGCTTTTCAAATGTTGTCTTCATGTTCTTATACCCATACACTCACGTTATATTGATAACTCCCTTTATTACTCTTACTGATAATCTAATATCACCCTTTCTTATGTTTCATTTTTTAGAGATATGAAGAATGATATTATGTATTATATATATAAGAATAGTTCTAGTTATGAAGAACTTAGTGTGAAATTATGTGATTTACTATGATCCAATTTTTTATGTCTCTAATTTTACAAATATACTTGATCTACATGATTCTGACATGTATCATTATGTCATCTAATAAATATCCATATAATAATATGAGATATCTATGTATTAAATGTGTAGGTCACTATACTAGGCTTGGAGAGATCCTGAGGTTGAACCTACACTAAATGATAATTATCCCTCATTTGATACTCTAACTTCCATTCAAAATAAAACATTCCCATTTTAGAATAAAAACTATGGATAGGTGAATATTCCAACATTATAGGATAAAATGGGGAAATACTGGATTCACAATGTCTACAAAGGTCTAAATATCTATTTTTTATTCTAGGTAAGCCTCAATAATCTATGAATCCCCATACATAGCAGAATTAATGAAAGTTAAAAAAATTCTTTTACCATTATAAACAATGTATGAAAAATCTCCAGTCACTTCCACCTTCTTCATTGGATCTAAATGATTCAAAATATGAATATAGACTAATAGATGAAAAGTTAATGACCATGTGTCGAACATCACCTTCTGAATTCTCCATAAATAATTTTCATCCATAATCATAATAAATTAAACTGGGGGTTTTGACCCATCCAATTCAAAAAAATGGGTAATAGGGTGACATAGATCCTTCAAACTATTTTCAAAACTTAGGAATCTACTAACTAAATTTCCAATTATTTGAATAATGGAGTTATTTTTTAATGGGAGGTTAAAACTCGAGAATCATACCCAAATATCCAGGGATAGGGGATTCCTTTTCAAGGGAAATCTATAAGACCATTTAAATAAAGATAATATAACACCATTGAAAATATATTAGGATTTATACTAAGAAAATATGAGGTGTTCTTGATCCAAAAAACATTCCAACATATGGTGATTGTATAAAAATGTTGTTGTAGTATGAACATTTAATCCCCATAAACCATTGATGAATCTGTCAAAAGAAACTACCAAAAAGAATCTACAACAAAAATTGGAAACAAAATAAATATCATGGACTGTTGATGCATTACTAAGGTCTAATTGAGACAGAAACCATAGTAATACCTAATTAATGGGTGGGTACTTTTGATCTTAGGGTGATATTAGGAAAATAAATAATGATGAAAGGATTAGTGAAAGGGGATAAGTTTGTTAGGAGTTATGATGCTGGACAATAAAACCCCTACCTCCTATGATGGGTTTATATGGATTGGACATAACCACCGCTAGAAAAAAGGGTTGGAAATATTATCTCTTGAAGATACACTCCAAATATTTTATAATCTAAATTGGAAGTTGATATGAAAATAAATGACAAAGAGCCCAATGATTGGGTATGTAAAAATATCATGGTGAATATTTCATGTAGTATAAATTCCATTTTAAATTAGTGGTGTCTAAAAACTTTTCCAATTATTAGAAAAGATGATATTTAGATATAAAAGTAAATGATCCCCCAAAAAAATGTGTATGTGTGTGCTTATACATATAAAATGCAGAATTTGTGGCAATTTAAAGTTCATCCCATTGCTTTCAAAGAACTCCATTCATGGTCAGATAAACCCATTTTAATGTTTGATAAATCATGATAGAACAAAATTAATTCCTTAGTCCCCATAATATAACGTAATAATTCATTTTATTCATTTTTTTGGTTTTATAGTTTGTTGAATGATTCAGTAATGGATGATTAATTGTTATCTTAACACTTCACCATTTTTTTAATTATAATGTTTTTCTTATTTTTAATTCACTCCAACTAATTTATTCCATATAAAATAGAATAAGGTAAATTATGTGGTCACTATTTTTTATAAATATACATGGATTTGAAATGATATCATTAGTTTTTATAGACTGAACTACAGTTTTCCTAATTGGGAGTTATTTTTGTAGTAAAAATTAAAGGAATTGTTTAATTATATAGTAATTTCAAGGAGGTACACCAATATTAAATAGAAAAAAGGATCAATACATGGTAATACAAGTGTTTTTGGGAACTCACATTTCATATCAACACAAGGTGAGTAATCTATGGTTATAGATCCACTCTTTGAACAAGATTAAAAGTGAGGTTAAAAAAATTTAATGGACATTAATGAAAATTCATGGGTGATCATCCTATGTATTAGTTGTTGATATATCTCGTTGATATTTATACTAACACCCAAATATGATTTTTTTTAAAATTTTATGAATATTGGAAAAATATAATGGAAAATTGAAATTTCTTACAAAGAAAAGGTGATCATTCACAAAAGTCTCATCCTTTATAGTACCAATGCGTAAATCCTTCATAGTTATGCCGAACCTTTGTGTCCAATAGTTTCTTAGTGTAGAGAGAGTTTACTTATTTTTCATCTATAAAATATCTTATCAATCAGTCATTATTTTTCACATCTAAACAACAACCCTTTGAGATTTTGAAATTTCTTCATGCTCAAGAATACATTACGGGGGTATCACGTTCATCCATCATGGCCATGTAATCTCTTCATAGTTTACAATCACATAGCTCTTTTTGACTATGTATATCTTTTGAGACCTCATATTTTTGTAAGGTGGTTATAAATCTGATCCTATAAATACATAACTTATAGTTTGAGAACATATCTTTAGGGAATCAGGAATCTAGATGAGGCATGGAAATTTAGAAAATCATTCCATCTACGGTGCACTCTTTGTGAGAATAATATATTCATTTTTGAATCTCTCCATATGTTTAAGCCTACAAAATCCCCCTATAACAGACCAGAATATACACTTTCAGATTCATTTATAAAAAAATAAACATTATATTCCTGAATTTGATACTATAAATGTGACCTAAAATTTTCAAACAAAACATACAATGTCGAATAATAATATTTGATCACATACTTAACCAATGAAATTTTGGGTTTAGATATTTAGAGAACTGGGAAACAATTTAAAAAATTTGGGTTTATAAATAACTGGATCATAAACATCAACACTATCTCCCACTATACCCAACTTTCACAATAGTTTAACAACATTATCCTTGAGAAATCCTTCTAGACACAATTCATTATAATCATTACTCGTAACCTGGTGAAAATAAAACATAATAAGAGTTAGCATATATTATAAATTAAGGTAAAAATATTAGAAATCATCCCATGGTTATATGAAAGCATAAAATGATAATAATGGTATTTTATCATAAACATATCCTTTAAGAATTATACCCTTTATATCAAAGGTCAAAATCTTGAGTTATAAAATGAAACATAGATGGTTTATAATACATGAGTTACAAAATAATAAAATAACATGAGCCATGATATCATAATATAAAACATAGAATTGTATAAATAAGATATAACATGACATAAACATGAGTCAAGGCTTACTTCCAAGAATATATCACATGGTGGAAAAAGGCCCAAAAATGAATTAGGTTTACATAATATCCCAACATGACATTTCATGGGACTAAACATTAAAAATTTCATTAGAGAGCTATATGGTCACATCCATTATAACATGATCATTCATATTTGATCCACATTGTCATAACCCGTCCCTCGGGGCCCGTGTCGTGACTACCTCAAGCCCGCATTCCATAGGCCAGGGGATGGCGACTAGCACCGAAAGCATATTCCCTAAAACTGGGAAGGCATTGCCTTTATAACCTGTAACAAACACAACCAATCACACAAAAAGATATAAACTTAAGTAAACTGAATAGTAAACATAGTGAGTATAGTAAGTAAAAAGGGGCCTGAATACAAGACCAACTAGAAAGTACAAGGAAAACTGAAAAGTACAAGACATTTGATAGGTGGAAAGTAGCCCCTAGATCGTCCACTGTATATCCTACCTAAAGGGTAGGTACAACTCCTGAATGGTTGTCTCAGTGGTTTGCCTCATCTAACATCCACCTTCGAGCTACCTCTAGTCCTAGTACCCTCTTCCTCAATCAACACTATCTTTCATCTACACCAAACACAACGAAGTGCAGGCATAACCCATGAAAGGGTGAGCATAATGATACTCAGTAGGGACCCCAAGACCCTCAAGGTCTCAATAAATCCACAAAGGATAAACCAAAAAGATTGGATACAACTGATAACCCTACTTAGGTATATGCCCATACATGGACCTAAGTTATTAAGTAACCCATCTGAATCATGAGGAAAACACAGATTCCAACTCCAAAGCCCCAAGATGAACTATTCCACAAAGGAAGTAATACCACAAAGTTAACTACCACACAGGTACGCCACACAGAAGAATACCACCAAGGTATTACCTTGAAGGAAAGTACCACAAAGGTACAGACTCATCTCACACCAGGTATAACTTAGGTATAGTAGTAGAGAGGATTACATGTAACAACTGAATCATCTTACTTTTTTAAGTGTCAAACCCACAAAGGATCGCTAATCATTATCAGACCTACATAAGATCTCTAGGGGCTAACCCAAACATGATCACTTGGTGCTGACCCACAGAGGATCACTTGGTGCTGACCCACACATGATCGCTCGGTGGTGACCCACACAGGATCGCTCCGGTAGTCCCACATGGAATCCTAGAGCGGTTATATGTGGTACCCTCAATTACATACCCACGAAGGATCTCTTCTACAAGTCACATCTAGTTACTGGGTTCCCATTCTAAACTTCCTCATCTCTGGGAGGGTCTACTCCTCAATCCATTGGTCGATACTCCAACTGCCATGAAGTCTCATGAAAGAGTATCCCAAAGCACCTCCACATCATAGGGGTTTCAACATGTAACATTCTAACCATAGTTACCCAGAGTTGGTGCATTGTTACGTAACATTGGAATGATCACAAAAGATTAAGTCTCGAAAGAATGATTAGATTATTATCTTTGGAAGTACTAGATACATTCATAAGGTTTACATTACATTATAAAATGGAAAACTACAACAACATTGTTTCTGTAGACAATACTAAGATCCCATAGACTATCCCTACAGTTCAGTCATAATATAATTCTTCACATCCTGGGAAGAATAAAACTTAGAAAGGGGTGATCTCAGATGATCAGTAAGGATAACAATATAGAAGAAGCTTTCATAAATAAGTATAAACATTTAAGGTAATGTTTAAAACTAAAACAAAAGACTTTTCAACATAACTTCATAATAATATGGAAAATATTAATCAAAATAATGAAATTTACTTACTCCAATGGATATTCTACTAGTCTAACAATCACATGCAATATCAATAGACACGTTCATAATGATGGAATTCATAATGCCAGACTTTCATAACCACATAGTCAAGGACTTGTGCCAAGACTACAAATAAGATTTTTTCAAGGTATTGTGCCAAGACACTAGTTTGTCTCATTAGACCTATCAATGCATAGAGGATCTATAGAGAGCTACAGTCGTCACTTACTAAGTCCAATGTATTTTTCATATGAAAAGGTGTAAACATAACATAAACATTCGTATTAAAACTAGCATACAAAATGTCAATACTTTATCCATAAACCATGAATGGTATGAAGTAACACATCCACAGTAAAACATATCACAAAACCTTCAATACAATATGAAAATTTTGTATCCTAATAAATAAACTTCAAACAAACTTAAAACCCATTAAAGGTTGTTGACATAGATGAAATCAAAACCTTTTTAGAGAAATGTATCTTTATATTTTGAAATCATTTAAATGTAATGTAATTATAAAAGAAAACATTTATATTTGAATATATTCTTATACTCTTGTAAGGGAAGCTTCGATGATTTTATAATGGTGTAAAATATTTTTACCCACCATATAAGTTAAAAAAACATTCTTACATTAAATTTGTTGAAAAGGTCAAAAAGTCCCTTTTTTGGAAAATGACGGAAAGATTCCTTTATAAACATATTATAAAAATAAAACAAGGGTATAAATGAATTTAACCCATAGTCTATAAAATAATAATAATGTTTTGAAATACATTTTTATGAAACATGGATGTGGATGGTAAAGAGTTCTCAGTAGATAATTGTGTATAAACATCCATAGATAATGAAGAGATTGTAGAATTAACCCTTACTTCATTGTAATCAATCGAGTTGTATGAACAAAAGTTAATAACCACCAAATAAATCACATAATATCATGAATATAAACATAATAATGATAATATATATCAAATGGAAGTACACAAATCAATATATGCAGTAAATAAGTGGCGAACAATAGAAATCTCACGAAATTAAAAGTGATAAAAGAAACCTCTTACCTTGAACTTTTCCTTGGTTGAGGGTTGATTAAACTTATGTATAATGGTTAAATAATTTTTATTAAATTATACAAGAATCACAACATTAATATGATATCATATATGACCTTTTATCATTGCTTTGTTAATAATATCTTAGTATTATCATCGTTTCGAGTGTTAACATATTCGTTTTCATTTATATTCTTTGTTATGTAAGTCATATTTGTTATGGATGGGTTGTATCTTATTCATATCCAGAATGATGTAAAGTATTTAAACATTATTTTTATTCATCAAATTAATATTATTCTTGACTCGATACGTTGGGGAGTTAATCTCATCGCGTTTGTGGAGATGGTAATACGTACGTACGCACGAGTGACAATATCATTATTTTGATTTTAAAATAACATATAATTGGAAGGTATATCATATATACAGAATCATTATCATGTTATATTTATTATTTACATCAATTACACAACATTATGATACCCATCCAAATAATAATGTATTGAATAACAATTACACCGCGATGTGGAGACGGTAAGCTATACGTACGGACGTATGGTGACATGTCATTGAAAGGATGGATAGAATAATGAATATGGTTGTACCATATCTATAATAACATCACATTATATAGAATATATTTTATTTATTATTTTATAATGAAAACAACAAAGAAAGAGGAAGTGGAAGAAGAAAGGAACTTGAAAGAGGTAAGGAAATATTTACCTCTTCTTCGGGTTCTTCTTTTTGATTTGTTCAAAATGGATCCATAGGTTTGCTTTATGACTAAAGAAAGGCCTCCTGGATTAAGGGAGGACAATTGAGAGGGTATTTGGGCAGGTTTTGGCCAAGCCAAATGGCTTTGAATGTGTGAATTAGAGAGAAGGGGGAGTGCCCTTTTATAAGAGGGGTAAGGGGAACCTTAGGAAACGCTAGAAATATTATTTTATAATAAAATCATTTTCGGTTTATAATGGTTAAAAAAAGTATTATTTATAGGATACTATGGGGATGGTCTAAAATCACTCAACCAATAGGTTTTATAGAGGTTTGGTTCACTATATTAACCTTATCTTTTATATTTAATTCTTAGTTAAATAGTTTGACATTTACCATGTCTCTTTGTATTTTTATATTATATGGTTAATAAACATACTATATACTTCCAAGATAACCCCAAGTGGTTCATTAATGATACAAATATAATTATATAGGTCTTTTGGCAGAAAATTAGAATTTTAGGAATAGAATATCAATTAATAATATAATATTTGTTTTAAAAATACTTTTATGTCAATTTGGAAACTATTTGGTATTTTGTTTTTTCTAAATTCATAGAAGCATTATTACTATGAAAATAATTCATATAACCAACCCTAATATGTCATAGTAACATATAAAATTAGTTTAATGTATAAAAAGTCTCAAATTACATTTATTTGGGTATTTATAATGTCAATTAGTTTAATATTTTATTAATTAGGTAATTACTACATTATCATT
This sequence comes from Viscum album, assembly GCA_963277665.1. Lineage (NCBI taxonomy): Eukaryota > Viridiplantae > Streptophyta > Magnoliopsida > Santalales > Viscaceae > Viscum > Viscum album. The sequence goes on from OY728154.1 coordinate 116,271,120, forward strand.
GTGTCATAAATAAATTATATTATATAATGTCTAAAAAATATAAATAAAATATTATTAAGTAGGAAATATTTTTATCATTATAATTAATATTTATAGTCGAATTTATTTTAATTGTATCCCAATATTAAAAATGTTTTAGTTATTAAACTTCTATTTTAACTCTTTTAACTCTTCATTGAATTAAATAATAATAAATGTCCTAATCTAATCCAAGTGGACAAAAGATGTTCATATTTTATTCCTAATGTTTTTTTGGGTCTAATTATACTTATCCAATAGAATTAGTACATGTGTTAGGGTAATAATAATATCATTGTTACCCTTAATTACCCTATTTACTTTTAACGGTGATAAATAAAAATAAAAAGTTACTATTCACCAAAAATTATTTTTATCTTATTGAACCACATTTTACTTACTGATATCAACCATGTCTCTTGGATTTTTGAAATTCAATTCACAGAAGTGGTAAAATTAAGTTCCATTCAAATTTACAAATTCTTCTAAGAGGTGGGTAAAAGACGGTGAAAAGTTCAATAAAATTTTTATATATCTTAAATTATTATAAACTTAATCCAAATAATTACATTGAACTTGTATAGGTATTATGTATCTATTTTGACCTAAAATAAATTTAAATAAAATAAATAATTTTTTAAATAAAAATTCGGTCTTAAACTACAACTCAATGTTTTTCACTATTCATCAAAAAATGAAAGTTTTCAGAAAAATACCAAAAATTCACCCTAAGCTGATTTTGATATTCTAAATCCAAAAATGAAGTCCATTTTGAATGAAAAAATTTAAAAAATTTCAAAAAGTGAGTATTACAATTCATAACGGCTAGTTTGAGTGGTTGTGGTGTGTTAGAACTTGAAGTTGCATTCAACACACGCTATTGTATTATTCAAAGAGAAGCGTATCGTGGAAGCTTGGGGTGTTACGTTATCCCCTCCTTCAAATAATTTCATCCTCGAAATTTCTAGAATATTACTGCATAAAAATACTTGGGTGGTTCTTCACCATAAGTTCCTCGGGTTCCCACGTTGCCTCTTCATCTCATGGTTTCTCCACAGAACTTTTACCAAACGAGTCGTACAGTTTCTCAGCATTTGTTCTCTTGTATCAAGGACCTTGAAATCTTATTCACAATAATACAGATCAGGTTCAAGTTCTAATTCCTCATAAGTGAGTGCATGTGTTGGGTCAGGCATGTATTTTCCTAATAGTGATACGTGGAACACATCGAGCACTTTGGAGAGACTTGGCGGCATTTCCAAATGATAAGCTACATCCCCAATTCGTTCTAAAATTTTGAAAGGTCTGATGTAACTAGGACTCAATTTACCCTTCTTACCAAAACGTATAACACCCTTCCATGGAGATACCTTCAAGAAAACATGATCTCTCTATAGACAATGCACAACCTCATAGATCCATCTTTCTTCTTAACAAAAAGGACAGGGGCTACCCATAGAGAAACACTAGGGCAAATAAATCCCTTATTACTCAATTCCTCTAGTTTTTTCTCTAGTTCAACTAATTCCATAGTGGCCATTATATAAGGGGTCTTTGATATGGTCCTTGATCCTAGAATTAAATCAATGGAAAACTCAATTTCTCAATCTGGAGGATGTCCAGGTAAATCTTCTGGAAACACATCAACATATTGTTTCACAATAGGTACGTCCTATATTTGAACATTGTTTTCCTCACCCAGGGTTATTTCATTCTCTTTCTCCCCAATAATTGAATTTAGTTTAGCTACTAGGGGTGGATCTGGATAAGAATTAGGTGGTGACGATTCTACACTAAAGATAAGGTGTTCCTTATCATCATCATCAAAAATAGTAACCTCCTTCTTCTTACAGTAAAGTTTTTCATCATGGTCTGATATCCTATCCATACCGAGGATTATATCAAATTCAATCATAGGTATGTCAATGATATCCACAGATAAATTACATTTATATGATCTAATGGGAAGGGATTCACAAAACTTTTTTGCGATGATACTTCCCTTATGAGTTTTGACTGACAGCTCCCTTGTTAAGTCAAATTGGAAATATCTAATTTTCTTAGAAAACTAGGAAGATATGAAACAATGCTATGATCCAGAATCAAATAAAGCATTTTCTCAACTTGAGAAAACCATTAAATTACCTGCCACCACCTCTTTTGGAGCTTCAACCTCAATAGTAGTTATAGCATAAGCTTGGCCTTGATCCCATGGCCTATTCTGAGGTAATTTCCCCTGATGCTTAGGAAATTCATTCGCATAATGCACCCTCTCTCTACAATTGTAGCATTCAACATTGACAGCCTCTTTCTTCCCCTTGCAATCACGAGCTTGGTGGCCTTTTTCATTACACTTGTAACAGACTCCCACTCCCTTCAGGCAAGTACCATGGTGTTTCTTCCCACATTTATTGCATGATGGATATTCAACTTTTCCCTTATTCCCCTTATTTACATTTTCAGAGTGTTCAGTAGATTTATTCTTCTCTTGATTTGCTTTAAAGTCGTAAGACTTAGAGAATGCTTTTTCTATCTTAATAGCACATGATAAAATATCTTCATACAATGAGAAGGATTTTGAGACTAATGCTCGAGGGAGAAATGGTTTTAACCCATCAAATAAATGATCAATCTTACTTCTTGGGTTATGTATATAATCTGCAGCATGCCTCACTAACCTTGTAAAGTTAACTTCATACTTTTTGACATTCTTATCATCCTTTTGCCTCAGACATAGAAATTTCCTTTCCATATCTGCTTGATGGTCACGAGGAAATTATTTTTCTAAGAAAAGCTCTTTAAACTCCCTCCATTACATATTTGATATTTCATCATCTTTCTTTGTGTTTTGAATCAATGACTACCATTGATCAACATCTCCAGTGAGGTGGTAAACTGCCATGACAACTTTTTCCCTTTCGCTACTCCCCAAGGCGTAGAATATTTTCTCTAAGGAATTTACCCATTGATCAGCTACTAATGTATTTGTACTCCCATTTAATATTGGTGGTTGTTTCTTTATGAAGAGATCTAGCATTGATCCTCTATGTGGTGGATCAGGGTGCTCCATACGGGTAAGGTTATTATTCATAACCTGAGTGAGTTGTCCTAGTATGGTGAATAGATGATCAGAACCAGTTGCATCACCAGCTCCGCTATAAATATCTTGAGTAAGAGTGAAATCCCTACATCGAGTGCGTGCATTGATACGGTTTCCATTCCTTCCACTAGGTTCCATTTCTAAACTATGGCATAAACTAGATTAGTTTATGAATCGGAATTCATAATTCCCAACATGTAAAACACTTAACATAAATTGAAAAGTTTATGGATATAATCCATAATTATAAAAAAAATCCTTGAGAAATTATATACTCATAAACCCTTAAAAATTATTTGTAAAGAAAATGATAATTATCCTAATCATATCTTCCAGGAGTGTCGTAACCAAGAGTGCAGCAAGGCCCATTGTCATGCACTAGTTCCCATTTGAGTCTAGCTCAATGCAGTGTCTTCAGGTTTTACCCCTAGGTACATCTGCTCTAGAGTAGCCTCTACCTGATCGTACCAATACAGGGATGTATTGCTTGGAAAACTCACAAAATCTCTACAATACCAAAATTCTAGGAAGTTCTTCTACACTAATCCTAAAAGTCTATCTTAGGGCTATGTGCTCTAATAAGAGTTTATCTAAATCTTGTATCCAAAGTTTGTACTAAACATCCTCTGATACTAACTATAACACCCCGACCCCAGTTACCAAGAGTCAGTGCATTATTACATAACATTGACATGATCACAAAAGATCAAGTCACGAAAGACCAATTAGTTTAGTAGTCTTGGAAGTTCTAGATACATTCATAAGGTTTACAATGCATCATAAAATAAAAAACTACAAATACATTGTTTCCATAGACAATACTAAGATCCCATAGGCTATCCCTACAGGTCATTCATAATATATTTCTTCACATCCTGGAAAAAATAAAACTTAGAAAGGGGTGAGCTCAGATGCTCAGTAAGGATAACAATATAACGGGATATTTTATAAATAAGCATATACATTTAAGGAAATTTATAATACTAAAACAACAGCCTTTTCAACATAACTTCATCAAAATATGGAAAATATAAATCAAAATAATTCCATTTACTTACTCACATGGATATTCTACTAGTTGAATAATCACATGCAATATCAATAGCCACTTTCATAATGATGTAATGCATAATGCCAGACTTTCATAACCCCATAGTCAAGTCCCTGTGCCAAGACTACAAATAAAATTTTTTCAAGGCCTTGTTCCAAGACACTAGATTGTCTCATGATACCTACCGATGTATCGAGGAGCTATATCGGGATCCACCCGTTACTTACTAAATCCAATGCATTCCTCGTTTGAAATGGTTTAAACATAACATAAAAATTCATATTAAAACTGGCATATGAAATTTCAATAATTTATCCATAAACCATGAATGGTATGAAATAACACATCCACAGTAAAACATATCACAAAACCTTCAATACAATATGGAAGTTTTGTATCTTAACAAATCAACTTCAAAAAAACTTAAAACCCAGAAAAGGATGTTGACATAGATGAAATCAAAACCTTTTTATAGGAATATCTCCTTCTATTTTGAAATCATTTAAAGGTCACATAATTATAAAATAAAACATTTATATTTGAAAATATTCTTATAATATTGTAAGGGAATCTTTGACGATGTTATAATGGCGTAAAATATCTGCTCCTACCGTATAAGTTAAAAAAACTTTCTAACCATAAATTTGTCGAAAAGGTCAAAATGTACCTTGTTTGGAAAACGATGGAAAGATTAATTTATAAAAATATTATAAAAGTCAAAAAAGGGTATAAATGACTTTAACCCATAGTCTATAAAATAATAAAAAATTTTGAAATACATTTTTAAGAAACATGGATGTGGATGATGAAGAGGTTCCAGTAGATAATTACGTATAAACAACTTCGGATAATGAAGAGATTGTAGAATTAAGCCTTAATTCATTATAATCAATCAATTAATATGAAAAAAGTTAATAACTACCAAATTAATCACATAATACCATGAATATAAAGATAATCATGATAATATATATCAAATGGCAGTACACAATACACCTCATGCAATAAATAAGTGTCGAACAATGGAAATCTCACATAATTAAAAGTGAGATAAGAAACCTATTACCTTGTACTTTTTCTTGATAGAGGGTAGGTTAAACTCCTGTATAATAGTGAAATAATTGTTATTAAATTGTACTATAATAATATACATTAATATGATATCATATATGATCTTTTAACATTGCTTTGTTAATAATATCTTAATATTATTATCATTTCAGGTGTTAACGAATTCGTTTTCCTTTATATTCTTTGTTATGTGAGTCATATTTGTTATGGATGGCATGTATCTTATTCATAATTATATCAAGTCTTTAAACATTATTTTTAACCATCAAATGAAAATTATTCTTGAATGGATACGATGGGGAATGAATCTCATCGCGTTCGTGGAGACGGTAATCCGTACGTACGCATGAGCGACAATATCATTCTTTTGATATTAAAATAATATATAATTTGATGGTATATCATATATAACGAATCATTATCATGTTATATTTATTATTTATGTCAATTACACAACATTATTATACCCATCCAAATAATAATGTATTGAATAACAATTACACCACGACGTGGAGACTGTAAGTCGTGCGTACGGACGTATGGTGACATGTCATTAAAAGGATGGATAGAATAATGACTATGGTTGTACCATATTTATAATAACATCACAGTATATATAATATATGGGAGTTATTATTTTATAATGGAAGCAACAAATAAAGAGGAATTAGAAGAAGAAAAGAACTTGAAAGAGGTGATGAAATATTTACCTATTCTTTGGGTTCTTCCTTTTGATTTGATTAAAAGCGCTCTTTAGGTTGCCTTTCTGTATAAAGGAAGGACTCTAGGATTAAGGTAGGACAGTTGAAAGGGTATTTGGGCAGGGTTTGTCAGATCCAAATGGCTTTGAAGGTGTGAATTAGAGAGAAGGGGGTGCCCTTTTATAAGAGGGGTGAGGGGCACCTTAGGAAAATCTAGAAATATTATTTTATAATAAAAACATTTTCGGTTAATAATGGCTCCAAAATGGATTATTTAATGTATAAGGTGGGTATTTGTCGAAAAACACTCAACCAATATGTTTTATATAGGTTTGGCTTACTATATTAACTTTATCCTTTAGATTTAACTCTTAGTTAAATAGTTTGACATTTACCATGTCTCTTTGTATTTTTATATTATATGGTTAATAAACTCACTATATACTTCCAAGAGAACCCCAAGTGGTTAATTAATGATATAAATATCATTACATATGTCTTTTGGGTGATTAATAGATTTTTAGAAATAGAATATCAATTAAAAATATAATATTTGTTTTAAAAACACTTTTATGTCAGTTTTGACATTATTTGGTATTTTGTTTTTTCTAAATTCATAACAGCATTATTACATTGAAAACAATTCGTCTAACGAACCCAAATATGTCATACTAACCTATAAAATTATTTTAATTCATAAAAAGTCTCAAATTTCATTTATTTGGGTATTTATAATATCAATTATTTTAATATATTATTAATTAGCTAATTACTGCATCATTATTATGTCATAAATAAATTAAATTATTTAGCATCTAAAAAATACAAATAAAATACCATTATATGGTAATTCTTTCTATATTTAAAATAAATATTTATAATCGAATTTATCTTATGTGTATCCCTATATTAAAAATGTTTTAGTTATTAATCATTGATTTTAACTCTTTTGATTCTTCTTTGAATTAAATAATAATAAATGTCCTAATCAAATCCAAGTGGACCAAAGAGGTTCATATTTTATTCCTAAGGTTATTTTTGGTCGAATTATACTTATCCAATAGAATTAGGACATGTGTTAGGGTAATTATAATATCAGTTTTACCCTTAATTACCCTATTTACTTTTAACAGTGGTAAATAAACGTAAAAAGTTAATATTCACCAGAAATTATTTTTATCTTATTGAACCAAATTTTACTTACGGATATTAACCATGTCTCTTGAAATTTGGAAATTCAATTTACAGAAGTAATAAAATTATGTTTTACTCAAATTTTCAAATTCTCCTAGGAGGTGTGTAAAAGACGGTGAAAAGTTCAATAAACTTTTTATATATCTAAAATTATTATAAAATGAATCCAATGAATTACATTGAAACTATATAGTTATTATGTGTCTATTTTTCACTAAAATAAATTTAAATAAAATAAATAATTATTTAAATAAAAATTCTTTTTTAAACCATTACTCAGTGTTTTTCACTATTCATCAAAAATTGAATGTTTTTAGAAAAATACAAAAAATTCAACCTAAGTTAATTTCGATATTCCGAATCAAAAAATGAAGCCCATTTTGAAAGATAAAATTTTAAAAATTTTAAAAAAAAATTATTACTATTCATAACGGCTATTTTGAGTGGTTGTGGTGTGTTAGAACTTGAAGTTGCGTACAACACACACTATTGTATTATTCAAAGAGAAGTGTACTGTGGAAGCTTGGGGTGTTACATTATCCCCTCCTTCAAATAATTTCATCCTCGAATTTTCTAGAATATTACAACATAAAAATACTCGGGTGGTTCTTCATCATAAGTTCCTTGGGTTCCCACGTTGCCTCTTCCATCTCATGGCTTCTCCATAGAACTTTTACCACACGAGTCGTCTGGTTTCTCAGCACTTGTTCGCTTGTATGAAAAACCTTGACAGGATCATCGCAATAAGACAGATCGGGTTACAGTTCTAATTCTTCATAGGTGAGTACATGCGTTGGGTCAGGCATGTATTTTCTCAATAGGGATACGTGGAACACATCAGGCACTTTTGAGAGACTTAGCGGCATTTCCAAATGATAAGCTACAACCCCAATTAATTCTAGAATTTCAAATGGTATGATGTACCTGGGACTAAATTTCCTTTCTAACTGAAACATATAACACCCTTCGATGGAGATACCTTCAAAAAAACATGATCTCCCTTTATTCAATGCACAACCTCATAGATCCATCTTTCTTCTTAACCAAAAGGACAGGGGCTCCCCATGGAGAAACACTGGGGTGAATAAATCCATTATTACTCAATTTCTCTATTTGTTTCTTTAGTTCCAGTAATTCCACAGTGGCCATTCTATAAGGGGTCTTCGATATGGGCCTTGATCCAGGAATAAAATCAATGGAAAACTCAATTTCTCGTTCTGGAGGATCTCCAGGTAAATCTTTTGGAAACACATGAACATATTCTTTCACAATAAGTACATCCTCTATTTGAACATTATTTTCCTCAGCCACAGTTATTTCTTTCTCTTCCTCCTCAATAATTGAATTTAGTTGAGCTATTGGTGGTGTATCTAGATAAGAATTAGGTGGTGTCGATTATTCTCTAAAGATAAGGTGTTCTTTATCATCTTCATCAAAAATATTAACCTCCATATTCTTATAATAAATTTTTTCATCATGGTCTGAAAGACAATCCATACCGAGGATTATATCAAATTAAATCATGGGTATGACGATGAGATCCAAAGATAAAGAACATTTATATGCTCTAATGGGAACTAATTCACAAAACATGGTTGCAATGATACTTCCCTTAGCTGTTTTGACTGACAACTCCCTTATTAAGTCAAATTAGAAATATCTAATTTTCTTAATAAACTGGGAAGATATGAAACAATGCGATGATCTAGAATCAAATAAAGCATTTTCTAAACTTGAAGAAACCATTAAATTACCTGCCACCACGTCTTTCGGAGCATCAACCTCAGCAGTAGTGATAGCATAATCTTGGAATTGATCCCTTGGCCTTTTCTGAGGTAAGTTCCCCTAACACTTAAAACATTCATTCACATAACGCCCCCTTTCTCTACAATTGTAGCATTCAACATCGATAGCCTCTTTCTTCCCTTTGCAATCATGAGCTTGGTGGACTTTTTCTCCACACTTGTAACAAACTCTCATTCCCTTCAGGAAAGTACCAGGGTGTTTCTTCCCACATTTATTATAGGATGTATATTCAAATTTTTTCTTCTTACCCTTATTTCCATTTCCAGAGTGTTCAGCAGATCTCTTCTTCTCTTGCTTTGATTTAAAATCATAACACTTAGAGAATTATTTTTCTATCTTGATAGCACATGAGACAATATCTTCATATGACAAGAAGGATTGTGAGTCTAATGATCAACGAAGAAATGATTTTAACCCATCAAAGAAATGATCAATCTTACTTCTTGGGTTATGTTTATAATCTGCAATATGCCTCACTAACCTTGTAAATTTGTCTTCATACTTTGAGACATTCTCATCCACCTTCTGCCTCAGACTCATAAATTTCATTTCCATATCCACTCAATTGTCACAATAAAAGTATTTTTCTTGGAAAATCTCTTTAAACTCCCTCTATTACATATTTTATACTTCATCATCTTCCTTTGTGTTTTGAATCAATGATCACCATTGATCAGCATCTCTAGTGAGGCAGTAAACTTCCATGATAACATTTTCCCTTTCGCTACTCCCCAAGGCATGGAATATTTTTTCTATGGAATTTATCCATTGCCTAGATAATAATAGATTTGTACTCCCATTGAATTTTGGTGGTTCTTGCCTCATGAAGTGATCTAACATTGATCCTACATGCTATGGATCAGGGTGCTCCATACGGGTAAGGTTATTATTCATAACCTGAGTGAGTTGTCCCAGTATGGTGATTAGCTAATCAGTACTAGTTGCATCACCAGCTCCAATATAATTATCTTGAGTAGGAGGGAAATTTCTACATGGAGTGCATGCATAGATACAGTTTCCATTCCTTCCACTAGGCAACATTTCTAAAAAAATTCATAAACGAGATTAGTTTATGAATCGAAATACATAATTCCATACTTGTAAAATACTTAACATAAATTGAACAGTTTATGGATATAATCCATAATCATAAAAATGTTTTCTTTGAGGAATTATATACTCATAAAAACTTGATATTTATTTTCAAAGAAAATGAGAATTATCCTAAGTATATCCCCCAGGACTGTGGTAACCAAGAGTGCAGCAATGCCCATTGTCGGGCACCAGTTCCCATTCGATTCTACATCAAAGCAGTGTTTTCAAGTATTACCCCTAGGTACATCTATTCCAGAGCCGCCTCTACCTGCACGTATCTACACAAGGATGTATTTATTGGAAAACTCACAAAATCTCTACAATACCAAAATTCTAGGAAGTTATTCTATACTAATCCTTGAAGTCTATCTTAGGTCTATGTGCTCTAATCCGAGTGTATCTAAATCTAGTTTCCAAGGTTTGTACTAAACTTCCTTTGATGCCAACTATAACAACCCAACCACAGTTACCCATAGTCGGTTCATTTTACATAACATTGGCTTGATCACAAAAGATCAAGTCTCGAAAGACCAATTAGATTAGTAGCATTGGAAGTACTAGATACATTCACAAGGTTTACATTACGTCATAAAATGGAAAACTACAACAACATTGTTTCCATAGACAATACTGAGATCACATAGGCTATCCCTTCAGGTCATTCATAATATACTTATTCGTATCCTGGGAAAAATAAAACATAGAAAGGGGTGAGCTCAGTTGCTCAGTAAGGATAAAAATATAGCGGAAGATTTAATAATTAAGCATAAACATTTAAGGCAATGTATAAAACTAAAAAAAACCTTTTAAACATAAATTCATCATAATATGAAAAATATAAATCAAAATAATGTCATTTACTTACTCACATTGATATTCTACAAGTTGAATAATCACATGCAATATCAATATCCACTTTCATAATAACAGAATGCATAATGCCAGACATTCATAACCACATAGTCAAGGCCTTGTGCGAAGACTACAAATACGATTTAGTCAATGCCCTATTCTGAGACACAAGTCTGTCTCGGGAGACCTATAGATTCATCAAGGAGCTATAGCAGGCTCTACCCATCACTTACTAAGTCCAATGCATTCCTCATATGAAAAGGTTTAAACACAACATAAACATTCGTATAAAAACTAGCATACTAAATGTTAATACTTTATCCATAAACCATAAATGGTATAAAATATCACATCTGTATTAAAACATATCACAAAACCTTCATCACAATATGGAAGTTTTGTATCATAATAAATCAACTTCAAAAAAACATAAAATACATCAAAGGATGTTGACATAGATGAAATCAAAACCTTTTTAGAGAAATATCTCTTTCTATTTTGAAATCATTTAAAGGTCACGTAATTATAAAAGAATGAATTTATATTTTAAAATATTCTTATAATATTTTATGGGAAACTTTGATGATGTTATAACGCGAGAAAATATCATCACCTGCCGTATAAGTTAAAAATAACATTGTTACCTTAAATTTGTTGAAAAGGTCAAAAAGTACATTGTTCGGAAAAAGACGGAAAGATTCCTTTATAAACATCATATAAAAGTAAAAAAAAGGTATAAATTACTTTAACCCATAGTCTATAAAATAGTAATAATTTTTTGAAATACAATTTTATGATACATGGATGTCGATGATAAAGAGGTCCCGGTAGATAATTACGTATAAACAACCTCGGATAATGAAGAGATAGTAGAATTAATGTCACGACCTGCCCTCGGGGCCCATGTCGTGACTACCCCAAGCCCGCCTTTCATAGGCCAGGGGTTGGCGACTAGCACCAAGGCGTAATTCCTGGTAAAAAGGGAAGGCATTGCCTTTGAAAAGTAAACAAGCACTACAGAATAAGCAAGCGGAAAAGTAAACACTAAGTAAAAACAGAGTACAACTGAAAGTGTGGAAAAGTAATGGGCCAGTATACAAACCCAAACTGAATGTAAAGTACAACTCGAAAGGGAAAACAGTAACTGTAAAGTAAAAGCCGCTACACCGAGCTGTCCACTGGAAATCCCACCTGAAGGGTGGGTACAGATAGCTCCACAGCTCCTCGGGTTCTGCCGTCCGCTCCGAGCACGTCTCGCCCAGTGGTCCACCTCCTGGTACTGTTCTGCTCAACAAGCCTCAACTACAATCAATGTTGTCCGTTGTCTGCAACCAACAAAACATAGTGCGGGCATAGCCCGTGCAGAGGTGAGTATAATCTACTCAGTAGGGACCCCAATACCCCTGAAGGTCTCCCAAAATCCACAAAGGATAAACCACAAAGGTAAGATACAATCACAAATAACAACCGACACTGCTTAGGTATATTCCCATACATATACCTAAGTCATCAATTCCAATATGCTCCAACCTCCGAGCCCCAGTACAACTCAGTCCACATAGGAAAGTATACGTATTCCACACAGGAAAGCCAAATGTAATCCACACAGGATAGCACAACACAATACACACAGGAAAGCAACAGGATTCAGCTCACACAGGTATACTTCTTCGGTAGACGATAGAGATGATCACCGATCCATCTAAGTCGTCGGACCCACAAAGGATCGATAGGTACTAACCCCCGCAATGACCCACACAGGATCGGGCCCACATAGGACATGTAGGTGCTGGTTCACACAAGACCACTGAGCGCAGACCCACACAGGATCGGGCCCACACAGGACCTGTAGCACTGATCCACGTAGGATCGCTGAGTGCTGTAGTCTTCGTCATCGAATCCACCAAGGATCTCTATACTGTCGTCGTCGCAGTCACAGTAGCAGTAGCAGTAGTAGTCACAGTCGCAGCCAGCTCTAGGGTTCCCGCACACAGCAAGCTCGTTTGGGAGGATCCGCTCCACGTGCCGAGAGGCTGATACATCAACTGTCACTAAGTCTAGAGTTGATGTATCCCAAAGTTCCGTATTGTTAACAGGAACTCAACGCAACAGACGGCGCGTCAAACGGACGCCTGGTCTGAGAGTTATTAGCTTTTTCGTCCCAGGGCCCGGTTAGTTTTTAAGGCAAAACCAACCCGACCTTACTCTACCTGCGCCCAAACCTCGGGCGGAGTACGCTAAAAGATCCGTCTCACTAAGAGGAACTCAACAAAGCTGACGGCACGTCAATCGGACGTCCGTAGCTCAAGATATGAGCGTTTCCACTCTGAGGGCCCGGTTGGTTTCGTGTACGAACCAACCCGGCCGAACTCAAAGTTCTCCGAAACCTTGAGTGTAATATACCGAAACGACTGTCTCGATCCAAGGATTGCGTTTCCGCAGACGGTTTGTCAATCGGAGGTCCGTAGCTCATGTTATGAGCCAATGACCGAAGTCGATTCGAAAACGGTGGGTCCGGGTCCGGGCCGACCCGGCCGGCCCGGCACGGCGGCGCGGCCCGGCGCGGCGGCGTGGTCCGGCGTGGCCTGGCACCGCACGTGCGCTGCGCGGGGGGGGGGGGGGGGGGCAGGGCCCCCCACCTCATCCCTCTGGCGGCGCGGCATCACGCCGCGCCTTTGACAAACGAACGGCCCCACACGTGAGGTGGCCTGGTTTAAAAAAAAGAAACGGGGGGGGGGGGGGCGCTACCCCCCCTTGGTGTAATCATGCCCCCCTTATATGGGGGGCCGGTTTTGGCCAGCCGAGGGAATTAATTCCCCCGGTTCTTCACCCTTCCAGCCGGACTGACCTGGCCGGACGGTTCTTCCTCAACGGGACCGGCAAGGCCGGTCCCCCTTCCGGCTTCCGACACCGGCGGCCCGGCTGGTCGTCGGTCATCACAATCCGCCGCGGCCCGGAACCGGCCATGGCCTTCGTCATCCGGTGCGGTGCGACGGCACCCTGCCCCTCTGCCGTGGCACCTTCGGTTTCCTTCGACGCGGCGCGATGGCGTCGCGTTCTTGATAATCTTTCCACGGCGCGGCGCGACGACGTTACGCAATTATAGCCGTGCGATTCCTGTATGGTGTGACGGCACCACGCCATCTCGTTTCATCCTCATGAAAATATTCAAGAACAAAGGAGGGGGGTTCGTCCGTGTTTGTGCGGTCCGCCCCCCCTCTCGTTAAACGATATCAATTATTCGTTATCCTCAAAGTTCGACATTCTAGAATCAAGAATGGAAATAAATAAATAAAACAAAAATAACCCCCTACCTCAGTTTCAAGAATGATGTTTGTCAATGAACCGCGGAAGACGAGCGTCACGGTGGTCAGCATCGCGGGAAAAGGACGTCGACATCGTGAAGCGAGGATTCGATGTTCTTTGACGACGATTTCGTCGCGGGAAATCGTCGCGGAAGAGATGACGCAGAAGAAGTACATCGCGTCACGGATACGGCGTCGCGAAAGGATCGAGTTCTTCTACGGAGAGGTTCCTCGTTGAAGAACGGTGTTCTTAACGTTCTTCGTTGAGTTTGAATAAGAAGAAGAAAGCTCCAAATTCTCTCAAGGTGGTAAGAGAATTCTAACCAAAATAAAATAAGCTAAAGCCTTATTTTATTTACACAACCAAACCATTTTGAAATTCAAAGGTTTGAATTTAAACAACTCAACCCATTTAATAACCCAAGTTGTCAAGTTAATTAAAGAGGAGTTTTAGGGAGTTTAAAAAGAGAAGGTGAAGAGTTATGCTTCCTGTGGTCCCCACCACACTTAATCCTCCCAAGGGAGGTTAAGTGGATGTGGGTCCCACCTCTAACTCCCTTTGTGAGAAAATAACCAACAAGTTTAAAATAAAATTTTTATTCCACAATTTTATTTAACTTATTCTAAATTCCCAAAAACTAACTCTCAACCCGCAATAAACGCAACCTCGGAAAAGGTCTCCTTAAGTGAACATCGGTGCTGCGAGTTCATCGGTGCCCTCGGAATTTGATTCTGGGAACTGGTTCAAAAGTTAGAAATTCCCGCTCATTCATTCACTAAATGTACTCGATCCAAACTTCGGAAATTGATTCCGGGAACTCCGGGCCTCAGAATCAGGTGCCGTCAGAAACCGCGCTCTTGTAAAATTCCAAAGAAAATTAACAAAAAATTTTCCTTGAATTTTACGGGTCTTTACAATTATCCCTTACCTCATTATAATCAATCAAGTTGTATGAAAAAAAGTTAATAACCACCGAATTAATCACATAATACCATTAATATATAGATAATCATGATAATATATATAAAATGCCAGCACACAATACACCACATGCAATAAATAAGTGGTGAACAATGGAAATCTCACAGAATTAAAAGTGAGATAAGAGACCCCTTACCTTGTACTTTTACTAGGTCAAAGGTTGGTTAAAATCTTCTATAATGGTAAAATAATTGTTATTAAATTATTCAAGAATCATATACATTAATATTATATCATATATGATCTTCTAACATTGATTTGTTAATAATATCTTAGTATTATCATCGTTTTGGGTGTTAACGAATTTGTTTTCCATTATATTATTTATTGTGTGAGTCATATTTGTTATGGGTGGGATGTATCTTATCCATATCCAAAATGATATAAAGTCTCTAAAAATTATTTTTAATCACCAAATGAAAATTAGTCTTGAATGGATATGATGGGGAAAGAATCTCATCGCGTTCGTGGAGACGATAATCCGTACGTACGCACGAGCGATAATATCATTCTTTTGATATTAAAATAATATATAATTGGATGGTATATCATATATACAGAATCATTATCATGTTATATTTATTATTTACATCAATTACACAACATTATTATACCCATAAAAATAATAATGTATTAAATAACAATTACACCACGACGTGGAGACGGTATGCCATATGTATGCATGTATGGTGACATGTCATTCAAAGGATGGATAGAATAATGGATATGGTTGTACCATATTTATAATAATATCACATTATATAGAAGATACTGTAGTTATTATTCTAGAATAGAAACAACAAAGAAAGAAGAAGTGGAAGAAGAAAGGAACTTGAAAGAGGTGATGAAATATTTACCACTTCTTTGGATTCTTCTTTTTGATTTGAACAAAAGGGCTCCTTAGGTTGTCTTTATGACTAAATTAATGCCTCTAGGATGAAGGTAGGACAGTTTAGAGGGTATTTGGGCAGGTTTTTTCCAAGTCAAATGGCTTTGAAGGTGTGAATTATAATGAAGGGGGAGTTCCCTTTTATAAGAGGGGTGAGAGGCACCTTAGGAAAAGCTAGAAATATTATTTTATAATAAAATAATTTTCAATTTCTAATGGCTCCAAAGTTAATTATTTAAAGTATAAGGTTTGGATTGGTCGAAAACCACTCAACAAATAGGTTTTATGCAGGTTTGGGTCACTATATTAACTTTATCTTATATATTTAACTCTTAGGTAAATAGTTTGACATTTACCATGTCTCTTTTTATTTTTATATTATATGGTTAATAAACTTACTATATACTTCCAAGAGAACCCCAAGTGGTTCATTAATGATACACCTATAATTATATAAGTATTTTGGATGAACCTTAGATTTTTAGGAATAGAATATCAATTAATAATATAATATTTTTAACAAAACTCTTTTATGTCAATTTTGACACTATTTGGTATTTTGTTTTTCCTAAATTCATAACAGCATTATTACTTGAACAAATTCATATAACCAACCATAATATGTCATATTAACCTATAAAATTAGTGTAATTCATAAAAAGTATCAAATTACTTTTATTTCTGTATTTATAATATCAATTATTTTAATATTTTATTAATTAGGTAATTACTGCATCATCATTGTGTCACACATAAATTATATTATTTAATGTCTAAAAAATATAAATAAAATACCATTAAGTGGTAAATCGTGTTATATTTCTAATGAATAATAATAGTTGAATTTATCTTATGTGTGACCCTATATTAAAAATGTTTTAGTTATTAAACTTTGATTTTAACTCTTTTAACTCTTCTTTGAATTAAATAATAATAAATGTCCTAATCTAATCCAAGTGGACCATAGAGGTTAATATTTTATTCCTAAAGTTTTTTTTGGTCGAATTGTACTTATCCAATAGATTTAGGACATGTGTTAGGGTAATAATAATATCATTTTTACCCTTAATTACCCTATTTAATTTTTAACCATGGTAAATAAAAGTAAAACGTTACTATTCACAAAAAAAAATTATCTTATTGAACCAAATTTTACTTACTGATTTCAACCTTGTTTCTCGAATTTTTGATGTTAAATTTACCAAAGTGGTAAATTATGTTTTATTCAAATTTGCAAATTCTCCTAGGAGGTGGGTAAAAGACGGTGAAAAGTTCAATAAAATTTTTATATATCTAAAAATATTATAAACTGACTACAATGAATTACATTGAACCTATATAGGTATTATGTATCTATTTTGACATAAAATAAATTGAAATAAATTAAGTAATTATTTAAATAAAAATTTGGTTTTAAACTATAACTTAGTGTTTTTCACTATTCATCAAAAATTGAATGTTTTCAGAAAAATACCAAAAATTCACCCTAAGATAATTTAGATATTCTGAATCCAAAAATGATGTCCATTTTTAATGATAAAATTTATAAAATTTCAAAGATTGGGCATTACTATTCATAACGGCTAGTTTGAGTGGTTTTGGTGTGTTAGAACTCGAAGTTCCATACAACACATGATGTTGTATTATTCAAAGATAATTTTACCAAGGAAGATTGGGCTGTTACACAAGGCACCAGATGGTGTGTCAATCGGATGCCCAGTCTGTGAGTGATTAGCCTTTTAGTCCTGAGGGCATGATTGGATTCATGCTCGATCCAACCCAACTATAATCCAAAATTATCCAAATCTCCAGTGGAATATACTCAATGGGACTGTCTCGCTCCAAGGTTTCCAGCACCGCAGATGGTTCGTCAAATGGGTGTTCAGTGCCAAAGTTATGGTCAAAGGAGTGTAAATGGGATGATGTGGGTCAGGGTCTGGTCCGACCCGGTCGGACCGACCTGGCCCGCGGTGCGGCCCGGCCCACTAGGTCTAGCCTAGCCCATGCCGGGTGGCCCGGCCCGCTGGGTTCGGCCTGGCCCACGCTTGGTGGCCCAGCCTGGGTAGAGGGCCATGGTGTAGCGGAGGTTGCGAAGGCGGCGAGGGGCCGTGGAGGCCGCGGGACGACCAGAGGGCCGCGGGGCAGCTTGGAAAGCCATGGGCAGCTCGGAGGTCCACGAGGTGGCAGCGGCCACTTGGCGACGAGGCCATAGGGTGGCAAGGGCCGCAGATGGGGGAAGCCATGTGGCGACAAGGGCTGTGGGCGGTGGAGTTCATGGGTCGGCGGTCCGTCGTGGCTGGTCGTGGGGCGCGGTCGCGCGCCGGGGCTTTGTTGTTGGCCGGGTTGACTAGACTCCCTCCGTTGTCACCTTCATCGCGGTCATCCGTGTTGGCGGACGCCGTTCTCATGTTACACTGGTGCCAAATGATGGCATCCTTCGCCATCACCATCGCGATGAACACACAAATAAAGAACAAATGCAGAGGGGTTGAGAAATGTTTTTTTCCCACACCCTCCACATTAGAGCGATAGTAAGTGACTCAATGAATTTAGGAAATCAAGAATGGAAAACTATACAATTTAATATGAATTTTGGATCAACTCATTTTGGTTGATCCACATTCTCCATGATTTCCCAAAACAAGGAAATTATCTGAGAAAAATTCATGAATTCAATAATAACCCTTACCTCAATGATTTGTCGACGGAGGCCGCAATGAATGAGACGATGTCCTTGGGGATAGATAGACTCTAGTGATGTCAACATTTCTTTGTTCATTGGGAGCATTCTTCATTGGAGAGCGCGTTCTTTGTTGGAGAATGTGTTATTCGTTGGAGAGAATAATCCTCCAAGATCTCTCCCAATTCCCTTTTTTCCGGTCCTTTCCCAAATTCCACCGAAAAGAAAAGAAATAGCTAACAAAAAAATTAAATAATAACTTATCATTTAATTTTGTGTTGACAAATAAAATTAATTGAGGGAGTTGAGGGTGTCTCCCCCATTAATAGGGGAGTTCAAGGGGGTTTTTGTCTCGGGTAGTCCCCACCACCAGACTTCAAGTTGGGAGGTTTTGGATCGGGCGGTCCCCAACTCCATAACCTCATATGGGAGGTTTACTTCTAGCGGTCCCCAACCCTCAACATCCACATGGGGAGTTCCAAAGAAAAATAAAATAAATTGTTACACAATTTTATTTTATTTTATTATATCACGAAAAAAAACCCAAAAATTAACTTTCACCCTCGACCAACTGTCGTCGAGGTGAAAGTCTCTTTAAGAGAATACTGGTGCTGCGAGTTCAACGGTGCCCTCAAATTTCAATTTTGAACACCATTTCAAAAGTTACAAAAACACTCTCGTACATTAACTGAACGTACCTAAAAAAAAGTTCAGAAATTCATTCCGGACACACCAGGCCTCGGAATCATGTGTCGTCAGTTTTCGAAAACTCGTCAAATTTCCATATATTAAAAAAATTACATGGAAATTCTGGGTTTTTACATTCACCCCACCTCAGAGCTTTACTGACCCATAAGTAATAACCCAAACTAAGGGAACAAGTGGGGGTAATGAGCACAAATCTGAGCCTCCCGATCCCATGTGCTCTCCTGGAGGTTTCCGTGCTACCAATGAATGTGCACCAGAGGTATCGACCACCCACGAAGGACCTGCTCCTGTCGATCCTCAATCTCTACTAGAACCTCTATAAAATTCTCCCCATCATCGATGTCTAGCTTGTCGTGGTCGATGATGTGAGAAGGGTCGTGCACGTATCTCCTCAGTTAGGATATGTGGAAGACGTCGTGCACCCGGTGCAACTGAGGTGGAAGAGCTAAGTAGTAAGACACCTCACCAGCTCTATTGAGGACTTGAAAAGGTCCAATGAACCTCGGAGATAACTTTTCGGCTCGTCCAAATCTCTGTAAACCTCGTCGGGGTGAGACCTGTAGAAATATGTGGTCGCCATCCTCAAACTCTAGATGTCTCCGTCTCTTATTGGCATAAGACTTATGCCTAAAAGGTGATCTTCAAGGTCACCTGTACAACTCCTAAAAATGTGTCATCCCAATGGTGGAGTGATAGATATTGTTATATGCAAACTCCATCAAAGGCAAGTGATCCTCCCAGCTATGACCGAAGTCAAGGACACAAGCACGCATCATGTCCTTGAGATTCTGAATGGTCCGCTCAGTTTGGCCATCCGTCCAAGGATGGAAGGTGGTGCCCAAAAGAAGTTGCGTCCCAAAAGCCTCCTGCAACCCCTCCCATAACCGGGAAGTAATACATGCATCACGATTGGAGACAATCATCGAGGTTACTCCATGTACCCACACAATCTCCTACACATATAGGTTTCCCAAGATCTCTATTGAACCCTGCTCTCTAATTGGTTGGAAGTGGGCCGACTTGGTGAGTCGGTCGATGAGCACCCAAATTGAGTCTTGTCCCCTGGATGTACGTGGATGTCCTGTCATGAAGTCCATGGATATCCCATCCCACATCCTCTCTCGGACCTCTAAAGGCTGAACCAAGCTTGCTGGTACCTGATGCTCCGCCTTCACTTGCTGACAAGTGAGGCACCGAGAGACAATCTCTGCAACTGGTTTCTTCATTCCTAGACACCAGCGCCATATTTGGAGATCCTGGTAAATATTCACCACTCCTGGATGTACCGCTAGATGGAATGTGTGGAACTCCCTCATCACTTCTTCTCAAATCGATACTGGTACCATGGTACGTCCTCTGAAAAGGATGGCATGCTCCCAACCTTCAGAAAATCCATCAGGTGCCTGCCCTGTAGATATCTGATCACGTCGAGACTTGCAGTCATCATCCCTACGCTGAGCCTCCCTGACTCACTGAAGAAGTCGGGGAGTGACTGTAAGATATTGAAGAAAAGATGCTCTATCTCATTCTGCAAAGGATACCTGCAAAGTGGCCAGCTGCTCTGTCGCCTCACCTAGCAGCTATATACCAGACCTCCTGTTGAGTGCATCTGCTTCAACGTTCCCCTTTCCAGGAGTATAGACTATCTCGAAGTCATAGTCTTGGAGGAACTCAAACCAACATCATTATCTTAGGTTTAGGTCCTTCTGAGAGAAGATATACCCGAGACTCATGTGATATGAGTAGACTGTAAAATGATCAACCATCAAGTAATGTCGCCACATCTTCCAGGTGAAGACCACTACTACTAGCTCCAGGTCATGGGTAATGCAGTTATTGTCATGATGTCTTAGTTTTCGAGAACCATATCTGATCACTGCTCGCTCCTGTACTAGGACACATCCAAGCCCGGTCCCTGATGCGTCGCAGTAGACTATGTACCCTACGCCCCCCTCTAGAAGCCTAAAGACGAGGGCACTAGTCGGCCTCTTCCTCAGCTCTTGAAAACTCTGATGGAATCTCTCTAACCACATAAAGGGTTGTCCCTTCTTCGTCAATACTGATAAATGTGCTGCAAATTTGGAGAAATATGGCACAAATCTCTGGTAGTCTCCATCCAAACCCAGTAAACTCTGTATCTCCATCATAATCCTGGGTGGATCCCAAGCAAGTACCACCTCAATCTTCTCTATATCCACTTCAAATCCAGCCTCCAATATGAAATGTCCTAGAAAGGGAACCTCTCAGATCCCGAACTGGCACTTTGAGAGCTTACTATAAAGCTGGTGCTCTCAAAGTGTGTCCAGTACTACCTGCAAATGATAGGCATTATCCTCCTCAGTAGCCGAGTAGGTCAGAACGCCATCGATGAAGACTACTATAAAGTAATCAAGGTATGGATGAAATATCATGTTCATGGTTCCCATGAACACTGCTGGAGTGTTTGTTACACCGAATGGAATAACCAAGAACTCGTAATGGTTGTACCGACATCTGAAATCCATCTTCTTCACATCATCATCTCGTACTTTGAGGTGGTGATAGCCTGATCTGTGGTCTATCTTTGAGAACCACTGTGTTCCCTTCAGTTAATCAAAGAGGTTATCAAACCTCGGGAGTGGGTGTGTCTTCTTCACGGTCACGATGTTCAGGAACTGATAGTCGACACAAAGTCTCAAGCTCCTATCCACCTTCTGGGAGAACAAAATCGGGTCTGTCCAAGGAGAAACACTGGAACGAATGAACCCTTTCCCCTGTAAGTCCTCTAGTTGTACCCGCAGCTCATGAAGCTCTGTGGGAGCTATCTGATACGCTGATGTAGATATTGGTGTCGTCTTGTGGTACAATTCAATGTAAAAGTCGACCTCTCTATGATGAGGTAGACCCGGAACATCATCAGGGAAGAAATCTACATACTAGTCCACCACTACCAGAAAACTCGGACTCTCCTCATCAACTTCTCTAAGGGTAAGGCTATCCAACTGATGAGTGATTGGATGCACTCTCCTCCATGTAAACTCAGTCCCATCCATGCGGACACACCACACTTTGTGCCTAATATAGTCAATCTGAGCACGGACTGTAGATAACTAGTCCATACCCAAGATGAGGTCGTAATGCCTCAACGCCGCTACTATGAGATCCCTGCTGAAGCTCTTGCCTCCTAGAGTAAGCTCACATTGCCGGAACCAGTGCGTAATCATCTAATCTACTCACATTGGAGTCTCTAACTGTGATGATTGAGCCAATGGCTCCATCATAATTTTCGAGCTCTGAACGAGTGCAGTGGTAATAAAAGAATGACTGGCACCTCTATCTATAAGTACTGCAGCTAAGGTAGAGTAAACACAGATCGTACCTCGTATCATCTCCGGAGCGCTGTGATAATAGGCCTTAGCTGCCTGGGGCTAAGCTCGCCCCTGTCCTCCTCCTCCCTGTGGTTGGGGTTGACCACCTGGTGGGCTGGAAGGAACATCTCAAATCGTCGGTCACCACCTGCTGCAGGGCCAGCTCCTCTACCACATCTGCATTCTTCATGCGGGCCTCCTCGGTCAATCCTCTGTCTCTACTAGGGTAGTCCTTCGACCGTCTACTGATCATCTGTATGGCGCGTTGGACAGTCACGAGCCATGTGACCCTACCCACCACATGTGTAACACTACCTGCTCCTGGGACGACTGTCTCTACCTCATGTTCCTTGCACAACCTATCCTGAATCATGTGGTCGTCCACCTGTAGGTTTGGTCCTCTTGGACCTCTATGACATCTATCTAGTGCTAGATGCAAAAGGCTCCTTTATGTGACATCCGGTGGTGGGTCTCGCTATAGGTGACTGCTCAACAAGGAAACTCTCCACTAGGAGGTCTCGCTTTAACACCCCTGCTTGCGTCAGGATGCTAAGATAAATCATCAAAGCCCTGATCTCCCACCTGAACACATGCTCAAAGGTTTGATACCTGAAGAAAGGGGCCCCGCACCATATCTATGGAGTAGCGTGACAGTTTATTAAACCTCACTAAGTACTAAGCCACTGTCATGTTGCCCTGCTGCAGAAGAAGTACCTCCTGACTGCGCACTGCACGAAGAGTCATTTGGACAAACTCTGCCCGAAACAAGCTCTTGAAGTATGCCCAGAGATCTATCACCTCATCGTGAACCTGGAGCATCAATCCCCACCATCTACCTGCTACTACCTATAGAAGGATGGTTGTAAGGATCACCATGAGATCAGCTGGTGTCCCTACTAGTTAGAAGACTCTCACTATGGCATTCAGTCAATCCTCAGCCGCATGTGGGTCCGTCTCTCCCATGTACCTATGTACCCTATGGCATTGGAACTTGTGCAACACGCTCAAGTGGCATGCACCCACTGCTGCTGGGGTCAGTGGAATCAGTGGACCAATGGGTAATGGTACCGTTAGTGCCTCTACTAGAAGAGGGCCATGCACTGAGGCCTCCTCGCTCGATGGGATATCAGTGCATAAAACTCTCTGAACCCTAGATATCTATTTGTGTGGAGGCATCATGAAAAAAAAAACAGGTGCTCCAAGGTCAATAAGTTATACCTTGTGAGCTAACTCAAATAGTTCACAAAGAAGACTCTTAAAAACACACATGAAATAAGTGTTTTCATGCACTGAGTTGGAAATCAGAAGTCAGGGTCGTGGTGTATAGATACATCATCCGCCGCACCAACATTGGCTTCCCTAAACTAATAACCACCCTCACTAAACTTAACACTATTTCCGTAAAATGAATGATCTGAATCCTATGTTCTACGGTAGAATCGACTCCTCTGATACCAATTTGTCATGACCCATCCCCCAAGGCCCGTGTCGTGACCACCCCAAGCCTGTCATCCATAGACCAGGGGTTGGAGACTAGCACCGAAGGCTTATTCCCTAAAACTGGGAAGACATTGCATTTATAACCTGAAATACACACAACCAAGCACACAACAAGATACAAACTCAAGTAAACTGAATAGTAAATAGAGTGAGTACAGTAAGTAAAAAGGGGATAGAATACAATCCCAACCGGAAAGAACAAGAAAAACATGAAAGTAAAAGATAACTGATATGAAGAAATCAGCCCCTAGATTGTCCACCACGGATTCTACCTGAAGGGTAGATATAGCCCACGAACGGCCGTCTATGTAGTTTGCCTTGTCTAACGTCCACCTCCGAGCTACCTCTAGTCCTGGTACACTTGACCTCAGTTAGCGTTGTCCGTCATCTCCACCAAAAACAATGAAGTGCGGGCATATCCCGATCAGGGGTGAGTATAATGATACCCAGTAGGGACCTCGATACCATCAAGGTCTCAAAAAATCCACAAAGGATAAACCGGAAAAAAAAGGATACAACTGATAAACCTACTTTGGTATGTGCCCATACTAATACCTAAGTTATCAAATAACCCATCTCAATCATGAGGAAAACACAGAGTCCAACACCAAATCCCAAAGATCAGCTATTCCACAACAGAAGTAATACCACGAAGGCAAGTACCACACAGGTACAGCACACTAAAGAATACCACCAAGGTATTACCATTAAGGAAAGTACCACACAGGTACAGACTCAGCTCACACCAGGTATAACTTAGGTATAATAGTAGAGATTATAAGAAGTAACGACTAAATCATCTTACTCTATTAAGAGCCAGACCCATGAAGGATTTCTAATCATCATTAGATCCACTAAGGATCTCTAGGGGTTGACCCACACGTGATCTCTCGGTGCTGACCCACACAGGATTGCTCGGTGCTGACCCACATATGATCGCTCTATGTTGACCCACACGGGATCACTAGGTGCTTACCCACACAGGATCGCTAGGTGCTGAACCACACAAGATCACTCAGGTAGACTCACATGGAATCCTAGAGTGGTTCCATGTGGGACCCTCAATCACAGACCCACGAAGGATCTCTTCCTCAAGTCATAGCCAGTTACTGGGTTTCTGCGCTAAGCTTGCTCCTCTCCAGGAGGGTCTGCTCTTCAAGTCACTGGTCAATACTCCAACCACTATGAAGTCTCGTGAAGAAGTATCCCAAATGACTGTCATGTTATAGGGGTCTCAAAGCAATAGACAGTGCGTCAATCGGGCGCATGGTGTGTGAGTTATTAGCCTTTTAGTCCTGAGGGACCGGTTGGATTCATTCTCGATCCAACCCGACCAAACTCCAACTTTATCCAAATCTCTAGTAGAATATACTCAAAGGGACTGTCTCGCTCCAAGGTTTCCAGAACCGTTGAAGTTTTGTCAATTGTACATCTGGTTCCAAAGTTATGGTAAAAGGAGCGTAAATGGGTCGAACTGGGTCTGAGTCCGGTCTGACCCGGTCGGACCTACTCGACCCGACCCGGCCTAGGCAGACCCAGTTTGGGTTGACCCAGCCTGACCCGCTGGGTCTGGCCTAGCCCGCAGTGTAGCCCGGCCTGCTGGGTCCGACCCAGTCCACGCTGGGTGGCCCGGCCCATTGGGTTTGGCCCGAACCATGGGGCGGCAGAAGCCGTGGAGGCCGCGGGGGGCCTCAGAGGCCTTGGGCAGCGCGGTGGGCAACTGGGTGGATCGGAGGGCTGAGGGTGGTGTGGAGGGCTGCGGGCAACTCAGAGGGTCGTAGGGGGGGGCGGGGGCCACTGGGTGGCGAGGCTGCTAGGTGGAGGGGGTCACGGATTGCAGAGGCTGTGGGGCGACAAAGGCTGCAGGGCGGTGGAGGCCATAGGGTGGCGGTGGTCACGGGCAGCAGAGGCTGTGGGGGCAGCAAGGGCCGCGGACAGCGGAGGCGGCGGGGTGGCAGTCTGCTGGGGCTAGCCGTGTAGTGTGGTCGCGCGTCGTGGCTTCCTTGCCACCTAGCTTGATTGGTCTCCCTCCATTGTCACCTTCGTCACGGCCGGTTGTGGTGTCGATCGCCATTCTTATGTTCCACCAGTACCAAACACTGGCACTAGTCATCATCACCATCGCGATGAACACACAAATAAAGATAAACAATGGAGGGGTCAGGCCATATTTGTTTGGCTTTCACCCTCTGCGTTAGAGTGGTAGAAATTGGCTCAACAAAATTAGGAATCAAGAGCGAAAAACTCTACAATTTAATAAAAATCATGGATCAACTCATTTTGGATGATCCGTATTCACCATGCTTTCCTAGAACGAATAAATTAATGGAGAAAAATTCATGAATTGAATAACAACCCCTAACTCGAAGATTTGTTGACAGAGGCCGCAAGGAAGGAGATGATGTCATTGCGGATAGACGGACGTCGGTGATTTCGGTGTTTCTTTGATCATCGAGAGTGTTCTTCATTGGGGGGTGCGTTCTTCATTGGAGACTCCATTCTTTGTTGGAGAGAATAATCCTCCAAGCTCTCTCCCAATTCCCTTTTTTCCAATCCTTTCCCAAATTCCACTGAAAATAAAAGAAATAGCCAACACAAAAATTAAATAGTAACATAATGTTTAATTTTATGTTGACATATAAAATTAATTTTTAACTTAACATTTAATTTTATGTTGACACATAAATTAATTGGGGGAGTTGAGAGGTTTCTCCCCCATTAAGAGGGGAGTTCAAGGGGGTTTAAGTCTCAGGTGGTTCCCACCACCAGAGATCAAATTGGGAGGTTTAGGCTTGGGTGGTTCCCACCACCATAACCTCACATGGGAGGTTTACTTCTGGCGGTCCCCACCTCTCAACATCCACATGGGGAGTTCCGAAGAAAAATAAAATAAAATATTACAATATTTTATTTTATTTTATTCTTTCACGAAAAAACTAAAATTTATCTTTTATCCTCGACAAACTACCGTCAAGGTGAAATTATCCTTAAGTAAATACAGATTCTACGAGTTTAATGGTGCTCTAGAATTTCAATTCTGAGCACCAGTTCAAAAGTTACAAAAACCCACTCATATGTTAACTGAATATACCTGAAAAAAAGTTCAGAAATTCATTCCGAGCACACCGGGCCTCAGAATCACGCACCATCAGTTTTCACAAACTCGTAAAATTCCCATATATTAAAAAACATTACCTGGAAATTCTGGGTCTTTAAACACATAAAGAAACAAATATAATCAAAAATCATCATGGTTACTCATGTAATGAAATGGGTATTGTAATAATGCCATAAATAATAACCAAAATAAATATAACCATGGTATCAAAATAGTACATCCCCAGTCATATCAATCATAAAACATATAATAAAAGATGAAATATTTTATCCCTTTAGATTAAAAATAAGGATGTGTAATTTTTAACAAAGGCTGGTGAAATAGACAAAAATACATTAAATTAGATTATGGAAAAAAATTAAGGAAAATACATGTTTTCACTTTGAAAATTAGATGGGTTTAAAATGCCATGAAATTATAAAAGAAACAAATTTATTTGAAGATAACCTTGTAAAATTTTAAAGTAAGCTTTAATATATTAAGACATCATGATGGTGGAAAATTCCACAGATTTTTTATAAGTTAAAAAACATTACATCTGTAATTGTTTCAGAAATGTTTCAAAGAACATTGTTTAGAAAATGAAGAAATAAAATTCTCTAAAAAAATTAAAAATTAAAAATGAGTAAAATTTATTTAAAAAACCATGTTATAATAGTTAAATCATTTTTAGAAATTATTTTAGAAAACACATACAAGGAAAAAAATAGAGTTTCAAGGGAATCTTGAAAAATATAAATTTAAAAATAAGTTTCTTATAAATTATATTTACTATTAATCAAAAAAAATGAATATGTGAATTATATATAAATAAAAAAAGAGCTTAGATATTATATAATATATTAAAAATTTATCTCACAAATATTATTGGTATGAAATAATAAAGGAAAAATAATTTTAACCCAAGGAATGAAAATTAGGTTAAGAATTCCCTTACCAGTTTATAATCAGTCGAATTGTTTGCCCTAAGAAAGTAAAAAATATCAAATGAAACATTGAATGCCACGAATATCATTAGTTTCTTGTTAATATATATCAAATGGTAGTATATATACACCACAAAAAAGTAACATTGTTTAATAATACATATATCTCAAAGAAGTAAAAAAGTGAGATGACAAACCCCTACCTCGTGATTTCTTTTAGTGGTGCATACTTTAATGTCACTTATAATGTTTAAATAATTTTATTAAATAGTTAAGGAACTCTATTCATATTTATAATACCTTATGTGATAATGTTTAACATATTATGACCCATTAACTAATAATATTTTATTATCTTCATGGTTTCTGTTGCGTTCATTTTATGGTTTCATGATCAGTTTATTTATGTAAAATTATAGATGTTCTTGTAAAATGGGATTATAACACCATCAGTGGAAGAAAATTGAATTTATGAAATTCAAGTATTATAAATGGTTCTATATAGAATTTTTTTTCTAAAATGACGATGATTCATTTGATAAAATGTTAATTATAACTGGTTAGTTTATTTTCACGATTTTTCTAAATATCATGAAATAGTTCATTTTATTTACTATTATGATTATATATTTGTCAAAAAATAAAGAAAATGATATAATATAACTATAAAAATATTATTTTACAAGAATAATAGTTTAACTTCCAGACATGAATTCAGACACCAAAAATTGAACAAAATCATTATTAATGGAGACGGTTAATCGCCATAACTTGGACACTAGATTCGTTTAAGAAGCGTTAATAAAAGGTATGGATATAATATATTACATTATAAACATAAAAATATAGTATATACATTATTCTAGTGTAATTATTTCTTTATTGATTAAGGAGGTTATGATAAAGTATAAAATGAAAAGAAATTAAGAGAGGTGTTTTGAGAAAATTACCTCTTGAATATCACCTCCTTGAGAGAGCATTGAGGACCTTGGATTTGGTCTATTGGTGAGAAGATAATACCTAGAAAGTGTATAGAGTTATTATGATAATATTTTTCTTATATTTCATGATCTTTATATCCTTTGAGCTGAAATGGTGTGGTATTTATACTTGAGGAGAGGTGAAATTAAGTGATTAAATAATGATTATTTTATATTTAAATCCAACCACATAGAGGTGGAATTAATTTCCAAAGATTCGGATTAGAATTAATGTTGTAGATTAAGGTTATAATTTATAAATTATTCAAAAAACCATTAAATTATTTAATTATTAGGTCTGTTAATCTTTTACATCTAAACTTCAACCCTTGTCATTATTTTATATATAATGCGGTAATTAATTTTTTTTACCATGGTAACTTTTTCTATGTAAAAATTAAATTGACACAATATCAAAATTTGTAAATTTTAATTCCAAATTTGGAATCTATTGCAATAAATTCAATCAACATAATTGTAAAATTTATATTTAAAATTAATATCCTAGAAGCAACGGGAATACATATTTTTAAAGTGAAAAGTTCAAAACGTTTGAAATATTTCTATATCCAATTTCAATGTGAAATTGATTCCAATAAACTAAATTGGATTTATTTATGTATAATTTAAAAAATAATACTTTAAAATATAATGTAACAATATAAAAAAATTAGCTTAAGTTCCATTTTTCAATTGAAATGAAGTTTTTTTCACAATTCATAAAAAAATAAAACTTATTAGAAAAATACCAAAACATTACCCTAAGAAAATATAATATCCTAATTTTAAAAATGAATTTTATTATTTTAAATAAAACTTTTCAATGTTTGAAAATTATTTCTTTTAAAATAACGCCATCAAAATACAAGAAAACAGCCTTTAAAAAAATATTTCTTTTATGCTTAATATTTGATTTATTATTATCTTAATTATATCAATCATATTTAATGAATTTAAAAACGTTTTAATGAATATATAATATATAAATATTATTAATATCTCTCTCTAATGGTTATTAATTAAATTTATTAGTATATAATTCCATTATGTGTATAGAAATATATTTTTTTATAAAAAACACTTCCTTTATGTCTAATTGGATTTTTATTTTAATTTATAATTAATTGGTAATTGATGAATTTATTTTATAAACATGTTAAAAATATTGTTTAATAATTTTTTAATATCCTTTGATCTTTTCATTCCAATCTCTAAGTAAAAACATTTGTGTTAAAATAATAATATTTTGGAGTTCGTTTATTCTTGGTGTTTTGTGGAAATAAATCTACAGAAGAGATTAATTTTTTTTATTTAAATAAAAAACATAAAATATTGGGGTGTTACATTCTACCCCCCTTAAAATTAATTTCACCCTCGAAATATATTACTTGAAAATATATAGATGAGGATACCTATGCCTCATCACATCCTCATGTTCCCATACATCTTCCTCAAATTGGTGGTTTCACTAAGAATATTTAACTAGGTGAGTGGTATTGTTTCCTTGAAATTTATCTCTATGATATAGAATCTCTACTAGTTTTTCTTTATAATAATAATATTTCTCTATTGGTATGACTGATGAGTTTAGTACATGTGAATTGTCAATTATGTACTTCCCCAATAGAGGTACATGGAACACATTATGATCTTGAGAGGGATTTGGTGGAAGAGACAATCGATGAGATACCATCCCGATATGATTAATAATTTCCAAAAACATTAAATTATAGAACATTTGTAATTTCACATAGAAAATAAATGATGGATATCATAAAATTACTTTATAGGAAACCCACATCATAAAAAGGTTCAATAAAACATCCTCTTTAAAAAGAAGAAAAGTAAAAGGCAAAGATCACCACAAAACAAGGATTCTTATTAGTAGAAAGAGAAATTATTAATATGGAAGAGAATTATAATTATCATGTTCTAATGGAAAATGATTTAAAACATGGTCATTATAAATTTAACAATAAAAAGCCTTGAATCTATTATGGGTTAATTAGATCACTGACTTCTTGGTAAGAAAATTCAATGAATAACATTTTTTATTCAAGATCCCTTTAATATATTTGAGGAATTACATTACTTAACTATCTAAGAACATTAGTAAATAAACTTGAAAAGTATAGGTTCATCCTTTAAAATGTTTCCACCACAAAATCGGTTTTTATCCAAATGACAAGTATGAATGTTTTTATTGCTTGAAGCACTAGAATTAACTTCTACGGATCACTAAATTCATAAAAGAAAAAAATATTCATCTTGTATTTATTCATTAACAAAAAAATGTGATAGTACAAGATTTAATATTCCAAAAATAATAAACCATTATATGATAAAAACTACTTTAATCTCTAAAATTCAGCAGTAATACCAAAATTCAAACATAGATCATTCAGTAAATAACTATCCATAAAATTACTCAAAACTATTCTTCACTAAGATTGATACCCCAAAATTATAAGGATGTGATCACTTATCCATCGAAGATAAATTTGAATATTTATCTTCAAATAACATCAATAAATATTAATTTCTTATACTAGTAATTTAGTTTGCTAAATGACATAATATCCAAGTTATTCTAACCATTTCCATAAATAACCTGAATCACCATAAATACACAATAAAGTCATATATTCTTCCAAAATATAAATCAATTGTTATTCCTAAATTAAAATCTCATAGTATTCTATTTACCATAATCATATAGGGTTCTCAAAATTATGAACATATGTCGAAATAACATTAATCACATAATCACCAAATCATTTCCAATGTCATGGTTATATATAAAAAATATTTCCCCAATTAATCATAACATTTATCCATCAAATATTTTAAATAAAATAAAATAATTTCATACTAACCAAAACATCACGAAGGCCAGTGGTAGGTGATGAACCCCTATTGACCTTGGGTTATGGATTCAATTCCCATGGCCTTACTGGATGTGACAAGTTTTTACCTATCCTAAGGATTGTCCTTTTCTTAAAACTATATTATTATAATCATTATAAAATTCCATAAAATTTTGAAATATCCTCAAAGATAAACTTAATATGTTTTAACCTCAAGGGTTATCTCATACGTTTAATGTCTCTTCCCAAATTGTAATAACCCACAAGTACCCCAAAAATGAATGTCTCCAAAAATATTGTTACCTTAAAATTTCTTAACATAAATCATCTAATGGAGTTTCTAAGAAACTAAAATTATGATCAACCTAAAAATTATAAACCCAGGATGATATCCATAACTCTTATGAATACCACAAAATATAACATCATAACCTCCAAAGTTTTCTAAACCTTACTCTAATAATAACTATAATGGTCCAGAATCTGCATTTTTGGATTTGGTACTAAAAACATAAATATTACATTCCTTACTTTGATACTGATAATTGTGAACTAACTTTTTTTGCATCAAAAAATACATCAAAAGGAAATATAGGATCACTTACATGACCAAATACCTTTAAGGTTTAGAGTTTTAGATAAAATTAGGACAAACACTTAACAACTTGTGTTCATAAATAGCTAGCTCATAAATATCAACACTATCTCCCACTACACATAATATTTATAATAGGCCATCAATATCATCCATGTGAAATCTTTATAGACTCAACTCATTTAACATATTTACTCATAACATGGGAAAAATAAAACATAATAAGGGTGAGACCAGATTCTTAGTAAGGATAAGAATATAATGATCAGATTTTCCTTAGAGGACGATTTTATATTGTCTTGGTGGATAGCACCACGCGTTTGTAGTAGATCTCATTTTCTTCTTTTTAAATGGTCATATAACCTTCATATATGACATGACTTTCCCACTATTGTGATCTGGGTATGTTTTTCTCATCTCCCACTTCAATTTAAAAACTCATCTATTATTCGCATGATAGGGAACCAATTAAGTCTATATCTATGCTCGTACAATTAGATAAAGGTCGTTTGTCATCCCATTTCACCTAGGATTTCTATTGATGTTGATGTTTCAAAACCACTGGTCGAGTTGTTTTTGGTAGTCATAGGTAAAGAGTTCAGATATAAATAAAAGGTTGTTTTTGAGTCTTTGTTTGATTTTTACTCTACGTGGAAATGGATGGGGCATAAAAGTGGGGTTTGTAGTGTTGGATTGAAAATTTAACAATGAGATTCTCAAATACAAAAGGGGGTGGGGTGAACTGTATACTTT
The DNA here is from genome assembly GCA_963277665.1 of Viscum album. Taxonomy (NCBI): domain Eukaryota; kingdom Viridiplantae; phylum Streptophyta; class Magnoliopsida; order Santalales; family Viscaceae; genus Viscum; species Viscum album. Next base: position 116,304,658 of record OY728154.1, read on the forward strand.
AAAAATCTATAACAAAATTTTTCATAACCAAAATTCACAACACCTTTGAGCTCTAATAACTTTCTTGATTCTGGAAAAGTGATTCCGAAAATGAAACTTAATAAAAGTTTAAAACAAATAAGGTTCTACCGTAAAGCATATAGAATCCTATATAATTGGAGTACAAGTCTAAGGATGTATAAGAAAATTATACTTTCCTCAAAAACTAAAAGTACAGTGGAAACAAAATAGAAATACTACAAGTAACAAGTAGTAACTCTTTTATCCCAAAGAGAAGGGTATCCAAAAACCCAGGATAAAAGGTCCCTTGATTTATACTTTCAAGAAAGTCTGTCTTACCCAAACCAAGGTAATCCATCAATCCGAAGATCAGTATCTATCTTGCTATCCCCACAAGACCTTGATTTGTAAGGAAATCAGCAGCTCTGACTTCACAACCTGAAGTCTCTGATTTCAAGGAAATCACACCTTTGCACTAAGAAAATCTGCATGAAACAAATTTTGAACAAGTCTTTCAAACTTTATACATGATTCCTGAGAATTTATAAGAGCCTCTCTCTCTAGATATCACTTCTGAAAGTTCTGAACTTCAGAAATCCCAAAAGTCGTCCAACAAATGAGCTCTTATTTATAGCACGGTTTCAACGGTTGGATCCCTCCTCCAACATTCATATTTTTCCTTGAATTTCAGAGGGACCTATACACGTGTCACTAAAACAACAGTTAGTGAGTAACTGAAAGCATGACATCATTTTATAACAAAACAATTGTAAGTAAAACTAAAATCTGATATTCAGAATGTAAGCAAATGAAATTTTGGAGTCTAACTGAAATTGAATTCAGAGTCTATAATACAAGGATATTTGGATTCCATTTTCAAGGAATTCATAATCTGAATTCTATAGAATTATAGAGTCTAAATTTCAAGGAAATTTGGAATCTGGATTCAAAATAATTCGTAACCTGAACTTACAAAGTTCGGAGTCGAAGTTCATGAGAATTCAGAGTCAGAATTCATAAGTTTTCGGAGTTTGAATTCAGAGAACTTGGAGTCATAACTCAGAGAAGTTAGTATCTAGAATTCGTATTCAGAATTTAGAGTTAGAACTCTGAAGACTTCATATCTAGAATTTGTATTCAGAATTCTGTGTCCGAACTCAGAAGAGTTCGTAACCAGAATTCTGATTCAGAATTCTGAGTCAGAACACAGAAGAGTTTTAACTAGAATTTTGATTCAGAGTTCAATGTCAGAACTCAGAAGAGTTCGTAACTAGAATTCGTAATCAGAATTCGGAGTCTGAACCCATAAGAGTTTGTAACCATAATTATGAGAATTCGGATCCTAAAACATAATTCTTCATATCTAGGTAATTATAGGATTCTGAGGTTATGGTTTCAATCCAATTTTTACACTTAGAAAAATTATGATATGAACAATAAACACATGGTAAGGATAAATTTCCTTGGGGAAGGAAATTTTCCTTATAGAAGTAAAACACAGGGTAAAATGAAATTTTCCTTGAGATAAGGTTTTTGTGATTTTTAAAACAAGAAGGGATGGTAAATTCATAAGAAAACCTTATTGACTTTACTATCTCACCCCTGTATGAAGGAATGGAAAAGTCATAAGTAAAACCTTATTGACTCAAGAATCTCCCCCTCTTTGAAAAGAACAAACATCCTTATGAAAAAGAATATAAGGACTTTGCAAAAATATTCTAGACTTCGAAAATAAAACTTATCTCTATTTATATATGAACAATGGTGAATACGACTAACTCCCCCTTAGGCTTTAGAACACTATCGTATTCTAGATTTCCAGAATGATATTTTTCATTTGAATGTGGAAATATTCATAATGAGAACTCCCCCTTTGATAAACTCCCCCTTACTTAGGGGTATTTACTTTTTTTACTTAGAATTATTTTTCATTTCTCCCCCTTTGTGATTTTCAAAAAGAGTTTGGGAGAATCGAAAAAAATATGGTCCCTAAAATATTACTACAAACATCTAGACAAAAACAAGCAACCACAATTTCATTAAGATTTGAATGATTTTTACAGGGAAAAAACAGATACAACAAAAGATCGGATTTGGATCTGTTTTGCTTCTTTTTCCTTGGGTATCAGCTTCTCCACGATGTTTTTCAGCTTCTTTATCTCTTTTTAATCCTCCTCTACTTGCTTCTCTAAGGCATTGATCCTATCATATTGAGCCTTTAGAGCCACTTCCTAAGCCTTCATCATGTCATCTTTCTTCTCTATCATTTCTTCATTCTCAATTCGGAGATCCCTTTCTATTTTCAAACTTTGGCAACATAATTAAACTTCCCATTCAGATCTTTGACTTCCTGAATCCGATAATCCTGGTCAAGATTTATCTTTTTCTCAAAGATATTTGTAATATCCTTGACTTTGGTGTCTTTAGTATCAAAATATTCCATGACATCTTCTTGAAATTGATTAATATCTCTCAAACATTCAAAGATATTCTTCAACCGGCTGGTCATTTTCTTGCAAGATTTTTTGTGGGCTTCATAGTTGATAAGGAAATTCTTGTGTTCGACCTCAATCTTTTCACACCTATCCATCACCATGGATACATAGTCTGATTTTTGATTCATGTTATGCTGGAAAATCTGGCATCTAGAGTCAATTTTTGGAAAGATCAGAATGGTTTCCACTAGCTTCTTCCGGGACTGAATAACAATATCTTGTCTTAGAGCTGATGACTCCAAATCTGACACTTTTCTAGGTTGTGGTTCTTCCTATATCTCAAAAATCTTCCTCTTAGAGGATACACCAGATTGGTTCTTCCTTAATGAAATTTTGGTTGGTGTGTCAACAAACACTTGTTTGCCTTTGTTGGATTTCAGAATAGCTTCTTCATCTGGAGACTCATGCTCACTCTCAGACAATTTAACAATCTTATCTTCATAAATTTTTTCTTTCTTGTCTTCTACCTCAACATCTTCTGGACGAATGAATTCATGATTATGACTCTCTTCCTCAAATAACTTTTTCACTTCCTCTTCAGCCTTCTCATGAACCCCAGGGGTAGTAAGTTTCAAAGATCCAACGTGAGAAGTCTGGATTGACAATTTTTAGGAAGCACTTTCCTTCTCATGATAATCTTCAACTTCCTTAATTAGATCATCAGTGTGATTACTACTTTCTTCTTTTTCTTTCACTTCTTCCACAACTTTTATCTATTCAGCAACCTTCTCTTGTGCTTTTTCTGGAGTCATGTACTTCTTCCCCGGTGTCTCAAGTAAGGGTTCAACTAAGAATGTTTTCGGTACAGGAATGTTCTCGGATGCTACTTCAGTAGCCTTCAAAAGAGATTTCATAATCTCTTCCCCTATACAAAAGCCCATACAAAACTTTTCTCAAAGATTTCTCAAGTCTGAATGTCTGGAGAAGTTCCCTCTCAAGATATTTCTTCTGTCTAGCCAATTTCGAAGTGGAAAATATACAGGGAGAGGTTGGCGTATATAATCTTCTTCAACAAGTATGACTCCATTATCTCCAAGAAAATCAAGCTTAATGTTGGGATATATAGATTCCTTCTGGTTTTTAAGAGATTTGAAAACCAAAGAAAAATGTTAACTCACCCATCATACTCAATTCAAACTCAAGATTCAATATATCCACAAAGGAATCAGTTAAAGATTGCTGAGTTGAACCAAATATAATTTCATCAACATAAATTTAAGGAATCAAAACATTTCTCTTATCTTTCTATTTTAAAAGGGTTGGATCTGCATTTCCCTTTATATAATTATTTTGAAGAAAAAATCTTGTATGTCTATCATACCAGGCTAGAGGGGCTTATATAAGTCCATACAAAGCTTTGGTAAGTCTAAAAATATGATCAGGATATTTTATATCTTCAAAACCAAGAGGTTATTCAAAAAAAAACATCCTCTCGAACATAACCGTTAAGGAAATCACATTTCACATCCATTTGAAAAAGTTTGAAATTGAAGAATGTTGCATAGGCAAGTAAGATACGAATAGATTTGAGTGTAGCTACTGGAGCACATGTTTCTTTATAGTCTATTCCCTCTTATTGATTATAGCATTTAGTAACTAATATATCTTTATTTCTAACAATGACTCCATTTTCATCACAATTATTTCTAAAGACCCATTTTACTCCAATAACAGAAGTTTCCTTAGGTCTTTCAACCATGGTACATACTTTATTCCTTTCGAATTACTTTAGTTCATCTTGTATGGCTTTAATCCAATCCTCATCACCTAAAGCTTCATCAGTGCTTTTTTATTCTAATTAGGAAAGGAATGCTAGGTGTTCTACTTCATTCCTTAAGGAACTTCTAGTCCTTACATGTTGATTTAAATCACTGATGATACTATCACTAGGATGATTATTTAGAAATAGCTGATTTGGGTTTTGTAAAAAAAATTCATCAACATTGGGTAGGAAATCTTCTGGGGTAAATGTTTCAAAAGTATCTTCTTGGACATTTTCCTTATCAGAAGGATCTTCTATCAAAGGATAATAATAATTTTTTGAAAACAAATCTGAAAATGTAGTTTGGGGTTGTTTAAAAACGAAAGGATCAGTTTCATCAAATTTCACATGTACTGTCTTTTCAACAGTACAAGTGTTTTTGTTGAAAACTCTATAAGCCTTAGAAGTTATGGAGTAGCCAAAAAAAATTCCTTCATTAGATTTTTGTGAAAATTAATGAAGAATATCTTTATTATTTAGAATGAATACCTTGCAACCAAAAACCTTAATGTAGGAAATTTTAGGTTTTCTACCAATCCATAACTCATAAAGAGTTTTATTAAGAAAAGGTCTAATCAAAACTCGATTTATAGTATAACAAGAAGTACTTAAAGATTGAGCCCAAACATGTATTTCTATATAATACTCACTCAACATGGTTCTAGTTATCCCTTGAATAATTCTATTTCTTCTTTCAACAAAACCATTTTGGTGAGGTGTTCTGGGGGCTGAGAAGTTATGAGTAATGCCTTTTCTACTACAAAAAGTTTCAAAATCTGAATTTTCAAATTCTCCTCCATGATCACTATGAATAGTTTTCAAAGGAAGGTTTTTACCATTTTTAACTTGGGCTCTAAAACTTTTGAAATATAAGAAGGCTTCAGACTTTTTTTCTAGAAAATAGACCCATGTAAATCTAGAGTAATTATCAACTAAAAAAATACATAGTACTTGCCTCCAATGCTTCTAGTTTGTGTTGGACCAAAAATATTGATATGCACTAGATGTAATGCATTGGTAGTTGTGACTTCACCAACTGATTTAAAACGTGATTTATGTTTCTTTCCATATTTACAAGGGTCACAAACTTTTTAAGAATCAAATCTAAGCTCCAGTAGATCCTTAAATAATATTTTCTTATAAATTTTTCATAAGTTCCTAAGGTTACAATGTCCTAAACTTCTATGCCACAACCAAGAATGATCTTCCATTGCACTAAGTCAATGTATGTCTTGGCTCTTAAGGTCTTTTAAGTTTAGTTTGTAAGCATTTTGTTGCCTATGGGCATAAATAATAAACTCTTCCTTGGAATTGTGTTCTAAACACTTGTCATTCCTAAAATTCACAAGGTAACCTTCAACACATAACTGGATTATGCTAATGAGGTTGTGCTTAAGACCCTTAACAAATAAAACATTTGAAATCAAAGTTTCTCCAAGAAGAACGATGTTACCTATAACTAATAATTTCTCCCTGAGCATTATCTCTGAAAGTTACTTTTTCGCCTTTCATCTTGATAATATTTTCAAAGTTGTTTTTGTTACCAGTCATATGCTGGGAGCATCCACTATCCATGTACTATGTATAGATGTTGGTACTTTCTCTACTTTTATGAAAATAAGAAAATTTTAGGTTTTTAGAATCCAAACTTGCTTGGATCCAGAATTTATAGAAAGCAAAATTTTAGGCACCCACATCTTCTTAGAAAAATAGGCTTTTTGAAATCCTAAGGACTGAGTTTTGTTTAGAGAGAAATTCTTTGACCAATGTCCACCACACTGACACTTAGTACAGAATGAAGCACTTTTTGGAAGAAAGTAATTGTTACTAAAAATTGGTTTAGAACTCGTATAACCAAAACCAGAACTATTCCTTAGAGGTCGGATTTGTGAATACATTTTATCAAAATTTTCATTACCTAAGGTAATGTTTGAAAAACACTTCCTCAAGGAAAATATTTCGGATTTGAGTTTGATAACTAAGTCCTTGTCTTAAAAAACATTTTATTTTGAACTAGATATAGGCTCTAAATGTTTCTTAGAAATTACATTTTCTAGATATTTAGAATTTTTATTCTTCTCAGAACTTACTTCCTCAATATTTTTTGAAATAATTTCAAAATCAACATTTTTCTTTTCAATATCTTTAAAAAGATCTGATATTTCCTTAGTAATAATAATATTCCTATAATTTTCCTTATCATGTTTTTTCATGAGTTTTGAATTCTCAATCTCAAGAAGTTCCAAAAACCTAGAAACTTTTTTATAGGAAGGTAAAGTGTTATCTTTATCAGAAGATGATTCTTCATCTGAAGAGTTATAGTATTTACTATCATTAGCATTCAAAGAAACATTATTCATTGATTCAGCATTGTGTACCTTATCCATTATGTAATGATTTTTAATAGGTAGTCTGGATATTAGACCAAGATTCTTTTGTCCAGAAGATTCATAATATGAAGATTCATCTGAAGAGTCACCATCACTGACACTATAGGTGTCATTAGCTTTTAAGGCTTTCTTAGATTTAGCCTTGTAATACTTCTTTCTATTTCTCTCTAAATTCCTTTCCTTTCTTTCTTTTCTCTTAAGCATAGGACAATCAGGTCTTATGTGTCCAGCTTTCTTACATTCATAACATGTAACTTCTAAATCTTTCTTATCATTCCTTTCTTTCTTCTTATATCTGGATTGAAAGTTCCTCTGTCCTTCTATCTTGTTCATCCTTCGATCAAGATTTGGTAATTCATTTTCTGAGGATTCACTTCCACTAGATTCGTATTGGATAACAACTTTATTAGATTTGGATCTAGTAACTCTCTCAAGAGTCTTGGATTTCATATGATTTGAGGTTATAGTTAAAGAAACACTACCATTTCCATTCTTATTATTTACATTATCAGCATCTCTCTTCATTCTAGCTTCATGTTGAAGAAGAGTTCCAAACAGTTCATCTAAGGAAATCTGAGTTACCTTTTTGTTCTCATCATTAGCAGTTCTCTTGGATTCTCATTCATTCGGCATGATGGCTATGATCTTATCAACAAGAGCTTCATCGTCTAATCCTTTCTCACACATGGATTGTAAACTATTCACAATAGTCATGAATCTTTTTGGCACCTAACATATGGGTTCTCCATAAGGAAAGTAGAAACCATGATATTCAGCTTTGAGCATGGCTCTTCTAGTTTCAATAACTTTGGAAGTTCCAAAGTGAGTAACTTCAAGTTTCTTCTATATACAATTTTCTTCTTCACAAGATGAAATTTGTCTATATATGTTTCTAGTCATGGAGCAAAGAAAAGTATTGTGTACCGTATAATTCAGTTGATATTCATGCTTTTCTTGATTGGTAAAGGTACTAACTTATTTTTCAGGAATTTCATATCCTCTAGTGAGTATAACAAAATTATCAAATCCGGTATTGATAATGAAAGTCTTCATGTGATTTCTCCATTATGCATAATCATTTCAATCAAAGATAGGTGGTCTAGTTGGATTGAGATTGTCTATGGAACCAACATTGATTCCAGCCATCTTAAGGAAAATTATTTCCAAAAATACTTGTTAATAGACAAATTTTGTCAACAAGGAGACTATTATTAAGAAAAGAAAATATAGAACAACTGTATCTATAAGGAAAAATGAATCCCAGCTATACGATTCCTAAAACCTGATTCTGAAAAACTATGAATCCAGAAATGCAAATTTCGGAAGAATTCTCTTCTGAATCTAATCATGAGATTAATTTAGATGTCACCGCCTCTGATACCAATTGTTGGATCGAATATGTAATAATGAGATGCTAAAATACAAGATGGGGGGTGAATTGTATACTTCAAAAATCCCAAGAGAAATTTTGCATAACCAAAATTCACAAAACCTCTGAGCTCTAATAACATGCTTGATTCCGAAAAAGAGATTCCAAAAATGAAACTTAAAAAAAAGTTTACAATAACAAAGATTCTACCTTAAAGCGTATATAATCCTATATAATCAGAGTACAAGTCTAAATAAGTATAAGAATATTATACTTTCCTCAACAACTAAAAGTACAGCGGAAAACAAAATAGAAATACTACATGTAACAAGTAGTAACTATTTTATCAAAAAGAAAAGGGTATCCAACAACCCAGGATAAAAGTCCCTTGATTTATACTTTCAAGAAATTCTGTTTTACCCAAACCTAGGTAAGCCCTCAATCTGAAGATCGGTATCTGTCTTATTATCCCCGCAAGCCCTCGATTTGTAAGGAAATTGGCACCTCTAACTTCACAACTGGAAGTCTCTGATTTCAATGAAATCACACCTCTACACTAACCAAATCTACACAAAGAAAAGTTTTAACAATCTATTCAAACTTTTTGCACAAAGCCTGAGAGTTTATAAGACACTCTCTCTCTATAAATCACTTCTGAAAGTTCTGATCTTCAAAAATTCCAAAATTCATCCAAAAGTACTGAGATTTTTCAAATGAGCTCTTATATATAGGCACGACTTCAACGATCGGCTCCCTCCTCCAATGGTCATATTTTTCCCCAAATTTCGGCGGGACCTATACACATGTCACTCAAAAAAAAATTAGTGAGTAACTGAAAGCACGACATCGTTTTATAACAAAACAAGTCTAAGCATAACGAAAATCTGATATTCAGAATCTAAGAAAATGAAAGTTCGTAGTCTAACCAAAATTGAATTCGGAGTCTATAATTCAAGGATATTCGGATTCTATTTTATAGGAATTCAGAACCTAAATTCTACAGAATTATAGAGTCTGAATTTCAAGGAAATTTGGTATCTGGAATAAAAAAAAATCGGAAACTGAACTTACAAAGTTCGGAGTTGGAGTTCATGAGAATTCGGAGTTAGAACTCATAAGAGTTCGGAGTCTGAATTCAGAGAACTTGGAGTCATAACTTAGAGAAGTTCATATCCAAAATTCATATTCAGAATTCGAAGTTAGAACTCTGAAGAGTTCATATCAAAAATTCATATTCAGAATTCGGAGTCAGAACTCAGAAAAGTTTGTAACCAGAACTCTGATTCAGAATTCATAGTCATAACTTGCAATAGTTTGTAACTATAATTCTGATTTAGAATTTGGAGTCAGAACTCAGAAGAGTTCATAACCAGAATTCGTAATCAGAATTTGGAGTCATAACTCAGAAGAGTTCGTAACCAAAATTCTGAGAATTTGGATCCTAAAATATAATGCTTCATATCTAGGTAATTATATGATTCTGAGGTTATGGTTTCAATCCGATTTTTACACATAGAAAAATTTTGATATGAATAATGAAAACATGGTAGGGATAAATTTTCTTGGGGAAGGAAAATTTTCCTTATAGAAGAAAAACACAGGGTAAAATGAAATTTTCCTTGAGATAAGGTGTTTGTGATTTTCAAAACATGAAGGGATGGTAAAGTCATTAGGAAACCTTATTAACTTAACAATCTCCCAAAAGTATGAAGGAATGGAAAATTCATAAGGAAAACACTATTGACTCAATATGTAGATGTGTTAAGCTAGTTGTGAAGGTTCCTATTAATCAAATTTCAGTTTATCTTGTCCCTAATGCCACTTTCAATTCTTCTATGGGTAGGGATATACTGGGTTCTAATCATTCTGTTTTGGATGTTGGAAGTAACCATGTGTGGTTGAAGGAACGTATTTTTATTCCCCTTTATCTGAAATTCATAGATATGTTTATCATATTAAAATAAGATCCCAATGGATTTACTCTTGTTGTTTTGTTGGTTCATCACATTGTATGATTTTTAGGTGATCACTCTGAAGACAGGACTATAATTTCTAAAACTGAAATTCAATATGGAAAAAATGAGGAACAACCTGTTGTGATTGAAGATGATGGTATTGAGAAGTGGTAGGATGTAGGTTAAAAAACATCGAGGGTTATTTCACATAATGAAGATAGTGCAGTCTAGGTGAAGGCGGTAAGTGGGTTGAGAACGGAAATAATCGGATCAAATGTTATAGTTTGCAATCATTTGGAGTGCCTTGAAGTCGATGATCTGAGATAGGAGGGGGCATGTCTCACGATCCTTCTATTAAGATGAATGAGATTCATGGTGAACATATTGATGGTGAGTCTGAACCACAGGATAGTGGCCTCAATAATGATGTTCAACATACTAAATATATAGATGATCCAGTTTAAGAGTTTGAAATGGATGGGCGGAAAGGAATCCAAAAAGAGGGGAAGGATTACTCCTACTTGCATCCTCCAATGGATACAATATACACAAAGAATTTTAAATCTAGGTAGATGAGTAACCAGTTTAATTTAGGTGACATGATTGAGAAATACTTTGATTTTCTCATGAGGTCTAAAGAAGAAGTAGTAGAAAAGGTTCTGTCTCTCAATACTACAGAATGAGAAGCTGCTAAAATTATGGGTAGATCATTGAGGGTGATTCTTAATGAGTATAAACTTAACTGGATTAAAAAATATGACCTGTACTTAGTTAGGTGTTTTAATAATGGAAAGATCAACCTTGAGGATACATCCAGTCTTTGGACAATCTGGCCTTTTGGGTCGAAAATCTTCTTATGGATGAATTGGACACTCCGGTAAATGATATATCTTGTAAATAATTTAGAGAGATTAATTCTAGTAGACGTAAATTGTACTTTAATGACTCTATTATATATTTCTGTGGATAAACTCAGGGTTTCTCACCTTTTCCTTAAAAGTGATTGAAAAATAAAAAATTAATTTTCAGTCATAATGGTTACTCATGCGATGAAATTGGTATTGTAATAATGTCATGAAGCATAACCAAATGAAATATAACAATGGCGTGAAAAATAATACATCCCCAATTGAACTAATCATAAACTATAAAATAAGATATGGAAGATGGTATCATAATAGATCAACTACAATGATGTGTAATATTTGACAAAGGATGTTGACATAGATGAAAATACTTTCAATGAGATTATTGAAAATTTATTTAGGAAAATAAATTTTTTCACTTTTAAAATTAAATAGGTTTAAAATGCCATGAAAGTATAAAATAAAAAATTTTATTTGAAGATAACCTTATAAAATTTTAAAGTAATCTTTAAAACATTAAGACATAATGATGGTGGAAAATTCCTCTCATTCCTTATAAGTTAAAAAAATTACTTTCGTATTTTTTTCGAAAAAGTTTCAAAGAAGCTTGTTTAGAAAATGAAAAAAATATTATTTTTAAAACATTTTTTTAAAATTAAAACATGAGTAAAAATTTATTTAAAAAAACCTGGTATAATAGTAAAAATATTTTAGAAACAATTTTATAACACACATACATGGAAAAAAAGGAGGCTTTTAATGGAAATTTTAAAAATATAATTTTTAAAAAGAATATCCCTTATAAATTGAAGTAAGTATTAAAACAAATGAAAAAAATATGTGTATAATCTATAAATAAACATACAATTATTGTAAATTTGAAATATTATTTTAAAAATTCATTCCAAAAATAATCTTTGTATGGCATAATCAAGGAAGTGGAAGTTTAACCTAAGGAACGGAAATTGGGTTAAGAATTCTGTTATAACTTTTTCATCTATTCAATCATATTCCCCATGAAATTAATAATTATAAAATGAAGCATTGAATACCATGAAGATAATTAGATTCATTTTAATATATATTAAATGGAAGTTTATATACACCACACACAAGTTATAGTGGTTTATAAGATATATATCTTCCAAATGTAAAAAAGTGAGATAAGAAACCCTTACCTCATACTTCCCATTAGTAGTGAATACTTTAACCTATTATATAGTTTTTAAATAATGTTATTAACTCATTAAATACCTATATTATTATTTATAATACCTTACGTGATTATTTCATAACCCATTGTGACTCATTCATTAATAATATTTTAATATTTCCAAGGTTTCAGGTACGTTCACTTCATGGTTTCATGATTGGTTCATTTCTATAAAATTATGGATGTTCTTGTAAGATATGATTAAAACTATAATATTGAAATGAAATGATATTAATTAACTTCCAGGAATCAAATGTTACCAAATATAATCTCTCTTTCTGACATTAGGATGACTCATTTCATAAAATGTTAATGATAAATGGTTAATTTATTTTTGGCTATTTTTTCAAATATAACGAACTAGTTTTGTTTTATTTTCTATTATGTGTTTATATTAGATATAGAACATGAAATATTTTATAATATACTTATTATAATATTATTTAATCATAATAATAGTTTTATGACCAGACATGATGGTGGTAATGGAAAATGACCATAATCATTATTTATATAGACAGTTAATCTCTATAACTTTGAAAATGGATTTGTTAATTTTAATAAAAAGAGGTAATAAAAGGGATTGATATGATGTATTCCTTTATAAACATAAAAATCTATTTTATATATTGTTTTATATTTATCATGCCTTTATGGATGAAGGAGGTGAGGATAAATTAGAAAACGAAATGAAATTAAGACTGGTGTTTTGAGAGAATTACCTATTCAATATCACCTCCTTGAGAGACCCTTCAAGAAATTGGAATTGATATTTTGGTGAGAAACATAGCACTATAACATGGTTATAGTTAGTAGGATAATTTTTTGAAAAGATTATAGGATCTTTAATTATTTAAGTTGAAATGGGTTGGTGAAGGGTGGTATTTATACTTGAGGATAGGTGGGTTTAAGTGATTAAATAATGATTATTTAATGTTTTACGACAACCACATTGAGGTGGAATTAATTTACATGAATTTGGATAATAATTAGTGTTTTAAATTTAGTTCATGATTGATAAATACCTCAAAAACCATTAAATGAATTAATTTTTAGGTATTTTAAGCATTTCCTTTTAACTTTAACCCTTGTCATTATTTTACCTATAAAATGGTAAATAATTTTTTTACCATGATTAATTTTTTATAAATAATACTGAAATTGAAATCAAAAACTGATTTATAACTTCTTATTAAAAATTTATAATCTATTATACCAAATTCAGCTCAAAAAATTGGATAAATTAGATTTAAAAATAATCTCGCAGACCCAACGGGGAAACAAGTTTTTTAAAATGAAAAGTTTAAAAGTTTGAAATGTTTTTTATCCTATTTCAATTTGAAATTAATTAAAATGAATTAAATTGGATTTATTTATGTATAATTTTACTATTTATACTTTAAAACAAATATAAAATATAATTTAACTATATAAATAAAGTAGATGAAAATATAGTTTTTAATTGAATGTAGCATTTTTACTATTAATCAAAAATATGAAACATATTTATCAAATACCAAAAGACACCCTATGATTATGTTGATATATCAATTCCAAAACAAAATTTTTTTTTCAAATAAAACTTATAAAAATGTTAAATTTTAGTTGTTAAATATAAGCACCATCAAAATGCGGCAAAATAACCTTTAGAAACAAATATGGCTTTTTATACTTAAAATTGGATTTATTCTTATCATAAGACAATAAAAAATATTGAATGGATTTTAAAAAAATTAATGAATATAGATAACATATATTTAATTTATATATCTCCATAATAGTGAATAGTTTTATTTATTAATATAAAATTTCATTGTGGGTATAAAAATAGTTTTTATTATAAAAACCACTTGATTTATGTTCAATTGGATTTTATTTTAATTTACAATTAATTGGTAATCAAAAAATTAATTTTATAAACATTTTTAAACTATAATTTCACAATTTATTTATTCTCATCCCTTACTTTTTTTCAATGGCTAGGTGATAATAGTTGTGTTTAAGGAATGATATTTTGGATTTTGTTTATGCTCAGTGTTTCGTGAAAAGTAAACTATCAAAGAGTTTATATTTATTATTTTTTTGAAAAATAAATAACATAGAATATTGAGATTTTATACTAACTCAATTAACTCCCTAATTTTAATCTATAGGGATAAGTAAATAATCATCTCAAAATTTATATTTGATAATTTTCCTCTTGAAAATGACCTTCATGAGGCCACTAGCATAATGTTATTTGTGAAGGGATCATATGAGACTCCAATGTTAAAGTATATTTTTGAGAATATTTGTAAACTAGTATCCTTAAATACATTGACTTTAGTGAACTGTGTCTACTTATATAAGATCTAAAATTTATATGAAATTTAGGTTCCTAAAGTGTATATTTTCCTCTTCTCAATGGTCTAAAAACATTATGGATTTGGACCATAGTGGGTAACTCCACGAAGGAATCCTATTATTGGTATGTAGGCTCTCTTCAAATTCTTTCTTCCACCTAGGTCACGTACCTAGGATAAATTTACCCAAATAACTCTATTTGCATCCTTTTTCTAAGTTAAAATCCAGAAAAATGATATTTTAGTAAGGCCTCCTCTATGGACACCTAAGATACATGATTGTGTTATACACATCATAATACTCCCCTTCTATCATTTATACCTTGGAAAATAAACCATTATTTGGTAATCCTTATTAACCAACTTCATCCATGAGTTTTTTATAACCATTTATTCATTTGAAAATAAAGGACCTTATCATTAGGTAATTGATAAACTATACAGAGATCAATATACTCACCCTAATTGGATGATATAAAACATATTATAATCATTCACATTCAATGGGTCTCTTTAATCCACTCAATAATCTAGGGATCGGCATATAGGCCTCCTATATTCTGTAATCCCCATTCATATCCTCATTGGTCACCTCATTCGTGGTTTTCTGAATGGGCCATGTTAATATGGCCCTTTAATCTGGTGCAAGCCCCAATATTTCCACATTGAGAAATATCCCCCATGGGTCTAGTCTTCCTTACTTATTTAGTTACTAATATAATGGGGTAAATAAGTATATATGTGCATCCAATATTATATAAGCCCCAATATTTCTTCACAAGCCATATCCCCCATGGGTCCATTATTCCATCCTCTTCTAGTTACCAATAGGGAAGGGGATAGACAAGTATGTATAGGCCTCCAATAAATATAATTATTTATCTTTACTCATTAGGATATATCCACCCTTGGTCTAGTCTTCCTTACATGTTTAATTACCGACCTATGGAAATAGAAGAAAATATGGTCCTCTAATCTAGTATAGTCCCCAACCTTTTCTACATTTTTTCATATCCCATGTGTGATCAATCTTCATCCCCTTCCAATTTACCAACTAAAAGGGGGATATATATATATGTTGACCTCCTACAAGGATTAAGCTCCAATCATATCCTATCATGTCTAATTACTAATTAGAATGAAAAACTGGGAAAGGTATTCACATGCATAATCCCTGATCAACCTCTTGTTTTCACACCTTACATGATGCAAGTGTCCTTACAACATGATATTAAATTTCATGGGAGAGTCCAATCACATTACCTTAAACAATGAAAATCAAAATATATGGGTTATTATTCAATTTATAGAGATATAATATGTTCTTGATCCTGATTTCATGACACTTAACACCTACCTATATGGAGATAAATTCTAGAGTACCTAGGTGTGAGATGTTGAAACATAGTATTGGTAATCAACCAACATATAAAAATGAATGTTTTTGATTGAAGTTTTTCACAATAACAACCAATGGTAATGTTATGAGTAGTAAATACTCACAAAAATATATTATATAATTACAATATTCCTATAGTAGTCATCAAAACCCTAAAGAGATGAACCAATATCCCATCCTCTCAGCCAAATGCACAACCAAACTATCACTAATAAAGTCTTTATAATAATATTCCTTTGGAAATAAGGTCATCACTGACTCAAGATTCACGAGTATAGTAGATAATTGAAACTAGAATGGTAAATCCTACATAAATTACATTCTCATAGAAAGAGATTTATTAAGTAACCACTGTCACATTTGATGTTTCATTAATGAGTTTCTTATTTATGGTGGATGATTCCTTCAATTACCTTAATGAACTCACATTAATCCAAATAGAATCCCTAAAAATTATATTTAATTAAAATCATTCTAGAAAAGCTAATAACAGTCAAATGGGATGTTAGGCTATATAACCTAACCAACTAATGCATTGGGAATATTCCCCAAATTCCATGAATATTGTTACCCTAGAGCCCTCATGTATATTGTCACTGACCTAGTGTATCCAGTGTGTGTTGGTGAATTCTTTGGTTTGGGATGACCATCTCAATAACACAATCCCAATTGTGTATAATCTACTTAAAATCCTCCAAGAGATGAAGTGCTAAAGATCATCTTACCAATGATGGGATATAGAGAATCAAGTGGACCCTATAGACACATATAACCATTTTAGGATCCTATCCCCATATTAAAAGAATTCTTAATTTTCTCTTCTTAGAGAGGTTAATGAGGATGTACACCACATCAAAAAAGCCACCCATAGTCACTCTCATCAATGTATGACCCATATTCCACAAAGAGTGAAAAAATAGTTATAAAAGAAACTATGCCCATAATAGCCATTAAAACTAGGGTTCCTAAATATATAGTCCATTAAGGATATATGAACACTGAAACTCAAAATTAGGTTTATATAAAAACTATTTCAACAACTCTAATTACCATCATTATGCCTTGATAGTGACCCAAGGGAAATCAAATATTGTTATCAGCCAGAGGGCTTAGATTTCATTAAATAATTCCATTGTAACTAATTCAATATATGACTCACTAATATAAAAGGGTATTTACCCACATGGAGGACCTTATTGTGGTATAATTCCACATCTAGCACTCAATAGAATATGGGGTTACAAATCAAGGATAGTTATAGAAATATCTACAATATCCCAAGAGTAACCCTATCATATGCGATTGAACTCATTTTTTTCCACATGGCCATATCAATTATAATCCATGTGAAATGAACATACCTAGATTATGGATATACCTTCTCTATGGAAATCCATGTTTTCTTTCATGTGTATTTCATTTATAAATTTCATCACATTAAACTAAACAGATTCTATCGAACAAGATATTATCGATAAACAAGAAAAAGAGGTGGCATAAATAGAGAATCACACACTCATATAGGTGTGTGTGGAAGGAGTATATACCCAACATAAAAGAAAAGCCTATTTGGGATCCCCTTTGAATTTTCTACTACTGGACAATCAACAGGCTTATTCCAAAGGAAAAGAAAAACTTTTGGAAACATCCACCACCAAATTACCCCTAGAAATGGTAAATATATAAAATAAGAAGAGAATATAACTTGGTTAAAGGATGAAATAAATAATATTCAGAAAATAAATATTGAATTTATCAAGGTAAATATTCCCAATAACAATACTCTTTAAGATGATGTTTTCATTTATCCTACTGATAGCCCTCTTCAGTATGAGGATATTTTCTGACCCAAAAAGGAAAAATTTAGTCAACCTATTATCTTGAGACCACATAAATCATCCCATTTGAATATATATCTAATTTATTATAAAATTTCCCTTCATTAGGGAAATATAATCTTTAAGTTTAGGAAATTCAACTACGATTATCTAATGTGTTACTCCTTTAGGAATTATTTAATGATATTAATACTCTAAATGATGTTATAAAAGGAGAAATTACACTAATATGACTTTATATTATGTAATATATTTAATAGGTGTACTTCACTCCTCCTCCACCCAACTTTAGGAATCCAAACTTCTGAACATTCACTATAATGGGATATCTATAGAACCACCTTACACATTTTTCTTCAATTTGAGGCCCAATGTTGGGAATACCAAGAAATAAAAGAGGATAAAAAGATAAATTATTTATATTAATATTAAAAGTCCCTAATTTTTTTGTTACAATAAACTTTCAATTGGGTCTATTACAAGATTTTAATGCCTTTTTCATAAATTTCTCCAACAAATTAGCTCCATGCTGAGGAAAACAATTATCCTTAACCTATCTAACTACAAACTTTGATAACGAGAAAGAAATGGATTTTTTTCTTCAAGATATAAGGGTCTTAAATAATATTTTAAAATGAATTTTCCATAGGAACAATTTTTGCAGATTTTGGTATAGAACTTATAGGATGAGTTATCAACCGCGTGTATCCCCCATAAGTAACCTAGGCGGTTCGTTGATTTTGAATTAAAAGCTTTAAATATAGAGCATTTTTATTCAATTAAATAAGTAAAGAGACCATTAAAAATCTCCATGATATATAAGGAATCCAAGGAAAGAAAATAATAGAAGTATTCACTCTCATGTTGACATGGTTGAGGTGATTTGATTTTGAAAGTAGGAATAATAAAATTTACTCCTTTTATAATGATCTTTTTATAGGGTATTTTTTCTCTTCATTTGAATGAATATAAATCCCATTTCCAAAAATGATGATTCTATGAAAATTAAGGATGAATTATCATCAAACTTGATCTCCTTTACATCATATTTTGGGTTACACAATCTTATAATGATTTATCTTCAAAGATCTCATATAAAATATTTTTGATGATGGTAGAGTTCTATTGTTAAAAAAAGGATCCTATGAAATATTGGTTAACTATTATCCCTGAAGAATATGAAGAATATGAATAAAAAGAATAATAGGAAATTCCATATATAGGGATTGATTAGATTTTGATAAATTGGTGATCCTTAAATCAGTGGATCATGTTCAACCCATCATCAGAGAATGCCTAAATCAACTATTCATAACCCCAATTCCATATACAACTAAAACTATTGAACCTTTCACTTCATAGCCTCATAAATCTAATCAAATTGTAATAGGTGATATGAAGTGAAATATGAGTTCTTATGGATTATTAACCTATTCTATCCCTCATGGTATTTATGATCCCATTATTGGGAGAATTGGAATCTTTCCACCAAATTATACCTTGGTCATTATCCCACCATACAAGATCATGGGTACCATTCCACTAAATGAGACCATGGGAACCATCCCATTAAATGAGGCTATGGGGACTGTTCCACAAGATAAGAACATGGGAACCTTTCCACCAAACAATCCAACAGGCATCATCCCACTAGACAAGAGATTCTTCAAATGAGAAGCACTGGTTCACCTTAATCAATGTTATTTTAATGGTGATAATGTTTGATGATAAATACTAGTTTTATTAAAAGGGAGTCTTAGTTTTGATTAATATGGTATCAACTGAGTCATTGGGATTTTCACATGGGTATGATGATAGAACTCTTGACATAAATTATCATTAACTTATAAAATTTTATGAGTATCAACTGGTTTTCTATCATGTGCTCTTTTGAATTGGTGAATAAGATCTTGGTGATACCACACTTTCAACTAAAAAAGTCATATTCAAAACTATTAATGTCTCATGACACAATATAGATAGAGATTGTTACAAATGTCGGTAGGAGATCCAATACCTTGGATCTTCACTGGGAATCCAATCATTAGCCACCCTATTCCCATTGGGAAAGGAATGTGTATCAAAATGAATCATTTTTTTTATCGCTACAAACTTAATAGGTCCATATCATCTTGAAAATATATGGCTGAATTATAAAAATAAAATAAAAATCATGATAAAATAATTATAGGGTTGCTTTAGGGATATTTTTTTCATGGTGAAATGTGAGTATCCGACTACAATGGCCTTCCTTATAGTGAAGTACTCAAACCCATAGTGCTAGGGTAATGTTTATTTTATTCACCCACTCAATAAGTGTGTTCCAAATACAACTCAACCATGATGATCACCACAGTTCCCAAGATAGTTACTATTCTCCTCTAGAGAGGTGAAACTGTTGATTACCCAATCATCAATGGCTTCAACATCTACTAACAAATTGATTGAGACCAAGGAACCAATAACCAGATCTCAAATTCATCCATGATAAAAAAAATTCTGAATTCATATCTAAGGATTTGATTCAAAAAAAGATATTAGGGTATAGTGGATCAAGTAAGATACAAATCTCTACATTAAACATGTGATCATGATAAGTGGAACACATAAACTGTATTAAAGAATTAGGTCCATTCATATCTTCATAATATATAATGAAAGGTTTATTTTTTAGGCATGAGAATGCAGTAATATAGTTAATATTTTCATTTGAACATAATCTTTTCAGATGTAAGATGATTAAAATACCTAAATCGGTAGTCATAAGAGATGATCTTTATTATTGTTCCAATCACCAAATTGTGGTACATAGGATCAAAGAATAATTTTTCTTTAAGGATTAATTATATAATAATATAGACTAATACAAATTTAATTATAGAATATTGAGATTTATGTTACATGTTTGTGAGTCATTTTCACTCCAACAGAGAAGTATTGTGTCAAAAAAGCCCTGTTAGATAAATAAAAGTCCATTCTGCATGACTCTAAATAGCTTGGGAATGGTAATTATCATAAAAATTTAAACTATGAATCATAAAATTCCATTATAAAGAACTCAAAACATATTTTAAATGGTATTTATTGTATGATCTTAAATTAAAAACATGATGGTTTATCTCATATGATATTAACTAGTTTATAGTGGATTGTCTAGTATGAACATAAACTATTCAATGTGGTTCATCTTGTAAGACCTTAAACTACTAATAGTGGTCTATATCACATGAACATAAATTTATCATAGTGATCCATCCCATATAACCTTAAAAATTATATTGGTTCATTCCATGTGACTCAAATTGAAAAAATTCCCCTTGTGAAAGATAATTATTTATGTGTAGGATTTATTTCTAAATAAATTTTAAGGGTTATGGAAATACCTTCTTAAACATAATTTCATTATATACATAAATGATAAATATCCCTTTTTAATAATTATGTATATCATTATTTTATTTTACCAAAATATATAGTGAAACCTGTATTTCCCATTCTGGGCTTGGCCACAAATTACACCATTATCAAACCTCTTCCCAGCATAAGGTATTGTCATTTACATTAGGTATTTCTAAATTAGACTCTATGTTATTTCTACGTAGTTTGTACCATAACTACATGAGACATAATTTTGGTTCCATGGGATATGTAGTGATTCTTGGATCTATTGTCCTTGGCTCGACCAAAAAATTAATATAGACATTATAACCGCTAATGGAAAGAACATGTTCCTGAGGATTTATATATTAGCATTGGGCCCTCCATTAAAATTTGGTATTATTTACTCTTATTATTATATATATATCATCAATTTTTTTTAAAAATATTATAAACTTAAATCTTGTAGTACTTGGTCAAATCTATTTTCCCTTAAAAATTAATTTCAATTGTTTGTCTTATGTGGACTTAAACTGCCAAAGGGGAGGGATATGATACTCATTTTAATGGAAACCTACAAAGGGAATCTTGGGAAAAAATTTATTCCTTCCTCACTAGTATTTACCTTTAATATCATAGAAAAAATAGAGCATTCAAATAAATTAAAATGGATGAATCTTTTTAGGTTGAAAACCCCCAAAAAATGAGGCCTCAAAAAATTCCAGGGTCCTAATACCTAAACATCTTCCTTTTAATTTCCTAAGAAAACACTAAGAGTGAAATGAAAACCCATATAACATATAAGGACCACCAATTGTTCCTAACGTAAGTCAAGTTATGATTGTTGGACCCACTGGTATTGGAAAAAGTTAGAGTATAAATTTTCTCTATGCAATCAATATTAAATTATTCTGTGAGTACAGTTCCATTAAAAATATATCTAATTATTTATATTTACCTCACCCAACTTTTCAAATGATAATGTACTTAATAAATTAATTTTTTATTCCTTTACACTGAAAATGCATTCAATGCACTATAGAATAACTATTAGGGTTCTAGAACCCCTCCTGGATATCTTTTTCCTTTTTGGACCTACATAAAACCTTTGATGTCAAATACATCATCACCAAAAAATCCTTCTATTTACACTCCCTTCTTAAAATCTCAACACCAATAAAGTATTCTTTCAGACCCCCATTTCATATAAATTGGTAGTATGATTCTTTATTGGTCTGAACAAACCCCCTTTCAATGGTGAACAACATAGTTGCATTTGATCTACTAATAAATCCCTTGGAGATGTTTTTGGTCTTAGAAGAAAGGTCCTTATTAACACCATATACTATAACCTAATAGTGTTGTAATAGTCCATCCATTACTAATTGTTAAATATCCCCACCTATCACTATTTACCATTTACTCATACATTATTATATTATTATTTAGCCTCTCCATGGAATAACTATTCAAGTATATATAAATACCTATTTTGGTACACATTTTGTTCATTATACCAACTTCCAAATAAATATTATGTCTTTTTATTCTTGTAACTTTTCATATTTGGGTATTTATTTTCTAGTAATAATAAGATTATTTGAGTTAGGATACCCCCCTTGGTAATACCAGTGTCTTTTATTGAGATTCTATTATTTGAAAATTTTATATCCAGTTCATAGCCCTTGTTGCATGATTATGAATCACATGACACAATGGTACAAATTCAAAGACCTTAAACTACATAAGGAATGAGACATAGCACTAAAAAGGTTAAAATCCACAAATGTAATCCTATGAAAAGGTTGGGTCTCTGTTCACTTAGCATAAAAATTACATAGATTATGAAAAATTCGAGTATTTAAAAAACTGGAAAATGAATAAGGCTTATCAGGTTAAAAATATTCAAAGTGTATCCTGAGAAAAATCAAATCTTATTCCCTCTAATCATATTCCTAATCACTTCTTCAAAAAAACAATAGGGTGAAAATATTAAAATATATAAACTTGTGGATACCACCATTTAACCCCTGAAAAAATGATATATACTCACAAGGTCCATCAAACCAAGTAAAAGTTATAGTACCCATTCACTCCTCACTTATATGGGTTCATATGATCTATATAAGGATATATGTTTGAAAGAAATCAATACATTGATAATAATTTGATGACCAAAATATTTTCATTTATTAAGAAAAGATTTGAGGAATATCCACAAATTAGAGTTTATCTTTAGACTAAAAATACATGGATGATCTAAAAATTATGGAATGTTATAAATTATGATTCATAGAGCCCCAAATATAAAATATTTAACACCTACAGTCATGAATATTGCATGAATGTTATTTTATCACTACAAATTCAATTTCCATAGTTGGACACAATCTCTCTAATCTACTAGAGTAATCCACCCCTTTGATCTTGGCATATATAAATAATGCTTTGTGTGCTTCTAGTCTCCATTACACTACATTGATTTCATCATAAATATGTCTTAAAAGATTTTATTATTCATTAGAAAAATGTTTATTTCCAAACACTATATACACATAATAAGATCTTTCTTGATGAAAAGTTTCTCTGGGAATCATGATTCAATAATGAATCTATTTGGGAAAGGTGAAATTGTCAATATTACCCATGATCCCATTCATGAATGATTTCCATAATTGTTGTATAAATTGTTTTTTATCCAAAACCAACCACACCCAAACCAGAGAAGAGTTGTTGAAGGCTCTCATCCTTGTCATATGTCTATTCCAATGGAGTTTAAATGATGGTTTTATAACCTAGTACCATGCACACTTCCTCCCTTCCTAATCTTCGGATGAAAATTTTGGATTCATATTTAAATCATTTTCTTAAATTCGTATATAAAAAAAGATTAAATATTCCAAAAAATGATTCCTTAGATCCAGAAAAAAAGAACTATAAAATCATTAGTTGTCACCCCTTGGTCAGTTTAATATTTACACATTAAAGATAGCCTCTACGAGTTGATCACATGTTGAAAACATCATGGGATATAAGTTAGTGATGTAGCTAGTAATTTTGAATGAGGGAACTGGGTCTACACACCCTTCATTATAAATAGGTAATGAATGTAATAATTCCCCCAATTTTCAAGGGTACTTACCAAATGGGTCCTCTACTTTAAATATCTTCTCTAAAATAATCTTTGTCTTTAGAATCCAAGAATGAAATTGTTTGTCTAATCATTGGGTCTACTTCCCTGACACACCATTTGTGTTGTTATCTATCCATGCTTGGGTATAATCCCATGATAGGTTTATTGGAGAATTAATGAGTGGCATTATGATTTTAATTTCTTTCTTACCATACATTAGTATCAGCAAAAATTACCATATGATAGTGGGGTTTTATTCACATTGAACATTACTAAAGTATATTATAGAAATACTTTATAAGGACCTAAACTAGTGTGAAAACCTATATTGGGTGAAGGGATCCCAATTATTCATCTCATAAAATCTAGCATCCATAAAATCATTATATAATGAAATAATAATTGAATAATCACTATGAGTGGTGAAACCATTATTGATAGCCAACCTAGAGGGTGCTCTATAAGAAACATATTTAAATTCATAATAATTTATAATTATTTCAAAAACCTAACCAAAACATAGAGATATTGGAAAAATTGAATATTTTGATTATTCTAGGAAGGAATATAAATTAAATAATTTCTATTGTTTTCTATAATTGGTAACACCAAAGGTATTCTACCAACAATCTATAAAAAACAAAAAATAGGTTAAAAATCTAGTATAAAGTGTTTCTATATTGTATGTGGCCCAAAAATATTATAATCAAGCAAGGGCGGTCACTAAAAGTTTTCTTTCATGACCTTATAATAGATGTGAAATGGTCATCAGGGTACCAACCCTAACACCTGAATGGGAATACCTGGTGGAGAAAACCCACCCACACATGGACATATCCAAAACCTAACCAGCTAGATACTTAAAGTCATGGTGTGTCTTATCTTATATACCCATGATGTATACTATAAAATATTTAGTGTTTCTCAATATAAACCATTAGCATATTAGGGTCATTGTGACAAAAATCTCCTCAAGTTCCTAACTCCCAGCGTTAGTCTATTGGGTTCTGATAGTGTTGTGATTCACTAATCATTCCCACCCTTATACCACTATGTTAAACTAATATATTTTAAATTTTAAATATAATAAAAATTGAACTTAGCATTACATTTAATTATTTAATTTTTATCACTATTAAAACGGTAAATTTTAGTTCTATTGGTAATTATATTGTAGGATGAGTTGATTTAGGGAGCCTATGATGAAATTTGTGTAAAACGTGCCAAATTGTGCACGATCCCAAAATCACATATGGAATAAAATTTACACTAAATTTAATCCATGAAACTAATTAGGATACAAATTAGAGTATGATTGAAACAAATCATGGGATACAATTATCTAGAAGTCCATAGAGCACAGTCCATCCATTTTGAGGCCAAAAATTTACAATCATTTTGGAGAATCTACATTGTTAATAGTCTAGATGTCTCATCTATAATTTGACTATATCTCATGATGTAGGACCCAAAATGATTCCAAATTTTATTTATAGATATTAAACAGGTTTGGAAATAACTTTTTAGTTTTTAAAAGATTAATATAAGGTTGTATGATATTCCAATTGCTTCATCCAAGTGGTTTTCAAAATGCAGGGTTCCCAAAACCACCTTCCATATTGACTATAAATTAGAACCTTGGGAACCCATTTTGAAGTTCACATAGGGGGAAAATATATATCATTTTGGATTTCCAAAGGATTATTATATTAATCCAAATAGTTTTTAAGGACCTTATTTATATTTGGAGATCAAGGATGGTGGAGAAGTTCCACCGAAGCCTCCTTCTCTCGATGGTGAACTAAATAGTGGGCGATCATTTTAAGGGAGATACACACACTTGGAGAGGGTGTTAAGGAACATTATCATCTGATTTTTTTGTGTAAGTTTTTTATTAAACATTTCATTTATGTTTTATCTTATCTTGATTCTCATTTTACTGTATGTTATTAGTTTGATCAAGTGAGAAACTTTTCATTTAATTACTGGTTTGGTTGAGAATTCAAGTGGGAATCTTGGGTTGTTGTTATTGGACAACACAAGTATCCTTTATCACTTTAAAATTAGGATATCATATTATAATTTAAAATCCTTAAATAGATAATATATTTATAAGGAATGAAAACATGATTGTTTTTTCAAGGGACAATTTTTTGTGCATCATTTTAAAAGGCAAGAGGGGAATCGAGATCATGATTACCCTCAACCAAAGTATTTCATTAAACAATGTTTAATGAAAAGTTCTATGTTTGAAAAGAAGGTGGATAAAAATAATGAAGAGGAAATTAAACTTCTTGAAATGACTTCCATTTCAGATGGAAAATCTCAACCTTATAATCATATTCAATGTAGTATATGTGTCCCTAACACCCATTATTCAGATGAATTCCCAAAATTGAGAAACCCTTCTGAGATTTGTGAGTAAGTATTCCTAGGAAGACCATATAAATATCCCATTAGGTTAGAACCATACTATCCATCCAATTATGGATCAAAATATAACAAAGATAGTAGGAAAGGGGGTATTATAACAAACCTCAATATTTTTCGAACAAGCTGAGATAGGGTAATCAACCCCACCCACCACCAAAAAATCCTCAATCACCACAAAGTACATTCCAAAATCCCATTTTAAAACCTGACCCTGGTCTTTAGGACATTATGGTACATGGTTTCAAATAATATCTAATTTCAAAAAAACACCCTAGTATCCATATGAGAATAAAAACTCAATTATGCTTACTTTCTAACATGGTGTGTGAAATATAATGTCAAGGGTTGGGTAAAATATCTTCTAGACCACTATTCAAACTTAGGGAATGGGATATATCAGTTTCCTTATCCATAAAAGTGGCACAAAACATAAAATCCAAATGACAACTCTATTTGATTTATCATATCCTAGTTAAGAAAGAAAACCAACGAAACCAAAAGAAATTGAAATTGATAAATAAATCTTAGAAACATTAAATGAAGTGCATGTTAGCATTCACTTGATTGATATAATAAAGTTAATTCCATGATACACCATGTTTAAAAATAATATATTTTCATAATGAATGTGACTTAGAGTTGATTAAAATGTGTTATTTAGGATGAACATCTTTGTATTGATAGATACATCACTTCTCATCATATGAAATGATCTTAAAACATTCTTGATTTCATGCCCCATGGGGAGTATTTATTTTCTGATTATGTAGTTGATTTGGGTGATTTTATAAATTTAAATTCTTTCTCCATTTTACCTTCATTTCATGCTGGGGAACTGAAGCCCACTGTAATAGTCATTTGACTAGAAAACCAGAGTACAGTGCACTCTGTTGGTGTGTTAGAGGATGTTCTTTTGGGGGTTTATATTTTAATTTTTCCTAATAATTTTTATATACATAATATTTAAGATGATATGACCCAATTATATTGTGGATAAATTTCTTTAAAACATCCAATACCAAAATTAAGTTCCACAACTTTACATTATCTATGGAGTTTGGTGGTGATATTTTCCACTTCAACATCCTTATTACTATGAATCACCCCTAACAAAATCATTCATCTCCTTCAGTTAATTCTATTAATGTAATCCCTTTCCATAAAGAAAACACTCTTCTATCCCCTAATCCCCTATCTCAGATTATATCATTGATAGAAATTATAGGTAATGAATCATGCATTTAATGTTGTAATGGTATAGAATAATGATGTACATGTTCTTTAATTGATGACTTCTTATATACTTAGTATCCTATGACTATCTATGATATAGATCAACTTGTAAAATATTATTCCACATTTGGGGATGCTACCATTTGGAAGATAAATAATATCATTGACCTTTAACTTTCATTTTCACTCTCATTGATCCCAAATACCCCTTAATTGAAACATAATCCACCACATAAAAATTTATTATATTCATATCTTGATAATGGAAACAACTTCTATGTAATAATTACTAGTTCACTTCCACTAGAGAATGAATTTTAATTAATTAAACATTTTAGATATTACATACAAGCATTGACATGGACACTTTATGACATTCTCAATATTTTCTGATCAATTTTCATGCATCATATATTATTAAATTATGAGGTTAAACTAGTGAGATGAGCGCATTATAAACTAAACCCAAACCTTATCAATATTTTCAAAAGGGGAAAACTAAATTATTGGTTGTTGTAATTATTTACCCCAACTCTAATAACCAATCGGTTAGTCTAGTATAAGGAGTTCCTAAGAAAAATAGTCATGCAACAATTAGAAATAATGAAAATAAATTGGTTCAAACCTATGTGTTGAATATTTGTCTATAAAGACCATCGTCAACTAAACCAGTGCATTAGGAAGGTCCATGTCCCATTTTTGTTCATCGCAAAGATTCTAGAGATGATAATGGTTATGTCCCCCCCACCATTTTCTTTATGGGTATTTAGGATATTTTAGGATCAATATTTCCCTTTAGGATCGGGAAAATACAACCATTACTTTCCCCATTGGGACATTTTCATATTGGAGGATGTCCTTTGGTCTGTGAAATGTTCTTGGTACTTCAAAATATTGTTTATCTAGTATTTTTTTGATTATCTAGATAATTTCATGGATGTATTCATGGATTATTTCACATATATGGTTCTTCTTTTGATAAGTTTTTAAGTATTCTTGGATATGATCTTTATCATTGTATTGAAAGTAATCAGGTATTATATTATGAGAAATTCTATTTCATGGTTTGAAAAGGTATATTAATTTTAAATGTTATTTATTGGGATGAAATACAAGTATAAAATCAAATTTTGATGTGATTTATTCCCTACTGTTAACTAAAAATTATTGATAGTTTCACTATTTATTAGATCATGTGAGATTTTATCATCATTTCATTCATGAAATTCATTAGATTGGACTCCCCCTCTCATGGTGACTCTAACAACTATATTTGATTAATACTGTGACGTTGTTTTAAAAAATTTAAATGGATTCTCAAATCACCCCTAATAATCCAACCACCACATTAGGATTTACTATTTGATCTCATATTTGATTCCTATATCAATATGGTTGGGTTGGTCTTATCATATTATGTCAATCGAGATCTACATGTCATTTTTTATGTATCACACTCACTATAACCATCCCAAAAGAAATAAACCACAATAGAGAATTAATTCCTTACCATTGTGTTTGTATTAGATAAATTCAATTCATATCTTTTAGGGTCTAAAGTAATTTTGTTCTCTCACCATACAACCCTCTAGTTTCTCCTTATAAAATTAGAAGTAGAACCATATCTCATTCATTTTATTCTCCTATTTTATGATTTTATTTCAAAAATTTGTGATAAAAAGAGAAGATAATGTGGTGTCTAATAGTATTTATAAGATCCTTTTATCCTCAAACATTGAATGATGCTACTACATACCTATGGAATACATGTTTCCTATTGATCAATTATATTGAGTGAAAGATGACATTCCTTGGTATACTTACATTGTAAATTATTTTGTAGCATCTTTCATTCATAATTATTTCAATAAAATCCTTGATGGTTGTTGGAAGAATCACTCTCGTTGGTATATTTGGGATCACACCTACCTCTGAAACACATGTAGTGATCATGTACTAAGACGTTGTATTCTTGATAGTGAGTTTTAGTACTAACTTAAGTTATGTCACACTCTTTAATGTGGGGGAAACTTTTTTACATGGTGGACCACTTTCAAGGTCCCTTATTCTGATATATTTGGCCTAGAAATATTTGTGGATGTCCATTATTTTTTATATCTTATCAACATTGTCAAAAAAATAGGGAATGTATATAAAAGAAATAAAATTATACAACAATCATTTCTCTTTCAGGACATTTTTTATAATTTAGGAATTGACCTTATGTGGACATTTCCAAAATTAATTTGGAAACTTGTACATCCATATAGGAATATATAATATGTACAAATTTGTAGAGGCATGACCCACATGGATTGATGATTCAAATACAATTGGGGAGTTTTTGAGAACCCAAATTTTATTTAGTTTTTGATTTCATAGGTTCATCATCATTGACTAGGGGTCTCATTTCTACAACCAAACAATGAAATTAATCATGAATCTATATGGCTTTTGGAATCACGTTTCTACTTCAAATTACCCCCAAACCACTAGTTAAGCCAATATGTTAAATAGAGAGGTTTAATTGATTCATGAAAAATGGTTCAACCCAAAAAATGGAACCTTATACTTGATAATGCTTTGTGGGATTATCATAATACTTTCAAAACTCCCATTGACATGCCACCTTGTCATATATATTTTCGAAATAGTTGTCACCTCCCTATTAAGATAGAGTATTGTGTATATTGAGCCATTAAAAATTAAATTATAATGTTTCTCTTATATTTTATCAAATGAAGTCATAGATTTAGGAGTTGAAGGAAATTAAAAGTCCTATATGAGAACTCTGCATTTTATGAGGAGATAACCAAGGATACCCATGACCACCTTATCCTTCATCATCAATTCCATATCGAGAAGAATGTCTTCCTTTACAATGTAAGTATAGAGTTATACTCTGTTATGATTTATTCCCACTATTTTAGACCATATACTATGAATGATTCTTATACATTTGGTGTTGTATAAGTTTAACATGATGAATCTAAACCATCATCATCTATAAATGGGTAGCATCTGAAGCACTTCCATGAAACCATTCTACATTCCCCAATATAGGAGATCAAACTTCCAGAATAATCCTATCAGTGAATCCCACCAGTTTTTATTCTCTCTTCCTACATTATCTTTTCTTATAATGAGTAAACTTCACTCCCTAGGTGTAGGGGTGGATGAATTTTTGAGTTAGTTAGGATTTGTTATCATCTTTCACTTTTTGATGGATTTATCATTTTTTATTCAGATGAAATCATGGAAATTGTTGAAAATTAATGTTGAATTTTCCTATTTCAGGTTCTTTTACCATTTAAATAATATTTTTTTCACTAATGAAAAGTGGTTTTTGAGAATGGAATTAAAATTGAGGGGGTGATTCAAAGTAAAAGTGTAAATTCTTTAATGATATAATTGATTTTATCTTTATAAAAACTTTGAAATATTATTACATCCTATGTGAGTTTTTATAGGTTAATTCTATTATTTAACCTCTTCATACATCATTTTACTCAACCATGTAGTGTGAATAAGTTTTCTTAATTTTTGTTAGATTTATGAAATGATTTTTTCATATGTTTATTCCTTATCAAATATATTTTGTTATTATACTAGATTGATCTATAATTTCATAAATGTTATCTAATTGTTATACACCATAAACATCCAAAAATAAAAAATTAAAATCAAAACAAAATCAAAAACTAAAAGAATAAGTAATGATGGGATTGTTGAAATGTACAACATATGGGGATATCTTGTATGGGAGATTAAGGATTGAATTTTGGGAATGAATAAGTGATTGGGACTTGAAATATGATTGTAAATGATTTATGGAAGGTTCGGTGGAAATAACAAGGTTAGAAGGAAAATTTTAAAGTAACATATATTTACCAGATAAAAAGTGTAATAAATAGAATGAGATTTTTATCACACATATATGTGGAAATTCAGTAACATGGATAAATTTCTAATTCTCTTATAATACTACTATAATTTATCTTCTTGAATTTTGTTTTGATATAATTTATGAGCCATCCATTTCCATGATTACTAAGGTTAACTCTTTGGTGTGATTCTTTCTTTACTCACTATGTTGTCATGAAATGAATTTAATATAATTGTTAAATCTTCATAGTCTATCTAATATTTTCAATAATAATTTTCTAAAATGTAACTAGGCCTAAGAGTTAAAATTATTAGGTGGGGGAGTGATTACGTAGCAATTCCAAATTCATTTCCACCATTATACCACTATGTTAAACTATTTTTGGATTATAAATTCCTAATATAATAAAAAATATAAATTAAAATTTTATTAAATTATTTAATTTTTATCACTATTAACAAGGTTAATTTGACTTTTTTTAAGATTAAATTGTAGTAGGATTAGATTTGGAGATCCCATGAGGAAATTTAAGCCAACTGCGGTGAGCTGCATAAGAGACCAGGCAGACATGTGGAAAAAACATTACACTACAGCTAATATATATATATATATACCCAACTAGGCTAATATTTAGAGGTTTAATGAAAAACTATTTGGATAAAATTATTTAGAAAACTAGTGTTCCTAATTGATCAATTCTTAATCCCAAAAAACCTCCATAGTTTGAGATAATCTTCATTGTTCATAGTCTTGAGGACAGTTCTCTAATTCAACCATATCATAGGTTATAGGCCACCAAATGATGCCAAATTCTGTGTAGAGGTATTTAAGAGGTGGGGAAATAACTTTTTAGTTTATTAATAAGTAATATGATATTTTAGTCTTTCCCAAATCAATTATCCATGTAGTTTTTAAAATTTAGGGTGACCAAAACAACCTTCCACATTAAATATAAATTCGAACCATTGGAACTCCATTTACATATTTGAATAGATGGAAAATATCTTCCATTTTGTATCCCCAAAGGTGTATTTCATTCATTATATATGTTATATATTTCTATATCTTCATGTTAGATCAATAATGAAGGTTAAATTCCACCTGAGCCTCCTCTTACTAGCAATGTATAATTAAACGGTGGGTCTTCATTTTGAGGAAGATACACACACTTGAATAAGGATTTTCAATACTTTTGGTTTTAATGGTTTGGTTTAATTTATTTCTCAAAAAATTAATTTATGTTTTATCTAAACATTACTCTCCTAATAATGCATTATTTTCATATGATCAAGTGAAACACTTTTTATTTCAATACAAATTTGGTTGATATTTCCAAAGGGAATCTTCAGTTGTTCAGATTACACAACACATGTATCATTTCTCACTTGTTGATACTAAAATAGCAATATGCCTTTATATCCTTCAATATGTTCTAAAGGTCTAAACCATGATAAAATAGTTTTTGTGTCAATGGTTGGTTCCTTGTACATCATCTTTAAAGGAAATAGGGGAATCGAGATCTTGATTACCATCAAATTAAGGATTTCATCAAACCATCTATAATTTAAAAAAAAACATTTGCAGTGAAAAATAAATGACATGATTTTATTTTTATTATAAAAACCCACTTCTATTCCAAACTATTAAACACTTTAATTGTGTCATTTTATTGGGAAAATTGTTTTCAAAACACCCCCTTGACTTCTATTTTGTTTTTGAAAAACTTATTAAAAGTTCATACTCTAAACTCATTAAAAATAATTGATAAAAGACCTAGGGTCTTACCTAGACAAAATTTAATCATATAAATCCAATTTAATTTTATTTTTCATGACAAAATGATCATTTTTCAAGAATATGTCCACTTATTTCCCAATAGGGATAATCAGACATGGTTGAATATCCCTTCCTAATATTTTATCAATCTCATTCTGAAAATACCTTAGTAGGGAATGAAATTTCATTCCAACCCCGAAAATGTTATATGGGGTGATAAATCCATCATATATCTCTCTTTGGATCAGTATTACCCCTAATTTATGGACATGTCACAAGTTAGTTCCTTCTTCTTAATGTAGAAAGTATAAAGTGGTAATACTACAACACCAATGATTGATTGGTTCAAATAGGAGTTAATATGGATGATGTATAATGAACTATGAAATCTATAATTATTTTTATAGATAATTTTTCTATAATTTTCTATTAAACTGTACACAGCTCTCAAGAACAGAAAAATCATAGACCTATTCATTATAAAATCTACCACTAGGATACCAATATCATTTTGAACTCCATCCTCTACTAGGATTATTCAATGATATGGTAAAGATAAATTAATAATATTGAGATATCAATTGATGTATCTGATTTAAATTATCCTAAATCAATTTGGAGAGATTCAGTATATAAGAACATACTTGATACACCTTAAAGAATAGATGGCCCTCTGTATATATTTCTGTCTGAATATAGTTAAGGGAATACTTAAACCACAGAAATGATATTTTTTTGACTAGGTGGGGGAATTAAAACATCATATTGGAGCTTGATTTTATATATTGGGATCCAATATAATATAATAGAATATAGTCCTAGAATTATAGTTTTAAAAGACTATTTCATGATTCATTATGAGGTATGATTCATTATTGAGGGTCATTTCTAGTATTCCTAGTGTTAGAACATCTTCTTTTAGTTATTTTCATTGAGTCGGGTAGACAAGTGGATCCAAAGTCATTTTCCTTGTAAAAATAGACAAATATCATTGGATCGTAGAAATTAAATAGTATAAAATTGACGAAAATTGAAAAATTACAAGATCTCATATAGAAATTATGTGAATCACATACCTCATAGTAGTTATGTGGGTTATATAAATGCTTCGAGAAGGAAAACTTTATATAAAGCTTGTACAAATACATTAAGAAGTTCATTTATTATAGGTATTATATAATGAATAATTTCATTCATGATTTTATTCATTTGTGAATCAAAAATGGGGATAGTTATCTATAATCAATAAAATATTCCACCATATTGACAAATATAGAATTAAGGCCCCATAACCTATTTATTGGGGGTAAGTCTACCCTTATAAAAACCAGCATTTCATATTTTCATCACATAAAAACAAATGTGGTCGATGAAGTTCTTTATAGAATTAAATCCTCTTCATTATATTTAGAACCAATTTTAATATGGGGCATTTGTTGGAACCCTCAAAATAATTGATCACTATTTTGAAGAAGTTTGAAAAAACATAAAGGAAAAATTATATTTACTATAAATAAAGGGTAATTATTCTTTTATTTCTCATCCTTTATTTCATTCATGTGTAACTACTTTGAATCCATGTAATACATTCACATACAAGTATTTATTTGTAGATATAGAGTGATATTACTCTACAAATTCCCAAAATCCTAGTGGTTAATCATTATTTGTGACGTTGACATGTATACCATTTCTGTTTTTGAAAAATATCTAATATTGGGAATCCTTTTGGTCATGTCGTAACCATCCTTCATGAGTGTGGTGCCTCTTAACGGAATTGAATCTTTTTATAAGTGAATAAATAATCCTTCGTGATTTCATATCTATAAACACCACAAATATATTTTATAACCCCATGTTCTAGGAAGGCTTTTATGAAGAGTTTCTTAAAAATACCTGGCACACCGTTTTAGGAGATATCTTTTAGACACCCATAATCAAGAGGAATAAAATTAAATAAAAATATTTATTATTTATAAAAATATCTAGGATAAGAATATATTAATTTATATATATATATTCATCTATGAAATCCTTTGTAGAAATCCTCATCAGATAACTCACTAACTTTAATATAGGGGATAAGTGAAAGATTATCATTAATAATCTTCATGACAATACTCCTATGAAAAAATAACTTCATGGGTATTCTTGTGTAAAGGCCTTCATAAAGGAAGCCCATGAGACTCCTCTATGGGGGATTATTCATAACCTCCTTTGTGAAATGGAAACCTTAAATTCCATAGCTTCATAAAACCAAGTAGATTCACATAAGACCCTAATTTTATGCAAAATTTGTCTTCGTAAAGTGTATATTGGATTCTTTTCAATGATCTCAAACCACAAAAGATTTCACCCATCATGGATCACCTCATAAAGGAACCATATTGTGGGTAACCAGACCTCCTTTAAATCCCTTATTCTACTCAGATAGTCTACCTAGGATTAATTGAACCAAATTACTATATTGGACCCCTTTCTCTAAGGATAAGTCTTCAAAATGGTCATTCCAACATGGCCTTCTCTATGGCCTCCTATGATTCATGATTGGGTTATACACATAAAATTATTCCCCTTTGATCATGTGTTTCCTTTTATAATAGATCTTTCTCAATTAATACCTTGTAACCAAAGTGGTATTAAAGGTGTTTAAAACCATGTATTACCTTGAGGATGAGAGATCATATAATTTTGTGATTGACAAAACCTTTCATAGCTCGCCATTTTCACCCTAGCTTATCTATGTCAATAATCTTATTAACCCTGACATCAAATTGGTCTATTTCACCAATTAATTGATCCATATATCTATATGTGGGTCTTTTATATATTGTAATCTCTAGTCATATACATTTTAGTGACCTCATTCCTTTTATTCTCAATGATCCTTGTTCATATGGGCCCCCAACCCTATGTAAGACATAATATTTCCTCATGAGATCATATCCCATATGGCTCTAATATTTAATACTCATCTAATTAATAAAAGGTAGTATATAGAAAAGCCTATTTTGGACACCAATATTGAATAATATCCAATATTTCTTCACTAAGACAAATCCGTCATGGAATTAATCTTTCGTCCTTATCTGGTTACTAATTGGAAGGGGTATACAAGTATATATGATCCTCAAATCTACTATAAGCCTCAATATTTCCTCACTAAGCCATATCCCCCATCGCTCGAGTATTTATTATTCACATAGTTACTAATTGAAAAATGGGGTATACAAGCATATATGGTAATCCAATCTAATATAAGTCATAACATTTCCCTAGTTGGGATATATCCCTTGTGAGTCCAGTCTTTCTTCCTCATATAGATTCAAACAGATAGGATACGTATCTTTATTTGTGCCTCTAATATGGTGTAATTTCTAATCATATCCTCTCTTTTATAGTTACTAATGGTAATGATGGAATATATTAGGTATACCCATGTTTAATCCCCTATAAACCTCTTATATACACCACTTTCATGATGAAAACATCATCACCATGTGATGTTAAACTGTATAGGATTCTTCTGTCATGTGACCTTAAACTATGATGCTTAAACTATGTGGGTTCTTATTTCCTTCATAGATATCCATAGAAATCCATTTTCAGTGAAAAATCATAACTATATGAAATTTACCTCCTCTTTAGATGATGATAAATTCTTGTGCACCCAGCTATACAGATTTATATCGAGTATAACTAATCAACCAACAAGTAAAAAATAAAATTTTTTCATTTATTACTATTATAATCAAGGATTCAAATAAATAACCTAAATCTATAAGAGAGAAAAAAAATAATTACAGAACCCCTTAAGTTTTGATCTAACATCTCATCCTCTCATATAAAGCGCAATAAGTCTCCCTAGTAAAGTCCCAACAACTTCTTACCTTTGGAAATAAGATCAATACTAACTTAAAACACATGATCATAAAGGAATAATGAAAATAATTACATAATTGTTTATTTCTCTCCAAATCTATATAAAAAACAAAATAATAAATATATTTACACTATTTTTTCACATTTCAAAAAATGTAAAAATTAACGACATAAAAAAACAACATTGACTGTGTTTGAATCCTTGAAGTACAACCTAGGATTCTATTATACTATATTTTCCCTAGATTTAAATATTATTTTTGAAAATCTCAGGATATCTTGCATCAAAAATAATTAAATATTTCCTATGAGAATTTATTTTAAATTATTTTTTATTTTTTATTTTTTATTTTTTGATTTTTTTTAATTTCAATATTAAAAATAATGGTCAAAACAAGCAATATTGGCCTACTAATATAGAATCCTAAGATTATAAAAACATTCTTGGGCATATGAATAGTTTTGGGATAGATGGAATATTTATAAGATGAATATGGAGATATTAATATTATAATTCAATTGAAATAAATTTCATATTTATTTTTGAATCATATCATGAAAGCATGGTAGAATTAACTGAAAATATTCACCAAATGTTGAGAGACATTTGTGTATATAATTTAAAATATCAGAATAACCAAATTATTTTTCCTAATTTATAATATTTTTAAAAAATTAAAAATGATTTGATACATAATTTTTCGATGTTTTAGGGATTTTCAAATGAGGACCCCAAAAAACATCAAAAGGAGTTCACAATTGTTTATGAAAAACAAAATATAAGGAGCATAGATGAGGATCTAGTGAATTGGAGAGTATTTCTATTTTCATTGGTGGGTGCTTCAAATGAGTGGTTTTAAAAAATATAATATAGTGATTATTACAATTGGAAAAACGTTCAAAATATTTTCATATATACATTTTTCTCTACTTATAGAATCATGATTATTAACAATGTTATTTATGGAGTTTGTTGAATTATTGGAGAAAAATTATATAAATATTATGAGAGGTTTAAGAAGTTTTGCACAAAGTTTAATAGATACTAATAATAATCATTTGGATGAAACATCAAGTGGGTCTTTGACTAATAAGTCTCAATTTTAAGATAAAACACTCATTGAGAAGATTTCTCATAATTAAATGTAGTTTTCCATGATAATTATAATAGAAAAATAACTTTAGTAAATAAATATAAATA
Organism: Viscum album; assembly: GCA_963277665.1. Lineage (NCBI taxonomy): Eukaryota > Viridiplantae > Streptophyta > Magnoliopsida > Santalales > Viscaceae > Viscum > Viscum album. The sequence goes on from OY728154.1 coordinate 116,343,209, forward strand.
ACTCAACTTTACTTGAAACTAAGATAAATGAACGAAAAACTATTTTGAGGAAAATAAAATTGAATTGAAATGAATAATCATCAAAACTAGACATTATTTAAAGAGTTTGTATATTAATGTAATAATACACTTACTATTTCTATAAGAAGATGATAGCCAGGTTGGAGTCTTCCTAAATATATAATTTTAGGATCCAATGAACACTAAAGGTTATAGGGAGAGTATGAATGTTAAATATAAATTTTCAATCAATAAAAACAACCAATACTACCTTTCTAGTGAGGTTTACAACAAATATATCAATCAAAATCCTTCCAAAAAATGAGAACCAATGATCAGAATTTATCCATATTTTGACATTAAGTACAACCATAATAAAAACTAAATTATATTATTAATGAATTAAATAAAAGTTAAACCAAATGGAAAACTGGATAGGATAACTAGTTACATCTCTAGGGGATTTCATAAATCAAACATCTTGTAAATTACCCTCTCAAACCATTCCCATCCAGAAATAATGTTATCATGATTATGTTGATAAATGAGAATAAAAACAAACCAAATTGTCAAACACATAATGGATAATTTTAACTTTAACAATTTATGAAATTTTATAGGCCATTTATAAAATATTTTTGAGTAAAAAAATATAAGAATTAGAGAAAAAAAGTCTCAAGGTGGGAGAAATTAATTGATATGATGAAGGATAAGATAGGTATTTTACTAATATCTATTCAATAATGTTATAATCAAAGAAATTACATGATTATTCTCTTAAGAACAAAATACTAGACACTATTAAAGGGTTAATGTTAGCTTACCTTTATTGGGAATCATTAAGAAAATACCAAGATATGATAAGATCATAAATGAACTTCATAAGTAGAAAAGGGGGATTCAATATGATATAAGTGTAATCCAAAGGTAAAATGATTCTATATTTATCATAAATCAATGTGTAATATAATTTTTAGATACATGAAATATCACTATTCCATTTATAATATAATAATCTTTGGTAAATGGGGATCTTTGTGATTTTGGTTAATATATTAATATCATTCCCTAGTATATTTATTATTTCTTATAGATTGTAGAGATCTATCAACCTGGGTGGCAGTGTTGCTTGAAAACCAATAAAATAAATTCTCAATATGTGGGTAAGGTTATGTATTGGTAAGAGTTAAGGATATTGTTTTTCCTATAGATCCCCCTTTATTTTATTCAATACTTTCCTTAAAATAGTTGAAATAATAATAAATGTTCATAAAAGAAAAACATTCAGTGTTTAAAATATTACAATTTTATTATCCATATAAATGCTTTTCAATTATTCATGATAATAATATATGTCTTGTTTATTGATGGACTTTGGTCACAATCGACTTAGTATAATCTGATTATGATACTCAGGGCATGCATTAAGTTTTACTAAGAGAAATTATACTACCAAAAGAAGAATTATGAAATCATAATAAAAGGGAAGTGCATAAAGGAAAATCTATGTCATGTAAATATAGAAAAATCTAATTATTTTCTATCCTATGAATATTAAATATAGTTTTGTAATAAATTAATTATCCACTAGAGTCAAAATTCCTTGGAAGATTTGGTGAAGAATGAATGTACATGTTATATCCCTTAGAATACATGTGACCATACTCATACATGTAATGGTTTCTAAAAGGAAGGGATCATTTGTAAGAAATAAAAGTATAAAGATAAGTAATCAACAAGGTTGTTGTAATTGGTTCATGTTGATATTTGTAAGACAATTTCACACAGGTATATTGATATAAAGAGGTGTTATATAATCTTTATTGATGAGTAAATATTTCATGATTAATACTGGTCACCCAAAAATATGAGGTTTTTAATTTCATAATGCATTTTTTGAGATTTTTAGATATGATTTGTGGGTATAAATTTTTTAAAATTTAGACTAATAATTGCATAAAATTTATAAATATCCAAGTGTAGGATTATCTTGAAAAGATTAGTGTAAATAATCAAATCTTGGTTATGGGAACTTGTAATGCATCAATATTTTAGTATATAAAGTCCTAATGAATTAGGGATATGTTGATGGGCCACTTGGACTTGTGCCTGTATTCTATGAAATGGGTCTCCCTATACCTAGATAGAAATAAGTCTTTTCCATGATAATGACAAGCTTTTTTTGTACCAACTTTTTAAAAAAACAATTCCTTACTCTACATGCAAAACCAAACCAAAATGAACTATAAAATATTATATGAAAATAATTAAGCAATTATAAGATGAATAAAACATCTATAAAATAAAAATATATTAATTAATTAAAATTACTTACATATATATGATAAATAATTAATAATATTTAATTTTTTTAAAAAAGATTATTCCTTATCAAATAACTATTTAATGATTTAATGAATGAAATTGACTGATTTTAAATTATTATTATGAAAATATTATAATATATAAGCTTATATATTAATAGTGTTTAAATTATTAATTGGTAAGGAATAATATCAAGAAAATTTAATATACAAAAAAATAGTTCTTAATAAAAATATTTTTTTGTTCTATTTTGAATTTTAATTTTTAAGATAAATTTATAAATTTTAAAATTTAAATTTTGAAAAAAATTGAATTCAAAATATGAATATTATCCTATGATTGATTTTTTATATTTTTTTAATATAATTGATTTTTAGGTTAATAGTGAAATTATTATCGTTTTACAAAAATTGAAATTCTGTAATTACATAACAAAGACATAGAAATTTATAAAAATGTTTAATTGATAAATGTATTTTATAGGTAAAAATATACTTAAAAATTCTATGTTTAATTTAGAAAACTAATGTTTAACATTTTATGGACTGATGTAATATTTTCCAATAAAAACAATTTTTCGCCTTTTCTATTAATTAAATATTATTTTGTTAAAATTTGGTTTTTTATTTATTTTAAAGACACATATATTTTATTTATTTTATAATAAAATAACTTATATCATTAAAGTCAAATACATCAATAATGTTTCCCCACACATAAATGTAAAGCATAAAATACACTTTTTCAAAAAAAAATACATATTACATGCACTATTGCTAAAATTGATTTTTTTACACCAAGAAAGTTTATCCAATAAAATTAATTTCATTTTTGTAGTCATTAGGTCGAAATTATTTAATATGGCCAATTTTAATTTTAGGCAATAAAATTAAATTACATAGGTAAACTTGTTTTTGCCACTATAAAACAAAAAATGGTAAAAATGAAAATTATAAGAGTAAAGGTGATAAAAATGTTTAAAATAGGTTTTAAAATGAATTATCATGGTATTAGAGACCTTATAGCATCCCAAAATATATTATTATACATTTTAGAGTATTTGTGAAATGTGAAACATGTGATTTCATTATATTAAGTTGAAATATTTACAAAAATGACATTATCACCACTTTTAAAAAAGGCATATCACTACCCCTTCAAGGACACCCAAAAAATATCACTTTCATCTTGTCAATATTACATTTTTTTTAATATATAATCATTTTTTTCATTTATCCTCTTTTCACAATATATTATACTAATCGGTTAAATTACAAAGTGTCTTCCATGGAAAAGACCAAATCCTTAATGTGAGTATTTCTTTTCTTACTTATTTTGTTATCCTTATTATACTCACAAATATTGTTTATTAATTCCAATATTATTATATAATTATTTTTTTGTAATAAATTTTATTACTCTTGGTTAATAACAACTAACCACTATTCCCTTTTTCTATTAAGAAAAACAATGTTTTATTTGTTTGTTGTGCGGATTCCCCATCAAGAAAGCGATGAATTTCATTTTTCACTAATGAATATCTACACTGATTATAAGGGTGAAATTAAAGAATAAATAATATATATATATATATGTATATATATAATATAATGATGATTATGAATATTAATATTATAATCAACCTTTTTCCTCTCTATTTCATTGAGAAAAGAAAACATTAATTGTCCATTATATGGACTACCGCCTCCATGAAGTAATGAATCTCATTTTCAATATAGTTTATTTCTTATTAATTAAACTCTATTAAAATAGTATTTTTAACCTTAAATGTATCTAAACAATATCATTATAATTTTTTAATAGTTATATTATTCCAAAATACACCACTTTGATAACCCTGACCATCCATTATGGTATGTCTAAGTTTGAGTCTGTCTAACCACCACCATGAATAATACAATAATATAATATCATGGATGACTATGAGAACTTAATTACTGATAATATATGATATAAATAAGTATATAATGAATTTATTTGCTTTATTTATTGTAATATTTAATATTAAACACCTTAAATAGGATATCATCATTCATCTATCGAAGACCACCAAAACATCCTTATCGCCAATTTTATCTAAATAATTCATGACTAAAAATATCATTTAATGAAATTATAAATTTATAAAATATAATTTAACATAAATTTTATTAAATTCTATGATATATTAATGATTAAATATTTCAAATGAACAAATAATAACAACACTAATATAAAACTAGTTCAAAACGATCCAAATTACTCATACTCAGTATTGAAAACAAAAGATAATAACTAACTAATATACATATAGATAATAGTTATAAATTAAGTTTATAAAATTAAATATATATTAATAAGGTTTTTAAAGAGGTTATTAAGATTGTTTTTTTATATGTTATATTAAATCACTTTAGTGGAAGTAGAGATTTATGGTAAGGGGGTTCTTTATCTCAAATTTAATTTACTCAGACATTTTTCATATTATGCACCATGAAAAACTTTATATAGTTTTATTAATACCTAATGAATATATTTTAACATATTAATTTAATTAATGGGTTTTGAAGATCCATAGTTTAAAATCCCTATAATTTATGATTTATTTACTTTTAAATATATTCAATCTCTTTGATAGCTTGTGATGCACGCAACACCTGATTTAAACGAAACATGACACTCTATTAAAATATTACTTAAAATGAAAATTATAAAATACCCATTAATTATAGTGTATTAGTATGACTAAATAAATTACTTGAATTACGTATATCAATTTATTTGAAATAAATTGTGAATCATTTGAAAGAAAAAAAAATCTCTTTCTAAAAACTATATTTTTCTAAAATGCGGTTTACTGTCGCTTTCTATAAAAAAAGTTAAGATTAATTTTTATGAATTTTAAAAAATTAATTTGATAAAATTAACTTAATTTTTGAAATTTTAATATCAAAATTAACTTTAGATGAATTTTTGGGATTTTTTTGAAATGTTTTATTTTTTCAATGAATACTGAAAAATACTGATTTTAATTGAAAATTATATTTCCGTTTAAATTTTTTAGAATGTTAAATTATATATTAAATTATTTTTAATGTAACATTATTTAAAATATATTATAATAAATACAATTTATCTCAGTTTAGTCAATTTAATATTTAATTTTGATATCAAAACCTTCTATACTTATGAGAAGTTTCTCTTCAGAACCCCACTTTTCATCGCATCTCTGGGTATAATTTTAAATTATATTCTTCCAATTATGTGAATCTAATTTGGAAAAATGATTACATATTTGTGATTTTCATAATTTATATTATCTAAAAAGTTGAAATTAATTTCTTACTATTATAAATAGTAAAAGCAATACAAATTAATTACTGATGTGAAGGTAAAAATTGATTTATTCAGGTTTAAAAAAAATATAAGGATTAAAATGACCTACCAACTTATATTAAAAGACATTTATGGACATATTTTGACCTTATAAACTCTAATATTCTATAATTACCCATTTTGGAATTCTTTATTTATGATGAAAACATGGATGTAATTGATCCTTTCCAAAATTCCATGTGTGCCCTCTCCCCCACTTTTAAAAGGCCACACCCTCTCTTCCTCCATTCACACTTAAAAATCCATTTGGATTGTACAATGCCTACCCAAATAACTTCATTAATCTTCTAAAAACGTCTTGGATCTTTTTTTCATAAATCCATCTGATTAAGTAATTTTATTCAATCCTAAATAGTTTGTCTGAATAGAAGGTAACATCCTTAAATGATAATTTTTATTTTATTTATTATTCCACCTCATTAAAATATTATTCAATCATGAAATTATAACAAAATAACTATCTGAATTATATTTATATGTTATTATTTTAGTGTAATGACATATATCCATCTCCTCTTTTGTCAAAATGGGAAACAAAATCATCAATCGTGTGTATGGCTGACTACCACCTCATGAACCTATGTAACATTTTTTCCATTAACACCTATAATGGTAAAATATAATGATGGTTTTAATGTATATATATATAATATTTATGACATAATTATAATTATGTAATTATATTTTCACATTTAAATTCTTACTTTCCAATTAGTTTAAAATACAATAATATCGCTCGTCTATAAGGTGGACTACCGCCTCGCGAAGCGATCTGATTCATTTTGCACATATGCTTTAAATAGAAGGAAATAAGGATTAATTTAATGAATATATGTGATATATTTTCATGATACAAATTATTTAAAATTAATATATCACTTTTTAAGGGAATAATATCATTTATTTTGCATACATACGACCTACTGTCTCCACAAGATAATGTGATTCATTTTCCATACACAACTTTCAAGAATTGTAAAAATGTGTATCTACTAGTTAAATATGATATTTAAAACATTATTATCTTTATAGATAATATATATATATATACTATGTGAAATAACCAAAACATTCATAACAAAACATGCATAAGAAAATAAGGTAGTTAAGACCTGAAATAATGAAAATGGTGAAATATTATTAATAAAAATGTGGTAAAATGTTATAATGGGATTATATATGATATTATAAATATAATTATGGTTATGGTATAAATTAATAACATTATTAAAACCAATATACATTAGGTTAAATCATGTTCAACAAAAGAAAATTCTGAGGTAAGGTATTTTATCTCAATTTCTATTTTATTGAGGCATATTTGTTATTATGAACCTATTAACTTTTATGTAGTTTATATATTTTACTATTTATGTATTTAACATGAATAAATATTTATTAATGGTTATTAATTTTTAATTATATTTTTATTCTTCAGGGTTTTACAATTTAAAAGCTACCAAATAAGTAAGAATTATTGTAGAATCTAACTTTATTTTGTGATTGTTTACTTTATCTTGAAACAATCACTTTATTATGATAATGTTTCATTATAAATTACATTCATATTATATATAAATATATATATATATATATATATTATTTTATAGTGGATATTATTATTTCCGAAATTTTAAACAAATTCAACATTTCGTGTTTAAATTGAATGTTATTTTATTAATTGGGGAATATTGATAAATTTGTATCCTTTATTAAATTTGGATATTTGATGATAAGTCAAATTTAATCATGAATTAAATAAATTATTCGATATATACAGAATTATTTGGACATGAAGTTATGGGTGTAGGTCTATTATAGATTATCCCTTGATGCGTTGATAGGTCATATAAGACAAATTAGTTGGCCAAATAATATCTGTTTTTACCTGTTGTTTTAAACTGTCTCATGAAAGCTCTTAATATTTGAGGTATCAAGATACCTAAGATCATTATTTAAAATAATTTATAATTTAATTCATTGATAATTTAGTAATTATTATTATCCATTATATTTTTATATTGATATTATCTCTGGATGAATTTCATTATATGTGTCTTGGTTATGTGTCATGTGTTTTCAGTTATTTAACTTGACATATTGATCATGCCTTATCCAGTTATGATTTTAAAGTTATTTATTGAATAGAATGTGTATTCATTTATTTATAGTTCCATGTTGATTATTACATATAGATTCATGATATTTTATATGGTATGTAACCTTTATTGGGATTTTGAGATAACCCTTATTTTGTTTATTTTCATTGGGATATGAAGAAGATATATTTTAATGTGTTTTAAAGAGGTATATCATTTGATTTTTTTTCTATTATGTTTAATTTTTATTCCCAATGTAAAATTAGAATCATATATATATATATATATGTATGTATCTTCAAGACTAATAAATTATTAGGTCCTTTGGGATGTCATTTCTTGTATCTTATGTTAATATGATTAAGTAGCCACTATATCAGGGTTATTGCAGTTAGTTCATTATAGCTTGTATCAGTAGAGGTTTAGTATAAACAATAAGAATAATATTAAGGGCATAATATATTAGGGAATATAACCCTATGATATAATTTGAAGACTAGTATAGAATAACATCCTATATTTTTGTTGGGGAAGAGATTATGTGATTTTTTAAAGCAATACATCCCCTTATAGATACTACATATGGACATGGTTCTAGAACAAATGTACCTAGGGGTAATAAATCTAAAACATTTATATCAATATTGACTCAAGAATTACCTGGTACACAATAATGACCATTACTGTAAACCAATTTTGAAACACTTGGGGATATGGTTTAGATAATTCACATTTTATTTCAAAATCAATTTGAATGATATTAAAATAAAGATATCTTAAAATAAACCAAGTTTAGGATTATAATATTAACAATTTATAAGTTATTAATTGATGTTAAATGTTACAACATATTTAAAATTATAAATTATAATTTAAAATTCAGAATTTTATGAGCTAATCCAGTATATTATATTTTTTAGTAATGGTTCCTAGATGAAATAATTGTATCAATACTTTTAGATAATGTATACATTGACCTCCTGAGCATGCCAAAATAACTATTATTGGAACTGTGCATATTATGGATATATAAGGGTAGTTTAATTAGGTTTTGAAAATTAAAATTACCTTGATAGAGAAACCTTTGGTTCTATAGTGTGATTATCCTATGTTGGATCACATCAAGTGATAATATCCCTTTTCATTTAGTGGAACTACTAATCGAATGGAAGATAAGAAATGGATTATATCTCTAGAATTGATATTTCTAGATTTAGGATGGGATGAAAAGGATGATTTTACACTTTTGTTTTACTGTCTCGAAGTTTATACTAATCAATGGTGGTCATTGATCAAGAATTAATGAGAAGAAGATGAAATAAAAAAATGAAATTGATATATTTTATGGAGACATTATTCAAAAAGTATTTTTCTCAGGAATAACAAACTAAAAGAAAGATAAAATTCTCATCCTAAAAAATTAAGAACAAATTGTTTATATTCATGAGGATACCAAATCAATGATATAAAGGTATTATATGGATTACATACTCAACATTGATTTTAAGATCAACCATTTCCTTGAATGGGTTAAGCCAAGTCACTGAATGGATTTGGTCTCTCAAACTCTTTCATAATATGATGAAATAGTTTTATGTGCCATAAAAATAAAGACTTAGTTTTCTCAATCCTATATGTTCAATGGAAATAAATAAAATAAAATTTTAACTGAGAACCAAGGAAAATAGAATGCATAAAAGAATAATAAGTTAATGTATCAATTTTCATCTTGTGAGAATTGTTGAAAGAATCATCCTGGTAAATGATTGAATGTAATGGGAGTTTATTATAAGTGTGTAAAATGGGGTCATCATGATAAATAATGAAAAATAAATATAAAATACATTTTTATTTAGTGTTTTAGTTATTTGGATATGTGTCACTATGAAAATTAATTCCCTAATCATCAAGGAAATATAACATAAAAGAGGTCACGAGAATAAAGCCAAGATTATGCAATTACTACAACTAAGGATGAAGTTTACAAATATGTGGTGGATGGTACTTTAATATTATCTACAAATTTATAAAATGATTTATTTTATTCTAAATCCTCACACTCTTTTATTACTTCCATGTTTTAAATGAAATTATATATTTCCCTAGAAAATTAAAAAGTGAGTTTTCAGTCAAAACTCATAGTGTAAGTCTCACAGCAACAACGATGTGTTAGGTAGTCCCCATTATGAAAAACAATATTCTATATTTTATGATCTTATTATCATACCTATGGTTGAATTCAATATAATCTCTCTTATGAACTAGATATTAAATTATAATGAAAACATTTATTGATGGAGATTAAAATTAAGATTCATGATGAAGATATAAAATTCATCATCTTTAGAGTAGATAAATCATCATTTAAGACATGTATATATCTACCCCGATCAGCTCTATTGAATGAGATTCTTAGGGAATAATAGAAGACAAAATCATTGGATATATAAGGAAATATTCAAATTTTGGATGTACCTATTATACAAGAATACATTGATGTATTTCCTAAATAATTACCTAGAAGTCCACCAGAGAAAGAAGTTTATTTTTCCTTGATTTAATCCCTCATATAAAACCAATATCAAGGACTCCCTATAGATTGGAAATTTTGGAATTAGTGGAGATGAAGAAAAAACTGGAGGATTTTTGTGATGAGGGATTTTTTAGTTTTTCACCATGGGGATACCATATTCTTATAATTAAGAATAAATATTAATCCATGAGGTTGTACATTGATTACAGGGATATAATTGGAATTATTATAAATAATTATTATCTTATACCTCATATTATGTAATTTTTTACTAGCTTCATGGTGCCCAAAATTTTACAAATATTGAACTTCATTTTGGTTATCATGAATTACAAGTAAAGAAGGAAGAAATTTCAAAGAAATCTTTCCAGATAAGGAATATACATTATGAGTTTACAGTAATTCTATATGTATTGACTAATACACACTCTATTTTTAAGGATCCATTAAATAGAGTATTAAAGGAATATCTTGATGATTTTTTTGGAATTAAATGATTATATCTTGGTATATTCTAAAAGCTATAGGAACCATCAGAATCACTATGGGATCATTATTAATATTCTTAGAAGGAAAATGTTATATGTAAAATTTAGTATTTGTGATTTATAGCTTCAATAAGTATCTTTTCATGGCTATATTATCTCGAGGTATGGAATATCAACTGATCTTATAAAGAAAAGGGCAATCAAATAATGGCCTACGCCACTGAACATAACAGAGGTATGTAGTTTCATTAGTTTTACAAGTTACTATTGGTGGTTCATTTAGATTTTTTCCTAATTGGATAACCCGTTAAACAATCCTAAAAATAAAGGGGTTAAGTTAGTTTGTCTATAAGAATGTGAATAATTTTTTGATGAACTGTAAAGGAGAGTGGTAAATTCATTGATTTTGACACTACTATCTTGAAATTATGGGTTTTTGATATATAGATATGCATAAAAGATGGTAATTATTTATATCCTTATGAAAAATGATGATGGTATTACATTTTCATTAAGGAAATTTAATATTCATTAATAAAAATATTCAATCCATTATCTTCAGTTTGTATCTATAATATTTTCTTTGATGATATGGAGAAATTATCTCTATGGTGAATGTTGTGAGATATTCATGGATCATAAAATCATAAAATACATATTTTCATAGATACATATCAATATGAGACAAAACTTATAGCTTTATATACTCAAGGATTATGATTTCTTCATACACTATGACCTAGGGAAAAAATATGGTAATGGAATAATTATGTAAGAAATATCATGGAAATCTAATACAAATGATTTTATATATGGATATGATATTCATGGATGTAATAGAAATGGATGTGTGAGTTATTATAGAAGAATATATGTCTTTGAATTTTAGAATTTTTATGATACCATATTTAAATAAATGATAAAAAAGTTATCAATCTAATGATGAGAACTTTTATAAGAATATTAAAACTATGAATGATGGGAAATTAGGAAAAAAAAATTTGAATATGGTGTTCTGAAATCTTTAAAGAGATTATATGTTCTATCTATAACTGATCTAAAATAGAGTTTTTGGATAATGTTCATAGCTTGAATTTATCTACACACACTAGAACAACCAAGATGTATATGGGTTTGAGGGAACATTTTGGTGAGATAAGACGAGGCATAAAATCACATATTATATATTAAGGCGCTTACTTTGTCAATAGGTCAAGGTTGAGAGATATCATCCTAGAGGAGTTATGTAACCTTATCATATTTCTATGTATAAATTTAATGACATTACTATGTAATGTTTCATATAACTACCAAATAATCCTAGAAAGAATAATACAATATGGTTTATTATTGATCGCCTTACCAAATTTTCACATTTCTATAGTATAATAGAATATTTTCCACTTTAGTTCCTTGTAAGGATATATATTAATAAATTTGTAATCCTTTTTTTGTGCACTTATTTCAATATTTTATAATCTTGATTGTGTTTCATATAAAAATTTTAGTAGATTGTTCAGAAGACTCTTGATAATGAGATTAATTTGAGCACTTTCTACCATCCTAAAATTGATGAATTATCTAAAAGGTATTTCAAAACAATGGATAAAATGTTGAGGTCATTCTCACTTGAAATTCAAGGTATGTGGGATCAGAATATACCTTTGGTAGATTTTTCCTATAATATTAGTTTCCATTAAAAAATTAAAATGATGTTACATGAGGAATTTTACTAGAAGGCTTGCCATACTCTAATTTTTTAGGATGAATTTTTTGAAAGGAAACTTGTAGGACTAGAAATTTATAAAAAGAAAACAAAAAAGGAAAAGACTATTCAGGATCATATTAATAAAGGCCAGAGTATGCAAAAGGCTATCTGGAAATTGGAGGAATGATTTTGAATTCCAAGTGAGAGATCATGTTTTTTTAGAGAATCTCTATGAAAGGGTGCCAAAAGGTTTTGTAAGAAATAGAAACTGAGCCCTAAGTATTTCATACCCTTTTAAATCCTTTAATGAATTTGAGCTGTTTCTTACCATTTATAAATGCCACCATGTCTCTCAGAAATACATGGTGTGTTTTGTATATCATTGTTAAGGAAGAACCTACCAAACCCGATGAATGTCCTCACCTATAATGAAATAGAACTGAAACTGTATCTATATTACTATGATAAACCCATCCAGATTCATGATACTATAGAGAAAGTATTGAGGAACCATACATCTCTACTGGTAAAGTTACTTTGGAGAAATCACAAAATGTAAGAAACAACATGAGAACCAGAGGATGTTATAAAGAAGAAATACCATCATATGTTTATAGGGTAATATCCATAAAATTCAAAGGATGAAATTATTGTATTAGGAAATAATGTTACACTGTAATACTTTATGATTTATTTATGTTTAAAAAAATCTCTTCAGAAGCTTCTGATGCACACTATAAAGACCCAGAAATCCTGTGGAAATTTTTTTTCCTAAACACATGGGAATTTTACGAGTCCTCAGTTTTGACGGCACCTGATTCTGAGGCCCGGTGTGCCTGGAATAATTTTCTGAAGTTTTTTTCGAGTACGTTCAATAAACGTACATGCGGGTTTTTCTATCTTTTGAACTGGTGCTCGGAATTGAAATCCGAGGACACCGATGAACTCACAGCACCAGTATTCGCTTAAGAAGACCTTTACCGCAGTTGCGTTTTATCGGGAGTGGTAGTTAATTTTTGGGGCTTCTAAGTAAAATTTAAATAAAATTATGTATTGTATAATTTTATTTGGATGGTAGTGAAATTATCCAAAGGGAGATTGTGGTGGGTCCCACCCCTACATAACCTACCATGGGAGGATATTATGTGGTGGGGCCCAAACGAGTTCAAACTCTTCACCTCCCCTTTAAACTCCCTTGAACCCCCTTAAACTCTTGGAATTCTATGGTTTAATTTTTGCCAACACCCCACCATTAATGAAGAGAATTAATTCATTTTTAATTCAAATCGTTTTGAATCCATCCCTCTAAATTTAATCTAATGTGTTGTAACATTTAATGGCAGGCAACTCTTGAGTTATTGTGCAATAAAAATAATAAAGAATAATCTCTATTATTTTGGCTTTACTTTGTGGAGAGCTAAAGAGAATAGGGAGAGCCTTCTTCCCACGAAGAACACGAAGAACATCTCCTCCACTTCTTCAACTGGGGAAAGAAAGTGAGGTGACGCCCAAGAGGAATGCCCGTCTTTCTTCCTCTTCCTCCGCGACAAGGGAGAAGACGCTGCCCACAAAGGACGCCGCCAACGACAATGAATTTCCCCCAACATTAAAGGAACGACGTCCATCTTCCACAACACCATCTTTAGAGACTTCGACAAACGTTCTTCAATTGAGTTAGGGGGATTTGTTTAATTTTAATTGAATAAAATTATATCCTTGATTCTTCGATGTTTACTTTGTTCAACGGTGGCCTTTTATTATCATATAACATGGAGATCACGAGCCAAACAAACACGGCCTGACGTCCCTCCGTTGGCTTATATTGTTTGACGTCAGAGGTGGAGGTGACGTGGCTCTGTCATGTCACTCGGAGGGTAGAAGGTCCGTGGCGTCATCGCGCTGCGGTGGAGGTGTGGAGGCAGCTGACTGAGTGGCCGCAATAGATTCGGGTAGTGGGATGATTAGTCAGCCAACCGGTCGTCCCCCTGGAAGACCGCGGCACCCGACGGTGCCATGTGGAGAAGGACCGCGGCCCGTGTTGGGACCATGTTTGATGGATAAGGAATTAGGAAAATTTTTCTATTACAGAGTGTTGTCTTTTGTTTTCAAAGAAGCTAAATCAATTAACTTTTAAAGGACTTAGAAACCAGATGATGCTTTACTAATTTGTATTTCAAAAATATCATAAGTTAAAAAGAACTTGTGATGCAAGCCTTATAAAGGAAAGGGGTAGAAATGATGATTCCAATCATATACAATTTTGATTGGAAGGAATGATGCTGCTGGAAGATCGGATGTTTCAATACTTCTTATTGTAATTCTGATGATGCTAGATCTGGTCTATCAAAGGATACATATCACAACAGTGAAATTCATTATAAAAGGTGAATAATTGTAATGGGAAGAAGTGAATAGATAAATGAAAAAGCAATGAACAATCTAGAGGTGGCATAAAAGCACAGTTTAAGGTGGCACCATTTTCTAGTGTTTACCAAATTTCAGGGCCTGAAAATTGGGATATGAAGAAAAGTATTTGGCAATGGATGGAGCATAAAAGATTAAAGATGGTTTAGATTTTTGCGTGCAAGTATTGATTCAAGGTCAAAACATCGAAAAATGACAAAGGCGTGGAGTGCGTGGAAATTTAGGCAAGTTGCACGGAAAAATAATGTGATGCGAAAAATATTAGTGGGATGCGTGAAATATCAGTGGGATGCGTGAAATAACAGTGGGATGCGTGAAATAGTAGCTGGATGCACGAAAAAATAATCGTTGTGTGAAATATTGGCATGGTGCGCGAAAAATAAGAATGAAGTTTTTTGCGCAAGAGTTGTTTCGAGATCAGAAGCTCGAAAATTGGAAAAGGCATGAGCTGCACAGAAAATTGAATCATTGGGTGAAATATGATGTTGCGGGAAAGAGTTTTTACGTGCGTGAAGAGGGTTTTACGCGTGGATTAGTGGTTTTCACGCCGGATCAAAAATTCCTATAAATATGAGGTGAACCCTTGTCGTTTGTTAATGCTTGACACTAAGAACAAATCTCTAGCTTTGGTTTGTGTAAAATTATATGCTAAGTGAGTTGCGTGAAAATAAAGGAGTATGCGCGAAAAGAGGACATCTGCGTGAAAAGTGAAAAAGTTGCGTGAAAAAGGAAATTTGCGCGAAAATGTTTTTCGTGCCAAAACGGAATTTTTATGTACCAGACATTTGAATTGCAATCAAGGTCTCCTAAAGGTTGCGCAAAATATTTGAGGTCTGTGCACATATTCAGTTGTGCGCATGGGAGTTCTTACCAGCTTCTGGGTAGGAAAGTGAAGATCTGTACATCATAGAATACATCTGTTTAGTTGTAATGAAGCGATGAAATACTGTAATTCCCTATTTTTGCTAAAAGGGTGCCCACGCGCTTACGGATTTTTTTCCAAGTGCTACACGAGTGTAAGGGTATATCCTACTCGTTGTATTCCACACCAAAGGATTATTTTCTAGTTTATCGTGTGGTACTAGATTATTTCTGTACCATACCAAGGATGTAGCTACTCTTGTTGAGTAGTGATCCTTGTAAATCTTGTGTTCCTATGGTTGTGTGTGTTCAGCAGAGAAAAAAATCTTTAACAGGTGGCGAAGGTTATTTCAATTCAAAGGAAACATAAAAAGAAAAAGGTATCACTGATTCACCCCCTCCCCCTCTCAGTGATACTTGGATCCTGACTGGGAACTTCAGCCTGCAACCACAGGCCGCTCGGCTGGAGGAGAACCGGACGGCCTCATGTCGACCGGGCTGGAAGATCCGGCTGACTATGGTCGGCCGGGCAGGAGGATCGCGACACCCTCAGGCACCGCGCGATGGAGGAACCGCGGCCCACTTCCACTGGCCACAAGATGGGAAAACCGGCCAAGCTGAAGAACCACAGTGTCGCTTGGTGCCGCATGGGAAGAACTACGGCCCGCCCAGCTGGTTGCATGCACCAGGCAGAACTGGCCGGCTACGGCCGGCCGGACAGGGGAGAGGTGGCACTGCTCGGCGTAACCGGGTGAACCGGATAGGCCCGCTCCACTGGCCGAGCCGACCCCCCAGCCAGGTCGGTCCCACCCAACTGGGCCTGGCCACCCCCCAGCCGAGTCGGACCCATCGAGCCGGGTCGGTCCGACCCACCAGCCCACTGGGCTTGACGGGCCGGGGCCGACTTTGCTTAATTGCGAATATCATCAAGACCGTTGAACGAACGATGAACCATCTATGACACTGGGACCCTCACGATGAGGCGGTCCTTTTGAGATACTCTAAGTGATTTTTGGACAACTTTGGAAAACGTCCGGGTTTGGAACGAGCATAAATCCAACCGGGCCTCTCGAACCATAATGTCAATAACTCACAGACTGAGCGTCCGATTGACGCGCCATTTGTCGCGTTGGGTTCCTTTTTATGAGACGGAACTACGGGATACTTCAACTTAGGACATCATTGATGTATCGACACTTGACTCAAGGAGCGGACCCTACTGGAATCTAGCGTTCTATGTGTGAGAACCCTAGAGCTGGCTGCAACGACTACTGTACCAGAATCCTACGTGGGTTCGACAACGATGATTACTGACCATAATCCTACGTGGGTTCGACAATGATGATTACGGAACCAGAATCCTATGTGGGTTCGACAGTGATGGCTATTGTACCGGGATCCTCCATGGGTCCGACAGTTCTGAATTCTATTCCTATATCCTGTGTGGGTCCGACAGAGTAGCTGGTCCTGTATCTTGTGTGGGTCTGATAGCTGAGTTAGTCCTATATCCTATGTGGGTCCGACTGCATAGATGAATCAGTGACTACATCTGATCATCTCTATCGCTATACGAAATATGTATACCCGTGTGAGCTGAGTCTAGTCTTTCAATCATTATCATCGATGTGATTGTCTTTACTTCCTGTGTGGAATGGGTTGTTATTGGGCTCGAGAGTTGGATTCAGGCTGTAACTGGTAACTTAGCTATATGTATGGGTATATACCTAAGTAGGGTTGGTTGATACTATGTGATTGTATCTTTCTACTTTGTTTTATCCTCTATGGATTCAGGGAGACCTTTGGGGGTCTCAGGGTCCCCTACTGAGTATCGTTATACTCACCCCTGCATGGGATATGCCTGCACATCTTTGTGTTGGTTGCAGACGATGAATAGCACTGATCAAGGCAGAGGGTTATAGAGCTGTATGGTACGCAGAGGTGGACCACTTGGCGAGATGTACTCGGAGCGGACGGATAGACCTGGGGTGCTGAGGAAACCATCTGTACCCACCCTTCAGGTGGGATTCCCGGAGGGCAACTCAGTAGTTTCTTTTTACCTTTCTGCAATTGTACTAGCTTTAAAGTTGTTGTAATTTACTGTTGGGCTTGTATTTTCAGCCCCATTCCTTTTTTCACTTACTTTTGTATAAAGTTTTACATAGTGTTTACATTCTCTTGCGTACTATGGTGCATGTGTCTAGGCTATGTGTGTGTTACAGATTAAAGGGCAATGCCTTCACTTTTTGTAGGGATTACTCCTTGGGTGCTAGTCTCCAGCCCCTGGCCTATGGAAGGTGGGCTTGGCGTAGTCACGACACGAGCCCCGAGGACGGGTCGTGAAAAATTGGTATCAGAGGATTCAGTTCTACCACGGAACTTGGACTCTGATTCTTTTAACAGCAATAGTGTTAACTGTTTTGGGTGTGGTTATCAGTTTAGGGAACCTGGTGTTGGTGTGGCGGTCGATGTATCCATACACTAGGACTCTAACTTCTGATCTCTGGCCCAATGCACGAGAACACTAATTGCATGGGTGTTTCCTTTGGAAAGTTTTCTTTGTGATTATTTTGTGTCCGCTCACCAGGTAGACTATTTTAACCATGGCGCACCTATTTCCTTTTAGGATGGCCCCATGAAGGTAGCTAGCTAGGGTTCATAGTTTTGTAAGAGATGGTATCCCACCGAGCGATGAGGCCTCGGTGTAGGGCCCTATCACAGCGAAGCTACCAGCGGTACCACTACCCACTGGGCCACCGATACCACCAGCTCTAGCAGCATAGAGTGCACTCCATCTTAGTGCGTTGCATGAGTTCTAGTGCTAGAGGCCACCCAGGTTTCGGGGGGAGACGGACCCACAGGTAGCAAAGGATTGGCTGGAGGCTGTTGTGAGAGTTTTCATATTGGTAGGGACACCAGCCGACCTCATTTTGATCCTGGCTGCGAGTCTTCTTCATGCTGCAGCATGCATATGGTGGAGCCTGATGCTCCAGGTGCATGATGAGGCATCATTACTCTGGACAGACTTCAAGAGTCTCTTTCTCTCAGAGTTTATTCCAGCCACCCTTCTTACAGTGCGGATTCAGGAGTTACTTCATCTCCAGTAGGGCAGCATGACAGTAGCTTAGTACTCAGTAAGGTTCACCGACCTCTCGCGCTACTCCACAGATATGGTATGGGACCCGTTCTTTAGGGCTCGGACCTTCGAGCAGGGACTCAGGCATGAGATCAGGGCTCTGACGATTCCCCTCAGCATTCCGACGTAAGCAGGGGTGCTGGATCGAGCCCTTCTAGTGGAGAGTTTCCTCGTTGATCAGTCACCAGCGGTGAGACCCCCCACAAGGAGACACGTAGCGGAGTCTTCTGTAGCCAGTAATAGACATATGATGCAGAGGTCCAGGCGTACCATGCCATCAAGTGGGCGACCCAGGATATAGGTTTGGTTGTGTGGGGTACATGAGATAGATCAAGCTATACGAGAAGTAGGTAGTGCTATGCACACGGTGGGCAGGTCCATATGGCTCGCGACTGCCTGACCCGCCATGCAGATGAGCAACAGACAGTAGATAGACCTCCCAAGAAATGGCATATGTTTGACCATGGTGGTCTGTTGGGAGCAGGCAGGTGTGGCAGAGGAGCTGGCCGAGCAACGAGTGGTGGACGACCTTTCGAGGCACTACCACCACAACCACCAGGAGGTCTACCCCGACCACAGGGAGCTGGCAAATAGAGGCGGTCTCAACTCTAGGAAGTCAAGGTCTATGAACATGGTGCACCTGAGATGATTCGAGGTACTATCTTTATCTACTCCACCCTTGTTGTAGTACTTATAGACACAGGTGCGAGTCATTCTTTTATTTCCACTGCCCTCGTTCGGAGCTCGGAGATTCTGACAGAGCCATTGGCTCGATCCTTACATCTAGAGACCCCTATGGGAGCACACTCGATGATTACGCAATGGTGCCAGCAGTGTGGGCTTACTCTAGGAGGAGAGATCTTCAGTTGGGATCTTCGTTTGGTGGCGTCGAGGCCTTAGGATGTCATCTTGGGTATGGACTGGTTATCCATAGTTCATGCTCAGATTGATTGTATTATAAGCAAAGTGTAGTGTATCTGCACAGATGGGACCAGGTTCACCTTCACCGGCGAGAAGGGAGCCTTTGCAGCATAGAATGGACTTATGCAGAGAAGGGGGCAACCAATCACACATCAGTTGGCTAGTTTCATCCTCGGAGCAGTTGATGTGTGGAGTCCGAGTTTTCCTATTGTAGTGGATCAGTACGCGGATGTTTTTCCTAAAAATGTTCCAGGACTACCACCTCGTAGAGAAGAAGACTTCTACATTGACCTATACCCCGGGACATCACCAATATCTACTTCAACATATCAGATGGCTCTCTCTGAGCTTCATGAGCTGCGGGTATAGCTGGAGGACTTTCAGGGGAAGGGATTTATCTGACCTAGTGTCTCACCCTGGGCATCACCTATTTTTTTCACCAAGAAGGTGGATGGGAGCTTGCGACTATGTGTCAACTATCATCACCTGAATCAGGTGACCGTGAAGAACAAGTACCCACTCCCAAGGATTGATGACCTCTTTGATCAGCTCAAGGGAGAATGATGGTTCTCGAAGATAGACCTCAGTTTGGGCTATCACTAGCTCAGAGTTCGAGACGATGATGTGAAAAATATGACCTTCAGGGGTCGTTTTAGCCAATATGAGTTCTTGGTTATGACCTTCAGTGTAACCAATGCACCAATAGTGTTCATGAGTCTCATGAACAAGATCTTTCAGCCTTACCTTGATCGTTTTGTCATAGTCTTCATCGATGACATACTAATTTACTTGAATACTGAGGATGAGCATGCCTACCATCTGTGGGTAGTACTAGATACACTCCAAGAGCACTAGATTTATGGTATGCTCTTGAAGTGCTAGTTCTGGATTCGGGAGGTTCACTTTCTAGGACACATCATCTCAGAGGCTGGAGTTGTAGTTGATCCAGTGAAGATCGAGGTAGTAATTTCTTGGGAGCCACCCAGGAATGTGATGGAGGTGCGGTGTTTTCTAGGTCTTGCTGGGTACTATCGGAGATTTGTGCCAGAATTCTCCAGAGTTGCAGCACCCCTTAAATCTTAAACGAATAAGGGGAAACCCTTTGTGAGGTCAGATAGATGCCAGTAGAGCTTTCAGAAGTAGAGGCAGAGGATGACCAGTGCGCCCATCTTTATTCTACTGGAGGAGGGCATTGGGTACGTAGTTTACTGCAACGCATCAGGGACCAGACTCAGGTGTGTCCTGATGTAGGAGCAAGTAGTGATTGCATATGGTTCATGGTAATTGAGACAACATGAGCGGAACTACGCTACCCATGACCTGGAGTTAGCAGCAGTGGTCTTCGTCTTGAAGATGTGGTGGTACTATCTGATGGGTGAGCGTTTTACAGTCTACTCTGACCACCAGAGTCTCTGGTACATCTTCACATAGAAGGACCTGAACCTGAGACAGTGGTGAGGGATTGAGTTCCTCCAGGACTATGACTTCTAGATAGTATATAATCCTGGGAAGGGGAACGTTGTAGCATATACTCTTAGTAAGATATTGGGCATTCAGCTGCTAGGAGAGGCGATAGAGAAGCTGTCCGCGTTGTAGATATCCTTTGTGGATAGAGATGGAGTAGCCTTTCTACAGTCTCTCATAGTCACTCCTCCACTACTACAGTGAGTCAGGGAGGCACAGCATGGGGACGTTGACTGTGAGATGCGACATGCTCATATATCCTCAGGGCAGTCACCTGATGGATTTTATGAAGGTGGGGAGCACGTCATCCTCTTTAGAGAATGTACCATGGTACCGGTTTTACTACAGGAGGAGGTGTGGATGTACTTCCACACTTCCCCTCTAGAGGTATATCCATGAGTGGCAAAGATGTATCAGGTCCTCAGACGACAGCACTGGTGGCCTAGTATGAAGAAGGCGGTAGCAGAGTTTGTCTCGTGATGCCTCACTTGTCAACAAGTGAAGGTAGAGCACCAGGTTCCAAAAGGATTGGTTCAGACCTTAGAGGTCCCATACTTGAAGTGGGACGGGATATCCATGTATTTCGTGACAGGACTTCCACGTACATCAAGAGGACAGGACTCTATCTGGGTGATTGTCCACCAACTCACTAAGTCATCCCACTTCCTAATGATCAGAGAGAAGGGTTAAAAAGAGAGATTGGGACGCCTCTATGTACAGAAGATCGTACGACTTCATGGTGTACCATCAATGATCGTCTCCAATCAAAATGCTTATTTCACTTCCCGGCTATGGAATGGGTTGTAGGAGGCATTTGGGACGCAGTTATGTCTGAGAAACGCCTTCCATCCTCAGACAGATGGCCTGACTGAGTGGACCATCCAAACACTCGAGGACATGCTCTGTGCATGTTTCCATGACTTTGGTCATAGCTGGTAGGATCACTTACCCTTGGTGGAGTTTTCGTACAACAACTGCTACAATTCCACCATCGAGATGGCACCTTAAGAAGCACTGTACGGCTGACCTTGCAGATCGCCTCTGTGCTAGAATGACCTAGGGGAGTCAGCACTTGTAGGACCAGAGATAGTGAAGGCTATGACGAAGAAGGTGCAGATCATCCAGGAGAAGATGAAGACTACACAGAGCATAGATAATTCCTATATTGATAGGAGACGGAGACCACTAGAGTTCGAGGACGGTGACTACGTCTTCTTACGGGTCTCTCCTCGATGAGGTCTATAGAGATTTGACCGAGGTGGCAAGTTATCTCTACGATTCATCGGACCTTTTTAGGCCCTCAGCAGGGTAGGCGAGTTGGCTTACCGCCTGGCCCTTCCACCTTAGTTGGACCGAGTGCACGACGCCTTCCACGTATCTCAGCTGAGAAGATACGTGCATGACCCGTCCCACATCATCGACCATGGGGAGATGGACATCAATAACAGGGCGACTTTCACGGAGGTTCGAGTAGAGATTGAGGATCGACAGGAGCGGGTCCTTCTTGGACGATCGACTCCTCTGGTGTACGTTTTCTGGTAGCATGGGAACCTCCAGGAGACCACATGGGAGCGGGAGGCTCAGATGCATGCTCAGTACACCCCATTTGTTCACTTAGAGTGTGTTATAGATTATGGGGACATAAATCCCTAAGGTGGGGAGAATTTAAAGACCCATAAATCCTGGGAAATTTTTTTTCTTAAATACATTGGAATTTTACGAGTCCGTAGTTTTTTACGGTACCTTATTCTGAGGCCGAGTGTACCCGGAATAATTTTCTGAAGTTTTGTTTGGGTGCGTTCAGTAAACGTACGAGCGGGTTTTTCTATCTTTTCAACCGGTGCTCAGAATTGAAGTCTGAGGACACCAATGAACTCATAGCGCTGGTATTATCTTAAGAAGAAGTTTACCACAGTTGCGTTTTATCGGGAGTTGTAGTTAATTTTTGGGTTTTCTATGTAAAATTTAAATAAAATTATGTGTTGCATTTTTTTTGGGATGGTAGTTAAATTATCCAATGGGAGGTTGGTGGAGGGGCCAAGCCCCACATAACCTCCCATGGGAGGATATTATTTGTTGGGTCCCAAATGAGTTCAACCTCTTCACCTCCCCTTTAAACTCCCTTGAACCCCCTTAAACTCTTGGAATTCCATGGTTTAATTCTTTCCAACACCCCACCATTAATTAAGATAATTAATTCATTTTTAATTCAAATATTTTTGAATCCATCCCTCCAAGTTTAATCTAATGTGTTGTCACATTTAATGGGAGACAACTCTTGAATTATTGTGCCATAAAAATAATAGAGAATAATCTCTATTATTTTGGCTTCACTTTGTGGAGAGATAAGAAGAAGAGGGGGAGCCTTCTTCCCACGAATACCATGAAAAACATCTCCTCCACTTCTTCAATCGGGGAAAGAAAGTGAGGCGACGCCCACGAGGAACGCTCGTCTTTCTTCCTCTTCCTCCATGACAAGGGAGAAGATGCCACCCACAAAGGACACCGGCAACGACAAGGACATTCCCCCGACCTTGACGGAATGACATCCATCTTCCGTGACACCGTCTTCCGTGACTTCAACAAACGTTCTTGAATCGAGGTAGGCGGATTTTTTTAATTTTAAATGAATAAAATTATATCCTTGATTATTTTATGTTTTCTTTGTTCGATGGTGGCCTTTTTTTATCATATAACATGGAGGGAGCGGGCTGAACAAACACGGATTGACATCCCTCCGTTGGCTTATATTGTTTGACGTCGAAGGTGGAGGTGGAGCGGTGTCGTTGCGTCACGTGGAGGGTAGCGGGTCCGCGGCACCATAGTGTCGCGGTGGAGGTGTGGAGGCTACCGACCGAGCCGGCCACCATGGTGCCGGGCAGTGGGACGACCTGCCAGCCCACTAGAAAACCACGGCACCCGAAGGTGTGGCATGGAGAAGGACCGCGGCCCGTAACATCGGGTTGCTCAGCCAGTGGAGAACCGGCCAGCCTCATGTCGGCCGGGCTAGAAGAACCAGCCGGCTACGGCTGGCTGGGCTAGAGGATCGCAACGCCTGTAGGCACCACACGTCGGAGGAACCATGGCCCTCTTTCGCGGGCTGCACGGTAGGCGAACCTGCCAGCGGCCTGCCGGTTGGGCTAAAGAACCGCGGCCCGCTCAGCGGGCCTCGTGTGCCGGTCATAACCGACTGGACAGGGGAGAAGAGGCGTTGCCGTGTGAATCGGACCGGCCCGCTCCACGGGTCGGGTCCGCAGGTGGGTCGCGCCCCACCGGGCCGGGCTGACCCACATCTGGGTCAGACCCACCCAACCGGGCTGGGCCGACCCCCCGGTCGGGTCGGACCCGCCGAGCCGGGTCAGGCCGACCCACCAGCCCACTAGGCTTGATGAGCCAGACCCGACTTCTCTTAATTGCGAATATCATCAAGACCGCGCATCTGAATGACACGACATCTACGGCAATGGGACCCTTGCAATGAGTCGGTCCTTTTGCGATACTCTAAGTGAGTTTTGGATAACTTTGGAGAACGGCCAGTTTTGGAACGAGCGTAAATCCAAACAGACCCCTGGAATGGAAATACCAATAACTCACAGAATGGGCGTCCGATTGACACGCCGTCTATTGCGTTGGGTTCCTTTTGATGAGATAGAACTATGGGATACATCAACTTTAGACTTTGTTGATGTATTGATACTTGACTTGAGGAGCGGACCCTCCTGGAATCGAACGTGCTGTGTGCGAGAACCCTAGAGCTGGCTGCAATGACTACTGTACCAAAATCCTACGTGGGTTTGACAGTGATGATTACTGAACCAGAAACCTACATGGGTTCAACAAAGATGATTACTAAACCGGAATCCTACGTGGGTTTGACAGTGATGACTACTGTACCGGGATCCTCCGTGGGTCTGACAGTTCTGACTTCTGTTCCTGTATTCTGTGTGGGTCTGACAGAGTAGCTGGTCCTCTATCCTGTGTGGGTCTGACAGCTTCGGTGGTCCTGTATCCTATGTGGTTCTGACAGATTAGATGAATCAGTGACTACATCTGATCATCTCTATCACTATACGAAGGATGTATACCTGTGTGAGCTGAGTCTTGTCTTTCAATCATTATCATCAATATGATTGATTTTACTTCCTGTGTGGACTGGGTTGTGATTGGGCTCAAGAGTTGGAGCTGGGCTGTGACTGGTAACTTATGTATATGTATGGGCATATTCCTAAGTAGGGTTGGTTGATACTTCGTTATTGTATCTTTCTACAGTGGTTTATCCTTTTTGGATTCTAGGAGACCTTTGGGGGTCTCAGGGTCCCCTACTGAGTGTTGTTATACTCACCCCTACATGGGCTATGCCTGCACATCATTGTGTTGGTTGCAGATGATGGATATCATCGATCTAGGCAGAGGGTTGTAGAGTTGGATGGTACCCCGAGGTGGACCACTTGGCGAGACGTACTCGGAGCGGACGGACGGACCTAGGGTGATAAGGAGGCCATCTGTACCCACCCTTCAGGTGTGATTCTCAGAGGAAAACTTAGTAGTTTCTATTTACCTTTCTACAATTGTACTAGCTTTACAGTTGTTTTACTTTACTATTGGGCTTGTATTTCTGGCCCCTTTACTTTCAGCACTTACTTTTTTATACAGTTTTACTTAGTGATTACTTTCACTTGCATACAATGCTGCTTGTGTCCAGGTTGTGTGTGTGTTACAGGTTAAAAGGTAATGCCATCCATTTTTATAGGGATTACGCCTTTGGTGTTAGTCGCTAGCCCCTGGCCTATGGAAGGCGAGCTTGGGGTAGTCACAGCACGGGACCCGAGGACAGGTCGTGACACACACAACACTGGGTTTGAACGAAACACGGTTATCTATTAAAATATTATTTGAAAATGACCATTGTAAACTATAAATTACCTTGGTGGGTATTAATAGTAATAAATAAAATATTAAAATCATTTTTATCTTTTGATTAGAGATAAAATAAGAATTATTTGGAATAAAAGAAGTGTTTTCTGAAAAAAAAAATATTTCGAAGAAGCGGTTTAGTCATACGTTGCACGCATAATTTAAAATTAATTTTTAAAAATTTTAGAAAATTTATTTGATAAAAGTAACTTAGTTTATTAAAAAAAATATAAAAATTAAATTAGGGTTAATTTTTTCATTTTTTTGAAATGGTTTATTTTTTTGATGAATAGTGAAAATATTAATTTTTATTAAAAATATCATTTTTTATTAAATTATTAACAAAGTTAAATTATATTTTAAGTTAGTTTAAAAATATAATTATTTCATTTATATTATAATAAATAAAATTTATGTTAGTTCAATTAATTCCATATTGAATTTTTATATTGAAACCTTCTATAGTTTTAGGGATTTTCTCTTTAAAACCAATTTTTTCACCATGTCTGCAGGTATAATTTTCAAATAGATTACGAAACTTATATGGATTGAATTTTTAAGAATATATTTCATATTTGGAATCAAAATAATAGAAATTAATTAATAAGTTCAACATAATTTTTTACCATTATGAATAGTAAAAGTATCAATAAAATAATTACATTTGTTAAGGTAAAAACAAATTTACCGATGGTTAAACTAAAATGATAACGGTTAAAATGACCTATAAACTCATTAAAAACCATTTTATAGACAGACTTAGCCCTTATAACCTATAGGGTCTCTAAATGACTTATTTTATTGTATTTATGAAGGATACAAATGTGGGTATAATTGATTCTTTTAAAAAATCAATGTATGTCCTCTCCACCACTTATAGAAGGCCACAACATCTCCTCCCTTATTCACACATTCAAAGACATTTTTTAATATAATAACTACCCAAATATGTCCCTTATTCCCCTAAAAACATCCTATATTCATTTTTTTATCTGAAATCCATCCTATGAATGATTTTGTTTCAAACCTAAAGAGGTTTTCTGAAAAATAGGTAACTTTCTTAAACGATTGTTTTTATTTTTTTTATTATTCCACTATATTAAAATATCATTCAATATTTCTAGTATAATAACACCATTATCTCTCATTAACTAATATTTTATTATTTTAATGTCATAACTTATATCCATCCCCTCTTCTATCAAATGGGAAATGAAATCATCGATCGTGTTTACGGTGAACTTCTGCGTCGCGAACTGATGTAACTTATTTCTCATCAACACCTATCATGGTAAGATATAATGATAATTCTAATTTTTATATAAACTATATTTATAATATAATTATACTTCTACACATATAATATCACATATATATTCTTACACTACATTCATTTTAAAATTTTATGATGTCGTTCAAGTGTACGGTGACTACCGCCTCGCGAATCGATGTGATTATTTTTTCACGTACGCTTTACAAGGGAAGTGATAAGGATAAATTTATTTAATATATGGGATATATATAAAATTAAATAAATTTTTAAAATTAATATATCAAACACTTCCTTACCCTTTCACCCGTTAAGGGAATGATATCATCGATCATGCGTACGTTCAGCCTACCGTCTACACAAAGTGATGTGAATCATTTTTTATGAAATTTTTTTAATAATTGTTCTAATAATGAATATAATTAGTAAATATAATAATTATAACATTATGTCAATTTTTATATTATTTATTTATATCTTATTTAAAAGAACTGGAACTTTCATGACAAAACATGCATCATAAAACAAGGCAATTCACACTTGAAACAATAAAAATAGAGAAATTTTATTAACAATCGAGTGATAAAATGATATAATAAGATCATATATGATGTTATAAATATGATTATGGTTATGGTATAAATTAATGATCTTTTTAAAAACATTATATCAAATGTTAAATCATGTTCAAATAAAAGAAAATCTAAGGTAATATATTTCATCTCAATTTCCATTCCATTGAGACATATTTGTTAAATTCAATTTTTCACTTTTATGTGGTGTATATATTTCACTTATTATGTATTTAAAATTAAAAAAATCTTTATTATTTGATGATTAATGTTTCATTTCATGTATATTCTTTATGGGGATAAAATTTAAAAGTTACCATGGAAATAAAAATTGTTGTATAATATCTCTTTCTTTTGTGACTATTTACTTTCTCTTGAAGAAATCAGTTTTTTGTGATAATTTTTTATTGAAATTAAATTTACATTTAGTATAAATATTATTGTATGATATATAAGATTGTTTTATAAAATATATAAGAATTTTACATATGGTGTTTACTTAGAAAGTTATTTTATTAACTAGGGAAATATTGATAAATTCATATCTTTTACTCAATGTGGATATTTGATGATAAGGAATATTGATTCATGAATTAATTAAATTATTCGATATATGATGAATTATTTGGAAATGAATTTATGAGTGGGTCTTATTATATATAGCCCATCGATGTTTCAACTGGTCTTATGAGACAAATCATTTAGCCAAAACAGATGGGGTTTTACCCATAGTTTTAAACTATCTTACGAAAGGTCTTAACTGTAGAGGTATCATGATTTCTGAGATCATTATCTATAATATTTAAAAAATTCTTCATATATGATTTATTTATTATTATTACCTATGAGAGTTTCATATTCATATTATCTCTAGGTTCATTTTATTCTCAGTTTATTGATTAATTAGAATGTGGTTTATGTTATTTAACTTTCTATATTAATTATTACTTATCAAATTATTATAGTTAAGTTATTGATTAAATGGATTGTATGTTTATTTATTTACCTTTCCATATGAAATATTTCGTATTGATTAATTATAGCTTCCCCTCTAATTATCCCTTATAATAATTTGAGATCACCCTTATTTTTTCATTTCCCTATAATATTAATATGAAATATTTTAATTAGTTTTAAGGATTAAGATCAATTGATTTTTTTATATATTTTGTCTTATTTTTATTACAAATGTAAAATGGGTATCATATATGAATCAGGTACTTCAAGACAACTAAACTATTCAGTCCTTTTGAATGCGAACACTTGAATCTTATTCCAATGTAATAATGTAGACACAGGCTTTGAGTTACTAAAATTGGGTTCTTTACACATATTATTTTCATTTTATTGATGTCCTTCAATTCAAAAGAAACCAAAATTGTAAGGGTTTTTGTTAAGACAACTCCCTTGATTTAGTTATATTATTTCTTCTTAAACATATTTAATCAAATATTGGTTTCTTCCACTATAATATTTTATTTCATGGTTAATTTCCATTCTCTCTAGGGAAAATAATACTTTTGATTGAAATCTTACACCTCAATGAATTTATTCCCCATAAAAGTATATAATTATTGAGAATATTACTCATCAACTTCAATGAAAGTTCCCCCTTATCTATATTTTCCTTTCCCAACAATTTTATCCTTTATATTTGGAAATAAAAATTAGTATTGTCTTATGTTACCTTAATATTTCTCTTATCTTAATTTTAAAAGGAAGTTTTATTACTCATTTTATGTTGTGGGTTTTCATAAAATGTATTTCAAAATATTTTTACATCCATTAAAAATAAAATGTTTGATCTCCACTCCATATTTATTTTGATAACATTTATTAAATTTAAATGATCTATTATTGAAGTTTTTTATCAATATTAAGTGTTTTACAAATGTATCACTTAAATGTTTTGAAACTTTAGTGTCTTTTTTAGGGGTCCATTTTGGAAAAAAAATTAAATGTAAAATGTTTCAAATAGTTTTTAATTTACCTTTTTGAAAATATTATTTCACTTCAAGGATTTATTATTGAGATTTATTTTGAAATATTTATTTTTAAAATGTATTATTTTTAATTTCTCAAGAGTTTTATTTTTTTTAAATGACTTTTTAAGTGACAGTAACTTCATATTTTATGGAAAAGATAAAAAACTATTTTTAAAAAAACATTTATTATTTGTTGAAATTTTCTTATTTATCTCTAAATTATTTATTTTATTAGATATTATTTTTCATAAATCACCCTTATTTGTTCTTACAAAATAATATTTTGGGGGTATTAAATTATGGGTATAACCCATTTATATTCTTTGGGTAAATTTTGGTGATAACTTTTATAAATACTAAAAATTACATTTTCTTTACATCTATTATTTGTGTTATGATTAATGATTATTTTCATGTGGAACACATATGTATCAATTATGGTGTGAGGGTTCATATATCAACCTCCAGTAGATTGATTATGGATTTATATCTCATGAAATAATTATGGAAATTGGTTATTGATGCTAATTGCACTATGGGAATCGAGAAGTAATAAATGATCCACTATAATTTTGTAAATGGGTAGTGATGACTGCCACGCTATGTTTATAGTATTTAGGTATTGATGTATACTCCATTATGATAATCAAGTAGTGATACCTACTCCACTGTGTTATGATAAATGGGTAATGAATCCCACTCTACAATTTTTTATTTATATAACTATATTTGGGGTATAGTTTAATTTTATGATTCATTTCCATCAAATTACATATCATTATGCCTATTATTATTCTCAAAGTATATCTTTTATTATCTATTCTTTCCACACATTTATTTCATTACCTTGTTAAAATTATTTTTGGAAAAAAATTATTGTTCCATGTTCTTTTTAATAAGATATTTCTCTTTGTTTATATTTTCCAATATATTTATAATCTAAGAATTGATGATATATTGATGAGTTTTCCCATAGTGACCATAAAACCTCACCCCTTTATTCCATTTTAATTCCTTTGGTTATGAAGTTTAGTATAGTATATATGAAGTCTAAAAGTGATTCTATTATGGTTTGATTATCGGTAAATGTTCCAATGTTTTTTAACATAAGTTTTATGCATATCTAATCATCCAAAACACTAAACTTTCAGTTCTCTAGTTTTTTTAAATATTTGTGAATTTTATGATTATTGATGTAAAATAACTAAATAATTCTATTTATTTATCACGGTTCACCTCATTTATTATCAGAATGTGGATTAGTTATTTTGAGAATTATTTTGGAGAAATTTAGTGAAAATCCTAGGGATAATTCTAAGTATAAGATAGAATCATGAGATTTTATTAAAGTAAATATTGTGTGGTTCTCCTAGAAATAACATCCATGCCTATATTCTATAAGTATATAAAGGATTTATAAAATCTGTATATATGTGTAGTAACACTAAAAAGGGCATGTTGGTTATTAACTCAATCATCACCTAGTGTATGACAAAGAGGCCTAACTACACACCTGGTTTGAAAAGCTTAGTGGATTTTTTTGGATAATAATGTTCTCTTTAGAATAAATTATGAATGATTTATTTTGTTAAGGAGTTATGTTAAGTAGTATCATATAACCCAACCAAAATAAACCTATATTGAACCAATAATTTTTTATGTTTAATTGAAAGATAATGTTATGGTTTTAAAGAATATGACATTTCAATGTTGAGGGTTTGATAAGATCATTTATGATAATTATTTTATGATTTTAATTATTAATCACTAAATCTAACCCCATTTGGTTTTAGTATTGAATGAGCCGAATGTAACCAAGTTAAAAGTTTATGTCATAGACAATGTGTATAGTTTCCCACTGAGAAACCTAAAAATATAAGAGATGGGGTGATAAATCATATGATTATTACAAACCAACAATCATGAATTATGAATAACAAACCTAAACAAAAATTGATTCCAAAACACTCAAAATAATATAAGGATAAAGTATAATGTAAGTTTATACAATGAATATGATGAAGGAAAGAATGTTCAATTTCGTCTATGTCAAAAATGTGGGACGACGAACATAATGGAATTTATCAAAAAAACCATAAGATGTTTTTACAATATAAATGAAGGACATAGTGAAAAACAATATGACAAAAATAAAGATATTGGTTAACATGATGATGGAAAATAAAGTTCATATAAATTTACCACTATTAGTTTAGTGTGGGGAACTTGAGAGTCATCTAATTTAATGACCTAATCTAATGATGGGTAAGGATGATGAGCATCAGCCCCCACTTAGACCAAGTAAACAAGGAAGATACCACAAAATAAATAAAATTGAAGTGTTCTATGATAATGAAGTGTATAAGGTAAAATTAATCCTTCAGATAG
Source organism: Viscum album (assembly GCA_963277665.1). Lineage (NCBI taxonomy): Eukaryota > Viridiplantae > Streptophyta > Magnoliopsida > Santalales > Viscaceae > Viscum > Viscum album. Next base: position 116,375,690 of record OY728154.1, read on the forward strand.
ATTGGTAAAAGTATCACATAACCCTTATTTATCTTTTAAAGGATATTATTTCCATAATAATTGAAAAATCCCACTCAAAAGATTGAGAAATATTTTCCAAAATTTATATTTCATTCAAAATATTTACAAGATAACCCAATCATATTTTATACTTCTATATCTTGAAAAATCATGTGAAAACTTTTATCATATTTTTTAGAACCCAACTATCTCAACTTACACATTTTGGATAATATCATATGGGGATTTATCAAATTTTTTAATGGCACAATCTGATAAGGGACTTGCATTCCTCTATTCTACCACAATAGATGATGACATTCATGTAGTGTAATTTTTCTCTTATTAGAGGACTATTTTGAATATCTTAAACTCAAAATCTATTTCAAAAATTTATGTAAATTAATATTATAAGATTTTGTAGAAAATAATTCTATAATGATATTTCATTACTTTATATTCAAAATATACAATCATGTATCACTATCCATTGTTGATAACACTAATTTCAATAAGGTTGTCATATTTGTTCATGGTTATAAGAATTATGATAATTTATATTCCTTAAGATTCATTGTATTAATTCATAGATCTAACTTTATGCACCTATAATCCTCTTAAATAAAAAATAGAATTAGAGTACCAAGTGATCTTCATTTTGAAATGTATAGATTTAAAAACACCTAAGTCTATAACCATATAAGGAATCATAATTATCATAAATAGGATTAATATATTTCAATTAGGAAGGAAAATATGATTATCATAGAATTAACTAAGTTAGTAAAATGGATATTTCTTTAGTAAGAGAAACTGAAACTATGAGGATAGAGTATATTTAATGGGGGATAATATAGTGCCCAAAGATTTTATAAAACAACATTCCTTTAAAAACTATAGCTTTCTCCAAATGAAACACTAAAACAAAATGATCTTTGACATATTATAAAAACATTATTATAAAATTATAAGATGAATAAAACCTCTAGTAAATAAAAGGATATTAATTAACTAAAATTTATTATGTTTAGAAGACAAATAATTAATTTGACTTAATATTAAAAAATCTTTATCAACTATATTTTTAGATATTTAATAAATTAAATAAATATATTTTAAATGATTATTATGATTATATTATAATATATGAACTAATATATTAAAATATTTTAGTTAGAAATTGGTATGTGATAGTATGATCATCATCATTTCATTTTTTTATTAATAACAAAAATAAACCCCATAACAGAACAAGGCCATGGTCAATGCCAAAGAATACAAGCCTTAGGAGTCCTAAAGTAATGGAGACCAAGTTGATCTCCCCTGATCAAATTAACCCCCTCTTGATTTACTTGAATAATGCTAGAAAAACAAGTGATGTTGACCCCTTATCTTCCACCGCTATAGAAGCTAGATGGTCAGCCACCTTATTACCTTCACACCATGCATGAACAATCTTAGTGTCATGGTTTTTTAGGCTGTTTATACATTTTCTGATGATATAAACTATCGACCATGGAGTAGGAGTTATTTTGTGTATGGAATTATGGATAATCCAATAATCGGTTTCAACCTGATTAAGGACAATATTGTTCTATCACACAACCTGAGCCCCATTAGCATAGACTTGGCCTTTACCTGAATAGAATTCCCCCTCCCATAATAAGAAAAAAAATCCAGCAGAACACTCCCCTTGAAATATCGAACTATACCTCCACCACACATAGTCCCTGAGGTGAATTAACCATCAAAATTGAGTTTATAACCCATGGCTAGAGGTGACCAACTTACCCAGTTCCCTCTCCATGTAAAAATAGGATGATACAATAATGGTTCACTAACTTGTATAGCTCTCAAGGAGGGGAATGATTCCAGTCATTATAGTTGGTAGTCAGATCAAATATTAGAGACATAATTCTTGTCAAAATTACTCTCCTTGTAGAATCAATGTCTTTAAATATGGCTCTTTCCTTGCTTACCAGATACACCAAATACCCATATTATGAGTTACTGCCCTGGTTGAATTTTCTAAACCTGCACTGTTTGTATAGCCATGAAACCATTTTTCTAAAAAAGATACCCTTGGAGATCCAAATAAAGTAGACCTGTAAAATCACCAAATATCTTCCAAACAGTTGTGTCCCACTCACCTTCAAGTAAAAGATGGTTAGAATCCTCCTCTCTATGAAAGGTGCAGCAATGACACCAAGAAACTATTCTAATTCCCAACATCCTCATGTTGTCGTTTGTAGGAATAGCTTGATTTATAATCCTCCATAAGAGAAAATTAAAATTGGTAGGAACCTTGTTACACCATACAATAATATTCCAAGCATCCTACTAATCTTGGAAAAGAGAAATACACCAAAAGTATTTTGAAGAGAAATCCCCTGAATTAAAAGAAATTAACACACATTTATCATGGTCTTTATTCAAGGTAATGAGATTAAATACCTCCTTTTTATCCATATCCAGTACTGCATTGATGAATTTTGTATTTTCACTAACTTTTTTAAAATAAATAGTAGGACCAGGGAAGCCCGGGAAACTGATGATCGAACCTATCCAGTTATAATGGAAAAAGGATATAACCCCCTTACCCAAAATCTTACGATAGTGTTGTCAAATAACTGAAATAATGTTATGAATCAAGGAACAAAAAGTGGACTTAGGAGAATTTATGTTCACTATATTACCACAACCTTTAAAATACATAGTTTTACCCCAAAGAGTGTGCTCCTCTACAACCTCCCAAGAACATTTTTCATGTATGCAGTGCACTGAATCTCCCAAAATTCTCGCATTAATTCCCCCCTCATGAAAAGGTCTTTCCAACCTATCCCATGAGGTCCAATGAAGTTTCACCTTAGAAATATCATATCATATGAAACTATACAATATATTTTAAATAGAATTAATAACACCCTTTAAAACATTTTTATCCAAGAGAGCGTACACAGGAATATCCAGTAAAATACTATTGATTAAAGTTATCCTGCAACTAAAGGATAAATACTGGTTTTTTCAGTTGAGAACACAACATATAATCTTATTCATAATCTAATAAAAATCCTTAATTCTTGTCTGGATAGGGGTGATAGGATATACAAGGTAATACAAAATAAACAAACATCTCTATATGTTTAGAATTATGGATAGGGAGGATACTTTCATGTCACCACATTTGTTGTAAAGATACATGAATCTTTTGGTTTAGTTGATCATTTTCCCACACTAGTACTATATTTATCTAGGATTTTAATAATACCATAAATCGATCTGATACTAGAATTAATAAAGATCTGAGTGTCATTTGTGAACATCAAGTGAGAAATTGACATCTGGTTCAGATTCCTACGATAAGGAAGAATGTCTCTTGTGGAAAGTTCTTTGTTGATAAGGCGGCTAAGATTATCTTGCATGATAATGAAAATGGTTAGATAAATGGGATCCCCATGCCTAAGACCATGGATTTCCTTGAAAACCCCATGAGTTTTTTCAATGAAGAAAACTACCATCCATGAATAGATAAATCATATAAATAGAATATTTGTGTCCCATGAGGAGATTCCCATTACTTTAAGCACCCTAATGATAAATCCTCATTCCATTTTTTTATAGGATTATTCATATCAATATTTAAGGCAATGTTAGGACCATGTTTTTTAAAGTAGATATCACGAATCATTTCCTAGGCCAAGGAAACCGCTCTTTGAATAGATCATCCTCTAAAAAACCATGTTGTTCTAAGGATACCCACTGAGGAACATTCATGGACATCCCTGAGTTGACGATGTTCAAAATATTTTTCTAAGGGAAATTACATGTACTCACCAGCCTATTATCACGAATGGAGGATAGGTTTTTGGTTTTTGGAATCATAACCAAAGTAGTAGCACCCACCACCCTTGGAATGGAACCACCCTGAAATAAGTCATGTATATCCAAAGAAAGATCGGCCTTAATCACATCCCAGGACCCCCTATAGAATGAACATAGAAAAATATCAGGTCCCAGATTACTCTCCAGATTAAGTTTCATTGTAGCATTATAGATCTTCTTATCATCAGGAATTGCTTCCAGCAAGGCATTGTCAGGGGAAAACATTGTGTTAGAGATACAGTCAAACAACTCTTCATTCCCACTTGGATACACATTAGACATATTTGGGTTAAGATCAATAAGAAAATTTTTTAAGAAGGAAAAGGTTAAGGAACTAACCACATCTAAGCCATCTAAAAATGATCCATCTTCAATAAAAATATTTGGTTTCACATCCCTTATCCACTCTTTAATACATGTATGGAAATAAGCTGAATTTCTACCAACTTAATGAATCAATTTCTCCCTCGATATTTCCCAGTCAATTCCTTCATGTTTCAGTATTATGTTTTCCATATTGGTTTTATTACAAGAAAGATCATCAAAGACTCAGTCGTCCCAACTATCTTCAAGGCTTCTTTCCAAACTATCAACCTATTGTTTAAATTATTATAGTTCGGGGTCTATGAGAGGTAGATATTTCACCCAAGAATGGATTTGATTGTAACAAGTCTCAACTTATTATGAATGTTCACCTAGGAGTAACCTTGAACTGGTTCCTCCCAATATTCCTTGACAAGCTGGTGATACCCTTGCATTTCCTTCCAGTGAGAAAAGTACCAAAAATTATTATAGCCAACCTACCTAAAGGAAAAATACATAATCAAAGGAGAGTGGTCCGAGATCCCATGAACAAGATGATATACCTTAGAAATAGGAAACTTGGACACTGTATTGATATTATCTAGACACTAATCAAGATGACTCTAGCAATGATGACGCCCTTTCTGGATATTACACCACAAGAAGTAATCCCCAGAATAACCAATATCAAAGAGCCCCTTTCCTATCATGAATAGAACAAACCTTATGCTAGATGATCGAGGAAATACACCCCTCCCTTTATTCTCAATAGTATCCTCAATTATATTAAAATACCTTCCAATAATCCAAGGATAATCTCCCAGATCACATCTCTCCAAGTCCTGAAACAGTCTTTCACTCCGTTGAGCATCACAACTCCCATATATAAAAGGCATAAAGATATCATATACACCTGTGTTTAATTTTACCATAATGTACTGATCCCCAGCATTATCATATCTACTGACACTTCTTTTTTCCAAAAAATCCATATATGGAGGTTTTCTTGGTCATCATGCATGCCTGCATGCATTTTGAGTTTCTTCGTAAACTCGTTGATCCTACTTGAGTTATGCTTGTGTTCTAAAATAACAGTAATGCATACTTTATATTTTTTGATTTCCCTGTCCAAGAAATTCATATTCACCTGAGCACCAATTCCATGGATGTTCCATATTATTAATGAAATCATTGAAGCATTTTTGGAATGGCTTTGGCCCCAGGTATCATGGTTATACTGGAATGGGAGGGTAAATACTCTTGGATATGGAGTAGCATCTCCCTTGTACACACTCCAGTATCTGAAGACAAAATAGGTGTGACAGGAGAAGATGAGAATGATTGAATATGCCTGGAATCCCATCTAATCTTCTGTGGATACAAACTTTTTATGTGGTTGTTATACACTAGAGAGACCATAAAACTTTTCATATTTTCACTTGAGTATCCTTGGTGGAGAGATATGGCTTGGGACGATGACCCAGACCATGTATCCTTATCCTTTAACTTTAGATTTATACTCAAGACCTTGAGAACACTAGGGGAAATATCATCAACATCCCTTTCTTCTAGGGTAGAGGTTGTGGGGGGAAAATAATCAGATAATAGAGAGAGAAACCTAAAATAACGAGACAATGAAAGCAACTACTTGACCAATACCTCCCATGAAATCTTGATGTCTTGGATATTTAGAAAACAAAAAATGAGGACATCTCTCATTGGGGTTAGGAAAACAGATTTCCTCTCAAACAATTTACTAAGGACTAGATGAGAATCATTCTAATCTGGAAGCACATCCCTAGGGGTCTGATAAATATATAAAAGATCAATCCTTAGGATGGAGAGCTATTCAGGAACACTAATATGAGCATCGAAAACATTAGGCTTCTTGATCAAATCGGTATTTGGTTGCCGAAGCACACCTCGATTTTGTTTCCTGCAAACCTATACTGAGTGACCTTGTAAAGAGAAGTGGGAATAGTACCTAGGAATCAATGAATAAATAATATATTTATTCCAGTCCAGAAACCCCTTCACTTTAAAAGATATCATATCTATGAGAGGTATGGAAAAATCCAATTCAATACAAATTTTTGCAGTCGAAACATCTATGCAACACCCGGTCTTTTCATCTGAACAAAAAAAACCCCAAAGAATATACTATAGATTTGTGGATTGAACCATTATCTAATGGAAGAGGAAAACTTGGCAGGGATATCTAGACTACTGCAAGATGGTTTTCCCTCCCTCTATATAGATTAATCAACCATCTTTCCAAATTGAACTTCCATTGACCTATGATTTTGGGAGATTTTCACCATGCGTGGATAAAATATGACTCTACAGAAAAGAATAGGTAGAAGGAAGACCAATGAATAAAAAATACTTGAACTAGAGAAAATAGTTTTCTGAACCAAAATTCACAACAGGAGTCCATTTGAGACAAAAAAATTTCTTCATCATAAGCCTCTAATGTAATTTTCACTATCAGGCCTGAATCGTCCTTATAAACTAACATGATAACGAGTTGGATAACATGAAATATAGAGTACCCCGGCCTTGAGGCAATCCACAAAGGAAATATTTTAAAGATAAGTAATGGCACCCATCCATAGGAGGAAAAAGAGAAGACTGCCCTAAGGGACCCAGATCGAAGGGGGATGATGCCAAAAACCTAGCATGAAAGGGATTCATACCAGAAACAATGGGCGGAAAGGTTCAAGCCTCTATGGTCATGTGGGGAATGTTCTTTATCATTCATATTCCAATTTCCACCCACATATCCTATTATAAAATAGTATCAAATGCACTTAATGGTTAAAAAATTATTTTCCAAAAAAGTAGTTTTTCGTTATATTTTTCATTTTCATTTGAAATATAAATTTATAACTTTAGAATTTAAGTTTTTGAAAATTAACTTCATTTTGTAATTCCATGTAACAATATTATATTAAAGAGAATATTTTAATTTCTTCTCAAATACCAGATTTTTACATGAATATTGAATTTTTTTTTACCAAACCAATAAATATATGATTATATAATGAATATTTTTATAAGTGTATAAATCCTTTTAACTGATAAAAAATTATTTAATAAGTGAAACTATATTTTTTCAAAAAAATATTTATGGTTAATTTAAAAAATATATGTTTAACACTTCAAAGACTTAAGTAATATTTTTCAATGAATAATGTTTTCAATCTTTTCTTTTAATTAAATATTACTTTGGTAAAATTTGGTGTTAGATTTCTTTCAAAGAAAAATAAATTTTATTTGATTTATAATGAGCCAAATTATATTATGAAAATCAAAGATATTGATAATTTTACCACATATATAAATTTTAATCTTAAAAATACATTATTTCTATAAACACCTTTTTACACATTACATGGGCTAAGGTTAAAATTTATTTTCCATAAACATATAAATTTTATATGATAACATTTTTTTCATATTTTTAATCATTAGGTATTAATTATTTAATAAGTTCCATATTATTATTTGGCCTTAAAAGTAAATTAATTAGGTAAAAATTATTTACCATAGTAAATCCAAAAATAGTACAAGTAAAAATTCTAAGAGTAAAGGATTTAAAAAAGTTAAAACATGTTTTAAAATTGATATTTGAGGTATTATCAATCCTATATGTTCCTCTAATCCATTATTACCCATTTTTATATTCTTGACATCTGAAACATGTGATTTCATTATATTAAGTTGAAATAGTTTCAAAAATGTAAGTCTCACAACTTGTAAAACAGGCCTCTCAACACCCCATAAAGGACACCCAAAAAAACATTTTCCTATTAAAACTCTTCCCTTTTTTACTTCCCATATAATCCTATACATTTTCATTGAGAATATGTTCACAAGATATTATCCTAATCCCTATATTTCTATAGAGTCTTCCAAGGGAAATCTCAAGCCCTTGATGTGAGTACTTATTTCCTTACTTCTTTCCTTTTATTTGTTAATTTTAAAAATATAATTATATAATTACTATATAATTACATAACTAATGTTATTATAATTAATTTTATTATTTTAATGTAATAACTATTAAACACATTTCCCCTTGTCCATTAATTAAAATGAAATTGTCATTCATATGTTGTACGGACAATCACCTCCATGAAGCACTGAATTCTATTCTTCACCACCACATATATTTATAGATCATAAGGGTTAAATTGAAGAATACACATGAAATATATAATATTATAATTATTATTAAGAGTAAAATTATAATCCACCTTCTTTCCTTCTCTTTCTTTGAGAAATGAGGACGTTAATCATGTGTTACATGGACTACCACCTCCACGGAGTAATGTATCTCATTTTTCATATAGTTTCTTTATAATTTATTAAAATATATTAAAATATGATTAAAAATCATAAACATATCTAAATATTTTCATTATTAATTTATAATAATTATATTATGTGAAAAACACTCCGATAGTCACAATCATCCATTAATTATGGTATGTTCGGGTTTGGGTTGGTCTAACCACGTACTTCAACAATTCTAAAAAATAATATCATTGATTACTATGAAAAAATTATTAATGGTGATATATGATATAAATTAATAAAAAATAATTTAATATTGGTTCTCTAATAGTAAAATTCATATTAAAATCAGTCATTAAGATATCGTCATTTGTTTGTTAAAGATCATTGGAATATAATGTCGAAAATTTCACCTACAAGAACTATGACTAAAACTATAATTCAATAAAATTATAAATTTATAAAATATCATAAAAAATAAATTTAATTAACTTTTAGGATATTATAATGATTAAATTTATGTGAATAATAAATAAAAATAGTTTTATTACGAAAATAGTTCACAATGATCAAGATTACTCATACCAGATATTAAAAATATATAATAACTAACATATGCATGTAGATAATAATTATAAAAAAAATTTATAAAAGTTTATATAAGTTAATAAGGTTCTAAAATATTTTACTAAGATATTTTTTTCATTATATAGTATATTAAATTTCTTTAGTGGAAGTTATTAATAAGGGTATGGGTTTTGTGTCTAAAATTTAATTTCTTGAGACATATTTATTATTGTGCACCCTAACATCTTTCATATGGTATGATTACTAAATAATGAATTTATTTTTCCATATTCATGTGATTAATTGGATATTTAGAGACCTATAATTTTATTTATTTAAATATCCATTGATTCAAAACTTATCAAATCTACAAGGAATTTTGTTAACTCAAATCCTTTGTTGGGTTATAATAATTCTTCTTGAGATTATTTCTAACAAGATTTATTCTTCCCCTTTAATATTTGATTTCATGATAATTAATCTTTATATCAATAGAAGATGATAATTTTTATTCCAATCTTGCTCCTCGATCAATTTCTTCTATATAAAAAGTATGACATCTTTTTAGAATATTTCCCATCCTCTTTAACTATGATTTCTCATCCAAGTACAGATTTTCCAATCCCACCAATGTTCTCAATTATATTTATAAATTATTTTATTTTATATCTCATGTGAAATTAATATTTCCCTTATCATATTTCAAAATATTTTTTACTTTTTATTATTTGATTTTTTGATAAATATATTTTAAAACATTTTTCTATCATTTCAAAATCAAATTTTTTATCTTCAAATTCGTGTTTCTTTGGAAAAAATTTATGCAACTTTAAGGATATATTATTGAAGTTTTTCTATCCTTTCATAATTTTTTTATCTTCCACTCTGCATTTCTTTTGATAAACATTATGATATTTTATCGATCTATTATTGAAGTTATTTTTCAAAATAAGTTTTATCTAAATCTTTCACTTCACCTTCTTTAAACCTTTATATTTTTTTCAAGGATCCATTGTCGAAAATTATTCTCAAAAGTAAAAGTTTTAAAAATGTTTTCATATCAACTTTTTAAAACATATTTGAATTTTCAAGGATTTATTATTGAAATTTATTTCCAAATAATTTTTTAGATGAATTATTTTTAATTTCTCTAAATTTACCTATTTGAAAATGACTTTCAATGTGATTGTGACATCATCTTTTATAGAAAATATAAAAAATATTTATAAAAAATGTTTTACAATTTCCCTACTATTTATTTTTTATCTATAAATGATTTCTTTTCATAGAAATTATTTTTCATGAAAACCCCTGTCAATTTCCTTATGAAATAATCTTTTGGGGTGATTGAGTTACGAGTATCAACCTTTTACATTCTTAACGTAAATTTTAAGAATACCATCTAGAAATTTTTGGAAACTCATTTTATTTAAAATTTTTCTTTATGTGTGATTAATTATTGTTTTTAAGTGGTTTACATATGTGTATGTGATTGGGGTCATATATTCCCCTATAATAGATATCAAAATTACTTATATCTATTGTGATAATTATGGGAATCTAGTGTTGATGCTTTCCCCATTGTGGGGATCAGTAAGTGATATATACTCCATTACATCATGGGAATAAACTAGTGATTCATGATCTACCGAGTTTATGAGAATCAATGATTTATTATTACTCTACTCTGGGAATCAACTAGTGATGGCTTGTCCACCATGTTATGAAAAATATGTATTGATTATTTCTCACATATTTTATGATTTTTACACCAATATTATGTAAATAGATTACTTTTCTTATTTACTTCCATGGAATTTCCTATCTTTATGCCTATATTTTCTCCATCATTCACATGTATTGTCTCACGGTTCCAAACCTGTATGTCATGGTATATGTTTTCTATTTTAAGATTAAATTTCTTATTATCAATTCTTATGGAAAAATATTATTGTTTGGTGTTCTTATTAATAAGATATTTCTCCATGGTCATATTTTCTCATATACTTATTATATAACCATTGATGACATATTGATGAGATTTCCCTTACTAAGATTTAAATATCACCCCTTTCTTATGTTTTGATTTCTAAGGTTATAAATATGAGTATATCCAATAAGTAGTCTATAATGGAGTCTAGTATGGTTTAATAATATAGCAATGTTAAAAAATTTGTAAAATAAGTTATATGTATACCTAATATTCTATGAAACTTAACCTTAGGTTCAATTATTTATGTAAATATTATTTAATGGAAGGATTATTCTTATAAAATAATGAAATAATTGAGTTTATTTATCTTGGTTCACCTCATAACTCCTCAAAAAAATAGTGTAATTGAGTAAAGAAATTGAATAATAAATAATATGGATCAAAACACATTTATTGTGAAATACATGATAGAGAATATTTTAAAGAAAGAGGTTTTGAAACTATTTTATATCATAAATAGATATTTTTTTTGTTCAAGCGAATAAAAGACTCCATACGAGATGTGGTATAAAAATAAATCTACTTTGAAATACTTTTATACAGTTAAAACTAAACAGTTTAGTCTCAATATGGAGAAGATCCACTGGAATATTGAATCTCATACAGAAAAAGAAATTTTTATTGGTTTTTAATCTAAAATAATGGTATAAAAATTGTTTAACAAATATCTTGGAATAATTTTAAAAATATAATTTTTCACTATAGTGGAAGATGAGATTATATTTTGTAAAAGTGTGAATTTTTTCCAAAATAATGAGTTGACCTGTTGAGTAGATCATAAGGAGTACAAGGGAATATTGACTATTTATAATAATTCACCAATGTTAATAGTGCAGAAATAATTTATTAAACATCAAGTAAGTATATAATAATTGAATAAATTGATTGGAAAACATTATTTTTGACAATAAATATCTAGTGAAGACTTGGAGAAGCAAGTATCTTTAATAAAATACACTTATATCACATGTAGAGACTGATAATTTTAGTGAGAATACAAAGGATGAGATTTTCATCCTTGATAAGAATGAAAATATTGATGAAATTGAGAAGAATCATACTTACAAGATCCTTTAGAGGCTATAGAAAAATAATATTATTAAAACCCAATGGTTTTTTATAAAAAATAAATGAATAAAGAAATATGATTTTAAATAATCATGATTCATGTGAAAATGATCCCAAATAAAATGACTAAATATATATAACAGATTTTTTCTAGTTCAACGTATGAAATTTATTCAAGTACTCTTTTTGATATCAGTGCAATGGAGTTTTGAGGTTTTCCAAATGAGTGTCAAATAATCATTACTTAATGAGTTACTTATGGGATAGGTTTATATAAATAAATTTAGTTGATCAATCATATATGAATATTAGAATAATGTTTTTTAATTGAATAATCTCATTTATAGGAGTATGGAATGACCAAGATAATACAATTCTAGTCTTGATAAATTCTTGAGAGAACTAAGATTCCAACATTATGAGGTTGATCATAATTTATATATCAAGAATAAAGATGATCATGGATGATGGAACACATTTTTTTAATGAAATAATATTTTGAGGATTGAATGAATCTTAGTGAAAGAATTTTATAGAATTTATGAGGAATATATTTGAAATGTCAATGATTGGTGAGAAAACATTTTTTCTTGATATATTGGTGATATAAGGAAGTCAGGGAGCTTTTATTTCTAAAACCAAATATTCCAAAGTGGTACTCAAATGATTTTGAATAGTCTATAGTAAAGTAGTGACAACACCAGTTGCTAATTAGATGAAGTTTTTAGGGGTGATGATTAAAAAGTGGTCGATATCATGAAGTATAGAAAAACAATTAGAAGCCTACTATAACTCACAAAAATAATACGGAAAATTATTATTTCTAATTATAATGCTAAAAGGAATCAAATAAGTCTCAAATAAATCAACATTCTAGAGTTAAAAATAATGTTAAATTATATTAAAGGCATGGGAGATTTTGGGTTATTTTATAAAGAAACATCACAATATGATTTATTGGGATTTATATATACATACTAGGTGTGTCGGTGGATGATATAAATTATATATCAGTAAATGTATTTTATCTTTTATATTTTTTTATTTATTAGCTAAATAAGAATTATTATTATATATCACAGAGCACTTTGGGAGATTAATATATAGCAGCTACTTAATCATTCACAAAAATATTGTGGATGAAGAATCAACTTGAGGATGTTATATATGATTTATCCTATTTAAATCAAGTCTAATAACTTGAGTGCTATAAATCTTATAAAAATTATAGTTCATCACTCAATGATTAAGCACATTGAGATCAAATATCACTTCATTAAAGAGAAGGTTCAGTGAGGATTGTGATGTCAGAGTATGTGTCTACAGAAAGTCATGTTATGGATATAACAACAAAGGAACTACCAAAATATGGTTTGGAGAATCATTGGTTGGATCATGATGTTCAAACATCTCTAAAATCTTGAATATTTTGGAGAAGAGATCCCAAGTCCCCTAAGGTGGTTGTCATTCCATGTTTGGTGGTTAATTATTCAACTAAACAAGTGGTATCTTTATTGAGTGGTTTATATGAAGGTATTTTTTATCTCCCTGATTATTTCATCATGTTTTTATTTATCTCTTAAGAATACTCATTAAAGTGATATTTGATTTTTTTGATAAATATTTGTATATAAGATTAAAATTTCATGCAAAGGGTGGGTGGTTATAGGCATTGAAAAGTGTTTTGAAAAATTAATTTTTTTCACTTACAAAGGGAGAATAATTCTCTATTGATGAAGGGGGTGTTTCTCAAATTTTTTAGGGAAGATTGTGTGGTTTTTTAAATTAAGGGAAATTTATATTGATTTTGTAGTTTATATGACAGTAGGTTTTAAAGTTTTTTAAAAAAAGTGGTGTTAAATAGTATATATATTTCAAAATTTATTCATTAATAAGATTTTGGTTTTAATCATGTTTCTCATGAAATGAATGAATCATGTGGGCTTAGATTGAATGATTTGTGAATCATTGAATATAATATCTTAATATATATGTTGTATTCATAATATTGTTTTTTGGAGAAGTGTTTATATTTATTTAGTGGTGTGTTATAAATAAACCCAAATGGAGAGATTGTTAGTTAAAATCTTAATATGTGTTTTTGGATTGTGTTTTTTTGAAACATTATATTATAAAAGACTCAAAAAACACTTATAATTAATATCATGGAGTTTATTTTAGTTTGGAAGAAATTTGAGAAGTTCTAGGTAGAAGGAAAGAAATAATTTCACTATGCACTAAGGTTCACACCATGTTACTTTGGTTCTAGTTTGTTTCAAGTATAGATAGTACCTTTCTCTATTACGATATAAGGCCACACCATAATGGTTTTATAATATTATTTTTTTTAAGAATTTTTTATTATGGTAAAATGAGTACACTATAATGATAGTGGTGTCTCCATCAAGAGTCAATTTATACCTTAATAGGAAGGCTGTGAATTTTTACTATTTTTCTACTTAAAGGTCATTACATGATGGTATGCAAGTTTCACTATTAATTTATAAACATGGATATATTCTCAAGTTGTTAATGCACCACAAATTATATATTATGGGTCATGAAATTTATAGGATGATAACATTTTCTGGTAGTGTTTGTCACATCATGATTCTATTGAGATACTATATTTATAGTTCTAAGATTCCTATATTTTAAAATAATATTACTAATTTGGATGGGATATGTTAGACTGAAATTTAGTGATCTTATATTGAATAATTTTACAAACTATATTAAATGATTCTTCTAGATAATCTTGGAATGTTAGAGATATATTCTCTCATAAAAAGGAGAATAAAATTACAGTATAATGATAGATTAAAAATGGTGTAATTACAACCATAAGAGTGTTATAAAAAGTGAAATAAGAGGATAATTACAAGATATAATACTTTTAAATTCATAAATTTTATCTTACTGATGAAAAAAAGAGAAAATTTCCACACCAATAGTTTTTTAAACCCTATTTTGAGGTTTGTGGATGATCAAGGTTATCACTTCAAATTGCAGTGGGTTATTTAGAATAAAATGAAATATGTTTTCTAATTATTTATGAGGGTTATAAACCTATGTGTAGGGTGAGTATTCTCTAAACATATACAGAAAATTATTCCACTTATAGTAGATTTGGGTACATAATCACATCATTTTTGTTTTCTCCTTTGATACAGCCTAGTGTGGGAGAACCAAGTAAAATTATTTTGTCTATCTTCTTTGATTTATCCCCTTTATATGCATTTTTAGATAGAGAATATTTATTTAACTGATATAAAAACAAGATCATAGGAAGGATAATTTTAAATCAAAATATCTTAATTCACCAATCCCTCTCTTAGTTTTTTTTCCTTTTATGGTTTCAACAAACTCCAAACCGAATAATCCCATAAATACTAGTATTTGGAAAAAACTCAATCTTTATATAGAATTAAATCATGAAACATACTCAACTATAAGTAAAATGAACATGGATTTAATGGGTTGTGGAAATAATATACATATTAATATTTAATAATAAAAGTAAATCCAATAAGATTCATATGAAAGTTCCTGTTTATATAAGTATAAAGAAATAGTATCCCATGAAAAACTTATTTAGAAGAAATATTTCCACCTGATAGATAATGATTTAATCTATAATACAAGAACAAATTCAATGATCAGTAAGATAAATACTAAGTTTGAAGATATCTATTTTTATTTTATTGTATTTTTTTATAGAAAACCAATCATGTTCAACTATCCACATCACCAGAGTTGGCCTATCAAAAGTCCTAATGTGTGTTCTAGATCAACAAAGGTAAGCTAAAAACACCAAGGGTATCAATCATTAAAAATTGTAATAATTTAAACCTCGAAATCCAATAAATAGAAAAATGGTCTCAAATTGGGAATCTAGAATGAGGTGTCTATTCATTTAATAAATATACAAAATAAATTAGCAGTTTCAAAAAATAATCTCAACCAAGCTGTTATCCTAGGTTTGGTATGAAAATAATTTTTTTTGACTAATCCCTTGATCATATAAAAGGAGTAATTATGGAAGTCTATAATGTAATAGGATGGAGTGGTGCTATGACTATGATGAAGTCTATAATTCTAAAACTAGAAAAAATAGTAGCAATAATTCATAACTAGACTTTGAAATGTGGAGGCCATACAAGAGTAAACCAAATCTCATAAAATAATAACTGAGAAGATCTAAAAAATTGTGTGGGATAAATATATGAAACCACTTATATTACTCTGGATTAGAGAATTTATAGATCACCCTATTCATAAAAAGGATGAATTTAGTTACTGGTTTATTTTGACTAATTGAAGGGATGCATACGAATATTTGATCTAGAAGGGATTCTCTCTATAAAGATTAGAAGGTGGTTAGAAATGGTTGACTGGATGAATATTGTGGAGTTTAACTATAAAATCACATTTCCTAGTCATTGTTTACAGACTCTACTCAATTTTAATCATATTTTTCTTCTTAATAAAAGTTTTCAGCATCCCCCTAATGAAGTATAATTTCTCTATAACAAGTTAATCCTTCGTATTGTTATTTATTTTATTCTTAATTCATTGTCTTTTGGAATTTATGGTTTGGGTTATGGTGGCATTTTAGTTAATTTAATTCTCAGTTCTATAAACATTGTTTATGTGGGTTTATTCTAATTCAGTAATTCCATACATTAATTTTTTTGATGTATGTTTTATATGGTGGTTCTGGTTCAGTGGGATCTAGATCTAATTCTTGGTATCAAATATTTATTGAAAATTTTAGTAAAACCATACAATACAAAAGTTTTTTTAGATATTAGTTTAGTAGCGTCATTCTTCCCTTAGCCTTGTAATAGAATTTAGGGAAGCAGTTCTTTACTCATTTTTTTGATTCAGTACGAGATTCAATGTTTTTAGAAGGATGTAATTAGATAAGTGTAGGTTCATGATTTAAGAGTTTAATGGGTTAGGATTTCAATTCCATAAAATATAAATGAAGTATTATCTATATAATTAAGGTCATAATATTTTATTTATTGGTGTCAAACGAGAAGGAATGAAAAAATGAAGAATGGAAAAGGCTATATAAGAAAGAAATGGGGTTAGTATGGATGTCACTAGCCTAGAACATAGCATATAACACCCATGAAGTGAAGTGGAAATCATAACATAAGAAGAGTATTAATGATATTAATGAGAATCCAAATATTATGAAAGAATCATTTTTATTACATAGGATATTTAGTAGGATAAATTCAGAGGTAAATTTGGTGGGTGATCATGTTAACGACTTCAACATGATTCATATTCAGTTATAATTAGTGGAAGTAATCTTTTTTGAATCCATAGTATAACTATATAGAATTTTATCAAAGGTAGTTTCCTTCTAAATAAACATGTTTCACATCTAGTAAAACAGTATAGTATAGAACTTCTTCAACACATAATAAAAACCAAAAACACTTAAATACATTAATTTGTAACATCAATTTTAGAATATAAATACATCCAATAAAATTTATAATAATATATTGGAATAATAATAACCCACAAAAATAAATTGAATAAAAAAATTTGGATCACTATAGTCCCCTATAATAACCACACTCATGGAAAATTCTGTAAAAAATAAAAAAACATTAGTAATATAATAAAAAAATTAATATAAATAATATGGAACCTTAAGAAGAATTGAATATAATGATGAATGAAGTAAATAAGAGGTATTTATAGATGGTAGGAAACCAACATGACAAATTGGAAATAATGATATTATAAAAAGTGACCTGGCTATAATAGTAAAATAATATATTGGATATCTTAATAAAAAAATTCAAATTTTATATCACAATACAATTGAATGAATGTTTTATATATGATAAAATAAATTTTTCACATAAAGAACCCATATTTATATTTTCGAAAAAAAATATATTTTATTTCAATTAAAAATATATTTTTATTATAAATTTATTAATTTAAAGTAAATTTTTATTTATCCTGATTTTTTTATATAAATAATATTATTATTTTATTAAATCATTAGTAATTTTTTTAGGGGTTAGAAATTTTATGGAAGTAGGAAAATATGTATTTTTTAATAAATATCGATTTTATTTAAAAATTAATGTTATTATATTTTGAAACATATTTTCATAAAATGGATTTCAATTTTTGAATCCTTACTTAAAAATTATCCTTTGGTTATTTTTTTGGTATTTTTTGAAAGAGTATATTATTTTGTTCATAGTGAAATAAATAAAAACAAGGTATTTTATATTATAAGTTAAATACATGATTAATTACATATGGGATTATTTAATCAACCATTATATTATTTTCAAATTCACCAATTACTATATATTTTCACAAGTATCATCACTATTGGTATTATTAATAAAAAATAAACTAATGAATATTTTATTCCAAATGTCCACTTTCCTCCCATCATAAATATCACCCTTCAGTGCCACACATATCCAAACAAATTAAACTTATTAGATTAAGCTAACTTTTAAAAAATATTTTTCCAACATTCTTATACTTTCCCTAGATATTCTATTATCATCAAAAGACCACCCTTTTAAGGAATAATCCAATTACCAAGAGAATGACACCAATGATTATAGTAAAAACTCCTAATATCTATTTTCACTTCTTCTCTTTTGAATGTTATTTTTATACCTAATGAAAATATATTACATACAAAATGATATAATGAAATCAGTATCACAGATATATTGATATTTTATTATGTTATTCTAAAAATCATTATCTTCTTTCCTTTCCTCTTTTCTAAAATGAAAATGTCACTCGTATTTTGGACATTTCACCACCTATGTGGGCGATGAATTTAATTTTTCACCACTTCCTTACATGGATGGTTTCAAAAATGAATTTAATTAATAAATAAAATATTCAGGACATTATTAATTTTCTAAAGAGATAAATTTATCATTATATAAATGATATTAACAATAAATTATTATATTTATTCTAACCACTCAAAGTGATTTTAGTGCCACTTCTTCCATAATTCAAAGCTATTTTGTAAAATATATTGAATTATAGAAATTTTATGATACTATAATGATAAATAATAAATAAATACAAAATTCATAATATTATGGAACTATGTTACAATAACTATTACCATAATTAACATATCTATGTAGTTTTGGAGAAATTAACTGAATAACCACAAGTGGCCAATGTGAGTAAAAACTATATAGTAAATGAATGAAATATGAAGAAAGTAGAAAATAAAAATTAAATACACATTACAAAGTTTATTAATTGATTATTTATTAAATTTAACATTATTATTCATGAGGTTATACACACTAACCAACGAGTCAGCACCTAAGATGAGGGAACATCCGAACCACCCTCTTTTTTGGGGGGGTTTATTTCTCCCTCTACCTGAAATTTTCTCTTTTTTATTATTATATAATTCTTATATATTCTATGTATATGAATCTTACATATATAAATATTTTATTTTATCTTTTATTGTTTGATTATACATGCTCTCCAAGTTCCCTTCCCAATCCCTTCTTTAAAGTGAACCAAATTAAAGGGAACTTTTCTATTTCTTGCATATTTTTTTATTACACTATTTTTAAGATATTAAAATTAAATGATTTATAAAAAATATAATTAATTTAATTTAATTTATTCAATTCCATTTTTTACTTTAATTAAACCTCTACGCACCTATTTGTTCCAAAGGCTCTTTACTCTTTTCATCAAAACAATGTTTAAGAGGTTCATGTATATACCCACTTCTCCACTTCTTTCTTAAAAATTTTATTTAGTTTAAATACATATTTAATACCTATTATTCATTATTCAAATATTAATTTACAAAAGGATATAATACCTTCTTTTCTTTGGAGTCATTATGATATATCTTTTGGTTATTCCTTGTGAAATTATTATGTAACCCATTTTCTACTCATGGGATTTCATTATGCTTATGCCTTCTATATAATTATCTTATATGGGATAGATTTTCATGTTCATATTATGATGCTATGGGTTTTCATTGAATTATGAATCCCCCAAATTTATTTGCTACTATTTCTATCTCATGAGATACCATATATGGTGTATGGGTAGTTAGTATAACATATAATTTTATGTGATCTTAGTAGTGAACCTTAACTTACACTTATGATGTCATGTTTTATATTTTTGTAACATTATCATTAAATACTTTTATTATATTATATTATTATTTATTCCATTCTTATATACAATTATATATGATACTACTCTTTTATGATACCATTTTATTCCTCTTACCTCTTAAGTTATACATTATATTTGTTCCCTTAGGGGGATTTATAGCTCACCCTTTTCTTTATAAATACTACCAAGATATCCTATAAAGTAGTATAAGTTACAAGGAATTTTATATCACATTTTGGATATTGTAATAAGTTTTTTTATTATGTTTAATTTTACGTTTTATGTATATAATCTCTTAAGGAAACTTGGCCTCTAGATATTTGGGTTGTGTTTTATAGAATTTAATGTTAAAAATAATGAAATAATGTGTGTATTATATTTGGGTTGATATAGTTGGTATCATATAAATTTATAGTTATTTTTAAGTATTATATTAGAGGGACTAATAAGAAATATAACAAGAATAACCTAGATTAAAAACAAAAAAAATCATAGGCTAGTGTATAGATGTCATTTTTAAATTATTCCTTATAAGTTCATAGTTTTAAATTTTATATTCTTATTAAGTTGAGTCTTAATATCCTAAATGTTCTTTTATTTTTTATTATGGATATAAATATAAGGAATAATTCCAAAAACTAGTTTGACAGGAAATGTAATTATTGAACAAATGAGATTTGTAATATGATAAGAATGGGATTCAATAACATTATGGGAATACTTTCTCAATTGAATCAAGTTATGAATAATAATTCGAATCTTGTAGAATGAACACCTTCTCCAAAGAGTGAAAAACTTTTTGTTGAGTCATTTATGAGACCAACTCCTCCCACTTTTAGTGGTCCTTTATATCCCCTAATTATGGAACAATGGATTTATTCCATTGAGAATATATTTTTTGTCCTACAATGCTTTGAGAAAAATAATTTCATACTATTTTTTGACTTCTTACATGAGAAGTTTATTATTTGAGGTGAAGCAAGCATAATATGTAGTCATATTACGTAATTTTAGATGAATAATAAAGATATAACATGTGACACTCATCATGTCATGGGAATGTTTTCATTTCAGTTTTGAGTTTTTAAATTTTGGTTTCGGATGTTTTTGAGGTGCATGGTGCTTTATATGTGGTTTTTCCATTGTAGATGAAAAGAGGAAGCACCACATTATAGTCTACCCTTATTCCTCCTATTTTAAATGGAATGATATACCACACCTAGTATTGGGTGTGATCCCAAGAATGGGTTGTTAGTGTTTTACTTATTCTCTATAGCCAACAGCCTCACCATGAGTGGTAGAATCTATGGTAACATCAAAATATCCTAGGATTCGGGGCCAAGTCATGGATAGACCCCATGGTAAGTATCCTAATAAAGGCTACCATGTCGTGTTGGATACCTGCAAGGCATGGTGGTGTTGATTTCTTCTTTTTGAAATTCAATAATGTCACCTGATCTTCTAGGGGAGATTACTCCATCAAAGTGCGGTCTAAATGAGAAGTTTTATAGTGTCGATTACCTTGGTTTTCCCCTATTAAACCTATGGTTCTCTTCCATTGGGATTGGGTTTCATATTAAATGTCTTCCAATAAGGGTTTTTTAAATTTTCCTCTTGTCCTATAATGTCTTAGGGTGTTTTCCCTCTTCTTAGGGTTTCTATTTATAGATTGAGGTTCATGAAAGTTGGTTCTATTCCTCTCTCATAACAGGTTTATAAGACAATTTTTTCTACATCAATCCAAATGTAGGTGTTTCTACTAGGTTTTTCCTTTATATACCTAATGTTCTTGTAATGTTCTATTTGTGGGTTTATGAAATTCATTGATTTAAAATATATAGGGTCTTTATTATTAAATTTTGTATTGGGTGGCTTGAGAAATGGTTTTTGAATGGCGGGTTTCTTTAAAAATAACTTGTCACACAAATTGTTAGATAAAATTACTCATAGTTTTTTATTCAAAATTGACGTTTTAAGAATGGGAGTGATGATGCTTCTCTTGTGAAAATATTTTGAAAAATTTGGATCTTGCTTTATTATATGTTCAGTGAAAGAATGGAATGTGGTTAATTTTTTGGAAACATAGGTTTCAACATATAGTTGTGATATCAATAGATTGTATAGGTGGAATATATAACATTAGTATTCATTTTATTTCATCTTAGTGTTCCTTGTGTTTCCTAGTTTTTTATTCACATAGACTAGAGGTCAATTATGTTTATTATTCTTTGTTTCATTTATGAATCATATTATCAATTCTATCAAGGTTATCTTATGAGATATGAATGATTTTACTATCTCCCTCAATATTTTTATGCATACAGCTTTCCACATTAGTTTTGATTTGTATATTTATTAAATTTTAAGACAAAAATGATAACTTATGTAAAATGTATTCATAATAGGTTTATGAAATATGTTTTGTTACAAACCTAGAACTAATAGTTGTATGGTGATATGTATTGTATAGATTTATGTTGGAATCCAAATAGATGTTTCCTTATACCATACATATGCAGTTATGAATATGTGGATTTGGTTTTGTAGGATATAGGTTAAGATAAGAAAGTCATGTAGCTCATTGGGTTATCTTATTTATTATTCCCTTGATAGTGAGTTAGGGTGGTGGTGATGGATGTTCACAAAGATATGTGGTTATTTAGATTTGGAATTGTCATTATTATCAATTTATGTATTTATGGCTTGGTTTGTATGTCTCATGGTTATGTACTTTTTCTTGTATATTTTACGTTGATTGTTTATCTCTTTCATATTATATTTGATACATGTTTTTGAATTAATGTATTGATCTCAACCTTGTGGAGAGCCATCTTAGTTGAAATGTCATGTCCATTTAGGATTTTTCATTAATGAAATGGTACCATAGGTATTACCATGCTTGATGTTTAATGACACTACCTAGTTTTGGTTTAGAGTTTATGGAGATATGATATAGGTTCATTGGAATTAGAGAGGTAAGTGTGGATGGGTTCTTGGCCAGCTCACTTTTGTATCTAACTCTGAGTGACCATGGGTATCCAAGGGTTTTATAAAGCTTTATGCATGGTATTGGTTTATATAGATGAACCTTATTTTTGGGGTTTATTTAAATAGACATTTTCTTTCCTTATTATTCACTCATTTAATTTTTTATGTCTTAGATTTGTTGTATTTTCTCTAAATCTGGAGGTAGTTGTTGTATTTGATAGATAATACCTCCAAGAAGGGCTCTTCTAAATCCAGGAGATGAATTTTTGAGAAAATTTATATAGGAAACCCCTATAGTAGATTCCACATTTGTGGAAGTAATTATCCACACCATTCAGACTTTGTGTTAGATAGGTGTTGGAAACTATGGATAAATAGTGGATCATGATTTTTAATTTTACTAAGTAGAATCCACCTATCTTCTTGGTGACAGGTGACCCAAAGAAGCTAAAGAATGGCTTCATCAGATTGAGAGGATCTTCTACTTCTTAAAGACTCTTGAGAGTCGATATCTGATTGATGTGTATTCTCTTATATTTTAAAAACAATTCTTAGGTGGATGATAAAGTAGCTATGTATAAGGAGGACTTATCTATAAATATGGGTTTAGGTGGAGCTTTAATTGTAGTGGGAGGTATCCAATGTCTATCCTCTGGATAGAAAAGGAAATATAGTAAGGGTTCTGAGTTTATGTTAGGTGATTCTTTTAAGGATTCGTTGGGATGTAAATAGTTGTATTTCTATCATTATGGTAAATGTATCCATATTAAGACTGATTTCATAGTGGAACCTAGGTATTTTCATCATTATAGAAAATCTAGTCAACTTTATAGTTTTTAAAGAAGAGTATCCCAGGGTAGTAAAGCTTAATCCACTCTTACTAAAGGCTCTCAGGATCTTTCTAATGAATCAAAGAGTGGTGTATCTCTCTCTTAATAAATGGTGGATAACCATATAGTGAATAAATATCATGAAAGAATATAGATAATATTTCATTATGTAATGGAGTATCCACTATAAGAATCTAAATCATTTTTTTCTACTATGAGAGGTATGGTGTACATCTCATCATTTATATCCCAAGAATTTTTTGATATTGGTGTATCTAATTATTTTATATCATATAATTTGATTGATGTGTTATGATTATGCACAAATATTAATCCATTCCTTATTCTTCTTTCTATACCCTTTTTAAGATGGAAGGAATAAGGTTTGAAATGTCCTGAGCTCCATGTCATGAACACTAACCAAGAGGTCTTGTCACATTTTCTAGTTATTAATCTTGATATCTTTTACCTCATCATTTTCATAGACTGGTTGGTTAGTTATAAATCCTAGGTCGATTGTAATTATCAATGGGTTCAGTTTCTATCATTTGATAGGGTTACTCGTGTATTTCTAAGTGAGTCGGATCCTAGATCAGAAAGAGTGGGGCTTTTTATTTTTGAGGACATGATTTTCTCATTCTAGTTATCATGGAAGTTTCTTGACGTCATTGACTATCATTATAGTACTTTTTTCTATTATTTTTTGAATGAGTACCCTCATATTTTTCCTATGGTTTTTTTGGTTACCACCCCAAAGGGAATTTGAGTGCTATATTGACTTTATTATGGGGAAAAATACTATCTCTATATCATCTTATCATATGGAACATGCAGATTTTAATGAGATTAATGTTCAAATATATGATCATGAGGCTAAAGGAATTATTTGTCTTAGAATTTTACATTGGTATTCTCCAATTCCTTTTTTAATGGAGGTAGAAGGAATAGTATGAATTTTCTTTGATTTCCAAATTATTAATTAGGTTACTATTAAGAAAAAGTATCATTTGGCTATGATTAATGACATGTTTGACCAAATTCTGGGCTACTAATGGTTTTCTAATATTGATCTTTGTTCTGAGAACCTTTAGTTAAGGGTTTTATAATAATATATTCTTATAAAAAAAATTAGGAGTAGGTATGGGAATTAAGAGTATTTGGTTATGTCATTTGGTCTCACTAAAATTTCTACAACATTTATGGGTATTATGAATTAGATCATTCATCAATTATTGGTCTCTTTTTTGCCACTTTTGTGGATTATATTTTCTATACTCCATGTCATTGGGGTAACATAGGTATCAACTCGATATCATCCTGATAACTCTGAAGTAACGTTTTTTATATGAAAATCACTCTCAATGTGGGTTTTGGATCCAGGAGGTAATTTTTATGGGCCAATTTATATATGAGAAACGTGTCTTAGTGGATCATCTAAAAAATCAAGTTGTTATGACTCGGTAACAAACCAAAATGTTTTTGATATTCAAATCTTCTTGGGAATATCTATTTACTATAGAAGTCTTATTTAGGACTTCTCCAAGCTAGAGTATTATATGACCAATTTAAATTTTAAGGGTATCAAGTTTGAATGGAATGAAAAGTGTCAAATATAATTTAATGAAATGAAAGTTCTATTGACTTTGGTTCTAGTTATGATCCTTCCATAAAAAGTATTGGACTATGATATTTTATGTGAATTCTCATGTATAAGATTAAGATGTGTTTTGATGTAGGGGAAATAGGTGTTGGCATATGGCTCTTTCCAACATTGTTCTCATGATAAGAATTATCATATTCATGATCTTGAGTTATTTACAATGATGCATCCTCCCAAGATTTAGTGACATTATTTATTCAAGGATTAATTCAATATAAATTTAGATCATAATAGTTAGAGTTATATTTTTACCCAAATACAACTAACTTATGATAGACACATTAGGATGATATTTTTCAATCAATTGATTTTGATATTGTATATACACCTAGGGAATGTGGTGACATATGTAATGAGTAGGTAATTACTTACACCATTCTTAAAGGAATAATTAAAGGGATGGTGTTTGATGGGTTTGTTTATTAACATGATCTTAGATATGGAGGAGGCTAATATAAAGGTGTTTTATCTATAATAAAAGTTTATAGCATCTTATGTCTTTAAAGAAGGTTATTTTTTATGAAATCACTATAGTAGGATTTGATGGATAGTTGATAGGAGACTAGTTGTTCTATTCACCCTAGTACTACCAAGATGTATCATGATTTAATACATTGGTATTGATCATTGGGGATGAGATAGTTGGTTGTAGACTTTGTGTCATGATGCCTCACTTATCAGAATATTGTTATAAGGAACCAGATACCAATAGGGTATTTTAAGACTTTATCAATTCCACTATAGAAGTAGGAAAAAAAATATCAATGGGATTCATTATTGGTTTTCCTTGGACTCTTAATAGGAGATATATGATTTGGGTAATCATTGATGAACATAAAATATTGGAACATATCATTCATATTCAAAAGATCTTAAATGTTTATGATTTTGGGTAACTATTTGTCTGAGATATCGTAACGATTCATTGATTTCTTTCTACTATGGTTTAATATACAGACCCAAGATTTCTGCCCCAGTTTTGGAGAGGTTTTCAAGTGGTTATGGGTACTCAATTTATGTTTAGTAGGGTATGTCACACAAAGAAATATGAAAATACTGAGTGAGAAATTCATATTCTTGAGGATATGATTAGGGCATGCCAGATTTATTTTAGTGGTTCATGGTAAAAATCTACATTTAGTCAAATTTTCCTATAATAATAGATATCAGACATCTATAAAAATGGTTATATTTGAATTAGTGTATGATTTTCCATATCAATCTCCTTTATGATGGGTGGAGTTGGAAGAATGGTCTTTAGTTAGAGTGAGTCATATCCAGGAGATTATAGAAAGAGTTAAAATGTTTTTAAAGAGGTTACTGATAGAGAAAAGTCAAAAAAAAATTATTTATACGACAGTTATTTTCTTTTGGAGCCTACAGTGGGTGATTCAGTTTTTTTTGAAGTTTTATATCACTTTAGTAATCGTTGTATTGGTATATGGGGTAATTTGGCACCATGGTTTTTTATCACTTTCAAAATCATTCAATTGATTATAAAGGTGGATTATGAGTTTGAATTTTTTTCTCACATGATATCAATTCACGTTGTGTTTCATTTGTTTCAATTGAGGTGGTATAAACCTAATCCTTCACAAATAATAGAATGGGATGATATTGATCTTGATCTTGATCCTGATACTATAGTTGTTGAGTAAGAAATTTAGATTATAGATCACCGGGATAAGGTGTTGCATAGAAATATAATTCATTTATTCTATGTAATATGGCATTTTGGTAAGGATAGCCAGGAGATGTGGGGGTAAGGATCATTGATGGGGTAGAAATGGCCATCTTTTTGGAAATTATAGAATCTTGGGCACTTCTTATGGGTATAAAATTTTATGATAGAGATAATTGCAATAACCTCTAGGTCACAGGTATATTTTCTTTTGAGTCTTAAGTTATTTAATTATTGTTTGAAAAGTTCTAGAGATTTATTGGGGCTTAAAAATGGGTCTTGACCCTTTAAGGTGAAAAAAAGGCAACATCATGCCATGATTGAGGTCATAGTGTACCCTTGTAACTCCAATGTAAAATGACATGACTCACCATACCTAGTGTAGAGAATTATCCCAAGAGTGTCTTATTAGTGGTCACTCGGTGCACCAATTTCAATAAGCCTAACCAAATATTTGGTAGAAGCCACGGTCAAGCCAAAACAACCGAGTATTTAGGGTCTCAGAGTGGTTAGTCCCTATGGTTGGTCTCCTAGGAGAGGCCATTATGTCATGGTGGATACCACCAAGGTGTGGTAGTAGCTCTTTCATCTTTATGAAATACTTAATGGTACTTAATATTATGAGGGAGATTACTCCATCATGTCGTGATCTTAATTAGGGATGTTATGGCATCTCATATATTGGTTATCCCAATTAAACTGGTGGTTCTCTACCTTTTTTATTAGGTTTATGATTTAGTATGTTCTGAGAATGGGTTTTGGATGTTTGTTTCTTTTCTAGTAGCAACTTAGGGTGTTTTCCATATTCATGGGATTTCTCTTTATAGATTATGTTTTGTGAGGACTAAATCTCTTCCTCTCCCGACATTGTTTTATATAGAAACATTATTTTCATCAATCTAGAGGTAGGTGTTTCCATAAAAGGGTTCCTTCTCGTAATATAACTTGTGTTCTTGTTAATTTATTTTTGTTAGTTTATAAAATTAATTAATTTAAAATATATAGGGTTTTTTTATGAAACTGCATCTTTTGTATCTTGAGAATTGGTTTTTAAAGAGGGTTTTTCTTTAATAATTGTTTTTTCACACCAATTGTTGGATAAAATTCTTCAAAGATGTTTTTTTGACACAAAAGTGGATTTAAAAGAATGAGAGTGGTGATTATTCACTTGTGAAAATTTTTAATAAAATTTTGATTATTTTTTATTATATGTTTGGAGAAATCATGTTACATGGTAATAGTTTTGGAACCTTATGTGTGGAAATGTAGTAGTGATACTGACAAACTTTTTGGAAAGACACTATATTGTTAGGATTAACTTTATTTTGTCTTTGTATTCATTGCATGTCCAAGTTATGTATTTTCATAGGCTATAGCTTAATTATATTTTATAATCTTAGTTTCATTTATGTATTATGTTTTGTATACTCACTTTGTTATCTTATAAGATATGAATGCCTTTATTATTTCCCTCTATATATTTTGGCTTATTATTTTATATATTCTTGTTTCTTTGGATATATATTTATTTTAAAGGAAACCCAAAGGATGATTTATGTAAAATGTTTTCAAAATTAATTTATGAAACTTTTTTTGTTAAAAATTTGAAATAACGGTTTCATGGTGATAGACATTATATAGATGTTTAGTGGTATCCTATTTAGCATGTCCTCACACCCAGTATATGACTTTGGCCATATGCAGATTAGGTTGTTTAGGATACATGTAAAGGGAAGGGTTTAATGTATGTCCTCAACTTTTCTTTTTTCGCCTACATAGTGGGTTGGGTTGGAGGTTATAGATGTTCGGATGGATATGTGGAACTTTTTCTTTAGTCATGACATTATCTATTACAAATTATTAGTCTTTATGGATTTGTTTGTATGCATCATAGTTATTTACCTATTCTTATATGTTGTATTTTTTTATACCTTTCATGTTATACACAAGAATTTTTTTTGTTAGTTTTTTGATATCCGCCATATGGGGAGCCTTCATGGGTGACGTTTCATATAAACCTAGTTTGGTTTTTTATATCTCATAACAATTCAAGCCCCAAAACATAAATTTTTAGTTTCTTTAAATATTATAGACATAATCATTTTTTCACAGTTATTCTTCAATATTTTGAAAAATACTCTATTAAAACAAGGTATTATTCTTGATATATCATACTGAACTCCCTTCTTTATAACCTAGAAAAATGGAAATATAATAAGGGGTGGTATTAGATGCTCAGTAAGGGTAAACATAGGAGATAACATATGAAGATCATAAGTGAGTTTAATATGAGAATAAGGGTATGAGAACATAATCAAATTACATGATTATAACTTATGAAAATCATACCAAATAATTCATTTATCATAAATCATAAGATGTGGAATAATTCTTTGTCACAATATAATAAAAGAGTCATTAGAGTTCTTAAACATGAGCCATAATTCTATAATATTGATCCATGAGAACATAACATTGGTATAATAAAATTGAATAAAAATGTATCATGTATATAAGAATAAAAAGTCATTTCCTTTTTTAAGTATTCCTACCAAGACTATCATCACATTGTGGACTGAGTCCCATGGTGGATTGGGTTCACTCCATGTTCCCTTTAAAACTTGGTGGAAAGAGTCCCTTAGTGGATTGGTTTCACTGCCTACTCTCTTACATATTATCTCATGAGATATAATTATTTACCAAAGGTATTTGAGGGATATATGGTTTTGGGACCAAGAATCACATAATGAAAACTATACATATGTTTTCCACAAGAACAATAAAACATTCAAATTTCCATCAAAACATAATTAACCCAATGAAAAGAAATTGGTTTCATGAAAACTTCTATAAAACCCAATCATATTCAGTCCAATGAATAAAGGTGGATGGTTTCATTCAATAATATCACAAATGAAGCATAAGAAACATTAAATTATGTTTAAATAAATGAAAAACACCTTTATAGAAGAATTATAAATTTACTTTTAAAAAAATAATAAATATACTATTCTTCAGTTAATTTTAAAAAAAATAAAACAACAATGGAAAAGGAATTTTATTTGAAAAATAATCAAAACTTTGAAAGTAATATTAATAAAAATAATCATCATGATTATAGAAAACTTTGGTCATGTGGTAAACATTTAATAAACATTTTTTCCCACCTTTATAAAGAAATTCAGAAATGACCAGTTGGTGTCATCCAAGCCGAAGTGTTTATTTCAGCATCCAAAATTGATTTTCTCATTCTTATTACTAGTATAGAATAAGTATAGGGTCAATACACAAGAAGAGTTAATGTGTCCTACTTCTTGATTTGTGATTAATTATTTGAAAGTACTGAAACTTAATATCAATGTTTTATTGTGATGGTTTGTTTCTAAATATATAATGATCAGTATCTCTAATCCAAAATTTATTAACTAAAAGAAAACCAAAAAACCAAATAAACTAATTTTTTTTAACAATTGATGAAAAGAATGTGCCAGTGCTTTGGGTGCTTGTGTAGGTCGTCAAAAATTGTTTTGACTATTGTGTTGTGTTGTTTATAATAACTCACATATCTAGGTTTTGAAAATAACAGAACCCCCTTGGTCCGGTGAGTTTCTTTTGAATCAATAGGGACCAATTCCTTGGATTGTAAATTGATGTTTATTTATTTTATTAGAGGCAAGCCCTTCCGAGATGATAATTTTACCCAATGATCATGGGTGTAATTGGTTGTAACATCCCTAAATATCCCTAGAAACTCTGTTATTGGTCTAATATGGGGTTTATAGTGTGATTTAGAAAGAGTTTTTGAGGGAATTATGAGAGAAAAATGAACGACACAAATATAATAAAATTGATGATCTATAAACCCACATTTTTTCACAAACCCATGACATGAAAGAATTAGCTACACATAGAGTAAATAATAATAAAAAAACTCTCAATACTTGATGTGTTCATTATATAGAAAATTAAAGAGAAAAAACCAATGATTACAAAGAAAAACTCAAAAAAATATTAGAATGAGTTCCAAGTTCTTTCTCCACCAAGATGTGTGTCCTTTGGATAATCCCACCACCCAAAAGAGTCTATCCTCCTTAATATCCCATCCCCCACTATCCCAAGGTGATTATGGGTCCCAATCTTGGGTAAAAGTATGGGTAAGAAGGGTAGATAGAAAGTAGGTGCAACCTATTAACTCTTGCATGATTATAGTGCATAGTTTGGGCAAACTGTCTACAAACCTTGTGGATGGTTCTTCTCACACATGAGGCAGAGCACGATTTCCTAGGTTGGTCTGCATGGTTTGACAAATCATGTGGAGAGCCTCTGACTCAAAATGTCATGGACTGCACTGTTTCCTAGAGGATCCACACAGTTTTAAAAACAATGTGGAGACCATGTGGGGGCCTCTACCTTGAATTTTCAAACTCCATATGGCATTTTGGTTTGGGGTGCTCTACTTGGGTAACTTTGTCGTTGATTATACATTGGAAAAAAGGGTCCAAATAACTCTGATTTCCATCTAAATCACCCATTAATTCAATGTCTTTAAATTCTTCACTTGGTGAAAAAAATACCTATAAATACATAATTAAATTGTAAAAAACATGAAAATCCATCCACACAAACACTTTCAAGAAAATTAAATGACTTGAAATTCCTTATACACCGCAGTGCATCACTAGTATAGAAAAAATTGAAAAGATTGTTTTTAAAAACTTTTTAAAGTGCGTAGAAAATTTATGGACATGAAATTTAAATAAATTAACAATATAAAATAAAATTAATAAAACAATTTAAAAAATATAGATATGAAAAAAGAAACTGGTGGGTAAAACAATTCAAAATGCTTAAAGAATTATTTAAAATAAAACCCCTTATGAGTTCTAAAATCAAAACCCACTTAAAAGACTGAAATTCAGAAGGAACCTAAAACACCATTAGAATAAATATATTCATGGTATAATTTTTAAAATATGCATTATATACACCATATAAATGAAAAATGGAGCATAATATGAATCATGTTTAAATGAAGGGAAATTGAGATGAAAATACATTTACCTCAGACTTCAGCATGGTTGGAAATTATCTATCCTCACGTATAATAGATTTAGATTTAATATAAATTTGTATAAAAACCTTATTTATATTATCCTTGTAGATATAATTTACATAACATTTATTATTACCCATTTAGTAATAATTCTTTGTTAAAATCAATATTTTTGGGTTAACTATTTAGTTTTCAATGCATGTTATGATTTTGTGGTTCCAGTCCTTGCATATTTTTCATGGTTTCACTATCTCTATAAAATTAATGAAGGTATATATTTTGTTTTTTGATATATTTATGGATTCCCTTGGTCATTTCATGGAACATATGGTGATGATTTTTATGATAAAAATATCTTTTTTAGAAATTATTATTCTATAAAAAAGAATTGATTTTATTAGTGAAAAAATAGGCATACCTTCATTAATTTTATAGAGATAGTGAAAAACATTACAAATGACTCATTAACTATAAATAATATTACTAATGTATAATATTCATTAATCATTCTTGTCATGTAAATTATAAAATTGTTCATGTAGGTGGTAAAACTAATCAAACAATAGTGTGTTATAATGATTGAATGAGTAATAACAAGATATTTAAAAATGATAATATCACATTTAAATAATATTAATGATTTAAGAAAACATTTTAAGAAATTGATAACTCATATTTAAGAAGAGTTATAAAAATAATAAATAGAAGAAAAATCAAAAAGAATATGTCGTTTATGTTGAGGGCTTGAATCTTCTCTTGAATGGCCTCTAGGAAATGAGAGGTTTGTGAATTATTCCTCAGACTAAAGGTTCCAAAATGTGACTAAATTGTATGGGAGAAATTTTGGGTAGTGATTCAAGATGAATTTGAATGAATGGTTTGGTTTGAGGCATGCTAAAGAGGGTTCCTTTTATAAGTGTGAATGGTGGAATTTTTTGTAAATACTGTTTACTTTAAATTAAATATATTTCATTATGAAAGTAAAGTAACACTAAATTAGCTACGTCTAAAATATTAATAAACTCATAAAATAAATTATAGATATTTTTTTTGGAAAAAATTGTTTATCAATTAGTTTTAACCATTTTACCTTATTTTAACTTTCATCAGGGTGACTAACATTTTCCTATGTAACATATTTTTATGAATAAAGAATAAATTCACATTATTTAAAATTTTAAATATGTTTATTTAAAATAATAAAACCATCTTATAAAAAAAATTTCTATAGGAGAGAAAATTTAATTTTAATATCAGCACATATAACCCCTAAAAACCCATTCTTTTAGAAAAATGTGTCTTTATGTATTAAAAGGAATTTAATCTTATTACTTATAAACTAATAATAATTAAATAAATATTAATTTTTATGGTATGTATTATAAATAAATTTCATTAAAATAATTCATAATTAGTTATTAATTTAATTTATTAAGATAAAAATACATTTGGAACGTAAAAATGTTTTTCTAAAAAAAATTCTTGTTTTACCATCAAATGAGTTTATCAACATTTTTAAACAATTGATAATAAATGTATGAATTATTATTCATTTATATATATATATATATATAATAAATTTCAATAAATTCAAAAATCCAAATTAGATATATTTAGATTAAAAAAAATGTTTTTGAACAATCTATATCTATTCAATCACAAATATTTAATTTTTTTAATTGTTATAGTGAATTAATTATTACATGGATGCTACTAATTTATTTTACCAATAATTAATTTAATTTTATCTATACATTTTAATAATTTATTTTCATAATATTATTAAATTTAAGAAAAAATTTCTGTTCATAAAAATGATTTCTTTAAAATCAATTGTTTTCCATATGTGAATTGGAATCTTTTAATTCTAAAAAATTATTTATTTTTATAACTATGTTTTTTACAAATATCTAGTAATGTGTTTTATTTTTTACTTTATATATAATTATTTACTTTATGTGTTTCATGCATCAAAATGAATTTAACACCTTGAATTTATTCCAAAGGGAAATGCATACTAAAATCACAGTGTGTTACATTGTACCCATTAGAATAATTTCAGCCATAAAATCCAATTAATTTTACGAAAATAAATGAGGGTATATATAAATTATTTCATCCTCAAGTTCCCAAGTTACTTCCTCAAAAATTATGATTCCTCCAGAGAACCTCAACAAGGTGAGTGATCTTGTTTCATAGTACTTTATCTCTATGATCCAGGATTTTTATTGGTTTCTCCTCATAATAAAGTTCATGATCTAGTAATATAACCTTAAATTTTAGTACATGTGATGGTTTAGGAATGAACATCCTCAAAAGTTATACATGGAACACATCATACTCTTAGGATAGGTTTAATGAATGTGAACGATGATAAGAAACCACTCCCACATGATCAAGGACTTCAAAAGAGGTTATTCACAACATTCTATTATTTCCAAATCTCATAACCTAATTACAAGGAGATATAAAAGGAATTCCTTTTCTCTAAGTACAAACTTAAAATTTCATCATATATTATCAAAATATCATTTCTATTAAATTTTTTTGTTTTAATATGCCACTAAATGGTTTGAATCTTCATTGACATCTCTTAAGCTTGATCTGGTCCCAATAGTTTGTGTTTTCTAAATTCATCACAACATGTTGAATTTTTCAACGTCTTCCAATACAAAGACTCATATAATTTATCTAAATTCTTGAATGAGGACTATTAATATATGATAAATCTAATAAGGGAAGGTGTTGACCCAAAAAAACTTTGAAATCCATTGAATAAAATTTCAATATATCTTGCAGGGTTTGAATTGTCCTCTCAAAATAACCATATGTATGAGGATGATATGAAGTGTTAAATATAAACACTATATTTAATTATTATCAAATTATTATCTTTATATTTAAGGTAAAATTAATATCCTAATAAGATACAATTCAAAATGGTACTCCATGTAATCTTACCACTTCTTTAATGTATATCCTAAATATTTGGTCAAGTGATAAATCTTCTTTGATGGAAATAAAATGTGTTGACTTAAAAATGTATATGATTAAACCTAATGGAATTTTTGAGTTTATATTTCTTATGGATTCTTATTATTAAATCAATTGTGATGTTATTTCATTTACATATAGGTATGGGTAATAGTTTCATCATCCCCTTAGACTTATGATATTCATTCTTAACATGCTGACACTACAAGAATCAAGATGCATAATATGTAATATCCCCATTAATGTTTTCCAAACAGAATTAATTTTGGGAATATCAATACATATTTGTGCTT
Source organism: Viscum album (assembly GCA_963277665.1). Taxonomy (NCBI): domain Eukaryota; kingdom Viridiplantae; phylum Streptophyta; class Magnoliopsida; order Santalales; family Viscaceae; genus Viscum; species Viscum album. The sequence goes on from OY728154.1 coordinate 116,411,488, forward strand.
CTTTCATAATTAGATAATGGTGAGTTATGAACTTTATCAAATAACTCCTTCAATTCTGGTATTGATGGAACACGTATTCAAAACTTAAACCGGGTCATTTCATCATGGTCATGTTTGGACTTTAGAATATTCCATGTTTTATTTTTTATCTTATATCCTCATTTTTAACCTTTTTCATATTCACAGGGATTCATGGTTGAGCAGACCCTTGATTAAGATAGGATTTCTTTGATTTATTTATGATTTCAAGGTCTTTCCTCTGAAAATACATGAGTGTTAGGCCTTTTTAAATCCTAATCATAGATAAGCTAGAATTATCCTTTCCATAAAAATAATTGACCACCTGTTTTCCTTCTTAGGGTAGTAATATATTGGTCAATAATAATCAATTTTCAACTCCAACCATCTACTTTAGTTCATATTTAACTATTTTTTGTGTATATATACATTAATCATTTATAATTAGCATTTATATCACACATTTCACTATAGAGATATGCCTTAATATTTATAAAGAATGAATTACCATTATTTTCTCTAAACCATGATCCGGGTAATTTTTCTCATGGACCTTGAATTATAAAGTCGAATATGATAAAACCATGCAATTTTTCATGATGATACATCACAATTCTCTCTTTTCTGCATCACTGTATATCAAAAACCCATATCCACTACAAGGTATAGGTGTACTAAAAAATGTATCTTAAATTACTTGAAATGTTTTTCACATTCACGTATACAAAGTAACTTGGATACCTTATGAGTTTACATGGCTACTGGGTCTGAAATATATGATAACTTTATCACAAATATTTGATAATATCTATAAAATATAAGAAAATATGAATCTCGAACATAGTGGTTGGTTTGGAAGATTGTTCAACAAATTTTTTAGGGGTCCACAAATATACCCTCACTTATGATTACATGACCCAAGAATGATAATATCTACAAAAAAAATCACACTTGATAAATGTGGCATATAGTTTTTTCTTCCTCAAATTATTTATCTCAATCCTCAATTGATCTTTATATTATTCCTTTCTCTTGGAATAAATAAGAATATCATCCATAAATATTATGAAAAATGGTCAAGGTAAACTATGAAAACTTTATTAATTATATCCATGAAGATAGTGGGGTAATTTGTATGTCTGAATGGAATTAATATAATTTCATAGTGTACAAATCTCATATGGAAGCTAGTCTTGGGTATCTAATCCATTTTGACCCTTAGTTTAGGATATATATATCTAAAGTCAATATTTTATAAGTATTGAGTCTCTAATAGTTTATCTAACAAGTATCCAATATACGGTAGAGGATAATTTTTATGGATCATGATCTTATTAAGTTCACGAAATCAATAAAGAGATACATTAACCCATATTTCTTTATTAAAAATAGTGGTTTCATACCATGCTGAAGCATTAGGGAATATGAATCCCTTATCTATATTCTCATGGAGTTTCTTATTCTGTTATTGTAACTCATTCAAGGCTATTATATAAGTAGTTTTTCAAATAATCGTATTATTAAGTATGATTTATATTGAAAAATCAACTTCATGATTTATGGAAAGACTATGAAACTCTTTAGGAAATACATCAACATACTCCATAGAATATTCATATCTTCATTTTTTATTTTTTCCTTAACTATTTAAGATAGATAATCATCATGATAATATATAATGACCCATATAATGGAAGCAATTTACATTGGGGGTTCATATTCATACTTTTAATGATTGATGACTATAAGTTTATTCATAATATGAAACAAAACTTTCATACATTTGAATTTGATATGGGTTCAATAATGATAGAGAAAATCAAAGCCCATAATTACATCAACTTAAACTATTAGGATAAATAATTTTATTTTTAAGAAGACTATTCACATAAACTTTTATCATGATGTTTTATAGACTTCTGATACAATCATCATGCCATAAAGAGTTTTCAATAGTAAATCAATATCTAATTTTTAAGGTGGTGGTGTGATACCATTAGTAAATTTTTTAGAAATAAAATTTTGGGTAAAACTATAATCAAATAAATCTCTAGAATATATTTAGTAGATGATAAGTGTACATTTAAACACTTTGTTATTATAACTCGATTTAGTGGTTATGATTTCCAAAAAAATCCCTTTCTACCATAAATTAAGAGGTTACTAACATCGATTATCATAATTAACCCTTGGATTCATACAATAGTCGGGATAATGTCTATAGTCCTTTAAAATAAAGAAATTGAGTATGGGTGGTTAATTTATTTTAGTGTTCTATATTTATTTTTTTGGTTATGAACATTATATCTCTTCACCGTTCATTTACATGATGGAATTCTTTTCAACACTGGAAGAATTTACCTATCCCATTAAGAAAATTTATTTCATTCTTTTTCCCACATTATTTTCATTAATAAATATATATTTTCTTCCATCCATGGGTTTTATTACTTGAATTCCCTAAAAATATATTTTCCAACAATTAACCCTAAAACCAAAAGAATAATGGGAGTCTCAAATGTTTATTTATATAGTGAAATCATATTAAATGATTTCTTCATAGAAACCAAATTATTTTATATCCAATGCCATTATGATACATGATTTTAAGACACTAAATAATAGATCAATTTTTCTTTTAGGTTTTATGATAAAACCAAAATTTTAGCTTTCATGTATAGTAAATTTTCCTTCATTTATACCAATCGATTCATCATCCTTTTATTTTAACTCTAAAAGTTCTCTCTATATTTTAGTGCAATGATTTTCCAGAAAATGTTTATTGAAAAATACCTCCTTAAAATTCTCATATTCCATAAAGTTGATTTATTTATATTTTCTTATATTCATGATAATATTCCACCATTTATTAGATTCGACATCCAAATATTAAAAGGATAAAACAACACTTTCTTGCTCTAAACACTGTAGAATGAGAAATATTGTTTCTATTATACTGATCCATTGATTAATAATTAATGGACCGAAATACCCACTAAAGGGAGGTCTATTTTTTAATATAAAAGACTCAATATTGAGTTATTATTTCCTTTTATCATATATAAGTTCCACATAATTCATTTTATTGTTCATTTCTTGAGAGGGTTGTGTGAGTATATCCACAACATGTTTTATTCCAACTCTCATGTTGTTTGGTTCTCATGAGAGAAGTCATTTCATTGGTCATCACATATATTTTTATCATTATTCATCCTATTTATTTATATTGACTAAAATAAAAATGGTTAATGTGAGTAACCTGTATTAATAATAATGGTGAGTAATCAAATGATGAGTAAAATAATTTCTAAGATGTCCTAAACTATAACATGTTTTTTAATCCATGACATTTTATGTTCAACCTATAACACTTTTGGTTTTTCATATTATCTTAAGTTTATCCTCTCATTAATAAAAACCTAATCCATAAGAATAACCAAAACCTACTCTAACATAAACAGATGTGGCCCTAGCATAACATACAAGAATATTACAACATTTTAGATTAATATGTAATACATATCATAATAATTTACACCATGGAACGTGAAGTTTTGGTATCTTTGAAGATTATAAACATACCCAATTTATTTCACAGCCATTATTCAACATTTATCAAAAATAATCTTTAAAATGGTACCTTTCTATACATGTCATACGTAACACCATTCTTTATAACTTGGGAAAATGGAATCATAATAAGTGGTGATCTCATATGCTCAATAAGGGTAAACATGGGAGATAACAAAAAAATATCTTAAGTGAGAATAATATGATAATAAGGGAATGAGAATATAATAAAGGTTAATTATTATAATATATTATAATTATACATAATAATTCATAGCTCATAAATCATTAGTCAAAACATAATGATTTTGTGTAACATAGGAAATGAATCATAAGAGTGCATAAACATGAGTTGTAAGTCAATAATTTTGAACCATGAGACAGTAACATAGACATAAGAATATATAATAAATGTATGGAACATATATGTGGATATAAAATAATTTCTTTTATCAAGGATTTTTTTAATCTCATTATTAAATAGTGAACAGAGTCCTATAGTTTATTGGGTTCACACACAATTCCCAATAAACCTTGTTTGATAGAGTCCCCTAGTGGATTGAGTTGACTCATCAATACCTTATATATTATTTTATGAGATATAAAGTTTTACTTGATGAATTAAAGGTCTATATAATTCATGTATCACCCATAAAAAAATAAAAACTATATGTGTGTGTTCTATAATAATATAAAAACATTTTTATTTCCATCGTAACATAACTAATCCATGGAAAAAAAAGTTTCATGAAAACATTCATAAAACATAATCATATGTCATACATGGAATTAAGGTGAGTTGTTTCATTAGTAAGTATCCCTAGTGGAGCATAATAAACCTTAAAGGATATTAACATGGATAAAAAAAGGCCTTTATAAAATCAATATAAATGTACTTTGAAAAATAAGAATAAATTTACTTTTATTCAGCTAACTTTTAATAAAATGAAAATTTTACGAAAAAATGGAAAAATAATTTACATTAAAAAACATTGAAACATGGAAAGTAAGCCTAATAATTAAGGATTAATGTTATGGATAGAAAATTTGGTAAATTTGAACATGTAAAGAATTATTCTTCTCTCACCTTTAAAAATGACATAAAAAAGCCCATGTCAAAAATGTTGAAAATATTCATTTTAATAACTTGGTAAAGAAATTAAAATATCATTAAACATTTCCATAAACAATCATTTATGTATATAGAATAAAATTATTGATTTAGTATAAAGAATAATGAAATGGAAGATAAAGATATGGGTAAAATACTTTAAACCTTTTAAAACGATTTTTTAAAATAAAAGCTAAACCCCCCTGAAATAAAGAACATGAAAATAAACATAAAATTCCATTATTATTAATATGTTCATGATATAATATGTAAAAATATATTATATACACCATAAAAATAAAAATAGGTGCATAATATAAAGCATGTCTTAATAAAGTGAAATTGAGATGAAAAAACCCATACCTCAGAACTCTGCTTGGTCAGACACTCTCTAACATCATGTATGTAATTTTAGATTTATTATATATATATATCATAATTTTCATTGAATATAAGAGTATTTTTTTAATATTTCTAGAGTCCATGTTCATTTCATGGAACTTGTGGTAACAACTTTTATGGAAATCATATAAATATTGTTTTCTAGAAATTTAAATTCCAAAAAAATGATTTTATTAGTGACTAAAAACATATATATAAACATTGTATAATAATTAAAACATCATAAATTTTTAAATTTAAAATAATATTAAAATTATCTAACAATCCTTAATCATTCATTATATAGACATTATAAAGATTAAATGAGTAAGAACATGCTATTTCGTAGTGATTATATCACTTTTACATAATCTTAAGGGTTCCAAAGAAAATGTGATGAAAGTGACAAATCATATTTAATAGTAGGTATATAAATAAAATATAAATGAAAAATTAAGTAATAGATATCAATTATGTTGAGATATTGAATCTCCTCTTTAATCACATCTTGAAAATAAGAGGTTTTGGACTTCTTATTGGGACCAGAGGTTCCAATAAGTGAAATAATATTATAAGGGAGATAGTTTGGGTAGGTATTCAAGACAAATTTCAAGCAATAGTGTGGTATTAGGTACATATAGTAGGGGTCCTTTTATAAGTGATAGGGGTGGAACTTTTGTAAACACTCTTAATTTTAAATATAATAAATGTCATTCTTAAAAAAAGTGGAACAAAATTAGACAAATTATGAATATAAGATATGTTATTCAACAATGGACTTATAAAATCAATTATAAGTCATTTTTTCTATATTTATTACCATATAACTTATTTTGGAACATTATAAATTATTTTTACTTTCATTGAGGTCATTAACCTTTGGCTAGCTAACTTATTTCTATAACTAGAAATGAAATTGAATTTTTTATGAAATTTGAATTTTCAGATTCAAAATATGAAAAAAAAAATTATAAATTATAATTTCTATAGGAAATATAATTTAATTTTAATATCAACACACATAACACGTAAAATTTAGTTTAAAAGATTGTATTTTTAGGAATAAAAATAAATTTACACTTATTCATTATAATATAATAATCATTAAATAGAATTTTATTTATTTAATTTTATATATTAGCATTATTTTTTAGTAAAATTATTCATAAGTGGTGATTAATTTAATTTGTTAACATTATAATATATTAAACACATAAAAACAATTTTCTAAAAAAATTATTTTTACTATCAGATAATTTTTAACAAAAATATAATCAATGTACTAATGATTATTAATTTATTTATATGTAAAAAAATACATTTCACAACAAATACAATACTCTGAATAAGATAGATTTAGCTTTGAAATAATTTTCTAAAAAAAAAATTTCTGTTTAGTCATGAATCTTTAAATTAGTACTCTTTATAGTTACTTATTATTTAAAAAATGTTATTAATTTATTTTTAAAATTATGACTAAAATTTATATTAAATTGATATAATTTATTAAAATTAGTAAATTAAAAATAAAATAAAAATATATAAAAATAATTACTTTAAAATCAATTGTTTTTCTTCGGTGAATTAGAAAATTTTAATTCTAAAAGAATGATTTATTTTTCTTATTATGTTTTTTTTAAAATATATTTTTTTTCTCATTTTGTTGTGTATAAATCATTATTATATTTAGTTTGGTGGTGCATACTTCATAAGCTATCAGACACATTGAATTTATTCCAAATGGAAATATACCCTATATTAATGATGAGTTAAATATGTGGCGCAAACTAATCAAGAGTATGAAACCCAAGGAAAAAACTCAAATTAATGGAGGTAGAAGATTTCAATAAAATATTTCTCAATAAATATTTTCCTTAAAGTCCACATCTTAAAATGGAGAGGGAGTTATTTGGAATTATTTAAATGGAGTATATATCAATAGGTTCTTATGAATAAAACTTCACAATAATTTCAAGGTATGCCTTTAGCTTTTCCATTGGACCTAAAAGTAATCTTGATCGCTTATTTAGTTGACTAATTCCAAGTCATAGAAAAATATTAGAAACTTAAGACTTTTAAATCTATGATAAAATAGGAATATTTCCCTTAAATAAAGGATGGAAATTAGTGATTCTCAATGGCCTCATGAGGATAGAGATAAAAAGATTAGAATGAAGTATAATTCTAGAGTATCAATGGACAAATCTTATAGAGAAAATAATATCCTAATACCCACATATCATACCTGTGGGAAGAAGTTTCCAAGAAATTAACTCAAGGAGACAAGGATATATTTAAATTATGGAATGTAGAGGCCTCAAGATGATGAATATTTAATGGAGATAAAGACTCCAACAAATAGGATGGGATAGAGAATGGTTTTGATAAATACTCTACCTATGGTCCAATGATTAGAGCCTAAAGGGAATCATTGGATCTGATTAGAATATCAAATTTATAAATTTCTTAAAAAAATAAAACTAACTAATAAAGTGTATTATTTGGAAATTCTAAGTGGAATACCAACAATAGTAGTTGAGAATGACTTATAAAATTAGAAGGATAACTGAAAACAAGGTAGGAGTTTTCAAATTAATAAGATATGATACACCAAGGTTAATAATTATATGTTAATGTGTTAGTCGAATAAAAATTTATACTAATTAGTATAGTTTTTTCTAAGTTGAATCAAGGAGGATTTTTAGTCTTTGTATCCTTTTTCGAACTCACAAACTTACCTATTCATATAGTCAAATACTTGAGTTTATTATTGATTTAGATGATTCAATGACATTTTTAAGCATAATAATTCCAAACCATGTAATTTTCATGAATGTGTTGAAGTTATCAGTCATGTTTTTACAAAGTACTCCCTAATTCAAATATCAGTGATCATTACATAATAAAAATGATTATAATAAATGATGAAAGAAACAAATAACCCAAACATGAACCAAAAAGAAAATAAATTTCCACTAAAACATTTCCCTAAATTACATAACTTGGCAATATGAAACTTATACAATCACAATATTCATTAGGAGGGAAGGAAAATAAATATAAACATAAGAGAGAGAATTAGAAGTAGGTTAAGAAATCTCTTGCAGCATCACCTTAGTTTTTTTGAGAGATGGTTGACCCCCCTAGTTGTAGCCAAACCTCCTTATTTATAGACAAAAAAGTTGAAATCAAGTCTCAAAGTATCTTGTTTCAAATCACATTTATCCTCATATTCAAACTCATTCAAATTATCCTATTAAATCATTGTCGACCCACATTTGATGATATCCTTCTCATGTCTGAGTTCAATTTTATAAAATAATCACACAAAGAAAATATTTCTAACATAGTCCCACCACTATGTCATAGGGGAGAGAATTTACTTGGTTTTTCCCCTTATTTATGAACAAAATATACAATATAAAAGTCCATCTTTATTTGTAGAATAATAGACCCTCCAAACCCACAATCCTATGTGATCTCTTCTTCAAAAATTCATGTAAAATTCCCTTCATTCATAGAAATTCCCATTACTAGAATCACTTCACTCTTTTCTTCATATGCACCCATCACAACCTATACCACATAAAAAAAGACAAGTTTCTTTGTTTTCTTCATCTCCCTTTTACCCATGGGGTAATCAAACAAGTTAATTTTATTCTTTACTTTAGTATTCATAAAACACGGTGAATAACCACGACCATTGAATTGTGAGTTTTCTTCGTTTTGTGATCATTTATTTTTCTCCATCAATACACCTTCATGAAATTTGACTTAAACACATATAATACTACAGATTAGTATGGAATTTTCATGATATTTTACTTATTCAAACCTCCATGTACACCAAGGCATTGTGTGTTTTCTTCATTTATTTTGATAATTATTTTTCTCCAACAACATTCCTTCATGAATTTTGACATAAAACCCTCTAAAAATACTGCTTATTATGGAATTTAGGTAACCATTAACTTATTAAAACCTCCCTATTCACCATTATAGATCTTCTAATAGTGTAGAAAAATTCTTGAATCCATTTCATACTCACCACTTTATATAACTAGCATTTCATTATAGTTGGTGTTTTGGTCTTAGGAATCATTGTGCACCATATCCTTCATCCTCCACATTGTTGATTTCATTGTCTCCTTATCCTTTGTATTTTGGGATCATATTCTTCAGAATGGGTTCATTATGGAACATCCAAGCTCCATGAGTGCTTCCATGGTGATTCCTGACCTCATAGTGGGGTAAAAAGCTCAACTAGAGCTTCCCAGTCAGTGGACATGGAGGTTTCCTATAACACCCTGAGATTTTAAAAGAGGAACATCATGTTTGATAGTGTATTATATATGAAAATAAATGATTAAAATACAATATAACAAGTTTATACTTTAAAAAAAATTTATATTTAAATAAATTCAATCTCTTTGATGGCTTGCAATTCACATAACATCGAGTTCAAATAAAATATGATACTCTTTTAAAATATAATTATTTAAACATGACAATAATAAACTATCTATTAAGTTAGTGAGTACGAATAAGAATAACTATATTATTAAAATTATATGGTTCACACATGTATAAAAATATCAATGGTTATATATTGATTATAAAAGAAATAAGAACCATTTTAAAGAAAATGAAATATTTTCTAAAAAAATATATGTTTCTAAAAGGAAGTGTGCTCACGCTTTCCGCACATAATTTAAAATTATTTTTAACATATTTTTCAAATTTATTTGAAAAAATTGAATTTAGTTTCTAAATAAGCATATCTATATGAACTTATGGTGAAATTGTTTTATTTTTCTAAAAAAAATATTACTTTTTTAGTGAATATTGAGAATTCTAATTTTAAAAAAAAATTGTCATTTATTTTTAAAAAATTATGTACCATTAATATTTTAAGTTGATTTAAAATTAAAATAATTATTTTTTATTTATATTAAATCTAATTAATAATATTTAAATTATATTTATACTATATTTTAATATAATTTTATTTCTACGCATTAAAACACTTTTTTTCTAAAAACTGTTTTAAAGTGTATAATGTTTATGCATTTTAAAGAACTAAAATAACCCCTAATAGGGAATTATTTGAATTAAATATTATATATATATATATATGTAAATTTAAATTAATATATTTTTTACTACTTGGAATATAGTTAACATGATATCATCTTTTCCTTTAAAAATGCATTTCTTGAAAAATAGTTTTTTTGACACATCTACATGTTTAATTTTAAATTATATCCTAGAAATTATGTGAGTTGAATTTGTAAAAATGTATTCCATATTTTTAATCATAATAATGTATAATATATAATAAGTTAAAGTTAATTTTTTCCCTTAATGAATAGTAAAAACCGTAAAAACCTATTTATAACTGTTGGGATAAAAATGAGTTTATCAGGGGTTAAACTCACAATATGAGGGTTAAAAATGTCCTAGAACTTGTCTAATTCAAATTGTGCGGTAATATTTAGACATTATGTCTGATAATATTCTAATTTTTTTATTATTAATCCATCTTTCATGATAAAATCATGGGTGTAATTCTTTATTATCAAAAATATCAGGTCTGTCATCCCCCCCACCTACAAAAGGTCACCCCTATCCTCTCCTTTACACACTTCAAAAATAGATTTTCTCTTAAAATAAATACCCAAATAACTTCATTAATTCCATGAACTCATCATATAATCCTATGTTTGGTCACAAATCCAACCTAGGAAGGATTTTGGTGCAAACCAGAAGAAGTTGTCTGAATAAATGATAAAGTCCTTAATAGAGCATTTTGATTTATTTCTTCATAAAACTATTTAAAATATTATTAAACAATTATGATATCATAAACTCAGTATATTAAATATATGAATATGTTTTCATATAAATTTCATGACCTAAAACCATCTCCTCCCTCAAATTTTAAAAGAAAATGTTGATTATGTGTATGGCGGACTACCGCCTCACGAACCGACATAATTGTTTTTCCATAACTACTTCTCATGGTTGGACATAATGATATATCAAATTTTTATATATTATATTTATGATATAATTAAACTTATTTAATTATAATATCATATATAACTTTTAAATTCCCATTCCATAGATAATATGATAACGTTGTTCGTGTCTACTATAGACTACCGTCTCATGAAGAAATGTGATTTGTCCTTCACTTAGGATTTACATAAAAAGTTATAAGGATTAATTTTAAATTTATATATTACATTAATGAAATATTAATCATTATTTAAAATAAATATATCATATAATTTCTTACCTTACCATCCATTGAATAAATGATAATGTCGTTCATATGTATGGCGGACTACTACCTCGTGAAGTTATGTGATTTGTTTTTTAATAACAATTTTAATAGAAGGTAATAAATTATAAATTGAATGAATATATGAGATATATAATAAATGATATTTATTCTATAAAATTAATACAAAATCCAATTATTTACCCATTCACCTATTAAGAAAATGATAGTGTCACTTGTGCATACGTACGTCCTATTGTCTCCGTGAAACGATATGATACATTCTACATTTCAAAAATTCAAAAATGATTAAAAATATTTATATAATTAAAAATTTATATCTATAAAATTAATATAATTTTCCAGGTGAAGTAACTATAACCTATCTTCAACGTCTATAATTACCATAATGAAACATGCAGGGGGAAGTAACGCAATTAACACTCAAAACAATGGTTATAACGTAAGATTATTAATTAATGGGTAATAAGTTGTTATAAAAGGATAATATATGAAACAATAAATAATATTATTATTCTAGTATCAGTTAATAACTAGTTTAAAACCACTATACAAGAGATTAAATATCGCTCAATTAAATTTATGTGTGAGATACGGGGTTTCTTTACTCAATTTCAATTCATTGATTTATATGACTATTTCTCTGATTATATTATGATAAAATTATGTATGGAATGAATTTTGATTAATTTATTTTGTATTTAAATGTTTATTTGTGTGGATATACATTTTTTCACATAATATCCACATTTATTAACTCTCACCTAAATGATATGAACTTTGTAAGGGTTTCAAATCGAACTTCCTTTATTGAGACACATTTTCTTCTATGCACCTAATTTATTTCTAATGGTGTATATAATGAACCTTTGCATACTTTATCATAAATCCTTCTTAAATTATGATATATTAATTTTAAATTCATTTACTTCATTCATGGTATTTTTTTATTAAAATGCTAAGAAACTAGAAAGGGTTTATGTTTCAATCTCATTATAATCGATATTTCTTATGCTTGAACATCCATTGAAGGAAATTTTGTTATCATTGTGTAATAAAACCATTTTATTTTATTCTCTTTTTATTAATTAACTATTTAAATAATAGTACCATTTTCCTCCATTTTTCACTTAAAATTATTAAGAAATGTTTTTTTAAAAAATATAACATCATTTCCCTCTTCAGTCAAAAATCATTTTTCTTCGAAATAAATGTTTTCTAAAAAAATTACATTTTTTTACTATGATTATTTAATTTCATTTTTACCCATAATTTTATTTTAAAAAAAATTAAATGATTCTTGATTTAAATTTTTTAACATGGTACTTTTTGACTTTTCTTAAAAAAATATGAAAGGACTATTTGTTTTTAACATATTTGGTATGAATGAAACTTTTCTATCATTATGACCACTCAATTTTTTAAATCATACTTTTTTATTTTCAAATGATATTTTCAAATAAAACATAAATGTTTGAGAAAGTTTTAGATAATAAATAATTTTTTTTAAAAATGGAAATGATATTTTCCTCCATAAATTTTTAAAGAGATATTTCAAAATTATTTTTCATCTAAGATAACATCCTTTTATTTTACTCAATATAAAAAGGTTATTTTGATTAAGAATGTTTTTAATCTTTTTATAATTATTTTCAAAAATGAAAACAACTTTTAATGAGAGTGAATACATCTAAATACTTTATATATGTCTCTAAAATATATATTGATATCATTCTCCCTTCATTTGATGGGGTAGTACATGCCCTATGATCATTTCTCAAATTCCTTCATTATAAAATTTCTTTGGATTATAAAATTAATAAATATTATAAAACCCATTTTCTTTACATGGTTAATTATTATGTAATGACTTATGATTGATTTCCTTTTTGTGGAACACATAGATCATGAACATGTTATAATAGGTGTTCCCAGATAAGAGCTACAATTAATTGGGTTAAGATTTAGTCTCATGAAATTTTAATGTTTCGGATTAGGGAGTAATCCTAATCCACTATAGGAAATTTTCCACCATATTATTTTCTCTAGGTAGTTAGACTTGACACTTGTTTTTGACATGTTTTGTGTTTCTTTCACATTTCTTATGCTACCATGATCTTATGATACCATGTTCTTTATGTTATTATTCCATGTGATTACTCATTATCCATATATTTATGATACCATGTTACACATTTGACTCACACGTTATGTTTCCTTATCATTTTATTACCATACCATGATTTTTTTATCACCACTTTTTATATGTATTACCCGAGTTATCCCATGCAGTTTAGGAGATAAAAAGGATTTAGGATCTCATTATGGAGAATAAAATAAAAACATTTATTTTTAATCTGACATTAATGTTTTATGAAACTAGACTACCTAATACACATGGCCTTTATGATCCTTGTGTTTTATTGATGGAATTTTATGTTAAAAATCATGTAATAATATGTGAAAAATATTTGGGTCATCATAGTTGGTATCAGAGGAAAGTTTTAGTTAACCTTTTCAAACTACGATGTGAAAACTTTATTGATAACCACAAGAATAAGTTTAAGGGAAAGAATAAGTATAGAAAAAATATATTACAATCTTGGGGAAGTATAAAGCAAGTGGTTTTCAAGAAATTAAATCTATGTCTAGATACTAAAAGTATATGTGGTTCTATAACATATATACCTAGGGGTAATAACTCTGACAAAGCCGCATCATTCCTAACTTGAGTATTATCTAGTACATGAAAATGGTACTTACTATGAACCTAGTTTGACACTTCTAGGGAATATGATTTTGAAATTCTCAAACACTTTATGAACCATCATAAAATATTTGATTATATGATGATCAAGAATGGCCTAGTCTAAACCTATAGTTCCTAGGTTCAATATAAAGGTTTCATGATTTAGAAATCTTAAAAATATTTTTTAATTATTGTGTGGTTTCCTACTATGATTTTAATTTCTCATTCTATGATTTTTAGTTTATTCAATGACTGGAAAAAGGAGAAAAAAAATTAAAATTGAACGTGATAGACACTATAGAGATTATGAGAAACCAAAAGAGATAATGACTAGAGGAAAAGATAATGTGATTATTCCTAATTAGCTATCAAGATATATGATTAACAATGTGAAATTTAGTTAGATTCCAAATAAGTTAAATAATAGGAGGATGCTCTTTTGTTAAATTTTGGGTGGTAATGAACATAGGGGAAATAGGATTCAGCTTCCTACATGTCATGAAGGTCAGAAGAATCACCTATAAGAATATCTCCAATAGAGGAGAATATGTCATCAATGTGAAAATGATAGACACAAAGAAACAAATTTCCAAGAAATTTGATGTCTTATATATGGGGAACATGGGAATTATCAAAGTCAATTCCATAAACTAAGGGTTATCCCCTATACCAAGGAATATCCTATGTTATACCAAATCATTAAAGTAAAGTCATTTAAGTATTTATATTTTAAGATTCAATAATTATGATGTAGAGGTATTTTACCAATGGTATTTTGGTTATAAGAATCAATAAATATCTAATGATTCTTTTAATTATGGAAAAGTATATCGGCCTTCAAGATAGGTTAACTTAAGTGTTATAGATACCATCATGGTTTTATGAGTTTACGGTTGATCCTAATTTCAAAGGGTTAGACACACCTTTTGAGGCTTTAAGAAAATGGATTTCAAGGTGACTAATGATATTTCTGGAGGTGTTTTATTAGGTTTTAGTATTCATAACCTTTTTATTTAATATTAAGGATTATTTGGGGAGAATACTATTTTGTTTTTGAGATGTAATTTTAAAGGATATTATATAACCTTTCTCGTTAAAATGTTCTTTAATGTTGAGGTTATTGAGGTTATTTGGGATATATGCTCATTTATTTAGTGAATGATATATGTTAAACCTTTGGTTTCATTGTTGAATTTTGGAGATTAATATATTCAAATTAATTTTGGATATTATCTTACTTTTTTAACCATTTTTTATTTAATAAATTTAGAAGGAATAGCTTGTTATTATTTTACGGATCTTATGATCCGTTAAAATTTAATTTTAGTTCGTTAGGTATAAAAAAACATTTTTGGATATTCATTACTTCATTTAAGAGATAAAGTGAAAATTGATCAAATAAAGACCAAAGGATGAATTTGGGTTAATTAATTAGAAAGATAAAAACTAAGTATATTTCTTTATATTCTTAAATAGAAAAATAACTCCCCAGTTTTAGGAAAAGGATCTTGAAACCATATTGTTATTATATTACATTAATATATTAGGAATAAAATGTTCACTTAAATCATCATATAATTATGGTTTTTAGTTACTTAACATTCCATTTATCATTCACTTTATTATGATCAATTATTACTTCCACTCTTTATAATTATTTACGCTTTAATTCTAAGTCCATATCTTTGCTTCTCATTAATGTTATCCTACGTGGAAACCCTGTTATGTTACTGTTTCCATATTTA
Source organism: Viscum album (assembly GCA_963277665.1). Lineage (NCBI taxonomy): Eukaryota > Viridiplantae > Streptophyta > Magnoliopsida > Santalales > Viscaceae > Viscum > Viscum album. Next base: position 116,427,369 of record OY728154.1, read on the forward strand.
AATTTCCCTATTTTTAATATAATGTTTTATTAACACTTTTTATTATGTGGGTTTTCCTACAAATAAATTTTCAATTTTCAAACCCTTCTTTTCTGAGATCGAGATTATGTTATGACGATGTAATTTTTTTAAGGGGGTAGATGTAAAACCCTGAGATTTTATAAGAACAACATCATGTTTGATAGAGTATATGACATGAAACACCAATAGTATACATCATTTAACACAATAAGAATTTATGATATATTTACCTTTAAATAAATTCAATATTTTTGATATCTTGTGATGCATGAAACATCGATTTTAAATGAAATGTGATACTCTATTAAGATATTACTATTTGAAAATGACCATTATAACCTAGCCATGAAGATTGAAGGTATAAATATGAATAGATTAAAAATTAAAATTATGTTTTTAACACCTGTATAAAATAAATTCAAGGGTTATCAATTAATTAGAAATAAAATAAGAACAATTTGAAATAAAAAGAAGTGTTTTCTGGAAAAAAAATGTATTTTTCTAATAGGTGGTTTGGTAGCGCTTTTCCCACATAATTTAAAATTAATTTTTACCATTTTTAAAAAAATATTTGAAAAAATAAACTTCAATTTCTAAATCTAAATATCAATATTAACTTATAGTGATGTTTTGGTATTTTTTATAAAATATTACTTTTTTCACGAATAGGGAAAATACCGATTTTTACAAAATTGTGGTTTTATTTAAATAATGTAAGTATCATTATTATTTTAACTTAATTTAAAATTAAAATAAGTATTATTTAGTTATATTAAATACAATTAATTATTATTAAATCATATTTATGATATATTTTATTATAAGTTTATTATTATGCATTAAAACACCTTTTTTCTTAAAGCTATTTTAAAGTGTACAATGTTTATCCATTTTAAATAATTTAAATAAACCCTAATTAAGAATAATTTAAATGAAATTTATAGATTATATATCTACAAATATGGATTTAAATTCATATAATTATTATTACATTTCGTGTATTTAATATGATTTCATCATTTGCCTAAAAAATGCATTTCTTGAAAAATCGTGTTTTCGACAAGTCAGTGGGTTTAATTTTAAATTAAATTATGACACTTTTGTGTGTTTAATTTGGAAAAATGTATTAAATATTTGGAACATTAATAATTTCTACTACTTAATATGTTCAACTTAATTATTGACCATAATGAATAGTAAAAAAAGTAAAAAAAATATTATTTATAGTAGTTAAGATGAAAATGAGTTTACCTGTAGTTAAACTCAAATTATAATGGTTTAAAATGACCCAAAACTTGAATAATTACTATTTTATGGTGATATTTAGACATTATCCATTATAATGATCTAAAATGGTCCATTTGGATCCTTTTTTCATGAGAAAAATGTGGGTGTAATACTTTCTTTTAAAAATTACCAATGATATCTTCTCCCCCAATTATAAAAGGACACCCAATCTCCTCTTCATTACATTCATCCAAAACCCATTGTTTCAGCCAATAAATTAACAAATAACTTCCTTAATTCTATCCCATCAAAATGTAGGCCTTGGTTTTTTTTTAAATCCAACTTATGAAGTATTTTTGTGTAAACCAAATAATTTTTCTACTGAAGAGGCAACATCCTTAACCGAGAATTTTATTTTATTTATTTCTCAATATACATAAAGTATCATTAAATCATGCCGATATAATAACACCATTATATAAAATATAATAATATTTTTTTATTTTAAGTTCATGACCTAAAACTATATCCTACTCCGTCAAATGATAAATGAAATTGTTGATCATGTGTACTGTGGACTATCACCTCCAAAACCAACGTAATTTTTATTCCATCACCACTTATCACAGTTATATATATTGATGTATATAATTTTTAGATATTATATTTATGATATAATTATAATTATTTAATTATAATATCATATATACCTTATTACTTTTCATTTCATATAAAATATGATAGAGTCGCTTGTGTGTACGGTGGACTACAGCCTCACGAAGTGTTGTGATTCATTTTTCATTTACACTTTAAGTGGAAGGAAATAGGTATTAATTTTATGGTTATATATGATATTAATGACATACTAATAATTATATAACACAAATATATCTTATACTTCCATACCTTACAATCTATTGAATAAATTATATTGTTGTTCTTTTGTATGGTGGACAACCGCCCCAAGAAGCGATGTGATTCATTTTTCAATAATGATTCAAAAAGAAAGTAAAAAATGATAAATTTAATGAATATATGTGTTATATATAAAATTATATTTATTATTTAAAATTAATACACAATCAAATTCCTTGCCCTTTAACCCGTTATAAAATAATTACATCGCTCATGCATACCTATGGCTTACCGTCTCCACGAAGCGATGTGATTCATTCTCCTTATTAATAATTAAATAATAATAAAAAATATGTGTATAATTAAAAGAAATAACATTATAACAATAATATAATTATATATATTGTGTAATTATAACCTATTCATAAGATCTTGATCTTTCATGAAGAAAGACTCTGGAGGAAACCAGGCAATTAACACCCAAAACAATAGTGATAATGTAAGATTATTAATGAACGAGTGATAATATTTTATAAAAGGATCATATATGATATTATAAAAAATAATATGATACTATAATGATTTAATAACATGTTTAAAATCACTATAAAATTGGTTAAATAGTTCACAACTAAAGATAAGTGTTAGTTAAGGGGTTTCTTAACTCAATTTGCATTCACTGGGTTATATGACTACATCGTTGATTATATTATTCCAAAATTATGTGTGTAATGAATTTTGATTCTTTTATTTTGTATTTAAACTTTTAATTTGTGTGGATATACATTTTTTCACATAATACCTCTTTTTATTAACCCTTACCTCTATGATACAAATTTTGTAAGGGTTTCATCTCAAACCTCCTTCTTTGAGACACATGTTCGTTTACAAAATTCATATGAATAGTGTATATATTGACCCATTAAAAACTATATTATTAATCCTTACAATATCATGATATTTTAAATAATAATTCATCTACTTCATTTAGGGTAGGTTGTGATTCAAAAGTTTCCAAATCGATAAGGGTTTATGTTTCAATCTCATTTTAATTAAGATTGTTTATGCTTGAATTTCCATTGAGGGAAATTATTTTATCATTTTCTAATAAACCCCATTCATTTTATTCTACTATATTTATTATAGAAATTTTCAATTAATAATTATATTTTCCCCAATTTGGTACATAAAATTATTGATAAAATGTTTTTAATAAAATCCAGCATCATTTTTCTCTTTGGTCAAAAATAATTTTTCTTCCAAATCAATGTTTTTTAAAAATGTTTTCAAAAATGTTTTACTATGATTTTTTAAAGTAATTTTTAAACATAATTAGGATTTAAAAAAATATTTTAAAAGTATTCTTCCTTTTGTTTTCTGAATGAGGTTATTTATAACTTTTCTAACAAAAATGTGAAATGGATTTTACTTTTAACATATTCGGAAAGAACATAACTTTTCCACCATCAAAACCACTCAATGTTTTAAATATTACATTTTTAGTTTCGAAGGATAGTTTCAAAAAAAATGTTTTATTTAATGTTTTAGAATTTTTTAAATTTTAAATATATTTTTTAAAAAATTTAAAGGATATATTATTCAATAAATGTTAAAACATATCTTCCAAAATCATTTTCCATATAAATTTACATCTTTTTATTTCACTCAAAATGAAAATATTATTTTCTTAATGAATGATTTTAATCTTTTCAGAAGTATTTTCATCAATTTAAACAACCTTTAATGTTATGTAATTATTATAAATTCAGTATACATGTCTCCCAAATATATACCAAGTTCATTCTCTCTTCCTTTTATAGAGTAATACATGAATTATGATCATTTCTCAAAAGACATTGTTAATTAATTTACTTTAATTATGATATGAAGTAAGATTATGAAACTTATTTTCATTACCTGGGTAATTATTATGTTATTAAATAATATTGATTTCCTTTACTTGACATACATATATCATGATCATGTTATGATGGGTTCACATAGATAGTTCTATAATGCATTTGTTAAAGCTTTAGTCTCCTAAGACGTCATGTATGGGATAAGGGAGTAAACCTAATCCATTATGGGATTGTGTCAACCTTGTGATTTTGTTTAGTAAAGTATCCTTAACTCATGTTTATATCATGTTTTGTGTTTTTAACATGGTTCGTATGCTATTGTGATCCTATGATACCTTTTTCTTAATGTTATGCTTACATGAAATTACTAATTATCCTTTTATTTATTATATCATGTTATACTTTTGACAAATACATTATAATTCCTTATCATGTTTATTCACTTACTAGGATTTTTAGCTCCCCTATTTTTTATTTATTCCCAAGGTTATCTCAAGTATTTTATGAGATTAAAATGATTTAGGATCTCATTAATGGGAATAAAATAAAAAGATTTATTTTTAGACTCATTTTGATTTTTATGAACATAGTCTTCCAAGTACATTAGGTATTTAAGATCCTTGTGTTTAATTAATGGTTATTTATATTAAAAACATGTAATAATATATGTAAAAGTCCTAGGTCATAAAATATTCATTACTGGTTGCGGTGGTTTGGTTAGCATGAGCAGAAAAGCAGAAATGATGTTTTGTCAAATAAGGGAGGTGCAATACAGGCATGTGGCAGTATAATTTTGAGTAAGTGCACAGTATCGCATTAACTTTCATTGTCCCACATCAGAGTCCTCTATGATAAATCTTACCTTTATCATACTCTATGTATCAAAAACTTTTCAGAAATTCATTTGATACATCACCTCAAGCTTTAGTTTCCTCTAATATGTGTTGAAAAAAATATGGTTAGCACCTCCAAGAGCCACCCCCCCCCCACATATGCTCTTTGATCTCAATTAATGCATGTTCTCTTACTTATTATGTTTTCGTTCTCTCCTTGTTCAACAATAAAAATTCTATTTTTTACCTAAATAAATATAAAAACATTGTATTAAATATGTTCAACCATTAAATACATAATTATAAAGTCATAGAGATAAATCATTTATTTTTCCCATAAAAAATCTCATAAAATTGTAACAAGATTTTCATTTTTTAAAAATCACCTCAAAATTATAAATAAGTAAAAAATAGTTTACCAATGAGTAAGTTGGTCTTAATTAATTTAATAATTAATAAAATTAATAAATAAATTTTAAAAATTATCATGTTAAGAATGAAGACATCATTTAATGAAACCACAACTAGGAACACAAACACTATTCGAGATAGTACACCAAACTAAGAGAATTTATAAGGAATCAACATTAAAACCCACTTAATCAATGGGAGAAAGGGAAATATTACCCCACCACCACCATTGAGGTGGAATTTGAAAATAGAATAGTGTAAGGTATACTTAATATTCAATCAATAATGTAAAAAATTTTATTTGATTTAGTAACTATTCATTCCTTTACATCCTACAAGTTTTACATAACTATTGAATAACCTCCTTGATACCTTGAAGTATAAATATCTGTGAAAACATGTGGTGATGTTATTATTACAACCCAAGTGTTTGAATCTTACCCAGTTAAAGTTTGGGGGAACATTCTTCCAGTGAATCTCATAATAATTCTAGTGGTAAAATTTGATGTCATGTTGGGCATTGATTGGATCCCATTATATAGAGATCACATAAACAAAAGGTAAAATAAAATCACCTATCATATCCTAAAAAATCCTATGATCCTACAAAAATTCAAGGAATACTATGAATCCCATTTAGAAAGTCCCTCAATAATATAAGTATCAATATCTAATGAAGAATAATATATTTATCAAATAATTGAAATAAATGAAAGAATCAACCTTGTGGCATACCCATTATGAGGGGGTATACTGATGTATTTCCAAAATAATTCACTATCTTTCCTCATAATTGAGAGGTATATTTATCAATTAAACTTTTACATAGATCCCTTCCCATATCCAAGAGTCCCTATATAATTTACACATTGAAATGTAAGAACTAAAGAATCAAATGTAAGATAATTTAGACAATAGTTGTTTATGACCAAGTGATTCACTATGTGCTCCACTAATACTTTTTCTCAAAAAAGGTTTTTCCAATTAATTTAATTATTGATCATCATAAATTCAGAAAGATCACAATAAATAATTAGAACATCTTCCATAGATTTATCACTTTTTTAATCACTTATGAGAGGATCAATTCTTATCTAAAGTGGATCTTTGGACAGGATATCAACAATTGAAGGTAAATAAGGAATATATTCCCAATAATACATTTCATATAAGGGATATACAATATGATTTCATATTGATGTCATTAAAACACACAAATGATTCTATAATTTTCATGTACATTATTAATAAAGACTTTAGAGATTACCTAGATAAATTCATGGTGGTATTTATAGATGATATTTACGTATAATCAAAACATGAGGATAAATATAAAGAAAATTTAAATATTGTTTTTAATAATCTATGAAACGATAAGTTATACACAAAGTAAAGTAAATATGAGTTTTGGATGGAGAAAGTAACATTATCAGGGCATTTTATTATAAGAAAGGGGTAATATGTGTATCCTTACAAGATAAAGGTGATTTAGGAATGGTTCATACCAACATAAATAATGGAGATATATTTTATCCTTAGATTATATAAGTATTATCAATGATTTATGAAGAACTTCACATGATTTTAAAACCTTATACCCATTATAATTTGGAAGGGACTGAAATGTTTCTATACTAATTAAAGTAAATATAGCTTCAAAGAGTTGAATAAGAGGATAATAAATGTACCTATAATCACACTACCCTCAAGTGTGAAGGGTTTTTGTATATACAATGATTCATTAAATAATTCCTTGGTTTATGTACACACGAAAAATGATAAATTGATAAAGGTATAATCTATAATGATTTAATTGTGACATGTATAAAGATCATAATATCCTCAAGTATATATTCACATATAAGGATATCAACATGTTCCAATAAATATTGTTACATAGGTTAAGGACTATGGCTACTCAATTCATTACCATACCAGGAAGGGGAATAAAATGTAAGATTATCTTAGAAGAAAAGATTATATAACTCTATCCATGATGAGGATTAAGAATGATACAATATTATTAAACAAAAAAAGGATGTACATGATAATAATAAAGGGAGGAACAACACCTATACATGCCAAAATTATTTCTTAACAACTCATTTTATAGAAGTTAAAGAATTCTCAAATGGATGATAGGGTGATATAAAAGAAGATATATGTTGTAAGAAAGGGGAACAAATCAGATATAAACACATATAAAGATGGATTTGTGATATTTGGTATACAAAAATGTGTACTAACAAATATTAAGATAAATAAAGGGATATTGAATGATGATAATAGCTCAACACTATCTATATACCCATGGAGCACAAATTTACGTAGAGATCTATAAGATCACTACAGGTGGGTCAATATGAAAAAGAATATTTTTCGATATGCATTAAAGTTATTGGTATACTAATAAGTGAAGTTATAAAAGAAAACCTAAATGAGGATTATGAAACCATTACTTGTACCTATATAAAAATACGATAATTCCACCATATATTTTGTCACTAGTATTATGAATACATCTAAAGGATATAATTTGATATGGTTTATAGTGGAATTATTTATAAAGAATGGCAAATTTATCATCATTTGATAGGACTTATCACTCAATCAACATACCAAGTTATACATTAGATAAGTGATAAGGCTAAATGGAACACTGATATTGATTATATCTAATAAATATCTGAGTTTTGCCTCAAGATTTTGGAAAATACTTCAACATTCATTGAACATATAGTTGAAATTCAATAAACCCTATCACCCTCAAATCAATATAAAATATAAAAGGAAACTTGATAGAGAAAATATTTTAATTATTTTTCATGTCTATTTAAATGATTTAATCCACACCAATTTAACAATGTGAGCTGATTTGCATCATTTTTTGGATTTTTGGTGAATTTTGTGCTATAATGTTAAAATTTATTAATTCTAGAATTTTAACAGTTTTCTATCACTTCAGTATTTTGAGAATAACATTTACAATATTGATCTAAATGGAGTGATTATTTTTTATTATCCCATTTTTCATCAGATTAAACTTCATATTATGGTCCTAGAGCTTATTCTGACTTAGAAAAATCAAAACAAATCAATAGTTTTGAATAATATTTCCATCCAATAGAATGGTACCCCCTCATTAAATTATGCATATCCCAAGATACATACCTCTAAATGAGATTATTCATGATGGATTTAAAATGAAACTATAATAATTATGTTAAAATTAAATATCATGGAGACATCACTCATTAAGGTATCCATTGAATACACTAAAGTGGAGGAAGTTGAAGAGTCTCTTCATCCAAAAAAAATATTCTTGAGTAATTAGGGAATAAATTTTCATAAACTTGTCAAATATCATTGAAATTTTGAGGGTATAAAGATAACTAAATTTTGAAAAAAATTTAAGAATGAAACATGGTGATTTTTAGTCAGATGGTGGGAATAAACATTGAATTCATTTAGTGGATAGATTCTAGATGATAAATTTCCTCCTCTACCATTTCAATATTTTTTCATATTAGTTTTGTAATGGATTCATATTCCCTATTATTAAAGGATACCCTTCACATAGAGGGGTAAACTTATAAGTGGTTGGGGAAGGGGGTGTTTTCTTTTTGTAATGTTTAATTTCTTGCAGTTCAATTAATAAAAATCTTTTCACTCTTTTGTGAAATTGATTTTAATTTCTATTATATATTTTTATTATAATGTATGGTTGAAATTGATTTTAGATTATATTATTGTAATTAATTTAATAAATGATCATTATCTTTATTTACTAGGTTCAATTATATATACAATAGAATATACTGGGGCTTAGTGATGATGTACTCGGTGATCATCAGTATGTGTGGGAGGAGTAGTGGAAATTATTGATTTTATGGGATAAAACATACCTAATTGAGTATTGAATAAGTAAATTGAGGGAATTATACAAAAATATATGATTATTAGGAATGATAGTATACTAGTTTGATATTGTAAAAAGTTTTACTCTCACCATCACCATTTTTCTAAAGGAGTGAGAGGAAGAGATTGTGGAAATCAATTTAATCATCTTAGTAGGATAGGACTAAATAAACTAGAACTTGGATAGCATGGTAATTCAAAAACTGAACCTAACATGATCACCCAAACCATTTCTATAGCATCCCGCCTTTTTATCACATAAACTTTCATTACATTATACAAAACTGAGGATCTTTAAGGTTTAGTGTCTTGGAAACCAGGAACTTAAAACATGAAAACATAAAACATTCTTCTAAAAGACTTGAAAGGCTTCTCCTCATGTTCATCCTAGGTTAATTACGACATCACATAACCTGGGATCATACATCAAAAGAAAGGGTGAGCAGAAGGCCCAGTAAGGGAAACAAGGGAAACATTTAACATGTGAACTTGAGATACATCAACTATGTCATGAACAAGAACTTTAAGGCATGATAAAAAAAATCATGTGTCATATCATAATAAAAATAAAATTTTCATAACTTGAAGATGTGTCTACATCATTTAATATAGACAATCATGAACATATCACCAAGGTCCATCCCCAAGGTGTCATTTGAAAATTACCAAGGTTATTCACCAAGGTATCGTGAAAATTGTAATCTCTAGTGGTTACATCATTACCCAATGCATTGGAGCGCTATTAGGGCGCACCCTTAAATTTGACTTTATTATCATGTGAGCCACAAATATAATCATTAATCATTTCATAAACAACCCATATAGCATAAAATAAATGGGTTTCATTTCATAATCATAACGTTTTAAAAACTACTTTAAAGACATGATCTTTATGTCACTTTTAACCCACGGAAAAGGGAAAGCGGGTTTCATGTATGTAAATCCCAGAATTTAAAATAGAACATTTTGATATATATGTGAATACCCCTGTATAAATAAGAGCTTTGAGTATTCACTTTATAACATAAAATAATTTTTAGAAAAGAGAGAGAGACACTTTGAGACGAAAATTCTGCAGCATAACGGCTATGTTACAAGGTTTTAGAAAACATTTAGAAGAGAGGGGACATGGGTAAAACATTCATAAATGACCCATCAAACAGTAGAGGAACAAAATATAATGGATTTAATAACATGGTAATGAAATTTGAAAATATACCACATGAAATGAAGAATATTAAAGGAAGACAAAAATAAGATTTCTCTTGTGAGAATTCAGCAGCCTAACGGCGTCACTTATACTTCAAAATAATTGAATTGCCAAGGTCAAATAGGGTCTCTAATCATATGAACATAAGAGTCCAGTATGATAGATGTAGAGATCATACCCCAACATAATATAAAGTAACTTGAAAGAGTGGACATGAAAGTATAACTTCAAAACGAGAAGGGTGAAGAACCACTTAAAAATTCGGCAGCCTAACGGCGCCACTTAAACTTCAACAAAATTGAATTGACAAGGTCAAATAGGGTCTCTCATCATATGAAAATAAGAGTCCAGTATGATAGATGTAGAGATCATACCCAAACATAATATAAAGTAACTTGAAAGAATGGACATGAAAGTAGAACTTCAAAACGAGAAGGGTGAAGAACCACTTAAAAATTCGGCAGCCTAACGGCGCCACTTAAAACTTCAAAATACTGAATTGAAGAGATAAAATGGGGTCTCTCATCATATGATCATAAAATACCAGTATGATAAATTTATATATCATACCCCAACATAATAAAAAGGAACATGAAAGACTTGAATGAAAATAGAACTTGAAAATGAGGAAGGTGAAAGAATCCCTTAAAAATTCGGCAGCCTAACGGCGCCACTTAAACATTCTTAAAACGAATTGATGAGAGCAAGGGGGGTCTCTCATCATATGAACATGAAATAGGCAGTAGGATGAATATAAAAGAACATCCTCCAACATAAGAACATGGAGTATAAAAGAAATGACATAAAAGAGATTACTTGAAAAGAAAGAGAGGGGTCGGATCCCTTACCTTAAAATGTAACTCTTAAACCTCAAAGGTTGGGACCTTGAGGGCTTGGGGGCACCTTGGGAGGACTCCTTGGGAGGTAATGAGACCAAAAATTCGTTGGGAATGAGTGGGGAGTCGAATGGATGAGAGGAGGGCTTGGTATTTATAGGGAAAGTGAGGGGACAAGGCATTAATGGCCAAGGGACACCTCACATGTGCTTTTCTCAAACCCATGTGCTCTCCCTTGGCATTTATCATGGAGTTAGGCCACATGGGGCCCCCAAAACAATAATTCATCACCCTTGGTCGGCCAACCCTTAAAAGATCTCATGACATCATCATGACACAATTATGATGTCATTAAACATACCGAAACCCTAAAACTGCATTTTTACTATTCACTGAAAAATTCATCTTTCTCAGAAAAATCCCAAACTTTCACCCTAACTAAATATCAATGCTACGATTTCAAAAATGAACTCCATTTTATAAAAATAATTTTCTAAATATTTTTAATTTTATTTTTAAATAAATACACTATTCACCGAAAATTCATTTTTTTCAGAAAAATCCCCAAAAATTACCATAACATAATATCGATGCTCTGAGTTCAAAAATAAAGTCATTTTTATAAAAATAATTTTCTAATTATTTTTAATTAAATTTTTAATTAAAAAACACTATTCATCCGAAAAAAACTAATACTTGAATAATAATTTATGAAACCGTTATTTAACCATTTTATTGAATCACATTACTTAATCAAAGTGCCTAGCTTATTTTAATACTTTCTTTAAGTGAGATTACTAATCCATTTGGACACATTATTAATCCTAATCATAAAATCACTATTCATAATTTATTATTCATCAAAAATCAAGTTGATCTTATTAGACTCTAAATTTAGTACTGAACATAATTGAAGAAGACCATTTTTTGAAAATCATTACACATTTTTAATTATTTAGGGTTTACATAAACATTTTTAAAATATCCTTTTTCTAAAATTCATCAAAAATATGCATACTATATTTATCTGGTCATTTCAAAATTCATAAACTTCATCATAAGAAGAAATCCCAATTTTTATTTAAAACAAGTATTACACAAGGTAGTTACGGTCTCGTTACATAGCCCCTTATAATACCAGCATAGGACCTAAGAGTAAGGTGTGCTAGAGTGATAGAAGCTTGGGGCGGCTCAGTCAACATTGCCCGAGTAGTAATTTCTATCAGTTTGAACTTCTCACGAAGGCGATTCCGTTCCAGCTTCACATGATGAAGTTCAGCTTGGATTTGATCCAGAGCAAAGCCCAATGGTGCTACCTCCTTCCCAAGCTCGGTTAGATGGGCTTCTATCGGTCCAAGACTACTAGGTGAGGCCATCGAATCTTCTTTCTATAATAATTAACCAAGATTACTTATATTTAGAGACAATAATCAAAACATTTTGTTCACAGCAGTCATATTGACCGATGGTTATATAATAGTCAAAACCCACTGATCTCATTTTAATTATAATCATGTTTATCAAATAAAACATTTTTGTTGAGTATAAAAATAAAATAAAATAACACATGAAATTAGTAAACAAGATTTATTCAAAATTTCGGGTCGTTACAATCTTCCCCCCTTAAGAAATTGCGTCCTCGCAATTTTAAAAAAAAATTGGGTTTTGAAATTTCATTGAAAGTCCCACATCAGAAAAGGAGTCAGTAAAACTATTACTTTAAAATAAAGAAAGGGAAGTACAAAGGTCACCCGAGTTAACCCACACTAGGGTTCCATGTAGGAAAACATGGACATGGAGGAGAAAAGAAAGGGTCAAGTTCTGAGGGAGAGTGATAGAGAACATGATTAGGAGAAAGTTAACCATGAGAAAATCCCAAACTTATGATGTGTGTAAATGGTCTTTGATTACCTAGTAGGAAACGTAAACCAACAACATTTTTGTTTTACGTTTCTTTTCATAATATTTAGGATTTCATTTACTACATAGAACAAAAACATAAGAAAATATACCTACCTTCAAGTAGAGTTTCATCCTTTAACAAGTCCCTACCAACACTAATCGTTTCTCCAAATGATGAGAATTCAAAAACAATTGGTCTCATAAAAGCACAAGAATCATCTTCTATGGAATCACATAATCTACAAAAGATTAACTATCTATTTCTTCTATCTTTAAACATTATCCCAAAAACAGAAAGGTTAAGGTAAAACAACTCTTCAAAAAGAATGAATCCCATAGGAATGGAAACTACTTTTAAATCATCAAATTCCATGGTACTACCCAAATTTCATCATAGTCCATTCCGTAAATAATGGTCCTTAAGATTCCTCAAAATAAACCAAACTAAGATTGAAACCCAAATACAAGAAAGATTTGATAACATAGTCTTCCAAAATAAACTTCATTGTTCATCTCCAAACAACATCAACCACTCCTAACATCTTATAACAAAAGTAGCTAACCTAAACATATTTTACCCAAGATAGGTTAATCATTCCCGTAAGTAACCTAAATTACTATAAGTCCACCTTAAATTCATCGACTCTTCAAAATATAAGTCAACCTTACTCCTCAATGAAAATACCGTTGTAATCTATTTACCTCGATCATATAGGGTCCCCAAAATAGTGAACGTCTTCCAAAATAAAAATCATATTTTAATCCCCTAATCATCTCTGTCATCTTAATACGGCAATCATAGCATTTCCTATCACATTAGTTGTTGAGACATGTTCTTCTATTTCCCGCCATTAACTATGAAAAGAAACTATAATTAGGGGCTTAAGTACTTAGCTAATAATAATGAAAATGAACTGAAAGCACATAAGGATAACTTGTATATGAAAGGTATACCCTAACTTGTGATCTCCTAGGTTCCCATCTAGGTTATGAATGATCATATATTCTTATGTGAACCTTTATTTTATTTTATCTTTGTTCCTTTAACAATGGTTCATACCAAGCTTATGAATTTACCAAAGCATATCCCCCGGGAGTGTCGTAACCAAGAGTGCAGCAAGGCCCGTTGTCGTGTACCAGTTCCCATTCGAGTCTAGCTCAAAGCGGTGTTTTTGGGTTTTACCCCTATGTACATCTGTGCCAGAGCCACCTCTACCTGCTCGTATCCAGACAGGGATGTATTTGCTTGGCAACCCCTTACTCAATACTCACCAAAATACAAGGAAGATTTCCTATATTAAACTTTTCTATAGGGTTCTTCTAGAGTTTTCATATCCTAATTTCCACAAATAACTAAACCATCCTTTGATACCAACTATAGCATCCCTCCTTTTTATCACATAAACTTTCATTACATTATACAAAACTGAGGATCTTTAAGGTTTAGTGTCTTGGAAACCAGGAACTTAAAACATGAAAACATAAAACATTCTTCTAAAAGACTTGAAAGGCTTCTCCTCATGTTCATCCTAGGTTCATTACGGCATCACATAACCTGGGATCATACATCAAAAGAAAGGGTGAGCAGAAGGCCCAGTAAGGGAAACAAGGGAAACATTTCACATGTGAACTTGAGATACATCAACTATGTCATGAACAAGAACTTTAAGGCATGATAAAAAAAATCATGTGGCATATCATAATAAAAATAAAATTTTCATAACTTGAAGATGTGGCTACATCATTTAACATAGACAATCATGAACATATCACCAAGGTCCATCCCCAAGGTGTCATTTGAAAATTACCAAGGTTATTCACCAAGGTATCGTGAAAATTGTAATCTCTAGTGGTTACATCATTACCCAATGCATTGGAGCGCTATCAGGGCGCACCCTTAAATTTGACTTTATTATCATGTGAGCCACAAATATCATCATTAATCATTTCATAAACAACCCATATAGCATAAAATAAATGGGTTTCATTTCATAATCATAACGTTTTAAAAACTGCTTTAAAGACATGATCTTTATGTCACTTTTAACCCACGGAAAAGGGAAAGCGGGTTTCATGTATGTAAATCCCAGAATTTAAAATAGAACATTTTGATATATATGTGAATACCCCTGTATAAATAAGAGCTTTGAGTATTCACTTTATAACATAAAATAATTTTTAGAAAAGAGAGAGAGACACTTTTAGACGAAAATTCTGCAGCATAACGGCTATGTTACAAGGTTTTAGAAAACATTTAGAAGAGAGGGGACATGGGTAAAACATTCATAAATGACCCATAAAACAGTAGAGGAACAAAATATAAGGGATTTAATAACATGGTAATGAAATTTGAAAATATACCATATGAAATGAAGAATATTAAAGGAAGACAAAAATAAGATTTCTCTTGTGAATATTCAGCAGCCTAACGGCGTCACTTATACTTCAAAAAAATTGAATTGCCAAGGTCAAATAGGGTCTCTAATCATATGAACATAAGAGTACAGTATGATAGATGTAGAGATCATACCCCAACATAATATAAAGTAACTTGAAAGAGTGGACATGAAAGTAGAACTTCAAAACGAGAAGGGTGAAGAACCACTTAAAAATTCGGCAGCCTAACGGCGCCACTTAAACTTCAACAAAATTGAATTGACAAGGTCAAATAGGGTCTCTCATCATATGAAAATAAGAGTCTAGTATGATAGATGTAGAGATCATACCCCAACATAATATAAAGTAACTTGAAAGAATGGACATGAAAGTAGAACTTCAAAACGAGAAGGGTAAAGAACCACTTAAAAATTCGGCAGCCTAACGGCGCCACTTAAAACTTCAAAATACTGAATTGAAGAGATAAAATGGGGTCTCTCATCATATGATCATAAAATACCAGTATGATAAATTTATAGATCATACCCCAACATAATAAAAAGGAACATGAAAGACTTGAATGAAAATAGAACTTGAAAATGAGGAAGGTGAAAGAATCCCTTAAAAATTCGGCAGCCTAACGGCGCCACTTAAACATTCTTAAAACGAATTGATGAGAGCAAGGGGGGTCTCTCATCATATGAACATGAAATAGGCAGTAGGATGAATATAAAAGAACATCCTCCAACATAAGAACATGGAGTATAAAAGAAATGACATAAAAGAGATTACTTGAAAAGAAAGAGAGGGGTCGGATCCCTTACCTTAAAATGTAACTCTTAAACCTCAAAGGTTGGGACCTTGAGGGCTTGGGGGCACCTTGGGAGGACTCCTTGGGAGGTAATGAGACCAAAACTTCGTTGGGAATGAGTGGGGAGTCGAATGGATGAGAGGAGGGCTTGGTATTTATAGGGAAAGTGAGGGGACAAGGCATTAATGGCCAAGGGACACCTCACATGTGCTTTTCTCAAACCCATGTGCTCTCCCTTGGCATTTATCATGGAGTTAGGCCACATGGGGCCCCCAAAACAATAATTCATCACCCTTGGTCGGCCAACCCTTAAAAGATCTCATGACATCATCATGACACAATTATGATGTCATTAAACATACTGAAACCCTAAAACTGCATTTTTACTATTCACTGAAAAATTCATCTTTCTCAGAAAAATCCCAAACTTTCCCCTTAACTAAATATCAATGCTCCGATTTCAAAAATGAACACCATTTTATAAAAATAATTTTCTAAATATTTTTAATTTTATTTTTAAATAAATACACTATTCACCGAAAATTCATTTTTTTCAGAAAAATCCCCAAAAATTACCATAACATAATATCGATGCTCTGAGTTCAAAAATAAAGTCATTTTTATAAAAATAATTTTCTAATTATTTTTAATTAAATTTTTAATTAAAAAACACTATTCATCCGAAAAAAACTAATACTTGAATAATAATTTATGAAACCGTTATTTAACCATTTTATTGAATCACATTACTTAGTCAAAGTGCCTAGCTTATTTTAATACTTTCTTTAAGTGAGATTACTAATCCATTTGGACACATTATTAATCCTAATCATAAAATCACTATTCATAATTTACTATTCATCAAAAATCAAGTTGATCTTATTAGACTCTAAATTTAGTACTGAACATAATTGAAGAAGACCATTTTTTGAAAATCATTACACATTTTTAATTATTTAGGGTTTACATAAACATTTTTAAAATATCCTTTTTCTAAAATTCATCAAAAATATGCATACTATATTTATCCGGTCATTTCAAAATTCATAAACTTCATCATAAGAAGAAATCCCAATTTTTATTTAAAACAAGGATTACACAAGGTAGTTACGGTCTCGTTACATAGCCCCTTATAATACCAGCATAGGACCTAAGAGTAAGGTGTGCTAGGGTGATAGAAGCTTGGGGCGGCTCAGTCAACATTGCCCGAGTAGTAATTTCTATCAGTTTGAACTTCTCACGAAGGCGATTCCGTTCCAGCTTCACATGATGAAGTTCAGCTTGGATTTGATCCAGAGCAAAGCCCAATGGTGCTACCTCCTTCCCAAGCTCGGTTAGATGGGATTCGATCGGTCCAAGACTACTAGGTGAGGCCATCGAATCTTCTTTCTATAATAATTAACCAAGATTACTTATATTTAGAGACAATAATCAAAACATTTTGTTCACAGCAGTCATATTGACCGATAGTTATATAATAGTCAAAACCCACTGATCTCATTTTAATTATAATCATGTTTATCAAATAAAACATTTTTGTTGAGTATAAAAATAAAATAAAATAACACATGAAATTAGTAAACAAGATTTATTCAAAATTTCGGGTCGTTACAATTTCACTATTTCTAATCACTTTCTTTTTATTTTATTTTTCAATATTTTTCTCAATTTATTTCATTTGTTTCATTTCTTTAGTCTGTTTTCAAAATAAATAAATTTCAAAAACATCCACCTTATCCTATAATTAAAAGTTTCAAACATGATTATTATGTGTTCCTTTATAGACACAACTAAGGTTGATCACTATAATATATTTTAATTTTGTAAATAATTTCTTTCTCGAAAATCCATGAAAATCATGTGTCAAAACTTGGAGTCATTGTAACAACTATACCCCCAATGAAAGCATAAACACCGCTAAATAACATGGTCATCAAGTCCTAACCCAGTAGGTACCACTAATTCCCCAAAGAATCACGGTTCCCTCCCTAGGATCCATCCATATTCCCAAAAATATCCTCATATTAATGACTTTCCACACAATCAAACACTTATTCTTTCAGTTCTATTTATCCACGCTTACACACACCTTGGGAAACATCCCTGGAGGTCACCCATTCAAATCAATAATTTATTCCAAGCATGCTTAACTGTGGATTTATATTCAAGTAAGATATTGAAAATAAAGGTGAAAATTGTTGACATGATTCATATCATTTAGTATTTTAACCCTTTCTCATTCTAGGGAATTACATTCAACCATCCCCTAGTTCACAACATCCTCATTGTGGACCCTAAATATTAACCTATGAAGTTCCAACACACTTAATGTTGGGATCCTACTATGATATCAATGTAAACATTATGCCCCAATAACATCATAGACACCTTGTCGTAACATGTCTGGCAGGACCTAGCCCGCCATGTACCACCAGTTTACCCGTAGACTCAGGTTCCCCTCCCTGGGGCCTAACCACATGCCCAAACAGATCATTAGAATAATGAATTTATAAAAAAGAAAACACTTTTTCTTTCAATGTTCTTTTTCCTCACATACACACACCTTGGGAAACTTAACAAATGGTCACCCTTCCTAATCACTACTCAAGGTCATTCATACCTAATTGTGGATTCCTAATTAGGTAGGATCCTTAAAATGAAGGTTCACCTTATTAAAATGAGTCATGTCATTTAGTATTTTAACCCTTTTCCATTGTTGGGTATTAAACCCATTATTGGGGAGGTGTTTCCAACAATATTAATTTTAAAATTCATGACTAAAACCACTAACACTAACCCATTTTACAAGATATTGAAATTGAAAAAACCTTTGTGAACAGATATAGAAACCTTAATTTTTAATATAAATTTGAGGAAATTTGTTGTGAAGACCTGAGTGAAACATTAAGTGTTAAATTCGAGCTTATTGTCATGGATAGAAATCAAAACCAAATCTTTGATACCTCTATGCACGAAAATTCCTTAATCATGATAATCAACATTCCTTGCTGGAGTTACAAAATGATTTTGAGAAGAAACGTAATGATCTCATTGCTTCCAAAATTTAATGGCATGGTATGAGAAGACCCAAACAAATATATTAAAGAGTTAAAATATATCTTATCATCCTTAAGACCCCAAGGATTATTTGGAGAGTAGGTAAATTGGAATTAATTTCCATTTTCATGGGATGGAGCTACCAAATAATGGTTGTATGTCCTACAACTAGTAGATGTACATGAATGAAATGAATTACTAATATGATTCATGAAAAGATTATTCCACACCTCTAGGATCACATACATAATAAAAGAGTTTTATTCCATCATAAAACCTTCTATATAAACCCTTAAAGAGTACTAGGAGAGATTTAAGAATCTATGTGCCAACTTCCCACATCAGACAATATAGGAGGATCACTTCCTTGTTTTCATTAACCAAGGCTTACTAGGTAATGAAAGAAACCTTCAGGATGCCACATATAGAGGTGAGTTGATTGAAAATTCACTATAAAAAAATTTCTTGATTTAGAAGATTTAATAGAACTCACAACTGTTTGGTACAAGAGGTAATAGAACAAGAGGTATTCATGAGGTAACAAATTCTCATAAATCACCCTTATTAGAAACTAGGATCAGAGAGATAACTAATTTTTTTGAGACAGATATCCTTGAAACTAGTGAGTGAGTAACAATCATCTGCTAAGTTATATAGTTTATACTCATCACTAGATCATTTAATAGACAAGTGTGTTGAAATACAATGAATGGAAATTTGTGTAGTAGCCTTTTAGCTGAGGTAGTTTCAATGAAATTCAGGATGGAAGGAGCTTAATAAATTTCAGTGTAGATTTCGAAATCAGAAGAATTAAGCTATACCCCCTTACTAGAATCAGTTCTAAAACCAACCCCCATTCTAGCATCGATGGAAAATCCACTTCTATTTCAAAAAAAATAATCTTATAAGAAGTATTCTTACCACAAACCACCCACTTTCCATACAACCTATGAATAACTATCCACTAGTACACAAAATCCTGTTCAAAATCAACAGCATCAATCTGAGTTTGAGGGGATGAAAGACAACTTAAATGATTTATCCAACACTTTTTACAGTCTCATGGACTTCCTGACCTAAAATACAAGAAAACTCCAATAGAATATGATACCAAATAACAATAAAAAAGTCAATATGATAGAAACAAGAAGTGTAAAATAACTCCTACCACAAATAACCCACGAACCTAAAAAATACCACCTATGATGAGGGAGAATGATGTGGGGAATTTTGAAAATTATATGAAAATACACCAAGAAGAAAAAATGAAAGAGGAGTAGAAGAAGGATTGGACATGGAGAAAGAGATAAGAAACACCATTAAAAGGATACAAAAGGGAAAATAAAGACTTACCCCAATCATTCCCATCAAGGGTAATAGAATCAAATAGATTGTAGGAAGAAGCACTTTGAAAATAAATTCTAGTCACCATCATGAAAGGGAAAATTAATATAACTTTATTGAAGAACTAAACAAAATCCTAAGTTTTGTTAATTTTTTTAAAGTATATTTTCACCCAATAAGAGGATACTTCATGTTAACAATATGATAAACTTTATAAGAGGTGTCTCAACCCTTATCACGCAACAATTTCCAATCAAACGTCAAGATCCGGGGTTTTTCCATTCTATGCACCATTGGATATTTTAATTTCTCATGTGATATATATGATCTAGGTTATTCAATTAATGTATTTAATAACTCTATATATAATTATTTTCATATATGAGACTTGAATCCCACCCATGTGGTGGTCCAGCTATCAAATAGATCCCTAGTTTTCCCAAGAGAAGTTCTAAAGGATGTCCTTCTGATGTTCAAAGATCTTTCAATCCCGATTTACATTTTTTGTGATGAATATGGAAGAATATAGGATCCCATAACATTATCTCTTAATTTTAGGAAAGACATTATTAAATATGGAAAAAAACATCATCAATTTCCATGAAGGTACACACACCATGCAGTTTAGATATATCATAATCTCCTTCAATATTTTTTACTTCATGAGGCATCAATCATATGAACACTCACTATTCAAACTCTCCCATTAAGTTGGTACTGAACCAATTGGATAATTAGGAATTTTACATGAAATGTTTTCCTTAGGGGAGAAATTTTCCATTAAGAATATCACTAAACATGTTAGTGTCCAAAACACTGAAGATTCATATTTCATCTATGAAGAAAAGGTAAAATATAATTTCATTATTGATTTATTAAATTATTAAGAAGATGGTATTACTTATTATATATAGTGGGTACAACCTTAGGATGTTAGTAACCTCAATTTAATTTCATCCCTCGAGGAGACCCCAAATCTAGAATCAATACAACTCCATGCTAATTTAAAATATGTTTACCTTATATAGGGAGAGAAATTACCAGTGATAGTTGTTAAAAATAAATACTAAACCCATGAATAATATTTTATTGATATTTTGAGATATAATTTCCAAGTAATAGGTTGGATTTTAGGTGACATCCGAGGAATAAACCCAAAAATATTCTTTCATAGAATTCTTCTTATGGGATATTTCAAACCTATTTGATAGTCCAAAATGAGGCTCAATCCCACCATGATGGATGTTATGAAGAAGGAGATCAATAATATCATGGAAGAAAGGATCATATATCCCATTTAAAATTCAAAATGTTTTATCCCTGTTCATGTAGTTCTAAAAAAACTAGCCTAACCACTCTGAGGAATGAAAAGAATGAATTAACCCTAGTGAGAATTCATAATAGCAAGATAGTGTGCATAACTTTTATGAAGGTAAATCAGGTCACTCAAAAAGTTAATTTACTCATACACTTCATTTACCAAATGATATATATTTTGTTAGGTATAACTCATTATTTATTTTTGGAGAGATTTTTATGTTATTTGTAGGTACCCATTCATCTTGAGGGTAAGGGAAGACTAAATTTACTTTCCCCTTTGGCACTTTTTCATATAAAAGGATTACATTTAGATTATTTAATGATATAGGTAGAATTTATAGGTTCATGGTAAGTATATTTTCTGATCATGTTGATGATTTCTTGGAGGTTTTCATGGAGGTTTTCATGGATGATTTCACATTTTTTAGCAATTCTTTTGACCATTATTTGAAAAATCTGGAAAATGTTTTGAAAACCTATATTGAAATGTATATTTTTTAAAATTTTGAAAAGTGTAATTTCATGGTTAATAGAAAAATTTTCCATAGTTGTGTCATTTTACAAAAAATAATTTAATATGATCAGTCAAAATGTTATTTAATAAATTCATTTCCTTATCCAACTTGTGTAAAACATGTTAGATCATTTTTCAAACAAGCGGGATCCTACCAGATGTTTAATTTCAGCAATATTTATTTCCCTATCTATAGATTACTTTTTAAAGAGCCCGATTTTTATTTCAACGGTTATTTTAGGTATTATTTTTATGATATGAAGAGGAGATTGTATACACCACTAGTGATGTAGACAGCAAATTGGGAAGAACTATTTGAGTTAATGTATGATTCTTCCAACCAAGTATTTTGAGTAATCCTTTATTAGTTAATTGATGGTAATAAAAAATTCATTATCTATTCCCCAAGAACCTTATATGTGGACAAGTTAAATTACATACACATATAAATATATTTTTCATTCATTTTTATTACTTTCGAAATATTTTGAGCATATCTTCCTAGAAATGAAGTTAGTGTGTTTTCTGATCATGCAGCTCTTAAGTACTTAATGAAGATGGATGAAGCTAATTGAGGCTAGTAATAGAGATTCTACTAATGAAAAGTTCAACATAGAAATTAAATACAACAATGGATCTGAGAACCAAGTGGAAGATCACAAAAATATACTACCCAACACTGTTAAAGCTAAAATTCCAGACAAAGAGGCACAGAATTATCACCTTCCAGAAGAGAAGGTGTAAATTATTGAAGAAAAAGTTCCTTGTAATGAAAACATGGTTAATTATATGGGAACATATCAGGTCCAATCTCATTTAAATTCCCACCAAATTAAAAAACATAAATCTGAATCTATATATTACATTTGGGAAGATCTGTTTCTTTATAATATTTATAATGGTCAAGTGATAAGAATTTTTTTCCTAAAAGTGAAATTGAATATTTCTTTGCATTTTTTCATACTTTAGCTTTTTTAATCCACTTTGGACCTCAAATAACATCAATTATGTTTTTATAATCTTGAATTTATTGGCCCACACTTTTAAAATATGATTATGAATTTTTCAAAAGGTATAATAAATGTCAGTTTTTTGGAAATATTTCTATGATAAAAGAAATTACAAAAATCCACTTAATTTTTATGATATTTTTTAATTATGTGTGATAGATTTTATGCTCCCTTTCCATTTTCATTTAAAAATTCATATATATTTCTTATATTGGATTACATGTCAAAATGGGTGGATGAAAAATCCACCATGATTGATGATGCTAAGTATGTTTATGATTTTATTAGGCTAACATATTTTGTAGGTTTAGAGTACCCACAGCCATAATAAGTGATCTAGTGACTATCTTTTAAAATTAGAGAATGCATGACTTTCTGAAAAGTTATGGGGTTCATTATAAAATATCCACTCCCTATCATCCACAAATTAATGGTCATGCAGAATTGTCCAATAGGGAAATCAAAGAAATTCTAGAAATGACTATTAAACCGAATAGGGAGTATTGGACCCCAAGGTTGGAAGAAACATTATGGTATTATAGGAAATACTATAAATCCTTACTAAAAATGAGTCTGTATAGGTTGATTTGTGGGGAAAAAATATCATGCATGTGGACTTTGAATTTAAGGCATATTAGGATGTGGGAAATATAAATTTGGATCTTAAAAGAGTTGGAAAATAAAGGATATTTTAGTTGAAGGATACGGATGTAATAATAAGATAATATGTTAAAATTTATAGTATTTACAAAGAGAGAACAATGGTGGCTCATGATAATTTGATCCAACTGAAAGACTTTCATCCAGGATACACAGTGCTATTATTTAACTCAAGACTCAAGCTGATGTCAGGTAGACTTCATTCAATATGAGAAGTTCCATTTATAATAACTCATGTATATCCTTTTGTTTATGTTTAGATTATGAGTTATGGAGAGTAGTATCCATTCACTATTAATTGATATAGGCTAAAGAAATTCCATGGGAACATTCCATTAGAGCTATTGGAGGACATCACACTCCTCTAGAAAATTTATCAATAAAATACATTAGGTTATACCTCTCTTTGACACTTATCTTTTTGATATAAATAAATTAAAAATATTATTACATGTTAATATCTATTTTATTCATTTCTGATACTGTATCATTTAAGTCTAGAGAAGGAAACCTTTATAGTTTGGGTTTTTTAATTTGTTTTTTCTATTTTTAAAAAATTGTTTTTTCAAAAATTTTGTGTGTTAATTTTTCAATATATGTGTTTTTTTAAACATGGTATCTCATATGATTATACTTTCCATTTTTCAAAATCATTTCATTGAGTGAACTAATTTATCCCCTGAAATTAAGCTTAAATGAATGTTGAAAATGACTTTGTCGCAAGTTCAAAACTTTTGTAGTTTCATGAATATTCCTATGATTTTTGAATCCCGTGACACATATCACTATATTCATATTTAAAATAACATTCCCATGAGTCTTATGAACACTTTTTTCATATTTTTTACATTCACCTCACTTCTTGAGAGAACCAAACATGATTTCTTTAACGATAATTTGATTTATTCCAGTAAAAACATGAGTGTATAAGGTACTTGTGTTCTAAATGATTGAGGCATTTATTTGGTTTTAAATCCCCATTTTTAAGATAATACTCTTTATTATATCCTAAATTGTACATTTAATCCTTGTATCCATTAGAATCTATGAACACCTTGTTATGTTAGTGACATTACATGCCAATTTTATTTATCTAACCTACTATTGAAGTGAAGTTGCATGATCTAGTAGAACTTGAGTGTAGGATGTCCATAAAATAAATTTTGATATTATTTTGGAGATTATTTATTAATATGTTGAGGTAAGATGAGACCATACTTGATTGAAAATTATAATCTTGAAATTATTCCTCAAAATGGGCCAAGCCATCCTTATTTAACCTCAAAATTTTTAAAATATAAATCCTACCAAACAAAATAAATAGAATAACCCTAAAAATTCATCATTATAAACACATATCCTTGACTCACATCTAGGGGAAATATAGGAATTTATTATGACTATAGTAAATCTTTTAGGGGTTTGGATGAGAAAATCCATGTTTCAAATTAACATTTGTGAGATGAGAGAAAATTCATCGTAGGTAGGTTTTTTTTCTGAATGGGAGGAGAAATAAAGTGGAAATAGATTGAATGAAATTATTTTAGAAATTTAATTAATGTTTTTTAGGAGGAAATATATCTTTGGTATCTTATTTTCAAATTGGTTGATCTCATGAGTGTGTGTTTTGAATTTTCATTGATTTGATTTCAATGCTTACTTGTCCAAAAGGCCAATTACGAAGTGTGGGAAATTTTATAAAGATAATATTTTCAATATTTCTCATATGTATTTATGTGATTTAATCCCTAAAAATTTAAAAATTTGAGCTAATTTTCATCATTTGTGTATTTTTGTCAAATTTTGGGCTAATATTTGAAAATTTTGTAATTATACATTTTTAATAGTTTTCTATCACTTATGTATTTCGAGAATAGCATTCCCAATATTGATCAAAATTGAGTGATTATTTTTTAGGATTCCATTTTTTTTATTTAACATATACTTCTAGACCTAGAGATCATTATAAATTCAATAGGCCTAAATAAATCAATAAATTTGAATTATCTTTATAGATGATAGAATGGACCTCTCTTCATTAGATGAGGAATATCTCTAGATAAAAACCTCCATATGAGGTGATTCGACTGGTATTTAAAATATTACTCCATTTATCATGTAAAAAATAAATTTCATTGAAAATTTAGCTCATTAAGGATACTATTGAACATACCAAAGTGGAGGAATTTTAAGATTCAATTCAGCCATAAAATGTGTTCTTGAGTGATTAGGGAATGAATTTTAATAAACATATAAAAAATAATTAATATTTTTAGATTAGATAGAAAAATAAATTCCAAACAACTTTTAATGAGGAACATTAGTGATTTTCAACCGGTTGGTGGTTAGAAATATATAAAACTCTTGGTATAAAAATTCTATAGGATAAATCTTTTGATCTTCCTTTTTACTCTTTTGTCCTTCTTAGTTTTTTAATGTCTTCCTCTTTCCCCTTTTCATGGATACCCTTCACAAGGAGGGGTAGAAATCTAAGTGATTTTTGAAGGGGAGTTTTTCCCTTTTTAATGATTTAGTTCTTTAACTTCATGGAATAATAATAATTTCCTCTCTTCTATGAAGTTGGTTTCAATTTATTATAGTGGTTTTTATTATCAAGTATGATCCAACTTGATTTTAGATTTTATTATTTTTATTTCTATAGAAAATGATTATTTTCTCTCATTGGTAGGTTTTGGTTTATATATAATAGAATATACTAGGGCTTAGTGGTTAATTACTCAGTTGTCTTCAGTGTGTGTGTGAGGGGTAGTGTATATTATTGATTGTTTAAGATAAACAAGACCTTATCAGGTATTGCCTAAGTCAATTCAGGGAATTCACTACAGCTCTCTCAAAAATAAAAAGTACAGTATACCAATTTGTGATCTTGGAAACATTTACTCTCACCATCACAATTTGACCATGGGAGTGAGAATAAGTGATTGAATAATATAACTTTAATCAACTTAGTAGGAGATTATTTATTAAATCGAAACTAGGATAATAATATAATTAGAAAAATAAACCTAGCCTGATCACCCAACTCATATCACTATTTTCAATCACTTTATTTTTCAATTATTTTTCAATATTTTTCATAATTAATTTATTTTTTTCATTGATTTCATTTATTTTAAAAATAAAAAAAATCAAAAAACATAATCTCTTCACTAATTTAAAGTAAAAAATGTGATTTTTATGCACTCCTCTCTAGAGAAAACCTTAGTTGAGCGCTATATTGTATTTTAACTTAATAAATATATGTTTTATCCACACCCCATGACTTTTATGTGTCAAACATCCAAACACTCAAGGATATATTGAGAACTTACTCTATGGAATTCAAAGGCAAATAAGATCAATATATTACATTGATTGAGATTTTATATAACAATATCTTCCACTCAACAATGTAGATATATCCTTATGAATCCCTCTATGGGAAGAAATATTAAACTCCAACATGTTGGGATGAAGTTGTAGAATGAAAGCTATTGGGACTTGAACTAGTTGAAGAAATGTCAGTGAAGATCAAACCCATTCAATAGAAAATTAGAAAAGCACAAATATGAGAGAAGAGATATACTGAAAATAATCTATGAGACCTTTGGTTTGAGTTTGGAGATAAAATGTTCCTTCATATATACTCATGGAAGAGAGTCATGAGGTTTAGGGAAAATAGAAAGTTATATCCTGTATACGTTGGCCCCTTAGAGATTCTTGATCTCATAAGAGCTATATCTTATCTACTAGAAGTCCCCTAAACCTTTTCTCAAGTGTATGATACATTTCACAAATCCATCTTGAGTAATTTTATACCAAATCCCTTGAATATACTAGATAAAAAGGTGGTAATTTGGAGATTGATCTCTCTTATGAGGAAAATCTAGTGAAGATATTGGATCATAGAGATAAATTTCATCGCAACACAACAACTCGCATTATCAATGAACTATAGAGAAACTATATGTATAAAGAAGAAACATTGGTACGTGAAGAAGAAATTAAATAGAAGTTCCTACATCTGTTTTAATCATAGTGTCTGAAATAAAATTTCAAGGCTAAAATTTATTTGGTGATGAATAATGTAATAAACAAAACTTTTACATATAAAAATTTATTTCTAAATAAAAATCCATCATATTTAGTAATGGATCATAGTATAACACTCATTCAATATAAAATAGAAACCAATAATAATTTATTATGTTAATTTAGAATATTTTATTTAGAGGATAAATATGCCCAATAATATTTACAATAATATGATGGGACAATAAACAGAAGAAATAAATTAATTAGAATAAGAATATTTGGATCACTATGGTCTCTAATAATAACAACACTCATGAAAAACATTATAAAATATAAACAAAACATTAGAAATATAATCTATATTTTAAAAATGAAGAATATATAACTGTGAGAATAATTGAAGTGAACGATGAATTAAGGGAATATGGGGTATTTTAAAATGTGGGAAACCAATATAACAATTGGAACTATAACCTTTATAAATAGTAACCTAATAAATGGAATAGTAAAATAATTTATTGTTTAACGTATGAAATAAAATTTTAAAAAATTATATCATAGTACAATTAAATAAAAGTTTTCAATATGATAAAATATATTTTTGATACAAAGAAGCAGTAATTATATTATTAAAAAACATTTAATTTTTATTTAAATATAAAATATTTTTTATATATATTTAAGAATTAAAATTAATGTTTTACTTTTCATAAATAAAATTTGAATATAAATATTATTATTATTTTAAAAAATCAAAAGTAACT
This sequence comes from Viscum album, assembly GCA_963277665.1. Lineage (NCBI taxonomy): Eukaryota > Viridiplantae > Streptophyta > Magnoliopsida > Santalales > Viscaceae > Viscum > Viscum album. The sequence goes on from OY728154.1 coordinate 116,456,332, forward strand.
TTTCTAAGGGTCAAAAATTTGACCGGGTTATAAAAATCAGTATTTCTTACAAAATATTTTATATAAAAATTAAATATGTCATATTCAAATAATTAATTTTTATAAAATGGATTTCAATTTTAGAATTAGAACATTGAAATTTTCCTAGGGTAATTTTTTGGAATTGTTTTAGAAAAGTTAAATTTTTATTAATAGATAAATACATCAAAATACAGTATATTATATTTTATATTAAATATTTAATTACTTTAATATGGGATGAAGTTAGAAATAATAATTTTTTTCCTAAAATTCATCAATTATTATATATAGTCATGAATCATCATTATATGTATTCTTGTGTAAAAATAATTAACTGATAAATATTTTAGTCAGAATGACTTTTCTCCACTCCTTATAAATGTCACCCTTCTACACCTCACATATCCATAGACATTAAAATTATTATCATAACCAAAATCTACAAAATTACCTCCCCAGAACTCTTATAAAAGAATTAGAGGCTTTAGTCTCATTAAAATACCACCCTTTAAAAGTGTAAATAAATGATAATGAGAATCTTCCCAAGGAGTAGGGTAGGAACTCATAATATTTCTTTTCATTTCTTTTTCTTTTAAATTTTGTTATTCTATATTCTAAAAATATATTCCATAAAATTTGATAAAATTAAATCAATATCAAAATATACTAAATTTTTTTTATATTAATGGACTAACCATCATCTACCATCATTTCATTTATTTTAAAATGAAAACATCGCCAATATTTTGGTCAGTTTACTATCTACATAGATAACAAATTCCATTTTCCACCACTTACATACATGGATGATTTAAAAATATATTTAAATAATGAATAAATTATTTATGAAATGATTAAGATTATATAAAGATAAATTGGGAATTATATAAATGATTTTAAAAAATAATGATTATAGTAATTATAGCCACCCAAAACGAGCGTATCGATACTTCTTTCATAATATGAATCTATTTTATAAACTCTATTAAATTGTTTAAAATTTGTGATACTATAAATATAAAGACACAATAACTCTAAAATTTTTTAGATTATAGAACTATTTCATAATGACTTTGACCATGATCAATATACCGAAGTAGTTTTGGAGAATTTAACCAAAGAACCCTAGGTGGTTGATGCGAGAAAGAAATATTTAGTAAATGAATGAAATATGATAATAAATAGACCTTAAAAAATAAAATATACATGAAAATGTTTCTTTATAAAATATTTTATAAATTTAATTTGATTATTCGGTATGTTATATGTCGTCACCAAGCGATTTAGGACCCGGGGTAAGGGAACTTCCAAACCACCCTCTTTTATTTTGGGTTTTATTTCTCTCTATTACACACTTTATCTTTCTATTATTATCAGTTAATTATTATATATTGTGTGTATATTTATCTTTAATATATAAATAGTTAATCTTCCCTTTCATTTTTGGATTTATACATACTTTTCAAGTTCCTTTATCAATCCCTTCTTTATAGAAAACCCAGTTAAAGAGAACTTTTCTATTTCTTATCTTTTATCTCATAATGCTTTTTAATGGTTTTAAAATTAAATTATTTATTAAAAAATATTATTTTAATGAAATTTATTAATTTAAATTTATGTTTTTAATTAAAACCTTTTGAACTCATTTCCTACAAAGTCTCTTTACTCATTCCTTAAAACCAATATTTTATATGTTCATTAATGTTCCTACTTTTTTGCTCCTTTATTAATTATTTAATTTAATTAAATACATATTTAAGACCTATTATTATTTATTCATATGTGAACATATAAAAAATTTAATCACTTATTTTCTTTATAAACATTATGATACATCATTTTCTTATTCCTTAAGAAATGATTATATAACCTATTTCTTACTCATTGGTTTTTCTTATGTCTATGAATTATGCATGATTTCATTATTTGGAACACATATGAATGTTTATATTATTATTTTATGGGTTGGAATAGAATTATATATCCATTTAATGCATTGGGTAATTTTTTTCATCTCATGAGATACCATGTAATGTTCACGTATAGTTATCCTTGCACATTATGTTATATTGTCTTGGAAGGGAGCACTAAATTATACTTATGATGTCTATTTTGTATTGTTGACACATTATTATGAATAAATATTCTTATGATAACTTATTATTTATTTCATTATTTCATGTGATTATATAAGACCCTCCTCTTTTATGATATCATATTATGCCTCATGACTCTTATATTCCACTTAATGTTTATTCTCATGTAGGTCTTTATATCTCACATTTTCCTTTATATATGTCCCCATAGTATCTCAAACATTAGTATTAGGTATAAGTAATTTAGGATTTCATTATGGATATTTAAATAAATATTGTGTTTTTTATGTTTAATTTGATGTCTTATCTATCTACTCTCCTAAAGTTATTTATCCTCTAGATTTCTGAGTTGTGTTTTATAGAACATTATGTTAAAAATCATGTAATAACATGTGTATGAGATTCAAGTTATTATATATATTTTTTATTATTTTTTCCTCAATCACTACAATAATCGTGGTATGTGAAGTTTACTATAGTGATCAACTCTAGCAGTTTTACTAATATAGTGTTTATGAGAATGCATAATTTAATTTTAAACTAGGATATTTAAGGAAAGAGGTCTGGGATTTGACCTGTTAAAATGTGTAAGGTTGAGGGAATCCAGCTAAATAGAAAAGTCACTATAATGGGAAACGAATAATTAATATAAATCGGTGTAGTTTATCTTGAGGTTACCACATATATATGAATTATGGGTAGAAAGGTCATTTAATGAAATATTATAGTGAGTGAAGAGTCAATTCCAAAATATATGCTTCTATAATTTCATCTACAAATCACATTTCAAAATATATGAGAGGTAATCTTCTGAGTTTTTTTAGTTTTCTTAAGTCTTATATTACAGACTCTAGGGTTTCTTTTCACTATTTGAGGAACAATATTTCCTGAAGGTTCGACAAGGTTTATCTTGTGGATGGAGAAACTCTTGAGATGGTAATAAAAGGTTATGTTTCTATTCAGATTCAAAAATAATATTTTTGGAATTATAAGGATTGAAATTTATACCAAGGTTAAGGAATAATTTGATTTTAGTAAGACAGTAGGATGATGTGTATTTTTATACAATATTTTGGGTGGATAATGAAAAAAAATCCATTGTTCCATAGTGGTTTCCAAAGGAGTGAAATATGGAACATTGTACATAATGGGATTTCTGGATGGATTAATTCACGCAAAAAAACTTTTAGATCTTTAAAGTCATGGCACAAATATCTTGGTCACCTAAGTGAGAAAGGGGTGAAATTCTTAGATGCTAAATACAAACTCAAACAAGTAAGCATAGAGTACAAAACATGTTAAGAGTGTATTCTTGGGACTTAATAGAATTTGTCTTTTCAAATGGAATTGAAGGAATCCAAGGATCCAAATTTTGAGCTTTTTCATAAAGATTTATGGGGTCCACTCTAGTATATTCTCATGAAGTTTAATTTTACTATGTTACCTTCATCAATGATGAAACACCGAAGGTGTGGGTGTTCTTTCTAAAGAAAAATTCTTTTTTTGAACTTTAATTCAATATAGTTCTAGGTTGGAAAAGGAGACTGGAAGTAAAGAGAAATTTTTGAAGCTTGATAGTAGTCAAGAATATGAATGTGGTGAATTTAAAAGGTTATATGTAACGACCCAAATTTCTATGAATGAAATTTACCATCTTATATTTTTGTTATATTGTACAAATCACATAATATAACTTATATAACATAATACAAACTTTATAAATGAATAATGAACTAACTAAGAAGTATTTATAGAAATTAAGAAACCTAAACCAATGGAATAATAACATGACCTTTGGAATAGTAATGTGACCATTAAAAATAGTAACCTGGCCAATAGAATAGTAACCTCACCTATGAAAGTATAAATAAAATTTAGGCATCCTATAAATGAAAATTTGTTATATTTATATCAGGGAATAAGTAAATAAATTTTTTAAAAATGATAAATTAAGTTTTTGTATTTTTGGAAAACGTAAATGTTTATTAACAATTTTATTATTAATAAATAGATTTAAAATAAATTTATTTTCACAGAACAAATTCATAAATTAATTTTTTTTCATATGATTATAATATAATTTTATGGGACCATAATTAATTTTTTAAAGTGTTATAAAATCATTTATAATTATAAAATTGGTATATTTCGAATAAATGGTGATTTTAATTAGAAAATAAATTTATAATATTCATAAAATTATTTTAATAAAATGGATTCCATTTTTTAATTCTATATATAGAAAATGGTTATGGTGATTTTTTGGGATTTTTCTAAAATAGTTGAATTTTTTGTGAATAGTGAAATACGGTAATTTACGGTGTAAGCTAAATACATGAATTATTGAGTTATGGATGATGTATGGATGATTTAAGAATAATTTCCTCAAACTAAAATTCACTACTTAATTAATTTATTCATAATAATCAATAATATTCATATTCTTGATCCAAAATAATAAACAAATGAATAAAATAAAATAAAAAACACCCCTTTCCTCCACTATAAATACAACCTCTTATCCTCGCACCTCAAAAGCCTAGAAGCTTATAAAGATTTTACCCAATACTCTTAAAAATTATCTCCCCCATTTCTAGGATCCATTTTTCTCAAAAATAACCAAACTCAAGTGCATTAAAGAGGTTCTCAATGAGAAGGAATTCAAGAGGTAAAATCCACTTTTGTTTTCATTTATTCTCTTTTCATTTTTTTCTCTCCTCGCCTTCCCTTATCTAAGTGACATGATAACTCCTATATCATTTAAATACTATAATTTTTTTTAATGCAATAAACAATCATAATTTCTTTTCCCCTCCCCTTTTTTTCTAAAAATGAAAACATCGTCCGTGATATGTTTATTTATCGCATTCAAGGATAATGAGTATTCAATTTCTATTATTGGCTTCAAGGCTGGTCATACAATAATTTTTATTGATAAAAAATATTATAATATATTTATTATATCTTATTTAATTTTATATAACTAGTATATATACATATTATTAATTAATAAAACAAAACTAGTTCATGATGATCGAAAAAATGCCAAAATAATCTAAATGGTTATCATTAATATTTTATCAAATGAATCATCCCCACATATGGAAAAAATAATATATAAGACCATTTAATATTCTATAAGTTCATTGATAACATTTAATTTAAATTATATAAAACTATTCTCATTTTACATGATCTTCCATACATGTATACAATTGAACCGATCATGAAACCCAAGGAAACAAACACTCCCAAATAGTGAAATTGTATCTTATAACTCATCAAAAAGAACACTAATGAACTTAATATATTATAATAAAAAAAATAAATGTATAAAAAGTTCTTAATTAATTAATTAATGGATTTAATTTTATTATACCAAATATTAAGATCAAATGAAAAATAGTTTCAGACATATGGTGAGGGATTCTTTCTGAACGACCAGTTTTCCTTCGAGTTACACTTTCTCCATCTTTACCCCAATATAATTCTTATTTATTTTTATATAATTCTTTGAAATTATTTTATATGTTCCAAAAACATGTATCTAGATCATTTTATCATTATTTCATGGTTAAATACATGTTTTAAAAAGGTTCCCTTCTCAATTCTACTCGATAAGCCCGCCCAATTAAAGGGAACTTCCCAATTTATTAACCATTTTTTAGTGCACTACATAATCTCTTTTAATCCACCATTATTTTTATAAAATCACTAATTTTATCATGAAAAACTATTTTGGTTCATTTATATTTTTATACAAACAATTATTCCTTTTTCATTTTAATGAATCATTAAAATATTCCCTTAAACCATGGTAAAGAGACTCATTTATAAGGTTTTTTAAACACTCTTTTTCCATGTTTTTTCTTAATTTGAACATAATTTATCATTATCTATGCCTATTTTACCTTATTAAAGTCCATGTATGTTCTAAATCTATTATTTCAAGGACATCATTAAGATACACCCATTGTTTATGCCTTATGACATTAATATGATACCCATTTATTTCAATTGGTAACCCTTATGTTTATAGTTGTTTCTCAAAGTGGAACACATATGTAAGAACATGTTATGATGGGTTAACCTATATATCACTCTAATGAATTGGGTATTGTTTAGTTTCAAGATAATTCTTGTTAGAACAGGGTGTAAACCTAAATCCTTTATGGGACTTTGTCCTCCATGTGCAATGGTCTTGGCAGTTAGCCTTGAATCATGCTCCTCCATGTGAAATGGTCTTGTAAGTTAGCCTTGACTCGTACTTATATAATTTAGTATATCATTTCCAAATTCATATTATTCCATTATTACATGATCACATGTTATACATATTATTCTTCCTTATGTTTATTCATGTTTTTTTATGTAATCAACAAATTCCTTAAATCCCATGTGATATACTTTATTCCTATCTTTATTTTCCCATATTAGGATTTTTTACCCATCCCTTCATTCATGTATTCCCCCATATTATCCAATGCAGATGTAATATTTCAATGGAAGTTGGTAGATCATTATAAATATTAAATATAAGATATTTTTATTTTGTATTCATGTTTTCTAATTATAGACCTAATATTTTAAAGACACTAGACTTTATGATCTGTGGTTGTATTTTAAGTCTACTTATGCTTAAACATATGTAATAATATGTTTAAATTGTTAGGGTCATTATAGTTGGTATCATAGCATAATATAGTTATTTTTTTGAGATTAGGAATATAGTATTTTAGCATGAATCCCAGGTATAATTATATCATCATGGATAACCTAGAGTGAAACTTAGGGAATCACAATATAGGATATACTTTTTACTTATAATTTATCCCTTTAATGTTATTGGTTTCCATTTTATGTGTTTAAACTTTTAAAAACAATAATACCAATGTTTTTTTTGGATTAAATAATTTATTACAATCACAATAAAATAATGAATGTTGGGATTAGCATCTATAGTTATACACATTATTTTATATCTTGAAAATTTTGTAGAACAATTAAAACCCCGCCTCAAAATATGGTGGTTGAGTTATCTATTAGAATATAAAAATGGGGAATTATTTAATCTAAAGTATATAACTCATCCCCTATTAATTTTTATGGACTAAACATCCCATAAAATCTTTTCATAATTCCTTTGTTATAGTATGATTTCATATTGTGCATGGATTGGGTATCATTATATAAAGACAACATCAACTATCGAGAAAGGGAGATCACTCTTCACATCCTGAAGTATCCTCAATTTTTTTTACAAGTGTAAGGAGTGGGATGAATCTTTTTTAGAATAATCATCTCTAGTGTGGATATTTTTCCCATATGATAAAGAATATATAGATCAAATGACTGAGACAAATGTGAGAATCAGGCTTGAATAAATCCCCATTTTAAGGGACAACACTAATTTATTCCATAAATGATTGTCTGGTCTTCCTCCAGAAAGAGAAGTTGGTTTATCAATTAAACTTATTCCTGGATCTCTGCATATATCAAATACACCTTATAAAATTCCCACCATTGAGTTAGATGTATTGAAGAAGTAGTTATAGGAGAATCTGGAAGATGGTTTTATATGCCTGAGTACATCACCATAGGGTTCACATATCCTATTTATAAAGAAAGAGGATAGATCAATGTGCCTATGCATTAATTATCATGAGCTCAATAAAATCATGATAAAGAACTAGTATCCCCTGCTGGTGATATATGACTTGTTCGATCAACTAAGTGGGGATAATTATTTCTCTAAGGTGGACCTTCGGTCAGCCTATCACCAATTAATAGTGAAGAAGGAATATATTTCAAAGATTTTCTTTTGATAAAGTTATATAAACTATGAGTTCATTGTGAAGCCTTTGTACTCACAAATTCCCAAGAAATTTTCAAGGATTTAATGAATATATTCTTTAGATATTACCTCAAAAACTTTATGGTAGTATTTATTGAAGATATTATGATATACTTCTAGATAAAGGAGGAATGTATTGAGAATTTGAATATAATACTGAACCCATTTTGAAGGAAGAAACATTATTCAAAGTATAGTAAATGTGAGTTTTGGATAGAGAGAGTGTCATTCTTAGGGCTTTTTATCACCAATGAAGGGATATCTAAGTACACTTCCAAGAAAAAGTCAATTGAGGAGTGGCCAAAGATAACTTCAGTACAAAGATCAATAGCTTACTTGATCTATCTGAGTATTAAAAATGATTTTTAAAGAACTAATCATGATTTTTAAGCCTACTAACTAGGCTGACACAGAAGGGAGTAAATTTTATCTGGACCCGTGAATGTGAAGACTGCTTCAAAAAGTTAAAAAAAGGCTTATCACTGCACCAGTTCTCACACAATTGACAAGTGGGGAACTCTTTATATTGTACAATGTTTCTCTAAATAATTAATTAGTCTATCTACTAATGTCAAATTATAAAGTGATAACCTATGCCTCAAGGCAGTTAAAATTTCAAGAGAAAACCTATACCATGCATGATCTGGAGTTGGTGGGTTTGATATTTGTGTTGAAAATAAATAAGAATGATCTCTATGGGGATAAGTGTGAGATATATAGTGATAATATGAGCCTCAAATATATATATTCACATAGAAGTAACTTAATATGAGCAAAAAAACATGCTTAGATCTCATCAAGGATTGCGAAGTTTCAATCCACTACCATCATAGAAAATAAAATTAGGTGGTGTATGCTTTAAGTAGATTGTATCTTACATCTTCATCAATGGTGATAATTGAGAAGGATCCAATATTCTTATACCTACAATGAATATACATGGGATCGTTAAGGAATGAATGTTAGAAATCCTTTCTCAAATGACTTCTCAACCATCCCTTATAGATAAAATAATGGATGCTCAAACAAATGGTGTGGAAATTCATAAAAATGTGGAAGATATTAGAAATGGGAAATCCTCAGAGTTCAAAATGGATGAGGAAGTATTCGTGAGAATTGGGACACGACTATGTGTACCATCCAATCTAGATATAAACAATGAACTTTTTAATGACACACATAGCTTATCCTTCTCTATTCACTTAGGGAGTATAAAGATGTATCAAGATCTTCAAGATCATGATTTGTGGGAAAATATGAAGAAGTTGATCACTGAATATACATCAAAGTTCTTGGTAGGTTAGAAAGTGAAGAGATAAAGTATCCAACATTATGTCTTAATGGATTACCACTATCAATTGTATCTGATTGAGATCTGAGATTTACCACTAAGTTCTGGAAAAGTATCCAACATTATCTAAACAGTGAGTTGAACTTTAGTTTGACCTATCCTCCCCAAACTAATGGTTAATCTGAGAAGACTATTCAGACACTGTAAGACATGTTTAGAGTGTGTTATATAAACATTAAATATGGATAGGACCAACATCTACCTCTGTTCAAGTTCTCTTACAACAATAGTTTCCACTCAAGCATCCAAATGGATCCATATAAAGACAGGAAAATATATAAAACACTGGCATGATGGGATGAATTCAGTGAACATAACTTTCTAGGACTACAAATGGTCAAAGAAATTGTAGAAAGGGTTAAAACCTTTCAGTAGGATATCAAGGAAGCCCAAAGTTGACAAAATATCTATGGATAAATTCATCAATGAGACCGGGAGGTTAAGGTTTGAGACATGGTATTCCTTCTCATATCTCCATGGAAGAGGATCATGATATTTGGTAAGAATGGATAGCTAAGTCCATGGTACAGCGGCCCCTTCATGATTCTTGATCTTGTTGGAGTTGTGGCCTATCGACTAGAACTTCCACCAACCATATCTCAAGTATATTATGTATTCCATTTATCCCTCTGGATGAAGTGCATACCAGATCCCTCACCTTTACCGAATTTAGAGGTGGTATAGTTGGAAAATGATCTCTCTTACAAGGAGAATCCAATAAAGATCTTGGTCTATAGAGATAATATTCTATGTAATAAGACTACTCACATAGTAAAAGTACTATGGTGGAACCATTTGTAAAAAGAGGTAGCAAGGGAACCATAGGAAGAAATGTAATATAATTACCCTCACTTATTTTCTCCTTAATTTGTAAAATGAAATTTTGAGGATTAAATTTCATAAGGGGGAAGAATTTAATGACCCAAATTTCTATCAATGAAATTTACCTTATTATAAGTATTCCATATAGTATAAATTGCATTAAACAACTCATAGAACACAATAAAAACTTTATAAATTAATAATTAATGGAATAAAAAGTATTTATAGAAATTAAGGAACCTAAACCAATTAAATATTATCATGACCTTTAGAATAGTAATATTGCCATTAAGAATAGTAACCCAGCCAATAAAATATTAAACATGCCTATGAAATAATAAATAAAATTTATGCATCTTATAAATGAAAATATGATATTTTTATATCATATAATAAGTAAATAATTGTTTTAAAAATGATAAATTAAGTATTGATATATTTATGAAACATAAATGTTCTTTTATAACTTTATAATTAATTTAAATATTTAAAAGAAAAATTACATACATAAAATAGATTAATAAATTTGATATTTTTTTCTTATGATTATAAGATAATTTTAAGTGACTTTAATTAATTTTTCAAAGTATTATAAAATCAGTCATAATTTTAATATTTGTATTTTTTCGAATAAATGATAATTTTAATTAGAATTTTAATTTATCATATTTAGAAAATTATTTTTATAAAATAGAGTCCATTTTTTAATTCTACACTTCAAAAAATTATTAGGGTGAATTTTTGGTATTTTTCTAAAATAGTTGAATTTTTGGTGAATAGTAAAATACAGTAATTTATGGTATAAGCTAAATACATGAATAATTGAGTCATGGTTGATGTATGTATGATGTAATCACCATTTTTTATAACTCATGTTCCCTAGTTAATATATTATTTTTCATGAATCAACACTTTTCATAGTCTAGATCCAAAATAATAAACAAATTAATAAAATGATCAAAAAACACCCCTCCCCTCTACTATAAATACCACCCCTCACCAACTCTTCTCCTCACACTTCAAAACCCTTGAATCCTTTCCAAATTATGACCAATACTCTTCCCATGTTCCTTCCTAATTTCTACGATCCTTTGGTCTCAATAAAATACCAAACTCAAGTGCATTAAGGAGGTTCTCAAGGAGAAGAAATTGAAGAGGTAAAATCTGCGTTCGTTTTCATTTATTTCCTTTTCATTTTATTTTCTTTTCCTATCATAACCTACCATAATCCAAGTGAAATGATAACTCCAAAATCTTTTATATAATGTAATGTTATTATGTTGATGGAACAACCCATCATAATTTCGTTTCCTCTCCCCTATTGTTCTAAACATGAAAACATTGTCTCTGGTGTGTTGATTTGTCGCATTCAAGGACAATGAGTTTTCAATTCCCATTAATGCCTTCAAGGATTTTCATAAAACAATTATGGATAGAAACGATTATAATTTATTTATTAAAGATTATATAATGTTCCATAACCAATATATATACATAATATTAATTAATAAAACAAAATTATTTCGTGATGATAAAAAAATACCAAAATAATATAAATGGTTATCATTAATGTTTTATCTAATGAATCATCCTCAAATACAGAAAAAATAATATATAAGACCATTTAATATTATGTATTTTCATTAATAACATATAATTTCAATTCTAGAAAAATATTCTCAATCTACATGATCTTCCATACACATATACAAGTGAACCGACCATGAAAACCAAGGAAACAAACACTCTTAAATGATGAAAATGTATCTTATAACTCATTTAAATGGAAGTTAATGAACATAAAAAAATTATAATAAATATATTACATTTATAAAAGTTTATGAATTAATTAATTAATGGATTTAATTTGATTGTCTTGGACATTAAGATCAAGTGCAGAACAGTTTTGACCATAAGGTAAGGGATTCTTTCCGAACATCCATTTTTTCTGTTGGGTTACACTTTATATCTCTTTACCACAATGTAATTATTATTTATTTTTATATAATTCTTATAAATTATATTTATATTTTCATAACTCATGTACCTAGATCATGTTATCATTATTTTATTGGTAAATGCATGTTTTAAAAAGGTCCCCTTCTAAATTCTTCCTGATAAGCAATCCCAATTAAAGGGCAGTTCCTGATTTCTTACCCATTTTCAAGTGCACTCAATAATCTATTTTAAGATACACTTATTTTTCTAAAATCACTAATTTTATCATGAAAAAATATCATGGTTCATTTCAGATTTTATACAAACATTTATTCCTTTTCCATTTTAAGGAATCATAAAAAGTTTCCCTTAAACCACACTAAAGATCTTCATTTATAAGGCTTCTTAAACACTATTTTTACATTTTTTAACTTCATTTTAACATAATTTATCATTAAAAAGGCCTAGTTTATCTTATTAATATCCATGTATGTTTTAAATCCATTCTTTCATGCACATCATTATGATATGCCCATTATTTATGCCTTATGTCATGATTATGATACTCATTCCTTTATATGGGTAACTCTTATGTTTATGTTTGATTCTTCACGTGGAACACATATGCATGAACATGTTATCATGGGTGTACCTAGATATTTCTCCAATGCATTAGGTACAGTTTAGTCACATGATATGTTGTGTTGGAATATAGAGTGAACCTGAATCCTTTATGGGACTTTGTTAGCCATGTGCAATGGTCTTGGAAATTAGCCATGACTCATGATCATCCATGTGAAATTTTCATGGAATTTATACTTGACTCATGATTATGTTGTGTTTTATGTTTTTTCCACATTACTGTTATTCCATGATTACATACTCCCATGTTATACATATTATAATTCATTATGTTTATTCATGTTTTTTATGTCATCAAGTTTTTCCTTATAACCCATGTTCTATACTTTATTCCTATGTTTCTTTTACCTTACTATTATTTTTATCTAATATATTTTTTATTTATTCCTTAGGTTTTCCTATGAAAATTTAAGAGCTCAGTAGAAGTTAGGAGCTCATTATGAAGATTAAAGAAGATTTTTTATTATGGTTTTACGTTTTTTAATTATGTACCTAATCTTCTCAAGACACTATATTTTATTATCCTTGACTATATTTAATGCATAATTATGATTATATCATGTAATAATATGTTTAAAATTTTAGGGTTGTTATATTCTACGAGCATAAAGTCATACCATTTTAGAAGACTATAATAGGAAATATGTAAAAAACACAGTCATGGAGGGGATGAACTGAACATTAGTGGAAAATTCAAGGAGCATGAGTAAACACACTAGTTTTGTAACACCCTGGGATTTTATGGTATGTATCTCTTAAAATTTAATATTTTCAAAATCTTATGCTGCACGCAACACCCAACTTAAACGAACAATGGAATATAATTATCACTTGATGTTAAATTGGTGGTAATGAATAGTATTAACTGCATTATGAAATTTATATATTCTATTTTTAATATAATATTTAACAATCATATAATGTTTTTTCTAAACATGGTAGAAAAATAAATCCACTTTTATGTAACAAAAGTTATATTTTTCAAAAGGTAGTTTTTCACCTTTTGATGGTGCACTTGTTTTAAAACCTACTTTGGACACATTTATAAATCATATTTGAAAAAATAAACTTCATTTTTTAAATAGGAAGATAAAAATTTACTTTGGTTTAATTTTTGGTATTTTTCTGATATGTTTCATTTTTTTATGAAGAGTAAAACAATACTACATTTTAATTCAAATTTGACTTTTCAACTAAATAATTTATAATGTTAAATTCTAATTTAAATTGGTTTTAATGAAACATTAGATCAACAACACATATATTAATTCAATTAGTGGAATTAGAATCTTTTTTATATTTAATTTGGATATTAAAACACTTCAAAGTTTTTCATACTTTAACTTTAAAAACCCACTTTCACGCCCCATCGACAGGATTAATTTTTAATTAATTAAATCCACTTCAGTGTTTTGAATTTCAAAAAATGGATTCCATGTTTGGAATAATTAGTTAAAAATTTATTAAATAGCTACCTTTTATTTTTTAGTAGTATGAATAGTAAACTTAGTGATTTTAATTACCATGGTTAAGGATAAATTGGGTAATTATGTGTAAAATAATATAATAAATATTATGAAATTACCCTAAAATTTTTCATAATTTTATTTTATGAGTTATTGTTGAATAAAATCATCCTTGGACCAATTTTATGAGCTCTTGGAGCCACTTGTAAGACTTTAATCCATTTATAGTATTTTATTTTATAGTAAAGTCAAAGATGTCATACTTTTGTTTTTAACATGTCAAATATTTTAATATGTGTTTACATAGTGGATATATTTGACTATAAATAATATTTTGAAATATAAAATTTTTATATTCATCATGTTAATTTTTTAAATTTTTGGTAAAAAATAATTACCTTAATAGTGTCTTGCATAATGATGATACAATAATTGTTTAATTAATAGAAATATCAAAATAAATGATATTAAAAATATTAAAATAAATATAATTTGATCTAATTAATTTCATCCATGATTTTTAAAGATTTAATTTAAATTTTAGGGATGTATTAATATATTTGGATTGAAGATATCTTGTTTGATCGAAATTTTTAAAAGTCAAAGTAATGAATAGTGTCAAAATAGACATTAATTATATTTTAAAATAAATAATATTTTATTAAATGATATAAAATTTTTAAAAATATTAAATTTATCCAAATTATTTTTATCAGTTTAAAAATTTAATAAATTATACATTTATGGTCCATTTGACATTTTATAGTAAAGATATTAACCCTCAAAGAGTAAAAAACCTTATTGTCGTGGTAAGTGTCAAAGTGGTTAAATTAGAGTTAAAACCAATAGATAAGGGTATAAACATGATTTAAACTTGTCTAAAAAATATTTTATGAATATTAATCTACCATTATCACCTTAAAATATAATTTTAGCTATTTTATTGACAATTTTCCTTCAAAATGACTTATATATTATTTAAAATCAAAGATTGTAACAAAATGGAACTCTCTTTCTATTTAATATCATTTATGAGTCCAAATAGGGAAAAAATAAAAATATGAATGAACCTAAATGTCTATTTTTATCTTAGTGAAATTATTTTTATTATATTAATTTAAATTTTATTTTTTGAAATTATATAATTACCATAAATTCTTCTTCAATGTTAATATAGTATTTATGTAATTAACAAAAAAATAAAATAATTTCTTTTAAAAGTATTAATTTTGAAATATTTGGAATGTGTTAATATGTATAGTGAATTTTATATATCTATATGATATATTTGATATGTTTTAAATCATTATATCCTAATTACAACTTTTTTTAGATGTGTTTGATGTAAAATTAAATGGATAGTATCAAACATGAAAATAATGATATTATATTAAATTAATATATTATTAAATTATTTTAAAATCACAGAAATGTTAACTAATAAAGAAAGGGATAATATGTGATCTAAAATATATCCCCTTATTCATTTATAAGAAATTTTTAAGCCTTTTTCTCTAGAAAAACCTTATTATATTTTAATATTTTGAGGATTTCTGAAAGTTCCCCTCACCTCAATTATAAAAGGGAACCTCCTTAATCACTTAATAAAACAAATTTAAGCCATATATATTGACCAAAACATACCTAATTATCTTATAATCATCTTTATTTTATTTCTATAGGTTATTTTCCTCCCAAAATACCTATCCCAGATCACTTAAGAAGAGAATAAAGGAATTCCTCCGAAGAAGAGGTGATCATCTTTATCAACTCTTTCAAATATATTTCTTCTTCCACTTCCTATCCATGTGTTTTTTCCTTGATAAAGTAATAAATATAGTATAAAATATATTTTTTATATTTTATTATAATTATTTTAAAACTTTATTCAACCTTTTATTTATCCTATAAAAAATGAAAGCATCACGCGTGCGTACGTATGGCTTACTGTCTCCATGTCATGGTGAAACTTACTTTTCATCACCACTTTACTTGGATGGGTATAAGGACGGAAATAATGGATATATATTATAATTATGAAATTATTATGATTATGTGAAAATTAATATATCATCCACTTCTTTACCCTTTCACAATTAAGGGAATGGTATCATTGCTTGTACGTACATAAAGTCTACCATCTCCATAACATGATGCGTCTCATTTTCCATGTTCACTATTAATGATTTATTATTAGAATTGATATGATGAATGAATGTGATATATATGACTTTTATATCATTTTTGATAATATGGTACTATATCTTATTCACAATAACTGTGACTTATACGACAAAAAATGCATTGGGAAATGAAGTAGTTAACACCTAAAATTAGGGTAATAACGAGATATTATTAAAAAAATGGGTCATAAGACAGTATAAGAGGATCATATATGATATCATAAATATGGTTATAATTATGGTATAAATTAATAACAAGATTTAAACCATTATTTAGGAATCTAAATTGCATTCAACTAAAGGAAAGTTCAAGGTGATAGTTTTTCTTGTCTCGCATTTATTTCTGTGAGATATGCCTTATTTATCACTTGTTTATTTTGTGAGTTGTACCCCCCCCCCCTTTGATATATAATATCATGAATATATTTATCCTCATGTTATTAAATGTTTAATTTTATAATTATTTACTTTTATGGGGATTATGATTCAAATATTTAAAAGTTTTATGGGACACTTTGATTTAAAAATGTATTTTTAAATTGATTATTCAGTATATGAGGAATTAATTGGACATAAAAAATGCTAGTTAGGGATTAGTAAATGAAATAAACTCAATGCATCAACACATCACATAAGAAAAATCAATTGGATACAAACTCTTCATGTTTTTTTCAAAGAAAAATTAGATGGTTTTATACCCACAAACATAAACTGTCTAGAGAATAGGTCTTGACAGTATAGTGGTTCATATGAAAGATACATGTCATCGAATAATTAATAATTTCCTTCATTAAACATTAAGTTATTATTATCTATGATATTTTCACTATTAAAAAATTTATGGATTCATTTAATTCTCCTTTTATTGATTAAAATGCATGTGTGTCTAGTTATCTATAATTCAATGTTTATTAAGGTCATTGATTCATGATAGATTCTATTGTACTTAACCCATTACTAATCATTTAACATCTACCTTATTTTATTTCCTTTTCCCAGGTTTTGAATAATATATATTTTAATGAGATTTCAAGGATTTTTATCAATTACTTTTGTTATGTATTATGTTTTATTTAATATTCCCAATGTAAAATAGGGAACTATGTATGTATCCAGTTTACCAAGACTACTAAAATATTAAGTCCTTTGGGATTTGATTACTTATAATCATTCCAATGTAATAAATTAAGGCACCATCTTTGAGCTACTTGGATTGAGGCCTCTATAGTTAGAATCGGAGGAAGTTTAGTAGAAACCTTGGGAACTAGATTTAGGAAATCATTGATTAGAAAACATAACCTTATGACTAATTTTGAGGATAAGTCTAAGTATAAGATATCATTATATATATTTGTTAATTACCATGGATGACCAAGGTTAAAACTATAGACTTATATATTGAGAAGAATATTTCATGATTTAGACATCCTATAAATGATTCTCCATGAATATATCACTATGATTTGTATTGGTCACACTATTGATATATTTATTTCATGCTTATATTTTATGGTGTTTTAAGAAATTAATTCTTATATGTAAATGATTATTCTTTTCCAAATTTCTATGTTTTGAATTGTTTCATGTTTTATGGAAGGTTATATTGGATATATGGAAAAGGAGTGAAAATAGACTAATGTCAGGGATTAAATACACTTTTCTTCACGAGCGAAGTGAAGTAGTGTGACACCAAAAATTTTAGGATATAGTTGAGTTGAGAAATAGGATCAAGGCATATATACATCGATTATCTCATAACACAATGTGATATTTCAAAGATAAATTACATTGTTAGTGAATTTCATGAAGTCGTTCCATGTTGTGAAAATAAATTACACATCAATTATAAAAATACACATCGTGAAAGTTCAGAAGATAAAATATACAAAAAACCCACTTTGAAGATGGATTGCATATAGTGTAAAACATTACACATCATGAAACTATCAGGAAACTGAAAATTTATGGCACACATAATCAAGGGTTTGACAAAAACCCTTATAAAATAACATCACCATCCACTATTTTGAGCATCCAGG
Organism: Viscum album; assembly: GCA_963277665.1. Classification (NCBI taxonomy): domain Eukaryota; kingdom Viridiplantae; phylum Streptophyta; class Magnoliopsida; order Santalales; family Viscaceae; genus Viscum; species Viscum album. The sequence goes on from OY728154.1 coordinate 116,474,744, forward strand.
AGTCATGCTCAGACGGAGTGCCAATGATGAATGTGTGCTAAGATGCATGCACTAGCTATAGATCCATGATTTACCACCTTTAACTAGGGTTTTGTCTTTTATTCTCTACACCCACTTATGGCTAGCATGAAGGTTTGATTTCTTTGTGGCATGGTGTGAGTTATGAATGTGGATTGAATGTATGAGATATTTTATATTTTATTTCAATTTATCTTAGGGTTTTACATTGGTTCTTTAATTATATCTCTTAATTATTATTGCATTACCATTGTGAGTGGGTTTAGGAAGAGGGTTTAGTATCATTATTTATTTGAGCATGAACATTTCCTGAGTGAATTGAATGTCATTGTTTAAATGTGTGGTCTAGTTTTTAGAATTCCTCCATGACCATTGGGTCTTATTCACCCCTATATTTAAATTTGGTTTTAGGTTTCCCATTCATTATAATTTGAAGTAACTGACTCTGATAAAATGATCTCTTTATATGGAGAGCATTTACCATGACCATTGGACTCGCTTGGACCTAATTCTGAGAACTGTGTGATTTTTAATTAATTATTTCATAAGTTTTCAAACCATAAACCTGGATTCACTACTTCTATGAACTATTTTTATATTTTACTCTCCCACATTCTTCGTAAATCAAATGCCCAGTAGTTTAGATTTAGTCTTTATATATCTGAATTCTTTAGGTATTTATTATTTAATTAATATTTTATCCAACCCTGTCTATGTGGGCTCTAACATGGATTTACAATTCCTATACTAACCTATATATTAGTGGTTTTTTTATTTCAGGTTTATAAATTTCAAAATTTCGTAACCCTACAGGAATTAATAATGCTAGAGAGGCTATCAACTGTGCTTTTTTGGTTTTAGTTAGTGAATAGAACCAGAAGGAACTTGATTAATGATGAATGTGATAGATAATGTTTTGATGAGAAATCACATAGGATAATGAGTGGAGTGAATAATATTTTTCTTATTCTTAACTAGTCATCATGATATATGATTAACAACATGCAACTTAATCGACTCTAGGAATCGGTAAATTAGATAAGGATAGAGTTCCATGAGAGCTCAGGTGGTGGAAAACATGGAGGAAAGTTCATTCAGTTTCCTATATTTTAATAATATAAGGAGAAAACCCAATTGAATATCATATAGGAATGGTAATATGTTTTGGGTATGTGAAAGAAGGAGAAAATTGTAATTAATTACCAAGGAGAAATGAAAATTTTGGTTAATGAAATATGTTGATAATAATGGTATCTATAAGGTATTATCTATAGTTTAATGTTTTAAACATGGAATGTTAATCAATGTGTTGTAAGGGAAAATCATAAAGGGAATAAAAAACGTTGTATGAGTAATGGTTATACTACTGATGATGAAGATATTAAAAACTATATATGAAATTAAGGAGGTATTAAGTAAAGTTAATGGTTTAAGAATGAATTTGAATGATTAAAGTGCTTGCGTATTTGGATTCAAGAGTTATTTTATCAATGATACTCTGGATATATAAGTATTTTACTCTAGTACTTATTCTTTAAGAATTTGGAAGACAACATGTTTTTGTTAAGGATTAAAGGTGTTCAAGGTATTTATATATGTTGTATGTGACAATTAGAGCTACATTATGTTGTTTGGGAAAAATATGATGTTACGTTAATTTCTTAAATTTAGTAACCTTCCTTCAAAAATTTTGGTCTTTGAAATTGGACAGAAATATTTTGGATGAGTCTTAAGGTTAAAAATATATGGAATGGATTAAGTTTTACATTGGATATTATTATTTTAGGTTAAGTATGATTTATTATATTGGATATTATGTGCTAAAAATTTTGGCTTCAATAAACATTTAAAGGATGAAAGAATGACTTGAAGATTTTATGATTCATTTAAATGATGCAGGAATAAAAATTCATCCTGAGAATTAATTTCCTATTATATTGGAAGAATTGAAAATTAATCTAAGAATAACCAAAGAATTATATTATTCTAATGACATGTAAATTAATTAAGTTTATTTTCTCAAGTACTTAACTACATAGTAAATGAATCCCTCAACACTTGGAAAAGGATTTTTGAGAAAAAATGTTATCAGTTTAATTTTATTTCTAATAAATCTATGGTCTTTTAGTAGATCAAATATTTACATTTTTATATTGGTTAGCATTCAAATAATCATGTTCTCTATCACACTCCATCATAAATTTATAGTTAGATTTCTTTTCCATGCCCATGTTTTTACTTTCTGCTAATATTATCCTATTCAAAAGCCTAATTTTTTTGTGACCTTAACATTTCAATTTCCTTATTTTTAATTAATTGTTTTATTAACCATATTTTTTATTTGGGTTTCCCACAAATAAATTTTCTGCTATCAACCTTTGATTTCTAAAGTGCAATTTCAAATTGTGGGGATCAAGTTTATTGAAGGGGATAGAATTTAACACACCAAGATTTTATAAAAAATATTTTAAAAAATAAAATTCTTTTTGAATGAAGAATATCAAAATTTACATTCATTTAATTTTTGGTGTTTTTCTGATATGTTTCATTTTTTGATGAATAGTACAACAATACTATATTTTAATTGAAAACCAATGTTTCATCTAAATAATTGATAATGTTAAATTATATTTTAAATTGGTTTTAATGAAACATTAAATCAACAATACATCTATTAATTCAATTAAGGTTATTGTAATCCTTTTTATATTGAATGTAACGTTTCAAACTTTTGAACATTTTCACATTTAAAACTCGCTTTCACGCCTCGTCTATGTGATTAATTTTAAATTAATTTTATACACTTATTTTTTTTGAATTTTGAAAAATTGATTCAATATTTGCAATTATGAGGCCAAAATTTATTAAATAATTTCCTTTTATTTTTGTACAATATGAATTGTAAATATAATAATTTTAATTACTATGGTTCAGGGTAAATCAGGTAATTAAGGGTAAAAAATATTATAAATATTATAAAATTATCCTAAAACTTTTTATAATTTTATTTGATCAGTTATTTTAATCCCAAATTATCCTTGGGATGATTTTATGAGCACTTGGAGCCACTTTGATAACATTAATTCATTTATAGTATTTTATTTTAAAGAAAAGTCAAAGATGACATACTTTTGTTTTTAACAAGTTAAATATTTTAATCTGGGGTTACCTAGAGAATATATTATAATATAAATAGGATTTTTAAAGATAAAATATTTATATTCATTATGTTAATTTATTTTTGTTTTTAGGGAAAATGTATTACCTTAAAGTCTTGAACAATGATGATGTTATAATAGTTTAATTAATGAAAATATTTGATAAATAATATTACAAATATTAAAATAAATATAATTTATGAAAATTAATTTCATCCATAACTTTTATATATATCGTTAACATGTTAGGGATTTATTGAAATATTTTTATCAAATATATCTTTTTTGATTGATATTTTTAAAATTCAATGTAATGAAAAGTGTCAACATAGACATTAATGATATTTTAAAATAAATAATATTTTATTAAATGATATAAAATTAATAAAACTATTACATTCTTCTAAATTATTTTTATATGGTTAAAAATTTCATCAATGATCCATTTATGGGTCATTTTTTATTTTATAGTAACTATATTAACCCTCAAAGGGTAAAAATCCATATTGTCACGGTAAGAGTCAAAGGGGTTAAATTAGGGTTAAAACAAAACGATAAGGCTATAACCATAACCTAAACTTGTAAAAAAATTATTAGATGAATATAATTAGACCATTATAACCTTAATATATAATTTTAGTTGTTTAATAGAGGCCTATCCGTGAAAATTACTTATATATTATTTAAAATCAAATATAGTTACAAAATGTCACTCTCTTTGTATTTAATATAATTCATTTGTCCACATATGGAAAAATAAATATAAGAAAGAAACTAAATGTATATTTTGATATTAATGAAATTATTTTAATTATATATATTTATATTTAATTTTTATTAATTATATAATTACCATAAATGCTTCTACAGTGCTAATACGGTATTTATTTAAATAAGAGAAAAATAAATTAATTGATTTTAAAAGTATTAATTTTGATATATTTGAGATTATTTAATATCTATAATGAATTTTATAGATATATATGATATATAAGAGATTTTTGAAATAATTATATTCTAATTCACGCTTTTTCTTGATGAATTTGAGGTCAAATTAAATGAATATTATCAAATTTAGAAATAATGATATTTTATTGAATGAATATATTATTAAATTATTTAAAAATAAAAAAATGTTAAATAATCACAAAAAGGATAATATATGGTCAAAAAAATTGTTATTATGTTCATTTATAAGACATTTCGAAGTCTTTGTATCTAGAATAGCCTTATTATATTTTAATATTTTGAGGATTTCTAAAAGTGACAGTCACCACAATTATAAAATGGAACCCCATCCCTCACCTCCTCATAATATTTTGAGCCATATATCTCAACTAAACCCTATATATTTATATTATTAACATATTTAGTTAAGTTCTATAGGTTATGGTACTTCCAAAATACCTACCTTAGATCACTTAAAAATATATTAAAGGAAGTCTATTGAAGAATAGGTAATCATATTTATCAAATATTTTAATTTTGTTTCTTCTTCCACTTCCTCTACATGTGTTTTTTTCATTATAAATTAATAAATCTAGTATAATATATATATATGCTTATATGTTATTATAATTATTTTATGACCATATTCCACCTTTTACCCGTCCTATGAAAAATAAAAGCACCACATGTGCGTATGTATGACTTATGATCTCCAGGTCATGGTGTAATTTGTTTTTTATCAACACTTTACTTGGATGGGTATAATGATGAAAATAATTTATAGATATTATAATTATGAAATTATTATGATTATGAAAAAATTAATATACCATCCAACTCTATTCCCTTTAACAATTAAGGGAATCATGATGTCGCTTGTGCGTATGTACGACCTACCATCTCCATGATGTGTTCCGATTCATTTTCCACATTCACCATTAAAGAATGATAATAAAAATTTATATAATGAATAAATATGAAAAATATTAACTTAATATAATTCTTAGAGATGATGAAACTATATCCTATTCACAATAACAAGTACATACACAACAAAACATGCATAGTAAAATGAAGCAGTTAACAACTGAAACAAGGGTAATAATAAAATATTATTAAATAATGGGTGATAATATGGTATAAGAGGATCATTTTGGATATCATAAATATGGATATGGTTCTATTATAAATTAATAAAATGCTTTAAACCATTATAAATAAGGTTAAAGCATGTTCATCTAATGGAAAGCGCAAGGTAAGGTTTTTTCTCATCTCACATTTATTTCTATGATATATGTCTTATTAACCACTTATTTATTTTGTGTGATTTACTACCCCATTGATATATCATATCATGAATCTATTTTTCTCCAAGGTATTCAATGTTTCGGTAGATAATTACTTACTTTTATGGGGCTTATGATTCAAATATTTCAAAGTGGGATGGGACACTTTGATTTAAAAATATTTTTTAAATCAATTATTTGATATATGAGGAACGCTTTTGGAATGAAAGACACATGTTGGGGACCAATTAATGAAAGCCTCTTGATGCATCAGAAGGACTCATAAGAAAAATAAAATGGTGAAAACCCCTTTATGTTTGTTTTAAAGAAGAATCAGATGAGTTTATACTCGCAAACTTAAACATTCTTGAGAATAAGTCTTGATGGTATAGTGGTTCATTTGAAAGATACATGATGTCCAATAATTAATAATTGTATTCATTAAATATTGAGTTATTATTATCTAATATATTTTCTCTATGATAAAATTTATGGATTCATTTCATTCTCAGTTTATTGATTAAAGGTCATGGGTGTTCATTTATCTACCATTGCATGTTGATTATGCCCCTTTATTCATGATAGTTTCCATTGTACTTAACCCCTTACTGAGTATTTGAGATCACCCATATTTGTTTTTCCTTTTATCATGCTATGAAGAAGAGATCATTGAAATAGTTTTCAATGATCTTGAGCATTTACTTTTTTTATTTATTATGTTTTATTTCATATTCCCAATGTAAAAAAGGGGAACCATTTATGTATCTAGTTTACCAAGACTACATAATTATTTGATCCTTTAGGATGTGATTACTTATAATCATACCAATGTAATAAAGTAATCTACTGGCTCTGAGATACTGGGGTCTGGGTCTTTATAGGTTTCCCTAAGGAGTTTTAGTTAGAGGATGTGAATTGTGAACCCTACATAGTGAATAGAAGTCAATATTCTTCGATGGGTGGGGAACTTCACAGGTCTTTCTAGTCTAGAAATAATGTTTAGATTTTCTTTCTCAAAGTTTTCATATCACTCACCAATATCCATATTGATTTCAAATATAGGCACAAGTTATAATGTAAGTCTCAAGACTGTATCTTTATACGGTATGATGATGAATACTTCTCATTTCGACTCTATAAAAATGATCCATGAAAGGTTGTTAGAATATGAAATATTTACTTTAATGAGGATATATTATAGAAATATTAGAGCCAATTATAAATTAAAAATGTATTTAAAGGATCATCACAAGGTGAAGTTCTTATGAATGGAAGTCAATAAGTTCTTGATAGTTTAGGTAATACAGTGGTTTTTTGGAAACACTAGCCTTTTAGAATAAGTTTCGAATGGAAGTAAAGTTTTTATGGTGTTTTCAATACCAAATTTATTTTAGATATCAAAGATTCCATAACCTCAGGGTAGATCTGTAAAAGGAGATGTTTCGGAAGTAGTGATTATAGAAGAAGATGGGATGTAGAGTCTGTTGTGGAGCTCTACCAATATTTGATTCCAAGTGTGGAGATATGAAATTGATTTTCACTAATTATTTATCATAGATAATAGAGAGAATGAAATTCCAAAATCCTCTACAAGCCTGAGTGACTCAAGTCGGTGGAAGTTATTCATGAGGGATGAAATGGATACTTTACATGTTTTTAGAACATGGGAGCTGATAAAATGACCTACTAGAATCATAGTTCTCCAAAAAGAGTGGGTTTATCTATTTAAGGAAGAATAATATTCCGTAAATTGGTATATGTAAGTACATGTCATAATGAAATTTTAATCAAAAGAAGGCACATATTTTTCAGGCAAAAAAACATTCTCTCATTATTAAGAAAATGATGATTCAAATAGTGCTTGTAATGGTTAAAATGGAAGGGTTTCATCTTGAGAATTTGGATATTAAAACCACTTTTCTTAATGGATACATGGAAGAAAAAAATTATATAGTGTATATAAATGGTTTAATATAAAAACATAATGAGCATCTAGTGTGTCCGCTCAAAAAAAGTTTTTATGGGTTGAAACAAGTACCTTGGAATTGGAACCAAAAGTTCAATTCCTTCATTGAGGAATAAAATTTCATTTAGAGTAATGTGAATCATTGTTAAAATTGATATTGTTTTGATGATGGGAGATTCATAATCCTTCTTCTCTATATCATTAACTTGTTCTTCACAGAATCAGTAAAGGAAATGATGAAGGAGTTGAAGTCTAAATTTTATAAAGGTTTTGAAATAAAAGATATAAAGAATCTAGGTCTAGTAAAAATTATTTGAGGTATTTTTATTATAAGGGACATAAATCCCAAAACATTATTCACGAATCAGTCTTGTTATATTTAGAAGGTGGTGGAATGTTTCAAAATTATTGAAGTGAGGTCAATGAACACTCCTCCTATAAAACACTTCAAGTTGAGTAAATACAAGTCACTAAGAATATAATAAGGGGTTGAGTAAATGGAAATTGATCCTTTCACATCAGTTGTCAGAAGCTTGATATACACCATTGTTTTTACAAATTAGAACATTGTACATGTAGTGGAAGTAGTTATAAAGTTCATGGATAATCCCATAAGGGAACAATGAGAATTTTTAAAGTGGGTAGTATGGTTTCTAAAAGTTTTCAAATGATTGTCACTATATTTTAGAATGAATGAACCCTTACATGGGTTTATAGATTCAAACTTTGGGGATTATTCTAACACCCAAATCAGTATTATTTGATATGTGTTCACTTACGAAGGCATGAACAAGGTATAGATATTAAATCTCTAACCTGTAGTTGCACATTCTAAAATAGAGGTAGAGTAAATTTTACTCAAAGAATGTGGGATGGAGTTAATTTGGCTAAATGGGATATTAGAGGATCTTATAAGAATACTGAAGATTTGGATGTTGTTATTTTATTCAGAAATGAAATCCAGCTAAACACAAATTTAGTGTTTGACTCTAGGAAAATGTATATTCAGTTTAAGTATCAATTCATTCAAAATTTGTTGGAGTAAAAACTTCTGGATCTTTCAAATGATGATGGGGTTTAGAATCTGATGAACATGTTTACTAGGTTTTTAGTCTGGGATATCTTATAGTGGTATTGTGACTCGATAGAGATGAGGTGATAAAAAACATGTTGGGGAATCATGAAAGTGAAAAATGAATAATAAGAGCAGAATTTGAATTTCAGATACGTATGGCGGACACGGTGGTGAAGCATATAATATGATTCTCAAGTGAGAGATTGTTAGTATTGGTCGGGTGTGAGAACAATTATTCAGATAAATATTAAAACTTATGGAAGGATAGATTTAGAATGTCTATAATGGAAATAGATAGATATGGTTATGTGTTAGTACAAAATTACAAAAGTCTAGAACTAGAAAGAATAGTGACCATTGTTCAAAACCAGACATTAGAAGGTAGAGGCTACATAAGAGTAAACTAACTCTCACATAAGATTTACTAGGAATATTCAAAGGATGTGTAATATTAATGTGATAAGTCACATCATATTAATCTGGATTATATAATTTATATCTCTCAATGTTCACCATACGGAGAAGTTAAGTTGGGGGTTTCCTTTGTCCAAGTGAAGTGTTTTCCAATGAATATTGGATATAAGGGGTATGCTCTCCACAAAGATCAAATATCAGTGAAAAATGGTTGTCTGGATGTATGTTTTTTATTTCACCTATAAATTTTTGGGTGTTGGCCATTTATTGAGATAATCTACTCAATTTTAATAATTTTTCATCGCTTAATAAAAGTTTACATAATTCCCCTCATAGATTAGTACTTCTTTTGAAGTACGTTAATCCTTCATATTATTATCTTCTTTATTATTCTATCATTATATTATAGAAGTTCTTTTTTAGGGTACAATAGTGTTGTAGTGTGTGGCTCGGGTCAATTAACTTCTCAGTTCTGGAAACATCATTGATTTGGATTCATTTTTATTTTGTTATTCTATAATTTATTTCTTCCTATGGAAGTTACAAATGGTGATTCTAGTTTGGGAGGTTTTGGACCCAAAAAGTAACATCTAAGGTAGTTGTATAGTTTGATACAAACTCTGTACAATGTTCTTTAGAGATTATATCTATATAATTATTCCCATAAATCTTATAGGAAACTTTTGATAATAAGTTATTGATACCTCTTCTTTTTTTGGATTTTGTGGTGTTTTCATTATTTTTTGAAGGATATAACAGGATGAGGGTAAGGCCCAAATTAAGAATAATGACAAAATGGATTTTAGATTCTAGAAGATATAGATAACAGGATTTCTAATATATAATAATTTGGATCTTCAATTGATGGTTTTCAAACAAGAATCGATGAAAAAGGAGGAATGGTAGTGGATGGGTAAGAAATCACTAGGGTTAATACATATGTCGTTTTCTTGGAACATGGCTTATAACATCCATAAATAAAAGATAGATTTTGAAAATTTGAATACTCTTATCTATATGTATGATAAGTCAACTATAATGAACAAATTTGTTCTATTGTGGAGGTTATTTGACATGATATTATTAGAGAGAACTCTAATAGTTGATCATGTAAATTAATTCATCATGATATAGAGTGAATTGGAATTATTGAATGTAATTTTTACATATCCATAGTGGGTATTATTGTTTTCTTGATCACTCTTGAAATAATATTATGTGATGGTCACCATAGTGAGATACTCTAGGGGTAATACGGAATTAGTTGTTGAAAAAGTTAGAGATTAAATTCTGAGGTAGAATATTAATAGGAAGGAGATTCATGATTCTAATGAAAATACTTATAGTGTGGAAGGAAGAGGGAATCAAACTATGTAACACCCTACGATTTTTCGAAATATTATTTTTTTAAATAATTTAATCTTTTTTATATTTTCATTTTACAGAGAACTGAACATAGTTTTTTTATATTAAAGAACTATGTTTGGCATGTGTTCACTACACTCAACGCATATATTATCTTTAGGTATACGTAAAACTATTTTTGTTTTGTATTATAAATAATAATGAGTCCCTTCAATAGCTTGAGTTACACACAAGGCCGATTTTTTTCCGAACTACAATATACTATTAATATGATTATTAAAATATTATTATAACAACCACCAAGACATTGGAATGGATATTACAAATAAGATTAAATAAATTCTAAAAATATTATTTACACATATATATATAAAATGAATCTGTTGGTTATCAATTACTATAAGTGAATGTAAGAACTATTTGAAAATAAAGAAATTACTTTTCTAAGAAAACTATTTTTCTATGAAAAGACACACTTTTATCTTAATAAATTAAACAAACCACTTATGATCAATGTTTTCAACCATATATATATATATAATATATTCAATCAATATTTTTTATACTTATACAATATATTTGATAAGTATAAGATAATAATAAATCAAATTTTATGAATAGAAAGATATATTCTTCGAAAATGTAATTTTACCGCCTTTTAATGGAGAACCCACTTTAAATATGATTTTTGACACTTTTAAAACATTTATTTGAAAAAATAAACTTTATTTTGGAAATATAAACCTAAAAAGTATCTTATCGTAAATTTTTGGAATTTTTCGGTGATTTTTTATTTTTTGATGAATAGTAAAAAAACTAAATTTTAATTCAAAACTGATTTTTATATTAAATCACTAAATTTTGATTGTATGAACTATAAAAACACTTATATTATCATAAATTACAAACAAAAATATGTTTCTCTTGTATTAAACATAATAAAAAGTCCCTTTGATATCTTGTGTTACACAAAAGGCTGAGTTATTACCAAACTATAATATACTATTAATAAGACTATTAAAATATTATTATAGCTACCACCTAACCATTGGAATGAAAGTTATAAATATGATTAAATAAATTGTGAAAATATTATTCACACATGTATATAAAATTAATCCTTCAGTTATCAATTGGTATAAGTGACAGTAAGAACTATTTAAAAATAAAGAAATTATTTTTCTAAGAAAACTATTTTTATATGTACAAACACAATTTTATCTCAAAAAATTAAATAAATCACCAAACTTCAGTTTATTGACTGACATATTGATTGATGAGCAGTGGATCAGCTCTATTGAGAAGATATTTTGTGTGCTCAGCTGTTCAGAGCAAGAGAAGGTCACCCTAGCTGCCTACCGCTTAGAAGGAGAAGTTGATCAGTGGTTGAAGCTGATTACAAAAAAGAGGCAAAGAGTATAGGTTGAAGCTATGGAGCGGGAAGAGTTCAGAGGGGTCTTCTTCAGTAAGTATTTCCCTCATTCCATGAGAACAAGAATGGAGAAGGAGTTTATTGAGCTGAAGCAGAAGGAGAATGAATCTGTGGGAGGCTACGAGATAAACTACACAAGGCTTTCACGTTACACCTCTAGATTTCTCAAGTATCCAAATGGCAAGGTTGGTAGATTCTTCAGTGGACTGATACCTCATCTATGGAAGAATCTAGCCAACTAAGATTATGACAGCTATGAGGAGATCGTGAGAAATATAATGAAAGTCGAACTGGAGTTTTGTGAGGCACAGTGGTCTCATAAATCCAACGACAAAAAGAGATCGATGGAGCCAAGATTAGGGAGGAACTTTGATCAAGGAAGAGGAGGCAAGAAAGTGCAATGTCTCATGTGTAATAAATATGGGAAGAAGAATTTGGGGAACTGCCTACTTGGGAGCGGGAAATGCAACAAGTGTGGAAGATATGGCCATATTATGAGGAATTGTCATAGTGAGGTGAAACCTCAACTTCCAAACACTAATGACAAGGGGAAGATGGTTCAGGCCCTACCTGATGTCCAGTTTTTTAAGTGTAGACAACTTGGGTACTTTTCCAATAACTGTCTAAATCTGAGGGCAGTGGAGGGGAACCACCATCAGCCTCAGCAAAGGCCAAGGGTGAAAGGTCGTTCTTTTTCTATCACGATAGCTAAAGTTGAAGCTCCAAATGATGTGGTAGCAGGTACTCTTGTTGTTCTCTCAAAGATAGCAAGTACTTTGTTTGATTCTAGTTCTATGTAATCCTTTATTTCCTCCATGTTTTCGAAGAATTTAGAATCAACTCCCAATTTGCTATAAGTAGAGTTATCAGTCAAGAATCCTGGAGGTATTATCCTAGAATCGTCAGTGTTTAGAAACTCTAGTATTTAATTTGGTGAGAACAATCTTATTGAAAATATAGTAGTAATTCCCATGCTAGAATTTTACATCATACAAGGGTTGGACTAGCTCTCAAAGTATAATTCTAATATAAAATGCAAAAGGAAATCTCAGTAGTATTGAATGGAAAACCAATAGTTATCTTCTAAGGAGATATATCTCAACCTGATCATTGTCTAGAAAAACCTCGTATATCCTTATTTATATAATTGATTAGTGAATATGAAGAATGAAATGAGAGTTTGAGGATATAAAATGTTCCCATCGTCTAGGAATACATTGGCGTATTTCCTGAGGAGCTTCCCGGACCTCCCCCAGAAAGAGAGGTAGAGTTCTCCATTGAACTTATACCTAGATCTCATCTGATATCAAAGACCCTATATAGGATGGAAAATGTGGAGCTGGAGGAATTAAATAAAAACTAAAAGATCTTTTGGAGAAGGGTTTTATCCGACTGAGTGTGTCTCATTGGGGAGCACTAGTTCTCATTGTTAAGAATAAAGATGGATCGATTTGGGTATGCATTGATTATAGAGAACTGAATGGGATCATAGTAGAGAACAAATACCCTCTTCCAAGAATTGATGACTTATTTGACCAACTTCTTGGGGCTCAATTCTTCTCTAAGATTGATCTTCGATCTGGTTATCATCAATTGAGGGTGAATAAAGAAGATATTTTGAAAACTTCCTTCTGATCAAGATATGGGCATTATGAGTTTGTTATTATTCCTTTTGGACTAACTAATGCACCTGCTATTTTTATGGATTTGATGAATAGAATCTTTAAATACTACCCTGATAACTTTTTGGTAGTTTTTATTGATGATATTAGGATATATTCCACAAGTCATGTGGAGCATGAGGATCATCTAAGGGGTATTTTACAAACTCTATGGATGGAGAGCCTTTTTGGAAAGTTCAGTAAATGTGAATTCTGGTTACAAAAAGTTGCTTTCTTGTGGAACATTGTTACCAATGAAGGAATCACAGTTGACCATGAAAAGACAAAAGTTGTAGAGGAGTGACCTCAGCCTATAACAATAACTTAGATTCATAGTTTCCTTGGATTACAGGGATATTATTGGAGGTTTGTGAAAAACTTTTCTTGACTTTCTAATCCATTAACCAAGTTAACTCGAAAAGGGGACAAGTTTATCTGGACAAAGGAGTGTGAGGAAAGTTTCCAAGAGCTAAAGAAGATATTGGTTACTGCACCTGTGTTAACTCTGCCCTCAACTGGAGAAGGATTCGTTATTTTTAGCGAAGCATCTCTGAAAGGGATTGGGTGCATCCTCATGAAAAATGACAAGGTCATTGCTTATGTATCTAGATAGTTGAAGACTCGGGAGTAGAACTATCCTACGCATGATCTGGAGCTGGCTGTGGTCGTTTTTGCTCTGAAGATATGGAGGCACTGTCTTTATGGTGATAAATGTGATATATACACAGACCATGCAAGTTTGAAGTATATTTTCACACAAAAGGAATTGAACACGAGAAAAAGGATATTGTTGGAACTCCTTAAAGACTATGATTTTTCAATTCATTATAATCCCAGAAGAGCAAACAAAGTAGATGCTACATTAAGCAGGAAAGACCCAGTTGTTTTGTCCATTATGAGGATTCAAAGAGATCCTTTCATCAATGACCTAGCAAAACTTGACATGTGAATTATAAAGGAAGGGACATCATCAACCCTAACCCAAATGATTTCTCAACCGTAACAACTAGAGAAGACCAATAAAGCTCAGAAAGAAGATCCTTTGTTACAAAAGAAGTTTGAGGCTGTGAAGGATGGGAATTTTCCTAAGTTCAATACTGATCAAGAAGGTGTACTAAAATTTCATACAAGACTATGTGTTCCATATATTCTAGAAATAAAGAAGGAGCTGATGGATGAAGCTCATAGCTCTACTTTCTCTATACATCACGGTAGCACAAAAATGTATAAGGACCTTCTTGATCATTATTGGTGGGATAATATGACAAGGGAGATTGCTGACTACACATCAAGGTGCATGGTATGTCAGCATGTGAAGGCGGAGTGACAACTTCCTAAAGGGGTATTGCAACCACTACCCATAACAGCATGGAAGTGGGATAATATCACTATAGAATTTGTCACTGGTCTCCCGATAACTTCCAAAGGAAACAATGCGATATGGGTTATTGTGGACCATCACACCAAGACTGCCCATTTTATCTCCATTTGGGAAGATTTATCTCTTGATCAACTTGCCAGGATTTACGTGAAGGAAGTGGTAAGGCTGCATGGAGTTCCACTTTCTATCGTATATGATCATGATCCAAGGTTCCCATCAAAATTCTAGAGAAGTCTTCAACAAGATCTAAGCAATAAATTGAATTTCAATACGGCCTATCACCCCCAAACTAATGGCCAATCTGAAATGAATATTCAAACACTCAAGGACATGCTGATAACGAGCTCAACATAATTTAAAGGTGGATGGAATCAACATCTCTCTTTATTTTACTTCTCTTACAATAACAGCTTCCACTCGATCATTCAAATTGCACCCTATGAAGCTCTATATAAGAAGCAATGTAGAACTCCTACTTGTTGGGATGAAGATGGTAAGAGAAAGCTTCTTAGGCCTGATCTTGTGCAAGAAATGATAGAAAATTTCTATGCCATCCAGCAACACATTAAGGCTGGTCAGAGTCAGCAAAAGAGCTATGCCAACAAATGTCGAAGGGAATTGATGTTTGATGTTGGTGACAAAGTCTTTCTTCAGATTTCAACTTTGAAGAGAGTCATGAGGTTTGGGAAGAAATGGAATCTTAGCCCTAGGAACATTTGCCCCTATGAAATCTTTGATCATGTGGGAGTAGTGGCCTATCAGCTTCCACTTCCTCCAAATCTAGCACAAGTTCATGATGTCTTCCACATATCCCTCTAGAGTAATTACATACCTGACCCTTCACATGTACTAAATCTAGAGGTGGTACAACTAGAACATGACCTTTATAGCACATCCCTCAACCATTTTGGCATGTTATCCACTTCTTGACACCCTTTACAGTGCAACAAACACTATTTTGGAATAATCTATTTCTATCATAGAAATTAATAGTATAAAACTCTTGGTTATTATTAAATGATACCCCCATGTTGTAAGGCCCTTTTCCATGATATGGACCTTTTCCACGATGTGTTCATGTAATGGTTCCCCTCTATTTGGGTATGATCATAAAATTTCACTGAACTTTTTATCTCGTAGAAGGAAAAAATAAATCTGTGTGCATCACCAGTCATAGCCCAACCCCATTAAGTTTCGGTGTGAGCAACGGCCCACAAAAAAATCTGATACATAAAATCACTGCATCTTTATCCACTGTATTGTGGTGTGCATTTTTTTGCTAAATAATTCCTTCCATGGGAAAAGGATAACTCCCAGAAATTTTACTCTCAGCCTATTTTGGCACCCTTGACACCTAAAAAGGGTCCAAATACACACAATTAACCTGATATTCAGCCAAAATTACCTCTCCTAAACACTTGGTACATTATAAGAGTCATGAATTGGATGAATTGGTTTTAGAGGAAAATGTAGAGAGCATGAAGATACATATTTATTTCTCTATGGAATTTTGGTCAGTGGCTAGAAATTGTGTTTCCTACTTGGTGAACATAAGTCCATGTTCTTTATTGTGGCATGAACATCAGGAATCTTGCTGGAACAAAAAGAATTTTTATATTTCTCGTCTCAAATTTTTTAGATCACTCAGTAACATCCACATTGATTATAGAAGTAGGGACTAGTTATATACTAAGTCTCAAGCATTTTTCTTTATAGGGTATGATGATGAAGACTTTGAAAATTTATTTTGGGACGATGACTTATAGAAAGTATTAAAAAAGATAAAATTTTACCTTTAATGAAGATATATTGTTGAAATATAAAAACCAAGCATAAATTGTTTATGATATTGAAAAAACATTACAACATGAGGTTTTATTTAATGGATGTTAGGGGCTCTCGAATAGTTCAAGTAGTACGATAGCTTTGGAAAGACCAGACAGTCTGGAAGATGTTTTTAATGGAATTCAAGTTTTGATGATTCTTCCAAGGCCATAATTATAAAAGTCATAAAGAACTATGGAAACCTGGGGACTATATCCATAAGGATAAGTTTTTAATGTAATGGTTTTGGAAGGACCTGAGCCACAGAGTTAGTTGTGAAGGGCTACCAGGATCTAGTGCTAGTTGCTAATAGAATGACCTGGTGGGAGAATAATTATGTAGAACAACTGTTTTGGTCATATAAAGGAAGAAATAGATGGTGTAAATGGGTAAAATTAATGGATTATCATATAATTTATTCAACAAATGGAAGGTGTAAAAAATTGAAATTTTTTATGCAGTTGTTAAAATTATGAGATTCAGATGGTACTTAGAATGGTTTGTCTGTAAGGGATTCATCTTGAGAAGTTAGATGTTAAAATTGTTTTTATTCATGGAAACTTAGAAGAATAAATTTATATGGTTAATTCAAGGGGTTTTTTTGAGGAATGGAATGTTGATTTGGTGTGTTGAATAAAATATAGTTTGAATGGGTTAATATAGGCACTTAGGAATTGGGACTGGAAGTTTAAAGCCTTTATAGTGGAATGAAAGTTCATATGGGGAAATTAAAATCATTAATGTTTCTAAATATTGTGTTATGATAGTATTTTCATCATCCATACTCTCTATATCAAGCACATTATCTTATAATTTTTGGTAATGTAATGTAATGAGTATCTAAAATATGAATTTTTTGAAAGTTTCAATATGAAGGATCTTTCTCTAAAAAAATAGATTTTTGGGTTGAAATTGAAAGGGAATTAAAGTCTGGGAATTTGTTTTTGGAATTAGTCTAACTATATTTGTAAGGTGGAGGAATGTTTCATAATGATTGAATAAAATCCTGTGACCAATTCTCTTTTAAAACACTTCACATTTTGTTAGAAGAAGGCACTAAGAACATAAGAAAGGTTTCTTAAATGGAGAAGGATCATTTTGAATTATTTTTGAAAAGATTTATATATGTAATGGTTTGTATGATGTTAAACATTACACATGTTGTGAGCGTAGTTAACAGGTTCATGTCCAATCGAATAAAGGAACACTGGGAAGCAGTAAAGTGGATACTCAGGTATCTCAAAGTTTTTGAGAGTTTTTAATTCGGTTTTTGAATGGATGAACCATTATTGGTTTTTTCAAATTCATACTATACGGGGGATAAAGAGACTTTAAGGAGGATTATTGGCATTTGTTTCACTTACAGAGGCAAAGTCATGAGTTGGATGCCAAATATTTAACCTATAGTTTCACTTTTAACAATGAATGAAAATTATATTTCACTTATGGAAGATGGGAATGAGTTTATTTAGTTGAAGGGGTTGTTAGAGGATCTTAGAATAATGTATAAGGTTGGGAAGTTATTCTATGATTCAAAAAGTATAATCCACTTAGCCAAAAATCTAATGTTTAACTCCATGGTAAAGTATATTTACTTGACTTATCACTTCACCTAGAAGTTGTTAAAATGGAATAGTGTTGGAGCTATGGAAAGTGGATGGGTTTTGGAATCAGATGGACATGTTGACTAATGTTTTAGTTTGGGATATAATGGGATAATTTTTCAATTCATTATGGTTGGGATGGTTGGAATCATGTTGAAGAAACCATGCAGATACAAATAAATATAGAGAAAAAAATTAAATTGTGGATGTGGATGGAGGGCTTAGTGGTGAAACCTATAAAATGCTTCACGGGTATGATATTATTAGTCTTGTCTGGGTGTGAGAACCAATTTTTCACCTAATTCCTAGAACATACAGAGGAGTGATTCCAGAATCTCAAAATGATACTGGATATGGATGTCGATGCATCAATACTGAAGTCTAAAATTCTAGAGCCAGATATAACTTCAATAGAAATTTGGAACCATAATTTAGAAGGTTGAAGCTATGTAAGAGTAATCCAACTCTTTTTTAAGAGTAACCTAGAAAATTAAAATATTTTGTAAAATTAATTTGATGAGACACATAAGATTAATCTAGATCAGAGAATTTGGAGCTCAAATTGTTCCCCAGAATGAGGACTTAAGTTGGTGGTTTCCTTTAGAAAAGTGAACAAATTCCCATGAAGATCAAATCTAATGGAAATTCTCTTTTTAAATATTGTAAGGCAATAGAAACTAGATTACTATATGGTTGTTGTAGAAATTTTTTATAAATTCATGGTCATTGGTCATTTTTTAAGGGACTTTTCTCAATTGTAATCATCTTCCATTTATTAATAAATTTTTTCTATGTTCCCACCTTAGAGAAGGACTCCATCCTAACCATTTTAATCCTTTTTATTTTTTTTATTTGTTCTTATATCACTATCTTTTGGAAGTTCTTATTTGGATTACAATGTCATTACAGTGTGTGGTTGTGGTGTGTTTTATTCTCAGTTCAGAAAACATCCTTGGTGCAGCTTTATTCCAATATGGTAGCTATGGACTTCATTCCTACCTATGTAAGTTCTAGAGGGTTATTTTGGCTTGAGAGATTCTAGAACCAACAAAAAAATGTATAATAATTGTAAAAAATAACCAATATATATACATGATTAAATAATAATTGAAATCATTAATTCATATAATGTATAACAATAAGATAAAAAATTAAGGAGAAGTTAAAGTGTCCAATACAAAAATATACTGAGAAGAATCATAAGTCTAAAAAAGGATAAAAAACCCATCTCTAAATGAACCATGGTCACTACCCAACCATCATTACATAAAAATATGAAGAAGGATTCTAAGAAACTTCACTAATATAAGTAGATATTTTCCCTTTATCCATATCAAATATACCAAAGTCCATATACCCAAAGAGGGTGTGTGTAGCATGTGAGCTAATGCCCAGTAGAAAAAAATCATCAAAAATAAATATAACCTCTTTTATTATCCATAATTAAAATTATAGTTTTAAACACAATATGATAATATATTTTACACATTTTTTTAGGAAATAAATAAAAATACATTTCACTACCTTTGATAAAACCATTTCATTGGAATGATTAAAAAATGAATAAGAGTACGTATGATAATACAATAAGAATACATCGAATAGAATAATAGATATTAATATGTAAAACAAGGAATAAACTAAAATTAGTTAAACATGGGATATAAAAGTATAATTTTATTTACAAAAATGAAAGTGACATACATGGGATGATAACCTCATGTTTATTCAGGTTAACCTGGGACCTCACTAAGATAATTACCTGTAGGCCTATGGTGAAAACCAACTAACACCTACCCTAACTTGCCTTTGTCCTCAATGATTGAAAATCCCTTAGTGAGAGGAAATTTAGGAATAAGTTCATGATAGATAGTTAAATAACACCTCATGTAGTATTCATCCTCAATTCCCAAGTTAGTACCCAATGATCCCATATAAATCATCAAATCCAAATCAAGGAGGTCAAGAATTAATATCAAAACCATTCCCAAGTCACAACAAAAATTCTCATTAAATATTATCCCCTTCAATAATTCCAAAATAACAAACATTATTGATTCCACATTTATAATACAATACTTCAAGGGTAATGTGAAAAGGGAACAATGGTAATCAATTGAAACTATTATAATATGGAACATATTATTTCTAATTTCAAGGTATCAAGAATCTATGAAACACTCATTTTGTAAAACACAACACCTATAAAAATTCTTTTATAAATTAATTTGAAAAAAAAATTTTGAATAAAATTATCAAACACCATGTAATGACACTGATATTTCCATGTATTGCTTTTAGATATTATGTGGATTATCTTTGAAGTCAGGCACTGAGACTGTGTCAGATTCTGATGCTCGATTTTTGCAGAATTAATCTTTGAAATATGATAAATATATTAATATCAGTAATATATAGTTTTCATGAAAAAAAGTTGAATAACCTCCAAAACGTGTCCCAGATCAGAAATCTTAGGGCACAATTGAGTTCAGAATGTGGGTTTTACCCAAGGCATGATGTAACCTTTTTCAGCTTCAGGTGTGTGAAAAACTTGTCACAGGCCCAGAATAAATAAAATTAGTTTATTTTATATTATTTGACATAGTTACCTATCTTTTCTATTTAAAAATTCTTATACTTCAACCCTATGGTTATCCACATAACCTGTGGATTGAGAGGAATTGTTATATAGTAGCCTATGCAGGATCCTTGGAAAAAGATGTCAAATCAAATTGGATTGAGGAGCATGCGCTAATGGATTTCGTGGATCTCTCCAATGATGAAAATGTTGGAATTTTCTTCATCTTTATCAATACAAACTCTAGGTAGTACAATTAATTTGGTATTTTCCATCCCATTATTTTATCCCATTCAAACACGGATCAATTCCATAAACAATAATTTATTCGCACAACGAAGGTTGATTTATTTAATATGGATGTAATTTTTCATTGTTTATTTCCTCTGCATTCATCTATGTTTATGACAATAGATTTGAGTTGAATGAAAAAAGGCTAAGTTTCATTCCTCACATCTTGTGGATTATGGATTTCTACCCTTTTTTCTTTGCATATTCATGAAGGGTATTTTGTATGGCCTGTGGTTTGATGATTACCTAGTATCAGATTGTTGTGTGACCATTATTTGGGGAAACAGATCAATATCATGGGTGTGGTTCATGATGGATGGTGCAATCAAGGTGCAATGATGATGGTGGATGATTAGAGTTAGATCAGAATAGATTAGAGGTTCCCATTCATCACAGGTTCAATGGTGCATCTATAGATAGTGCATGTGGGAATTTACTGAGCAGATTCAAATTTTGGAATACCAATATCCAATGATGAGAGTGTTATTTGGCCTTGGATCTATGATCTCTAGTGGGTGTAGTGGTAGTAGTGGAATGTGGACATAAAAAAATAATAAACCAAGGGTTTTGTAAAAATTCTCATTACACGGTGTGTCACCCGGGATCACATGTTGTGTGGGACCCCCTTTCTACAGTGATAGGGTTTCAATATAGAGTTAAACATCACATGTCTTTTGAACGTGTCATATGCATTGTGACTCATGCTAGGTTGAGCAGTGTATAACTTATAGGTTACATAGGCATGGGTAATACAAAGTATATGGACATGGCCATAGTACATAGACATAGTCTGGTGTACTCAGGAATGGGAAGACGGCATAGGAAATGTGCTATGTAATCTATACATTCCATGTACTATTCTAACTAGGTGTGTATGTAGATATTTATATGTCATGTGAGTCATCACCAGACAGGCAGACCATTGGTTAGATGGACACACTGAGTAACCCTTATAAAATCCATGTATCCCCTTTAAGGGTGTTTGGAGCCCTTTAATTCTTTAGTTTGCACTAGTTTTGGTTGAGTGTGTTCCCATGGTTCATCCACTCAAGGGTATAGTGGAAAATTCTGATGAACTATAGAGGATGAGTCTTATATAGAGTTTGTAGTGTCCCTCCTTGAGACTAGAGTGTGATACTCTATCATTTATACCCTAGGTTAGGTTTCTGAAATCAGTGGATTGGGTTCATGGTGTCCCCTAGTGGTCCTAGGTGTGATCCCCTATTTGAGTATCAGGTCTTCAAAGACTGGTGATATTTCATGGGTGGGTCCCATTGATCATTACCTCTTGGATGATTGTCTCCAGTTATACCATGTCTCGTGGAGCAGATTATCCTAGAATGATCATTGCTTCAGGTAGAATCTTTCCGCTAACAGTTTGATTGTGACCATCTGGAGGTGTGGTTTCCTTCTTAAGTATATATGTGTAATACCCCGAGCTTCCACGATACGCTTCTCTTTCAATAATTCAATAGCTTGCATTATATGCAAGTTCGAGATTCTAACACACCGCGACCAATCAAAATGGCCATTATGAATAGTAATACCCACTTTTTGAAATTATATATATTTTATATTTCAATATGGACTTCATTTTTGGATTCGGAATATCGAAATTATCCTATGTTGAATTTTTGGTATTCTTCTAAGAACTTCCAATTTTTTTATGAATAGTGAAAAATACTTAAAAACAACTTTTTTAATCAAAATAATTTATAGTGATAAATTATACTATTTAGTAATTTTAAAGTGTAATTAGAATATATTTTTACCATTTTATCCAATGTTGTTCATTATAATTAATTTCACTTTGAAATTGGACATAAACAATTGTCAATCTTTTGATATATATTGTTTCTTAAAAACACGCTATTTGTTGTGACAGCGGGAATTAATTATAAAATTAATTAATGCAACTTTTATGTTTGGAATTTTTTAAAATAGACATCATTTTTGAATTCGGAATATCAATTATAGCTTAGGGTGAAATTTTGGCATTGTTCTGAAAAACTTCAATTTTTGATTAATAGTGAAACCACTAAGTGGTAGTTAAAAAACTGATTTTTCATTTAAATGAAACATTACCACTTCTGTGATTTGATTTTCAAAAATCCTACATACATGGTTGTCATTAGGAAGTAAAATGTGGTTCAATGGGATTAAAATAATTTTTGGTGAATAGTAACTTTTAAGTTTAATTAATCACGATTAAAGGTAATTAGTGAAATTTAAGGTAAAAATGATATTATAAAAATATGAAAATACCATTACACTTATCCTACACTTATTGCATGAGTCATGGCTGACCAATACAATCCGTGGGTCAACTTGGGGACCCCATGGAGCCACTTTGGTGGGAAAATGATATTAAAAACTTTTTATTTAATGTTAAAATAAAAATGTCACAAACATGAGTTGTTTTACTAAAACAATTTTTAAATGGGGTTATACAAGTCATATTTTTTACTATAAATATTAATTAGAAAGCTAAAAATATTTACTACATCATTATAGCTTTTTTATAATTTTTAGACATTAAATAAATTAAATTGTTTATGACACCATGATGATGCAGCGATTACCTTATTAATTAATGATATTAATAAAATGGAAGGATAATGTAAAATATAAGAATTAGACTTGTCCAAATCCTATTGGATGAGTATATGTAGAACCCTTATCACCTTATCCTAGAAATATATAAGTTTGGGACCTTTAAAATCCGAAACTCATTATATAATAAAGTAACATTTCATTACTTTCCAAGAGTGCACCTCCTCTCCACTTATAAAAGGCCCCCACCTCTACCACCTTACCCACACCTCTCAAGCCTTTGGCTCGGCCAACCCCTGCCCATTTTGTCTCTCCAAATCCCACTCTTTCTCCTAGAAGCCTCACTTTGGGCAGAAGTCTCCCCAAGGAAGCCTTTGATCTCAAATCAAAAAGAGTTACCCAATTTCAAGGTAATGTCTTCTCTTATGCTATTGTGTTTTATTTTGCTTCTCCAACCCCCTAAACTCTTGTTATTCATTTCTTTTGTAACAACAACAGTATCCTAAATATACTAGGATGTTGTTATAAGAATTATTCGAGCTACACTTACACAAACCTACATCTAACGGTTAAAGAACATACTGTTTCTGTGGATGGCGAATTTCTGCCTCACGAAACGATGATTGTTCAACACTCATATAACACCTTTAAAGGTGGCCATTATGATGACACTATTTTCATATATGATATATATATTATTATTTTTATGATTCTGTATTTTTCATTTATGGCATACCTTTACGATTTCCATTATGGGTAAACGCGATAATTTCATTTTAGGAAGTGCGGACTACCACCCCCTCAAAGTGATTTGAATCATTAATGCCATATGTGGGATGTATAAAGGATGGAGTAAAAGGTATTATACATTATATTATACTGGAATTATAGTATACATTTATATAATTATAATTTCATTCCATTAAATATGAAATAGAAATGAAAGTAGCGTTCATGCGTACGTACGGCTTACCGTCTCCATGAACGGTGCATTTCATTTCTTAACTCTAAATGTTATGTAATATTATAAATGAATGTATATACTGAATATATATGATATATATGATACCTACATTATGAATATAATTCTGAAGATAATGTATATTCTACCACATAAACAACTTGTAATTATAATAAGTTTACTGTTGACTCAAGTACCAAAGATCGACAAAACGACCGTTATTAACTTAAATGACTACATAATTTTTGTAACATTGTAATAAGTGATATAAAAGGGATAATGAACTTGAAAAAGGTTCTTTATAAAGTAGAGATTAACTCTATTTTATTATTCAAGAGATTAAAGAACAGTCGAGTGAAGTCGGACACGAGGTAAGGGAACTTCTAAACCCAATTTCCATTCTTTGGGTTAATCTCCTACTTTCAAATTATGTCATGATATTATTATATCCTATCTTGTATTTGTACTTTCTTTATGTGTACTTATAGTGAATACACATAATATATTTATTTTATTTTTAAAAAATGATCTTTGTAATGGAACTTCTTAACCCAATTTCCATTCTTTGGGTTAATCTCCTACTTTCAAATTATGTCATGATATTATTATATCCTATCTTGTATTTGTACTTTCTTTATGTGTACTTATAGTGAATACACATAATAGATTTATTTTATTTTTTTAAAAAATGATCTTTGTAAGGGAACTTCTTAACCCAATTTCTATTCTTTGGGTTAATCTCCTACTTTCAAATTATGTCATGATATTATTATGTACTATCTTGTATTTGTACTTTCTTTATGTGTACTTATAGTGAATACACATAATAGATTTTTTTTTTAATGATCTTTGTAAGGGACTTCATCTCAATCTCCTTTCATTGAGGCATATTTTATTTTATACACAACTTTCTTTTATATGGTGTATAAACCCCTTTTTAACTTTTACTTTTATTTCAAAGGAATATTTTTATACGAAGCGTTTTTACTAAACGACAAAATGAATGTTTTGTCTTACGTATGCAGTGGCAATGACTTCTCTGCCTCCGTGACCATTATTTGAGTTTCAGATTCCTCTACAAGCCATAACCTTTTTAAAATGAAAAATAAATACCAAGTTTTAATTTTCTTTAGTTTTGGTATTGAAAATGGTTTTGAAAGAGTTTTTATTATATCACTATGTTGTATTGATATCTTATGATTGAAATGTGGAAATGTTATGTTTCCTTTATGCATGTTTTATGTGATACGATTATGTTATGGTTAAAGATATGTTTAAACCTGTTCATATGAGGAATGCATTGGACTTAATATGTGACGGGTAGAGCCCGCTATAGCTCCTCGATGCATCGATAGGTCTCATTAGACAAACTAGTGTCTTGGCACTAGGCCATGATAAAATCTTATTTGTAGACTTGGCACGAGGCCTTGGATACGTGGTTATGATAGTCTGGCATTATGCATTCCATCATTATGAAAGTGGTTATTGATATTGCATGTGATTATTCGACCAGTAGAATATCCATGTGAATAAGTAAATGGAATTATCTCATTTTACTTTTGTCATATTATGTTGAAGTTCAAGTTTAAAAGGCTTTTGTTTTAGTTATACATTGCCTTAAATGTTTATGTTTATTTATGAAAGCTTCCGCTATATTTTTATCCTTAATGAGCATCTGAGCTCATCCCTTTCAATGTTTTAATATTTTCCAGGACGTGAAGAAGTATTTTATGAATGACCTGCAGGGATAGTCAGAAGAGGATATGAGTGTGGACTATGGACACTTTGTTATTGTGGTTTTTCACTGTATGATGTAATGTAACATTTATGAATGTATCTAGTGTTTCCAAGGATACTAAACTAATCAGTCTTTCAAGACTTGATCTTTTGTGATCATGCCAATGTTACGCAATAATGCACTGACTCTGGGTAACTGGGGTCGGGGCGTTACAATATGGGTTATTTTTTATATTCACTACTATGTTATTATTGTGAGATAACTATTTTTATGCTTTATTTTTAGTTTTTTTGGGTTTCCTGCTGGGTATTGTTGTACTTAACCTTATATTGGATCTTCCCACACATGTCGTGTCGTATATAGATGACATCCCTTTTGATAGTGTCTATAAAGGACAATAGAATGGAGGAGCATACCATGATCTTGATAGATAGTGGTATTTTCTATATTTTTTAATTTTATCATATTCATCTACCTTGGATTAGTTTATAATATCTTTAGTTTTTGGTTTCTCTTGAATTTTTCCCCCTTTTATCGCTTTCAGTACTCTAATGTTTTGCTCTAATTATGGTATCATAGATATATGCATGAATTGGTTTCAGTTTTTCTACATTTCAGAATTTTATGGTATTGAATCTGTGTATTCATGTATAATTACATTAGGATAAAGCCTCTCATGTGTGTGATATGCCTACTTGGCGCTTGTCACCATCCCCTGGCCAATTGGAGGTGGGCTTGGGGTAGTCGCAGTTTAGGCCCCGTTACAACAGGTCATGACATAGTGGTTTCAATGGAGTTGGTTTCACCTTAGGAGTGAATTATTTGAGATTGGTTTTGGGAAATAGTGTTAAGTGTTTTGAGTTTATCTTTCATGTCTGGTACATCGATGTTGGTGTGGCAGCTAACGTATCAATACATCAAAACTCTAATCACCTGCATTTCGACTCAGTGCAAGTAGGCACCGGTTGTAGAAAAAATATTGGTACATGCATCATATAAAAACGGGTTATGGTTTCCATTTCCTTATTGAGTTAGATCCCTAGATATACTCATTAACCATTTTATATCTTTCTTATTTCAGTATGCCTCTATGAAGATAGCTAGACAAGGTTCCACTATAAGATCAAGAGGATGACCGCTAAATAAAAAGACTTCAGTACAGGGGAATGTGCCCAAGATAGTACCTCTACCATCTATACCACCACCCATTAAGTATCATCTAGCACTGGTAGTTCCATATAAGGATGCATATAGTATAAGTTTGTTTCATGAGTTTCATAGGAAGTGACCTCCTTGGTTTCAAGCTGATCCAGAGCACCAAGTTGTTGAGGACTATCTAGAGGTAGTCACTTGAGTTCTTCTCCATGTGAGGATGCCTAAAAATCATATGGAATTCATCATAGTGAGTCTTATTCAATGATTTGTTAGGTGATGGTGGAGTTCAGTGATTCAATCACATGATGAGGTTTCTCTTTCCTAGTTAGATTTTAAGCCTCGCTATTGGGAGGAGTTTTACCCAACCATGTTGTGATCAGTGCGCATCTAGAAGATTTTACATCTATATTAGGGAAGTATGACTATAGAGGAGTATTTAGTTAGTTTTACTGGTCTCTCGCGATACTCTATGGATATTATTCAGGATATTTTCTTTAAAACTCAGACCTTTTATCAGGGATTATGCTATGATATTATGTCTTTAGTGATATGTCTTTTTAATCCCACCTATGTCGAGGTGTTTGAGAAGGCCTTAGTGTGGAGAGCTTCTTGGAAGAGCAAGCATCGACAGTGGGTGCTAGTAGTGGTAACCCCTTTATTGAGACCACATAATCAGGTATCTGATGGTAATCATAGGGATCTAATCATTCCATAAGCTTGAGGAGGTGATCCTAGGACCAAGATTCAGTAGTGCGGGGCTCATGGGATGGCTTGAGTTAGCTGAGTGTGAGATATTGTTTCTTCTATAATGGTTGGGGACATCTTACATGGGATGTTCTAAATTGTCATATAGTTGATCCAAAGATAGTAAAGGGACCATTGAGGAAGAGAGTGAGGCAGGAGTAGTGTCGTCTAAAAGGTGGATAACATGGTAGAGGGTCTTGTATTGAAAAAGGTGGTGGTCAAAGATTTGACCAATTTACACCACCACCCATAGGTGATCCACACCAGCCTCAAGGGGTTGGTGGTAAAAGATGAGGGAAGCTGTAAATTATGGAGGCCCATGAACCTGAGGCTACATGTATGATATGAGGTATGATATATATCTTTTATACCTTAGCTATAGTATTAATAGACATTAGTATGAGTCATTCCTTCTTTTCCACTTCTCTGGTTTGATACTTAGAGATTCCAGTTGAACCTTTAGCTCGACCCTTGCACTTGAAGACTCTGAAAAGAGGTGACTCAGTGATTTATTACTTTTTTATACATTACGATATGATGCTTGGAGGTGAGATATTTGTATGGGATCCCAATGTAGAAGTGATGAGTCCTTATTTCATCATCTTACGTATGTACTGATTATCAATATTGCATGCTCAGAATGACTATTTT
This sequence comes from Viscum album, assembly GCA_963277665.1. Classification (NCBI taxonomy): domain Eukaryota; kingdom Viridiplantae; phylum Streptophyta; class Magnoliopsida; order Santalales; family Viscaceae; genus Viscum; species Viscum album. The sequence continues at coordinate 116,503,547 of OY728154.1, forward strand.
TGGTAGAGAATGTAGTGTGTCCATAATAATAGGTAAAGGTTTTCCTTTTGGGTGAAAAGGAAATTGTGGTGAATTAGGATGAGCTTATCCATAGGAAAGTCTAGCTGAATACTCACTAGTTGTCTACCATGACTCTTGGATCAGTGGATTTTATGGGATACCAGTTCCCTATGGTGGTGGAAGAGAATGATGATGTATTTCCTGATGATGTTACAGGATTACCTCTCCATCAATAGATAGACATATACATTGAAATACACCTCGGGATAGACCTCATATCCACATAAAAATATCATATATATCCTTTTAATTCTCATAAGATGAGGGTGTATTTAGAGGACTTATAGAAGAAAGGATTTGTGAGACCCTATGTTTCCCCCTGGGTAGCCCTAGGTTTTTTTTCCAAGGAGGATGGGATCTTGAGGTTATGTTTAGATTAATTGTGGTTGAACTAGGTGACCATGAAGAATAGGTATCCACTACCTAGGATAGATGTCCTATTTACTCATTTGAGAGGAGTACAATGGTTCTCTAAGATTGAACTAATATTAGGCTATCACTAGTTGCGAGTAAGGGATGAGGACATACTAAAGATGGATTTCAGGTGTCTTTATGGTCACTATGAGTCCTTGTTAATGCATTTAATCAAAATTCTTTTTTTGTATTTTCATATGACACTTTTAAAGGATACGTGTGAAACCTAACATCTTTGGCCAATAAAAACCATTAAAAGGAAAGAAATTATAAATAAAGACTATATGAAATGCCTCACCCCAATGAATACATCATTATGGCATGCCTCCACAATCACATGGACGCTCGACTAGATGTCTCATACATGGTTGCATGGGCCTGGTGCTGATGAAAAAATACATACCATCTCAGTCATCTAAATCTTGATGGCCATGATTTAGTGAACACTTCCTACTCCGAAATCTCATCTGAAGATTTTTATTATAGATTTTCTAGAATCTTCCACATACTAGAATCAAAATATCACTAAATACCAATCATGTTGTCACAATCTAGGAAGAGTCGTGCATGGGTGTGCTTAAAATTTAAAATTTGAAGGACCTCCATTACCGGTATCCACTATAAAACACTATCATTCACTCACACTTGTATCCCAAAGCACCATGAATACTACCACTAAAATCATCCTAGGAGAGAGTGGTGGAATCCTGGAGCAAGAGTAGAGGAACGTGTGACCGAAGCCCTTGACAGAGCTCATCTCCACAGCCCCCCAATGCCGACATCCACCACTCCAAAGTAGAAATCTTCTCCATAGATAAAACATAAAACAAACCAGCACTAAAAAAACCAAATAAATCCAAAAATAGAAATAAAAAACACAAATAGGTTCCCATGGGGAATCAATTCTCTTGGTAATCATTGGCCACTCAAATGCACAATCCAAAAACCTCAATGGAGAGCACCACACTAGACTAACTGGGAAGTGAGCAGTGAACCAAGACATCAGAGAAGTCTTGAGTAGAAACAATAGTGGTAGAGGTTTCTTCCTTCCTTGGAGAACCTAGAAAAAAACCAGATGAAAACCCCAAAAAACAAACCAAGACAGCATCGATGTCCCTGAAATAGATCCATGACAGCAGAATCAATGTGCTCAACTCCTTTATTGTAGTTTCCCTAGGCCCAATTATTTCTAGCACCATATTTACCAAAAAATAAAGTTATTAGGATATAATATATTCCCATATGGACCAATGCAAACACTATCCTACCAAACTCCATCAGCACAGCCTAAGGAGCAAACCTTCAACACAAAGTCTTGTTGTAGAACACATTAACACACTCCAGTTGAAGATCAGAGGAACCAATGTATCTTCCAATGGGATCAATACCATTTCTGTCATAAAACATTTCCCAAAACATTGAACTGATCTGGTTCCCACACTTACCACCTCATGATATAGAAGAAATTTGAACGCATGAGCCACTAGAAAGCACTATATCTAAAGTAATATGGTTCCCGATCGTCTAATGGCACTACTGAATCTGGAACTATGTTGTCTCCCCACTACAAAAGCTACTCGCCACCAATGATGAACCAAAGGTTTCCCGTCCGAGTCTTCATTGCATGACTGAAGCATTATGAACTCCAGATCACCCACACCGCATGAACTGAACCTCTAAAGTCACCGGATCCACAATGGTATCATGACAAGCTGCCTGAGGGAGGTCCACTGAATTTTCACCCTGGAAAATCTGCATGGATTCCACTAAATTGAAACCCTATAAGACCCTACTATCTCTCTAATGAGATCCCCACCCATTAATGTACTTCAGTGTGATGAATTCACCAATAGTGTTCATAGGACTCATGAACCAGATATTTCATCCTTTCTTAGAATGATTTATGGTGGTCTTTATTGATAACATCCTAGAGTACACAACATCTAAGTAGGAGCATGTGAGGTACTTGATGATAGTTCTGGACACACTCTAAGAGTACCATATTTATAGGAATCTTTGGAAGTGATAGTTTTAGATTTGAGAGGTTCACTTTTTATGAAACATCATCTTAGAGACATGAGTGGGGATGAACTCAGCAAAGGTTGCGACAGTGCTATCTTGGGAGCCACCCAAGAGTGTCACCAAGGTATGGAGTTTCCTTGGATTCTCAGGGAACTAATAGATGTTTGGTACATGATTATTATAGTGTGGTATCACCCTTGGAAGCTTTGACCAGAATGGGGCATCCTTTCATGTGAATGGAAAGGTTCCAATAGTTCTTTCATAAGTTGAGAAAAAGTTAAAGAGTGATCCCATATTGAGATTAATAGATGAGGGTATTGAGTATATAGTGTTGTATGATTAATCATGGACTGGGCTTGGTTGTGTTATAATGTATAGGTAGGTGGTGATTGTCTATGGTTCAATTTAGTTGACACCACTTGAGAAAAACTACACAACCCATTATCTTGAGCTAGTAGTGGTATTCTTCACACAGAATATATGGAAACACATCCTGATGGGTGAGTGGTTTATCATCTACTCTGACCACTAGTGTCTTAAGTATATATTCTCTCATAGTGATCTTAACTTGAGACAAATTTGGTGGATATATTTCTTCTAAGATTATGACTTTGAGATGGTCTATAATCTTGAGAAGGGGAATGTGGTGGCATAAGCTCTCAGTAGGTGATCTTGTTCTCATTTATTGGTTGATGTGTTAGATCAGTTAATTTTATTTGGTGGATAGGGATAGAGCATATTACCTTCAGTCGATGGATTTTACCCTTCCACTTTTACAGTTATATAGGGAGGCACGGCTTGGGGATACTAATTGTGAGACCTTACATTCTCTTATCTCCATTGTACATGCTCTTGATGGATATTATGAAGGTGGTGGGAATTTTATACTTTTTAGAGGATGGATAATGGTACCATTGAAGTTTTGGGAGTAGGTGATAAGGGAGATTCATGTATCCCCTTTGTTGGTACATCATAGTGTGGAAAAGATGTTCTAGGACCTATGATATCAGTTTTTGTGGCCATGCATGAAGAGTTATATTGCAGAGTTTGTCTCTCGATGCCTCACTTGTCAGCAAGTGAAGGTTAAGCACTAAGTTCCATTAGGTTTAACTCAACCCATTGAGTTTCCATGGTGGAAGTGGGGTGGGATATCCATAGACTTTGTGATGTGGTTACGATGTACGCTCAGGGGACATGATTCCATCTAGGTGATCATAGACTGAATCACCAAGTTAGCTTACTTCCAATCCATTCAAGTGTAGATTTAAATAGAGATGTTGAGACACATATACATGCAAGATATATTAAGGATCCATGTAGTTCCCTCAACATTAATTTCTGACCATGATGCTTGCTTCAAATCATGATTATAGATAAGATTGTAGGAGGCATTTAGGAATTATTTTTTGTTTGGGAATGGCGTTTCATCCCCGTACTGACATCCAAACTGAGAAAACCATTTAGGTCTTGGAGGAAATTTTGAGAGCTTTCATAGTGTATATAGGCTGTAGTTTGGAGGATCATCTACCCTTGGTCATAAAAAAATATATTATTCCACCATTGGTATGGATGAGGCCTTTTATGGGTGACCCTATAGGTCACTGCATTATTGGACTGATCTAGGAGTGTCAACATTCATGCACCCAGAGTTAATATGAGCTACTAAATAGAAGGTTCAAGTCATCTAAGAGAGGATGAGGACTACACAGAGTCATTATAAGTCTTATGAAAAGTGACAACAGAGGCCTCTGGGGTTTGAGGAGGGAAACCATGTGTTTTTAATGGTCTCACATCAACATGGATTATGGAATTTTGTTGTGGAAGTGAGATATATCCAAGATTCATTAGCCATTCCCAAATAATCTGTAGAGTTGGCAAGGTGGTGTACCACTTATATCTACAAATGTAGTTGGACAGGGTATATGATGTTTTCCTTATTTTTCAATTGAGAAGGTACGTGAAGGACCTGTCGCATGCTATCGACTGGGGAGAACTAGACATTGAGGATGAAGCTACCTTTACTGAGTAGCTAGTGGATATTGAGGATCAGTAGGAGAGGATCCTTCATTGGTGATTGATTCCCCAAGTGTGTGTCTAGTGGTAGCATGGGAATATTTAGGAGAGGAAAAATTAGAGAGGGTGCAGCAGGATCAGCATCGGGCATTTTTGAAAAAAAAATCACGGGTGAAAAATAATTAAAATTAATTTATTTTATTTTATTTGGCATATCAAGTGAACTATTCTATTTAAAAACATTTATTCCTCAACCATGGTGATAGCATTTTGACCTATGGAATGAGAGGAAACATTAGACAGTAGAATGTGGAAAATCCTTTATAGATGATGTCGGATCGCATTGGATCAAGGATCATTTGCCAACAGATTTTGTGAATCTCACCAATGGCAGCAATGTTGGACCATTCTTCATCATTGATCAATATACACTCTAGGTAGGATATTTTATTTGTTATTTTTCATCATATTATTTTATCCTATCCAAATATTGATCAATTACATGAACAATAATTGATTCACACATTGACAGTGTATTTATTTGAGATAGATTGAACTGTTAATTGTTTATTTACACTTTGATCATCTAAATCTAAGACAAAAGATCGTGGTATAACAAACAAAGGTTGAGGTATTTTCCTCACAAATTTTTTCTTATAATTATCTCCCCCCTGTTTCTATACATATTCATCATGAATATTTTCTTTGGTATGTGGTTTGAGGATTACCCAGTATTAGATCATTGTGTGATCGCTCATCAACACAACAGATTAATATTGTGGGTGCGGATCATGATTAAGGGTGTGATTGAGGTGTGGCAATGATAGTGGATGGTTTGAGGGAGATCATAATGGATCAAATCTTCCTATTCATCCCAAGTTCGATGGTACAGCTATGGGAAACATTTGTGGGAATTTACCAAGAATCTTTGAATCATGAAATCAATATCTCCGATGATGGGAGGTTTGGATGAACCTAGATATATGATCTTTGGCAAGGAAAACAGTGGATTTGGAATTCATGGATGATGGAGGAAGAACCTGATGGTTTTAGAAATTTCAACATTACAAGACGTGTCATCTAGGATCACATGTTGTGGGGGACTCCCTAGATGTAGTGACATGGTTTTGTAGGGATTTAACATGTCATGTGACCCTGTTACATGTATTTTGACTCACACTAAGAGGCTTGGTGTGTAACTCAGATGTTACATGCACACAGGCTGGATAAAGTACATTGGCATGACCATAGTACGCTGAAACGGTTTGATGTGCATCAGCACATGAAGATGGAATGGAAAAGGTGTTGGGAAATATCTACACACTATGTATTATTCATGTATTCCATGTATATTGATATTTACATGTTGTGCTATGAAACACCACACAGGAAGACCAGGGGTTAGATGGAAACGTTGTGTACTCTTTGTACACACCGTGTACCCCCTTTTAGGGTGTATAGTGCCCTTCATTTCTTTATTTTAGACTAGTATCAGTTGACTGTGTTCACTTGGCCCACCCCCTTAAGGTTCTAGTCTAGCATTATGTCCAAATATATGGATTAAAATTTCCTCTAGAGTATGAGTCTAAAATAGAGTTTTTGGTGTCCCTCCTTGAGATCAAAGTGTGATCCTCTATCTTTTATACCCTAGGTGGGATTTGTGGAATCAGAATTACATCCTTGATCAGGGTTTTGATCCTCCATCTAACATTCCATTTAAGTAGGGGTTGTGATATCATTGTTATATGATCCCTTATATAGCGGGTTGGTCCAGATTAGGTTCGTGGTGTCCCCCAACAGTCCTGGGTGTGCTCCCCTATCTGAGTACTAGAGCTTCAGAGACCGGTAATATTTCTTGGGCAGGACCCAATGATCTTGACCACTTGGATGAGTGTCTCTAGTGATATATATTGATCATGTTTTTAGTTAACAATTGCTTTAATTTCTTTTTGGTATTGATGCTCACAAACACCCACATTTGTGTTACTAATGAAATTACTTTAATTGAATTTCAAGATATTAATATTCGTGGAAATATTTATTTTAAAATTATGTTCAAGTCATTGATTCACGAAGAATATTCATTAAAGTATTCAAAACATTTTTTAGTGTATTATGGAAACATTTTTTGTACTCTACGTGTGAAAGCATAACGTAAGGATACACCCCTACATTATCGTGGAAGTACGGTTCATCAAACCTACGTTAGTATGGAACCTGACGTTTTGAGAAAGAGGAAAGTATGGTTGATAAACCTTATGTTTAGAAGAAGCCCTACATTTGAGGAAATAAACGTATGGTACATTAACCCTAATTTGGTAATCCACCATATGTTGTCAATCCTAAAGTCTCTGCTTTTTCATCACATAAAGGAACCCTATGTTTGACTATTCAACAATGGAGTTTTAAATCGGTAATATTATCTAACATTTCTGTAATGGTATTAATTAAAATAAAGATCGATTCAAATATGTTTCATGACCAATTCAAAGGGTTGTTGTGATTGTTTTAAAAGAATGTATTCAATGTTGTAAAACATTACTATTCTTATAGAAAGTTACATCTCTCTTGAATTTTTTTGAATTCCAATATTGATGATTTATTGTGCATTATTTATAGATATGGTTTGACCTGGATCTGTTTGACATGTTGTATAAATATAGAGATTCTCTTCATCAGAGTAGATATACAAGAGATACAATATATACAAAAATACAACATATACAGTTTCCTATATGTTTATAGGAAAATTTGTGTGTCACTTTCCTTCAAAGCTACAATTTGGATACATCCATGTTTAGATCTATCTGATTTACTCATTATTGTTATTGTCATTGCTACTGAATTTATTTGATAAATATTCCTATGAAAGAACAACGAAGATTTTGGTGAAGATACACTTTGAATCCATTTATGTTTAAACATATGTTTGGTTTTTTTGCTACTATTTGAAGAAATCATCTGTAAATGTTGAAGATATATTTTCTATCATGCTACATTGAAGGTCTAGCTTCATCTATCAGTTGTTATTGCTTACTGTGAAGTTTAACCCGTACCACCAAACAAATCTAAATATTTTTATTTATTTGAGTTTTGGCTACTCATACTCAATCATGGTTAAGTGTCATCGTCTTGTAATAAAGTATGGATATTCGGTTCCTAATAAAAGAACCAAAAGGATCTATAAAGAATTATTGTAAAGGTGTCAACTTTCTGCACTCAGTTTTGGATTTTGAAGGTCTTGGGATAAGAGGACCTAGTATAAATCACCAAGATCATAGAGTTGAGCACTGGTGGATTGGACTAGGGGATCCTTGAGTCCTGAACCACTATACATCGATGAGTTTATTTTGTTTATTAATTTTCACTGATTTCTCATCTTTGATACAAAAGGAAATGAATTATTTTTAGTAAGATAGTTTTTATGAATCTGTCAATGTTTTGAAAACCAAAATTCACTCCCCCCCCCACTCTTATGTCTTTCCCTTCATTATATCTATCCCGACATAACATTTGGTATCAAATGTAGTTATCTAATAGTATATTATTATGTTACCTACAAGTGGTACCAGAAGGATCTGCAGATTATTTTACTGGCTATAACAAGCCTAAGTTAAATATTCAAATGAAGACATCGTGAAATGAATGATTCTAGAGAAGGTATGTAAATGATTCATGCTCCCTATTTTAATAGTAATGATTATGAATTCTAGAAATTCCATATGATTATTTATTTGAAAAATCTTAGAATGAGGGTTTATTTAAATATTGTTAAGCCTTATTAGATTCCCAAAAAGAAGATTTTGAATATTGGAGTACTAATTAAGAAAAAGAGCATGATCTCAATTCAAATGCTATGAATGTTATTCTGTGTGGTTTAGTAAATGAATAAATTAAATCTAGTATCCCAATGTGCTACTATATATAATATTTGGTAAGCTATAATTTTTGCATATGAGGGAACTAACAATATCAGATAATTGAGATACACTATTGAAAATCTAAACACTACAAAAAATAGTAGATTAGCAGTGATTTTTTAGAGGGGGTTCTGCACAACCCCCTCTAAAATCAATTTAAAGGGGGTTATGCACAACCCCCCTTAATCATCGAATTTAGAGGGAATTCACAGCCCCCTATAAATTTTTTAACATTATATTTTTAATATTTGGTTGGATTTCTAAGGCGGTTATGTCAAAATCATCACAAATTTAATAATTAGTGGTGTTATATGTTTGGTTTCATTGTGGAGGTGCTATATATATATTATTCATTTGGATATTAATTATAGGTTGTATATATAACATGGATTCTTTTTTGAAAAGGAAATAGTGGCGGTTCACAACCCTCTCTAATATCTTAAATTAGTCAGGGTTGTGAGCCCCCACTATTTAAAGAATATAAATTCCATTATATATATATATATATATTAAAACACTATATATAAATGTATTTAAATATATTATATGAACATATTATATAAAATATTTATATGATTGTATGTATATATATACATAAATATAATTATATAATTTCATGTACATTAATATATATTTATTTGTATAAATTATATTTCATATAATATTAATTATATATAATATAAAAGAAAAAACATATTATATAAATATATACATAAATATAATTTTTTTTAAAAATATATCATATAAAAACTCAAGCTTGTAGTTTTTATAATTTATATTATTATTATAATTAATATATTTTCAAATAATAGGTTTTTTCTTTTATATTATATATAATTAATATTATATAATATACAATTTATACAAATAAATATATATTAATGTACATAATATTATTCAATATTATTTATTGAATATATACATAAATATAATTTATTTAAAATTATATTTCATATAAAACCCAAGCTTGTAGTTTTTATAATTTATATAAAATAATAATTATATTTTTAAATAATATGTTTATGAATTTATATTATATATAATTAATATTATATGAAATAAAATTTATAAAAATAAATATATATTAATGTGCATGATATTATAATATTATATTTATTGAAATACAAATATATTAATGTACATAATAATATTTATTTGCATTAAAATACATTATATAAAAATTTGTAGAAATTTTATTTCATATAATATTAATTATATGTTTGTATAAATTTTATTTCATATAATATTAATCATATGTAATATACATATTAATTATATTTAATATACAATTGTATTTCATATGACATTATATAAATATTTGTATAAATTTTATTTCATATAAAATATTTTTTGTAAATTGTATTTCATATAATATTAATTACATATAGTATAAATATATGTATAAATTGTAAATATATTATATAAATATATTATATAAATATATTAAATAAATTCAAATGTATATAAAACATAAATATAAGTATATAAAAATAATTATATTAATATATGTATTATATTATATTACATATATCTTATAAATATGATTTATTAGATATATAAATACATTATATATATATATATATATATATTTAAATAATTATTTAATATTAATATACATATAATTATTCAGATTGACATATTAAATATATATGTGTATACAATATATAACTATATAAATATAAATATAAATATATGTATAGATATATAAATATTCATAAAATTTTATGTATATATAAATATTATATTATATTATATGAATATATATAATATAAATATTATAATATATATATATATATATTATATACATATAAATTATTTTATAAAATATATAATATATTGTATTCATATAAATATGTAATATATATATATTAACATTTTTTATTTATGTATGTGTAAATATAATATATATATTCAAAATATATTTGTGTAATATGTAAATATATATGTGTGTGGGTGTGTGTATGAAAATAAGTATAAATATTTACAAATAAATATATAAATACATATTTGTGTGTGTGTGTGTGTTTTATATAAATGTATTTATAAATACATACATACATAATTTTATTTAAATATATGCCAATATATAATTTATAGAGGGAGCGTGAGGTGAGGATGGTGGGTCGGCTCCTGTGGGGGCAATTGATCGTTGACAGAGGTAGGTCAAAGGCAGATGTTGCATGATCTACGGCAACAAGGTGTGTGAGCGACGGACTGGCAGAGTTTATGTATGTTGCATCTTTGCTGCCTCGGACTTGTCTGGTGACTTCTCACGTCGTTGCTCTATCTTGATTTGGTTTGATCTGGATCGAGTCGTTGGTTGATATTTGTGCTGCCGCTGTTTGAACTACTTTTTCCTTGGTGAGGTTTGGTTGATTGTCGCTGGTTCGCTATTGGTTGGCCGAATTTTTATCACTTTTCAATGATGGAATGTGATCTTCCTCCTGGATGTTTTGACTCCCATAAGTATTTGGTGGTTGGGTTGAAGTGGATTTATATTCCACTTTGATCGACAAAGTCTTCCTTTACACTAAGGATGAGGAACTTGAGTTGCGAGTGGAATTTGAAAACTTAGCTCTATTTTTCCTAGATTATAAGGTCATTGGTCATGATACTCTTAACTATCGACGATCTCTTGTTCGTGATTATTGCTCCATATGAGGACATAACAAAAGCTCGTGTTTTCAAAAGGCCTAAAGAGCTGCGTTCCACCTTTGGTGGGATTTGATAAGGATTATCTGATATCACCTCAGAATCAGGAAGGAAATGAGGATGGTCAATGGATGTAGTAGAGCTCAGAACATGATACTAGACATGCGGACAACATTGTGACTTCCTCTGGAAATGGTGTGAAACTCAATGACCAAAATAGTACTCGTTCATGGGATGAAGTTCTTGAGTAGGGACAAGCTCTGGAAAAACATTCTACTGTTAATTTTGATTCAAGTGTGGACACTATATCTAGAAATTGGGTTTCACCCAATGTGGATACCACAAATAAGGATTCAGTCCCTCCATGTGTTATCCCAACACCAGAGCAGCGATCTAATGGGAATAAATGGTTGGAAACTGTTTTTGATATAGATCTCAACGCTAGAGCGGAGTCTCTGAGATCAATGAAAAAGGTTAATATAGCTAGTGCGAGTGTCATGGATGCATATTCTTTGTTATAAAGGATTGAATTCATTGAGAGGGAGGCTGCTATGCTGATCAAAGGAAATCAGATTATTCCTGCCTCTATTTATGATGATATAATTCATACATCTATAGAAATGTCAGCTGTAGAAAGGGTAATCATGATGTGTCTTTGCATCAGCATACATGGAGAAGGGGTAGGAACCCAAAGGTTTGTGGATTTGGATGTGGCCGAGAGGAGTCTTCTTGAGGGCGTGGACATGCTTCCAGGCTCATGTCGAAGTAATTGGTGCTTAGGGATAAGTACATTGTGTTAATCAGCCAAAGGACCGCATGGTTAGATTGGAAATCTTTTGATGTTGAAGACTCTGAACATGACTCAGATCATGATTATGGTGATGCTTGATGTGTTATTCTTTTGATGTTTTGGAGATTTTTCTTGTTTGGTCTTATCATCCTTTTCGTATAATTTTTATCTTTTTTACTTTTAATAAATGGTCATGATCTTTGGCTTTTGGTTGGACCCGCTTGGTATAATTTATAGAGGTGTGCATAAAATATATATATATTTATTTATTTATTTATTTATATTTATATTAGTATACATATATGTATTAAAATATATATATATATTAATAAAAATGTAGACATATAATTTATGTAAGTAATATAATTTATTTTAATATATCATTCTAGTGCTATTTATTTTAATAAACATATAAATATAAATAGATACACTAATATAAATATTATAATGAAAATTCAATTTACCATAGTCGTTTTGGTGTCGTTCTCTCTTCGAAGGATTTGTAGATCTAATCTACATGTCCTAAAATTTTAGAAAAATGTGGGCCCATTAACATATGAGGGGGGAACTAGACTTTAGCACTGGGGATATTTGGCTGGTGCGCTCACATGGGACACCACCTGGGAAGAATGGGATGGGTGGTTGTTTGGGTACAGGATGTAACATGGGTAGGGGAGGGGTGAGGCATAGGCACGAGGGAGGAGGGGAGGTTATTCAGGTACACGGCACAGTATGGGTAGGGTAGGTGGTGAGGCACTGGCACACAAGAGGTGGGGTGGTGAACTAGAGGGGTGATGGATAGGGAGGCACAAGAGGTGTGGGGGAACTAGAGGGGGTGACAGGATGGTATAAAAAAGAAAAGATAAATTAGGTGTTGTGAAAATTTCTCCTCAGTTAATTAAAGTGAGGGGTGGTCAAAACCACCTCTAAAAGTGTTCTTAAGACTCAATTAGAGGTGGTTTAAACTGCCTTTAACTGATGAGTTTCTATAAATCTAGACCAAGATTAGAGGTGGTTTAAAACACCTCTAATCTAACCACCACTAAATTAGTTAATAATTTACCAGCAGTTACTCAAAACTGACTCTAATAATAATAGGTGGTAACATTAGTGATGGTTCCTCATAACCGCTGCTAATGTGTTTATAAGTGGTTATAACACTTTCTAAGATAAAAAATAACTCCCTCTAATCGGGTCATTTTTTTAGTGAATATTTGATACTTTTAGAATGGGTAATAATGAAACTATAATTAAAATGGATAAAAGTTGACATAGATTGTCAATAATGTTGCTGCTTTAGGAGATTCGATTTCACAATCATATCAAACATTAAAAATACACAAAGTACTACCTCTTAAGTAGAATAGAATATCTGAAGCTATATGCAAGTATACATCAGTAAATAATTTGACAATGAAGGACATGATTAAGAGTTTAATGATGTATGAAGTTGAGATATAGGTTGAAGCTAAAATTCATATTTAAATTTAAGAAGACACTCTTATGACTACAATGGATGAATCATCTGAGTCAAAACGTATAGATTTAAATAAATATATATTAAATCTTGTGAAAAAATTGAAAATTTGTACAAAAAGAAAATGAAAGGTACTAAACATGATATATTCATTGAATTTAAGGAATTAATTCATACAAAGGATAATTTTCCATTACTCAAATCCTAAAAAATACAATTATGAACAAAAAGGAAATAAATCTATAAAAGTACCTAAAATAATTATTCTAGTTTAAATTATGAATCTTATGAAAATTCATAAGTTGAGCGTAAAATTATATGTCTAATGGCTTATAATAATGAGGTACAAACCTCTTACTCTCAAAACTCTAATTCTAAAAAACTTTCTTATGATGACTTAAATAAATATTGTTTTATGTTACAAGAAAAACATAAATCTATAAAGAAACACTATAAAAATTAATAAATCTTATGATACTGTTCTATTAGATAAAGAAAATTTATCAAAATAGATTATAAATTTAAAATCTAATGCTTCTAAAATTTCTTATGATTTACATAACATCAATATTAAATAATTAATGGTTGAATTTGATGATTTAAAAAAATCTTATAGTATGTTAATAAATGAATAAAAATATTTACTTCAAATCCTTGGAAAAAATAAAATACTTAAAGGAAAATTTGGAATATAAAGTAATAGTGAAAGACCAAAACTATATAAAAGTTATTTTTTCCCTAGTTTAAATAATAAAAACATGACTAATCTTAAATGTTTTTCTTTTCTTACTAATGGTCATTATGTGAATGGTTTATGCTTCAGAAAACCACAAATTTAAGGTGTTAAAAGTGTGTATTTCGCAAAATATTTGTTAAATTGTAGAATTCTTACTCAAAATAAACATGTTTGGTTACATAAATATTTAATTGCAATCACTAATGGACCCAAAATAATATGGGAAAAAATCACTTGATTTTTATATTTTGAAGGATTTCACAACTAATATAGATTGAAAAATATTTAAGTGGTTTATCAATCAATATATGTTAAATTATCTACTGAAGTAGTGAATATCTCTAAAGTAGTCCATTATCAAAAATCCTCAGTTCTAAATTCACTGATTCAGGAAGTATTTCATTTTAATAATTATATACTTCTAGTACATTAATTGTATTATATAGGAAAATAAATTTATTTCTAAAAGTTTAATTATTCTGTATTAAATAAATCAAGTTTTAGTTCATGTTGATTATATAAATTGTTTTTTAAATATTTACTTTGAAAATAAAGTATTTTTATGATATGTTTATATTTTCATTTTGGAAAAATATTTTATATTTTTTCCTTAAAATTTTATTTGGTTATGTAATCAGAAAAACTCTTTTAATGTAACATGTATTTTTAAAATGATTTTTCGATAGTTTTTTTCTAAAGAAAATGAAATTTCATCTTTATTTTTTCTTAACAAAACATTTTGTTTGTTGAAGATCTATATGCAAAGTCTTTTCAAAGAAATAAATAAGTTCAGAGTTATAAATAACTGTAAGTCTCTTCATTCCAAATATCCTATAAAAGAATTATATTTAAATTTATCTCTTTAAATTAAGAAAATTAGAAGATAGAGGATGATTTGGATGTGTCTAGAAAGTCATATAATGATATAAATAAAGCATGAGTATCAAAAGTTGTTTTGAATTCCTTAAAAAAGAAAAATAAGAATATAAAATATGGTTAGATCTCAAAAGTATCCTTTAAATATTTAAAATGACAAATACTAATTCAAATAGAGCTTCTAATAAGAAAATATGTTACAAAGATAA
Organism: Viscum album; assembly: GCA_963277665.1. NCBI lineage: Eukaryota > Viridiplantae > Streptophyta > Magnoliopsida > Santalales > Viscaceae > Viscum > Viscum album. The sequence continues at coordinate 116,518,716 of OY728154.1, forward strand.
ATCTTGATAAACTAAAGTTGTTTCTAGTTGAATAGTGTTCATCTTCTTCTTATCAAAGAATAGAAGATATTCAAAATAGATTAGAAGAAATGTTAATAATTTTAGATGTTTTAAGAGAAACAATTTTCAGTTCGGAAAGTTCACAGGAATATTCTAATCCTTCTTAACTCTTTATTTTTATTATGTTCATATAAAAAATCAATGTTATATACTACTTTTAAATATATTTTTTAAGTGAAAAATAGTGAATTTAGTTGCTTCATAATTTCTTTTTACTTTTTATTATTCCTATGAAAGCAAGATTCTAATGTTTTTCTTTAATTATGAAAAAAGTTCATTAAATATAATCCAATATGTTATGATTTAGGGGGATTTTTTTAAAAGATAATTTTCTAATTCTTAAATTCTCTTTGTTTAAATTTTTATCTTTTTTTAAAAAAATAAGGGGAGTTAATTACTTATCTTATCTTTTTAAGGTCACAAAAAGGGGAAGAATTTTTATGTTCTAATTGTTTAGGTATTATTTTTAAAGTAAAATGGTTAATTTTATAACCCTGTTCATAAAGTCGGAGAAATTTAGGAATTATAATATCCTTGCCATAGGGGAGAATTTTTTCTACAAAAGAAAATTTTTCATAAAGGTATTATAAGAGAAGTTAATTTTTTTCTTAATATATGAGAATTTTTAATCCTTATATTAGGAGAGAGGTTTTCTTCATGGATTAAATATTCTACAAATAAAAATGTGGAAATTTTATTTTGGTTTTTTCAAAAAAAATATTTTTAAATTTTATTTATTTATGTTATAGGATTTTTTATCATCAAAAAGGGGAGATTCTTGAGAATGTGTTGATTCAATAATTTTTTTCATTTCTTTTTGGTTTTGATGCTCATGAACACCCACATTTGTGTTGCTAATGAAATTAATTTATGTGAATTATAGAAAATTAATATTCTTGGAAATATTTATTCTAAAATTATGTTCAAGTATTTCATTTGCAAATAATATTCGTTGAAGTGTTTTGAATGTGTTTTAGCATATTCTGGACACACTATTCATACCCTACATGTGAAAGTGTAACATACAGATGGAACCCTACATTTTCATGAAAGTATGGTTCATCAACCCTATTTTAGTATGGAACATAATGTTTGGTAAAGTAGAAAGAATGGTTAATCAACCTAATGTTCATAATCTACCCTACGTTTGAGGAAACAAACGTATGGTATATCAACCCTACTTTGGTAATCAAACGTATGTTTTCAACCCTATATTCTATGTTTTTTCGTCAAATGAAGAAACCCTAGATTTTACTATTCTATGAAGGAGTTTTAAATCTGCGCTACTATTCGATATTTTAGTAAATGTCTTGACGAAAATAAAGATTGATTAAATGATGTAAGGACTTGGCCTTAAACATAACTTATTCTAGTTTTTTTTTTGAACTAGAATTCACATTATTTTTAGTTTAGAGTTTTAGATAATTAGGAAAAACTATTACATATTTAACTCTTAAATTATAAGTGGATTCTAATACTCTGTATCCACTTTTTCTACCAAAGGAAACCCCTTAAAATGAGACTTCTTTTCGAGACACATCCTCAATTCATTTATCATAAAATATTCTTTTCCCTTACCAATCTTAATACCTATGAAAAACATTTTAAAACATGGGATGAGTATAAAAATCTTAGTAAGGAACATAATGAAGAATATCATTAATCCAATGATAACCTCTAAAACATTTCTGTAAAATAAAACATACATATCTACCATAAAAAAGAGATCATCATTTCAAAAATATCATTATCTTACCTTTTGAAAATCTATGTTTTTTATGAAAAATCATAATCAAAAATATAATATATAAGAAGGTAACTTGGGACATAATTATACTAAAATGTAATAATCATACGGTCGACTTCCATACATTTCACTCTTACAAATAGAATATCCATACAACTGAATTTCATACATATCACTCTTATAAATAAAATAGTCATACGGATAACTTCCAACCCCAATTCATTAGAGGTTATAATGTAACCACCCATATTTGGTTTTTCACGTAACCACCCATCCTTGGTTTATCACATAACCACCCGTCAAATGTCCAGGTACCATTATATAATCACAATACATAAAGTATTTCAGTTTTCTTCATTTCACTCATAAAATTTTATTTACAATCAAAAGAAATAATTTCAAGATATTTAAATAATCATTCCATTTTAAAAACCATTTTGGTATCGTTTCAGCCAAATTTATACTTTCAAACATCCAAATTGAAATACCCAAACTTAATACTAGTATAGTGAAATTATGGGATCGATCCAAAGGGATAATAAGTTACTGTATTTTTTTCTCTGGTTTTTAATTAATTAGGTGAATTTTGCTGAAATTTAGATTCAATGTTTCTATGTTTCAATGATATAGTAATTAAACATTCAATTACTTGATAAATTTATTTAAAGATAATGAAAAACACAAAAAAAAATATTCTTGATGATAAATGGTATGAATGCATCGAGGCTATGGATTTTTAAGATAATTAATTAATCAATTTTCTTATGAGTTTTTGTTTCTCATGATAACTCATATCTTTATGTTTTCAATATAATAGAATGCCATGGTCTGGTGAATTTAATTTGAATCAGTAAAAACCAATTCCTTGGTCTTGAATTTGATTTCTATTAATTTTTTTAATTATAACCCCTTTTGAGATGATAATTCCACCCAAAGATCATGGATGTTCTTAATAGTAATCCATTAGAAGATCCCTATAATTCATGTTCTTGGGCTGATACGGGGTTTCCATTGATATTAAGAAAGAGTTTTTGAGGGATTATGAGAGAAATATAAATAACATGATTATAATATAGTAATTGATAAAAAACCCATAATCATCCATAGACCCAACACATAGGGGATTTAGATACACATGGATTATCTAGTAACTAACAGACTTGTGATACCCTAGTGAAACATCGCACAAACTTTGGATTGAAGATCATCGGGAAGGTAGCAGCGGCACCTCCCCTCTTCTCTTCTCTCCTTCTCTTATTGGGAATCTCTGAAATTGTCCCATTTTTGTTTCTAAGTATCCATGTTTAATTAAGAGGGTATTCCCTTCTATTTATAACCTTTTTAAATACAAGGTGTGTACTCAAAAGTACATGGTGTGTACCCAAGTCAAGTTGACTTGGCCCATTTCTCTCTACCGGTGGGTGCTCTACAACGCTGCCCTTGACTTTGAATGTGGTGCTGCCTAGTTATTGGGGGCACATGGCATGTAATTCTGCCCCAAATGGCATGTAATGTCAAACCTCAACCACCAACCACTTCAAGAAGGGGTTACACGGCGTGTCCATGGTAATAACACGGTGTGTAATCTCTGGCCAAAAACAAGGGCGTGTATTTGGTCCTTCTGATCCATATCTAGGGCAATAGTACATGGTGTGTGTAAGATATACATGTCATGAATATTTGAATTTTTGTTTTGACCCTTCCCAATTTGTTTATTAGGCTATAGAATACGTGAAAATCATCATGATTACCGAATTAAATAATTTTATCTTGAAAACAACACACATATTTGGTGAAAACATTTTTTTATATTCAATAGAATGTATGAAAATGTATACATAATTTGAACACATCAAACTCCCCCATAATTAGTCATTTACTTGTCTTAAAGAAAACTCTCAACATCAAATCAATAGAATATATATTCTAAAAAGGGAAGAAATCAACTAATTATAATTGAAAATACTATAGCCATAGCAAGGGATTTTAAAGGGAAAAAACATATTTCAATAACAAAGATATTCTAATCATGCCTCCTATATAATTAAATTAAAAATTAGTATCCTCTTTCATCCACATTGTTTAACTTCCCATAAATAAACATGTCACTTGAGGATTTACCTCACCAAAAAGTACCACACTCATCACTCAAGATTATTTAATCAGAGTTATTCTCAATATTAAGTATATACACTCTATATATAGGCTTGTAAGTGTTCTCATTCTCCACTTTAAAAGTCAAATCACAAAAATCATGAGGTCTTTAAATATTGTTCAAATGTTTCTGAGGCTAAGGGTTGGTAGGTAATGATGAAAATCATCTTAGAGTCTTGAAAAAGGAGCCTGAATTCTTAAACAACAATGCATGATATTCAGAAATAGAGCACAATGAAAATGCATCCTCAATTAATATCTCTCAAAGGGTATCATCATTGTGATATTCCCTTACCAACATGGGTCCATAAACCATCAAAAATATGTAATGAATGAATATGGTCCCTCTTTTCATTTTTCAATATTTTTTTATAACAATAGAGACCACTAAGAATACAATGAATAGTGGTTTTAGAACCCTTCTACCCAAATGAACAAGTGGAAATCTCCCCCACACATAAATTCAAGGTCTCCAACCAAAATATTCCATTAATTGTCAAAAATCCATCTCTAAAGCTCAAATTAAATAATAATCATGAAAATTTATAAAATAATTAAGGTAGGATGGGAAAATAATCTTGTAATGTAGCTTTCTATCAGGGTAGTCCATGGATTCTGGGGGTTTACAAAGATCATATGTAGGGTAGGTGTCAAGGTAAAAGGGGATGAAAAACAATCAATTGTCTCAATCATTTTAATGTGATTCAAAAATATTCATGTTTTAAAGAGAGAAATTAGAAATTTCTGGTAGTTATTCATATCCCAATAATCTCTCAAGAAAAATGGTATAATAAAGAATATGTCAAAAAGGCTTAGAATACCTCTCAGAATGAGTAAAAATAAAAGGTTGATCAGGTCATGAAATGAGTACAAATGATCAGTCTAATAAATATAAATGTCTAATATTTTAAATTCATAATCAAACTATATCAACAATCATTTATTAATACTTTGAAAATAGAAATAAGCATGTAACATTTAAAATTCTCTTTTATGTATTTATTATTTATAATTATAATTAATCAAAAAATTTATACAGTTTAAAATATTTCAACTTTTATTGATGTCTCCTAGATCAATTCAAAGAAAAGACTAGTGTAGTCAGAGACCCTCCCCTGCACTTAATAAAGCACATGGTTCCCCAAGTGCAATACCAAGGAAGAGGAGAAGTTGTGGGGAAGAAACGGGGCTTAATACAAGGGGAAACAGTGGAAGAAGCAAATCCAAAGTAAAAAAAGGAGAAATAAACACTAAAAATACTCCCCTCATAGTGAATCAAAAAATATGGTAAGTATTCATAATATAGATGCCCAAGTCATGCCAGAGTACCTATGATTGTCAGGGGAATGGAAAAAATAAATATGCAGATACATACATCATCACATCCCAAGAGTAGCACAAAAGATATATATATATATATATATAATGGAAATAATTGTTCTAAAAACCAGTCACTAGGTCGCCTCAAAAGAGGCACCATCGGAAACAGTGGAATCTTCCAAAGGAGAAGCTACCACAGCAGAAACTGGAGGCATAGGATAGACACTCAAAGAGGGAGGCATAGCAGGTACCTCAGGCATGACAGTAGGGGAGGGAGTAACAGGGCCAACAGTAGAGAGTAGAACTGAATCTATGGCCAGAGATGGTAATGGTGGTAATGTTGCGGAAGGATGAGGAGTATATAGAGGTACTAGCGCAGGTGATGCTGCCGGTAGTGGAAGGTCCAAGTATTAGAGGATAAAAAGAAACATACCCTCCATCCGTGTATGTGTCTGAGCGATGGAATCCTGGTGGAGTTGAAGAATTTCCAAACATCGGTCTATCTCATCCAGGTAGAGGGTGGTGGGGATATCATTCGAGGGTTTGGGGGGGATATGGAAGGCACAGAAGAAGAGGGGATGGTGGAAGAATAAGGAAGGCCAGAATAAGTGGGGTATGGTGGAGAAGGATCATCTACTAGTGGATGAGGTAGGTTGGGATCAGCAACACCAGTGGGAGTAACCGGGTCATATCTCTCCCCTGTAAGATCTGGGGAATCCTACATGAGCACATATCCATCACCCCAATGCACGACTTTCCACATGTAGACAATCATGAAGAAGTCAAGATGTTGAGGAGAGCCTAAGGGGTCAAAAGGGAGAGAGGGATCAAAAACTCCCAGATTTTGGGCCAATCGAGTAGCATAAAACTGAGGTTCAGGTTGCCTTGATGGCCATGGATCAAAGAGGGGAAGTAATAAGTGGCCAGATAAAGGAGGTCAGGGTAGTATTTCTAGAAAATACAAGTGTGAAGTTCTATGTCACAGTTATACATGACATCCTATCCTCACGGCGAGGAAAAATGATGGTGCTGAAGCATCGGTGAAGGAGACAAATGGGATGGGAAATGATGAGCATTCTCTTTTGCGATGTGGGGGTGTACCTGTGGTCGGGCCCAGTAAGCTCCCTCGACATTTTAATGAAGTCAAAGTGCTCAGGGTGGGTATGGGTGGAGATAGGAGGTGGGGTGGTAGGATGGGGGTAGAAACTGCACCCTCATCCAAAATCCTCCATGTTAAGGGAAAAAGGGCGGCCAGCTAGCTAAAAGAAAATAAGTTTAGCGGTATCCTTGGGCATATGTTGGTAGGTGGGACCATCGAACTTGAAGGTCACAATGAACTCAAAAAATAAATTTCTGTAAGTAGGAGTGTTGACCTTGAGTGTCACAAGGATATTAGTATGGACAAGGAGCTCCTCAATATCCTCCCAAATGCCAAGGTTTTGGGGAAATATAATGTAAAGAAATTGGCCGCTCAACTGGATAGTACGGCATAAAAATAGCCACAATTTGTCTATCGTAGGATTACCCTCAGAAAACATCTGGCATGGGAGCAGTTGAGAGCTGGGAACTGGTGGTACTGGCTGAGTTGGATCTACTGGTTCTAGGGTAGAAGGACTACTTGTACTAGAAGTAGGTGGAGCAATGGATACTTAAGCTACCTCGGAGGATAGGACAGTAGAGTATGGAGGTATCGGTGCAGTCTGGTCCACCGTTGTCATGGAGGTTGGTTCCATAGGGGTGGATCCAGATGATGGAACGACGACACTAGATCTCTCAACCACTATGGAAGGTGTGGTAGAAACTGTATCAAGAAAATCGGGGGTGGGGAGGGGTTCCAGGGATGTGAAAGAACTAACGGAGCCACCTATAAAACCAAGGGTTGCTAATGGGGGCGTCGGTAGAAGAGGAGGCAGTGCGGCCAACACTGGGGGCTGGAAAACCAGGAAATCTAAGGTGGGCCGCTCGGAATGTCGAAGACGAATCTGATAGAGAGGGGGCTTCTCACCCTCACCAGTAGAAGCGTTTCGCTTTCCATACATGGTATAGTCACCTACCATAGATGAAAGAAAATAAAAGTAAATAAGAAAGAAAAAAAGTGAGAAAATAGGAAAAAAATTAAATCACGGTGTGTAGATCCAAGGTACACGGTGTGTAGTATAATCTATGGAAGATCCCATGTACTCTGAATAGACACGCTGAGAGTGCATGTGGCCGAGTTAAAACTCATACACATTGTGTAACAATGTTTACATGTTGTGTGTTACAATATGGAGTGGTGCCCGTGTAAGTGGCTAGACATGGCTCGGCCTTGGCAAGGGAGAGGACACAATACACACCGTGTGGAAGGGGTAAATGTTGTGTGGATCAAAATGGCATGGAAGGCATGTATTCCATTCGCATGGATTCCTCATAAGGTATGGAGTACACAGTGTATACCAAACAAACATTTTTTTTGTGGAGGCATGGGAAGGGGCCATGTTCCCCAGGACACGGGCTAATCCTAAAGGGGTATGGGATGATACGCTACCTGGAATGTACCAAACATACAAGCCAAGTATGGTTGAAAATATGAAAAGGTGCCTGTGGGGATGTCTATAAGGTGTACATGTCCTGAATGCTTCATTCACCCCATGTACTATGTGGGAGACCCGAACGGTTGGCTGAATCAAAAATTTGAAAAAAATAACTACAACTTTTGGTATGGTGCTTGGGGTGCGATGCGAACTGGCGATCGGCCATTCCAAACATAATCCCTCAACAACTGGAGTAATGGTTGTAGTGCTTCACATTTTTAGTTATTTTGAGTAATTAAAGTATAAGTGTAGGTCTACATGGGATGAAGAAAACACACGGTCTGTGGTTTTAATTTGAATAAAGGAACAAAGTAGGGAGATTAACCAAGTTTGAACCTAGGTCTTTTGAATCCAGGACCGAGACTCTTCAAATCTTCCAACTTCACTCGTATGTATTATATTTTTGTTAATTTTTTTAAATTATCAATGAAAACATGGCACATAGGAACGATATTGAAATGCAAATCGGGTGGTTTTTATTAATATGAAAAATGATGGAATTGGGCTGGTTGTCAGGATTCAAACTCGAGTCTTTTGGATCTGATTTTTGACCTTCTCCAGCTGGTCCATCCCCATCATGGGTTTTATTTTATGTAGAAATTTTTTTTTTTTTTTTTTGAAATTTACCTCACACATCGTTTAATTAAACACGAGTTAAAAATGATGAACCATTTACCGAAGGTAGTTATGGAGAGATTCAAACTAGCGATGGCTTGGATACATTCCGGTGAACTTACCATTGACACAGACATCATCCCTTTTTATTAACTTAATTAATATATACATGTACTGCTAGTTTTATTAGAATATACATTAAAAAGTAATGTACATGCCGTGTGAAAAAGTGATATATGGTGTGTAGTCTTTGGCTTGACCTTACTTGAGTGTCTTGCTACCTGAATTGTATAGTGGAGATTTTACCCACCATTTACTCCATGTGAAAATAGGGCTTCAATAGATTCGCATTTACCTTAAATTTTTGACCGTTCGATCTAGCAACTTCCACTGCACCATGATAGAAAACCATGATCACTTGAAAAGTTCCCGACCACCAGGACGTTAATTTACCAAGAAAAGATATCAAACGGGAGTTAAATAATAGTACCTCATCCCTGATCTAGAATGATTTCTAAGAGATCATGTGGTCATGGACCGCCTTTCTCTTCTCTTTATATATCCTATCATTCTCATATGCCTCCCATCGAATCTCATCAAGTTCCATCAGTTGAAACTTGTGCTTCTCTTCTACAGCTTTTAGATTGTAGTTCAAGGCCTTCATAGCTGAATAGGATTTATGCTCAAGTTTCACTGGTAAATGACATGGATTTCTATAAATCAACCAAAACATGCACATACCTGGAGGTGTTTTGAAGGTGGTCCTATATTCCCACAAGTCATTATCAAGTTTCTCAGATCGTACCTTCCTTGAGACTCCAAATTTCTTCTGCAGGATCTGATTTAATTCATTGTTTGAGACTTCCACTTGTCCACTGGATTGGGGATGATAAGGTGTCCATGTATTATACCTCACACCATACTTCAGAAGCACATTTCGCATCAACAAATTATCTAAATGCATCCCTCTATCAATTATTAAAGCCCATGGAACACCAAACTTGTTGAAAATATTTTTCTTCAAGAAGGACATGAAGACCTTTGTTGTGTTATGTTTAGTGGTTGTGGCTTCCACCCATTTTGAAACATAATCCTCACAAATTGGAACTTAAGAGTTTCCAAATGATGGGGGAAAGGGGCCCATTAAATCAATACCCTATACGTTGAAGACCTCAACCTCAAGGATATAGTGTTGAGGCATTTCAACATGGTTCCCCGTGTTACCTGTCCGCTAGAACCTATCACAGCTTGTCTTAAAATACCGGGCATCCTTGTGCATGGTAGGACAGAAAAATCTAGATTGTAGAATTTTAGTTACCATTCTGTATGTCCTGTGATGTCACCCAGCTGGGGAAGAATGATAAATCTCCAGAATTCCTTGAATCTTTGTTTCTAAGATGCAGTGGTGGATTACCCTGTCTCCACCTGAGCAAAAAAGTAGTGGGTCTTCCCAGAAATATCTTTTCACTTCAGAAAGAAATTGTTTATTTTGTTAGAATGAAATATCATGGTGAATGATTTCTGTAGCCAAGTAATTGGTTATGTCAGCATACCATAGAAAAGGTGTAACTCCAACTGAGAAAAGATTCTCGTCTCAGAATTCCTCCTTGATTTCTCTGTCATCTTATCTTTCCAAATGAGTCAACTCCAATATGGAGAGATGATCGGCAACAACGTTCTCACTACCCTTCTTATCACGGATCTCCAAGTAAAATTCTTGGAGGAGAAGCTCCCAATGGATGAGTTGTGGTTTTTCATCCTTCTTTTTTATAAAATATTTAAGTGGTGCATGGTTACTATAGACAATAACTTTATATAGTACTAAATAAGAGAGGAACCTATCAAATGAAAAAAGACCACTACTATCATTTCCTTCTCTTTAGTAGTATAGTTAATTTGTGCTTCATTGAGGGCTCTACTGGAATAGTAGAGTGGTCTGAAAATTCAATTTAGTCGCTACCCAAGAACTACTCCCACAGCATAGTCACTCATATCACACGTAATCTCAAATTGTTCCTCCCAATTTGGAGTAATCATGATAAGGGCTTCTACGAATTTTTTCTTCAGAAGCAGGAAAGTTGTGGTGCAGGTTTCATCAAATTCAAAGATAGAAACTTTTAAAAGAAGATTAGTTAGTGGTTGAGCTATATTTGAAAAGTCACAAATGAATCTTTTGTAAAAACCTACTTTCCCAAGAAAGCTCTAGATTTCCTGGATAGAAGTTGGGATAGGCAGTTGTGAGATGACTTTAATTTTGGCTAGGTTAGCTTTAATTCCCTTCATAGAAATATGGTGGCCTAAGTCAATGCTATTTTGTACCATAAAGTGTCACTTCTCCCAATTTAAAACCAGAATGGTGTTCTCACACCATTCCAGGACCAATTCTAGGATTTTTAAGCAATTGTTGAATTATTTTCCATAGATTGAAAAATCATCCATAAAGACTTCCAGAATCTTCTCTACCATATCATGGAATATTGCCAACATGCATCGCTAAAAGGTGGTTGGAGCATTGCACATGCCAAAAGTAATCCTTCGATAGGAAAAAGTTCCATATGGGAATTTGAAGGTTCTTTTCTCTTGGTCTTCAGGAGTAATTGAAATTTGTTTATATCCAGAATAACCATCCAGAAAGCAATAGGATTTGTGCCCTGATAATCGCTCCATCATCTAATCCATGAAAGGGAGTGAGAAGTGATATTTTCATGTGGCATCATTAAGTTTTCTATAATACACACATACTCTCTATCATGTGACTATTCTTGTTAGTATAAATTCATTTTTATCATTAGTGATCATGGTGATACCCCCTTTTTTAGAACCACTTGCAAAGGACTTACCCATGGGCTATCGGAGATCGGGTAGATGATCCTCACATCCAAAAGCATGATCACTTATTTCTTCACTACCTCCTTCATGGGAGGATTTATTTGTTTCTATGGTTGTTGTGAGGGCTTGGATCATTCTTCAAGTAGCATATTTTGGGTGAAAATAGTTTGGTTGATCCCTTTAAGATCATATAATGTCCACCCAATAGCCTGTATTCTTCGTTTAAGGACTTGGAGAAGTGCATGATCTTTCTCTTGTGAGAGAGAGACATTGAGTATTATAGGCAGTGTGTGTTTATCACCCAATTAATTATATTTCAAAGATAATGGGAGAGGTTTGAGTTTAAGTTGTGTGGATTTCAAAACTGAGGTCACAATTGGTTCTACCTCGGCCCACTCAAGAATATATGGATTAGTTGCATGTTTCCAATAATGACCACCATATACAATGATTAATTGTACCTCTTCTAGTTCATAATTAGGTCGGATATCATTGATGAATGGTTCATCAGTGATATAACAAAATTCCATGTCATCTTCCATGTGGCCCAAGTGATTGTTCATGGTAGTCAATGCATAATAGTCCTCATGTTCCATCAATGATACATGCTTAATTTATTTGAGGGCATTGTAAGATATCTTTTCATCTCCCACTCTAAAGATCCATTTTCCTTAATGAATATCGATTAAAACTTTCCCAGTAGACAAGAAGGGTCTTCCCAGAATGAGAGGTGACTCATGATCTTCCTCCATGTCAAGGAGGATAAAATCTACAGGACGAATCAACTTTTCCACTTTCATGAGCACATACTCAAGTATCCCTTTATGATATTTAATGGATCGATCTGTGAGCTGTAGTACCAATCGGGTAGGTTGTAAATTGTTTAGCCCAAGATTATTAGAGACTTCATAGGTAATAAGATTTAAACTATCCCCCAAGTCATAAAGGGCTCTCCCAAACTCACAATATTCAATTGTGCAAGGAATTGTAAAACTACCTGGATCTTGGAGATTTGGAGGAAGAGAGTGTTGAACCACTGCCAAACATGTCTTAGTGAGAGGAATTGTTCCCAAATCCTCCATATTCCTATTATTTGAAAGGATTTCCTTCATAAAATTCATGTATGTTGGAATTTGAGCTAATTCCCCTATGAATCGAATATTGATGTGAATTTTCTAGAATACCTCCATGAATTTCCCAAACTGCTGATCCAGCTTCCTTTACTTCATTCATGTGGGAAATTGAAAGGGGGGTCATAAGGTGTAAGGACCAATTTTCCTTTACCATGGGTATCCTCATTATATTTTTATAGGCCTTTTGTCATGGGGAAATTTTGGATCTCGGATTCATTATTTGAAGATGGTGTAAGTGAATTTTCACCTTGAGTTGTAGTTATTTTATTGGGTAATTCCTTCCCACTTCATAAAGTGATAGCATTGGCCTCATCCTGTGGTTTCTTTTCAGTGTTTCATGATAGTGTACCAGGTTTCCTTGAAGAGAGTTGATTGGAAAGTTTCCTAGTTAGATTATCAAGGCTCTAAATAGATTCCTCCTAATTCTAAAATCTTATTCAACAGTTGTTTTGAATTTTTTAAATCATTTCTTCTAGCTTTTATAGGTGGTCCTTCTAAGGTTTTGGGGAAGTTGGAAGAGGTTGTGGCTACCTAGGTGGTTGTTCCGGATGAGGGTTTTGATACCCTTTTTTTTAGAAATATCTCTGCTATTGTATTCAAGGATATGGATTCTGGTATTTCTGTTGACCATAGTTGGTTGGCCTTTGAGGGAGGGGTTGAGAATTTTGTTGTTGCTGCCCCCAGCCCATGTTTTTTTATCTTTCCAAGTTGGTTTTTGATGTTGAGGGTAAATATTTTGAACTTTATTTTGAGAAACATATCCTACCTCACTTTTCAAGTCACTGGCACTTATCCCTGGGCATTCACTCATGACATGATTGTCACCACATTGGCTGCATGTTGGGTGATTCACTCCTTGAGATCCAGATGCATTTTTCATATTCAATGCATTAATTTTCGTGGAGATAGTTTTGAGTTGAGCAACAAGCATCATAGAGGAATCAATGTTATGCCTTCCACACTTTTGAGTACCTCACTCTGAGTGTCATTGGAAGCTGTTTGCAGACATATCCTCTAGTAAGTCGAAGAGTTCCTCTGAGGATTTCCTCATCACCATCCCTCCATCAGCTACATCCACCATGGATTTAGTGTTTTTATTAAGTCCATTATAGAAACTTTGGACTTACATACATAATGGAAGGCCATGATAAGGGAACATCTTCAACATTTCTTTAAATCACTCCCAAGATTCGTACAAGGATTTTGAATCATGTTGTTGAAAATTGTGAATTTCGTTCTGCAACATCACCATCTTGGAGGGTGGAAAATATTTTAATAGAAATACCTGGTCCAATGCCTCCCAGGTTAGGATAGAACATCGAGTCATTCCTTAAATCCAGTCATTCACTTTATCCATTAATGATAAGGAGAATAAGCGAATATGAATAACATCTTCAGACACCCAATAGTAGTGGAAGGTGTCACATATTTCTAAGAAATTGGAGATATGAGCATTGGGGTAATTATTTGGTAAGCCTCCAAACTGTACCATGTTTTGGATGAGTTTCATGATGGATGGATTGATCTCAAAATTTTGGACTTGCACCGGTGGTCTGACAATTCTCGTATCAACTCCATGGATGGAAGGAAGACTATACTCTGTAAGGGTACTATGTGGGGGAAGTTGTTCTTGATGAGGTGGGGGCATAAATTGTTGACCAGGAGAAAAATAAGGCCCCTAAATAGGATGCAGGTATGGAAACCACTCCGGTGAGAACTACTAGGGTTGCTGCGGGCCATAACCCAAAACAGATGGATCTAGTTTTCGTTGCTGATTTGGTGGCATGGACTCCATGATGTTTGCTAGTGGAAGTTGGATATTCTCATCCTCAATAGCTATTTATTGGTTCTAGTTGTCCTCAGGTATGAATTATTGTCTAAAAAATTGAACAATAGTAGGGTATTCTTCTTCAATGTTCTCAATGGGTTCATTTTGGTTGTGATCACCCAAAAGTGCTCAATGACACCTAAGGATCGTTTGTTTGATCTCAGAATCAAGAGAAAGGACTTCTGATGCCTCATAGCTCTTGGAACGGGTAATTTAGCTGCTCAAGCACCTATGATTTTATGCACAACACTAAAAAACACACCAATCATAAAAAAGGAAGACTAAAATAATGAAAATAGAAATAAGATTAAGATTAGAATTTTTTAGAATTTTCTATTTTTATTTTCACTTTAATTAATAAAAACTGATTAATAAAAACACCATTAACTTTAAAATCTTTAGAAACAGTGCCATAATTTGGTATTGGTTTAGCTGAAGTGTTAATTTAGACAATACAAATTGAAATACCCAGACTTAATACTAGAATAGTGCAAGTATGGGATTGATCCACATAGAGAGGAAGTTATTTTATTTTTTTTTCTCTAGTTTTTAATTAATTAGGTGAAGTTTGTTGAAATATAGAGTCAATGTTTTTATATTTTAACGACAGAGTAATTAAGCTTTCAATTACTTGATAAATTTCTTTAAAGATAAAGAAAAAAACAAAAAAATTGATTCTTTATGATAAATGGGAAGAATGCATTGGGGCTTTGGATTTTTAGGATAATTAATTAATCAATTTTATTATGAGGTTGTGTTGTTCATGATAACTCACATCTTTGGGTTTTGGATATAACGGAACCCCCTTTGTATAGTGAATTGTTTTTTTGAATTAGTAGAAACCAATTCTTTGGTCTGAAATTTGATTTCTATTAATTTTGTTAATTGTAACCCCTTTTGAGATGATAAGTCTACCCAATGATCATGGATGTTCGTAATCATAATTCCTTATAAGATCCCCATAAATCCCATTCTTGGTTTGATATTGGGTTTACAGTTATATTAACAAATATTTTTTGAGGGATTATGAGAGAAATATAAATAACACAATTACAATATAAAATTTGATAAAAAACAACCCATAATCATCCACAGCCCCAACACATAGGGTATTTAGATACACATGGAGTAGCTAGTGACTAATATGCTTGTGATACCGGAGTGAAACATCACACAAAATTTGGATTGAAGATCGTCGGGAAGGTAGCGGTAGCACCTCCTCTCTTATCTTCTCTCCTTCTTCTCCCATTAGGTGTCTCCAAAATTGTCCCGTTTTTGTGTCTGAGTTTCCATGTCGAGTTAGGAGGGCCTTCCATTCTATTTATAACTTTTGTAAATACATGGTGTGTACCCAAGTCAAGTTTACCTGGCCCATTTTTCTCTGTCATTGGGTGATCTACCACACCGCCCTTGACTTTGAATGTGGTGTCGCCTGGTTAGTGGAGGTACATGGCATGTAATTCTTCCCCACATGGTGTGTAATGTCAAACCTCATCCACCAACTGCTTCTAGAAGGGGGTATATAGTTTGTCTATGGTAATAACAAGGCGTGTAATCTCTAGCTGACAACATGGGCATGTATTTGGTCCTGTTAATCTGTTTCCGGGGCAATAGTACACTAAATGCGTAATAAGTACACGCCATGTATATTTGAATTTTTGTTCTAAACCTTCCCAATTTGTGTCTTAGGATGGATAATACATGAAAATCATCATGATTACTTAATTAAATCATTTTATCTATAAAACAACACATATATCCAGTGGAAACATGTCTTTATATTCAATAGAATGTATGAAAATGTATGCACAATTCAGGAACATCACATTTTCAATACTAAAATACCCAGAAAATTGGAATAATTGGTTTCTTTTTCTTTTTAAAACATTAAGGTTTGTAGAGGAATCCAAATATCAAATAATGGTCACGACGATGGAAAATTTATTATCGTCATATATGTTAAAAAAATTCCATTTTCATTTGTAAAGAAAGTAAAACACTCCATATATAAGGAATAAAAATATTCCTTTTTTTAACTTTTAATAGAATTAAAAAGTCAAAGTAGTTTTGTAACACCCCAAGATTCCACAGTACGTTTCCCTTTGAATAATTCAATAGCTTGCATTGTACGCAACTTCGAGATTCTAACACACTGTGACCAATCAAACTAGCCGTTATAAATAGTAATACCCACTTTTTGAAATTTTATAAATTTTATCTTTCAAAATGGACTTCATTTTTGGATTCTAAATATCTAAATTATCTTAGGGTGAATTTTTTTTACTTTTTGGATAACTTTCATATTTTGATGAATACTGAAAATTACTAAATTTTAATTAAAAACAACTTTTTTAATCAAAATAATTAATATTGATAAATTATGAATTTGAGTGATTTTAAAGTATATTTAGAATATATTTTTACCATTTAATAAAATTTTGGTCATTGGACATAATTTCACATTTTAACTGGACATAAAAAAGTGTCAATCTTTTGATAGTTATTATTTCTTAAAAATACGCTTTTTGTTTTAACAGCGGGAATTAATTTTAAATTAATTTCTGCCACTTCTGTGTTTTGAATTTTGAAAAATGGATTCCATATTTATAATCAGGAGGTCTAAATTGTGTAAATATATAACTTTTATTTTTAGACATTTTGAATAATTACTTCGGTAAAAATTTTATTTACCATGGTTAAAGTGTAAATCCGGTAAATAAGGGTAAAAATAATATTATAATAATAATAAATTACCCTAAAACATGTCCTAACCCTATTTTTTGATACGTGTCCGACCATGGGTATCTTTGGGTCGATTTTGGGACCCAATGGAGCCACTTTTAAGTGAAAATGACACTTTATATTAATTAAGTTAAAGTTAATACAAAAATGACATAAGCATATATCTTTTAGTAAAACAATATTTACATAGAGTTATATATGTTATATTTTAGACTAAAAATATTAATTAGAAATATTAAAATATTTCCTACATCATGGTGTCTTATTTATAATTTTTAGACATTGCATAATTAAATATATTTATGACACAATAATGATGCAGTATTTTCCTTATTAATGAAAGAATCAAATAATTGGTATTATAAAGGATAAAATTAATATTATTTGAAAGTTTTGATGACATACACGAATTTTAATGGTTAATATGACATGTTATGATTTCTAAAATGAATTTGGTTCGAATTAATAAAGTTTTTTAAGGCTTTAACAAAAATAAAGTATTAAATATTGTCAAAATTGACATAAATGAGTTTTTAAACCATGTATTATATTATTAATTGATATTATATTCCTAAAAATCTAAGGTTCAGATAAAGGACTTATATAATGATAGGTTTATCATTAATGAACCACTTTGGGGTCTCTTTGATGTATATAGTAAGTTTATTAACTATATAATATAAAAATACAAAGTGACATGGTAAATGTCAAACTAATTAACTAAGAGTTAAAAATAAAAGATAAGGTTAATATAATGACCCAAACCTATCTAAAATATATTGGTTGAAATTATTTATACCCATACCTACCATATACATTTAATAATCCACTTTTGAGCCATTAAAAACCGAATATTAATTTATTATAAAATAATACTTTAAGTTTTTTTCTAAAGAGCCCCTCCTCCCCCTTATAAAAGGACACAACTTCTAACCAATTATTCACACCTTCAAAGCCTTTTGGTTCGGCCAAAACCTGACCAATTATTCTCTTAGATTACCTCAATTCAACCTAGAGGCCTTATTTTGATCAGAAATCCAACCTAAGGATCCCTTTTGATGGAATCAAAAGGAAGAACCCGAAGAAGAGGCAATGTTTTCACCACCCTCTTTCAAGGTCCTTTCTTAATCAACTTCTTCTTTCTATGTTATTCCCATTATAAAATAATAACTCTAGTATCTTATATATACTTTGATGTTATTATAAATATGGTACAGCCATATTCAGTATTCTATCCATCCTTTGAATGACATGTCACCATACGAGCGTACGTATGGCATACCGTCTCCTCGTCGTGGTGTAATTGTTATTCAAAACATTATTATTTGGATGGGTATAATAATGAAGTGTAATTCATGTGAATAATAAATATAACATTATAATTATTCTTTATATATGATATAATATCCAATTATATATTATTTTAATATAAACGAGTGATATTGTCACTCATGCGTACATACGGACTACCGTCTCCACGAACGTGATGAGATTCATTCCCCATCGTATCCATTCAAGTATAATTATCATTTGATGATTAAAAATAATTTTTGAGGACTTGATATAATTATGTATATGAATAATATAAAACCTATCCATAACAAACATGGCTTATGTAACAAAACATATAAAAGAAAATGAGTAAGTTAACACCCGAAATGACGATAATACTAAGATATTATTAACAAATCAATATTAAAAGATCATATATGATATCATATTAACGTATATGATTCTTGTAAAATTTAATAACAATTATTTCACCATTATAAAGGAGGTTAACCTATCCTCAACCAAGGATAAGTAAAAGGTAAGAGGTTTTCATCTCACTCCTTATTTCCGTGAGATTCATGCCATATTGCCACTATTACCTTTTGTGTGGTGTATATACTGCCCATAATTGTATTCTTTGTATAATACACTTTAATTTATGTATATTTACATATTAATTGTATGATACCTCTTTCATGGGGTGTATTTTTCGTAAGTTACAAAGTTGTTAAGGGTTAATTTCACAATCTCTTTATTATCTGAGGCAGTTTTTACGTAAGTATCTACTGGGACATGTTTATTATCCATGTACATGTTTTATGAAAGAGTTTTCAAAGGGATTATTTTAAGGGAATTTTTTTAACTAAAACATAATTACAAATGTTTTAAATATTTATTCTTATAAATCTTTCTCATTAATGTCCATGTCTTCAAAATGGTTTTTAAGGATTTATTTATATAGACATGAATATTTTTAAAATGTTAATTCATTTCAAAAGTTTCAAAGTGGTTTGGGACACTTTGATTCAAATAAATGTCTTTAAATGTCTTCCTTTCTAAATTGTGTGACTTTTAAATGTTTTCAAGAAAAATGGATATTTCTATCAAAGAGTTTTACAAATCATTTTCATCTATGTCAACATCCTTTGATGGATTTTAAACTTGTTTGAAGATGATTTATTATGATATAAATCTTCCATTTTGTATTGAAGGTTTTATGATATGTTTGACTATGGATGTGTTATTTTTATACCCTTCATGGTTTATCGGTAAAGTATTGACAATTCATATGCTAGTTTTAATATGAATGTTTATGTTATGTTTAAACCTGTTCATATGAGGAATGCATTGGACTTAGTAAGTGATGGGTGGAGCCCGTTATAGCTCCTCGATGCATCGATAGGTCTCATGAGACAAACTAGTGTCTTGGAACGAGGCCTTGACAAAATCTAATTTGTATTCTTGGCACGAGGCCTTGGATATGTGGTTATGATAGTCTGGAATTATGCATTCCATCATTATGAAAGTGGTTATTGATATTACATGTGATTATTCGACTAGTAGAATATCCATGTGAGTAAGTAAATGGCATTATTTCATTTTATTTTTTCCATATTATGCTGAATTTCAAGTTTAAAAGGCTTTTTTTAGTTATACATTTCCTTAAATGTTTATGCATATTTATGAAAGTTTTCGTTGTATTGTTATCCTTACTGAGCATATGGGATCACCCCTTTCAATGTTTTATTTTTCCCAGGATGTGAAGAAGTATTTTATGAATAACCAGTAGGGATATAATGAGAGGATATGAAGACAAGATGTTGTTGTTGTTTTTTTCACTTTATGTTGTAATGTAAGACTTATGAATGTATTTAGGGTTTCCAAGGCTACTAAACTAATCTGTGCTTCAGGTATTGATTCCTTGTAATCATTCCAATGTATTAAAATAATTTACCAACTCTGGGTAACTGGGGTCGGGGCGTTACAGGTTTTTGATACACCTCATAAAAGAAGGTGGTGTAAAATATCAAAATATGTCTCAATGAAAGAAGATTGAGATGAAGTACCTTACCCCGAGTTTGATTCATTAGATATGTTCATTATCTTGATGAATAATAGACTTATGTTAATTATTTACTTTATTTTGTACCTTTATATGTTTATTATTCATTTCGTATCACTTATTACATAATTATTTAAGTTAATGTCTGATTTTTTATCGATATTCGGTACTTGAGTTGAAAATGAACTTGGTATGATGTCAATAATCCATGTGGTCATAAGTCCATCATCTCCAGAATAATATGTAGGAAATTTTTATAATTTTAATACATAAATTATACATTTAAATCAAACCATTTAGTATTGTTATGAAAAATTACAAACATTATAATCTTAGAGATGGTAGGTCGTACGTACGCATGAGTAACATTTTCTAATTTTAATTGATCATTATGGAAAGAAGGTAAGTATTATTTTATTATTAAATAATTATCATAACATCATTAATATCATATTATTCATTTAAATATACTTATATATACTATAAAAGTGATGTGGGGAATAAAAATTAATCATATCGCTTCATGGAGTTGATAGTTCACACGTATGCACGAACGACGTTACCATTATTATGTGCATGTAAAGTAAAAAATGTAATTGATATATTATTTTATTATAATTATTAATATTTCATTAATATCACATATGAACATTAATTCCAACATTATAACAATCCATGAGAGATGTTTATAGAAAACAAATTATATCGGTTCATGGTGGTGATAATTCACCTGTACGCACGAATGATTAATTCCTTTCCCATTTGATGGAAGTGGAGATTGATTTAGGTGATGATATTAAAATAATAACATATTAGTATGTTGAGGATATTGGAGTTATTATTTTATCAGGGATGAATATTATTTGAAGGAATTTGAAGAAGAAATAAAATAGAAACACTTAAATAAAAACATTACCATTTCTTCGGATGGTCACCTTTCTTAACAACTTAACACCTATAAGGAGGGTGTTCTGCCTAAACTAATGCATCTAAAATGTGGGGGTGGAATATAGTAAGATTTTTGGGTAGATATATTCTAAACCAAATGGTTTTTCAAGTTTAAGGAATAGATATGAATGGGTTCCTTTTATAGGAGAGGGGAGGGCACTCTTGATATTATTAAAAGTATTAAATTAATATAAATTCATTTTCGATTAAAAATGGGTCTAAATTGATTTATTTATAATATAAGATTATTATGGGTTGAAATATAATAATCCAATTAAAATTATACCAGTTTAAATATTTTTTAATCCTTATATTAAATAATTAACTTCTCTTAACTCTTACTGTTTTATCCAGTAATTTACAATTTGAGGGTTAAAATAATTACCATAACATGAAAAATGACTAATTAATGAGTCATTAATGATATTTTTGTAATTATCTAAACTTTTTATCCAAATATTATATTTTTATAGTTTTTATAACATTTAATAAAATATTTTATATTTTAAAATACCATTAGTGTCAATTTTGACACTATTCATTTCTTGACTTTTAAAAATATCATAACTTCAAGATATAGTCAAAAAACTATTTTAAAAAATCACCAAAAAGTAAAATTAATACATAAAAATTTTTTATGGCATCAATTATGTCAAAATATACTTATTTAAGTTTTATAATATCATTTATTTGATTCTTTTATTAATTAAGAAATCAATGCATCAACGTTGTGTAACCATTTAATTTAATTATTTATTTCATTAAAATTATAAATAAATTACCATGATATAGGTTATCATTTTATATTTATAAATACCATTTAAATTCTAAGATATCACTTATATAATCCCTTATTAAAATTGTTTTAGTTATAAGTGACATGATTTTGAAATCTTTCTTGTTAGTTTAAATAAAATGTTATAAATGTCATAATCACACCCAAGTGGCTTCCAAAGCCCAACATTTTGGCCCAAAAACTTTATTGGTCAACAATAACTCATCTAATAAGACTATTATAAGTTTTATGGTAATTATATAATATTTATAATATTATTTTAACTATTAATTACTCAGTTTACTCTTAACTATGGTAATAAAAATAATAACAAAAAATAAAATACATAATGTACAAAAACAAAAGGTACCTATTTACAAAATTCAAACCTTATGATTCAAAATATGGGATCCATTTTTCCAAAATCAAAAAACAAAATTGTAAGAAATTAATTAAAAATCAATCTTGTTGATAGAATAAGAAAATGGGTTTTTAAAGTAAAACGTTCAAAAGATCGCATAGTTTTTATATCCAATTTCAATGTGAAATTGATTCCAATGACATACATTGGATTAAATTATAAAAACATAGTATAATTTTAATTTAATCCTAATTATAAGGATAATATTACAATATAAATAAATTAGATGAAAAAGCAGTTTTGAATTAAAATGCAGTATTTTTTCACTATTCATTAAAATTTAAAATTTATCAAAAAAATACCAAAAATTCAACAAATGTAAATTTTGATTTACAGATTCAAAAAAAAATTATTTTGTAAAATAGACCTTGTAAAAGTGTCAAAAACTATATTTAAAATAGTATCTCTATTAAAAGGTGACAAACTACCTTTTAAAAATACTATAGCGTTTTATGCTTAAAATTGGATTCTAAACCTATAAAATTTATTGGATGAATGTAAAAACATTTAATAGAAATGTCTAAACATAATATAGTTAATTTTATACATTATTTTTTATTCAACGGCTAGGTGATAACATCCACATAAAATAAAAATATTAACATTGTATTATTTTTTTGGTATAATAAAATATTGCATGCAATGTATGATTTCATAGAATATCATTGTTGCGTATTGGGTACACTATCTAACATCAAACCCCCTTTAATGTAAAATTACTATCTAATTCATAAACATTAATAAATATGAAAAGGTATTTTTCTTTAATTACCTAGGATATTACATCCCCTCCCCCTTTGGAAAGTGTATCCTTGCAATTTAAATTTGGGGTTGGTAACTAAGGTATGAATTTTCAAAATACTTTTATTGAGATACCACATCAGAAAAAAGATTAATAAAACTACCTCTTGAAAATAAAGAAAGGGAAGTACGAAGATCTCCAAAGATAACAACTATTAGGGTTCTATGTAGGAAAATATAGATATGGAAGAGAAAACTAACCATCAAGTTCTGATAAAGATTAATAGAAAACATTGTGAGGAGAAAGTTAACAATCACAAAACCATAAAATTTTTATGGGTTAAATGGTATTTGATTTCATAGTAGAAAAAGTAAACCGAATTTTTTTTCCGATCCTTTTCACAAATTTGAGGAAATCTATTACTACCTATATTAGGATTGTAAGTAAATATACTTACTTTACAAGTAAAGCTTCATCCTTTAGTAAATTTCTACCATAAACTCATCATCTTACCCAAACGATGGGTTTCTAAGATGAAGTTTTCACAACTGAAGAAATAGAATAAACTTCTAGAGAAACACATAATCCAAAAAATATTAACTAAATATTTATCTTGTCTATAGAAATTAATCGAAACAAAAACATTTAGTACAAGATAAGAAAATCACCCAAATTTAATAACCCTTTATATAATGAAAAACTACTTTAATCTCCAAAATTTAATAGTGTTACCCAAAGTTCAGCGTAAACCATTCAATAAATAACTATCTTTAAAATTCCATTAAAATATTATAACTAAGATTAAAACCCAAAAACTAGAAGGATTTAATCACATAATCTTCCAAGATAAGTTATAACATTTATCTCCAAATAACATCAATTACTCTTAAATACTCACACAAAAAGTAATTCTCCTAATAAGTGTTGAGTCAATAAGGTTTCCTTATGAATTTTTCCATTCCTTTATGTTTTGAATATAAAGAACACTCTATCCCAAGGCAAATTTTATTTACCTGAAGATTTAACTTAATAAGGAAATTTTTCCTTCCCCAAGGAAATTTTCTCCTTACCTTTGTTTTCATTGTTCATGATTTATTTTCTCTTATTCTAAATATTTTTATTTATAAAGTGTAAATATTAGTTTCATATCTAAAACCTAGGAATACTATAAATACTTAGATATAGAGTATTCTATTTTCAGGTTCTAAATTCAGACTCCAAATTTTCTGAAATTCAGACTCCAAATTCTTTGAAATTCAGACTCCGAATTCCTCCAAATTAAGACTCTGAATTCTTTAAAATTCATATGCTGAATTCCTTAGAATTCAGACTTCGAATTCTATGAAATTCAGACTCTGAATTCCTCATAATTCAGACTCTGAATTCTTGGAAATTCATGCTCTGAATTCCTGAGAATTTGGATTCAAAATTCTTTGAAATTCAGACTCTGAATTCTCTGAAATTAAGACTCCAAATGTACTTCCTTAGACTCAAAACATTATTTTTCCTTAGACTCTGAAAAATAAATTTGGTTGAGCAACCATATTTACTTAACCTTTTTATAGTTATGAAATGATGTCGTGTATTCTGTTTCTAACTTATTGTTGTTTGACTGACACATGTATAAGTCCCTCGGAGATTCAAGGAAAAATAAGACCGTTGGAGGAGGGAGTCGACCATTGAAAAAGTGCCTAGATATATGAGCTCATTTTAATGATCCCAACACTTGGACTGGCTATTCTACAACTCTAGATATTACATGCTGCTGAAGTGATTTCTATAGAGAGAGACTCTCATGCTTTGTTCATACTAAACATCTAGTCCATATTTCTTTGTGCGACTCTGATTGTTGTTATGTACAATCGAGGTCTTCTAGGGATAGGAAGATAGAGGTGTTGAGTACCTTAAAGTTTGGGGACTTCCTTGATAAGGAAGATCTTTGAAGTTCTAGGGCTTGCAGTGATAGAAAGACAGACTCCGGTATTCTTATCAAGGGCTTACCCTGTTGTGGGTAAGACAAAATTTCTGGAAAGTATAAATCAAGGGACCTTTATCCAAGGTTGTTGGATACCCTACTCTTTAGGTTAAAAGATTCTATACTTGTTACTTGTATTTTTTCAAGTTTTTTTTCTGTTGTTTTTGATTAATAAGGAAATTATAACTATCTTATACATTTGTGTACTTGTATACTTTGATTATTAAGATTTTATATACTTTATGGTAGAATCTTTGTCCTTGTAAACTTTTCTTAAGTTTCATTTCTAGAACCATATTTCCATAGTCTAGTAAGTTTTTAAAACTAAGATTTTTTGTGAATTTACCTTGTTTAACTTTTTTAAATATATTTTTTTTAATAATGTTGAAAATGAATGTTTTATAACTATCTTTAAAGGTTCCCAATGAATTTTTAAAGTATACAATTCACCCCACCCCCTTGTATATTGAGCATCCACGTCATTATTTCGATCCTAAAATCGGTATCAGAGGTGGTCTTTAAAATATTTATATTCACATATAAGTTTTCTTGCTCACTTTTCATTATTCTATATTTTTCTTTCTTAGGATTTTTATCCTTGTTTACAATATTTTATTTCTCATAAGATTTTGTGGAATGATATTTTCTTTAAGATGGCAGGAATGAATGTTAGTTCTATTGACAATATTAATCCTACTAGACCACCTATATTTGATGGGAATGATTATGAATATTGGAGATATTATATGAAGGCTTTTGTCATTAACACTGGAGTGGACAACTTTTTTGTGCTTACTAGATATTATAAGATTCCTGATAAGGAAGTCATAACTTTTACTAGTCAAGAAAAGTCATAATATCAACTAAACTACAAGGTACGCAATACTCTGTTGTGTTCCATGAATAGGAATATATATAGCAAGATTTCTTCTTGCGAAGCTGAAAATTGGTTTTGGAATAATCTTGAAGTAACTCGCTTTGGAACTTCCAAATATATCAAAACTAGAAGAGCTATTCTTAGAGTAGAATATCATGGATTTCTATTTTCTTATAAAGAACCAGTGTGTAAGGTATAAAAGAGTTTTATGATTATTGCCAATAACTTATAATCTATGGGTGAGAAAGGTTTAGATGATGAGGCGCTTGTGGAAAAGATTATAGACATCATGCCTAATGAGTGGGAATCTAAGAGAACAACTATTGATGAGAATAGGAAAGTATCTAAGATTGCTCTTGATAAGCTTTTTGGAACTCTTCTTCAGCATGATACAAGAATGAAAAGAGGTTCTGATTTGAATAAAAAGAAGAATAGAAATGGAAGTATTGCTTTTACATCTACAAAAGTGAAGACTCCTGAAAGGGTTACAATATCCAAGTCGAAGAAGGTCATTGTTTTATCTGAATCAAGTGAAAGTGAACATTCTGAGAATGAACTAGCTAATCTTTCTCAAAGGATGAACAAGATAGTTGGGAAGAAATACTTTCAGTATAGATATAAGAAGAAAGAAAGAAAAGACAATAAATAATTTGAATTCACTTGTTATGAATGCAAAAGAGCAGGGCATATAAGGCCAAATTTTCCTATGATTAAGAGAAAGGATAGAAAGGAAAATCATTCTGAGAGGAATGGAAAGAATTACTACAAATCTAAAGCTAAGAAAGTTTTTGAATGCTAATGACACCTAGAGTTCCAGTGTTAGAGACTCTTCTGATGAATCCTCAGAGTATGAATCTTCTGGTCAGAAGAATCTTGGTTTACTTGCCAAGTTACCTATTGAAAATTATTGTTTAATGGCCAAGGTACACAATACAGAATCCATAACCAATGTATCCTTGAATGATAGTTATAGTTATAGTAAATATTATGAATCTTCATATAAATAATCTTCTTCTGATGAAGATAATACTTTACCTACTTATGAAGAAGTTTCTAAGTTTGCTAAGCTTCATTAGAATGAAAATTCTAAAGTCATGAAAAAGATTTATAAGGAAAATTATAAAATTTCCAGTCTTAATAATGAAGTATCAGATCTTTATAAAGATCTTGATAAGAAATTTTTTGATTTTGAAAGTATTTAAAAACCCTTGGGGGAGTTAATTATGAGAAGGATAAACTTTCTAAGGATTTTGAAAAAAATAATTTTTAAGAAAAATGTTTTAGAGACTAACTCTAATGCTAAAACTAATGTTTTTTAGGATAAAAACTTAGTTATTAGACTAAAGTAAAAAATATTTTTCTTGAGGAAGTGTTTGTCAAACTTTACCCTGGGTAAGGAAAACTTTGACAAGATGTATTCTCAAATTTGACCTCTAAGGAATAATTCTGGATTTGGTTATACTCAATCAAAACCAATTTTCAGTAATAATTATTTTCTTCCTCAAAGTGCTCTATTCTGTACTAAGTGTCAGTTTGGTAGGCATTGGGAAAAAATTATTACTTAAACAAAACCCAGTCATTAGGTTTTCATAAATCTTATTTTTCAAAGAAAATGTGGATTCCTAATATATTACTTTCTGAAGTTTTCGGATCCAAGAAAGTTTGGGTTCTCAAAGTCTAACACTCTTATTTTTAGGAAATTAAATATTGTACCAATAGAAATACATGGTACATGGATAGTGGATGTTCCTGGCACATGACTGGTAACAAAAAATTCTTTGAAAATATTATCAGGATGAAAGGAGGAAAAGTAACTTTCAGAGATAATGCTCAGGGAGAAATTGTTGGTATAGGTAATATTTTTCTTCTTGAAAAAACTTTGACTTCAAGTGTTTTATTTGTTAAGGGTCTTAAGCATAACCTTATTAGCATATTTCAATTATGTGATGAAGGTTACCTTGTGAATTTTAGGAATGACAAGTTGTTAGTACACAATTCCAAGGAAGAGTTTATTCTTTCTTTCCATAGGAAAGAGAATGTTTACACGCTAAACCTAGAAGACCTTAGGATCCAAGATCTACCTAGTCTTAGTGTAATGGAAGACCATTCTTGGTTATAGAATATAAGGTTAGGACACTGTAACCTTAAGAACCTATGAAAACTCTATAAGAAAAGACTAGTTTTTTTTAGCCAAAGATAAGATATATTACTGATCAAGCAAACTAGGCCTACAAAGCCAATCAGGAAACGAGTCCACCCAACAATGATCACCCCAGGATTTCCCAAAAAGAGCCAATCAATGATCTTTCATATTCCTTCCTCACTTGATAAAAGAAAATTTTCATGCATCAAAGCCTTTGGTTAATGACCAAATCTTCCTCAAGATAAGTCCATACGGTTGAGATGCATCGTCCGTTGAAGCTAGAGCGTTCACCACTTCGAGGCAGTCGGATTCCACCAAAACCTTGGGCCAATTTTTTTGAATGGGAAAAAATGATCCCCTGGAGGATAGAAGAGGACTTCGCTACCATAGGTCTCCATGAAAAAGGCACATCCCGACACTAACCTTCCATAATCTGGTTGAAACAATCATGAGAAATGAGTCCAATACCGACCCTGGAATTATCAGATACAACAGTATCTGTATTTATCTTGATAAAACCCACAGGGGGGGATACCAATAAGGAGTCGGTTATCAATTGATGCCCAAAGGAGGCACTAAATCGTTATTCTTCAAATAGTTCATCCATTCCCTAGCCCTATTCAACCAAAGATGATGATTTGTCACATTCATTTGGAAAATGCGATCAAGTTTTAAATCAGTCGGTGAATTCTCAACCACTGATGCATTATAGTTGGTGCATATGGATCTTTCTGGTCCAACACAAACTAGAAGCATTGGAGGCAAATATTATGTATTTTTCATAGTTGATGATTACACTAGATTTACATGGGTATATTTTCTAGCAAAGAAATATGAAGCTTTTTGTTATTTCAAAATTTTTAGAGCCCGAGTTAAAAATGAGAAAAATCTTCCTTTGAAAACTATTCATAGTGATCTTGGTGAAAAATTTCAAAATTATGATTTCAAAACTTTTTGAAGTAAAAAAGTCATTACTCATAACTTCTCAGCACCAAGAAATCCTCAAAAAATGGTGTTGTTGAAAGAATAAACAAAATTTTCAAGAGATAACAAGAACCATGTTGAGTGAATATTCAGTAGCTAAACATTTTTGGGCTAAAGCAGTAACTACTACTTTTTATACTATAAATCATGTTTTGATTAGACCTTTTCTTAATAAAACTCTTTATGAGTTATGGAATGATAGGAAACCTATACTTTCTTAATTCAAGGTTTTTGGCTGTAGAGTATTCATTCTGAATACCAAATATAATCATAACAAATTTTCACCAAAATTTGATGAAGAAATTTTCTTAGGCTACTCCACAACCTCTAAGGCTTATAGAGTTTTCAATAAAAATACATGTACTATTGAAGAAATGGTACATATTAAATTTGATGAAACCAGTCCTTTTATTTTTAAACATCATCAAACTAAATCTTCAGATGTGTTTTCAAAACTAATTATCAACCCTTGATAGAAGATCCATCTGATAATGAAAATGTTCAAGGAGGTATTTTTGAAACATTTACCCCAATATATTTCCTACCATATGTTGATGAACAAGTTTTACAAAATCCAAATCAGTTGTTTCTTAAGAATCATCCTAGTGATAGTATCATTGGTGATGTAAATCAACTTGTAAGGACTAGAAATTCCTTAAGAAATGAAGTAGAACATATTGCATTCTTTTCCCAATTAAAACCAAAAAACACTGATGAAGCTTTTGGTGATGATGATTGGATAAAAGCCATGCAAGATGAGCTAAATGAATTCAAAAGGAATAAAGTCTAGATCTTGGTTGAAATACATAAGGAAACTTTTGTTATTGGAGTAAAATGGGTCTTTAGAAATAAGTGTGGTTAAAATGAAATCATAGTAAGAAATAATTCTAGATTGGTTTCTAAAGGCTATAATCAACAAGAAGGAATAGACTACGAAGAAACCTATACTTTAGTGGTTAGACTTGAATTTATTCGTATTCTACTTTCCTTTACATCATTCTTCAATTTGAAACTTTTTTAAATGTATGATAAATTTGTTTTCCTTAATGGTTTTTTTCAGGAGGATGTTTTTTTGTACAACCTATTTGTTTTGAAGATACAAAACATCCTGAACATGTTTTCAAACTTACCAAAGCTTTATATAAACTTAAACAAGCCCCTAGAGCTTGGAATAATATACTTATAGGGTTTTTGTTATAGAATAATTACATTAAGGGAAATTTTGATCCAACCCTTTTTATGAAGAAAGATAATAAAAATGTTTTGATTGTTCAAATTTATGTTGATGACATTATATTTGGTTCAGCTCAGCAATCTTTAACTGATTCCTTTACGAATCTAATGAAATTTGAGTTTGAAATGAGTATGATGGGTGAGTTAACTTTTGTCCTTGGTTTTCAAATTTCTCAAAAACTAGAAGGAATATATATATCTCAACATAAGTATATTCAAGATCTTATGAAAAAGTATGGATATGAAAACACTAAGACTATAAGTACTCCCATTGGTACCTCAAATTCACTTGATCTTGATGAAGCTGGAAAACTAGCAGATTAAACATCATTTAAAGGTATAATAGGAAGTCTACTTTACTTGATATCTACTCATCCAGACATAATGTTTTTGGTATGATTATGTGCAAGATTTTAATCCAATCCTAAGTAATCTCATTTAAAGGAAGTGAAAAGGATTTTTAGCTACTTAAATGGAACCATAGATTTAGGACTCTTTTATTCTTCTGGAAATGATTTTGTTCTAAAAGGTTTTTTAGATGCTGACTTTGGTGGATGTAGAATGGATAGAAATAGTACATATGGAACTTGTCATTTCTTATAAGATTCATTAGTTTCTTGGTCATGCAAAAAGCAACACTCAGTAGCACTTTCCACTTCTAAAGCCGAATATGTAGCAGCAGGAAGTTGTTGTGCTTAGGTATTGTGGATGCAACACACACTCACAGACTATGGTATGAGTTTTACCAAAACACAAATATTGTGTGATAATACTAGTGTCATTGCCTTAAGTAAAAACCCTACACATCACTCTCATGAAAAACACATAGATATTAGGCATCACTTTCTTAGGAATCACACACAAAATGAAGATATCATTCTTTAATTTATCAGAATGCAAGATTAACTTGCTAATATTTTCACAAAATCTTTACCCTCTGATAGATTTGAATACATTAAATAGAAGTTAGGAATGATAATTGTAAGGTAATCTTCCATATTAACTTCTTGTTAAAATCTATCTCCTTACAGTAAGAAGCTCCTTTTCATAGGGGGATTATATTCTCTTATTAGTTAAATTATTTTTCCATAGTAAAAAAAATCGTAGTCAAAATTTTTCATACTCAAAATTTTTCATAGTTAAAATTTTCCATAGTCAATTTTTTTTCATAGTCAAATTTTTTTTCATAGTCAAAATATTTTCACAGTCTAAAATTTTTCTAATCAAAATTTTTGGAATCTAAAGTTATTCAAGAAAATTTTTCCTCATTATGAATAATTTTCCTAGCAATCCAGAAGTTATAATTTCTTTTCTAAGTTTTCATAATCATCTTTTACTAGTTGGAATTTTCTTTTTGCTTTAAATTTTTTGGATTCAAATTTTTTTCTTAAATCTGGATGTTTTTCTTAAAAAACTCAAAAGATCAGAATCTATCAAAATCCCTCTATGGTTATCATATCAACTATCAGATTTAATCAGAAGATTTTTTAACTATTGGATCAACTATGGAAGCCAAACCTTCGCCTAAATCTCCTATATAAATCCCCCTTGATGGTTGTCCCACATTAGTTTTTCAAGCTTTTTCCTACTGAAGCTAGGCCTCAATATTTTAAGGTTGTTCCAAATATTCAAAAGTGTCTTTAGCTCCAGATGTCTATTGTAGCTTCTCCTTAGAAAGAAATGACAACTGTTAAGGAAATCTCTGAGTGGCAGATATACCGAGAGAGACTAGTTGATCAGAAATTACTCGAAAAGTATGATTCTATTGTTTCCAAAAATATTAAGCTAAATGGCTGGGAGAGCCTTTGTATTTTGAAGATGAAGGCACAGGATCCGGTGTATTAGAAATTAATGGTGGAGTTTTATGAATTAGTTAGCTTTTTCAATGGAGGAGGGAAAGATAAATTTTCTTTTAAGTGTTATGGAAAACCCTATTATCTTTCATATAGCAAGGCAACAAATCTGATTGGTATTTTTTATGAAGGGGAAGTGGAGTTTTGTACTCACAACTTACCCAATAAATTAGGATCTTTTAACAAGGATAAGTCAATAGAATGTCTTATCTTAAAAGGAGTTAAGACTCCGAAGATCATTCATCTTTCTACAAATTTGCGGATTCTTTAATTGTGGGTTTAAGGATTTATAATTCTAAGGAAATGGGATAAGGAAATTTTGAAGAAGAGTGACATCTATATTTTGGATTTTTTGGTGAACCTTAAGAAGATAAACTTGGTTAAGTATATCTTGGTAATGATTGAGAATATCGAGAATGGAAATCTAAAGTCTCAGATTATTATGTATTTGGCCATTATTTCAAATATTATTTTTCTTTTCCTTCAGTATTTCAAAATTCCATGCAATTCCAAACTGAGAAATTACAATGTTATGTTGTTAAGTGATGATACCCTCAAGAGAATGAAAATTGGGGTTTCTAGTGAATCCAGACAATTCTATGATCTTTCTGAAGATGAATTACAAGCTTTTTCAAAGAAACTGGAAGTGGCTGAAACCTCTAAGAAATGAGGAAGGAAGAGAAAGGCTATGGAGCCAGAAGAGAAAACAGAAACTCATGTGGTCAAGAAAACTCAGTCAGCACCTCCCAATCCAAAGAAGCAAAAATCTTATCCTGATGAAGTAGTGGCTAAGTGGAGAGTAGATAATAAGAACTGGAAGGAAGGGGAGCCTAATTTTGGCTTGGACCCTACTAAGGAAAAATCATTGAAGGAAAATCCTACTGAGAATCTTGAAAAGGAAGAGAAGGAAAAGAAGTAGAGGAATAAATTATCAGAAGATGAAATCATTCAATCTCTCTTTAAGTCTTCTGAAAAAGCCTCTGAGAAAATTCTGGTACCAGAATATTTTTTATTAGAATCATTACCAGATACTCCGAGAAAGAAAGTGGTGATTCCAGAATCATATCATGAAAAAGAAATAGTTGAAGAAGAAGAAGTGGAAGAAGAAGAAGAATATGGCAGTAGTGATTCAGAAGACATCATAATGCAATTCAAAGAGTACCATGAGAAGGAAAGTCCATAAGTAAAACTATCAATCCATACTTCCCAAGCTGAATCCTAAAAAATTTCTACACTAAGAAAAGATGGGAAGGGAAAACAAGAAGTGAATAAGCCAATAGATGATGAAAGTATTAATAATGATTTTATTCTTCTGGAAGATCTAGTGGCTGACACAGAGAAAGAAGATGTTGAAGAAGAAAAGATTATTCAGCTATCTGATAGTTAACATGAATCACCTAAAGAACAGGATACCATTCTGAGACCAGATAAGGGAAAGTATGTGGTTGTAGATACACTGACTAAATCCATGGTGAAGAAGAAATATATCGGTGGTTCATCAAAAAGGAAATCAGAGGATATAGAAAAAGAATCATCACCAACCAAAAATTCAGATCCAGAATCATCTTCCCTTGGACATGATTTTTTTGTTCAATCTTTAAAGAAGTTGGTTAGAATTATTCCGTTATTTCCAAGAATATATTCAAGATGAAAAATGCTTTAGCATTCAATAAACCAAAATTTAGAATTAGTTTACATGGTAATGGATAAATTTTTTTCACTAGAGGCAAATTTCAAGACCTTAATCATTGGTTATGAGGCACATAAAATATCGTGCAAGAAGATGAAAATCTGGTCAAAGAATGTTATTGAAGAAATGATAATTTTTTATTAATTCCATGATAATTTCAAGGATGATTTTGATACTGAATGTGGGAAGATTAAAGATCTTTGAAATAGTTTTAATGAAAATTTAAGTCCAGAAGAGACTACTCGGAAGAAATAAGTTAAGTATTTGAAAGGAAGTCTTAATTATGTAGCCATGAATTGGAAAAGGGAAAGAGATATTAGAATGGATATTGAATATAATCTTGTTAAACAAGAAGAAATATAATGCCCCGACCCCAGCTACCCAGAGTCGGTGCATTACTTCGTAACATTGGCATGATCATAAAAGATCAAGTGTCGAAAGACCGATTAGTTTAGTAGCCTTGGAAACACTAGATACATTTGCAAACGTTACATTACATCATAAAGTGAAAAACTACAATAACAAAGTCTCCATAGTCCACACTCATATCCTCTTCTCACAATACCTGTAGGTCATTCATAAAATACTTCTTCACATCCTGAAAAATATTAAAACATTGAAAGGGGTGAGCTCAGATGCTCAGTAAGGATAACAATATTGCAGAAGCCTTCATAAATAAACATAAAAATTTAAGGCAATGTATAACTAAAACAAAATCCTTTTAAACTTGAACATCAACATAATATGGCAAAAGTAAAATGAGATAATGCCATTCACTTCTTCACATGGATATTCTACTGGTCGAATAATCACATGAAATATCAATAACCACTTTCATAATGAGGGAATGTATAATTCCAGACATTCTGAAACATTTTGTCAAGGCCTCGGCCAAGACGTCTAAAATGATTAAGGCCTCGGCCAAAACCATAAATCAAATTGGGAAAGGGCCTCGGCCAATTCCACGTCTAGTTGTCTCATGAGACCTACCGATGCATCGAGGAGCTATAGCGGGCTCCACCCGTCACTTATTAAGTCCAATACATTCCTCATATGAATAGGTTTAAACATATCATAAACCATAACATAATTGTATCACATAAAACATGCATAAAGGAAACATAACATTTCCACATTTCAATCACAAGATATCAATACAACACATTGATATAATAAAAATGATTTCAAAACCATTTTCAATACCAAAATAAAAGAAAGTTAAAACTTTGTATTTATTTTTCATCAAAAAAAAGATGGCTTGTAGAGGAAGCCTAAAATCAAATAATGGTCACGGTGGCGGAGAAGTCGTTGTCACCGCATATGTACGGAAAGAAAAACATTCCCTTTTCGTCGTTTAGTAAAACGCTTTGTATAAACATATTCCTTTTGAATAAATGTAAAAAGTCAAAGGGGTTTATACACTGTACAAAAGAAATTTGTGTATAAAACAAAATATGCCTTAATGAATGGAGATTGAGACGAAGTCCCTTAAAAAGATCATTTTTAAATAAAATATATCTATTATGTGTATTCACTATATGTACACATAAAGAAAGTATAAATACAATATACGACATAATAACATCATGACATAATTTGAAAGTAGGAGATTAACCCAAAGAATGGAAGTTGGGTTATGAAATTCCCTTACCTCGAGTCTAACTTGACTCAACCATTCTTTAACCTCCTAAATAATAAACTAGAGTTAATATATACCTTATTAAGAACCATTTTCAATTTCATTATCCTTATTATATCACTTATTACAATGATATGAACATTATGTAATTATTTAAGTTAATAACGGCCGTTTTGTCGATCTTTGGTACTTGAGTCAACAATAAACTTCTTATAATTACAAGTTGTTTATGTGGTAGAATATCCATTATCTCCAGAATTATATTCATGATTTTGATATCATATATATCATATATATCCATTATATACATTCATTTATAATATTACGTATTATTTAGATGTACGAAATGAAATGCACCGTTCATGGAGACTGTAAGCCGTACGTACACCTGAACGCTACTTTCATTTCTATTTCGTATTTAATGGAATGAAATCATAATAATATAAATTTATAATATAATTCCAGTATACTTTAGTGTATAATACCATTTAATCCATCCTTTATACATCCCACATATGGCATTAACGATTCAAATCACTTTGAGGGGGCGGTAGTCCGCACTTCCTAAAATGAAATTATCGCGTTTACCCATAATGGAAATCATAACGTATGCCATAAATGAGAAATACAGAAGCATAAGTAAAACATAAACATATTATATATCATATATAAATATAGTGACATCTTAATGTCCACCTTTGAAGGTGTTATATGAGTGTTGAACAATCATCGTTTCGTGAGGCAGAAATTCGCCATCCACAGAAACAGTATGTTCTTTAACCATTAGATGTAGGTGTGTGTAAGTGTAGCTAGAATAATTCTTATAAAAACATCCTAGTATATTGAGGATACTGGTGTTGTTACAAATGAAATGAATAAAAAGAGTTTATGGGGTTGGAGAAGAAAAATAAAACAAAACAACAATAGAGAAGACATTACCTCAAAATCGGGTAACTCTTTTTGATTTGAGCCAAAGGCTTCCTTGGGAAGGGTTCTGCCCAAATTGAGGCTTCTAGGAGTAAGAGGGTGAAGTTGGGAGAGTATTTGGGCAGAGGTTGGCCGAGCCAAATGGCTTGAAAGTGTAAATGAGGTGGGAGAGGTGGTGGCCTTTTATAAGTGGAGAGGAGGGGCACTCTTGGAAAGTAAAGAAAAGTCACTTTATTATAAAATGAGTTTCGGATTTTAGAGGTCCCACACTTATATAATTCGAGGATAAGATGATAAGGGTTTGAAAGCTACTCATCCAATAGGTTTTTGACAAGTGTACGCTTTGGATTTTACATTATCTTTCCATTTTATTTAAATCATTAAATAATGAGGTCATCGCTGCATCATCATGATGTCATAAATAATTTAATTTATTTAATGTATAAAAATTATAAAAAAAATACTATGATGTAGAAAATCTTTTTATATTTCTAATGAATGTTTATAATCAAAATTTGGAATTGTGTAACCCCACTTAAAAACTGTTTTAGTAAAACAACTCATCTTTGTGTAAATTTAATATTAACATTAAATAAATATATATTAATGTCATTTTCCAACCAAAGTGGCTCCATGGGGTCCCCAAGTTGACCCATGGGTTGTCTTGGTCGGCCATGACTCATCCAATAGAAGTAGGACAAGTGTCAAGCTCATCTAATATTATTAAAACATTATTTTTACCTTAAACTACACTAATTACCTCTAATCACGATTAAGAACTTAAAAGTTACTATTCACCAAAAATTATTTTAATCTCATTGAACCACATTTTACTTCTTAATGACAACCATGTATTTCGGATTTTTGAAAATCAAATCACAGAAGTGGTAATATTTCATTTAAACGAAAAATCAGTTATTTAACTACCACTTAGTGGTTTCACTATTCATTAAAAATTGAAGTTTTTCAGAACAAGGCCAAAATTTCACCCTAAGCTATAATTGATATTCCGAATTCAAAAATGATGTCTATTTTACAAAATTCCAAACATATAAGTTCCATTAATTAATTTTATAATTAATTCCCGTTGTTACAACAAATAGCGTGTTTTTAAGAAACAATTTATATCAAAAGATTGGCAATTGTTTATGTCCAATTTCAATGTTAAATTAATTCTAATGACCACCATTGGATAAAATGGTAAAAATATATTTTAATTATACTTTAAAACCACTAAATAGTATAATTTATCACTATAAATTATTTTGATTAAAAAAGTTGTTTTTAAGTAATTTTCCACTATTCATAAAAATTTGGAAGTTCTCAGAAAATTGCAAAAAATTCAACATAGGATAATTTCAATATTAGGAATACAAAAATGAAGTCCATTTTGAAATATAAAATTTCTATAAATTTAAAAAGTGGTTATTACTATTCATAATGGCTACTTTGATTAGTTGCGGTGTGTTAGAACTCGAAGTTGCGTACAATGCAAGCTATTGCATTATTGAATGAGAAGCGTATCGTGGAAGCTCGGGGTGTTACATTCTCCCCTCCTTCAATAAATTGTGTCCCCGCAATTTGAAATTTTTATTTGAAAATAAAAGGTTGAAAATAGAAAATACCTTTGTGGAAAACCCACATCGGAAATAGGGTTAATAAGAATATAACATTAAAAGAAAGAAAGAGAAGTACAAAGGTCACCCGAGATATCCCATACTAGGATTCTATGAAAATATGGATATGGAGGAGAAACAAACTATCAAGGTCTGATGGAGAGTTGTAGAAAACACGATTAGGAGAATGTTTAATTACAAGAAAATCACAAACTTGTGATTGGTTAAACGGTCATTGAATCCCCAGTTGGAAAAGTTAACCGACAACATTTTTGTTTAAGTTACCTTTTATAATGATGAGGAATTTATTTAGGAGATTTACTAAGAACATAAGGGAATATACATACTTGTTATGTATACTTTCATTCGTTAATAAATTTTTACCACAAACCCAAGTTTTACTCCAAATGGTAACGGAAATCAAAAATATTCTATTTATCCTAATTGTATAAGGTTCCAAATGTTAACACATACCATTTAGATTAGTAAAATTATTTTGTAATAACCAGGTACTTCCTGTAGGCTAGTGGTAGGTAATAAAGTCCTGTCGCACTATGATTGTGGGTTCGATACCTGCAGCTTTGTCCGACATGACGGGTTATGCCCCACCCTGCAGGTTGTCCTTTTCCTAAAACTATAGTATTATAATATTCCAAAAATAATCTTCATAAATGTTTTAACCTTAAAAAATACTATCCAAAGTTCAACTTAATCCATTCCCACCTTTATAGTTATCCAAAATACCTCTGTCCAAACTTTTTCTAAAAGGTCTCTAAATTCCAAAATCAATTATAACATCAGATTCCCCAAACAAAGAAAAGTTTCTCTTATTGTAACATACTAAAAATATGATTACCTTAATCATATTAAAACCTTAATGAAATCAAAATGTACTGCAGTACAATCCTTATATATATCCCATTATTTTTATAACCAGAATATAATCCTTGAGTCCAAAAGCACCGATACATTAATTATTCTGCTTCAACTGTTGTAACAGCATAAGATTGTCCTTGATCCCTTGGCCTTTTCTGAGGTAAGTTTCCCTGACGCTTAGGACATTCATTTGCATAATGCCCCATTTCCCTACAATTGTAGCATTCAACATTGATAGCCTCTTTCTTTCCCGTGCAATCACGCGCCTGGTGACCTTTTTCCCCACATTTATAACAAACTCCCATTCCTTTTAGGCAAGCACCGGGGTGATTCTTCCCACAATTATCACATAATGGAAAATCCTTCTTTCCCTTTTTCCCTTTATCCGTCTCTTGTTCCACCGTTCTCTTCTTCTCTTTCTTTACTTTGTTGTCATAAGACTTAGAGAATTCCTTTTCTGTCTTGATAGCACATGAGACAATATCTTCGTATGACGAGAAGGATTGTGAGACTAATGCTCGACGGAGAAATGGTTTCAACCCATCAAAGAAATGATCAATATTACTCCTTGGGTTACGTATATAATCTGCAGCATGCCTTGCTAACCTTGTAAAGTTAGCCTCATACTTTGCGACATTCTCATCCTCCTTCTGCCTCAGACTCAGAAATTGCCTTTCCATATCTGCTCGATGGTCATGTGGAAAGTATTTTTCTATGAACAGATCTTTGAACTCTCTCCATTCCATACTTGATACTTCTTCATCTTCCTTTGTGTTTTGAATCAATGACCACCATTGATCGGCATCTCCAGTGAGGCGATAAACTGCCATGATAACCTTCTCCCT
This sequence comes from Viscum album, assembly GCA_963277665.1. NCBI lineage: Eukaryota > Viridiplantae > Streptophyta > Magnoliopsida > Santalales > Viscaceae > Viscum > Viscum album. The sequence continues at coordinate 116,558,595 of OY728154.1, forward strand.
TTCGCTACTCCCCAAGGCGTGGAATATTTTCTCTAAGGAATTTATTCATTGCTCAGCTACTAATGGATTTGTACCCCCATTAAATGTTGGCGGTTGTTGCCTCATGAAGCGGACTAACATTGATCCTCTACGTTGTGGATCAGGGTGCTCCATATGAGTAAGGTTGTTATTCATAACCTGCGTGAGTTGTCCCAGTACGGTGAGAAGCTGATCAGCAACAGTTGTATCACTAGCTCCACCCTAATTATCTTGAGCAGGAGGGAAATCCCTACACGGAGTGCATGCATTGATACGGTTTCCACTCCTTCCACTAGGCGCCATTTCTAAATAATGGCATAAACTAGATTAGTTTATGAATCAAAATAAATAATTCCATACTTGTAAAACACTTAACATAAATTGAACTAATTATGGATATATTCCATAATTATAAAAATGTTTTCTTTGAGGAAGTATATACTCGTAACCCTTCATAGTGGTTTGTAAAGAAAATGGGAATTATCCTAAGCATATCCCCCAGGAGTGTCGTAACCAAGAGTGCAACAAGGCCCGTTCTCGTGCACCAGTTCCCGTTCGAGTCTAGCTCAAAGCGGTGTTTTCGGGTTTTACCCCTAGGTACATCTGTGCCAGAGCCGCCTCTACCTGCTCGTATCCAGACAGGGATGTATTACTCAGAAAACTCACAAAATCTCTACAATACCAAAATTTTAGGAAGTTCTTCTATACTAATCCTAAAAGTTCATCTTAGGTCTATGTGCTCTAATCAGATTTTGTCTAAATCTAGCTTCCAATGTTTGTACTAAACTTCCTCTGATACCAACTGTAACGCCCCGACCCCAGCTACCCAGAGTCGGTTCATTACTTCGTAACATTGGCATGATCACAAAAGATCAAGTCTCGAAAGGCCGATTAGTTTAGTAGCCTTGGAAACACTAGATACATTCGCAAACGTTACATTACATCATAAAGTGAAAAACTACAATAACAAAGTCTCCATAGTCCACACTCATATCCTCTTCTCACAATCCCTGCAGGTCATTCATAAAATACTTCTTCACATCCTGGAAAATATTAAAACATTGAAAGGGGTGAGCTCAGATGCTCAGTAAGGATAACAATATTGTGAAAGCCTTCATAAATAAACATAAAAATATAAGGCAATGTATAACTAAAACAAAAGCCTTTTAAAGTTGAACATCTACATAATATGGCAAAAGTAAAATGAGATAATGCCATTCACTTCTTCACATGGATATTCTACTGGTCGAATAATCACATGAAATATCAATAACCACTTTCATAATGAGGGAATGTATAATTCCAGACATTCTGAAACATTTTTTCAAGGCCTCGGCCAAGATGTCTAAAATGATTAAGGCCTCGGCCAAAACCATAAATCAAATTGGGAAAGGGCCTCAGCCAATTCCACGTCTAGTTGTCTCATGAGACCTACCGATGCATCGAGGAGCTATAGCGGCCTCCACCCATCACTTATTAAGTCCAATACATTCCTCATATGAATAGGTTTAAACATATCATAAACCATAACATAATCGTATCACATAAAACATGCATAAAGGAAACATAAAATTTCCACATTTCAATCACAAGATATCAATACAACACATTGATATAATAAAAATTCTTTCAAAACCATTTTCAATACCAAAATAAAAGAAAGTTAAAACTTTGTATTTATTTTTCATCAAAAAAATGATGGCTTGTAGAGGAAGCCAAAAATCAAATAATGGTCACGGCAGTGGAGAAGTCGTTGTCGCCGCATATGTATGGAAAGAAAAACATTCCCTTTTTGTCGTTTAGTAAAACGCTTCGTATAAAAAGATTCCTTTTGAATAAGTGTAAAAAGTCAAAGGGGTTTATACACTGTACAAAAGAAATTTGTGTATCAAACAAAATATGCCTTAATGAATGGAGATTGAGACGAAGTCCCTTAAAAAGGTCATTTTTAAATAAAATATATCTATTATGTGTATTCACTATATGTACACATAAAGAAATTATAAATACAATATACGACATAATAACATCATGACATAATTTGAAAGTAGGAGATTAACCCAAAGAATGGAAGTTGGGTTACGAAATTCCCTTACCTCATGTCTGACTTGACTCAACCGTTCTTTAACCTCCTGAATAATAAACTAGAGTTAATATATATCTTATTAATAACCATTTTCAATTTCATTATCCTTATTATATCACTTATTACAATGATATGAACATTATGTAATTATTTAAGTTAATAACGGTCGTTTTGTCGATCTTTGGTACTTGAGTCAACAATAAACTTCTTATAATTACAAGTTGTTTATGTGGTAGAATATCCATTAGCTCCAGAATTATATTCAGGATTTATATGTCATATATATCATATATATCCAGTATATACATTCATTTATAATATTACGTAACATTTAGAGGTAAGAAATGAAATGCACCGTTCATGGAGACGGTAAGCCTTATGTACGCATGAACGCTACTTTCATTTCCATTTTGTATTTAAAGGAATGAAATCATAATAATATAAATGTATAATATAATTCCAGTATAATTTATTGTATAATACCATTTACTCCATCCTTTATACATCCCACATATGGCATTAACGATTCAAATCACTTTGAGGGGGCGGTAGTCCGCACTTCCTAAAATGAAATTATCGCGTTTACCCATAATGGAAATCATAAAGTATGCCATAAATGAGAAATACAGAAGCATAAGTAAAACATAAACATATTATATATCATATATAAATATAGTGACATCTTAATTTCCACCTTTGAAGGTGTTATATGAGTGTTGAACAATCATCGTTTAGTGAGGCAGAAATTCGCCATCCACAGAAACAGTATGTTCTTTAACCATTAGATGTGGGTGTGTGTAAGTGTAGCTCGAATCCTTCTTATAAAAACATCCCAGTATATTTAGGATACTCGTGTTGTTACAAAAGAAATGAATAAAAAGAGTTTAAGGGGTTGGAGAAGAAAAATAAAACAAAACAACATTAGAGAAGACATTACCCCAAAATCGGGTAACTCTTTTTGATTTGAGCCAAAGGCTTCCTTGGGAAGGGTTCTGCCCAACGTGAGGCTTCTAGGAGTAATAGGGGGAAGTTTTTAGAGTATATGGGTAGTGTTTGGCCAAGCCAAATGGCTTGATAGTGTAAATGAGGTGGGAGAGGTGGGGGCCTTTTATAAGTGGAGAGGAGGGGCACTCTTGGAAAGTAAAGAAAAGTCACTTTATTATAAAATGAGTTTCGTATTTTAGAGGTCCCAAACTTATATAATTCGAGGATAAGATGATAAGGGTTCGAAATCTACTCATCCAATAGGTTTTTTACAAGTGTACGCTTTGGATTTTACATTATCTTTCCATTTTATTTAAATCGTTAAATAATGAGGTCATCGCTGCATCATCATGATGTCATAAATAATTTAATTTATTTAATGTCTAAAAATTATAAACAAAATACTATGATGTAGGAAATATTTTTAGCTTTCTAATGAATATTTATAATCAAAATTGGGACTTGTGTAACCCCACTTAAAAACTATTTTAGTAAAACAACTCATGTTTGTGTCAATTTAATTTTAACATTAAATAAATATATATTAATGTCATTTTCCAACCAAAGTGGCTCCATGGGGTCCCCAAGTTGACCCATGGGCTTTCTTGGTCGTCCATGACTCATCCAATAGAAGTAGGACAAGTTTCAAGCTCATCTCATATTATTAAAACATTATTTTTACCTTAAACTACACTAATTACCTCTAATCGTGATTAAGAACTTAAAAGTTACTATTCACAAAAAATTATTTTAATCTCATTGAACCACATTTTACTTCTTAATGACAACCATGTATGTCGGATTTTTGAAAATCAAATCACAGAAGTGCTAATATTTCATTTAAACGAAAAATCAGTTATTTAACTACCACTTAGTGGTTTCACTATTCATCAAAAATTGAAGTTTTTCAGAACAAGGCCAAAATTTCACCCTAAGCTATAATTGATATTCCGAATTCAAAAATGATGTCTATTTTACAAAATTCCAAACATATAAGTTTCATTAATTAATTTTATAATTAATTCCCGCTGTTACAACAAATAGCGTGTTTTTAAGAAACAATTTATATCAAAAGATTGGCAATTGTTTATGTCCAATTTCAATGTTAAATTAATTCTAATGACCACCTTTGGATAAAATGGTAAAAATATATTCCAATTATACTTGAAAACCAATAAATAGTATAATTTATCACTATAAATTATTTTGATTAAAAAAGTTGTTTTTAAGTAATTTTCCACTATTCATAAAAATTTGGAAGTTCTCAGAAAATTACAAAAAAATTCAACATAGGCTAATTTCAATATTAGGAATACAAAATTGAAGTCCATTTTGAAATATAAAATTTCTATAAATTTAAAAAGTGGTTATTACTATTCATAATGGCTACTTTGATTAGTTGTGGTGTGTTAGAACTCGAAGTTGCGTACAATGCAAGCTATTGCATTATTGAATGAGAAGCATATCGTGGAAGCTCGGGGTGTTACAAGAAATCTTGAAAGCTCAGGCAGTCATTCTTAAGGCTCATGAAGACAAAATTCAAGCCATAGAGAAGAAAATTGAAGACCAGGATCAGTTTCTTAAGTGATCTGAAGAGGATCAAAAATAGCTCAAGTAGCTAAAAACTATTATTAAGAATATGATTCTAAAAGAGAAATAGGGATAATTTCATTACAATCCAGTATTTAATTGTATTTTCCTCTTTTTACAAATACTTAAAATCTTAATGAATTTTTTGTTGTTCTCCATAGTTTTGGTTGTTCAATACTAATGTTTTAGGTACTAATTTTTCCATTCCCTCTATTACTTTTTGAAAATCACTAAGGGGGAGAAAGGAATGTTAAAAAGAATCCAAAGTAAAGAAGAGATTCCTCTAAGTAAGGGGGAGTTTATCTAGAGGAATGTTATTATCAATGATGATTTTCAAATTCAATAAAATGAAAAATCTCATTCAGGAAATCAAAAATATGATCCTTAGTGATTCCAAAGCCTAAGGGGGGGTTATTCATATTCACTATGATCCATAAGTAATGGGAGATATGTGTTTATTTGAAAGTCCATAAAATTTCTATGTCCTTAGATTATTATTAATAAGGATGTTTGTGCTTTCCAAAAAGTGGGAGATTATTAAGTCAATAAGGTTTCCTTATAAATTTTTACATTCCATTATGTTTTGAAAATCACAAACACTCTATCCCAAGGAAAATTTTATTTCCCTAAAGATTTATCTTAATAAGGACATTTTCCTTCCATATATAATTTTCTCCTTAACTTTGTTTTCATTTTTCAGGATTTAGTTTCTATTATTCTAAATCTTTTTATTTCTAAAGTGTAATAATCAGTTTCATATCTAACACCTCATAATCCTATAAATAGGTAGACATAGAGGATTTTGTTTTCAAGTTCTGAATTCAGACTCCACATTTTCTGAAATTCAAACTCTGAATTCTCTAAAATTCAGACTCCAAATTCATTAGAATTCATACTTTTAATTCTATGAAATTAAGACTCTCAATTCCTCAGAATTCGGACTCTGAATTCCTATGAATTCAGAATCTGAATTCTTTGAAATTTAGACTCCCAATTCTTCAGAATTCAGACACCAAATTCTCTAAAATTCAGACTCCAAATTCCCTGACATTCAGACTTTGAATACCTCAGATTCGGACTTTGAATTCTTTGAAATTCAGACTCCAAATTCCTCGTAATTCATACTCCAAATTATCTAAAATTCTGACTCTAAATTCCTTAGATTTCAGACTCCTAATTCTCTGAATTCAGATTCCAAATTCTCTGAAATTCAGATTCTGAATTCTCTAAAATTTAAGTTCTAAATTCCTTAGAATTCAGACTACGAAATCTATAGAATTTTGATTCCAAATTCCTTGAAAAATAGAATCTGAATATTCATTTATTATAGACCCTGAATGTATTTCCTTAGACTCCAAACTTAATTTTTTCTTTAGACTCCAAAAAATAGATTTTGTTAAGCAACCATATTTACTTACCCTTTTATAGTTATGAAATGATGTCGCGTATTCTGTTTATAACTAACCGTTGTTTGAGTGACACGTGTATAGTTCCCTCTGAGATTCAAGAAAAAATATGACCATTGGAGGAGGGAGTCGACCGTTGGGAAAGTGCCTATAAATAGGATCTCATTTGAACGATCTGAACTCCTGGACTGACTATTCTACAACTCTAGAGATTACATGATGCTGAAGTGATTTCTAAAGAGATAATATCATGCTTTGTGTGTACTGAACATCTTGTTCAGATTTCATCATGTGACTCTGATTTTTGTTGTGTACAATCAAGGGATTCTGGGGATAGGAAGACAAAGGTGCTGAGTACCTTAAAGTTCGAGGACTTCCTTGATAAGAATGATAGATGTGCCGACTACCTTGAAGTTTGAGGGCTTACAGGGACAACAAGACACACTCTGATATTTTTATCAAGGGCTTACCCTAGTGTGGGTAAGACATAATTTCTTGAAAGTATAAATCAAGGGACCTTTATCAAATGTTGTTGGATACCCTACTCTTTGGATTAAAAGATTTTATACTTGTTACTTGTATTTTTTTCAAGTTTGTTTTCTTTTGTTTTTGATTAATAAAGAAAGTATAACTATCTTATACTTTCTTGTACTTGTATACACTGATTAGTAATATTTTATATGCTTTAAGGTAGAATCTTTGACCTTGTAAACTTTTCTTAAGTTTCATTTTTGGGAGCATATTTTCAGAATCTAGAATGTTTGTAGAACTAATAGTTTTTGTGAATTTACCTTTTTTAACATAGTTAAACATTGTTTTTTTCCTAAGGATGAAAATAAAAGTTTTATAACCAACATTAAAGGTACCCAAGGAATTTTTAAAGTATACAATTCACCCCCCCCCCCCCTCTTGTATATTGAGCATCTACATCACTATTTCGATCCTATAATAATCTTTAAGATATGCTAACTTGAATCACCATAATCCCATTGTAGATTCTTCCAAAATATAATTCAAGCCTTATTTTTCAAATAAAATACCAGATTATTATATTAACATTTATCATATAGAATTCCCCAAATAGAAAACTTTTTCTTAAATAACATCAATCCTTTAATCATAAAATTATTTAACTAAAAAGAAGAATTAGTATTAACTAGTACATAACATAGGCTAGCGGTAGGTGATGCATCCTTGTCTCCCTTTGGTTGTGGGTTTGATTCCCATGGCCTTTCCGGACATGACGGGTTGTCACCCATCCTACAGGTTTTTCTTTTTCTAATACTATAAAATTATTATAACATTCCCAAAATTTGATAAATCCCTCATAAATAACCATAACATGTTTTAACCTCAATTTTTATCTTATTCCTTTCATTTTTAATCCCAAAAATTAATAACTAATAATTACCTCAAATTTGAATGTCTCCAAAAATAATATTGTTAGTCACATTAAAAATTCATAACTTAAAGCCTCAAAAGGGATTATAAGACATTAAACTTATAATAAAACTTAAATTTATAAACTCATGATGATATCCTTACCTCTTTAAAAAAAATCATAATCTCCAAAGTTGTCTAAACCATGCTCTGATACAAACTGAAATGACCCGACCTTAGACATAAGTTATTCTAGTGTATTCGAACTAGAATTCAAATTCAATGATATTTTCAGTTCAGAGTTTCAGAGAATTATGAAAAAATATTACATAGTAAACTCTTAAATTACAAGTGGATTCTAATACACTGTATCCACTTTTTTCACCAAAGGAAACCCCTTAAAAACATGACTTCTTTTTGAGGCACATCTTAAATTATTTCACCATAACATATTATTTACCCTTACCAATATTAAGACCTTTGAAAAACATTTTAAAACATGGGATGAACATAAAAATTTCATTAATGAATATAAATAAGAAAATCATTAATCCAATGAAAACCCATTAAACATTTCCTTAAAATAAAACAGACCATTTTACCCTAAAAAGGAGATCATCATTTCAAAAAGATCATTATCTTACCTTTTTAAAATCTATGATTTTAATGAAAACTCATAAGAAAACATATAATATATAAGTAAGTAACTTGGAACATAATTATACTAAAATGGAATAACTATATGGTCGACTTCCATACATGTGACTCTTACAAATGGAATAGTCCTATAACTGACTTCCATACATGTCACTCTTATATATGGAATAGTCATGTGGCCAACTTCCATACCTAATTAATTGGGGGTTATAATTTAACCATCCATACTTAGTTTCCCATGTAAAAACCCATCCTTTTTTATCATGTAACCACCCATAAAATGTACAATAACCATTATATAATCATAACACATAAAGTATTGCAATTTTCAACATTTTACTCATAAAATTTCATTTTCAAAAAAATAAATAACTTCCAGATATTGAAATAATAATTACATTTTCAAAAACATTTTCAATAATAAAATATCTAGAAAATGGAATATGTGATTTTTTTTGTTTTAAAAACATTAAGTCTTGTAGAGGAATCCAAATATCAAATAACGGTCACGGCAGTGGAAAATTCATTGTTTCCATATAAATTATAAAACATTACTTTTTTCATTTTTAAATAGAGAAAAATTATATGTATATAAGGCATAAAAATATTCCTTTTTGAAAACCTTTGAATAGAATTAAAATTTAAAGGAGTTTTTTATATACCTCATAAAAGAATGTGGTGTAAAATATTAAAATATGCCTAAATAAAAGGAGATTAAGATGAAGTCCCTTACCTCGAGTCTGATTTGTCACATATGTTCTTTATCTTCCTTTATAATAAACTTAGTTTATTTATTTACTTTCTTGATAAACTTTTTCATGTTTATTATTCATTTTATATCACTTGTTATATAATTATTTAAGTTCATATCAGACGTTTTGTTGATATTCAGTACTTGAGTCAAAAATGAACTTGGTATGATGTCAATAGTCCAAGTGCTCATAAGTCCATCATCTCCATAATAATATTCATGATATTATTATCATTTTTATACATCAATTATACTTTTAAATCAAACCATTGATTATTTTTAGGAAAAATGAACAACATTATAATCATGGAGATGGTAGGTCGTACGTACACATGAGTAATGTTTTCTATTTTTCATTGATCAGTATAAAAAGAAGTTAAGTTGTAATGGCCCGGACCCTCCTGGCCCATTACTTTTCCAAAAGTGAGGCTCCACCAAAACAGTGGCACCGTGAAGGTGACACTGTGACGGTGGAACCGTGACGGTGGCACCGTGAGGGTGACACCGTGACGGTGGCACTGTGAGGGTGACACCGTGTCCCCTCATCGAGCCTCTCGTTCTTCTTCCAGTACCTGACTTTTCCACTCCCGCAACGTAAGTTTCGACATAAATTAATTCTTTTACTCCTTTTAAAACCATTTAAATCCCATAATTAATTCCTAAAAATCCCGAGAGACCTCCGTGTGTAACTGCCCAGCCGCATGGTCAACCCACGACCCTCGCGCCTTACACGGTTTCACGTTCTCACCTCAACCATCAGCGGCTCTTATAAACTAAGGGTTAGCTATGGTTTCTTCTTTCCTCAATCGCGGTTTTCACGAATAGCTTCTGGTTCATCGGGCGCGCCGCATCATTATCCGTAAAGTTCCACGCCCGGCCTAAATGTCGATCATCTATCAACAAGTAGGGAATTTTTCCTTCATCTCTCTCTTTTGTGTATCATGCGGGGTGGGCGTGCTTTTGATTCTATTAAATTGGATAAACCAAACCTAATTAAAGATAATGAACGAATCCTGTAAACAAAGAAGGGGGGGCTGTGATCTTTGATGTTGTTTATATTAAAATCATCTTTCTAAGTTGTGCTGGCTTACCCGTTTCTGAAATTCAAGGTAATTGGTGGTCATTGTCTGTGCACTAATGAACCCCTGCTAATGTTTTAAATGGCTTGTTTTGTAATTATAAACTCCTGCTGTGAAGAGTAAATTTGGTTGATCACGTATACCCGGCCGAATAAATTTAAAGCACCAGGATCAATCCCTTCTATGCTAACCCCAGTCAAAACATGGAATTGAAATCATGGAGTGTGTTAAATCTTATAAACTTGAAAATACAGGCATGGCCCTGCTTAGTATTGGTGACAGTGGTTTGGTTGTTTTCTTTTGTGGCCGATTGGTGGAAATGTGGGAGGGGATTGGATCCCCTATTTTTTTATATATACTCTCGGGGTTGTGTGAAATTGGGGATGGGATCCCGTGTTGGTATGGATTCAGTGGTTTTGAGTTTTAAGACCGGGTGGGTACTTGTTTATATCACGAATTGGGGTGGGATCCTCTGTTGATGAGAAACCATTTCGGGGGACACTGGGCAGTGTCTCGGGGTTTTCTGGTTCCAGGCCTTTGAGAGTTCTCACTTTTCATTTGTTGTTGTGACTTTACAAGAGAATCGGGTATGGATACTTAAATTGACATTTGGCTGGTTTCTTTTCCTTGGTTATGCTTATGGTGTTAGTCGGCCAGTAGTGCATAAACTTATTTGAACATTATTACTGAACATGAAAACAAGAATGGGACAAATGGGTTTTGTTGGCGAGGGTTGTGACTCAGACTCGAGTGTTGTTGTGATCTGTAGGCTGTCTGAAGAAAAACCTAGTTTGGGGTGAGTTCTTGTTACCTATATATATACTTTTAGTTTTGTGTTTCTTATTCGCACCCCACCCAAGTTGAGAACTTAGTGCCGAACACCTCCATTTCATGGGGGGAGGGTGTTTTTCCCAACACTATTCTTAGTGGCTGGTTATTAGCTCCCTTTCTGCTCCCTTTCCTGGATAGCCCAAGTATCTTCGTGTAGGCTGTGATGGCCTGAGGTCCATTATTAGCCCAAGAACCTTCAGGCGTGGTAGTGTGATGGTTGGCCAGGTGTGTGTGGCAGGTGGTTTCCCAAGTGTCTTCGGGATGAGGCCCAGGTGTCTTCGGGCATGGCAGTGGATTTTTCTAGCCCAGCTGTCTTCGGGCATGGTGGCGGTTGTTCTGGACTAGGTGTTTGTAGGCGTGGTTATATGTGATAGTTGTGGACCAGGTGTTTGCGGGCGGGATTTGGCAGTGGGACTGCGTGTGGTGGTTGTGGCCCAGGTGTGCGCGGGCAGGTGTGGCAGTGGGACTGCGGTGAGAATGGCGGGATTGGTTTGATGCGTATGATGTCTCAATAACCAGTGGGAAAGTGGCACGGGGTACCCAAACATCTATGTGCTCTGATTATATATATTACTTGACTTGCGTTATTTGGGGAGTGTGACTTGGTGAGGCCTGGGGTGGATATTTTACCTTGATAGGTGTTTGGTTTACTCCTTTTTTTCTCATGGGACTTTAGTACATTCCCCCACGTGTACACGAGAGTCTTTGGTTTTCCCTACTGAGTGTACCTGTATGCTCACCCTACGTATATGAAAACTACTTTTAGGTTTCCAGGAGGACTTCGGTGATCACGCAGGACCATACTAGATCGGACCTTTGGGGCGGTTGCAGTTGTTGCTTTTATTTTTTTGGTACTTACCTTTGTATTCACCTTTTGTACTTTGTGGCTTTACTTTTGGAACATGCATGTGGGAATGGTTTACTTTTGGCTTTACTTTTCTTTTACCTTGGTGTTGATGAGTTTTATCATCTTATATCTCGATCTTATAAAACAATAAGGGGTAATGCCTTCCATTTGTGAGAGATTTCTATACCCTTGGTGCTAGTCGCCACTCCGGGATCTTTTGAAGGCAGGTCCTGGGGGTCATTATCTCTCCTTCAACTTAAGGAAGGACCTGGAAATCTGCTAACCCTTCCCTCCTTTTGTTGAAGGCGGGTCGTGACAGAATGGTATCAGAGGAAGAGGTTGAGATATAGGATGGAGTCTAGAGTTAGGCATAGTGAGGATTGCATGGGATGGTAAGGCAACACTGTTGGGTGACCTTGGAGCGTGAATTAGGCCAGGGAAGACCAGCTAGGACACGGGATTTTTAGGGCCCCCCGTGATCTGATGCAAGGACTCTAGACCTACCGAACGACCAAGTGAGTCCACGCTGATTGCAGGGTAGAGACCCTAGGAAAGGTACATGCATCATAATGACTTGTGTTCTTGTATTTCTGAGATGTCTTGGGAATTAAGAATAAATTAAAGTTTAAAGAAGTTTTGAAGACGATATTCTGCACTACTTGGGCTTAGGCATTCCTTGTTTACCTTGCAGCTATGGAACCTGGAAGGAGACCACGTGTGGTACTGGCGATCGAGGCCCCGGAGACTACTTTGGCCGATCGACAGAGAGCTGATCAAGAGGAAGAGGACGACCAGTGGCAGAAGACTCTTTGGGCCTTCCAACGACAGGCCCTTGAGAATTATGAGAGCAGCACCTCTGACATGAAGACGGAAGGCTGGTTAGAGGAGCTAGTTATAGCTTTCGGCCTAATTTAGGCCCCGACCGAATACTGGGTTCCTCTGGCCGTCAGCCAGATGCGGGGAGCAGCGCGTCAGTGGTGGAAGCTTTACCTGGGGGAGAGGAGAGAGGCTGAGGTGGCTTGGGCAGATTTCGAGAGGGAGTTCCGGGTGGAATTCCTATCTTCGACGATGAAGGAGGAAAGGAGACAGGAGCTACTCTCCATCCAACAGGGGAGTATGTCCGTGAGGTAGCTAGGGATCAAGTTCAAGGACCTCCTATGTTTTGCTCCAAACCTCTTTCCCAACGAGGAGTCTCGGGCGAGACGTTTGGAGGAGGCGCTCCGACCCTCCCTCCAGTACGTTGTTACCCCCTTTACCATGCCGACATACTTAGAGGTCCAGAAGAAGGCCGAAGTGGTGGAGAGAATTCACGCTCTAGGAGGTGTGTCACGAGAGGGGATCCAGCTGGGACCATTAAAGGGGAAGGCCGTCAGAACCAGGCCTCCAGCGTCAGGACCCTCTAGGTTCCAACCCGCAGGGAGCAGGCCCCAGAAGTTTCAATTTCGATTCCCTGGTCCTTTCCCCTTTTCTTCGGGCCTAGGACCGTGGTCCTTCATCTGTGGGAGCCCTGGACATCTCTGGAGTCAGTGCCCGGACCGGGTGCAGTACGGCGGTGGTGGACAGCCCCACCACCCTCCCCAGTAGCAGCTTCCAGCCAGACCTTTCCAGCAGTAGTAGCAGGGACAGCGAGCTCCCGCTCCTCCGAGGGCAGACGTAGGAGGAGGAGGCCAACCTTAGGGTGCTCCTCAGGGACCTCAACCAGGGCGTGGTCGGGGAGGTGGCCAACAGCCGAGGGGTAGGGGATCTGGGCGTGGACAGTTTCACGCCGCAGAGGCAGCATTTCCAACAGGGTCGGAGGTTGTTCGAGGTACGATCAGTTTGTTTAGCACTCCTGATTATTATTTGTTCGATACCGGAGCTTCGCACTCCTTTGTTGCACCTAGTCTAGCCTATGCCTTGGGTCTAGATTCCGAGAGACTTCTGGAAACCCTGGTGTTGAGAACACCAGTCGGAGGTCAGACCAACTTGTTTTTTTTTTGTCGGGAATATAGACTGATGATAGGGCCACATCAGTCAGTTAGGGGTCTTCTTCTACTACAGATTCATCCATACGATGTCGTCCTAGGCATTGAATGGCTATTCTCTGTGTGCGCCGTCATCGACTGTTTCTGAAGAAGGGTGGTGTTCTTGGACTTGGACATCCGGCGTGTTACCTTCACCAGTGAGCGGAGCAGTCAGAAGGGACACAGGCGAGAGGAACCCCTCCCCTCCTTATTGTCCGAGCTGACAGTGGAATCAGTAGATGCTGAAATGGTGGAAGTGCCAGAGGTTGTCCGTGAGTTTATGGACATCTTTCCTGATGAGGTGATGACTCTACCCCCTCGACGTAATATCGAGTTCGGGATAGACTTGCAGCCTGGCACTCGACCAATCTTGATGGCTCCTTACCGGATGACACCTTCAGAGCTACGGGAGTTGCGGATCCAGATTAACGATCTGATGAACAGGGGTTTTGTTCGCCCAAGTGCGTCACCATGGGGTGCTCTAGTCTTGTTCGAAAAGAAGGTAGATGGTGGTCTCAGGTTGTGCATAGACTACAGGAGTCTGAATCAGGTGATGATCAAGAATCGCTACCCTCTTCTGAGGATAGACGATCTTTTCGACCAACTAAATGGGGCAGTATGGTTCTCGAAGATCGACCTGCGGTCTGGGTACCACCAGCTGAGATTGAAGGAGGGCGACATCCCGAAGACGGCATTCAGATGTAGATATAGACACTTTGAGTTGGCATTCATGCCCTTCGGTGTTACGAATTTACCGGCTATGTTCATGGGGCTTATGAACTCCATCTTCCGGGAGTACTTGGATCGGTTCGTGGTTGTGTTCATCGATGATATCCTGATCTATTCAAGGTCAGAAGAGGACCATGCAAAGCACCTGAGGACAGTTTTAGAGGTCCTCCGACATCATCAGCTCTATGGGAAGTTGTCGAAATGCAAGTTCTGGACACGAGAAGTGCACTTCCTCGGGCACGTGGTGTCCGAGCAAGGGGTAGCGGTGGACCCATCAAAAGTAGAGGCGGTTGTTTATTGGGTAGCACCCAAGAATGTGGCAGAGTTTCGTAGTTTCCTTAGGCTGGAAGATTACTATCTGAGGTTCATACCCAACTTCTCCCGAGTAGCAGCCACTTTCACAACCCTTACCAAGAAGGACCAGGTTTTCGGGTGGAGTGAGCAGTGCGAGTCAACCTTCTGTTATCTGAAAGAGATGTTGGTTAGTTCCCCAGTGCTGAGATTACCAGAAGAAGGGGTGGCCTATGAGGTGTTATGTGATGCTTCAAGACAGGGTCTGGGATGTGTGTTGATGTAGCGACAAGGGGTGATCTCTTATGGGTCCAGTCAGCTATGCCCCCATGAGCGTAATTACGCCACCCACGACCTAGAGCTTGTAGCGGTCGTTTTCTGCGCTAAAGTTATGGCGGCATTACCTCATCGGGGAACGCTTTGTGGTCTTCACTGATCACAAAATCTTGAGGTATATCTTCTCCCAGTGGGACTTAAACTTGCGACAGTGGAGATGGGTAGAGTTCCTCCAGGATTACGACTTTTAGATCTCTTATACTGAGGGCAAGGGTAATGTGGTGGTCGATTCCTTGAGCAGGAGGACGCAGAAGGATGCGGTCTGAGAGTTGACTGATGCCTGGAAGGCAATGGAGGAGTTGGATGCCTTATGCCTGGATGAGAAGATGGATAGCGATAGAGGTTGTCTATATCAGATGATAGTGCAGTCATCTCTGTTTCGACAAGTGGAGGAGTCTCAGTGGGGAGACCCGGAGTGCGAAGTGATGTGTGACCGGGTTGACCAGGGCAATGCTCCAGAAGGATGGGCAGAGGATGGTCAGAACTGGATTCTTTTCCAAAAAATGTTGTCTGTTCCAGGAGTGACGCGCAGCAAGGTTCTCAGTGAGTTCCACAACTCACCCCTGGCAGTACACCCAGGAGTTTCCAAGATGTACCAGGGACTCAAAGGACAGTTTTGGTGGCCCGGAGTGAAGCGAGTAGTGGTAGAGTTTGTGGCCAAGTGCTTAGTGTTTTATCAAGTGAAGGTTGAACACCGAGTTCCAGGCGGCCTACTGCAGTCTCTAGATGTCCCCGAGTGGAAGTGGGACGACATCTCGATGGATTTCGTCATGGGACTACCCAATGTCCAAGGGGGATATGACTCCATCTGGGTGGTAGTGGACAGGTTGACGAAATCGGCTCACTTTATGGCAATCAGGGAGTCGAGTGCAGTGGATACTTTGGCACGAAGGTATGTGGATGAGGTGGTGCGGTTTCATGGAGTTCTGAGATCTATAGTCTCGGATAGGTATGCACGGTTTACCTCGCGAGTCTGGAGAGGATTGCAGCATGCTTTTGGTACCCAGTTACGCCTTAGCACTGCTTTCCATCCCCAGACAGATGGACAAATAGATCGCACCATCCAGACCTTGGAGGATATGCTGCGGGCATGTGTTCTGGACTCAGAAGGATCATGGGTGCGACACTTGCCCCTGGTAGAGTTCGCCTACAATAATAGATACCACTCTACCATAGGTATGGCCCCGTTTGAATCCTTATACAGGAGGCAATGTCGTTCACCTATGTGTTGGGCCGAAGTAGGAGAGGCAGGCATCCTTGGCCCGGAGGTGGTGCCGAACACGACAGAGAAGGTTCAGCTCATACGGGAAAGGATGAAGGCGGCCCAGGACCGACAGAAGTCGTATGCTGATACCAGGAGGAGGCCCTTGGAGTTTGAGGTTGGAGACCATGTGTTCTTGAAGGTCTCCCCTCGGCGTGGGCAGCGGAGGTTCGGAAAGGGGAGTAATCTTTCTCCCAGGTTCATCGGACACTTCAAAGTGTTGCGGAGGGTCGGCGAAGTGGCTTATCAGCTAGCGTTACCACCGCCGCTACTGAGGATACATGATGTCTTTCATGTGTCCCAGCTCCATCGGTATCTGCACGACGATTCACACATCCTTGATTGGGGTGAGTTGGACATCGAGGACGACGTGACCTTTGTGGAGAGACCAGTGATGATCGAGGATCGCAAGGAGAAGGTGCTTCGTGGGTGAACCATTCCCTTGGTTCGTGTGTTGTGGAGACATGGTGGGCTTGAGGAGAGTACGTGGGAGAGGGAAGCACATATGCGTACCCAGTACCCATAGTTGTTTTGAGTTCTGTTCCTTTTTATACCTATTGTGGTAGAACGTTTTGTCTTTTGGATATGAAATGTACTGGTTTCCTTTCCTCTGATTGTGTGTGAAAAGACCTGGCTATGGGGGAGGAGAGAACCCGAACCCTAATCAAAATGCATTAAGGTGGATGCGATTAAACCCGTGCGGGTGAGTCAGTGCCACCCAAAGCGGATAATATCTTGACATGGTGAAGGAGACTCCCCAACCCACATTCCTGGGCAGTTTGGCATGGTATGTTGCTTAGTTCTTGACAGAGAAGTGTTTTTGGTTAGCATGGGTTCACTTCTAAGAGGTATCTTTCGAGGTGGTTGTTCGTGCCCTCTCTTTCCTTCTTGGTTTGTTTTGAATCTCGAGGATGAGAATCGTTTAAGAGGTATCTAATGTAATGGCCCGGACCCTCTTGGCCCATTACTTTTCCAAAAGTGAGGCTCCACCAAAACAGTGGCACCGTGAAGGTGACACCATGATGGTGGAACCGTGATGGTGGCATCGTGAAGGTGACACCGTGACGGTGGAACTGTGATGGTGGAACCGTGACGGTGGCACCGTGAGGGTGACACCGTGTCCCCTCGCCGAGCCTTTCGTTCTTCTTCCAGTACCTGAATTTTCTGCTCCCGCAATGTAAGTTTTGATGTAAATTAATTATTTTACTCCTTTTAAAACCATTTAAAGCCCATAATTAATTCCTAAAAATACAGAGAGACCTCTGTGTGTAACTGCCCATCAGCGTGGTCAACCCACGACCCCCGCGCCTTACACGGTTTCGCGTTCTCACCTCAACCGTCCACGGCTCTTATAAACTCAGGGTTAGTCATGGTTTCTTCTTTCCTCGATCACGGCTTTTCACGAATAGCTTCCGGTGCATCGGGCGCGCCGCATCGTTATCCATAATGTTCTGCGCCCAGCCTAAATGTCGATCATCTATCAACAAGTAGGGAATTTCTCCTTCATCTCTCTCTTTTGTGTATCATGTGGGGTGGGCGTGCTTTTGATTCTGTTGAATTGGATAAACCGGACCTAATTAAAGATAATGAACAAATACTATAAAGAAAGAAGGGGGGTTGTGATTGTTGATGTTGTTTATATTAAAATCATCTTTCTAAGTTGTACCGGCTTACGCGTTTCTGAAAATCGAGGTCATTGGTGGTCATTGTCTGTGCACTAATGAACCCCTGTTGATGTTTTAAATGGCTTTTTTTGTAATTATAAACTCTTGTTGTGAAGAGTAAATTTGGTTAATCACTTATACCCGGCCGAATAAATTTAAAGCACCAGGATCAATCCCTTCTATGCTAACCCCGGTCAAAACATGGAATTGAAATCATGGAGTGTGTTAAATCTTATAAATCTAAAAATACAAGCATGGCCCTGCTTAGTATTGGTGACAGTGGTTTGGTTGTTTCCTTTCACGGCCAATTGGTGGAAATGTGGGAGGGGATGGGATCCCCTTTTTTTTTATATATACTCTCTAGGTTGTGTGAAATTGGGGATGGGATCCCCTATTGGTATGGATTCGGTGGTTGTGAGTTTTAAGACCGGTTGGGTACTTGTTTATATCACAAATTGGGGGGGGGGATCCTCTGTTGATGAGAAACCATTTCGGGGGACACGGGGTAGTGTCTCGGGGTTGTCTGGTTCCAGGTCTTCGAGGGTTCTCACTTTTCCTTTGTTGTTGTGACTTTATAAGAGAACTGGGTATGGATACTTAAATTGACATTTGGCTGGTTTCTTTTATTTGGTTATGCTTATGGTGTTAGTCACCCAGTAGTGCATAAACTTATTTGAACATTATTACTGAACATGAAAACAAGAATGGGACAAAAGGGTTTTGTTGGCGATGGTTGTGACTCGAACTCGAGTGTTGTTGTGATCTGTAGGCTGTCTGAAGAAAAACCTAGTTTGGGGTGAGTGCTTGTTACCTATATATATACTTATAGTTTTGTGTTTCTTATTCGCGCCCCACCCAAGTTGAGAACTTAGTGCCGAACACCCCCATTTCATGGGGGGAGGGTGTTTTTCCCAACACTATTCTTAGTGGCTGGTTATTAACTCCTTTTCTGCTCTCTTTCCCGGATAGCCCAAGTATCTTCGGGCAGGCTGTGATGGCCTGAGGTCCATTATTATCCCAAGAACCTTCGGGCGGGGTAGTGTGGTGGTTGGCCAAGTGTGTGCGGTAGGTGGTTTCCCAAGTGTCTTCAGGATGAGGCCCAGGTGTCTTCGGGCGTGGCAGTGAATTTTTCTAGCCTAGGTGTCTTCGGGCGTGGTGGTGGTTGTTCTGGCCTAGGTGTTTGCAGGAGTGGTTACATGTGATAGTTGCGGCCCAGGTGTTTGTGGATGGGATTCGGCAGTGGGACTGCGTGTGGTGGTTGTGGCCCAGGTGTGTGCGGGCGGGTGTGGCAGTGGAACTACGGTGAGAATGGCGGGATTGGTTCGATGCGTAGGATATCTCAATAACCAATGGGAAAGTGGTGTGGGGTACCCAAACATCGATGTGCTCTGATTATACATATTACTTGACTTGCGTTATTTGGTGAGTGTGCCTTGGTGAGGCCTGGTGTGGATATTTTACCTTGATAGGTGTTTGGTTTACTCCTTTTTTCTCACGGGACTTTAGTACGTTCCCCCACTTGTTCACGAGAGTCTTTGGTTTTCCCTACTGAGTGTACTTGTATGCTCACCCTACATATATAAAAACTGCTTTTAGGTTTCTAGGAGAACCTCGGCGATCAAACAAGACCATACTAGCTCGGACCTTTGGGGCAGTTGCAGTTATTGCTTTTCTTTTTTTGGTACTTACCTTTGTAGTCACCTTTTGTACTTTGTGGCTTTACTTTTGGAACATGCATGTGGGAATGGTTTACTTTTGGCTTTACTTTTATTTTACCTTGGTGTTGATGAGTTTCAGCATCTTATCTCTCGATCTTATAAAACAAAAAGGGGTAATGCCTTCCATTTTTGAGAAATTTCTATACCCTTGGTGCTAGTCTCCACTCCGGGATCTATTGAAGGCGGGTCTCGGGGGTCATTATCTCTTCTTCAACTTAAGGAAAGAAGGGCCTGGCAATCTGCTAACCCTTCCCTCCTTTTGGTGAAGGCGGGTCGTGACATAAGTATTATTTTATCTTTACAGAATGATCATAATATCATTAATATCATATTAATAATTTAAATATACTTATATATACTATCCAAGTGATGTGGTGAATACAAATGAATCATATCACTACGTGGATGTGATAGTTCACACATATGCATGAAGGACGTTACCAATTTTATGTGCTTGTAAAGTAAAAACCTAATTGATATATTATTTTATTATAGTGACTAATATGTCATGAATATTACATATTAATATTAATTCCATCATTATTACCAGTCATGAGATACTTTTTTGGAAAATGAATTATATAGGTTTGTGGAGGTGATAGTTAACATGTTTGCACAAATGATTAATTATTTTACCATTTGATGGAAGTGGGGTTGGATTTAGGTGATTATATTTAAAAAAATATAACATCTAAGTATATTTAGTATAATGTATTTATTATTTCATCATGTATGAAGAAAATTTTAAGGAATTAGATAAAGAAATAAACTAGAAACACTTAAATAAAAACATCACCTTTCCTTCAGATGATCACCTTTTTTAACACCTTAACCCCACTAAGGAGGGTGTTCTTACAAAAATAAGGCCTCTAGAATGTTTTGAGGGATACTAGGAAGGGTTTTGGGTATATATTGTCTCAAAAAATGGTTTTTAAGTGTATAGAATAGAGATAAATAGGTGTCTTTTTATAGAAGAGTGGAGGAGCACTCTAGGAATTAAAAAAAGTATTAAATTAATATAAATTTATTTTCTATTAGAAATGGGTCCAAATTGATTTAGTTCAAATATAGGATTATTATGGGTCAAAACATAATCATCCCATGAAAATTATATAAGTTTTATTATTTTTTTAATCCTTATCTTTTTGTTTTAACCCCTTTTAACTCTTACCGTTTTATCCAATAATTTACAGTTTGAGGATTAAAATAATTAATATAACATGAAAAAAAACAAATTAATGAGTTATTAATTAAATTTTTATATTTATATAAACTTTTTTTTCTGAATATCATATTTTTTATAAAATTAAATATAATATTTTATATTTTAAAATTCCATTAGTGGCAGTTTTGAAACATTTCATTTCATAACTTTTAAAAATATCATAACATCGAGATATAGTTGAAAACACTATTTTTACACATCAAAAAAATGTTAAATTCATCCATTAAATTATTTTATGGAATCATTTTTGTCAAAATATAATTATTTTAATATTTATAATATCATTTATTTGATTCTTTTATTAATTAAACAATTATTACATCATCATTGTGTAACCATTTAATTTAATTATTTATTTCATAAAAATTATAAATAAATTACCATGATTTAGGTTATCATTTTATATTTCTAAATACTATTTAAATTATAATATATCACTTATATAAACCCTTATTAAAATTGTTTTAGTTATAAGTGACATGTTTATAACATCCTTGCCTTTACTTCAAATAAAATGTTAGAAATGTCATAATCACACCAAAGTGGCTTCGAAAGGCCAAAATTTTGGCCCAAGGATTTTCTTGGACAAAAATAACTCATCCAATAATATTAGGACAATTTTTAGGGTATTCTTTTAATATTTCTAATATTATTTTAACATTTAATTACATGATTTACCCTTAACCTTGGTAATAAAAATAATTACTAAAATTACTATTCATAATGTCAAAAAATAAAAGGGACAGTTTTACATAATTTGGAAATTCTGATTAAAAATATGGAATCAATTTTTACAAATTCCAAACACATAATTGGCATAAATTAATTAAAAATTAATCATGTTGAAAGAATAAGAAAACAGTTTTTTAAAGAAGAACGTTCAAAAGTTCACATAATTTTTATATCCAAGTTCATTGTGAAATTGATGACAATGAACTACATTATATTAAATGATAAAAACATAATATAATTATAATTTAAACCCTATTATAAATATAATCTAATAATATAAATAAATTATATGAAAAAACAATTTTGAATTAAAATGCAGTATTTTTCATAATTCATTAAAATATGTGATATATCGCAAAAATAAAAATAATTATACCAAAGTAAATTTTAATGTCCCAATTACAAATAATAAGTTTATGTTTTCAAATATAACATATAATATTGAAAAAAACTAGATTTAAAATGGGTGTTCCATCAAAAGGCAGTAGAACTGCCTTTTCAAAATATTAGAGTGTTTTATGCTTAAAATTGGACTATTAACCTATAAAATTTATTATATGAATGTAAAAACATTTAATAAACATGTTTAAACATTATATAAATAATTATATCCATTCTCTTCAATTCAATGTCTAGGTGATAACTTTCACTTAAAATAATAATATTAACATTGTATTATTTTTTTGTATAATACAATCTTGCATGCAACATATGATTATGGAGAAACTCATCATTGTGTATTGGGTACACTATCTAACATAGCACCAAATATAAAGTAAAATTAATATCTAATTAATAAACATTAATAAATATGAAAAAGTCTTATTTTATAATTACTTGGGATGTTACAAAAGATGTTCTACGGCCAATTTAAAGGCTCGTTATGATTGTTTTAAAGGATCATATTGAACAGAGTAAAAAAGTTACTATTCTTCTGGGAATCTATGACTCTCTTGATTGTTTTTCAATTAAAATATTCACAAGTTATTGTGTGATATTTCTGGAGCTGGATTGACCTGGAGCTTTTTAACCTTCTTTATAAATATAGAGACACTCTTCATCAGAGTAGATATACAAGTGATACAATTTATACAACAATACAATATATACAATTGCATATATGTATATAAGAAAATATATGTGTCACTTTCCTTCAAAGATACACTTTAGAGACATACTTTTTTATATCTATCTGATTTACTCATTTTTTTATCGTTGCTACTACTATATTTATTTTGTACATATTTCTATCTTAGAATGATGAAGATTTTGGTAAAGATACACTTTAGATACAATAATTTTTAAAGATATGTCGGGTGTTTTATTTGATGATATTTTGAAGAAATCCTATAAAAAAAATTAAGATCTATTTTCTATCATGATACATTGAAGAACTAATTTCATCTATCAGTTGATGCTACAAGCTATAAAGTTTAACTTGTACTGTCAAAAGAAATCAAACTCTTGATTTATTTAAGGTTCAGCTTCTTGTACTTTGTTTTGGTCAAGTGTCAGCTTCTTATACTAATATGTGGATATTATTCTCCTTTTAAAAGAACTATAATTCTCTATAAAACCTTATTATAAAGGTGTCAACTGCCCGCACTCAGTTGTGGATTTTGAAGATCTTAGGATAATAGGACCAAGTGAAAATCACCAAGCTCATGGATTTGAGTATTGGTGGAGTGGACTAGGGGATATTTGTTCCCTAAACCACTATACATCAATTTGTTCATTTACATTATTTATTTTCACTTCTCACTCATCTTTGAGAGAAAAGTAAAGGAACGCTACTTAGAAAGAGGTGTTCTGAATCTGTCAAAGTTTTGAAAACCAAAATTCACCCCCCCCCCCTCCTTGTGTCTTTGTATTCATTATATCTATCTTGACCTAATAATATCATGTATTTTGGAGTTGATTCTCCCAAAAAAAGAATTACTTCGAGAAGAATATAGTGAGTAACAATTTGGTTATGACTGCTTGGAGTTGCAATGTCCTTCTTGAGTATATTTAGGTTCTTGTTTCTATTTACATTGTAATAATTTTATGATCTAACTATTTTTTATGCTTTGTATTAGTATTTTAGAGGGGACTAGCTGGGTATTGTTATACTCACCCCTGCATGGGATTTTCCCACATGTGTCGTTTCTTATATAGGAAAATCCCCTTTTAATTGTGTCATGGGAGTATAGGGATTTGGTGGATCGTAGATTTATATTGACAGAATGAGGTGTTTTTCAGGTGCTTTCATTTGATCACATTCCTCACTCTTGGAGTAGGTTAGACTCTCTTTAGTTTTTTGTTGGGATTTTAGTTGGACCCCTTTTAATTTCTTTCAATACTTTATTATTGTACTCTGATTGTTATATTATATATGTTTTTATGTATTGGTTTCAGTTGTTTTACATTTCATCATTTCATGGGTTTGGATATGTGTGTGTGTGTACAGGTGCATTAGGTTAAGGCCTCCCATGTGTGTGATAAGTCTATTAAGTGATGGTTGCTTGCCCCTAACCTATTAGAGGTGGGCTTGGGTAGTTATGGTTTGGGACCCATTGGGCCGAGTGGTGACACACCTTATAGGGATTAAAATAGAATTTAAAGTATATCCTTTGGAAATCATGGAAAATACCTTTATATAAAATTTTAAGAACAAAAAAACACTTGAGAATAACTATAAGTTTATTAAAACTATCATTAGGGATACTGAATTTCTAATAAATCATTATTAAAAAACACAATCAGTAGATATTTTCCAAATAAAAGGATATCACATTGAAACTCTTACTTAAAAATATTGAAACTTATCTGCCTAGTTTAAATAATGATATGATAGAATGAGAAAGACCCTTTGGGGACCATAAAAACCAAATCCCCTTTGATTAGACCATTCCCTAGCCATGGATGTGACCACTATGGATGATTAGTGAAATAAGAAGGGAAGAACATATAAGAAGCAGGGAATGGATGAGGATAGGGGAAGAAATGGAAAGGAAATAATACATTTACCTTAAGGGAATCGCATTAAGTGAAACAAAAATTAATATGGAAGCTTTAGAAAATAAAAGCAATGACTAGAAGATTCCATATATGACTGGTCTAACACCCAAAAGGGTAAGAAGAATTAAAAATCAAAAAATTGGGTTAAATAAAAAAATATCCCCATTTCTAGAAAAATACACAGTTTCTTCTCATAGTTATAAAAATGGTAAGTAACTATACATTTATCTCTAAAATAAAGTATCCCCCTATGCAAGTCAGGATGTATGGTTAGAATTAACCATGCACCAAATGAGTATCCAATAATGTATTCTCAAATTTCAAATTCTCAAAATTCAAACTTCAAAATTTTAGATAATTAGATAAATAAATTAAATGGTAAAGGCTAAATAGATAAAAGAGACACTGGGGGTGTCACGTTTTTTTATGGTCTAATTGAAATAATTAGTAGAGAATCAAAGAAATATTTCATTATAAATGGGAAGATACTGAAGTAGTTCAAAGGATACATTACTAATAAACTATTAGAAGATACTTCATTCCCCCAAGCCAAGTATTAGTGAACTATCAGGTTTTCTCTCTCCATAAACCTTGTTTTATAGTTTTCTTGGTATTATTTTTAAAAAACTGATATAAATATGTCAAATTATCATTATGGACACTGCAAAAACCAAATATGGGAGAGGTAGTGTCCCATGATATGAATTTTGTCATTTTCACTTTTTTATATATATAGTTTTTAGTGTTTTCTTCTTTTGTGTGTTTTGTTTTAATTTTTTAGTGATTTTAAAACTTTTAAGCATAAAAGAATAATCAAGTCAATTTAAATATTCAATTAATTTATAAGAGACTAATTTAATTTGAATATCTAAAACTCATAAAAAATTTGATATGTTTCTCGATCCTTGATTTTAATTTTTGGAAACAATCACATGAATTCCATAAATTATAAAAACTCATTTCATGAGTATTGTATAACCACCCTTGTTTTTATTACACATTAATCCATGATTTGTTAAATAATAATATACATAATACAACCCGAAAGATCGTAAAGGATAGTGTTTTTGAGAATAAGGTACATATCATAACATCTTGAACATGGGATACAATAATATTATTAAAAATTTCCTAAACATGGTCCTAGAAATCATCGATCCTCTAAAACTGCATGGCATAACCTAGGGACACACATAATAAAGGGGTGAGCTATAAATCCCAGTAATGGAATAAACATGGAATAACATGAAGAAATTATTTCATGTTAGACAACAGTAAATTAAATGGGAAATAAAAAAGGTTGATAATAATAAACATGAATAAACAGACATAATATAGCATGATAACATAAAGTCTACATGGGAAAGTGGCAACAACTTTAAACATGACATCATAAACTTTGGTAAAGGCTAACCACCAAGACATCGTAACATAGTGTAAAAAATATTGTGATGTATTATGTTCACTCCCTAATCCCTTTCATGATTTATCATGAGACTAAAACATTACCCAATGCGTTTGAGTGATATATAATTTTAGGCACATCTATCACTTTCATATCATGTACATGAATAAGTGTGCCAAATGAATCACTCAAAATAAGATCATATTTCATCATATATAATTCAAATATCAAGGAATGTGAAATAAATACTTTTAATTCCCAAATAAAATAAGTATAGGTATGTCTAGGTGAATACCCTTGACTGTAAATAGTGATGGTATTCACAATGAAAATATTTTTGTAACACCCCAAGCTTCCATGGTACACTTCTCTTTGAATAATAGAGCAGCGTGTGTAGTACGCAACCTCGAGTTCTAACACACCACAACCAATCAAACTAGCCATTATGAATAGTAATACCTACTTTTTGAAATTGTATAAATTTTATCTTTCAAAATGGACTTCATTTTTGGATTCGGAATATCGAATTTAGCCTAGGATGAAATTTTGGAACTTTTCGGATAACTTTTATATTTTGATGAATAGTGAAAATTAAAAAAAAAATTAATTAAAAAAAAAATTTAATACAAATAATTAATAGTGATAAATTATAAAATTGAGTGGTTTTAAAGTATAATTAGAATATAATTTTACCATTTTATCCAATGGTGGTCATTAGAATTAATTTCACTTTGAAATTGGACATAAACAATTGTCAATCTTTTGATAGATATTGTTTCTTAAAAAGACGTTATTTGTTTGGACAGCGGCTATTAAATATAAAAATAATTAATGCAAATTTAATGTTTTGAATTTGTTAAAATGGACATAATTTTTTAATTTGGAATATCAAATATATCTTAGAGTGAATTTTTGGTATTTTTTTAAAAAACATCAATTTTTGATGAATAGTGAAACCACTAAGTGGTAGTTAAAAAACTGATTTTTCGTTTAAATGAAACTTTACCACTTCTGTGATTTGATTTTCAAAAAACTGACATACATGGTTTTCATTAGGAAGTAAAATGTGGTTCAATGGGATTAAAATAATTTTTGGTGAATAGTAACTTTTAAGTTCTATTAATCGCGATTAAAGGTAATTAGTGTAATTTAAAGTAAATATAATGATATAATAATATGAAATTACCTTTACAATTGTCCTACACTTATTGGATGAGTCATGTCCGACCAAGACAATCCATGGGTCAACTTGGGGACCCCATGGAGCCACTTGGGTAACAAAATGACATTAATAACTTTTTATTTAAAGTAAAAATAAAATTGTCACAAACATGTGTTGTTTTACTAAAACAATTATTACATGGGGTTATATAAGTTAAATTTTCGACTATAAATATTAATTGGAAAGCTAAAAATATTTCCTACATCATTATATTTTTATTATAATTTTTATACATTAAATAAATTAAATTTTTATGACACCATGATGATGCACCGATTACCTCAATAATTAATGATTTAAATAAAATGAAATGATAATGTAAAATATAAGACTTACAATTGTCAAAAACCAATTGTATGAGTATATTTATAACCCTTATCACTTTATTCTTGAAATATAAAATTGTGGGGCCTTTGAAATCCGAAAATCACTTCATAATATTGTAACATTTCATGACATTCCAAGAGTGTCCCTCCTCTCCTCTTATAAAAGGCCCCCACCTCTTCCACCTTATTAGCACCATTAAAGCCATTTGTCTAGGCCAACCATTGCCCAAATACTATCTCAACTTTCCTCTCTTACTACTATAAGCCTCACTTTGGGAAGAAGTATTCCCAAGGAAGCCTTTGGCTCAAATCAAAAAGAGTTACCCGATTTTAAGTTAATGTCTTCTCTTATGTTCTTTTGTTTTATTTTGCTTCTCCAACCCCTTAAACTCTTTTAATTCCTTTATTTTGTAACAAAACCAGTATATTAAATATACTAGGATGTTGTTATGAGAATTATTTGATTTTAAATTACACACACCTTCGTCTAATGGTTAAAGAACATATTGTTTCTGTGGGTGGCGAATTACTGCCTCATGAAACGATGATTGTTCAATCTTCTTTTAACACCTTTCATGGTTTCCATTAATATGTCACTATATTTATTTATGATATATATTATGTTTATTTTTTCCTTATGCTTCTGTATTTTTCATTTATGGCATACCTTTAGGATTTCCATTATGGGTAAACACGATAATTTCATTTTAGGAAGTGCGGACGACCGCCCCCTCAAAGTGATTTGAATCGTTAATGTCATATGTGGGACGTATAAAGGATGGAGTAAATTATATTATATATGATATTATACTGTAATTATAATATACCTTTATATCATTATGATTTCATTCAATTAAATACGAAATAGAAATGAAAGTAGCGTTCATGCATACGTACGGCTTACCGTCTCCATGAACGGTGCATTTCATTTCTTACCTCCAAATGTTATGTAATATTATAAATGCATATATATACTGGATGTATATGATGTATATGATATCTAAATCATGAATATAATTCTGGATATAATGTATATTTTACCACATGAACATCTTGTAATTATAAGAAGTTTATTTTTGACTCAAGCACCAAAGATCGACAAAACGACCGTTATTAACTTAAATAATTACATAATGTTCATAACATGGTAATAAGTGATATAAAAGGAATAATGAACTTGAAAAAGGTTCTTAAGCAAGTAGAAATTAACTCTAGTTTATTATTCAGGAGTTTAAAGAACGATCGAGTCAAGTCGGACACGATGTAAGGGACTTCGTCTCAATCTCCATTCATTGAGGCATATTTTGTTTTATACACAAATTTCTTTTATATGGTGTATAAACCCCTTTAACTTTTATGTTTATTCAAAATGAATCTTTTTATATGAATCATTTTACTAAAATACAAAAAGGAATGTTTTTCTCGTCGTACGTATGCGGCGACAACGACTTCTCCGCCGTCGTGACCATCATTTGAGTTTCGGCTTCCTCTACAAGCCATAATTTTTTTAAATGAAAAATAAATACCAAGTTTTAATTTTCTTTTATTTTGGTATTAAAAATGGTTTTGATAATGTTTTTATTATATCAATGTGTTGTATTGATATCTTGTTATTGAAATGTGGAAATGTTATGTTTCCTTTATGCATGTTTTATGTGATACGATTATGTCATGATTTATGATATGTTTAAACCTGTTCATATGAGGAATGCATTGGACTTAATAAGTGAAGGGTGGAGCCCACTATAGCTCCTCGATGCATCGGTAGGTCTCATGAGACAAACTAGTGTCTTGGCACGAGGCCTTGACAAAATCTTATTTGTAGTCTTGGCATGAGGCCTTGGCTACATGGTTATGATAGTCTGGCATTATGCATTCCATCATTATGAAAGTGGTTATTGATATTTCATGTGATTATTCAACTAGTAGAATATCCATGTGAATAAGTAAATGGATTTATTTCATTTTATTTTTTTCATATTATTCTGAATTTCACGTTTAAAAGGATTTTTTTTAGTTATACATTGCCTTAAATGTTTATGTTTATTTATGAAAGCTTCCGCTATATTGTTATCCTTACTGAGAATTTGAGCTCACCCCTTCCAATGTTTTAATTTTTCCAGGATGTGAAGAAGTATATTATGAATGACCTGCAGGGATAGTATGAGGGGATATGAAGGCAAGATGTTGTAGTAGTTTTGTTTTAATTTATGATGTAATATAAGACTTATGAATGTATCTAGTGTTTCCAAGGCTACTAAACTAATCAGTCTTTCGAGACTTGATCTTTTGTGATCATGCCAATGTTATGTAATAATGCACCGACTCTAGGTAACTGGGTTCAGGGCGTTACAGTTGCTATTAGAGGCAGTTTAATACTAACCTTTGAAGCTACATTTAGATAAACTCTTATTAGAGCACATATCCCTAAGATAGAATTTGAGGATTAGTATAGAAGAACTTCCTAGAATTTTGGTATTATAGAGATTTTGTGTGTTTTTTGAGCAATACATCCTTGTCTGGATATTAGCAGATAGAGTCGGCTCTGGCACAGATGTACCTAGGGGCAAAACCCAAAAACACCGCTTTGATCTAGACTCGAACAGGGACTGGTGCACGACAATGAGCATTGCTACACTCTTGATTACGACACTCCCAGGGGATATGTTTTGGATAATTATCATTTTCTTTACAAACCATTATGAAGGGTTTACAAGTATATAATTCCTCAAAGAAAACATTTTTATGATTAAGGATTATATCCATAAATAGTTCAATTTATGTTAAGTGTTTTGCAAGTTTTTTATTATGTATTCCGATTCATAAACTAATCTAGTTTATTACATTGTTTAGAAATGGCGCCTAGTGGAAGGAATGGAAACTATATCAACATACACACTCTATGTAGGGATTTCCCTCCTACTCAAGATAATTATAGTGGAGCTAGTGATACAACCGGTGTTGATCAACTTATCACCATACTGGGACAACTCACTCAGGTTATGAATAATAACCTTACTCGTATGGAGCACCCTGATCCGAAACATGGAGGATCAATGTTAGACCGCTTCATGGGGCAACAACCACCAACATTTAATGGCGGTATAAATCCATTAGTAGCTGAGAAATGGATAAACTCCTTCAAGAAAATATTCCACGCCTTGGGGATTAGCGAAAGGGAGAAGGTTGTCATGGCAGTTTACCACCTCACTGGAGATGTCGATCAATGGTGGTCACTAATTCAAAACACAAAGGAAGATGAAGAAGTATCAAGTATGGAATAGAGGGATTTTAAGGAAATTTTCTTAGAAAAATACATTCCACATGACCATCGAGAAAATATGGAAAGCCAATTTTTGAGTCTGAGGCAGAAGGAGGATGAGAATGTCGCAAAGTATGAGGCCAACGTTACAAGGTTAGCGAGGCATGATGTAGATTATATATGTAACCCAAGAAGTAAGATTGTTCATTTCTTTTATGGGTTAAAACCATTTCTTCGTTGATCATTAGTCTCACAAACCTTCTCGTCGTATGAAGATATTGTCTCAAGACAGAAAAGGAATTCTCTAAGTCTTATGACTTTAAAGCAAAGAAAGAGAGGAAGAGATCTTCTGACCAATCTAGAAATGAAAATAAGGGGAAGAAGGGAAAAGTTGAATATCAGTCCTGCGGTAAATCTGGGAAGAAACACCCTGGTACTTGCTTGAAGGGAATGGGAGTCTGTTACAAGTGTGGTGAAAAAGGCCACCCAACTCATGATTGCAACGGAAAGAGAGCTTCTGTCAATGTGGAATGGTATAATTGTAGAGAGATGGGACATTATGCAAATGAATATCCTAAGCGTTAGGGTAACTTACCTTAGAAGAGGCCAAGAGATCAAGGCCAAGCTTATGCTATCACTACTGCTGAGGTTGAAGCTCTGAAAGATGTGGTGGAAGGTAATTTAATGGTTTCCTCAAGTTTAGAAAATGAATTATTTGATTCTGGATCATCACATTGTTTCATATCTTCCTAGTTTTCTAAGAAAAATAGATATTTACAATTTGATTTAACAAGATAATTGTTAGTCAAAACTCCTAAGGGAAGTATCATTGCAATAAAGTTTTTTGAATTAGTCCCCATTAGAGCACATAAATGTTATTTATCCACTGATCTCATTGTCATACCAATGATTGAGTTTGATATAATCCTCGGTATGGATTGGCTTTTGGACTATGATGCGAGGATTTATTTTAATAAGAAGGAGGTTATGATTTTTGATGATGATGATGATAAGGAACACCTTATCTTTAGAGCAGAATTGTCACCACCTAATTCTTATTTAGATCCACCCCCAGTAGCTTAAATAAATTCAATTATTGGGGAGGAAGAGAATGAAATGACTGAGGGTGAGTAAAGGAATGTTCAAATAGAGGATGTACCTATTGTGAAAGAATATGTAGATGTATTTTCAAAATATTTACCTGGACATCCTCCAGAATGAGAAGTTGAGTTTTCCATTGATTTAATTCCTGGATCAAGGCCTATATCGAAGACCCCTTATAGAATGGCCACAGTGGAATTAGTTAAATAAATAAACAACTAGAGGAATTGAGTAATAATGGATTTATTCACCCTAGTGTTTCTACATGGGGAGCAACTGTCCTTTTTGTTAAGAAGAAATATGGATCTATGAGTTTGTGCATTGACTACAGGGAGATCAATGCTATAACAATAAAGAACAAGTATCCCCTACCTCGAATTGATGATTTATTTGACTAACTGCATGGAGCTCAATAATTTTCAAAGATTTGCCTTCGATCTGGATACCATCGGTTGTGTGTGAAGAAGGAATACATTTCGAAGACAGCATTTTGAACAAGGTACGAGCATTATGAGTTTACAGTAATGCCTTTTGGATTGACTAATGCACCCTCTGTATTCATGGATCTAATTAATAGAGTTTTCAAGGAATATCTTGATTCTTTTGTGGTGGTATATATTGATGATATCTTGGTATATTCCAAAAGCTATGAAGATCATGAAAATCACTTGAGCATTATCTTGAATACTCTTAGAAGGCATGAATTATATGGGAAGTTTAGCAAGTGTGAATTCTGGTTTGAGGAGATTTCTTTTCTTGGCCATATTGTCTCTAAGGATGGAATTTTCATTGATCCTTTTAAGACCAAGGCAATCCAAGAATGGCCAACACTGGCGAGTATAACTGAGGTACGCAGTTTTATTGGTTTGGCAAGTTATTATCGACGTTTTGTCCAGAATTTTGCCCAATTGGCTAACACATTAATGAAGCTCAGACGTAAAGGGGTTAAATTTGTCTGGACAAAAGAGTATGAAGACTTTTTTGAATAACTGAAGAGAAGATTAGTCAATGCTTATATATTGACTCTACCATCGGGGAATGATGGGTTCGTTATTTATAGTGATGCATCAATGAATGTACTTGGTTGTGTCCTTATGCAGAATGATAGGGTTATTGTCTATGCATCACGACAGCTAAAAATTCATGAGCAGAACTATCCTACTCATGATATCGAGTTAGCTGCTATAATATTTGCCTTGAAGATATGGAGACATTATCTCTATGGTGAAAAATGTGAGATATATACCGATCACAAGAGTTTGAAATATATTTTCTCACAAATAGAACTTAACATGAGGAAAAGGAGATGGCTTGAACTACTCAAGGATTATGATTTCACGATACACTACCACCCGAGGAAGTAAAATAAGGTTGCATATGCTTTGAGTAGAAAATATCATGGAGTTTTGAACATGATGAGATTGGAAAGGGATCATATTTTCATGGATCGAGTAAAGATGGATATGGGAATCACCATAGAGGGTGAAACATAAAAACTTTTTCAAATGGTTTCCAAACCATATTTACTAGAAAGGATAAAGTGTTCTCAGGCCGATGATGAAGAGTTGAAAAAGAAGATTAAAGCTGTGAATGATGGGCGATTGACTGACTTTGTGTATGAAGATGGAATTTTGAAATTTGGGAGGAGACTTTGTGTTCCCGATATACCTGATTTAAAGAGGGAATTATTGGATGATTCTCATAGTTCCAATTTCTCTATACACCTTGGGAGCACTAAAATCTATAGATATTTAAAGGGAAATTTTTGGTGGGACAACATGAAGAGGGAGATTGCTGATTTTGTGTCAAGATGTATGGTTTTTCAACAAGTGAAAGCTGGAAGGCAACTGCCTGGTGGAGTATTGCAACCTCTTCCCATACCTAAGTGGAAATGGGATAGTATTACGATGGAATTTGTTATGGGACTACCAAAGACTCCTAGAAGGAATGACACAATATGGGTCATTGTTGATCGTCTCATGAAGTCAGCACATTTTCTTGCTATAATAGAAGATTTACCACTTGAACGTCTAGAAAGACTATATATTAATGAATTTGTGAGACTTTATGGAGTACCCCTATCGATTGTCTCGGATCGTGATCCCTATTTTACATCAAGATTCTATAAAAGTCTTCATAAGGCCTTGGATAGTGAACTTCATTTGAGCACTGCTTACCACCCTCAAACAGATGGACAACCAGAATGAACTATTCAAACCTTAGAAGACATGTTGAGATCATGCTCACTTGACTTTCAGGGTATGTGAGATCAATATTTACCTCTAGTAGAATTTTCCTATAACAATTACTTCCATTCAAGTATTCGGATGGCACCATATGAAGCATTATAAGGAAAGAGATGTCGCACACCAACCTATTGGGATGACATTGGTGAAAGAAAACTTGTAGGCCCAGAACTGGTGGAGGAAACGATGGAAAAGGTGAAGGTAATCCAAAACCACATCAAAGTAGCTCAAAGTAGTCAGAAGAGCTATGCTAACAACCGAAGGAAGGATTTGGAATTTCAGGTAGGAGATCATGTTTTCTTGATGGTATCTCCATGGAAGGGAGTTATACGTTTTGGTAAGAAGGGTAAATTGAGTCCCAGGTACATCGAACCCTTAAAAATTCTAGAACGAATTGGGGCTGTAGCTTACCGTTTTTCACTGCCGCCAAGTCTCTCCAAAGTTCATGATGTGTTCCACGTATCACTGTTGAGAAAATACATGCCTAACCCAACGCATGTACTCACCTATGAGGAATTAGAACTGGAACCCGATATGTCTTATTGCGAAGAGCCCGTCAGAATTCTTGATACAAGAGAACAAGTGCTGAGAAACCAGACAACTCATCTGGTAAAAGTTCTATGGAGAAACCATAAGATGGAGGAGGCAACGTGGGAACCCGAGGACCTTATGATGAAGAATCACCCAAGTCTTTTTATAAAGTGATATTATAAAAAATTTGGAGGACGAAATTATTTGAAGTAGGGGATAATGTAACACCTCATGCTTCCATGGTACGCTTCTCTTTGAATAATAGAGCAGCGTGTGTAGTACACAACCTCGAGTTCTAACACACCACAACCAAACTAGCCGTTATGAATAGTAATACCTACTTTTTGAAATTTTATAAATTTTATCTTTCAAAATGGACTTCATTTTTGGATTCGGAATATCGAATTTATCCTAGGGTGAAATTTTGGAACTTTTCGGATAACTTTTATATTTTGATGAATAGTGAAAATTACTAAAAATTAATTAAAAACAACTTTTTTAATCAAAATAATTAATAGTGATAAATTATACCATTTAGAGGTTTTAAAGTATAATTAGAATATAATTTTACCATTTTATCCAATGGGGGTCATTAGAATTAATTTTTCTTTGAAATTGGACATAAACAATTATCAATCTTTTGATAGATATTGTTTCTTAAAAACACGTTATTTGTTTTGACAGCGGAAATTAAATATAAAAATAATTAATGCAAAGTTAATGTTTTTAATTTGTTAAAATGGACATCATTTTTGAATTTGGAATATCAAATATAGCTTAGAGTGAATTTTTGGTATTTTTTTGAAAAACATCGATTTTTAATGAATAGTGAAACCACTAAGTGGTAGTTAAAAAACTGATTTTTCATTTAAATGAAACTTTACCACTTATGTGATTTGATTTTCCAAAATCCAACATACATGGTTTTCATTAGGAAGTAAAATTTTGTTCAATAGGATTAAAATAATTTTTGGTGAATAGTAACTTATAAGTTCTATTAATCACGATTAAAGGTAATTAGTGTAATTTGAGGTAAATATAATGATATAATAATATGAAATTACCTTTTCACTTGTCCTACACTTATTGGATGAGTCATGTATGACCAAGAAAATTCATGGGTCAACTTGGGGACCCCATGGAGCCACTTGGGTAAGAAAATGACATTAATAACTTTTTATTTAAAGTAAAAATAAAATTGTCACAAACATGTGTTGTTTTACTAAAACAATTTTTACATGGGGTTATATAGGTTAACATTTCGACTATAAATATTAATTGGAAGGATAAAACTACTTCCTACATCATGATATTTTTATTATAATTTTTAGACATTAAATAAATTAAATTTGTATGACACCATGATGATGCACCGATTACCTCAATAATTAACGATTTAAATAAAATGAAACGATAATGTAACATATAAGGCTTAAACTCGTCAAAAAATAATTGGATGAGTATATTTATAACCCTTATCACCTTATACTCGAAATATATAATTGTGGGACCTTTGAAATCCGAAAATCACTTCATAATAATGTAACATTTCATGACATTCCAAGAGTGCCCCTCCTCTCCTCTTATAAAAGTCCCCCACCTCTACCACCTTATTCACACCATAAAATCCATTTAGCTAGACCAACCTCTACCCAAATACTCTGTCAACATCCCTCTATTACTCCTAGAAGCCTCACTTTGGGCATAAGTCTTCCCAAGGAAGCCTTTGGCTCAAATCAAAAAGAGTTACCCGATTTTAAGGTAATGTCTTCTTTTATGTTCTTTTGTTTTATTTTGCTTCTCCAACCCCTTAAACTCTTTTAATTCCTTTATTTTGTAACAACACCAGTATATTAAATATACTAGGATTTTGTTATGAGAAGTATTTAATTTACAATTACACACACCTTCGTCTAATGGTTAAAGAACATACTGTTTTTGTGGGTGGCGAATTACTGCCTCATGAAACGATGATTGTTCAATCTTATTTTAACACCTTTCATGGTGTCCATTAAGATGTCACTATATTTATTTATGATATATATTATGTTTATTTTTTCCTTATTCTTATGTATTTTTCATTTATAGCATACCTTTATGATTTCCATTATGGGTAAACACGATAATTTCATTTTAGGAAGTGCGGACTACCACCCCCTCAAAGTGATTTGAATCGTTAATGTCATATGTGAGATGTATAAAGGATGGAGTAAATTATATTATATATGATATTATACTTTAATTATAATATACCTTTATATAATTATGATTTCATTCCATTAAATACGAAATAGAAATGAAAGTAGCGTTCATGCGTACGTACGGCTTACCATCTCCATGAACGGTGCATTTCATTTCTTACCTCTAAATGTTATGTAATATTATAAATGCATATATATACTGGATATATATGATATATATGATATATAAATCATGAATATAATTCTGGATATAATGTATATTTTACCACATGAACATCTTGTAATTATAAGAAGTTTATTTTTGACCCAAGCACCAAAGATCGACAAACCGACCGT
This sequence comes from Viscum album, assembly GCA_963277665.1. Classification (NCBI taxonomy): domain Eukaryota; kingdom Viridiplantae; phylum Streptophyta; class Magnoliopsida; order Santalales; family Viscaceae; genus Viscum; species Viscum album. Next base: position 116,595,813 of record OY728154.1, read on the forward strand.
TATTAACTTAAATAATTACATAACGTTCATAACATGGTAATAAGTGATATAAAAGGAATAATGAAATTGAAAAAGGTTCTTCATCAAGTATAAATTAACTCTAGTTTATTATTCAGGAGTTTAAAGAATGATCGAGTCAAGTCAGACACGAGGTAAGGGACTTCGTCTCAATCTCCATTCATTGAGGCATATTTTGTTTTATACACAAATTTATTTTATACGGTGTATAAACCCCTTTTACTTTTACGTTTATTCAAAAGGAATCTTTTTATACAAAGCGTTTTACTAAACTACAAAAAGGAATGTTTTTCTTGTCGTACGTATGTGGCGACAACGACTTCTCCGCTGCCGTGACCATCATTTGAGTTTCGGCTTCCTCTACAAGCCATAATTTTTTTAAATGAAAAATAAATATCAAGTTTTAATTTTCTTTTATTTTGGTATTGAAAATGGTTTTGATAATGTTTTTATTATATCAATGTGTTGTATTGATATCTTGTGATTGAAATATGGAAATGTTATGTTTCCTTTATGCATGTTTTATGTGATACGATTATGTTATGATTTATGATATGTTTAAACCTATTCATATGAGGAATGCATTGGACTTAATAAGTTACGGGTGGAGCCCGCTATAGATCCTCGATGCATCGGTAGGTCTCATGAGACAAACTAGTGTCTTGGCACAAGGCCTTGACAAAATCTTATTTGTAGTCTTGGCATGAGGCCTTGGATACATGGTTATGATAGTATGGCGTTAAGCATTTATTATGAAAGTGGTTATTGATATTTCATGTGATTATTAGACTAGTAGAATATCCATGCGAATAATTAAATGGATTTATTTGATTTTATTTTTCCCATGTTATGCTATAGTTCAAGTTTAAAAGGTTTTTGTTTTAGTTATACATTGCCTTAAATGTTTATGTTTATTTATGAAATATTTCACTATATTGTTATCCTTACTGAGCATTTGAGCTCACCCCTTCCAATTTTTTAATTTTTCTAGGATGTGAAGAAGTATATTATGAATGACCTGCAGGGATAGTATGAGGGGATATGAAGACAAGATGTTGTAGTAGTTTTGTTTTACTTTATGATGTAATTTAATACTTATGAATGTATCTAGTGTTTCCAAGTCTACTAAACTCATCGGTCTTTTGAGACTTTATCTTTTTTTATCATGTCAATGTTACGTAATAATGCACTGACTCTGGGTAACTGGGGTTGGGGCGTTAAATTTTTTTTTGGAAAATCATAGTGAAATTTTAGCAGCATAAAGATAGTGCTTAAAGATTCATAAAATTGATTAATGAGTGTTAAATGGGTATACCATATTTTGGAAATCAAATGGGAATTAATATGGATATTTAAAATCATATCTCAAAAGAAATAAAATGAAGAATATTCTTGAACAAAGAGGATAAGAAAAGGATCCCTTACCTTGAGAGGGTGATTCCAAGAAGATTGATAAGATCTTATTGAGAGCTTGGGGTACCTTTTGATGACTATAGAGAGAATATGGAAGAGTAATTATGTGATATTATTTTTTTTTAGTTAAGTGTAATGGGATCTTGGGTGGATTTATATAGGAAAAGAGAGGATATTTCTTTTTTATTTATCAAACCTAGGTTTTGGACACTATATAATAAAGTAATCAAAACAAAAAACTTTACCATATTTTTTCCCTTGATTTTTGCCAAAGAGGATTGGTTTTAATTATTTTATAATTCTAATAGCCAATATTATTAAAATATTACCCTTGGTGATGTGTAACTGTTTCATGTTTATAAATAATTGATTTAAAAATGTTAAAATATAATATAGGTTTTGGAGGATTCATAAAGGTTTTATAAAATAAATAAAATAACCTCCAAACCACATTATTTTTAAGGGTAAACATTAATTTGTTCATTTATACCCTTAATATCATTTATTACATCACTTTTGGTTCATTATGATGTCATAATACACACTGTATATTTATACCGTATTTAATTTTTACCCAAAAATTTGACTATCTGAAAAAAAAATTAAAAAATAACTGTTAGATAATTTTTACATTATGACGCTAAAAATAATATTTATTTTATCAAAATAATTTTATTAATATGTGAATTTTCAATTTTAATAAAATAATTTAAATTTTTTGTGAAATGCTGGGTTTTTTTACAATAACAGTTTTCAATCCCTTATAAAAATTATTTTTGACTTCATAAACTTATATTATCAACTACACTTAACAAATATTATTTAATAATAATATTTTATTAAAATCTAATTTATTTAAAAATTTCATTAATTCATCAAAAAAATGTCTTAATTGAAATTACATATTACCTAAAAATGTAATTGTTGTTCTATCGAATCAAAACCATAATCATTGATAAATAAATAATAAGATGTAAATATAACCATTATTCTATTGAGAATATAATATTCATATTCATATTTTTAGTGTCTTGACACATATCCATTTATTGTGTAAAAAAATTCCATAATGGTAAGGTGTGTGATGGTGGGATTTTCATGGGGTGGTTCGACATACATGTTTTTATCCATGATCTCGATAAGATTGATCTTCTCCCATAAATGGTTTCTCTCATGCTTTAATTGTTTCATATAAACTATGAATTAGTCAAGGAAAAATCATAGTGATTATATCTCCCTTGTAAGCTCTAATAAATGAGCTTCATAGGGTAAGATCCTACTAGTTGAGGTCATCACTTTGTTCGTGTCAACTAGCTTTGTTAAAACCTTATATTTATTCTAATCATATGATCATATTAAATATCTATATTATCGGTGGTTATGATTCATAATAGTATTTTAAATATAATAGGATATAATAAATCCAATGAAGTGCATGTTTTTTCTATTACCATAATATATAATAGGGAATTTAATTCAACCACAAATGGAATTTTATTTATACAAGTTTGGTTCGTTAAAATCTTCCCCACATCAAAAATTTCACCCTAAAAATATTCATTTCACACAAAAAAAGTAGATGAGGGTAATTCTATATCATCACATCCTTTGGTTCCCGCATCACTTCTTCAAACTTTTGGTTTCTCTGTAGCATTTTGACCATGTACATTTTCTTATTTCATAAAACTTTATCTTTACGATTTAATATCTTAACCAGCTAATGCTCATATAGAAGATAATTCTTCAATAGAAACACCTCTATATTTAGAACATGTAATGTATTTGGTATGTAATTACTCAATATGGATACATGGAACATATCATACACTTTATATAGGTTAGGTGGGTGTTTTATTTGATAGGACACCACTCTGATGCGGTTAAGGATCTCAAAGGGACTAATGTATCTTGGACTAAGCTTTCTATTCTTCCTAAATCTCATGACTTTATTCCATGGTGATATATAGAGGAATACCTTGTCTCCAACCTCAAACTCTATGTCTGGTCGATGATTTTCACCGTAGCACTTTTTTCAACTCTAAGCATCCATGATGTGCTGCTGAATGGTCTTGACCTTTTCAACCATTTCCTCAACCATTTCTGGACTAAATAGTTAAATTTCACAAAATTAATCTCACCATGCAAGTGTTTTGCATCTCTTCCCATAATGTTCTTCAGAGGGATCCATTTGGATGATTTAGTGGAAACTATTATTGTATGAGAACTCAGCCATAGGATGATTTTGATTCCATATTCTTTTTAATTCAATTGATAATTCTCTCAAAATTTCCTCAATTTTATTAATAGTCCACTCATATTGGAAATAATTTTGTAGGTGATAAGTTGTGCTGAAGTTCAACTCAGTATTTATATCATTTTAGATGCACTTCCAAAACCTGAAGGTAATTCATCAATCTTGATCAGATGCAATTGGTAGTGGTGTTCCATATTGACTCTCCACTTCTCTAATGTATATCCTTTCAAGTTGATCAAGTGAGAATCTCTCTCAAATTATAATTGTGTGAGTAGTATTTTTAAGATTATCCATCATAACCCTTATAGAATTATTTTCTCTTTATGTTTTCAGAAGACCAATAAAAAATTTCATCGTTATGTTTTTCCATTTTCATGTAGTTCTGAGTAATGGTTTCATCATCCCTATTTTGTAGTTCCTTGAAACGTGAATTCTAGTTTTAAGAATCACTACTTCCAGATGGTTTCCATTGGATTTATTCATGGAACCAGAAACTTTTGACAATTATTTATCCAAACGTGGCCTTCTTTCTAAAGGCAGGTGTTTGTTAAGTTTAAACTTTACGATACTTAGTAATGTACAGTGGTTGAGAGGATGGGAGGTCAGACTCATCACACAAATTTGGAGGGAATTATTGTCTACTTTGGGACTCTCTTTGTAATTTAGGATATTTTCATGAATCCTTATTAATTCACCATGTATATGATAAGTATTCCTTGGAATTTTCAATCACTTATTAACATGTGTAAAGTTTAGAATCATTAGTTTACATTCAAGGTTCTTAATTAATGGATATATTTGTATGTATTCGAGGTTCTCCATCAATGTTATCCTTTAATATAATATTTTAAGATTCTTTTAGTCATCATTATGATGATACTGGTTTTTAAGCCACTCAATGGGGCACTCTGGAATTTATTGTCATCCAGGGAGACGAAGGTTTGGTTTGATTTTGGGATAGTTCCCATAAAATGGGCTACCTAAATATCAATGTAAAAGGAATCAGAACCCTCATAGTTCGGTGCCATTAAATTGGAAACATCATACCTTTTAAAGTCAGGCGATAAGTACATAGACATACAATTTCATGTCATGTGGTATGGACATCTAAGCGGAAGGTGCTTAGTCAAAACATAGCGTGGGACTTATGTTGAAGCATCCCAAGGAACTTGGAAAGGATATGAGTTTCCAAGTACGATCAGACCCTATTGGGAATATGGCCCAAGGAGAACAAGGTTGATTTAAGTTATTGGGTTTGAACCTCAAGGAGGCTTCCTACGTATCCCATATATATGGGAATCAAATCCCACGTAGTTTGATTAGTCTCATAGGAGAGTATAGTCATTTAAGAGAAATGAGTTTGGGCTTACTTCTAACAAATTATTCCTTAATGATTTTGGGGGTTTAATTTGGGGTTTATTCCTAAGGAGGATTCCCAGATTAAGGGAATTAAGGTTGGATTATTGAAGAGGATATCCAGTGATCTCAGGCCCTTAAATGGCTTCCTACATATCCTGGATTGAATAGGAATCAGAGTTCTCATATCTCCCTCACCATGGGTGTTTTTTCACATGTTGTAATCATAAAGAATCTCTAAGACCATGTGAGTTATGCTTGGTGTGAGAAACAAAAGGATGTAGAAGATTCAACAAATTCACTTTCAAAATTTTCCTCCTTCGCTGGTGGAAGAGGCGCACCTATGGTGGAGAGGGTGGACGATGGCGAGGCGACAAGACTTACCTCTATTCACTTTACATTGGACAAGGGTTCAATGAAAGGAAGAAGAGATGAAGGTTAGGGGCTTACACCAAGATGGCTGACCTAAAATTGATCTTGGTAGGGGATGGAGACTTCTCTTATGCTTGTGTGGAAAAGTAAGTGTGAACCGTACCTTCCCTACTAGAGACCTGAGGTTTCGGGTTATCTCTTTGAGAAGGGAGAGGCCAGAACCCAAACCCTCCTTCAAACTGGGAACTTCCCAACACTATTTCTAGGAGAAATGTCCATGTGACTGTGGATATAAAAACTCACAGACACTCTATGAACCCTAGACCTATTGTGAAACAAATGTGGGAAACCTCTGACTGTGGATATAAAAACCCAAATAGGAGACACGTTGATGTGTCTTTCCCAATGTTTTGATAAGTCAGGAGGTTTTGGTGGAGGTCTCAGTAGAATCCATTTCAGACAAGGGAGTCAAGGAGGAAGAAGCCTTTCCATGAATGGATTTGAGGAAGGCTTGATGGCTTATAGACTGAAGATAGTAAGTAAATCAAAGAGGAACACCCAAGTAGGTAAGGGCGCGCAACTATGGGCGCACAAGTAGTTTTGGGTGACCTGATGTTCACTTAAGTGATGAACAACCTATGTGTTTATACTTGTGCAAGACCTTACTCAAGCCTTCAAGAGTATTCATAGGTGGTCCTAGAAGTGGGGCGCTCAAGTTCCTATAAAAGGAATAGGCAGCGGGCAAGTATTTATGACTTGGGGAGGTTGGGAATTGTAGACGCACAAGTGATATGGTTTTTAAACACAAAAAGGACTTAATTATAATGATCCTACCCTAAATCCTCCACTCAAGGTGTTGAAGAATTTCCTTGAAAGTTTCATACGACTGGGGTGAAGTACTAGGGCGACCGGAGAAGCAATTGGGATTCAGGGAAATTCTTAGGTACAAATTAAGTCCCCAAGGGTCTATTTATAGGTAGAAATAGGACCTTGGGCGAAAGTAATTTGGATGTGAAAGTGGGATATGTGCTAGATGTGTGGCGCAAAAGTGTTTGTGCACAGGATGGGTGGCACCCAACTATACTTACGTGTTGTCGGTGATTTGGATAGACTAGGGTGAAGCTTTTAGGACTTATCCAAAATCATATTTTCATTCTCCTCCAGCATGGTGGTGTGTAGGTGTTTACGCGTAGGTACCATGGGCGCCTCTTTAGAAACCTAATCTATAATTTCTCCATATTGCAGGGGTTTCACCCCCCGCACACCTACTTGGGCTCAGTACCGGGCTACAGTCCCAACCCTTCGATCTAGTGCATTCGCTATTGTCACTGACCCCCATGAAAAATGAAGAGTCTCACTGCAAACTTTTTTAGCCCGGTTGAGGTCTTTTTGAGTCGTGAAATATGGAAATACATCTTCAATTGTAGAGAAGTGAATGAAACACATTTCATGAGTTCTAAAATCCCCTTGTATTTTTTTCCTTTCATCCTTCACTTACTAACATAAAAGTCACCTTGATGAATATTCCACAATATTCTTCTTCGTATCATCCCACCAATAGTTCTATTAGATATATTGATACCACTTTGTGCTTCCAAGATGAATGGATAAGTTCCATCTATGTAAATAATCCAAAAAATCCTTTAACTCGGGATTTGATGGTGCATATAGTCATGACCTAAATCTTACAACTCATTCTTCATTAATTTTTAACTATGAGGATTTCTATTTTCTTATAGCTTCCATCTTCTTTTGAATTTCCATATCATCTCTTTGAGCATCCTTTATTCTATCTAGAAGGTATTATTGATAAATCATTTGTGAAAGGATTTATTAAGTTCCTTACTTTATGATTCTCATGTCCATCGTTTTCAGGTATAGAATGATTGGATCCTTCTTAATTATCATCAATGATAAAATTATTGGATCATTTCTACTTTGAACATCTGATACTTTATTTTCTTTCACAGGATGGTATTGGATTGAGTAGTCATAGTCCATAATCATCTATAACCATCTTTTCTAGTTCATATTTATATCTTTTTCTGTGAACATATACTTTAGGCTCTTATGATCATTATATACTTCACACTTCTCCCCAAAGAGATAATGATGTCAGACTTTTAATGTGAAGATAACTAAAACCAACTCTAAATCATGAGTTTGGAAGTTATATTCATGAACATTCAAATAACTTAAGTAATAGGCTATCAATTTTTCATTCTGAATTAGTATATAGCACAATCCCTTCATTGAAGCATCACTGTATACCAAATAAAAGTTCCCCACTTGCAGGTAGCATAAATATAGGTGTAGTGATAAGCCACTTTTTCAACTCCTTTAAGTTACATTCATTAATCCAAATAAAATTTACTCCCTTGTGAGTTATATTGGTTAGAGTGTTTAAAAATCATGAGAAATTTATCAAAAATTTATGATAGTACCCAGTTAACCTAAGGAATGTATGGATTTATGTCACATATATTGGCCTTAACCACCTTTCTATTTCTACTTTCTTTGAAGGGTTCACAAATATCCCAGTACTTGTGATAATATTCCCCAAGAATGAAACCTCCTTCAACTATAACTCACATTTTTTTACTTTACATAAATATTATCCTTTCATAAGGTCTTTATCATAGTTATCAGATTCTCCTCATGATCCTTCCTTAATTTTGGGTATATTAAAATATCATCTATGAAGACTACTACAAATTTTTTGAGTTAATATCTAAAGACTATATTCATCAAGTCCATAAATATTGAAGGAGCATTAGTGAGACCAAATGGAATTACTATGAACTCATAGTGACCATACCTTATACAAAAATCATCCTTAGGGATATCCTCTTTATTCAATCATACTTGATAATACCTTGACTGAAGATCAACCATCAAGAAGTATTGGACTCCATATATCTGATTGAATAATTCATCAATTTTGGGTAGATGTTGCTTTTTATTTGTCATGATCTTATTGAGATCATGATAATCAATGAAAAGGTGCATTGACCCATCCTTCTTCTTGAAGAAGAGGACTGGTGCACACCATAGTGAATTTCTTGGTTGTGTGAACCCTTTCTCCAGATTTTCTTATAGATTTATTTCATGTATTCAAGTTCCATAACAACCATTCTATATAGAGTCTTGGATGTTTTAAAATCCATAGGTATAATCTCGATTAAAAATTCAAACTCTTGGCTTGGTGGGAGACTAGAAAATTCTTCGAAAAACACTTAATAATATTCCCTCGCAATGGGAATGAATTCAAGGATTATTTTTTCCATAGAATCAATCATTTGATAAATATATGCTTACTCATAGGGAAATAATATCCATTATTTATATGTTTGTGCTAAAGAAGATTCATCCTCCTCCTTGAACTTGTACTAAATCAAATGCCTATTTTTGAAATGGAGATTAATGTCCTTCTTGTGGAAATTTATGTTTGATTTATATAAGGTAAAAAAATCATACCTATAATTGGATCAAATTCCAATAAAATACTTATCACAAGGTTCCCTCGGAAGTTCAGACCACAAATGTTTATTGGGTAGGGGTTATATACTTAGGATGCAATATTTCTCCAATTTTTTTATTTCAGTGATAGTTATAATCCATGCCTTGTGTGGGTGTTTGAATAGTTCTACTAAAAATTCATGATATGAAAAAATTAATAGAACCAGAATCAAAAAGTATGGTTGATATTCTTGAATGAATAACTAGAGTACTTATCACCACTTCATTTTTTGGTATCTACCTTAGTAGTTGTAATAGAATAATCTCACCCGTACTACCTTAGAGGATGTTGGTGCTGATTATCTCTAACTACCCTTATCTTAGTACATTGTTTTTAAAATTACCATTATTCCTTGAAGTTGAAACAATGTAAAAAAATTTGAGGGTTTACTATAGAATTCCTCTCTTATATTACTTTAGCAGGTTTCTCCATTTGGTAATCGCTAGCTAGGTTCCCTTCCTTCCTGTATTGAAAGCATTTTTTTGTCCTCTTTAGGAAATTTCTAGGGTTCTTCTATCTGAAAATTTGACAAGTTTTATTTTGAAATTGTTTAACACCATTAGATTTATCCATTTAACTACTAGAATTAAACTCAACTCTCTACTTCTTATCCTCGTGAGACCCTTGCAATTTTCTAATTTCGATTTCAACTTTAAGGTAACATCAAAAACTTTCCTCATAATTATCAAAGTCTTGAATCATTGGGTCTTTTGTATTCTTGGTTTTATCCCACCAAAGAATTGGTCCACTTTTTATTTAGGGGTAATGAAAAATCCTAAATCATATCGTGCAAGTCTAGTGAAGTTTTCCTCATATGCCCCAATGGATTCATTGTCTTTTTTCTTGGGGGTAAGGAAATACCTTTCCATTTTAATTTATTGAGGGTGGGGAAAATATTTATTGAAAATAATTTTTCAGAATTCCATCCACCCCATTGATTCAATCTCTTACTCAAACTTTGTATTCTTGATCAATGTAAACCATTGATTAGTTTATCCCTCTATAAGATAAATAGACATTATAACTATCTCTTTATTAGAACATTGAATTATGGAGAATATATACTCAATGGAGTTGATCCTTTGTTCCATGATTAAGGGATCAGATGATCCATTGAAATTCGGAGGCCTTTGTTGCATAAAGGTCTTAATTGAAGCTTATTATTTCTTTGGCGGATTTGGGAATTCCTACTAATTCGGGTTTCTATTCATAACTTGAGTCAACTAAGATAGTATCTTCATAAAGTTCATGAGTCTTTCTCCCCTAACATCACTTCAATTTAGGGTTTTCTGGTTTTAAACAGAAAAAAAGTGTTAAGCTCAGTGATGGGTACTGCTTGTGTTCACGAGGCCTCTTCCAACACCTCTAGTTGGAGCACAGAAACTATACCTCTTTTTTTGACACTCATGTTTTCAATATCGGTGATTTGGACATCATTATGATGAAATATTTTTTGTAGACCCCTGCTGTTTTGGATTGGTGTAGTCAAATCTGTTTTGATGATCCTGGTATGAATTATTACAGCCTGTACTGTGCACCAGGTCATAACTCTCAGGGGTCGAGCTCTACAGTGAGATTGTTGGATTTTTTAGGGGGGAAACATGCCCCTAAAAAAATTATAAAGAAATTTTTACCAATAAAACTAATAGGGAACTATATTATTGAGTAATTTGGAGACATTGGTATTATATCTTCACAAACTTCTAACCATTGTCCACTGTAGCAACTTATACTTGGGTGGCTGCGACACTGTACCATAGTGGGATTTTTGTGTTGTTAGTGAAACAATGAATCATCTTCTTTTCTTGACTCATTTAAAGATAGGGTTTCATGTACATTAAACTATGAAAAAATCCGTGTAATTTTTCTCCTAATTATAGTGATATTTTTTTCCTCTTTGTGGACGTAGAGATTATTCTTGAACCATGTAAATCACTATGTTTATGTTCATCTTCTTCTTCTTATTTTATTTGTGTATTTTATTCATCTTAAAACTTTGTCACTATGACTCCCATAATTTCTAAAACAAATAGTATATAAGGATGAGATTTTAATTCTTGAACTAAATGTTGGGTATGGAATAATTCAAGAGAATTTAGATCAATTTGATGAAACTGACTTCAGTTACTAGAGGATGAAGATCAAGGATTACATTTATCATAAAAAGACACCTATGTCACTTCTGGGTCTAAAACCAATGTATATGTAGTATAAGTAGTGGTAGTTTCTATATTGACAAGTTCTAGGAGTTTTACACCTTACATTATCTAAAAATTTTCCATTCAACATCATAGAGGAGAAGATGATTATTGGGATAATGAAAGATCTCGTGAATATGTATGAGAATCCTTCATCATAAAATAAAGTGTACTTGATGTGAAAATTGTTAAATATAAAAGTTATTTAAGGGATTATTGTTTTATATCATGTTATAGAATTCAATAGCATCTTAAGTTAGTTGACATTGGTAGTAATTTCTCTTGATAATGAGGTATACACATTGGTTTTACTTTATTCATTACTTGATAGTTGGGAAGTGACTATAATAGTTATGGGAAGTTCTTCAAGGAATGAGAATCTAAATCTAAAGGATGTGTGGGACCTGATCCTCAATGAGGATATTTGAATAATATAATCTAGCATATTATCTAGTTTTTCTCTGAACGTTGAAGGAAGATGAATATATGCATAGGAGGATAATTGTAAAGGACAACCAAATTCAAGAGGAAAGATATAAGACAAGTCAAAGAAGGGTGGTCCTAACTACTAGATTTTTGGTAAGAAAGGATAAGTCAAGAAGGAGTGTTTGTAAAAAAATAATGGTACTAAGACTAATGACATAAACATAGCAGCTAAATGAACTAATGATGTGTTACTGATGATAATTGATTACACTATAGAGTCTTGGATTTTAGACTCAGAGGAATCGTTCCATTCCACATCAGGGAAGGGTTTCCTGGATAATTATGTTTCTGAAATTTTTTCAAGGTATATCTTTGTGATGATGAACCATTTAAAATAATGGGGATGTGTGATGCATGAATCAATACCAACAGTGTGAATGTTTTGGTTCTATAAAATTGTGGTATATCCTTAGTTTGGGAAGAAATATTATTTCTATCGGATAGCATGATAATGTCGGTTTTAGTACTATGTTCACCGTTGGTTCATGGAAGATCACCAAAGGATATATGGTCATAGCTTAGGGATAAAAGAGTGTTACCTTGTACAACATGATAGAAACATACATGGATATTTTTGAATAAATAAATAATTTTGTATATTCCTAATTTTGGTACTGTAGGCTAGTCCACGTGAGTGAGTATGGGATGAAGGTGTTGTAAACGAAAGGATTTCTACTAGGTCCGATGTTAGTGGGTGTTGTCCTATGTGAAGATTGTATCTTCAAAAACCATAAGAATGTGTCTTTTGCAAAAGGAGTCATAACATTGAAGTCTAGGAAGATGTATCTAGTGCACACCGATGTATGGGGTCTTATACTAGTACATTCACTTGGAAGGGTAAAAATATTATGTGACATTTATTGATAAATCAACTAGGAAGGTATGAAATTACTTTCTATAAATAAAATTTTATTTATTTAAGTTATTTCAGAAATGAAAAACCATGGTGTGGAATGATTTGGGAAAAACAATTAAGTGCTTGACATCATAGAACAATGTATAGTACGACATTAATGATTTTAGGTAATTATATTCAAATATAGTAATTCAGTGGGAGAATAATATTCCAGGTACACCATAATAGAATGGTGTGTCTAAGAGTATTAAAAGTACGCTGAATGAATGTTCCAGGACTATGAGGTTGCACTCGAGGTCACCCAAAATCTTCTAGGATAATGTAGTAAACCTGGTATTATATCTCATCAATAATAGTCCATCTATAACAATGGGAGAAAATCTACCCAAGGGAAACTATTATAGTGAGATAAGACTCTAAAATTTACAAGTCTTTGTTTTTTTTGGAACATATACATATTGATGTTGATGCAAGGGAAAAAACTGATGCTACGTCCAAACCATGTTTTTTTATTGGATTTGGTCTTGATGAGTTTGGTTACCAATTTTTGTAGGATCTCAACAAGATGATCATCAAGAGCCATAATGTGGTATTTAATTAATTTTTCACATAGAAGTACTAGAAAGAAGATAAAGTATATAATGGTAATAAAGAATAAAAATTCCATGAGTAGGTGGATCTTGAAGGTGTACTTGAGCATGTGACACCAGAACCAGTGGATCCTTCTCTTCAAGAGAAGTTGAGGAGATCAAAAATGGTGAGAATTCATGTGTAGAGGTATTCACCCTCCTTAAATTATTTTGTATTGACTGATGGTGGAGAACCAGAATATTTTTTGGTGGCAATGAAGTTGAAGGAGTTGAGAAAGTGGGTGATGGTTATGAAGGAAGATATTTTCTCATTACATGTTAACAACACTTGGTAGTTGACACATCTTCCATAAGAAAATAAATAATTGAAGAACAAGTGGGTATATCAGGTCAAGGAATAACATGATGGAAAGATGAGGTACAAATCAAGGATGGGGGTGAAAGGTTTTCAATAGAATGAGGGATTGGATTTTAATGAAATTTTCTCATTTATAGAGAAGCTTACCACCATCCAGGTTATTCTCTGCACTATGGAATCATAAGAATTAAATCTTGTGAAACTTTATGTCAAGACAAATTTCCTTTATAGAATTTTAGAGGAGGGAATCTATATGTAGTAGCTAGAGGGATATATTAAGTATGGAAAGGAATACCTGGTGTGAAAACCCCAAAAAATATTATATGGGTTGAATCAGGAACTCGGGAAGTATAAAAAAAATTAATGCATTCGTGAATAAAAACTCATAAAAATGATGTGTCATGGATCAAGGTTTCAACATCAATTTGTTTGGTGATTAATATATTTCACTGCTTCTATATATGGATGACATGATCATTTCAGGAACATATATACAGAGAATTGATGATCTAAAAGGGCATCTAGATGAGGATATTGAGATGAAATATCTTAGAGAAGATGGAAAATTTTGGGGTTGAAGATCAAGAGAGATTGTACAGTTGGAACCTTGATTTTATCACAAGCTAGATACATAGGAAAGTCTTTGAGAAGATTCAAAGTGTTAAAATAAAAAGAAAAAAATATTCCTCTAGAGTTACTTTTCAAATTATCAAAGTAGAAATAACCAAAGATGGTGAAAGAGGTTGATTATATGAAAAAACGTTTCATACACATCATCTGTTGGAAGCCTGATGTATACCATGGTTTTTACTTGACCTGAAATTACTCATGTAGTGAGAGTTATGAGAAGGTACATGGATAACCTTGCAACGAAACATTGGGAAGCTGTGAAGTGGATACTAAGATACCTGAAGGGATGTAATAAATTATCTCTGTACTTTGGGAAATAAAATTCGTTGTAGGGGAATGTGGATGCTGACCTTGGAGGAGACATCGATAGAAGGAGGAGTACCACATGTTATGTATTTACTTCTAGAGGAACTGTAGTAATCTAGATATCACAATTGCATAAGGTAGTGGCTTTATCCACCATAGAGGTAAAATACGTTACCATAACTGAATATGGAAAGGAGATAGTTTGGATGAAGATATTCTTGGATGATATGGGTAGAGAGTGAGAGGAAAATTTATTTCATTGTGATAGTTAAAGTGTTATACATAATATAAAGAACCTAGTATATCATTCCTGGATGAAGCACATTTCGTCGAAGTACCATTTTATCAAAGAATTTATATAGGATGGGTTTCTGACATTGCAAAATATTCATTATACAAAAAATATGACAGACGTATTGATGAAGCTGATGGTAATATAGAATTTAAGGAACTGTTGTACCTATTTTGGTCTCTATTGATGAATGAAGGATAAGAAGAAGAATATGAGAGAAGATTTTGGGAGAATAAGTAAAAAAACAACATGTATAGACCCTATCTTGATGTGAATGGACATTATATTTCTTTTACAAAATACTTAATACATGACACAAACAAATTCCCAAAGACCATATTAGTTTAGTGACTTTAGAAACTTGGAACAAAATCTTCTAATCATGATGAAGGATCTTCAACATATCCCATAAATATCTTCCCCTTTTGTTTTCCTACCTAAAACCTTTCTTATATCCTAGGAAAAAGAAAACATAAAAAGGGTGAGCTCAAATTCTCAGTAAGAGTAAACATGGAAAACATAAAACAAACCGTAAACATTTGAATGTAAAAACATGAACATAAAGTTTAAACATCCAAATCTTGAGTCATGAAATAAATCTTCGCAGTACGTAAGGCATAGATTTTAAAGGAACATTAACCATGATAAAATAGCATTGGTTTAAAACATGGAATTATGGAAAACAAGTAAGCACATAATATGAGTTCCATAGTATCCAAGGAATTGTTTCCAAGACCATCATAGTGGACAAATTCCATTATTAAACAGGGTTTACTTATTGTTCTAGCCATGTATTACTGAACCGGATTTACTTTCCATTCCAACCCTGTATTACAAAACTAGATTTAATTGTCATTCCATACATATCTATCTCATTAGATATAAATCTTTACCCAATACATTTGAGGGAGATATACGACCCACCCATCTCATAATGAAATCATTCTTACATATTCCATGAAAACATAAATCATACATCATAGCATAACCCATGAAATAAAATGGGATTCTTAAACATCATTTCATCATAACATAATCCATATAAGAGAAATGGTCTTCATAAAAATAATTCAATCATAAACACAATAAAATAAAAGTAATAATTGGGATAGAAACATAATTTTATTTCATCTTAGATGGGAAAATAATTTTGATAAAACACTCGAACTTAATTCCTAAGTAAAATATCCTTTCTTCTTCAAAAAAAATTCTTTCCTCAAAATTACATGAAATTTTAAAAGAAAATAATTTAATTTAAAATAAAATTAAAATATTATAAAGTAATATTCGTGTAAATAATGTGTTATGAAAGCATAAAAATCCATTCATTCCATATAAGTTAAAAAAAATTCCCCTTGTACTTTTGTTAGAGATGTCAAAAAGTAACTCCTATGATAAACGAAAGAAATATTCCTTCAAAACCATATAGTAAAAGTCAAAAATGGGTAAAATTATTTTAAACATAACTATAAGAATAGTAAAATTTTAATGAATTTTTTTTACGAAAACATGGACATGTATGATAAATATACCCCAGTAAATACTTACGAATAAACAATCTCAGATAAAAATGAGATTGCAAAATTATCCCTTACCCTAAGTCTGATTTATTCTATATGTGTCTAAAACCCCT
Organism: Viscum album; assembly: GCA_963277665.1. Taxonomy (NCBI): domain Eukaryota; kingdom Viridiplantae; phylum Streptophyta; class Magnoliopsida; order Santalales; family Viscaceae; genus Viscum; species Viscum album. The sequence goes on from OY728154.1 coordinate 116,612,095, forward strand.
GTATAGTGGGTTTAAATATATGATTAACTTGTAATATAACTATAATAATATTTATGATATCATATATAATTCACTTATGATTTTATATTACATTTTCATTTGTCAATTCCATGTTAAAGAAACGTTTTGGGTAATAATAGTTTTATTTATCGTACATGTTTTGAATTGTTATTCTTGATATTATCCATTATATCATGATTTACTTACATAAAGAATGTAAAAAATGATTTATATATTATATATATTTAGTATATAAATATATATATATATAATAGATAGATAATTGAAATGGAATAAACTGTTCATGGAGATGGTATGTTGTATGTACGCATAAAAGTTGTTTTCATTTTCTTATTAAATTGAATGGAAGTAAATGACATATATATATATATACATAAATCCATTAGAATTATTCTGTTTTATATTTCATGATTATTTATTATATATACTTTATAATCATTCTTTAATTTTTAATGTGGAGAATGAATCTCATCGCGTCATGGAGAAGGTAAGTTGTACGTATGCACGAGCGACGATATCATTCCCATAATTATTTAATGGTATTAAATTGTATGGAGTATAATATCTTCAAATTATTGTAACGACCCAAAGTTTCATTAATGGAAAATCCCTCTTGATCCAGTTAAATGTATCTTTATGAAAAATGTTTTTATAAGATGTCAAATTCTTTGGTTTTATTTTAATAATTTTGACTGTTGTTAATATAGCCGTTGAACAGTGACCATATGATTAGTATAAATATAGGACTTTAACAAATCCAATTTACTCAGACAAAAGAAGTGATGGCCTCATCAAGTATAATTGCTCCATATGAAGCCCATTTATCGGAGCTTGGAAAAGAGGTAGCATCCTTGGGCTTCGCTCTTGAGCAAGCCCAAGCTGAGCTTCATCATGTCAAGCTCGAATGTGACCATCTATGGGAAAATTGGAAGTTGATTGAAATTACCACTCGAGCGATGTTATCTGAGCCACCCCAAGATTCTGTCACCATCGCACACCTTACCCTTAGGTCTTATGCAGCTATTTTAAGGGGTTATGTAACAAATAAGTAGTACTATGTTCATGTACATTGTTTTTTTCATATAATAATGAATATAATTTCTAGTCATTTTTTATACATTGTAAATAGTTTTTAAAGTACAAATGGTGTTTTTAGTTATTATTTAATTAAGAAATCTATTTTATTAAAATAAGGGATTTTTAAATTAAATAATATTTTAATAAATTATAATAATATTATTATTAAATTAATTTTTATTAAATATAAATGATCTTATAATTTTATGAATGCAATTAAAATTTTATATTAAGGTTTGAAAGTCATTTCTGTCAAAACCCGTGAATTTTCGATAAATGTTGGTTTTTATTTTAAAAGTGAAAATTAACATATTTAGAAATTTTTTTAGATAAAATAAATGTCATTTCTGGAATCAGGACGTCAAAATTATCCAACGGTTAACTTTTCATAATTTTCTGAGACAATCAAATTTTTGGGTAAAAATTAATACCGTTTAAATATATAATGTGTTTTATGACATCATAATGACCCAATGGTGATGTAATAAAATACCATAATCTTTATGTTCGGCCAATATATGTTTTAACATTAAAATAATGTGATTTTGGGTTTTTTTGACTTACTTTTCAAAGCATTAATGGACCCCTCAATACATATTCAACACTTTGCCTTTTAAAATTAATTTCCATGGGAGTGTGACTCACCTCCACATAAGCAACCTTATTATTTTGAGAAGTTATGACCTGGGCCTTATAAAATATTGTTTTCCTCCTCCATTTTCCAAAAACCATGGGTGAAAACCATGGGATGGTTTGTGTTTTGGATTAATTTAATGTAAGGGGACCCAAACCTAAATAATAAAGAATTCTCTCACCTTTCCTATATAAACCCACCCAAGCTCCCACTTCCTCCTCACTCAAAGCCCTTTGAGTTCGTCCAACCTCTGCCATAATCTCTCTATAATCCTCCCAAGGTGCCCCAAGCTCCCAAGAAGCCTCTCACAAGCCTCTCTCTAGCCTTTGGAAGCACACTTCCAAGTAAGGGTTTTTTCCTTCCTATATCATTTTTGTCAATTTTCTTTAAGTTGTATTGCCCTTTTAATTTCAATTATGAATGTTGGGGTATGGTTTCGCACCTCCCCCATACTGCCCTCTTATTGTTTGAATGATGGGATACCCCTTTCTCTCTCATTAAATGCCTCCCATATACACCCATTACTATGCCGAAATTCCGAAAGGAACTTCTCTATCTTTTTTTACATTCAGGCAATAATTTTGTATCATGAATATAACTTCCATTAAAATTGTTGGGATATGTATCTATATGACCTCCTTACTGTCCATTACATGTAAATATTATGAGGAACCCCTTTCTCTCTCATCATCCTTTTTTATGAATTCTTATGTCACGCCGTTATGCTGCCGAAACCATACTGATTTTCTAAGCCAATGCCATTGTGTAGTGGATACCATGCCCATTTCTCCATCAAGGGTATCCAACTTTATGCACCTTTACTTATTGATTACAAAGTTTCATGTATGAATTCCACATTCCTTTATCATGGAATAAATGATTATGTTTTATGAATCCATATTTTTTTATCCATGTGGCACACTTATGCATGAAATGAAATGTTTAAGAAGGGTGCACCCTTATAGCGCTCCAATGCATTGGGTAAAGTATAGTATCATGATACATCATGTGTAATGAGTATTGAATTATTCTAATTCATGTGAAATGAGGGTTTACTCGTGCTTCATGTGCAATGAGGGTTTACTCTTGCTTTATGTGCAATGAGCCTTGGCTCATGCTAATTCCATGATAAGTGTTGTTGCCACATCTCCATGTTATGATTATCATGCTTTATCATGCCTTTATGTTCATGTTTCTTTTATGCTGTATTGATATGCCTATTGTCTAACATTTATTGTACTCCTCATGTTATTCCATGTGTACGCCATTACTGGGATTTATAACTCACCCTTTTCTTATGCATGTCCTCAGGTTATCCCATGCAATGCTAAGTACGAAGGAATGTAGTGGTCATGTAATGGAAGTTTTCAATAAAGATGTTTTATTTCATGTTTTAAGTTTTTTTGTAATGATCCTAAGCCCCAAAGACACTAAACCTCTTGATCTTCTTTGTTGTATCAAGTGGAGTTTTATGTAATGAATCATGTTTAAGTTGTAATAAAAAGAAGGGTTGTTATAGTTGGTATCAGAGGATAGGTTTAGTTATTTTTGGGATTAGGAAACCCTAGTAAAGCCTTAGATACAAGACTAAGTATAATAAAAACATCCCTAAGTTTTGGTAAATACTAAGTAAGTGGTTTATCAAACAAATACATCCCTTTATGGATACGAGGAGGTAGAGGCGGCTCTGGCATAGATGTATCCTAGGGGTAAAACCCAAAAACACCACTTTGAGCTAGACTCGAACAGAAACTGGTGCATGATAATGTGCCTTGTTTCACTCTTGGTTATGACACTCCTGGGGGATATGTTTTGATAAATTCACAATCTTAGTATGAACCCTTATTAAGGGAATTAAAAAAATGCCCCTACGAATATATGTTAGAATGTAGATCATGAAAATCCAAGATTGAAGCCAATAGATTCATGACTTAAGGAATGAAAGTTTATTTATAAGACATAAAATTTTGTCTTTGGATTACCCTTTATGTGTAACCCCTAACTTTCCTTTTATTCCAGCCAATGGCCGGTAATAGGAGGACTCAGGCTAACAACCGTTGTGAAGATCAGTGTGATGACTGTACTAATGAGATGCCCAATCCAATGGGAGCGGGAATCGCAAACTTTGTCACGCTTCTCTCTCAGATAACTCAAGTTTTGAATAGAAACACGGGTTAAGAGGAACGTCCAAACCCCCCTAAGAAAGAACAATTTGCTATCAAGAGCATCATGAGGCAAAGGCCTCCTACTTTTAGTGGATCATCTGATCCCACGATCACTGAAAAATGTATTAACTCCATTGAAAAGATATTCTCCATCCTCCAATGTTCTGAACAAGAGAAGGTTCTCCTAGCGGCTTATCGTATGGAGGGTGAAGCTGATCAATGGTGTACATTGATCAAAAATATGAAGCCTGTGGAGGAGATCGAGGCGTTGGAATGGAAGGATTTCCAGAAGATGTTTTTCGATAAATATTTTCCGCGCACCCTCCGGCTTAAGATGGAAAGGGACTTCCTTTCCCTCAAGCAAAAAGATGAAGAATCTGTTGGAGCATACGAGGAAAACTTCACAAGGCTTGCACGATACTCTTCCGGCTTTGTCGTTACCCCCGAATTCAAGGTCGACCGCTTCTTTGGTGGGCTGAAGCCTAGCTTGCGGAAATCATTAGCGATCCGTGACTTCGACAGCTATGAGGAAATTGTCCGATGTGCCCTCAAGGTCGAAATGGAGATCGAGGAATCACAGGGGTATCGTGGGGACAAGAAGCGTAAGGTGGAATTAAATGCTGGTGGTCCGATGGATAAATCCAATGGTGCTAAGAAGATCCAGCACCCCACTTGCCAATAGTGTGGGAAGAAGTACCCTGGAAATTGCCTTAAGGGGACGAGAAAATGCTTCAGGTGTTGAAGAGAAGGGAACCTAGCTATTAAATGTCGGCAAGAAGGACCCATGGCTGCGACAAAGGAGAGGAATGCTCCATTCGAACCTCAATGTGTTGTTCAATGATACAAATGCAAAGAACCGGGTCATTTTTCAAATCAGTTCCCTAATCCAAGGGTTATTGGAGGCAACCAACAACCTCCAAGACAGCAAGGAAGAGCTTTTTCCATCACTTCTACCAAAGTGAAACCCGACAACGAAGTGGTGACAGGTACGCTAGTTATTCATTCAAGAATAGTGAACGTACTTTTTGATTCAGGTTCTACACATTCTTTTATATCTCGAAAGTTTAGTAGAACAATCCGAGCACCACCAAAAATCATGGAAGTAAAGATGTCGGTGAGTACGGAAAATGGGTTAATCATTGCATCCCATGAATATAAGTCCTCCCATGTTATAATCTATGGATTGAATTTCCCAGCGAACCTCATCATACTCTCTCTAGTGGAATTTGATGCAATTCTTGGCATGGATTGGCTTTCCTTATATAGATCCAACATAAATTGTCGGGAGAGGGAAATCACACTCCATATAGAGAATCGATCCCCGATTCTTTACAAGTGTCAGGAGGAAGATGAATCTCCTTTAGCTCCATCATCTCAAGCATGGATATTACTTCCTTATGAGCACACATATCTGGATCAGATGATTGAGTCCAAGGAAGAAACTATCCTTGAAGAAATGCCTATTGTGAGGGAATTCGCTGAAGTGTTTCCTGAGGAACTTCCAGGTCTTCCTCCAAGAAGAGATGTTGAGTTCTCAATTGAACTTATACCTGGGGAGCTACCAATATCCAAGACTCCATATAGAATGGTTGTTGTTGAACTTGAAGAGCTTAAGAAACAACTACACGAGAATCTGGATAAAGGGTTTATACACCCAAGTGCTTCACCACGGGGTGCACCAGTTCTCTTCGTCAAGAAGAAGGATGGGTCAATGCGGATTTGCATCGATTATCATGAACTTAACAAAATCATGATAAAGAACAAGTTTCCTCTCCTAAGAATTTATGACTTGTTTGATCAGCTGCGTGGAGCACAATACTTCTCCAAGGTGGATTTGCGGTCGAGATATTATCAAGTAAGGGTGATGAAGGAAGATATCACCAAGACTGCTTTTCGTACAAGGTACGGGCACTATGAATTCATAGTAATGCCTTTCAGACTGAAAAATGCTCTAGAAATATTCATGGAATTGATGAATAGAGTCTTTAGAGACTACCTTGACAAATTTGTGGTAGTCTTTATAGATGATATTATAATATACTCCAAAACCAAGGAGGATCATGAGGAGCATTTAAAAACTATACTAGAGACTTTGTGCAAGGAGAAGCTCTATGAAAAGTATAGCAATTGTGAGTTCTGGTTGAAGTAGGTCTCATTCTTGGGCCATATCATCACAAGAAATGGGATATCTGTGGACCCCTCCAAAACAGATGCAATTGAGGGATGGCTGAGGCCAACATCGGTAATGGATATCCGTAGCTTCTTGGGGTTAGCTGGATATTATCAACGATTTGTGAGAAATTTCTCATGATTGTCCAACCCTATTACCAAGCTAACTCGGAAGGGAGTAAAGTTTTCTTGGAGTGATTAATGTGAAGAAAGCTTCAAGGAGTTGAAAAGGAGGCTTATCACTGCGCCCCTGCTCACTTTACCCACAAGTGGAGAACTTTTTGTGGTATTTAGTGATGCCTCAAAGAAGGGATTAGGCTATGTGCTGATGTAGAATGATAAAGTGATATCCTATGCCTCAAGGCAGTTGAAAATCCATGAGCGAAATTATCTAACGCATGATCTGGAGTTGGCCGCGGTATTCTTTGCTTTGAAAATCTGGCAGCATTATCTCTATGGAGAGAAATGTGAGATATATACTGACCACAAGAGTCTTAAATATATATTCACACAGAAAGAGCTTAATATGCGCCAGAGAATATGGATAGATCTCATCAAGGATTATGACTGTTCAATACATTACCACCTTGGGAAAGCAAACAAAGTGGCAGATGCCCTAAGTATAAAGGATCCAGCGATTCTATCAATGATCAGAATTGAGAAGGATCCAATATTCTTAGACTTGATGAAGATGGAAATGGGAATCATAAAGAAGGGAACATAATCAATCCTTTCACAAATTATTTCTCAACCATCTCTTTTGGAAAGGTTAAAGGATGCTCAAAAGGATGATGTGGGAATTCAAGAAAAAGTGGAAGCTATCAAAAAGGGGAAATTCTCGGAGTTTAATGTTAATGAATAAGGAATTATGCGGTTTGGGAAAAGCCTATGTGTTCCATCAAGTCCAGAGCTGAAGAAGGAACTTTTGGATGATGCAAATAGTTCAAATTTCACTATTCACCCAGGGAGCACAAAGATGTATCGAGATATCCGAGAAAACTTTTGGTGGGATAATATGAAGAAGGAGATCGCTGAATATATATCAAAGTGCTTGGTGTGTCAGCAAGTGAAGGCAGAGAGGCAGAAGTATAAGGGGATGATGCAACCATTACCCATACCAGAATAGAAATGGGAGAACATCACCATGGACTTTGTCACCAGACTTCCGAGGACATCCAAAGGCAACAATGCAATCTGGGATGTTGTGGATCGTCTTACAAAGACTACACACTTCATTGCCATTCGGGAGGATTTTTCTTTGGATCAACTGGAACGGATATATATCAGGGAAGTGGTAAGTTTGCATGGTGTACCACTATCTATTGTGTCTGACCGAGATCCAACATTCACCTCTAAGTTTTGGAAGAGTCTTCAACATGCTCTGAATACTAAACTGAACTTCAGTAAGACCTATCATCCTCAAACTGATGTCCAATCCGAGTAGACTATCCAAACACTTGAGGATATGTTGAGAGCGTGCTCAATGGACTTTAAAGGAGGATGGGATCAACATCTTCCTCTTGTTGAGTTCTCTTATAATAACAGTTTCCACTCAAGCATCCAAATGGCACCATATAAAGAATTGTATAGAAAAAGGTGCAGAACACCAGCATGTTGGGATGAGGTCGATGAACATAAGCTGCTTGGACCAGAAATGGTCGAGGAAATGGTGGAGAAGGTGAAAACCATTCAGCAGCATATCAAGGCAGCTCAGAGTCGACAGAAGAGTTATGTAGATAACCGTCGATGAGACCTTGAGTTTAAAGTTGGAGACATGGTTTTTCTACGTATATCTCCATGGAAGAAGGTCATGAGGTTTGGAAAGAAAGGGAAGTTAAGTCCAAGGTACATCAGCCCCTTCGAGGTTCTTGATCGTGTTGGGGCTGTGGCCTATCGACTAGCACTTCCACCTACTATGGCCAAAGTACATGATGTATTTCATGTATCCCTCTTAAGGAAGTACATACCGGACCCTTCACATGTACTCTCTTCTGAGGTGGTACAATTGGAAGATGATCTTTCTTATGATGAGCAACCAGTGAAGATCATAGATCATAGAAAAAAAGTTCTACAAAATTAGACAATGCCCCTCGTCAAGGTGTTGTGGAGAAACCACAAGTTTGAAGAAGCGACTTGGAAATCAGAGGATATGATGAAGCTGAGTTACCCACATTTGTTTTAGTGTGGGAAAAGGAAAATTTTGAGGGTGAAATTTCTTAAGGGGGGAATATTGTAACGACCCAAATTTTCATTAATGGAAAATCCCTCTTGATCCAGTTAAATGTCTCTTTATGAAAAATGTTTTTATAAGATGTCAACTTCTTTGGTTTTATGTTAAGAATTTTGACTTTTGTTAATATAGTCGTTGAACAGGGACCACATGATTAGTATAAATATAGGACTTTAACAAATCCAATTTACTCAGACAAAAGAAGCGATGGCCTCATCCAGTAGAATTGCTCCATACGAAGCCCATTTTTCAGAGCTCGGAAAAGAGGTGGCATCCTTGGGCTTCTCTCTTGACCAATCCCAAGTTGTGCTTCATCATGTCAAGCTCGAACGTGACCATCTACGGGAAAAGTGGAAGTTGATAGAAATTACCACTCGAGCGATGTTATCTGAGCCACCCCAACAGTCTGTCACATCGCACACCTTACCCTTAGGTCTTATGCAGCTGTTTTAAGGGGTTATGTAACAAATAAGTAGTACTATGTTCATGTACATTGTTTATTTTTGCATATAAAAATTAATATAATTTCTATTCCTTTTTGATACATTGTAAATAGTTTTTAATGTACAAATGGTGTTTTTAGTTATTATTTAATTAAGAAATATATTTTATTAAATTAAGGTATTTTTTAATTAAATAATATTTTAATAAAACAATATTATTATTATTAAATTAATTTTTATTAAATATAAATGATCTTATAATTTTATGAATGCAATTAAAATTTTATATTAAGGTTTCAAATCCATTTCTGCCAAAACTCGTGAATTTTCGATAAATGTTGGTTTTTATTTTAAAAGTGAAAATTAACATATTTAGAAAAAAAAATTACATAAAATAAATGTCATTTCTGGAATCAAGACATCGAAATCATCCAACGGTGAATATTTCATAATTTTCTGAGATAGTGAAATTTTTGGGTAAAAATTAATACCGTTTAAATATATAATGTGTTTTATGACATCATAATGACCCAATGGTGATGTAATAAAATACCATAATCTTTATGTTAGGCCAATATATGTTTTAACATTAAAATAATGTGATTTTGGGTTTTTTTGACTTACTTTTCAAAGCATTAATGGAACCCTCAAGACATATTCAACACTTTGCCTTTTTAAATTAATTTTCATGGGAGTGTGACTCACCTCCACATAAGAAACCTTATTATTTTAAGAAGTTTGGACCTGGGGCTTATAAAATATTGTTTTCCTCTTCCCTTTTCCAAAAACCATGGGCAAAAACCATGGTATGTTTTGTGGTTTGGATTAATTTAATGTAAGGGGACCCAAACCTAAATAATAAAGAATTCTCTCACCTTTCCTATATAAACCCACCCAAGCTCCCACTTCCTCCTCACTCAAAGCTCTTTGAGTTCGTCCAACCTCTGACCTACTCTCTCTAGAATCCTCCCAAGGTTCCCCAAGCTCCCAATAAGCCTCTCACAAGCCTCTCTCTAGCCTTTGGAAGCACACTTCCAAGTAAGGGTTTTTTCCTTCCTTTCTCATTTTTGTCAATTTTCTTTAAGTTGTATTGCCCTTTTAATTTCAATTATGAATTTTGGGGTATGGTTTCACACCTCTCCCATACTTCCCTCTTATTGTTTGAATGATGGGAGACCCCCTTCTCTCTCATTAAATGCCTCCTATGTACACCCGTTACTATGCCGAAATTCTGAAAGGAACTTATCTCTCTTCTTTTACATTCAAGCAATAATTTTGTATCATGAATCTAAATTCCATTAAAATTGTTGGTACATGTATCTATATGACCTATGTACTTTCCATTACATGTAAATATGATGAGGAATCCCTTTCTCTCTCATCAACCTTTTTTATGAATTCTTATGTCACGCTGTTACGCTGCCGAAACCGCACCGATTTTCTAAGCCAATTCCATTGTGTAGTGGATACCATGCCCATTTCTGCATCAAGGGTATCCACCTTTATGCACCTTTGCTTATTGATTACAAAGTTATGAATTCCACATTCCTTTATCATGGAATAAATGATTATGTTTTATGAATCCATGTTTTATGATCCATGTGGCACACTTATATGCATGAAATTAAATGTTTAAGAAGGGTGCGCCCTTATAGAGCTCCAATGCATTGGGTAAAGTATAGTATCATGATACGTCATGTGAAATGAGTGTTGACTCAAGATAATTCAAGTGCAATGAGGGTTTACTCGTGCTTCATGTGCAATGAGGGTTTACTCATGCTTTGTGTGCAATGAGCCTTGGCTCATGCTAATTCCATGATAAGTGTTGTTGCCACATCTCCATGTTATGATTATCATGCTTTATCATGCCTTTATGTTCATGTTTCTTTTATGCTCTATTGATATGCCTATTTTCTAACATGTATTGTTCTCCTCATGTTATTCCATGTGTACTCCCTTACTGGGCTTTATAGCTCACCCTTTTCTTATGCATGTCCTCAGGTTATCCCATGCAATGCTAAGTACAAAGGAATGTAGTGGTCATGTAAAGGAATTTTTCAAGAAAGATGTTGTATTTCATGTTTTAAGTTTTTATGTGATGATCCTAATCCCCAAAGACACTAAACCTCTCGATCTTCTCTGTTGTATCAAGTGAAGTTTTATGTATTGAATCATGTTTAAGTTGTAATAAAAAGCAGGGTTGTCATAATTATTATCATGTTATAATAATCATATATAGTTATTATTTCCACCCTTATACCCATTCAAGTAAGGTGGTGGTGAAAAATAGATTACAGCATAGCGTGGAGACTTTAAGCCGTACGTACGCACGCATGATGATTTTTTTTTCATGGGATGGATATAAGGTGAATTAGGGTTGTTTAATATTTATAATAACATATAATTATATGAGTGATACTGATTTTATTACTTTATAATGAAACATATAATTAAGAATAAGTAGAAGAAGAAATAAATTTGAAAGAATCGGTAGAAGAAATTACCTCTTCCTTGACATGCCTCCTTTAAATTTCCTATTAGGGCACTATAGTTAGTCTTTTGAGAATCCCAAAACCTATAGAATGTAACTAGGGAAGTTTAGAAGATAAATTTCCAGGTTTTGGCCGAGCTTTAAGGCTCAAAATTGAGAGAAGAGGAGAGGGATGAGGTACCCTTTTATAAGAGAGAAGAGGGACACTTTAGGAAACTCTCAAAATATTAATTTATTATAAATTAAATTTTGATAAAAAATGATCCAAAACTTATTTAATTAGAAGATAAGATGATTTTGGTTCAAATAACCATAGTCCAATAATTTTTATACAAGTTTTGAATATTTTTTTATCCTTATCATTTTGGTTTAACCCTTATTTTACCCTTTTTAATCTTACAGTGATATTATGTTTTTTATACATTTTGGGTTAATGTAATTACCATATCATGTCAAAAAACACAAAAAAGTTATTTATGACATATTTGGACTTATATTAACATTTTGGATGAATCTTATATTTTTATGAATTTAATATCATTTAATAAACTGTTTGATGTTTTAAGTTATGAATTATGTCAATTTTGGACACTATTCATACTTGACCTTTTTTAAAAATTCAAAACAACTTGATTCCTTTTAACCAAAGGCATTAAATCATCCCCAGTATGTCAATTTCATACATAAAATTTGTGGATGGTATCAAAATATTCTAATTAAATTTATTTTAATATTTATAAATTCATTTATTTGAATCATTCATTAATACGGTAATCTCTACATCATCATTGTGTCATAAATAATGTTATTTATTTGTTGTCTAAAAATTATAAATAAAATACCATGATTTAAGAAATATTTTTATGTTTATAATTGTTATATATAGAAATATATATAACTTATATAACCCTATATTAAAATTTATTTACTAAAATATATATGTTTAGGTTATAATTATCTTTACTTTAAATTAATTCTTATAAAATGTCATTTTCACATCTAAGTGAATACATGGGATCCCAAAATCTACCCAAGGATGCCCATGATCGTAAATATATCATTCAATTGGATTAGGACATGTTTTGGGATATTTTAATATTATTATAATATTATTTTTTACCCTTATTTACCAGATTTACCCTTTAACCATGGTAAATAAAATAATTACTGAAATTACTATTCATACTGGCCAAAAATAAAAGGTACCTATTTAAAAAATTTGAACATTATGATTCCAAATATGGAATCCATTTTCCCAAATTCAAAACATATAAGTTTTAGTAATTAATTTAAAATTAATTCTCGTTGTCAAAACCAAAATCGGGTTTTTAAGAAGTAATAACTATCAAAAGATTGATATGTGTTTATGTTCAATTTAAAAGTAAAATTACTTCCAATGAAAAATATTGGATTAAAAGATAAAAATATAATCTAATTAAATTTTAATACCAATTAAAAATATGATCTAACTATATAAATAAATTAGATAAAAAGGTAGTTTTGAATTAAAATGCATTATTTTTCACTATTCATTAAAATTTCAATTTTGTTAAAAAAAACGAAAAATTCAAAAAAAGTAATTTTTTATGTATTTATTCCAAATAAGAAGTTTATTTTCTCAAATTTAACTTATAGTAGTTTTAAAAACTATATTTAAAATGGGTGCGCCATCAAAAAGCTCTATGTTTTGAAAAATACTTCCTTTATCCGAAAAATTGATTTTGTTCTCATATCATGTTCTAGAAAATGTGTAAGATGAATGCTAATGTTATATAAAATTAAAAATATGGTTAATATAATTCATAACATCTAGTTTATATCCCATTAAATAATAATATTTAAATAATATATTGTTGTTTAGTGAAACTTGGTATTCCGTACAACGCAAGCTATCGAGTAAGGTCACTCTTGCATGTAACGCAAGCCAAGTTAGTGTTTTATGTAGTGAAAGCTTATTTTGGTGTTGTGTATAAATAATCCAAACTTAATTAATTTATACATTAAACAAAAACTATACTTAGTGTTGCGTGAAATTAATTCTATCAAAAGAACTTGAAATTGTGTGCAACACAAGCCAAGAATACTGTTGCATATACTACATAGTAATACGATGTTGCATATAACGCAAGCTAATCTTGGTGTATCATGCAAGACAAGACATCAAATAAATTAAAATAATATATCTCATAAAATCTCGGGATGTTACACAATATTTATTTCATAAACCATCATCTTGAAATTGAATTTTTGAATGAAAGAACATACTAATGAGTAAAGAATATGAGGAGGTCAAATTAAGTAAGTTATATAAGTCAGTTTCATTGAAACAGTTTAGTTTTTAGGGGCCAAATGGTTACGATCCATACTACACACTAGGTCATAACTCTTGTGGGATGGGCTTCGTGGTGATCTCGTTGGGGGTTTCATGGGAAACAATTACGTACTCTGAGGGTCTGGGGGCCAAAGGAACCTGGGGAAAATATTGGGGAACTATAGGAACTTTGGCCAATTATATCAAAGCTAAGCAGGAAACACCAACAAGTCACTATAGTAGAGTAGAATTTAGCATGACACAATTGAATGGATAACTGAACACATTGATAGGGAACTTTAGTAGTGAAAACTTTAGAGACAATGGTACTATAGATCTGTGTACTTCCTACCACCCGCAACTATAGTAGTTTGTACTTGGGTAGCCATTGAACATTATCACATCATAATTTTTGTGCGGTTGGTAGAATGGTGAATTATTTCCTTTTTTAGCACATTTAGTTATAGTGTTTCATGTTCTTGAAACTCTGAAAAACTCCCTATAATTGTTCTCTTAATTGTAGTGATATTGTTTCCTCTCTGTGGACCTGGGGATTATTCCTAAACCACATAAATCATTTTCTCTATGTTCATCTTCTTATTTTTCTTTTGTTTTATTCTTTTCTTCCTCTTCAAACCTCTATTGTTGTGACTCCCATAATTTCTACTACATGGTGATGTCGAGAACAACTAGAAAATGATGGTTATAAAATTCCATTCTCATGGACAGCTACATCATCTTTAGGGTTCTATATAGGCTACTCAGGTGGTTTCCTCTCTTCATGCCCTCACAAATTGTTTCGGTAATAACATTCCTCCTCCATACCTAACCTCTATCAATTCGTGTGCCCTGAGAATTGTGTTGGATGACTACTAACAACATCAGTTGTATGTACTTCATAATTCTTACTAATCTTTTTTTTTTAAAACCCACTAGGTTACCACTTTGATGCTCCCTGGATAATAAAATAACTTTGATTCTAGGCCACAAACCTCTCATCATCTATCCTTACCAGTACCAGAACACTCATAATAATGAAATTCAAAAAACAAGTTTAGGGGTTCTTTTACACTAGTATTATTAGTGATAGAAATACTACCTACTCCATCCTAGTTTTTTTGGTTAGAAAATAATATCATATGGTTCATGTGTTTTGATTATTTCTAATCAATAAAGATACAATTCCTAAAAAATTTATCATTTTGACTGTGAATTAATTACTCGATGAATTCCATGGCACCAGTGTCACGAACCAACCCAGGTCGACCCTAAACTGGTCACCCGAGCCAGTCCGCGACATGACCCGATAGGCGTTCCTGATCCTCCCGGGCTGGCGATAAGCACCAAGGCATCAACAGGGAGTAAGTGGGAACGATTTCACCAAAAAAAAATAAATAGAGTAGTGGAAAGAAGTAAAACACAAAGTAAATAAATGACAATGAAAAGAAAGAGCGGCCAACAAAAACACACTAACCTGGTATCGACCAAAAACTCCTCGCGACTCCAAGAGTCGCTCACCAGACCACAACCAACTCTCACCCACAGTGAGCAAGCTCGAGCCAAATGTGCAACGTAACTAAGAAAATAAGAAAAAACTATAGGTGTGAGTATTAAAACTCAGTAGGAATGCCTAAAATACTATTCCCAATGCACTACCTTTAAATAGATAAATTTACTAATTCCAGGTTTGAACTAAATATACAAAATATTGGCTTTCACACACACACACTTTCATTTCTAAAACAAGTATCAGTCCATTGCCCTTTTTAATTTTAAAACAAGTTTAATGTCTGAAAGGAATAGGTATATTTATTTTTAAAACATTTTATGTGAACCATTTAGAAATCCAAACTTCAGTTATTAGCCAAAAAGGAAAAACCACACATATCACACAAAACACACCAAGGGCTGTGGAAAAAGTGGTACACAGGGGCTAACAACCGAACTAGTCCTCTCAATCATCTTCCACATACAAATAAACACCAAAGGAACATGGGTCAAACCTAGGAGATCGTAAACAATCCAGAACATACTATACATGTGACTCATCCTGAAAGCATGCTCTAACTCGATGACGTCATAACGCCCTAACGCCCGGTATATCCCTTCATGGCCAAACCGAGGGGCCCAATCCCCATAGAAGCAATAACTCAGTATTCCCATACTATGGGGCCACTAGCCAGTGTGTAATCTAAATTAGGGCAGCAATCATTCTCAGAAGATTCACTCACTATGCCAGGTTCCCATGTCAACAAATGCAATAAAAAGTGGTGTGTCCACAATGTAAATCAATCAGTCACAAGGAAAAAATATCATACACAACTCACACAATCAACGCACACCAATGATCACCCCTGAGTAACCCCAATGTGAGTTTTTCCAAAATAATTTATTTTATTAAAGTTCCAAAAATGCCTTGAACAACTTTAAAGAAAACCACATTTCTCAAGAAAACCCAAAACACTTGTTCAGAAGAAATCATTTATCTTTAAAACCAAAACCACATTTGAAATTCCGTGAATTATGTTTAAATTCTAAACTGACATTCTTTCACTACTGGGTGTCCGTTCATAAAGAAAATATTGTCGGTGTCATGTATAAAATAAACGACTCTTTTTACACTAAATAATCATTTAAAAATTAATTATCTTATATTATTTTATATTTATTAAAATTAATAAAACATCAAGCAATTAATAAATTCTAAATTTAAAGGTGAGTGCAGTGGGGGACCTACCTTGACTCGTAGTCCAAGCACAATGACGCGACATGCCTTGAGCGGGCGTGCAAGCACGTGAAAGCGGACGACTTCAATTTCATGGAAATTCCTTCCAACACGGCGTAGAAATTACAAAAAAAATAAAAACCCATAATCATAGACTTCAAAATATATAATGAATAAATAGCGCAAAAACTCACCTCAACAATGGAGTATGCGATACGGGGTGAACTCAAACCTCTCGCCTTCGGCAGAGGGTGTTCTTCGCGCACCCAGATGAGAACAAGGTGCATGCACGTGGCTGGGAAGCACGCGCAGCTGGTCAGAGGGCTGCACCGCTACACAAGAGGTTCAACGATAGGATCAGCGGGGAGGCAGGGGGAACCGATCAGAGTAGGTCCGGTCGAAGATTGCGGCAGCCAGACAAGCGTCGACGAGGACGTGGCATGGCTGGCCAGCGAGTGGCGCGGTTGGGAGAGCGATCGGCAGACCAAGGGGGAGGAATGTTGTGACATCAAAGAGGAGGCGAAGTCTGAAGGTGCAGCAGGAGCTGCTGGACAGCATAAGGCCGAAGCAGGCAGGAGGCATCGGTGCTGGCCGGGCTGGTGTTGTATAGGGTAGGAGGCCGAGGGAGGCAGCAGGTAGCAGGTGTTATGTGCAACCGGATCAGGAGAGGGTTGTCATGCAGGTGGTGCTAGGACGCAGATGCAGGGAGCAAGGCGGATAGGGGATTTTGCAATAGGGGCGTTACGCTGTGCAGAAGGGAGTGACTGGTGCTGCTGGGTGGGCTGGCCGTGAAAAGGCAGGAGGAGCAGGTGGGGAGAAAGCAAGAGGGCAACCCAGATCTGGTGGAGGGAATTAGGGTAGGTCGAGTTGGAGTCGACGGATGGAGGATAGGGAGGTTGTGGGTCCTCGACGAGCATGGAAACAGGAGTAGGGGAGAGGGGTATTTCAGGTACAATGGAAGCCGGGTAGGGCGCTACTGCAGGTGAGGTCGGCGGTAGGGAGGGCGTCTGGTAAGAGGAGAGGAGCAACGCTGCAGAAGGTGGGCAGGTAGTATGAAGGGCGGAGGTAGATCAGGAGGCGGATAAGGGAGATCGCATGAAGGTCGCAGCACATGACTGCTGCTCATGCGGAATAAGGTAGGGGAGGGGAAAACCGTGTGGAGAAAAAAAAAGAGAGGGAGGGGAGACTGGTCTCGTGGGTCACGGGAGAGGTGTAGCTTTAGGGTTTGAAAGAAAAAAACGATAATAATAAGATAATAATAATAATAATAATATAATTTATTGTTATCATTATTATTAAACATTTTATAAAATTATTTTCAATTTAATTTATTCATTTAATTTTATTATTTATCTAAATAGTTGGGAAACCGCGCACTCACTGGGTTCGAATGCACGATCGCCGCTAGCGATGCAGTGACCGCGCACCCACCTGACCGCTAGTAGTGCGGTGACTGCGCAGTGGCCCAAAACCCACTGAAAACATCAACGTTTCAAAGAAAATTCAAACTTGGGCCCAACGCAACTCTGCCCAAAGTCACGGGACCGAGAAAATAATAAATACATGGGCGTTCGTGGTCGAGGTGTGACAATTCTCCCCACCACAGACACTTTCTACCCCTAGAAAGTCACCAAGCCAACAGTTGACACAACTTGAGTTCATTCCGAGATGAAGAGAACCGAGAGCTTCGGGGTAACCATTCCCAACAAATGTCACACCCGACCAATTCAAGGAAAACCACTGCCTGATATTGACGGGAGAACATGAGAGGGTTCTCCCCACCACAAGAATTCACTAATACAAAAACTCTTGAAACCTAAACAAACCACCCCCCTGGGGGGGCCAACGTGAGAACTCCCAAACCAAACTCATTCATTTTCACCATATGTACCAAACAAAACACCCAAGACTTGACGAAAAGCTTATTACGGAACAATCCAACAAATTTTGGATGAGAAGTTAACTCAACACCTCCCATCAACTTCATGAAACAAACATTCCCCTATCGAACATAGCTAGGACCAACTCAAAATCAGAACATGTCAATTTATCATGGGTCCACACCATTCAGAGAGACCAAACTACTTAATAACTACACTGAGAGTAGATCAGACTGCTTATATTGTGGGGTAACGGGCTCATCACGCCACCCCAACAAGGATGAGCTTATGACAGAAATGAGAATATAACAAGGAAAATTTTGGATATTTCCATTCCAAAGCTGAAAAAATTATCTAGACCAAGGTTCCACACACCCTCGGCAACTCCTGACTGTGCACGAGCTTCACCCCGAGACCTGTGGCTAGGGCCCTGATAGCTAAAGCATATCATGCCTCACAGTCAGGCATTTTCATCTTATGATCTCTAACTCCTTCTGTTCGATGATTCAAACAACCACGATGGTCATACATTTTCAAAGGGATGCAACATGATGGCATAGAATTTCCGAATTGGACATACTGGTGACGCCCAAGAGAGTGGTCTGATGAACTAGGAGCTGGTACCGATGAGGACGATTTCTTGGAGATAGGTTCCACCATCCCGCACTCTTTTCCAGGTGGGGAACCTTCGCGGAAGTTGACCACTGTTAATCACATCCAAAACTCTAACGATGATGAGACATTTTATCTTTACTAACCCAGAACTAAACCCTCAAACAAATCTAGGGCGGTACAAACCTTAACTACCCTGGGAGTTCCCAACAACCCAAAGACACACAATATTTCAGAACAATACAACTACCTCTAATAGACTTCGACTACCTCTATAAGAAAGAAACACACAAAAGGAACTGAGAACTGAGCATAACTCATTGACAACTTTGGGAGGCTTTCTGGGTGGCATACTCATAACAACACGAAAAACACCATCGAAATAGGCATCAAGTCAAAACTCAATCAAAGCAACAACACAAGATAAGGGAAATAGGCCCATAATCCAAACAAATACAACACAAGGAGAAATCACTTTTCCAAAACTGTTATTTCTTTGAAATTTTAAAAAAAACTCACATATGGCACTTTATGAACCATCACATGTGAGTTTATTCAATCCCGCTCACATCACTTGTGAACAAGTTCCCCCACACACTTCCATACATACCCACGCACATGTGACCCTTCATAAAGAGTGCCAAGGTTCAAACACTTCTTTCCCTTATCAAATTCAAACACATACCATGTTTTTTCAAACCAATACACTTTCTCTTTAGAAATCCACTTTAGTAATTTCAAAAACAATTTAGTAGAAACACTTTTACATTTAAAAACCTATTTCACTTTTAACGCACACTCAAATAAACTGAGACTAAAACAAAACCCAAGCAGTAATAACCCACTGGAATGAGAAACTAGTGCATATGTCTGACCCAACGACATGGTGGTGAGCCATGCCCCAGGTAAAGCATAACACTAAGAGTACCTTGAGCTGGACACTTGGACTCCACATGGGTCACCACCCCATGTGAGTCTGCAAAGTGAACCGATTCGCCTCCATTGTCATCCATCAATCCAAAGCAACCAAAGATAAGAGACTCAAATCCCAGACTAACCCTGGTAACTCAGGTCTCTTCTTGAGTGGTGGTGATCATGAACTGACCCGTAACCTACCTCCTGAGCCCCGACAGTCCTAATCTCCATCTACCGGACATCCCAAATAACAAAGGGTGCTCTGAAAAGTGAGGTCTGCTATGATGCGACCTCCTCTGATACCATTTTTTCATGAACCAACCCGATTCAACCCTGAACTGGTCACCCGAGCTGGTGCGTGACATGACCCAAGAGACGTTCCTGGTCCTCTCGGGATGGCGACAAGCACCAGGGCATCAACAGGGAGCAACTGGAAACGATTTCTCCCAAACAAAAATAAATAGAGCAGCGAAAAGAAGTAAAACACAAAGTAAATAAATGAAACTAAAAATAAAGAGCAGCCAAAAAAACACACTAACCTAGTCTCGACCAAAAACTCATCGTGACTCCGAGAGTCGCTCACCAGACCACAACCAACTCTCACCCACGGCGAGCAAGCTCGAGCCAAACCTGCAACAAAACTAAAAAACAGGAAAACACTATAGGCATGAGTATTAAAACTCAGTAGGCATGCCCAACAAACTATTCCCAATGCACTACCTTTAAATAGATAAATTTACTAATTCTAGGTTTGAACTATATATTTAAAATATTGGTTTTCACACACACACACTTCCATTTCTAAAACAAGTATCAGACCATTTCCCTTTTTAATTTTAAAACAAGTTTAATGTCTGAATGGAATAGGTATATTTCTTTTTAAAACATTTTTTGCGAACCATTTAGAAATCCAAACATCAGTTATTACCAAAAAATGAAAAACCACACATAGCACACAACACACACCAAGGGAAGTGGAAAAAGTGGCACACATAGGCCAGCAAATGAACTAGTCCTGTCAACCATCACCCACATACAAATAAACACCAAAGGAACATGGGTCGAACCTAGGAGATCATGAATATTCCAGAACGTACTATACATGTGACTCATCCTAAAAGCATGCTCTAACTCGAAGATGTCATAACGCCCTAACACCCGGTATAGCCCTTCATGGCCTAACCACGGGGCCCAATCCACATAGCAGCAATAACTCAGTATTCCCCTACTATGGGGCCACTAGCCAGTGCGTAATCTAAACTAGTGCAGCAATCGTTCTCAGAAGATTCACTCACTATTCCAGGATCCCATGTCAACACATGCAATAAAAAGGGGTGCATCCACAATGTAAGTCAATCAGTCACGAGGCACAAATATCATATAAAACTCACACAATCAAAGAACACCAATGATCACCCCTGAGTAACCCCAATGTTAGTATTTCCAAAATAATTTATTTTATTAAAGTGCCAAACAGGCCTTCACCAACTTTAAAGAAAACCTCATTTCTCAAGAAAACCCAAAACACTTGTTCATAAGAAATCATTTATCTTTAAAACCAGAACCACATTTGAAATTCCATGAATTGTGTTTAAAGGCCAAACTGGAATTCTTTCACTACTGGGTGTCTGTTTGTCAAGAAAATATTTTGAGTATCTTGTATAAAATAAACGGCTCTTTTTACACCAAATAATAATTTAAAAATTAATTATCTTATATTATTATCTATTTATTAAAATTAATAAAACATAAATCAATTAATAAATTCTAAATTTAAAGTTTAGTACAGTGGGGGACCTACCTTGACTCGCAGTTCAAGCACGATGACGCGACATGCCTAAAGCGGGCGCGCAAGTAGGTGAAAGTTGACGACCGCAATTTCACATAAATTCCTTCCAACACGACGTAGAAATTAAAAAAACAAAAAAAAACCCATAAGTACATACTTAAAAAGATATAATGAATAAATAGCACAAAAACTCACCTCAACAACGGAGCAGGTGAGACAGGGTGAACTCAAATCGCTCGCCTTTGGCGACGGGCGTTTGTCGCATGACCAGTTGAGAACAAGGTGTGCATGCGTGGCTGGGAAGTGTGTGCAGCTAGTCGGAGGGCCGCACTACTTCGCAAAAGGTTCAACAGCAGGATCAGCGGGGAGGCAAGGGGGGCACCGTTCATAGTAGGTCCAGTCGAAGATTGCGGCGGCCGGACAAGCGTCGACAAGGATGCAGCCTGGCTGGATAGCGAGGGGCTTGGCTGGGAGATCGTGTGGCAGACCCAGGGGGAGGCACACTGTGACATCGGAGAGGAGGTGAAGTCTAAAGGTGCAGCAGGAGCTACTAGATAGCATAAGGTCAGAGCAATCAGGAGGCACCGGTGCTGGCAGGGCTGGCGCTGTATAGGGTAGGAGGCCAAGGGAGGCAGCGGGTAGCATGTGTTATGCACAAACTAGATCGAGAGAGGGTTGGCATGCAGGTGGTGCTGGGACGTAGCTGCAGGGAGCAAGGCAGACAGGGTAGTCGGCAGCAGGGGCGCCGCGCTGTGCAGAAGGGAGTGGCTAGTGCTACTGGGCGGGCTGGCCGTGAAAAAGTAGGAGGAGCGACTGGGGAGAAAGCAGGAGGGAAACCTGGATCTGGTGAAGGGAAGCATGGGGGGTCGAGCTGGAGCCAGCGGATGCAGGCTAGGGAGGCCATGGGTCCTCGGTGTGTAGGGAAACAGGAGTAGGGGAGAGGGGTTTTCCAGGTGCGATGGAAGCCATGCAGGGCACCGTTGCAGGCGAGGTCAGCGGCAGGGAGTGTAACGTCCCGACCTGGAAGCCACTAACCTGGTGCTCCGAGCCGGTTCGCCACAAGGCCTCAAGCGCGCCTCCCCGTACGCCAGAGGCTGCCGATTAGCAGCGAGGGCCTACGGTGTGATAGTGGGGAGACTATACCCTCAACTAGAGTAAGAAAACAGCAGAAATAACTAAGTATCATACACAGCGGAAAGTAAACAGAGTGTAGAAGCAATAAACAACTAAAATAGAACAAGATAAAATAGTAAAATGTTGTAAAATCCCGAACAGCTATGCAATACAATACAACACTGGTCACCCACTGGCCGACCATACAGATACAAGTACAAAAGAAACTAAAAGTAAAAGTACAGGGCTCTGCTACTAACTCTGAGCCAATCCATGTACCCGATCTCCAGACACTGTCGAACTGCAGCAGCCTAATCAGTAGTACCACTCGAGCAGCTCCACTTGATCATGCAACACTAGGCCTCATCCCTATCCACCATGCAACTCATGCTCTACCTGAAAAGCAGACAAAAGGTCTACATGTACACCGAGGTTCACGTGCAGGGGTGAGAAATAATCTCAGTAGGGAACCCCGACAAGCAACCTACAACTGTGCTGCTAAAAGTGTATGCAACAGCAACGTGCTCTGCCTAGCTGGAACACAACAAAAGGAAGTAAACTAAACGTGCAACCACAGTTGAACTCAGGTTATGTAATCCATGTCAATTGGGAAAGTGCCACCATGGATGTACATAAATATATACGTACACATGTATTGTCCCATACCTATACACATATACGTAAATATGAATATTCATGATTAAGTGATTCAAATAACAAGAAACCACATCAGTAGTCGATCCTTAGGACCATAAGCCCGATCTCCTGGACATCTTGTGCAAGGGAATTGAGCTGGATGTCGTTCCACTCAAGACGTGTATCATTAAGTCGATCTCTGGGTCTATAATCCCATCAACATGTACCTGCTTCGACCAACACCAGAAATATATCTCTGAACAAGTCAACCAAAACCAAGCCCTCAGGATAAACAAAACCTTGCCCTCATGCTAAACAAAACCATGCCTTCAGGATAAACAAAACCTTTCCCTCAGGCCTTGCCCTCAGGTGAATTAGTAAACTTTCCATCAGGACATTCCCTTAGGCAAATCAGTAACCTTGCCCTCGGGTGAATCAGTAACCTTGTCCTCAGGATAATATAATAAAACCACGCCCTCCAGCTAATAAAACAATGCCCTCGGGATAAATTAAAACACTGCCCTCAGGTGCAAGTAACTGTGCCAAGCACAAAGCATAACAATAACTTTATATAAAAATCCTTTCAAGGAAAAAGTAATGCTCAATATTAACATGAAATACCCTCGGGTATCCGGGCCAAATGGATAAACAGAGGAACGCACCCCTGGGTGGTCCTGGATCTAAGCAGTGATCCCAAACAATAGTTTTAACTCATCATTATATTATCTATGAAATTCTAGATATCTTTCAGCAAAGGCCTCAGCCATACTACACCCCAACCATGGGTTCGTAGCATGACGATACACAAAATCAACTCAACAGTTGGAAATAAACATCAGACCACCTACTACTCAGGAACACAAGGAAAAGTAGGTATCCCAACAAATAAGAAGACGCCATGCATCAGGCTCAACAGCCACCAACCAAGAAGCACCTCTGGTAACCACTACAGCATCAGCAAAACCAAGTCAGATATAAACAAATAGTGAGGGTGGTCGAATGCCCAACCCAACACTAAAAACATAACCCCACAGGATTACTAGATTTTCACGAGTTCTAGATGACACCCAAACACCTTCTCTACCCCAACCCGACGTAACAAATCAGGTCGGTCAAACAACGGGCACCCACTGGGTCCCACAAGTCAAACACCAAGGAGTCATCCTACTCAGGATCCTCCAGATACCTAGAGAGAAGGAATCTTACACAGGATCCTTATCAAAGAGGAATCCTACATAAGATCCTTGAATGAAGAACAAAATATGCAACCCATAACAGGGGTCCTCTCAAAGAAAACATGAAAGAGTTCCTACAAGGACTCCTGAGTTCAGCACACAAGCAAGGCATCCCTCAGGGGACCCTAAGAAGCATCTGGTCTCATGGCCTCTTAGGCCAGAAGGGCATGTCTCACAAGGGAAACATCCTCTAAGGAAAGGTTACAAAAGATAGATCATAGATCATCTCATATTAAAGGTGTCTACTAAGTTGGTCTGAACACCCAACCTAGCAA
Source organism: Viscum album (assembly GCA_963277665.1). Lineage (NCBI taxonomy): Eukaryota > Viridiplantae > Streptophyta > Magnoliopsida > Santalales > Viscaceae > Viscum > Viscum album. Next base: position 116,636,816 of record OY728154.1, read on the forward strand.
CCTCTCCAAGTCTCACCCTCAGGTGACGAATGGATTCGATAACTGGAGGAAGAATCCCTCCATTTAGATAAAAATCCCCAAAACCCCTTTTATATGACCTCTAAATGTCAGAAGGATTCCACCACTACAATCTACATGGAAAAACGCTCAGAATCGACTATGCACACGCCCAATTTTGACTTCCAGAGCATAAGATATTCCAAAATTACTAAACTGGAGCAGTACATGGCCAAAGTACATGGCCAGATCCCATTAGGCCTGCCTGTGTAAAATTACACGGTGTGTACTTTACTATACACGGCATGTACGATTCAAAAAAAGTCACATTGTGTCCACTTTCACCCAAGAACATGCCCATGTACCACTACAAGGCGTGTACTTTACTATACATGGCGTGTACTTCAAAAAAATCACTAAAACTGTGTTCTATTCCACACAGCCAGCCACACGGCCACCCACTACACAGAGTTTACTCAAGGTACACGGAGTGTACTCAAGAAAACTTTGTCTTCCCTGAATTGGAAGAACACACGGCATGTTCCCATGGAACAGACACCGTGTATACCGGGTTTTCTGACAGGAAATCCCTAAAAACACCCGATTCGCCCGTTTTCGCCCACCGAAACTACAGATCGAGCCCCATGGGCATACCAGCAAGAAATATAAGGCTTTAAAAACTTAAAAAAACTTGTTTAAATGGGATCTAATTCAAAAACATAAACGTCCCTACCTTTGGGCGGAAACCGCTGAAGCTACGGTTGATTTCACGGCTCCTGGTTACCCTTCGCGGAATCAGCGCGTCGAGGGCTTAAAATCGGTACCACTCTTGCCTTCCTTCTCTCCTGTTTTCTCGATCTCACAATTCTACCATGGGAAACGGCCAAGGAGGATCCAGACATGGTGCGTACGCAAGAAGGAGGAGGGAGGAAGAGAGCGAAAAGAAAAGAAAAGAAGAAAAGAAAAGGAAGAAAAAGGGGTCCGGGCCGGCCCCAACGCCCAACATGAGTTTATGTCTTCCCTAGGCTAAACTCAGCATTCCGGACTCAACCACACAGACGAAATCTCAATACGACGCTCCGTTTAAAAGTTATCACTAAACGAACTCACGTTAATAAATTAATATTTAATTTAATAATATAAAATATTAAATATTCCACCAAAATTCGAACAGCTCAGAATTCCTCCAAACTCCTGTCCTACGGTAAACACCCTATTTCGGGACCAACGGAGCTGTCAAAAAAATTATCCGAGATCATATGGTAGGGGAAAATGACCATTTTACCTTTCATGAGCATCCAATAGCAAAAATTCAAATTTCTACTCAAAACGACTGTCTGGAAAAAAAACACGGGTTCTTACAAACTCCCCACCATAATCCTTCTCATCCCCAAGAAGCCCAGTGAAAGAACCACCAGCCATACAAATAACCCAAGCATCTGTATAAACAAGCTATCTTGATTGTGTGACTACCAGCCTTATAGCATTAACCACCACTTCTACATAGAAGACATTCAACTATGACCGATCTGGTACTCCCCACCATAGGAATAACCTTATCATCGTCTTAAAAGAAAACCCTCAGCTCAAAAGCTCCTGGAAAATACTGAAGTTTAACCTAAATAAGGAAAACCACCTCAAAGGGCCAATGGTTCACTCCCCACCATATGATTTCCTTAAACCACTCCGAGAGCACAACTATAAAAGGTTCCATCCTCAACATGAATGAACCTTATTAATGAAAAAAGAGCTCAATGAAGGTCGAAGCTCTCTCAGCTTACTCAAGACGAATCAAGATAGCGCATGATCATCTCTAACAAGAGTACACTAAGATTTCACTAAAGGTGTGTCTAACTCCCTCCAATCCATGCTAGCATCCTGCCAAAACCTGACCAGGATTCAAGCATGGGTCAACCACCCTCAAACAGGTTTCCCCAGAACAAAACAGATATCGACCTACAAAGGTTCGAGTCAAAACCAAGGGTCCCTAGTTCTTCCACCTAGACCTATAGAAAAAGACTCACTACTGGGTTACAAGGTTTAACCACCTAGCCCAAAAGATCCAAAACCTCTCAGAAGACGGTAAAGATCACAACGACCAAAAAGTGAAAACCAAAATACAACCTACAAGGGCCCTGATCCTCTCCGAGCATCCTCAGAAGGAACTACTCCCTGGAGTTCACAACCCAAGCAGAAGAGAAACTGAACTGACACTCATCAGGTATCTGTATACGGGAATACCCCAAGGAGGTCCAGTTCACTAGAAAAGCCTTGGTATCTATCGACATCATTCTCAACGATCCGACTAGATATCCACAAACATGAAAAACAACACCCAATAAGGGTTAAACAGAGAGGCATCACATGCCAAATAGACCAACGGGGTCATTGCACCACCTGTGCACGAGGACTGAGTCATCAGCCTCAACAAACACTCCTCAACATAGATCCACATAACCTGCCATTAGAGTAAAAAGTATGTGTAAGAAGACCCAAAGGTCTCAGTCATTTGTAAAAACACACACTAGCAGGCCTATATGCTGTGAATCCTCTGTGCCTAGTATGATGCATGAGACGCCTCTTGCCTTTGCCAGCAAAGAGTCAAAATCCATCCCTGTAATCTCACCAATGGCCAAGATCCAGAGATCCATAGTAATCAAAACACCACACAACATGTGTGTCGCTCAAGGCGAAAATCATATACAACTATAACTTCGCAAAATCAGAACAGCAATCCCAAACCCTAGAAACCAGGACTTCATACCGGAACAAGTGTTCTCGACACACAAGCCCGATATCCATCACAGGTTCTGACACATTCTTAATACTCTTTTCTACCATATCCCAAATAGTAAAGACCAGGAAATAAAACTTCTCTGATACCACTTTGTAACATCCTGAACCGGGAGCCACTAACCCGGTGCTCAGAGCCGGTTCGCCACAAGGCCTCAAGCGTGCCTCCCTGTACGCCAGAGGCTTCCGACTAGCAGCGAGGGCCTAGGTTGTGATAGTGGGGAGACTATGCCCTCATACTAGAGTAATAAAACAGTGGAAATAACTAAGTATCATACACAGCGGAAAGTAAACAGAGTGCAGAAGCAATAAACAACTGAAATAGAACTAGTTGTAATAGTAAAATGCTGTAAAATCCCGAAAAACTATGAAATACAATACAACACTAGTCACCCACTGTCCGACCATATAGATACAAGTACAAAAGAAACTAAAAGTAAAAGTACAGGGCTCTGCTACTAACTCTGAGCCAATCCACATACCCGATCTCCAGACAATGTCGAACTGCAGTAGCCCGATAAGTAGTACCACTCAAGCAGCTCTGCTCGATCATGCAACACTGGGCCTTAGCCCTATCCACCATGCAACTCATGCTCAACCTGGAAAGCAGACACAAGGTCTACACGTACACCGAGGTGCACATGCAGGGTTGAGAAATAATCTCAGTAGGGCACCCCAACAAGAAACCTACAATTGTGCTATTAAAAGTGTATGCAACAACAACGTGCTCAGCCTAGCTGGAAAACAACAAAAGGAAGTAAACCAAACGTGCAACCATAGTTGAACTCAGGGTATGTAATCCCTATCAACTGGGAAAGTTCCACCATGGATTTCCATATCTATAAACGTACACATGTATAGTCCCATACCTACACACATATATGTAAATATGAATATTCCGGATTAAGTGATTCAAATAAAAAGAAACCACATCAGTAGTCGATCCTTAGGACCATAAGACCGATCTCCTAGACATCTTGTGCAAGGGAATTGAGCTGGACATTATGCCACTCAAGCCGTGTATCATTAAGTCATTCTCTGGGTCCGTAATCCCATCGACATGTACCTGCTTCGGCCAACGCCGGAAATATATCTCTGAACAAGTCAACCAGAACCAATCCCTCAGTCTAAAAAGAACCTTTCTCTCAGGCTAAACAAAACCACACCCTCAAGCTAAACAGAAGCTTTCCCTCAGGCCTGGACCTCAGTAGAATCAGTAACCTTTCCCTCAGGCCTTTCCCTCGGGCAAATCAGTAACCTTTCCCTCAGGGCTTGCCCTCAGGAGAATCAGTAACCTTGACCTCAGGAGAATATAATAAAACAACTCCCTCAGGCTTAGAAAACAACACCCTCAGGCTAAATTAAAACACTGCCCTCAGGTGCAAGTAACCGGGCCAAGCCCAAATCAAAACATGAACTTTATATTCAAAACCTTTCAAGGCAAAAGTAATGCTCAATATAAACATGGCATACCCTCGGGTATCCGAGCCAAACAGCTAAATGGAGGAATGCACCCCTGGGTGGTCCTAGATCCAAGCAGTGATCCCAAAAAGCAGTTTTAACTCATCATTATATTATCTATGAAATTCTAGATATCTTTCAGCAAAGGCCTCAGTCATACGACACCCCAACCATGGGTTTGTAGCACGACGATACACAAAATCAACTCAATAGTTGGAAATAAGCATCAGACCACCTACTACTCAGTCACACAAGGCAAAGTAGGAATCCCAACAAATAAGAAGACGCCTCGCATCAGGCTCAATAGCCCCCAACCAGGAAGCACCTCTGGTAACCACTACAACATCAGCAAAACCAAGTCAGATATAAACAAATAGTGAGGGTGGCTGAATTCCCAACCCAGCACTAAAAACATAACCCCATAAGATTACTATCTTTGAATAGGTTCTAGATGACAGTTGAACACCTTCTCTACCCCAACCCAATGTAAAAAATCAGGTCGGTCAAACAACGGGCACCCACCGGGTCCCACAAGTCAAACACCAAGGAGTCATCCTACTCAGGATCCTCCAGATAACTAGAGAGAAAGAATCCTACACGGGATCCTTATCAAAGAGAAATCCTACATAAGATTCTCGAATGAAGAACAAAAGAAGCAACCCATAATAAGGGTCCTCTCAAAGAAAACATGAGAGAGTTCCTACAAGGACTCCCGAGTTCAGCGCACAAGCAAGGCATCCCTCAGGGGACCCTTAGAAGCATCTGGTATCATGGCCTCTTAGTCCAGAAGGGAACATCTCACAAGGGAAACATCCTCTAAAGAAAGGTTACAGGAGATAGATCACATATCATCTCATATTAAAGGTGTCTACTAAGTTGGTCCGAACACCCAACCTAGCAACCTCACCAAGTCTCACCCTCAGGTGATGGCTGGACTCGATAACCGGTGGAAGAACCCCTCCATTTAGATAAAAACACACCAAACACCCTTTATATGACCTCTAAAAGTCAAAACAATTCCACCATCACGATCTACATGGAAGAACTCTCAGAATCGACTACTCACATGCCCAATTCTAACTTCCAGAGCATAAGCTATTCCAAAATTACTAAACTGGAGTAGTACATGACCAGAGCCCATTGGGCCTGCCTGTGTAAAAGTACACGGCATGTACTTTACTGTACACTACGTGTACTATTCATAAAAAGTCACATCGTGTCCGTTTTCACCCAAACACATGCCCATGTACCACTACACGGCGTGTACTTTACTGTACACGGCGTGTACTTCAAAAAAACCACTAAAACCGTGTTCTATTCCACACGGCCAGCCACACAGCCACCCACTACACGGCTTGTACTCAAAGTACATGGAATGTACTCAAGAAAACTTCATATTCCCCGAACTATAAGAACACACAGCATGTTCCCCTGGAACACACGCCGTGTCTACCGGGTTTTCAGATGGGAAATCCCTAAAAACGCATGATTCGCCAGTTTTCGCCCCCCAAAACAACAGATCGAGCCCCATGGGCATACCAGCAAGCAATATAAGGCTTTAAAAACATAAAACAACTTTTTTAAAGGGGATATATGGTGAAAACGTAAATTTCCCTACCTTTGGGCGGAAACCGCCGAAGCTTCGGTTGATTTCACGGCTCCCAGTTGCCCTTCGCGGAATCAGCGCGTCGAGGGCTTTGAATCGGTACCACTCTTGCCTTCCTTCACTCCAGTTTTCTCGATCTCCTAATTCTCCAATGGGACACGTCCAAGGAGGATCCACACATGGTGCATGTAAAATAAGGAGGAGGGAGGAAGAGATAGAAAAGAAAAGAAAAGGAAGAAAAAGGGGCTCGGGCCGGCCCCGGCGCCCGACATGAGTTTATGCCTTCCCTAGGCTAAACTCCCCATTCTATACTCAACCACGCAGAAGAAATCTCAATACGATGCTCCTTTTAAAATTTATCACTAAATGAACTCCTGTGAATAAATTAATATTTAATTTAATAATATTAAATAATAAATATTCCGCCAAAATTTGAACACCTCAGAATTCCTCTAAAATCTTGTCTTAGGGTAAACACCCTATTCCGGGACCAACGGAGTCGTCAGAAAAATTATCTGAGATTATCTGGTATGGGAAAATGACTATTTTACCCCTCACAAGTATCCAACAGCAAAAATTCAAATTTTTGCTCAAAACGACTGTCCGAAAAAAAACACGGGTTCTTACAAACTCCACCCCCCCCCCCCATAAACCTTCTCGTCACCGAGAAGCCCAGTAAAAGAACCAGAAACAATACTCATAACCCGAGAATCTACACAAACAAGCTATCTATGCTGTCCGACTACCAGACTTATAGTGTTAACCACTAGTTCCACACAGAAGACATTCAACTACGACCGATCTGGTACTCCCCAACATAGGAATACCCTTATCGTCATCTTAAAAGAAAACCCTCAGCTCAAAAGCTCCTGGAAAACACTGAAGTTTAACCTAAACAAGGAAAACCACCTCAAAGGGCCAATGGTGCACTCCCCAACATATGCTTTCCTTAAACCACTCTGAGAGCGCAACTAAAAAAGGTTCCATCCTCAATAGGGATGAACCTTAGGAAAGAAAAAGGAGCTCGATGAAGGTCGAAGATCTCTCAGTGTACTCAAGACGAATCAAGATAGTGCATGATCATCTCTAATAGAAGTACACTAAGATTTCACTAAAGGCATGTCCAGCTCCCTCCAAGCCACGCTAGAATCCTGCCAAAACCTGACCAGGATTCAAGCACGGGTCATCCACCCTCAAACAGGTTTCCCAAGAACAAAACAGACATCAACCTACAAAGGTTCGAGTCAAAACCAAGGGTCCCTAGGTCTTCCACCTATCCCTACAGAAAAAGCCTCACTACTGGGTCACAAGGTCTAACCACCTAGCCCAGAATATACAAAACCTCTTAGAAGACAATAAAGTTCACAATGACCAAAAATTAAAAACAAAAACACAACCTACAAGGGCCCTGATCCTCTCTAATCATCCTCAGAAGGAACTACTCCCTGGAGTTCACAACCCAAGCCGAAGAGATTCTGAACTGACACTCATCGAGTATCCGTATACGGGAATGCCCTAAGGAGGTCCAGTTCACTAGAAAATCCTTGGTATCTATCAACATCATTCTCAACGATCCGACTAGATAGCCACATACCTAAGAAACAACACCAAATAAGGGTTAAATAGAAAGGAATCACATGCCACATAGACCAACGGGGTCACTGCACCACCTGTGCACGAGGACTGATTCATCAGCCTCAACAAAAACTCCTCAACATAGATCCACATAATCTGCCATCAGAGTAAAAAGTATGTGTAAGCAGACCCAAAGGTCTCAGTCGTTAGTAAAAACACACACTAAAAGGCCTATATGTTGTGAATCCTATGTGCCTAGTATGATGCATGAGACACCTATTGCCTTTGCCGGCCAAGAGTCAAAATCCATCCCTGTCATCTCACAAATGGAAAATATCTAGAGATCCATAGTAAATCAAAATACCACACAACATGTGTGTCCCTCAAGGTGAAAATCATATACAACTATAACTTCACAAAATCAGAACAGCAATCCCAAACCCTGGAAACCATGACTTCTTACCGAAACTAGTGTTCTCGACTCACCAGCCCGATATAAATCACAGGTTCTGACACATTCCTAATACTCATGTCTACCATATCCCAAATAGTAAATACCAGGAAAGAAAACTTATCTGATACCACTTTGTAACGTCCTGAACCAAAAGCTACTAACCCGGTGCTCCAAGCTGGTTCGCTACAAGGCCTCAAGCGCGCCTCCCCGTATGCCAGAGGCTGCCGACTAGCAGCGAGGGCCTAGGGTGTGATAGTGGGGAGACTATGACCTCATTCCAGAGTAACAAAACCATGGAAATAACTAAGTATCATACACAACAGAAAGTAAACAGAGTGAAAAAGAAATAAAAAACTGAAATAGAACAAGCTGTAATAGTAAAATGCTGTAAAAGCCAGAACATCTATGCAATACAATACAACACTGGTCACCCACTGGCCGACCATACAGATACAAGTACAAAAGAAATTGAAAGTAAAAGTACAGGGCTCTACTACTAACTCTGATCCAATCCATGTACCCGATCTCCAGACACTGTCGAACTGCAGCAGCCCGACCATTAGTACTACTCGAGTAGCTCCGCTCGATCAGGAAACACTGGGCCTCAGCCCTATCCACCATGCAACTCATGCTCAACCTGAAAAGCAGACACAATTTCTACACGTACACTGAGGTGCACATGCAGGGGTGAGAAATAATCTCAATAGGGCACCCCGACAAGCAACCTACAACTGTATGGCTAAAAGTGTATGCAACAACAACATGCTTAGCCTAGCTAGAACACAACAGAAGGAAGTAAACCAAACGTGAAACCATAGTTGAACTCAGGGTATGTAATCCTTGTCAATTAGGAAAGTGCCACCATAGATGTCCATATCTATATACATACACATCTATAGTCCCATACCTATACACATATATGTAAATATGAATATTCATGATTAAGTGATTCAAATAATAAGAAACCACATCAGCAGTCGATCCTTGGGACCATAAGCCTGATCTCTTGGACATCCTGTGCAAGGGCATTGAGCTGGATGGCGTGCCACTCAAGTTGTGTATCATTAAGTCGTTCTATGGGTTCTTAATCCCATCGACATGTACCTTCTTCGGCCAACGCCGGAAATATATCTCTGAACAAGTCAACCAGAACCAAGCCCTCAGGCTAAACAGAACCTTGCCCTCAGGCTAAACAAAACCATGACCTCAGGCTAAACTGAACCTTTCCCTCAGGCCTTTCCCTTAGGTGAATCAGTAACCTTGCCCTCAGGCCTTGCCCTCAGGTGAATCATTAACCTTGCCCTCGGGTTAATATAATAAAACCACGCCCTCAGGCTAAGAAAACAACGTCCTCAGGCTAAAGTAAAACACTGCCCTCAGGCGCAAGTAACCGGGCCAAGCCCAAAGCATAACAAGACTTTATATACAAATCCTTTCAAGGCAAAAGTAATGCTCATTATAAACATGGCATACCCTCGGGTAGCCTGGCCAAATGGCTAAACATAGGAATGCACCCCTGGGTGGTCCTGGATCCAAGTAGTGATCCCAAAAAGCAGTTTTAACTCATCATTATATTATCTATGAAATTCTATATATCTTTTAGCAAAGGTCTCAGTCATACGACACCCCAACCATGAGTTCGTAGCACGACGATACACAAAATAAACTCAATAGTTGAAAATAAAAATCAGACCACCTACTACTCAGGCACACAAGGCAAAGTAGGTATCCCAACAAATAAGAAGACGCCTCACGTCAGGCTCAATAGACACCAACCAGGAACCACCTCTGGTAGCCACTACAGCATCAGCAAAACCAAGTCAGATATAAACAAACAGTGAGGGTTTCCGAACGTCCAAACCAACACTAAAAACATAACCCCACAAAATTACTAGCTTGGAACAGGTTCTAGATGACACCCGAACACCTTCTCTACCCCAACCCAATATAACAAATCAGGTCGGTCAAACAACGGGCACCCACCAGGTCCCACAAGTCAAACACCAAGGAGTCATCCTACTCAGGATCCTCTTAATAACTAGAGAGAAGGAATCCTACATAGGATCCTTATCAAAGAGGAATCCTACATAAGATCCTCAAATGAAGAAAAAAAGAGGAAACCCATAATAGGGTTCCTCTTAAAGAAAACATGAGAGAGTTCCTACAAGGACTCTCGAGTTCAGCACACAATCAAGGCATCCCTCAGGGTACCCTTAGAAGCATCCGGTCTCACGGACTCTTAGGCTAGAAGGGCATGTATCACAAGGGAAACATCCTCTAAAGAAAGTTTACAGGAGATAGATCACATATCATCTCATATTAAAGATGTCTACTAAGTTGGTCTGAACACCCAACCTAATAAGCTCGCCAAATCTCACCCTCAGGTGATGATTGGACTCGATAATTGAAGGAAGAACCCCTACATTTAGATAAAAACCCCAAAAACCCCTTTAGATGACCTCTAAAAGTCAAAAGAATTCCACCATCATGATTTACATGAAACAACACTCAGAATCGACTACTCACGCGCTCAATTCTGACTCTAGAGCATAAGATATTCCAAAATTACTAAACTGGAGCAGTACATGGCCAGAGTACATGGCCAGAGCCCATTGGGCCTGCCTGTGTAAAAGTACACGGCATGTACTTCATTGTACACGGTGTGTACTATTCACTAAAAGTCACACTGTGTCCGTTTTCACCCGAACACATGCCCATATACCACTACACGGCGTGTACTTTACTGTACACGGTGTGTACTTTAAAAAATCACTAAAACTGTGTTCTATTCCACACGGCCAGCCACACGGCCACCACTACACGGCGTGTACTAAAAGTACACAGCATGTACTCAAGAAAACTTCATCTTCCCAGAATGGTAAGAACACATGGTGTGTTCCCCTAGAACTCACGCCGTGTATACTGGGTTTTCCGACGGGAAATCCCTAAAAACGCCCGATTCGCCCGTTTTCACCCCCCGAAACAACAGATCGAGCCCCATGGGCATACCAGCAAGAAATATAAGGCTTTAAAAACATTAAAAAAAACTTTTTTAAAGGGGATCTATGGAAAAAACATAAATGACCCTACCTTTGGGCGGAAACTACCGAAGCTTCGGTTGATTTCACGACTCCCGGTTGCCCTTCGCGGAATCAGCGCGTCTAGGGCTTCGAATTGGTACCACTCTTGCCTTCCTTCTCTCCTGTTTTCTAGATCTCCCAATTCTACCATGGGACATGGCCAAGGAGGATCCACACATGGTGCATGTGAAAGAAGGAGGAGGGAGGAAGAGAGAGAAAATAAAATAAAAGAAGAAAAGAAAAGGAAGAAAAAGGGGCTCGGGCCGGCCCCAGCACCCGACATGAGTTTATGCCTTCCCTAGGATAAACTCCCCATTCTGGAATCAACCACACAGACGGAATCTCAATCCGACACTCTGTTTAAAATTTATCACTAAACAAACTCCCGTGAATAAATTAATATTTAATTTAATAATATTAAATATTAAATATTCCACCAAAATTCGAACAGCTCAGAATTCCTCAAAACTCTTGTCCTAGGGTAAACACCCTATCTCGGGACCAACGGAGTTATCAGAAAAATTATCCAAGATCAGATGGTGGGGTAAAATGACCATTTTACCCCTCATGAGTATCCAACAGCAAAAATTCAAATTTCTTCTCAAAACTACTGTCCAGAAAAAAAAACACGGGTTCATACAGGGATGGCGTCTGGTAGCAAGAGGAGAGGAGCAGCACTGCAGAAGGTGGGTAGGCTGCATGAAGGGAGGAGGCAAATCAGGAGGTGGAGAAGGGAGACCGCGTGAAGGGCACAGTGCATGACTACTGCTCTTGTGGAAGAAGGCAAGGGAGGGGACAACCGCATGGAGAAAAAAATGATGAAAGAGATGGAGGAGGGGAGGCGGCTCATGTGGGTCACGGTAGAGGGGAATCATTAGGGTTTGAAATAAAAAAAACCAATAATAATAAGATAATTATAATAATAATAATAATAACAATATTATAAATTATTGTTATTATTATTATTAAACATTTTATAAAATTATTTTCAATTTAATTTATTCATTTAATTTTATTATTTATCTAAACAGTTGGGAAACCGCGCACTCACCGGGTTCGAATGTACGATTGCCGCTAGCGGTGTGGTGACTTTGCACCCACTCAGACCGAATTCGTGGTGACCGCTAGTAGTGTGGTGACTGCGCACTGGCGTGAAACCCACAGAAAACATCAACACTTCAAAGAAAATTCAAACCTGGACCCAACTCAACTCTTCCCAAAGTCGTGGGATAGAGAAAATAATAAATACATGGGCATCCATGGTCGAGGTGTGAAAACCAGACTCTTTTCTATATTGGATCTATCATCTGGATATCAAAAAACAAGTATGGTCAATGAGGATGTGGTAAAAATAGGTTTCTGGACCCATAATAGTCACTATAAGTTTATGGTAATGCCTTGTGGCCTCTTCAGGACTCCCTCTACTTTTCAAGCCACAATGAATGATTTTTCTAACCCCATTTGTGTTAAAAAATTAAAAAAAAATTAGTCTATAGACCAGCCTGGGGATCCCATTTGTATTACTTGAATGTTTTCTTCTGAATTCTCTTTAGAAACTATTTATTTTCCAATGCTAATAAATTTTAATTTTCTTAGTATGAATTGGAATACTGAGACTGTACCATCTCCTATGATAGGGTGGTCATGGATACCACCAAAAGTTGGGTTGTTCTAGACTGTCCAATTTCAAAAACCGTACATGAGCTTCACAATTTCTTAGGCCTCACAGGCTATTTCAGAAACTTTATTTATAATTATGGCATAATCATTCTGTCACTCATGGTTTTTACCTATAAGTATAGCTTCCTCTAGTCTTCAACAGTGCATCTCACTTTTTATCACCTTAAACATACCCATAATACATACCTTGGCCTCGTTCTGCCATATTTTTTCTATCATTTTGAGGTAGAGTGTGATGCCTCCAGCTAGGGAATAGGTGTCATTATTATACATAATCCTTGGAACCTTTTATCATTTATTGGATCATCATAGTATGAAATTATTTCTTCACCATGTCATCACCACTACTTATAGGGACCAAGTATTTTCATACATGGATATTACATCATTTTTTATGAATATTCATTACATTACACAAAACCATGCTCAAGGATCATAATGGTTTAGTACCTTTGGAAACTTGGAAATAGAATCTTATAACTTGGTGAAAGAACTTCAAAATATCCCATATAGATCTTCCCCTTTATTACTTCTAATTAAAACCTTTCTTCATAACCTAGGAAAAGGAAACATAAGACAGGGTGAGCTCAGATGCTCAGTAAGGGTAAATAAAGGAGATACGTAAGCATAACATGAACATAAGGGTATGAGAGCATGAGCATAATATTTGAAAACCATACCCCATATATCAAATATCATAATATTGAGTCATTTAATAATGATAGTTAGTTCATAATACATTAATCATAAGATAATCAAATAAAATTATCTATGATAGAAAAACATGGTCATAATCCATAGATTTGTGGAATTGATTTAAGCATAGAAAATCTTATGTCAAGTCTACCCAAAAAGATGTTCATAACATGTTTGGCCTGGGATAACCACATGTATACCTACTTTGGGCTTGGGATGACTAAACATGTACCATCCTTTATGGTATTCGGCTTACCATCGATATACCTACTTTGGGCTTGTTTTGACCACCCATGTACCCTCCTTTTTTGGATTTGGATTACAAACTGTATACCTACTTTGGGATTGGGATGACCATCCATGTACCCTCATCTTTGGGCTTGGGATAAACACCCATGTACCCTCGTATTTTTTATTGTTATAAACACCCATGTACCCCCATATTTGTTCTTGGTCTGAAAATCTATGTACCCTCATCTTTGGTATTAGGATAAATACATGTGTACCCTATGAGATCATATAGAATCTATCATTACTCAATGCATTGAAGTTCCATATAGATGCACCCATTATGTAAGATATAATGGTATCACCCAGTGATATCTGGTCTGCCCCATCATATAAGTTATAATAGTCCTACCTAGCACTATCTAGGACACCCCATCATATAATCTATGTCCCAAAACCACAACATGAATAAATTACAAAGTGTTTTCATATCATCATTAAAACATCCATTATTCCCTTTATAACTTGATTAACCCATGGAAAATAAATGGGTTTCATGCATATATCTTTTAAACATGATTGAACATTGTAAAATAAATTGGTTCCATAACAATCACTTTAAAACATGATTAACCTATGGAAAAGAAATGAGTTTCCATAAACATCATGACATCAAAACATAAACCATTCCGAGAAAGAATATGAATGTTATACTTGGATCATATCTTCCATAAGTCATATATAACACTAAAAGATGTAATATTAGATAGAAAATAATTTTTAAATGATCATTTAAAACATTTCTTAAGGAAAATATCCTTTCTTCTTTGAAAAACTCTTTCTAAAAGATAAAACATTTTGAAACCCTTTTATTTGAAAGTAACCTTGAAAACTTATAAAGGAAGATTTTATAATCATTTAAAAGAGTTAAAACATTTTAAAAATACTTTTAATTTAAAGTGATCATAAAATATAAATTAAAAAAATTGAAAACATTTTTTAGAAAACATGTTTTTAGAAGAAAACAGATTTTTAATCGAAGAGGGAAATAAAATCTGATTTTCTTAAAAATATTTTCTTAATTATCTTAAGTACCAAAGAGTGGGGAAATGTTACTATTACATGAAGATATAATAAATAACTATAGTATAAGAAACTAAATTTTAATTATTGAGATATGGATCATAATATTTCATCAATGGAAGTATAATAAAAAACAATCATGATAAACAATGAGATTGTATCATAAAATTATTACCGCATTGGTAACCTTGAATCATAAGTTCCATAAAGGAATAACATAAAATGGAACTTAAAATATCATGAGTATAGATAAGGTTATGATATTGCATTTCAAAGGGTCTGTATATACACTTTATGAAATAATATAGGTGTATATCATTACATACGTCTCAAAGAAGTCAAATTAAGATAAATGTCCTTTACCTATTTGGTAACTTTTGAACTATAAACCCCATGAAAGATATATCCTAGAATGGATATTTAAATCCAAATAATTATAATTATAATAATTATAAACTAAATCCATTTTTATTATACAAACCAGATATAAGAAATACGTTGTGAACTTGGATTGTTTCTCATGGAAAATAAAAGTGAGATGGAAATCCATTACCTTAAATCTTAACTTTTTTTGTACTCATTCAATCCTCTTTTATAATAAATATAAGTTTCTTATACGTGTATAATAAATATAATTTTATTATACATATATAATAGAACCATATTAATATATATCAAACCATATATTATTTTCTTGTGATATAAATATCATATATATTCAGTGTATATTTATTTATGATAATTTATAAAATATATAAATATAAAATTAAATACATCATTCATGGAGATGGTAAGTCGTGCATACGTATGAAGGTTGTTTCCATTATCTTGTTTTATTAAAAGATAGAAAAGTAAATGATATTTATATTATAATTCTAGTATAATTATTATGTAATATATATCACATATTTCTATTAAACCCATACTTAATATATTCAATGTAAAATGTGAATGAACCGCATCGCTTCGTGAGGTGGTAGTCCACTGTACAAACGAACAACATTATCGTATTCTCACAAAATGGAAAGCATGAAGGTAACTATTATATAATAATTATATAAGAATAAATAAATCATATATATCATATATATCATATATAAATAGTATTTCCACCATTATTCTCAACCTTAATATGTGTTAATGTAAAAACGAACGACATCGGTTCGTGAGGCAGTAGCCCACTGTAAACATAAACAATGATTTCATATCCCATTTGATGGAAGTGTGTGTGATTTTAGGTATTAAACTTAATATAAAAAAAATACAATTATATTTGATATACTGAGTTTATTATATTAGCTTGATATAAAATTAATTGAAAGTTTTTTAGGAAGAAATAAAAAAAACATTTGTTGATTAATGTTACATATTCTTCAGGTATCTCTTTTTGGTTTGCACCAAATGACTTACATGGTTGGATTTATACCTGAATTAAGGCTTTAATGATTATAAGAGGCAAGTGGAGATATAATTTGGAAAATTATTATCTGAACCAATTGGTTTTGAAGGTGTGAATAAAGGGGGAGAGGGGTGGCTTTTATAAGTGGGAGAGAGGACATACTTGGCATTTTTGAAAATAAGTTAGGTGTACCCACAGTTTATATAAAATAAGGATTCAATAATTCATCAAATTTGATCCATGATGGGGTAAGGTATAAATATGGCCATTTAATGGCTATTTTAAAAGTTTATAGGTCATTTTTTCCTTAATTTTGATGTTTAGTCCCGTGTTAAACTCATTTTTCTCTTAATCTCTGTGATTAATTTTTACTGTTTTTACTTATCATTTTTGTCAAAAATTAATTTGAAATTATTATAAATTATAAATTATGCTAAATAAAAATACGGAATAAATTTTGAAAAAATTTCATAATAAAAGTGGAAGAAATTAATTTAAAATTAATCCCACATACGGGATGAGACAATGGGTTTTCAAAATGAAAGTTTTCAAAATTTGGAATTGCTTTTATATCCAATTTCAATGTGAAATTGATTTAAATGATCTAAATTGGATTAATATATGTATAAAATAACTAATTATAATATAAAATCAATTTAAAATATAATTTTACTATATAAATAATTCAAAAAAAACACAGTTTTCAATTAAAATTCGGCATTTTTAACTATTCATCAAAAAATGAATCTTTTCAGAAAAATCAAAAACAAATCACACTAAGATAATTTTTTATATTACTATTTAAAAAATTGATTTTATTATTTAAAATATAATTTATAAAAGTATAAAAATTAAGATTTAAAATAGGTGTTCCATTAAAAGGTAGTAAAACTAACTTTTAGAAAAATAAATCTTTATATGTGTAAAATTGGATTTATTTTTATCTTTTATCTAGAAAATACATAATTTGAATGTTAAATATTTTATTTAATATAATATATATATATATATATTTAATTAAAATAATTAATCAAAAATGTTTTGTTTAATTTATTGTGATAAAACATGTTTGTGCATAAAAATAGTTTTTCATAAAAGGAATTTCTTTATTTTCAAATAGTTCCTAATTTAATTTCTAATTTATTGGTTACCAATGAATTAATACATAAACCATATTTTCACAATTTAGTTAGTTGTTTTCATACCCACCATTTTAATAGTTGGGTGATAACTACAAAATTACTTTAATATTATGTCACATTTCATTTAAACTCGGTGTTGTGTGTATTGCAAGCTAAGCTTGGTGTTGCATGTAACACAATCTAAACTTGGTATTGCATGTTACCTAAGGAAAGCTCAGTTTTGAGTTTACTATAAGATTAAATCATCATTTATTGTAGCATAATCTTAACTTGGTGTTGCATATAAGTAAATTTTAACTTGGTGTATTGTACAACGCAAGCCATCAAAGGATTTTAATTTATTTGAAAAAAAATAATTCATAAAAACTCATGGTTTTGCATTCTATCCCATTAAAATGAGTTTATGCCTCAAGATTAATCTGAGTCATAATATTTTTAATACTTGAAAGTTCATTTCATTGAAACCCACATCATAAAAATGAATACTAAAACTTTATTTATAAATGAAAAGTTAGAAACATAATGGTTACCCAAAGTAACTCATAACTAGGTTTACACATAGGATAACACGGGTGGGAAGTGAATATTTGGACATAGAAGAAAATAATAATTAATTATATAGTGTGATATAGATCACTAGTCATAATAAAGTGGGTTATCTAGAGAATGTTGGTGATTATAAAACCATAACCCCAATAGGCATGAAAAGGTCATTGATATCATCAAAAATGATGATAATAGGAAAAAAAATTATTTCAAGATCATTTTTATAAAATTGAGGAATTTTTATGACAATATATACTTGATTGATTTAACTACATAATCACATTGTCACCCTTTGGTTATTCCTAAATTTAATTCCCCTTAATCTCTTACTCCAATAAATGAATATGAGTTTGTTATTGATGAAGAACTAATAGGTAATATGATTGATAAATAGAATGCTAATTCATTATGTCTATATTTAGTTACCATAAAAAATGGTTCGTATAAGTTATCATTATGCATAAATCCTTATATGGCGTGATAATACTTTAATCTCTAAAACCTATTTTGAATTTTTACTTAAACCATTCCATAAATGGTTAACCTTTTGACCCTTATGAAAGATAAAAATACAAAAATTTAGAAATGAGGTCACTAAATCATGTAAAAATTGATCTTACACAAATCATAAAGTAGATATTCATTTTCACATACCAAACATATGTGAATATTTTCATCATGTATTCTCTCAAAACATGGTAATAACCTGAATTCTTGTCAAACCTTATTAAAATAATACATGCTTACTCATTACTCATATAAAACATATGTTATTAGATATATTCATTAAATCCAAAAATGTTTTAAACATCATCAACGAAAACACAAACCACTTTTTCATCAAACCCACTATCAGTTCTGAGATCCTAAATACTAACAAATTTACTTTATTCTTATCCAACATCTATTTTTTCAAACTAAACACCATTTTCTCAATATTAAAAATATATTAAGGGTTACATTACATCAATCATGTTTTGTTTGTAAAATATAACTTTTTCATTAAATCATATTTCTTGACCATCAGTACCATTCAACATATTCTTTCAAATCCTTAATGAAAAACTTATACTAAACAATCCTTGTATATTTCACAATTAATAATTCTTGAATCCAAATACATAAATACTTATATCATTACACATAAATTACTGGCATGTAATCGATACTTCCTTGTTCTATAAGTAAATTCTTGGGTCCATGCATTAAGTTGGTAAATTCCCATATTCTCCATAGATAAGACATTGAAATCCTCAACAATTTTTCCCTTTATGACCCTTTTTTCACAAAGATAACATCTTACCTTACATTTGAGTTATTTATTCATGTTTTTCTTCCCAAATTCTTAAAATGTAGGAATCCAAGTCTTTTATCCTTTATGTTTACTACCACATTAACTTTCATAAAATTCTATCTTCCTCTTATTCGATGTGTTAGAAACCTCACTGATGTTCATGTTGTTAGTTATATATCATGATAGTTGGTTACTCATAATCACAATTTCTTTATCTCCAAGAATCATCTAATTTTTTTCATTGTAATCATTTAATTATACATTCTATTAAATGTTAACATGATTTCTTTTTATTCCAGACATCGATTAAAACCTAAATCATAGTGTGAGAAAGACTAGTCATAGTGAAAAACCACATAATCATGAAAAATCACTTATATGATGTCTAAATCATAACCCATATTTTTTAATCAGTGAAACATTAGGTTTATACTAGGTTATTCATAGTTATAATATATTTATATCCTTCATGAAGGTTCATAAAGGGTTTGTAAATTTCCAACTAATATCCCCCTAGTGTATATCAATGTCTATTGTCATGCACCAGTTCTAAATCGAGTCTAGCTCAATATAGTGTTTTCATGTTTGTTACCCCTATATACATATTGTCAGAGAAACATCCACTTATTGTATCTAGAAAGGGATATATTTCTAGGAAACCACATGCTCAAACCTTTACCAGAATTCCATGACACTTTCCTAAAATTTGACTCAATTCTAAGACTTATCCTTATACACATCCCTAGATATATCCTTAGAAATATTCCTAGGGATCTCACTAGAGTTTTCTCATCCTAGTTTCTAAAGGTTAACTAAACCTTTCTTTTGATACTAACTATAGTGTCCTAGGATTTTTATATATTGATATTATATCATTTTTTATGAATATTCATGACATTACACAAAAACACACCCGATGATTGTAATAGTTTAGTGCCTCTAGAAACTTGAAAATATGGTCTTCTAACTTGGTGAAAGATATTCAAAGTCTCTCATAAAGATCTTCACCTTTCGTACTCCTACATAAAACATTTCTTCATAACTTGGGGAAAGTAAACATAATAAAGGGTGATCTCAAATAATCCATATGGGTAAATTAAAGAGATACATAATCATAACATGAACATAAGGGTATGATAACATGAGCATAAGATTTTAAAATCATACCCTGCATATCAAAGATCATAATATTGAGTCATGGAATAAATATTGTTAGCTCATAAGACCTAAATAATAATATAATAAAATAACATGATCCATGAGATCATAACATGGGCATAATACATAGATATGTAAAATACATATAAACATATAAAATATTATTTTAAGTCTACCCACCAAGAAATTCATAACATGTTGGGCTTGGGATAACCACTTGTATACCTACTTTGGGCTTCGTCTAACCACCTAAGTACCCTCCTTTTTATGATTGATCTAACTAAACATATTCCAACTTTGGGATTAGGCTGAGCTATCATGTACCCTCATATTTGGGATTGGGATAAACTCCCATGTACCCTCATCTTCGGTCTTGGTCTTAATATCCATATACCCATTAACATCATATGTAATTTATCATTACCCAATAAATTGAAGCACTATTTGGGTGCACCCATCATGTATGCTATAATAAGCTCACCTGGTGTTATAAAGACCGCCCCATAATATAAGTTATAATGTTCTTACCTAAAGATATTTGTTCTGCTCCATCGTATATGTTATGTCTAAGAACCACAATTTGAATAAAGTACAAAGAGCTTATATATCATTATAAAAACTCATAAAAATAGCCACTATTCCCTTTATAACTTGATTAAACCATGGAAAATAAATGGGTTATGTAAATATCTTTTAAACATGATTTTCCCAAGGAAAGGAAATTGTTTCCATAACAATCACTTTGAAGCATGATAAACCCATAGAAAAGAAACTAGTTTCCATAAATATCATACCACCAAAACATAAACAATTCGGATAAAGAATATGAATGGTATCCCTATATCACATCCCCTATAGGGAATATGTAACACCAAAAGATGTCATATTAGATGGAAAATAATTTTTAAAGTAACATTTAAAACATTTCTTGATTAAAATATCATTTCTGTTTTGAAAAATTCTTTTTAAACATAAAATATTTTGAAAACATTTTCTTTGAAAGTAACCATGAAAACAAATAAAGTAATATTTGAAAATAATTTAAAATACTTAAAACATTTTCAAAATAATTTTCCTTGAAATTGATATTAAAATATTATTTGAAAATATTTTTGAAAGTAGTTTTTATAAAACATGGTTTTGGAAAAAAATAGATTTTTGACCGAAGAGGAAAATAAAGTCATATTTTCTTAATAATATTTTCTTAATAATATTAAGTACACAAGAGTGGGAAAATGGTTCCATTACATGAATATATCACGAATAAATATAAGAGATTAAAATTCATGATAATTCTTGAGAGATGGATCATAATATATCATCAATGGAATCATAATCATAAACAATCCTGATAAACGATGAGATTGTAACATAAAACTATTACCATATTCGTAACCTTGAATCATAAGCTCCATGAAATGGTAACATAAAATGGAACTTAAAATAATGAAAATATATGAGGTCATGATATTACATTTCAAAGTGTTTTTATAGATAATTCATGAAATAATATAGGTGCATATCATAACATACATCTCAAAGAAGGAAAATTGAGACAAAAGTCCTTTACCGATTTGGTAACTTTTGAACCAAAATCCCGATGAAAGATTGATCCTAAAATAGATATGTAAATCCAAATAATTATTATTATAATAATCATAAAACACATACATGTTCAGTATTAACGCTACATACAAGATATAGGTGGTTAAATGGCTTGTTTCTCATGGAAAATAAAAGTGAGACGGAAATATCTTACCTTAAGTATTGACTTTCATCATACTCATTAAAAACTATTTTATAATAAATATAAGTTTAATATAAATATATAATATAAAAATATTAATATATATATATAACCATATATCATTATATTATGACTTTATATTACCCATTTATTAACAATTACATGTTAAAGTTACATTTCGGGTAATAACCGTTTTGTTTTGTGTATAAGTTTTGACTTGTTATTTTTCATCTTATTACTTAAACCATGATTTAATCATTTAAATAATTTAAAACATGATATAAATATCATATATATTCATTATATATGTATTTTCAATAATCTATAAAATATAGAAATAGGAAATGAAATACACTGTTCATGGAGACGATAGGTCGTACGTACGCATGAATGTTATTTCCATTTTCTTGTCATATTAAAAGAAAGAAAATTAAATTATATATAAATATATGAAAATATTATCATTATATAATAATTATTATATCATATATAACAAATATTTCAATTAAAATTATCATTAATACATTCTATGTAAAATATGACCGAATCACATCGCTTCGCGAGGTGGTAGTTTGTCGTACACATGAACGACGTTATCATATTCCCACAAAATGGAAAGTATGAAGTTATGTGTTATATAATAATTCCATAATCATAAATACATCATAAATATAATATATATCATATATATCATATATAAATAGTATGTCCATCATTATTCCCAACCTTAGTAGGTGGTAATGTAAAAACAAACGACATCAGTTCGCGAGGCGGTAGTTTGTCGTACACATGAATGATGATTTCATTTCCCATTTGATAGAAGTGTGTGTGATTTTAGGTCTTAAAATTAAACCAAAAAATCTCATTATATTTAAGATATTAATATTATTATATAATCATGATATAATAATAATTTAAGGAGTTGAGGAAGAAATAAAACAAAAATGTCTGTTGATGAATGTTACCTCTTCTTCGGGTTTCTCATTTTGGATTACACCAAAGTACTTAAATGGTTGGATTTATCCCCAAAATATGTAAGATGAGTAATTTTTTCAGGTATTTCCTGAACCAATTGTTTTTTAAGGTGTGATGAGAGTGGGAGAGGGGTGGCCTTTTATAAGTGGGGGAGAGGACACACTTGGCATTTTTGAAAAGAAGTTAGGTGTACCAATGTTTTTACCTAAAAAGGATTAAACAGTGAAAATAATTTAATATTTTGAGGGGTAATGTAGAAATAATTTCCTATAATTGGTTTTGTATAAGTCTATATGTCATTTTTTTACATAAATTTATTGTTTGGTTCTTTGGTAAACTCATTTTTCTATTAATTGTTGTGATTAATTTTTACAGTTTTCACTAATAATTTTTATAAAACAATAATTTGGAAATATTATACATTATAAATTATAATTAATACAAATATTTAATCCATTTTTCAAAATTCCAATCACATAATTTTTATAAATTAATTTAAAATTAATCTCACAGATGGGACGAGACAATAGGTTCTTAATGTGAAAATATTCAAAGGTTGAAATGTTTTCTTATCCAATTTCAAGGTGAAATTTATTAAACTTACTTAAATTTGATTAATATATGTATATATAAACTAATTAAACTTTAAAACAAATTTAAAATATAATTTAACTATATAAATAATCCAAATAAAAAGAAAGTTTTCAATTAAAATTTAGTATTTTTACTTATTCATCAAAAATTGATCTTTTTAGAAAAATCCCAAAAATAACCATAATATAATTTTGACATTAATATTTCAAAAATAAAGTTTTTTTTCAAATATAATTTATAAAAGTGTCAAAATTTATCTTTAAGATAAGTGCGCTATTAAAAGGTGGTAAATCTACCTTTTAGAAAAAACACATTTTTTATGCGTAAAATTAAATTTATTCTTATCTATTTTATAGGAAATACATAAGTTGAATGTTAAATAATTTATTTAATATGATATATATATATATCATTAAAATAATTCACCAAAAGTGATTTTTTAATTTATTTATATAAAACTTATTTTTGCATACAAATATATTTTTTCAGAAAAGGAATTTCTTTATTTTCAAATATTTTTTAATTTAATTTATAATGAATTGATTACTAAATAATTCATGAATAAACCATATTTTCATAATTCATTTAATAATTCTCATACCCACCATTCTAATGGAAATTTTATAACTTTAAAATTATTTTAATAATATGTTACATTTCGTTTAAACTCAGTGTTGCGTGTAACACAAAATAAACTTGGTATTGCATGTAACCCAATACAAAATCAGTGTTCTTTGTATAGAAGTCTAAACACAACATTGTGTGTAGAACAATATTAACTTTTTTGCATATAAATAAATCTTAACTTAGTGTAGTGTGTAACGCAATACATCAAAGAATTTTAATTTATTCAAAAAATAATAATTCATAAAAACTCAGGGTGTTACACTACTGATCAAAAATTATTGGATTTTGAAGATAATTAGCTAAAAATTTGAAATTATTTATAATCCTGCCCATGCCCACACTATTTATTATGTTTTATATTACCAGACCAAGACGGTTGACTGCATGATCTACCAATCATTTCTTATCTGGTAGGATAGCTGCAACTTGATTGTGTGCATCCTTGATGACCCCTACCTTCATTGAATCATCTAAAAACATCAATCTGGGGATCACCCACCCAAAGGTTTTAGTTATAAATGTATTTTACAACAACACATGGGTCTCTTGGTTCTTTCATAAACCACTCCCTGAATAGAAAATCTACTCGCAGAGTTTTACTTGACTACTAGGGTGTCCACTCTAGATTTTTCACATATATTATAAGATTGTTTCTAACTTGTATTGGGTGGGTATGTACTGCCATATTTTACAATATTTGAAAGGTTTATTAGGAATCTAATTACACTTATTAGATGTTGTGGAGGTAATTAGAAACCAAATATGAGGATCTCTTTAAAAAATAATATAAAACATGTGATAAAAGTAAAATGAAGAACATGTAAATATGTGTAAATTACACTGAAGAGCCACTAAAACCTTTTGATCTTCATCTGATGATTTTGATAAAGATAACTAATGTGTCATAAAAAACCATCTCACCTTCATATGTATCCATAGGGTAATATGAATCATATGTAATGCATTTAGGATTCTCCTTTCTCTTATAATGTTCTTGCATCTCAACATGCAAAGTAAAAAATAATAATAGAGCTATGGAAATCTAGGAGTTTTGGACAAGAATCATGCATACACACACATCCACCATCATATGGTAATAGGGTTTATAAATCCCTCAAGTATACTCCATGATAGAGAAAGAATTAATTCATTCATTTATAATGTATGTATTAATGTCTCGACTAATTCATGCATCATATGTATGAATGCATTCAACTCCCATTTATTTCATCTTATAAAACTCTTTATTTTAATAATAGCCAAGGTGGGGGATGGATTGGTTATACATCCAATATTACCAACGTAGGTAGTATAATATATATATCACATTGTGCATGCAATTCAAAAATTTCATGCAACCCAATATATATATATCATATATATATAGGGATTTAGGTCATGTATATCATTTGGTCTCTCACTTTCATTAAATACTATAAGAATTTTTGTCATTTCACCTCACATTGTATCATATAAAATAACTTGTGAAACATATCCAAAACTCCTTTTGGATATCATCTAAAACACTTTAAATGTTTTTATTAACTATACCTTGTATCAAATAATATGAAATACTTTGTAAATACCCATCCAAAACACTTTTGGATTAACTCTAAAACATTTTAGAGTAGCTCTTTAAGTAAACCTGAATCCTTATTTATTAAACCACAAAGTGTGAGCCCATGATATTTTATAGTGTTGAAAGAAAATACAAATATTTGCATCAATATATGTATAAAAAGAGAGGCCTCTAGCAAAACGTCAATTCTACTCAAAATATAAATAGATCTGGCATGATCTCCATAAAACACATGTATCAATATACTTTTTTCAACCAGTCATCATCAAATGAAAATGTGAACTCTCATATTTTCCATTTGTCCAAGAGATCAAGTGACCATGTGACAAGAAGCATGTCAATCCCATATATCCAACTTATATCTTCTCCATTCTCAAATTATAGACTGATCTGATCGATGAATCCATAACATGTCATTCATCCTTACAAATAATCACATCACATGTCCCTTAACCAAATAGATATACAATATCTAGGTGAGGTCGCACACTCCCATAGTTTATCACAATCAAGGGATCAGATGTCATACTCCTCATATGAGAGGAAAAAAATCATCTTGGTTAAACTCTAACCAAAAAAATGATCAGCAACATACCCAACCACCCCCTTATTAGATAATTCGGTATATAAACTTATGGAAGTTGGGTATCAAAGCATGAATGTTCTCATTATAGGTATCTCACCAAACTTTGGTAGTGGAGACTCAAATATGATCCAACCACCCCTAGTATATCAAATATATCTATATTAATCTCCATGTGGTATACTTAGTGGTTCTTCTAGTGCACACAATGAATTTTATTCTTTTCCTTATACCTCATGAACATATTTTTTATCTTTATACAAGAATCCTACTCACACTAACCTTAACATTTCATCACAAACCATAATACTCCATGCCAAACATTGGTTGGGGATAAACTCAAGGTCATACTTTAAGGGGTTGATTATCATTACCACTTCATTAAATGTATATCTATATATACATTCATGTAGCCAATGTAAATGAATGATAATATAGAGTTTTACTTAAATATGAAGTTTTTTAATATTATTATACTCTTTAAGGATACTTAACAAAACAAACATAAACACTGGTTTATCATATCATATATATAAAACTACCAGATCAACTTTTTTTTACTACACTTTATGGTTTTGTTAATATATTACATTATATGTAATCCATGTCACAACTCTATGTGACCATCTTATAAAACTCCCACTAAACTCTTTAGTGTGATACTTTTATAAAGTATGAACATTTTAATAATGGTGATATTTAGGAATCATATTCCCAACCATTCAACTTCTTAAACATATTCAAATATCTTAAATTCACAACATCAAATTTTTTTATGTTATATTTTTCTTTCTACTTATAACTCTTTTTTTTTGTTCTTCATCATCATCCTTAGAACCTTATTCCATCAATCTTTTTCCATGAAATAATGTAACTACTTACATTATTGTTTTCTAATAAATCATAACACTATTAGGATAAAGTGATAACTCTTTTCTATGATAACTAATATAAATCATTACATTTGTATTTATTATCACACCCTAAATTATTTTAGTATATCAAGTGTATTTATATTTTAAAATTATGTTAGTGTAATACATAATTTATTAAATTTGAAATTATCTAAGATCAAACATAATTTTAATGGCATCTTAAACACTTTATTCTTTTTAGAATACTTTTCTTTGATATATAAGCCTTTTTTATTAGGAAATAAAATTTATTTTCTTTCAGTAGGAATATTAAATAAATAAACTATTATTATCATATCATATAAAGTTATCTATGTGAATGGAACCTTTCCTTTTTGAAAAGAATATTTTATGAAAACATCTCACTGATGGGTGGTGGGAACACATTCCCATACATTTCAAAAAATATTTGGATAAACACTTTTATCTTGTATAAAACTCTTTTATCAATATATTCTTATCTAAACCTATTATAGAAATTGATGAGTCATAAAACATGGGTATTTCTTAAAATCCATTAGATTAAAAACCTCGATGTAGTAATTATTGACTATATCTCATAAATATAAACTACAATCTCAATCAATTATTCATTTGATTTTGAAATCCTGTATATTTAAAACATTTTGTAAAATATACATTCAATATCATATACCTTTTAAAAATAAATAATATAACAATCATACCTAACATGTACATTCCATGGAGTTTCACAAATTTCTTTAGGTATTCTAGATAATAGTAATGTGAAACAGGTGGGGAAGGGAGGGGTAGGCCAAGCCCATGTATATTTAAGCCTGCATTGGTTTGTCTACAAAATAACGCATACAATCAAAACAAAAAATATATATATGCTACCCTATATAAGCCTATGTATATTCCACATGTTTTCCCATATTTAAAAAAATATATTATTTCTAATCATTTAAATATTGTATTTTTTTCTCATTATCAATGGTAGTTATGGGGAGAAGTATGGATCGACCATAGCTAGAGTTTTAAGGTATGTGGTGGATAATTTTTTGATGGGTTGATAGAGGCATGATAAAATGTTGATATTGATGTCAAAATATGTGTACCATGGTAGAAGTTAAGGAAAACATGATCAGTTCGGGGATAATTTTAGTCAAAACGGACCAAAATCCCTCTAAGGGTTCTATTTCTCAAAGCTCCCCACCTTCAAAAATGGGTGAAACTTGTGAAGGCACCTGATACAAAGAGACTTTATGTTAATATTCTCAAGATGTCAATCATGATCCACAAAGTGCCTTCATGAGAACATGAAGGCCTAATGGTAATCTCCACATATAGACATTCAAACTTGAAGATCCCCATCCACTCATGAAGCTAATAATGCTTTACGAAATACTCCAATCATTTTAAAACCACCATTTATATATATACCCACTTATGATCAAAATTTAAGGGTACAACGACCTTTAAACTTCTAAAAAAAACTATTTTTTTGTGAACCGCATGATCTTAAAGAATGGAAGAAAAAATGGATCACCCAAGGTATCCAATCATTATGAAACCACCTCCCTTGTGTTATTGAGATCCTCCACCCAAAGTGGAGATTCCTTTCATGAATTCACATGCCCTTCACATAAAAATAATGCCCCATGAGACACTTTAGGCTTCATGAGGCACCTATCCTTCATGAAACTTGGCCTATAGGAACCAAGACTTCACTTTGACATAGTTTCACCCTATTTCACCAAGAATTATCCTTCAAGAAGACCCTAACCTCCATGAGTCCCCTGAGATTCATTAATAATCCTTCTAAGATGCTCCAATATTTACAAAACCCCTATTATGGGCCTCTCCATGGTTCCTCCCTACTACTGACACCCCTTCATGAAGGTCGAGTTTCTGGGGCCCCATACCATCCTAGGACCAATTCTGTTGCACCTTGAGTCCCCATCTGACTAGTTCCACCCACTCCAAAGTCTACCCACATCACTCCAAGTGCGGTCTAAGCATCCATCCTACCTATTTCTTATAATAATAGGTACCCTAACCCCTTTTATTTTTATGTATAGGGACCCTAATGTCAGCCTCTTAATTGACCACTCATCCATGGTAGTACTAACGCCATATCCAACCCAAATGTGCATGATTAGTGGTCACGTAAGCCTAAGGGGTTTCATCATTAAGGGAAATTGTGAACCTATCTTGATGAGTATTCCTTACTCCAACCCTAACATGACCCCACTTGGGGATTCAGCCCTTCGAAGTTCGAGTTACATGATGCAAAACTTTCTAGTTTCACATCCTAGTCATATGATATTAAACTACATGAAAAAAGTCATCATAACATGATGTAAAATTGTAGCCTTACCCTATATAACAAATATAGGATGCCTCATGTATGGTCATTATGCAATTCCAAATTCCCCCCATTCGTGGGATGTGACTCTAATACCGGGAAGCTTCCATGCATAATCCCCACACAATATTCCCCATCTATAGGATGTGACACCCATACCGATAAGATTCCACGTGCATGCCTCGCACAATCCCTCATGGATGATTCTTTTTTAACACAAGAAACCTTACTACATGATGTTAAAATGCATGCATCGGTCTGGTCACACTACCTTAAACTGTGTCATCGAACTACATTGGGTTTGATCTCTGACTTCTAAAAAGGGTATATAGGATTCCTCCTTAAGGTTCTATATCGATAATGGTAAGACTAAGTGTGATATATTCCCTCCAATTGATGCATCTCCTTGATCTACCTTCATGGATCATTCAAATCCACAACTCTAGTTCCACCTCCATGGGGCATTCTGGTCCATTGGTAAACCAAGGTGTGACATCTTCCCTCCTAAGAATACACCTCCTAGATTCACCTTTATAAGGAGTTATGTTCCACAACTCTGGATCCACCTCCACATGGTGTTTTGATCCATTAGTAAAACTAGGTGTAACATCTTCTCTCCTAGGGATTCACCTATTGGATCTGCCTTCATGGGGTGTGCAGATCCAAAACTCTATATCCTCCTGGTGTTCTGATCTATTGGTAAAGCCAAGTCTAGAATATTCCCTCCTAGGAACACACCTCTCATATTCATCTTGATGGGTAATTTTGATCCACAACTCTCGATCCACCTTCGTAGGGTGTTCTGATCCATTGGTAAACCCAGGTGCAACATCTTTCCTCCTAAGGACACACCTCCTTGATTTTCCTCCATGGGGTGTTCTAATCTACCAACCCCATCTCTACAAGATGTTAAACTCGTGCTAGGACTTGTCTTAACCAGACATTTCAATCCATCTTTATATGATGTAGAACTTTTGTAATGGTCCATAATACCTACCACACATATACACTTGGGATGAATAAGGTAAAAAACATTGGAGGACTTACGCCCCTATAATCAATTGCCTAATGATCAATATGGGATGCCTTGGGTTTCACTCCCTATGATTCCTTATATGAGATTCCCTCTAATAAGAAATATTCACAGGTTAACAATGTTCCCAATGTACATACATGCCCAATGTGACTACTCTCATGACCATAGGTTTCTTCCCTATCAATACATAAGTAGAATAATTAATTGGATTCCACATAGAGATGGCACCATGAATGATTTCCATGAACATGAATTAATATTTGAGGGAGACCCAGAATAGAAAATGATCTTCAAGGAGGAACCCATAGAAGAAAAAATGGAAATCCCATCATCATGTTTTCTATCACATACCAGACATCACTACTGAAAATGATGAAAGTCACCCACCATTAGAAAGTGGTAATATGGGGAAATGGAGATGTGCCCCACTTGTGAGACATAATGAAAGCATGGGAAATAACAATAGTGAACCTGATGTGAAACTCTTCTCCTCAACATGGGGACTAGTAGTGTTTGGGGAATTAATAGATTAGTATGTCACCAAAATCAAACATTCAATGCTAGGTTCTACTAAGAAAATTGTGGGCCCATTATGAAACTCACTTGCAAAATGGGGAAGTTACCATTGGAAATCATTGGTCTGTGAAAATGCCAATTTTAATCCCTCTATGTCTTTAGAAGATTAAATGAAGTTGGTGGATTGGGAATCATTTTTCGTATAACTTTATTGAAGGATGAATATGCATGCCTTATAAGACTTAAGATTCAGTAAACCAATAACCCATCTCTCGCAGGCACCGAGGTGGGAGAAACATTAATGTGGTAATCCTGTAAAACTCTACCTCTGTCACAACTTCCCCCTAATCTTTGGTTAATAGGCACCCATACCCCATATCACCCTTTGAGAGCATACAAAGGAGGGTGATCAGTGCCCTCATAAGCTGGTATAAGAAAGAGGGGTTATTCCAAATAGGGAAATGTCCCCCCAAGACCTGGAGACATTGGTGCATCACTAACACCGCTGCCCCCTAGGGCCATGTAGGAGACAACCACCCCCCATTATAATGACGAACCACTTTGGGAGTCTCTCCCTAGCATACTATGATGACTCTCTCCCCAATACTAAGGATTTTTTGGATGTTTGACTCATTGTTTCCATGAATACCACCTATTATCTACTAAGGATGACTCCCACCAGGCCTCACCAATGCCATCACCGACCAATCCCATCGGCCAAAGAGGAGGTGGACTTCAGCCCTACTTCACCAACCCTATTCTGAAGAACCCAACACCATCATCGAGGGTAGGATCATGATGTTTCATAATAAGGGGAATCTTCCATGGATCCATTGGACCCTACCACCGTGGGTGAATCCTTCCAAATCCTTATGACCAGTGAACATGGATCCCTTTTACCCCAATTTGGATCAAGACCCTAGACACCTCATATGAAAGCTAGGTTGACTCTTTAAATAACTATCACTACTAAAAACTATTATGGGCCACCCCATTATGAGTAAAATCAATGTCAAGGTCCCCCTATTTTAATCACCAACCAAAGTGGTGGCCCTCACCACTCTTTAAACAACCATCATAGAGGTCCTCCCTATACTACCATCAACCAAATTAGAGGTCCTCCTCACTCCATCGCTAACCCAAGAGGAGGTCCTACCTACTTCATTGACAATAATCATAGAAGCCCTCCTCATGATCATACCAATTAGAGTGTAGTTCCTCTATGATCCTTTATTAATGTACATAGAAGTCCCCATCATGCCATCAAAAACCAAAGTATAGGTCCTCTACACTCTTTTGACAACCAGTAAAGAGGTCCTCCCAATACTCTCGCTTCTTAGCATAGAGTTATTCCCTTTGATCCTACCAACTAGAGTGAAGGTCATCCACACACCTTTACCAGTAAAATCAGAGGTCCTCTCCATGTTATAACTAACACACACAGAGATCCTCCCAGTGCTGAAGATGTACCCTACCTTGAAGAATTGTCTTGAGGTTGAAGTTAAAATACTCACCATCGAAGGAAAAATCATGGGAAAAACAATGTTTTCATTAACCTTTTTTATCACTAAAATTTTGAGGGGATAGATTAATATATAATAGATTCTCCGCCCCAAATTCTAGAGTTTAGGGAAGGGGCCTAATAGTTGAGATTTTCAATCCTATAAGTTGAGGTCAACAGGATCCTCATATCCATCCACATGTACTTATAGGTAGAAGATGTTTTGTCCCCCTTCTAGGGGCTCATATTGCATCCACCTTCATCACTGCTAGTTTCCCTCCACTCCACCTCCACCCAATAAGTTGTAGAGTTGTTAGGGTTTATGTTTTGTGGAAATTTTGGTATTCACAGTGACAGAATAGGTTTTCATATGAATGAAAGACAATAAAAAAAGAAGAAGAAGAAGAACATGAATATAGAGATTGTCATGGTTTGAGAATAATCCCTATTTCCATGGAGAGGAAAAAATTCACTATTATTTGGGAGAAAAATTATTACAGGGTGATCTCAGACTTTCACACACTAAAAACCTATGCTCAAAATGAGATAATAAAGATGATTAAGTATTGTTCCACTAATAAAATAGTAATTAAACTATTCTAAAGTGAATGGTGACTAGAATTCTACACTACTATAGTGGATAGTGGAAAAAGTCTATGGAGCTACAATACCACTTTATTCAAAAGTCTGAGATGCTACAGTAGTCATGCCAAAAGTATACACTGTTATAGTTCCCTATCAGTGATGTCTGGTCAGCACTTCTATAGTCATTAAAAGTTTCTACAGTGCCCCTAAATTTGGTTTGGGGCCTTCTACCCTCAAAACCCCAGAGTAGGGGTTTCATTTTCCCTTAAAACCCCCAATGAGCTCATCATGGAGCTCGGCCTATGGGATTTATGGCCTAATGTGTAGTATGGGCCACTAGAATTTGTTCTGTCATCATCCAAATAGATCGGGATACACCAATCCAACACTAGGTTGGAACCTTTAGATGGTGATCACTCTATTGATCCACAGATGAATGTTTCCACCAATGTTCATAAGGTAGTGGTGAACACCCCCATCTAAAAGGGATGTTATGATGTGATTGGAATTGTATATTAGATATATTCCAATATGAAGTGACCATTTGACTCACACAGTGACTCCTCTCCTAGAAATCTTACAATATAGTAAGTCTACATCAGTGTCACCAACACTATCTAGGTCAGTATTAATTAGAGCTTGGTCCGACCAAGATGAGGGCCCTTCCTCTAAGAAAGAAGGCATGTTGAAGGCTCTATCCATCGACAATCTATCAGTGGTGTTTTCCCACCTATGGCTTCAACATTTTACATCCTAGAGTACCTTACCTTGGTCCAGGCCATGTGTCTCTATCATATGTTTTAGGAAATATTTCACCACCTCTATGATCATCAATTAACCTATCCAAGCAGTCATGATCACCTCAATGCCATTAACCAGTAGTGTTGAATAGTTGAGATCACAGCACTCCCAATAGCTCAACGCCTTGAGTTATATGGTTACGACCAGACCCTTCAATAAATATGCATCATGATCCTCACATTGTTCCACTAAATTATGGAAGAATAATCTGTACATGTATAGATTAGAGGCTGGGGACAGTTTGTTTCTCTCCACTTCAACCCTATCTTGCGATAGGCCGACCTATACATCGATGGTGAAAGTTTCCCTTTAGCTTCCATCATGGTAAACATGGTTTTTTCCGAGATTTCCAAGGATCATGGAAATAGGGTAACCAATGCAAGGTATGATAGGGAGGATCCTCCTCAAGGGATAACAAATACCATGTAGATTTCTCTGTAGGTGTCCTCACATATCAGTAGTGGTAGGCACGTGGCCTTGGAGATCCTTCTAATGAGGCATTGTTTCCCACCCATCAGCACCACTATAAAAGAAAGGATCACACTAATCCCTCTTATAAATTCAAGGTTGTGTCAAAAGGAGATATGGAGCCTACAATATCCACCTTTCTCTAGCATATCAAATAGTATAAAAGGATCATCATTGATCACATTACTAATCAGCACCCTAATTATGGAACTTCCCCAAAAGATCCCACCTCTCCTCTAGGGGGGAAACAATTCCTCCTTGTCCAGATTCCTTAATTCAAGCTTGGTGTCCCTACCCATCTAGTCAAAGAAGAATCTGGATTTATGAATAGTGACTGAGGTATGAGTCTCTAAACCTACCCAAGCTACATAACTACCCTCGTTAGGATCTAGGCCATTTTTCTCCTCAATTTTATGAGACCTCTCCCCAAGATGATGATTCTATCAATGAATTTGGTCCTAGATACCCTCTTAAAGAGAGTGACCCTCACTAATATGACTTTATAGACAATATCACTGCTCACCTAGAGGCCCTGGAGACATGACAGATGGTGATCCCGCCTAACAGAAAGTCATACCTTTCATAGGTAGACAACATTCGAGCACCCCAGAGTTTTTAAATCCAATATTTTCCCCATTAAATGGGACATTAGACCCATTGAAGCACCTTTACAACTTTATTTTAAGGTGTGGATCTATTTTGGGGACCCCAGAACAGCAGGGGGCTACCAAGATTTGGTGCTTTTTTCATACACTAGAAGGACCTACATTCATCTGGTATAGCCAGCTACCTATAGGGTTTATTACTAGTAGGGAGGACCATGATTGGAAATTCCTCTGCTAGTTCAGCTCAACCATGAACATTACATGTATTGTAGACCTCTTCAAGTGAAAACAATGGCCTGATGAGTGAGTCGCATATTTTTTAACCCTGTGGAAAGGCCTCATGTATTCACCCAACACTTCATTATCCCAAGAGTATCTACTAAAAAAGTGTATGGTGAACTTCAATGGTTATATAGTCCCTACCTTAATCACTTAGAACTTTCTAGGTGGATTTTGGGAGTTTTTGGTTAAGGCCTTGTATTTGGAGGAATATCTATAGCATACTATACTTTCACACCCATTGCCTATTATAGCTCTTGTGAGAAGACCTACAAAATCAAAGATTGTCTCCACCATGAATGCATAGGTCCACAAGCTGGTGGACTTATTGGAACATTTTTTGGAAGATCCTCAGTGAGTATAGAAACCCTACAAAGTACAACCTCGCCCAGCACAGAACTGTTAAGAACCACCTCGTAAAGTAAAGCCACCTAGATGAGAAAATGTTGTCCTCTACCCCTCACCAAGTCTAGGATACTATATTTTCCTTCCTAGAAATAAGGAACTAGAAATATTCTTTTAAGTATTCTTAGATATCATGGTATTTCATTTATGCCTTGGAGAAGCGAATTTTGATACTTCCAAAGTAAAAGAAACCCTAGGAAGCTGGATGCACTGACCACCCTAATCATTGCCCACACTACACGATCCACAGTCATACTATCAAGGAATGTTATGTGTTCAAATATAGGATCTGGGACTAAGTGGTTCATGGTTTGGTCATGTTAGGTGATTTCCAAGCATAGGTGATACATGTCTTCACTGACCCCGATAGTGACAGTTAGGGATAAGGTGAATAGAAGGAGTCTTCCAGCCATGGGACGTAGATATATGATGATCGGTTGACTTGTAGGTCATTTTTTGTTCCCATGGTTTTATCCATGCTCTCTTAGGTAGTAAAAAACTTCATGTGGTTATCTCACCTTCTTTGGATGCTGCCTTTGCATCCACGTCACAGCCTTCTAATTCCCGGAAGAACAAGCTCTGACAACAAAATAGAAATTAGAGTCCCCCGCCATTTACAAAGTCATCACACACTGTTAGATACTTCATGAACCTTGATTTAGGAGTCATTTCCAAGGTCCACCCAGCAATAGACGACCTCACTTATGATATAAGGTGTATGCCTTTGTGAACTCTATCAAATTAGTAAACTACTTCATGGTATCTGATAATGAGTAATACCATGAAAACCTCTCAAGTGCCTTTGTCGGACGTCATCAAAGAAGGGGAATAGGGTATGTGAGCCTCTAGAATGATCAATTTAGTGCCTCAAACCAATATGTTCATGCTACTAAGTCCATACAATTATTTTTTTTAAAATACCAATAGGAACTCTCCACACATTTATCTTTGTCGGGTACAACTCTAAAACCAGCCATGTTAGTTGAATAATACACTAAGTCATGAAAACACCAGGATCATCATTATTTAACTAGATAAAAACCATAGAAAACTAATAGTCAATAGATAGTGGTTTAGATAGGTTGTCTAGTCAGTGGTAGAATTTTTCCAACACCATCTAGAACCTAGTAGTTCATCCAACAGCACCTGTTGTGCCCCTTCCATGGAGCAGCCCTCCATGGGTAAAAGTATTCCTCTAGTATAGAATTATGATATTTTGAAGCACCTATTTTTCATACTAATGAGGCTTTTTATCCTTGATGCCATCCACTTTTAGAAAGTGATGCATGAGGACCTCGTAGAAGCATTGAGAAGCCCCCTCAAGTTTAAAGAAGAGGTAGTCACCGCTAAGGCCTACTATCCATAGGAAGATGATAAAGAGGAATTCCAATATGTCATCTAATTTTATGGGGAAGATTATGGAATCCTCATACATGGGAACATATGCTCACTATACATCATAGGTTTGTTTAATGGCATGGAAGTCTACAATTTCTTGCTGGATACAGGTTCTAGGATCAAACTCATCCCAACTCAGATTCTCCATAGGTTGGGGCTAACTTAATCATTTATAACTCCTTACAACTTTAAAATTTAGGGTTATGAAAAGAGTGAGTAGAAACCACATGGAAAGGTTCAACTGAATACCTAGTTTGGAAACTAGATATCAGGTACTAAATTCATGGAAGATTTACAGGATATCACCTGCAATGCACTACTAGCAAGGCCCTAGTTTCATTAGTATGTGGATATCCCCTTCTTGTATCACTATTTCCTAAAATACTCCCTCAATAGTTGAGTAGGGGTAATCCAGGGTGATGAATCTCCCTTTGACTACTATGAATCCATTTATCCGAATGTTGGCTACTAAAAAAGAGAAGAAAAGTAACTTCAAACTGATATGGTCGAGCGTATCAATGCTCCCAATGATCTGAAAGTCATTGGAGTCAACCCATGGGCAGACTTGGATGAAGCCTCTATTCTCTCAATTCATCAATTAGAGGCTAAAATGATAGTCCTCGGTGGATACTTTTTGTCTCTAATAAAAAGTGTTGTGTCATCCCTATGAAAAAGGAGTTCCCACAGATTACCTCTTACTATTACACTAGATAGGCTCGAGTGATACCAGAGGCCCCTACTCTAGTGAGGAACCAAGAAGTTTACCCAATGAAAACCAACCCCCAAAAGTCATGTTTGTTCTACAGAGTAGGGATGAATCAATAGAAGATTACTCTCCACCATTTCTTTGACATTGTGAATAGACCTTGCGGTTAGCATCCATATAGAATTAGATTAACATCTTCTATCATCATCATATTAGTATAGAAAGAACCCCTCATCAAGGAATCCATTTCATACCAATTAGGAACCATTTTATCCCCTAAATTAGTTAATATATAAGATCCACCTCCTCCCATTGGTTCTCCTATATCATAAAAATAAGAGGATTTATAAGACACCCCTCCTGCATTTTAAGAGGGTGTCTTCATCAATATTGATGAGTTAGCTCAGGTGGACCTTGGTATTAAGGAATATTTGAGGCCAACACTGATCAATGCAGTGATGTCTCCAAATGAGTAGTTGTGGTATGTGGCCTTCCTAAAGAAGCATCGTGGTTTTCTCACCTAGAGTTATGATGAGATGTCTGGACTAGACCATCAGGTCATCGTTCACTATCTCAACCTCTCGTAAAGTCATCAAGGATTCAAGCAGCCTCCCAAAAAGATATGTCTCTTTCATGGTGTTGTGGTTAAGGCCTAAGGTGACAATATTATCAAAGATAACTTCATTAGGGAATTCTAGTACCCAAAATGGTCAGTTAACATTATCCTAATTAGGGTAAAGAATAGGCATATCAGAGTCGTAATAAACTTGCGATACCTTAAAATCCACTACCTGAAGGATGATTATACCCTTCTAGTTAAAGATTTGTTGATCAATGCCACCATTGGGTTCTAGAACCTCTCCTTCATGAATGGATACTTTGGGTATAACTAGATCCAGATGTCCCCTAAGGATTATAATTCCATCATCTTCAAGGAACCATAATAGAATTTATGTTATCTGGTGATGCCCTTTGGCATGAATAATGCATGTGATACTTATTAGCAGGTCATGCAACACTTCTTCAAAACGATCCTTGGGACACTGGTGGAATGATATGTGGATGACCTGGTGGTCAAATCTTTCTAGTTTCAGGACAATATTAGGAATCTTGAGAAAGTTTTCAGCTTCATATACTCCTGTAATTTGAATATGAACCCCTTGAATCTTGCATTCAGGGTTTCCTCTATAAAATATTGTAGTTCTATCTTAAAATATAGAGGAATTAAGATCAACCTAGATAATATCAAGGTAATCAACCAAATTCCTCCCCTTAGAAACCTCTAAGAACTATGAGGTCTCCCTGGACACTTAGCTTACATACACTGATTTATTGAAAATATTTATGGAAAGTGTAAGCCCTTATTGAGGCTCATGAAGAAAGGAATCATCTACCTATGGTATGAGGAGTGCTAGACCATGTTTGAGGATATCAATTAGTATCTTCTACAACCTCGGGTTTTGATGCCACCTATCTCAAGGAAGCCTCTAGTACTCTATGTGACCATCCTCGAATAGTCCCTTGGTTACCTACTCCCCTAGAATAATAATGAGGGTATAGAAAATAGTTTATATTATCTCAATCGCATGCCCCTCAACACAAATACCTGATACTCCCATATTGAGAAGAGCATCCCTGCACTAGTTTTTGTAGTAAAGAAGTTGTGGAACTACGTAAAGTATCATGAGATGTAGTTGCTCTCAGGTGGACCCGTTAAAGTATATTCTCAATATCCCCATGATGACAGGATGATTGGAACAATGGTAATTGATTCTCTATTAGTTTGAAATTAGGTTCATCTTGTTGAAGGACACTAAAGGTTATACACTGGAAGATTTATTATCTACCCTTTTGAACCCTAAAGAATTTCCCCATGAAATCAATTTTCTAGATGAGGTTATCCTTTCAGTGGATTAGAACATTCTGTGTTGGTAGATTCCTTAGTATGGTGCCGTATAGATCCCAACTAGAAGAAGGATCAACAATCTTAATATTAAAAGAGTAGTCATGGGGATCATCTTCATCACCTTAGAAAAATTTATCCATCTATACTCATTCTTATTGTTAGAAGACTACACCAATAATGAGGTAGAGTATCATGATATCATCACTGGTCTCAAGCTGGCCCAATAGATTTATGTTCTGAACTAGAGGTGACTCATGTTCCCCGATTGTAGAATGGTTGAACCGACACTTTGGAGGGCCTTACTGCATCTCTCGAAGAACTTGGCTAGCATGACCTGGTCATACATGTGGTGAATCGGAGGGTCATTACCCCTTCCATTTTAGATGATGATAATAGTCGACAAGTAAACCAAATTGATTCCAATTCTTCCGTGAGAGGACCTTCAAGTCCCCCACAGTAGAGTAAATGCCTGATTAGGAAACTCCCTTCATTGAGTATCTCCAGTGTGGCATTCTCCTACCAGTTCGAGCTAAGTGTGAGTGGATCTATCATTGTACAGAATAGTTTACCCTCCATATTGGGTCTAACCTTGAGTATATTCTCTATAGATGTGGGTTTTATGGGGTTATCCTCCATTTCATCCAAGGATATGAGATCCCTCGGGTCATGTAGAAAGTCTATGTTGGGTCCTATGGTGCCCATCAGGAAAGATTGAAGCTCTCCAACCAAATTTATAGGTTGGATACTTCTGGCCCACCATGGACCACAAATACATTGAGTTCTCCATAATTTTTCATGAGTGTCATGTCTATGCCAATTTTGTACATTGACTGTCAGAGATTCTCTACTCCACAAAATACTATTGACCCTTCTCAATATGAGGACTAGAGGTTTTTTGGTCATATCTATGAGTGTCATATCACCAATTTAGATTAATTTTGACTACAGTAGACTTATTATCCAATTATTAATAGGTGATTCCCCTTAGAGAAGTTGATTTCTTCTCCATGATTGTGTTTTTAAGTTCCCAACTTATCCATAAATTTGGATTTCCTCATGTTATCCTCACTGAAAACAGCTCAAACTTCTAGTATAGAGATCTAAAATTGTATGCGAAGTACAATATATAGTCCAACAATAATTCTAAATACCATGCATAGAAAAGTGGATAGATTAAATAATTCAATAAGACCCTCCCTAACATCTTGCAGAATATAGTGTTCCATAACAAGAAAATTCATCCAGACAAGCTCCATAATTCCCTTTGGACCAATGGGATGAAGACTCAAAATTCCACCTGGGTGACCTCATATTCCCTAGTGTAAGGAATTTTGGTAGTCTTGACCATTAAGGTTCAGTTTAAATCACAATGAATATATATCTATGATCATAATATTCTAGATATAATTAAAAAATTGTGTCTAGATGAGTTGGAATCCCTTGAAGAGAAAAAGCTACACGTATTTCATAATCTATAGAGGCACAAAAACAGGATAGTGAGAGTGTTCAACAAGAAGGTTCTCCTCTATTCCTTCCTCTAGGGTGACCTAGTATTAGGTCTCAAGATACCAATAATAACCAACAAAAATCTACCAAATTTAGATCCCAGGTGGGAAGGGCCTTACATCATTCATACGTTCAATTCCAATCATGCATAATTTTTGGTCACCATGGACAGAAAGTGTATCACACCTCCCACCAATTCCAAGTTTCTCAAGTAGTACTTAATATGAGAAATCCATAGTCTAAGCATCATGAATTTAAACTAATATTCATGCTTTAAAATCTATGGCCTTAAACTAGGATCCCAAGTCCAAGCATCATGACTTTAAACTGTGTGGGGGTCCCACTAAGGATGTGTTGTGTGGTGTTAGTCCTCCTTGGCCCCAAATTCATGTTGGTTTTGTCACTCCATTGTACTGTACATACCTGTTTTGGATACTCAACCCAGTGGTCAAAAATTTATGACATCAAACTAAGATCCCATTGGACCAAACTCTATAACCTTAAACTAACAGTCATGTTCCATGAACAATGACCTTAAACTAATTTCAAAGGTTCTAAACATTATGACCTTAAACTATTTGTTCGGGATTTCATAGCAGTTACGGTGTGCACAGCATCGGCGTGTTCTTCAATGGAAGATCTGGCTCCAGGTTCCTTTTTCAGCTTCGTCCCAGCTCAATGTCGATGCTCCGGTGTGCTCAGGGTCAGTTCCAGTGTCTTGGAGGGGGAGGAATTTCTTTTTACTGTTATATTAGGATAGATCTTGTTGTCTTCACCGTGTATGACTTTTCAGATTTGGAATATTGAGAGGGTATGGTGCAGCCATCGGTACCATGCCCATGCACTCTTGCACGGGACTGCTTGCTGAGCAGCCATGCTTTGGTGGAGGCATGCCTTAATGATGTTGATTTTGGGTTGAAGCACCACCTCATTGTTTTGTTCTGGGTTGCAACCCTCTTTTTTCTTGATTTTGTTAATATCTTGATGTCCTTGAAGTCTTGGTTTTCTCCCCCTTTACCCTTAAAAGGTTCTTTTCTAAAATCAATAAAAATTTCGTCCTTCGGTCCATTCAATCAATTCCCACTCTAGATAGGATTCCCCCCCCCCTCCAATGGTGTTGGTCTCCTACCATATCATGTTTTAGAAAAACATGTGGATTGATTACCATCCTCATGGGATATGTAGTGATGCCTGTATTTTATATCTCTGGGACCAGCCACAAATATATTAACCCTTTGGCCCATTTCCCCCATTCACAGTCCTATAATCATGACCTTAAACTGTGTGTTGTTCATCTCAAGGTGTTCATGTGGTAAAAAATCGTCTATTTCTCCATTCACATTAGGTTTTAACTCTTCCATGCCACAAAAATACCCTTGATACCAACATCAACCTATTCCAAGCATCATGAATTTAAACTATTATACCTTCTACCTTCACCTCAGTCTAAGCATTAAACCCTAAACTATGTTCTATTTTCTTCCAAGAAATTTTATTATAAGTGAGAATCACTTGTCTCTATTCACATTGGGTTTTACTTCTTTTGTTCCGCACATGAAACCTTGGAAAAAACATTCCCCACCATAGTCCAAGTATCACAAATTTACATTGATTTTCTGTAGTCAAAAACAGCATTACTTTAAACTGTTTTCCATGGTCCAGGCCATATGACATTAAACTGTGTGCAATTAGATTTTGGATTTCTTCATGTGGTTAAGGGCCTCCTTGGCTCAATTCATGTAGAGTTTTAACTAGTTTACACCACACAAACATCCTCAACCTCTATTACCCATGGTCTAGGCATTATAATATTAAACTATTCACAATTGGTCCAAGAATTATGACCCTAAAAAATGTTCATTCACCCCTATTTTTCATGGTTTTCTTCATCCCTTATGTTCCTACAAACCCATTCCTCCACCTCTTTCAAGAACTACGTGTGGATTGATTCTCATCCTCATGGGATATGCGGAGAAATCTAAACTTTTATCCTCATAAGAGGGGACATCACCCTACCGACATCAGTCTTATGCTACGCTATTTCTCATAACTATGTGTGGCTTGATTACCATCCTTATGGGATACATAATTATTCTTGGATATTACATCTCTGGCTTACCCCTACCATCAACTTATTTCTGAGACATATCCACTTCAACTTAAGAGCTATTCTCTCTCTCTCTCTGATTTGGATAATCATCATCATCCTGATCTTAATAGGCCACCTAATGGAATAGTCCCTAACCACAATGGATCACCTACCATACTGGGATCACACC
The DNA here is from genome assembly GCA_963277665.1 of Viscum album. Lineage (NCBI taxonomy): Eukaryota > Viridiplantae > Streptophyta > Magnoliopsida > Santalales > Viscaceae > Viscum > Viscum album. Next base: position 116,680,347 of record OY728154.1, read on the forward strand.
TCGAAGGATATTAGGAAGAAAATAATGAATCACGTATTTAAAACTCATTCATTGGTTGATTCTATATTTATTAACCCTATATTCAATTGACGTGAGTATAGAACATGTGTTTCGAACATGGATAATAGTTGTTCCTCATCCACCAATTATTCCTCTTTGACTATCTAGGTTAGGGAATTTGTAATCTCCCTTGTGGGATTTGTCAGCCACTTCTACCCCTTATTGTGTTCTCACCTTACAAGAAATAGGAACTCTATTGTGCTCCTTATTTCTCACAAAAATCATGGCTCATGTGGGCTTAGGATTCGGGAGGGTGGAATCCCCAAGAAATCTTGAGACACACTAAAACCACATGTTCTAGACTTTATGACCTTAAGCAAGGAGTCTAAGTCTAAATATCATGACTTGAAACTATGTATAAGTTTCCTCAAAAATGTGTTGTGTGCCGTTGGACCCCATTATCCCTCATTCATGTCAAGTTTGTCACTCTTCCACACTATAATTTTCCTTTTGAGATACCCCACATGGTCTAAACTCTATGACCTAAAACTAAGTGTCTATAGTCCATGCTTCATGACCTTAAACTAAAATTTATAGTCTAAGAATCATGATATTAAACTGTCTGTGATTTATCTTAGAAGCATTTTATGTGGCATCGAGTGGCCTCTTAGGCCCCTCCGTTAACATCAGGAAACTTTCCTTCAATGTCGTGCATGTTACTTCATGACACTCCACCCTACGGTCCAAGCCTCATGACCTTAAGCTATGTTTATACCACCCCTCATGTTTTGTGTGTCACTGGGCCTCTCTTTTCTCCCATTCACATTAGGTTATTACTCTTTCATGTTGCACCAAACACTTTAGTCTTTGTATGGTCTAAAAATTATGACCTTAAAATTGGAACCAAACCTGAGTACATGCTTCATGACTTTAAAATGATTTCCATAGACTAAACTCTATGGCCTTAAACTAGGAGAGCAATTCCAAGAATGGCAACCTAAAACTCTGTGAAAGACTCTCCAGGAATGTGTTATGTGGCATCAGGGACTCCTTTTCTCCATTCACACAAGGTTTTCATTCTTCCATGCTACACATATCCCTTTTGGGACCCTCACCCTATAGTCCAATCTCTACAACCTTAAGCTAAGATTCATGATCCAAGAATCATGACCTTAAACTGTGTGTGAATTTCCACGTATTATATTTCTTTGTGAAGGGTCTTCCAATTTTTATTTTCATTATAGGCCTTTTTATGGAGAACCCCCATCATGTTACCCTCCTACATCCTCTTCCACTATGGTGGGGTGGGTTTTCTTCACGTTGGTTTACATGTTTGAATTGAAAGACATAAAACTTCCCAGATTTACGTCCCAATCACATGATGTTAAACTATGTGATATATCTTCCTCACCATATGACATTAAACTTCATTTCCAACATCCTTATCATATTACATTAAACTATATGTCTATAATCCCTATTTCATGACATAAAAATGTGGAGCATCTTATGACCTTACCTAAGAGTCCCTTTCTTCCAATGATGGTCACCTACCGCAACATTCATATTCCATGAACTTTGTTCGACATTCGAGATGATTCTCCCCCTATAAGAAGAGTTTTTACTTTTCTCATACTGATATTCCTACAAAAATGTCCTCTAATCCATGGTGGTGTTATTCCAATTGGTTTAGAATCTATTGGAACATTCCATCGCTTCGTCTCCATGCTTTATGTATACCTTTATTTATATCCCCATCCTCCTCCACATCTGAACACACCCCCTAATAGTAATGTTTTTTTTTCAAAATGGCTCACTTTCCATACTAGGTCAACACCCCTGAGGACTTTGGATGACATTTTAAGACAGTTTACATGTTTTGAACATGGTCAGTGGTTAACCATCATTTATTTATCCCCATATTCTCTTAAATGATATGGATGTTGTGTTTAAATCATGGTAAAAATTTACCCCATATTGATATTCCACTCACATTTTGTGCTAGATAATGGGAATCATGATTCAATCCCTCCATTACCCTTTGTTCATGTAGATTCCAACACCCCTATTATTAACCCATTCATGCACTGGCACATGTTAGAATAGGAAGTCGGTTATTCAAAGAGACCCATTGTACAACCATAGACACTCTAAATATGAACACTCTCATTGTTCAGCTAATAATAGAAGACCATGAGTGTTTGGAGATTGACTAACATGCTCATATAAATGAGAAATCACATGGGCATCCTTTGTTTCTCACACCTAGCAAGACTCGCATGAGCTTAGGGATTGTTCATTGGTTGTCTCAAAAGTATGATTGAAGTGTGATGATAAAATGAGATTGAAAGAAACATGTTTAATCATATGGGAGTTTAAATAAAACCAATTGAAGTTTTATCTGATCATTCACACACTGGAACCTCCCCTTTACAAAATTCCCCTAAATATTGACCCCATCGTTCAGGAATTTGATCTCTTCCATTCTATGTTGAGTGGCCTCTCGAGTCCGCTAGCAATATTATAGGTATGATTTCTCTTCATAAAATTTGGGAAACACCTCCTTAGTCCTGATCCACATCTGGTTATTCTCATCCTAGCACTCAACTACCAGGGATGTTACCTCTTCTACCTTAGCCTTGTCCTCCACCAATTAATCCTTTGAATAATTTAAAATATTGGATTGAGAAGAGGCCATGGATGGTTGATAATAATCTAGACCTTCTAGGTAGAAGATCTCACCTTTAGCTGCCTGAAACACCTAGGAGTGCTCATATTTGTGCTTCTTCTAGGCAAGGTCTATTACCTATCATTCGGCATGTTTCAAATTGACGAGGAAGTCTCAATCCAGTGCATGAAGGTTATTATAATCCACCACACCAGTCCCTAGGTAGACTAGTCGGTGGAAGATAGATCCCAACCAGCTTGGATGGTAATCTATTTGGGTACGAGGGATGAAGTTCCACATATACCTCCATGTCATGCGACGAATGACCCTATTGTCCTCAGTAGCATCCAAGCGAGAATACTTGAAGTCATCGGGTGGTGTAGGCTCATATGGATGGAAAACCACCAACACATTAGTAACCAGATCATCCACAGGCATGTCCTTAGGTGTGATATAATGGAAATATATTCCAATGAATGGATCCTCACCATCCCCTTCACCAGTAGCAAAAGCCTCCGCTACCCCCTGTGGAACCTCTAAGGTGTATATGACCGTCCTAGACTCCTCAACTTCCCCTGTTGGTAGTTCAGTTTTGTCCTCATCTCTCAAATCCACCACTAATAGAAATTATGAGTTAGGAAAATCCAATGTAGCCTCCATATTCACTACATCTACTAGCACAGTTTCCACTTCCTCCATTACATCTTCCGCAGCAACAACTGCCTTCAATGGCTCCTTTAGGATAGGTTCTACCACTGCAGTTCATTCAACCAGCCCCATAGTGGCCACCGTCTTGACCCCCTCCATCAAGGGAATGGTCTAAGTGGTCCCTTCCAGTGTAACCACAATAGTTATATTGACCTTTACAACTACCCAGTCCATCGGGAGAATAGAATTTGGTGTCACCACCTCAGCCTCTAGCACCACTGAATCAAATGTTGATCTTGGTATCTGATCCCCAAACATTGTTCAAACTATCATTTAAATATGAGTCATCCAAGTGTGGAAAATAAAATTCATAAGAGGAAAAGTTCAAATGGGTAATATGCATGCGTGAAAAAAATATCTCAGTGAGGAGCTTAGACATATTCATGGGAAATACCCCAAGCTAGGGAATTCTATATGTGACCGCAGACTCCATCATAGGCACTTCTTCAAACAATTATTGGCCTATTGTGTCCATGAAATCAAGAAGGGGTCCACATTCACCCCTTAAAGGTTTGATTTTACATTTCCCTCTACCTAAGGTTCATTATAAACATCCCCCTCCTTAGTTCTTGTCGATCCCTGCGCGCAAGTACAAGATGAGTTAGAAAACACTCTTAGGGGTTTGTTGGCTTTCAATGAGTATGAGATCATAGTACTTACCAGGTAAAAAACAAGTTCATCTTACACATAAGATTTATATTAATCATATCTCCCCCAGGACTCATCCAATTATCCTTGTAGAGGCTCATGAATAGCCAACTCACTGGCCAAGAGTTTTGAGGAGGAGGTCATCCCTAGAAGTATCTTTGCTCAAGTGATCAACGGGTTCACTATTCCAAGAGATTAGACTAGATCCTCCATCTTTCATATGTATAGCATTATCTCATCTCAAGTCACATTAAATCCAACCCTAGAATGACCCAACCCTATGAGTAATATCCCCTCTCAGTTGAGATCCCTCCATATTCCATGGAGAGTGTTGAGTTGTCTAAAGAGAACCCAGTTCTCCCAAGAATCTATGAAGACCAGATTGCTGAGAAAGTTTGTATGGTGCAACTAATTCCTAAATTTTAAAAAATTCCTTAGAACTATCTCAAAGGTCTATCCTTCCTCCTGTGACTACTTTCCTAGGAGATCAGAGCCTGATTTTGACCCTATCCCTCTAGCCTCCACCTATTCTGAGCTAGGGATTGCCATCCCTACAGCTGTTATGGCTCTGATCACTTGTTCAATCCTACCTCCATAGCAAACTCTAACCACAACTCACCCTTGGCCCCAAAGTTATGGGACTTCTCCTTCACCATCCTAGTTGGTTCAATGTCTTAGCATCTCCCCAGGGTACATGCTCTCCCATATCAATGCCTAATTATGGGTGAGTCAATATATAGTAGATGGTAGGGGAGACTCATTCTGACCTTTCCCATCCTCATACGTGAACATGCACCAAATATTCCTCAAAACTGAAGGATGACACTCATCACGTACCACCAAGTACACCTTTAGTGTCATCCACTACAGGCATCAAAATTTCCATGCAAACTGATGTGGGTTGTATGGCTTATAGATCAGCTCACAATCAACCCTCATCACCAGTACCTCACCTCATAAGTCTAGGATGTATGATCATTTCTCGATGGTCCCTACACCATCATCGGTCACCATCCCCATTAGAAGGGGTGGGTGAAACATTAAGTGCTTTGTTATCCTGACCTTGTCCAGAATGTCCACCATCCATAACTTGAGTGAGTGACTCCATGAAATGTTTAAGATCACTGGTTGTAAGTTCATGGTTAGAGGGGAGATAATATTTGGGTATTCATACCACCCCATGTGTGTGGCCACCCAGCTATACAAGAAATAGAGGGTTCACACAGATGGAGTGCAGTATTCCCTTCGCTGATGTGGTGGGGAACTTTATACAACTTTTCCAATACTGGGATATCCAAATTGACGTATTGCCCCATCACCATCATTCCTACTATAATGAAGTTTCTTGGATATAGACCCATGTGTTCATCCCTAATTAGGAGAATCTATCAACAAACCAACATAGTAAAAAACCAATCCACACTAACCATAAGAGCTTCAGGCTTTATGTTGTGTCGCCACAGCTACCACTAGCCTATATCTAAGATCCTCCCATAGGAGTGATCTGTAACCTAGTTGAATACCACAAGGAATATTTACAACCTCCTCAATAGAATTTATACCATCTCATTCCCATTGATTGGATCCTCCACTAGATTTTTCAAAAAAATACATGGACCATTACTGTAATGGGATGTCCTTTATCCCTGGTTTATGATCACTAGTCCCTTGCACCAATTTCAATAGCACCCTTGCAAGATCTGGAATCTTTATCAGGCCTGCTCACATATTCTCTGTAGAGAGGAACTCATTATACATCACCCCTTGGATTAGTATCCCAATGATCTAGTGAAGATCTCATAGGATGATTCCAACCTCCCCATGATGTAGATGGAAAGTGTGGGTTCTTATTGATAACCTGCTCAGCATCTCTGATATGATGTTTGGGTGGTGGTAGATATGAAATTGTGAGGACCATGTTATCTCATAGATCCCCACTTTCTTCATCTCAGCCTTGAATTTTTGGCATGATGTGCATTCCCAATGGTTCTAGGCCCATTCATCAATAATGTTGCCACCCTAGCACAAATACTAGTTGTCTTTATATCCCTTAAGTGGATCCCCCAAACCCACCTTGAGAATCATCTCATACTGCATGGGATATGTATTTTTCTATAGATTATCTCCATAAATGTTTATGATGTGGTTCTAGGGAGTTTCTGCTATGATTTGTGAGTTGTTCTTCTAGATGTGGCCCCTGGTAGCCTTATACCACTCATATTATCCCAACATGGTTTCGAACCAGTAGGATTGTTCATCTCTCCCTATCGTAGGGATGAATACGTCATCCCTCAGTCCAAATCCATAAATCAGCAGCCTCTTTCATAGTAAATACTCCCTATGAGCCTATGTTAGTAGTGAAATGAGTAATTCATGGTCTAAGGAACTCTAAATTATCTCCCCGGACATTATATTCCATGCAATTTCTTCTTGATGATTTGTAGTTGCATTGGCTCCTTTAGTAAATGTTTTAACCAAGTCATAGGAGTTTTTTGTCCTATTTTAGGATTATTTTCTCATGGAGATCGATTCATGGTGGTTGGGTTTTTAGAGGTCAGTTCGTGAAGTTTGAGTTTCTGGAGCACTATTTGTGAAGAACTATTCACAAATCTCGAGTTGCGGAGATGGTAGGCTTCGCGAGCGATGGGGATTGAAATCAAAAATCACTGTTGAAGGGTGTTATTTTTAAAAAAATAGAGCATATAGTTTTCTCATCACAAAATTTAGGTGATCCCTTTAAGAGGACCCTATACTATTTATAGGTATGCAATCGTCCATAGTTTCGTGATGGTCTTCGCAAAGTGGGCATCATAAACAGGCTTCATGAATGAGCTTCACGGAGGGAAGTTGATTGCCAATTTTTAGAGATTCTCCCTCAAAATATGAACCTCTTTTTTTCTCCATTATCACCAATTATAAGGGGGGGAATTTTTTGAGGCTAAAATAAATATTCCACGGGAGAATTCAAGGAAGGTATGACCTATTCGGGGTGAATCTAAGGAAAAATGGCCCAAAATCCCTCTAAGGGGTCTACTTCATGAAGCTCCCCACCTTCACGAATGGGTGAAGCTCATAAAGACCCTAGATACATGGAGAACTAAAAATAATCTCTGCAAAATGTCAATACTAATTTGTGGGGTTCCTTTTTGAGCATGTGAAGTCCTGATAGTAATCTTTGTAAAACATCAATCCAGAATCATGGAGCGCCTCATGACCATTCGAATTCCTAAGAGTAATCTTCACGTAATGACATTTGGACTCATGGATCCCCACACACTTGATACCCTCATAATTATTCATAAAATCCTCCAATCATCATGAAACCCCCATTTTTATAATACCCCTTATATCTTCCATTTAAGGTGATGGAGACCTTTCAACTTCCAAAAATTTCTCTCTATTCATGAACCATTTAATCTTCACAAATAAAAGAGAAAATGGATCACCCAATTTATCCAATTATCATGAAAACACATACCTTTAATTCTTGAGAGCCTCCACTGAAAGTGGATATGATTTTCATGAAGGCCCATTCCCTTTGTGGAAGAAGAATTCTTCTTGTTGTACTTGAGGCTTCGTGAGGTACATATCCGTCGTGAATCCAACCCTATGGGAACCAATAATTCACTTTGATATAGGGTCACCTTGTTTCACGAATAGTTATCCATAATGAAGACATTAACCTCCCTGAAGCCCTAGATCTTCATGATCCATCCCTCTGTGAAGCCCCAAGCTTTATAAAACCCCTCTTCTAACCTCTTTATGATGCGTCCCTTTTGCTGACACCCCTTCGTAAAGGTTGAGTTTTTGGTGCCCCCATACCAGCCTAGGACTAGTTCAATTTCACCTTAAATTCCCATGTGACTAGTTCCACCCACTCCTATTTCATTCCACTACACTCCATGTTCATCCTGGGCCTCCATCCTACCTATTTATTATAAAAATAGATATTTTAACTCATTTTTCTTATAAGCATAGGGACCCTAACATCGACCTCTTGATTGACCACTCCTCCACGATAGTTCTAACACCATGTACCACCTAAAGGCACATGATTTGTGGTCACATAATCCATAGGGGTGGAATGTTCAATGGAAACTATGCACTTGTCTCAGTTATGATTCTTTATGAAGAATATTACTCCCACCTTGACATGTTCCCCCTTGAGGAGTGACCCCTTCAATATCCAAGCTACATGATGTAAAACTTACTACTTCCACTTCCTAGTTGAAACCCAATATCCCTCACCATTGGATTTAAAATATAATATTTCTTTCACATTCTAGTGAAAAGGATCCATATTCCTCTTCTCATCACCCCAACTTTGGCTGGTCAAGAAATTTTAAGGGTTTTCATTAAGGATCCCAAAATTCTAAATTCATTAACTCATTGTTCCTTGATCTTTTGAGAGGACTCTACAATCCTAAAATCCTTAAATTGGATTTCCTAAAAATTTTCTTCTTGGTTACACCAAGTCCTACTTTGTAATTAAACCCTTGATTTTAACTAAGTTAAGTCAACTCAAAACATCAAGTTAGAATTCTCGGATAATTGAAAGCACCCCAAATTTAGCTAATCAAGCACTTCGAACTATGGTTTGATTTTAACTAAATTAGTAGATGGACATATGGACTTAATATTTATATTTGAAAGAGTTTATCTTTATGCATAAGTTAATTTCCATTTATTATCTTTATTACATTCTTTTTAATATTAATTGGATTTGCTTATGTGATTAACCATGTTTTAGATAATATTTACACATAATCTAGTTTATTTTAGTTCTACCTTATATGCTTGTTAATAAATTAATTCATGTGATCATGAAAAAACATCCATAATGAAATAAATATGAAACTTGATAGAAATAAAATAATAAAGTGGTATGATCATGATCTTTTAATAATGGTTAGTTTATCCAGTCGAATATAAACTAACCATTGACCTAGAGAGAAAACACCTTGAACCATTTATGGTTCTTGTTTTAGTTTTCCACCTTTCCACCTATGTATCTCTCTTGGATTGGTTATGCCTTGGATTCAAACATGAAACTCCTCTACTAGATTGGGAGGTCCACCCATTACATATTATTTTACTCACACGTAGGTGAGGGGAAGGGGTTTACATAAAATAAACCACAAGCATACAAGACCTTATAAGATAAGAGGATATATGGCATGTAGACTAATAATTTAATTTAATAATAAATTAAAAGAATAAAATTACATACAATGGTCTGGTATGGTCTCATTATCATCCATATGTATGCAACAAATTACAAATTTAATAAAATTAGCATTCAATAATTAATCATTCTTATTTAAGATAAATCATGCTCGAATTAATTAATTATATTCTTTAATTAATCAATTTTTTTATATTAATTCTCATCTAAATTTTCTTGAGATTTACATCAGTCATAATTTTAAACAAACTAAATAAATATATTTAAAATAAACTCTGTACAATAAAAATTTACCTTGGAGGTAACATAATGAGTGCCCATCTAAACTAACCAATGTGTATTATATTTGTATACTATTTACTCTTGAGAAATGTGGAATACATGACTTATCAAGTAATATCATGATGTGTACTATCAAATTAATGATCACATGGTGTAAATGATTCCTTTTCTTAACATAGTGTGTAATGATTCAATGCATAGAGAAATAATTGTAATATGACTTATACATGATATGTAGATCCAAACATTACTCATAAATTAATTAGGAATTTATATATATTAAAAACCCATCACATGGTGTGTCCTATAAACTTAATGACCATGATCAATAGGTTTTACACAGTATAATAAATAAATTTTTAATTCTTCATAATTTCATATAATTACACAGTGTGTACAAGCCAGTTATATAGAGTGTACTATTCTCACCATCTATCTGAGGCAAACACGTAGGGAATTGTTGTATAACTATTCCATGGAAAATATTGGAGTACATGGCATGTATATAGGCTAAACTCCGTGTACATGGGATAAATAGCGCGTGGTATTTGAGTTACATGGTCACCATTCAGGTATGTCATGTAAGAAGATACATGGCATGTCTTTGACTTAAGGACTACAGGTCGTGTAACTTCCGTACACAGTGCAATGTGTACTCTGAATGACCATGTGGCAATATGGACCAGTCAACACACAATGCATACTTAAATTCACCACATGTAATAATTTCATGTGCCTTGAATTAATTCCAAATTAATTCTTGGTTTATTAAATAATAATACACAGTGTGTACCTCTAGGTTACATGGCGTGTACTCTTATTTTATCCGGCTATATTCCTCGGTACCTTCAAATGAGATATTCAAATTTATTTTATTCATAAAATTAATCAATTTTATTATATTTACAAGAAAGGAAGAGTAAGAATTTGATCCCACAATTTGGATTTCATAATGATTAAACTGGAATTGAAAACTAAATTACAAATGCATGAATCAATTAGTGATTTTAAATAATTATAAATAATTGTGTGACCCACTCTAATACCACTTGAAGGTTATAGAAACAATGAAAGCATGTGATGGGTCATTACCAACATTATTTTTCATGATTAATGATTAGTATGAGATTTACATGATGATAAATGCCATGATCAATAGCCAGAACCAAGAGAAAGATAATCATATATTATTTATAATTAATTTAATCAATTAAATAATTACCTTCTATGAAATTATTTCTTTGTTGATGGATCTTAAAATGGATCTACATTGTACCATAATTTCATTTGGGAATCAATATTAGTTTCCTTTTATCATTGATCCACATGTGTTCCACAAATCTCCTAACATCGCCATAGGAATCTTCATGTGCTAGCACAGTAGATCCTATTGCTTGCATTTTTCACCTTTGATCACCCTGAGAATCGCTTCTATAGGATTATATTTGATCTCTATTGAATCAAAAGTATTAGGTGGAAGAAGATTGCTTTCCATTCTTGGGGTCCTTCTTGGAGAAGGGATGTCTCTAGGGATTAGATGAGATTATCCATATTTCATTGTGCAAAATAGAAGAAATGAATTAGCTCTCTTGAATAATAATATAATTGAGTTTATATATAGCTAAGGTTAGAAATAAATAATTCTTCAATTGGACTTCATTATTTATTTAATCCCTATGGAAACCTATGTATAAAATAATAATATTATTATTATTTCTTGAAATTCACTAAACTAGTAAATTAAATTAAATATTATTTGATCAAATAATATTCAATATATATATTATTTCGCACTGGAGCATTAAATTCGGTCTTCCATTACTCCACAATATTTATCGGGACTTGAATAATGACTATTTATTTAATAAATAAATATAATTTCATTATTATATAATAAATAAATAAATATTATATTCACTAAATAGAAAATACATATGTACTAAACATTCCACTCACGTAATATTATCTCAAATAACTAGTGGTGGAATATATACAATCAAGAAATCTTGAATAATTATTAAACCATATGTGGGAATAATATTTATTCAACTTGGTAAATAATAAATGATAAAATATTATTTATCTAGGATTTTGGATACACTTAATGTCTGACCCTCAAGGCCTCTTTCTCAGTGGAATTAGGCAAAGCAGCCAAAAGTCCAAGGTTAGAATCTAGAAACACACCAAGGAAACCATAGAGAAAGAAGTTAATGTTATATTTAAATAATACCTCATATAGATGCTTATTGTGTAATATAATCCCTTTATTGTGATATCTCTAATCATGCAAGTTTCATGCTCGTGCAATCAACCTATGTGCTTAATGTCACTTATTTGAATTTTTGGAAACAGAACTTGACTAAAAAACACCATAGCCATGTATTTTTTTAGGCTATATCATTTCCATCAAAGGGCCTAAGATATCAACTTCTATTAAAGAATGGAAGGGATAAATACTTTCTCACATAATATTACTTGTGACGCACCCAACATATCCTACTTTGCTACGAATAAATGTCATCATGGTTTTCATCAATACATAAAAGTATGTGGTTTGTAATACTCATTAATAATTATCATAAAGTCAAAGGATCAATACACACATCCTTAGATAGGAACATCCAATGACACATATAAATGTGGATTTCCTACTGGTGGGTCTTGTTCTCATAATATCCAACACAAGATATTACTAAGGGCGATCACCAAGAGAAGGTGCCTCAAATTATTATGGGTATCTACCCATGATATATTGAATCATTTATGTCCCTAAAATTATTTCATCCTACTATAGAACATATATATATATAAGAATACTATTGTGACACTTTTGGATTCTCATCATAACATGGAACTGCTATGACCTTTCAGTGTGAAAGCTACTCTTATGACATTATCATATACTATATTATGCATAAGAACAATAATGATGTGATAATAAGTTCATTAATATTCAAAACTATGAATACAAGTTTTCATAAAGTATATAGAAGTTCGTTATAGGGCACCAACTCCAACAGACTCTCACTTGCACTGGCGCCAACTGCTAACCACCATTAGTCTGCTAGTTCTCACATGATACTCATGCTTCTACTGAGATTTTCATTTAGTAAAGGGGTCTAGAAGGTTTTTTTATATGGGAAATATTCTTACTATAACTTCACCCCCTATGCTAAAAATCCCTCAATATGTGATACTTTTGGAGTATTTTCTTTTTCCATTGGTGTGACCTTGTCTCTTTTTCAAGAGACACCATTGTAGTATTATCACAATACAATTTGATAGGATCTTTACTTCTAGGTACCAAATCAATCTCCTAGAAAAAATTTCATATCTAAATGTACACATTGTGTACATTAGAAGCTTCTATATACTCAGACTCCACTATAGAATCAGCGACAACAGGATTCTTTGAACTCTTCCAGCTCACAACTCCTCCGTTGAGATATAAAACATATCCTGACTACAAATTCAGATCATTATGATCTATTTGAAATCTATAATCAGTATAACCCCTGATGAATATCTCCTCATCTCCTCTATACTCTAGGAACATATCTTCAGCTCTTATCAGATACTTGAGGATAGTCTTAATAGAAAACCAATGGTGTTCTCTTAGATATTCTTGATATCTACCTACCATTCTCAATGCATAGGAAACATCAGTTATAGTATATAACATGACATACATGATTGATCTTATCACTAAATCATATGGGGTCTTACTCATTCTCTCTTTCTCATTTTATGTTAGAGGACACATTTTCTTAGAAATATGTTTACCAAGTGACCCAATAACCAATCCCCTATTGGATTGTTCCATACTAAATCTTTTTAGTATCATGTCAATATATGTAGTTTTACGTAGTCAAAGAAATCTATTGGATATATCATGAAGCATATTTATCCTTAGTATATAGGCCACTTCACCTAGGTACTTTATAGAGAAAAACTTTTTTAACCAGTCCTTAACAGAATTTAAGACCAGCATGTCATTTATAATAAGTAATATGTCATAAATATATACTACACAGATAATGGTTTAATTTCCACTAAACCTCTTATAAATGCATGTCTTGCATTCAATCTTAATGAAACCAAATTATTTTATAGATTCATTTGAATCAAATGTTCCATGGCCTAAATTCTTTCTTCAATCCATAAATGGATCTATGCCACTTGAAAATCTCTTGGAATCACCTAAAGTCACAAACCCTTTTGGTTGTGTTATCTAGACATATTCTATAAGGTTTCCATTCAGGAATTCTATTTTGACATGAATATGGAAAAAAATTATAGTTATGGTAATATGTTATAGCAAGTAGAGTTTTGATGGATTTAAACATGGAAACTGGTGAAAAGGTCTCATCATAGTCAATTCATTAACATTTCTTAAACCCTTTTTCCACTAGCCCTAATTTATAGGTATTTAATTTACCATCCATGTCCATTTTTCTCTAGAATACCCTTTTTAACCCTATGGGATTTACATCAACTGGTGCATAGACCAGAACCCAAACTTGGTTCTGATACATAGAATCCATTTCAGAATTCATGGCTTCTTTCCATCTTGAAACTTCTGAGCTCTCTACTGCCTATTTTTAGGAGATAGGTTCACCATTGTCAACCAATAATGAGTCTCCATATTTGATTACTAAAAAACAATATCTTTTTTATTCTATTATGTCTCTATTTCTCCTACATAATACTTGTTTTTTTAGGAACAAATTCTTCCATGTGGACCTATGGAATCTGTTCTTGTACCAAATCTTGTGTATCTTAAGCATAAACTTCATCGAAGGAAATATTACTCCCACTATCCTTTTTGAGGATGTGATCCCTCTCAAGAATTATGGATTATCTAGAAATTGTCACTTTCTTATTTGAGGGTTTGTAAATTAGTATCCATTTTTTCCTTAAGATACCCTATAAAGATACACCTTGTTACCCAGGGTGCTATTTTTTTCCTGAGAAGGCCTTAAAAATTTCTTGCAACCCCATACATGTGTATGTGACAAAACAGTTTTCTTTCCACTCCATAACTCAAAGGAAATTCTTTTTTCCATTTTATTTGGTTCTCAGTTTAGTGTGTACCTCTTATTTTATAATGTATATCCTCAAATAGATAATGGAATATATATATGACTCATCATCAACCTTAGCATTTGTAATAAGGTATGGTTCCCACTTTCACTAACACCATTCGAATATGGAGTTTAAAGTAGAGTGAGTTTAGATATAATCCCAAACTCTTGTAAAAATTAGATAAAATCTTGGTTAAGATATTCACCACATTGATCTAATCAAATCTTCCTTATCTTATTTCTAATTTGATTCTCTACTTCATTCTTGAATACTTTGAATTTCTCAAAGGATTCATACTTAAACCTCATAAGTATACATATTCATATCTACTCAAGTAATTAGTAAAATATATGAAGTAAGAATACTAAACTCTATATTCTATTAGAAATGGTCAAAAAACATTAGTGTGCACCAATTCTAGAAGCTCTTTGTCCCTTTCACCATGTCCACTGAATGTTTTTTTGTTCATTTTTCCTTGTAAACAAGCATGACATCATTCAAGTGGTTTTAGCTCATAAGAGTCTAATATCCATCTTGATAAATCTTTCTAAAACTCTTCTCATTTACATGAACAAGACAATGATGTTGTATCTAGGTGTTATATGATTCATTTGAACATGATTAATTGTCTATTTACAACACCTTTTTTTCATAATTTAATACATAAATACCACTATTAAAATGTGCCATACTATAACATATGTTTTATTTATAAAAGAAACAAGTTTTATTCCCAATACATAAAATAAAACCATCTGAATCATGTAATGACATAGAAATTATGTTCTTGGTAATAGTTGGTACATAATAAAAATCCCTTAAATCCAATATCATTATCATTGGTAATAAAAGGTGGTATTTGTCAATGGATATAGTATCCAACCTCACACCATTGGCAGATCTTAAATCCACCACTCCTTTATAAATCTTTCATAATCTACTTGGTTCCTATATTTGGATACATATTTGAGCACCAAAAGATGTATCTAATACCCAATGTGTAGATATTGAAAGATTACACTCAATAAAAAATGAACCTTTAGATTCACCTTACTTATGGGTGTAATTCTTCTTCTAGTGGTCTTGCTTTCCACATGCAATACATATTGCCTCTTTTTCCTTGCTCTACCTCTAGATATTACTCTTCTAGTAAGGATTATGATCAGGAGATTTATAATTTTTATGAGTCTTAGGCCTCTTCTCATTATTATTCCTTTTCTTATTCACTGTAAGGAATATGGTTTTTTCATGCCCAATTTCCTTATCCACTAGGTGAATTAGAGTAATAAGTTCTAAAATACTCTTCTCATTATTTCTCATGTTATAATTAATAATAAAACTAGAGAAGGTCTTGGGTAGTGAGTAAAGTATAATATCCATGCTCAAATCATCTGGGAATTTAATCCCTAATATGTATAAGCATTCAATATAGCCAATAAACTTGACTACATGAGGCATAGCTGGTAGAGTCTCTCCAATATTAGTTGTAAAAAATCATTAGGGATCTCATATATCTCTTATCTCACATTTTCTTCATAGATATCCCAAATGTGAGACATCATGATATATGCATTCATATCCTCATTTTTCTTCAAAAGATAATTATTCATAGATGATAGCATGAAACATGTAACACCTATAGCTTCATTAAAATGTTTTTAATAGAGAAATAACTCTTCATCACTAGCCTCATTACCAGGAACATCAGGAATAAGTTCTTCTAGAACATACAACTTCCTTTCATAGCATATGATAACATGTAAGCACCATTTACATTCTTGTAAATTTTTTATAGTGATAAGGTTGTCCTTCTCAAGTATAGATCACAATGACATGTTTGAATTGGTTTTTGTTTTTGTTTCTATAAATAATATGAGTAGAGATTTACTACTTTATTTTAAAAAAATTAGATAAATAAATAAATATTATTTTTATTAATCTCCCACTATTTTATTTAAACCTAATATCCCTCACCATTGGCTTTGTAATATCCTATTATTTGGACATTCTAGTGGAAATGATTCATATTCTCCTTCTCATCACCCTAATTTTGGATTCTCAAGAAATTTTGATGGGTTTTAGATAGTAATTCCAAATGCCAACTACATTAACTCATAGATCCTTGATTTGTTGAGTGGACTCCTCAATCCTTAAATTTTATTTCCTTTAATCTTGCCTCTTAGTTAAACTAATTATTATTTTAGAAGTCAACCCTTGATATGAACTATGTTAAGTCAACTCAAAACATCAAGTTAGAATTCCCCGATAATTGAAAGCACCCCAACTTTGGCTGGTAAAGCACCTTGAACTATGGTTCAATTTTAACTGAAGTAGTGGAAGGCTATACCAACATTATATTTGTAATTTATGGATTTTATCTTTATGTATAAATTTCCAATTATTATCTTTATTAAATTATTTTTAATATTATGTGTATTTACTTAAGTGATTATCTATGACATAAATAATATTTATGCATAAGACAGTTTATTTTAGTTATATCTTTCATGATTGTTAATTCATTAATTAATGTGATCATGAAATACATCCATAATGAAATAAACATGCATCTTGATAGAAGTAAAATAATAAATTGGTATGATTGTGGTATTTTACTATTGGTTAGTTTATCTAGTGGATGATAAACTAACCATCAACCAAGGGTGAAGACACTTTGAAACATTAATGGTTCATGTTGTTATTTTCCACATATCCACCTATGTATCTATCTTGTATTGGTTTCTCCTCAACTCCAAACTTGAACCACCTATACTAGCTTGGTATCTCCATCCATTAAATATACTTTTACTCACACATAGGTGAGGGGAAGGGGTTTATATAAAAGAAATTGTGGGAACATAGGCCCTTACATAATAAGAGGAGATATGGCATAAAGGCCAACAATTTAATTGAATAATAAATTAAAATAAACCAATCACATAAAAATTTCTGGTCTAAGATCATGATCATCCATATACATAAAAAAGTTACACATTTAACAAAATAAGCATTCCAATCTTAATTGTTCTTATTTAAGATAAATCGTACTCGAATCAATTAAATATATTCTTTAATTAATCAATTATTTTTTCTTAATCCTCATCCAAATTTCCTTGATATTATCATTCGACATAATTTTAAACAAATTATCTAAATTTATTTGAAGTTAGCTATGTACAATAAAAATGTACCTTATAGGAAACATAGTGAGTACCTATCCGAACTACCCTACAAGTATTATACTCTTATATTGTTTACTATTGCAACATGTGGAATGCACAAATTATCACATAATATCATGAAATGTATAATCAATTTAATGATCACGTAGTTTACATGATTCCTTTTTTAAACTTAGCATGTAATGCTTCAATGTATAGAGTAAAAACTATAATACGACTTATACATGATATGTAGATCATAAAAATACATATAAATTAATTAGGAATTTATATATATATATATATATATAACCTATCACATGGAATGTCCTATCAAATTAATGACCAATTTAAAGCACATGTTGATAGGGTTTACACAGTATAATAAATTAATTTTTAATTCTATATAATTTTCTATAAGTGCATAATATGTACAAGCCAACTACACAGTGTGTACTATTCTCACCATCTATATGAGGCACACGCCTAGGGATTATGTGTGTAAATATACCATGAAAAATATTGGATTACATGTAGTGTACATGGGATACATGGTTTGTGGTGTTCAAGTTGCATGGTCATCAGTCAGGGAGTCCATGTAAGAAGATACGCAGCCCGTCTATGGCTTAAGTACTATATGTCGTGTATGAAGGTTATATAGTGCGTACTCTAGCTGACCATACACTAGGATTTACTAGTCAATATATAGTGTATAATTAAATTCACTACTTGTAATAAATTCATACACCTTGAATTAATTCCTAATTAATTATTGATACATTAAACACAAGTACACAATGTGTACCTCCAGGTTACATGGTGTGTACTCTTGTGTTATCCAGCCAGATTCTTTTACACCTTCAGATGATATCTTCTAATTTATTTCATTCATAAAATTGTTCTATTTTATTATATTTAAAATAAAAGAATAGGAAGAATCAAATCATTTAATTTAGATTTAAGATATAGAATTGAAAATTAAATTGCAAATGTGTTATTTAATCAATGATCTTTAAATAATTATGAGACCATTTGATACCACATAAAGGTTCCAGGCACAACAGAAGTGTGTGATGGGTCATACCCAACTTCTATTTTTTTCATGATCGATGATTAAACTATTATTTACATTATGATAAATTCCCTGATCAACGGAATTAAATTAAAGAATATATATTATGGATAAAATGTATAAACCAAGCACAAGATCATCACATATTATTTTTAATTAATTTAAATAGTTAAATAATTACCTTGTATGAAATTTTTTCTATGTTAATGGATCTAAAAATGGATCTACATTGTAATTTTATTTCATTATAGTAATCACAATTAGATCCCCTCTAGTGTTGATCCACACATGTTCCAAAAATCTCAAAACATCATCATATGAATCTTTGGGTGCTAGCATGGAAGATCTTATCACTTGTGTTGTTTAGCTTTGATAACCCTGAGAATCACTTAAAAAGTATTCTCTTTGATCTCTCTTGACTTGAAAGTGGAATGTGGAGGAAGATCGCTCTCCATTCTTGGGATCATTCTTGGAGAAGGGATCTCTCTAGGGCTTTGAGCGGATTCTCCAGATTTCATTGTGCACACCAAAAGAAATGAATTATCTCTCTTGAAAAATAACATAATTTGGTTTATATACCATTGGAGTTAGAAATAAATAATTTATAAAGTTCCCTTTATTATTTATTTAATCCCTATGGAAACTCATGTCTAATATAATATTATTATTATTATTTCTTAACATGCGCTAAACTAGTGAACTAAATTATATATTATTGAATCAAATAATATTCAATATATATTATTTATCACCATAACATTAAATTTGGAACACCATTCCTCAAAAATATTTATCAATCCTTGAATAATGTCTATTTATTAAATAAATAAATATCAATATATTATTTTCTAATAAATAAATAAATATTATATTCACTAAATAGAAAATAAATATTTAATAAATATTCTCCTCATATAATATTCTCTCAAATAACTGGTGATAGAAGATATGTATTCTATAATACATGAATAATTATTAAACCACATGCATGAATAGTATTTATTCAACTTGTTAAATAATAAATAATAAAATTCTATTTTGTTGAGATTCTGGATACACTTAATGTATGACCCACTAGGCTTATTTCTTAGTAGAATTAGGTGAAGTAGCCTTTAGAAACATGCCACAGCACCCATAGGGAAAGAAGTTAATGTCTCAATGACATATTATCTCATATAGATACTTACTATGTAATATAATCCCTTTATTATGATATCTTTAATCAATCAGGTTACTTGCTGGTGCCATCAACCTATGTGATTTATGTCTCTTTCTTTGACTTTATGGAAATTCAAATTGCCTATAGAACATAATAACCATTGATTTTTTTAGGCTATATCATTTCCATAAAAGGTCCTGAGATATCAACTTCTATTAAAGAAAATAAGGGATAAATCCTTTCTTGCATTATTAATTAATGAAATATTACTCATCATGCACCCAGCATATCATACCTCATCATGAACATATGTTGTCATGGTTTTCATCAGTAAAACAAAGTACATTACTTATAATACACATTAAAAATAATTTTAAAGTCTAAGTATAAATAAAAACATCCATATATAGGAACATCCAATGACACATATGAATTTGGATTTCCTACTGGTGGGTCTCGTTCTCATAAT
This sequence comes from Viscum album, assembly GCA_963277665.1. Classification (NCBI taxonomy): domain Eukaryota; kingdom Viridiplantae; phylum Streptophyta; class Magnoliopsida; order Santalales; family Viscaceae; genus Viscum; species Viscum album. Next base: position 116,700,784 of record OY728154.1, read on the forward strand.
ATCCTATACTGGATATTACCAATGTCATACACCATAATAAGGTGCCTCAAAGTCCTATGAGTATCCACCCCTAACAGACCTAATCATGTATGTCCCTTAAATGATTTTATATAGATATAGAACATATATATTTAAGAATAATATCATGGAACTTATGGGTTCTCATCATAGTGGGGAACTGTTATGACCTTTTAGTGTGACAGCTACTCTTAGGACAATATCACATACTATGTTACACATAATAACAATCATGATTTCATAATAAGTTTATTAATATTAAAAAATATGATTACAGGTTATCATAAATTACATAGAAGTTGGTTCTAGGGCACAAAATATAACATTTTGGGCCTCTCCATAGTGCATCCCTTCTTCTGATACCCCTTCATCAAGGTCGAGTACTCAGGGACCCCATACAAGTTCAATGTTTAGATAATTCTAGAGAGTTTTCCAAAACTTATAGCTGAATCTTGGATCTCAATTGAACACAATCGATAGTGGTACTCCATGTAGCCTTACCACTTATCTGAAGTTTATTTTTGCCTGTTGATCCAATGAGAAATCCTCTCGAATCATAATGAAGTGTGTATACTTTGTAAGATGATCCACAACAACCCAGATAGAATTGTTTCCCTTGGATGTCTTTGTAAGTATGGTGAAAAAGTCCACAGGGATTGTTTCCCATTTTGATGTTGGTATGGGTAATGTTTTCATCATCACTTTATACTTATTTATTTCTTCCTTTACTTGTTGACATACCAGACACTTTGATGTATAATCATTGATATCCTTCTTCATGTTATCCCGCCAATAGTTCTCTTAGAGAGCTTGATACATCTTTGTGTTTCCTAGGTGAATAGATAAAGTTGAACTATATGAATAATCCAATAGTCCCTTTTTAACTCAGGATTTGATGGAACAGATAGTCATAACCCAAATCTCACAATTCCATCTTTATTAAAATTGAAATCTTAGGATTTAATTTTTATTATAGTTTCCACTTTCTTCTGAATTCCCACATCATCTTTTTTATCATCCTTTAACCTTTCAAGAAGAGACGGTTCAGAAATCATTTGTTAAAGGATTGATGATGTTACTTTCTTTATGATTCCCATGTCCATCCTCTTAAAATCTAAGAAGATAAAATCCTTCTCAATTCTCATTGATGATAGAATTATTGTATCCTTTCTATTGAGAGCATCTTCCACTTTGTTCACTTTCCTAATATGGTAGTGGATTGAGCATTCGTAATCCTTGATAATCTCTAGCCATCTTTGTTGGTGCATATTTATCTCCTTCTGTGTGAATATATATTTAAGACTTCTGTGATTCATATATGTTTTAAACTTCTCCCCAAAGAGATAATGTCATTGAATTTTCAAAGCTAAGAACACTGCTTCCAAATCAAAATCATGTGTGGGATAGTTTTTCTCATGAATTTTCAACTGCTTGAAGCATAGGATATGACTTTATCATTTTGTATCAACACACAGCCCAATATATTCTTGAATTTTTTTTTAAAAATTATGAAAATTTCCCCACCTGTGGTTAGTGTGAGAATAGGGGTAGTGATAAGCCTCATTTTCAACTCCATAAAGCTTTCTTCACATTCATCATTCCAAAAAAAATTGACTCCCTTCTGAGTTAGCTTGATAAGAAGGATTAAAAATCATAAAACAATTCTCACAAATTGGTGATAATATCCAACTAACCCAAGAAAACTATGTATATCAGTCATAGATGTTATCCTTGACCATCGTTTAATTGCTTTTGTCTTTGAAGTATCCACAGATATTCCATTTATATTGAAGATATGCCCCAATAATGATACTTCCTTCAAACATAACTCACACTTGTTGTACTTTTCATAGATCTTCTCCTTTCGTAAGGTCTTTAGCATAGTGGTCATATGATTCTCATGGTACTCCTTGGTTTTGAAATATATTAGAATATCATTTATAAAGACTACCATTAATTTTTAGAGATAAACTCTATAGAATATATTTATCAAGTCCATGAAGATTATTGGAGAATTAGTGAGTCTGAATGGCATCATTCTGAACTCATGTTGATCATACCTCATACAAAAAGCAGTCTTAGGGATATCTTTCTTCATCACCCGAAATTGGTAATATCTTCAATGTAGATTCACCTTGGACAAGTATTTTTCTCCACATAGCTGATCGAACAAGTCAAAAATTCATGTAAAAGGATACTTGTTCTTTATCCAGATCTTTGTCAGCTCACGATAATCAATGCAATGTCACATTGACCCATCTTTCTTTTTGATGAAGAGGAAATGTGCACCCCATGGTGAAGAAATTGGGAATATTAATCTTTTATCCAGATTATTCTATATTTGTTTCTTCAGTTCCTCAAGTTACACAACATCCATCCTATATGGTGTCTTGGATATTGGCAACACACCAGGTATAAGCTCAATTTAAAATTAAACCTCTCAGCTAGGGGGAAGACTGAGCAATTCCTCAAGAAACACATTAGTGTATTCTCTCACAATATCCATGCCATTGAGGATGGTTCTTTCCTTATACTCAATCATTTGGTCTAGATACGCTTGATCATAGAGAAATAATATCCATTTTTAAGATGATGGTGATAAATAAGATTCATCCTCCTTTCAATTATATATAATCAATGGTAGATTCGACATATGGATAGTGATTTCCCTCTCATGGCAATTTATGTTGGATCAATATAGAGAAATTTAATCCATGCACAGAATTGCATCAAATTCCACCAAGGAAAGTGGTGAACAATATGTTGAAGGTTGACTGGAGAATTCCTTTCCTCTATCACATTGGTGGGTTTTTCCTAACATAAATTGTTGGCCAGGATCAATTATCTTATAAACCTAAAACATTTCCTTGTTCCCCTTAGGAAATTTTGAGGGTGCTTCTTTACACACCTTTGACAAGTGTGATGCTGAAATTTCTTATCACTATTGGATTGATCCATCCAACCAACAAAATTAAACTTCAATTTCTGCTTCTTATCCTCATAATACCATTGGTATTATTCGATCTCTATTTTGACTTTTAGGTAACATTTAATAATTTCCCCAGAGCTATCAAAGTCAGAGATCGCCAAAGATTTTCATAGAATAGGATTTATCCCACCAAAGAAAAAGCCAACCTTATATTATGGGGTAACGACAAGATGGGAGTCGTATCATGCAAGTCTTGTGAATTTGTCCTCATACTCCCTAATAGATTCATTGCCTTTTTTCTAGAGGTAAAGGAAATCCCTTTCTATTTTAAGACATAGACTATGAGAAAAAATATTTATTGAAAAACATTTTCCAAAATTCATTCCACTTCATTGTTTCAGTCTCTTCCTCAGGATTTGTATTCTTGATCAATGTCTACTACTAATCATCTTATACCTTTATATGATAAAAAACCATAAGAACCTTTCCTTATTCAGAACATTTAAGGATGTAGAATATCTTCTCAATTGAGTTGATCCCTTGTTCTGTGATTAAGGTATCAGATAATCCATTGAAAGTAGGAGGCCTTTGTCACATGATGCTCTTGATTGTGGGATGTTCTCTCTTAGGGGGGTTTGGGTGCTCCTTTATTTATAACTTGAATTAGATGAGAGAGTATCATGACAAATGTTTCGATTCCCACTCCCATTGGATTGGGAATCTTATTAGGTCAATCATCACAATTCCCTTCACATTGGTTGTTAACATGATTCCTCCTATTTGTAGCCATTAGTTAGAATAAAAAGAAAAATTAGGGATGATTATCTTAAAAAATTAAACACATTAAGGGTAATCCAATGAGATTAAGTGGATAACTTATAAATTACATTTATCTCCTTGAGTTATTATTTTCTAGGCTTTAGTCTATGTTATCCATGATCTATTTCCTAACATATATTATTATGGGTATTTTTTCCTTTAATAATGGTTTCTATTGAGTTATGAATTTACCAAATCATATCCCCTGAGAGTATCAAACTAGGTTCATATTAAGGCCCATTATCATTTACCCGATTACCCTAAGTCAAGCCTAGAACATCTTGTTGGAGTTGTTACCCCTAGGTACATCTGTGCCAGAACCACGTCCAATTACAGTATCCAGATAGGGATGTATTTGATTGATAAACCAATTAATCTATACTTACCAAAATTTATGGATGTTTTCTTATACTTAGTTCTATCCCTATGGAATAATCTATATTTATATAATCCTAAGGATTTTTCTATAGTTTTCTAATCGTAATCCCAAAAATAACTAAACGTATCCTTTGATACCAACTATAAACAACCTACTCTTTATTAAACATTAATACATGTTTTATTACATAAAATTGTACTTAATAAAATTCATAAGATCAAGAGGTATAGTGTCTTTGGTAAATTAGATACATTTCATAAAAAATTAATACATGAAAAGAAACATATTTATTGAAAACTTCTTTAACGTGACCAAAACATTCCTTCATACTTAACACCGCATGAGATAACCTGACGGCATAAAAAATAAAGGGGTGAGATATAAATCCCAATAATGGAATAAAGAAGGCATAACATGATGAATAAAATAAATTTTATAAAATTATAATATCAATGGAGTATGAAAGTAACGTGGATAATAAGGCATGATAGAGCATGATAATCATAACATGGGAAATGTGGCAACAACTTAAAACATTTCATCATAAACATAGGTTAAGGATAAACCCACCAAGAAATCATGGTAGAAAAGGTTCCAAAAAGGAATAAATTAAACCCCATTCCCAATGTGATGTATCATTATACTAACCATTACACAATGCATTGGAGCACTATTAGTGAACACCCTTCATAATCATTTCATGCTCATGCTTATGTATACCACATAGATCATATAACATGGATTCATTCAACATCATAATTTATTCCACAATAAAGGAATATTGAATACAAACATTTAATTATACAATCAATTTGTATATTTTCATAAAGTTGAATACCCTTGATATAAAAATGGGTATGGTATTCACTGCATAATTATTTTGGCATGGAAAATCGTAGTGCAATTTGGGCAGCATAATTGCATCATATAGAAATTCATAAAATGGGTTGATGAGATAGAAAGGGTTATATCATCATTTAGACATGAAATATAAATTAATAGGTACATGTAAATACACTCCCCAATATAAGGAATTGTAAATAGAAGACGTAACATAATAAATAAAATTGAAGAAATAAGAAAAAAAGAACCCTTACATAATTTCAGCATGGTAACGGGTGTGAATAAAGGTTAATAGGAGGGATAAATTAGAGTGAAAAGGGATATAATAATTTATAAATAAAATTTAAAGTAAGTTGGGTTATGTGATAATCTATCCCAACATAATAAAATGGAAATTAAAAGACATAACATTAAAAAGAGTGCTTGATAAAAGAGGAGAGTGGAGGATGAGGTTCCCTTACTTGAGTGTGTGACTCCAAAGGCTTGGTAGGGATTCTTGAAAGCTTGAGGGAACCTTGGGAGGGCTCAAGGGAGTAAAGGAGAGAGTATGGTCTTGCTATAATGAGTTTTAGTGAAGAGAAATGTGATCTTGGGTGGGTTTATATAGGAAAGTTGGTGGATTTCCTTATTATTTTTGGTTTTGGACGCTACATAATAAAATATTCAAAACTAGAAACCATACCATGGTTTTTACCCATGTTTTATGAAAATGGAGAGTATTTTAAATTATTTTATAAGGCCAAGTTCCGAATATAATAAAATAATTCCCTTGATTATGTGGAGTTGAGTCACACTCAAAGAAATAATTTTAAAATCTTAAAATATATTATAAGTGTTGGAGGATTCATTAAATCTTTATAAAGTAAATAAAATAAACATAAAATTACATTATTTTAAATTGAAAACATATATTTTTTCCAGGATACCTTTTATAGTTCTTATTATATCCCTATTGGTCCATTATGATGTCATAAAACACACTGTATATTTATATGGTATTTAATTTTTACCCAAAAATTCAGTTGTCTCAGAAAATGATGAAAGATTCACTGTTAGATAATATCAACATCCAGATTCCAAAATTAATATTAATTTTATCTAAATAATTTTATAAATATGAGAATTTTCACTGTTAAAATAAAAACTAACATTTATTGAAAATGATGGGTTTTTTAAAATAACATTTTTTTGAACCCTTATAAAAATTATATTTAACCTCATAAAAATTATAGGATCATTTGTATTTAATAAAATTTATTTAATTATAATATTTTATTAAAATATTATTTATTTCAAAAATAAATTAATTCATATATTCATTAATTGAATTTGAATATTAACCAAAAATAAAATTTGTGCATTATTGAAACAAAAATAAAAATCATTTATAAAGTAACTTTAATTGAATGAAAATATTTTAATTATTATATAAAAATAATTTACATATTTCTATTTCTAGGGTCTTGAGACATATCCCTTTAATACACCATTATACGCCCTAAGAGTAAAGTGTGTGATGGTGGGGCTTTCATCAGGCCGTTCGGTGAACATGGTTTGGGTTGTGATCTTGATGAGATTGAATTTATCCCGTAAATGGTTTTTCTCATGATTAAATTGTATCGTATCAGATTGGTCTTGGTCTAAGGCAAATACCAAAAATTTTAATTCCCTCGGAAGCTCTGATAAATGGGCTTCAGAGGGTACAGTCCTACTGGTTGTGGTCATCACTTCCTTCGTGAAAAATGAATTTGTTAAAACCCTGTATTAATACTAGCCATGTGATCATTACTAAATGGTTATATTATCAATGGTAATGATACATAATGGTCATTTAAATCCAATTTTATATAATAAAACAAAAGTATTTCATGTGTTTTCTAAAACCATAAAACATTTAATTGAATAAAAATGGACATTTTATTCACAGAAATTCAGGTCGTTACAATATTCCCCCATTTAGAAATTTCACCCTCAAAATTTCTTTTTTCCACACTAAAAAAGATGAGGGTAACTTTTCTTGATCACTTCCTCTACTTCCCACATTACTTCTTCAAAATTTTGGTTTCTCCACAACACTTTGACTAGGGGAATTGTCTTATTTCGTAGGACCTTTTCTCTACAATCTAAGATCTTCACTAGCTTATCCTCGTAGGAAAGGTCATTCTCCAATGGTACCACCTCTGTATTGAGTACATGTGATGGGTATAATATTTATTTTATTAATAGGGATACATGGAATACATCATGTACATGAGATAGGTTTGTTGGGAGTTCTAGTCAATAAGCCACTGATTTGATACGATCAGGGAACTCAAATGGGTTGATGTACCTTGGAATAAGATTTCCATTCTTACCAAATCTCATCACACTATTCTATAGAGATATGTGGAGGAATACTATGTCTACAACATTAAACTCTAGGTCATGTCAATGATTGTCATCATAGCTATTTTATCAACTCTGTCCATCTTTGATGTGATTCTGAATGGTTTTAACCTTATCCACTATCTCTTCAACCATTTCTGGACCTAGAAGTTTGTTTACCCAACTTCATCCCAACATGCTAGTTTTCTACACCTCTTCCCATAAATGGATTCAAAGGGATCCATTTGGATGCTCAAGTAGAAAACTGTTGTTGTAGGATAACTCCACCAAAGGGAGATGTTGGTCCCATCCTTTTTTGAAGTCAATTGAGCATCCTCTCAACATTTCCTCAAGTGTTTGGATAGTATACTCAGATTGGAAATCAGTTTGAGGGTGATAAGTTATATTGAATTTAATCTTGGTGTTTAGAGAATGCTAGATACTTTTTCAAAAATTAGATCGAATCTTGGATATCGATCGAACACAATCAATAGTGGTACTCTTTTCAGCCTTAACACTGATCTAATGTATATTTTTCCAGTTGATCTAATGAGAAATACTCTCCAATTGCAATGAAGGGTGAAGTCTTTGTAATATAATCCATAAAAACCCATATAGAATTATTTCCCTTGTATGTCTTTGGAAGTTTGGTGAAAAAGTTCATGATGATGTTTTCACATTTCTATGTTGGTAAGGGTAATGGTTACATCATCCCCTTATACTTCTCCCTTTCAGTCTTCACTTGCGGACAGACCAAGCACTTTGATGTATAATCAGTGATCTTCTTCTTCATGTTATCCCACCAATAGTACTCTCAGATATCTCAATACATATTTTCATTTCCTAGGTTAATGGATAAAGTCGAACTATGTGCATCATCCAATAGTTCCCTCTTTAACTACGTATTTTATAGAACACATAGTCTTGACCCAAATCTCACAATTCCTTCTTCATTAAAATTTAACTCTAAGGATTTAACTTTTACTATAGTTTCCAATTTCTTCTAAATTCCCATATCATATTTTTTAGCATCCTTTAACCTTTCAAGAAGAGATCGTTGAGAAATAATTTATGAAAGTATTGATGATATTTCTTTCTTTATGATTCCCATGTTTATCCTCTTAAAATCTAAGAATATAGTATCATTATCAATTCTCATTGATGATAGAATTTTTGGATCTTTTATACTTAGAGCTTCTTTCAATTGGTTTGCTTTCCCAAAATGTTAGTGGATTGAGAAATTATAATCCTTGATGATCTCTAACCATCTTTTTTTACTCATATTCATCTCTTTCTGTGTGAATATATATTTAAGACTTTTATGATCTGTATATATTTCACACTTCTCCATAAAGAGATAATGCCACTAAATTTTCAAATTGAAGGTCACCACTTCTAACTCCAAATCATGTTTGGGATAGTTTTTCTCTTGAATATTCAACTTCCTTGAATCATAGGCTATGAATTTGTCATTTTTCATCAACATAGCCCAATCCCTTCTTTTAAGAATCACTAAAATTTATGAAAATCTCCCCACTTGTGGGTAGTGTGAGCACATGGGTAGTGATAAACCTTCTTTTAAACTCTATGAATATTTCTTCACATTCATCATTCTAATAAAATTTGACTCCCTTATGAGTTATCTTGGTAAGAGGGTTTGACAATCATGGGAAATTTCCCACAAATCGGTAATAATTTCCAGCTAACCCAAGGAAACTATGAATATATGTCACATATGTTGGAATCTTCAATCCTTAAATTTCTTTTGTCTTTGGAGGTTCCACAAATATCTCATTGGTTATGATGATATGCCCTAAGAATAAGAATTCATTCCACCAGAACTCGCACTTTCTATACTTTTCATAGAGCTTCTCCTTTCATAGGGTCTTTAGAATAGTGATCATATGATCCTCACGGTCCTCCTTGGTTTTGGAATATATTATAATATTATTTAAAAATACTACCAAAAATTTTTCAAGATAATATCTACAGACTCTAATCATCAATTCCATGAATATTTTTGGAGAATTAGTGTGTCTAAATGGAATCACTATGAACTCATAGTGCTCGTACCTCATGAAAAAAGTAGTCTTGGGGGTATCCTCTTTATTCACCCTAACTTGGTAATATCTCAACCACATATCCACTTTCAAGAAGTATTTTTCCCCATGTAGTTGATTGAACATTTCATCAATCCATGAAAAAGGATACTTGTTCTTTATCATGATATTTTTGAGCTCACGATAATAAATGTAAAGGTGCATTGACCCATCCTTCTTCTTGATAATGAGGACTGGTGAACCTCATAAAAGAGTACTTGGGCGTATGAATCCTTTATCCATATTCTCCAATATCTGTTTCTTTAGTTCCTAAAATTCCACAAAATTCATCCTATGCGGAGTCTTAGATATTATAAATTCCCTAGGTATAAGCTCGATTGAAAATTCAAACTCTTGGCTAGTGTAAAGACTATGAAATTCATCAGGATACACATCATATTATTTACTCACAATAGGAATGTCTTTTAGGATAGTTATTTTCTTAGACTCAATCATTTGACCTAGATATTCTTTCTTACAAGGGAATAATATCCATTCTATAGATGATGGTGCTAAAGAAGATTCATCCTCCTCCTTAAACTTATATATAATAAGGGATTGATTCTCCATATAGAGAATGATTTCCCTCTTACGACATTTTATGTTGGATATATATAGGTAAAGCTAGATCGTGCATAGAATTGCATAAAATTCCACTAAGGTAAGTATAACAAGGTATTCTAGTATGTTCATCCCAAAAACGTTGACAAGGGAGGAGTTATATACTTGTTATGCATTAATTTCCCCATCTATTGTTTTCACCATCATCTCTAATTCCATGATTTGTGGTGTTGTTTGAATAGTTCTACAAAACATTCATGATATGAAGGAATGCATAGAACCAAAATCAAAAAGTATCTTCTCTATTATTTAATTAATAACTAGCATAACTATCACCACTTCATTTTCAAGATTCACTTTGGCAGTAGTAGTGGAAAAATATATCACTTACTGTATTTGAGGTTGTTGGTTGCCTCCAAAAACTATTAGCTTAGTTAAATGGTTCAAAAAGTAACCTATTTAATTGGATTTGAAGAAGTGAACAACACATTGAGGATTGACCGAAGCATTCATTTCTTCTATCACATTGTTGGGTGTCACCTGTTAACAATCACTGTCCAAGTTCCCTTCTCTTCTGCACCTAAATCATTTCCCTGTTCCCATTAGGAAATTTCTAGGGTTCTTCTTTCTGAATATTTGAAAAGTGGGATGCTAAAATTTCTTATTATCATTGGATTTATCCATTAGACCACCATAATTAAACTCCACTTTCTACTTCTTATCCCTATAATACCCTTGGGATTATTCGATCTCTATTTTGACTTTGAGGACGCATCAGAAAATTTTCTAATAACTATCAAAGTCATGGGTCACCAAGGATTTTGTTAGACTAGGTTTTATCCCACCAAAGAAGCGTTCAACCTTGCATTCAGGGGTAATGACAAAGAAAGAGTCATATCAAACAAGTCTTGTGAAGTTTTCCTCATACACCCCAATAGATTCATCATCTTTTTTATTAAGGGAAATTAAATAACTTTCCATTTTAAGATGTAGAGTGTGAGGAAAATATTTATCAAAAAACATTTTTTAGAATTCCTTCCACTCCATTGTTTTGATCTCTTCTTCGGGATTTTTATTCTTGATCAATGTCCACCAATAACCAGCTTCTCCCTCCATATGATAAACAGCCAGAAGAACCTTCTATTGTTCAGAACATTGAAGGATGGAGAAGATCTTCTCAATGGAGTTGATCCATTATTCCACGATTAAGGGATCATATGATTCATTGAAAGTTTTAGGCCTTTTTGGAATAAATCTCTCAATATTGGGTTATTCCATATTATGGGGGTTTAGACACTCCTCTTGATCTAGGTTTCTATTCAGAACTTGAGTTAGCTGAGAGTATCATGAAAAAATTTTCAATTCCTGATCCAATCAGATTGGGAATCTCTTCAGGGAAATCATCACACTTCCTTTTTCATTGGTTGTTAACATGATTCCTCCTATTTCTAGCCATTTCCTAGAATAAAAAGGAAAATTAGGGATGATTAAATTAAAAAATTAAACACATAAAGGGGAATCCAATTAAATTAAAGGGATAACTTATAAATTACATTTATCTCCTTAACTTATGAGTTTCTATATTTCAATATATATTGTCTATGATCTATTTCCTAACATATATTTTTATGGGAATTTTTGTTCCCTTAATAAGGGTTCGTATTGAGCTTATGAATTTACCAAATCATATACCCCAAGAGTGTCAAACTAGGTGCACAGTAAGGCTTGTTTTTGTGTGACAGATTACCCTGAATTAGGCTTGGAACATCTTGTTGAAGTTGTTACCCCTAGGTATATCTGTACCAGAACCACATACACTTGTAGTATTCAGACAAGGATATATTTTCTTGATAAACTACTTACTCTATACTTACCAAAATTTAGTGATATTTTCATATACTTGGTATTATCCCTAATTAATTCCCTAGATTTCTCTAATCCTAAGGATTTCACTAAAGTTTTCTAATCCTAATTACAAAAATAACTAAACCTATCATTTGATACCAAATATAACAACCTTTGTTTTTATTATGCATTAATACATGTTTTATTACATAAAATTACACTTAATAAAACCTAAAAGATTAAGAGGTCTAGTGTATTTGGGAAATTAGGTACATTATATAACAACTTAAAACATGAAAAATAACATCTTTACTGAAAACTTCTTTAACATGACCAAAATGTTCCTTTGTAGTTAACACTATATGGGATAACCTAAAGACATATATAAGAAAGGGGTGAGCTATAAAGACCAATAAGGGAATAAATAAGGAATAACATGAAGAAGAAAATACATGTTAAACAATAGGCATATCAATGGATCATGAAGGGAACATGGATAATAAGGTATGATATAGCATGATAATCATAACATGGGAAATGTGGAAACAACTTAAAGCATGGCATCATAAACATTGGTCAAGGCTAAACCTACCAAGTCATCATGGTGGAAAAAGTACCATAAAAGAATTAGGTAAACCCCCTATCCCATCATGATGTATCATGATACTAACCATTACCCAATATATCGGATTGCTATCAGGGCACACCCTTCATAATCATTTCATTATCATGCTTAAGTGTTCCACATAGATCATATAACACAGATTCATTAAAAATGATAATTTATTCCATGATCAAGGAATGTGGAATAAATACATGTAATTATCCAATCAATAAGTATATGTTCATAAAGGTGAATACCCTTTATAGAAAAATGGTTATGGTATTTACTATATAATTATATTAGCATGGAAAATCACGGTGCAATTTCGGCTTTATAATGACGTCATATAGAAATTCATAAAATTGGTTGATGAGATCAAAAAGGATATATCATCATTTATAAATGAAATATATAGTAATAGGGACATGGAAATACATGCCCCAACATAAGTAGTTGTAAATATAAGGCGTAACATAATAAAGAAACTTGAAGAAATAAGAGAAATGAAATAACCCATACAAAGTTTTAACATGGTAACAGGTGTGCATAAAGGTTCATAGGATGGATAAATGAGAGTGAAAGAGGATATCATAATTTATAAATAAAATGGAAAATAATTGGGGTTATGTAATAATATATCCCAATATAAGAAAATATAAATTAAAAGACATAACATTAAAAGGAGTTCTTGATAAAAGAGGAGAGTGGAGAATGAGGTTCCCTTACTTGAGTGTGTGACTCTAAAGGATTTGGAGGGATTCTTGAAAGATTGAGGTGCATTGAGAGGACTTTAGGGGGTATAGGACAGATTATGTTCATGATCCATGGATTTTGAGTGAAGAGAAATGGGATCTTGGGTGGGTTTATATAGAAATGGAGGGGGGGGTTTCTTTATTATTTTGGTTTTGGACACTACATAATAAAATATTCAAAAACACAAACCATATAATGGTTTTTCCCATGTTTTTTTCCAAATGTGAGTGGTTTATATTATTTTATAATTCCAAGGGATGAAGATAATTATTCCCTTGCTTATGTTGAGGTGAGTCACACTCTCAAATAAATGATTTTAAAATATTAAAATATATTATAAGTCTTGTAGGATTCATTAAGGATTATAAAATAAATAAAATAAACATAAAATTACATTATTTTAAATTTAAAACATATATTTTTCCAAGTATATCTTTTTTAGTATTTATTAAATTACTATTAGTCCATTATGATGTCATAAAACACACTGTATATTTATACAATAATTAATTATTACCCAAAAAATCGACTGTCACAGAAAATTATGAAAAATTCACCATTAGATAATTTCAACATCCTGATTCCAAAAAAATATTCATTTTATTTAAATAATTTTATAAATATTTGAATTTTTATATTAAAATAAAAATTTACATTTATTAAAATTGGTGGGTTTTTTATAATAACATTTTTTTAAACCCTTATAAAAATTACATTTGACTTCATAAAAATTATATGATCATTTATATTTAATAAAATTTATTTAATGATAATATTTTATTAAAAAATAATTTATTTAAAAAATCCATTAATTCATAAATTCATTAATTGAATTTGAATATTAACCAGAAATACAATTTGTGCTTTATTGAATCAAAAATAAAAAATAATTTATAAAGTAACAATAATAGGATGAAAATATATTAATTATTCTACAAAAACTAAAGTACATATTCCTATTTATAGTGTCTTGATACATATCCCTTTAATACACCAACATGCACCCTAAGATTAAGGTGTGCGATGGTGGGGATTTCATTGGGTTGTTCGGTGAACATGGTTTGGGTCGTTATCTTTATGAGCTTGAACTTATCCCATAAATGGTTTCTCTCATGATTAAGTTCTTGTATCTTAGCTTGGGATTGGTTTAGGGAAAAGCAAAGAAATTCAATCTCCCACAGAAGCTCTGATAAATGGGATTCATAGGGTATGATCCTACTAGTTGAGTCCATCACTTCCTTTGTCTGTGAAAAATGGATTTTTTAAAACCTATATTTATACTAGTCATGTGATCATTGTTTAATGGATATATTATCAATGTTAATGATACTTAGCGGTCATTTAAATCCAATTTGATATAATAAAACAAAATTATTGCATGTGTTTTCTATAACCATAAGTCATTTAACTGAATAAAAGGGTAATTTTATTCATAAAAGTTTGGGTCGTTACATATATGGCCAGAAGCCGCCAACTATTTTCTCTTTTTTTTCAATGAGGTACAGGTGGAGGCTATCGCATCATCACTTTAAGACCACGATGAGGTGATTAAATAGAATAAAATTCATTTTTCTCATGCTCAACATTACATGAATTAGCAGGAATACCTTCACTATCACAACATCAGTTTACAAGTGGATGACCAAGTTTACCTCAAACTCCAATAACACCACCAACAGTCTGCATATCACCAGATTAATCAGAAATTTTCTCCTTGTTTTTTTGTTTTTTTTCATTTTAAAGTACTTCAAAGAATTGGAAGTGTGGATTACCTCCCATAATTATCCCTGAAGTCGTGTATCCACTCATTATTTCATATATCCCATATTAAACAAACTCTTGGAAACAATATTCTTCACTCCACCTTGCCCACTGACCTTCAAGTGGATTTGTCCAACTCTCTTAAACTAGAGGCGATTCTCTCTAAATGGGATACTGAATCAGTTATAACTCATGTTCCCTATCTATTAAGAATGTGTAAGACATTCCTTGGGGAAGAGGACACCTAGTAGGATTCCTTCATCATTAACAACCAATTTCTTTCTCCTAGTCTTGAGGGAAAGACTGTCCTTCTAGTGGTGGTGATTGATAAGGTGTGGGACTCCTTAGTACCCTAGAAGGTGTATTTCAAGAGGGGAAAATCATTACTTGGGAGAAATTAGTTACTTATCTAGTGGTTAATCTATTAAGGTTTTTATAAAGGGATGGTTGGTATGAGAGAGGTGAGGAAGACAATCTTTCTATTGAGTATCCATGGGCTTGGATGGGTAGAGAACAAGTGACCTCTTGCAAAGTATAGTTTCCTTAGTTATCCTCTTTTGTTTCTATTAGATAATTCTATTGAATGATATCTAATATAGTGAATATGATTTCATCAATAGCTATGTCTATCAATTACGTATAACTAACATTAACACAAGTTACACGCCAATGTAATTGTAGCACTTTTAAGTAAGGGATCACCTTCCCTTGTAATTTTTAAAAATATTTGAAGTTGATGCTGGAATAAAGAATCGCATTCAGTAACCATAAAAAATTATAGCATTATGGATAATACATCATCCATTTATATATAAATTAATATAAACTAAATATGATATTTTGCATATGTGATGGTATGTTGATGTTTGATCAAATCAATAATATTTCTTAAGGTCTCAAAAATGTCAACTTGGTGCATTTATTAAACTAGGTTAATATAGTCACGAATTAAAACTAGTTATCCACTAACACTCAAAGTTTATTATAATATTTAATTGTACTTTTATTGATTCAATGATATAGAAACATCGATTTTATATTGGATATTATTGTGCTCAATCTACTAATTATTGAATCCCATTATATTTGTTATCAATGATAAAGGATTCATTCACTTTATGGTTCATTTATTCTATAAACATACATCCATAGAAAGTTGTGACTGAATATCACCAATGAAAAGTGACTACAATTATTCATGGAAGGTGATACATGAACCTTCACCACTGAAGGTTGTTTCATAAGGCGCACTAATATGGAAGGTTATATATAGATGGTCACTATTGAAATATTTCATGAAAGTATGTGATAAGACATAGTCATTCATGAATTTTAAATTATTACTCATACTAATTTATAAATAAAAAATTCATATTTATTATGTAATGTTCATGTTTTAAGATTAAACATAATTAGAGAGTATTATTTAAATTCATATTTTTTAAAAGTAATTGGTTTTTTTCTTACAACTTCATTCTGATCTAAGTTACATAATTTTTACATTATAGGATCTTGATATTTTTATCTAAATTTCACATACCTAGATTCATGGATAATTGACCAATTATAGTTTTATTTGGATTATGTAAGAAGACCCAACTTTTTTATCAAAAATATTGGCTGGCAGTAGTGTTTAGAATGTTGGGTGTTGTTAGAATATTTAGATACTTAAGATAATAGTTTGATTTTTACTATTCAATACCCAATTTTCTTTCTTCAGTTTTTTATTTCTTATCTTAGATCTTGTATAAAAATATTTATCACTGTAAATAAAGTGTTCCTCCATCATTCAAGAGAGATTATTTATAGGAATATTCTTTCTATATGGTATCAATGTTTTGTAAACATGAGTCTCTCTCTCTCCCTACTCTATCTCTCTCTCTCCTTGGTACCCAAGTGTTCCTCTTCCTAGGTTCCTAGCTATCATCTAGCACCCTCACTATCATACACCCTTTCCTTGAAAGTATATGTCTCCTAAAGTGCCCATTGTACAAGGTGTTGACCTCTAGCACCATTCATCACTGCTGTTACGCTGACCCACCACCATCACCTACACCTTACTCTCCATGAATGAGATAACCCAGTACATGAGCAAAGAACAATTCCCTATTGCTATCATGATTCCTCAAACACAACCACTATTGCATGCCTCAAAATCTCATGCACCCAAGACTCATGTTCTTGCATAAACCGCTATTGTTTCTCTCTACATGCCTTCCACACATGATTTTTTCATTCCCTGGAGCTCCAATATCCAACTATATCCAGTACAGAATATTTAAGGGGTTTTGTACCCACCCCCCTGACTTTCCTAGAAAGCCTAGTCTAGGACAGATTCCTTTAGATCTACTCCATATTTTCACCGTGTGGGAAATAATAAGGCATCAAATGGCCTAAGCATTACATCTCTCATTCAGGAGGGATTCCTTATAGGCCTATTCTTTCTACATGGTATTAGAGATTAGTAAATATGATTCTCTCTCTTTATACTCACTCTATCACAAATGTCTGGGAATTCCTTTGTATGGGTTTATGATTCCTATCAATAACCCTCACTACCACAAACCATTTCCTTGAAATTATATGGATTCTAAAGTAACTCTTGTGTAAGGTTATGACCTCCAGCAGTAGTCGTCATTGTTGTTGCGCTGACCCGCCTCCATCACTTACACCTGACTCTGCATGCATGAGATAACCCAATAACTGAGCCAAGTTAACTTCCTTATTATTTTTTTGATCCCCCAAACACACCCACTATTTCATGCTTCAAAATTTTGTTCACCAAGGGCTTCATGTTCCAGTACAAACCTATACGGTTTCTCTCTATGTAACACCCTAAGTTTTTATAAAACCTTTTTTTGAACAGATTAAATTTATTTGATGTCCAATGTTGCATTATAAAACAATTTAAACTTTCATTATATGCTACAACAAGTTAATATTTCACTACATGCAACATTGTCTTAGCTTGTGTTACACACAACACTAAGTTTCTACAGAACAACATTTTATTATTATAATAATTTTAAAAAAGATAGTTATAACATAACTGTAAAACTTAGTAATATGAATAGTAATAACTAATTTTTAAATATTATTTATAATATTTTCATATAAATAAAACATATCTATAATTAAAAATATTTAATTTTTAGTAAATTTCACATATTTTAAAAAATATTATTTTCTAAAAGAACGGTTTTCTATGTCCTTATATGAACAATAATAAAAATAATTTTTGAAAATTTTTGAAATTTAATTTGATAAAATAAACATCTTTTTTTAATTCATAATGTAAAAAATATATTAGGGTGATTTTTGGGGGGGTTTTGAAAATCTTTCATTTTTTAGATGAATAGTGAAATATACTAACTTTTAATTGAAAACTGCTTTTTCATCTAATTTATTTATATAGTTAAATTATATTTAAATTTGGTTTTAAAGTATATTTAGATAAATTATAAATCTATTAATTTAATTTAGGTCTTTAGAATCAATTTCACATTGAAATTGGGTATAAAAACATTTCAGTTTTTTGAATTTTTTACTTTAAAAACTTGTTGTCTCATCCCGTCTGTGGAATTAATTTTAAATCAGTTTATGAAACTTATGTTATTATAATTTGGAAAATGGATTGAATATTTTTAATAAGTATAATTTAAAATTTATAATAATGTTAAATTATTTTTTTAACAAAAATATTAGTAAAATTAGTCAAACTTTAGTTATAGCAATTAAGGTAAAGATGAATTTACTTAGTGGTTAAATTTTAATCTTAAAATGATAAATGGCCAAGAAACTTTTCCAAAATCCATTTTATAGTTATATTTAGTAAATTTACCCTATTTTATCAAAAATGGTCCATTATTGGGGGCACATTATGTAAGAGAGACCTCTCAATAGTGTTTACTATTTTATATTTACGAGAATGTTACTCTTCATCCACTATAAAAAGGGCACTCACCCCACCCCCCACTTGTTCACACCTATAAAGCAATTTGTATAGAAAAAATACTATAAAAATATAATCCCAACTTCCCTCACTTAATCCTATTGGTTTCTCTTTAGGTATAAAGCCAACCAAGGAATCCCTTTGGTGCAAACCAGAAGGAGTTACCCAAAGAAGAGGTAACATCCTCCAATAAGAACTTTTGTTTTATTTATTTATCCACCCTATAAATTATTATTATTGCATGATTATATAATAATTTAAGTATACTAAATATAATAATATTATTTTATGTTAATATTTTTACCTAAACCTATGCAAACTTCCATCAAATGGAATGTGCAATCATCGTTCATGTGTACGACGGACTACCGCCTCGCGAACTGATGTCATTCATTATTCTATTACCACCTTTAATGGTTGTTAATAATGATTTAATTATTGTTTTTATATGATATATATTATATTTATGATTTATTTATTCTTATTTAATTATTATATAACACATACCTTCATTCTTTCCATTTTGTGAGAATATGATAACTTTGTTTATGTACATGTGGACTACCGTATCCTCAAAGTGTTGTGATTCATTTACACTTTACATGGAATGTATTATGGATGGGTTTAATAAAAATATATGGTATATATTAAATATTAATAATACTATAATTATAATATAAATATATCATTTACTTCTCTTCTTTATTTCAATACGATCAGAAAATGGAAACAACGTTCATGCGTACATACAGCCAACCGTCTCTATGAACGGTGTATTTCATTTTCTATTTCTATATTTTATAGATTATTATAAATACATATATAATGAATATATATGATATTTATATCATTTTTATCATTATTTATATGACTAAATCATGATATAATTAATAGGAACAAAAATATAACAAATCAAAATACATGCGAAAAACAAAGTGGTTATTAACCAAAAGGTAACTTTAACATGGAATTATTAATAAACAGGTAATAAAAGGTCATAATAAAATAATATATGGTGTGATATAATTTAATATGATTATTTAATATATGTATAATAAACTTATATTTATTATATAGGAGGCTTGAACATGTATGATGAGAGTCAATACATAAGGTAAGTGCATTTCTAGTCTCACTTTTATTTCTACGAGGCTGATGCCTTATTCACCACTCATTTATTTTGTGTGGTGTATATATTACCCATTAATTTACAATATGATATTTATCCTTAAATTTATGGTTATTTACATATCCATTTTTTATCTCTATTTTATAGGGTTTTATGGTATAAAAGTTACCAAATTGGAAAGGTAATTTTGTCTCAATTTTCCTTCTTTGAGACACATGTTTTGTTATATAACTATATTCTTTTACAATGTGTATATACTAACTTTTGACATTTTATATAATAAATATCCTTCCTTTCATGATATTTTAAGCTTCATTTATTATTATTCTCTCATGTACATTTTGATTCAAATTTTCCAAATTGGTAAGAGTTTATTGCTAAAATCTCATCATTTACAAGTATTGTTTATGATTGTGTTTCCATTGACGAAATATTATGATCCATATCTCAAGAATTATAATTATTTTTATTATCCTATCATTTTTAATTATATTTTCATGTATATTTTCCATTTTTCACTCTTTGATACTTAATATAATTAAGAAAGTGTTTTTAAGAAAATCTGACCTTATTTCTCTCTTTGGTCAGAAATCTGTTTTATTCAAAAACCATGTTTTCAAAAAAGTTTTTAAATGAAATTTTAAGATCATTTCCAAGGGAAAATGATTTTAAAAGTGTTTTATGTTCTATAAAATTGTTTAAAATGGTTTTCAAATCTTCCTTTATAAGTTTTCAAAGTTATTTTCAAAGAAAATAATTTTTAAAATGGTTTATGTTTTAAAAATAATTTTTCAAAGAAGAAAAGACATTTTCCTCAAGAAATGTTTTTAAATGATTTTTCAAAATTATTTATCATATAAAATGGAATATTTTTATGTTAACTATGTTTTACTGGGGTTATTATCCAATTATATCATTCTTATTCTTTATATGAATGGTTATGCTTTTGATGACATGTTGTTTATGAAACTAAATTATCTTCCCTAGGTCATACCATGATAAAACACTTATGAACCCCGCTTCTTTTCATGGGTTATGATTTTATGAAAGGACTATGAGTCCTTTCTCTTTTCCACAGATTATGATATGATGACATGTTTATGATACCCATTTCATTTCATTGGTTATGATATAATGATTTTTTATGATCTTGTGTCACACATAAGTATGATTCCATTATGAGATGGGTGGGACATATATCTCCCTCTAATTAATTGGGTAAATATTTATATCTAATGATATATATGTGGTTGGAATAGTTAGTGAACTCGATTCATTAAAAGACTTTGTCCACTAAGATGGTCTTTAGAGAAAAGCTTGACTACTAAGATGGTTTAGGGAGTGAAAATATTCAACTAAGATGGCCTTGAAATTAAGACTTTAATACTATGGAAATAAATTGTATATGATTCTTTGTCTACCATAATTCCATGTATAATTCCTATATTATTATTTCATGGATTATTCAATTGGTTCCATTATGATTCATTTCTTATGAACTGACAATATTTATTCCATGACTCTTGATTATGATCTTTGATACGAAGGGTATGATCTTCTAATGTTATAATCATGTCCTCATGCCCTTATTCTCATGACTATGATATTTTTACCCTTACTGAGCATCTGAGATCACCATTTCTTATGTTTCCTTTCCCCAGGTTATGAAGATATGTATTATATATGATGTGTCTAATAAGGTTTCTATTAATGGAGAACTTAGTGGGAGATAATGTAGCTCACTTATGTACCAGTTTTTATGTTTCTATGTTTCCAAAGTCACTCGGCTAATATGTTCTTTGGGCATATATTTGTGTAATTTATTAAGTATTCCACAAAAGTGATGTAATTTATGTGTATGAGAAGCATGGGTCTCTATAGTTGGTATCAGAGTGAAGGTTTAGTAAACCTTTGGAAACTAGGATGATAAAACCTTAGTGAGATCCTTAAGAACATTTCTCTAAGGATAAGTCTGAGGATAAATCAAACTATAGGAAAATGTCTTATAATTTTGGTAAAGGATAGAGTGAGTGGTTTCCTATAAATACATCCTAGTCTGGAGACTATAATTGGATGTGCCTCTATCATAGATGTACATAGGGGTAAAAACCCCAAAAACACTCTATTTATCAAGACTCAATCAGGAACTTGTTCATGATAATGGGCCTTACTACCCACCTAGTTTGACACTATAGGGGGGTATGCTTTAGAAATTAAAAAACTCTTTATGAACCATTATGAAATATTTAAATAGATGTCGGCTCTAAATAACCCAGGATAAACATAATTTATCATTGTTTAAAGAATGTTTCATTATTTAGATGTCCTATAAGTGATTCTATGATTATGTGGTTTCCCACTATTTTTATTTTTTCTTACTCTATGATTCTTAGTTTTAGTCAATGGTTGGAAAGCTAAGAAACCACATTAATGGTGATTGTAATGGGAAATGCAACAATTATTATCCTAAGTATTTAAATGCTATGGGATTTGGAATGAAAAATATCATTTCTATTCTCACCCAACTTTCTCAAGATGTGAATCATATTGGACTTCCAAATGAGAAAATCAAGGAACAATATTCTATTGATTCCTTCATGAGGCAACATATACCTTATTTAAGTGGGTATTCTAATCCATTAGTTTTTGAACAATGGACTGGTACCATTGAAAAAATATTACCTATTATCCAGTGTTCAGAACATGATAAAGTCATTTTGGTTGTTTATCACTTAGAAGTTAAAGCATTCCAGTGGTGGACTCTAATCAATAATATGAGTCAACAAGATTAAATAGAATCCATGGATTTGGATGAGTTAAAGAATATATTTTTTTAGTAATTACCTTCCTCGTATTCTTCATATGAATATGAAGAAAGAGTTTCTTGAGTTAAAGAAAATGGATGATGAATATGTTGGTACCTATAAGACAAATTTTAAAATACATGAAAGGTATGATTCTGAAATTATCATCCAACCTGAAAGTAAGTTTGATCGATTCTTAACTGGATTAAAGACAATTCTCATAAGGGCATTATCCATAGTAGACTTCAGTAGCTATGAAGGTATTTTTAATTTTTCAATCAAGGTTTAAATGTAGGTTGGAGTTATATATCAATATCATGGTTTTGATAAGAAAATAAAGATAGAGTTTAATGAAAAATCTAAAAACCATTGAGAGAAGAATATTAGTTTTCCTTTATTCTATAAGTGAGGGAAGAAGCATAGAGAAAATTATCTTAAGGGGTATAATAAATGTTTTAAGTGAAGAAGTGATGGTCATCGGGAATTTGATTAATAAAGTTATGAGAAGAAGTTATCTAATAATGTGAATGGAAAGAAATCTGCATAGAATGCACCCCCCCCCCACTTCAGTGCTACAAGTGTAAATAAGATAGTAATTATACTAACCAATGCCCAAACCAAAAGGTTAATGATGATGATTGACATCATAAACCCCTTAAGCAGAGGGAAAATTGGAAATCACATGCGATCATTGTTTTTAATGAGGGGTGAAATAACAATGTGGTGAAAGGTACACTTACCATCCACTCTAGAACTGCTAATATCTTATTTGATTCTAGATATACCCAATTTTTTATATCTAAAGAATTTGATAAGGGTATAAAGATTCCACCCAAATTATTAGATGTGTAATTAGTATTGCAAACCCCTAATGGTATGATGATTACATATCAAGTATATGATTCCTCTCTAGTTAACTTTGGTGGTAATGTGTTTCCTTAAAATATTTTCATTCTTACTCTGGTTGAATTTGAAATCATCTTAGGAATGTATTGGATTTCTATTCATAAATCCCACATTAATTTTCAATTAAGGAAAGTTTTGTTTGATACTTCAAATCAACTTATGATCGTATATCAATGTGAAAATAAGTATGAACTTCCTATATAGATTACATGAAATTTATGAGTCTTAATTCCCATTCAATGGGGTTTTTTATCTAAAATGTTTAAGTGAAACTTGATGTTGATGATATGCCTATTGTTCAGAAATTTGTGGATATTTTTTGGAAGAGTTTCCTAGACTTCCACCAAAATGTGAAGTTGGGTTTTTAATAGAACTAATACCTATTTCCACACCAATTTCAAATACTACCTATTTAATGGCCCCAATTGAGTTGAATTAATTGAAGAATAAATTCCAAGAAAACCTTGACAAGGGGTTCATTCATCCAAGAGTGTCTCCTTGGGGTGTGTCTATTCTTTTTATGAAAAAGAAAGGTGGATTGACGCGACTCTACATAGATTATCTGGATTTGAACAAGATCACAATCAAGAACAAGTTCCTCTTCCCCATATTGATGAATTGTTTGATCAAATGTGTGGAGATCAATACTTTTCCAAGATTGACCTTTATTCTGGATATCATCAATTGATAGTCAAGAATGGGGATATACCTAAGATGGAATTCCATACAATGTATGGACACTATGAATATATAGTAATTAATTTTGTTCTTAATAATTCTCTTGTTATCTTTATGGATTTGATGAATATAGTATTTAGAAATTTCCTTGATCAGTTTGTGGTAGTATTTATAGATGATATTCTTATCTATTCAAAGAGAAAGGAAGAGCATTAAGGCCACTTGAGAATTGTACTAAAGACCCAAAGGAAGGAAAAAATGTATAAATTTTTTAAGAAGTGTTAATTTTGGATGAAAATGGATTTATTTTTTAGTCATATAATCTCAAGATAGGGTATATTAATAGATCCATCAAAGACAGAGGCTATTGAATGTTGGCCCATACAAACCACGGTGATAGTGATCCATAGTTTTCTTGGTTTAGCTGAATATTATTGACGGCTTGTGGAGAATTTATCATGATTGTTCAATCCTCTGACCAAGTTAACTCAAAAGTATGCTAAGTTCCTATAGAAAAATTAATGTAAGTAAAATTTAAAGGAATTTAAGAGAAGGTTAGTTAGTGCACCTATGCTTACATTACCCTATAGTGGAGAAGGGTTTGTAATCTATAAATATATATCCAATAAGGGATTGGGATCGGTTTGACCATGTTTTCATGACACATCAAATTGATTATATTTTTTATGTTTATTTATTATCTAGGTCATAACCTAGGTCATCTCTCAAGGATTTTTGTGGGTTTAAAGTGTGTATTTTAAATAAAAAGGACTAAAATAGGGGTAGTTTTGAGAACAATTTAAAATAATAAAATGATTTAATTAAAGAGTTTAATAGTTTAAAATGAAGGTGGTATTTTTATAATTATGATATAAAGAGGTCATTTTAAGTTCATTACCCATATTTTATAGTCCATTGTTATGAAAATATCACATGGTTTAATGGAATCCTTTTGTTGAGGGTTTGCAAAATATCGATTTCACTCTTGCCTCTTAAAAAATACATAAATAACCACCACTTGATACAATATTCATATTGTATAGGTTTGTACCTCAAGAATAGAGTGAGAGATTACAAATCATATTGGTATATGAAGTATGTGTGAGATAAATAGGATGATTATGTTTTCCAATCAAAACAACCCAATATTACCACTTAAATCTCAACCCAATTGGTATTGAAATAAAAAATGATTCACTTAGTTAAATGAAAGCAATGACTTCAGGGGAGAATCATGTTAAGATAAAACATAATTGAAATAATTCACACACAAATTAAACAAAACTAATAGAATAACAAGAGTTATAAATCCCTCCCTAATATGTGTAGCTTCTTCAAAATGATCGTCCACTGTTTAGCTCACCATCAAGAGGAGGAGGAGGTTCGGGTGAAACTTCACCTTCATACATGATCTACATATGAGGATAGGGGAATAAATAGCTTATGGAATGAATATAGGACTATTTTAGGTCTCCAAGATTTCAGATCTTTTCCTCTTGGTCAGATTTCCAAATGGGGTGCCCAAGGTGCCAATTTATAGGCAAAGTGGAAGGTGGTTTTGGGCACCCAAATTTTGAGAAACCACTTGGACCATTATTTTTAGTGGTCATAAAGTCTTATATAACTTTGGAAAAAAATTAAAAAAATTATTTCCTCATATATTTACTATCTCCAAAAAAAATTTGGAACCATTTGAAAAACTATATCTTGAGATTTTGATGAAATATAATGCACAACTTTTGACATCAAGCATATTTGGTTCCCTGGATAGATTATTTCGGTTGGGACCCTTAATTTATGAATTTCGATTGGGTATCTTCTAAAGATTTGTAGAAAATTTAATTTTGGATCATCTCACAAAATTTAATCCCAATTGGATGTATATATTAGCTTAAGTTTCCATTTCAGTCCACTGGTGTGCTTGGAATATTGCATAGTTTCACCCTTTTTTCTTCAACTTCATTTTGGACCCTCAAAATCACCTCCAACTACAATGAAAACATAAAAACAAGTAAAATATCCCATTTTAATAGTGATAAAATTTAAATAATGGAATAAAACATGAATTTTAATTTTTTATAATATTTGTAATTTACAAAACAAAATCAGTTTAATATAGTGGTTTAAGGTTGAAATAAAATAGTGAATCGCAGTGCATCACACCCCCACACCTAAACATTTACACTAATAGGAAAATTAACCTTTCTAAAAATTCATGGATATATTCCCAACATCATGAATATTTAAAATTCAATGAATATTTAATTATTTATAGCAAAGTTATCAAATAAAAAATCATACCAATGGGTTATTCTCAATGATCATGGAAAAAAGATGTCTCATAAATTGTATTAGAATGAAATTCAAGGAGATGGATGATATAAATTTGAGAAAATAATTCAAAACTAAAAAATGTATCTAAATCTCCATATGTGTGTATGATAACCATTTCATGCTATTATTTCAATTTTCTATCCAGTAAATATAGGACATTGTAAAAAAATACTACTTAAATGATTGTGTCCACTGAACCTTCCCTACATCCTTTGAAATATAATTTCATGACCCACACACTTAAGCATTATCAAAAGTAAAAAATTAAGCTCCTAACCTAGATATACCTATATTTTTTACATTTCATCACTCCCCTTGTTTATTTTGTTTTTTTTGTTTTTTTTTTCAAAAGTTGAACTCCGAACAAATCTTACACTCATCACTCAACCCAGGTTTGATTTCCTCATGACACTAATTTTAATAGTTATAACAAGATAAAAGGTTTAAGAAGATTGGTTTTTGACCTTTACAATACACAACCCATATTTTTATGTTTTTGTTTGGTTAGGTCATACAATAGTTGGATCACAGGTAAACATGCATAAGTCAATCTGGTACAATAAAGAAAAAAATTAGATAAGGAATGAACGTATGAAAAAATCATTTTAGAAAGATGATAAATATTAACCTTACTTATATTTACCTTTTATTGAGTAGTGAAAATTCACACTTCATGATTGGCTATAAAGATATGTAGAGATTTTAAGGGACATAATTTTTCCATAAACTACTCACACAAAGGGTACCATTCTTCTTAAAGGTTTCCTAGAGATACAACCATTAATATCATTTAAAAAACCAATTTACAAGAAAAAGTCACACATAAATTTTAAATGCATGATAAAACAAACATTTCACCATTGAAACAAAAAAAATGTTGAAATAGCTTGAAATAGGGAAATTTCTCATGTATTTTCAATAACTTCCATTATTATATGGCCACCAAAAAATATCAAAAATGAAAATTATGACAAAAAAGTGAGGGGAAGGGGGGAGGTAACAATACCATATAGTAAGTGAAAAAGAGAAAAGGAAGAAAGATGATTAAAATTCCTATCTAAACTAGGAATTTACCAAAGAAAGGGGGAGGTAACAATACTATTTAGAAAAGTGAAAAAGAGAAAAAGGAGAAAGATGATTAAAATTACTAACTAACTCAAGAATATACCCATCCCCTCACACCTAGAGTTTTAAATTTCTTCACTATAATAAAAATATAATGTGGAAAGGAAGGATAAAACTTGGTGGGTTTCATTGGTAGGTTTCTTCTTGAACTCATAGTTCCTCCATCGAGAACTCCATAATGGCTTCATGAAAGTGCTTCAATAGCTACCCATTGGTAGTGAAGGCTTGTTTTTTTTCTTCATTTTAAACCTGAACAATTCCAAATGGATAAAAATTAGTAATAGTGTATGGTAAAAACTAGGAGGAAAAAAGATTACATGTATGAAGCATTAGCCTTTGATATAAAAGGAGAACCTTTTACCCAATGTGGAATTGATTATGAAGGATGAGGCGGTCATGGGAAGCCTTAGTTCTCTTCTTATTAATTTGAGAGTTATCATAAGAGTCTCTTCTCATTTCCAATATCTCTTTAATATATAACTTTCTTTGATCACTTACACCAGAAATATTAGAATTCTATTTTTTTTACTGGCCCAATAGGCCCAGTTCTCTATCTCAATAGGGAGGTGACAACTCTTTCCAAAAACTAGTTGATATGGTGAAATGCCAATGGGAGTTTTTAAGGCATTACGGTAAGATGATAATGAATCATCGAGAATAAGACTCCTATCCTTCATATTGGGTTGAACTGTTTTTTCAAAAAAAAAATTTCCTATCTATTTTACACCTTGGCTTGAATATTGGTTGGTGGGTGATATGTATTAGACACTTGATGCCCGACCTCATACCAACGCAAAAGTGATTGCATTTTTTGGTTGAAGGAATGAAAACTATGGTCAATAATGATGAGCCTAGTTAATCCAAACCTATAGAAAATTCCGGTTCCAAATAATTACACAAATTTCTTGGATTCATCTATCCTCATGGATCATGTCTCTACCCATTTTGACTCGTAATCAACTGCAAGAATAATGTACAAGTTTCCAGAGGAATTTGGAAATGACCTAATAAATTCAATTCCCCAAATATCAAAAAAGTTACGGAAGATCAAGGGTTTTTTTAATTTATTTTATTTTAGAGACATTCCCTATTATTTGAAAATGAGGATAAGATCTATAGAAATCATGGGAATGAAGAAATAATGTTGTCCAAACAAGACCAAAATTAAGGACTTTACGAGCAGTCTGTTGGGGACCAAAGTGGACCCCACAATCAAGAGTGTGATAGAACCTAAGGATGGAATTAAACTTGCTATTAGGAACACAAATCCTAATGACTTGATCACTAAATGTGCACCAAATTTAGGGGTCCTCCCAAATGTACCAATTGGACTCATATTTTAGATGATCGGTTTTTTTTAAATCAGTAGGAATGAAAGATGTTACAAAAATAATTTACAATTTTTGGCATACCAAGGAATATAATCTTACACTCAGTACAATTGATCATTAAGAAACAGGTCATTTATGGGAATAAAAGTGGATGATTCAATGTTTGAGGATGAGGTATCCTACTGATATGGTTAGACAACACATTATCTGCTCCTTTTTATCCCTAATTTCTAGATTAAATTCTTGAAGTAGGATCATCCAATGAATGAGAAGTGGTTTGGATTTTGGTTTCTTCAATAGATATCGGGGGGCTTCATGGTTTGAGAACACAATTAATTTTGACCCTAGAGGTATGACCAAAATTTATCCAAGGAAAATACAATAGCAAGGAATTTTTTTCAGTTGTGGTGTAGTTTTTTTGGGAAAGGTCCAGTGTGCATGAGGAATAGGCTATAACATGTGGAGCTCAATCAAACTATTGTGATAAGACTACCCCAACTACATAGTTTGAGGCATCACACATAAGCTCAAATGGTAAATCCAAGTAAGGTAACTAGATTTCTGGGGTGATGTGAGACTCCATTTCAATTTATTAAAAGATTCCTCACATTATTTATCAAAAAAATATTTTTCTTTTTAGAGTAAGTGGGAGATTGGGAGTGAAATCTTACTAAGTCAAAAATGAAACGATGATAAAATCTATCATTACCTAAGAAAGACTACACATCCCACACATTTTTTGGGAATGGTAGGGAAGAAATAACATCCATTTTTTATTTATCTACTCGGATACCATCCCCATAAATTACATTCACAAGTACTATACCTTATCGCACCATGAAATGGAATTTCTCATAATTTAATATAAGATTCTTTTCAATACAGTGATGTAGGACATAACCAAGACTACTCAAACATTGATCAAAAGAGGATCCATAAATAGTGAAATCATCCATGAATACTTCCATGCAATTATCTTGGTAATCTAAAAAAATACTAACCCTGTATCACTAGAAAGTGACTAGATCATTACATAGAATAAATGACATCCTTCTATGGGAAAATATGCCAAAGGGTTGGGTAAAGTTTTTCTTTTACTGGTCATTAGGGTAAATATGGATCTGAAATTATCCATAATACATGTCAATAAAATAGTATTGGGACTTCTCTACTAACTTCTCTAGCATAAGATCAATAAAAAAATGGGAAATAGTCCTTCCTAGTGTTTTGGTTCAGTCAGAGATATTCTATATAGACACGCCAACTATTCTTCACATGGGTTGGAACCAATTCATTATTTTCATTTTAAATTACTATAAGACCATTTTTTTAGGAATTACCTGCACTGGACTAACCCATTAACTATTAGAGATGGAGTAAATGATTCTAATAGCTAATAATTTTTTACCTCATTTTTAACAACATCTATGAGGTTTGGGTTCATTCGACGTTGTTCCTACCTCACTGGTTTAGCCTCATCATTTAACAATATATGATTTGTGAAAATTGATAGGCTAATACCAAGAATTTTAGCAATTTTCCATCTTAATGCTTGTTTATGCTCCCTACAAAGTTCAATTAGTCGCAATTCATGCTCTTTAGGGATTGAACTAGAAATGATTATAGGAAACTTGTTTTCATTATCAAGATATGAATATATCAAATTTTGAGGCAGTGGTTTAAGTTCTAGATCAAGGGGATTTTGGATTTATGGGAGTGAATGTTAAAGTGAGAGGTCACTGATCTCATATAATTGCCTAATGGTAACATATCAGATGATGAATAAGTTTTTACAATCTTAGTAGTATCATCGATGGTCATGGTTTCCTCAGTGTTCAAGAAATCATCAGTTAAAGAGCATGCTTGACATTTTTCTAAACCGGTACAACATTCAATGATTGACTCAATACTTAGAATGTATATCAGTGATGAGAACTCATAAAGGCGAACAGGGGAAAGAAATGAATTTTTTGCATGGGAAGGGAGTACATCAAATGAATTAACTGAAAGTGAGGAATGTTCTTTTGAGGGGTGATTCATGGCCTCAAGGATGTTGAAGTGGATAATTTCACCACCAAACTCCATAAATAATATACCATTGTGGATATTAATTATGGTTTTATAAATTTTTAAGAAATTACTCCCTAATATAATTGGTTAATGTTCATTCATTATATCATCTTTCATTTTAATCACATGAAATTCAGCATGAAAATTTATGTTTTCCTTCCTTATAAGAACATCCTCTAACACACCATCAGGGTGTGTTGTACTCTTGTTTTCTATTTGGAACAAAATTTTAGTGGGATTTAGTTTCCTAACCTATAATGAGGATAAAATATAATAATGCATCACATTTATAGAGGCACCCAAATCAAACATAGCATCAGAAAAGAAATACTCCCCAATGGTGCATGGAATTGAGAATAGTCTGGGATCAATTCATTTGGTGGTAAGTGGTGGATCTATTGATACTGATACATTCCTCCCCAATATCACCTTTTCATAACCTCGAAGTTACATTCAGTGTAAACATATCTCCTTGAGAAACTTTTTGTATCGTGTAATTTTCTTTACAACACTGATCAAGGGGATGTTAACCTTAAATTTTTTAAAAGTTTCCAAGATTTATTTATCAAGTTAATTTTATTTTTTTTAATTGGTTGGGTGTCCCTCTGGTTAAATGGAATAGGAATGATTTTTCTTGGTGGTTCATCAATTGAAACTCTCTTTCCTTTGGTAGGGATTCTCTCAGGACAAGATTTTTCCTCATTTAGACCATTCTCAGTGGTTGGGATGGTTGTTTCCTCATAATGGCATGGCTCTAATAGATAGGTCATTTGGATTTTAAGTTGTGTTCCACTCCTAAGGTTGATGGAACTGGAATTTTCCTTATCCCTATGGTTGAATAGTGGTTGAGAACATAGTTTACCCAACCCATGAATTTGGATTTCCACCATCGAGTTGATGAGTTGGCATAATTAGGGTTTTATGTCTTGTATGGCTGCTTGGGTGGTTTTTTGGAATTGAATATTATTTACAACCATTTGTTTCATCATGTATTCTAGGCTAGGTTCGGGTTTTGGAGGGGGTTGTTGGAAAGGACTTTGTGGTGGTTGAGGATTTCTGATTGGTTATGGTGGATGTCTACTCTAGGCTGGTTGGTTCCATGGTTGTTGAGGCTGGTTTGAATACCCCCTTACCTATAGTCTTAGTTTTATTTCCACCTAGGGTTGGATGGATAGTATGGTTATTTCCTAATGGTTTGTATATAGGGGAATACTATAAATATTTCCTCACAACTCTAAGATGTTTCTCTCAGTTGAGGTCATTGGTCAGAATAGTGGGTATCGGCAGAATAGATACCACAATGGATAGGAGGAAGAGATTGGGATTTACCTTGGGAAATAAAAAGTTGTCAGATAAAAGTTTTCTTCAAACTTCATGTCCACCTTCTTCTCAAACACATAACTTTTCACCTCATGGACACCTATAATGGGTACGCCAGACCTTGAACTGAATTACTGAGTGTTCTGTTCTATGTTCTCAATGAGGGTCCATACAGTGATTGGGGTTTTATAAACTAGTGCACCACCTACAGTAGCATCAATAATGTTTCTATAAATATGAATTAAACCTTCATGAAAATATTGTATTAAAAGTTTATCACTTATTTGGTGGTGTAGGAAACTTGAATAAATACTTTTAAATCTTTACCAGTATTCATGAAGAGTTTCCCCTGGTGATATTTTTATCCTCCAAATTTCTTTCCATATTGTTGCAGTTCAGAGTCTAGGAAATATTTTTCTATAAAAAGTTATTTAATTTCTTCCCAACCTCTAATTAGTGAATTAATATAATATATCTAATCTTTGGAAATGTTTTCTAATGAAAAAGTTAATTACCTAAGCTTTACTTATTCTCCATCCACATTAGAATGTTTTAATGTTAAACACATAGACTGAAATTCTTTTAAGTGCTTATGTGGATCTTCTCTCATGATTCCATGTAATCTTGGTAATAAGTGAATTAAACTTGATTTAAGTTCAAAGTTGGGTACCTCACCTTGTATTTGAATGTATGTAGGGTGTATCTCTATATCAAGTGAGGTTAGTTCTTTTAATTGTAGGTTATTTTTAGTCATATTATGAAATTTTATTTGATTTTTAATGTTGTTTCTAGAAGAAGAAGAAGAATCAGGATCGGGAAGAGTTTCAATTTTTTTGTGTCCTCTTTCAAGGGATCATTTGGTGCTTCTTAGTGTCGATGATGTAAGATCCTTTGTGGTTCATGTTTGAAAGGAAATAGTTCCTGTAATGAATATCACATCATGAAAAAGACCTAAAAATTAATTATTTATAAAAACAAATTAAAAATGAATGAATAAAATAATTACACAAATATTTACAAAAAATACACAATTGTTTTATAAAAAACGCACTCTAAAAACCAAAGAACACCCTAAAAATGACACACAAATCTGACCGTGTTGTCATGACACATCAAATTTATTATATTTTTTAAGTTTATTTATAGATTAGGGAATACCATAGTTCATATCTCAAAGAGTTTTTTGGGTTTAAAGTGTATATTTTTAATAAAAGGGAATAAAATAGGGGTGGTTTTGAAAATAGTTTTAAAAAAATGACTTAATTAATGAGTTTAAAAGTTGAAAAAAAAGTGGTGATTTTAGAATTATGAGAAAAGGATGTTATTTAAGTTTCACTACACATCTTTTATATTTCATTATTCTGAAAATATCTTATGTTTTAATGGAATCCTTTGGTAGAGGGTTGTAAAGATCTCGATTCCACTCTTGCCTCTTAAAACGATTCACAAAGAACCACCCTTTGACGCAACAATATTGTTGTCAAGGTTTGTAACTCAATAATAGATTGTGGGATTACAAATAATGCTAATATCTCTAGTATGTGTGAGATAAAGAGGATTCTTGTCTTGTCAAATTAGAACAACCCAAGATTCCCACTTAAATGTATTGAAATTAAAAATGTTTCTCTTAATTAAAACAAAGTAATGCATTTGGAGGAGAATCATGTTAAGATAAAACATAATTGAAATAATTCACAGATAAATTACACAAAACTAGTAGAATAAAAAGTGTTATAACTCCCTCCCGAGTATGTGTAGCTTCCTAAAAATGACCTTCCACCATTTAGTTATCCATTAAGTGGAGAAGGATACCCAAGTGGAATATATCCTTTATACTTGATATCCCTATGAGGATATGGGACTTTGTAGATTATAGGATTAAGAGAGGACTCATTTGGGTCTCTAAATGCTATAGATTTTATTCTTGGTCAAACTTCCAAATTGGGTGTCCAAGGTGTCAATTTATAGGCAAAGTGGAAGGTGGTTTTGGGAACCTATATTTTGAGAAACCACTTAGCCCATGGTTTTGAGTGACTAGAAAGTATTATCTAAATTTGGAAAAATAAAATAAATTTTTTTTCCATACATATTTAATATCTCCACCAAAACTTTGGCGACATTTAAGAAACTACATCCTAATATATGGATGAAATAAAAAACACAACTTTTGACTTCAAGCATATTAGGTTCCCTAGATAGATCAGTTAGGTTGGGCCCATTAATGGATGAATTGGGCTTAAGTGTATTCCAAAGAGTTGAATCCCTCTTCATTTTGGATAATTTAACAAAAATTCATCCCAATTGGATTCACAGATTACTATCATTTTCTGTTTTATTCCACTAGTGTGCTTGGAATCTTGCACAGTTTGAGCATTTTTCTTCAACATCATCTTGGGCCCCCCAAATAAACTACAACTTCAATGAAAACATAAAAACAAGTGAAATAACCCTTTTTAATAGTGATAAAAATTAAATTATTGAATAAAACATGAAGTTCAATTTTTTATAATATTTGGAATTTACAAAAAAAATAGGTTAATATAGTGGTGGTAAGAGTGAAATAAAATAGTGAATTGTGGTTTGATTAGTGTTCTTATGAATAATAACATGGTTATAGCCTATGCCTCATTAAAATTGAATATTTATGAGAAAAATTACACAACTCATGATTTGGATTTAGTTGTGGTAATTTTTTAATTAAAGATATGGAGGCATTATCTTTATGGAGAAAAGTGTGAAATTTATACCGATCATAAAAGTTTAAAGTATATATTCACACAGAAGGAGTTGACCATTTGCCATAGAAGATGGTTATATTTGATGGAGGATTATGAATTTTAAATAAATTACCACCCTGGTAAAGTGAACAAGTTGGATGATGTTTTAAGTCGAAAGGATCGTTCTAGCTTATCCATGATGAGGATCATAAAAGATTCAATATTTTTGGGTTTTCAAAGGATGGACCTGGAAATCCAGACATAAGGGAAAAAATCTTATCTTGATCAATTGAGTGTTCAACCATATATCTAAGTGAAAATTAAAGATCCATCTAAGGAATATTTAGAATTGTATAAGAGGGTTAAAATTGTTCTCAAGTTTAACCTTGATTAGGATATAATGATAAGGTTTAGGAACCGTTTATGTGTTACTTCCATATCATATTTGAAGAGGGGGTTGTTAGAGGAAGCTCATGGTTATTAATTCTCTATTCATACCGGAAGTATGAATATGAATAGAGAATTTAAGGAAAATTTCTTGTGGGATGGAATAAAGAGAGATGTTGAAGATTTTGTATCTCAGTTCTTGGTGTGTCAGTAAGTTAAGGCTGAAAGACAAAAGTCTAAGGGGATGTTTCATCCATTACCCATACTAGAATGAAAATGTGAGAACATCACTATGGATTTTTTCTTCGGACTCCCCAAAACCTATAAAGTGAATAATTCTATATGGGTGGTGGTTGATCACCTTACTAAGTCAGTGCACTTTATCTCTATCAAAGAAGACTTCTCTCTGGATCATATTTCCATGATATACATTAAGGAAGTAGTAAGGTTTCATAAGTTACTACATTTCATTGTATCTTGTCAAGATCCAAGTTTTACCTCAAATTTCTAGAAAATTATTCAGAAATACCTTAATAAAAAATATAGTTTCTACATTCTTTATCATCCTTATAAATATTTTCAGTCTAAAAGAACCATTCAAAATCTATAGGATATGTTGAGATCTTGATCGTTGGATTTCAAAGGTGGTTGGGATCAACAACTTACTATAGTTGGGTTTTCATAAAACAATATATTTCACTCAAGAATTAAGATGGATCATAATGAATATCTCTATGGAAAAAAATTTGAGATCCAATGTGATGGAATAAAGTTGGGGAAAAAAGGTATTGGGACCTGAGATAGCTGAAGAAATTGCCAAGAAGGTTATAACTATTCAGAAACATATCAAGGAAAATCAAATTCAGTAGAAAATTTATGTTGATAATCATCATAATGACCTATAATTTAAGGATTGTGAGAAGTTTTTTCTATGAATATCTCCTTAGAATAAGTTTATGAGATTTGGGAAGAAATGGAAACTAAGCCATATGTATATCAGTCCCTATGAAATTCTTGATCATATTGAGATGGTAGCCTATAGTTTAGAACTTATATAAAATCTCTCTCAAGTCCATGATGTGTTCCATATATATCTCTTGAATAATTACATACTTGACCGTTCACATATACTAAACTCAGAGGCCATACTGCTAGAGTAGGATCTTTCTTGTGAGGAATAATCGATTAAAATTCTAAATCATACAGAGAAAGTTATACAAAATAAGACCACTCCCCTAGTCAATGTTTTATGAAGAAACAACCAGTTAGAGGATGATATGTGGGAACTTTGTGATATTATGAGGTATAAGTATTCTTATTTGTTTGTATCAGAATGATGAATTTTGAGGGAAAAAATCCTTTTAGTAGGTGTAGAATGTAACACCCCGAGTTTTTATAAATATTTTTTTTGAATAAATTAAATTCATTTGATGTATTTAATTTCATGATACACCAATTTAAAAATTCTTTATATGGTACAAAAATTTAATCTTTCTCTACATTCAATATCGTCTCAGCTTATATTACATGCAACACTGAGTTTCTATGAAACAACAACTTATTATTATAATCATTTTAAACAAGACAGTTATAACATAGTCATTAAACTTAGTAATATGAATATTAATAACTAGTTTTAAAATATTATTTATAATGTTTTAAGATAAATAAAACATATTTATAATGAAATATATAATTTTTGATAAAGTCTATATGTTTTGAAAAATACCATTTTCTCAAAAAAACTATTTTTTATATCCTTCTATGAATAATAATAAAATTAATTTTAGACACTTTTAGAAATTCAATTTGATAAAATAAACTTATTTTTTGAATTAATAGTGTAAAAATTATCTTAGGGTTAATTTTTTTATTTTTCAAAAATATTTCATTTTTTAGATGAATAGTGAAAATTACTGAATTTTAATTGAAAACTACTTTTTCATCTAATTTATTTATATAGTTAAATTATATTTTAATTTGGTTTTTAAAGTTTATTTAGATCAATTATAAATCTATTAATGCAATTTATTTCATTGGAATCAATTTCACATTGAAATTGGGTATAAAAACATTTCAATCTTTTGAACATTTTACTTTAAAACCTCGTTGTCTCATCTCGTCTGTGAGACTAATCTTAAATTAATTTCTACCAATTATTTTATTAGAATTTAGAAAAATAGATTCCATTTTTCTAATTAGATTAATTTATAATTTCTATTAAGTTCAAATTATTTTTTGGCCTAAAATATTAGTGAAAGAAATTAAAATTAATTACAGCGATTAAGATAAAAACAAGTTTACCTAGTGGTTAAACTTTAATATTAAAAGGATAAATGACATAGAAACTTTTACAAAATCAATTTTATGGAAATATTTATACCATTTACCATATTTTATCAAAAATTTACCATTATTGGAAGCATTTTATGTAAGGGATATCTATCAATAGTGTTTACCTTTTTATATTTACAAGAATGTCACTCCTCCTCCATTATAAAAAGGGTACTCACCCCCTCACTTCTTCACACCTGTCAAGACATTTGTCTCAGAAAAAAACCTATCAAAATATCCTCCCAAATTATCTTGATTCATACTATAGGCCTCACCATGGGAATAAATCCAACCATGTAATCCCTTTGGTGCAAACCAAAAGGAATTACCCAAAGAAGAGGTATCATCCTTCAACAGGAACTTTTTTTATTTCTTTATACAAACCCTAAATTATTATTATTACATTATTATATAATAAAATAATTATCCTAAATATACTAAGATATTTTTATGTTAAGTTTTATACCTACACTTACACACACTTCCATCAAATGGGATACGCAATCATCATTCATGTGTACGTAGGACTACCACTTCACGAACCGATGTTGTTCGTTCTTCCATTACCACCTTTCAAGGTTTAAAATATGATGGACTTACTATTTTTATATTATATATATGATATTTATTATTTCTTTATGATCCTTTAACTATTATATAACACATACCTTCATACTTTCCTTTTTGTGAGAATATGATAACTTTATTTGTGGATGTGTGGACTACCTCCTCCTCTAGGCGATGTGATTCATCCATGCTTTAAATGGAATGTATTAAGGATGGGTTTAATAAAAATATGTTATATATATGAAATAATAATTATAATATAATGATAATATATATATATATATTACTTTTATTCTTTCTTTCAATACAAAAATAAAATGGAAACAACGTTCAGGTGTACATACGACCTACCGTCTCCATGAACGGTGTATTTCATAACCTATTTCTATATTTTATATATTATTATAAATAAATATATACTGAATATATATGATATTTATATAATTTTTATCATTATTAATATTATTAAATCATTATATAAGTTAGAGGACCAAAAAAATAACAAATTAGAACACATGTGAAAAACAAAGCAGTTATTACCTGAAACGTAACATTAACAAGGAATTGTTAATAAATGTTAAATAAAAGGTCATAATAAAATAATATATGGTATTATATAATTTAATATGGTTCTATAATACATGCATAATAAACTTATATTTATTATATAGGGGGTTTTAATGAGTATGGTGATAATCAAGACATAAGGTAAGGGGATCACTAGTCTCACTTTTATTTATGTGAGACTTATACCTTATTCACCACTCGTTTCTTTTGTGTGGTGTATATACTACCCATAAATGTAATCTATGATATTATAATTATATTTATAGCTATTTTCATATCCATTTTATGATCTTTATTTCATGGGGCTTTACAATTCAAAAGTTACCAAATCGGTAGAGGAATTTTGTCTCAATTTTCCTTCATTGAGACACATGTTTGTTATACACGTATATTATTTTATGAGATGTATATAATGCCTTTTGACATGTTATATCATGAATATCCTTATTTTCATGATATTTTCAACTAAATTTAATGTTATTATCTCATGGATATTTTGATTCAAAGTTACCAAAGTGGTAAGAGTTTATTACTACAATCTCATTTTTTATCGAGATTGTTTATGATTATGCTTTCATTGATGAAGTATTATGATTTGTCTCTCAATAATTCTCATGAATTTTATTGCCCTATAGTTTTTAATTATATCTTCAGGTACTGGTACCATTTTCCACTCTTTTGTACTTAAGATAATTAATAAAGTGTTTTTAAGAAAATCTGACCTTATTTCTCTCTTCGGTTGAAAATCTGTTTTATTCAAAAACCATGTTTTCAAAAATGTTTTAAAGAATAGTTTTAAATGATCTTTTAATATTTTTTTAAGGAAAAATGATTTTATAAATTTTTTATGTTATAGAAATGTGTTTAAAATGGATTTCAATGATTCCTTTATAAGTTTTTCAAATTTATTTTCAAATAAAAGTATATTCAAAATGTTTTATGTCTTAAAAAGATTTTTCAAAGAAGAAAGAAAATTTTACTCAATAAATATTTTTAAAGGATTTTCTAAAATTATTTTCCATCTAAGATAACATATGTTGATGTTACCTATGTCTTAATAGGGTTAATATCCAAAGATACAATTTTTATTCTTACTATGAATGGTTATGCTTTTGATGACATGTTTTTTATGAAACTCATATATCTTCTATGGGTTATACCATGATAAAATTATTATGAAACCCGATTCTTTTCACGGGTTATGCTTTGATGAAATGGTTATGAAACCTTCCTCTTTTTCATGGTTTATTATATGATTACATGTTTATGATACCCATTTTGTTTCATGGGTTATGATATGGTGATTTTTTATGAACATGTGGCACACATATGTATGATTTCATTTTGAGGTAGGTGTAACCTATATCTACCTCTACGAAATTGGGTAATAATTTATATCTTGTGAGATATACATTGCTAGAATGAGGAGTGGACTTGATTCGGTAAAATAAATTGTCCTCTAAGATGGTTTTGGAAGTGAACCTTGACTACTAAGATGGTTTGGGGAGTGAACTCATTCCACTAAGTTGGCCTTGACATTAAGCCTTGACTCTATAGAAATCATTTTTATATGATTGTGTGTCTACCACAGATAAATATTGTATTACAATGTTGTGATTTTATAGATTATTCTCTTTATTCCATTATGATTCATGTCTGATAAACTTCCAATATTTATGCCATGACTCTTGATTATGATATTTGATATGCAGGGTATGATCTTCTAATGTTATGTCATGTTCTCATACCCTTATTCTCATGATTGTGCTTACATATCTCCTTTATTAACCCTTACTAAGCATCTAAGCTCACCCTTTCTTATGTTTTCTTTCCTTAGGTTATGAAGATATGTATTGTGTATGATGTTTATAATAAGGGTGATAGTCATGGAGAACCTAGTTGGAGATAATGTATCTCACTTAAGTACCAGTGTTTATGTTTCCATGTTTCTAAAGGCACTAAACTAATATGGTCTTTGGGAATCTATTTGTGTAATGTATTAAGTATTTCATAAAAGTTATGTAATGTATATATATAAGAATCATGGGTAAATATACTCTAAATACCTTCCACTCATGATTTTTCCATACCCTGGAGCTCTAGTCTCCAACTGGCTCCTGTCCAGGCACTTTATTAGGCCACATGCCCCCTACTTTCCCAGCATGCTCGGGCTAGGAAAAACACATATAGATCTCCTCTATATTTACACCAGGTGGGATAAAACAAGGCATCACATGGTCCAAGGCTCAAGGTTCTACTATTTTTTTTTAATCGCATCTCCTTTAAATATTGTTTAAGGCATTCCCACTCTATTGTACACTAACTTCTACAAATCCTATCATAACCATTAGATAGATCAGCTCTATGAACATTTCAGCACCCTTTATTCAATCACCCCTTTCCATATAACTTCTTATTGCAACAAGATCTGCTTTTATCTAGATCTGATTTACCCAGAAATGTTGTGTCGGTCACTATGCACTTTCTAAGCCTCTACCGGGAATCTTTGTTGTTACCCAAAATTTTTTATACTCTTTTACACTACTGTTTCTGACTCTTTCGTCGGGGTGTGTGTGTCCGTCCGCTTGGGCATGACAGGCGCGGCTTTCTTGTTGCCCTGCATTCCCGCTTTCCAAAGGCGGGCGGCATACGCTCCTTATTCAGGGACATCTACTCCTTGATCGAAACTGGGATGATGGGATGTCGGTTCTTCCTTCCGTGGATTCCTCCTCGGAGCTCATCACCTAGTCTGGTCTCCCTCATAGATTTAATACGTTGTTTGTGAAACTCTTCCTAGTGTCATCTTTTCATGGACTCCGGTTAATTACATTGCTTCTGTCAGGACATTCCAAAGGGTCCGGTCAGGGCAGCAACCGTTAGTTGGGAGAGTAGTCACATCGAGGAATCATTGACGTGTCTGAATGCTGGGGAATTGGCATGTCTGTCTTTTTTCCCTTATTATAGGGCTTCTCGAGGGTGTGGAGGCCCGAGGCATCCCACATCGAGCGCGGGGAATCATATGTCATAGGCATGTATCTGAGGTTTTCCTCAGCTTCCCATGTTTAACACGGGGTATGCCGCAAGTTTAACGTCCAACGGGGACGGATCGGCCTAATCAGAACACTAGCTGGAGTGGATCGAATTGAAGAATCCCCCCCCCCTTTGAGGGGATTCTGATGTCGGGATCAGCCCGTGGCGGTTTCACGGATGCTGTGGAGGGGAGTGGAATGGCATGATCTCACTGGGATGTGGTGGCCCGGGTGAGAATCAGGATGGATGATGGATGGATGAATGAAGTGTAGGGGGAATGAAATGGGACCATCGCAAGGACGATAGT
Source organism: Viscum album (assembly GCA_963277665.1). Classification (NCBI taxonomy): domain Eukaryota; kingdom Viridiplantae; phylum Streptophyta; class Magnoliopsida; order Santalales; family Viscaceae; genus Viscum; species Viscum album. Next base: position 116,743,317 of record OY728154.1, read on the forward strand.
GAAATTGGGCTTAAGCCTCAAAGAGACCTCCTACGTATCCTCGTGGAAGGGAATCAAAGTCCACGTAGTTTGGGGTGGTGCCGGTAAATCGACGTGAAGGTGGACCTTGGTCCGATGGGTGTCGTCAGCGAACCGACGTGAAGGTGGACCTTGGTCCGATGGATGGTGGGCTTGAACCTCAGGACGGCTTCCTACGTACCATGTCTTGACACGGATCAAAGACCACGTAGTTCAGGTGAAAATGGGGGGGGGGGACTTGGCACACCGAAAAAGAGTTGGTCCGGGCCAATGATTGTTGGGTTTGAACCTCAGGGAGGCTTCCTACGTACCATGCCTTGACATGGATCAAAGTCCTCATAGTTCAAATGAGAGTGGAATACAGTTTAACGTCATGCGGGGCGGAGGTGAACCGACGTGAATGAGGTCGGAACGACTGGGGTGATGGGCTTGAACCTCATGGAGGCTTCCTACGTACCATGCCTTGACATGGATCAAAGTCCCCGTAGTTCGCTAAGGATGGAAATGGCGGGTGTTGGCAAACCGACGTGAAAGAAAGGAGACCTTGGTCTAGATGGTGTGGGGATTACACACTAGGCTGCCCAGGTGTTGGTGAACCGACGTGAATGAAGTCGGAACAACTGGGTGACGGACTTGAACCTCATGGAGGATTCCTACGTACCATGCCTTAACATGGATCAAAGGCCCCGTAGTTCAGGTTGGTCACAATGGCTTACCCCTGGTCTGAAATGTAGTTTAACGTCATGCAGGATGAGAGTGAACCCTGACATGAATAAATGACGGGCGGTGGGCTTGAACCTCATAGAGGCTTCCTACGTACCATGTCTTAGCACGGATCAAAGACCACGTAGTTCCGATGTGCAGTTTAACGTCATGCTGGATGGGGCATACAGTTTAACGTCATGCTAGATAGGGGTGGAACTCGACGTGAAGAAATGACCAAGTGGTGGGCTTGAACCTTGTGGAGGCTTCCTACGTACCATGCCTTAGCACGGATCAAAGTCCCCATAGTTCGCTTAAGGTGGGGGTCAGGGTCGGCGCTCACTCTAAGCTCACATGAGTCATGCTCGGTGTGAGAAACAAGAGGTTGTAGGGACCTGACGATCACGTCGCGAAGGATGCGTCTGTGGAAAACGAAGAGGGGCTTACGCGTTAGGCGGCCCATGGTGCTGGGACATACTCCAGGATGGAGGCCCAGGGTGCGGCGAAGCGTAGCAGGAGAGGGATTTGGGCCCAAATATGGAAGGTGCCTCGTTCCCTATCATTCCCTCCACTGGCCTTGGCAGTGGGGAAGTACGGAGGTGCATGGGTGCTACCTTTCGCAAGAGAGGCTTGGGGGCTTATACCAAGGTGGTTGCCCTTCCCCCGTGGACAAACGCCACTCCAAAAGGGAGTATCTCATTCCATGTGAGGAAGATTCAATTTTCGTGGAGACGAGCGTTGTAAAGAATGTCTGAGATGGGGGGACCCTGCATGCGAAGCATGGGGTCAGATCACAGTTTAACGTAATGTGTTGAGGATGAGGTGCTTGGCAGTTTAACGTCCTGCAGCTTGGACGAGGCGGGTCTACTCTGTACCCCTAGGACTTACATAACAAGTACCCTCTGCCCCTTTGGGGAGGGAAGGTACCAGTAAAGTCATGGTAAAGAGGGGTCACAGAGCAAACCATCGAGGGGTCCCCGTTAGCATGGCTATGCGAAGAATCAATAGTCGTTAGCATGCCTATGCGAAGAAGCATTAAGCGAAGCAACGCTACTGGTGGTGTTGTCCATGGGACTTTGAAATCACATCGTGCAAACCTGGAGGGTCGTACGGGAAGAGGAATTGCCAAGAAAAGGGGTGTGGTTCACAAAGTGGAATGTCTTGGCCTTATCATGGGGCAGGGGTGTGAATGGGAGGCGCTTCACGAAGTGGAATAGTTTTCTCAGAGCACTGCCTCGCGAAGCAGGGGTGCCTCGCGAAGCAAGGTGCTATGAAGTAGTGTGCTTCATGGAGTACAGCGACCCTGCCTTGGCATGTGGATCACTTGTACAGGATGGGTGTTTCGCGAAGCATAAATGCTCCGCGGCTGCCCGGGTTCCCTTGGGAATCCCCTTCCTTTGCGAATTCCCTTAGGCTTTGCGAAGGGCATCCCTCACGGAAGAGGGGATCAAAACGAGACAAGGCGAAGGCCGCTCGCGAAGCAAAAATACCTCACAGAGCTCATGATTCCCGGGGCGAAGGATGCTTCGTGATTCGGGAGCTGAGAAGCCGAAAGGTCAGATTGTCCCTCCCTCAGCCACAGGGGGAGCCCGGTATTTATAAGCAAGGGGCACCGCGAAGCGGAGCCTGCGCGGTGCAAAGGGGCGGCGGTTGCTTCGTGGTGGGTCATGAACTTCAATCGGGTTCGCAGAGGGTTACCGCCTTTGGGGCTTCACGGCGGGCTCGCGAACGTCAGGGAATTTGCGGAGCGGTACCGCCTCTGGGGCTTCACGGTGGGCTCGCGAACGTCAGGGCGTTCACGGAGGGTTACCGCCTCTGGGGCTTCGCGGCGGGCTCGCGAACGTCAGGACGTTCGCGGAGGGTTACCGCCTCTAGGGCTTCACGATGGGGTCGCGAACGTCAGGGCGTTCGCGGAGGGTTACCGCCTCTGGGGCTTGGTGGCGGGCTCATGAACGTCAGGGCATTCACGGAGGGTTACCGCCTCTGGGGATTCGCGGCGGGATCGCAAATGTCAGGGCGTTCGTGGAGGGTTACTACCTCTGGGGCTGCGCGGTGGGCTCACGAATGTCAGGGCGTTCGCGGAGGTTTACTGCCTCTGGGGCTTCGCGACGGTCGTGTTGCTCGCGGGGGCTCTGCGTTGAGGCTTTGCGAGGCAGCGTGCGGGCTTCTTTTCCTTCTTACCTTTGCATCCAATATTTTTTGCGCCAAAAAATGCCCCCCCACAGACTTGGAGCCATGGAGGGATCAAGGGTCGAAGTCTGAGGGAAAATCACCAAAATTATCAGCACTTCGCAATGCGGCCTCGCGAAGAGGGTGCGCAGGGCGGACAGCGGCCGCGCGGTCCGGACACGCCGTGATGCTCCGTGCGGGCGGGATGCGCCACGAGGCTCCGGGGTCGCCGCCTATAAATAGGGGAGGCTGACCCCTCTTTTGTCCTCTCACGAATTTTGTCCTTTTGCACTCTCGACTTCGCGAAGCTCCGCATCCTCCGCGTCTGCTCTCCGCGACTCGAGCTTCGCGGCGAACAACGAGTCTCCGACTTCGCGACTGCGCCAAGAGAACTTCTGTTTTCCAGCCAAGGCCAGGCTTCTGAAGAGATGGCTTCTATTCAGGCTGGCATAGAGAGGGCCAGGTCCAAGGCTGACAAACTGCACCCCGCCGCTGCTGAGGAGGAGTGGGAGCTGAGTCAGCGGCAGCAATTCCTGGATGCCACAAGTTGAAGGGTGGCGGAGCTGCAACGCTCTTTTGACGGGGTCAATCCGTCCATGGGGGGATTCGACCCCCGGGTACTGTAACAATTACAAACCTTTTAATGGTACTGTTGTGCTTCGACTTTCTTCTTTCTTTGAATGTTGTAGCATGCACGATTTCCACCATTTGCATCAGTTCATCACATCCTTACAATACTTGCGGGACGTCCGGCGACAATTCCCTAAGCTCACGTGGGTCAGGCCTGATGTGAGAAACAAGATATAGTTTCCTCATCGTCCCACCCAACATAGGAGTGGAAACCAAGCTTCGGGCATCTAGGGTTTGGATAACCAGTATGGATTTCCGGAAAATAGGAGAGACCTGGCTGGAGAAGGAAGTTCTCAAAACAGCCGAATTACCATTCCTTCAACGTGCTCTTATGCACGAACGATGTGACGCCATGGGCACTGAAATCGGTTCGAACAGATGGAAATGGGAAGTGTGAATCACGATACCCAAGATTCGGAACACTGTGGGGATGGCATGACAATAAAGGATAACCGTTAACCGTGGTGGAAACATAGAATCCATATCGCATTAGCCTAAAATGGGGACAGACAAATGAGGGTCGACCGTTCACCATGTTCGAAACACGGGACCATGTCACAAATGTTGTCAAGAGTCTTCTGGGGCGTTGGCCTAGGACGGTAGGTGAGCCAATGTGGCATGAGACCAGGCGTTAGGGGGTCCCTTCAGACATGAAAGGGGACGAGGGTCCGAATAAAGGGCACGCAAAGTGTGGAATATGGAGTGATGGTTTGTCCGAACAGAATCCAACACTCATGTTATTACACCACCGTGGCGGGAGTATGCCAGATGGGTGCATCGGTTTGATCATGGATCATTCCTTCTTTGGGATAGGGCCTCTCTAGCGAGGGGGTTTGTCGCTTCCCAATGGGATCTTGGGGAATCCTGAACTTGTTCAGGGCAGAGTCATAGTTACATGGTCCTCTACGAGGGGTCCGGCCAGGGGGCCATAAAGGGGAAGAACAGGATTAATGATTCCTATGGGCTGGACCCTAGGAAAAATACCAGGGTGTCCCTACGTATCCCATGAGGATGGGAATCAAGCCACACATAGTTCTGAGGGGTCGACGAGAAGCCTGGCCGTGTTGGTACACATCCTACCAAAACTACTAAGCCCACGTGAGTCATGCTCGGTGTGGGAAACAAGAAGTAGTGGTGGGACTTTCCCGACACAAAAGGTGGAAGGTTAGGGTGAAGGGACGCTTGATGAATACCAGCCCCATGATACTAACACGGCCATGTGGCGCACCTAGATGCATGAAGAGATAGAGCCGAGTGTGTTGGGATTCTACTTGAACATGAGGAAGTGGAAATGTGTGAATCATGACGCTCGAGGTTTGGATCACAATGATAGTGGTGTGATGATAGAGGATAACTGTTAACCGTGGCGGAAACGCAGCATCCATATCGCGTTAGCATAGAATGGGGACAGACAAATGAGGGTCGACCGTTGACCATGTTCGAAACACGGGACCATGTCAAAAATGTTGTCATAGATCCGTAGGGACGTTGGCCTGAAACGATTGGAGGGCCCTTAGGTCCAGAATTCATGGAGATCCCTTAAGCCTAGCATCCATGTCACCTGAGGGTCCTTTTGGATGTGGAAGAGGGTGGGGATCCAAACAGCGAGCGCACAAAGCTTGGCCATGGGACAAGGGGAATGTCCCCATGAAAATCCCACACTTCGGGATCTTTGTAAAAATGCATCTGAATATGACAATGAGGCGTATTAGATGGAGGGAGCAGAGTCCTTTCCCATAGGGAGATCTTAGTTTAGGGTCGTAGAATTCAGACCATGAGTGGGAGACAGCACAAGAGGCACGTGACAGGTATTTATGAAAAACCCGACATGGATGGGAACTGGGGGTGTGTACGGTGCGGTGAGTAACCTGACATGAACGAGGACATAATCTCATACCACACCGCACAATCTCCCTTGAGAGAGGTTTTAGGCCAAGGGACCAAAAGATGAAGTTGAGTTGGGCCTGAAGCAAAGTGCAAAGGCGTTCCTACGTACCCCATGGGGATGGGGATCAAGCTGCATGTAGTTCTTGAAAGGGTCTTAGTTTAAGGTCTTAGAGCTCGGACCATGTAGGAGTAAGGAGATCAGGGGACACACGGTAAGGTGGTTACAAAACCCGACGTGAATGAGGACATAATCCCTACTTACCATGCATTCTATGGGGAGTGCTCGAGTCAAGGGACCGAACATGAAAGTTAGGATGGGCCTGCGGGGAAGTGTCTGGGCGCTCCTACGTATCCCATGGGGATGGGAATCAAGCCATATATAGTTCTGAAGGGTGACATGATAAGATACCAGTGTCAGGGAAAAAGGGAAGTGCGAGTGTGGCCCTTGCACCAAAAGAAGCGGAATTTGATAAATCTTGTTTGTACTTTAAGGTGAGTGTTTTTTTTGTGAAGCAACAGGCCTAGGGTCTCAAGCCCTGGTGTTGCCACAAGAATCAAGCCGTGGTAGGCATTGACAAATGGCATGGCACGTGACCAATACCCAACATGATGTTCTCTACAACGAGGTCATCACAATGCAGTGCCGTTTTCTATCGTGCGGCCAGGACGATAATGTCACAGTTTAGGGTCGTGTGATAGGACCAAGCATACATTTTAACGTCATGTGACGCAGATGTAGAAGAGACGATGCTAGACGTGGAATGTGTACGGTGTCGTGTGGTATAACCGACGTGAATGAGGACGTAATCCTACACCATACCATATAATCCCGAGAAAGGTACCTCAGGACAAGGGGTGAGAGGTGAAGGAGAAGAGTTTATCCCCCAAATAAGCTGGAACCGAAGATGTTCGGGTGGTCCTACGTATCCCATGAGGATGGGACTCAAGCGAAATGTAGTTCTGAAGAGATCTTTGTTTATGGTCTTAGAGCTTAGACCATGGGTGGATGAAAACTTTCCAGGTGAGCGCAGATCTCAACCCGATTCCTAATCCCACGTGAGTTAAACTCGGTGTGGGAAACAAGGGGGGGAAGATCCCTATCGCAATACCCGAAACATCCATCGAGGGGAAGTCGGTGAAGGGCCCCGAAAGATGCCTTTGACGTGGCGTTGTTCCCCTAATGCGCAGATGTGCACTGAGGAATATTATCAAGAGTTTCAAAACTCTACTTGGACATGATTAGAATGGAGAAGGATGTGAATCGTGTAACCGACATTTTGGGCTTAATGGGGTTGGCGTGGTGATGGAGGATATCTGTTAACCGTGGTGGAAAAACAGTCTCTATATCGCATTAGCCTGAGGTGGGAACAACAAACGAGCATCGACTGCTGACCATATTTGCAACACGAGATTTTTATCGATTTGTTGTCTGAAACCCTCGGGGGCGTTGGCCCGTAACGGTAGGAGAGTCCTTGGGCGTGGTATCCGGGCCATTCTTGGGGGTCCCTCCGGGTGTGAAAGGTGATGGAATCCCTGATGGAGGGATACACAAAGCCTGAAAACGGGTGCGGATGTGTCCGAGTAAAGTCTAACATTCCAGGTAATAAACCAGAGTACCCTTAGGCACATTGGTGAACCATCGAAAAGGGTCAACGAAACAGCTCGGGAGGCACATGGCATGGTCATTACAAGACCGGCGTGAATGAAGATGTAATCCTATACCACGCCACATGCTCCCCTCGTGGAGGAAGGGTAGGCCAAGGGGCCAAGGTGGGATGAAGATTTTCAAGAGGTGGGGCTGGACCCGAAGCTTAGACATTCAGGTGATCCTATGTATCCCGTAAGGATGGGAATCAAGTCACACGTAGTTCTAGAAGATACCCAGGGGGAAGGATACCCTATAGAGGGCGTGTGCAGCATAGCAAGTAATGAGGACATAATCTCGCACCACCCCGCATAGTCCCGTAGGAAAGAACCTGGGCCAGGGGGGCGAAGAGGCCAAGGGGCCTGATAGTTAGGTTTTGGTCAGGAAGGCCTGGCCTACTCGCAGTTTAACGTCCTATAGTTAAGACGAGGGTCGGGGAATAGGATTCCCTAGAGGTGTATGGTATGGTGAACAACCCGTCGTGAAGGTGGACATAATCCCTCATCACACCATACACTCCAAGTAAGAATTTGGGCTAGGGCCTGAAAAGGCCAAGGGGCATGAGGCTAGGCCTCGGTGAGGGAGGCTTGAGGCTGGGCCTCGGTCAGGACGGCCTGACTAACTTGCAGTTTAACGTCTTGCAGTGAGGACGGGGACCATGGGCCCGAAAAGTCCAAGGGGCCTGAGGTTAAACATAGGTCAGGAAGGCCTGACTAGTTTGCAGTTTAACGTCTTGCAATGAGGACGGGGAAAAAGATAACTATATCTCATCTGGGGATGTGTACGACATGGCAAGTAACCTGGAGTTAATGAGGACATAATCCTACACCACGCCGTACATCCCTTATAAGAGAATCGGGGTCGTGGGCCTGACCGCTGGCACCACTCAGAGGAAATTTTGTCGCTTCGAGATGGGGCAGAACGAATCACTGCACTCGATGTTTGGGACATCTCAGGGTGGACCTGAAGATCCAGGACACTGTTGACCATGTTTGAAACACAACGTCCCTATGGTGACCTGATGTGGGAGCAACAAATGAGCGTCGACCATTGACCAAATTTGCAACACGGGACTTGTCTTGGCTTGTTTCTCGAAAACCCTCAGGGGCGTTGGCCCGTATCGGTAAGAGAGCCCTTGGGCGTGGTATCCAGGCCGTTCTTGGGGGTCCCTCTGGGTGAGGAAAGTTATGGAATCCCAGTCAAGGAGTGGGTAAAGCATAGTTGTACCCATCCACGAAAGAGGCAAACATCTCCAAGGGGACGTGCAGCCGGGTTGAGGCTTGCTCGACGTGAGTTGGGGAAAAAGTGTGCACCCTGCCATATTTCTTGACCCGAGGGGAAGATTTTGGATTTTGGGTTGGGGCAACATACGAAATGTCCGGGCGTTCCTATGTATCCCATTAGGATGGGAATCAATCCATACGTAGTTCCTGAAGGCCATGCAGTTTAACATCATGCGGTGAGGATGTGGGAGGATAGAAGAACGGGAGTGGGCAGATGGTGTGACCCTTATAATCCTTGTATGAGCGGGGATAAGGATGCCTACTCCTCATCATGCAAGGATCCTATGAGGGAACTATATCCAGGGGGTAGTGAAAGAGAAGAGCTTGGGGATGGGCTCAAGACGAAGCGTCCGAGCGTTCTTATGTATCCCATTAGAATGGGAATCAAGCCATACGTAGTTCTTGATGCGCAATTTAATGTCGTGCGGGATTAGATGCAGATTAACATCATGCGGGACGAGGGACACATCTCATCTAGGGATATGTACAATACGGTGAGTAACCCAATGTGAATGAGGACATAATCCTATACCATGCCGTACAATCCCATAAGAGAGTCTGAGTCGGGGAAGGCCAAGGGGCCAGAGGTTGGGCCTCGGTCAGAGAGGCCTGACCAGCTTGTAGTTTAACGTCTTACAGTAAGGACGGGGGGAGATCTCAGTTTAAGTTCATAGAGCTCCGACCATTTTTCAGTTTATCGTCTTGCAGGACGATATCGCAGTTTTAATGTCATGCAGGACGGTGGTGTAGTTTAGGGTCATGCGGGACCGTAACGTGTAGTTTAGGGTCGTGCGGGACTGTAACGTGCAGTTTAGGGTTGTGTGGGACTGTAATGTGCAGCTTAGGGTCGTGCGGGACCGTAACGTGCAGTTTAGGGTTGTGCGGGACTGTAACGGGCAGTTTAGGGTCGTGCGGGACTGTACAGTTTAAGGTCATGTAGGACCATACAGTTTAAGGTCATATAGGACCAAGGGGCTCAGGCAAAGTACTGCTTGAGGAACTTGTCATTGGTGAGAGAGGTTATGCGCTCACCATCTGTGGTCACCAAGGAGTATGCTCTTTTGGGGTAAACCTTATGGATGACGTATGGTCCTTCCCATTTGGGCTCTAGCTTGGGCGATTTCCTACCAGGAATCATTGGCGCTCGAAGGGCCAACACTAGGTCGCCCTGCAAAAAAGAGCGAAGGCGAACCTTCTTGTTGAAGGCTCTGGATATCTTGTTCTGATGCCTTTCCAGACTATGCAGGGCACGAAGCCTGTTCTCGTCCATTGCTTCCAATTCAGCTAGATGGATTTCGGCCACCTTATCTGGCGCCTGCTGGTCATAGACTGCAGTGCGTAGTGACGGCAGCTGGATCTCAATGGGCAGGATGGCCTCAACCCCATACACCAGGGAATATGGGGTCACCTGGGTGGAATTGTGAGTCGCCGTCCGATAAGCCCAGAGGGCGTTGGGGAGCTTGTCCGGCCAACTTTTCTTGTTCTGACCAACCATTTTCTGTAGAATGTTAGAGAGGTTTTTTTTGAATGCATCGATCTGTCCATTTGCTTGTGCATGGTAATGAGAGGTATGGTTCGAACGGATATTGTACTTGCCATAAAATTTCTTCAGCTCGGACGCTCAGAATTTGGTGTTGTTATCAGTGAGGACAGCGTGAGGGACTCCAAACTGGTGGATGATATTGGAGCTCACAAAGTCAACGATGGAACGGGCCTTAACCTCTTTGAGTGGAACTGCCTCTGCCCACTTGGAGAAGAAATCTGTAGCAGTTAGGATGAACCTACACTGGAGAGCTGTCACCGGTGGATATGGTCCCACGACATCGAGTCCCCACACCACAAATGGCCAAGAATACTTGGTGGAGTGGAAAGGCTCTGGTGGCCGATTTAAGAAGTTAGCGTGAACTTGGCACGCATGGCATCTCTTGGAAAACTCGATACAATCATGGATCATAGAGGGCCAAAAGTAACCCAACCTCTGGATCTGATGGGACATATTGGGCCCAGCCTGGTGGGCACCGCAAAAACTAGTGTGAACCTTTTTCATGACCTAAGAAATCTCGACTCCTTGAATGAAACGGAGGAGAACACCATCGAAGCTCCGCTTATAAAGGATCTGATCAATATTGGGACCACTCTGGAGGGTAAATTGCAGTGCGCGGCGTCGGATTCGCTCGCGTTCGGCCCGATCGTCCGGGAGGCAACTATTTTGGAGATACTCGAAAAAAGGTGCTCTCCAGTCAGGAGTGGCCTCAACCACTGTGTCTGACGAACCTGGGACCCCTGAAGTAGAAGGTCCGGTGGTAAGATGACTTACCCGTGGGCCGTCATTATCCTCTGGGGTGACGGGTACAATGACTCTCCGGTGTGCCACATGTATAATCAAATCATCTTGCTCAGGTTCTGTGAGCGACGCAGCTAAGCCATCCAAAGTGTCTGCTCGACCGTTCTGTAACCGAGGGACATGGGTAACCTCTGGTTGAGAAGAGAACTGGGCCCTTAGACGGAGGGTGCACTCCAGCAATGGCACAAGCTCTAGCTTCCTGACAACATAGTCTCCATTGACCTACTTGATGACCAGTTCGGAATCCACTTTCACATGTAGATGGGGCACATCAATCTCAAAGGCCAACTTGAGGCCGGTGATGAGAGCCTGGTACTCTGCCTCATTGTTGGTGCAGCCTTCTGACAACAGGAATGAGTATGGCAGGACGGCTTGCACCGGGGTGATGAAGACGATACCCAGACCCACTCTGTTGAGCTTAGGATCGTTGAGCCTCCTACCGGTGGGGCTCCGGGAGGCACCGTCGAAGTGCATTTTCCAACATGAGATGGCATGATCGACTGAGAGGATCGCCTCATCAGAAAAATCCAGGTCCAGGGATTGATCCGCGGAGGTCGGATGAGCAGCTAAGAAGTCTGCCAATGCTTGTCCCTTGATGGCCTTCTGAGGCATGAACCTGATGTCGAACTGCTGGAGGATCACCGCCCACCGCACTAGTTGGCCAGTCAACATGGGGTGGTTTAGGATGTACTTCAATGGGTCTACCCAGGAGACCAACTGTACCTCACGGTGTTGCAGGTAATACCGCAACTTCTGTACAGAAAACACGAGCGCAAGGCAGTTCTTTTCGATAGGGGAGTATCTGATCTCCGTGTCGAGAAGCATGCAGCTGAGATAGTAGATGCTATTCTCTGTCCCCTCATTGTTCTTCTGGGCGAGAAGTGCACCGAGGGACCGTTCCAGGGTGGTCATGTAAAGGACCAGCAGCTTTCCGGAGACAGGTGGCATCAAAACCGGAGGTTGGAGCAGATACATCTTGATTTCCTCGAAGGCGGTCCGACACTCTTCATCCCATTTGTAGGTGGCACCTTTCTTCATGAGCTGAGAAAAGGGCTTACACTTGCTGTCCAGGTTCGCAATGAATCGGCATATATAGGCTAAGTGGCCTTGGAGACCTCGTAGCTCCCGAATATTGCTTGGGGGAGGCATTTGGCTGATGGCCTTAATCTTTTCTGGGTCGATCTCAATGCCCCGGTATCTAACAACAAAGCCAAGAAATTTCCCGGAGGTGACCCCGAAGGCACACTTTAACGGTTTCATCTTCAGGTGGCGGGAACGGAGGAAACTGAACACTTTCTCAAGGTCTTTGAGATGGTCATGGCGCTGGCGAGATTTGACCACTAGATCATCCACGTAGCATTCCACTAGCATCCCGAGAATCGGCTTGAATATATGATGCATGGCCCGCTGATAAGTGGCACCTGCATTTTTCAGGCCGAAGAGCATAACCTGGTAACAAAAAGTACCTTGGGGAGCCCTAAAGGCAGTGGAATCCTCATCCTCGGGGGCCATCCAGATCTAGTTGTACCCGAAATACCCATCCATGAAAGAGAGGGCTTGGAACCCGGCCGTGGCATCAATCAATCACTCGGTCGCCAGAAGGGGAAAATCATCCTTTGGGCAGTGGCGATTGAGGTCACGGAAGTCGATGCAGACTCTGATCTGCCCGTTCTTCTTTATGACTGGCACAATGTTGGCAAGCCATTTGGGGTACTAGACTTCCTTGACGAAGCTGGCTTTGATAAGCTTATCAACCTCGGCCTCAACCATGGCACCGTGAGAAGGGTGCATCTTTCTGGGAGGCTGCTTGAATCCACGATGATTTATCGGGAGACCAAGGCGGTGAACGGATACCTGAGGATCTAGCCCTGGCATCTCACCGTAACTCCAGGAAAACATGTCACGGTGCTTCTTGAGAAAGTCTATGTGCCGCTGCTGCTCCTCAGGGGACATGGTTGCACTGATCAATGTGGGTCTTGGATCCGCCTCGCTACCAAGGTTCACCTGTACCAGTTCATCTACCGTGGTAGAGACGCCTTCTTCAAAGGTGGGCGGAGCATCCTACAGATCTTCCTATCTGCCTGTGGAGGGATTTCCCACAGGGGGAGCTACTTCTGAGCTATCAAACACTGACAGGCAGCTGGTGCCGGCCTGGGCAGCAGTGGTCATCATATCAGGAGACCCATGCATCACTGAGACCATAGCAATGAAGACAGTCGATCCTATCCCATCTGGCCTTCGGTCTAAGGGGCCACGTTTTATGACATCAAAGCAGAGGTGACACGTCGGCCTGAGTCGGTTGATTCCAGCCCGGCGGAAGAGACACATATAACATACTGTCATTTCCATAAGCCTGACATTCTAATACCGCACAGGGGTAGGAGGTTTTGGGATCACCTGAGCCTGGTTGGTGTAGGAGTATGAGGTGATTTTCTGTCGTCGCTTGGACATGGGAACATGCCTTCCTTTCGTTCCTAAAACAACAAAACACTACCCCATGTCGGGGGTCTTGGCCTCCAATCGATGGATCGGGAAGATGTAGGCGTCATCCAGGCCTGCCCGGGGAATACTTATGACCGGGGTAGGTTCATCTTCACTTTCTAGGATTTTCTTATCCTTGCTCTTGTAATAGTCGGCGTCCAGATAGTGGGATTCACAAGAGGAGAAAGGAGACGCATCTCCTTGGAGCACGCCTACTAGACCATTGAGGGAGTATTTGAGGCATTGGTGATACGACGAAGGGACCGCTGCATGCAGGTGGAGCCATGGCCTGCCTATCAATGTGTTGTAGGCGGTGTCCTGGGAGACAACCATGAACGCGATGCTGGAAATTAGGCCACCGAACTGGGTCTTCAAGCAGATCTTGACAACTGGGGATTTCTCGGTCCTATTGTATCCCTAAATTCTGAGGTCGGAGGGAGTTAGATCATCCTATGACAAACCCAGCTTCTGCAGTGTCCGAGTCAGGATTAGGTTGATCCCAGAACCCGTGTCAACGAGACAGCGGCGGACTTCCACGCCATTGAACTGACTAGTGATGTATAGTGGGTGAATTTTCCCGAGTATGGGAGGGTCTTCGTCTTCACTGGAGAATGAGATAACCGCCTGGCATTCGGCATTCTCAATTACCTCAGTGTGGGAGGCTTCTGCAGCTTCTACCTCTGTCTCAAACTAGAGGGGGCTCCTTAGGGCCTCGGCAAGTGCTTCGTGCATTTCAGATGATAGGCGAAGAGCCTCAAGGATAGAAAGACTTGCTAGAATGTCTGCTAAGTGCTTCAGGACATCATACTTTCGTGCTAGACGTGAGCTTCTGCCTACAGGAGGTCGTTCTATAGTTGGAGGCATAGCGGGTCCTGCCGGTTGAACTAGCGGCTGGCTAGTACTGGGTACATCTCGCTGCCTACTAGTTGAGGCTTGGAGAGTAGCTGCCGGATTAAGACCAGACAATGGAGATTGGCCTGCAGACGGGTAAGACTGACCGCGATATGGATGAGGCAGCTCTTCCTGATCTAGCAGCACGAACGGCGGTGGAGGTAGATCTGAGGGCATCAGATGAGGTAGCGCGTGCTGAGCTCTGTGCTGAACCTGCTTTCTAGTTTCAGTAGCGTGTACGGCCTGACTGAAATTGCCCGCTGATGTGCCTCGAAGACCTGCATGGTTGCGGTTCCGCTGACGTTGACGTCAGCTGGGGACGTTGGGGAGGTTTGCCTGGCGTTCTCCCTCATCGAGAATCATATAGGGCTTTACCATCTCCATAGTATTAACCGAAGTGTACCACTGGCTGTCGTTTGACGAATCATCCACCACTGGGCAGATTCTGGGAGGAATCCCCATTTCAGGGGGCATAAAGTTGCCAAGAGTGCGGGATGACGACGGCAACAGTGGAGCGCGTTGCTTCTTCTTGCGCCGTCGCTACTTCCCCTTTTGGGAAAAGGTCGGCTATGATGACGATGCAGAGGTACCGGATGCTTCCTCCGAAGGCTCCGGCTATTTCAAGCGTGCCCAAATGATACCATGGGCACGTGCGACGGTTTTTCGAGCCATCCATTCATCGTATTTCTAGGACCCACGGCTGGGAACCTGCTGCCACTCGCCTTCGCTGTCGCTACCAACCTCTGACCCTACGAAGACACCTGCTACTTGTGTCGGGGTCAGGCCCAACCTGACTATGTTTTTGTTGACCTGGTCTTGAAGGAAGTCTTTAAACACATAGCACTGTTTGAGGGTGTGCCCGAGAATCTGGTGATAGGGGCAGTAGTTGGGGAGATCGGTGAGATTCACCTTTGTCGGCCTTCTGCACTCGGGTAAGCGCACAATCCCTTACTCTAGAGCACTTCGGAAGTAGCCAAGGACCTGATTCTCATTGAATGAGTAAGTATGGTGCCTTCTTTCTGGATAGGGGGCCCTGGGAGCTTGGTCCTGATGAGGGGTCGGAGGGGCCTGCCGAGGAGGCGGTGCCTGGTTATCCCGGCTAGGTGGTGGTGGCGCATTGCGCGGGGGAACCTGTCGATTCTGAGGCGGTCGCTGCTGGGCAGGATCTTGTGCTTGAGGTAGAGGACCTCTGCGGGGTTTCAGGGCCGATGCCACTGGCAGTAATTCTAGCTACCTAGGGGATTCTATTTGGGCCACTGTGGCGGGTTCGGCTCTGGCGGCCCTCCTGGCTGGGATCATAGGGGACAGAAGACATGCCTGACTAGCCTGTTGCAGAGCTTCCTCGAGGCGCTGAGCTTTATCTGAGAAATCCCAGAACCCTCCAGGGTAGTTCTGGGTGATCAGAGAAGGAACCAGTTCTGTTTTAACGTTCCCTACACACATCGTCAGTAATTGCTCCTGAGTTAGTGGCATGTCGAGGGAGTATGTGAGCCCCTTCCACTAGGTGATGAAGTCCGCGACTCGCTCATCAGGCCTTTGTTTGAACTTGAAGAGGTCTGTGATGCTGGTATTTCATGTGGTGGAGCTGAACTGGTATAGGAACTGCCGGCGGAGATCCTCCCAGCCGGTCATCGATTCGATAGGGAGCTAGCTGTACCAGACGAATGCAGGGCCCTTCAATGTCTACACGAAACATCGGAGCTTGGCAGCTTCTTGCTGGGCTGGGGTCCCCATCATGGGGCCACACCTGGAAGAAAAGTGGTCCAAGTGCTGCGGCGGGTCCCCTATCCCGTTGAAGGGTGAGAAATTGGGGTTCCCAAAACCCGGCGGTGCAGGCATATCATCCACCCACGCGGGATATGGTTTTCCATATGGTGGTACTTCCACCTGCCGCGTTTCCAACTCCTCAAGGCAGGCGATGAGTGCCGCTATAAGATCATCCAGGTGGGGGTCCCTGTCTTGACGAGGGTCCCTAATCACAAGTGCATTGTCGGGTTCTTCAACACGGTAGATGGCTTCAGCAGATGATGGAGCGACTGGCAGAACAGCATGTGGGGCGGCTGGGGGAACCCGGGTTGGATTCCTCAGATTGCCTCATCGCTCAAGAGGGTTTGGTGAGACGTATCGCGCCCTCTTTCCATGAGTTCCGGCTTCTGCCTTGTCTGCAGGAGTAGCATGATCAGGGTTTCCCAGAGGCATCTTGCCAGGGGGGAATCGTTCTTGCAACTGCTGCCCAGGCTTGGGATTACCATAATCGGGTCACCGCTCTGTAGCGCACTCAGCTAGAAGTTCGTCGACCAACCTCTTCTGCTCATCGAGCTGCTGGCGCAATGTGGCCTTTTTGGGGTCTTCGTCCATATTCTGCACTGAGGCGGACGGGACGGCGTGCTTGACAGTTCTGATGTGCTCCTTACCCTTACCGGCCATCCGACTGAGTACCAGCGACTCGGTGGGTACGGGGAGGCCTAGAAGGTTCCTCTGCTGACGGGTAATCCTCCCTGATGGGTCCAGCAGTGGTGGTACACTCTCAGGGGGTAACTCTCCATCGAGAAACTCTAGCTCGTCCTCCTTGTTCGCTACGTCAGCCATGTGGACCGCGACCCCTCTTGGGGGGCATGTCCTCAATGTCGCATAACGAATCGGGCTACCGCTGGATAGGACTGAAGTGGAGTGCAGCATACTATACCCAACCATGGATTTTCACATGGGGGTGACTTCCATAATGATTTTGTAGAGTAATTTGAAACTATGAACGCATTTTTGTTGAAAGGCGCTCTGGCAACCTGGTGATTCGGGGCGCTGGGCCACAGGGAGTGTAGCCAAATCGACCAGAAGGAATTGATCGCCGATTTCTTCGAAGTGCACTTGGATCCTAGGGTACAGCACTCGCTGATAGCGAAGACGAAAGTGAGTTGCCCATAGGGTTTGGTGAAAGCACTCTACTTCCTCCGGGGCGAGGGATTCCGGCGGGGAAAAGTTCAACGCTCCCACTGGCCAGAACTTCTCCGGGAAGTGGTCCGCTGCGCGAATGTTCCAGAAGCTCCTGGGCTCAGATTCAGGGTATGGCCCCGTATTGCCCCATTCATAAACCAGGGGCGGCTGGGGGACTGGTAGCGGTACTGAGGTGGACCGCTGGGACAGTATACTGGGTGGCGGAGAATATGGCGAACAAGCTGACTGGCCACTGAATTTCAGGTCATCCTCTGAAGAGTGAGGTGACCTGACCACAATATCACGATACGACGGGCTGATAGCCACAGCTTCTAGCACAGGAACTACGGTCGCCGGCGATGGGTCACGCCGTTGCTCTACCGTCGTTGGTCCCCAAAATAGCTCTCTGTGATCTCTAGTAGAGGTAGAGGGCGCTTCTGGTGATGACGGTGGTGATTGCACGGTCATAACCTGCGGGATTTCCACAATTTCCTCCTCCTGGAAGTACTTGCGGAGAGAGGCGGGAATCCGGTGGACTTTCCATTCTGGGAGAATGAGACTGACGCGCCTTGTTCCTGCCCTAGTCCTTGATATGGAGGAACGGGGAGAAGGTTCCATTGTCGAGTCGCATTCCGCTTCAGAATCCGAGAAGCAGGCTGGTTTGACCTCCACCCGGGCCTTTCCAGGACTCTTCTTATGGCGACGACGACCCGCTCTCCTGCCCCTGGATGGCTCTTCAGGACAAGGCTGATTCTCAACATGTATTCTCGGAGCGGTGCTAGCACCATGGCGGAGAGGACTTCCGCTTGAGACAGTCAGGGTGTGAGGGGTACCGGGGAAAATGTCAAAGGGTACATGGGGAGGACCTCCACAGACAGCACCCATGTGGGCAGAACCTCTATTGGAACCGGCAGGAGCATGGGGAGGACCTCCATGCTTGGTGCGGGTGGAGCAAGGCTGACTTTCACCCCTTGGGTTTCCGGGGCGAGAAGAACCTTCGCCAGTTGCAGAGAGGAAATAGGGAGGATCCCCACAGTGGAGAGGGACCAGATGGGCAATACCTTCACATTGACGGTTAGGGGCAGGAGGAGGAACTCCATACCCGGTGTGGTGGGCGCGGGAGAGACTTCTACGCCAAGCGTCACTACCGCGAGGCAGGTCTTCACTCGGGATGGGGGTAGCACGAGGCATGCCCCCACGAAGAGCTTCGGAACAGGGAAGGCCCACGCCCTGTGGAATGGTGGTACGGGGAGACCCTCCGTACGGGGCGACATCACCACGAATTGGTTCACGGTGATCACCACTCAGGCCCGCGACCCGGAGAGTCAACCCAGCCTGCCCATGGGGTGTTTGGGGCCTCGATCCTGGTCGGGTGAATGAGTTCCCCGACTCAGTGTATGTAGGGACTCCATGATGCACGTCGGCAGTGGCTCGGGCCACAGTAGCTGTTGACATCGATGCCCCTTGACGGGCGTCCTCAGCTCGAACCCGACGCTGGCGTCGGGTCAAACGAGCTGGTGCAGGTGGTGCAGGGGTATAGCCTACCTACTCCTCTGGCAAAGTCGGACGGCGGCGCTGATGCGGCCGGCTGGGGGCCCTTGCCTGGAGTCCTTGGATTGGGACTCTGACCGGGCTGAGCCGGACATCACCCGTCTCGTCAGTGTAAGGAGAGGAGTCTTCGAGGCATTCTGGGGACAGGCTCCCAAAACGATTGAACGTTGGGGTGGGGAGCAGGGACTCCCTGTGCGGCCCTTGAGGGCGGCGTTGACGGTGGGGCATGGATGCCTCCAGGTCCAGGCGGTCCATATCCAGAGTTGGGATGACCCCTTCCTCCTCGTACCTACGTACAAGGTCGTTGATCACCCGGCGTTGGATAATCTCTGACGGAGAAAGGGGACGTGGGCATCCCACATTCACGGATGTAGAGGCCGTTGTGACGGTAGTAGAGCCACGTAGAGAAGTTGTACTGGTATTGACCCTGCCCCTGCGTAGGCGAGCAGGCGGTGATCATGTCTCCATAGCAGCAACCTGGTTCTTGGGAAGTAGGGAGGTTAACTCGTTAGCACTGCGAGGGAAAAATTTTACAACCAGTGCCCCAGCGTCATTCTATATTTCATGTCTAGTAAGAGGGATCCATGCCGACAACATTGCAGAACGGAATGCCCCACGTTCTACTGCCCCAACTTCCAGTGAGTTTTACGCCAGGCCCGCTATTTGCTTAGCGGGGCCTGGTACTGGATATCTGGATCCAGTAATACGTCAATCTACTGATATCTCGAGCGCTATATCCATATCAAGGAGAAGAAATTCATTTCGGGTTCACCGTTTTTGTTTCTGACGCTTTCGTCGGGGCGCGCGCGTCCGTCCGCTTGGGTGCGACAGGCGTGTCTGTCTTGTTGCCCTGCATTCCCGCTTTCCAAAGGCGGGCAGCATACACTCCTTATTCAGGGACGTCTGCTTATTGATCGAAACCGGGATGATGGGATGTTGGTTCTTCCTTCTGTGGATTCCTCCTCGGAGCTCGTCACCTAGTCCGGGTCTCCCTCATAGATTTAATACGTTGTTCGTGAAACTCTTCCCAGTTCCATCTTTTCATGGACGTCGGTTAATTACAGTGCTTCTGTGAGGACATTCCAAAGGGTCCGGTCAGGACAGCAACCTTCAGTTGGGAGATTAGTCACGTCGAGGCATCATTGACGTGTCTGAATAATGGGGAATTGGCATGTCTATCTTTTTTCCCTTATTATAGGGCTTCTCGAGGGTGAGGAGGCCCAAGGCATCCCACATCGAGCGCGGGGAATCATATGCCATAGGCATATATCTGAGGTTTTCCTCAGCTTCCCATGTTTAACACGGGGTATGCCGCAAGTTTAACGTCCAACAGGTATGGATCGACCTAATCATAAGACTAGTAGGAGTGGATCAGATTGAAGAATCCCCCCTTTGATGGGATGTCGATGTCAGGATCAGCCCGTGGCGGTTTCACGGATGTTGTGGAGGGGAGTGGAATGGCATGATCTCACCGGGATGTGGTGGCCCAGGTGAGAATCAGGATGGATGATGGATGGATGAATGAAGTATATGGGGAATGAAATGGGACCATCACAAGGACAACAGTGAAATTGGGCTTAAGCCTCAAAGAGACCTCCTATGTATCCCTGTGGCAGGGAATCAAAGTCTGCGTAGTTCGGGGTGGTGCTGGTAAATCGACGTGAAGGTGGACCTTGGTCTGATGGGTGTCGTCAGCGAACCGACATGAAGGTGGACCTTGGTCCGATGGATGGTGGGCTTGAACCTCAGGAAGGCTTCCTACGTACCATGTCTTGACACGGATCAAAGACCGCATAGTTCAGGTGAAAATGGGGGGGGGGACTTGGCACACCGACAAAGAGTCGGTCTGGGCCAATGATTGTTGGGCTTGAACCTCAGGGAGGCATCCTACGTACCATGCCTTGACATGGATCAAAGTCCTTGTAGTTCAAATGAGATGTGGAATATATTTTAACGTCATGTGGGACAGAGGTGAACCAACGTGAATGAGGTCGGAACGATCGGGTGATGGGCTTGGACCTCAAGGAGGCTTCCTACGTACCATGCCTTGACATGGATCAAAGTCCCCGTAGTTCGCTAAGGGTGGAAATGGCGGGTGTCGGCGAACCGACGTGAAAGAAAGGAGACCTTGGTCTAGATGGTGTGGGGCTTACACACTAGGCTACCCAGGTGTTGGTGAACCGACGTGAATGAGGTCGGAACAACCGGGTGATGGACTTGAACCTCATGGAGGCTTCCTACGTACCACGCCTTAACATGGATCAAAGGCCCCGTAGTTCAGGTTGGTCACAATGGATTACGGCTGGGCAGAAATGTAGTTTAACGTCATGCGGGATGAGAGTGAACCCTGACGTGAATAAACAACGGGCGGTTGGCTTGAACCTCATGGAGACTTCCTACGTACCATGCCTTAGCACGGATCAAATACCACGTAGTTTCGGTGTGCAGTTTAACATCATGCTGGATGGGGCATACAGTTTAACGTCATGCTGGATAGGTGTGGAACTCGATGTGAAGAAATGACCAAGTGGTGGGCTTGAACCTCGTGGAGGCTTCCTACGTACCATGCCATAGCATGGATCAAAGTCCTCGTAGTTCTCTTAAGGTGGGGGTTAGGGTCGGCACTCACTCTAAGCTCACGTGAGTCATGCTCGGTGTGAGAAACAAGAGGTTGCAGGGACCTGATGATCACGTCACGAAGGATGCGTCCGTGGGAAACAAAGAGGGGCTTACACGTTAGGCGGCCCATGGTGCTGGGACTTACTCCTGGATGGAGGACCAGGGTGCAGCGAAGCGCAGCAGGAGAGGGATTTGAGACCAAAGATGGAAGGTGCCTCGTTCCCTATCGCACCCTCCACTGGCCTTGGAAGTGGGGAAGTACGGAGGTGCATGGGTGCTACCTTCCGCAAGAGAGGCTTGGGGGCTTATAAAAAGGTGGTTTCCCTTCCCTCATGGAAAAATGCCACTCCAAAATGGAGGATCTCATTCCATGTGAGGAATATTCAATTCCCGTGGAGAGGAGCGGCGTAAAGAATGTCCAAGACGGGGGGACCCTGCATGCGAAGCATTAGGTCGGATCACAGTTTAACGTCATGTGTTGAGGACGAGGTGCTTGGCAGTTTAACGTCCTGCAGCTCGGACGAGGCGGGTTTACTCTGTACCCCTAGGACTTACATAACCAGTACCCTCTGCCCCTTGGGGGAGGGAAGGTACCAGCAAAGCCGTGGTAAAGAGGGGTCGCAGAGCGAACCATCGAGGGGTCCACGTTAGCATGGCTATGCGAAGAAGCAATAGTCGTTATCATGCCTATGCAAAGAAGCATTAGCCGAAGCAACGCTACGGGTGGTGTTGTCCATGGAACTTTGAAATCACATCGTGCAAAACTGAAGGGTCGCACGGGAAGAGGAATTGCCAAGCAAAGGGGTGTGCTTCGTGAAGTGTAATTCCTTGGCCTTAGCATGGGGAAAGGGTGTGAATGGGAGGTGCTTCGTGAAGTGGAATAGTGTTCGTGGAACACTGCCTCACAAAGCAGGGGTGCCTCGTGAAGCAAGGTGCTGTGAAGCAGTGTGCTTCGCGGAGTACAGTGACCCTGCCTTGGCATGTGGATCACTTGTACATGATGGGTGTTTCGCAAAGCATAAACGCTCAGTGGCTGTCCGGGTTCCCTTGGGAATCCCCTTCCTTCGCGAATGACCTTAGGCTTCACGAAGGGCATCCCTCTCAGAAGAGGGGCTCAAAACGAGACAAGGCGAAGGCCGCTCGCGAAGAAAAAATACCTCGAGGAGCTCATGATTCCCGGGGTGAAGGATGCTTCGCGATTCGGGAGCTGAGAAGCCGAAAGGTCGGATTTTCCCTCCCTCGGGCTCAGGGGGAGCCCCGTATTTATAAGAAAGGGCATCGCGAAGCAGAGATCACGCGGCGCGAAGGGGCAGCGGTTGCTTCACGGCAGGTCGCGAACGTCAACCGAGTTCGCAGAGGGTTACCGCCTCTGGGGCTTCGCGGCGGGCTCGTGAACGTCAGGGCGTTCGCGGAGCAGTACCGCCTCTGGGGCTTCGTGGCGGGCTCGCGAACGTCAGGGCATTCGCATAGGGTTACTGCCTCTGGGGCTTCGCGGCGGGCTCACGAACGTCAGGGCATTCACGGAGGGTTACCACCTTCGGGGCTTCGCGGCGGGCTCGTGAACGTCAGGTCGTTCGCGGAGGGTTACTGCCTCTGGGGCTTCGTGGCGGCCATGTTGCTCGTGGGGGCTCCGCATCGGGGCTTCACGAGGCAGCACGCGGGATTATTTTCCTTCTTACCTTTGTGTCCAATATTTTTGGCGCCAACAACTACCTAATAACTCTTCACCACTTTCTAAATTTATTGGACCACTCTATTTCTGTCCAAACCTCTGTTGGGCCTCTGACATTGTCTAGGCACTGTGTGTTGGACCTCTATGAGCTTTCCAAATTGGTTGTTGATTTGTGCTTTGAGATGACCTTTTTTATGAATTGTACTTTAGAGGGCCTTTTATAGACATCTTTTTTCAGATAAATATAACATACATGCTCTTCCAAAAGACCATTTCTTGGTTTCATCACCATTCCTATTCCGGAACCTTCTACAAAGACCAAGATGACCATGATGCATATTTCATGAAAGTTCCATCATTACCCCCAAAAGAATATCTTCTCTGGTACCATTTTGAATTAGTGTAGAAAACTAGAGTATGCACCTGCTTAGGGGAAGGTGTTAGAGATTTTAGATAGTTAGGATATGGATTTTACTAGGTTTATCCATTACCCATTTTTCTACTATTTTAATTTTCATTTTTATCTTAGATCTTGTATCTTATTATATATCTCTATAAATGAATTGTTCTGACCCCATTCAAGTTGAATAGTTTTTAGGCCTCTGCTTTCTACAGACATAATCAAAAAGGTTAGATTTTAGGATATTTCATTGACATTATACTAACATGCTGGACTAATACATGTAAAAATATTTATGAACAATTAAAATCTTAAGTGGACCAGAAAAATCATGGAATGGAGATCCACAAGTCTACTCACAATTTGGACTACGGGGCATTAATTTGACCAAATATTCAAAATACAAATTCAAATGAGATATAAATTTTTGTGAGGATAATCAAGATCCAAATTTTTTGAATATCATGGACTAAGATTTGGACATTTTCATAACTAGAAAATTTTTCATAAATAATCCATGAAAAAATATGGTAACTTCCAGGTCAACAAAATATTGTTTAGTAATTTAGTCATATTTTGACCCCAAAAAAGTAAAATAAATGGGATATTTTGTGGGTGCATAGTCAAGATCCTGATAAAAAACTATTCAGATTATTATAGACTAATATTTTTTCATTTTCATAACCATAAATGTGTGATAAATAGACCATAGAAAAATATAGAAACTTTTAAAATAGTAGAAAATTAATCAGTGATTTCGTTAGAAATGAAAAATGGACGTGAAATTTTTGGGTAGTCAAGATCCCATATTGGCATGCATATTTGACTATAAAGACTGTGTTATATTGAAATCAAATATTCTACAAAGTTTTTGATCTATCTCTCAAATATACTCCCATATAATTTCATGCCAATTTGATTTTTCTAGCTAATGATATTCCTAAATTTCTAAACAATATTTTGTTGTCTTATAATATATCACATTTTTTTATTGTCAATTTGAAGGTACCAGGCACACAGTGGAAGCCCCAAAATGGGATTTTAAAAAATTTCCACCTATGATCAACATGAATTTGTCATCTTTGGTTAATCGTTGCCCGGTATAAGCTATGGATTCTATGTGAAGAGTTTTAAGAACAAAACTAAAAACACAAAATACCCATTTAGATTTGAATCCACGCTCGATGTCTACTCATCGTCAATGATTGCTTCTTGAAGAATCCAAATCCTAATTCCTATAGATCATCCATGTGTGCTTCAAGAAACTCTGGGAGCACCGATCGTCAAATTCTAGGGGCTAGCGCGGAGATCATACGATGCATTCGACGCTCCTATGATCACCGTATCACGTTGCTTATAATGCATGAGAGGAGCTCGATCTGAACTCATGGATCCAAAGTATCTGTCACTAGAGTGAGGGAGAGATAAAAGGAGAGAGATAAGATATGAATAGTATATAGAAAATCTCTCTCTTCCTCTATTTATATGGTGTTAGGAGATTATCGGGTATTTCCTCTCCGGCCCCAAATAATTAACACGCTATAAACAACATATTATGACTATTGTACTGAGTCATAAATATTATTATCACTTTCTTGTAACATAAGAAATATATTATGTGATAATACCTAAGCCATTAACTCGACTCATCATTCCTAAAAATATTAAATAAACCATGAATATTTTAAACTAATATTCATTCAATTAATATTTTAAACTAATATTCATTAAATTAATATTTTCATGTATTTTCTTTAAAACTTTTAAATAAATTTAATGAATAAATTCAATGCCAATTATTCTTAAATTGTATAATATAAATTCATTTATTCTTTTGGTGATCGTATATCCTTGGATATAACTCGAACCATAGTGGTGGGGCCCACCATGTCATATATACCTATTCAACTGAATAGGGTAGATTCTTGAATACACTATTGTGTGTGACCCTCTAGGCCCTTATCTCGATAGTAATGAATATTATTCACAGACCAAGAGTGGGATCTAGCAACCCATCATGTCCCCTAAAGAGATAAGGATAGTCACAGCAACAACTTCTAACCTACAAACATGGACTGTGTAATATAATATATTTGTCTTTAATATCTAATAAAGCAAGTTTCACACCCATGCCATCATTATTTTCTTACTTTATTGTTTGTTGATCTAACTAGATGTATTTTCCCTTGAATTCCATGGCCATGGTCGTATGAAGGTACTACCATCTCGATCAACATGGCCTGAGATATATGACTTCATTAACCTGGAAGTGACATATCATTTCTTGACCATTCAACCAATTTCATACCACTAATGATGTACCCAATACAAGAAACCTCACCATTATTTCATTATCATGGTTTTTTCCTTGCATCAAAGTACATGATTAAATGGAACACATTGGTAATGATCTCAAGTCAGGAGACCAATACACATGTCTATAGATAAGAACATATAATGATGCCCAAAACATGTGGTGTTCCTATTGGAGGGTCTGTCCTCATGATCTCACTACTAGAGATCACCAAGTTTTAACTTCATGAGAATAAGTCTCAATGCTTATGATCCCCCAACACCTAATAGTCAAACTTATAATGGGCTTAGTTAGTAATACATATCTAGACCATAGGTTATATATTTAAGAATAATGTCATAGTATCCCAAAATTATAATTATAGTATGGGATCTACTATAACCTTTTGATATGAGAGATAATCTATAGACATTAACATTAAATAGTGGGTGCATAAATATCTACACTATAGTGGTAAGTATTTATCATGTATATCTAACTTGTATACATGTTATGGTAATCAAAATTACTATATAGTTAGGTCTAGGGAACCCACTATTAAAACACTCTCACTCACACTAGATCCAACTTGATAACCACACTTGTCATCTCTAACATGATTAAGATCAATTTTATGTTGATTTGTGGCTTTAATTGATGGGTCTTCCATGATTCTACTATGCAGATATTCTATTATATATGACCTCATCTCCTTGAGTAAAACTTCTCAAGATATGGTATCCCTGATTATATCCCTTTTATCCACTTTCATAACTCGATATCTTAGAAAGTAAGAATATCATAATTTATATTATGATAATACTTTACTTATTATGTGTGATTCCAAGAACTGGAACAAATCGTTTAATTTAACTGCTTCTTAACTGCCTCAGAAGCTGCAACGTACATGGTATTTTTAGGTATGGATACCAATGACTTATATGAGCTTGTCTTGACCATCAAATTATCCTTACTATGATATTAGATCTCATGGATTTAAGGAATACTAGTTTTTGTCCCATTAAAAACTAGTATCCTTTCTTTTCTACATCCTAGGTAGATATCTTTTATACTTGATGAAGTACAATTAGATAGTTCTGACTGCTTCCCTTATAGTTCTATTATATATAATTTATATCTTATTACTATAAATTATATCATGACAATATCAATTTTTTTACATATCATGGCATACGTGATTTATACATCACTTAAGCATATGGATTTCAACTCATCATGTTAATATCATCCCATTTTCCATACATGTCATCCTGGAGAGATTATGCCATTTGACATTGGTAATAATTCTCTCTCAAATTTTTCCATCTTGTATTTTAAATATCATGTCACTATATGTATGATTTACTAGGTCCAAGAAGCCTATAGGTCCACCTCAGTAGATCTTATTCCCTGGAACTTAGGTTGCTACTTTAAGTCAATCACTAGAGAATAGTTTCTTTCATTTTTTCTAAACTAACTTGAAGACCGAGAGATGTTTTCCATATGTTTCCAAACATGTTTCACTTTGAAAAAAATGGTGCTTCCACTAAACTCTAGTAGACACATGGAAGTCATTCATTCCAAAAGAATACTCTATGATCTTATTACTTACTTCAATCATGAACTAGATTATAGTAAATTTCAACCTTTATTAGCATTCTAGGACATGACCATCCCTTTTTGGTTGCATCTTATAGAAACCTTCTATGATTGGTGGCCATGAAATCCAATTATTAATAAAATGGTCATAAAATTTATCTAGGACATGTAAAATTCTAATGGATTTAGAATGACTTGGTATTTCCAATCGATCCTTATTGGTACTATTCTTGTACCATCCATGTATAATCTTATTTGAATACCCACCCTAGTATTAAAAATAATAAACCCCTTTTCATTATGATATATATAATCCATTATTTAATTTTAATTAGTCTTTAAAATCTTAGATTATAGCCATACACTTCTTACTTGTATGAATAATTATTCACAATGAATAATTTATCACAGGTCGTGGTGAATTAAAAACCATCACTATGGTTCTAACCATCCTAAGTATTATGTGTCACTGGAACATTCTTATTCCACATGCACTTGTGTAACTAGTTCATATGCCAACTATATGTGCATCTCTGTCATTGACTAAACCCAAGTCAATCTTTCTCCCAATATCTCTAATACATGTGTTCACCCTTTTATAGAAATTTATTCCATCACTTGACTACCACTTTTAAATCTTATGGATTTAAGTAATGTTTTAAACAACTGTTGGGATAATTACTATAGATGCACAATTTTTTTCTTGATGCAAGTTTATTTATAACCTAACCAACTCTTTGCATACACATGTTTTATGACATAATGTATTTTCATCATACTGTAACTCATATGATATCCATTTTTCATATTAGTTGGAATATGATTATGGGATATTGATGTTATTTTCAAAGAACATCATGAAATATAATGGATGTTTCTCTAAGTTACAACATTGATACTACTTACATCATAACTTTGATATATAAAATGTGTGTTAAGGAATTTATTCACACTCTATTTTGTTTATCAATGTTAACATGTAAGACTTCATCAACAATCCTCCTAATTATTATCAATTTCATGATGTAGATAAGGTAATGTGAGTTTAGAAATTACTCAACGCTACATCATATAGATCAATGAATGCCTAGTTAAGCTATTCTTTGGAATGTCAGTCCGAATTAACTTATATATTCTGACCATTCATATACTTCACTTTACCATTCTTCAATTACTTAAAGGAATCTTATGAAGTATATATACCACTAGCTTAAGTTTAGAATAGTTTATGCTCGCAAGCTAGACTAATTTCAAAAGATTTGTGGCATACCTTTATTTCTAAAGGTTTCTTTATCCAAAATAAAGACATCAATAATACTAAATATGTTTAGCTTTACCTATCCTAAATAAAAAACTGGGTATATCCTGAATGTATACTTTTATTTTTTCTTGAAAAATATTATCTTGACACAACTAGGTATATGAGTCTTAAATTTTTTATTCATCAGGTATTGCCTCCGATTCAAGTATTACTGAACTATTGATTGAGTATAAGATACCAAAAACAACATTCATTTTGGAACTTGGAATGATGTATCCTTGTATCCAAATAACACGTGAGATAATTTTTTTGGTAATACTCAATAATATTTTTACAAGAATCATTCACTTGGAAAGAGAGAAGTGGTTTACTTCCCACTGTCAACTTAGGAATCACCATTTCTCAGCTGCTTGGAGAATACACTTAACTTTTATTAAGATTTATATACATACTTGGTTCCTATATTTAAATAAACATATGTGATAGGCATACTATATTAAATACCCAATAAGAAATATTGAAACATTACATTTATGTGATGAATATACTTGAAGAAAAAGAGATTACTTTCATTATTAATTTAGTTTATTGCATTTAAACTTCCATTGTTTTGTTTCATGATATGTGATGAAAATAACCTCATGTTAATACATCTTTCTTAAAGGACATCACAAATTTGCCCTTGGAATTACTTTCCTTTGGCCTTGTCACCTTATATTTAAAAAAAAATTCCATAATAATTAATATTAAACTATCTTTTATATTCTTATTTACTTGTAGAACCTTACCTAAATAGGTATTGAAGCATTTAATCAATACTATCTATTTTGAAACCTAAAAATAGACTAGAGTAAATGGGTAAAATGATATTAGAATAGGATTTATTGAAAGAACATAATCTTCCTTTCAATTTACACAAATCCAGTGTAACCATTAACTATTCATATCATTGATTTGATTTCTCCTTTCAAACCACTCAGAGATGAGACTTCATATTATATCACTCATGTCTTGATGTAGTGACTGCAAATGAAATCAGACTTTGATGATTTCATAACGACATAATAATCATATGATTTAAATCATGAGTCTCTGTAAGAATATTTCTCACTTTCTCTTCTTGAGGTGGCCAAACAGGTGTACCAAAACCTTGAATTTTTTATATAATAGTATTATGTGCAAGAGCATGTATTAAACTTAGAAATTCATGTTGGTATGGACATTTATTTTGTCTAATATTTATCATATTATTTCTTATAGTATAACTTTCTATTTTCTATAAAAATAAAATTCTATCATACTAGTACTTTTTATCTTGATTACTTATTTAGACATTTTGATTAAATAATTAAATCATTAAATGTATCCCACTATTTTATCGAATTCTAAGATCCCTCTATTCTATAATTGGAATAATTTTTCACTTGAGTATTCTAGTGTCAAGGAACCCTGAACCTCCCCTCATAGTCTAGAAACATTGGTTACGCCGCTACTTAGAGGGTTTATGGTAGGCATTTGGCTGGCCAACCGCATTAACTCACGGTTCATTGATTTTTTGAGTAAATTCTTAGCTTCTAAAATAATAAGTTTATTTAATAAATTCTTACCTATAATATGATAAGAAGTTAAAATTGTCTAATCCTTACTACCACTTTAGTTGAGTCGACCCACCACTCTCATTAGAACTCCCCGGTGCTCGAGGTCCATTGTGTCACCTCTATCATAGCTCATGCCTGGTAAAGCACCCCATCAGATTCCTCGCATAGCCAGACCCCATCCACTTCTCACTAGTCCTCTCTGGAAGATCCAAAACCAGATAACCATGATAGAGAAGCACCTCTCATGATCCTTGTCTGATCCACACCCGTTAACGTGAGCTCCTCTTCCATATCGCATGGCACTGTGATCCCAACTCCTTCCATGAGACCCTCCGGTCTACTCCTTCACCGGTGAGAGCCCACAGCTGACTGCAAGCTTTCCCTACCCTCCATGTGTGACCTCTTTCTAGCTTGAACTCCCTTATCCACCTCTTAAATATGGTGAAGGAACCCTCTAAATCTCAACTAAAACGCACCTGGTTAGCGACCCCGCATGCACCTCCTCACTGTGATGACCCTCCTCATTCGGCCTACATTCTCTGACATGTCCATATCTAGGTGTGTACCATGGAACCACTGACTATATGTACTCTAGATCTTGTCGTCGACTCCAGATACTCTGGTCCTAGCTTTGGTGCTTCTCTCAGTTGTTTGATCACTAGTAGGTAGAGGTGTTGCCTCCCACTGCCACTGTGTCTACTAACACCACCCCAGACAAGCCTCCTATAGGCGGTTGACCACATCACTGCCAGGACCAGACCACAGAGATCTCCGCTGCCACATTCCCCTCTCCCACTACTATTACGGGGTCCCGATTCACCCAGATCTGGGCCGATTGGGAGAACCAGCCACCTATTGCTTGGTATTTTGGCCAGATCAACTCACCAAATGGTACTAGCAGTGTTTCTTCCCCTGTTCATGTGTGTCCACCACCCTCTTCCCTAGTGCACCATTTTTTGGACACATACAGCCTCGACCGGGGTACTTTTGAACAAACCCCAGTGAGAGGTAACTCCCTACATTGGGTTTTTTCAAACCCAAGTGAGATCACAAAGTTAAAACATCATGAGAATAAGTCTCAAATCTTATTATCCCCTAGAACCTAATAGTCAAACATCTACTATGCCCAGTCAGTAAGATGTATCTAGATCATTGGGCATATATTTAATATTAATTTAATAGTATCATGACATTCTCATTATAGTCTGGGATCTACTATAATCTTTTGATAATAGAGCTAATCTATGGACATTAACATTAAATAGTGGTTGTAGAAATATATACACTATAATGGTAAGTATTTATCATGTATATCTAACTTGTATACATGATATGGTAATCAAAATTAATGTATAGTTAGGTCTTGGAAACTTGCTATTACAACACTCCCACTCGCACTAGATCCAACTTGATAACCACACTTGTTAGCTCTAACATGATTAAGATAATGCTTCTACTGAGTCACTACTTTAGTTGATGGGTCTTCCATGATTCCACCATGTAGCTATTCTATTATATTTTACCTCATCTCCTTGAGTAAAACTTCTCAAGATATGGTATCGCCAAGTATATCCCTTTTGTCTACTTTTATAACTGAACATCTTAGCTAGTAAGAATATCATAATTTATATTATGATAATACTTTACTTATTATTTTTTATTCTAATAACTGGAACAAATAATTTAATTTAACTGCTTCTTAGTTGCCTCAGAAGCTTCCACATACTCGATATTTTTAGGTATGGATACCACTGAATTATATGAACTTATCTCACCCATCACCTTATCCTTACTATAATATTAGATCGCATGGGTTTAAGGAAGACTAGTTTTCCCCCCTGAAAAATATTATCCTTTATTTTCCACATCCCAGGTATATATCTTTTGTACTTGATGAAGTACAATTAGATAGTTTTAACTACTTCCCTTGTAAGTCTCCTGGATATAATTAATATCTTCTTACTATAAAGTATATCATGATAATATTAAATTTTGTACATATCATGGCATATGTGATTGATCCATCACTTAAGCATATGGATTTCAAATGATCATGTTAATATCCTCCCATTTTTCATGCATGTAAACCTTGAGAGATTATGAAATGTGACATTAGTAACGATTCTCTCTCGAATTTTTCCATCTTGTATTTTAAAATATCATGTCACTATATGTATGATTGACTAGGTCCAAGCAGCTTGTAGATCCACCTCAATAGATCTTCTTCCCTATAAATTAGGATTATACTTTAATTCAATCACTAGAGAATAGTTTCTTTCATTTTGGTCTTAACTAACTTGAAGACCAAGATATTTTTTCCATATGTTTCCAAACATGTTTCACTTGGAAAACAATGGCACTCCCACTAACCTCTGGTAGACACATGGAAAATATTCATTCCAAATGAATATTATATGATCTTGTTCCTTCTTGAACTATATTTTAGTAAATTTCAACCTTTAATAGCATTCTAGGACATGATCATCCCTTTTTGGTTGCATCATATGGACACCTTCCTTGATTGGTGTCCATGAAATCCAATGCTTAATAAAATGATCATAGAAATTAGCTATGACAAGTAAAATTCTAATGGATTTAGAATGACTTGATATAACCAATCGAGCCTTATTGGTAATATTCTTATACCATCCATGTATAATTTTATTTGAATACCCACCATAGTATTCAAAATAATAAAACCCTTTACATTATGATATATAGAATCCACTATTTAATTTTAATTAGTCTTGAAAATCTTAGCTTATAGCCATACATTGCTTACTTGTAGGAGTTATTATTCACAATGAATAATTTATCACTGGTTGCGGTGAATTCAAAACCATCATTATTGTTTTAACCATCCTACATTGTATCTATCACTGGAACATTCCTGTTTCACATGCACTTATGGAACTAGTTCCTATGCCAACTATATGTGCATCTCTAGCATTGACTAAACCCAAGTTAATCTTGTTCCCACTATCTATAATAGAGATGTTCACCCTTTTATATAAATGCAGTCCATCACTTGACAACCACTTTTCTATCTTGGGGATTTAAGTAATATCCTAAGCAACCGTTAGGATAATTACTATAGATGCACAATTTGTTTTGCTTGATGCAAGTTTGTTTATAATATAACCAACTCTTTATATACACATGTTTTATGACAGGATGGATTTTAATCATACTATAACTCATATGATACCCATTTTTCATATTAGTTGCATATAATTATGGGATATTTATGTTAATTGCAAAGCACGTTGTGAAATATAATGGATGTTTCTCCAAGTTGCAACATTGATACTAATTACGTCATAACTCTGATATATAAAATGTGTGTTTAGGAATTACTTCACACTATATTTTGTTGATCAATTTTAACATGTAAGACTTCATCAACAATCCTCCACATTAACATAAATTTCATGATATAGATAAGGTAATGTGGGTTTAGAAATTACTTCGTGCTACATTATATTGATCGATTAATGCATGTTCAATCTATTCTTTGGAATGTTAGTCTGAAGTAACTTATATCTTCTGAACATGAAAATACTTCACTTTACCATTCCTAAATTACTTAAAGGAATATTATGAAGTATATATACCACTAAATTACATTTACAATAGTTTACTCTTGCTAAATGGACTAATTTCAAGAGATTTTTGGCATACCTTTATTTCTAAAGGTTTTCTTTATCCAAACTAAATATGTTGATAATACCAAATATGTTTAGTTCTACCGAGCCTAAATACCAAACTGGGTATATCCTGAATGTATACTTTTAGTTTTTCTTGACAAATATTATCTTTCCATAACTAGGTATATGAGTCTTACATTTTATATTCCTCAGGTATTACCTATGATTCAAGTATTACTGAACTATTAGTTGAGTATAAGATACCAAAAACAACATTCTTTTTGGAACTTGGAATAATGTCTCCTTGTATCCAAATAACACGCGAGATAAATGTTTTGGTAATATCCAATAATATTTTTACAAGAATCATGCACTTAGAAATAGAGAAGTGGTGTAGTTCTCAACACTGACTTTGGAATCACCCTTTCTCATCTGCTTGGAGAATACACCTAGCTTTTAGTAAAGTTTCTATACTTTCTTGTTTAATGTATTTAAATAAACATATGTTATAGGTATACTGTATTAAATATCCAATAAGTAATATTGAAACATTACATTAATGTTATGAATATACCTGAAGAAAAAGAGATTACTTTCTTCATCAATTTAGTTTATTGCATTTAAACTTCCATTGTTTTATTTCATGATATTAGATGAAAATAACCTCTTATTAATAACTCTTGCTTGAAGGATGTTGCAAATATGCCCTTGGAATTACTTTCCTTTGGCCTTGTCACCTTGTCTTTCGATTTTTTCACCATAATAATTAATATTAAACTATCTTTTATATTCTTATTTACTTAGATAACTTTACCTAAATAGGTATTGAAGCGTTTACTCAATACTATCTATTTTGAAACCTAAAATGAGACTGGAGTAAATGGTTAAAAATGATATTAGAATATGATTTATTGAAAGAACATAATCTTCTTTTCAATTTACACAAATCCAGTGTAACCATTAACTATTCATATCATTGATTTGCTTTCTCCTTGCAAACCACTCAGAGATGAGACTTCATACTATATCACCCATGTCCTGATATAGTGACTGCAACTAATATCCGAATTTGATGATTTCATAATGATATAACAATCATATGCTTTAACACATGAGTCTCTATAAAAATATTCCTCACTTACTCTTCTTGAGGTGTCTTAACAGGTGTACCAACACATTGAATTTCAGATATAATAGTATTGTATGTAAGATCTTATACTATAGTTGGAAATTCATGATTTTACAATATTTATCATATTATTTCTTATGGTATAACTATCCATTTTCTACAAAAATAAAATTCTAGTAGACTATTACTTTTTATCTTGATTACCTACTTAGTCATTTTCATTAAATAATTAAATCATTAAATGTATCCCACTATTTTATCAAAATCTAGGAACCCTCTGTGCTATAATTGAAATACTTTGTCACTTGAGTATTCAAGTGGAAAGGATCCATGAACCTCCCCACATAGTCTACAATATTTGGCTATGCCACTACTCATAGGGTTCAAGGTAGGCATTTGGCTTGCCAACCGCATTAACTCACGATTCATTAATCTGTTCAGTGATGTTCTAGATTTTAAAATCATAACTTGATTTACTCAATACTTACCTCTAAGATTATAGTGAGTTAAATTTGGATAATGCTTACTACCACTTTAGTTGAGTCAACTTACCACTCTCATTAGAACTCCCCAGTACTCGAGGTCCATCGCACCGCCTCCGTCATGGCTCCTGCCTAGTACAACACCCTGTCAGATGCCTCAAACAGCCAAACTACATCCACCGCCTACTGGTCCTCTTTAGAAGATCCAAAACCAGACCACCTTGATGGTGAATCACCTCCCATGATTTCTATTTGATCCACACCCATTGATGTGAGCTCCTCTGCTATCTCGTGTGGCACCTCGACCCCAGCTCCTTCCAGGGACCCTCCGACATACTCCTTCACTGGTAAGAGCCTGAAGCCAACTACGAGCTTTCCTTCCCCTCCACATGTGCCATTTTTCTAGCTTGCACTCCATTAGCTACCCCTTCAAGATGGTGAAGGAATGCTCAGAATCTCAACCGCAGCGCACCTAGTTTGCAACCCTGCATGCACCGCCTCGCTGTGAAGACCCTCCTTATCCAGCCTATATTCCCTGACATTCCCAAATCTGGGTGTGCACCATGGAACCACCAAATATGGGTACTCTGTATCTTTTCATCAACTCCAGCTACTATAGTCCTAGTTGCAGGCCTTCTTTCAGTTCTTTGTTCGTCGGTGAGAAGATGTGCTACCTCCCACTTCCATTGTGTCTGCTCACGCCACCTCGAACCAGCCTCCTGCAGGCAGTCGACCGCGTCATCGCCAGGACCAGACCACAGAGAGATCCACTATCGCAGTCCCCTCTCCCACTGTTATTGTGGGTTCCCGCTTCACCCAGATATGGGCCGATGAGGAGAACCAGCCACCTGTCACTTGGTGTTTTGGCCAGATCAACTCACCAAATGGTACTAACAGTGCTACCTCCCTCGTTTATGTGTGGCCACCACCCTCTTCCCTAGTACACCATCGTCTAGCCGCATACATCCTCGACCAGGGTACTTTCGTCCAAACCCCAGAGAGAGGTAACTCCCTGCATTGAGTTTTTTCCAACCCAAGTGAGATCATCAAATGCGAACTTCATGAGAAGAAGTCTCAATGCTTATGATCTCCCAGTACCTGATAGTCAAATATCTACTATTCCCAGTCAGTAAGATGTATCTAAGCCTACGAGCCTTGTAAGGGTTCCCCCTCATCCCTTGAAAGGGGGGTTATCAAAAATCCATAAAAATGAAGGCCTTCAGGCCATTCGGGGTATATCTAACTTGTATGCATGATATGGTAATCAAAATCATTATATAGTTGGGTCTAGGGTACCCACTATTACCACACAATTTATTATGCATGCTATAGAAATGGCCAAATATCAATCTTTAATATTCAAAAAAAACTCACCAAGATTTTGACCATCTACAAAATATCATGTCCATTTGATTTTCTGGCCAAAAATTTAACTAAATTACTAAATAATGTTCTTTTTACATGGAAATTATAATATTTTTCCAAGGACTATTTATCACACATTTATGAGTATGAAAATGAACAAATCTCTAACCATGATATTCAAAAAATCTTTTTACCAAAATAATGACTTTCCACAAATAAAATTATAAGTCATTTGAATTTTTATTTTGAGAAATATTGTTAAATTAATGATTTGTAGTCCAAACTGTGAACAGATTCATGGATCGCCATCCATTATTTAGTTGGTCCAATTAAGAGTTGGATTAGGCTTTAATATTTTTATATAACTTAGATCAGCCTATTAGTATAATTCCCATGAAGTATCATCACATTTGAGCTTTTAGATTGTTTCCAGCATCCTAAACTTTATTATTGGTATTGTTTTTTTAACAAAAAATTGGGTCTTCTTGAATGATCTAAATAACCCTCTAATTCATCAAACTAGTCAAGACTCTAACTATGAAATATTTAGATAACAATCTCAAGAATCCTACAAAAAAATAAATTGCATAATTTGGATCACAATAAAGTTTTTCAAAAAAGGATTAATTTAAAAAATGTTATCTAACTATTCTTAATCTCAAAACATAAACATTGCTCGATAAAAATGCAGTTTTGATAGAGAAAACAACATGGATTTAAAAATCATGAATGAATATATCTGATCAGGTTTACATTGAAGATGAAACATAAAAGGACACTGTTGAAGAACTGTGGTAGGACAATTCTAAGTCAAATGAATCATGTGTAGTGGAGGCCTGTGATGTCTCTCTAAAATTGATCCATTTCCAATGATGTTGTGAAATTTTATTTCCATATAAAATTGTTTTTTTATTACTAATGCTTTTGTTATCAATTTTTCTCTTCTGTTATTTTCCATCCACATGGATTGTTCACCTAATTCATTTTATTTTGGGGGATCCTTGTTGTAACACCTATTGGGGGTATTAACCTTCTTTTTATGATTGTTGGAACTACTATAGAGAGTGTTTTTTCAAGGAGACCTCAGTGGTCATCTCAAGCTGTTGTCTGAGATCCATCCACAATAGCTACTCGCACCAGTTCCTCGTCTCCAAGTAGTGTCTATCCCGATGATTTCAATGTTGGTGAATATTGAAATCAAGTGCATAGGTCGGCCATTTTTTTATCCAGGCCATGGGTTGTGTGATTCCAGAACATAAAGGCTTTTTGTGTACCTTTTATGTCCATTTCTTCCAGATCTAGTAGAGATCCAGCCTGCTCAGGGCATTTTTGCATGATTCTTGACCTTTTGGACAACAACCCTTTCATGCACCCATCTTGGGCGATTTCAGACCAAGATGGTTATTTGTTTGTGTGATGTCCATGTGTGACCCTTTCACATATATGATCTTGAATGACTCGTTGAGTCCATGCTACTACTGTGTGCATGTTTCCAAATATGATTTGGTTGTGTGTGATTCAAGATCTAGATCCAACACCCTGCATGCGTATTCTAATCCATATTAATCCAAGGGACAGATTGGGAGAAAGAACATGGATCAAGTGATTACATCTAGGTCAAGCCTTCATCACTGACTAGGGCTATGCATACATGAATTTCTAGGTCCAATTGTATGTGTATGCGTGTTTTAGAACCAGCGCACTGAATAACATCAAATGGTGGAAATATTTTCGTCTTTGTAAGTGTTTCTCTTCTTATTTATTTTCAATTCTAGATTATCTCATGTAATTGTTTTCTTTTGAGCATAATAAAATTCATGAGTTGGGTGGTGTTTTTGTCGTGCACGTAGGACCCCAAAGGTCCGAAAGCACGTTAAATCCCTATGTTATTTCCTACTTTCTTTTCCACTTATATTTTTCTAGTAAATTGTTGAACATCGTTGCTTCTTGGTTTCATTCAAATCTTCTAGCCAATTGTGATTATGGTTTTGAATTTATTTGTTCAAATAGAAGTTGTTTGAGCCTTTTTTATCTTGGTTTTTCATTGTTGTTACTACCTTGTATTTTTGGAATTGGTTTTTCTCATATACAAGTATCTTCTTTTCATTCTGGAAATATATATATTTGATTTTGGAATTCCTTTTCTCATTTCTTGATTCTATTTTATTGAATCAATGTGTATATATTTTGTGTTTAGTTGTAATGAAACTTTATACAAGTTTTGATTTTATTTAATCCTCACCGGATGTGTGGTGTATTAGCCATTTTCCACTGCCAATATGTGCTTTTGTTCACTACTAAATTAATTTGAATATATTCTAGATTTTTGGATTGATTTCAAATTTTAACCTCATGTCTTTTCTATTTATTATTTTTTATGTAATAAATAGTAAATAAACATTGTTTTCACATTTAGGATTTTGATGAACTAGAATACCCAATAAATCATGGTCTATTGCATGGGGACTGTCTATCACATAGGGGCATCCCCCACAATGAAGTGGTATCAGTGCCTAATTAATTTTAAGTTTTTATTCATTAAAATTTGAAATTTCTTGTTCTTTTCTTTCAAATGATTTTCTAGTGGCTTTTAACTGATGCAACATATGCTTTGATTTCTTTCATTCAGCTTGATCATATGCTCTATTAGGCTATAATTTAACTTTATTTCTCATAGTTTGTTTCATTTTTGTTTCCCTATTTTATCTATTATATCGATCCTTATAGATGCCTTCGGCAGGTACTGCATGTGTGTTTCTCTATTCTCAGGGTTAGAAAAGGGTTCTGTGTGAGTTTGGCATATGTTTGAGAGTTGGTTAGAAGTGTAGTGTTGGTGGGATTTTATGTCTCTAGTGTATGTCATTTTCCTAGGAGTTGATCTTATGTTAGCTTAATTGTGTTCCTCCATATCCTTTAGGGATATTTTCTCTAGGTATGGACATGTAGTGAGTTCAGTGTTTAGGCTTGGGTAGCTATGGGTGCAGTTCTCTTGTTTGTCACTTGGTTGATAACCAAACTTCATTATTTTCTATTTGACCATGTTTTGCAGTAATGTTTTAGTTTTTTAAGGAATCATGTGTCATTATTAAAACTAGACTAGAGTAGGATGTGTGGCACTTATGTGGTTTGTTTTCACCTAGGTTTCTAGCTGGTTTCCTACCTTTTTTCTCATGTCTAAGAGTTGTTCTAGGATATTGGGATTCCTCACCTATTTCCTTTTAGTTTCCCTTGGTGATAGGATCTCTCCTTACAGCTTTTTTTAGGTGGTCATCTCCATGGGTGGAGATCCTAAATCCATATTTTAAGGATCCTCTGGAACCTTATGTCGAAAGTCCTCTTGATCATGCTCAGTGCATCATGTATCAACTTAATGTTGATGGTTCAAGGTTCTTCAGTCCTCTCATGTTTTTATGGGTTCTGATGGATACCTATTTCAATTGTTTCCTTTACTATGAATTCTTTCTCCATTCCTTTCCTTTCTCTATTCCTTTCCTTTGTTGTTATTTTTCATGATTTCATTATTTTGTACTAAGTTACAAATCTTTGTGTGTAATGAAACAACCCGGTTCAACTAGACAAGCAACCTAAACCATCTCATTACATGATATGGGTAAAAATAGGATTAAAAACCAATCCTAAATAGAAGAAAA
The DNA here is from genome assembly GCA_963277665.1 of Viscum album. Lineage (NCBI taxonomy): Eukaryota > Viridiplantae > Streptophyta > Magnoliopsida > Santalales > Viscaceae > Viscum > Viscum album. The sequence continues at coordinate 116,783,564 of OY728154.1, forward strand.
ACAAGACAGAAAACCAGAGTGTGAAGCAAGAATAGACAAGATACCAAAAAAGACATAAAATCCAATCCAAACAGGCTAAAATAGAAAATAATTCATATCCCCATGTGACCAACAGTCACCTCCTACCAACCTGAAATGAAAGCATAAGCGACAAGAGAAACCAGCATGATACAAGATGCTCTTTCCATTACCTGGATCCTGCAATACAATATCTAAAAATTCCTAAAGGCACAAGTAGGGTGTAAGTCAAATCCCAGTAGGATACCACCATAGTTTCAATACAAGGTCTAATATCAAGAATGAAACAATTCTAGCTTTTAAAACAAAACAGTTTTACAAATCATTTTAATTAAAATAAATCTAGTTATAAATCATTTTCCCTTTGTTTTTCATAAAATACTTTCATATTCTATAACTAGAAATATGAAAAGTAGAAGTGATAAAAATAGGAAATCATATCCATGCATCAAGAGGTGAACAGGTAAACACATATCCATGAACAATCTATCATGTGAATCTATGTTATACAACGTCCTATATAAAAACATGTGAGCAATAATCCATGATAAAACAATCATTTTATAAATAAAAATAATGAAAAATGAAAAATAACCTAGTATTGGGCTATAGACTATGGTAAAATGTGTATTAGACACTCAAAAGCCTAAACAAATATGTGTTGGATCCAAAAGATATTGATTCCTGTCGGTCGATGTCACAAAAAGTTTCCTCCTAGTGGTGCAACACACACTAAGGGTACTTGTGTCTCTATCCCAATGTACCCAAGGTTCCCAAGGTGCATTTTTCCAAATTCAGTTCAAAACCATGATCATAATTTTATAAAAAGTTTTCAAATCCAAGATGATCTACTTTGGAGTTTGAAAACCCATTTCTGAATCAAGAAAATCCATTTCCAAAGTAAAAAATATTTTTTGAAAACATTTTCCTTTCCAAAGAAACATTTGAAACCATTCATCACTTCCAATCGATGATCAATGCAAAGTAATTTATCAAGAACAACATGAAATTACTCAAATTAACCAATTGTATAGAAACACCTACCTCAAAATGGTAAAAACCTAGTTTCTTCTGATGATGGTGACCTAAAACCAAGATAAAGGCCTTCTAAATACAAGGTGCACCAAGAATATGGAGATAAGAAATCCAAACCCAATGGGGATCAATCATTGAATGAAGTGATTCGGATGGAAAGGAATCACACAAAATCGTTTAGGGAGCTCTTTGGGTCGAGCGGAGGGAAGCTACAGATGAATGAATGAATTTAATGTCCACAAAGCACCCTAACAACCCAACTCCTAATAGTTGCACGACATGTAATGCCTTTACACATCATGTAACTCCTAAGTCTCAGATATGTCGAAAAACCCATCACCTTTTAATTAAAAACTACATTTTTTCCCTTACACAGTACGTACCTGCTACACGGCATATAAACCATTCATGCCACATATCTAGTTCACAGATTCTACCTAGAATTCATTACATGGCATGTAATCCACTTACACGGTGTGTAAGTTTATAGTGAGTAACAAAAAGTATAGGTCTAAGACGAAAATTCTAACAAATCCCTGACTTTACCATTATAGGTATCCTCCCAATTTCTTCTCTGCATTACCCAACCAACAAAATAGGAAAACCAAAACAAAGGTAAAAACATACCTGACTGAAAAGTAACAGGGCATTATAATCTCCCCACCATAAAGTCTTTTTCCCCTAGAAATCCCTCAAGATATTGGATCTATAAATATAGAAGGTCACTACTGCCTCATCAATGACTCCTGCTCCCACGTCTCATGGCTAATATGTCTGCACTTTCATAGTACCCAGATCAGGGGGATCATTTTATTGTGCAGTACCTTATCCTGGTGATCCATAATCTGAACTTACTGCTCAACCAAAGTGGTATCGAGCTCAAGATCAACATCCTCTAATCTAATCACATGGGAAGGGTCTGGTATATACCTCCTCAATCGAAAAAGATGAAACACATCATGGATAGTTATCAAACCAAAAGGAAAGTGCAACCGATATGCCACCCTCCCTAGTTGTCCAACAATCTCATAGGGGACCACAAACCTTGTTGCCAACTTACCATGCTTACCCAACTAAAAATGTATCAAGTGAGATGAAACTCTGAGAAAGACCATATCACCAACCTAAAAATCCAATGGATGATGTTGACGGTCTGTATAGGATTTCTAATGACTTTATGTTGTGATCAAATGCCTCCAGATCAACTGAACCATCTCTGTTATCTCCTAAACAACACTCAGCACAACCAAGGACCGCTCTCCCAACTCTGAATAGCACAAGGGAGATCTACATGGCCACCCATAAAAAGCCTCAAAGGGTGTCATCTGTATCGAATCTTAATAACTATTGTTATAGTAAAACTCAACCAAAAGAAAATGATTTTTCCAAGATCCTCTAAAATCAAGCACATGAGCCCGGAGAATGTCCACTAGAACCCGGATAACCCTCTCTATCTATCCATCCATCTGCAGATGATAAGCTATGCATAATTTAATATGGGAACCCATCACCTCCTATAAACTTTTCTAGAATCTAGATATGAACCTCATATCCCTATTAGAAAAAACTACATAGGGAACCCTGGTGCCAATGAGTCTGTACCCGAGTGGTAAGGGCTCCTGCTTGGCATCCAAGAGACCCGAGTTCAAAACCAGGTAGAGGCGAATTTCTGGGGGTACTGTAGCAGTACTGTAGCAGTATTGTAGCAGCTGGAACTATTCACCCGATTTGGGCCTTCGGGCCACCGGTTTAGGCCTACGGGTCTCCAGGGCCTTCGGGTCATCAAAGGCCTTCGGGCCACTGGGCCTTCGGGTCACGTAGACCATGGAGTAGCCCAGTTCACACAGATCAGGCCCTAGAAGAGGATCAAAGCAACAGGAGTAGTATCCACCAAATGCAGAGCTAACCGGATTGGAAGAATGAGAGGGTATAGCAGCCACCATCGGGACCAGGCACCGTGCAGCTTTGCACGAGGCAATGCTAGCCGATCAGCAATGCAAGGTGGGGAGCTAAGGAGGGGCAGTTCTAGTGGGTTGGGCCTACGGGTCATGTAATGGGCATGGTATGCCTCTGGGCCTTCGGGTCATGTATTGTGGGTCATGTCAGGCCTTGTGCCTTGGGCCTACAGGTCATGTACGGGCTCCCCTTCAACCCTTAAAAGGGGGATTATCTATAATAAAATTAAAAAAAAGGCCTTTGGGCCATTCGGAGGAAGGGAACCCTAGTAAGTCTCAAAATCTCTCATACATACAAGTCCCCAAGATGTTCCACTTTTGTTGCCTCCCAATGACAAAATCTCAGATCCATCCTACTAGAAGTTAGTTGCAAACCAATGACAAAATCCCTAGAAATATCATCCCATTTTCATACCAGAATGGGTAAAGGTTGTAACAATCCTACAAGTCTCTAATGCTCTACCTTAATTCTCTAATAAGTAAGGCACTGTGAAACAAAGTCTTTAATTGGTTGCCTCATCCCTTTACACCAATATTGAAACCTCAAGTCATGATGCATCATGGTAGCCCCAGGGTTCATGGAACAATAAGAATAGTGTCCATTGTTTAGAAACTCCTATCTCAAGGTAAACAGAACAACCAACCTGCTACAGAATCACAAAGCTCCATTGGGAGACCGAGACCACTCACCCGAGGTCTCCCCACCATAAGGGATTTCATTAAATTGTTGGAACTTGATGTCTACCACCTGCTTGAGCCATACTCATTCATTAAAAAGATGAGTCATCTTTCATCAATGCGAAGAACACCTGTCCACCAATATATTCCACTTCTAAGCTCATCTCATCAAACAAACTCATCATAGGCCACTTTTAAACTGATTCTTTCATGGATTGTGTTAATAATTTTCTACTCAATGCATCGACAGCCAGATTTTCTTTCCTAGGGGTATAAGAAATATCAAAATCAAAGGTTAGAAGATACTCTACCCAGCGTCTCCATCACAAATCCAGATCCCTCTAAGTAAAAATATATTTCAGGCTCTTATGATTGGAATATAGCATAAACCACTCCCCAAAGAGATAGTGATGCCACATTTTGAGTGCATGCATAACATCTACCAACTCAAGATCTTGGGTAGGGTGGTTCTTCTCATGAGGGCATAACTAGATAGATACATAAGCCACGACTTGTTTAACCTACATCAAGACACATCCCAAGCCCATACCAGAACCATCGTAGAAAATATCATAACCCGACCCTAGTTCTATAAGAATATAAATTGGTGTTGAAGTCAACCTCGCCTTATTCTCCTTAAAAGATATTTAATACTTTTCATTCCACTCAAACCTTACACCCTTATGAGTTAAAGATGTCATCAAATATGTGATCTTGGAGAAGTCCTGAAAAAAACCATCTATAGTAACCAGCCAAACCCAAGAAGCTCCAAATCTCAAACACATTTTTGGGATTCTCCCATGACATAATTGCCTATACCTTTTCAAGATATACTAATATTCCCCTCTCAAATATCACATTCCCTAAAAACTTCACTTCCCATATCCTAAAAACACACTTAGAAATCTTACCATATAGATGATATTCTTTCAAGGTTCGAAGAATGATATCCAAATGGTCTATATACTCCGCCTCTGACTTGGAGTATACCAAAATATCATCCACAAACACAATAGTAAAATATTCCAAGAACTGATGAAATATATGGTTCATCAAAGCCATAAACACCACAGGAGCATTAGTGAGATGGAATGGCATGACCAAAAAAATCAAAATACCCATATCGACTCTTAAATGTTATCTTAGGTATGTTCTCTTATCGGACTCTCAACTGGTGATACCCTAACCACATGTCAATCTTAGAAAACCAATGAGCCCCTCTAATCTGATCAAAGAGATCATCAATCCTTGGAAAAGGATGTTTTTTCTTAATGGTCACCACTAAATCATCATATTTTATGTTCACCAACAAAAAACAACAAGAGATGATACATACAAAGATCAGGGATTTCATCAGTAATGTAGCCCAAGAGCATCTTCCTCTACAAGATTTACCCTACCGACTGGAAGAGTGCTCGTACTAGGAAAATAATAAACCCTCTCTCGAAGACCCGCCTTAAACGCAAGAAAGTATGCTACTCTATTTCCCTCTTTCCAAGTGTGAAGAACTTTTATATGATTGTTAAAAATACCCTTTCACCTTCTAATAATATAAGTAATTGACCATGGAATGGTACCTGATCCATGGAGGGAGTTGCACAGAGTGATGTAATCCATTTATGCCTCCGCCAAGATAATATTTCCCTATTTTCATAAGAGAAGACCGGTGAGCATCGCCATTTCTTCTACCTATAGAGAGTCCTCAATGCCATAATATGTTGTGAAATCAAGGGTGACAACCCCCCATTGGTCCTGCACCACACCTCCTCCCCTCATGATGCCCAAGACGAATGAACCATTTGTATTGAGTTTTAGACCAAAGAGAGGAGTTTTCCATCTGACCCAACACCCCTATTTAACATTTAGAGATGGAGTGGGAGACCTAACTATGAGGGTCGGTCTGAGAATTGGTGATTCATCTCAGTTTTTTATGAAATACATCAGGTCCACCAGTAGGTTCTTAGTCCTGATAGTGATTATTCTTCCCATGCATGGGGTGTCATCGATCCAAGCGTTATTCTATGCCTACCATATTCTCCATCACCCTACCAAAAGAACCAATGTTCTTACCTTTCTTTCCACTCCCTCATGTCTGGTTCCTGAATGGCCCGAAGGCCTTCATTTTTATTGATTTTTGATAACCTCCCTTTCATGGGATGAGGGGGAACCCTTTAAAGGCTTGTAAGCTTAGTGATTACATGGCTCATAGGCTTAAGAGACATTGCATGACCCGAAGGTCTTAAGGAATTCAACCAGACTATAACTACAAGGAACTGTCCCTCCCCAGAATCTGCATCATGATGGCTCTCCACCTTTGCATGGTTGTCTAGCTAAGCTTCTCGTGAAAGCACAGGCTGGTCCCGATAGTGTAGTCATACCCTCTCATTCTTCCAAATCCATTGGTTCTGCTCTGGTGAGTGTGCCTGCTCTGAATCCTCCTTTAAGGCTGCTCCTTTTTTGTAGAGTCTGTCTGGGACAACTGCATGTGGCTCGAAGACCTTAAGATGGCCCGAAGGCCTTAAAGGTGGCCTGAAATCCCTACTGACCCGAAGGTCTGGGTGGCCCGAAGGCCTTAAGGACTCCAAGCCCAAACCGGTGGCCCAAGGAGAATAGTTCCAACTGCTACAATACCGAACCGTACCTGCTACAGTACCCACACAGCCCTACTATAGTACCGCACAGTGCCTACTACAGCTCCTGCTACAGTAACCCAGAAATATGCCTCTACCTGGTTTCGAACCTAGGTCTCATGGATGCACTTAAAGATACCTCACCAACTAGGCTAAGGCTCATGTGCTCATGTCTGGTGCCCAAGAACCAACTTTCCAGAAAATTTAGGCCATGTATATACTGTCCAAAAAAGCCCATGAAATCCCCAAACTCAGTCCACACCGCACGATCCCATTCCCCTTCAAAGAATAATTGCTCTGTTCTTTCCTCCATTTGGTTCCTTTGGCACCAGCACCTGTGCATTGTGGTAAAGCCAAGATGTTTGATATTATCATCAGTTGGAAGGTCTCAGTTCTGGATATGCCAAAGAAGGAAATTGTACTTTGTTGGAGCCTCCTTACACCACAATGTCCCTCCCTACCTATCCTCAAGATGAGAATCCAACAACACCCTCTTGAAATCCTTCACTGAGAAGCTGCATGATAAAGATTTTGTATACACACACCTTTTCGATCATTATTTAACTCAATGAGATCAAATAGCTCCCATTGTTTCTTGTCCAAGGTTTCATTAATGATGCTAGGATTCATGTATGTGCTTCTAAAAGAAATATCAAGGACTGAGCATCTAGGAAATATGAGCTTGGAGTATGCCCAATTGTGGTGCCAATATGAAATATCCCATTTCCCACTATCTAGTGAGTATGGATTTGGAGAGTCATGATATGAGGTTGGATAACTGGCCATAAAGAGTTGGGGCCACCTCTTCCCATAACCATTTCACCACTGTATTATCTTTCCATGATCCTGCCCCATAGATTTTGTTCCTCAAGAACCTCCCATGCTAGTTTCACATGCATGAAATAGATCGTATCTGAGAGATAGTATAGAGATGGGAATCATACTATGGAGAAGTTCAATAGTAAACATGACCTCTCTCTGTGGAAAAAAACAAGAAAAATCATCTGGAAAGACTTCAGGGTACTCACACATAGCTGCAAAAAGTCGACCACCCAAGCAAGGGTCAACTGTATCAAAAAAATCTCTAAAAAATGACACAAGATTACCCCATTATATGGAACAACAGGCCCTGCCCTTTGATCGTACCACGATTCACTGTTTCATTTTCACCCTTACACCGCTGTGCTAAAAATATTTTGTATTAAAAATTATAAAAATATTATCAAATTGTGCTTCATGTTTGATTCAATAATTTTGTGTTTATCACTGTTAAATAGTTCAATGATACTTTTTTTGAAAATTACAATGTAGGTGGAGGTGATTTGGGGGGCCCTTGATGAAGTGAAAGAAAAATGGGCCAAAATTGCATGGATCCATGTACATCTATCCACTGTTTTGAATATTACATGAAATCCGTGCATTCAAATGGGCTGAAATTTTGTGGGCCTGTCCAAAATTTAATATGCTACATTTCATATTAATGAACCCAATCCTGATTCGGCTTTTATGGGGCCCACCGAACTGATCTGTCCAAGCCACCGAATTTGGACCAAGTCAAATGCGGTGTTCTGTATTTTATCAATATCTTGAGCTGTAGTTGTCCAAACGGTGCCAAACTTTCGGTGGAGATAGTAAAGAGGTAGGGCTACAACTTTTCTATTTTCTCCAAAGTGATATAAGACTGTCTGAAGGCTGAAACGCGTCGTGTAAGTGGATTGATGAAATCTATGTGCCCAAAACCACCTCCAACATTTCCTATAAAAGGGCACCTTGGGCTCCTCATTTGCAAGTTCGGCCAAGGAGTGAAGTGCTGTCAATTTGGAGTCCTAGAGGAGTCTCCTAATCACCTTGGAGGTTCTGGAGGCCTCTATCCTCATAGGGGGATCAACAATGAAGGAGTTTAACCTGAGCTTCCTCCTCCTCCCGATGTCGAGCTAAAAGTTGGGTGTTCGTTGTGAGGGAGCTACACACATGTCAAGGGAGTTTCGATGCATACACTAGCTACTGGTTTGGAGTAATATGGGTGTTTAAACATTTCATTCCATGTATCTTATTTTATTTCATATTTGAATGCTTGATTTGATACATGTGAGTGTTATGCTCTTAATTTCTAACCGATCGGTGTGAGGTTTTGAGTGCGTGACTTGTGTTGTTCCGATTGGACATCATAAGAATCCTTTTCATACCCACCTTATTGAGATTTCAATATGCTTTGGAAGCTTTTATTCCATGCATAAGTACTGGACCTTGACAATACGATTATCACGTCAAGGTTTGGTCCTTAAAGCATTGAAATAAAAGCTTAGGAATTAATCGGGATTCCAATTAATTCCAACCAAAGAATTACTCTAAACCTAAGATGAATCTCTATGAAAAATGAACTTGATATGTGTGTAGTGAAATCACATCGACCCTTTTATCTCATATTTCTCAAAATCCACTTGGTCACTCATCTTTTAAGCTATTTCAACTAAGTCATTTTTTTAAACTGTTTTCAAAACCACCCCCTCTCTTAGTCATTTTTATTAAAAATACACACTCTAAACCTACCAAAGCTCCTTGAGAGACGACCTAGGGTCTGCCCTAGACTATAAATCAACCTTAAAAATATAATCAATTTGATGTGTCACGACAGCACGGTCAAATTTTGGCGCCGTTGCCGGGGAGCGCTTTGGTTTTTTGTGCGTGTTTTTGATAAAAATTTTGTAATTTTTGTGAATATTTGTTTGTTTTATCTTCTACCTTTGTATTTGTTTTTGTGTTCTAATTTATTTATTGTGTAGGTTCTTTGTATGGCGCGTTCTACTCCGGGAGACCTACAAACTTTCGAACCCGAACCGGAGAGGATCCTACATCAACGAAACCGAGACATACAAGACCACATTTTGAAGGAGGAGACATCAAATCTTAAAATTCTTCTTGATCCTTCTTCTTCTTCTGAAACCAAAGTTAAAATTAAACATAACTTGTATAACATGGCTGAAAATAATAGAACACTAAAAGAACTAACCTCACCTGATGTTGATATCCAACCCACTTACATTCAATTACAAGGCAAGGCACCCAATTTTGAACTAAAATCTGGTTTAATTCATTTATTACCGAGATTTCATGGACTGCCTGGAGAAGATCCACATAAGCATTTAAAAGAATTTCATACTGTGTGTTCAACATTAAAACCTGCTAATGTGGATGAAGAACAAGTAAAACTTAGGGCATTTCCATTTTCATTAGAAGACACGACTAAAGATTGGTTGTATTATGTTAATTCACCTATTAGAGGTTGGGCGGACATGAAACGACTTTTTCTTGAAAAATACTTCCCAGCCTCTCAAACTGCAACAATAAGGAAAGAAATATGTGGGATAAGACAATCTCAAGGAGAAACCCTTCATGAATATTAGGAATGATTTAAAAGATTGTGTTCAAGTTGTCCACATCACCAAATAAGTGATCAACTTTTAATTCAGTATTTTTATGAAGGTTTAATCCCTATTGATCGAAACATGATTGATGCTGCTGCAGGTGGTGCACTAGTAGATAAAACCCCAATCGCTGCAAGGACCCTAATTGAGACCATGGCACAGAACACTCAACAATTCAATTCAAGGTCCAGTGTACCCATTTGAGGTGTCCATGAGGTACAAAGTACTGAATTAGAGAAGAAGGTGGACACAAAGTTTGAAGAGGTGAGTACCCTTCTACGACAACTTGCTCTTTCCCAAGGGAAATTCCAATCTCCTCCTCCCATACATTGTGGTATATGCTCTTCTGATACCCACTATTCTGACCAATGCCCCCAATTGAGAGAAACTTCTGAGAGTTGTGAGGCAATATTTCCAGGACGCCCCTTTAACCAACCCTTTAGGCAAGAACCATACTATCCATCTAACCAAGGGTGGAAGGACAACCAAGCCTATAGGCAAGGGGGTTATTCAAACCAACCTCAACAGCAATGGAACCAACAGGGTCAGAGTAGTCATCCACCACCACCCAGAAATCCTCAACCACCCCAAAGGCCATTCCAACCACCCCCTCCAAAAACCGAGCCTAGCCTAGAAGATATGATGAAGCAAATGGCTGCCAACAATATCCAATTCCAACAAACCACCCAAGCAGCCATACAAGACCTAAAGACCCAACTAGGCCAACTTGCCAACTCGGTGGGGGAAATCCAAAGTCATGGGTCGGGTAAACTACCATCTCAACCAGTAGTAAACCCTAGGGATAAAGGAAATGTTAGTGCCATCACCCTTAGGAGTGGGACACAACTCAAAAGCCAAATGACCCCTCCATTAGAGTCCTCCCATCCAAAGGAAACCACCATCCCAACTGCTGAAAATGATCCAAGAGAAGAAAACCATTTTCCTGAGAGAAGCCCTTCCAAAGGAAAGATTGTGGCTGTTGATGAGCCACATATCCCAACCATTCCTCTTCCATTTCCTCAAAGGGATGCCCAACCTAGGAAACAAAAAAAAAACCGAACTTGATAAAGAAATCTTGGAAACTTTCAAGAAAGTACAGGTTAACATTCCTTTGATTGATGTTGTGAAGCAAATTCCATGATATGCCATGTTTCTGAAGGATATGTGTACACACCGAAGGAGGCTTCGTGGTGATGAGAAGATGAGCCTGGGGAGGAATGTTTCAGCATTGATAGATTCATCACTTCCTACCAAGTGCAATGATCCTGGGACATTCTCGATTTCGTGCACCATAGGAGAGTATTCATGTTCCAACGCTATGCTTGATTTGGGTGCTTCTATTAATGTGATGCCTCACTCTATTTACTCTTCATTGCAAGTCGGTGAACTGAAGCCCACTGGTATTGTCGTTCAGCTAGAAAATCGGAGTACAGCACACCCCTCTGGTGTGCTAGAGGATGTTCTTGTGAGGGTGCAAAATTTAATTTTTCCTGCTGATTTTTACGTGCTTAAAATGGAAGATGATAGGATGAATGGACATGCCCCAATTATATTGGGGAGACCTTTCTTGAAAACCGCCAAAACCATAATTAATGTCCATAATGGTACATTATCTATGGAGTTTGGTGGTAATATTTTCTACTTCAATATCCTTGATGCCATGAAGCACCCCTCTGAAGAACACTCCTCTCTCTCTCTGTCAATTCAATTGATGTTCTCACTTCCCCTGAAACAACTTATTTTCATTCACCTGATCCCCTTTCTGAGTTTTCTTCATTGATTGAAATGTTAGGTAATGAATCATGCATTGATTGTTGTAGCGGCCTAGAGAAATGTCATGCATGTTTGTTAATTGATGATTTCTTGAACACAGAGGATCACATGACCATCGATGATACTACTAAGCTTGTAAAAGCTCATTCCTCATCTGAGGATGTTACCATTGAGCAGTTAGATGAGATCAGTGACTTCTCACTGTCACACACACTTCCGTCAATCCAAAATCCCCCAGAATTGGAACCGAAACAACTACCTCAAGATTTAAAATACTCATATCTTGAGAATGGAAACAAGTTGCCCGTCATCATTGCTAGTTCACTCCCTCATGAGCATGAATTGCGACTGCTTGATCTTTTGAGGGAGTATAAAAAAGCTTTGGGATGGACACTTGCTGACATTCCTGGCATTAGCCCATCAATTTGTACACATCATATTTTATTAAATGATGAGGCTAGACCAATGAGGCAGTCACAACGTCGACTGAACCCAAACCTACTTGATGTTGTTAAAAAAGAATTAACAAAATTGTTGGCTACTGGAATCATTTACCCTATCTCTGACAGCCAATGGGTCAGTCCCGTTCAAGTAGTTCCTAAAAAAACTGGCCTTACTGTAGTTAAAAATGAAAACAATGAATTGGTTCCAACTCGTGTGCAGAATAGTTGGCGTGTCTGTATAGACTATCGCCGACTAAACCAACACACTAGGAAGGACCATTTCCCATTGTCATTCATTGACCAGATTCTAGAGAGGCTAGCAGGGAAGTCTCATTACTGTTTCCTTGATGGGTATCCTGGATACTTTCATATCCATATTGCCCCTGAGGATCAAGAAAAGACAACCTTTACTTGCCCCTTTGGTACATTTTCTTATAGAAGGATGTCATTTGGTCTGTGCAATGCTCCAGGTACTTTCCAACGATGTATGGTTAGTATTTTTTCAGATTACCTGGAGAATTGCATGGAGGTTTTTATGGATGATTTTACTGTTTATGGATCCTCTTTTGATGAATGTTTGAGTAGTCTTGCTTCTGTCCTACGTCGCTGTATTGAAAAGAATCTCGTATTAAATTATGAGAAATGCCATTTCATGGTGCGACAAGGCATAGTCTTGGGACATGTCATTTCTGGGGAGGGTATCCAAGTGGACAAATCAAAAGTAGATATCATTTCCTCCCTACCATTCCCTAAAAATGTTCGGGATGTGCGGTCTTTCCTGGGTCATGCTGGATTTTATCGTCGTTTCATTCGTGACTTTAGTAAAATTGCACCCCCCCCCCCTCTCCTGATTACTCCAAAAAGAAAAAGAATTTGATTTTGATAAAAAATGTGAGGAAGCTTTCAATAAGTTAAAATGGAGTCTCACGTCACCCCCGGTAATCCAACCACCTCGGTGGGATTTACCATTTGAGCTCATGTGTGACGCCTCTAACTATGCAGTTGGGGAAGTCTTGTCACAAAGGGTCGATCGAGCTCCGCATGTCATTGCCTATGCCTCACGTACTTTGGACCCTGCCCAAGCAAACTACAACACAACTGAAAAAGAATTTCTTGCCATTGTGTTTGCCTTGGATAAATTCAGGTCATACCCTTCTAGGGTCCAAAGTCGTTGTGTTCTCAGACCATGCAGCCCTCCGCTATCTCCTAAAGAAACCAGAAGCCAAACCACGTCTCATTCGCTGGATGCTCCTCCTTCGGGAATTTGATCTAGAAATTAGGGATAAAAAAGGAGCAGAGAATGTGGTTGCTGACCATATCAGTAGGATTCTCCCATCCTCGGACATTGACTCACCCCCCTGTATTCCCATAAATGAATTGTTTTCTGATGAGCAATTGTACCGAGTGTAAGATGTTATTCCTTGGTATGCTGAAATTGTAAATTATTTGGTAGCGTCTTGCATTCCTGCTGATTTCACCAAAAACCAGGCCGACCGTCTAAAACATGAGTCTCGTTGGTACATTTGGGATGACCCCTACCTCTGGCGCACATGTAGTGATCAAGTTATTAGGCGTTGTGTTCTCGATAATGAGTTTCAGTCTGTCCCTACAACACACTTGCTTGTGGGGGCCACTTTGGTCCCCAACGGACTGCTCGCAAGGTCTTAGATTCTGGTATCTTTTGGCCCACATTGTTTCGGGATGCCTACGAATATTGTAAATCTTGTCCTCGCTGTCAAAGAATAGGGAATGTCTCTAAAAGAAATGAGATGCCCCAACAACCCTTACTCTTCGGGATGCCTACGAATATTGTAAATCTTGTCCTCGCTGTCAAAGAATAGGGAATGTCTCTAAAAGAAATGAGATGCCCCAACAACCCTTACTCTTCCATGACATTTTTGATGTTTGGGGAATTGACTTTATGGGACCATTCCCCAATTCATTTGGGAACCTTTACATTCTTATGGCAGTGGATTATGTTTCAAAGTGGGTAGAGGCACGAACCACGAGGACAGATGATTCCAAGACAGTTGTGGAATTTTTGAGAACCCAAATATTCTGTAGGTTTGGATTACCTAGGTTTATCATTAGTGATTAGGGTTCTCATTTTTGCAACCGCACAATGCAATCTCTTTTGCGCAGGTATGGTGTTGGGCATCGAGTGTCTACTGCTTATCACCCATAAACAAATGGTCAAGCCGAAGTATCAAATAGAGAGGTAAAACAGATTCTTGAGAAAACGGTTCAGCCAAACAAAAAAGACTGGAGTCTTAGACTCGATGATTCGTTATGGGCTTACCGTACTGCATTCAAAACTCCAATTGGCATGTCACCATATCGGCTAGTTTTTGGGAAGAGTTGTCACCTCCCTGTTGAGGTAGAGCACCGGGCCTACTGGGCTATTAAACAATGCAATTCTAATCTTTCTGGTGCAGGTATTCAAAGGAAGTTGCAGATTCAGGAGTTGGAGGAAATGAGAAGAGATTCATATGAGAACTCTCGAATTTATAAAGAGCGAACCAAGGCTGCCCACGACCGTCTCATCCTTCATCGTCAATTCCACATCGGGCAGAAGGTCCTCCTCTACAATGCAAGGCTGAAGTTGCATCCTGGTAAGCTTCGTTCCCGTTGGTTTGGACCTTACATTGTTACTAATGTCTCTCCATTTGGTGTTGTCCAGGTTCAAAATGAAGACACCAAGCAAACCTTCACTGTCAATGGGCAGCGGCTAAAGCACTTCCATGAAGCCATTCCGGAGTCCCCAATGGAGGAACTCCATGTTCAAGAAGCGGTCTATGAATAACAATCACCAAGTTTTATCCTTCCTTCCCACAGTCTCTTTTATTACAGTGAGGACATTGCATTCTCTAGGTGTGGGGGGGTGGATACATTCCTGGGTTGGTTAGGATTTTTCATTGTTTTCTCCTTTTGTTTTATCTTTTTGGCCTTCTTTATGGTATTTTCATTTTTCCCCATCAACAATTTCGAAGTTCCATGATTTGGCGACCATAATGTGGGGAAAGTAAAAATACCATAACGAAGGCTGAAAAGAATATTTGTATGAATTTAACATCAGGGAGTGATTTTTAGTGAATTGGTTTTCTGTAAATGATATAAATGGTCGTATCTATGTGAAACCTTTGAGATGATTGATGCCCATTGTGTGAGTAGTTTTTGGGAAAATTGTGTCACTAATATCTCCAAAAAAAGTTTACACCAAACCACAAAGTGTGATTATTTATTACTTAATATAAGGTAAATATATGTTGGGTTAATATTTTTCAGCTTTAAATGATATTTCCATACGTTCATTCCTTATCCGATCTGTTTCATTACTGTGCCAGATTGACCTATGCGTGTGTACCTAATGTCCGACTGTTGTATGCCCTCAAAAAAAATTGTTGTGTCTTGGGCAGGTCAAAAACCACTCCTCCTCAACCTTTGATCTTGTTATAACTATTGCAATTAGTATTGTGAGGAGATCAAACAAGGATTGAGAGATGAGTGTGAGATTTGTTCCAATTGCAACTTCAAAAAAAATGAGGGGAGTGATGAAATGTGCAACATATGGGGATATCTAGGTCGGGAGCTTATGGTTTGACTTCTGGGAATGTTTAAATGAGTGGGTCTTGAAATATGATTGCAAAGGATGTAGGACAGGTTCGGTGACAAAATCATTTAAGTTGAAAAATGTTAAAATAACATATATTTATTGGATAGCAAGTGGAAAGAATAGCATAGAATGGTTTTCACACACACATATGGAGAGTTAGTGTCATGCTTTACTTCTGAATTCCTTTCTCAATTGGGTATCATGAACCTTTTTGAATTTCGCTATGATATGATTTATGAGACAGCTTTTTCTATTTTCACTAGGAAGAACTCCTTGGTGTGATTCGTGCATTGATAAATAAAATTCCCTCAAATGCTAAATCTTCAGGATGTTGTAAATATATATATATATATATATATATATATATATATATATATATGCATCATTGTATTTGGATATGTGACCTTGCCCAGGAGTGCAAATGTTTAGGTGTGGGGGTGTGATCGTATCACGATTCACTGTTTCATTTTCACCCATACACCGCTGTGTTAAACATATTTTGTATTAAAAATTATAAAAATATTATCAAATTGTGCTTCATGTTTGATTCAATAATTTTGTGTTTATCACTGTTAAATAGTTCAATGATACTTTTTTTGAAAATTACAATGTAGGTGGAGGTGATTTGGGGGGCCCTTGATGAAGTGAAAGAAAAATGGGCCAAAATTGCATGGATCCATGGATATATGTCCACTGTTTTGAATATTACACGAAATCTGTGCATCCAAATGGGCTGAAATTTTGTGGGCCTGTCCAAAATTCAATATGCTACATTTCATATTAAAGAACCCAATCCTGATGCGGCTTGTATGGGGCCCATCCGAACTGATCTGTCCAAGCCATCGAATTTGGACCAAGTCAAATGCGGTGTTCTGTATTTTATCAATATCTTGAGCTGTAGTTGTCCAAACGGTGCCAAACTTTCTGTGGAGACAGTAAAGAGGTAGGGCTATAACTTTTCTATTTTCTCCAAAGTGAGATAAGACTGTCTGAAGGCCAAAATGCATCGTGCAAGTGGATTGATGAAATCTATGTGCCCAAAACCACCTCCCACATTTCCTATAAAAGGGCACCTTCGGCTCCTCATTTGCAAGTTCGGCCAAGGAGTGAAGTGCTGTCAATTTGGAGTCCTAGAGGAGTCTCCTAATCACCTTGGAGGTTCTGGAGGCCCCTATCCTCATAGGGGGGTCAACAATGAAGAAGGAGTTCAACCTGAGCTTCCTCCTCCTCCCGATGTCGAGCTAAAAGTTGGGTGTTCGTTGTGAGGGAGCTACACACATGTCAAGGGAGTTCCGATGCATACACTAGCTACTGGTTTGGAGTAATTTGGGTGTTTAAACATTTCAATCCATGTATCTTATTTTATTTCATATTTGAATGCTTGATTTGATACATGTGAGTGTTATGCTCTTAATTTCTAACCGATCGGTGTGAGGTTTTGAGTGCGTGACTTGTGTTGTTCCGATTGGACATCACAAGAATCCTTTTCATACCCACCTTATTGAGATTTCAATATGCTTTGGAAGATTTTATTCCATGCATAAGTACTGGACCTTGACAATACGATTTTCACGTCAAGGTTTGGTCCTTAAAGCATTGAAATAAAAGCTTAGGAATTAATCGGGATTCCAATTAATTCCAACCAAAGAATTACTCTAAACCTAAGATGAATCTCTATGAACAATGAACTTGATATGTGTGTAGTGAAATCACATCGACCCTTTTATCTCATATTTCTCAAAATCCACTTGGTCACTCATCTTTTAAGCTATTTCAACTAAGTCATTTTTTTAAACTGTTTTCAAAACCACCCCCTCTCTTAGTCATTTTTATTAAAAATACACACTCTAAACCTATCAAAGCTCCTTGAGAGACGACCTAGGGTCTTCCCTAGACTATAAATCAACCTTAAAAATATAATCAATTTGACGTGTCACGACAGCACGGTCACCCTTACTGATCTAGAGTCTCACTCACCCTGGAATACATGAGTGACACCATCGATAGATAAGAACTAAAATAAATGATGATAGCAGTCTATCTAAGCCTTTACACTGGTCATTTGATCCATAATGGTAATCAAGTTGAAGATTTCAAGATCAAGCACTAAAAAGTCTCACTCCACCTCAAAATCGGTTATCACCACCCGACAGGAGGGACATCTAAATCCTTGTTCAGACCTCTTTCCCAAAGGCATGGAAGCATCCAACAAGAATAAAATAAGTTATGAACACAACCCCAACACATCAACTAACTTTGATCATATAAAATAATGAGTATCACCCATATCAAACAAATCTAGCACCATAGAAGATGAAATAAACATGTACCTCTAATAGTCATTGGGCCTGCTTCAAATTCCTCTAGTGCATACTCTGATGCATAAATTCATCCAATATTTTCCACATGAACATCTCCCTTGTCCTGAGGATTAGACCCACCACCCTTGGAAGTATTTTTACGAACGTATGAACCCTTGGTGAGAGTGGATCTTTCCCTACTGCCCTGAAATATCTTTTCTCAAAAGCATTGTAGATGGATAGATCATCCAAAAAGATGAAAATTCTTAGGATCCTCCACACAATTTGTCTTGGTATAACCTCATCATCCACACTGGTAGAAAACAACTTACTGCTACCCTATCATCGGCCTTGAGACTAATCCTGAGGAAAATCGACCACTCTTATGCTTCCTTTTCTATCCAGAAGGTACACCCTGGCTAACCACTGAATCAACTGAAGCTCCACCAAACCTGTCTTCCCAACTATGTCTGCCTTAGCTAAAGCCGCTTTGTCAACTACCTCAACAAAGGTTGGAAGGTACAAGAGTATCAACATCGATCGAATATTGGGCCTCAGTCCTAACTCAAACCTCCAAGCCTTCAGGTACTCATTAGTGACAAGATTCAGTTCCAAATGCACTAACTCAGCAATATGGGTATAATGCTACAAAATTTTATGCTTCCCCTTCTCTAAGGTCAGAAACTCTTGGGTCTTTGTAGCACACAATGTCTCGGGATAAAACTACTAGTTAAAGATTTTCTTGAAGGAATCCCAGGTAAGATCTCTGTATAACTTAACTTGCACAATAGAGTCTCACCATACCCTTCCTGGTCCCTCGATCCTCAGAAGTATTTGAGAAGTTGAGGATCCTCTCTATCTTATATAGACACTCCTCAAAATCTTGGGGTCCTTTGTCACCATGAAAGATGGGTGGATGTTGCTTGGTAAATTCTGATCCATGATCCACTATGCGTCCTGAGTTCCCGACATCCATTTGGCCCAGATTATGAACAGTGTGGATATTTGCTTCTACAAAAGTAGGTTCCACTTGAGGATTCACCTACAGAACCTATCTCATAGCTTCCTCTATTGGATTTGGAAGATCTCTTCTTAGAGGCATTGTCTAATAAAAGACAAAAACCAAATCAGTCACAAGAAAATTCCAAAATCAAAGGGCCGACTTCAAGTATTGATAAAAAAATATTTAAAACATTAAGAATTTAAAGCAACCATGAAAACCCTTACTTGAAAAGGAATAGGTCCATTTAAATAAACTTCCCATACAGTTTATTCAAATAACCTCAAACTCCGAGTCTCAAACCTGGTAAAAATCTTGGACCACCCATGGTAACTAGATTTTAGTAAAAGAAGTGAGCTAGCCATGCCCCTTTTCCACACCTGTTATCTAAATTATGATGATCCTAACTCCAGTCTACCCAAGACATAGAACCAAACTCTGGAAGTTCTAACACACTTTAGGTTGAGTAACTCCTTTGATAGAAAACTGTAATGAACCAACCCAAGTCAACTATACAAGCCACCTGAACTGACCTGTCACATGATATGGGTAAAAACAGGATAATAAAAACCAATACTGAATATGAGAAAAAGACATACAACCAGAGTACAAAGTGGAAACAGACAAGATACCACAAAATACATACAATCCAAGCCAAATAGGCTAAAACGGAAAGTAAATCATATCCCCATGTGACCAACAGTCACCTCCAGACAGACTCGAACTGAAATCATCTGTGACAAGAGAAACCATCATGCTACAAGATTCTCTTCCCTTTATCTGGATCCTTCAATACAACATCTACAAATGCCCAAAGGCACAAGTATAGTGTGAGCCAAAGCCCAGTAGGATACCACCACAGTTTCTATATAAGGTCTAATATCAAGAATGAAAAAATTACAGATTTTAAAACAAAATCGTTTTATAAATCATTTTAATTAAAATAAATCCATTTGTAAATAATTTTCCCTTTGGTTTTCATAAAATCCTTTCATATTCTATAACAAAAAATATGACAAGTGTAAATGATAAAAATAGGAATGTTTATGCATCGAGAGGTAAAAAAGTAAACACATATCCATGAACAATCTATCATGCAAAGCTATGTGATACAACCTCATATATAAAAACCTGTGAGAAACAATCCATGATAAAACAATCATGTGATAAATAACCAGTAATGACAAAGGAAAAAAGCACCTAGTATTGGGATCTAGCCTATGGGACAATTCGTACAAGACACTCAAAAGCCTAAATAAACATACGTTGGATCGAAAAGATATCGATTCTTGCTAGTCGATATCACAAAAAGCTACCTCCTAGTGATGCAACACACACTAAGATTGTTCGTGTCTCTATCCCGATGCACCCAATGTTCCCAATGTGTATTTGTCCAAATTCAATTCAAAACCATGCTTACAATTTACTAAAACGTTTTTAAATCCAATTCGATCTGATTCAAAGTTTGAAAACCCATTTCCAAATCAAGAAAATGTATTTCTAAAGAAAAAACACCTTTTTGAAAACATTTGTATTTCCAAGAAAACATTTGAAACCATTTATCACTTCTGATCAATGAACAATCCAAAGGGATTTATCAAGAACAACATGCAATTCATCAAATTAACCCATTGTATTGAAACTCCTACCTCAGCATGGTAAAGACCTAGTTGCTTTTGACAATGGTGACAGAAAAAAAAGATAACGGCCTTCGAAAGACAAGGCACAATAAGAATCCGAAGAGAAGAAATCCAACCCCAACGGTGCTCAATCGTTGAACAAAGTGATCCGAATGGAAAGGAATCGCCCAAAATCGCTTAAGGGGATCTCTAGGTCGAGTGGAGGGAAGTTGCAAATGAATGAATTAATTAAATGTCGGCACAACACCCTAAAAATCCAACTCCCAACAGTTGCACGATATGTAATGCCTTTACATGGCGTGTAACTCCCGAGTATCAGATATGTTGAAAAACTCATCACCTTTTTATTAAAAAACAGAATATTCCCTTTACACGGTGTGTACCTACTACACTGTGTATAAATCATTCACACTGTGTATCCATTTCATGGATTCTACTCGGTAACCATTACACGGTGTGTACTTCACTTACACAGCGTGTAAGTTCCCAGTGATAAGAAAAAAGTACAGGTCTAAGAGGAAAAATCCAACAAATCCCAAACATCACCATTACAGGTATCCTCTCAATTCCTTCTCAGAATTACCCAGCCAATGAAAAAGGAAAATGAAAACAAAGGTAAAAACATACCTGACTGAAAAGTAATGGGCGTTACATTGTGAATTTCTGAGATGTTTTTTTTTTCATTTTTTTTGTGTGAGGATGGGTACTACTCTATTTATTTGTGTTCTATGGGCATAGATGTATTGTTCTGGGGACCTCTTGTAGCATGTGATTTTTTGTTTTGTGACCTCCTCATTGGCATCGTCTCAGAGGGCAACTCAAGTAAGTGCAGGTATTGCTATATTTATGTTTCGAGTTGTTTATACTGATCATGTTTAGCAGTTGTTTAGATATCATTCAATTTGGGCGCCATCTATCACTATGATACATGTTGGGGGCTAGTTTGGTGTTGTTCCCTATAGCAGTTTCCTATTTAGGATGTGATGCCCATATTGATGATAGTGGGTGCAAGAACATCACCAATTTTATAGGAAAATTATGGAGATATGTGCAATTTTATTTCCATATAAATTTGTTTTTTTATCTTTTTTATTCCTCATGCTATTATTATCAATTTTTCTCTTCTGTTATTTTCCATCCACATGGACGTTCTATTTTGGGTGATCCTTGTTGTCACGCCTAATGGGGGTATTAACCTTCTTTGTAGGATCATTAGAACTGCTGGAGAGAGCGTTTTTTCAAGGAGACCCCAAGTGTCTTCCTGAGCTGTTGTCTGAGATCCATCCACAGTGGCTGCTCGCACTAGTTCCTCATCTCCGAGTAGTGTATATTTTGACGATTTCAGTGTCAATGGAGATTAAGAGCAAGCGCACAGACCGAACATTTTTTCATCCAGTTTGTTGGTTTCACAATTCCAGAACTAGAAGGTTGTTTGTGCGCCATTTGTGTGTGCATCTTCCAAATCTGGTGGATATCTAGCCTGCTTGAGCCACTTGTGCACAATTCTTGATCCTGGGGCTAGCATCCCTCTTTGTGCACCCATCTTGGGTGATTTCAAACCAAGAAGGTTATTTGTGCACGCGTTGTCTATGTGTGAGCCTTGTGTGCGGGGGAGACCGCACTGTTGGTATGTGCATGTTTTCATATATGAGTTGGTTGTGCATGATTCAAGATATAGATCCAGCGCCCTGCATGCATGTTCCAGGATCCATAGGAATCCAGGGTATAGATTGGGAGCAAATACGCGGACCAATTGATTACATCCAGGTCGAACCTTCAGTGCTAATCAGGGTTATGCGTGCAAGGATTTTCAAGGCCATCCGTGTGTGTGTGTGTGCACATGTTTCAAAACCAGCGCACTGAGGACCGTCAAATAGTGGTAATATGTCCAACTTTGTAAGTGTTCCTCTTCTTATTGCTTTGTAATTCTGGATTATATTTTGTAATTGTTTTCTTTTGAGCATAATAAAACGTCTGAGTCGGGTGGTGTTCTTGTCATGCACTTAGGACCCCAAAGGGTTCGAATCATGTTAAATCTCTGTGCTATTTCCTACTTTCCTTTCCACATATATTTGACAGGTAAATTGTTGAACATCGCTGATTCTTGGTTTCATTCAAATCTATCATCCTGTTGTGTTTGTGGTTTTGAATTTATTTGATCAAATAGAAGTTGTTTGAGCCTTGTAATGAGACTTTATGCAAATTTTGATTTTGTAATTGTCATTGTCAGTGTGGTGTATTAGCCACTATTCACTACCGGTATGTACTTTTGTTCGCTGCTAAATTCATTTGAATATATTCTTGATTTTAGGATTGATTGCAATTTTGAACCTCATGTTTTCTATTTATCAGTTTGTAATAAACTGCAAATAAACATCAGTTTTGCATTTCAGATTTTGATGAATCAAAATAACCAAGAGATCATGGTCCATTGCATGGGAACTATCTATCGCGTAGAGGCATCCCCCACAACAGATGTCTACTGCAAGTGAATGGGTGGCTAGTGAAATGTTAAGTAATGATCGGCGTGTTGTGACTGACAATAACAACTATCAAGCAAACAACTTTCTGAAAGGTAGTCAAAGCCACGAGTTAACTCATATGATCAGACAAACCTACAATCTCAGCCCCTCAACTCATGTTGAAACGAATGCAGGATCATCTTCCTACTAAGGAAACTGATTTTAACCTGTTAAAGACACTGACTTGAACTAGCGATTGCAATTTGATTACCTTAAGACAAAAACTGAATTTGACGGATTATCAACCCAAAGCTATATTAAACCGAACCAATCAGTTTATATCCATTCTTGTTGGTTTCAATAGATTGAGAAAATAAATATTGGCTAAACACTAAAATCAGAACAATTCATTAAGTGAATAAAATATATGTCAAAAAAATTCTAACACCATATTGAGAGGCGTTGTCGTGGGTGTCCTCAAATGATGAGTGGTTTTTGGGTACTTAAGTGCAACAGAGTGACTGGACAAGGTCATCTCTCAAAGAGAAAGTAATTAAATCAACTTCTTAAGGGTATTATGAAAATAAAGATAAAAGAAATACAAAACATAGAAGAATAGAGAGGTTTGTTTGATGTTTATAAAATAAGAAGTATGTTGGAAGAAGATTGTATTTTTTTTTTTGAAATGAAATTTGATTAATTAGACACAACAAGAATATGTTTTTTTTTTTAAAATATTTGTAGAAGGCGTAATCGATCTAACTCTACCTCTTCACTTATTAATCATTTTCATTTAAATTAATATTCACTTAATTATGATCTACTAATTTGTTAACCCCTGAACCCTACAAGAATTAACTTAACCACCAAGATGAAATTAATTAAATCATATACTAGTTTCGGAACATGCAATCGTAGAACCCTTCTTTGATTGATATTCTAAGGCTAGATTATGGTTGGTGGTAAATTAGAGAACATATTCACTCTGAAAAAGAGGATGAATTGAGTTTAGGGATTATATTTAAATTCTACAAATTGATTACATGTGCTTTTGTATTATCGATTAAGATCGCGTCCTCACAATTCGCACAATTCTCGACTTCACGTGTTTTGTGATAATTGTTAATTTGCTTGCTTAGTTTCATTTAAATTAAAAACTCAATTCATAGATCATATTAAGTGAATTACAGTAGCTTATTGATTCAAAATTAATGAATAAAGAATGTAAAAGGTAGATCGATTACTAAAAAAACTACTTTTTCATGGGTGGTGTAGTCATCGTAGAAACATTTTCCATGTGCAAAGGTCGTGGAAAGGGTATAATCCATTCACGTTTCTACTCTTGATTTCTAACCAAGAGAGGATGAGTATAGAAGAATAAAACAGAAAGAAATAGAAGAGGAACTAAGAAGTTTATTGCAAAAACAAAAACATTACAAAGTGAAGAAGAAGAAGACTTCGATAAAGGGATCTTAGCTTCAAGAGCTTTTCCTCTTAAAATGTCGGGAGAAATGGAGTGAAACCGATTCTTCTTTGCCATCAATCTCCTAATGAACATCTCAACCCTTCCAAATGATAAAAACGCATATTTATAGGGTGGAGTTGAGGCTAGGTTTACAAGTGGTTTCAAGTGTGAATGGGGAAATTCGGCCAAATATTTTAATTCAAATTACATCGACAGTTTGACCTCCAAAACGCGTGAACCGGTTGATTTTTCAGAAGGATGATTTGTGAAAAATAAGATTGTCAAGCTTCTCTCCAAATTGAGCTCAAGTGGTGTATAATCCAACGAGTCAAATCTAGCTTTGACTTCATGACCCATTTAGTCCAATCCAATGCATGATCCAGTTCAGATGTCCTTGATGAAAATTGTAGCCCATTAAGTGAGGAACATGATTACAAAATTTTACGTTCAAATAATACACAAAAAATATTTATGACTAAAATACTACTGTGCATTTTAAAGGGCAAAACTTGAATTTTCATCAAATTTTCCAATGAATGATCTAATCCCAAATATTTTATAAACATATTTAACATAATGTGATGAAATTATGTCATTTGTTATCAATAAAATATTCAATGAAATTGTATTTTATCACATATGCATCAAAAATATGTAAATAAGGCCAATAATCATAAAATAAAAAACCATCTATCACAAAAAAATCAATGATCACAAATGAAAGTATATAAAGAAGGCCAACATATAAATACAAAAAAAACCACCAATCACAAAATAAAGTCATCCATTAAGACAGTTTTTACTATATAATCAAAAAAAATACAAATTTAAATTGATGAAACCAAATCAAACATGGGTTTGTATTTTATAATACAAGTATGACTTGGTTTTACTTAAATTTAGCATCACCCCATCACACCCCATTACAATAAAAATATCAATAAAGATTTATATTATGTTAAACTCCAATCAAAGTGAAATAATCATCATTGTCGGTTTCAATAAAGATTTATATACTTCAATTAATCATTTGAGTGTGGTTAAGGGTGAGCCCATCAAAATTGAACCAAAAAAAACCAAAATATACAATATTCACCAACTGATTTTAACATTTGTCACGTCATCATGTAGACACCTGCTACATCACCATGTAGTCATCTAACAAATCAACCATCCCACTACATTCTTTCATAATATAACATGCTCCAAGAAAAAATATTTAAACAACGATATTAGTATTTTCAATCCTTATGTTAACACATGAACTTTCTATCCAAATAACTTTACTTCATAATATCCAGTATATATTAATTTTATTTTTTATTTTTTTATTTTATTTTTGTTTAAAATGGCACACTTAAAACTTTTCTAAGAATATTATGAAATACAAAGCTTTTTTGAGATCATTTGTACCAAGGAAAAAATTTAACTCTAACATTAAAATCTCTCTTTAGGGGTATAAATGGTAACATCCAGTATGGATTTAATTGATATCTCAAAAATAAATATTTTTGTGATATTTAAACTTGAACTTCTCAGAACTTTATATTAACTCTCACTGATCTATTAGAAAATATATTTTCAAAGATAAATTATTTCAAGACACAAACACTCTGTGCACCAAAGAAAATAACTCTTATTTTTCTTTATGGGAAAACACATTCAAAAACATCACATATGCCTTCATTACATGGCATGGAATTTGTATCTAGAACAACAATAAGTAAATAAGATTTCGAAACATTTTCAAGTTTTAATATATGTGGATAAAGTATTTTTATTTTGATATCATCGAAAAATTATTCATACTTTCATCTTTACTTTTTTCTTATTGTAATATGAACCATGTTCTTCAAAAATGAGTTATATTTCATTCAAAAACAAACTTTTTACACATCAAATGTCACTCGAAATTAGTAAAAACCATATTTATGTCCCCAAAAATATAGCGCCTAGTGTTTTGTTGTAATAAAAAAAATGTAAAACAAGGTGCCAACAAAAGATTACGGTATTGGTAATTTAATCATGAATAAATCGATGACATAGCACATTGTAGTTCAAAGATTCTTTCAGCTAATCTGTACTTTTTTTTGACAAAAGATATAATCATTAAAGTCGAAGAACAGCGGAAGTACAATCGCATAACCATGAAGGAAAGTGGTCCAGCCAGAGCTGGTCAGTGTCAGGAGGGCCTGCTGCCGCCACCTGATGGGCAGCCTTATTTCCGTCCCTTTTGATAAAGGAGAAGGTACAAAATGCGAAGCTTTGACAGAGGGATTGGATTTTCCTGATGAGTGAGCCAAAGGGCTGGAAGCCGCCATCGTTGAGGTTGATAGCCTTGACAATGGTGAGACAGTCCGATTTCAGGTGGATTGCATCTCATCCGCGATCTTTAGCGAACACCATCCCAGCGAGGATGGTGGCAGCTTCAGCAACCACGGGTTCCCAAAGAACGTGGTGAGATTCATATTTGGCTGCGATGGTCTGCCCAAAATGATCTCGGGCCAAGAGACCAAGACCAACAGGTTTATCCTTGAGAAGAGCCACATCCACATTAATCTTGAGACTCCCTTCCGGTGGAGGGTGTCATTGGGAAGAAGAGGATGGGGATCCAAAAGGCTTTTGATGTCCAGTGTGATGTTGTCATCCCTCAAAATCCAAGAAGATGCATGTTCGATCTAGAAACTGGGGGGCTTGATGAAGTGGTTGAATATGGCATCGTTGCGCCTCAACCAAATGATCCAAGCCAAAATGCAGAGCGATCCCGCTTTGGCTGGCGAAAAGGAGGAGCACCATCGCATCAGAAGAGAAGGGATGTCTGATACCACGTCCAATGAGAGATTCGTACAAGAGCCCCATTTGAGCCAGACCTCCTTTGCCCCCGGGCATTGGATGATAGCATGGAGGGGAGTTTCAGGGGTGTTCGGGCAGAAGGGGCATATCATGTCGCTTGAAATATGACGACGGACGAGAAGGTCCTTGGTTGGGAGGGTGCCAATGCATACCTGCCACCAAAAGTGGCGGATTTTTGGAGGGACATTGAGCTTCCACAGCTGTTCCCAGGGCCCCCCATCACCTCCGTCTGACTGAGAACAGAGGGCGAGCCGATAGCCAGATTTTACCGTATAGGTTCCCGAGATGTCGTTGATCCAGAAGAGTTGGTCAGGGCCTGCATCCGGCACATAGGGGATACTCAGGATAAGCCTTTTGTCCCTTTCGTTGAACCACGAGTGAAGTTTTTCTATGCACCACCCATTCCCATTATCAGCAAAGAGGCATCGAACAGTGGCCCCTTCGAAGCCTGGTTGAGCAGGGGATGATGCCC
This sequence comes from Viscum album, assembly GCA_963277665.1. Taxonomy (NCBI): domain Eukaryota; kingdom Viridiplantae; phylum Streptophyta; class Magnoliopsida; order Santalales; family Viscaceae; genus Viscum; species Viscum album. The sequence goes on from OY728154.1 coordinate 116,811,326, forward strand.
GCACACCTTCCATGTCAATCAGCCAGGGGTCAATCCAAATATTAACAGTTGAGCTATTCTCAATCCTCCAACCCAACCCTTTATTAAGGAGACTTCGGGATCCCCACAAACTTCTCCAGAGGAAGCTAGGTCGGGGGCCCGGGAAAATCCTTGTGGGCGAAATATTTTGCTCGGAGGACCCGCGCGCAAAGGGAGAGACAAAGTGGATGTGAAAAAAGGCTCAAGGGTAATGATAAATCAAAAGACAAAGATAACACACACGAAGTAGACTGAAAAAAAATCAAGCAGCAATACCCAGGAGCCAAGTAAAACATAATATACCTCAAATTAGTAAAGCAATTTCATCCAATATGTATTGTCAAATTGCTTAATTTTGCCACGATTCCTTATCTGCAAGCAGTTTAGAAGTATCTTATGGTTTACTATCCAGAGCTGAACTCATCTGCGGATTTTGAACCCCGCTAAATATTAGTTGATTAAAAAGAAGATCAAGTGAAACGGAAGTGTGAGGCTTCAATAGTCACCGCCCTTTTCACTCTCCTGCTTCTGGGAACCTTGTTTCCCCTTTTGAGAGATGCAATGAGACGACAATAGCAACTTTTGTGAAGGCAATTCAGCAATAAAAAGTAGGGTCTGTGCCCAACCAGCATATTTCCCATATTTGTTAACAAAAGCATCTGATACACGATCACAGAGCTTCGGTGTCAAACGAGCACCTGCAAGCTCAGGGATGAGGTGTCTAGTGGCGATCTTCCTCAATCCCCAAAATTAACATATCTGCTCGTCAATATTAAATTAACATGCATACAATATGTTAAAAAATATATATATATAGAGCGGTTTATTCAATCCATATTAACAGATGTAGCAATAAAACACGTGCATTATATTTTGATTTTTTTTTAGAGAAAAATGAACAGAAATCAAAATTTAACTATTTAATTTTTAAAAACATCCTTTTAATGCATAAAGCATGCCACTTTGTGAGAGCCAGGAGAAGGTGATTGACATAGGGAACACGTTTCTCCTCTATTCAGAAGAGGTTATTTTCAAGACTTGGAACTTCTGACTCTCTAATCACAAAAAACCAGCATCACCAAATGTGTTGATGCTCACGACAGAGGAAACCAGAAGCAGAAACTTGAAACCGCATAAAATTTTAGCATGATAATTGGATTTGTAGTGCCGTTAAAACATGGGAATTTTATTCTTTTTATTCATTTATTTTGAATTTTTTTTTTGTGCAACATGAAAAATGTTGATATCTGGAAGGTTTTATTGCAGAAAATCAGAATTGAAGTGAAGAATCAAGGTTCAGGACATTGGAAGAACAAATTATAGGCCCTTTCCATGAATTTTTAAATTTTATCAATCAAATATTTGAATTGCTAGGGGTATTAACAGTTTCAAACAACATGCAACTGGAGCATGTAACTGTTGGGTGCAAACTCAATCCCACATCGGTTTCCACAAAGGATGGTGGCTCGCATATAAGCTTGGATGAACAACATCTCCTTGCGCCCATGGGCTTTAGGATGGAACCCCGGAAGAGCTTATGTGTTGGGCTTGAAAGACATGGGATATGTCCAGGTGGAGAGAGAAACGACGGTGTAAGTGGAGAGAGAAACAATGGTGTAAGTGCGAGATAATTTGGATCGGATGGATTATCATGGAAGGAATGACCCAATTGTGTGGTTCTTGGTTTGAAGGGAGGATTGTTGGTTGCAAACTCAATCCAAAATCGGTTTCCGTAAAGGATGATGGGTCACATATAAGTTTGGATGAACAATTCTTCTTAGAACTCATAGGTTTTAGAATGGAACCCCGAAAAGGCTTATGTGTTGGGCCAGAAAAACCTAGGTTTGGAGGAAATCGATCCGAACACTAAGTAGTGCTTCTACATGGATGGATTGTTTAACAAACTAAAGTTTCAACTCATGCTACATGGCAATATAAACTGAAAAGAGCACTAAAAAATCAGCCAGCATTACAAATAGTGTCATCATCTCGGGGCCACCCAGCCCAAGGAGCGCTAGAGGTATTTTGATTGAACAGCTACATCAATCAGTGTTGATTGGCCATTAAATGCAAGAGGGTTCATGCCACTTGAAATGAATAAGACTGAATGTAGGAAAACCGAGGACTCACCTGCCATACATGAGTATCAACCGGAATTGCATGATGTTGATCAAGAGAAAAGAGAGCAATGCATGCTGCAACTTTGGGACCTACACCAGGAAGGGTAGAGAGAGCGTTGATTACTGCTTGAAGATCCAAGGATCGAAGAGAACACAGCCATTCTACTCCTCCGCAAGGTTTTTCTTGCAAAGCATTGGCAGTGCCGATTATGTATTTGGACCTGCAGAACCATATTTATAAAAGACCAGTATATTGACCAAATCCCTAACTTGTAATTTGCTGAATATTCACGAATACTGATAAAAGAAACAATAAAAAACCTCAGCCAAGCTAGAAAATACAGAATTGCCATCGTCTGTTACAAAAGAAATTGTAGAAGAACTAAAGATCAAGAGAAAAACAGCATCAGCTGAACACAAAATAAACTAAAAAAATCAAAATAAAAGTTTACTCCACCTGTACCCAAAACCTGCCCCCCTAAGCTCAGCATCCGAAACCTGCAACAATCGCTCCAGAGAGGGGAATTCGTGGAATTGAAAACCTTCAACCGTCCCTAAATATTTACCTAACGAGGAGATGTAATCCACCATCCCGGTAATCCTACGAATGTTGTTGTTTGATGAACACAGGAATTGAAGGAGGCATTCGAGCGGGTCCTGCCTGAGCACACGGGCACCAGCCAGATGTTGCGCCAAGTCTGCAAATCGCGAATCTGAATCTGAAAAGCTCTTCCACATGTCGCTAAGGGATATGCCCGCGTTAAGGAAATCCAACAAACTCGATCTAGCATCGACACCGTCTTCGGTTGGACAGTGAAAGCAGTAGGCCACATCTCCATCGTCAAGCTGTTTAAGGGATACCAAATTCGACTTTACAACGCCCGTGTATTGAGCAGGGCCGGTTTGCTTCCACCTGAAAGTTTGACCTGTGGGAAAAGTGAGCGGCAGGGAGAGCTCAGACCTTCCAATGTTAAGGGGAACCCAATCCAGATTTTTGGTATCTGATGGGGCTGTATTTTTGGCCGTTCCCGTAGAGCAATATTTGAGGACGTGTGGCTTTCTGGTGAGGAAGGAGACGGCATTGGGCTGGATGGTTTTCCGTATCGTAGGGGTCGGAGGAGTTGACGGGTACGAGGTTTCGGGGATAGGAGCTGGTGGTGAGATGGCTCTTCCCCGCTTCATTGACAGTGGAAACAAAGATGGCGTAAAATTTCGGAAATTCGAGATTTGGAAGCCGCTACTCGGGTTTGCGAAAGACGACGATGAGGAGCAAGAGCAGAACAAAAAATGAGGAAACCAAGGCAAGAAAGCTGCAGAGTGAGTCGGCAGGCGACGGGGCTCCGGTAGGTCCTCCGAGATACGCACCGTCTCCGGTTAACATAAAATAAAAATAAAAAAAAATTGACCGTTGGATTGAAAAGTTTTAGAAAAACGGGATTGTTTTTTACAAATATCCGGTAATACCGTATCCGGGTACAATTGTATAAAACTTGAAAAAATAATAAAAACTTGATTTAAATGATTTTACCAAATTGAAAAACTTGAAAAAAAAAATAATAAATTGTTTATCCATATAGTAAATATTTTTTAGAGTTATAGTTAACTATCAATTTTTGAAAACTTTAAAAGTTAAATACTTTGTAATTATACTTTTAAAAAAATTATAAATGTGTTAATAAAAATGGGAAAATTATTTAGAAAAAATTAAGAAATTATAAATAGTTTTAAAAAAGTTATTGATTTTTTATTACCATAAAAAATTCTTTTTTCTGACTAGCATTGCATGGTAGTCTTTTAAAACCATATAAAAATAATAATGTGTTTGTATGTTGGAAATAATAATTCGAAATGCAATTTAAACAGAAGAAAAAAACTATTCTTAGAATTAACAATTTTCAAATTGTTATCAAAAGTTTAAAAAAAATATCCATTTAAAAAATATTTTTTGATATTTACTAACAATTAATAATTTTCTACACCTATTAAGATAATCTTATATGTGTATTTTAAAAATCAAATTAAATGCATAAAAATACTTCAAAATTGAAACTTCAACTTCAAAAAATTTATTAGAATTTTATGATCAAAATTTTCGTTGGAAATTAATACTAGAAAATTTCATTCGAAAGGTGTGCATAAAAATTCCAATAAATAAATTCACAAAAAATATATGATAAAGTTTCATTGTTGTTTTACCGTACAACTAGTATTCTCCCTCGTGCAGTTGCACGAAATATTAGATACTTTCATTATTTTGTAACAATAAAATAGATATGAATATAAATATAACAGAATCTATAAATAAAATCAATCTTACCATGTAATAGTAAATCTGATAGTGCAAAGCGAATTGAAAATTTTAAACTCATGTCGTTATATGAAAATCACCAGTTGTGTGCTACTTATGTGCTAGAGGTGATGGTTATAGAAGAAAATATACTTAATTATCAAATGGATTACTTTTTTCCCCAAATCCTCCATTCTTTCCCCCAGTTGATTACAATCATCTAAAATGCTTCACAAATTCCATCATTTAAACTTGTAATGCCATAATGTTAGACCTCAAAACCATCCAAGAATTAGGGGAAATATGAATTTTAAAACATATATAGAACTTTAAGATCCAATGAAAATGCATGCGTTCATAGTAAAATGAAATATGTTGTATAGTTAAAATTAAGATAAGTAAAGGTGCATTTTCCTAGTAATCCAAAGTCTAAAAAGTGAAAAACGATAAAGACAGTGTTCGTCTAGATCTTGTGCTTTCTAAAAGCTTCAAAAGCCAACACCCGCACTTATTTTCAGCATCCTAATGTATCAAGAGGAACCACAAGACTGGAATATAGTTTGTATCAACTCCCCTGTGTGTCCCTTTCCAGAGCATCCTTTGTCAAGCTTATGCCCCACTGAAGACTCCTCTTCCATATTGTGTTCCAGGACCATCATTAAATACCTTCATTTCTACAACCATAAATGAAAAAAAATATAGAAGAAAAGACATTATCAGTGACATGAATATAAACTTGATCTGACACTGCTTGAATAAATGAAAACATAACCAAATCTAATAAAACAGCATAGAACTAAGCCAAATCAAGTCATGTAAAACCAAACAAAATTTAATTAAGTTAGCATGCTTGCAGCACAAATCAAACCTACGAAATTAACTGTAAATCTAGAAGAAAAAATATCAATCACTTGAAATACAGAAATCAAGAGTACCAGTCAACTCACATATACATGGATTAAAAATACTCAAACGGTAGAATCAAAAAAATATGGGAAATGTATGGATCTTCATATTGTGGCAACTCTATAATAGTAAAGAAAATGAATCTGAACATCTAATTTATTCAAAATGTAAGAATCTGTGCATCAAATTCTTATAGATGTACTAAACTATTCATATTGCACCTCGATTTGTACATGAAATCCTTACAGTTGTAATAATCTAAGCAATTTAGTAATATTGTAGAACACTTTAATGAAGTGTACAAATCTATACATAAAAGAAGATTGAGTGATGGATTCATAAACTTGTTTTCCCAAAATCACAAACTATTGACTGCAATATGTAACAAATGCTCATTAATATACAATACATCCAATACATAATGATAACTCGTTTTTTTTAACTGGAGTTTATAATTGAACCCCCAAAAAAATAATATGCAACTGAAACTGTTTTCTTTGTTAATACGATATCGAGTTTATGTAAACTATAATAGAATGTAGTAAATAAATTGTACAGATTAGTACAATTCAAACATGTTCTTTACATTGAATATGAAGGATAGAAAATATTACAATTAGTAATGAACTAAAAGGTTTATACAACTATTAAATGGATGTGTAAATGCATGCATAATGAAAGGAACTTTGAGAAAATCGATTTTATGTCATCTCCAAACAACCCCCTTTGAAAGACTCAAGAACTTGTACAATGGAGATGTTGTTTGTCCATTTAATTCAGCTTTGATCATCTCAGATCATTCAGTCTAAAAACCAGGAATACCGAAATCAGATCACTCTGAAATAAGTAAAATTAAATATGATTGCATGATGTTTAATGCGGGCGGTACCTTGTCAAAGATGGGAAACACAACCTTGTGGCAGTTGAAAGCATATTACACAATATGTTCAATGTTTCCAGGCTCCTGTGCTCCTGCAACCAACCTTAAACATTTAAAACTTAGGTCATAAATTTTTGTTATAAACATTGCAAATATATGAGCATCCAAATGAAAAATACAAGTAATCTGTTTATGGATTACTATAAACTATGGATTACAATAAACTATGGATTTATTCAAACTGATAAATACATATTTACTCTAGTAAATCTATAAACCATTTTCAAACTGTAGTTATTATACCAAATCTATAAACTGTAAAATAGCTCAAGTCACAGATTTTTCAAACTACAGATTTACTGTATTTTTCTGTTTATAGCTTTACTATAGATTTACTATAGTAAATCTGAAATGGTAGATTAGGTCATAGATTTTTCTTATGCTCAATTCATGATTACAGTAAATCTGTATTTTTATAGTAATCTAACTAAAAAATACAAATTTTTGTTAGGCTCATATACTCGGATTAAATCTGCATTTTTATTGTAATCCATAGTTTGAAAATTTTAAATGCATAGTTCACATTTGAGACATCAAATAAGGATATAAACCATTGAACCAATAAAAGTTATAATCCAAATGCGTACCTTATTTGGTCTGGAATGGGACAGTTCCAAAAAATATAAAATTACATATTTTTTTCATTGTATAAATGAGTAAGCATCTCGAAACAATTATTAGAATTATCGAATATCTTGTTGCGGCAGCCTAGTTGAGCCACACACAATAAATTTTTTTGAAGTAAATGAATGAACTAAAAGCCCAGGTTCATATCGCAGGCCAGTCTGGATAATTGAATTCATGGATTCTACAACTTTGCTATTGTAACATGATTTTCTAATAACAACATACACCTGGTAAGAATTAAAATATACTATAATGCTAATTATTGTGGTTAGATCTATGAAAAATATATAAGAAAATATGATTATAAATAACAATACTACCTGGTTATAGTCAAAATATTTCCAGAAGTCCATGATAATCCCTTGAATTTTAGAAATGAACAAAATTCTATATGTCTTCTTATCAAAGGCTCGGCGGTGGTCAAATATATTGTAATATGAAATTTACATTGATAGTAGAATTGTTTTTACCTTCAAAATATACAGTTCATGAGTGAATCTAAACTCATAAGTCTTCTGCATGATATAGAACTAAAATGAAAGAATGATATGTATGTAAGTCAGTCTAATAAAGAAACTTGATATAAGTAGTTACCTGAAGCAAACTTTCTCTTGATTGAAGGGTTTATCTCATGCTTAATTTGTTGGATCTTAGCTTGAGCTTGGTCAAGGGAAAATACCAGCGATGTTATCTCCCCCATAATTTCTAATAAATGGGCTTCATAGGGTATGATCCTGCTGGTTGAGGCCATCACTTCATTTGTTTGTGTCAATTGAATTTTTTAAAACCCTATATTAATACTAATCATTTAATCATTGTTCAGTGAATATATTGTCAATGGTAATTACAATTAATGATCTTTTAAATATGATAGGATATAATAAAACCAAATAAGTTTATGTGTTTTCTATATCCACAATATATAATAAGACATTTAATTAAATCACAAAGGGAATTTTATTTATAAATGTTTGGACTGTTACACCTATGGTGGGGAGAATTGTAATATCCTAGTCCAGAAATGTCTCTGATTTATGTTTGATAGTTTTTTTTGGTTTCATAAGGTTTAATAAGTGTTTGGAGGAGTGTGAAAATCAATGTGGGCTAATCCATGGCTACATGAAGCCATCAACTAGTTGGTGTTGACTTCTAGTGGGTCTGTAATTCTACAGATCCCACTAACCACCCAATGGAAATGGAAGAGGCATTATACCTATGATAAGACCACTATTTATCGGATACTGTAGTTATCATAGACTTTTTACATATATTATGACTTGATTCTTAATATAAATATCCATTAAAAATAAAACAAGGATTGAAAATCCTAGTGTCTTTGGAAGACTAGGTATATAAAACATCAACATGAAAATAAAACAACTTTATTTTAATCTTCATAATGTTATCCAAAACCCATTTGATCTCCTAAAACTATATGTGATAGCATGGGGAATATATAGTGAAAAGGGGTGATCCTAAAATCCTAGTAAGGGAATAATCATGATAAGGAGTCATAACGTGTGAGTCAAAGGTATAACATGATATCATAAAAGAGAAGGCTCATGAGTAACCACTCAGGAGAATAACATAAAGAAAAAAATATCATAATATCATGGAAACATAGGATATGAGGTATAAACACAAAACATGACATAATAATATGTCAAGGCTAACTGCTAGGAAAACATTAAATGGTGGACAAAGTCCCATAGTGGGTTAGGTTGACTCCTTAATCCCATACACAATGTCTCATGAGACAAAAGATTTAACAAATGAATTAGAGTGTTATTTATGTGAAACCATAATAACATGTTCATGATTATATGAACTAAAAAAGGAAATACATCATAAATAATAATCATAATAATTACTCAAGAAAAGAAATGGGTTTCATAATATTTCCTCATATCATATTCAAAGGAGATTTCATAAAGAAGGCATTTGAGAATTGAATATTAGGCATGTATTACCCCATCAAAGGAAGGGGGGATAATCTTGGTATATATGTGAGATACATATATAAATAATTTATAATCATTACATAACATTAAAGTGATATATAGAGTGAGTTAGAGAGGGAAAGATCATAACCCAAACAATAAGGGTGGTTCAAAGAGATCCCATACCTTAAGTATCAAGATTCTTAAAAAGAGTTAGAAAATAATATAATATATATATATATATATAACCATAATAATATATATCATATGATATATTATATTCTTATAATATCTTTCCACTTGTTTATTAACAATTCTTTATTAAAATGACCATTCTAGGTGATAACTGCTTTATTTTTCATGTATGTTTTGGTTTAGTAATCTCATTATTTATACAATGATCATGGTTACATCATCTAATTAATTTTAACCATGATATCAATATCATATTATATATATATTCATCAATAGAAGTTATAGATAAAATAAATGAATTACTTCGTTTATAGAGACGGTAGGCCGTATGTACACATAAACAATGTTTTCATTTTATATAGATGAAAAGAAAGAAATAAAAATACCAATTCAAATTTATAAAATAATAATAATATCATAAATAAAATATACATTTATTAAATCAATCATTATAATCTTCCGTGAGATGCAATGATATAAAATGAATTACATCGGTTTGCTAGGTGGTAGTCCGCCATACACACAAATGACGATTTAATTTCCCAAATTGATGGAATAGGAGATGGAATTATGTGATTAAATTAAAATAATAAAATATAATTATATATAATTATCTGGTTTTATTATTTAATAATGTTTGAATAATATTTGAAGGAGGTAGAAGAAGAAATAAAACTGAAACATTTTTTTCAAGACTATACCCGTTCTTCAAACAACATTCATTACTTTACAACATTAACCATATTAATATGGTATTATTACAAAAATATTACCTATATAACATGTATATAGATGTTAATAAGCTATTTGGGAAGGTATTTTCTAAAACAAAAAGATTTTTATGTTTTAATAAAAGAGGATAAGAGGTTCCCTTTTATACGATAGGTTAGGGGAATATTTGGAATTTCTTAAAGTATTAAATTAATATAAATTATATCTCATGAGAAAATGGCTTCAAATTGATATAATTTAAATAAAATATGAGTATTAGTTTAAATTGTCTCATAAAATAAAAAATTGGATAAGTTTAAGTGATTTTATCACCCTTATCTTTTTTGTTTTAACCATTGGTTAACCCTTTTGATGATTATCATGATAACAAAGTTTTTCACTATTTAAGGGTTATGATAGGTTCTATAAAAGATAAATTCTCCCATAAATAGACTAGGGTTGATATCTTAAACAATATATTAATCACTTGACTGAATATAGGTTTTTTAGTAATTTTAAATCATTTAATAAAATATTATTTATTATAAAATATATAAATTCTATTTTTGAACTATTCATTTAATTTGAATTTGAAAACAACATGAAAATAATGGAATTATAATATAATCTATTAAAAACTCTATAATATGATATTTTTATCAAAAACAATTATGAAACACTATAATTCATTCAAATCACATTAGTTTTAATATTTTTGAAATCATTTATTACATATTTCTATTAATTGAATAAATATTATGTTAACGTTGTGTAAGAATATAAGTTAATTATTTCATCCCTAAAAATTATAAATAAATTACCATGATAAAAAAATAATTTATATTTTAAATAAAACTTTTAGAACCAAACAAAGACTCTTTTTATCCCCTTGTCAAAAAATTCTAGATAATTAAACAAAGAGAATGGTCTTTTTTACTTTTCCTTATATAAAACAATACAAAGGTCAAAATCAAAGACATATGGAGCCAAGTTTCCATATATTAGAAATATGGATGGTAATGGATGAAATAAACTCATCCAATAGGATAAAGGAAAGTGTTAGTGTTAGTTTTTTGTCCTTATTTTTGACCTTAATTACCCGATTTACCCTTACTATGATGTTAATTATTTACTATGGTTACAATTCATAATGACAAAAAAAAATAAAAGGGACTATTTACCAAACTTAAAAATATTAATTAAAAATACAGAATTTATTTTTCAAAATTCAATTTATATAACTGGTTCAAGTTAATTTAATATTAATATGAAAAATACAATGAAAAACTCTTTTTTGGAAAAGTTCCCTTTTAAGTACAAAAATGTTTTTATAACACATTCAAGTATAAAATTTATTCCAAAGATTATAATTTGTTTTTTTAATAAAAAGGAACTATTTAAACTTTTAAAATAATCCAAAATTGAATTTTAATTTTTAGATACTTTAAAATAAAATACATAATTCAATAAATATCAGTATTTTCACTATTCATTGAAAAATCCATTATTTCAGAAAAATTTCAAAATTTCACTATAAATTAATTTTGATATTATGATTTTAAAAAATATTAAATTTTGATAAAATAAAATTTATATAATTTCACAAAATGAATTATACTATTTTCTTACAAAATGTAATAAACCCCATTTGTGAAGAAAATATATTTTTGATTATTAAAATGACTTTACTAACAATTTAGTGATTATTTACTATAAATTTATCAATAAATTTATATTGATTAGGAAATTTATATATATTTCATAAAGTAGATAATACCATTCATACCTGGAAATTCAATGGATAGGTTGTAATTTTTATATTTAAATAATATTATTTAATGGTTCATTTATGGTTGGTGTTGTGTGTCACACACGCTAACAAACATAGTTTTCTATTTTAAATCTCAGAGTGTTACATTATTACCCCTTAATAAATTTATACCATGAAATTTTATATTACATACTAAGGTGAAAATAGGCATGGGTACTTATGCTTCATGGCTTCCTCTAGTTCACATGTTTCCTCCATGTATTTATGGTTTCACTATAGTACTTTGAGTAGGTGAGTTGTCTTGTTGTGTAAAAATTTATCTCTATGGTCTTGGATATTCACCAGTTTCTACTCATAAGATAGATCATTATATAGCTATAAAAAATCTAAATTCAATACATGCGAGGGATCTGTTATGTAGTTCCTCAAGAGAGATACGTAGAATACGTATTGTATTTGAGATAGAGTGGGTGGGAGTGCAACTTGATATGATACATCTCCAATGTGATTAAGAATATAAAATAGGATAATGTATCTAAGATGTAGCTTACCTTTATTCCCAAATATCATGACTCTCTTCCATGAATAAAAAATTCAAAGAAAAACTTTATCTCTAACCTCAAACTCCAGGTCCTCATTGACGATTGTCATTATAACTCTACTATTGACTCTGAGTAGCCCTGATGTGTTGCTGAATGGTCTTGACCTTTTCTTCCTTTTCCTCAAGCATATCAGGTCCCAAAAGCTTTTTTTCACCAAATTCATCATAACACTTAGGGGTTTTACAACTCTTTCCATAATGGGTTTCATAAGTATCCATTTGGATATTTGAGTGAAAGTTATTATTATATGAGAAATCAATAAGAGGAATATATTAATCCCATCCTCCATTTAAGTCCATCGATCATGTTCTCAACAAATCATCCAGTGTCTGGATAGTCTTCTCAGATTGACCATCAGTTTTGTGGTGATAATCTATAATGAATATTTACTTAGTATTTAGAGTATGTTGGAGACTCTTCCATAACATAGAGGTAAATATCTGATCTCAATCAAATACAATTGATATTGGTGTTCCATACATCCTCACCACCTATTTGATGTATATCCTTGCAAGTTGATCAAGAAATAAGTCTAATTTAATTAAATTTAAGTGTGTAGTATTTATAAGATGATCCACTATAACCCATATAACATTGTTTTTCCTCTATGTATTTAAGATAACCATGACAACATCCACGATGAAATTTTTTCATTTCCATGTTGCTATAGGTAAGGGTTTCATTATACCATTGGAATTTTTCCTTTCAATATTCACTTACTGACATACAAAAAACTTTTTTATATATTCATTGATCCCTTTATTCATATTATCCCACCAATAGTGCTCTCAGAGATCTCAATACATCTTATTTCTCCCTGGGTGGATGGATAAGGGAAATCTATGCGCATCATTCAACAACTCATTCTTTGTATCATGATTAAATTGTACACATTTTTAGGACCCAAATATTAAAATGGACTCTTTATCAATTTTGAACTCTGGGAATTTTCATTTTCTAAAAGCTTCCACCTTACTTAGAATTTCCATATCATCTCTTTGATCATTATTTATCTCCTCTAGAAGGGATGATTGATAAATAATTTGAGAAAGGAATGATTATTTTTATTCCTTTATGATTCTCATGTCCATCCTTTTAAATTCTAACATGATTGGATATTTTTAAATTGTCATATCTGATATGGTTGTTGAATCCTTTAAACATAGAGCATATACCACCTTTTTTTCTTTCCCAGGATGATAATTGATTAATTAGCCATATTCCTTGATCATATCTAACCATATTCACTGGATCATATTAAGATCATTCTATGTGAATATATATTTGAGTCCCTTATGATCTTTATATATTTCATACTTATCCCCATAGAGAAAAATCTACCAGATTTTATGAGAAATGATCATTGCATATAACTCCATATCATGTGTTGGATAGTTTTGCTTATGAAATTTCAACTTCCCTGAGGTGTAGGATATCACTTTATTATTCTACACTAGTATATATCCTAATAACTTCATTGAAGAATTTTAATATGCTATGAAAATTTCCCCACTTATGGGTACTGTGAGGACTAATGCAATGATAATCCTCTTTTTCAATTCCCTTAAATCTTTCTTCGTAGTCACCAGTCTAAAAAAACAATAATATCTTTTGAGTTATCTTGGTTCATAGGTTTGAAAATCTTGATAAGTTTCTCTAAATTCACTGGTAATAGCTAGATAGTCCAAGGAAACTATAGATATCTATTACATATACTAGCCTAGGCTAGTATTCAATTTCATTTGTCTTATAGTGGTCCACAAATATCCCTTTTCCCCAATAATGATAGTTCTTTAATCTAGAACTCATATTTACTATAAATTTCATATAACTTATCCTTTAACAAAGGATTTAGCTTTATATGAAAATGCTTCTCATGATCCTCCTTGATTTTAAAGTATATCAGGATATAATCTATGAATACTACCACAAATTAGTCAAGGTAATCTCTAAAGACTCTATTCATTAAGACTAAAAATATTTCCGGAGCATTAGTGTGTTTGCAGGGAAACACTATAAACTCTTAGTGTCTATAACTTCTTTAAAATGTGGTTTGGTAATATCTTAATTATTCACCTTTAGTTATTGATATCCGAACTGAAGGTCCACCATAGTGAAGTAGTGGGACCAACAATGTTGATTGAACAAGTTTTCAATCTACGGAAATGGATACTTTTTCTTTATCTTGATTTTGTTGAGTTGAAGATAATCAATATGGAGGTGTATTGACCCATACTTCATCTTGATGAAGAGGACTATCACACCCCATAGCGAAGCGCTCTAACATATAAGACATTTTCTCAATTCTATTGTATTTAGTTTTTTAGTTCTTCCGACTCAACAATGGACATTCTGAAAGGATTATTGGATATAATAAGAGATCCGAGTATAAGTTTAATTGAAAACTCAATATCTTGGTCAAAAGGAAGATGATTCAACACTTCTATGAATACATCAATATAATCCATCATAATAGTAATTTCTTTAAGCATGATTAACTCCTTTATCTCAATCATTTGTGTTATATATGATTTCTCATATAGAGAATACATCCATGCTTGAGAAGAATATTCCCTGGGAGATTCATCCTCCTCCTTACACTTGTACAAAATTGTAGGATGAATTGGGATGTGAAGAGTGACCTCCCAATCCCAATAATTTATGTTGTATTTATATAAGTATAGTTAATCAATGACCAATATAACATGAAACTACACTAAATAAAGTAAGATGATATTTTCTATAAGATTCAATCCAAAATTATTGTATGGGGAGGAGTTATATACTTGGGATGAAATAATTTCTCCATTCACTATTCTCATAGATAACCCAACCTTCGTCTTCTAAGGTGGTGTTTAGATAGTTCTACTAAAAATGCATGAAATGAAAGAATCTGTAGATCCAGAATCAAAAAGTATAATCACTATTCTTGAATTAATAACCAGTGTACCTTTCACCACATCATTATTGGGATCCGTCTCAATAGTAGTGATAAAATATGACCTTCCTTTATCTTTAGGCCATGGAGGTTGTTGTTGTTGATTGTCCCTAAAAATATTTGGATTGGAGCATTATAATTCATAGTTTTTATGTACCTTGAAGTTGAAATACTATTCCATATGTTTAGTATTAATATAAAACTTTTTTTCCATCTCATTCATGGGTTTATTCATCTCTTTTTAGTATTAATTAACCTGATTCCCTTATTTTACACACTTGAAGTATCTTTGGTTCCCTTCAGATTGTTTTTAAGATGTTTCTTCCCACACTTTTGACACATGGTTTGTTGAGTTTTCTTTTCTATATGTGATCTATCTATTGATACTCCCAAAGAAAACTCCATTTTATATTGTTTATCTCGAGGCCCATGAGACCACTGAGAGTATCTAATCTCCATCTCAACCATAAGGGTACACCAAACAATCTCTTTATATCTTTTAAAGCCTCGAATTTCCAATGTTTTTATAGGATTGGATTTGGTACACTAAATAATTGTTCCAATTTACTTTTAGCATTGATGATGAATCTAGAGGAATATAGTTCAATCCTTATGAAGTTTTTCTCAAACACCCTAATAGACTCATCTTCCTTTTTCTTAAGTCCAAGGAACTCCCTATCCACTTTAATATAGGGAGTTTGAGAAAAATATTCATTGAAAAACATTTTCTTAAATTCTTCCCATTCCATGGAATCAATGTCCTCTTTGGACTTCATGTTCATGACCATCATCCACCACTGATGGGCTTCCCCCTTAATGTGATAAACAACCATTACAACTTTCTCTCTCTTTGAGAATTGGAGGATAGTGAATATTGTCTTAATTTAGATAATCCATTATTTAATGATAAGGGGATAACATGATCCACTAATGGTATGAGGCATTTGTCACATAAAACACTCGACAACAAATTTATCTTTCTTAGGATAAGGAGGATTTTTCATGATTAAAGTTATTATTTACAATATGAGTTAGTTGAGCCAATAATTCAATGAGGTTCCTAGATTTGGATATCATAAGGTTAAATATATCATTAGGGAAATAATAATATTTCATATCATGTTGGTTATTGGAATTTTTTATTATATATACCACTATTAACTAAAAAAGGTGAGAATACATTAACTAATAAACATGATAAAAGTAAATTTATAAATATAGAAGGACTAAATTATAAAAAATAAGTATATACTAACTTATGAGTATCTAGGTTTCAATCTTGGTTATCAATGGTAATTTTATAATTATGTTTTCTAGACTGACAATCTATTCAAGTCCATCATAATGGTTCATAAAGAGTTTGTGAATTTCCCAAAATATATCCCCTGAGAGTCTCAATTTAGGTGTACACTAAGTCCACTTTATTTTGCACTAGGTGAATATTGATTTAATTCCAAATGGAACATTTTTTTTGTATTAAATCTAGGTATAACTATGTTTAATCCATATACAATTTTAGTATCTATACATTGATGTAATGTTTTGGAAACCGCTCAATTTACACTTCACCAAAATTCCAAGATATTTTACTATAATTAAACTTATCCCTGTGTTTCTTACTAAATTTTCTAGACCTAATCCCCCAAAATAACTAGATTATCCTTTGATACCAAATATATAGACCCGATCTTTTTTTCAAATATTATTAAATTATTTTTAACATAAATATCCATTAAATACAAAATAAAGATAAAAAAGACTAGTGTCTTTAGAATACTAGGTACAAAAAAATCAATATGAAAATAAAATTTCTTTATTTTAATCTTCATAATGAGATCCTAAATACCTTTGATATCCGAAAATTTCATGGGATAATCCATGCAATACATATACAAAAGGGGTGATTCTAAAATCCTAGAAAGGGAATAAAAATGATAAGGAAGAAGAACCTGTGAGTCCAAGGTATAACATTATATCATAGAAGAGAAGTATCATGAGTAATTAGATGGAAAAATAACATGACGGAAGTGGTATAATATGATCATGGAAACATTATAGATGTGACAGAAACAAAAAACATGACATAATAATAAGTTAAGGATAACTTCCCAGAGAATATCACATGGTGGACAGAGTCCTATAGTGGATTAGGTTTTCTCCATAATACCATACATAACATCTCATGAGACAAAAACTTTACCCAATGGATTGGAGAAATATATGGGTGAACCCACAATAACATGTTCATGAATATTTTTTTCCAAAAAATATAATTAATCACACAAAGTAATTATAATAATTACCTATGTAAATAAATGGGTTTTATAATATTACCTTATATCATAATAAAAGGATATTTTATAATAAAGACATTTGAGAAATAAATATAAGGAATATATTAAATTTTCAAATAAAGGGAGAATAAGATAGGTATATATGTGAGAGAAATATATAAATAATTTATGATCATTAAATAACATTAAAGTGTGAGAGAAATTTACTTAGATAGAGAAAGATCATAACCCAAAGAAAAACCGTGGTTCGAAGAGATCCCTTACCATAAATATCGTCATTATGTGTACATGTTTTACAATATTTTATAATAAATATATATATATTATAAATATTTTATAGAAATATACTTATATATCACTATATATATAATTTTATTATAATATATTTCAACCTATTTATTAACAATTCTTTATTAAAATCATTATTTCAGATGATAACAGCTTCATTTTTCATGCATGTTTTGGTTTGGTAATCTCAGTCATCATACATTGATCATGGTTATATAATATAAAGTATTTTAACCATGATATTAATATCATATATATTCATTATATTTATTTATCATCATTCATATTTTTTAGAGATGAAATAAATGAATTACACCATTCATGGAGATGGTAGGCCGTACGTACACAAGAATGTTGTTTTTATTTTCGATGGATGGAAAAAATGAAACTTAAATAAACAATAACATTTTAAGAATTAGTATAATATAATAAATATGATATATTTATTATTAAATACATAATTATAACAATTTGTGTGAGGTGATGATGGAAAACTAACGAAATCAGTTTGCATGGTGGTAGTATGCCGTACACATGAATGATGATTTTGTTTCCCATTTGAAGGAAGAGGATATGGATGTAGTCGATTACATTAAAATAATGAAATATTAGTATATATAATATATTATTCTTATTATTTCATCATATTTGAAATTTTTTTGAAGGATTTATAAGAATAAATAAAACTAAAACACTCATTTAAAGACTATACCTCTTCTTTAGAAAACATCCTTTTCTTTACACCTTAAACCCTATAAGGTTGGTATTATTCCAAAAATAAAACCTCTAGAATATGGGGATGGTTTTTTGGAAAGGATTTGGGTAATTATTGACTAAAAAAGGCTTTTTTAAGTGTATATAAAGGAGAATAAGAGGTCCTCTTCTATAAGAGAGGGGAGGGGAATTCTTGGAATTTCTTAAAGTACTAAATTAATATGAATTATTTCACATAAAAAAGGATTAAAATTGATATAATTAGAATATAATATGAGTATTATTATAAATCCTCTCATACAATAAAAACTGGAAAAGTTTAGGTGATATTTTCACCATGATCTTTTTATTTTTACCCTTGGTTAACCATTTTGACGATTACTATGATAACAAAGTTTTTAATTCCATAGTGGTCATGATAGTTACTATAAAAGGAAAATTGAGCCATAAATGGAACATGGATTATATTTAAAACCATATAATAATCAATTGGACCAACATATGATTTTTATAAATTTTAAATTAATTAATAAAATATTATTTATTATAAAATAACATTAATGTAATTTTTGGAACTATTCTTTTAATTTGAGTTTGAAAACCACATGGAAATAATTGAATTCGAATATAATCCACTAAAACCTCTATAATATTTAATTTTTATCTATAAAATATTAAAAACAATATAATTAAATAAAATTACATCAGTTTTAAAATTTTTAAAATCATTTATTTAACTTTTCAATTAATTGAATAAATACAATGTCGGCGTTGTGTAAGAATTTAAAGTAATTATTTAATCACTAAAATTTAGAAATAAATTAAATTGATAAAAAATAAATTTATCTTTCAAATAATTTTTTTATAAACCAATTTAGACTTTGTTTACGCCTTTGTCAAAAATTTATAATTAATAAAATAAAGAGAATGACATTTTTTCCTATTCTTTAAATAAAATAATATAAAGGTCAAAATCAAAGTAATATGACACCAAGTTTCCATATTTTTGAAAATTGGATGGAAATGGCTGAACTCCACTCATAAAATAGGATAACAGAAATTTTTAGGCCCATTTTTAATCCATACCATATCATTTTAACCTTAATTACATGAATTACCATTACCATGGTAATAATTATTTATTACTATCACTATTCATAATGACCCAAAATTAAAATTACCTATTTAAAATTTTTTTCCTCATAATTAAAAAAATGGAATAAATTTTTTGATATTCAATTTCTAGAAGTGGCCGAAATTAATTTAATATTAAAATAAAAAAATGCAATGAAAAATAGATTTTTGAATGTTTTTTATAAAATATGTTTTTATACCAAATTCTAGTAAAAAATTAATTTTAAGTATTATAATTAGATTGTGTTTAAAAAAAGATGCAATGAAATTTCTAAACTAATCCAAAATGTTATTATAATTTGTAAATACTTTAAAAGAAAATAAATTATTCAATAAAAAATCAAACTTTTTACGAAAATATCAAAATTTCCCCATGAGATAATATTGATATGATGATTTAAAAAATGATTTTGTTTTTATAAAATAAAATTTCAAAAATTTCCTTAAATTAAATATAATATTTTATCATAAACGAAAATACAAACCATTTTTTAAGAAAATGTATTTTTGGTGAATAAAACAAATTTACAAAAAATTGAGTGACTTTTATTATGAGTTTATAAAAACATTTATATTGAGTAAGATCTATATATGTATATTTCAAAATTAACTTAATACTATTCATACCTATCAATTTAATAGTTAGTATATAAAATTCATATTTAAATAATAGTATTTCATTGTTCATTTAGGATTTGCTTTGTGTTCTGTATATGCTATCAGACATAGTTTTTTCTTTAAAATATCAGAGTGTTATAGTGATGTTGTGGGAGATACATAATAACATGGGATGATTATACTTTTTATCACATGAAACCCATATTTATCCCCCCTAATCACTCCTTTAGAACCTAATTTACCTTAAATGATTCTAGGTGCTATCTATGGTTTCTTTGGGAAGTCTGTATCACTATTACATGGTGTATTGACCTCTGGTCAACCAGTTATCCTTAATTAAGTTTGATTGAGTTCATCTTGTTTAATCTATTTATCTGAGAATTTCTAGTGGTTATAAAATGTGTTTTTGGAATATATTAATCATGTCAAGGTCTCTCTAGATCCCTTATAGATTCATTAGAAATTTATCTCATGGTGGTTAGATATCTTGTTGATTATGGTTCAACACATGTGATATTTGAGGTTTTTATTGATCTATCTTCTCTACCGAACTTATGCATATTATAACTCATTTCTAAGATATGGTAATTTATGTTTAGGCTATCCTCTCATTTTCTATAGTGTCCCCTTTACTTCTAGAGTGTGTATTCCCATTGTATCTATCATACAACCTAAGTTCAAGGTAGGTGGTTATGTCTCAAGTCTTTGATTTGTGAACTGTGCATGCTCTTAGGTTTCTAACTTTTTTATTAATATGAATGGTAAGATCCTTAATTTCATTGAAATGAATGTTTAAAGTGTTTTTTATAAAATATGTATTCCCCCATGTTTTGGTAAAAAGGAAAGATATTTTTAAAGAATTATGAAATGGTTTATGAATTGGTTTTCAAATAATGAATTTAAAGAAAATAATTGTTTGAAAATCATTTTATGATATGTGATAAGGCCTTGAAATGTTTTGATATATGAAATGAATGGGAGCCTTGGGAAACTAGGATAAGGTATGGTTTTTGGCATTTTCATTTATCTTAACTAGGGGTTCATTCATGTGGTGTTCCTCTTTCCCTAGGAATATTATTCTAGGGATTTGGATATCATACATTGTATTGGGTTCACTCATGGGGTGTTCTTCTTTACCTAAGCCTTTTTTTCTAGGGGATGGTTAGTACACTAAGTATTGATTTGATTATTGAGGTACAAGAGACCTATCTTTCCTAGAGCTATGTTATCATAGGGGTTATGTACATTGTGATTTTTTTTGTTCTGCTCTATTTGGATTTGATTTTTTAAGGCCTTGATATGAAAATTGATGCATTATTTAATGAATGTTTTATTTTAATAATGTTCTTTGACTCATGTTATGTGGAATTTTTTATAGGACTTTTAAAAGGGAAATTTTTTTACAATGATTTTGATATAAATGTGAAAATAGTTTTTAATATGCCATGTTTTCATATACTGACCATATCAGTAATATTTGACATAGACTTGTTATGGATCACTTGGGTGGGTCTTACTAGGTTTTTTTGTGCTCACTCACTATACACTACCTTGGGGGAGTATAGATCATGTTTCGTATGATGCAGGAAAGAGTAAGGAACTATAGTGAGGAAGAAAGGTTTCATGTCAGATAGGTATGGGTAGCTAGTGGTGACAAGTTTGGATGATTCCCTCATATCAAACAATATAGTTTTTTGTAATTTGGGTGACCCATTTCCATTTTATTCTTGTGTTTTTACCTTGTTTTTTTTCTTGTTTCCTTAGATTTATCACTACTATTATTGGTTTATATTTTTGGACTATTTAATTACTCATTTTCTACCTCTATATATATTATTTTTTTGTTTGTTTCAGGTTTGGAAAACCATTCCCTATATTTTTCATATTATTCCCAAGTTCTATTCAGTAGATCGAGGGGATTATTAATTAACTACGAGTCTTTTCACAGTCCAATTCAAAGTCTAGTTTGATGGGTTCTATGGGTTGGGTCATGAAAATATAACACCTCACTATGATTCCTTGTACCTAATAATATTATCATCCATTTTTCCCAAACAAACCAAAATCCAATACATAGTTATACATCAATCACATGATTCATTGAAAACATAACTGATCACTACACATATAGGAAAATTCATCACCAAATGTCAACCCATTGAAATTATCTAAGAATACCTCACTAATGGGATACACCAATATTTAAAAAAAGTCCATAGTGAACTCTAAATCTAAAACCCTAATATACTCTTTGATTAGGAATTCAATGTCTTTATACCATTCTCTCTTCCTTCTTAGAACAACCTACATGGTGAACCTCTCTCTAAACAAACAACTTACGAATATATACACTGGATACCCTTATAACTAACCCATGAGATCCATTCTCAGGTCACTCTTCATTATATAATGCTCGATGACCCATTTGGGTCTATTTTACATAAATAAATTTTTATTCCCCTTGGATACAATATCATTGGTAGATCCTAAAATTATTTATCCTAGATTAGAAGATCTATTCCACTAATAATAGAAATACCTAATCACTAATTCAATTTTAAACCCTATAAAACCCCATTATAGTCTCCCTGACCTAAACACCCAAGATCACATAATATATCACTCACCAATCACACAATATATTGATTAATATATAAGAGATGACCCACTTAGATGAAGTTGGAGTTATCTCATCAATTTTACAACTCAATCAATTATCATTAACCATAAATTGATAATAAGTTCATAATGTGGTACTTTGAGTGGTGAAATAATAAATGGAGAGAGAAACCAAAAAAGTAAAAAGGAATATGTGGTTAGATTCGCCCATAAAAAAAACTACTACTAAAATCAGGTCGATTTGACCAAAATCGAAGAGGGGTGAACTTGGATAAAAGAGAGAGAATAAGGGAAGTAGGTATCCTTAGAATATGGATTAACCAATATATGGGCAGCATTAATTTATATTTAAAATAATATAATTATATATTTAAATACACACACACACACAAAGTGGTACTTGATAGCCACTAGTACTGAGTACCAGATGACCATTCAAGGTCTTATTTTCCCTCCACCAACCTCATCAGGTACCCAGTGATCCCTCACATAATACATGGTGGTATCTATTACTATTTTCAGTAAAATAAAACATTCTAATTCCTTCACCTAAAATTCATAATCTTTATAGGAACCTATAAATCCTATATAATCATCCTAAATTCAACAACTAGGCCTCAAAAATAAAATCTAGATATCAAAATTAAAAACTCTCCAAAATTGGTTCAACATGAGCTTGAATTTCTTTAATCCCACTAAAACATAATGGAATGGACTATTAAAAATCATAAATACTTTTTTATTGCATTTTCTTTTCCAAATTTGATCTAATGACCACTGATTCACCAATATCAACCAAAAAATAAGGTGATCGCCATATTCATCTTTAAAATAACTCAAATGATGGTGTGACAATATTTATGAGATAAATATTATAATAGGAAAATTAAAAAAATGGTAAATACCTATCTTAATATCCTCCAACATCTAGAACATAGGCTCTCAGAATGGACTCCAATGTATGAATAATCAAATCAGTTTAAACATAAGTTTGTAGGTTGAATGCATTACCAAATCATTACTGTAGTACCCAAAGCACATTGTAATTCCATTTACATCTATGATATAAATTTAGGATAATTATATAAAATCAATATCTAAGGAACTCGATGAATCATCCCTACCTATTCTATATAGAGTCACATTAAAGTTTCTAACAAGCATGATTATTTTATTGGAAAAGAGTGAGCTAAATTTATTAATCTATTAAAAAATATCCATATAACATCATTGTAATGAATTATCATGGATACTCTTACTTAATAATTGAACCAATGTATCACAAACATAAGGAACATTCCCAATCATCTTAGGATGGCATATCTTCTAAGGGTATAAAACATAAAATATGGGAATGATTTACTATTTTTAAAATAAAACGATTAAATTGAGTATTTCATTTGAAATTCTAACATAACATGTCCATACATTAGACTTAACATAAAATATAAAAAATAATTTTATAAAATAATAACAAAAAAACATGGAATAAAAAATAATGTAAACATTTCATTATATGTTGAAGGCATGTTGATATACTACATATTATCATACTAGGATGAATAAATACAAATTAAGATGCCTATATGTTTGATATAATATCCTAATACAAAGTGAATATAAAATAAACATCTATATTCATGTGACATAAGAATACCTCTATATTCCACCATCCCCATAGCTCCACATTTTATCTCATGGTTCAAATCCTAACAAACCTGGAATATCATCTTGTACCTCCATAAAGGATAACAGTAAAAAAACACATGTTATCCAATGGTGTACATGTAGGGAGTGATTATAAACCCCATAAGATTTATCTAAATAGTCAATATAATTCCATTATAAGGTAAAAATTATATTCTAGTTTAAAAAAAATATTAATACATTCATTTCAATGTTAAATAGGAAACTATAATAATATAAGTTCAATTAATTTTTAAATCATAGGAAAATTATTCATTTATTGATGGTATATTAAAATTAATAAAACATTCAACTATTATATATAATAAAAATAAAACTTAGTTAATAAGTTTATTATGATGGGATAAACCCAATAGGATCTAGGGGACCTATAAATTATCGATAAATGGAACTATCGTTATATAGTGATGTGATTCTACCATCCCACACAACTCTCATGATATAGACATGATCAGGGGAACACATATGGGATGTATAATCTTGGATTAACTAGTGTAATATATATATAGTTAATGCTTACTCGAAGAATATGGGTGCCCATGAATTTTAAAAATAAAATATCAAGTAAGCACATTGAAAAAACACATATTTCTCACCACTCAAACTCTATTCTTAAAAATATCCATAGTGGAATAAATGATATCAATTTCATAATTTACCTAATCAAAATCTATACTTCACACATTACTAAAAAATTTAAATAACATATTTATCAAGAAAAAAATGACTTTATTGAAAAAATAATATTATAAAATCATATAAAAAACATTAAAAATATTATCAATTCATTTACACATTTATACTGTCCAAAAAAAATATTGATAACTAAAAATAGTTCTATTATCACATTTTCATCATATTAAAATAAATCTAAATACAACCTTACTTATCAAAATTATCTTTTTGACACTATAAATACCCCTATATAAATATATATAAAAACAATTTGAGGTTTAAATTTACTAAACATGTTTTTTAAATTAAATAAGTTATCATTTAAATCATGAAGATCACCAAATCTCATTAAAATATAATTTAGTCATAAAAAATATTAAATAATGTTTTTAAAAAGTCTAAGTACATTGGTTTATATCTAAATAACAGATAAGGTATAGAATCAACTACCTCATCAACCTACAATTATATTAACCTAGTATTGTATCATAATACACATTATTTATCCTTATAGAATCTAAAATATTTCACCATCAAACTTAAAATATCATTCTCAGTTAGTATAACATGACCAGAGTAGGGAAATAATTTACAAATGGATATAAAGTGATTCTATAACATTATTAATGAATTATGATATGATCTTATAGGGATTATATGATATCTTGAGATAAAACCCCAAGAATATCTAAGGTGTTCATCTATGATTTGGAAAGACCAAGAATTTCAAATCCATGGAAACTATAGGTCCAAACCATAGAGGAATAAAGGAAGAATAAGATGAAGAAAAAGAAGAAGAAAATTAAAAGGAAAAGAGAGAATTAGAGAAGAGGAGGCTCGTACCAAGCTTATATGGGGAATATATCTCCATGGAGGAATTGGTAAAAAAGATATGATAACTTAATACCTCTAGAAGTGTAGATCAAACTTGAAATCAGGGGGGTGGGTGGGTGAGTTTCCTTAGTTATAGGTACAAATAGAAATAATAATAATAAATATATAATATAATAATAATAAAAATATTTATATGATACTAATATTTTAAAACCATCTATAAATAACCTCACATTAAATACCATGTTAAAATTTATGGGTTTTAGAGGGGAAAAACTTTTCCAAAAAAAAAAGAATAAATCAAAATAAATCATATCACATTATCATTTTATTCATTTTTATCGAATACAATAAATAAATAATATCATACCTATTCTCAACTAATATGGTATGTAAATGCTTTTTGATATGAGATTGATAAAGATCATTAAGAAGAATCCAAAGGATTCATTCCTACTAGGGTATCTAGGACCTGTGTAAATCTCCCATCATTTATAAGGGACTATATCTTATATATGGTTCCCTCAAACCTTGAAGTTAAAGAGATAGAAAGAGGGGGGGGAGAGATTCAATTTAGTGGAGTTTGAAAATGCTATCATATATTATTTGGATACAATAAAACACACACAATTAAATTCATAATCCATGGGACTATTTATATAGGCATTTAATAATCTTAAACTTTTCTACAATTTCTATCCCATTGAATGAAATTTTTCACAAGTTAAAATATTTTTTACTCCCAGATCATCATTGTGATTAATTTTTTAATGGTTAAATAATTAATTTAGATGTTAAAATGAGTCAATACATCATCACATGATGATTTAAAACCATCATTATTACTGAAAAGTGATCATAAAATATTCTAGTGCTATCATATAATATATTACTTTATATGGGTTAATCCATGGTGCAATGGATATCACTACATCAATTTTCTATACTATATCAAACCATGAAATTATTTATACCACCACATTATAGTTTAGTATTTAATTCATATTTCCTACAATCTCTCACTTTTACTAAAGCCTCACAAAATTAACACACTTTCATATAGTTTACTTCATATGAAATAATTTTCTAAATCATATCCAAAACACTTATTGTATATATTTCAAAAAATCTATTTCAAATGTTATCATTTATTTTCACCAAACATTATATCATATATAACAACTTGTGAAAATTCATCCAAAAGCACATTTGAATATCCTCCAAAACACTTTTGGATTATTTGTTAAAGTTATGTACAAAAAATATGAAAAAATTCAATCCATATTCACCCAAACATTAAGTATGAACTCAAGGCCCTCTACAACATTAAAAATACTTATAAAATCCCAAATATTTAATTTTAAGGAAATATAGGACTTTATAAAAATGTTAGTTATACTCAAAATATAAATGATTCTAAGGTGATCCCAAGAAAACACATGAATCTACAATCCTATGTCCACCAACTATATCATATACAAGTATATATAATCATATAATACCTTTATCTAGGATATAAAGTGAACAAATAACACAAAGTATATAAGTCCTGTATATCTTACTCAAACATTCTCTATTATCTGTGTATAAACCGAATAAATGGATGAAAACATCTTATGTAATTCACACATGTGGATGAGCACATGATAACAAATTTATTAAAATAGATAATCACATCACATAAAACATATATAGTTATGTACATGAACTTTGTTAGCCTTCCTCAATGAAGGCCCAAATTTCATACCCTAAAATTGACCAACAAGATCACTGATAACACATTAGGGGGAGGTGAATTAGTGAATTCACCTAAATTTTATGTTTATTTCAAGAAACAACCCTTGAAAGATATTAAAGTGAATGATTAGATCATTATCAAACACACCAATACACTAAAATAGTAGTAATAATAGATATTTATAAGTTTCACTACTCAAAATGAGAAGGTAAATCTTTAATACGATCCAGTAAAACCCATGATCATGTATTAAACTAAAATAACCTTATGGATTACAAATGAGTAGGAACCTAGGATATACAATGTGTCATGTGACTTTTGTAATGTGATCTCATACAAAAGATGTTATAGAATTTGAATATCATTAATAATAGAGTGTTAAAAAATAAATAAACTCTATTAATTTTCTATTTTTATTTATATTATTCTTTCTATTCCCATTACTCCTCATCTTTCACGTTTTTCTCTTCTTCATTTTCTATATATCCTTACCATACTTCCTATACTTCTTTATGACACCATTATTGCACAAAATTTTTCACTCCACACATATACAGAATAAAATTTCCAACATTATTCTAATGAAAAATTTTACATCAACCATTCATGCCTCTTAATTTTTTTGTAAATGTTTATACCTTCTAGACACCCTCAGATTGGATTTGGAGTCCTAAATATTCCATTTTTATTTTCTCTTGAAGCTTGAATAAATCCACATCATCATTAATAGAATTTTTTATTTTATATTCTTCATGATGTGACACCTACCATTATGGTACAATACAATAGTTTTTATTCAAATCCATGAAAAATTACTCCCCCATTATGGCATGGTGACCTTCACTATAGTGTGAATTCCTAATTGTTCAATTTTAGAGATAAAACAAACTTAAAAAACCCACCAACTATGGTTTTATTCTATGAAAGTTAATCTTATGTAGCTTTGTTCTACTCTTATATATATATCCACTTAATATTTGATAAACTTATTCATGAATTGAAAAAACATTCAATAATTTAGTTTATTCTTACGTAGCTCAAATCTAATCTCACATGAGACTGTTCACATAGTAGTTTATTCTTCAATTAATTTATTTTAAACTTCTCAAACAAGTCAATTACAATGTAATTTTATTCATTGTTCCATAAATTCTCCTAAAAATAGTAAAAACACTAATAATCATGAATTATCACTATGGTGTGAGTCCTAATTCATGATGACCAACTCAAAACATCGTCAGATTTAAAAATTAAATCACAACATGAAACATTATTTAAAACATGATTTAATCTTCCACCAAAATATTTTACTCCTGAATATATTGAATTTAATCTCAATAGATCATATTAATTCTAAGGAAGCATTTATTGTGGAATAAAACTCTTTAATTTTAGAATGATTTTTTCTATATCCCCATAACTTCTCCATACATCTTCCAAACACTTCCATACTTCCAAAAACCCTTCAACACACATGATAAACTATGTTTTATGTGAATTTGAACATAGTTTATGTATTTAAAAAACAATTCAACCCAAGAATCATATCCACTTCATCTCTTATATACTAATCTTTAACTATTGAACTCAAAACCTTCCCCTTAACCATCTATTAGTAACAAAAATCCACCCCATTGTACTTTTTTTTCAACCATTGAACATAAACCACTTTTCAAATACCACAAACATATAAATGAATCATTATTCAATAATTCTATGAATACATGATAAAAATAATTATCTAAAAATAGAGTATTGAATTATAATGCCATTTTTTTCATTAATGTTACTTATATCCACTTCATCTTAGCACTTGATACGAACTGAGATCAACTTCTTAATAAAAATATATTCTTCCAGTTTTCAAAATATTTTATCAAAACTATATATAAAAAGTTATTGAATAAATTATTAACAAATATATCCGAACATTTTACATACTTCTATCAACTCATACACATTCACGTGTGTGCATTTAGTACACAAATTTACTTTTTTAAAAACTCCCATAAAAATGTTTTCAATATATAGAAAAGAAATATTCATTAAGTTTATATTATTTTACACCCAAATTTCAAAATACCAATATAGGAAGATAGGTGAAATAAACATCGTACCTTATCCTTAAAATGATTCCAGATAAACTCCCATCAATAATATCATTTTCTAAAATGAATCCTTTAGAAGAGGCTTAGTGAATATATCTTCTATTTGCTGCTTGGTTAAAAAAAATATAACTTCAACAGTATTTGATCCACCAAATCCTTAATAAAGTGATATTTTATATCATTATTCTTTGATCAAGAATACTTAATTATATTTATTGAAATATTTATAACACTTTGATTATCACATCCCATAATTAGTGGCAACTTTAAATCCCCCTTGAGATCCTCCAACTGAGTCTTCATCCACATAAATTGGGTTATCAATTTTGTGGAAATGACATATTCAACCTCAAAAATACTCATAGTTAATGAAATTTTATTATTTGTCTACCAAAATATAAACCATTTTCTCAAAAATAATACTGCACTGGATGTTGATCTTTTATCATCCACATTTCCAGCACAGTTTTCACATAAATATCTAAAGATATAAAGCCTATATTTACTATCCTATTTCAAACCACAATTAATTGTGCCTTTGGTATATCTTAGAATTATATTTATATAAAAATGGGTTTCTTTTAGCACAATTTGAAACCTAGAACAAATTGTAACGATATACACTATATTTGGTGTTGAAGCTATCATGTAAAGAAAACTCCAAATTAACTTTATATACTATCTTGAATCATAATTTCCCAATTTTCATTCTTAAAAATCAAA
Source organism: Viscum album (assembly GCA_963277665.1). Taxonomy (NCBI): domain Eukaryota; kingdom Viridiplantae; phylum Streptophyta; class Magnoliopsida; order Santalales; family Viscaceae; genus Viscum; species Viscum album. Next base: position 116,841,833 of record OY728154.1, read on the forward strand.
ATTCCCCAAAAAAAATTAGAATAAATCTTTTTGGATTCATCCATACCAAACTTATTTAGAAGTTATCAGGTATAATGTTCCCAAGCGATGAAATATAATCATTCTATTGGGAAGTTTTCAAACCAAAGAATATATCATCTCTCCAAGTATGGATAGATCAAAAATTTTATTCACATCCAGAGAAAATTATTTATATGAAAATTCATTATTTAAAGTAAATATATAATCTTATATATAGAAAATAACAATTAAATATACCTTTTTATATTATTTGGTGCAGAGGCTTCTACCCACTCCCTCTTCATAAATTTTAGTGATTTCAAGAATTAATCTAGGTTTGAGTAACATTACATTGTTTATTTATTTAATCCACACAATTATTTTTTCAAATTAAAAACATATACTTTATATTATCCATGAAATAATCCATCATGTTTCTCCATGTATAATTACCCTTCTAATTATCCATTTAGGAAGGGTAACTTGGAATCTATTTGAAAGATATTTTAACTCATTTGTGCTATCAAAAATAAGAAATATTCTAATGGTTCTAAGCCTAGAAACTAATGTGAAGGGAATATAAAAATCATTTCCTTTAACTTATGAATATCCTTTTAACCTAAGTCCTTCCCTGTTTCTTGTCACCTCTCATTTTTTAGTTAAATTGTTATGGAACACACACATTTTTATGATGAAATTATTGTTTGTTGGCTTGGGTACCAACTCCAAAGTGTCAATTTTATTAATATAATCAAACTAATCATTCATAACATCAACCCACACATGATTATATAAAGTTTATTTGAAATATTTTGGTTAAACTTTAGAAAATAATGATGTATGGATTATGGTCCTCAATGTTCTCATAGTTTGAATTAGTTATCCTTGATCTATAAAGATATTTTATACCTATAACTATTTTATCAAGATTTAATGACTTCATAAAAGTTATTCATCATCACTATAAATGGATTAATGATCATATTATACCTACCCATATTATGAATTACCATATTTTTAAAAATCTTCATCCTTATTATAAACTACTTCTACTTCACCATATTCACTTATGGAACTTATCTTCTTAATGTATAGATTCACTTTTTGTGTTTTCCAACACCACTATTTCAGTACTATACACAATCCTACATATTTATTTGTTGTTATAGTGAAATCCTCTTAAATTCATAGGATAAACAAGAAAGATACCTTCAATACATCTTCACTCAAACTTCCCAAAATTATCATCTTTCGAATTAATAATACAGGGGTAACAAATAACCTAAAGTATTTAAATATTATGAACTTATTATAACACATCTCAAATGTAATAATATCTAAATTGGTTCGACATAATTTTTTTTGAATCTGAGCCAAAGTGATAACTTCCTTCCTCTAGAAAAATTAAGAAGTACCGTGATCCACTAATATATTTTGATCAATTTCCACCAAACTACCATTATTTTATTTTGAAATAAAATTATTTTATGAGGTATATTGTTTGATATATTCATAAGGAATTATATTTATTCTATGATTTGAATCAGAATTTACACTTGTTTATTCAACACTATTGTCCATCTACAACTTATTCAGGGAGAAACCATACTCCTTTTCTAAAATTATTTTAAAAAAATAAGTACATTTAAATCATTCAATTTATGTTTTATAAACATAATAAATTTACTATGAGTGAATTGATGAATAAAGGAAATAAAATACTTATCTCTATTGGTTTGTTTCCACTACATAATCCCATAGTCATATAAATAAACTAAATACAATGGAAAATTTGTTTTAATCTCCACTTTATTTTTTAATGAATTAATAATATTACCCTTTTGGAATATAGAGAACATACAATTTATTTCTATATTCAATATTGAAACATCAAATTTTTTTTCCTTGGGTAAGATTGCTCAAATTTCTTTATACAATGTGAATAATAATTCAACTCAATAATCAATGTTCTTACTTCAAGTTCATGTAGCATGAATTTTCAATATCACTATCCTAAAACAAGTTACCCCACGTTAATTTTCCTTTCATCACTACAAAACCATTAGTTATCCTTCTCAAAAATCATCCATCTTCTAAAAAAACTATATTTCTTTCATTTCATAGTTTATACACACTTAATAAGTTATGTTTCAACACATAAATAAATAGATCATTCCTTGATTTCAGCTTTTCCTTTCCAATGACCACTGAAAAAAACTACTTTTATCATGAGTAAACCATCATTTACAAAGGTTAATTATCCTTACTTGAACTTTTAATAATATTATTTCTAACTTCCTAAAGCCTCCATAATGTTATAAGTATCCATAAAATGTGTATATTATTTTAAAACCAAATTGTTTTCTAGAAATTGACTCTTACTATTCTTACACATTTTAACCATCAACCTTAAATCCATTCTCTAAAAAAATTATTATAGAATCCCAAAATCTTAATTTTTCATTATTATAGTCTTATTCTATTACCTTTTAAGATATAAATTTATAACATATTTTTCTTTCAATTCACCATACCTATAATTTACAAATTTTTAACAGTTGTCTTATTTTCCCAAAAACTTAACTTTATAAACCCTTGTATTTGAATCAAACTTTTTAATTATATTATTATTCAAGAATTATCTAAAATATTGAATATAATTCTAAATTTTAGATTTCAACTTGTTCAATTCCTTTTCTACCTCTAATAACTACTACTAAATAACTTCAAGCACTTTCCCCAATTGGTTATCCTTCACCTTCATGATGGTTCATTTATTCATTGAGTAATTTATTCAATTTTTTGATTTAATTAATTAACACTGAATCCTATTCTTTATGAGTGTCTTCATTATTACTTGATTATTGGACATATTTTTTCAAATTATTGATTTCATTCTCCAGTGTTTAAATCTTTGAAATAAATTCCTTTATATACCTATTTAGCATAGACTCTATTTGAGTTTACTCCTTGATTTCATCACTACTATTCTCATCACTAGTAATTTCTTCTTCATACTCATATTGAGATCTTCCAACATTAGTATTAAAACATGTATCTTGAATTGTTTCACTTTCAAATTTCCTTCATAAATATTGTCAAAATTTTATAGATGATAACCCATTGAGAGGAGGTGTGGGGGGGGGGGGGTGAATCAGGTAATATGAAATTATTTCTTGGATGATGATATTTTTCTATATCCTTGAGGAAAAATCAATTTCACTCTTTCTTTACTCATGGGGTGTTCCTATTTCCCTTGCCCTATTATTATAGGGACTTGTTAGTGAACTATGTAATGATTTGATTATTGAGGTACAAGAGACATATCTAGCATAGAACTATGTTATCCTAGGGGTGATCTTCATTGTGATTTTGTTTTGTGAATTTATTTATTTATATTTAGTTTGTTATAGCCTTGATATGGAAATTGATGCATTCTTTAATAAAGTTTTTATTTGGAAAATGTAATTTGACACATGTTACATGGAATCTTTTTTAGAACCATGAAAAGGAGAAATGTTTTATAGTGATTTTGATATAAATGTGAAAAATATTTTTACTATTCTATGTTTTTCATATATTCAGAATATTTGGATTTGATTTGTTATGGTATTGATATGTAAATTGATGCATGATTTGATATTATTTGAAAAAATTTATTTGACTTGTGTTATGTGGAATATTTTTTAAAGCTATCAAAAGGGGTAATGTTTTACCTTGATTTTGATATAAATATGAAAATTATTTTAACCATGTCATGTTTTACATATATTGATCATATTAGGATTATTTGAAACATACTTGATATGGAACACTTGGGTGGGATCCTACTAGGATTTTTATTCTCACACTATATACACTCCCTCAGGGGTGTGTAGACCTTTTTTTTGTTTGATGTATGAAAGGGAACAATTACAAAGTTAGGAAGTGAGGTTTTATTTTAGTTGGGTATCAGTATCTAGTGGTGACATAATGGGATGAATCCCTAATATTACATAGAGTTATTATTGGTAGTTTGGGTTACCCCTTTAATTTTTTATTAGAATTATACATTGGTTTTTATCTTGTTTCCATAGTTTTATCATTAGTTCTATTGGCTTGTCTTTATTTAATATCTAATTTATAATTATGTTCCTATTTATATATTAAATAATTTTTGGTTTAGGTTTGTAATATGATTCCCTACATTTATCATTGGATTCCTCGGTTTTATTCACTAGCTCATGGGGATTAATAATGTCGTACAAGTCTTGTCACAATTTGATTCAGATCCTAGTTTGATTGGTTATATGGGTCGGGTCATGATAGTAAAAAAATTCACTTGGATTCCATGGAAATAACAAGTTTCTCATCCTTTATTCATAAAGAAACCAAAATCACATACATAGTTATACATCACTCACATGATTCAAAAAAAAAACTTAACCAAGGACTACACAAATAGGAAATCCCATCACAAAATTTCAACCCATTGAACTACACTAAGAAGAATTCACCAATAGTATACACCAAGATTTAAAAAATAGTTCAAAGTCAATTCCATATCCAAAACCCAAACCTTATCTCTAATTGGGACTTTATTCTATTTAGAACACTCCTGTTTCCTTATTATAAAAACACACATGGTGAACTTCTATTTGAACAAAACATCAAGGAACCTATACACTATAAACCCTTTTAACTAACCAATGAGAGAAAATATTATTTCACTATTAATTATCTGATGCTTAGATAAACATTTGGGTCTATCATACACATTTTTTTCATAATCCATAGTGACATTATTATTATGTGATTCTAAAATTATCTATCCTAAAGTAGATCATCTCTTTCACCAATAATAGAATTTAACTAATCACCCGATCAATTTTAACCCTACCAGACCCCATTTTAGTCTCCCTAACTTGAAAATACATGCTCACATACTATATGACACACACATGACACAATATATTGATTAATATGTAGGATACAACCTGATTAAATGAAGTTGGAGTCATCTCATCCATTATCATAATTCAATATATTCTCATTCACTTAAAGATAGATAAATGTAAAATAGGTCCCAAATTAGGTTCTTTGATTGGATAAATGCTAAATGGTGAGATTAACCACAAAAAAATGGCATATGTGTCACACCTGTGTTTTTAACTTTTACTTCATTCTGGTTTGGGTTGAGTTCTTGGTAATTTTATTAGGAGTTAATTGTGATTGGTTTGAAAATTTGGGTCATTATTTCCCCCTATTCTTAGTCTACCTTTTCTCCATAGTCTGCCCTTTTAGTTTTGGAGAAAAATGGAATTTTTTGGGTAGACATAACTAGGAACACAGTTAGGTCACACAGTTTACTAAACCATATGGACAAACCATGCACAATGTTTAGGTATTAAAAATAGATTTTGACCATTTTCCCTTCCAGAAATTAACCAAATTCACCCCTTTCTTCCCCTATTTGACCATAGTATCCATGAGAGGCCTCCAAGATCCCTCAATCTCCCTTAGAACTAACTTTTGAAGGGGGATTTGGTGGGTAAACTTCAAGATACATCAAGTAAGTGAGTTTCTCTCTAGTTTCTTCCTTTTATTTAGGGTTTATTTCCTATTTCTCATGGTTTCATGTTTCTAGAACCTAGGGTTTCATCCTTATGGTTTAACCTTGGGTTTTTGGGTGCAATATTCTTGGTTAGTGTTCATTTCTACTTTCTTGTGGTGCATTCGAGGTACGGTCAAAGTTTCGCACTGTTTTTGGGGGGTTTTGACATCAAAGGTAGGTGGTTCCATCTATAAAAATTATTTGATGTGTTAATTTGATTTCTTAATTTCTTTATCATGTTCTTTGAATTATATATTGGATGAGAAAGTTGTTTTTGAAAGAGATTAACATGTGCTTGATTTTTATATGGAATGTTTATGTGAAATGGGGTGTGTTTTGGATGTAAAACCATTTGGTATTACTTGGTGGTGATTTACCACTTGTGAAATTGGTTTGTTAAATGATTCAAGGTCAGAAAAGTTTTTTTGGTTTGGTATTACTGTGTGTTTGATTCTAAAATAGGGATTTTGGGTATGTTTTTGGTGTAAGGCAATGTGGTGTTTCTTAGGTTTTTTTATAAGTTGTCAAAATGGTTTATTTAATGAAATGAGAGGAGAAAATATTGTTGGAAAACTATTTTGGTAGGTGTATGTTTTTAAAATGGTTCTATCTGTAGTGGAAGTGCTATTTGTGATGTGTACCACTTTGGAAATGTCTTATAAAATTTATTGAATGATTTATTGAATTGTGAAGGAGATGTGAAATATATTTGTGGGCTGTTTAGTGTCTGTATGATATTTGAGAAACATGTTTATGGGTTTTTTAGTGTTCGTGTGATTTATAAATTGTATTTTTATGTGAAAATGGTATTTTATAACATGTGAAACTTGTTTTAGCACAAATAAGTAAGCCCGAGTATCTAGCTGGGTGGACTAAGACTAGTATACTAGTGATCCGGTAGTGGACTTGTCCCCATTTCACTTAGCAAGATTGAAAAAGACAACACTAACTAAACTATGATGATGTTTTGGTACCACTAGGTGATTGGGGTCTCCCCTCCTAGTGGATCATGAATGATAAGGTTATTTGTTATGGTTACTTTGACACCGAGATACGATGTACCTAGGGCCCCACAACTAGCTAGGGCCTAGGGGTGTTCCCATGACTAGTGATCATTGATTATATTGTACCTAACTTCAGCATATAGTGTATTTGGATGGTAGTTTCAGCAGCATGTGTGTTTTCTTTAAAATTATTTATTCTTTAAAGTTTCCCTCTTGAAAACTATGTTTATTTAAAGTTCCATCCCTTAAAAATTATTACTATCATTCCCTATTTTTGAAAACCTGTAATATTTTTGTCTTATAATGTTTATAGCATATAATTTTTTATTAGGGGGAATCCTATTGGTCTTAGACTCACAACCTACTTATACCTTTGGGTGTAGGTAGACTTGGTAATGTTTGACACAGGTAAGGGAAAGGTCTTTGGAGATGGTGGTTTAGGTTGTTAGCTTCCTTTCTCAGTGGGGTATTGTGGAGATAACTTGAGGGTGATTCCCCCTTTCCATGTGGTGGTTATTAGGATATACTTAATGATACCTTTTTTGGGGGTCCTCTTTTGTTTTGGTTTTAAATTATGTAACTCAATTATGAATTTTTGTTAATACTTGTTTGGTGTTAATTTTTTCAGATTAGGCTTATTGATTATTGTTGGTTGTTTTATGATTATAAAATTGGGTTAAATCATTCCCAAACTTTATTTATGATACCTAGGAACTTGTGCCAACCTGTGGGGATAGGAAACGCCCTTCGGACCTTGCCATGGACTGGGTTGGGCACCGGTTTAGATGATGACCCGACCTGGTTCGTGACAAAATGGTATCAAAAGAGGTTCTCTCTTTTTGGATCATGTTCTTTTGGGAAAGAGTCTTGGTAGACCAGAGTTAGGATCATCAGGGATTGATGTTATGGTTACATGTAAGGTTCCTAGCCATCACACCTTGTTGTGGGACTTGAGTTACCAGGGGAAGTCGAGTTCTATCTAAGTCTTTTATTCCTTGTGGTTGCTCGTTGTTTGGGAAATTAAATGGGGGTTGGGTCAACAATCCCAGTGAGATCGCAGAGGCTAGAAATCCATGTGGAGCTGGGGATATGGTCTTAAAACACTCTTCATGATAGTGGAATGACTAGAATATTTCCACCAACCTTATGTTTGAGTCACCAACTGGCACTAGTTTCCTTCTTTTGAGAAGCGTCTTGTGTCTCTTTGAGTTTTGGAAATTGTTTTGAAAATCCCTCATTTTGGAATCATAGAGACATGGTTTTAAAGTAAAAATTACCTGGTTTTAAGAAATGTGAATTTTTGTGACTTGATTTTCCATTAAATAGAAATGGTTTGATTTATGAAAGGGTGGAAATTATTTTTTGTGATTTTTTGGATTTTTTTGAAAGCATGAATTATGTTAAAGTGGGTTTTGAAAATATGTTTTAAATAAAACTTTTAAACTATTAAAATGCATTTTGAATAGGATGGAGTGTTTTGGAAGTTATGTGTAGAGTTTGTAAATGTATTTTTATTTGGTAACTAGTTATCATTTGAAAAGTTTTATGAATCTTTGGAACCTTGTTTTAGAATGAGAACAGTTGAGTTATTAATTAAATGGTGATTGATAAAATGGAGTTTTTCATGAAATCGTAAGTTTTTTGAATTGGGGTGAAATGTTTTGAAATTAATGTGTAAGAATTAAAAGTGAGTTTTTATGTGAATTGTTAGTAATTTTTTTTATTTTTTTTGAAAATTTGAGTTGGGTTTTGATTTTTTGGTTAGCGGTTTTGAGAAAGAGAAAGTGGGGGTAGAATGTTTTGATTTTTAATAGAAAAGGTTCAGTTTTGGTATTTGGTATCCTCATGGGTGGCCACATGCATGAGATTACATGGGAAGATGGATAGTTAATGGCACAACTGGATGACTTTCGAGATGGATATGAGGAGGGTAACCGGTGTATCATTGAAACATGCATGCATAAGGCCCATGGGATACTATTGGTGGATGTGCTAACCACCGACCCCGTTTACTTTCAAAAAATATATATTTATTTTAAGGAAAATTTGATATCTTGTGAAATGGTGTTTGTGTGGTGTGTCTTATGTGTTTTGGAAATGTGGTTGTGGGATATTTTGAGTTCAATAACCCCTCTTGTTTGAAATATTTTTTGGGTTTGTGTTTTATTGGTAAGTTAGGTTGAAGTGTTGGTTAGTGATATTTTATGAGAAATGTTTCAGGAAGCCTTGGAGGCGGTTCCACTCATGTGTTTGGTTTTGGTTTGTGGTATGTTATGACCAATGTACTAGCTTGGTTGGGTCCTTGGGTTTTCTTGTTGGCTAGGGTACACTGGAAAAAGGAATTAATACACGATGGAAGTGTGGCCATGGGTGATTCATTGTTGGAATATCCTCCAATTGATCAACATAAGGAAATTTTTCTTGAACTTTGGATATTGAGTCTATCCCTATCCTTTTTTGGTTATGTGGATCCTCTTTTAGTAGGAGATTGGTTGTTCAAGGTTGAAATAGACCTTAGTCTCTTAAGTTTCCTGACTCATCAAAGGTTTAGTTTGACACCGTTGTGTACATAGGCTATATCTAGAAGCGGTGAAGGGAATTCCAATGAGGAAAGGTAAAGCAGTCTAGAGTTGACGGTGTTGGCTATAGTATTTAAGGGCCTCTGGTTCTTTTGTCAGTCTCTTCAAAGCAAGGGTTCATGTTAGGCCACCAATGTGGAAAATATGGCCGTGAGAGGCTATTATGGCTGTTCATAGGAATCATGTGCTGTTCGGGACTCGATTTAAGGTTTCTTTCTATGTAAGACCTATTGGGTTGAAATGATCATGCTCAATGGCATTTTTCAATGTCGTATCCTCATGAGAATACAAAGGTGGATGTTGCAGGACTTTCAAAAACTTTGGTTTTAGTAGAAACTTGTTTTCCTCCAGGAATTCCAGAATATCTATGTTTCAAATGAAGGTGTCTTCCTTGGGTTCCTTATTATACTGTATATTTTTCAGGGTGAGAGGGGAAATGCATATGCATCTTCGAGGCCCCTATCTTGGTGAAGGTTATATGTTAGATTAAAGTGGGGTTTAGAGTGTGTTATGTCTCTATGGTTGTTTTGAGAGACGATTTGGTTTCTTTTGGCACTAGAAGGAGAAGTTTTTATCAGGGTTTTTTTCAATTCCTGACTACGAGGCTGGAGATGCTTCAATCATCTGAGCTCCAGCTGTAGGTCTTAGAGTGAAGCTAGCTTGTAGTGAGAAACCCCCATTGATGTAAAAGATCTTTGTTTAACTTCTGTCTCTGGTGTGGGAGGTGGAGACAGTTTGAGGTTTCAATGACTGAGTTTCATTTCAAGTTTTCTGGTGTGGTGAAAAGGGACATGCAGACCTTGTCCCTAAGGGTTGTAATCTGTGTCAATGGAAGAGTCCAACCTTGGATACAAGGAGGTGGGGGTGGTTTTGTCTTTTCAAAACCCTAGTTCTTGAACCCTTGTGGGTACAACTCTCAGTATAGTTGTTCATGTATGAATAACCTTGTAGGTCCATTTTGACCTCAGTTTTGGTTGCAATCATCCGAGGTTGGTAATGCTCATGGGAGTGGTGAACCACATATTGTCTCTATTGGTTTGGAGTTTTATTGAATGGACCTCTTACGGTGGGAGAATAAGTTGTGTGGGAAGCACCCAAGTTATCCCATGTTGAGTTTATTTGTCAGTATGTGTTGGTTGGTTCTTATGATGGGGAGAAGAACCATGGGTCTCATGTATTTATTTTATAATAAGTCTAATGTTAGTCTATCCCTTATGGCGGGGAGTTTGTTCAGGCCTCTCCGTGTTAGTATTTGGGTTCAGTCTCGAGTGTCAGTATATTTCTTATAGTGGGGAGTCTGTTCAGGTATCCCTATATTAGTAATTCAGTGGTGTTCCTAGTGTTGGCCTGGAAGTAGATAGTGTCATTCATATCTATCTAACCATGAACTTCTTTCTTGGGTAAATTTTGGGATTGGAACACGCTCAATAGTGTTTTTGAAGTAAGGTTGTGGTAACCTTGTTCGAATTTGTTGTTCATTTCAGGTGGACTACTTAAGATGCTTGGGAATGTCTAAGGTGCTTGTCTCAGGATGTTTTTTTGAGTGTGGTGAGATTATCCTTCCTTTGTTTGATCAATTGGAGGTGTTTTAGATTTTAGATGAAGGTGAAACTTAGAGAGGGAGTCCATATTAGTCTCCCAAGTTAGCTCATTCCCCTCTTTTCCAATTTCTAATATCCCTGTTTTTTTCATTTGGCATTCGTTAGGAACACACTTTGAACTTGTAAATGGTATTAGTTTTTTTATTTCATCTAGCCTTATCATGGATTTTTGAGAGATGAGAGCATTATGGTGGGGATAATTGTCACACCCGAGTTTTTAACTTTTACTTCATTCTGATTTATGTTGGGTTCTTGGTCATTTTCTCAGGAGATGGGTGTGACAGGTTTGAACTTTTGGGGAATTTTTTTCCCTTATTCTTGTTATACACTTTCTCCCTAGGTTCCCCTTTTAGTTTTAGAGAAAAATTAAACTTTTTGTGTGGATAGAACCAGGCGTATGGTTTACAAAACCATGCGGACAAACCGTGCAGTGTCCAGGTGTTACAAAAATGGGTTTTGTCCATTTTCCCTTCTGAAAATAAACCTAATGCACCCCTTTATTCCCCCATTTGACCCTATAATCCCAGGGAGGCCTCCAAGATCCTTCAATATCCCTTAGAACCCACTTTTAAGGGGTATTTGGTGAGGAAACTTAAAGATACATCAAGTAAGTGGGTTTCCCTATAGTTTCTTCCTCATCTTTAGGGTTTCTTTACCCCTTTCTTGTGGTTTCATGTTTCCAACAACTAGGGTTAAATCCTTATGGTATAACTTTGAGGTTTTGGGTGCGATATTCTTGGTTAGGGTTCTTTTATACTTTCTTGTGGTGCGGCCAAGGTGCGGTTGAAGTTTCACACTGGGTTTTGGGGGGTTTTTGACATCAAAGGTAGGTGGTTCAATCTATAAACATTATTTGATGAGTTAATTTGCTTGGTTAATTTATTTATCATGTTCTTTGAATTATATATTGGGTGATAAAGTTGTTTTTGAATGATATTAACATGTGTTTGATTTTTATATGGAATTTTTATGTGAAATGGGGTGTATTTTTTATGTAAAACCATTTGGTATTACTTGGTGGTGATTTACCACTTATGAAATTGGTTTATTCTATAATTAAAGGGCTTAAAATTCTATTTTGGTGTGGTATTAGTGTGTTTTTGATTCTAAAATGGGGATTTTGGGAATGTTTTTGGGGTTTTTTGGTGTAAGGCGATGTGGTGTTTCATGGGTTTGTTTTATAAGTTGTCAAAATGGTTTATTGAATGACATAAGAGGTGAAAATATTATTGGGAAACTGTTTTGGTAGGTGTATGTTTTTAAAATGGTTATTTTTTATGTGAAAGGGATGGTTGTGATGTGTAACTATTTGTAAATGTATTATAAAATTGATTGAATGATTTATTGAATTGTGAAGGAGAATGACATATGTTTGCTGGCTGTTTGGTGTGCATATGATGTTTGCGAAACATGTTTGAAGGCTGTTTGGTGTGTGTATGATTTATAAATGATATGTTTATGTGAAAATGGTATTTCATAACATGTGGAACTTGTTTGAACACAAAGAGGTAATACCAGGTATCTAGGTGGGAAGACTAGGACTAGTATGCTAGTGACCCAGTAGTGGCCTCATCCCTGTTTCACTTAGCAAGTTAACGATGACAACACTAACTAAACTATGATGATGTTGGGGACCACAAGGCCATTGGGGCCTCTCCTACCAGAATCTTTTGCACAAGAAGCTGATTGGTTATGGTTAATTTCACACTAAGATACGATGTACCTAGGGCACCATAACTAGGTAATGCCTAGGGGTGTTACCGTGACTAGTGATCGTTGATTATATTATACCTACCATCGAAATATGGTGTGTTTGGATGGTAATTTCATCATCATTTGTGTTTTATTTAAAATTTTTCATTCTTTAATGTTTCCCTCTTGAAAACTTTTTTTATTTAAAGTTTCACCCCTTTAAAATTATTACTATCATTTCCTATTTATAAAAACTTGCAACCTCTTTGCCTTATAATGTTTATAGCATGGAATATTTTCTTGGGTGGCATACTATTGGGATTAGGCTCACACCCTACTTACACATTTGGGTATAAGTAGACTTGGTAATGTTTGACATAGGTAAGGGCAAGGTCTTTGGAGACGGTGGTTTGGGCTGTTATCTTCCTTTCCCGATGTGGTGTTGTGGATATGACTTGATGGTGATTCCCCTTACCATGTCGTGGTTCTTAGGATAGACTTGATGCTCCATTTTTTGGGGTCCTCTTTGGTTTTGGTTTTAAATTATGTAACTCAATTCTGAATTTTTGTTAATACTTGTTTGGAATAAATTTTTCAGATTCAATTTATTGATTATTTTTGGTTGTTTTACGATTATTAAATCATGTGAAATCATTCCCAAATTTTATTTATGATACCTGGGTACTTGTTCCAGCTTGTGGTGATAGGGAACACCCTTCAGGCCTTACCACGAACTGGGTTGAGTGCCGGTTTGGATGACAACCCAACCTGGTTCGTGACAATATGTGGTTAGATTCACCCATAGAATCCACCTACTTTAAAAATATTGATGATTAGACCAAAATTGAAGAGGGGGACTTTAGAGGTGAGATGGAGAATAAGGGAAAGAGGTATCCCAATAATACATCTTAACAAAGGTATAGGTAGGTGTAATTTATAATTTTTTATGATGAAATCTAATTAATTATTATACAAAACAAATATGGGAAGATTTACCTGATGGAAACCATTGGGGACCTAGTGGTCATATGAGGTCTTCTTTACCCTCTTCCCACATCATCAGGTACCCGATGATACCTCACCCAATACCTGGTGGTATCTACTAATGCTTGCAGTAAAATAAAACCTCCTAATTAGTTCACTTAAACTTCATAAACTCTATATAAACATCCAAATACTATATAATAATCATAAATTCAACAAATAGGCCTAAAAAATCATATAAAAATATAAAAATTCAAAACTCCCCTAACATATATTCAAATTGAGTTAAGATTTTTGTAATCCCACTAACATGTAATGGCATAGATCATTACAAGTCATATATACTTTATTTTTTTCAAAATCAAATCCAATGATCACTGAATCACCAATATTAATCCAACAATATGGTGACTTATATAGTATTATATAAAATATATCAAATGATGTTATAATAATAAATGGTATATAAATATTATTATAGAAAATTTCAAACAATGGTAAATAGTTATCCTAATATCTTACAACATCTAGAATTAGGCTCTCAACATCTAATTTAATGTATATATAATCTAATCAGTTTAAACATATTTTTTTGGGTTGAATTCTTTACTATATCAGAAATGGATGCCAATATTACATTGTATTACCATTTACATCTATGATATTAGTTGAGTATCATGATCTAAAATTGATGTCTGATGAACTCCATGAAGCATCACTACCTCTGACACATAGATTCTTAATAAAGTATCCAACAAGATTAATTACTTGATTGGAAAATAGTGAGATAACTTTATTAATCTATCAATAAATACCCATATAACACCATTTAATGAATTACCATGGTTACTCTTAATGAATAATTGATCCAATGTGTCACAAGAATAAGGCGTGTTCTTAATCATCTTAAGATGACATATGTTCCAAGGGTATCAAATATAATATATAGGAATGATTTAATATTTTTTAAAATAAAAGGAGTAAATTGAGGATTTCATTTGATTATCTAACATAACATTACCATAAATTGGACTTATCATACCATATAAAAAATGAATTTATAAAATTATAAGAACCAAACATAGAATAACGAACAATGTAATAATTTGAATATATGTTGAAGGCATGTTGATATACTACATATTACAATACTATGATGAATAAATACAAATAAATATGCCAAAAATGTTTGATATAATATCCCAATACAAAGTGAATATAAAATAAACATCTACCGCTATGTGACATTTGACTTCCACTGTATTCCACCATCCCCAAAACGGCACATTCAAGCCCATGGTTTAACTCATACCAAACAAGGAATATCCTCTTATACCTTCATGAAGGAGAAAAATAAAAAAATAAATGTACACTGATGGTGTATATGTAAGGAAATTGTATAAACCCAATAATATACCTCTAACTATTCTATACAATTCCATTCCATGATAAAATTGACATTATAGTTTAAAAACAAATACTAATACATTCATTTCAATGTTAAATAGAACATTATAAAAATATACGCTCATTTAATTTTTAAATCATAGGTAAATTATTCATTTGTTAAGTTATAATAAAATTATTTAAGACATGCATCTACACTATATAATAAAAATAAATCTTAAGTTATAAAATGATTATCATGGGATAAATACACTAGGATTTTAAGTGGGAAACCTATAAAATATGGATAAATGGAACTATTATTCTATTTGAGATGTAATTCTACCACCCCACACAACTCTTATGATATAGGCATGATTACGGGCACACATATAGAATGTAAAATATTATCCTAACTATGAGAATATGTATAGTTAATGCTAACTAGAAGAATAAGTGTTCCCATTAATTTTCAAAATATAATATCAAGTATATTTAGAAAAAAAAAACATATCTCACCACCCAAACTCCCTTCATAGAAAAAAATAGTGGCATAAATGATATCAAATTTATAATTCACCTAATCAAAATCCCCACTTGACATATTTATCAAAATTTTAAATAGCACATTTATCAATGAAAACCAGGATTTATTATAAAAAATAATATTAGACAATCTCATATTAAACAATTTATAACTAATATAAAATCATTTATACATTTATAACATCCAAAAAAAATCCTTATAACTCAAAACTATTTTATTCTCACCTTTTAATCACTTTAATATCAAGATAAATTTAACCTTAATTATCAAAATTAGTTTTTTAAACTGTATATACAACTTTTTATACCACCATAAATCATTTTGATATTAAAATTAACTAAACATGATTTATTTTTTCAATTAATTAAGTTATAATTTAAATCATTAAGATCACCTACACTCATTAAAACTGAATTTAGTCATGAAAACTCATATATAAAGATTTTAAAAGTCACACATTCATTTATATCCAAATAATGGAGAAGGTTTAGAATCACCCAATTCTTTAAACTCCAGTGATATTGATAAGGTATTATCATCGTAACTCCATTTATTTATGCTTATAAAATCCTAAAAACTTCAACATAAAACATAAAATATCTTTTTTAGTCAGTCTAAAATGATAGGAGTAGATAAATACTTTTCAACTAGATATAAAGTCATTCTTAAAGAAGCAGGACATGTTCTTAGAGGGGCTCTACGATCTGTTGAGATAAAAAACCCATGATGATCTATGTTTTTCATCTATGACTTGGAAAGAACAAAAATTTAAATCAATAGAAACTACATGTTAAGAAAATATAAGAATAAAGGAAGAATAAGAAGAAGAAAAATTCAAAGAAAATTTAAAGGAAAAGAGAGAAAGAGAGAAGATGAGGATCTTACCAATCATCCATGGGGAATCCCTCTCTATAAAGGAAGTATTGAAAAAGAGAGGAGTTCTTAACTTCTCTAGAAGGCGATATTAAACATAAAATGAGGGTTGGGTGAGTTTCTTTATTTATAAATCCAAACCCAAATAATAATAATAACAACCATACAATATAATAATTTTAATATTTATATGACATTATTACTTTAAAACCCTTTATAATTAACCTCACATTAAATCCATTGTTAATTTTTTGGGTTTTGAAGGATATTTTTTTTCCTAACACAATAAAAACAATAAAAAAAATCAATTATATCACATGATAATTATATTCATTTGGATTTAATAAAATAAACGAAAAACATCATACATTCTCTCAATTAATTTGGTATGTCCAAGATTTTTGATATGAGATTTATAACAATAACTAATAATCATCCAAATAATTCCTTCCTCCTAGGGTATCCATGGATTATGTGAGTCTACTAACACTTTAAAGGGATTATATCTTCATCATGATTTGATATAACCTTGAATCTAAAGAGAAATAAATAGAGAGAGAGAGAGATAGAGTAAGATAGATTCAATTTAGAGGAGTTTTAATGCACTACCATATATTATTTAGATACAACACACATACACAAACATCAATTAATAAACCACGAGGATATTTATATAGGATTTTAAAAATCTCAAAATTTTGAGAAAATTTCTAGCCTATTGAATGAAATGTTTCATAAGTTACAACATTTGTAACTCTTAGATAAACACTGTGATTAAATTTGTAATGCGTAAACAATTAATTTAAATGTTCAAACTACTTAATAAATCAGTATATAAATATTTAAACCCATTGAGATATAATATATGGGATAATGAACAAATTCTAATGTTATTGTATAATGCATGAATTTCCATGGACTAAGCCATGGTGTAATGGCCATTAATACATCATGGTTTACACTATCTCAAACCCTGAAATGATTTACACTACTACATTATTTTTTATTATTTAGTGTATATTTCCCTCAATCTATCACTTGTACTAAATACTTATATACTTAACAAGCATTCACCTTAGGTTACATCAGGTGAAACATCTTTTAAAACCACATCCAAAACTCTCTCTCTCTCTATCTATATATATATATATTTGAAATCATGTTTAGAAAAATTTATCATTAATTTTTACCATATAATATATAATATATAATAACATGTAAGAATCCATCCAAAAAAACATTTAGATATCCTCTAAAACACTTTATGAAAACTTAATCCATATTCACACAAACATTAAGTATGACCCCATGTCCCTTTGTATCATTAAAAATATTTAGAAATACCATAATCCATAATTGTAAGGAAATATATGACTTTATAGAAGTGTTAGTGCTACTCAATCAACATAGTGATCAAGCATGATCTTGGTTAAATATGTGTAAATCCAAACTTGTGTCCAAAAAATATATTATATACAGGTATATATAGTCATATAATTCTATTATAGATGACATTAAGTGATCAAATAACATAGATTATATAATTCTTGTTTATCTTACTCAAATATTCTCTATTCTATGAGTATATACTGAGTAAATGGATGAACAAATCATATAAATTCACCTCGGTGGACGAGGAAATAACATTACCTCAATTAAAATATATAATCACCTCACATAGTCCTTATATAGTAATGGACATACAATTCCATAGTATATCTATAACAAGGTCCCAAATTTAATACCTAAAAGGACCCATAAGATTAGTGATAATTCACCGGGGGGAGGTGAATTAGGGAATTCACTTGAATTTTATGTTTATTTCAAGAAAAAACCTTTAACATATATTAAAATAAATGACTATATCACTATCACATACACCAATACACAAAAATAGTAGGCATAACAAAATTTTATAAGGTACACTACTGAAAATGAGAATCTATATCTTTAATATGATCTAGTAAAATCCATAATCATACATTCTAATAAAATCACTATGTGGAATATAAATGTGTAGGAACCCACAATACACAATGTGTCACATGGATTGGGTAATGTTCTCCCATAAAAAAATATATAATCTAAATATCAATAGTAATAGTGTCTTCACCTATCATAAAACTCCATAAATTTTCTATTATTCTTTCTAAAAAAATTACTATTCATCTTATTTATCATCTTACTATTTTCCCTCTTTTTCCTTGTTTTCTTCTTCTACTTATACTTCCTCTAATTCTTTCTGAGACTAATACATCACACATTATTTTGAAAAAAACATTCACTTAAACCATTACTTATTCATTTTAATTTGTTTTATATGTTCATAATTTCAAGACACTATTAGATATAATATAGGGACCTAAAGATTCCATTTTTATTATATATTTAAGCCTGAAGTGAGCCACAATAACATTACTAAACTTTTATATTTTCCCTTTTTCATGATGCAAAACCTACCATTGTTTTAAAATAGTATATTGTTTCTCTAAATATATAAAAACTTCCTCTCCTATTCTATCATGGTGACCTACACTTTTGTGTGAATTCATACTTCTTTAATTTTATAGATGAACCAAAAATACACAACCCACTAACTATAGTGTGATTTTTATGAATTTTACCATTATATAGATTAAGTTATACTCCTAAGTAGATCCAATTATAATTTGATTAACTTCTTCATGATATAAACAATATTAAATACTTCGGTTTATTCTAATATAGATCAAATCTAATCTCACATGAGGTTGTTCAAAATGATTTCCACACTTCAGTTCATTCTATTTGAATATATCATCCATGTTAATTTTAATGTAATTTTTTTCATGGTGCAAACAATTCTTCTAAAAACAATGAAAACACTAATAATCATAGATTATTTCTATGGAGTGACTCCCATTTCAAGAAGAACAACTCAGAATATCATAAAATTTAAATATTAAATCATGACGTGAACCCTTATTTAAAGAATGATTTACTATTATTATAGAATATTTTAATCTTACATAACATGAATTTAATATCATGTGGTCACCCATCCTCCTTTTGAATTTTGGATTTTGTGTTTGTGCGGTTACCAGTAACCCTTAAACTTGCTCTTTAGAAAATGAAAAAAGTCTTCGATTCAGATGTATTATAGAATAACACTCTTTAAATCTAGAATGATTTCTTCTATTTCCCAATTAATTATACAGAAATCTTCCAAACACATCCAGACTTTCAAAAAACCTTCTCTACACATGATAATTTATTATATGATTTTGAACATGATCTATGCATTGAAAAAATAATTTAACACAAGAATCGTATCTACTTCATCTCTTCTCTAATTCTTCTTTAACACTTAAAATAAACCCCTTTCCCTTAACCTTCTCTTGGTCACAACAGTCTGTCCCTATGGATTTTGTGTTCAACCATTGAACATAAATAAATTTTCAAAAAATAAAATAAAAATAGAAATAAACCATTAATCAATAGTTCTAATCCTACATAAGAAAAATTAGTGCATGAAAAAAGAAAATTGAATTTTAATTTCATGTTTTTCACTAATGTGACTTATATATACTTATTAATCACACTTGATGCAAGATGAGATAAACTTATTAATGAAGAAATATTATTATAATTTTAAAAATATTTCTTTGAACCCATGTATAAAAAGTATTTGAATAAATTATTAACAAACATGTTAGAACATTTTACATGTTCTTATCAAATAATACAGATGCACATGCATGAATTGAGTTTACAATATTTTCTTTCAACCCCCCTGATTTTTTACCTATACATAAAAAAATATTATTTGAATTTATATTGTTCTAATCCCTCTTTGAAGATAAAAATGAAAATATCATAAAATACATGAAAGAATCACTATAACATAGCCTTAAAAGGATTGAGGATAAAATCAAATCAATAACATTATTTTATAAAATGAATACTTTGATAGTGGATTTGTGAAATCATTAGATATTTTCTAATTGGTTAGAAAAAAATCCAACTTAAACCTTTGTTTCTCCACCAAATTCTTAATGAAGTGATATTTTTTATCATTATTCTTCAATCAATAATTCTAAGATATATTTATTGAAATAGTTTTAACACTTTGATTATCACATCCCATAAGTAGTGGTAACTTCACATCCACATTGAGATCATCCAATTTATTCTTAATACACATCAATTGGGTTTTTGATTGTATAGAAACAATATATTACACCCTATAAATACTCAAGTTCACTGAAATTTTCTTCTTAGTGTTTCAACACATAAAAATTTCTCTTAAAAATAATAATCCAACAGATGTCAATATTATATCATCCACATTTACATCCTAGTATACACCTATATATCAATGATATCAAGACTATAATTAATATCATATTAAAAACAATAACTCATTGAGCCTATGATATATTTTATAATTCTCTTTATAGTTACACAATTTTCTTCATTTGGAACACTTTAAAACCTGGAACAAAGTGTAACAATATAAACTATATCATATTTTGAATCTATCAATTAAAGTAAACTCACAATTATCATTACAAAACCTCTTGAATCAATTTCCCCCTTTTATATCATTCAAAATGTCAATTTCCACTACAATTTGTGTTTAAATTAGCTTTGAATTAACCATGAAAAACATATTAAAAATTTCTCAGGTATAGTCTTCCCCAGAGAGGAAAATATGATCCTTCTCTTGAGAAGTTTATAAACCATATAATTTCTCATCTCTCCAAGCATGGACAACTCAAAAATTTTATTCCTCTCAAGAGACAATTATTCATATGAAACTTATTTATTTCATGTAAATATAATATCATATATATATGAAATAAAAACTAAATATACATCTTTATGTTATTTTATGTCGAGTTTTCTTTCCACTATTCCCTTATTAAATTTCTGTTCTTTTAAGAACAAGTCTAGGTTTGAGTACCATTCCATTAGTTCTTGTTTTAATCCACATAATTACTTTTGCAACATACAAATATATCCTTTATATTATTTAAGAAAGAAAAAATTAGGTTTCTCTATGCATACTTCCTCTTTTAATTATCCATTAAGGAAGGATAACTTGAAATATATTTAAGAGACCTTGTATAACATTTATTCTATAATATTATGAAAAATTATCATGGTTTTAATAATATAAAATATTATTAAGGTCATATCAAAATCAATTCCTTTAACCTTTAAATAACCTTTTCCCATAAGTCCTTCCTTTTTTCTCATCACCTCTACTTTTTATTTAAATTATTATAGAACACCCACTTTGTTATGATTAAATTATTTTTTACTGGCTTGGGTACTAAATTTGAAGTGTCATTTTACTCGATCTAATCAAACTCCTCACTGATAATATCAATACAAACTTGATTCTCCATAGTTTCTTTGACATATTTTGGTTCAATGTAAGAAAATAATGAGGTATGTGTTATGAACATCATTGTTCTCAATATATGAATTATTTTTCCTTAATATATAAAGATATTTTATAAATCCATCGATTTCTTAATCTTTTATGAATTCAACAAGGTTTTTCATTAGAACTAAAGATGGTTGAGTGATCATTTTAACTAATAATTCTCCTAGAATTCCTATATTTTTTAGAAACTTCATCCAACTTATCAAAAAATTCTACTTCACCATCTTCACTAATGATACTTGTATTCATGATGTATTAATTAATTCATTTAGTGTTACAAAATATATATTTAATCACTATACATAATCTTCCCTATGTATTTGTTATAGAAATTACACCCTCTTGAATTCATAGGATAACTATGGAAGATACCTTTAACACTTCTTCACTAAAACTTCCCCAAATTTTCATCTTTCACATTGATAATTCAAGGGATTTAAAATAACCTAAAGTATTTAAATAATGATGTATTCTTATAATACATATCATATGGAATCATATTTAAATTGGTTTGAAAAAAAATATGAACCACAATACTAATTTCTTTCCTATGGAAGAATAAAAAAGTATCATCATTTGCCAATATTGTTTGATCAATTTCATCTAAACTCCTATTATTAATTTTATAAATAAGATTTTTCTTGTGAGGTATATGGTGAGATAATAATACCATTCTTTATAATATATACATCAAACTTTACACTTGTGTATTCAACATCGTTTCCATCCACAACTTCTTCAGGGAGAAACCACAGTCCTTTTATAAACATTTTTTAAACACTTAAACATATTAAAAGCCTTGGATTTTTGTATCATAAATATAGTACATTTAATTTGAGTAAATTCAATAATAAATTAAATAAAATAATTACCTCAATTTATTTATTGTTTCCTAATAAGACCATATAAATATTAATTAATTATCTCTAATTGATAAGATGTTTGAATCTTCAATTTCTTGTTAAAATAATTAATAATATTCCCATTTTGGTATATAGAGAACATCCAATCTATTTAAATATTTAAAATTGACACATCATAAAAATTATATATTTTGGTAATATTTCTCAAATTTATTTGGCCAATGTGACCAAGATTTTGATGCCACAATCAATTTTCTTCCTTCAAGCTCAAATAGCATGAATGTTTAACATCACCAACTTGAAACAAGTTACCCCATGTTTATTTCCATTTCTTCACCACACAACCATATATTATCATTATCACAAAAAATTATACATGTCAAAACATAAATTTATTCCCTTTATTTAATAGATGATACATACTTAATTATTTGTGTTTAAAACCATCAATAAATAGAATATTCTTTGATTTTATATTGCCTTCTCCAAGGATTGCTGGACCAACTCCTTTTATCTCGAGTGATCCATCCATCCCAAAGGTCAATAATTATTCCTTTAACTTTTAAAAATATCCTTTATAACTTCAAAAAGAATAAAAAATACTATCATTATCCATAAAATGTGTGTTTTTTTAAATCTACTTTCTTTCTAGAGGTTGAAAACAACCATTCTTCCATATTTTTACTATCAACAATGGTTCCTTTATCTGAACCAAAATTATGAAAGAACTACTATATATTTTATTATTTTTATTCTATTATTATTTTCTGAACATTTAAAATATCCATTTATATTATATTTTTATTTTTATTCAATACTCCTAGAATTTATAAATTCCTCAGAGTTGTATTTTTTCCCATAAACTCAACGTTATATACCAATGTCTTCACATCAACATTTTCAATGATCTTCTTCTTTAGGATTTTTATAACATATTTAAAATAATTCTGAAAGTTAGATGTAAACTTATTAAATAAATTCTCCACCTATAACAATTTCTATAAAAAACATCAAGCTCTTTCTCCACTTGGTTAACCTTCTCTTCTATAATGGTTTTTTTTTCAGTGAGTAACTTCTTTAAGATATTAATTTAATTCATTCACATTGAATACGTTTTTGTATGAGTGTATTTATTATTACTTTATGATTGACCATATTTATTCATATTCTTGATTTACTTCTCCAATTTTTAAAATTTTAAAAGACATTCCTTGAGATCCCTCTTTAGTAAGGAATCTATTTGAGTTTAATCTTCGGTTTAATCATTAATTATTTCATCACTAGTAATTTATTTTTCATTCACCTTCATAATTATAAATTTTTTATCAAGTTTAATAAAAGTCTCAAACTCTTATTCATCTTCACTTCTATCATCATCTTTACACTTAGATAAGAAAATTATATTTTTTAGGCTTATAAAATTTCTTACCTTTCCCCTTTGAAGAAAATATTTAATTATTTTATTTTGATGGTTTATTCTTTGAGAAACTCCTTGGATTGTCATATTCATATTCATACTCTTCATCTTATTTTAATCTTAGAGATTTATTTATAAAAATTAAAATTTCTCTATAATTGAATAACTTTGGAAATATAGTTCTTTACTACTTTTCATTACTTCTTCCCACACTTATTGAAATGAATGAAACTCGTTTTTCAAAATTTATTTCCATATTTTTACATTAATTGAAATATTTTGTTATTTAAAATAAACTTATTCCATGAAATTTTCTTACTTATAAGTGTTAATATATATTTTCATATCATCATTGCCATTCTTCTTGAATACACTCCCTTTCCTCATTTTATAGGAAATAAAAATGCTACGAAAATAATCTGAGGAAATTTTATCTAGATCATGATCTTTGAGTGATAATACCTTTAAATAAAATATGTCTACAAATATATGATATATCTTTTCAATATTTATAGTTTCCTTTAGCTTTTTAACAAACCTATTATGGTTCTCACATGTTCATTGAATATAGTGAAGAATTTATCATCTATTTTATCATCACTAATATTGAGATCTTCCCACTTTAATATTTAATCCTGTAGTTTGGATTGATTCACATTCACATCCCCTTTAGAAATTATATTAGAATCAAATTGATCATATAGATGATAACAACACACTGAGAGGTTGGTGGGTGGTGTGAATTAGGGTATAGCCAATTATTTATTGGATGAGGTTATCATTCTATCATCGCAAGAAACACTTGAATTTACCTCTACCTTTACCCTCAATGAGTGTTGAAAGAGGTAAAAACACAAGGTATTTTACGTGGT
This sequence comes from Viscum album, assembly GCA_963277665.1. Classification (NCBI taxonomy): domain Eukaryota; kingdom Viridiplantae; phylum Streptophyta; class Magnoliopsida; order Santalales; family Viscaceae; genus Viscum; species Viscum album. The sequence goes on from OY728154.1 coordinate 116,866,678, forward strand.
TTATCCACACTAGGATACATCTAATGAGTATTCATGATAATGCGCCAAAGAACCAAATTTACTAAAATACCACTACATTACAGATAGAATTTTAGTGTGGTACTACCAACCCTCCTGGTTCACTATCATGAATAGTTAGAGAACTCACTACTTTCCTTAAATGAAGACCTCACTACTCCATATGTTGAATCATCCTTCTTTACATAAGGATGATATGGATATACACACACATAGAGGTTTCAATTGAGCACAATAATGTCAAATTATAAGGAGTATGAGACTCCTTGAATAACTCCTTCAACATTCAAACTCATAGAATTGATTAGAAATAATACCTCTAGAAGATATGCTCTAGAAAACCCTTTTGTATCTACCTAATTTCCCCCTTGTAAACTCTCTATCTATACATGAGATTTTCTCCCTTTTTAAATTCCTTGTGTTTTGACAACATCTCTTGTTCATTTTTTCTATCAATCCAAGGGTTATGATTGATTCATATATCTTTAGGATAATAGAAAGTGACCCCTATATTAATTGGGATCATCATGAACCCTAAATTAAGAATTAACCATTAATTTTTTCAAATCATAACTCCCTGATACAAAAATAGTCATCAGACTAAAAATGGCTTGGCTGCGGTGTGGCCATGAATGATGCACTATATTGTCACCTTTTATATATATATACTATAATGAAAATACTTTCACTTTGGCACAATTAATTATTATTATGTCTTGGAAGATAAAAATATGGAATGGAACTTCTATTTGAATAGATCCAACTTTCTCATGAATGAATCCTTCTATAAGTCTTCATATGATTTCTTCCTTAAACCACTCCTCACACCAAACTGGAAGCGACGTAGAGACAACTGCTAAGGCAGTAACACCCTGATATTTTAAAAGAGGAGCATCATGTTTGATAGAATATTTGACATTAAACATGAATATTAGAAGAGAATGTGACACCCTTATATTTATGATATATTAATTTTTAAATAAATTCAATCTATTCAATAGCTTACGATGCACGTAACGATAGTTTTAAATGAAACACAACACTCTATTAAAATATTAATATTTAAACATGAACATCATAAAACAACCATTAAGTTAGAGGGTATGAATAAGACTAATTTAATTATTAAAACTATTTAATTTATAAATGTGTTAAATAAATTCAATGGTTATCTATTGATTAGCATTAAAATAAGAACCATTTAAAAGAAATGTTTTTTTTTGAAAAACTATATATTCTTAAATGGAATTTTAAATGTGCTTTGCATAAATATTATAAAATTAATTTTACCAATTTTAGAAAATTTATTTGAAAAAAAGAACTTCATTTTAGAAATCTACAATTTAAATTTTTTTGGGTTGAATTTTTTAGAGTTTTCTAAAAATATTATTTTTTCCTAAATAGTTATAAATACTATTTTTTATTGAATACTTATTTTTTTAAATTAATTAAAAAGTTAAATTATATTTTAAATTGATTTAAAGTAACATTAGTTTAGTTATATTAAAATATTATTAATTTAGTTCATTTTAATCAATTTCATATTGAATTCTGATATAATTTTTTTTTTAATTTTTTTAAAACAGTTATTTGGAAAAATGTTTTTTCAATGCGTCTTTGTGTGTAATTTTAAATAGGATTCTTATACTTGTGAATTTAATTAGAAAAAATGGATTAATTATTTTAAATCAGTATAATTTATATTATATAATTTTGTTAACTTAATTTTTGTACACAATGAATAGTAAAATCAATAAAAAGTATTTACTATAGTTAGGGTTAAAATGGGTTTACTGAGGGTTAGAATAGGATGATAAGGGTTAAAAATGATCAAAAACATGTCTAAATCCTATTTTATGGCCATAATGCGTCCTTATATCTTCATTTTTTTTATAATTACCCATTTTTCATCATTGTTACATGTGAAAAACTTAGGCATCACTTTTTCTTTTCAAAAATTTCAAGTGTGTCCTCTCAACCACTTTAAAAGGAGACCCACTATCCTATAATCTTTACACTTCCAAATCCATATAATTTGGACAATACAGACCCAAATATCTTCCTTATGTCCCTATCCACATCCTAGAGGTATTATGTTGAATAGGGAACTCTTATATGAAGTATTTAGGTATAAAACTCAAGAGGCTATCTGAGGAAGATGTATAATCCTTAACAACGTATTTTCATTTTATTTATTTCTATACCTCCTTAAAATATTCTTAAAATATTATTATATAATAAAAAAGTATCTCCCATATACTAAGATTCTTTTATATTAATTTAACAACCTATATCCATCTCCTCTTATATCAAATGGGAGTCAAAATCGTCAATCGAGTATACGATGGACTACCGCATCATGAAATGATGTAATTTATTTTCCATCACTGCCTCTCACATATGGATATAATGATGAATTTGATATACTTATATGATATTAATGAAATTAATATACTTCTGGAATTATAATATCACATCTAGCTTCTTTCCATAAAACCTGTTGGAAAATGAAAACATTTCTCGTGTGTATGGAGAACTACCACCTCCCAAACCGATGTGACATGTTTTTCACTAAAAATTTACATGGAATGTAATAAGGATAAATTTAATTAATATATGTGATATATATTAAATAATAATAACTTCATAATTTTGATATATTATTTACCTTCTTTTGACTCCATCATATGAAAAAATGGAAATAACGTTCATGTGTACGTATGACCTACCGTCTTCATAAACAGTGTAATCCATTTTATATCTCTAGAATTTTTATATTACTATAAATAAATATATAATTCAAATATATTATATTAATATCATGGTAAAAATTATTTAGATTATTTAACCATGATCAAAGTAAAAGGAATAAAATTATCAAACCAAAACATTCATGAAAAACGAGGCAATTATCACCCAAAAGAGCAATTTTAACAAATTAATGTTAATAAGTAGGTGATAAAAGACTATAAACAATTAATATATTGTATGAGATACATTAATATGGTTCTAAAATATATTTATAATAAACATATATTGTTTTTATAGTAGTTTTGGACACATACGAAGGAATCTTAACATTGGGTAATAGAACACTGCTACAAGGTAAACCAAGAATGTATGAGCCTCTATACAATACAAAAGTATGGTAGTGTAAATTGAAAATTAAGGGGTAAAAGTACACTCCCAACTAGAAATGTGTCCCAAACTAATAGAAAATTGGAAAGAGTAAACAGATGAGAGAGCCCAACTACTAAATCTCAAGCTACGACCACCATACATGGTACAATCACTCAGTATCCATAAGCTCCTATATAGTCATTATCGACATGTCTGTCGTCTTCATAAAAAAAATGTGAGGGAAAATACCATGCAGGGGTAAGTATAATCATACCCAGTAGGACACCCTAAAAGCTGAAGGAGGAGTAGTAAGAGATTTAATAGAAGAAGAAAATAGTTGATAGAATAAGGTATAGTGAAAGAGTACAGTTCAACCCAAACAAAGTGTTAAATTAATCTCTTCAAAATATAAGGGGATAAATATGGTGAGTATATGAACTAACCATTGAGTCTTTTCCACTTATATCATGAGAGTAGACTCATCCAACCACAAGAAGCTAAATATGGGAATCATGAGGGATACCCTGTGCATCTTCGCCTCTCATGGAAGGAAAGCATCCAAATAAAAGGTGTAAATATAGAATAAAGGAATATATGCATATATGATCAGTTAAAATAAGCCCAAATTATAGAGTAAGGGGATCTCCATCTCATAGCTCAGCCCAAGAAGAAGAGTAACCAACAATTCCAAAAGTCATAAAATGATGCCTAACATCTCATGCATCTTCCCTAAACACACAAGTTTAAAGAACCCATTCACCACACCTTAACACTATCCACTTTGGGTGACACTGACTCACCCACACAGTTTTGGTCACATCTCAAAAATTCATCTCAATGGGGAAATCATCCCTCTTTCTCATGAGTCCAAATCTACATCAATCCATGCCTAGCCACTGTGTTTCACAGTCGATGAGTCACAATTTCTAGGTAGATGACCCATTCCCCAATATGAAAATAGGGTTCCACTCTATTGGGTTAAGGACCCATGATCAACCCGACTGGAGGGTTCCACTATAGATTATTGGGGATCCATTCCCTTCTCTGTAGAAGGGTTCCACTAAGAAAGTTGAGGACCCATGCCCAACCCGGCTGGAGGGTTCCACTCTAGGTCATCAAGGACCCATTCCCTTCCCCTTAGGAGGATTAAACTCAAAAAGTAAATGAACCATTCCCATCAAGACTGGAGAGTTCCACTCTATGTTATTGAGGACACATGCCCTGCCCTGTAGAAGGGTTCCACTCGAAAAGAAACCTCTAGTGATCTCCATGATTCACTGCCACCAACAAGAATTTCCTCAAAAGGTTATGTTCCCAGAACATTCCATATCATATCTCCAATCCACAATCGATGGAACCATTTCATTTTATGTAGAAAGAAACCTAGGATAGGTTACTCGAGGGCCAAAGTATGAGTTAAAATGAGAGAGATATGACCAATTGAAGTTTTCTCAGAAGAGATTAATGGGTACACGATGTGTGAGGTGACCCACATGGAATGTGGTCCTGCTGCACCACCTGGCTGTGTTTTTGGTTGGCACATGGCTCTATATCACGTAGCAGTACATGTAGTGTAGTTGGAATTGATGGTGTGTCTTGGATAAGTGGGACCACATCCGTGTGCTGCTCACCATGTTTGTGTACTAGAGTACACAATTGTGTATCGGACCCCATGTACCTCCACACAGGTTCTCATTTGTGTGACCCATCATATGTGTTGATCAAATGGGGATGGGTTAAATGACATGTAAGAGACACTACATGTCATATCTTCCTTATTTTTTTTGAAACCCTAACTGCTTATGCTGAGGGGGCTACAAGCCATGTGTTCATCCTTGAACATGCTGTGTAGTCAGAATTTTGAAAGAAATATCAGATCCAATTTCCATGTCGAGATCTATTCTTCTGGCCTCAATTTCATCCTCCAATATAATAAAAAATGATAGATCTACATGAGAATGATGAATCTTAGTCATCACTCTCCTGAAAAGGTCACCATAGGTTTTTTGGGGTTTCACCGTTCATTCTACATTCCAATGCACCTTCATTCAACCATGATTCATCTATTTATTGATAAAATGTCCATCCTCACCTCACAATGATCCAAGATCTATGATTTTCACATTGATCTATTCTTGTTTTGTCAATCCTCCGCTAATCCGGGGGTCTGATCGAATTTGATGTCTCCTGACAAAGTTGAATCGAGACTATGAGGATCTAACTAGTGGATAACGTGAAGAAAAATGGGGCGAAAGGCATAATAAACCAAATTTTAAATGTTTTTGGCCAATATTTCTTGTTCAAAAAACAAGAATAGGGGTTACATATTAGAAATCAAATGAAAAAAGTAATTTCTTTATATTTTCAACTGTAGAGGCTGCAAAGGGGCACAGATCGAAGGAAAACAATCAATCTACTTGATATATTTAATCAAGGTCATAAAAAAACCAATTTATGAGTCTTACTTAGATTTCGGATTGATATTTTATAAAGAATGCATCTTTAAATGATTTGAGAGATGTCGTTGCATCCTGATTTTCTCTTATTTGGAGTTCTGTCGTTGTTTGTAAAGATCTACCAACAGAAGGGGGAAGAGATCTCTCACCGATTATCTCATAATTATGAGGCCAACCCTATAAAATTCACCATTATAGTACATATATATACTTTTAATCTAGGTCAAGGTTATTTAATTAATTAAATTAATAATTAATTATTTAACTAATCATTCCTCAAAGGAGTGAGGGGTCCAAACGTCCTGAAACAACTCATTTTATGTCATGCCTAGGGTACACACCACATTCCATACTCAACCATGGTATCCTATTTTTGATACGAGCTAATTTTTAAGAGTTATCCCATTCTATTTAAAAAGCTATGTAATTTCAATATAAAATATACTTAATATTCTTATACAATTAATTATGGGAACACTTGGGAACAAATTTGCAAACTATCTCAAAACCTAGATCTATAAATATATATATAAATATTTCGAAGTCTTATAAGGAAAAAACCAGGTCTCTAAATCATTCAATCCTTCATTATTTTCATCCCCCAAAAGAAATTAATAGGAAAGAAACTTGGGGTAATGAGCCCGCACTTGGATCTACCACTTCTAGGGACCCTCCTACACATTTCTGTGCTTCCACAACATGTGAACAAAAGGGATGTTCTGTCCATATAGAGTTCACTCCTACTGGTCCTTGATCTACATTGGGTGCTTTGAAAAGGTGTATATATCCAGCATATTCAAGTTTCCCCAATTGATGACGTGCATAGGTTCATGCATGTATCTCCTCAACTGTGACACATGGAAGATGTCGTGCACCCACTCCAGTTGTGGGGATAGGGGAAGATGGTAAGTAACCTTTCCAACCTTTCACATGATGTCGAATGGACCTATGAACCTCGGTGATAACATGAATCCCTAGAGAAACCACTAAAATCATCATCTTGGGGAGACTCTCAAGAGAACATGGTCTCCCTACATGGCCCCATGGGCCAATGATGATGATATATATAAGGTTTCTATCTGCTATGAGATATCCTCATCTGCTCACAGAGGACCTGTACTTTCTCTATCGTCACCTGCACCATCGCTGGGCCTGCAATATATGAATTTCCAATCTATGTCCAAGAAAAGGGATACCTATAGAGTCTCCCATAAAAGGCCTCAAAATTTGACATATCAATGGTAGAGTGGTAGTTATTGTTGTAAATAAACTCTACCAAGTGTAGGTGATCCTCCCAGTTCCAGCCGAAGTCCAACACACAAGCTCTTAGCATATCCTACACCATCTAAGTAGTGTTCCTAGTCTACCCAACAGTCCGAGGGTGAAATCTTGTACTCATCCTCATGTGGGTCCTGAATGCCTCCTATAATACTCTCCACAATTGTGATGTAAAACACACATCACGATCAAAAAAAATCATCAAGGGAACCCTATGAAGGTGAATAATCTCCCGTACGTATATTTTCCCCAAACTCTCAACCAAACTCTACTCCCTAATGGAAAGAAAGTGCACCGACTTCATGAGTCATTCAACTATAAACCCAATGGTGTCACATACGTTTTCTGTGTGTAGAATCCAAATGACCATGTCCATGGATATTCTATCCCACTTACACTCTGGGATCTCAAGGGGCTACAATAGACCTTCCAGAACATGATACTCAGCCCTCACCTGCTAACTAGTGAGACACCGAGAGATGAACTTATCTATGCTTCATCTCATTTCCTACCACTAAAAATACCACTTAAGGCCTCTGTACATCTTCCAAACATTGGGATATACAATTAATGGAGAAGTGTGGAACTCCCGCATCACCTCCTCTCGTAATATGACTGTAAATACTGTTCACAATTGGAACAAGATGACATGATTACATCCTTTAGAATATCCATATGGTGAGTTTACTTTAGATATATAATCGTGTAATAACTCACAGTTGATTTCCCCTAGATAGGAATTTTTCACTTGCTCAAGAAGAAAAGAAGTCAACACCATTTACTGTATAAAAGTTTTATCCTTTTGTTTCACTAGGGTCATCTGCAAGGAGGGAAACTACTCCAAAGCATCTTGCACTAAGAAAATCTGGGACTTCTTGCTAAGGGAATCTACTATAATATTGATCTTTCCTATAGTATAGACTATCTAAAATCCATATTCCTTTAGGAATTATAATAATCATCACCATCTCAGGTTCAAGTCCCTTTGTGTGAAGACATACCAGAGACTCTGGTTGTCTAAGTAAACCAAAAAGAACTCCCCTAGAAGGTAGTTCCTCCACATCCTTAGGGATAATACCACTACTGCTAGCTCTAAGTAATTATTTGAATAGTTTTTTTCATGGGGTCTCAACTACCTTGACCATTTTATGATAACTTCCTATCACTGCATCTACACATGGCCAAGCCTCGCTCTTGAGGCATTAAAATATACTACGAACTCCACACCCACCTCTAGTAGTCTCATCATTGGATCACTCATCAAACTCCACCTCAACTCCTAAAAGACCCTTTGGCACTACTCATACAATGTAAATTACTACCCTTTCTTTGTCAGTCTAGTCAAAGGGGCATCGATTCTGGATAATTCTTCCATAAACCTCTTGTAGTACCTCGCCAAGCAAGGAAAGATCCGCACCTCAGACATGTTATTGTGTGGATCCCAAACAAGAACTGCTTTTATCTTTCTTAGATCCATGGATAAACCATGATTAGTAATGAAATGACACAAAAATTAAACCTCATGTATCTAGAACTGGCACATCAAGAGATTCCCATAAAGATGGTTCTCTTGAAGAAATTCTAGGACCATACTCAAGTGATTTGTATGCCCCTCTTATATTAAAGAGAAGATGAGTATGTCATTGATAAAGAAAAAAAACTCGTCTATGTACAACTTTAAAAACTGATTCATAAAATCCATAAACATGGTAGGGGAATTAATGACACCAAAGGGAATCAATAGGAACTTATAGTGTCTGTAGCGACAAAGAAATGCCAAATTTGGAATATCAGCCTTGCGAACCCTCAAATGGTGGTAAATAGACCTGAGATCGATCTTTAAGAACCATATAATTCCATGAAACTAATAAAATAGGACTTCATTCATTTTTAAGGGGTACTTGTTATTTATCATGTCTTGGTTCAGGCAATGATAATCCACACAAATCTGTAAGTTAATGCATACCATTTTCACGTACATGACTTGAGATGCCTAGGGGGATACACTAGGTTTGATGGAACCTTTATCATAAAGTCCTACAACTAAAACTGTAGCTCCTGAAGCTCAGTAGGGGCCATATGATATGCCACACAAGATATAAAAGTAGTCCTAGGATGCAATTCGATGAAAAAATACATCTCCCACCTTAGAGGCAGTACCATAACGTCCTTGGGGAATATGTCCATGTAATCCTCCACAACTAAAGAAACCCAAATTCCTGAAGAGACTATTGCACCAAGGTCTATACTTGATAATTGATAGTGATGGATTCAAGCCTCTTAATAACAGAACCCACCTGCCCTGCCATGAGATCTCTCTTTCTATAAATGGAGAATCTCATCCCATCATCACATAGGCATCTGACTTGTCTATGATGACAATCAATCTGGGATCAAACCATAGAAAGACAATCCATGACCAAGATGATGTTATAGGGTTTCATCATGATGAAAAAATGTCTCATTTTAACCTCTCTATAGCAAGCAATATCTTTCACTGTGGGCAGATGAAAGATACAGAAGATGCATTCATTGTAGGAACCTCAAGATGAAGCTCCTATACTAGCTCCTCAACTGGGAGTCCTATCTCTAGTGCCAAGAGTATAGAGATAAAAAAGAATTAATAGAACATGTTTCTACTATTACTGAAGAAATATTATAATAAACACATATCTTTCCTCTAATTATCTCATGCGATGCAGGATCATAGACATCCAAATAATGTAGGTGTCCATGGCCCCGGTCGCCAGCTCCTTGAGATTAACGTGGGAATTTTAGTGGTGGTGGTGGAAGGATATCATAGTGTCATACTCCACATAAAGCTCATCCTACTCCTCTTATATCTCTATCTCTCTAGGTACCACCCTGTCCATGCTTGGGAGATCCTTGGTCATGACACTGCCTCTATCGTTGTGGTCCATCAGCTAGCCTCCGATGCTACTTAGAAAGTCTTGTTAGGCAGTGACACACCATGTGACCTCTCTCATCACAAGTAAAACAAAATATCTCACTGGTATGCTCTGGTCCTCTATGCTACCTTTGACCACGTTCCTAAGTCTGTTCATGGAAGGATATCATATTTCGTGATCTTGGCTCCTGGTGTCTGTAAGCTACAACAGAAAACTCAGCTATGTGGTGCCCACTGCATGCTCCAGATGCCTGGCGTCCCTCTGACAAAAGTATCTCTATCACCAGTGTGCTATATAGAACCCTGAAATAGGCAGGGATACACAAAGGTAAAAATCTATATCATATCTCTCTGTGGATTCCATGCTCAAACTTTCATGCTTGGAATTAGCTATCCCAGATCATGTTCAGGGAGTACCGAGTATGGCCTGTGAACCTTATTATGTATGCAGCCACTTTCATCCATCCATGATATAAATATAGAAGATCTAGGATCTATAATGAGTGAAAGTAGGAGGGGTATTACTCCTCATAAAACAACTGCTGGAAGTCAGTCCATGAGAGTGTCGACTCATTGTACATCTTCGTAATAAGGATCCACAAACACTGATCTGATTCATGGAAGAGGCTAGCTACTAGTGCAACCATATAATTTGTTGGGGGTATGAATAAGCTTGAAGATACGAACCACTAACTCTAGACAATACTCTACCACCTAGGGATCTGAATCACTGTGAAACCTTATCAATCTTTGATGCTGGAACTTATGAAGCATGTTAAGCATACATGCATCCTCATCCTGCTCTACTAGAATGATTTGCTGCTTGAAAGGGGGTGTAATTTCTAGATGCCCACCTTGAAGAAGGGGTTATGGGATAGACCTTGAACTGAGACCTCTTTGCTCATCAGATCATTGTCACGAACCAGAGTTGGTATCCTGGATGGCTATCATCATGGAGGAATCTTGAAATCTATCAAGGCATACCACAATCATATGATCATATATATACATATCGAAAACAATGGGGGAGATGACTTAAAAAGTATATTCAAAGAATCAATCCTATATGATGCATGTACCATTAATCCCTACAAAAAAAAGTTTCAGCATGCTGAGTCGACAAGTAGGTAGTTAAGGTCCTGGTGAATGGATACGTCAACTGCCGCACCATCACTGGACTCCCAGACTTAAGAGTTGCACTCCTGACACATTGACACTATTTCCCCAAACCCAACTAAATCCTCTTAAGGGGATATGTCTGAACAATTTCCCCAGGAATGAAATTTCTCTGATATGAATTTTTGATAACTCGACCCAAGCCAGGGCTTGAGCTATAACTACCCAAGCCCATCTCCAAAGGCTAGGGGGTGGCGACAAGCACCGAAGGTGTAACTAACTCTAGGAGGACTTTTCCTAAAAACCTATACACATGAACACAATCAACTCAATGAAAAAGTGAATAGGGAAAGAATAAAAAATGAAACACTACTATAAAGTAAACCAAGCATGCATGAACCTCTAGATAGTATAAAAGTACGATAGTGTAAACTGAAAAGTAAAGTGAAAGAATACACATCCAACTAGAAATTTGTCCCAACCTGATAGAAAACTGGAAAGAGTAAACAATTGAGAGATCCTAGAACCTGAATCCCAAGATACAACCTCCATACATGGTCTAGTAACCCAATATCCATAAGCTCCACTATAGTCATTATCGACCTATTAGTCATCTGCATAAGACACAACGTATGTGGTCAAAGTCCATGTAGGGGTGAGTATAAGCATACCCAGTAGGACACTTAGAAATGTAAAGGAGGGGCATTAAAAGATAAAATAGAAGATGAAAATAGTAGATAAAACAAAGTACAATGAAAGAGTATAGCTCAAACCAAACCAAGTGTGAAAGTAAGCTCGTCTAAACACAAGGGGATAAACACAATGATTAGATGAACTAATCGTCGAGTCTTTTCCACCTATATTAGAAGAGTAGACTCATCCTGCCATGAAAATATAAACATAGAAACCACATGGAATACCCTATGCATCTTAACCTCTCATAGAATAAGAACATCCAAATCCAAGGTGTGGATATAGAATAAAGGTATATATATATATACCAAGTCAAAATATTCCCAAACAAGTGAGTAAGGGGATCTCCATATCACAGCTTATCCCAAGAATAAGAGTAACAATAGTTCAAAAAGTCCAAGAACAATGCTTAACATTTCACATTCCTTCCTTAAACACAGAAGTATAAGGAACTCGTTCACCAAACCTTGACGGTATTCGCTTTGGGTGGCATTGACTCACCCATATGGTTTTGTTCGTGTCTCAAAAATGAATCTCAGTGGGTAAAGAATCCCTCTTACTCATGAGTCCAAAGATACGTTAATCCAATACTCATCACTGTGATGCATAGTTGAGGGGTCATAATTTCTAGGTAGAGGATCTATGCCTTGGTATGATAGGAGGGTTCCACTCTGGTTGGTCGAGGACCCATTCCCATCCCGGCTAGAGGGTTCTACTCAAGATAATTGAGGACCCATTCCTTGCTATGCAGGAGGGTTTCACATAGGAAATTGAGGACCCATGCCCAGCCTAAATGGAGGGTTACACTCTAGGTCAGTGAGGACCCATGCCCTGCCCTATAGGAGGATTCAACTTAAAAAGTTAAAGAACCATGCCCAACCCAACTAGATAGTTTCACTCTAAATCATCAAGGACCCATTCCCTGTCTCTCAGGAGGGTTCCACTCTGAAATAAACCTCTTGAAAACTCACATGATCACCACATCCATTAAGCATTGTATGAAAAGGAACCATGATTAGAAAATTCCACATCATATCTTGATAGCCACAACCGAGGGCACCATCACATTCTATGTGAAAAAAACTTAGGATAGACTACTCGTGGTCCAAAATCCAAGTTCAAACAAAGGAGATACATGCGATTGAAGTTTCCTCAGAAGAGCTTAAGGGGTACACGATGTGTGAGGGGACACACATGATGTGTGGTCCCAATCCACTACCTGGCCATGTCCCTAGCCGACACATGAATCCATCCCATGTAGTATTGCACATAGTGTAGGTGGCTTACATGGCGTGTCCTAGCTAATTGAGACCGAGGCCATGTGCTGCTTGCCATGTCCGTGTACCAGTGTACACGACCGTTTACCGGACCCTGTGTACCTCCACACGGGTTCTCATCCATGTGACCCATCACATAGGTTGTTCAACTGGGGAAGGGGTACACAACATTTAAGAGAGGCTATACATCCTTCCTTTCTTATTTTTCCCGAAACCCTAGCCGCTGCCACTGAGGTGGCTACACACTATGTGTTCATCCTTGAACATGACGTATAGTCATGATTTTGACAGAAATTATAGATCTGATTTCTACATATAGATCTAATATTTCACCCTTGATTTTGGCTTCCAATCTACTATAAAATGATATATCTACTTAAGAATGATGTATCTTAGCCGCAGCTCGCTAGAAAACGGCCACTAGAGGTTTTTTGGGGTTTCACTATCCATTATACATGCCACCACACCTAAGTTAAACCATGATTCATCCATAGATTTCTAAATCATACATCCTTGCCTCTCAATGATCCTAGATCTATTCTTTTATCATTGACTTGTTCTTGTTTCATTGACCCACCACAAATATGTGTGTTCGATCAAACTCAGTACCTCCTGGAAAAGTCAAACCGAGACCATGGGGATTTAACCAATGAAGAACGAGAAGAAATACAGGGAGAAAGACACACTAAACCAAAGCATAAACTTTATTGTCCAAAAATTATTGGCTAAAAACCAAGAAAAAGGGTTCTAGATTATAAAAAACTGAAAAAAAATTAATTTCTGTACATGGGAACATGCAGATGATGAAAGGGACACAAATTGAAGAACAATAATCAATCTACTCTATATATTTAATCTAGAGCATAAAAAACTAATTGATGAGTCCTATCTTGATTTTGGATCTATTATAGATGAATAATGAATCTACCAACCATTCGATAGATGTCACTGCATTTTTTGCTTCCTGATTTGCTCTGATATGGCATTCCATCATCATTTATTGAGATCTGCCAACAAAAGGGGGAAGAGAGCTCTCGTCAGTGATCTCAATATTATGAGTCTAACCCTGAAAAATTCACTATGATAGTAAATATATATACTCTTAATCTGGTTAAATATTATTTATTTAATTAATTTAATCATTAATTATTTCATCGATCGTATCACTAATGAGTGAGGGGTCCAAACATCCCGCGCCGACTCATTTTATGTTGCGCCTAGGGTAAAAACCATATTCTGAACTCAACTGTGGTCTCATATTTCTGATCAGAGCTACTATTTAAGATTTAACCTATTTTATTTAAAAGGATGTGTGCACACAATATAAAATATATTTAATATTTTTATTAAATTATTTCAGGCACATCGGGCCTCAGAATCACATTTCATGTCAATTCCTAACTCTGAAAATATATATTGAAATATTTAAAAGTATTAAAAGGAAAAAACCAAGTCTCTATATATTTTTCACTTATAATAAATGTATGAAATTTCCTCCATCATGACCAATAAAATTTTTAATTTTTCATTTATAAGTTAATTTTTTTCAAATAAAATGATTTTCAATTTTTTGTAAACTTGTAGTTTTAAAAATATTTTCAATGTAAAATGTTTGTTTCACTTAAGAATGTTTTTAATGGAATTTGAATAGTATTTTTATTCATAAAAGGCATAAACCCATTATTGTACTTACAATACACTGGGGATGCATTTTAATGGAACCATCCTTATTATTTCTATGGATATTTATTATAATTTTGAATAGGGATGTTTTATTTTATTAATATTCACCATTTTACTATGGATGGTTTATTATTATATTTATTGATTTGGGTAAGTTTTAATGTTTCATATGTTAGTTTTTCAATATGAATTTTTATGTTGATTATGTTTCACCCATTTCATATGAGGAATTCACTGGACTTATTAAGTGATGGGTGGGGCCTGGAAGTACATTGACCCTCGATGTATCGATAGGTCTAATGAGATAAATTAGTTAGGAAAATAAAATGGATTTTTTCCATTGTTTTAAACTATCTTGTGAAAGGCCTTTAGAACATTTTTATGATGTTCAACATTATGAATTACCTCATTATGATATTAGTTATTTATTTCCATGTGATTATTAAATAAGTTAGAAAATCCATGGATGAGTTTCAAGCTCATGTGATTATTTATATGGTTTTATTTAATCATCATTTATTATATTAATATTATTTTCATGTTATTTTTTAAATGGAATGTGTTTTGGTTGTTTACCTTTCCATATTTATTATGACTATTTATTCATGATAGATTCAACTGAACACATACCCCTACTAAGTATCTAAGCTCACCTCTTTCTTATGTTTTATTTTCCCTATGATGCTTGGAAGTATTTTATGATTGATATGAAAAGATATGGTAAGTGGAATAATGGTGTTCTCAAAGGAAAACTTTGGGTATTTTATGTTTTTAAAATTGAATTTTTATTTCAATTATGTATCAAGTTTAACAATACTACTAAACTATTCAGTATTTTGGGATGTGATATCTTTAATCTAGTACCAATGTAATAAACTAACCAAAAACATTGGGCTATTTGGGTTGGGGTATTTATAATTAGTATCAGAGGAAATTTTATTGGAAATTAGATTTAAGAAAACCTAGTTTATGGAATATTACCCTATGAATGACTAAGAAGATAATTCTATGTATAGGATAACACCATAATGTTTTGGTAAAGTAGATATTTTGTGGTTTACCTAAAAATACATCCCTTCTAGGATACTATATGTGGATGTAGTTTTAGCATAGATGTACCTAGGAGTAATAATTTAGAAAAATATTTTTTGGGCTTGACTCGTGGGTTACCTAGTACATGAAAATGAGCCATACTGCACTCCTAGTTGGAAACTCTAAAGAAAAATGCTTGGGTTAATCCAAATTATATTTACAAACCATTATAAAGGATTTTAAAATATTTTTATGATTTCAGGACTTTCTCAAAGAAATTATGTTTATTGTAATGTGATTTTTTTTTCAATTTTTGTTAAATGCTTCACTAGTTTTGAGATTATACATTATGTTTCATAATGTAATGATCTAAGATAGTGTAATCCATTATTTAGAAATAGAACCTAGAAGAAGGAATAATAAATATATCAGTGAATGTACTTCATGTAGAGACTTCCCTCATAGGAATGATAATGTATCTAGATGTGAATATATATCTAAAAATAACCAAATTATAACCATATTGGGGTAGATGACTCAGGTTATGAGTAATAACCATGCTTGTATGGAGAATCCTGTTGATCCATATTGTTGGACAAAAATGTTAGACCGCTATATGAGTTCACATCCTATATCATTTAATGGGACTAGAAATTAATTTTTATATGAGAAATGGATAAGTTCCTTAGAAAAGATATTCTTTGATATGGGTAATAATGAAAAGGAGAAGGTTTTCTAGGAAATTTATTATCTCTCATGAGATGCAAAGAAATAGTGTTAAGAGGTTCAAAACACTAATTATGAAGAATAAATAAAAATCATTAGAGAGAATGATTTTAAGTTAATCTTCATGGAAATGTATTTTCCTCATGAGAAATGAGAAGATATGAATAGAAAATTCATGAGTCTATAAAAAAAGGAAGACAATTTTTTTCTAAGTATAAAGAAAAATTTACAATGTTAATAAGGAATGATATAGATTACATATGTAATCCCAATATAATGTTTGACCATTTATTTGATGGGTAAATTATAAATATTTTAAGGGCATGATTCTACCAAAACTTTCCATTATATGAGGATATAGTATCATTTTCTACAATATAGAGATAGAGTTATCCATGTATTATGGATTTAAAGGGAATAAACAGAAGAATAAGATGACCAAGAAAAATATATATGATGTGAATAAGGGAAATAAGTATTTTCCCATATATGATTATTTTGGAAAGAAACACCCTAGTACTTTCTTGAAGGTTATATAAGTTTTCTAAAAGCATGGAGAGAAATACCACCTTAATTATGATTACAATTCAAAGAAATAATTTTTCAATGTTCAATGTTTAATTTGCAAGGATATGGGGTAATATGAAAATTAATTCTCCAAGAATCAAAGGAATACACCTCATAATAAGATAAGGGATTAAGGTCACACTTATGCTATTAATACAGTCAAAGTAGAATGATTAAAGTTTTGGGGTATTTAGATTCAAGAATTATGCTTTAGAATTATTTTATCAATGATATTATTGAAATGTATATGGATTGTACAGAAGTGGGTTTTCTATAAGGATCTTAAGACACATGTTGAATGGTACGAGGAAAAGAGATTTAGTGGAAATTTGATCTTTTTGAAAAAACATTATTAAGGGAAGATAAACCTTAATTTTTTCTTGATTTTGAGATAATAATGGTAAAAATTTGTTTATAAGATAGTATTGTAGACATTGAAATTGGTTAGTGATTTGATGGTTTATGTTATCTTTGATGGAGTTTATTGTATGTTTTGATTTACAGAATATATTTGATAAAATTATATTTTATTTTTAGAGGCATGCATGTTTTCATTAAGGTTTTATGGTGGTCAAAGTATTCACATGTCTGTAATGGGTCATTAAGAGCCACTATATATTTTATATGGAATATAATGTTGACTTAGTGACCTTCATTCTAGATTTATAGACATTTAATTTGGTCAAATTTATTTTGGAATAATCTTAAGTCTAAACATTTATGAAACAGATTATGTTTAATTTTGGAATTTACTATTGAGGTATTAGGTATTGACGTATTATATATTTTTTAACTTATGATAACCATTTTGGTTTTGGTAAAGACGTGAGGAATATATTATTACTCTTTTATGGATTTTATGATCCATTAAATTTAATTTTAGCGGTTTAGGAATAAAAAAATCTGCTTGGATATTCATATCTTGAAGTAATAAATTAAGTGTAAATTGATTGAATCACAACAAATATATGAAATTGTAAGTATATTTTCTGGTGTTCTCAATCAAATTAGTAAAATAATACCTGAACTCCAATAAAAGGATCTTAGAACAAAAATATGCTCCTATTACCTTAATATCTGATGAAATGATAGAATTTTCTCTCATCAAAGATTTATAGTATTGTGTTCATTTAATTTCTCATTATTATTCGTATTCTTGTGATCAATGATCTTTATCACTCTCTAAAATTATTTACGCTTTTCTTCTATGTCAATATATTCACTTAGCACTAGTGTTACCCTATCTGGAAACCTTGTTATGTCTTATTCCTGATGAAATATGTACTTCACGACATCTCTTATCAATATGATTTTTTATTATAATTTTTTATGATATGGGTTCCCAACAAAGGTATTTTTAAATTTCAAACACTTGATTATTGAGATCAAGAAAAAATTATGAGGAAAAAATTTATTCAACGATGAAGAATATAACACCCCAAGAATTTAGAAGAGGAATGTCATGTTTGATGGTATACATGACATGATGAAACAAGTGTATAAGATAATGTAACATAATGACACTTTACAATATATATTTTTTAAATGAATTTTATCTCTTAGATAGATTGCAATAAATGAAATTGTTGGTATAAACAAAATATGATACTTTATAAAAATATTATTATTTAAACCTGACCATCATAACATAGCCATTAATATGTAGGTTATGAATAAGAATAAGTAAATTATTAAAATTATATGTTTTATAAATGTGAAAAATAAATTCAAAGGTTATCTATCGATTACATATAAAATAAGTATCATTTAGAAAAATGTTTTTGGAAAAACTATATTTTTATAAAAGGTGTTTTAGTCATGCTTTGCGCACATAATTTAAAATAAAATTTTAAAAATTTTAAAAAATTTATTTGAAAAAATAAATTTCATCTTTAAATATAAATTTCAAAATTATCTTTGTGTAATTTTTTTATTTTTTTGAAAAGATTATTTTTTTAATGAATTGCAAGAAATACTAATTTTAATTGAAAATGACCTTTTGTTTAAGTTATTTAAAATGTTAAATTATATTTAAAATTAGTTTTAAAGTAATATTTGTTTAATTATATTAAAATATAACTAATTTATTTCATTTTAACCAATTTTATATTTAATTCTAATATATATATATTTTAAATTTTGAATGTTTTTCTTTAAAAAAACTATTTTTTATGCATCTATAGGTTTAATTTTAAATTAGATTATACCAATTATGTGTATTTAATTTTAAAATATTAATTCCATATTTTTAATCATAATAGTTTTATTATATAATATGATCAAATTATATTTTTTTCCTAACAAATATTAAAAATAGTAAAAAAATTTTATCATGGTTTGGGTTAAATAAAGTTTATCGGATAGTTAAAAAAAATATAAGGGTTATAAATGAACTAAAAATTGTATAAATACTATTTTTGGGATACATGTTGACCTTATAGATTTCATGGTTTGATAATGACCCATTTTTAGCCTTGTAGCATGTGAAAAATGTGGGTATCACTTTATCTTTTGAAAAATTCCAAGTGTGTCCTCTCCCCCACTTATAAAAGGCCACCCCTCTTATCTCTTCTTGAAACATAAAAATCTATTTGGTTTGGAAAATTACTTCACAAATATCTTACTAAAATTGATAACCAAATCCTATAAGAATTATTTTGATTATTAAACCCTCTTAAGAAAGTATTAGGTATAAACCTAAAGAGAATCTTCGAGGAAGAGGTATAGTCCAAACCATGCATTTCCCTTTTTTTCTTTCTAAAACTCCTTCAAATATTCTAAAAATATGACAGAATAATAAAAATAGTTCCTAAAATATATTTATATGTTATTATGTTAATGGAAGAACATATATCCATATCCTATTTTGTTAAATGGGAAACAAAACTGTTGATCGTGTGTATAGCAGACTACCACCTCACGAATTGATTTAATTCCTTTTCCATCACAACCTCCCATGATTGGATATAATTATGGATTTATCATTTTTACATGATATTTTTTACATTTATATACTTTTAAAATTATAATATCACATTTACCTTCTTACTTTACAACCCATTGGAAATCAATAATGTCACTTGTGAGTATGGAGAACTACCACCTCACGAACCTATGTGATGTGTTTTTTCCATTTCCATTTTATGTTGATGGTAATAAGGATAGATTAAATGATTATATATAATATTTTTACCTTAATTAATACCATTTTATTATAATATCACATATACCTTCTTACTTTCTATTCTGTAGGGGATATAATAACATTACTCTTGTGTACAACGGACTACCACCTCGTGAAGCGATGCAAAATTTTATTCAATAATGATTTACACAGAGAATAATAAAGTTAATTTTAATTAATACATGTTATTTATATTAAATAATAATTAATATAGAAATTATATATATTATTTATCTTCCTTTCATTACATCCATCGAGAAAAATGGAAATAATGTTCATGCCTACATACGACCTGTCATCTCGATGAACGGTGTCATCCATTTTCTATTTATAACATTTATAGATTAATATAAATGCATATATAATGAATATATGTGATATTTATATCATATTTAACATTCCTGATATCATGAAACCATGATCATAATAAAAGGGAACATCATATAATAAAAAATAAGCAATTATCACCCAAAACAGTGATTTTAACAAAAAATTGTTAATAAACAGGTGATAAAAGACTATAATTAAATAATATATGTTATGAGATATATGATTATGGTTTTTAATTGATTTTTAATAAAATAATATTTATTTTATTGGTGTTTTGGACACATACAAAAGAAGTCAAACCTGTGGTAAGGGTTTCTCATCTCACTTTAACTTCCTTGAGACATATGCCATATTCAACACTTATTACTTTGTGTGGTGTATATGATATCTTTTTGATATGTTATATGATGAATCTATTTATTTTAATGGTACTTATATTTTTATTTTATGTTATTTCTTTCATGGGTCTTATGATTCAAAGGTCACCAAAGTGGAAAGGTTTTATTTCACAATGTCATCATTATTTAGGTTTACTTATGCTTAAGTCTCCCTTGGGGGGAATTATTTGATATTTATATCATAAAATTAATCTATTTTATTATCTAATGGTTGTTCATTGAATTTTAAAAGTAATAGCACTATTTGTTTCTCTCTTTTTTACTTAAAAATATTGATAAAATGTTTTTAATAAAATATGACTTTATTTTGCTCTTAGGTTAAAACTCCTTTTCCATCCATATCTGTGTTTTCTAAAAATGTTTTCAAAAATATTTTTAACATTATCAAAATTATTTAATAATTAAAATTTTACCCATTTTTTAATTTTTAAAAAATGCTTAGAAATGAATCTTTTATCTATTTTCCAAATGAGGAACCTTTTAACCTTTTTACAACAATGTGAAATGAATGTTTTTTTACTTATATGAAATGTAAATAATCTCACCCCATTATGACCACTCAATGTTTTAAAGATTACTTTATAAGTTGAAAAGTTCATTTTCAAAGAAAATTATTTTCAAAGAAAATTATTTTCAAAATATTTTGTGAACTTTTAGTTTAAAAAAAATTCAATGTTGGAAGGTTATATTCCACAAGAATGTTTTTAATTACATTTTCATGGTATCTCTATTCATCAATGAAATCAACCATTTAATTTACTTATAATACAATGGGAATATATTGTAATGATACCATACTTACTATTTCTTTTAAAGTCTTATTATCATTTTGAATGGGGATGTACTATTTTATTTCCACTCCCCATATTACTCAAGATGGTTCATGATTATATTTTGGGTAAGTATTTAAATTTTGTATTTTAGTTTTTAAATATGAATTTTTATGTTTATTATGGTTCAAACCTTTCATATGTGAAATACATTTGAATTATTAAGTGATGGTTGGGTCCTGAAATAACATGGCCCTTGATGCATCAACAGGTCTCATGGGACAGATCATTTGGCCAAATTAAATGGGGTTTTATATATAGTTTTAAACTATCTTGTGAAATGTATCAAAGATATGTTTATAATTTCTAGAATTATGTATTACCTCATTATAAGATTTGTTATTTATTACCATGTGTTTATTCGATTAGTTTTAGTATCAAAAAATGAGTTTTAAGCTCATGTGATTATTTATATGGAAATATTTGATCATCAATTATTCCTACTATATTATGTTCATGTTTTTTTACACTGTACGCATACCCTTATTGAGCATATGAAATCACCCCTTTATTATGTTTTATTTTCACCAGGATACCGAGAAGTGTTTTATGACTGATGTGTAGGGATATACTGAGGGGAGTAATAGAATTTACAAAGAGAACCATTTGTGTATTTTATGATTTTAAAATGTAATTTTTATTTTCAAGTATGTATCTGGTTTACTAAGACTAATAAACCATTCAGTCCTTTGTAATGTGATTTACTATATTTAGTGCCAATATAATAAAGTAACCACAAACTCTGGGATACTAGGGTTGAAGTATTTATAGCAGCATATCCTTTTGTCAGAAAGAAGATCCCAAAATCTTTTCTTCTTATAATTTCGAACACTCAATGTTTCAATGTGTATCTATAAAATGGAAAAATCCCAATCAATGGGGACTATGGCGTATCCCTATGTGATATAGCGTGGGTACCCTAAAAACTCCAGTGTCACAAAAAACTATGCAAACCACTCTATAGAATAGTGACCATGACTGGAGCATAATTTTAAAACCATAAGTCCCACATCAAAATTGAATCTCAAAATATTGTGTCATATAAGTTAACTCATTCCATTTACATACTAGATGAGAGTAACTGGGTCCACTCTGGGCTCCCTCCATGGTGCTACCTTATACCGTGGACCACTTCCTCAATGCTGCCACCACTTCAATGAATATTACTGCTCCATACACACACTGACCCATGTGTGTGAACTAACCTACCTCCCTAATGTCATCGTGGCTAGATTTATTGTTTGGTTCCCCAGTGTGGTTTATATTTCTCTTAAAAAATAATGGTTAAGCAGTCTTATCCATATATACAAGGTTTTCTTCATTTTTGTGGCACAACCAACAAGGCTTTGGTGTATTCATGTGACTATGACGTGACATTTTTCATATAGACAAAAATTACTCTTCGAAGCATCCTTCTTCACTTTTTCAAAAAAAAAAAACACTCAAAAAAAATTCATAATGTATTTTATCCCATAATCTCCCCTTTAGGTTTTTTGAAAATTATTAAAACACTCCAACCATTTAAAAAGATAAACCACTTTGAAATATTATATCAAAGAGATAGTAATCATCAATTATAAGCCCACATGATCAATGCTCGATGTGAGAAATAAGAATTTAATGAAAAGGTTTTCAAGCTCACCTTTGAATAATTAAAACTACAAAAACCACATGAAACACCCCCCTGAGAAAACTTTGACATACTCTCCCCTTGCTTCTCTACCTTCCCCCTATCAAACACACTTGGATATTTTTCTACCCCTTTATAAACAAACCCAAATAGTTCAATACTATAAAAAGTTATTAATAAGGGATTAAAAATATAATAAATTGATTCTATAAAACATACCTTGCAAATTAAATAAACAATAGGGAGTAAGGGTTAATCTTATACTCAATTAAATGGATGAAACCGATTTAATTCCAAGATCCAACTAATGCTTCTCAAACACTACATAAATATATTAACAACTTGATCTTTTGTGGACATATACTACAAAACCACTTATTTGTATTATACTTTCTTCTATATGAAATGGTATATGATCTAACTATTCTTAGTCTATTTATATCGGAATGAATTTTTTCTATGATAGATTGCACTTGAGTTTTCCCACATGAATGGGATGAGAGAACCTACTTCAACACCCACATCATCAAGATGTTGTTTTATTTATATTAATTGGGTATATTCTTGAGTCATGGAAATGTACTCAGCCATTGAGGTTCTCAAATAAATATAATATTTCTTCTTAATTTTCCATGAAATACATGAATAATTCATTATTTATCATAGGGTGTGGAAAAACAATTTTAATACCTATAAATATTATAGTAGGATAACCTTTGGTTTTCTCCAGAGTAGGAGTGCACACAAAACTGTATGTAACTTTTGATGTTGTTTTATAAAATTGATTTAGATTTTGTTGAGAAATTGTGAATTTAAAAAGAATTTTAAAATGATTTATTTTAAAATAGTAAAGAAAGGGTGATAGAGTCAGACTTTTTGATAAATTGTTCAATGTTATCATGGTTTTTAATTATTACCAATTCTTATTTTAATAGTTTGTAAGAGAGACTTTCCTATATAAATTACTCTTCTCTCCCTTGAATAGATGGAAATATTGATGATATCCCTAATTGAGATCTCATATTGGTCTATAATTCAGCCTATGAGTGTAGTGTTCCCACTGTTCCTCTTGATTAATGAGTGAAATCAACATTTTTGTATTGTTGTTCCTTCATAACCAATACTTATAAGTTATAATCCCACACATGTGTTTATGATCATCAAGAAATCTACACAAAATCTAAGCATGTTTCATTGTATACAAAGAAAAATTAGTTATAGGGAGATATGAATGATTCACTAAGGAAATAAAAATTGATATATTATAACCCTAATACAATCACATTGAGTACTGAAACATATATATTTTTGAATTGAAACCAGAAAGAAGAAGAAATTAATTATTTTTATTGATTAATGAACAAAAAATCATACATAGAACAATTGTTCTAGCCTCCTATTTTTCTGATCCCTCAGAAGAACTAACCTTACATGGATAGAGTAATCGAGTTCATTCAAGAAAAGGAATAGATTTTAATAATTTATTGAAAATAAAAGAAATAAATAAAACTAGAAAATAGTGAAGCACCATTTTTCCATCCAAATATTCCCCTCATAGATAAATATCTTTTCCAATACACATGGTCTTCTATTTATAGGCATAGGTAGGTCCCTCAAGGAATCATAATTTCCCAAATAATTGGAAAAAACTCATCATATGCTGTCAAACGGTCAATAAAATATTTCCAGACATTAAATTCATCAAAACTAGATGTTTCTGGGTCCAAGAAAACATTTTTTACATCTTAAAAGGTAGATTTAAGGTGTAAGATCATTGATTCAATAACTTAAAAACCTATTTTTTACATCCTTAAGAATTAAAAGAAGCATCATGGGGTGATAAACACATGTTACACTTTGACACACAGTGTTATATTTCCCATAAGTTTCTTTTATGATTTTAATTTTTTCTCTATGAAAGTATTTCGTTTTTACACTATAGATTCACTATTTATGATGTGAATTATTTTTTACAATAGCTTCTCCTCCCACTTTGTGATATTCCTTATTTTGAGGCCTTAGAGTTGGTCCTTTTCCAATGGGTCATTATAGATCATTGAGTTCATCATGAATCAACTATTTTTTTCTCATTTTCATCAATTATTCATGTTTTATAATAATTCATAATAATAATTAAATATATACATGATTAAATAAGTAATATATATAAAAAATTCATTTTATATCCAAATATACATTCATAAAATGGTTTGGTAAATTCCCAACACTTAGAAATTGCTGGTCCTCAATCACATAATCTAAACACAAATTAAATAGGAATAAAATATTATCAATATTCAAATTCCAAAGTTATTAAATTAAATTATTTTCAATAAGGGATTACCTTTTATGTTCCACATAAAATATCAATTTAACTTCACATACTTCAAAGAGACCAATGAACCCTAATATATTAATTTTTTCTTTTGGGAAATGGTGGATCATTTCCTCTCATTCATATATCAAAATTTATTATTATCAAGATTGAAAATTCATGATTTTCCTCACAATGTATTCTTTTCTCTCATCACTCATTATACACATTCAATTTTGGTTATGATCATATCATTAGTACATGCTCCTTTTCCATAGTCTTTCAAAGGATCCACATTCTTCATTTCATAATGAAAAAATTCATATAAAAATATGAGGTCTTTGGAAATAACTTTTTGATGAATCTTTTTCTTAAGGATGGTTGGGATTTATGTTCAAAATATTATATCTCAAAAAGAGACTTTATCTATAAACAATACTACATGATATAAAAAGAAAAGTGTAATGAAAATATCTTCTGTAAAATGAAAAATCCCACCCCCCAAATATCAAATTAAGGTCATGATCAATGTAAGTATAGTTAAATAATTTCACCCTAAGGAATTTTATCTATTTTTTTAGTGTTTTGAAATTTAAATTAATAAAAAATATCACACCCACCATCTTACCCTATATGAAAAAATAATTGGTTTGGTAATATATACTTTTTATTTCCCCCAAAAAAACACATTTTTTTCACACACACAAATATATATTCTTTAAAAAAGGGAATGTAATATAATTACAATGAATGCAACATAATCTTGTCACAATACCCAAAAATAACACCCCATACTTTATCCATACAATGTAGCACATCCATTCTACCAATACTTCCCTGACCTCTACACATCAAATTTAGAATATCATGAAATATAAATAGAGTAGGGTAGGAATGGATATAAATGGATTATAATATGACTCATTATTAGAGAGGTAATTCATATCTTCTATAGGTAACACAAGTATTTATGTAAAAAGTTTTCTCAATTATTAGGTAAAACTAATAAAAATTACCTAAATCATATTAAATGTGATTTTTCACTGTCATAGCTTTGACAAGTTTGAATGAAATATCTAGTAGGTGGCATGACCCAACATCACTCAAGAAATATAATTAAGTTAATAAAGGAAGTATTTGGTCTATAAATCCTCTTGAGAATGTAATATATTAATTTAGGACAATAATTTATATAAATTAATAATAATAATAATAAAAAATCAATCTAGATAAATTACAGAAATTAAAAGTGTGAATATGGTAAGGGAATTTCATTTATTTGAATAAATTAATTTATATAAATCATGATTCATCAAAATGAAATTTCTAAAATTCCCTTTAATCAATCAATTATCCATTTTACTCCTTAAATATCATTAAATTTAAAATTTAAATCAAGTAATCATCTGATTCCTAATAAATTTATGTCTCATAGAATAGTCAAGTAGATAAACAAGGCTGACTATGGGAATGTAATGTTATTTTAATGATAGAAAATTGATATAACAATACGGGGTTAAAATAAAATAAATAATTAAAACTCATACTCCCCTATGTAAGGATGCTTTATTCACATTTCATACCTTCCGTTTTCTCATAGTTTGATTTTTTAGGTTTCGTGATGTGAATTCTACTTTTACAATGTAAATTCTATTCATAGAGTGTAAACTCTCTTTTTGAATCATGAATTCTACAAATCTTCTTGGTGTTTCCATTTTTAATTTTTATGGACCTAAACAAAATAATGAAAATGAGTGCTAGTGTAGTCTTATTCAATTATTCTCAAATAGTAATCCAGGGAAGAGTAGACTAAGGAAAATATGTGGGTTTCCTCCTAGAATAGTTTTTAACATCATTGGCATGAAACTAAAATCAAGTTTTTAAAAGAAATCCTAAACTATATGATTCCCTATCCCACACTTAATTTATGTGGTTTTTGGAATTCATTAAAATTTATTATTCCAGTAAGTATATTTAAAATGGAATTACTTTATTTAATAAAATTTAAACGAGTGGTACAACTTGGAGGGTCTTTATTGATAATTATTTTGAAGTATTGTGATCTCCTCCAATAGTTCTCACCTATTTCCTAGTAAAGACTTATTATATTAGAAATAATATGCTCTGTGCCCATGGAGACCACAACACTAACAAAACCTTTGAAACATTGTTCTTCCTGATTGCTTCATGATTTATTAAAATTGATTTTATTGATATCCTATTGGAAACCAAACTTTGATTTTCTTAAGGGGTTGTGTCCTACTTGGTTTATTCTTCTCTTCTCTTGATGTGGAATATTTACCATCAGTTTTTTATTCTACATGACCATAGTTTTGGTTTTTACCTTTACAATTTTGAATAAAATCGGTCTATTTTGAAGTTTATAAAGTAAAGATTTACCTTTTTCTCATGATCCCTTCATCTTATTGATCAAATAAGATTATCCACTTATATCTGTAGATTTAGTGATTTAATCTATGGACTTCTTCAACTTGTGTTGTGTTACAAGGAATATTGATTGTGTCTTAGCTAGTTACTCTTCCTTTGCAGCTTGTTTCTTATTGATATTTGTGATAATATTTTCATGTTCATATTGTTTAATATTTTAATTCATGGACTCATGAGAGGAATTTTTATATTCTTCATCATTTTCTAATAAACTATAAAAAATTAAGATGTTATCTCTTTATCAATCATGATATTATAATTCTAAATTTATTTACACTCACCAGTTCCATGTTTTTTCAATATTAAAGTGATCATATAAGGATTGTAATTATTGAATCATACACGAATCATCAACCAGTTATGTACCTTCTTAGTGAGATATCACATAAAGAG
This sequence comes from Viscum album, assembly GCA_963277665.1. Taxonomy (NCBI): domain Eukaryota; kingdom Viridiplantae; phylum Streptophyta; class Magnoliopsida; order Santalales; family Viscaceae; genus Viscum; species Viscum album. The sequence goes on from OY728154.1 coordinate 116,895,079, forward strand.
AATTATTTCATAATATATTCTTCATGTAGTCAAGTATTTTGAAATGAACTGAGTATACCTTCATGTAAATTGATGATTGTTTTTTTATATTTAGGAATTATCTCCCTAGAATGGTGGTTAAGGGTGATGAACTCTTATCTTCTTACATTTTTGGTATGTATAAATCATCTAGGAAAATTATTACCCTCACTCCTAGGATTACATGTTCTACAACACCATTAGAGAGAATGATGGATTTTTTTGCTAATTTAAATATCACTTGTGTTTAATTCAGTTATCCTATTTGTAGAGATGTAAACACAGAGTGGGGTAAGAGGTTTGTTAAAGAAAAAATATCAAGGAAACCATTAAAAAAAATTAAAATATCCAATAGTGTAGGGTATAGATAATTTCGCTAGATCTTGATATTATTGTGGAACCAGTGGTGTGATTAGTGCTAAGACACTTCTCCCTAAGCTGATTCTTTCATTTCCATCAAGATTTATTCTCTTAGTTCATAATTCTTTCATAAATTTTATATATTTTGGGAATTATTAGATTTATTACAATAGTGAAATATTGATCTTGAAGTTTTAAAATGTCTCATGAATCTCTCATTGGTGTATCTATACTTCTATCTTCTTTGAACAATCTAATATAGAATGCAATGGTGTAGGAATGTCCTTAATCTCTCATTGTTTCATTTTCATGGGTGTTTCAGGTCACTCTTTCATAAACCTGGTTTTTACATATTCTTTCTTCTTATCATATTATATTGGATAGATGGGTTGAGCCTCATAATTATTATTATAATTATTAGCTCTGCCTTGTTTAAGTGGTTATAGATATTTTCCACTCCATGTTTTTATAACACTTACAATTTCTATGGGATTAGAGATTGTTTGAACTGGTATATTTCTTGGGTTTTTGGTCATAATGTCTATAATATTTTCAAAATTACTGGTTAAATATTTTAATGAGTGCATAAACTCTTTAATATCTAATCCTTGGTGGGTTTTCCAAGAACTTGTTGAAGTTTTTTCATAGGTTTTTTAAAATTTTGGTGGTTGAAATTATTACTTTTGGTTGGGCATATTAAAGGGCTATTGAAATGGTGGTAGGGTATGGTATTGTTTCTACTAGAAGAGAGGTTGAATTTTTTAGTTTGTTTATCCTAGTTTCATTTTAGATTTCCATGTATAATTCTACTGGTATTATCATAACTATAAGGCTACTGGGAATATTTCTATCTCATGCACTTCAGGTCATCAATTGGTGTAATTATTGGTAGAATACTATAAACCACACACATGGGATGATACTGTTTATCCAATTTTGTACATTGAAAACATTTTTCTCAGTACATTGGTTATTTCATTATGTGTGTATTCCAGTTTTGGTGATGATGAATCAAAAGTCCTTACCTCATGAATATTATCAATTAGATCACTTTCCTTAGATGAAATGTTTTATATTAGGTATCCTATAAATGAGGGTTTGGGTAGGTTGGGATTATTTTTGGGCACACCTAGGTAGAATAATACAATGAAGTGGCTGTGAATACTCCAAACCCAGTAGCTCGAAGCTAATGGTAACTTTATTATATTGGCATAAGATACAAGGAATTACATCCCAAAGGACTAAATATTTTAGTTGTATATATAAAATAGATACAAACTTTAAATTCACATTACAATTGAAAACATAACATACAAATTTTTTTTCCTTTGATAACACCTTTATTCCTTATAGCCTATCCCTACATATCAATCCAAAAAAACATCCCATTATACGAGGGAAAATAAAACATAAGAAATAGGTGAGATCAGATCATTAGAAATGGTAAGAATATACTGGAATATGTCATTAATAAGTAAGAATAATCAATATTGAAAGGTATACCACTGAAATACATGCAATTTAATCAATCATCTGATAATAATATGGTATAAATAAACAATGATCAAGTAAATCCATATAAATAATCACACGAGTTTGAAAATCATCTATGGATATTTGAACTATCAAATAGTCTCATAAACATCAATAACTGATCTCATAATGAGGTAATGAATAATATAATACATTTGAAACATACTTTAATGACATTTACTAATATAATTTTAATATGTGGGTGGAAACCCGTCTAATTTGGCCAACTGATTTGTCTCATGAGACCTATCGATGCATTGAAGGGCTATCTATAACCAGTCCCCATCCATTAGTTACTAAGTCTAATTAATTACTCATATTAAAGGTATGAAACATAATCAACATATATTCCTATTAAAAAATATTCATCACATTTTCGAGCATGTCAAATTAGATGAATATTTTTAACTAGAATTTCTACAGTATAGCAGCAACCCTAGGTCTTCTCTCAATAGATCCTTAGATCATTAATTTTAAAATAGGTTTTTGATTTTGAAATTAAAATGGGAATTTGGTTTCATAAAACTTGGGTTTTTTTGATTTATAAATATAAATAGAAACTATATTACTAAGTGAGTGAAACTGATGGAGAAATCATGATCAACCCAGGTAAGTGTCCCTTGATGCTCAATCCATCATCGCTCTCAAGGGAATGGGAAGGATCATTAATTTCTTGGTTTATGAACACTGAAACTAGTATGTTATGTGATTATACTTACTAGGTTACCAACTAGGATTTGATCGATCAACGATATTGATTATCGGTGACCGCTAAAAATCAAAAACCTTGAATCAATGTAAAAACAGAACTCAATAAAGGAATCACATCAACAAAATGATGAGATGAATAGATTTTTGCCAATGGTAAACTATTCCACAAGAAAATAACATGAATATTCATGGGTTCAATCTCTTTGAATTTATCAACCGATATAATCCATTTGCACACTCATGTAAGGGATGGGGTGATAAAAGAGGTAACTACACTCAAATCATCACAAGATCCAGGTTATGCTTGGAAGCACGAGGATTCTTGTTCTTTTTATTTATATTTGATAATACTAGAATAAAAAAAATTAATAAGGTACAAATTAAGAATTATTGACAAAAAACCTATAAATTCAATTACCTTACAAATATTACAAGCACAAAGATCAGGATTACAACAAAGAACACCCCCTAAATTGATTGCTATGAAATTTAGAAGCACATGATGGAGAAGAGGAATAAAATAGATGAAGAGAGCTCTCCAATTTGACCAAACTTAACCCCTTATCATGAAACCTCATATAATTAGGGGAGGGGGGAATGATTTTTTGGACAATTACATCAAACGTTCCACAAAAAGTTATCAAGTATCTAAGGGGCTAGGTCACTATTCATGGAAGAATTTTTACTCCATCATTATCTAGATGGTTAACTGAAAAAAATACGTTAAATTGTCATGATATTCAGGGGAGATGTTGGTATTCAAGTTATCTATCTAATGGAGGTATAATTATCCCAAATAAAGGTCCAAATCTTGAGTTATGAACCAAATATAGAAGGGTTTTCCAATTTGGCCTTCCCAAAATGTCTTCACTTGTTGGCCATGTTTGGGCCTCTTCTGATTATATTGATCCTTTGGAATAGTTAGATGAATTGAATAACCATGACCATATAATCCTAAAAAACATAATTCTAACATTTAGATTAGTGTAGTTAATTATATTATAGAAATAATGAACTACTGTCAATTTGAACCATCATGAAATTGCATATTTTAAGCATGTTTTGAACAAATGAATTCAAAAAAAATATTGAGTGCAAAAGGATTTAATAATGGGATGATGAAATCCATAAATAATGTAATAAAAAAGTAGAATGGTGATAAAATATGTTATATCACTGTGCGATTACACCCCCACGCTTATACCTTTGTACTCCTGAGAAAAGTCTAAAGTCCTAATCATATCCTATTCCTAAATAAAAAGTGTGAAAAATTACAAGATTATTTTGATATTAAATTCATCATATATAATTCATGGAATCAATTTTCATATCATTTTTCTTCTCTCACATTCAAATTTTTTCAATTTCATTTGTTCACCCATGCAACATGTCACAACCTACCTCACCTAGAAAATTTTCCTCTTCACTCAAGGAACATATTAAAGTGGAGTTATGATATTTTCTTAGCATTCATGTGATATTACCATATTGATTCAAAGACTATAAGTTATCTATCAATAGAAACTAGTATTATACTCAATAGTACTTACAACAAGTTGTTATGAGGTTCAAGTTTTGGTTGGACTTTATGTTTAAAAATTCGGAGGTAGAAGAGTAATGATTAATCTCTTAAGTATAAAGCATGTAAAAAATCAGAAAGTGTTCAAAATGAATTTGATCACTCAACCCCTAACAGAGTGTATCACTTATAACTAACTCTCCCCTTTTTTCCTTTTGTGTGGTCCACAACCAAGCAGTGAATAATAATGAGTAAACATCCTCTTTTCTCCATTTTTTCTTTTGTTCTGTTTTTTTTGGATTTACAGAACTATATATATTTTATATATAGTTATTTTGGGAGATAAAGAGGGAATAATGTATAACACAATGATATAATATGGTTTCTGGAACCATTTACCAAAAAAAATGTAGGCACCCTTTCTATCAACCCATAATAATGATTATTTCCCAAGAATTCCCATAGAAATAAGATCTCCCCCACACTTACTGAAAATAAAACAAGAATATACACAAGTGATAGGTAGGTAGGGATAAATTGGCTTGTAATGTGGAAACCTAATAGGAATTTCATGGCATCTATGGATTAACAAGGGTAAAATGTCAAGGTGACCAAAAATAGAGGATAATTGAACAAAGTGATTTTCAATGAATGATGGCCACTATCCTGAGTGTAGTAGACTTTGAATCTTATGGATTTAAACAGAATCAAGGAAAGTTCTAGTTTCTCTACATGACCTGAGGCTCTAAAGAAAGTTATTAAAAGGTAGAATATGTAATAAAGGGATTAGAATGTTTCTTGGGAAAGGGATTAAAATATTTTTCAGTGCTAATGAGGCATGGGTTTCAAAAATCCATTAAACAACTAAGAATGATTTGAAAATACAAATTCTAGAAAAATATTCCTTATCAACATTCATTTGAATTTTTTTTCCCAAAAAATAGTGGAATTTTCCACACAATCGGCTCAAGCCTGAAAAATTATTTTGGATATTCTTTTTAAGATAATTTTTTATTTAAAAACACAAAATTAGGAAAAATAAATAAAAAATAAACACATTTTTTTTGTTTTGTGTTTTATTTGATTGTTTTTAAATTCTAATTGTAACATCCTAAGTAAATAAAGAAATAATACATTTTCATATTTATTAATATTTGTAAATTAAAAATTAATTTTACTTTAAAGGGTATTCTATGTTCGATGGCATGCCCGATATGCAACAACAGATTTCTTTGAAATCTTACGTTGTATACTAACAATATAATATTATTATTCTAAATGGTAGTTAACGCCTAACCGTTGTATTGGTGGGAATGAATAGAACTAACTAAAATATGATAATATATGTTTGTTAAATATTTTTACATTTATCCAATAAAAGTTAGAGGCTTAAAATGTGATGAATCTAATTTTAAGTATACATACTCTAATATTCTTTAAAAGGTCGATTTACCACCTTTTGATGGAGAACCCTATTTAAATATAATTTTGGTCACATTTATATGTTATATTTGACCAAATAGAATTATTATTTAGAATCAATACATAAAAATTTACTTTGGGTAAATTTTTTGGTATTTTTATGATAAAATTCATTTTTTTTTGATGAATAGTGAAAAATATTGTATTTTAATTCCAAACTGTCTTTTTAATCTAATCTATTTATAAGGTTATATTATATTTTAAATTGGTTTTAAAGTGTAATTATATTATATTTTTACCATTTAATGCAATTTTGGTCATTGGAAGAAATTTCACTTTGAAATTGGACAAAAACAACTGTCAATCTTTTGATAGTTTTTATTTCCTAAAAACACGCTTTTTGTTTTGACAACAGGAATTAATTTTAAATTAACTTTTCTACTTCTGTGTTTTGAATTTGGAAAAATGGATTCCATATTTTGAATCATGAGGTCAAAATTTTTTAAATAGGAAACTTTTATTTTTAGATATTATGAATATTTACATCAGTAAAAATTTTATTTACCATGGTTAAAGGATAAATCTGGTAAATAAGGGTAAAAAATAATATTATAATAATCTTAAATCACCATAATATGTGTCATAATCCTATTTTTTGATACATTTACGACCATGGAAATCCTTGGGTCGATTTTGGGACCCCATAGAGCCACTTAAGAGTGATAATGACACTTTATATTGATTAATTTAAAGTAAAGACAAAAATGACTTAAACATATATCATTTAGTAAATAAATTTTTACATAGGGTTATATAAGTTATATCTTTCACTATAAATATTAATTATAAATATAAAATGATTTTATACATTATGGTATTTTTATTTTTATTTTTAGACATCATATAAATTAAATTATTTATGACACAATAATGATGTAGTGTTTACCTCATTAATAAATGATTAAAATAAATTAGATTATGAAGATTAAAATAATATCAAAAAACCTATCCAATTCTTATTTTATGATTTTATTTAGAACATTAGTTATCTTATCTTCTACTTTAATGAGTTTTGGACGTTTTGAAACTGAAAATATTTATATAATAAAATAATATTTTCACACTTTCTTAAAGAGCCCCTTCTCCCCTTATAAAATTCCTTCACTTATAACCCATTCCTCACACCTATAAAGCCCCTTGGCTCATCCAAACCCTGTACAATTAATCTCCCTACATCCCTATCTTTATTATAGAATCCTTACCTTAGGCATATGGCACTTCAAGTAAACCTTTTGGTTCAAACCAAAGGGAGATACTCAATTTAAAGGTAACGTCTTCTCTTAAGTCATTTTGTTTGATTTTACTTCTCCAAACCCTAAAATATTTTTATTCCTTTATTTTATAACAACACCATTATCTGAAATATAATATGTTTTTTTTATGAAAAGTATTAGAACTACACTTACACACACCTCCATCTAATGGGTAAAGAACATACAGTTTCTGTGGACGACAAACTACTGCCTCAAGAAATGATGATTGTTCAATCTTCTCCTACCACCTCTTATGGTTTAAATTAAGATGTAAATTTATTTAAATATGATATATATTATATTTATATTGTTTCTATGCTTCTTTATTTTTCCTTTATATAATACCTTTATGGTTTCTATAGTGGGTAAATATGATAATTTCATTTGAGGAAGTTCGGACTACCACCCTCTCAAAGTGATATAAATTGTTCATGCCATATGTGGAACATATAAAGGATGGTGTTACTGAAATTATATATAAAATTATACTGGAATTATAATATACCTATGTATAATTAATTTTTCATTCCATTAAAATATGAAATAGAAATGAAAGTAGCATTCATTCCTACGTACGACTTACCATCTCCATGAACGGTGCATTTCATTTATTATCTCCAAATGTTATGTACTATTATAAATACATAAATATACTGGATATATATGATATATATTATATATAAATCATGAATATCATTCTGGAGATAATGAACTTTTTACCACATGAACAACTTGTAATTATAAGAAGTTTATTTTTGACTCAAGTACCAAATATTGACAAAACGACCATTTTTTAACTTAAACGATAAAAATAATGTTTATAAAATGGTAATAAGTGATATAAAAGGAATAATAAACTTAAATAAGGTTCTTAAGAAAGTATAAATTAACTTTAGTTTATTATTCATGAGATTAAAGAATGAACGAGTCAAGTCGGACACGAGGTAAGGGACTTTGTCTCAATCTCCTTTCATTAAGGAATATTTTGTTTCATACATGACTTTATTTTATATGGTGTATAAACACATTTGAATTTTCATTTCATTCAAAAGTAATCTTTTTTTATGAGGTGTTTTACTAAACGAGAAATAATAATGTTTCTTTTTAACGTAAGTGGTGACAATGACCTTTTCCGCCGCCGTGAGTCTTATTTGATCTTTGGTTTTCTTAACAATCCATGATGTTTTTAAAATGAAAATAAATAAAATATACTCTTTTATGTATTTTGGTATTGAAAATGGTTTTGATAATGTATTTGTTATGTCAATATATTTAAATGATATATTGTGATTGAAATGTGAGAATTTTATCTTTCCTTTATGTTTGTTTTATGTGTTATGATTATGTTATGGTTCTTAGGTATTATTTACGCATATGGGTGGTTTTGTGATAAACCTAGGGTAGGTTAGCCTAAGATAGCTCTCTAATGCATTGGGTAATGTGACAGATGTAAATGTGAATGTTTCTCCTAAGAGATTTAAGGAATATACTGTGATTGGTATTCCAAAAGTAACTCCCTATGTAGCTGTGATAGCTACAATGTAAGTATGATATGGATGCCACAAGTTACCTTTATGATTTGTGATTACTATGTGTTATTCATAAATCTTATGATTTCATGAGGTATGTTAAAGAGATTATGTTATTTTTGTATTGATGAACTAATGTTTTCTTTCTTTATTTTATAACCCTTCTTGAGATTTTTATGCTCATACCAAGTTTTGAAATGTTTTTCATAGGACTTAAAAATGAATAGGGTCAAGGATGATATAAAGTAAAAGTGATGTTGTCTAAAACATGGAACGAGACATGACTCTTTTTATCAAGAGTTTTTATTTTATGAAAAAAATCAAAATTGAGTATAGGTGTCTACTTTGTAATTTTTGAGATGTAATGTAATAGTTATGGCCTAATTCTATAAAACTTTAAACCTAAAAAGATCCTCAATGTGAATTATTCATATAATTCAATATTATGTAATGTTTTAAGTCCAGGTCCTTCTAGTTGGTACCATAGGTCGGTTTTGAAAACTTTAAGAGTTAGAATATTGTTAAGTTAATTTCCCTAAATTAATTTATGGTAAGATTGAAATGATATAGCATTTAAAAATTACCATGTTGCTTTGCCTAAGATATTTAAGTGTTCAGAATGGTTTTCCATATAGGAAACAATGAAGCTATAATGAGACGACATCATGAAGAAGACAACCTTCCAAATCAGAAACCTAAGATGGTCAGAATTATAATTGAACAGTTTGTTGCAGTGATGGAACAATTGAATTAGGCTATAAATGGTGGTGGTATCCATGCACGAGATCTTCCAGATCAACCAAAGAGTAACTTTTCAGTAGTGGAGCATTTCATAAGGCAGCATCCCCCATCATTCATAGGATCATATGACCCTATCCTAGCTAAAGGGTAGATTAAAGAACTTGAGAATATTTTTGATGTCATGGGGTGTTCAGAAAATCAAAAGGTTAGTCTTGTTATTTACCATTTTGAAGGTGAAGTCGATCAGTGGTGGTCGGTGGTAAAAAATATCAGGGATAGTGAGGAGATTGATGCTCTTGATTGGGATAAATTCAAAGGTATGTTTTCCTAAGGTGGTTCGTCTTAGGATGGAAAAACAATTCCTGGAATTGAGGCAGGAGGATGACTCAATGGATGCTTATGAAACAAAATTCACTTGACTATCAAGGTATTCCCCAAATTTAATATGATATCTTGATAGTAAAATAAATCATTTTTACTCAGGATTAAATCCAATGTATCTAAGTGATTTAGCTTCTCGTGAGTTCAAAAGTTATGAAAAACTTGTTCGATGTGCGGAGAAGGTGGAAATGGAGTTTTCCGATGATCATGTGTTCTTTGAAAAACAACAAAATAATAGGATGAGGTGGCAGACGAAATAGAATAACTCTTTAAAAAAGTCTAATGGTAAGAAACTTAAGTTTATAGTGTGTGAAAATTGTGGTAAAAAGCATACTGGGGAATTTATTTTGAATTCTTGTAAGTGATACCAATGTGGTAAAATGGGACATAAGGCTCGTAATTTCACTAAAAAAGATCAGGGTAATGGTAAGACAAAATCTGATTTACAATCAGTAAAATATTTTAAGTGTAATGAAATGGGTCATTATGAAAATGAGTGTCCAATGAAGAAATCAACTGAGGGAAAGTAGTCAGACTACAAGCAGAAAGGAGTGGTGAAATCCTTTGCAACTACTTCAGTAGATGTTGGGCCATCAGATGAAGTAGTATTAGGTATACTGTTTGTTTGTTCAGATTATGCCAACGTGTTGTTTGATTCAGGGTCTACTCATTCTTTAATTTCTGAGATTTTTTATAGTAAATTGGGAATTCCATCTCAAGATATGAATCCTGAACTTATGGTAAAAACACATGGAGGAAATGTTGAGACAAAAATAAATTATAAGAACCTTCTAGTCCTTGTGTGCGGAAAGAATCTACCTGAAAACCTTATTGTTTTTCCTCTAGTAGAGTTTGATGTTATTTTGGGTATGGATTGGATTTCTGTTTATCATGATAATATTGACTACAGAGATAAAGTAATTTATTTTTAGAAAGATTCTCAGTTTGTGTACAATAATGAACCCTTGATTTTGATAACATATCAGGAAGCTGAGAAACTAGTAAAAGATGGAAATGAATGTTACCTTGTACATATTGTTGAAAATAAAGGAACTGTTCAGATTAATGATGTTCTAGTGGTAAATGAGTACCTTGGTGTTTTTCCTAATGAGTTTCCTAGTATTATACTTGATCAGGAAGTTTAATTTACTGTTGACTTAGTTTCTAATGCTAAGACAATTTCAAAACCCCCTTATCGAATGGATCAAATTGAACTTTTAGAGTTAAAAAAACAGTTGCAGGAGTCATTAGATAAAGGTTTCATTCGACCTAGAACATCACCATGGGGTTATCCTATCTTATTTGTTAAAAAGAAAGATGGTTCAATGAGACTTTGTATTTATTATAGAGCATTGAATAATAGCACTGTTAAGACAAGTATTTTTTGCCTCATATCGATGATTTGTTTGATCAGCTCCAAGGAGCTTCATATTTTTCGAAGATTGATTTGAGGTTGGGGTACCATCAGTTGAAATTAAAAGAAGCAGACATTCCTATGACTGCGTTTCGTACTAGATATGGCCATTATGAATTTGTAGTTATGCCTTTTGGGTTAACCAATTCAAATGCTGTACTCATGGATCTTATGAATAGAGTTTTCTGTGAGTTATTGGATAAGTTTTTGGTTGTGTTCATTGATGATATTTTGGTTTATTTTAAAAGTAAAGTGGATCATGAAAGTCATTTAAGTGATGTCTTTATAACCATAAAAGAAAAGAAACTGTATGGAAAATTCAGCAAGTCTGAGTTTTAGTTACAACAAATTTTTTTCCTTGGTCACATTGTTTCAAAAAAATGGCATAATTGTTGATCATGATAAAACAAAATTTGTTGAAGAATGGCCAAGACCCACAAATATAACCAAGATTTGTAGTTTTCTTGGTATGTCAAGTTATTACCAGAGTTTTTTTGAAAAGTTTTCAAGGTTATCTAGTCCAATGACTATGTTAACTCGGAAAGGTGTTAAGTTCATCGGGACAAAAGATTGTGATGATTGTTTTCATGAATTGAAAAGAATATTGGTGAATGCTTCAGTTTTGGCACTGCCTTCCAGAAATAGTGAGTTTGTTATCTACAATGATTCTTCATTGAAAGGACTGGGTTGTGTTCTTATGCAGAATGATCAGGTAATTGCTTATGCTTCATGTCAGTTGAAACCTCATGAGTTAAATTACCCTACACATCCAAGTTTACTTTTTTATTTTCTAACACTTTCAAGGGGATAGTGAGAACCCTCATAGAAAAATAGATCAAACAAAAAAGGAAACTACTAACTTATTAAAAATAAGTTTGAGGCGATTGGAATCTCCTTCCCTCAACAATTTCCAGGGGAGGGAACTTACCTGGCATTCTGGATCATTCTCTATGTTTTCTTCGTAATGCCTTGCTAGATAATCCCAAGATTTTTGATATTCTGCTCTACTGATATTCTCCATATTGAAGCCTTTAATCAATATATGATCTTTCTTGTCAATCTATTTAGCTCACTCCTTAGACACTTCCACTTGAATCAATCTTTCCATCATTTGGCCGACGTCTTCCCTCGCCACCTTGATCACCAGGACATAATCTTTCATTTCTTCTCTATAGTGCATGAGTAGTTCCATTTGAGCATCCAGATCCTCTTCCTTCAGAAATTGAAATCCATTGGGAGATTCTGAATCACATTGATGTACAATAGGAATAGCATCCTCCATCACCAGCATTGTCTCCAAAGATAGCAGATGCATCTCTTCTTGCTGCCCATCTACCTTTGAGTCTCCTTTCACTTGCAATTGAGGCTCTGTGGCACCAAACTGCTGAGCCTCCTCTCCTTCTTCTGGATGGATCTCGTGCTCCTTGAGTTTACCCTATTTTTTGACCAAATGAGTCTCCATCGGTTTAGGAATATAGGAGTAGTCCTTTCGGCCCTTAGGTTTCAGCTTCTTAGAAACAATACAACTCCCCGGGTCCCTGTTTTATTTATACCCTTTCTTCCTTCTTTGGTTGTGAAGACCTTTACTAACCACTGCCAAGACAATGTTGTCTGAGGGTTGTACATCTCCATCAGGCTCAGCCTCCAAGTGATAGTTGTATTTTCCTTCAAGCTCTCCCTGATAATCTAAACTCTCAAATTGGTTGTTTAAATTGAGGCAGGACAAAGTCCTCTCTGAGTTAGTTGTTTGACTGGTAATCAAAGGCCTGCCTACCACATGTGTAGGCCTCTCCCACTTTGGTCCATCATTATACTTACCCTTTCTCGTAGAATTTAGCACCCTATCATATTTTTTGCTATCACCAACACACACAACCTCTGCAAAGGTACATGGATGAAGACTCACCACAACTTTGGAATATGGACCAGAAGCTCTAGTAGAGTACCATTCGTCTTGAGACTAAACATTGTATAGATCCGAAGATGCATCTACCACCACAATGGTCAGAGCATCCTATGCAAACGATTTTCTGCTAGGAGGACTCGCCAAATTGCTCCACAACCTGTTAAAGATCTCTGATACACTGTGTTATAGAGGTAATATTTTGACTGGTTTTTGATTTATTTCTCCATCTAAATATTGGGTGACTTCATCCTTTCCCTTACCCTTACCAGAGCTGGAACATACATCACCAGACCCTGTTCCAGTTCTGACTTGAAGTTTACCATCTTCACCACCCTGGTCACTGCTTCTCAGATCTATAGCTATGCACTGGTCCTCTACCTAAACAGACTTATAGAAACCCAGAATGCCAGGTTCTTCAACCACACTGACTTTTGGATTGAGTGTGTTCACCACATACCAAACATTAGAAGGGATTCCATCCACACCGCTACCCTGATGATCTGACTTGTTGACAAAGCCTGCATCAGCCAGGCCACCAAAGTATCTTCAAAGATATCTAGAAGTGTCATGACCTAGATGACGACAACCAAATTAGAATGGAACCCATGAATCATAATAAACCTTTTGATTCTATCAGAGCTCTCCTTAAATATCAATTAAGATAGAGTCCAACAGTTCCTTTGAAACATCAACTTCTACACAAATTCTCAGGGAGTCTGAATTAACCTACACTTGATTGGGAATTATCTTATGTTGTTTTTCCTTTAAAAATTTTGAGTCATCATTTGTATGGAGTAAAATGTGAAATATATACTAACAAATTTTTTTTGAAGTATATATTTACTCAGAAATAATTGAACATGAGACATAGGAGATGGTTGGAATTAATCAAGGATTATGATTGGAAAAACCATTACCATCCAAGAAAATCAAATAAAGTGACTGATGTTTTGAGTTGAAAAAGTAATGCTTCATTAACCATGCTACTTTTGGAATGAGGTCCTTTATATTTTGATTTGATAAACATTGACATAGAAGTTGTTGGTGCAGAAAATTCCTCTGTTTTGTTTCTGGTGTTAGTGAAATCATCTCTATTAGACAGAATTAAAAAATTATAGAAGGAAGACAGTGATTTGAAAAAAAAGTTAGAGTTGGTTTAGAAGGGTAAGTTTCCTGATTTTAACTTTGATAATGATTGTGTTTTGAGGTTTGGAATGAGATTATATGTGCCTTGTGATTTTCAGTTGAAGAATGAGTTGTTATGTGAAGCTCATAATTCTCTGTTTTCAGTTCATTCGGGTAGTACTAAGATTTACATAGATCTTCGGGAGTATTACTAGTGGGATGGAATTAAAAGAGATATTACTAAATTTAAAGTGAAGTATTTGACATGTCAATAGGTTAAATCAGAGTGGAAGTTACCGAATGGGATGCTTCATTCTTTAGTGGTTTTAGAGTGGAAATGGGAAAAATATATCCATGGACTTCTTTGTGAGATTAAAAAAGACATCTTGAGGTAATAATGCAATCTAGGTTATTGTTGATCGATTGACTAAATTTTCTCATTTCCTTCCAATTCGAGATACTTTGTCTCTAGATAAACTTTCTCGGTTGTATGTTAAAGAGATAGTTAAGTTGCATGGAGTTCCTCTCTCCATTGTATTTGATCATGATCCCAGGTTTACTTATAACTTTTGGAAAGGCCATCAGAAGTTGTTGGGTACTGAATTTAATTTTAGTACAACTTTTCATCCGCAATCAGATGGACAGTCAGAACGAACGATTCAGACCTTGTAGGATATTCTACGTTCTTGTTCACTATATTACTAATAAAGTTGGGACCAACATCTTTCTTTGGTTGAATTTTATTATAATAACAGTTTTCATTTCAGTGTATAGATGGTTCCATTTGAGGAATATATGGGAAGCAATGTCGAAATCTAGATTTTTGGGATGAAGTAGGTGAAAGGAAGCTGATGGGACCAGAATTGGTAGAAGAGATGGCAAAAAAAGTTTAGTTGATTTAGAAGAACATGAGAATAACTCAGAGTAGGCATTAAAGATATGCAGATAACCAGAAGAAAGATCTTTCTTTTGAGGTAGGTGATCATGTCTTTCTCAAAGTTTCTCCATGGAAAAGTGTGATACATTTTGGAAAGAGAGGAAATTTGAGTCCGAGGTTCATTGGACCTTTTGAAATCCTATAGAAAGTTGGATCAGTTGCCTACAGAGTAGATTTACCTCCAATTTTATCCTAGGTACACAATTTATTTCATGTTTCAATATAGATAAAGTATATGCCAGATCCATCTCATGTTTTGATCCCAGAGGTAGTTCAGTTGGAAGATAATCTCTCTTATGAGGAACAACCAGTCTGGATTCTTGACCATAGAGAGCAATTGTTGCGGAATAAGGAAATTCACCAGGTAATGGTTTTTTATAAAAACCATAAGGTTGAAGAGGCAACATGGGAATCTGAAAATGATATGAGGAATAAATACCCCCATTTATTTGATAAGTGAATAAAATTACGAGGACACAATTTCCAAAAGGGGGGAAGGATGTAACATCCTAGAAAAATAAAGAAATAATTTTTTTTTATATTTATTAATATTTGTGAATTAAATATTAATTTTACTTTAAATGGGATGTTATGTTCGATGGCGTACCCGATACGAAACAATGGGTTTCTTTGTAATCTTATATTGCACACTTAAAATATAATATTATTATTTTAAATGTTAGTTAATGCCTAGCTGTTGTATTGGCAGGAATGAATAGAACTAACTAAAATATGAGAATATATATTTTTTAAATGTTTTTACATTTATCCAATAAAAGTTAGAGGCTTAAAATGTGAATGAATCTAATTTTAAGCATAAATACTCTAATATTCTTTAAAAGGTCAATTTACTGCCTTTTGATGAAGAACCCTCTATAAATCTAGTTTTGGTAACTTTTATATGTTCTATTTGACCAAATAAAATCCTTATTTATAATAGATAAATCAAAAGTTACTTTGGGTAAAATGTTGGTATTATTCTGATAAAATTCATTTTTTGATGAATAGTGAAAATACTGTATTTTAATTCAAAACTGCCTTTTTAATCTAATTTATTTATAAAAATATATTATCTTTTTAATTAGTCTTAAAGTGTAATTAGATTATATTTTTACCATTTAATGCAATGTTGGTCTTTGTAAGAAATTTCATTTTGAAATTGTATAAAAACAACTGTCAATCTTTTGATAGTTATTATTTCTTAAAAACACACTTTTTGTTTTGACAGCGATAAATAATTTTAAATTAAAATTTTTAACTTATGTGTTTTGAATTTGGAAAAATGGATTCCATATTTAGAATCAAGTGCTCCAAATTGTGTAAATAGGTAACTTTTAGTTTTAGATATTATGAATATTTACTTCAGTAAAAAGTTTATTTACCATGGTTAAAGAATAAATCTGGTAAATAAGGGTAAAAAATAATATTATAATAATCTTAAATTACCCTAAAATGTTTCTTAATACTATTTTTTGATACATTTATAACCATGGTAATACTTGGGTCGATTTTGGGATCCCATAGAGCCACTTCAGAGTGATAATGACACTTTATATTAATTAATTTAAAGTAAAGAAAAAAATGATTTAAACATATATATTTTAGTAAATTAATTTTTACATAGGGTTATATAAGTTATTTATTTGACTATAAATATTAATTAGAAATATAAATTTTTTTCCTACATTATGGTATTTTTTTTATAATTTTTAGACATCATATAAATTAAATTATTTATGACACAATAATGATGCAATGTTTACCTCATTAATGAATGATTTAAATAAATAAGATTATAAAGATTAAAATAATATCCAAAACCTATACAATTCTTATTAAATGATTTTATTTCTAACATGAGTCATATTATATTAGACATTAATAAGTTTTGGATTTTTTGAAACCAAAAATCTTTATATAATAAAATAATATTCTCACACTTTCCTAAAGAGCCCCTCCTCCCCCTTATAAAAATACCTCACATATAACCCATTACTCACACATATCAAGCCCATTGGATCATCCAAACTCTTCTCAATTAATTTCCATACATCCCTCTCTTCATTATAGAAGCCTTACCTTAGGTATAATGCAGTTCAAGTAAATCTTTTGGTTCAAACCAAAGGGATATACCCAATTTAAAGGTAACATCTTCTCTTAAGTCCTTTTGTTTTATTTTACTTATCCAACCACCTAAAATATTTTTATTACTTTATTTTATAAAAAAATAGTATCAAAAATATAATACATTATTTTTATGAGAATTATTCGAACTACACTTACACACACCTCCATCTAATGGGTAAAGAACATACAGTTTATGTGGATGACGAACTACTGCCTCACGAAATGATGATTGTTCAATCTTCTCCTACCACTTCTTATGATGACCATTAATATTGAACTATATTTATATATGATATATATTATATTTATATTGTTTCTATGATTCTGTAATTTTCATTTATATAATACCTTTATGGTTTCCATATTGGATAAATACGATAATTTCATTTGAGGAAGTGCAGACTACCGCCCCCTCAAAGTGATATGACTCGTTCATGCCATAAGTGGAAAGTATAAAGGATGGTGTTACCGAAATTATATATGATATTATATTGGAATTATAATATAACTATTTATCATTAATTTTTCATTCCATTAAAATATGAAATAGAAATGAAAGTAGCATTCATGCGTACGTACGACTTACCGTCACCATGAACACTGCATTTCATTTGTTATCTCCAAATGTCATGTACTATTATAAATACATAAATATACTGGATATATATAATATATATGATATCTAAATCATTAATATAATTCTAGAGATAATGTAATTTTGACCACATGAACAACTTGTAATTATAAGAAGTTCATTTTTTACTCAAGTACCAAATATCGACAAAAAGACCATTTTTTAACTTAAATGATTACATAATGTTTATAACATGGTAATAAGTGATATAAAAGGAATAATAAACTTAAAAAACTTTCTTAATCAAGTATAAATTAACTTTAGTTTATTATTTAGGAGATTAAAAAAAGAACAGGTCAAGTCGGACGTGAGGTAAGGGACTTTATCTCAATCTCCTTTAATTGAGGAATATTTTGTTTTATACATGACTTTATTTTATATGGTCTATAAAAACATTTGAGTTTTCATTTCATTCAAAATTAATCTTTTTCTATGAGGCGTTTTACTAAACGAAAAAAATAATGTTTCTCTTTAATGTAAGCAGTGACAACGACCTTTTCAGCCACCACGAGTGTTATTTGATCTTTGGCTTCCTTAACAAGTCATAATGTTTTTAAAATAAAAATAAATACCATATACTCTATTATTTATTTTGGTATTGAAAATGGTTTTGATTATGGATTTGTTATGTCAATATATTTAAATGATATATTGTGATTGAAATGTGGAAATTTTATCTTTCCTTTATGTTTTTATGTGTTATGATTATGGTATGACTCTTAGGCATTGTTTACGCATACGGGTGGTTCCATGATAAACGTAGGGTGGGTGAGCCCGAGATAGATCTCCAATTCATTGGGTAACGTGACAGAGGTAAACATGAATGTTTCTCCTAAGTGATTTAGAGAATATACTGTGATGGGTATTCCAAACGTAACTCCCTATGTAGCTATGATAACTCAATGCAAGTATGAAATGAATGTCACAAGTTACCTTAATAATTTGTGATTACTATGTGTTATTCATAAATCTTATGATTTCATGAGGTATGTTAAAGATCTTATGTTATGTATGTATTGATGAACTAATGTTTTCATTCTTTATTTTATAACCCTTACCGAGCTTTTTATGCTCATCCCAAGTTTTGAAATGTTTTTAATAGGACTTAAAGATGAATAGGGTCAAGGATGGGATCAAGGAAAAATCATGATGTATGAAACATGTAACTAGACATGAATCTTTTTTTCAATAGTTTTTATTTTATAAAAAAATGGAAACTAAGTAGAAGTATCTACTTTGTAATTTTTCACATGTAATGTAATAGTTATGGCCTAATTATATAAAACTCTAAACCTGAAAAGATACTCAATGTGAATTATTCATTTAATTAAATATTATGTAATGTTTTAAGGCTAGGTCCTTATACTAACTATGACATGTCACCCTATCCCCCACCTAAAAATTACATTGTCGTTAATGCAAGTATTTTAAATAAATTGAAAAGTAAATATAGGCAGGGAAAAGGGAAAATCTGCTAATTGTTTTCATATGTGTCATACATCAGTTGGATTTACTATATGATATTCTTTAGAAAATCCTCATAGAAGTGTTTGAGCCTCTACCCATTGACAATAAAACTCTATCCACTCTTATCATAAAAAACCTATATAGCACCAAAAGGGTAAACATCAGTAATAGTATAAGGACCAAGCCTTTGGGAGCGAAGCTTACCTGGGTGAACCTTTAGCCAAGAATTGTACATGAGGACCTTCACACCAATATGGAACTTCTAAAGATGAATACTTCTATCATGGATATAATTTTTCTTCTCTTTATATATTTGGGAGTTCTCATATGCATAACATAGAATTTCTTCCAACTCTTGAATCTGCATCTTTCTATGCTCACCTACATCTGAATGATTCATATTACATTGTTTAATAGCCCAATATGCATAGTAACTCCATTGGGAGGTGAAAAGCCTTTCCAAAAACAATCCTATATAGTGAAATTCTGACCGTGGTTTTAAAATTTATACAGTACCCCCAAAGTTCATCATTCAAGTGCAAACTCTAATCTTTCCTATTCAGTTGTACCATTTTTTCCAAGATTATCTTAACTTATTGATTTTATATTTATTATTGTTCATTAGTTTGGGGGTGATATGCATTGTATAATTTATAAAAAAACCATAATTACAAAGCAAAGTTTTCATTTTGTGATTGCCAAATTGTGAACCCTGATCAATAATGATGAATCCCATAAAACCAAACTGACTGAAAATATGGTACCTCACAAAATCAACAACCACTCATGGGTCATCAATCCTGGTAGCCTTTTATTCCACCCATTTATATACATATTCCATAACCAATAATATTTATACAAATAAAAATGAATTTGTAAAATCCCCCATGAAGTCAATTCCTCATGAATCAAAGATTTCACAGAATAATATAGGCTATTGGGGTATTTCATTCCTCTTGGAGATATCCCCTGTGAATTGAAAATGACTACATGACTTGAAAAATAAATGGGCATACCTATACAATATTGGACAATAAATTCATGAGTCAAAGACCTTTCTAGCTATATGTTGAGATCCAAAGTTTCCCCCATAAGCCAAAGTGTGGCATAAGGTCAAAACAGAGGTGAAATCATTGTTAGGGACACATTTAAGAACAACTTGGTCACTAACAATTCTCCAAAAATATGGGTCATCCCAAATGTACCATCTAGAATCTTGCTTAAGTATTTGGGATTGTGAAGTTCTGAAATAAGTGGGGACTATAGATGTTTCTATAACATTCACAATGTCTGCATACTAGGGAGTAAGGTCCACAACATCAAGTAGGTTATCATGAGGGAATAATTCTCTAATGGGGAGGGATGAGTCAACATGGTGGTCTAGTGGTGGAAATATCCTACTAATGTGGTCAGCTACACCATTTTACACTCCCCTATTATCTCTAATCTCAAGGTCTAACTCCTAGAGGAGGGGATCCACCATATGAGGTGAGGCTTAACATCAGGTTTTGTTAGGAGAAAACAAAGGGAAACATGGTTAGAAAACACAATGACTTTTGAATTAATAAGATATGAATGAAATTTTTCCAAGGAAAACACAATAGAAAGGAGTTCCTTTTCAGTGGTCATGTAGTTTAACTAGGAATGGTCAAGGGTACGTGAGGCATACATAATTACATGAAGAGACTTCTCAACCCTTTGTGATAAAACTGCCTCAACTGCAAAGTTAGAGGCATCGAACATAAGTATGAAGGGGATATTCAACCTTGGTGGTTGGATTATTTGATGTAATGTGAGACCTATTTTTAATTATTTGAAATTATCCTCAAAATTTTTATCAAAAATGAATTCAGAATCCTTTTGAAACAATTGGGATAAGGGGAGTGTGATCTTACTAAAATATTTAATAAATCGGTGGTAAAAACCAACATGTCCCAAGAAAGACCACACATCACAAACAAATTTTGGATATGGAAGGGATGATATTAATTCAATTTTTGATTTATCCACTTGAATTCCCTTATTTGAAATAACATTTCCAAGAACTATCCCCCTTTCAACCATGAAATGACATTTCTCATAATTTAATACAAGATATTTTTCAATGAAACGACAGAGGAAAAAACCTTGGTGTTCCAAATAGTCATTAAAATAAGATAAATATATTTTGAATTCATCCATAAATACTTCTATACAATTCTCAAGGTACTCATAAAAAATACTCAACAAACATCATTGAAAAGTACTAGGAGCATTACATTGACCAAAAGGCATCCTTATGTTTCAAAATGTGTCGAATGTACAGGTAAATGTTGTCTTTTATTGATCCTAAAGGGATATATGAATTTGTAAATAACTTGAATATCCATAAAGGAAAAAATAATGGGACTTACTAGCCAATATTTCTAACACTTGGTCAATGGAAGGTAGAGGAAAGTGGTCCTTCTGCATGGATTGATTCAGTTGATGGTAGTCAATACAGACTCACCAACTGTTTTGCACATGTGTTGAGACCAATTCAACCCATTCATTTGACACAACCATTATTCCAATTTTTAAGAACAATTTGTATTGGGATAACCCATTTACTATCATATATAGGATAAATTATCTCATCAGTAATTAATTTACTGACTTCTAATTTTACCACTTCAAGGTGAGTGGGATTCAATTGGCGTTGAGATTTTCTTACAGGCTTAGCCTCATCATCCAAAAGTATATTATGAATACAAATATATGGGATAATCCTATGAATATATTCCAATATCCATCCTATCACCTTTTTACACTCTCTAAAAAGGTTGATCAATTTTTATTCCTACAGCAGAAAGAGATTATTGGAAATAATAACAGAAAATTGGTCAATACCCTCAAGATATGCATATTTTAAATTATAATAGAGTGGTTTTAATTCCAACACTAGTGGTTTTTTGGATTGTGGGAGGGGATTTAGGGGGAGTGAGGTCCATCAAATTATGTATCTACTCATGTTTATTCTCTAAGTAAAAAGAATCTATAGAAATTATATTTGTAGGATCATCGATGTTCATGGGTACCGCATAATGAACACAATAATCAATTAAAGAACAATATTTACATTTTTTAGAACCCACAAAACACTCAAAACATTAATCAAAACTAAAATAATCCATGGGTGAAGAATAGAAAAATGATTCGGATTATTGGTCGAGGAGAGAATTTTGTGTGTGTGTCATTAGAGAGAACTTCCATTGAATATAAAAGAAGCATAGAGTGCTCTTGAATGGGATGTTTCATTGCATCAAGGATGTTGAAACTTACCTTTTCCCCACTTAAATTCATAGATAACATACCATTGCAAACATTAATTATCATCTTTTTTGTTTTAAGTAATGGCCTCTGAATCATGAGAGGAGCATGTCCTTGGGTTTGGGTATCTTCTATATCAAGAATGTTGAAATATTTGGGTAATATGATATTCTTCACTCTTACAAGGAAATCCTCAATTACTCTCATTGGGTGCGTATTACTATGGTTGGAATGTTGCATGAAAATTACTATCGGTTGAAGCTCTCAAACCTGCAGAAAAGTATACATGGAGTGAGGAATTACATTAATGGAATCACCTAAATCTAACATATCATCCTAAAAGAATGTATCTCCTTTGGTATAAGGTATCATGAAAGTGTCTAGATCCTTATATTTGGTTGGAAATTCTGGTTGAATCAAGGCCAAGACATTCCTCCCCAGGTTGAATCTCTCATTTCCCTCCAGCCACCATCTATAGGTGCAAAGTTATTTAAGAAATTTGGAATAATGAGGAATCTGTTTAACTGCATCCAATAAAGGAATGTTAACTCTAACCTTTTAAAATGTATCCATTATTTCTTTATCAATATCATTATCAATTTTTTTCTTACATTTTTGTGGTTAAATAAGAATAATAGATTGTTCATTTGAATCCTGAATGATAATTTGATTACCCTTTTTATCTTGTTTTTATTTACTTGAAACATTTAAGGTTTGGTAAAGTGAGTTTTCAAGTGGGGGACATACCTATTGGGTTGAATCATTAGAAAAATAAACATATTTACCACTAAAAAGTGTGATTGCCCAAACATTACCTTTGACTTTTTAATTAACAACAGGTTGGGATGGTAGTTGTTCAGAAGCTTGCAACTTAATCCCACTGATGGTGTTTTCCAATTTTCACATTTGAGTTCGTTGGTCTTGAATGAATGATTGTGTGGTCTATTGGAATAGAAGGTTCTGGGTTTCCATTTGCTTCATCCTATTCTCTAGGATTGGTTCAGATTTCAGAGGAAGAGAATGAGAAGGATTATTTCAAGAATGTAAAGGATAAGAAGGTTTCACACATTATCCTTGTTGATACCAAATATTTTTGGGATTTATTGAGTTTCCTCATTGTCAATAATATGGTTGTGCTTGCCACCTAGGGTTTGGAATTGACTTTAATAGTTCTTGATTTAAGGGTAGTTCTTGTTATAATAGACACCCTAGGAACACTACTACACAAGACTTAGGTGAATCTTGAAGTTGTGGGCATTAGTAAAAAAATGAGTATTGTTAGAAAAAATACCATAATGTAATGGAACTGAAGAAGAGTGTGAGTTAACTTGTTCTTGAGATAATTTCATTAAAACTATATTACTATCATTAATTTTATTATATTCCTTTTATTCTAGGGATGAATTAATAACCTCACGAACTCCTCGAGTGGGTGAAATTTATTGTGCACCAAAATTTCTTGCATTTTGAGCCATGATGGATATTAATTCATGAGTGGTGGAAGAAGTTTTATCAACTAGGGTACCTCCAGATATAGAATCAATCATTCCATGATCCATGGGGATAAGTCCTTCATAAAAGTATTGGATTAATCATTGTTCACTAATTTGGTGGTGGGGGAAGATTGAGAAAATTGTTTTGAATCTCTCATAGTATTCATGAGGGATATCTCATTGTGATTGTATAATACCACAGATTTATTTCCTAATTGATGTATTTCAAGAGGAAGGGAACAAATTCTCTAAAAAGAGTCTATTCAGGTAATTTGATCCCCTAATTGCGGTAAGTGAAGAGTATATCCAGTCTTTAGATATACCATCATGGGAGAAAGGGAATGTCCTAAACATAATGAGGTCCTTAGACACATTTTGGGGTTTCATGGTAGAGAACACTACGTTTAAATCCTTTAGATTCTTATAAGGGTCCTCACTAGGAAGACCATGAAATCAGGGAAGGAGGTGGATGAGGCATGATCTTAGCTCAATGTTGGATGCTTCCTTAGGATATTGGATGTACACAGGTTGGTATTCCACATTTGGGGTGGTCCGTTCTTTTAAAGTTTGATTATTTTCAACCATGATTTCTTATGTTTAATTATGTTCAATTTTTGATTGGTTTAGGACCACTTGAGGTTCATAAATTATTTCTTTAATATTAACTGATTTTCATAATTTAGATGACCTAATTTGTGAGTGAAGTTTCTTTTCAATTTTAGGGTTTTTTTCAAACAGTTTTTCTTTTCCTGATCGGGTCATCAAAATAACTTGTGATTTTTTTTATTTTGTTTTATTTTTTTATTTTTATGATGAATGATAGATAAAATAAAAATAATTAAGAGTAATTAAAGGATAAAATAAAATATAATTCTATATTACAGAATTAGAGAGAGAGGGGAGATGAAGAGATATAGAGAGAGGAAGAACACAAAATAAAAACAAAACAAAAACAATCAAATGGGAAGGGGTATATTTAAAGAAGTAAAAAAAAGAAAAGAAAAGAGTAAAAGGAAAAAATGATCTTGGATCCCTGAAAATAGAACCAAAATTTGATCACATTGTCAAGCATGTCAAATTAGATGTTTATTTTTAAATAGAATTTCTGTAGTATATCAGCAACCCTAGGCCGTCTATCAGCGGAGCCTTAGATCATTAATTTAAAAATAGGGTTTTGATTTTGAAATTAAAAAGGTAATGGGGTTTCATAAAACATGGGTTTTTTTATTTATATACATAAATTGAAACTATATTACTAAGTGAGTGAAACTAGATGGAGAAATCGTGATCAACCTGGGTAAGTGTCCCTTGATGCTCAATACATAATCACACTCAAGGGAATAGAATGGATCATTGATTCCTTGATTTATAAACATTGAAAATAGTATGTTATGTGAATACTTACTAGGTTACCACCAAGTATTTGATAGATCAATGATATTGATTATCAGTAACTGCTCAAAACTAAACTAACTTGAATCGATGTAAAAACAGAACTCAATAAAGGCATCACATAAAAAAAGTGATGAGATTACCAGATTTGTATCAATAATAAAATATTCCATAAGACAAGAACATTAATATTAATGGGTTTAATCTCATTGAATTTATAAACTTATATAATCCATTCTCACACTCATGAAAGGGATGTGGTGAGAAAAGAGGAAACCACACTCAAATCATCACAAGATCCAGGTTATGCATGAAAGAATAAGGATTCTTGTTCCTTTGATTTGTATTTTATAATTACAGAATAATTTATTTTAATATGGTAGTAATGAATAAAAATTGACAACAAACCTTTAAATTCAGTTACCTTATAAATATTACAAGCATAGATCTCAAGATTACAACAAAGAACACCCCCCAAATTGATCACTATGAAATTTAGAAGCACATGATGGAGAAAAGGAATAAAATGGATGAATATAGCTATAAAATTTGACACACATTATACTATAGTATTTAAACCACAAATAATGAGGGGGAGTAGTGATTTTAGGGAAAATTACATCAAACTTTCTAGAAAAGTGGTCATGTATCTAAGGGTCTAGGTCACTATTCATAACAGACTTTTTACTCCATCTTTATCTGGATGGTTGACTGAGAAAAACATGTTCAATTGTCATTAAATTTGGTGAATATATGGGAATTAGATTTATATGTACAATGGAGGTATAATCATACCAAATTAAGGTACTCATCTTGAGTTATGGACCAAATACCGAAGGGTGGTCTATTCTGGATTGCCCAGAATATCTTCACTTGTTGGTCACATTTGGGCATCTTCTGCTCACATTTAGCCATTGGCCCAGTTAGATTAATTTAAACCCCATTACCATAGAATCCTAAAAAATTAATTTTAACATGTGGATAAATTTGGTTAGTGATATGATTGAAACATTGAACTATTGTCCAATTAGGCCATTGAAAAATTGAATCTTTTAAGCATGTTTTCAACAAATGAATTCAAAATTAATATTGAGTGAAAAAGGCTTTAATAATGGGATGATGAACTCCATAAAAATGTAATAAACAAGTATACAGGTGAAAAAATATTTTATATCTCTGTGTGATCAACTATTATATGAAATTTTAATACTTACCTCAATCAAATAAACACAATCATACACCATCCAGATTAATATAGTGAATGGTAATAAAATTAAACATTCTTAGTCAAAATGATCATAAACCATCCATTAAAGTAATAAAGATGATATTAATACAACATATATATGTATATATATATATATTATCATAATTAAAATAAATTTTTGATGTCATTAATGAATAAAAATACCCTAAAAATGTCATTAGAGTCATTTTTGAGAAAAATAACATTTTCACTTTGAAAATATTTAAATCAAAGTTGAAAAAATATTTTTAAAAAAAATTTATTTTAAAAATAATTTTAAAAAATATAAAATAAAATTTAAAACATTGAGTTCTCATGATGGAGTAAAATTTCATTCATGTCGTACATGCTACAATGAACATTCCTTTCAAATTTTGATTAAAAGCCAAATGAGCCTTGTTTTTAAAATTACATGAAGATTCATTTCAATAAATTTTATAAATTTTCAACATGGATAAATATTTAATAAATTAATCATTATGAAAATGTTAATTTTTTTTAAAACACTTTAAATAACATAGATTTGGAAGAAAAATCAATTTCAACTGAAAATAGAAATATTGTTTCCTTTTCTTAAAAACATTTTCTCAATCATTTAAAGTATCAAAGATAATAAAAAATTTAATAATAATTTAAAAGGTCATTAATAACCAGATTAGATTAAAATATATATTTTTTAATATATTAATACCAAATAATTCCCCCAAGGGATACGTAGACATAAACAATCCCAAATAGTGATTAGATTGTGAAATAAACCCCTAACACTTTGGTAACTTATAAATTGTAGGCACCATAAAATAAATAACATAAAATGAAATTTTTAAATACCATTAATATAAAAAGATTCATCATATAACATATAAAAGGGCATTTACATACACCACACAAAATAATAAGTGGTGAATATGGAATATGTCTCACAGAAGTAAAAGTGAGATAAAAAAAACCCTTACCTCAGGTTTGACTCCCTTCATTTGGGGATGAACCAACTATATAATAAATATAGTTTTATTATTAATATTTTAAATTAAAATATTTGTATATATAATACCAATATATGATCCTCTTATAACATTTTACCCCCCATTTGTTAATATATTTTTATTATTTTCATTGTTTTGGGTGTTAATTACCCTGTCTTCTCATGTGTGTTTTGACATGAAAGTTATTGTTCTTTTATATATGATATAGTTCAATAATAAATAGAATTATATTAATGATATAAATATTGTTTTCATTAGATTTATCCATATAACCATTCTTAAAAATTGGATGTAGAAAGAGAATGACATTGTTTCATGGTGATGGTAGGACATACGTACACATGAGCGAGGATATCATTTACTTAGAGGGTGAAAGTGTAAGGAAGTGTATGATATATTAATTTTATAAAATTTAAATAATTTCATATATATCATATATATTCATTAAATCTATTCTTATTACTTCCCATGTAAAGCGTGACTAAAAAATGAATCACATTACTTTACAAAGCTGTAGTCCTCCGTACACACGAGTGATGTTATTGTATTTTAAAAGAAATATAAATCAAAAAGATATATGTGATATTATAACTAAATTATTATAATTTAATAATAAATATTATATATATACATTAAATCCATCATTATATTCAACTATGATAAGTGTTGATTGAAAACAGGTTACATCTATTCACTAGGTGATAGTCCGCCATATACACGATTGATGATTTCGTTTCCCATTTCATGGAATTGGAGATAGATGAATATTATTTAATCAAAATAATAACATATAATTATATGGTATAAATTAGAATTATTATATTTCAAGTTTTAATACATAATTTAATGTCATAAAATAAGAATGAAAAAGAATGATCTTAGTGAAGACAATTTCCTTCTCTTAGAGAAACCTAAGTTGGATATATTATTAAGGACTCTATGGTTAGTATTTTTGTAAAACAAATATATAGAATGTGTATAAGGATTTTTGGTATGGGTTTTTTCAAGGGTTTCAGAATCCAAATGGAATTAGACACACAAATAAGTGAGTGGATCAAGTTCTCTTTTATAATCGAGGACTGACATTTTTGTAAATACAAAAAATATTAAATAATGGGAAGTCACTCTCACCCCAATTGGATAAAAAAATTGATACTTAAAGGGTTATAGGGATTATATGGTCTATAAACACCTCTAAAACACAAAAATACATAGTTTTTAAACTTGTTTTTCCTTAAATTCTAAGTTTCCTTACTTTTATCATTTTAGATTTTCAGTATGGTAATTAGTTTTTTTAAACCTAGATAATTTATCCTTTATGAATAAAATAAAAAAATACATATTAGATTATTTGGACCCAATAATTACAAACATGGAATCAAATTTATCAAATAAAAATCATATTCTTGTTGAAAACTAATTTTAACACAAGCGCATGTAACGTGAAAAAACACTGCTTTAACCTCAACCACAATACTAATGTTTTTACTCTTTAGGGGTCAATATATTCACTATAAAAGAAAAATTGGTCCATAAATGGAACATAATTGATATTTTTAATAATTTAAAACTCACTTGGTAGAATATTACATTTTTATTATCTTTAGGTCATTTAATAAGATTTCATTTATTAAAAAATAACATCAATGTTAATTTTGACATTATTCAATTAATTTTAATTTAAAAATAAGACAATGATGGAATTAAAACATGTTATATTAAAATTTTTATAAAATTATATATTTATCTATAAAATTAAAGTAACATAATAAATCATTCAATCTACTTTAATTTAATTTTTTAAGATCATTTATTTTATTTTACTATTAACTAAATAATTACTGTGTTGGCATTGATTATGAAATTTAAATAATAATATGATTACTAAAGATTAAAAATAAATTAACCTCATAAAATTACAATAACAATTCAAAAACGTAGCATATATATTTTTCCACAACATTATTTTTCTTCTATGTGAACACATAAATGAAATTCAAAAGCAAGAGGGTAGTATTTTTTCTTTTTCTTTAATTAAATTATTATATTGGTCAATTTCAGGGAACATTGTACAAAAAACTCATAATAATTATTATTATGGTGATATGGGTTTAATTATTAACATTAAATTGGATTTGGATAAGTTTTTTTGTTCATTTTAACCCTTATCCATTCAGTTTAATCTCTACTAAACCCATTTTTATCTTAAGTGTGGTAATTAATTCTTTTAGTGTTTTCACAATTCATTTTGGTAAAAAATTAAGTCGAAATTTTTATATAATATAAATTATTCTAATTCTAAATATGTAATCCATTTTTAAAAATTCAATTCATAGAATTTTAATAATTCAATTTAAAATAAAACTGTAGATTCGATGAAAGAGCATTTTTCCAAATAGAAAATTCCCATAAGTATAGAATGTTTTAATATCAAAATTAAATATGGAATTTATTAGAGTAAACTAAATTGGTTAAATTTTAATATAATTTAACTAATTTTAATTTAAAACCAATTTAGAATAAAATTTAACTTTTTAAATAATTTCAATGAAAAGATAATTTTCAATAAAAATCTATATTTTTTACTATTCATAAAACAATTAATATTTTTAGAAATTAAAAAAAATCACCCAAATATAATTTTTACATGTAAATTTAAAAATTAAATTTTATTTTTTTATGTAAATTTTATAAAATTGGTAAAAAATATTTTAAATTATGCATGAAAATTGCGACTAATATACCTTTTAGAAAAATATAGTTTTTCTGAAACATTTCTTTCTCTTTCAAATGGTTATTATACTATTTATAATCAATATATAACCATTTAATTTATTTTATACATGTGTAAACCATATATTTTTTATAATCTACTTATTACTATTCATAACCACTATCTTAATAGCTAGGTTATAATGGTCATGTTTAGATAATAATATTTTAATAGGGTATTGTGTTTTGTTCAAACCTAGTGTTACATGCATTACAATATATCAATGATATTGAATTAATTTAAAAATAAATATATTGTAAAGTCTCAGGGTGTTAGATTCTCTTTTAATACTGGTGTTGCGTGTTATATACACTATTGAATATGATGTCCCACTTTTAAAATCTTAGAGTGTTACATTATACTCTAAAAATTAAATTATGTCCTCACAATTTAATCTTGATCTCGATAATTAAGGGTTTGAAATTTAAAAATACCTTTATTATAAAACCACATCATAAATATTTCTAATAAAATATCCTCTTGATAATAGAGAAAGTTTAGTATAAAGTTCATCAGGAATAAAACATACTAGGTTTATAAATAGGTTAACATCAATGACAAGTGAATATATAGACATGGAAGAATAGAAATAATTATGGAGAGTGATAGAGGTCATTGATCAAAATAAAATGAATGATTAATAGAATGTTAACAATAAAAAATACATAAATCTATGATGGAAATGAAGGTAATTCGATACCATTTTAATTTCAAGATCATTTTCCTAAAGTTAAGGAATTAATTTTCTATCCAAGATAAGAATATAATGAAATATTCTTACTTGATATATTTCTATTTTATAGGAACAATTTCATATTTTGGTTGTGATTTGATCATTTTTTACTTTATTTCTTACTCAAATAAATTAATTTTAAAGATTAATTTATCATACCTAAATAACTAAAATGAACTTTTAATGGATCATAAGATCCATAAAAGAGTAACAATTCCTTTTGTATATCTATAAATATTTACCAAAAATAAAAAGTTTAGAACGAGTCATCTTATACAATAAATTTATTTATCAAACTTAATAGTGAAACCCACAGTTCACTTTTTCCATTTCATAAATATTTACTCTTCCAAAATCTGTATGACCAAATTCAATGTCAAAATAATAGAAGCTTGGTCACTAAATATCAAAGTTCAACTTGTCCTTATATTCTCAAAATATCATAAAGTATATCTTAATGTCACTCACAAAATATATGAATGCCTTTATCATGAAAAAAATTAGTAATCAAAACATTGATTCTTCTAAAAATAAAATCCTAGGTTGTTGAATATATTCTATAAACCCAGACATTCAGTAAACTCTAAAAAATATAACATATATCACTAACCAATTTAATTGTTATAAATAAAATCTCATAAACATATCTTTATCATTATGATCTCGACATTGAAAAAATATTAAGGGTTATCCTCCCTCAATCATGTGTTTTCAAATAAGATCAACTTGACACTATATCACTTCTCTTTGTCATCAGTAACATTGAACATATGTCTTCAAATACTTATAGGAAAACTATTGTAGTACAATACGTATACATTTTATGATTATTATCATTAATAAAATAAATACATCATAATTATTAAATAGAAATAGAAAATAACTTTAATCGTTTATCTTCAACCATAATAAATCATAATATTGAACTTGATCTATTTTATTCTTCTAAGGAATATTCGTTTTGGCACACGGGGAAATCATTTTTATAGTGCCCCATCTCCTGAAAGTTGAATCAATGAATATAAAATGTTTCTTTCAAACTCTTATAATCACAATCATGGTATAATTTCTATCCAAACTTATAGAAAACTCCCATTCCCTTCATGCAAGTACAAAGGTGTTTCTTTACACAATTATTACATTGGGGAAAATTCTTCTTTCCCTTATTCCCTTTTTCTATATTATCATCTACCATCCTGTTATATTTATTCCATTTTAAGGAATAATACATGGATGATTATTTATCTATATTGATAGAACATGATACTATGTCCTTTAATGATGAGAATATTCGGGATACTAGTTACATTTAGAGGATTGGAATAATTCCATCAAAGAAGTGATCATTCATACTCTTTAGATTAAGTGAATTGATATGGTTCCAATTCATTCGTCTAGGTGACATTTATAAATAATGTAATATCCTATATTAGATCAAAAAATTATGAAACATAATGTATAATACCAAAAAAAGTGAAATTTTATAATGATACTGTGAATTAGCTGAAGAAATTGAAAAACATATGCATGGTTAATCTCATAATCATAAAAGTGGTTTCTTTTGGAAAATTTTCAAATCATAAAAATATTTTCAAATCCTTTATAATGGTTTATTATGAAAATTTTAATTAGATAAAGAATATCTCTTAGTAGTGTCAAACTACGTATATAGTAAGGCCCATTTTTTGTACTAGGTAATGCTTGATTCAAGACCGTTGTGCCTTCTTCAGAGATATTACCCCAAGGTATATTTTTTCTAGAACCACATCCATATATTGTATCCATATAGGGATACATTGTTAAGAAAACAACATAATATCTACCTTACCAAAACATTAGGATGTTATAATATACTTAGACATATCATTAATGTAAGTCATAGGGTTATATTCCCTAGATTATGTTTACTTTAATATAGTTCCCAAGGTTTATAATAAACATCCTCTTATACCAACTATAAAGTCACCGACCCCAGTAACCTGGAGCTAGTGGTTACATTATTACATTAGCATAAGATACATGGAATCACATACCGAAGGAAATAACAGTTTAGTAGTCTTTTTAAACTAGAAAAAACTTGAAATTCAAATTACAATTGAAAATATAAAATCCAAAAATCATTTTCTTTGAGAACTCCATTATACCTCATAGTGTATCCTAGCATATTAATCACAAAATAGTTCTTGGTATCTTAGGTAAAATAAATTATATGAAATAGGTGATATAAAATTCTCAGTAAGGGTAATTATACAACAAAATGTAATATGAATAAATAATCATTATAAATATAGAAAGGAATATTACTGAAACACATGCCATTTAATCAATAAACTAAACATAACATGGAAGAAATAAATTACGAACAAATAAATACATATAAATAATCACATGATCTTAAAAATTATCTATAGATATTCTAACTAATTAAATAATCACATGGAAATCAATAACTAATCTCATATCGAGGGAATGAATATTGAAAGAAAACTAAAACATTCCATCATGGCCTTTCACAAGATAGTTTAAATGTATGGGTAGAAACCTACCAAATATAGCCAACTGATTTGTCTCATGAGACCTATCAATGCATATAGGGGATATATATAACCGCCCCCCAATCATCATTTACTAATTCTAATGAATTCCTCATATGAAAGGGGTGAAACATAATCAACATAAACATTCATATTAAAAAACTAACATATAAAATGTTAATACTTAACATAATAAAATAAACATAATCATATATTATACAAAGTAATATGGTGAATGGTAATAAAATTTTACATCCTCAGTAAAAATTATTATAAAACATCAATGGAAATAAAAAGTACTATATATACACAACATATATCCAATTTATCATAATTAAAATAAATGGTTTATGTTATTGATGAATAGAAGCACTATAAATATATCATTAAAAACATTTTTGAGAAAAATAAAAACATTACTTAGAAAATATGTTTGTTAAAAAGTTTACAAAATATTTTGAAAATAATATTATTTGAAATTAACCTTTTAAAACATGTAAAATAATTCATAAAAAATTGAGTGGTTATAGTGGGAGAAAATCTTGTTTATGTCATACAAATTCAAACAGGGATTTGTTTTATATTTTCTGTAAAAGAGAAACGAGTACTACTTTGAAAATGACATTAAGATTCCTTTAAAGTGTTTTTTTTGAAAAAAGTAAAAATGGTAAAAAATGTATTTAATAATTAAATTTTATATTTTTAAAAATTTTTTTGAAATTTTTTTTAGAAAACATGTATTTATAAGAAAAAACATTTTTGACCAAAAATATCAATAATGTTGTATTTTATTAAAAACATTTTTTCAATCATTTTAGGTAAAAATTATAGAAAAAATGGTACCGTTACTTGATAAGTTCATGAATAACTAGAGGAATTTATAATATATTGGTTTTATATTAGGATTACCTAGTAATTCCAATAACTGAGATGTAAACATAAACAATTTTGAAAAATGATAATATTTTAAAATAAACACTTACCACTATGGTAACTTCAGAATTATAATCCCCATGTAAGAAATAAAATTAATTGAAACTTTAAATAAAATGAATATAAATATATTCATGATATAAAATATAAATATTGTAATATATACCCCACACAAAAGAATAAGTAGTGAATATGACACATGTCTCACAGAAGTAAAAGTGTGATGAGAAACCCTTACCTAAGGTTTGACTCCCATCATATGTATCTGAACCACATGTATAATAAATATGTTTTTATTATAAATCTATTAAATAACCATATTCATATATATCATACCATATATTATCCTCTTACAAAATTTTACCACCCTTTTGTTAATAATATTTCATTATTTTCATTATTTCAAGTGTAAATTTCCTTATTTTCTTATTCATGTTTTTATGAATATTCTAGATCTTATACATATGATATAGTTCCATTATCACTATAATGAAATTAATGTTTTAAATATTTTTTTCATTAGATACATATTTATAACCATTATTGATAAATCTACATAGAAAATGAATCACATCGATTCGTGGAGATTGTTGGACGTACATACACACGAGCAACAATATCATTCCCTTAAAGAGAAAGAAAGTGTATGATATATTAATTATATATAATTTATATCATGTTATATATATCACATATATTCATTAATTTTTTTTGTATTACATTCCATATCAAGTGTAACTAAAAAACCTATCACATCACTTCGTGAGACTATAGTCCACTGTATACATGAGCGACATTATTGTATTTTAAAAGGAATGTAAATTAAGAAGGAATATGTGATATTATAACTCTAGGAGTATCATTTTTTGAGTCAAAATATGTTTCAAATTTCCCTTTGATATTTTTGTTTTGGAAATCAAAAATTACTTCTTGTTTATCATAAATGTTGTTTTCTCATCATAATCACATATATCATAATTATGTATGTTGTTTTCTATCATAATTATATACCATTATTCTACATCATAACCAGATATGTTGTTTTAAAATCGTAACCACAAATAATGTTTTCGTAACCATATGTATCATAATTACGTTACACATTATATTCATTTCATGCATCATAACCATGCATCGTAATCACAATATGCATCGTAACTATATTAAGAATCGTAACTGTGTTATGTATCATAACAATGATATAAATTATAACCATGATATGCATCGTAACTATATAAAGATTTGTAACCGTATTATGTATCGTAACCAAAATATGCATCTTAATCACGATATGGATTGTAATCATGTTATGCATCGTAACCAAGTCATGTATCGTACTCATGTAATGCATTGTTCACATGACTTACTCCAATACCATATAAATGTTTCTCATAATCATTGTTTCATACTTTTATACTTATTATTTTCTAACAAAAACTATGTAGTTGAGTTAGTTACATACTAATCAAAATGATGTCGTGTATTATGTTTTTTTGACCATTATAATGACAGGTGTCCAAGTCCCTCTAAATTTTCTAGAGAAATATGGCTGTTGGAGGAAATGTGACTGTTGGAACCCGAGGCCTATAAATAGGAGGCCATTCTAACTAGAGAATAAAACGTTTATATCTTTCAAGTTCTAGAGAGAGAATATTAAATTTATATTTCTTTGTGATAAATCCTTGAAGATACAAGATGTGAATGGCTTGTTCCTAGTTCTTGTATTTAAATAAGTGCTTTGTTTTTCTTTGTGAGGCCGATATTTGTGATAATGATCGAGGGCTTTCAGGGATAGGAAGACGGTGCTATTGATCATTGTATTGATGGATTTCAAGTATTTGAATGATAGAGGTTCTGATTAACTTCTTAATCGAGGGATTTTGTGGATAGGAAGATAGACGTGCTGATCATCGTATAGAGGGCTTACCCAGGTGGTGGTAAGACATAACTTTTATCCTAGGTGAAAGGATTCCATACTCTTTGGGATAAAAGAATTTTAATACCTTTTATATTTCCTCTACCTTTTGTAATAGAAAGGGAATCATTTTGTTTCCTCTTTCTATTCACATTATTTTCTATTATAATTGTTTTAATTAAGATACATTCATTATATATTTTATTAAGAGATTCTATACACTATATAGTAGAATCATTTACATTTGTTTTAATCTGATCATTGTATTGAATTTAAATACCATTGTTTTTTAATTAATTATTGTATCATATCATATAATATATATCAGATCTAGGACTGGTTCTAATATTTTTATTTTTTGTTAATTGTATAAGTTTATGACCTCTTAAAATAAGTTTCATCTTAAGAGCTTAAATAAAAAATTTTTAATCCTAAAATTCACCCCCCTCTTGTATTGTGCCATCGAATATACATTTAAATCTATATTTCTATCAAAAAAGTAGTATCAGAGGAAGGTTTCTACAGACTTCTTTTACTTGATTTATTTATTTCTTTAAGATAGTTATATTTTTGTTATAAACCCTTTGTTTATATTTAATTACTACAATAATGTGTGGAGTGAAAAAGTGTTTTTATTTTAATATGGTAGGAATTAATGTTGGATAAATTGATAACCTAAACCCAACTAGACCACCTATTTTTGATAGAAATGATTACGATTACTAGAGATATCAAATGAATACTTTTTTTATTAATAATGGAGTATATAATTTTTTAATGCTCACTGGATATTACAAAATTCCAGACATGGAAGTCAGAACCTTCACCAACCAAGAGAAATTAGAATATCAAATAAATTACAAGGTATGCAATAATTTGTTATATTCTATGACCATGAAAATATATAGTCAGATATCTTCATGCGAAGCAGCCAACTGTATCTAGAAGAAATTGGAAGTCACACATTTTGGTACATCTAAAGTTATAGAAACAAGAAGAGCCATGCTTTGAGATGAATATCATGGTTTTGTTTTTCCCTATGGAGAACCGGTATGAAAGATTCAATAGAGATTTATAAAAATTGTCAAATGTCTTCAATCTAGGGGAAAAAAGGTCTTGATGATGAATTTCATATGGAAAAGATAATTTATATAATGCCCAACAAGTGGAAATAAAAAAGTAAATCTATTGATGAGATCATGAAAGTTACTCAAATCACTTTTGATGAATTATTTGGTACTCTCTTACAGCACACTACAAGAATGAAAAGAGATGAAAATTTTAATAAGAATAAAAATTATAATAGAAGTGTAGATTTTAATACTGAATATAAAGCCAATACACTAGAAAGGGTAACAATATCCAATGCTAAAATTTTTTTTGTTATATCAGAATACAGTGAAATTAATCATTCAGAAAATAAACTTACCAATCTTTCTTGAAGAATGAACAAGATTTTTAGAAAGATATATTTTCAGTACAGATTCACAAAGAAAGATAGAAAAGACAAGAAAGACTCAGAAGTAACATGTTATGAATGTAAAAGAGTAGGTCATATTAGACTAGATTTTACTTTAATTAAAAGAAAAGACAGGAAAGATAAACATTCTGAAAGAAACAATAAAAAGAATTGAATGTATAAGACTAATAAAGTCTTGAAAAAAAAATGATACTTGGAGTGAAAGTGGTGGTGATTCATTAGAAAAATCTTCTGAATATGAATCTTCTGGTCAGAAAAATATTGGACTTTCAACCAAACTACCTATTGAAAACCATTGTCTCATGGATAAGGTACACAATGAATAATCTCTTAAAAATGTATATTTAAATGAAAATTATCTTGATGAGAAATATTCTTACACTTCAGATAAATAATCTTCCTCAGTATAGGATAATTTACCTCCTTTTTAAGAAGAATCCATATTTTCCAAACTACTTGAGAATGAGAATTTCAAACTCAAGAAAAATCTTGATAAGGAAAACTCTAGAATATCTATCCTTAGAAAATAAGTATCAAAAATTTCAAAATATCTTGATCATAAAACTATTTATTTTGAAAATATTTCAAAAAAGCATATGGAAGTAAAATTTTAGAAGGATAAAATATATAAGGACCTTGAAAAACTTGTTTTAGAGAAAAATGTTTTTGAAACAAAAAATAATTTCAAAACAAATTCCCGTGAGAATGAAAATTTACTCATTAGACTAAAATTTGAAATTTTTTCTCTTAAGAAACTTTTATCAAATTTCACTACTATAAGGAAAGAATTTGATAAAATGTATTCTCAAATTATTCCTCTAAAGAATGGTTCTGGAATTGGTTATACTCATTCAAAATTGGTTTTTAGTCTTAACTATTTTCCCCCAAAGTGATCCATTCTGAACCAGGTGTCAATGGGGTGGATATTGGGAAATAAATTGTTTTCTTAATAAAATCCAATCTTTAGGATTTCAAAAATCTCATTTTTTTTACAAATATGGATTACTAAAGTTTTTTTATCTAATATTTATGGATCCAAACAATTTTGGGTTTTAAAATCTAATTGTTTTATTTTTAGGAAAAAAGTGTACTGACAATAAGAATATTTGTTACATAGATAGTAAATGTTCTTGACATATGACTAGAAATAAAGATATCTTTGAAAAAATTATTTAAATGAAAGGAGGAAGAGTGACATTAAGATATAATTATCAAGGGAAGATCACTGGTATATATAACATTGTTCTTTTAGGAAAAGTTTTAATTTCAAGTGTTTTGTTTGTTAAAGGCCTTAAACACAAACTTATAAGCATAATTCAATTATGTGATGAAGGATACCTTGTGAATTTTAGGAATGATAAATGTTTAGTTCACAATTCCAAGGATGAATTCATTCTTTCTACCCATAGGCATGAGAATGTATACACACTTAACTTAAAATACCTTAGAAGCAAAGACCTACCTTGCTTAAGTGAAATGGAATACCAATCTTAATTATGAAATAGAAGGTTAGGACACTATAATATTAAGAACCTTTGTAAACTATCAAAGAAAATAATTTTTAAGGATATAACATATCATATAATTGATTCTTCAAAAGTCTGTGACCCTTGTCAATATGGGAAGTGAAAAATAACTAGATTTAAATCAATTAATTAAGTTTTAACTAATAATGTATTACAGTTAGTGCACATGGATCTTTTCAATCCTACACAAATTCGAATTATTGGAGGCAAATACTATGTATTTTTTTAGTTGATGAATACACCATATTTACATGGGTCTATTTTATAGAAAATAAATCTAAAGCCTTTTTATACTTAAAAACTTTTAGATCTCAAGTTAAAAATGAAAAAAACCTACCACTGATAACTATTATAAGTGATCATGGTGGAGAATTTCAAAATTCAGATTTTGAAAATTTTTATAGTAAGAAAGGTTTTACTAACAACTATTCAGCTCCAAGAGCCCCTCATAAAAATCATTTTGTTGAAAGAAGAAATTGTATTCTTTAGAAAATGACAAGAACCATGTTGAGTGAATACTATATTTCAATGTATTTCTGGGCTGAAGCTGTAAGTACTACATGTTACACTATAAATCGAGTTTTAATTAGACCTTTTCTTAATAAAACACCTTATGAGTTATGGACTGGCCTAAAACCTAAAGTTTCTTAATTCTAAGTATTCGGATGAAAATTATTCATATTTAATACTAAAGATAATATCCATAAAATTTCACCCAAATCCGATGAAGGAATATTTCTAGGTTATTCCACTACTTCTAAGGCTTATAGAGTTTTTAACAAAAAATATTGTACCGTTGAGGAAACAGTGCATGATAAATTTTAAGAAACTGATCCTTTTGTTTTTAAACAACCCCTACCTACATCGACGTATGTATTTTCACAAACTGATTATTAACCTTTGATTGAAAACTCTTCTGAAAAGAGAAATATTCAAGAAAATGTTTATGAAATATTTACCCCATAATAATTTCTATATTATGTTGATGAATAGTTTTTAAAAAACCCAAATCAGTTGTTTCTTAGGAATTATCCTAGTGATAATATAATTGGGGATGTAAATCAACCCGTAAGGACTAGAAATTCCTTGAGAAATGAAATAGAAGATCCTTCTTTTCTATCCCAATTTGAACCTAAAACTTTTAAGGAAGACTTAG
This sequence comes from Viscum album, assembly GCA_963277665.1. Taxonomy (NCBI): domain Eukaryota; kingdom Viridiplantae; phylum Streptophyta; class Magnoliopsida; order Santalales; family Viscaceae; genus Viscum; species Viscum album. Next base: position 116,935,671 of record OY728154.1, read on the forward strand.
GTGATGAGGATTGGATTTAAGCAATGTAAGATGAACTAAATGAATTTTAAAGGAATAAAGTCTGGACCTTGGTTGAAAGATCTAAAGAAACAACTATAATTGGAGTAAAATGGGTTTTCATAAACAAATGTGATGAAAATGAAGTCATTATAAGAAACAAATAAAGAATTTTTGCTAAAGGCTATAATCAATAAGAGGGAATATACTATGAAGAAACCAATGCTCCGGTAGCTAGACTTGAATCTATTCATATTCTATTATCATTTACATCATTCTTTAACTTCAAAATTTTTCAAATGAAGGTATAATGTACTTTTATAAATGGATTTGTATAAGAAGATGTTTTTCTAGAACAAACACCTATTTTTTCAGATTCAAAACATCCCAATCATTTTTATAAATTTACTAAAGCTTTGTATGGCCTTAAAAAATTCCATAGAGCCTAGTATGATAGACTTAAAGAATTTATTTTACAAAAAAAATATGCTAAAGTAACTATAGATCCAACTCTTCTTCTAAAAATGGAAAATAAAAAAAAATTTATTGTTCAAATATATGTTGATGACATTATATTTGGATCAACTGAGCAATCCCAAACTAATTCTTTTACGAATCTCATGAAATCTGAGTTTGAAATGAGTATGATGGTTGAGTTAACATTTTTTTAGGTTTTCAAATCTCTCAAAAACTATAAGGAACCTATATATCCCAATATACATATATCTATGATTTACTTAAAAAGTATGGATATGAGAACACTAAAAGTATAAACACTCAAATCAGTACCTCAAATACACTTGATCTTGACGAAGGTGGGAAACCAGTATATCAAACATCTTTCAGAGTTATGATAGAAAGTTTGTTATACTTAATAGGTATTCATCCAGACTTAATTTTTTTAATATTATTATGTGAAAGATATCAATCTAATCAAAAGTAATATCATTTAAAAGAAGTGAAAATAAATTTTCACTACTTAAATGGAACAATGGATTTAAGACTATTTTATTCTTCTGGAAATGATTTTGTTTTAAAAAGTTTTTTCCGATACTAAGTTTGGTGGTTGTATAATGGATAAAAAAAGTACATCCAGAACATGTCATTTATTAGAAGATTCATTTGTTTATTGGTAATGCAAGAAACAACATTCAGTAGTACTTTCCTCTGCTGAAGTTGAATATTTAGCAGTTGGAAGTTGCTGTGCTCAAGTGTTGTGAATGGAACACACACTCACTGACTATGAAATGAGTTTTTCCAAAACTCAAATACTATGTGATAATACTAGTCCCATTTCTCTTAGTAAAAACCCTACACATCACTCACATGAAAAACATATAGATAGGCATCACTTTCTTAGATATCCCACACAATTTATCAGAACACAAGAACAACTTACTGACATTTTCACAAAACCATTATCTTCTGATAGATTTGAGTAAATTAAACAGAAACTTGGAATGATCACTATAAAGTAATCATTCAAATATATATTTTTTAAACTATATCCTGACATTATGTTACTCCTTCTTAAAGGGGGAGTATACATATTTTTATCGGTTTTAATTTTTATCGATTTTTCTTTTTATCAATTTTAATTTTTATTGGTTTTAATTTTTATCGGTTTCATAATTATTGGTTTTATATTTATAAGTTTTATAATTATTGGTTTCATGGCTATCAATTTCATGGTTATCAGTTTTATTTTATCGGTATTATATTATTTTATTGATATTATATTATTTTATCGGTACAATATTATTTTATTGGTATTAGATTATTTTATCGATTTTAGAATTCTTATCGGTATCATTATATTACAAGTTTGTTTGTATTATTATCATAAGAAAAATATACTGAAACGAATTTATATATCTTGATACTCTAACAGGTATAACTTCTAAAACCTTATTTTTTCCATTTCATTTCAAATTGTTAGTATTTCAATTCTTTATTTTAACTACTAATCAGATTCATTCTGAATATGATTTTATTTTAAGGAAAACCTCAATAGTTAAAAGTCATTATCAACCATTAGATCATTTAGATATAATCTTGACCATAAAATTATTTTTTAAAAGAACCCCTCCCTACCCATCCCACATCAAATTTCTCTAAATTACTCCAAACTTCCGATGCTCTATAAATACCTAGAACTATTCGTAATCAGATTTTACCTCAGTTTTTATAATCAGTGAAGACCTCAACTTTCGTAACCAGGAAAAAATTTAGGGTTTGAGTTAGTCTTTAATGTCTGAGTCAACTGCTTCATATCCAAAGAAAATGTCTCCAAAATATTTCTCTTCTATGACCTTTCTAGGTGAAAGGTTAGTCTCTCGCGATTTTTATGAGACTTTTGATTATTCATTGAAATGGATAATAAATTTCCAAGGGTGAGAATCCATTTGTGTTTAAAGACAGGATCTAGATCCAGATTTTGTGTTTTATGAGGAAGTGTTACAATTATATAAAACAATGGAGATAGATAATGATCTCAAGATATCATTTATGATGTATGATAAGAAATACAAAACCTCAATAAAACAAGCAGCTACTTTCCTAGGAGTTCCATCTGAGAGAGATTCCCTTTTTCCTCCCCACAAATTACTGGAACTAGATGAGACTTTTGGTAAGAGGAAAGAAGAGGAATCTATTTTTGAGATTCATGATGATAAAAGGAAGGTTAATCATCTATCATCTAAAAATCGACTCATTTCCCTCTAGATGCAAGGCTTTCTAGTACGGAGAAAGGGTGATAAAGAATCTTTGAAAGTTAATGATGTTTATGTTCTTGAATATCTAGTAAATATGAGGAAGTTCAATCATATGGGTTTCATTTTCTTAAATATTTAAAAACTTAAATCCGGTGCCATAAAGTCTCAGTTGATCATGTTTCCCACCATTCTCAGTAATCTTTTTAAAGAAAGCTTAAGTTTTTGCAATGTATCAATCAAGTCAGTTCCGACATCTTTCAAGGATCCTCTCATAAGTAAGGATATGATAAGGAGACTCAAGTTATGATTCAATCCTGAATCCATAAGGTTTGATAAAGATCCAAAAGCTGAGAAAGGAAATAAAGTAGCTGAAGGGAGTGAAAAACTATCAAAACCCTCCAAATCAACTTCAAGCAAAAGAAAGTTAGATAAGGTTACAACTCCCGAGAAATTAAATAAACAAAAATCAATTATGGATGAGTCTACAACAGAGTGGAGGAAATATAATGAAGAAAGTAAAGAAGGGGATCCTTAGTTCAGTTTGGATCTAACTGAAGCCCTATTCAAAAAAATAAGAACCAAATAAATTTTAAAAGAAAAAGAATATAAGAAGAGAATGAAGAATAGAAAGGACCTAGCTATTGATATTGATAGTCTTCTTAAAATAGATAAGGAAGCTAGAACCAAAATTATCATAAGGGAACCACCTGTTTAAACTCAATTAGATTTAGTATAAAAAGGGAAAGATAAACAGTAAAATGAACAATAAACTACACCAAGTCTCATTCAATAATCTGAAGAAGAAGAAGAAGAACAGGGGGAATAATAACAAGGACAAGAAGAAGAATAAGTGGAAGAGAATAAAGATGCAAACAAAAGAAATCATTCAGCAGAATTTTAAGAAGTTCCATCTTGTAAGTTTCCATCTCTTGATCCTCATCCATCCAAGGAAGTTTATTAAAGGGTTTCTTCTAATAAAGTCATTCAAATTTCTGAAGAAAAAAAAGAAGAATCATATTAGAATCAGAATCTGCCAGCTACTTTTGTCGGTACCGAAACTAATTTTGGAGATCTCTCAGAATACAATGAAGATACATATTCAGAAAAAACAATCATAGTGAAGGGAATTCAGTACATCAAACAATATTTGAATAGATTAGAAAATATTATACCATTCTTTCCAAAAATTTAAGTTAGGCATGATATCATTTCAAACCGTCATAATGAAATAATGGATTTTGTAAATACTCTGAAGGACATGTTTTTCAATCATGAAGCCTATTTCAAAATTTTCAAAGAACGTTTTGCTAAGCACCACAAGGCTTGAAACAAGGTTATCAAGTAGTCATACAACATTGATGATAATATCAAGTATTATGTGGATAATCTTGATGAATTGGTGAAGAGGGTAAATGATCTCAATTCAGTCTACCTAAAGTTAGACATTGATTTGAATGAAAAACTTGAATTCTTTCCATGACTGAGAACCTAAAAAGGAATATCCTCTGAAGAGATTGATCATTTAAAATCAAAACTGTAGAATGAATGTAATGAGGTTATTTTGTTATAAAAAAGATTTGTAATCATAGAGAAGGTCTACAGACTCAGAGTGGATGATTTCAATGCCCAAGAAGTTAGGCTTAAAGCACAAGAATCAATCAATAGGCTTAATTAAGATAGGCTCTAGAAGAAAGAAAGGATTATTTCATAATAGGATGTGAAGTTGAAGGCTCAGCAAGAAGCCCTTGAGAAATTGATGGAGGATAGAAAAGAATTCCATAAGATGAATTTTTCTATGTTTAATCTCTTGAAGAAACAAAAATAGAAAGAATGAATTTTTTTAACTCTTGTGATAATAAAATATTATTTCATTCCAAGTAATGTATATTGTTTCATATTTTTTTTCTCTAACAATTTGTAGGACATGAATATTTTCCCTTATTATCTTTCAAAATCACAAAGGGGGAGAATAATTTGGAAAGAAGAAATTTATTTTATAAAAAAGAAAAAGGGTGAATACATTATTAAGGGGGATAACTCACAAGTAAAATTAAAGAGAATACAATCCTTAGTGATATTTTTATCCTAGGGTGGAATTAGTCATATTCACTATTACTTTTAGAAGAGTTACTATACTCATGGGGAGATATGTATTTGTTGTTTGTTTTGTTTTTTTCTTTCTAAAAAAGGGGTAGATTGTTGAGTGAAAATATGTTTTGACTTTCCCATTTATTTTTTTAGAAATCACAAATTACTTCTTATTTATCATATATGTTGTTTTCTCATCGTAATCACATATATCATAATCATGTATGTTGTTTTACATCATAATCATATACTATTGTTCTACATCGTAACCAGATATGTTGATTTAAAATCATAACCACATATGATGTTTTCGTAATGATATGTATCATAATTGCGTTACACATTGTATTTATTTCATGCATCATAACCATGCATAGTAATCACGATATGCATCATAACCATTTTAAGAATCATAACCTTGTTATGTATCATAACCACGATATGAATCATAACCACGATATGCGTCGTAACCATATAAAGCATCATAACCGTATTATGTATTGTAACCACGATATGAATTGTAATCATGATATGTATTGTAATCATGATATGTATTGTAATAATGTTATGCATTGTAACTAAGTTATGTATTGTACTCATGTAATGCATTGTACTCAAGTATTAATCCAATAACGTATAAATGTTTCTCATACTCATTGTTTCATACTTTTGTACTTATTTTTTTCTAACTAAAATGATTTTTTAGTTAGTTATATACTAAACAAAACGATGTCATGTATTATGTTTGTTTTAACCGTAATAATTCTTAGTGTCCAAGTCCCTCTGATTTTTCAGGAGAAATATGACCATTGGAGGAAATGTGACCATTGGAATCTCAGGCTTATAAAGAGGAGGTCATTCGAACCAGATAATACAACTTTTGTATCTTTCAAGTTCTAGAGAGAGACTATGTGATATCTCTCTTTATTTGTATGAAATCCCTAAAGATACAAAATGTGAATGATTTATTCCTAGTTCTTGTCTTTCATTTATTGCTTTGTTTTTCTTTGTTCGACCAGTCTTTGTGATAATAATCGAGGGATTCCGGGGATAGGAAGACGCTGCTACTGATCATTGTATTGAGGGATTTCAAGTATTTGAACGAAATATGTTCTGATTGCCTTCCTAATTAAGGTATTCTGTGGATAAGAAGACAGACATGTAAATCATCGTATCGAGGGCTTACCCGAGTAGTGTTAAGACAGACCTTTTATCCTAGGTGAAAGGATACCCTAATATTTGGGATAAAATAATTATAATACCTTTTATATTCCCACTACCTTTTGTAATAGAAAAGGAATCATTTTGTTTCCTCTTTCTATTCATATCATTTTCTATAATAATTGTTTTAATTATGATACATTCATTATATATTGTATTAATAGATTCTATACGCTATATGGTAGAATCATTTACATTTTTTCACTCTGATCATTATATTGAATTCAAATACAATTGTTTTTATTTACTTACTTTATCATATCTTATAATATCTATTGGATCCAACACCAGTTCGATTATTTGTATTAGTTGTGAATTGTATTAGTTTAAGACCTATTAAACTAAGTTTTTTTAAGAGATTAAATACAAAATTTTTAAACATACAATTCACCCCATATTGTATTGTGCCATCTCATATACATTTACATCTATATTTTGATCCAACATAATTGTATTATAAATATTATATATATTCATTAAATCCATCATTATATCTAACCATGAGAAGATTTTATGGAAAACATGTCATGTTAGTTCATGAGGTGATAGTCTACCGTACACAGGATTGATGATTTCATTTCCAATTTGATCGAAGTGGAGATGACTAAACATTATTGCATAAAAATAATAACATATAAGTATATATTATATAATTGTGTTATTACATTGTAAGTTTTATGATATAATTTAAGTTTGTAAAAGAATAAATAAAAACAATGAATTTAGAGAAGATAATTACATTCTCTTAAGGAATCCTCCTTTGGATCTCTTCTTAAGAACCCCAGGGTTAGTCTTTTGGGAAGAAAAAAAGATCTATAATTTTGAATTTTTTTGGAGTTATTTTAGTAGGTTTTTTTGATCAAAATGGCTCAAGAAGTATGAATAATTGAGGGGTGTGATTTCCATTTTATAATTGAGGAGTGGTATTTTTGTATATACCCAAAAAATATTCAATAATGGGAAGTCACACTAACCAAAATTGGCACAAAAATTTATAATTAAAGGGGTGGATGGGTGGTATGGTTGACCCACACCTCCTATAAAAAAAATAAATTTTTTAAACAAGTTGTTCTTTAACTTCTATGTTTCCTTAATTTTACCATTTTTGTTTTTCACTATAGTAATTGATCTTTTTAAGCCAGGTAATTTATACTTTAAGAGTAAAATAAAATTTTACTTATTAGATAATTTGGAACCAATTATTATAAATTTTAAATAAAACTTATCGAATAAAAATCTAATGTGTGTTGAAAATTAATTTTAACATAAGCGCATACAACGTACAAACACTCCGCTTGAAAATTAACTATATTATAAAGTTTTCACTCTTTAGGGGTCAATATATTCACAATAAATGAACAATTAGCCCATGAATTTACCATATTTCATATTTTTAGACATTTAGAAATCAGTCTGAAAAGTATATTATTTTAATGAATTTTAAATCATTTAATAAAAAATCATTTATTATAAAATATAATTCATGTCAATTTTGATATTATTCATTTAATTTGAATTTAAAAAATATCAAGATAATGAAGAAATTTGAGTCTATTCTGTTCACACCTATATAGAATGATATATTTATCTATGAAATTAATGGTATATAATAATTCATTTAATTTACTTTACTTTTAATATTTTTATCATTTATTTTATTTTTCTATTATAAAAATAATTAATGCAATGGAATTTATTAATAATTTAAAGTAATTAAATTATTAATAAAAATTAACAATATATTTTTCTCATAAAATTAATGTCAATTTTATAAAAATGATCATCCATATTCATTCACATCTTTCTTTTATCCCTATGTGAACACATAATTTAAATTTAAAATTCAATGGGTGACGTTTTTTATTTTTCTTTACATAAATTATTATATAGGTCAATTTGATAGAAAGTGTCCCAAAAAATCATAAAAATTGATTCTAAGGTGATAATAGTAGAAATAGTTCTAGTAAATTGGAATTGGATAATCATTTATTTTTTTTACACATACTGTTTTAGTTTAAACCCCTAGTAAACCCATTTTTACCTTAATTGTGATAATTAATTTTTAATATTTTCACTATTAATTATTGTAAAAAAATTAATTTGAACTTATTAGATAATATAAATTATGATGATTCAAATTATGGAATCCATTTTTCCAAATTTAATTCTCTTAAGTGGTATAATTCAACTTAAAATAAAACCATAGACACGAAGAAATATATTTTTTCAAGAGATAAAATTCTAATTAATATAGAATGTTTTAATATAAAAATTCAATATAAAATTGTTTCAAATAACCAAAATCAGTTAAATATTAATATAAATTTACTAATTTTACTTTAAAACCAATAAAAAATAAAACTTATCTTTTTAAATAATTTTTAAAAAAATTCATTTTTCAATAAAAATAAATATTTTCCAATATTCATCAAAATATTAATCTTTTCAAAAAATTTAAAAAAAATCACTAAAATATAATTTTTACATGTAGAATTCAAAAAATAAGTTTAATATTTAATTTTTTTAATAAAAGTGATAAAAATTAATTTTAAATCTTGTGTGAAAAGTGAGACTAATCCGCCTTTGAGAAAAATACATTTTTCTTAGAAAACATTTCTTTCTCTTTAAAATGGTTCTTATTTTATTTCTAAAAAACAGATAACATTTGAATTTATATTATAGATGTGTAAAACAAATATTTTTCATAATTTAGTTATTACTATTCATACTATCCATTTTCATAACTAGGTTATGATGGTTATGTTCAAATAATAATATTTTAATAGACTGTCATGTTTCAATCAAACCTGGTGTTATGTGCATTTAAAGATACCAAAGAGACTCAATTTATTTAAAAAGAGATATATAATAGTCGTAAGGTGTTAAATTCTATTCAAATCTTGGTGTTTCATTCCATATATGCTATTGAATATGATGTTCGTCTTTTAAAATCTCATGTTGTTATATTGGTGCTCCTCCATAGTCTGATGCGGTATGCTAGTGCAAAGTTTCTTAAACCTATCCCAGTACTGATAGAGAGTCTCTTTGGTCTATTTCTAGATGGAATAGATCTCCTTATAGATTTCTTTACTTCTAGTGGTGGTGGGAAATCTATACAAGAATCAAGTTCATAGATCTTCCCAGTCATGGAACTCTTATAGTTGTATATTTTACAACCATTCTTTTGCATCTACTTCAAGTGAAAAGGCTAATGCCCTCTACTTAACTTATTCATCAGTGACTCCTTACAGTCTAAATCTAGAGTAGACATAAGTGAATTACTGGATGTACCTATTCTGTTTTTCTCATATAATACCATAAAATTTGGGTAGCACTTGAATCATTTTAATATGAAATTCAAAATCATTTTCTAATACATAAACAACTAATTGATTTTTTATTAGAAAACCGTAGTGCATATAGGTATATAAAAATTTAGTTGGGATTTCTAACCAATATTTTAGGTTTAGAGTTAAGATAAATGTTTCAATTCAATCTATAAGTTTAATTTTTTAAAATACCATTTTCATGTTTATTTTCCTTAATTGGGTAAGTTTTTATTCAATTTCTAGATTAAAATCCATTAAATTTTTAGTTTAACTACATGTTATTTAGTTAAAATTGTTTGTTTGTTTAGGGGAATTGCCTCCATAATAACATCACCAAGTTTTATTTATACCTTATCATAGGGTATGTGAAAAAATTTATTACCTAAGTATAGTATAATATGTTAATCTTAGGTTTTATCCATAGGAGGAACGCAAAAAAAAAAAAACTAGTTTGTCACTTTTGAATTTGGTTGAGAAAATAGATTTAGATTTGGCTGAAAAATTTAAAATTTTAGAAAGTAGTTTAAACTGATTGATTTTAAAGAAGTTGAAAAATGGTGATCCGATCTGGCTTCACTAGACCTAGTGTAACGATATCATGGATCTTAATTATTACTAATTCTTATTCTACAAACTGGTAAGGGAGAGATTCCTCAATAAATTACTCTTCCCTCCCTAGGATAGATGGTGATGTTGATGATAGCCTTAATTGGGATATCATGTTGGTATTCCCTTTTACCTTTGTGTTTAGTGTTGTAGTGGGTATTCTTCATTAGTCAAAGAAATTACTAACCAAGTAATTTTTTTTACTTAATAAACAATAGTTCAAACTTAAAATCCCACACACATACAGATGATCATTAAGTTTTCACCACCTAATCCTTTCCTATTCTATCATATACAGAAAAGAATTAGGTGGAAGGAGATATGGATCATTGACCACGAAAATTTAAATCAATATATTCTAGACCTAACACAATCAAATTTGGTATTAAAATATGAAAATTAATAATTGAAACAAGAAAGAAGAAAAAAGAAAGGATTTTATTGATTAATGCACAAAAACTAAAACATAGCATAATCGGTTTAGCCTCCCTGTTTCTCTATCACTTAGAGGAACTACCCATCCATGGATGGTATAATCGAGTTTATTTGATAGATGGGACACATCAAAATAATTAAAGGAAAATAAATGAAATAAATAATTAAATTAAATAAAGAATAAATAGTATATCATCTAGAGCATCCACTTGCTAATCAATCCCTTTTCCCATCACCCATGTATTTGATTTATAATCATATTTCATACCCCCATGGTGTCATAATTTTCCTATAGATGGGTAAAAAATCATCTTGGGACATCAAGGTTCCATTTAAAGGTTTCCAAGAATTAAATTCATAAAAAATGTATGTTTTGGGGTCATGGATGATACTTTTACTTTATAATAGTTGGTTTTACAATGTAATATCATCAAGGAAACACTTAAAAAAACATATTTGTATAACAAAAAAATATTAAAGGAGAATCCCCTCAGGAAATATATGTTTCATGCCATGAAACATGGTGATATGATCCCCATATGATTGTTTTACTCTATGAATTTCCACCCTATGAATGTCCATCATTTTTATTCCATTCATTCAATATTTACGATGTGAATTATTATTTTTCAACAACTTCACCTCCATTTTCATTTTATTCCTTAACTCGAGGCCTTAGAGTTTGTATTTTTCTTATGGGACATCATGGGATGCTGATTTCATTTTGAATCCATTAAATTATTTTCTCATTTTTATCCATTCTTTATGTTCTACCATAAATCATAAAAGCAATTAAATATCAGTATTATTAAGCAAGAATTCAACATAAAAAATTTATTTTATATCAAAATATGCTTGAATAAATTTGTTCTATTAATAAAATCCCAAAATAAAAAGCCTCAACAGAATTGATTTTTGGTTACCTACCAAACCAGGCTAATCTACATTAGTGAACACCACTAAATTCAGTTGTGCATCATTAGGATTTAATAACCCATAGTTGGTCATATGATGAATATATTGGAGAATTATTTTGGCATATTTCATGTGGTTATCCTTGTAATTACTCTAAAATGAGAGACTTAACATATAGAAAATAATTTATATGGTTGAGTGGCTATCAAATATATTTTACTTCCTATTGTCGATACATGGTCACATCAACCTTGTTTCCTAGCTAAACTTTTGATAATTTCAGTCTTGTTTCTTCTAGAGTTTCCAAGGGTCTTAATTATTCCATATAAAATATTCTTACAACCACTTTGGAATATTTCTTTTATGAGATAAATATCCCATGTACTTTTAATATACATGTAATCTAAGAAAAAAAATAAAATTTCACCAATTAGAGACATCTCAAATTTACACCTCATTAGTTTTGAAAACTTTGTACTTTGGTTATCATTTAGGCCTTTAAAAATTATTTTGTCAACATAAATGAGCACCATAAACCATTTTAAGTATCCTTATTTATTTACAGAATATGCTCAAATCCTCATCTATGAAAACCATGAATCTTAAAAATTTGTCTAATCTGGAATGCCATTACCTTAGTGCTTTCTTGAGTCTATACATGGACTTCTTTAAATGAAAAAAATGTCCTTCATTTTTACCAATGAGATACCCATCCTGTTACTGAGTATATACTTATTCTTAGAGGCCATTCAATAATGCATATTTTACAACCATTTGATATATTTTTAACCCCTCTTTAATTTCCATGGATATTAATAACCGTATAGTTTCAATTCATCTAATATGTGCATAAAATTCTTCCTCATTAATTCCTACAATTTTGGAATATACTTTTCACACAAGCTGTGCATTGTTCTAAATTATGATGCCATCTTCATATAGTTTATTTTTGAATTCCCACTTGGTTTTAGTTAAAATATTTTCCCTTGGTCTTGAAACAACATACCATGTTTTATTATTCTATATTTGGTTAATATAATCATTCATAACATTAAATCGACTCTCATAATTTGTAGATTTTGGTTCTTCCAAATATAACAAAGATACCTGTAGCTGATCCCTTATTCTTCCAGCTTGGACATGGGTTGTCTGGTCTCCAATAATGATTATTTTGATGTTTTCATCTATAATTGTTTTTATCTATGAACTTATTTTAATTTCTTCAATTTCATCACAATCTATGTTTTCATTGGAGTTCTCTTCACAACAAGTAATTCCCCATGAACCCAGTTATTCTTCATTTCTCTCAAATTCAAAAATTTGATTTTTTTCATGAAAAATCAACTCATGTGTGTCTACTATTTTTTCATTTTCAAGAACCACAACATCATTTATTTTAATCAATTGCTCAAGATCCATGTTGTAACATATGTAATGTTTACTCTTTGATGAGTATCCAAGAAATAGTCCTTCATTTATATAGTAATAATTTTTTTGATCTTTTTATTATTGAGAATAAAGAGTTTCTTTTTGAACTCTATGAAGTATTATTGTGTAGTATTACTTACATACCACATTTTATATGAATTTATATCTTCATTTTTATAAAAAATTATTTATTGAAGATGTAATCCACTTCAATAACCACTTCTTTCTGATATTATTCTAGAATATACATTTCAACAAACATTGTTGACCCATCTTTTAGATTATATGATTTCTTATTTTGACAACCACATTATATTGGAGTGTTATAATATACAATACCTAATGTTGAATTCCATGATTTTATATTTAATATTCAATTTGATGATTTGTGATTTCTTTGAAATTATCAGTTTGAAACTTATAGATTTTCATACCAAGCCTCTTTTCAGCTTTCAACCAATATTGATTGATACATTTGTATAATTTGGTCATATGTGTGTTAGAATTAATCCATGCCATTTTTTTAGTCATCCATAAACAACACATTATTCATACTTCCATTCATTTATTTTGGTAAAATTAGATCACAAATATCCACATGTAAAAGATCAAGCAACCTATAAGACTTTATTTTCTTTGAATTTCAGGACTTCTAAATAATTTTACCTTTTTGACCTGAATCATATATGTGAGATAGAGAAAATAATGAGCTCTATTTCTATTTATGAACCTTTATAGCTATGTTTGTTTGAAATATTCAAGACATATATGGAATAACCTATTATCCCCTTCTTTGGATAACATATAAAAATATTACTCTCTCATAAGATATAGATTACCCTTAGTTATATTTCATGGTAGAATAAGATAACCATATTTATCTTTGATAGTCTAAGAATTTGGACCCAACTCCACCATATTTCATTGGTTACACGATTGGATAACACTAAGAAGATTAAAACTCATTCCATCAACCAATAGAACTTTATTTCTCCTAATATATTTTCCAAAAATCATGGATTTTCTAGAACAAGCAATATTAAAATCTCATCATTCTCAAGATGAACAATACCATCATTATTTCAGTTTAAGTTCACAATAAGGTATTTATTTCCAATCATATGTGATGTTCAACCATTTTACACAATCCATGGGCTTGAATTTTCCATTTCCCTCAAGGAAATATTCTCAAAGTTATACTTATCTAAAGTTACTTTCATCACCCATGTTGGTGATATATGTTCCTATTCCCAAAATTGATCTTCTCGTAAAACTGAAAATCTATTATGAGTATCTACACTTTTGGTTGAGGATTCTAGTTTATATTTCCTTATTATTTGAGGAATTTTGGATGGAATTTATTTCATTCTTAAATCATTATTAACTTCCATATTTATGAATCCTTAAAAAATTATAATTAAAATAAAAAGAATTAATAGAAATTATGCTTTCCTATTTAGATTGATGTTTATCCCAGAAGAACCTCTTAAAAATAGAGAACACATATTATTTGTGTCCCAACTTTCCACATCAAAAAGCATTTAATTCTTGAAGCATTGGAGTTCTTCTTGGAAGTATGTTTTATTTCATTTATCTTGTTTTAAATATAAAATTTATTCCAAGTAGTTTGTGTTTAAGGTTCTGAAACAATCATATATTTTTCTCTATATTAGAACTGCTGAACTTGAGGAATATACATACATTCCTTCAAAGTAATTCCATTATCTCAACTTCATGATGATTCCTATTTATTTTATATCATTATACCATATTTAAATAATAATTCTTGATCTTTATACATATGATACTAATTTATTACTTCTTCTTCATGCTATTTAATTTTATTTACTATATAATTGATAGATATATTAAAAATATAAATGATTTTGTTTTATTCGTAAATTTTATTCATTAGTTCAACTTCCTCCCCTGAATTTTATGAACATCCAGACCTGATTTTTTCAATTTTAGAATTCATCTCTAACTTTTACTCTTATTGTTGTTTTATTTAGAGCATATAATTTTATACCACTATACTGAACTTATTATTATTTTATATCTATAAATAATTTTCTTCAAGGGTTGCGTCAAGTTATTTCTGTAGGTAAAACCTTCTAAAAAATATTTTATTATCATCATAACTATCATCATTTTTTGTCTTATTTTAAATATCCATAAATAGATATTAATATTTACTATTTTATACTTTTTCCATATCACATTCTCTAGAACTATCTTCTTATTTATAAAGAAGATTTATTCTTTTAAAGGACATCCATTGAGAATTATTTGATCCTTACTTTGTCATTTTATTGGGAGTTTTCTATTTATCTATTTTTTTCTGGGAATTTGGCCACAAGATGTCATACCCTTAAACACTTAAAACACACAATAGAAAGCTTTTCCTTAAACCTTCATTTTACTATTTTAATATTAGAGGAAAAGAATGACATCACCTCATCAACATCATCAACTTCTGAATTTTATTTCACTGAGAGATTCTTAATGGAATAAAAATAAACCTAATTATCACATTCCTTTATCTCTAACTCATTATATATATATATATATATATATATATATATATATTTCTCATTTCATAAGCCACCTGAGTGATATAAAAAGTATCGAGAGAGATCACTGTTGGATCGTTATCTTCTACAACTGACACTTTTTCATTGAAACAATGGGGGAGTCTTCTAATGATTCTCTTCATGATAATTTCATGTTTTATATCTCTATATGGACCTCACATTCCCTCTACAAGAACATTTAGATGATAAAAAAAATGAATCAATAGTCAAATTTTAATTCATTCCCAAATATTCATAATTTTTTCACAAAGCTTGCAGCTTGGCCTCCCAATTCTTCAAATCCCATTCTTAAATATTCAAAATAATTTCCCACATAATATGAGAAGTTTTAAAGGATATTAACTTTGTGAAGATGTGATTGGTAGGTTCCCTTCCCAAATATTTAATGGATTTTGGAATCTATATCGAGTTCCCAATTATCACTTTCTATTAAGGACCCGCTTTAAATATTTATAGTGCTTCTATATAGAGATGATGTGTAAACATTAATTCCCATGGATTTTATGTAATTTTACATCCTAATTTTCCATAAGTATAAATAACCATGTTCAAATATTGGAATTCCTTTATATTTGACAACCATTCCCATAATTCCAAGAGAGAAGAAAAATAAATACCCCTCTAATACCACTTGTTAGAATCATATAGATGATAACACCCAGAAAATGGTAAGAGATCAGGGTATTTATAATTCATTCATGTAAGTGGATCTTAATCTATCACCTTGAGGAACAATTTTATTTCCATATACCATTCCCCTTAATGAGAGATGTAACTAGTAAATAACAGAAGGAATTTTTCTTGGTCTACCTACACTAGGATACATCTAAGGATCATTAATGGAATTTCACCAATGAAAAAAATCACTAAAAGATCACTACATTATAGTTAAAATTTTTGAGCAGTCTCACTGACCCTCCTAGTTCACTACCATGAGCAGATGGAGAACTCACTACTCCATTCTTTAAATCCTATTTCTTCATATAAGGATGATATGAACTTACACCCATTTTGGGGTTTCTCTAAAGTGTGATAATGAAACATTATAGCAAGGATAAGACTCCAGGAATAACTTCTTCTTTAACCTTAAAACTTTTAGTTGAGATATGGAACAATAAATTTGGAAAATATTCTCCAGAAAAACTCTCAGTCTATGCCTGAGTAATTTACCTTGTGAAACTCTCTATCATTGCATGAGTTTTTCCACTATAAATATCTCTATGTTTTTACATTAGCACTTGTTCCTATTTTTATGTTAATACAAGGGTTAGGATTTATTAATCTATATCTAGGATAATGATAAGTGTCCCCTTTATTTATTAGGTTCATCTTGCACTATAAAATCAGAATTAATCATGCAGGTTTCAACTCATAACACCCCCTGAAAAATAGCTAACAGATTAAAAATGACCTGGATACATCATGTCCATGGATACTACACTGTAGTATCATATATTTAAATATAACGTGATGTGGAAATATTCACTATGGTGTAAAAAATTCTTCGTATGGAGTTGATATTTTTACTATGGCATGGAGTCTCTAATTTGACTAGATCCACTTTTCTCATGAATAACTTCATCCATAACTCCGAACTTAATTTCTTCCTAAAATTTTTCCCCACACCAAACTAGATATGATGTGGTGATAATGGTTTCAGTGTAGCCTCTTATAGAAAAGGATATCCAGACACACTTTCTTTTTATAATTATAGACACTTGAAGTCATAATGTATAGATATGGCATGAAAAAATTCATCTCAAAGGGGATTGAGGTGTAGCTCAATGTAGTATGGCATAAGAACCTTAATAACTACAGTGGTATCAAAAACCTATAGAACCTATTCTGCACCATAGTGACCATGGAAATGAAATATCATAAAT
Organism: Viscum album; assembly: GCA_963277665.1. Taxonomy (NCBI): domain Eukaryota; kingdom Viridiplantae; phylum Streptophyta; class Magnoliopsida; order Santalales; family Viscaceae; genus Viscum; species Viscum album. The sequence goes on from OY728154.1 coordinate 116,952,881, forward strand.
AATATGAGTCCCATATAAAACTTGGATCCATAAATTTTGTATCATTTAAGTTTACTCCTTCTATTGATTATCCATATGTGAGTAACAAGGTCTGCTCCAAAATTCCTCCATGGTTCCAACTAGTGTTATGGACCAATTTCTTCACATTTCCACCCATGTGGCATGGACCAATACTCAATGTGCATACTAACCCACATTTGTGAACTTTCCTAGATCCCTATTCCATTGTATATTGTTGACCTAAATGATTCCCATGTGTCGTCGAGCTTACTCAAATAAAATAATGGACAAGATAACTTGGCTATCTTGCCAAGCCTGGCCTCATTTTTTCATCCTAACCAATATGGTTGTGGAATAGTAACATGAATAAAGTTTGGCCTCTTTCTTAGAGAAATAAATTCTTATTTAAATAATCCTTATTCATTTTTTCAATAAACAAAACACTCAAAAAATTCCAAAAGATATTTTGGCTAAAAAATGTTTTCTATTTTATCCAAAATGAACCTTCAATACCTTGATCCCATTAATTTTAAGAAATTAGTTTTCAAAAAGAAATTATAATATGATATTTTGATCGTTAATATAATTATTGAAATTATTTATATCCATTTTCATCATTCCAACACATTAAAAATGTGGAAAATAATAGTTGGTAATTGCCTCCAATACATCCAAGAAGATTGATAGAAAATATGACTACATTATATCTTTCAATATATAATAAAATTTACCATTGAAAATGGAAATACCATTATTTTTCATTTAATTAATGTTTTCCATTATCAAAGTATAAATTGGTACTCCAAAACATTAATCACATTGGAACTCTTTACACACCAAACTGAAAGTAGCTGATTGTATTTGAAGAAAACTTGGAATTCTCTGTTACCACTTGAAAAGGACCCATGTTATATATGATAATTATATAAGGGGAGGGGGAGATCAATGAATTAACTTTACTTTTAAGTATGTTTCAAGAATCAACCTTCATCACCTATTAAATTTTATGACTTTATTTATTTCACACAAACCAATTAATAAATATAGTAATCACAATATATTTATAGAATGATCACTACTAAAAATGAGATGTTTTATCCTTGGTATGATAAGGTAAAATATATAATCACTTATTCTAATAGAATCACCAAGTGGATTATATAAAATAATGAATTATCCTTAAACCCAACATACACAATATGTATCACGACTGGTGTAATGTGATCCTATTAAAATAGTCATATAGAATATGATTATCAATAATAATAGAGTCTTCACCAAGTATAGAACTCTATAAAATTGCAATTGTGATTTATGTTCTTTATTTTATTTTTATTTCTCTAATTTTTTTATCTTTTCCCTCTTTTTTATTTTAATAGTGGGTCCCTATACCTAACATAAAAAACTTTTTAATTATCATATCATATATAAAGTGATTTATGCATGATGTATACTTAACATAATAATAATGATAATTTATCATCCACTATTTTATTGGTAATTTACTTAGATTACCTTTCATATAAAAATGTTATAAAAATTCCTAGAATATAATGAGAACCTCAAGATACTATAAAATTAATCTTAAAAATATTTCCTATAGTCTATATACATCATATTGACTGAAAACAGATGATGTATTACTATTAGGTGTTTCATTCTCATAAGACTTGATACTTCTTCTCACGAAGTTTTCACTTACTGATCTTGAGTAGATGAGATCATGAGAAATTCCCCTCTAATAAGAGCACATCGTGTTTCAAGTTTCATTTGTAGTTCCAATCTATGAATTCATGTAATGATATCCTAACTTGATATTATTAGTGTATACTATTTTATCAAGTACTTTGATGCAAAAAAGAAAAATATGGTATTAATATCATACTGAGGTATCTTGAATTGGATGCATCATTGATGGTATGACATTTATTTAATAATCAAGATAAAATATGTCACTTCAAAAAGGAAGTAATATCTCATTCCTAGACAATCAGGATGGTAGTACCTTCAAAAAATACTTTACCATTATAGAATAAGGTACATCCATCTAGTAAGTCTAACAAATAATAAATCAATATAGTTTGATGACATAAAGTGTGCAACCTAATTTATAAGATATCACGAGATAGAGAGATTATATTACACAATGTGTGTTCATAGAAAAAGTTGTTGTTGCTATGAATTTTCATTATCTCATTAGGCTATTTTTTTGGGCAGCTAGAATCCACTACTAGTCGATGAATATTGTTCACTACTATAAATATAAGATCCTAGAGGATCATACACATATGCTATTCAAAAGTCTATCCAATTAGGATGAATATGATTATATAACATGGTGGTGCCCACCACAAGTTGTGATTTATGCCCATGTTTTAGAGAATCTCTAATGAATAAATAAATTCATATTATTTGAGTATAGAATAATTAGTATTTAATTAATTTATTAAAATTATTTACAATATATTAAGTGAATAAATGAAAAAATATTATATTAATGAATATTATTTAAATATTCAAGGTTCGTTTAATATTTATAGGAACAAAGAGTTGAGTTAAATGACCCTCTTTTATCAAGTAATATATTTCTTATAATGAAAGTAAGTGATAAAAAATATAAATTATATTTATGAATTTGTAAAATTTTCAAAATATGTTGTTTATGAATTATTTAGTGGGTAATAAATAATTGGGGGATGGGAAGCTTTTTTATTAAAATTTTTTAACTCACTATGTAAGGATAATGAGTCTTGAATTGACAAAACTAATCATCACATGATTATTGAGAGCCTCTCTATCCTCTCCACACTTCATAGATATAAAATATAATGATCTAAGAAAATGATCAATTTTCACCTACATGGCTCTAAGGATCATCTCTATAATGATAGTTGGTATGTTGAAGGAATAATTGGATCTTTGCACTAGCACCCAGAATTCAATTATTGACACTCCCACAGACATTGATAATGCATGTGGATGATTAAGAGGGAAACCGATTTGGTTCCTTCAAGAAACAGTCACTAACAATTAGTGATTGTGAAACACAAAGTTATGAGGTAATTGTTCATTTTATTTTTGTGCTTAAATATTTCATTCAGGATCTTAGAGACTTTGTATCAGGTTGTGCGTCACCGGATCCAATATAGTTATGGTGATCAGGGATGATTTATTAAATCCATAACCCATTTTTTTCTTTTATGAACCCTTATTCACTCAATTGGTACCAAAGTCATCTCATGATGGTTTAAGACAAAGAAAAATTAAATTTTTAATAAATTCATGTAGTGGGAATCAAAACGGTACCAATGTTGTAGATTATGATCCAATCTATTAATAGATCTATGGGGTATGTCAATCCAATGATCAAAAGATAGATTGAATTCCACTTAGAGGTACTAAATTTTGAATAACACACACACACACACATATATATGGCTAGTGGAAATATCTAGTGAACCCAAGTATTCCGATTGGATGTCAAATGGCCAGAATAGAGTTTTCCTATGGACAAACATTCCATAACAATGTGGAATTGTAAAAAAACAATGCCTATAGTAATAGGTGATTGAATCATGTGTAGGAATAAAATGAATAAAGAAACATGGGTGGGGGCATCCACTAGACAAGTTTAAAAACAAATGAAAAGTTAAAAAGGGGGTTTAGGGTTGCTTTCTAGTGATTACATGGGAAAAAATGTAAAATATATATAAGGGAAGGGGGAGGAATAGCTACTGTATAATAAAAAAAAAGGTTTACAAAACCTTCTTGTGTGACCTCCATCCAACCGACTCAATCTCCCTCACTACCGCACTCATCAAATCGCCAACCTTCCCAGTTGGCCACTACCTCTTGCAACCTCCCACGCTCATCTACCCCAAATTTGATGCTCCCAGTGGTTCCTCTTTTACTATTGACCAAATTCCCACCATTTATCCACCCCTAGAATCATATGGCCTTTCCTATACTTAGGCCTTCTTCCAGGTAGACCTAGTTGCATTCTCCATTGCAAAAATTTCTACATTTCCACCATGTCATACTTCCCCTTGCCACTCCTTACAATGCCAAAAACCATTTTTCCTTATAGAACCTTGAAAACTGTCACTGAACTCCCACCCACTAGCATATGTACCACCCCTTCCACTTGACCATTGAAATCCTTTCCACTTCTCATCATGACACCACACGACTCTGTCCACTAATGGCTCCCATCACCATCTAGCCTCAAGACCCTATTATGTACCACTGATGACCCCCTATGGTTACTCACCCTTTCATTAAATGGAATCACACTAACTAAGACCACATCCTGTCAAAGAGCCCATAGAGAAGTTGGGTTGAATAGACATAGGCTGGAGAGATTGGGGCCCAACCTGACTTGTCCAACCCATTCCAAGTTAGGAATAGTCTCAAAACCGGATTATGGGGTTTTCTGGTTTTTTGTGGAGCTAGGGAATGATTTAAATTTTTCATAATTTAAATTAATAATTTTTGGAACACAAATTATATTTTGGTACTGAGTGAAATAAATTATTTGAATTAAAATTAAAATTAAAGAGATTTATTTGAATTATTTAAATTTCCATGGACATATAATTTTCAAAAATTTAATTTTATTACATAATTGATTTTCATGATGATTTTTCATGAATGGTGACTAACCAATGTATGTCTGGGTATTGTATATTAATTACTTATTTCATATAGTTTATTTTTTATTAATTAATTTATTAAATATATGGTCCACACATCATCTTTCCTTTTAATTTTATGTATAAGGGCCTACTATCCACAATTGTTGTATTACATCTATATTATGCATTCATGACCCCCCCTCACCTGCATACAAGTATTAATGTATTATAACTAAGATGATTTGATAATTGTTCCATGAAAAGACTTGGAGAATTTCCAAATATACATGGATACATTGAGTGGGCTATAACTGTGATATGAGTAAAAAAAATTCATTTATTTTACCCCTGGGGTATGGGATGATCCATTTATATTTTATGGATCAAACATAAATAAGTTTCCCTAATCATTTATTTAAAAATTTTAATTTATTATTTTCTTATTACTGTTTTGTGAATATGGAAGTTTACGCGATCACATAAAGTAATAAACTAAAATGCATAGATTTAGATGTGAGTAATTTTTTATATTTAATGCATTATCAGGATGTGAGTGTGATCACTAAGTATGAGAATATCAAATATAAAATGATTTAATTCATCTATAAATATATAAAAAACCTCAATAAAATATTAATTCACTATCCTTCTATCGTTTGAATTTGAATAGAAACTGGGTTTACAGGCTGCTCGTCAACCATAGTTGAGTGTCCCTCCTACTTCTGGGGAGTTCTTACGAAAGTTATGGGTTGAATTAACTTAATATTTTAGTAAATAAAGAGTAATTTCAGTATTGTTTCATATTTAGGGGAATTTTTTTGAGTAAATAATGTTTATGATTTCTAGAATTTTTTACTTCACTCAACAGTTCAAGGAGACATAGGTCAATGTGGTTGGCTAATTAAACACCGAACCTGAAAATCTTTGAGTATTTGTGTAGCCATTGATTGGACTATGGGGATATGTTTCAGGGATTCTTGCCACTAGAATAATCTAGTGACTAAGTATTATTAATCTAGTAGTGAGAGCTATTAGGGTTTGATAAAACAATGGGATACATTTAATGATTTAACTAATCAGTAATGCCTAATTGATAATTAAGATAAATGTACCAATATTCAAGTGTTTAATTTTTTATAAAAATGGAAAGTAATACCATAACCATATTGATATTAATTCTTGAAAAAATTCATTTCCAATGAAGCATGAATTTTAAAGAGTAGTATAGGGACTTGTCCAAATTACTATGATATAGGAAATTCTTTGTATTGGTGTCCCCACTAACTGTTGATCCACCTTAAGAAGAGAGGGAGTGAAAGATGACTATAGTAGACACATGTATATTATATTTTTTTGTTTACATCATAATGATATAATTAATTTAAATTGATTTTTGGTAACAAAATCATGACATGGATGATTTCACATGTTGTCTCATCTATTAGAAACTTGTGAGGAGAAAGTGAAGTGAGATATGAGTTGGGTGATGATTTCACTAAATATGTGTAAATTGAAAGATGGATCATGATCTTTAAATACATACCTTTATTATACCTTTTCACACAATTACTCCAATTTCACTTACAATTATAAAATGAAATTATAAAGAAAATTATTCATTACCTTTTGGGTAAGGTTCACCATGAAAATAAGAACTTAAAGAAAGTTTAATCTTTTGTTATTATAGTGAACAAGTCAAAGCACAAGGAGAAAATACTAAATTAAAGAGTGATTCAAAAGGCACATTCTCAACATCCTTCAAAGAAAATAGGTTTTTCATCATAGAAAAGTTAATTCAATTTTCATGTCATGAAATAAATCCGTGTAACATAAAATGAAATGAAATTAAAGTAGGAGAAAGTAGAGGCTTCCACATAGAGTATATTCATCATTGTATGTGATGATTATACCATAAATCATGAATATTGAATAAAATATTCTTATCATACATGTTTATTTAAATAAATTAACCAAGTAAGTATATAAACATTACAAGAATTAAGGTGTGTTCTCCAAATAGTTGAGAAAGGGTAATTCCTAAGTCAGCGGTGATAAGTACACAACTTTTAATTTCCAAGATTAACGATTCTCATTGATTTTTTTTAATTCATTAACATAACATTTATATCATATATCTATCGGATACAAGTAAACATTACTTCATTTTTGGAATTAATGTTGTTTATGGTGTATAATACTCAACTTATAGTTGAATAATGATTTAATCATTGGGAATAACTGATAAGTATAAAAAAATGTAAGGGTCAGTTATACCTAGATATAGAAAGATAATTCATTGTATTATAAAAATAAGTAGTTTTAATGGATATACCAAGTATGGTTTTAGACTCTTTATAGCTAAATACCTTAGGTTTTATCAATATATGAATTTTTTTATCTTTTGATAATGAAATATTTAGAGATAAAGGTTGGACACAATGCTTTCAGAATTAGTTCAACTAGAGAGAATATACTATTATAAGGTCAAACTATTAGTAAATATACTTCATAATGTTATTTATGGTGTTTTAAGGAATGTAAAAGTGAATCAAAGTATATGAATTTTAAGAATATATGAGTTTCTTTCGGCCTATGTGCTGAAAAAAATATCTTGAACAAGTATTCATCGATAAATAAAATGTAGTGTGGAGTATTTCATAAATGTACATTTCCTTATATTAGCCAGAGTCTTAATTTTATTGAGGAGGATCAATGATGAGTCTTATATATAAACATTATTTATTAAAATTTATTACGTAGTAATTATTAAATACACATTTCCATACATACATAAGATTCATGATGTTTTCAAAAGGATAATTAATGTAATTATTCATATGGATTGCACATACTTATATTATTTTGTAGATATGATTTCAAAATAGTGATGTTATACCATAACCAGATTCCAACCATGATGAAAAATGGATATAATATTATTTATATTATGAAATAAATCCATCATTTCACTATAACATTTGTTTTTATGAAAATATTTTGTTACAGATATAAAAAACATGCATTAAATGAGACACAAACTGGTTCTTTTTTAATATCCTAAAGTTCATATAGGATATTATAAAAATAACTCTGATAAAAAATTTATAGTCAAGAAATAGACTATATTTATATAAAATTGTGTACGTCTCTATTTTTGATCGTGGGAGCAAGATTTACTTGGATTTAATCAGTACCTTACGTGAATAAGTGGATGGAACATGAATAACTTCCACAAGAGTTATTGGAAAAGGAATTATACAGGTACATATACTTTATATGAAGGATAAAACCATGGTAATGGTCTTATATTCACCATGGATGGTGATACATTATTTATTTAGAACAGTGAATCCTACAAGTAAGTAGTAAATGGAAACAAACTAAAATTTTAAAGTTTAATTAAAATTCAAAAATGGATTCCCTATATCAAAGTACAATTGCTTAGTGATTTGAATATTTCAATTCATGATACTATAGTAGTATTCAAGAGAAACATTACATGTTTGGTATAAGAGTGGTACCAATATGGATCGATTAGATATATGAACTCATCATTCCTAAATCCATTATAATTTTACTTTTCATAAATACTTTATATGATCATTTTATTTGGTATTAGATGTCAAGAACACTATTCATGGAAAGTGTCTATACAATATAACCAGACATATTTTTTGACACTATAGAATGCTAAAAGGAGTGAAAATTACTAAAATACTATTTTGGGTTGATCTAAGTAAAATGATAATAAAATATTTATCTAGAATGATTTTTTCCATGTGTCCACAATTGGTTAGTTTGAGATTCACTATTTTACAAAGAAAAATATGTTCGATAACATATGGAAAACAAAAATTGGTCTTATAGTTAGTTAAGACAAGAGTGAAAGAAACTCCATGAAGATTGAATTAATTTAGTGACCTATGTTCTAGGGAATGATATCTACCTAGGTAGATATAATGTGTTTCATAGACCAAGTAAAAAGTACATAGACTAAAAAGGAATTAGAATATACATGTTGGATCAGTTTGTGAGATATTTTTTATGAATGTCACATGACATAAATCACTCCAACAAGATATATATAAGACATAAGAGGTGATTAATGTGGTAAGTAGAATTATATACACTTATTTTATGGATCAATCATATATTCCATGATATTTATAAGATAAAATATTTCAAATATATAATTTATGGTAGGAAAATATCTATTATAACAAGGATAACTTCATACAAAGCACTTATGATTATCCAATTATACATGGGAGAGTACAAAGATTGTGGTCATTATACTTTGAGAGGAAAGGAAACTCTTTTTAAGGGATATAAACTATCATTACTTTAGATCCAATACCATAGTTAGGATAAGGTAATGAGAAAGAAAAGATCATTCAATCTAGTAGTAGATATATCTATAAATACTGAGAGCATTACAACTTCTGATGCTGATAAAGAAGTAGTGTATGATATGAAATGATCTGTTTCAATTATTGGAATCATACCCACAAATTAAAGAATAATCATATATAAATTATGATAATCTAAATACTGGTACTATAAATGTTTTTATGTTTTTATAGTAGATACAAGGAATATAATTAGGGATATCATATCTTACGAAGTCTCACTCTAAGTGGTGAAGTCACATATGGTAGATTATCCATGCAGTAGATTCATGAAAGGTGAATTGTCTAAATCTATAACTCATTAGAAGTATGAACTTATCACGTGAGTTTTAAAAAGTTACTTAGTAAGTTTAATCTAGTGAAAGTGCGAGTACTTCAGTAGTTGGTTCCCAAAACCAACATAAAAACTAATTTTCAATTAACATCTAATGTATAAAGTGAGTTATGCATGATGTATACTTAACGTAATATTGTTTATATTTCTACATCCAGTATTTACTTGGTAATGTATTTAGATTACTTATTGTATTAAAATGTTAGAGTAGATCACAAGCTATAATGAGAACCTCGAGATACTATGAAATTAATCTTAAACATATGTCATATGATTTAGATACATCAGAATGACTAGACATAAATGATTTCTAACTATTAGGTTTTGGGGGATCATAAAAATTGATACTTGTTCTTGTGAAGTTCTCACTTGGTGTCTCAAGTAGATGAGATCATGAGGTCTGACCTACTAATAGGAACACCATATGTTTCAGGGTTCATTTGCAGTTCCAATTTAAAACACTTGTATTGGTTAATTGAATTAAGATTATTATTAGTGCATACTATTTGATTGTGTACTTTGATGTAAGATGAAAACTATGGAATTAATGTTATATTGAGATATCCTACATTGGGTGTGTCATTGATGATATAAAATTGATTGAAAAATTAAGATAGAATTTTTCACTTCTTAGAGGAAGTAATATCTCCAGACTTGTTTACCAGGATGGTAGTACCTTTCCTAAATCTATGACCATGGTAGAAAAGGTAAATCTATCTAGTAGGTTCAATAAATAATAAATCAATATAGGATGATGACACAAAATGGGTGTCTTTATTTATGAGAAATCACAAGCGAGGATATTGTAATACATGGCATGTGTTCATAGGAAAGGTTATCAATTATATGAATTTTTATTATCTTATTAGGGGCCGTGATAGTGTGTTAGAACCCACTTTTGGCATATTAATATTAAACAATGATATTTAGATAAGGTCTTATAGGGTCACAGACTTAGCATATTCAAAATTATAACCTATTCTGATGAATATGAGTATAGGACAGGGTGGGCCGCACCATAAGGTCCGAGTTTATATATGTTTTGGATGAAAAAAATGAATAAATATATTCATATTATTTAATTATATAATAATTTTCATTGATTTAATTTTTTAACGGTATTCATAATATATTAAGTAAATACAGGGGAAAATATGATATGAAGGGATATTATTTTTATATTCAAGGTTCAATTAATATTTACAGGAATAATGAGTCAAGTTAAATGGATCTCTTTTATCATGTAATATATTCATTATATTATAAGTAAGTGATAAAAAATATAAATGATATTTATGACTTGGTAAAATAGTCATAAGATGTCATTTATGGATTATTTAGTGGGTAATAAATATTATGGGTTCAGGGATCCTTTTTAATGTAATTTTATAACACACTATATAAGGATTACGAGGCTCTCATTGATAAACCTATCCATCATATGAATGTTGAGAGATTTTCTCTCTTCTATCCCCACTTCCTAGAGATAGAAGATGATGATTTGAGAAGCTAGTCAGTGTTCACCAATAAAAATCAAAGGATCATCACAATAGTGATCATCTAGACATCTAATGCATCATCAGATCTCTATTCTATCACCTAAAGTTTAATTATCAACACTCCCAAAAACTTTTGAAGCATCTGTAGAAGATATAGAGGGATCCAACATTAGTTCTTTTGAGAAATGATCACTGATGATGAGTAATTTTGGAGTGAGGATTCAAATAGAGTGAGGTAATTATTAATTTTATTTTTATTTTTAAATCATTCACATGGGATCCTCATACATTTACACCAAGTTTTTTTTATCAATTTATTCAATATATTTACTTCAATAAATAATGAATTTTTAAATACCCAGTCCATATTCTTCTACTTCATGCCTCAGTATCTTCATTTTTACTCTTATTACTCTAATTTTCTCAGTGAACACCATTTCCCACAATTATTCTCCATATAACCCTATAAAGTATAATTAGGATCACTATTTTGAGAGAATATTTGCTTCAAATCTTCCTATTTTTTTCATCCATATGATATATCCAGAACTTCTATCCACCATTGGATATGATTATAGGACCTAAATATTTGAGTTTGATTGGATCATGAATATTGTATTGAAGAATTTATGTATTAATCAAATTATATATTTTCATTTCTTCATTAAATTACACATACTATTCTAATGAAATTGAATATTTTATCTTCAACCACTCGAAAAACACCCCTCCCATTATGGTGTTTCTACACACACTACCCCATGAAAACCTACTTCTTCATTTTAAAGATGACCCAAACTTACATGGCCCACAAACTATATTTTGATTTCCTATAAGTTAACCTTATATTATTTGAGTTCTACTTATATTTATATCCACTCATAGTGTGATTAACCTATTCACCGTGTAACTCCTAGATAATCATGGGATTGCGATTAGTCTCTTTTCATGAATCTTGGGGAGTACTGGACTTTTGGTTCTTACAATATTCAACTCAGCATTAACTAATTGATTCAAACCCATGTCTTGGGATATGATACCAATCATAGGAATTTACATCATTCATGTAAGATATTTTTTACTATGGATCACTACATCATAATTCTTTCTCTTATTTATCACTACCCAGTAATGAATAGTTCCTCTTGTAGGGGGATTATTTCTAATTGATTTATATGCTATACATGAAATCAAAAAATTCCCCAAGTGGGACCTAAATCATAGGGTCATGAACCAACCATTTAGGGTCATGATGCAACCCCTAATATACCATGTGAGGGATGTTAGTACCTTGTAACGAATATCAAGGAGTGATGAACTTTCGGTTCCAACATACACCTCATATAATAGAAAAAATCCGATTTTTGTTAAACCTAAACAAATGGAATTGAATAATATAACCAAAAAACCCTCAATTAGATCAAGATTAAGGATATAATAATAATTTTATTAAATTATAATATTTATCATGGCTGGTATTTGTTCAATCTCATGTACAATGATTCAATATAAAATATGAAACCATGATATACTTAATAAATAGTGCATGAAACTCTATGTGGTATACATGGTGGGTCATCTATTATACAAATATTTTTTCTACCTCATGATAAAATTTCATATAGTTATATAAATATCAACCCATGATAATCATCACATGTAATCACAATCATTAATACTCTATGATGAACATAGATTAGTGATAACTCATAGTCATTCTATGGGAGGTAAATTATCATCTTTCTTATAGAATATATGAATCTAATATGAATGAATTATAAAGTAGATACTTAATTTTATAAAAGATGATATATTTCATATTCTTAAAATATTTATTGAATATAAAAATATATATAGATATGTGCTTTTATAATCATAACTCATATGATAAACCAACAGAGACACCGTATGTTTGTTACAATTTTAAATTATTGTTAAAATCATTAAATCTCTATGTAGTTCTTACCATATATCTACATGGAGCATTTGATAAATCCTCCCACTAAACACTTTTAATTTGTAACATATATGATTCATTTTTTTAGATAATGGTGACATTAGAATTAATAATCATCATGTACAAATATATAAACATGGTATTTAAATTTTTATACATCCCAAAATCTTATTTTATGATATTAATAACTAATTTTTTATATTTAAAAATATTTATAAATTCATCATTATCATAATTATGAATCCTTTTTATTTATATTTTTCTTTGAGATTATTTGGTAAAAAATTAATCTATTTACATCAATATAATTCATTACCAACATATCCTAAATTATTTTAGTATATGAAATGAATTTAAATTTTAATTAGACTATTATAATTATTTATTATTTAAACTTTGGACTTATCTAAATTGAAACATACTCTAACTATCCTCTTGGAGACTATATTTTCTCTAAAATATATTTCTACGAAGCAAAATTGTTTGTGTTAGAAAATTAAACTTATTTGATTTATGAAAATATTTTACAAATAAACTATTAAAATCCGTATCTTATATGGTATTCTATTTTTTTGGAGTTTTATTCTAAAAATATATTTAATTACATAAATTAAATAACTATAGGGTTGGTGGGCACTATTTTCCTGATATGTTAACAAATAAATTAGATACACTTTTATGTAGAATAAAACTCCTTTTATCATTTCCTTCTCTTCAAAAATGTTATAAAATTTGATGAATCACTAACTATGTGTATCAAAAGATTAGTCTCACATATTTTATATAAAATATATTTTTTATAAAAAAATATATTACCATATAATTGAAAATATGATGATAATGAAAATATTTTATACAGATCCATTGGAGATTGAAGTATTCCTTTGTATATAACTTCAAGATGTTGTTTCAAAAAATCTATTGAAGTATTTTTAGTTTGTGTTTATCAACAAGATGATGTTAGAATACTAGAAAATATTTATGAGATCATTATAGATTTATATCATGGATACAATATAGGATTATAGGAGGTCATCTATTTTTTATAAAAGTTCATTGTTATGTAAGGTTAACTCCATATCTTTAGAGAAAATATGTGAGAGTAACTTCAAATTTTTGGTGATATGTTAGATTAAATTTCTAGAAATGGGGTTATGTAAGATAAATCTTGTTGATATGTAATATTAACATGGAGGATCAATTGGTATGGAAGATTAATCTTAGTGACATGTAATATTAACTTGTAGGATCAACTAATTATAAGATTAATATAAATAATACATAGTATTAATATTATTGATAAAAAATAATTTCTTATAGTCTCAAACATGATTTTTGGAAATATAAAGATAAATATGATATTCATTTAGATATTTTAATTAATACATAATATAAATCTAGAGAATATGTAAGATTATATATTTTATTTCAATTTCTAAAAAGTGACTTATAAATGTGTTATGTCACATGAGGAAAATATAAGTGGAGTTAATTTAAATATTACAAGATGATATATGTATTGATTTAATAGAGAAATTCATGCAATATTTTTAGGTAGCTTGACTTGTGATTCTGAAAGGAAAAAATGGAATGATTTGTTTCCATGTATAGAGATTGAAAGAGTGTGAGTTTTTTAACAATATTAATAATAGGATATATAATTTTACTTTATTGAAATAATTTTTCCATATATTTTGAGATACTCAATGGAAGATAAGTGATTTAAATACCATGAAAAGAAAAACAGATCGATGGGATATATAGGAAGTAGAAAAGATATTCTAGAAGTTCTATCGGAAGATAAATAAAGAAGAAGGATTTAAAATAAAGTCTGGATTTATATAGAGAGATGAATAATATATTTTTGTAAAAATATATATTATATTCTCGAATTATTTTCTTATTGGATGATTATGGTAACTCATTAGTGGGATAAGATTAGTTCACCAACTTTAATGTGATTCTTATTTTTGTTTTTTTATGAATGGATCACCTATTAGAGTATTTGTGTGTTCGTTCTTATAATGGAAGAAGTTATTTCTGATATTTTTTTAGGTTTGTAAACATAAAGGGTTAGTATGAACCCTATGAATTGGAACAATTATTTTACTATGTGAACTTGGTACATCAATAGATCACTGTTATATAGTCTTTGTATGCAACCTATTGTGGTTGAACCAAGTAAAATCACTTGTGTCTATCTTTATTTTTCACTTTTCTATTTTATTATGAGGGAGAGTGGAATATTCCTACTATCAAAAAATTTAAATCATTATTATGATTTCATTTTAAAAAATAAATACCCTAACTCAGCCACTATCATGATATTTTCCTTGTTTGGGACTAACAAGTGGTACCATAGCCCATGTTCAAATTTTCTAGAGTAATCTATTAGAATCCATAAAAGTTATAATTAAGCACAAAGATATTTAAATATTTGATTGTAGTATTTTTTAGTTATGTATAAATAAGATGTTTTAATTTTTTTATCATTGGGAATGAATGTAGATACATATTCTATACATGGAATTTTTGTAATCAAAGAAATTAAAGTAATATTATAAATATACTAGCAATAGGTAGAAACTGATGCTAAGGGAATAATTTCATTAGTAGGATCTTTATCTAATACAATATTTAAGAATATAACTACATTTTTATCCTCAAATTCCATGTGTGAAAAACTACACAACAACTATAAATGAAATTTAAAGTATGTAAAACTAAATTATAGGTTCTTTGGGAATAAATTTTAGGATTTTAGGATACACCGAAATGAGTCTATCGATCCATTATTTGATCGAGTTAAATGTGATTTTAGAGGAAATATTTAAACCTATAGAAACCCTCAATAATATGAATTCTATGAAAGTAATCCTGAAAATATTATCACTATAATTTAATAAGAAGGTCTCAATGGTCAAGGAAAAGGATCTTGAGAAGGTTAAAAAATATTATTTAATACATTATTATTACATACAAGATCAATGAAAAAAATCAACTCTATTTTTATTGACAAATCTAAGAAAGTGCAATTTAATGTGGTGAATAAGAATTCATTATAGAAATATTTTGTAGAAAGGGAAGTCGATAAATTCATATCATTCCCTTCCTAAAATATTATATTGTGAAAAGGAACGTTCAAGGGTTTACTTCCATTTACTTTTTTGGTTGGGAATGTTTAGGAACCTTACTAAAAAGTGTGCCAAGAATTTTTGAGATGATCAATATGATGATTAATTCATGAAAATACCATCAAAATAAGTGAAAGTAAAGGGGATTTCAGAACAAAAATTCATAATAGAGAATAACTTGATTACATAAGAAGATGTTAGCTCAGAAGTGATGGAAGTGGAGAAGATTTTGGATTATAAATTTCTAAATGAAAAATTCCTTTTGTTTTTTATAAAAACCCTAAAATGAAGGAGATTGATAGTGAAAATACTGAATTTGAGAGGATATTTGACCTAAAAGTTGAGTTCGAGGTTTCTCTAGAAGAAATATATATTAAGAAATGAAAAATGAAGAAATTTAGTGGCATGGTTCAAGATTTTAAACTTTATATGAATTATCAATAATATGTTAAATTAAAGTTAAAGTTGGAGATTGAATGAATGAAATATATAAATATAAAAATTTTATATTAAGAGGTTTATTAAAAACTCAAAATTAAATAATAAATACAAATTATCAATTGATTTGATAACACAAATATTGAACAAGTCAAAATCATTGAAGAGCTCAAGAAGAGTATTTCATGCTTTAATGAAAGGCTAAATATTAAGGGAGACTCTTGATTCTCAATATTATATTAAGAAATTAGATTTTCATAAAAGGTTGGGACCGAAGCCTCATTTATTATTAAAGAAAAGTGAAGTCCTCTTTTAACTGGGTAGAGGGAGACCCATTAAATAGCCCGAAGGCCCAGTGGGAATTTAGCCCATTACATGGCTTGTAGGCCCAAATATTTGGCCCAAGGACCATTCTATGAATAATACTTCTATAGTACCCCCGCCTGCTACAGTACCTCACAGTACCCGCTGCTTCTATAGTACCGTTGGACTTTATCAAAAGAAAAATGTTGTGGTGTTTCATGTTAAGCCACATGATCCCATTCCTCAATGGAAGATCCATTTTGGTGATACTCAGTAGAACCAAAAGAGTACCAGATCTATATAAATATAAAAAAATACATAAATTTTTTGTGTTATTTTTTTGAAAGATGGGAAACAACATCCATGACTCGTATACCTATATGATAGAAAATTCATGTGTGATACTAACCCGGAAGAGATACTCAATCCCCAAGGGTTTTCAATTAGAAAAAAAAATTGATATAAAATTGGGGAATGATTTATTACTTTTCTAATGAAATAATTAATAATTTATCTCTAGAAAAAATAACACATGTCTCATACTTAATTAATATGTTTCAAAAATAAAAACAAAACCAAACATGGAATAATAAAATCAATAAATACATAAAGAAAAAATAAATATATAAATAAATGCATTAAAAAAAATTCAACATATAAACTATTTCATACAAGTTGGACCATGATAATGTTTTGATCAAACCATGGAATTATATAGGTAAAATAGATGACCAGTTGTGCAAGAATTATTAGCACCTCAAAAAAAATTTACTATGAAGTTGGAACCTTTCCCTCTTCCATGTAAAATATAAGAAACTAGTTAATAAGTCTCAATAGATATCAATGTACATATTTATAACTAAAAATAAAGAAATAGAGGATGCATTTCCTTCAAGGAGTCCACATTGGGTGTGATTATATAGTACCCAGTAGGGAACCATAAATAGTGTCTTAATAGAATAGTGAAAATGGGTGTCTGGAAAAATATTTCTACAAATTTTCATAGGTATAACAAAACTATATTTCATTAATCAATAATGTTATATTATCATAATTGAAGTTGAGTAGAGAGTCAAATCAATACTGTGTTTGTAGAATCTATAATTAATAACTACCTATAATGGGAGGGTCCATACCACACTTCAGGTCAATATTAGAATATGAAATGATCTAGGTAGGGAAACCTTGTCACCCATACCAATGAACCAATACCAAAGGCCAACGGGGAACATGGACATCCCAAGGGAAAGGGAATAGTGTATACTAAGTTAGAGCCTTGATCTATTATAAGGGTAATGGGGGTATACATAGTTTTGGCACTATGATCCCATCTAAACACCAAGATCCAACATAAGAGGAACCTGATTAATAGTTTATACAAAAAAATACAAACACCCCTTCTAACATGAATATAAACTGTCAAATTAGTATCCATGCATAATAAATTCTGATCTAAATAACCATGATGGAAACTATATATCAAAATAGTATCCTTGATCAAGATAATATAACAATGACATCAATCTTCATGCTTCCCATGTCATAGTAGTAACAAGATTGTGACAACATGAAACTATATCCATACATAGGATAAAAATAATCATAATATCATTTAGGAATAATAGAAATTTTCATATATATTGGAAAGGTTTTATGTTTCAATTTAGTCCATGGAATAGTTACAATCACATAGTAGTCAATCATGATAAAGCATTCCAATGGAACCACATGGGTTTAACAAAATTGTACCCCAATACCCACTAGAAAGATATCAATCACGGAAGTATATATTTCGTTATCTTAACTCTAAACAAGTGTACATGAACCAAACATGGTTCTAGGATAAGGAATACATGTTTTAGTTCTCAAAATTTTATGGGGGATCATAACACATAAGTAGGTGAATAAGTTGGAAATATTTTATTTAATATATTCATATATGTTCAATTTATATCTTTAATAAGAAGTCCTTTACTAAATATTTCAAACAGATATTTAAAATAACCAAAATTAATTAAAGTAAACATGTTTTAAAATTTAAATGTGTATAGAAAGGAAAAAACGTTTCGTTAAAAATTTAAAAGAAGAATCATGATAATGAAGAGGAAACTAATTTGGAAAGAATTTCCCAAAATGATCCATTTCCAAACTAAGGTTTTCATAAAATTTCTTTTAACATTATAAAAAACTTGATAGTTTTAAACTGTCAAGCTTATGTAAAAATTAAACAGTTAGGTTTTACATGGGAAATAACTTCTTCCCACCTTGTAAACTTATCCACCACATCTCCACCAAAGCACCCTATTATCCAAGGGTTATGTATGGTTTCTTGACTTATATATTATTCATGTTTAAGTGAGAATGGGTGATTCTAGTTATAATATTTGGATGAGTATTAAATAAGTGTACCTTATACATGAAATAACAACCAAGATGGTTTAATCTATGAAAATAATACTACATTACATGTTTTACGCAAGTTGGTTTAAGACTAAAAACACTTGAAAGGTTTCAATTCAATTCATAATTTTTATCTAAGAGAGTTCCCAATGAAATGAGACAATATGGTATATAGATGAAATCTCTAATATGAGTTACCCACTTTACATGTCAAGGGGAAATATTTAAAATGGACTAACTCTTGTATGGTTACCACAAGTGTTACCAAGTTTAATGCAATTTATAATATACAGAATATATAATTTTTTTTAGTTAAATAAGGACAAACAACTATCATTGGAAACATTAATTCTTATTATTAAATTGTGATTAAAAACCATTCAATTATATCCTAAAAATATAAATAAATATTTATTAATTTAGTAAATTAAAGGAAATAATGTTTTAGGCATCATTCTATAATCAATCAATGAGTCAATACCACCCACCATTATATTATCCTTTTTAAAATCCTCCCCACACTATAATGGCACTATAAAATCCCCTATAATCAACAAATAAACATTCCATAACCATAATTAATGAATTACCTATGAAATAAAAACTATAATTTTGAAATCTAATATGAACCAAACTAAAATCCATATATAATATAATAATAATAAATTTAAACATTATTTGATAATAATCCCCAATTAAAATAGACACATGAATCCCTAAATCAAGTCTTCAAATAAAAACACTCTAAATAAATGAATACATAATTGAATCTTATAAAGGAAGTGATAAAGATATTATAAATTACAGAATTTGGTTTTATTTAACCCAAAAATAAAGAAGTATGGTGTTAAAAAAATTTCACCATTATCTTAGTGAAATTACAAATTAAAAAACCATTTATAGTAAAGAACAAGAGAAACCCTATATAGCACCCTGAGATTTTTTGAGATAGATTCCTTTTAATTTCATTGATTTCTTATGTTTTACACTACACCAATATTAGCTTATGTTATACACAACAACGTATTAGCATGTAGTATACACAACACTATTCTTGGATTGTGTTGCAAACAGTTTCAAGTCCTTTTGAAAGAATTTAATTCACACAATACTGAGTATATATTTTGTTCAATGTTGTTAGGTCCACAAGGCTGAATACCCTGATAGGGGGGGGGGGGGTGAATCAGGGTATAAATAATTTAAAATTAAATCACATTCTGATCTTGTTTTACTGTTAAGAAAAACAATCTTCTCTCTCTTTCATGTTGTACAATATAAACAGAAAGTAAAGCAAGCACATGACACATCAATTTTACTTGGTTCACCGCTAAGGGCTACGTCCAAGGAGCATACACCGACAGGTTGCCGGTCGTACCAATTCCACTAAACTTCACTATTTTTGGATTATAAGGTTCGAGCTAGATCACTTATAAGCCCATGATCACTACCTTTACAAGTTTAGGGTCAGCTCACTACTTTCCCAAGGGTCACTCCCTGTTTCTCTCTCTCTGGCTCACTGCCGGTGGAGAGGATCACCTTCATTCTCTTCCTTTGCTCACTTCTCTTGTAAGGAATCCACTCACAGTTTATAGACCTGTAGGTCTCTTCACTTGAATGAAGGAATACATCTTTCTCTTTATGTAGATTCTCTATTGAAGCTCAACTTTCACCCGCAGATGAATTTATCTTTTCACCGAAGGTATCGGGAAATCTTTCCAGCTTCCACGCGACCCGAAAATATGGTCGGGGACTCAACCTTACTTGGCACGCAAGTCTATCTCGGTGCGCAAGTATCAGCGTGAAAGTCACAATGAGTGCGCAAGTCTTCCTAGACCACTTGCGCGACTCAAGCTTCTGCAACTCCAAACCCGTGCGACTCAGTTCCTTCCTCACCTAAACCACCTCAGGCGCGCAACTAACACTTGGTGCGCAAATTCAACACTGGCGCGCAAGTCCCACTTGCGCGACACACCACCTCTTGTGCGACCACCACACCTGCACGACGGGAGCTCTGAATCTTCAAATCGTTGAACTCCGGTGAAGAATGAAGAGGGGTGGTCCAGTATTTATTGGCATTTGGTCACCCCTGCGCGACGGTGCACAAGTCTCTCCTCGGTGCACAAGTCTCGGTGCGCAGATCTCTTCTCCTACAAGACACTTGCGCGACCTAATTCCAAACTTGCACGAACCTATTTCCTTTTTCATATTTTGATATTCTGATCTTGAAAAACCATAGGCGCGCAAGTTCTCAAGCTTCCAAGGCATCGGCGCGCAAGTCACTTCACGGCGCGCAAGTCACCTGCGTGACACCACCAATACTTGCGCGACACTTATCTATTTGCCATATTTTGTTGATATGATCTTGAAAAACATATGGCGAGAATGTTTCCAAGCCTTTATGTACACTGTGCGCAAGTCCCTTTTCCAAAAACCACTTTTCTTCATTTGTCGATTTTCAGGCCCAAGAATTTGTCAAACACTGGAAAATGGCGCCACCTTGTATCTGTTGTTTTGTACCGCCTCCAGATCATCTATTCCTTTTGTTGACATTCTTGAATCAAACATGGATCGTTGACCTCATCTCTTGAACTCGACATTCCATAATGAAATCCTCTTTGTCGACAAATTTGTATGTCATTGTTTTCTTTGTCAATAATCACAGCACAGATGTCCAATTTGTAAACAAACACAATCACCTCAAAAATGCTTCAATGATACCTTGAGGGATTTTTTTCCCAACAATCTCCCCCTTTGGGTTTGTTGACAAATCTTCCATAAAAAGTTACATCATGAATTCTTCAGTCATCATTCGCCTATTGCGAATCTGATAGCGATCAAGGATTTACTCAACACATACTCTAAGCCCACATGAGCAATGCTTGGCATGAGAAACAAGAGTAAATGAAAAGTTAATCAATGAATCTCTTCATCTCTTACACTAATTGTTGACACCAAACTGATACCAATTTTCACCAAACTGATACCAATTTTTGGAATACCAATTTGTTGGAAATATTCTCACTGTATTCCAACACTACTCTTCTGCACCACTCTTCTTCTTTTATCACGACCCTCATCTGTCATGATATCTTGTATTTGATCGATCACTTCTAGCATCATCAGATTTAAAACTCTCCCCCTTTCTCATTGCTCCCCCTATCTCACTGCTTCACTTGCCAGCTTCTCCCCGTATCAATCAGGATGTATCAAATTGCCACACTGTCACTCCCTTGAACAATCACTATTTTGTCCCCCTTTGTCAATGAACCCAAAGGTCACTCCTTTTCAGTCTGTAACAGAGTAGAGAACACACATCAACACATTAGGGAAAAACACATCATACCTCGGGGAGAGGGGGGGGGGGGTTCACATCCATATGCTTTTAAGTGCAGGGAATCGACTGAACTCCTAGAGCCAGTCAATGTCTTTCGAATGCTTCCTTGGGTAAGGCCTTTGTCATAATATCTGCAACCTAGAACTCTGTAGGCACATACTCCAACTTCACAATACCTTGCTCCACTTTCTCCTTGATAAAATGATATTTGATCTCAATGTGCTTTGTCTTTGAGTGATGAACTAGATTTTTGATAAGATTGATAGCACTTGAGTTATCACACTGGATTCCAATCAGAGACTTCACTTCAACTCCCATATCGTCAAGCTGCTGCTTCATCCATAATAACTGTGTGCATGCTGGAGTGGCCGCAATATACTCAGATTCTACGGTGCTTAATGAAATGAAATCTTGATTCTTGCTTGACCAAGCAATACACAGTCCACCAAGATAGAATGCACCTACAGATGTTGATTTCCTGTCATCCGCTGAACCGGCCTAGTCTGCATCAGTATATCCCAATAACTCTGTCTGAGATTTATCATTATATGTCAAGCCGAAGTCCACTATGCCATTGATATACCGAAGTATTCTTTTCACTGCAAGCATGTGGCTTTCCTTGGGATTGCTCTGATATCTTGCTTCTTGGTATGTGGTGAAAACAATATCAGGCCTTGTTGTAGTCAATTACAACAAACCTCCAATAATTTGCATGTATTCTATGATATTAACTGTCTTGCCATCATTATCTTTTGATAATTTCATCCGGGTAGCAACTGGAGTCCTCATCTCCTTGGAATTGTACTTTCCAAATCTTTAAATTACCTCCTTGGAATATTTGGTCTATGAAATGAATGTTCCATTCCTTCCTTGTGTCACCTGTAGACCAAGTAAAAATGTCCGCTCACCAATCATAGACATTTTAAACTCATGTTTCATGAATTCAGAAAACTGTCTGCACTGTGCTTCATCTGATCCACCAATGATTATGTCATCGACATAAAACAGTACCAACTTCCTTTGATTACTATTTTGGTTGAAATAGATATTGCAATCAACTCCACCACATTGGAAACCATGTTTCTTCAAATACTGATAAAGCCTTAAGTACCATGCTCCTGGCGCTTGTTTCAGCTCATACAACGCCTTCTTCAGCCTACAAACTTTGTTCTCATCCTCATGAATGAGAAAAACATATGGCTGCTCAATGTACACCTCTTCTTCTAGAACCCCATTTAGGAATGCAGATTTGACGTCCATCTAGAACACTTTGAACTTTCTTTGCACTGCTATGGCCAAAAATAATCTGATTGTCTCCAGCCTTGCAACTAGTGAAAATGTCTCATCTACATATATTCCCTATATCTGGGAGTATCCCTTGCACACTAGCTGTGCTTTGTTTCGAATCATAGTTCCATCTTCATTCATCTTATTACGATAGACCCATTTAGTCCCGATGACATTCTTGCCTGCTGACCTCGAAATAATCTCCCATGTCTGATTCTTCTCAATCTGATCTAGCTCTTCATTCATAGTCTGAACCTAGTTTTCATCTTCAGATGCATCAACAAAGCATTTTGGCTCAACCTAAGATAGAAAAGATGCCTGCTGTAGTGATTTCATTTTCGTTGTTTGAACTGGAGTTGACTAATCACTGATGATATTCTGCCTATCAATTTCAGCTCAACTCTTTGGCTTCTGTGCAGATAAGGATTTTACTTCTTCGTACTCACCATCAATATCTTCTTCTGAATCAACTTCAGCCACTTCTTCTCTCCCTGAGTCTCTTACCACTTCATCTCTTTTAACAGAAAACTTATCACTGGGTCATTGTTCAATGATGTCTTTTCTTTGAAATTCTTATCTCAGATTTCTATTGACACGCCTTTGATTTTCTCTCGCAGCATCTTGGTATCCTGAAAGCAGTCAGCTGATACCACATTATTAGAACATAATAGATAATCATGAAATCATGTGTGTTACTGCTTGGCCCCCAATCATTCTTCATGAAAATAAACATTCATCCTTCATATCACGTTGTGATCTTGCATCTGATTAGGATATAGAATGCTCCCCTGTGTTATGCAACTCTTACATCTGTTAGGACCAACTGTATAGACCCATAACCATTCTTTTCCTCATGCATCATTTATTCTCATATTCCAATTAGAATTGAGCCATTAACAAAATATAAAAGCCTACTGAGTTGGAACTTGGTGTAGGAAACAAGAGACAGAGTCAATAATACAATCACTTCCTGTTGTGCTCTGTTGATCCCTTTCATCAGCAACGTTGATACCTGATTTGAGTCAATCAAAACACTGAAGCATATCACATCTACACTTTTCATCTTTAAATGCCACTTCCCCTTGGATCGTATCTCCCTAAAACCTGAAACACATGAATCATCAGTTAATAGCATTTATATACATAGGGACATGGGATGTTTCTTGAATCCTCAAGATGAGGATAGTGGTTGATCCTGATGGTTCAACCCTTTGATTCTTTCTTGGAGCGATTCACATTCCTTTCTTGCTTCCTCCAGCTGCCTGGCCAACTTCAACTGCTCTGGCCATATGACTAAGCATTCATTACCTACATGCTGAGTCTTTTTCTGATATGAAGATTCTGTAGGCCTGGCCTTTCTCACCATTTGGGGTTTAAACACACTATTACACATTTCCGTCTTTGATGTTCCACTAAAATTCCATTTCCCTTGATTCCTACTCTGAGCAAGAATATCTTTTCTTTCCATCTTCCCTTGCTTCTTCCACAATTGCAAGGATATTGTATCTTCTTCCACTTTTCACTGTGGAACATGACCTGCGAATTTTTCATTAAATTCTTCTTTTATCATATGTTTGAGTCACCACACTCTTTTTCACTGATGGTGAGTCCTCTATTGAACATTTATTATTCTTTATCACAGTAAGAGTAGATCTCCCCTTAATCTTCCAGGTTTGTTCACATTCTCTCCTTGAGAGTTGTTTTGAGTATGACAGATGTGGTGACTGATACACCTTTCGTTCAGCTCCATGTGATTCCCCTTAGGCTCTAAGCCTATTCTTCTCCTTTCCACTTTGTCTCTCAGTGTAGAATTTCTCATTATGCATCCTTGGAGTCGAGAATCTCTTTTCGAGTTCCCTTTCCCTTCTTGTGTTCTTCTTGCTGCAATTTCTTGCCAAATGCCCATAATCTAAACATATAAAACATTTTCCATAAAAGGTATACCTCATTTCGTCACTTCTATGTCGCGATGTTGATACACCTTGAGTTCTTCTTCTGACACGGGGCTCTTGAGCTTCCTGACACATACTCATGGTGTGTCCCATTCTTCCACAGTAATAGCATCTAATGGATGCTTTCCTCAGAGAGACACTTCTCTCTAATTTCTCATGATGATTCTTCTTATTCTCATATTTAGTAATGTTTCTGTTGTCACAGCCTGAGATGTATTCCAGAGCCTCTGAATAGAAGCTAGACGTGTGGCCATGAATCCCACAGAAAAAGCACATGTCATCACTTCTTTTTGTAACTATCCTCTTAGGCCTATCTTCAGCACCTATATGTTTTTCTCCACTCCTGGAACTATTCATGGATCGCATTCTATCATGCACGAGAGGGGATTTATCAAATCCAATGCCAGATTTTCCCAAGCTATATGGTCTTTGAGATGAGAAAATATTTTGTTGTTTCTCCTCAGAAATATCATACTTCCTTTTCACTTTATCATCACCTTCCAAAGGACAATCGAATAGTAATTGCAGTGAATCCTTCAACTTAGGTTTTCCTTTGTCCCTTGATATCTCCATTTCTTTCTTGGATTTCTCTATTACTTCCTCCAATTGTTGAATCTTCTTATTTCTTGATTCAAGTTGAGAATTGAGTTCTTTTCTGAGATTCTTCCCTTTATTCAACTCATCTTCTAGTTCCTGTGTGAACTTTTCTACCATGTCACCTTGCTTCATTACTTTTAATTTTTCCTCCGAAACAGATTCAGTGACAGATTCATTCTCTTGTTGTAGCCTTTGATTCTTCTGAACTTCTTTAGAAAACTATGTTTCTTGATCATCATTTCTAGATTTCAGATTCTAAACTTCATCTGAATTTTGATTCTCTTCATAATCACCAGCCTTTTGTTTTACTTTCATTTTTGCCATCTTTTGTAGTTCTTCACCTTGAGAATCATTCTTCTATTTTAGGTCAGTAGCCACATCAATAAGCCTTTGATTTAAGCCTCTTATCTTATTGACCTCAATCTACAATACTTTTATCCAGATATCTTTAGATTTGACTTCTTGATCCAATTTCCAGTCCAATTTCTTTGTTATGTTGACAACATCTACTGGTGACTTCCTTCTCAAAACTTCTTCATCATCAGTTGTTTCAGTATCACTTTGATGTTCATGTACTTCACTCATTCCAACATCTTGATTGAGCGAATCAATATTTTCCCTATCAGATTCATCCAAGCCTTCTTTTAGTAAACTGTTTGATTCTTTTAATTGAATCACACTTTTTCCATACACACTTCCACACTGAGGAATACCACCTGACTTGTGATTCTTCTTTGATGTTTTTTCCTTTTCCATGGGACACCGAGATAAGAGCAGACTGATTCTTTAACCACAAAGATCGACTACACCAAGTCCAAGAAAACAAATCTGATGAAATCAACCGTCGCTCTGATACCAATTGTTAGGTCCACAAGGCTGAATACCCTGAGAGGGGGGGGGGGGGTGAATCAGGGTATGACTAATTTAAAATTAAATCCCATTCTGATATTGTTTCGCTATTAAGAAAAACACTCTTCTCTCTCTCTTTCATGTTGCACAATATAAATAGAATGTAAAGCAAGCACATGACACAAAAATTTTACCTGGTTCACTGCTAAGGGCTACGTCCAAGGAGCATACGCCGATAGGTTGCCGGTCGTACCAATTCCACTAAACTTCACTAGTTGTGGATTACAAGGTTTGGGCTAGATCACTTCTAAGCCCAGGATTTCTGACTTTACAAGTTTAGGGCCCGCTCACTGCTTTCCCAAGGGTCACTCCCTATTTCTCTCTCTCTAGATCACTACCGGTGGAGAGGATCACCTTCTTTCTCTTCCTTTGCTCACTGCTCTTGGAAGGAATACACTCACAGTTTATAGACCTATAGGTCTCTTCACTTGCATGAAGGAATACATCTTTCTCTTTATGTAGATGCTCTATTGAAGCTCAAATTTCACCCATAGATGAATTTCTCTTTGCACTGAAGGTATCGGGCAATCTTTCCAGCTTCCATGCGACCCGAAAATATGGTCGGGGACTCAACCTTACTTGGCGTGCAAGTCTATCTCGGCGCTCAAGTATCGGCGCACAAGTCACAACGGACGCGCAAGTCTTCCTAGACCACTTTCACGACTCAAGCTTCTGTAACTCCAAACCTGCGCGACTCACTTCCTTCCTCGCCTAAACCACCTCAAGCGCACAACTAACACTTGGCGTGCAACTTAAACACTGGCACACAAGTCCCACTTGCGTGACACACCACCTCTTGTGTGACCACCACACCTGCGTGATGGGAGATCTGAATCTTCAAATTGTTGAACTACGGTGAAGAATGAAGAGGGGTGGTCCAGTATTTATAGGTATTTGGTCACCCCTGCACGACGACGTGCAAGTCTCTCCTCGGCACGCAAGTCTCGGCACACAGATATCTTCTCCTGCAAGACACTTGAGTGACCTAATCCCAAACTTGCGTGAACCTCTTTCCTTTGTCATATTTTGATATTCTGATCTTGAAAAACCACAGGCGCGCAAGTTCTCAAGCTTCCAAGGCATCGGCGCGCAAGTCTTTTCACGGTGCGCAAGTTACCTGCACGACACCACCAATACTTGCGCGACACTTATCCCTTTGCCGTATTTTGATGATCTGATCTTGAAAAACATCTGGTGCGCAAGTTTACAAGCCTTCATGTACACAGCTCACAATTCCCTTTTCCAACAACCACTTTTCTTCATTTGTCGATTTTTAGGGCCAAAAATTTGGCAAACACTGGAAAACGGCACCACCTTGTATCTGTTCTTTTGTACCGCCTCCAGATCATCCATTCCTTTTGTTGACATTCTTGAATCAAACATGGATCGTTGAACTCAGATCTTGAACTCGACATTCCATCAGGAAATCCTCTTTCTCGACAAATTTGTATGTCATTGTTTGCTTTGTCAACAATCACAGCACATATGTCCACTTTGTCAACAAACACAATCACCTCAAAAATGCTTCAATGATACCTTGAGGGATTTTTTCCCAACAAATGTATAAATGAACTTTGTTTGGATTATTTTATACACAACACCAAAAGAAGATTTCACTATATGCAACATTGACTTGGCTTGCGTTACACGCAAGAGCGACCTTCCTTAATAGCTTGTGTTGTACACGATACTGAGTTTCACTAAACAACGATATATTATTATATTATTATTTAAATGGGATATAAAATAGCCATTATGAATATTATTAACCACATTTTTAATTTTATATAACATTATCATTCATCTTAAAAATTATCTAGAACATGTTATGAGAACAAAATAATTTTTTCAGATAGAATAAGTATTTTTTAAAAAATGCAGTTTTGCTGCCTTTTGATTCCACACCCATTTTAAATCTAATTTTTGACATGTTTATAAGTAAAAATTAAAAAATAAACTAATCATTTTGAATCAAGGTATAAAAATTTACTTTGGATAACTTTTTAATATTTTTCTGATAGCTTTCATATTTTGATGAATAATAAAAATACGCTAAATTTTACTTAAAAACAAGTTTTTTCATTAAGATAATTTATATGGTTAAATTATAATATTGAATGGTTTTAAAGTATAAAAAACATATATTTTTACCATTTAATATAATTTATTTCATTATCATTAATTTTACATTGAATTCATAGGTAAAAACATTTCAATCTTTTGTAATGTTGTAGCTTTTAAAACTCATTTTCTCAACAATGAGACTAATTTAAATAAATAATGCAACTTCAGTGTCTTGAATTTGGAAAAATGGATTCCATATTTGGAATCAGTAGTTATAAATTATGTTAATAGTATACTTTTGTTTTTGGGTATTATGAATAGTAACTATGGTAAATTTTATTTACCACAGTTAAAGGTAAATCATGTAATTAAGGGTAAAAATAATATCATAAAATTAAACTAAAACTTGTCTTGATATAATTGGATGATTATATTTCTGCCTAAAAAATACTTGGGTCGAAATGGTATCTATTGGAACCCACTTGGATGAGATTGAGACAATTAATATATTTTATTTAATGAAAAGTGAAATATGTCTCACTCAAACTTTAATAATTAAATTATTTTTAATATAGAGTTATAAATAATATAAATTCTATTATAAATACTCATTTGAAATATAATTTTTTTTCTTTAACATAGTAATTTATTTTAAATTTTTAATAAATATATTATTACCTTAATAGCTTATACATTAATGATGTATAAATTATTTATTTAGTGAAAAATCAATAATATAGTTTTTATTAAAATAATAATACCAATCCAAAGGCCCAAATACTTAAACAAAAATTATTTTCTGAGTATATATAAATCATAAGCATCCAAGTGTCAACTTTTTGGTCCTTTGGAGCCTTATAAAAGTGATTATGATATTTATATTATTTTATTTTAAATGATGTCAAAGTTGTCACCTTAATAATTTAATAAATATAACATTTTAAATGTTGGGTTTTTAAGTGGATAAATTAAACTAAAAGTATTATTATTAAATATATTAGATTTATATTTATCATAGCATTTTATTTTTATTTTTTTATGCAAAAAATAAGTATATTAAATAATTATACAAAAATGTTGTAGTAATTATTTTATTAAGAGAAAAATAAAATAAATGATCTTAAAAATATTGAAATAAATATTATATGAACTAATATATGTGATCCAAGAATTTTCTACATGAATATGACATGTTGGGAATCTATTAAATATTTTTTTCGAGTCTATCTTCTATTTGGATTTTATTTAAATTCAAATAAATGAATAGTGTCAAAATTGACACTATTGATATTTTATAAAAATAACATATTATTAAATTGTTTAAAAATAACAAAAAAAAATTAAAAATTCTGAATTAAAAATGATATTGTTAAAAATTTCATAAATTATCCAATTGTGGACAATTCACAACACATATTTAAGTATTTATAACCATTTAAAATTTAGGATATTATTACCACAAATAAAATAAAATATATTAAATAAGGATAAATTAAAATGATAAGGTTTAAAATAAATTCCAAACACATTTAAATTTTATTGGTTGATGATATTACAACCTTATCTCATCCCATATTCTAATTTGAGTAATATTGGAGGTATTTAGGTGGGGTTTGATTTTATTATAAATTAATATTTTTGAGGTTTCCTAAAGTGCCCCTTTCCTCTCCTATAAAAGGGCACCTCCTCCCTCTCCTCTTCACACCATTTTGATCCTTAGTACTCGGCCAAACCCTAAAAATTTCCCTTCTCCAATTCCCTAGAAACACACTAGATGTCTTGGTGTTCTTCAAGTACCAACTTTAGTTCCTTAAGAGGAGGTTTAGAAAAGGCACGCCGAAGAAGAGGTAATATCCTTTACCGATTTGTTTCACAATTATTTCTTCTTCCACTCCCTATATATGAGTTGTTTCATTAATAAGTAATAACTAAAATATCATTTGTATACTAATATGTTATTATGAATATGAAACAACCATATTCCATCTTCTACCCATTCTATGAAAAATGAAATCACCACGCATGCGTATGTACGGCCTACCGTCTCCACGTCGTGGTGTAATATGTTTTTCATCACCAACTTAATTGGATGTGTATAATGATGAAAGATATAAATATATATGATTATTGTAAAATTATATTTATTCTGAAATATTATACACCATAAACTTCGATACAATTTCACAATCATGGGAATGATATCGTCGCTCGTGCGTAAGTACGACCTACCGTCTCCATGATATGATGCGATTATTTCTACATGATATTCATTGAAAAATGATTATATAAATGAATTTAATGAATAAATATGATATTTATTATACTAATACCATTATGTATATGATATATCTATATCCTAAAAATAATAATAATAATTTATTCGACAAAACATGCATAAGAACATAAAGCAGTTAACACCTGCATAACGAGTAACAATGAAATGTTACTAATAAACAGATAATAATATGACCATATATGATATCATAAAAATTAATAAGATTTTGGAATAAGTCAATGACATTATTTAAATCATTATACATGATGTTTGGATACATACAAAGCATATTAGACCTAAGGTAAGGGATAATTATTCCAATTTGTTCTTATCTGAGATTGTTTATTTGTAAGTATTTACTGGGGTTATATTTATCATCCATGTCCATGTTTTATAAAAATGTTTTCATAAAATGTTTAATATTATTCCATGTATGTTTAAAGTCATTTTTACCCTTTGTTGAATTTTATCACATGGTATGGAAAGAATCATTTTTTTGTTTACCATACGAGGTACTTTTTAACTTTTCTAGAAAAAGTACGAGGAGAATGTTTTTTTAACTCATACGGCATGAATTTTTTTTTACGATTTCATATGCCTCATTTCAATGAATCTTAATCTATATTATTTCATGATTATTTCCAAAAAAATTATTTTCTTTTAAAATTTCACGGCATTTTGGGAAAAGTAAATGATTTTGAAGAAGAAAGGATATTTTACTCAAGAATTCATTTCAAGTGTTTTATCAAAACTAATTTCCATCTAAGATGAAATTATTTAATTTGGTTGTGTTTCAAGTATAATGTCTCTATTATTTACATGGTTTGATTTTTTTATGATGAAATGATATCCATTTATTTTATATGGATCATGTTATGATGGGATGATGTTTATGAAACCCATTTTATTTGTTGGGTTATAATGAATGATTTATGTTTATTTTGTGGCACACGTAAGAATGATTTCATTTTGAGATGGTTGGGACCTATATCTCCCTCAAATTCATTGGGTAAAGATTTATATCTCATGATATAGACATGAATGGAATGAAAATTAAATCCGGTTGAGTAATACAAGGCTGGAAATGACAAGTAAACCCGGTTCAGTAATGGACTTCATCTGTTATGATGGTCTTGGAAGTAATGCCATGGCTACTATGGAAATAATATTATTTTATTAATGATTTTCCAAAATTCTGTGTTTTATTCCTATGCTATTTAATAATGATTTATGTTCCTTTATGATCCATGCCTTACGTACTTCCAAGATTTATGTCATTGCTCAGGATTTTGATGCTTAATTTTTATGTTCATGTTTTTACGTTCAAATGATTATGGTTAGTTTTATTTTCTCCATGTTTACCCTTACTGAGAATTTGAGCTCACCCTTTCTATGTTTTCTTTCCCGCAGGATATAAAGAATGGTTTTTGGTAAGAAAACAGAAGGGGAAGATCTTTATGGGAGATGTTGAATATATTTCACCATGATTAGAAGATTATATTCTGAGTTTCCAAAGAAACTAAACTAATATGGTCTTTGGGAGTTTGTTTTTGTTATGTATTAAGTATTATGAAAATGTAATGTAAATTCCATGTACGTCAAGATTTGGTCTCTATAGTTGGTATCAGAGTGAAGGTTTAGTTAAAATTTGGAAACTAGGATGTGAAAACTTTAGTGAGATCCCTATAGATATTTCTAAGGTATGTCTAGGGATGTCCCTAAGGTTAAGTATAAGTATATTTTACAATCCCAGAATTATGATAACGATCATGAATAACCTAGGATTAAACCTAATATAGTAGATATTGGAAGTACTCCCCTTGATTATGTTGTTTTCTTAGTATGATTTTTTCCTCTCACACTATTATTTTTGTGTTTTAGTTAATGGAGGGAACCAGAAAAAATTGGATGAACCTTGAATCTGATGAACAAATTGGTGACTATGAGCAACGAAATTGTGTAATGACTAAATTGGAAGATATTGTGATTATTCCGAATCATTCATCGCAGTATATGATTGACAAGGTGAACTTCAGTGGTTTTCCTAAGTCATCGAATAAGAGGAAGATAGAACTTCATGCAAGTTCTCATGGTGAGGAACATAGAGGAAAGAAGATTGAGGTTAATACATATCAAGAATAAGGGAAGAATAATCTTGAGGAATATCTCAAATGGTGGGGTAGATGTTATCTATGTGGGGAAAAGGTTCATAGAGTGACAGATTGTCATGGAGTTCAATGTCTTATCTGTGGAGAACACGATCATTACCTAACTCAATACACTAACCTAAGAGGTTACTTTTAAATCGAGGAAGGACCTATTCCATGACAATTATTGAAGAGTATGGATTGAAGCGTTTATTTATTGGAATTCAAGAATAATTTTGTTGAGGTATTTTTATGGTATATTGGAATATCTATGTATTTTTCTATTATGGTTTCCATAATTATATGGTATCGGTAACCATGAAATGTGATTGAAATATTTTTGGAAAGTAAATGATATGCATATAGTGAAGGGATACGAATAAAATAATATGTTTTATAGTATTAATGAGATCATGATTGATAAAAGGAAAAAGTGATATCATGGTTTTAGTATATAGAAATTTTGGTATATTTGCTAAATGGAAAGAGTTAATTTTGATGGAATTCATGCTGTCACTGAGGTTCTACAGTAATTTATGTTATTATCAAATTTCAATAGGATGCATGATGAAGTCCTTCAATTGTTTGGAATGTGACCAATAAAATATATCTTATCATATATGGGGGATAAATTATGGTATTCACATGCTTGTTATATGACCTTTCTGGTAATTGTTTTCTTCATACTATAAGATTGGACATAAGTATTTTGGATAATCCTAAAGGTTGGAATAGATTAATTTGTCCATCAGATAGTATTGTTTAAAGTTAGAACTTTTTTTATATTATTTCTGGAATGTTATAATAGTATATTTTTTTTAAAAAGGACAACCCATAGGATGGGAGACAACCCGTCGCGTCAGACAAGGATGTGGTAATAGAACCCACAACCAAAGTGAGACATGCCTTTATCACCTACCATGGGACTACAAGAAGTCCCTAGTTATTATAAATTAGTTTTATTTTATTTAAGTGGTATGATAAATGATGTATAAGTCCATTTTTGGAACCATATATGATTAATCTCACCATAGATGGACTTATATATATTTGATAACTTGTGCTAAAATTTTTATTGAGACAAATGGAATGACTTATCATTCTATTGTATGATTTTCTAACACTTCACAATTGAAAAATTCAATTTCATTTCATTAAATTAGAGATTAAGCGGAAATTGTTCAGAGAATGACCAACCGTGATATTTCACTGAAATCAGGTAAGTATTCCTCCTTATGAAAAAATTCTTCATCTTTAGGGAAATGATCTTGAAAACCAAAAATTTTATCCTAGTACCCTCATATCCGATGAATCAGATGGTACCTTAGATCATAAAAAATTTATGGCTTTATGATTATTGACCTTTTCTTATCCATGTTCTCTACCACTCTCCATCAAAACTTGATGGTAAGATTTCTCTTCCATATCCATGTTTTCACCTATGTTCTACTATGTGTAAACCTAGTGATGAGTTAATTTGGGTAACCATTATGTTTCTTACCTTACTTTTTAAAATTATGTTTTATTATTCCTTTTTATGATGTGGGTTTCTATGAAAGAAACTTTCAAGTAGTAAATGATTTATAACCCTGACAAATTTTGAGGGCGAAATTCATTTTAAAGGGGGTAGAATGTAACACCCTGAGATTTTATGAGATAGATTCTTATTAATTTAATTGATTTCTTATGTTGTACTCTACACCAATATTATCTTGCGCTATACACAACACCGTATTATCTTACAATACACGCAACACTATTATTGGCTTGTGTTGTACACAATTTCAAGTCATTTTGAAAGAATTCATTTCATACAACACTGAGTATATATTTTGTTCAATGTATAAATGAACTATGTTTGGATTATTTTATATGCAATACCCAAGGAATCTTTCACTATACGCAACACTGGCTTGAGTTGCATTACATGCAAGAGTGACCTTCCTTGATAACTTGCATTGTACGCGATACCGAGTTTCACAAAACAACCATATATTATTATATTATTATTTAAATGGGATATAAAATAGCCGTTATGAATAGTATTAACCACATTTTTAATTTTATATAACATTATCATTCCTCTTAAAAATTTTCTAGAACATGGTATGAGAACAAAATAATTTTTTCGGATAAAATAAGTATTTTTCAAAAAATGCAGTTTTGACACCTTTTGATGGCGCACCCATTTTAAATATAATTTTTGACATGTTTATAAGTTAAATTTAAAAAAATAAACTAATTATTTTTAATCATAATATAAAAATTTACTTTGGATAATTTTTTCATATTTTTCTAATAACATTCATATTTTGATGAATAGTAAAAATACGCTAAATTTTATTTAAAAATGATTTTTTCCATCAATATAATTTATATGGTTAAATTATAATATTTAATGGTTTTAAAGTATAAATATAATATATTTTTTACCATTTAATATAATTTATTTCATTATCATTACTTTTACATTGAATTTATAGGTAAAAACATTTCAATCTTTTGCAATGTTTTAGCTTTTAAAACTCATTTTCTCAACAACAGGATTATTTTTAAACTAATTAATGCAACTTACGTGTCTTGAATTTTGAAAAATGGATTACATATTTGTAACAATTAGGTAAAAATTATGTTAATAGGCCACTTTTTTTGGGTATTATTAATAGTAACTACGGTAAATTTATTTTCCACAGTTAAAGGTAAATCAGGTAATTATTGGTAAAAATAATATCATAAAATTAATCTAACACTTGTATTGATATAATAGTATGATTATATTTCTCACTAAAACATACTTGGGTCGAAATGGTATCTATTGGAACCCACTTGGATGAGATTGAGACAATTAATTTATTTTATTTAATGAAAAGCGAAATAAGTCTCACTCAAACTTTAATAATTAAATTATTTTTTATATAAGGTTATACAGAATATAAATTCGATTATAAATACTATTTTGAAAGATAAAATGTTTTATTTGTCATATTAATTTATTTTTAATTTTTAAGAAATATATAATTACCTTAATAGCTTATATATTAATGATATAGAAATTATTTATTTTGTGAAAAATCAATAAGAGAGTTTTCATTAAAATAATAATACCCATAACAAGGCCCAAAAAGTTGACCAAAACTTATTGGTCAAGTATATATAAACCATAATCATCCAAAGGTATATTTTTTTATCATTTGGATCCTTATAAAAGTTATTATGACACTTATATTATTTTATTTTAAATGATGTTAAAGTTGTCACCTTCGTAATTTAATAAATATAACATTTTAAATGTTTGGATTTTTAGAGGATAAATTTGACTAAAAGTATTATTATGAAATATATTAGATTTATCTTCATCATAGTATTTTATTTTTATTTTTTATGCAACAAATAAGTATATTCAATAATTATAAAAAAATGTTGTAGTAATTATTTTATTAAGAGAAATATCAAATAAATGGTATTAAAAATATTGAAATAAATATTATATAAAATAATTAACGTGATCTAAAAATTTTATACATGAATATGACATGTTGGTAATATAGTAAATATTTTTTTTCAAATATATCTTCTATATGGATTTTATTTAAATTCAAATAAACTAATAGTGTCGAAATTGACACTATTGAAATTTTATAAAAATAACATATTATTAAACTGTTTAAAAATCACAAAAATATTTAAAAATTACAAATTTAAAATTATATGGTCTAAAATATCATAAATTATCAAATTATGGTCAATTAACAACACATATTTAAGTATTTATAACCATTTAAAATTTAGAATATTATTACCACAAATAAAATTAAATAGATTAAATAAGGATAAATCAAAATGATAAGGTTTAAAATAAATTCCAAACATATATAAATTTTATTATTTATTAATATTAGAATAATATATAATCTAATATTCAATTTTTATTCCTTTTTGAGGTTTTTTAAGTTGGGTTTTATTTTATTATAAATTAATATTTTTGAGGTTTTCTAAAGTGCCCCTCTCATCTCCTATAAAAGGGCACCTCCTCCCTCTCCTCTTTACACCATTTTGAGCATTAATAATCAGAAAAAACCTGAAAATTTCCCTTATACACTTTCCTAGAAACATACTAGAGGTCCTGTTCTTCTTCAAGGACCAACTTTAGTGCCCTAAGAGGAGGTTTAGAAGAGGCACGTCGAAGAAGAGGTAATATCCTTTACTGATTCTTTCACACTTATTTCTTCTTATACTCCCTCTATATGAGTTGATTAATTAATAAGTAATAACTACAGTATCACTTATATACTAATATGTTATTATGAATATGAAACAACCATATTACATCTTCTATACATCCTATGAAGAATGAAATCACCACGCATGCGTACATACGTCATACCGTATCCACACCGTGGTGTAATCTGTTTTTCATCACCAACATACTTGGATGTGTATAATGATGGAAGATATAACTATATATTATTATTGTAAAATTATATTTATATTTAAATAATATACACCATACACTTCAATACAATTCCACAATCATGAGAATGATATCGTCGTTCGTGCATACGTACGTCCTACCATCTCTACGGTGTTATGTAATTATTTCTACATGATCTTCATTGAAAAATGATTATATAAATGAATTTAATGAATAATTATGATATATATTATACTAATACCATTATCTAAATTATATAATTATAACCTAAAAATATTAATAATAATTTATTCGATAAAACATGCATAAGAACATAAAGTAGTTAACACATGAATAACGAGTAACAATGAAATGTTATTAATAAAAAAATAAGAATATGACCATATACGATATCATAAAAATGACTATGATTCTGTAATAAGTCAATGACAACATTTAAATCATTATACAAGAGATTAGGATATGTACAAAGCATATCTGACCTAAGGTAAGGGATAATTATTCCAATTTCGTTCTTATCCAAGATTGTTTATTCGTAAGTATTTACTGGGGTTATATTTATCATCCATGTCCATGTTTTCTAAAAATGTTTTTATAAAATGTTTAATATTCTGCCATGTATTTTTAAAGTCATTTTTACCCTTTTTTGAATTTTATCACATGGTATGGAAGGAATCATTATTTTGTTTAACATACAAGGTACGTTTTTACTTTTCCAGAAAAAGTATGAGGAGAATGTTTTTTTAACTTATACCACATGAATGGATTTTTACAGATTCATAATGACTTATTTCCATGAATATTAGTCTAAAATATTTCATGATTATTTTCAACAAAATTATTTTCTTTTAAAATTACATGTAATTTTGAGAAAAGTAAATGATTTTGAAGAAGAATGAATATTTTCTTCAAGAATTCATTTCAAGTGTTTTATCAGAACTATTTTCCATATAAGATGACATTATTTAATATGGTCATGTTTCAAGTATAACTTCACTATTATTTACGTGGTTTGATTTTTTTATGATGAAATGACATCCATTTTTTATATGGATTATGTTATGATGGGATGATGTTTACAAAACCCATTTTATTTGTTAGGTTATAATGAATGATTTATGTTTATTTTGCGGAACACATACGAATGATTTAATTTTGAGATGGGTGGGACCTATATCTCCCTCAAATTCATTGAGTAAAGATTTATATCTCATGATATAGACATGGATGGAATAGAAAGTAAATCCAGTTCAGTAATACAGGGCTGGAAATGGCAAGTAAACCCAGTTCAGTAATGGACTTCGTCCGCTATGATGGTCTTGGCAGCAATGCCTTGGCTATTATGGAAATTATATTGTGTTATTAACTGTTTTCCACAATTATATGTTTTATTCCCATGCTATTTTATCATGATCAATGTTCCTTTATAATTCATGCCTTACGTACTGCCAGGATTTATGTCATTTCTTAGGATTTTGATGTTTAAATTTTTTGTTCATGTTTTTGCATTCAAATGTTTATGGTTTGTCTTATGTTCTCTATGTCTACCTTTGATGAGAATTTGAGCGCACCCTTTCTATGTTTTATTCTCCCCAGGATATAAAGAAAGATTTTAGGTAAGAAAACAAAAGGGGAAGATCTTTATGGGAGATGTTTAAGATCTTTCACCAAGATTAGAAGATTATGTTCTGAGTTTCCAAAGACACTAAACTAATATAGTATTTGGGAGTTTGTTTTTGTTATGTATTAAGTATTCCACAAAATTAATGTAATCTCTATGTACGTCAAGTTTGGGTCTCTACACCCTACACTTAAAGGAATACCCATTGATTTAAATTGAATTCAAGGATGAATATGGAAGGTTGAAGAAATCCAAGAGAGGAGGGGGTCCTCCATTCATTTGGATAGTAAGAGAATGGGGTGAGTGAGAGAGGTGAAATGGATTTAAAATGAGAGATAAAATATTATACTTTACCCCTATTTAAAAATTTTATGAAAAATTCTCTTCATGGTCATTAGTGTTATGGTGGATGTACTATTCATATATAACCAAAACTTTTTCACAAAACCTCTGATGATCTCTCAATAGAGTGAAATGTCTCACAGATCACTAAACCCTTTTAATTTAATCATTAAATCCATATTAATTCTTTTCAAAATTGTCGCTACACCCAATTGACCTCCAAAATTCCATTTTAAACACTCTAAAACCATCAAACACAACAGTATCCTTATACTAAACCAAAAATTCAAATGAAACCAGTCTATGACTATATAAAAATCCTTCTTGGGACCTAAAATCTCTATATTCAGGACATGAGTTATTACAACCTTCCCAACACATGAATTCTCATCCCCTATAAGTCTCAATATACAATTTCCACAAGCATTACCACTCAGTAAAAATTAAATTCATGATACCTACTAATCAAATACATCGCAAATTACAAACACCAATCAATTAAACATTCCAAATCAATAAATGAACATAATTTTACCTATATATGACTCAAAACACACCTCAAATATTATATCAAATAATCCCTCTCAATTCTAATTCAAGATTCTCAAGTCTTTCCTAAATCATAAAAAATTCAATATCTAGAACCATTAGTTCAATAAATCATAACAACTAAAAGTCAAAAACAACTAACAAAATAACACATCCTCAAATTAGTCATCATGATTCCAATGAGAAACTCTTAAAACCAAATAATGAAACTAAAAAATCAATGAGATATTAATACTAAAGGATATACCCTTTTCATTTTAACTCCCCAAATAGCACATACTAGTTAGAATAAAATATAAGGTACTCCCCACTATTGTATTTAACTAAGGATATATATGACCTAACTACAATTCATTTTAGTTCATAAAAGTTATACAATTATCCAATGGTTTATAGAGAACCATTATTTATTTTAGAAACCATATACCATTTTATTTAGGAAAATATCAAAGTTTATATAAAATGATCCCTTATAAAAATTAAGTTTAATTAAATAATCTACCTAAGAATTATTTTTGAAGAAATAATCATGTATTTTAAACGGGCTGATTATAAATTATTCATGTGTTAAATTTCATTTTATTTTAAATATAAAATGAAATTACATTACAAAATCAGTTTCCCATTCTACTTCCAAAATCAACCTTCATGTTTTTACATAATTTATATAGTTTCAGAAAAAAATTGGTGTAGAATAATTTTACACCAAAACCCATTCTAGTTTATGAACCAAAAGTGAATTCCTAACTTGAAAACCTGAAACAATAAATGAAATGAATGACTGGTTTTAAAGGAAACAAAACTATTTGGCCCATTTTAATAAATACACCACCATTTAAAACAAATTGCAGATTCAATAAATTTTTCAACATTATAAGAAATAATATTATAAAATAGTTTCTTATATTTGATGACACTAATAACCACCTCATGGTTTTTTATATCAGATGACCTAGGTTTCAATTGCATGTGATGACAAAGTAGTGACTACCATGTTTGACAACATTATTTTTTTTGAAAAAAATTTCTAATTGAAATTCAATACATAAAGAATAAATAACATTCTCAATAGAAGAGTATCAACATGATCATAGATATAACCAAATATGAAAACAAACAACATGAAAACCCACAAGATATTTTATAGATTTAATACCAGTGAAATACTTGGTAAAAAATATAAATAGAAAATATAGAAGTCCCTATTTATAACAGTAATAAAATATTAAGTATCATAACATGTGATGAGATATAATAATATTACATGGAACATACTCGGAAATCATAATATAAGATGAAAAAAAGTCTTTCCTTGTAAATAAATCATTAATAATGGATGTGTAGAAACTAGAAAAATAATCATGTCTATCTCAATTAAATAGAGTAATTTTTTGTTTACATTAACCTATCAATATATATATATATATAAATGAAAATTCTACACACACACACACACACACTATTGATGTTTCTGTTAGCAAAACCCTCAGTTGGTTTCCACTATAATATAACACACACTAATATGCATTCAGTATAGAATGATATCCTATGTGTTACGATCTATTAATGCCTAACATGATGCATGAAATCAAGAGAGAGTTTGACTATTAGTGGATTCCTAAATTAAAATTTAAAGTTATATTCAATCTTACATGAGATAGAAACAGAAAAACATTACTTATCCTATAGTGAGTGCTGAGTATTTGGATTTCCTATAGTGAATTGAGAATCCTCCATAAAGAGGTTCATGATGCCTTTTTATGGTCCATTATGTCTCAATTGTCCTAACATTGGTATAAAACTCAAGATCCTAGATCCTAGATAAGATAAAAATAAAACTTTGATACAACTTTGTAACTTCCATGTTTGATATACCTATAAAACACATTTTTTTACAAATGTTACTACACTAATTGAAATTTCATATCTGTAGGGGTTAGTGGTTAGTGTCAAGGGATTGGATATACAATTGGAGGATAATTTTTCTACTTTATTAAGTAAATAATTCCTAACTGATCAATACTATAAATTTATAATGATTCATCCATAAGTCAAATATATAAAAAATTAAAATGAAATCAAATAGGGAATAAGAAAATAGGTAAGAAAATAAACCATAATTATCTAAATTAATGAATACATGAATAATACAAATGAATAATATCTAAAAAAACTTGTTCTGGGACAAACGTGTAAGAACAACATGTCATAAAAAAGGTGAAACCAATGAAAGAATATGAGATAATATGAATAAGACCTTTGGCCACCTATAAATACATTGAGTCATAACTAGGAAACTTACATTCTGCTATCTCAAATATAGGAAACTATTAATGAAGACTCAATAGCTACTAGTGTACGTGTATACACCAAAAAAATAGTAAAAGGGAGGATAAACATTCACTAAGGATTTTATACATGGTGTGAGCATAAAGTAATCTATAAGATACCACCATTAGTTTCTCAACTCCATAATAAAAATAAGTGTATATAATAATAAGTCTACACATTTACATAAGTATTAAAAA
The DNA here is from genome assembly GCA_963277665.1 of Viscum album. NCBI lineage: Eukaryota > Viridiplantae > Streptophyta > Magnoliopsida > Santalales > Viscaceae > Viscum > Viscum album. The sequence goes on from OY728154.1 coordinate 116,996,026, forward strand.
ACCAATATTTATGTCATTAATCAAGGTATAATATCATAATAATATTATATCATATAAATACATAAATAATAATAAAGAAATATCTATAATTAGTATCTACCTAAACTAGGAGTGTCCATACCAGTTTTACTTATTTTGGGTCAACCTCAAAATTTGAGATGGGATAAATAGGTAAATCATGTCACCCATCCAAGTGAAACCATCCCAATGTTAGTCAGGGAACACACCCATCCTAGGGAAAGAGAACGGTGTATACTAAGGTGAGGTTTTGACCTATTCATGGGGAAAAATATAATTTACAAACATTGTTAGGGGATTGTGATTTCATCCCAAGACCAAGCTCCAAATTAAGTGGTACCAACATAACATTATATATAGAAAAAACATATACACATATCAATTTTAACATTCTTAACAATTATCAAAAAAGTGTTCATGGTTATATAATTCCAATCAAAAGAACCATCAATATCATTTTTATCAAAACAATAACCATGTTGAAGAAAATATTGCAATAAAATCACTCAGCATTCTTTTTATGTGTTTCTAGGGATTGAATAAATATTATTAAATATAAAAAAGGAATTAAAAAAATTAATCCCAATATCAATCATGTATTGAAACCTAACTATATAGACATAAATTTAAGAACTCATAATTTACACTGATGATTCCCACTACCAATTTATTCAATTAAGCACTTGATAAAGATCCCTTAGAAGTAACCATCTAGTTCCTTTATCTATGATGCATCTACGTGTTTAGTTGATCACTCAGTGCTTGTGTGGGGTCCTCCACAATTCAAAACATATTTTAGTATCTCTCATTATAATGGTAGAAGGAATAAGATATATTTGAGGGAGAATCCATTGAATTCCACCCACCACTTCCATGGACTTTGACATATTTATATAGGCATTGGCGGAAATATTTAAGCCTCTATAAATTTACTCATATTTGATGTAACATTTGAGTAATTAAAACTATTTACAAACAATTTTTAAATTTTGTACCAATTATTCCCATATATTTCATTTTATGAAATTTTTCACAAGATTATTACTTACGTGGAAGTTTTATCAAACTATAACATTTAACATAAATCTTCATGATAATTATATATTAATAATAGTAAGTGATTTACCCATACCAAAATGTCATTATAAAATTAAATGTGATTTTATGAGGTAGATACATGGTAATCCATGCCTTATGATACACCTATATCACACCATACGATATATCCAAGTACCCATCCCATGTATAAGGATTTTGGGAATATCTCTTTAAATATCCCACCAAAATTAAAGAATCATAGATATTGGTACATTCCTCATTATATAATATCATATACAAAACATATAAAACCATATCAAAAACTCTTTTTGGATATCTTCTAAAACACTTTTGTAAATCTATCATAAATTTCTTATTATATCACATAATGAGAAATAACTTATGAATACCCACCTAAAACTCATTTGGATAAACTCTAAAACAATTTTAGAGTAGATTTATAAATAAAAATAAATCTCCAATTGGTAAAAAAACATATTACCCCATTGGAATTTATATAATTGAAAATAAATATGAATTTATGAATTCATATATTCAAGAAGAGTAGCATTTAGAAAAACATCAAAGTTAATCAGGAAACGAAGGGATCTATCGTGATATCCATTAAAAAAATGTATCTATATAACTATTTCAACTAGATATATCATATAAAAGAATTAATTTTAATATCATATATTTCCCAAAGAAATCTTGTGACTATGGGACATAGAGTATTCCAATCACATATATCCACTTATATGTTCTCTAATATTGAGAATAGACTATCTGGGTTGATGAATACATCACATGTCATTCATTTAAGAGGATGAAACATACCATTACTCTCACAAAAATATATAATGAAATTATATATATTATATTGGTATGACCATACTCTCCTCCTTCTATGTTAATCAAGGGACTAGATTTCATTCTTGTCATAGGAGAGAGAAAAAAAATCTAATCTTGGTTATGCTCTATCCGGTGACACAATAAAAAATATACCCAACCATCCTCTAATTAGCTAATACTCATGGATTGTATAATGAGGTTATAAAACCATAAAGGTTCTCATGTTAAGTATCTCACAAGCCTATGGTAGGGGTATATCCAAATATGAATCATGAACCCCTAGTATACCAAATATATAGGGTATGATATCCCATGAGACATATTTTTCTAGGACATCCAGTGAAAAAAAACTCACTTTATGCCACATGATCATATTTTGTATCAATATACAAAATCCTAACCATGATAACCTAAACAATTCATTACAAACTATAATACTTCATGAAGAACATCAGTTAGGGATAACTCAATGTTATACTTTGAGAGGCTAATTAACATTTCACTTCACGAATTTAAATAGCCAAAATGAAAGAATGACCATGTAGGGAATGTATTTTGAATAAAATGATATATTTTATACTCTTTAACTCTTTTAATAATACTTAAAAACCATAAATAAGCACCTATATCACCATATCATATATGGTAGACTTATGGACTAGCCTTATGTTTGTTATGCTTTTCAGGATCTATTAAACACATTATCAGATCACACATCATACATTAGCATTCATATGGCCTAATGACCATGGATAATAGTGCCGTTACTCCCCTTATATGAGGGGGAGGGGAATTTCAAGACATATTCATCCTCTTCCATTATTCCCTATCACTGATCCATCTATCTACCCTTCATTCCCTGCCATCATGTTTGATCCCAAGGTTCCCTCATTCGGTGATAGATTCCCCAAGCTCCCAATATCTTTATGAGAGTTCATAGATTCTTTGAAACTATATAGAATCTCTATAGTGGCTCAATTTGGTCATATTCAACCATCTGTGGATGTGTTCAACCGATTCATCTATGATATGTGGGATTTACATCAACATGCGGTCATAGGGATTTTGGACCTCACAATTTTCTCATCCAGTTTGAGATAGAGGATGATATTATAAACACTTGGATAAGAGGTAGTAATTATATAAAAAGTACATTTCTTCCTCTTCTAGTGGTACTTCAATTTACATTTTCATCGATATCCATATACTCCTCCAATTTGGTTTAGTTTTTATGGTATACTTTTCCCATTTAAAAACCCTCAAATACTTTAAATGACTGTAAATTTAGTTGGAAGATTTTTATGTTTTGATAATAATTCTCTATCCCTAATTTATCCCATATCTCCATGAATTATTATTGAAATTTATATGTATAAGACTCAAGTTTAGTTTTTCTAGATTGAGATTGAAAGAGAGTATCAGTATAAATGGGCAGTGTGGTTTAAGTATTTAATAGATTTTGATCATAGTGTTGTTGTATGGGAAATATCTAATAGAATTTTAGGCATGGTCTAGTTATACAATATTTTATTCTAATTCTCATATTTATGATGCTGATCATGCAGTTGATCCAGCGTGGTCCTATCCAGCTGTAGCATCTTTATCGAGAGGAAGGTTGGGTTCATCTGATATCAGCAGAGGTGGAAACGATATAGAAGGGAGAGTTCATACTTCAACACACAATGTTAAAACTGTTGTGGTACATTCACCTGAGGTAGTTATTCAATCAGAAAAATTTGTAGTGGGCTTTATGACTCACGATGAACCTTCTATTGTGGATTCAAAGTAGAAGGTGAATACATGAGTTGAAATTCACAATAGTTTCTAGAGGCTAGGAGATAAAAAGATGGGGAGGGTTAATGTTAATGGATGTGTATCAATTATATCTAAAAGGAACAAAAAGGAATATCCTTTTAAGGGACCAAAATATTTTTCTTCAGACTTGCTGTAGGATGTAAAATCCCTTTTATTGATAATAAATCAGACTTCAAATCTACCTTAGAAGGGGAGAACAAACATTCCATGATTTCTGTCAGATGTGGTTAGAGGTATATAAATCAAGGAAATATCACACCTATATATTTTATAGTCAATAAGAAGTAATATAATATGAATATAAAATACTACTATAGTATTCTCAATCCTATGGTCACCAAATCAGCTATAAAATTAATGATTACTAAGGTAGAAGCTAGGTCAGAAGCAATGGTAGTTCAGAAAGGCACTACTCTAGGGGTGTCTGTAGAACCTCTAGGTTATGAGGATGTCGGATTAGTGATTCTAAAATACTCAACATAAGATATGTTATATTATTACTTCATCATCAATGTTTCAAAGGGATATGCTGATAGGAATTAAGATAGATAGGTTCATCTTGTTCTCAATGATGATAAAAAAGAGTAGATCAATAAACAAGATCAGATATTGGAATGAAGAATCAACAAGGGGAAGATTAATATATATATATATATATATACATGGGATAAGATAACCAACCACTTTTATGATCTTATCAAGTAAAATCTAGACACACAGGTAACAACGCTGTAGTTGGGTTTATAAAGGTTGAGTAATTCAAATAATATTTTTTGTCTGTAATGATTTTGTGAGTTCCTTATTTGTTTCACGCTCTTAAAGTATATCATTTTCGGTTTCCCACATTTCCTGTATAAGTGTTTTGGAAATAAAAATTTAGGTGTTAAACACATTACATCTTTATAAATATAATGCCAAATCTCTATTTTTCCATTTGATAAAGCCCTCCTACTAAAATATTTGGTGAGTAACATTAATAAAGGAAGAATATTTAATATAATTGAGACTTCATAAATATATTCTTAATGTTCAACTATTTTAACATATTATTCAATGTTATTAACTTCACACAACCTAATTTTACTTTTTTAATTACTTTTATTATCTACTTAGAACTCTTTCTATGTTCATAATAATTTTTATTATTAGAAATTTTCCACCAAAAGTTTTCCTCAATTTTTTGGTAACTCATGTAACTCCTTACATTAATCTTTTTATTTTTTTGGTATAATATTTTATATAATACACTTAAAGTTTTATAAATCTAAAAATACTCATACCCCCTCTTAGACATCATATTCTCTTTAGAATACTTTTCTAAGATACAAAAATTCATTTGTGTGAGGAAATAACACTTAATTTCTTTTGTTAAAATATTTAAAACTAAACTATAGAGCTACTGTATCTTATATGTAATTATATTCTTATAAATAATTTTATCAAAAATAATAATAATATTATTTAAAATATTCTAGTAAATGGTGGTGGGATCATATCCATCCTATTTGAATAAATAGATTGTAAAAAATCTATTATCTCAGATAATTTTTTTAATCCTCATCATCTTTTTAAAACATGTTATAGAATTCAATGAATCAAAACCCCAGTGTTCTGAATCAATATTATAATATTTTTTTATAATAACACTTTTTTAGGGAAAAAATTATCTTAACACATAGGATAAATAAGATATCTATATAAACCCTTTATAAGATCCATATGACCTTGATAATTAAATTTTTATTCAATTATTTGATATATAAACTCTTTAATTAATACTTTTAATGAAAATTATAATATCCATAATTTATTTCCCTGACCATATACTTTGATATTTTTACAACCTTAACAAAATATATATTTGGTATCTTGTTCTCTTTAAAATCAAATAATTGGTTCTATAACACTAATTCCTGGAATAAAAATTCTGTGAAGTATATCAAATCCCTTAAGATACCCTAGACAATACCCTATCATATGAAAAATATTTATGCTCATTTCTAAATTGTCCTTTAGTTTTTAATGACCTTATATGACCACATGAAGAAACATTATTAGAATTTCCAAAGAATGTTTTTTCTTCTACTTTGAATTTGTACCTACATGTATTATTGATACAACATCATAACCTGGACATCACATACCCAAGCACATCTATCCAAAACCCTTTGGGAAAATGGGTTAAATATTTATTTTACTCATTTAAATATTTGAACCATTCCAACAATAATTCATGAATTAATTCAATAACAAAAAAAAAAGACTTATCGGTCATATTTAATCACACCAAGTCATAAGAATACTCAATAACATTGATTGTATGAGTGAATTCTAAAGAACCTTTGGTCATTTTAAATATAATTACTTTGAATCATTAAATGAATTTTTCTATGATTCACATACGAAACTAGATTCACTTGTTGAACAATTTAAAAATTTAGTTACTCATGAAGGTATTACTCTAACACATAGGGTCTTCCATATTACTTATGAATGATTCATACAGTTATATAATACTATAATCTATCTCTAATATTAATATTATCCTTTTATATATATTTATCTCAATGTTAATATTGATGACGATGATGTCTTTACATCTACAATAGAATATTTTATTAAAATTATATCATGTCTTACATTCCTTTAATAAAATATTATATTAAATATGATCTCACTAAAATGATTAAACCTTTATTATTAATCATTTTCTTAAATTGGATAATATCAATATTTTCCTAACAAAAGAGCCTACTTTAATTCTTCTCCCATCACATAATTATTTAGGTAGGCCACCATGCTAAACATATTATATATGTCCATTTTATAGTTGAGTTAGAAACTCCTTTTCCAATCCATCATATAGATAAACCCAACACCATTACACTAGTATCCTTCCCAAGGGTTTCCCAGTTAGGAATATCCTATGTATATATTATATGAAAACTTTTCTTATAATGTCTTAAAATTAAATGAAATAAACAAACCCTATAAGAGTAATCTTGGTGTGATAGATTGTGGAACCTCGCATTTCTTGATAAGGAATAAGCATCCAGGATAGTAAGTAGCCTAACCCAAAGTCCATGTACTCAAGGATACTTTACTCATGAGACACCTCAATTTCATTATAATTCTAACACCTAATATGTATAGACTATAATTAAATTCTCAACTAAATCTCAAAACATATCCAAGTCAAAGTTAATGTAGAATAAAAGTAAATCAATTATCATACCTATCATATATCTTCTTATCTACCTGAATGAAAATTAATAGAAGTAGTTTAATAGTTTAATCTAAAGCATACATCTATCTATAATATAATAATTTTATTCATGAATATAATTGGGAATAAACTAAATAAATTAATATTTCATAAATTTAGACCTCAGATAGACAAATTATGAACAACTCATAAATATTTAACTATAAACACTTTATAATTATTTTCAATATGATCTAATTCATATTATAATTTATATGTAATTTTAGTTAAATATATAATATTTAAAATATATATACTATCTATATTAACTAATCTTATATTATGCGAACATTCAAAATATCACATATTAGTATTATTTAAACATAAATCATATAATTTTTTAAAAAATCATTCTTTCATGGTTTAAATAATATCTCAAAGAGGCATTCAATTTGAAAAATTCAAAATAATAATTATATAAAATTCATAATATTAAATATAAAACCTCTTATATTTTTATCATATTTTATAATTTATTAAGGCTTTATAAATTACTCTTCTAATTTCCATATAAATATTATATATATAAATTATAAATGATTTCATATAATTTTAAAATGTATTTAATATAAATGATTAATATAGGTGATATTTATTTTGATAAATGTTTCATAAAAATTTAATTAATTAATTATAAACATGTTATAATTTCAATAAATATCACAAAATAATTTTTTATATAATTTATAAATATTTGATAAATTATTTAAATCAAATAATATTTAGAAATAAGAAAAATCAAAATTTTATTCAACATCATATTGAATGATATCTCATATATTGTAATCCATTATTGATACATCATGACACTCAAAAAACATATCACTATAATTAATAATCTATCTAAATAATATAAATATGGTGTTTTTAGGTTTTATAACAAAAAAATAGTGGCACCAGTCTATAAACAATATTAACCCACACAAAGTAACAATATCATGTTTTACTATTGTCTTGTGTAAGATTAACCTTTAGTGACTAGGAATCAAGTTTTATGATATCACATATATTATAATTGAAATATGATGCTTTGTTTTCATCACTTGAAATAGTGTTGTCACTCCAGATGAAATCATATATTGTATAATATGATACATATATTACCAAAGGATTACTGTAGATCATATATTCCAATATCATATATCATATGAAACAACCATATTGATGTTTATGATATCTTATATCATAAACCATTCCACAGTGAAAATTTTATATCAATTTTAATGATTGTTAATATGATATACATATTACTTCAATTTTCAACATGATTTGAAGAATAAAATAACCCATTGTAGCTTTGATATCACTGATGAATTTCCCGAGATTGAATAACCCTTACAAAAATAAGTGGAAGCAATTAAAATCCTCATTACATCATAATACTTTTATTTAAATCAAAACCATGTTAATAAAAAATGAAGAACTGGTACCTTAAATTGATGGTGGACCCTAGTGTTTAGTCATGAAGTTGATAAATATCCCTTATAAGCAACCATTGGGTTTATTTTTCTATGTTGTATCCATGGGTGTAATGAATCACCCAATACTCGAGTAGGATACTCATAATTTTCCACTATATTCTAGTATCTCTTGTACTAAATGGAGAAGGATGAAGAGAGAAATGCGGGAGAATACACAAAATGTAAAACACCACTTCTATGTCCTTCAGAAAATTTATATATGCCTTAGGGATGCTCCCAAATCTTTTAAGAAATTACTCAAACAATATGTAATGTTTGAGTAATTCCATTTATTTGAAAACAATTTATAAAACCTTGTCCAATTACTCCTGTATATTTTATTTTTTAAAAAAATTTACATGATGAAATATTATATAGTATAATTATTGAATACTAACATTTAATATAAATCTAGCTTACAATCATATATTAATTATTGGAAATTATTTACCCATATCATGATATTATTATATAATTTAATAAAATTAGGTAAGGTTGAGACGTGATAAACCATGCCATACGATATACATATATCCACACAATATAACAAATAACACATAATATATATAAGTAATTTTGGAATATATTTATCATATTTTATATCAAATTAATGACATTAAAGTTACAACATGAAACTATAAACATGCCTAGGATAAAAATAGTCATAATAGAATTTATTAATATTAATAATTATCATAAATATAAGAAATTATTTATCTAGTAATTTAATCCAAGGTTTAATTTAAATCTAACTGTAGTCAATCATGATAATAAATTACAATGGAACCACATGGGTTTGACATGATTAACCCCCTAAGACCTACCATATAGGTACTAATCAAGGTAGTATATGTTTTATTATATCTACTCCAATAAAATGTACATGAACATAATTATCTATTAGAAAAATTCTTATATGTGGTAGTTGTCAAAATAACAAGATACATGAATATCCAATAACTACAGGAATAAGTTGGTGAGGGATTATTTAATATAATCATACTAGTTCAATGTCCATATTTAATAAACTTTCTTATACAGAAGATTTAAAATCAACACTTTACATAGCTAAAATTTATTAAAGTAACCATGTTTCAATATAGAAAAAGTTATTTTCCACCGAAAACATATTTTTATAAACATTTAAATAAAGAATCATGAATAAGGATAAGAAAATAATTTATAAATAATTTCTCAAAAAGATCAATTTCCAAAAATAAAATCTTCATAAAACATCTTAAACATTTATAAAAACCTTTTCATTTTTCAAATATTAAGGTTAGGAAAATATAAAACTATTTGGTTTTATATTATAAAACATTTATTACAACTTTGTAAACCAATGAAACAAGTCACCACTGAATCACCCTCTTAAACAAGATCTAATTATGTTTTTTTATTATAGATATTTTAGGATTACGTGGTAATGATTGAGTACAATTATAAGATATGTTTTAGAATTAAGGAATTGTACCTTTTTCATGAAAGGAAAACCAAAAAGGTTTTGTCTATGGAAAAACTATTAGCATATGAGCTATCCTAAAGTTGGTTTGATACCAACAACACTCTAAATGTTTTATTTCATCTCATAATTATTATCAAGGAAATCTATTAATTCCTTGATATAATAGGGTCTAGAGATGAAACAATAATATGGTATTTCCAAAATACATATGAAAGGGAAATAAAAAAACAAGGATTAATGATTTCAAGGTTACCACAAGTGCCACCCAGTTTAAAGAATAATAATGCACTCGATAGGGAATGATTTTCATTACATAATTCCAAACATCCATTATTGAAATAATTTTTCTCATATAATTAAAATATTATTGAAAACCATTCATTTATATCCTGAAAATATAAATAGGCTTGTTTATTACTATATTAAAATTGAAGACAAGAATGTTGTACTCATATATTGAGAATAAATTTGTGATTTGAGACCACATACAATTATATTAGCTTTAGAAAATCATTACTCTTAATAAAATGACACCATAGAACCCCTAAAATCACTAAAAAAAATTCATAGCCATACATAAAAAATTACCTTAGAGATAAAAAAATTCTTAATTAAAACAAAATTTAACGTATGATAAAACCCAAGAAAAATATTAAAATAATCACTCTAACCATTATTTGTAAATAATACCCAATTTAAATATACACTAAAATACCTAAACCGATGTTAAAAATCCCAAAAATACTAAATAAATAAATTTAACACTGAATCATATATATAAAATTAGGAAAGTATTAGAAATCACAAAATTATGTATTTACTAACTCAATAAGAAGGAAGAATGGTGTTTGAATGGATCTTATCATGGCCTTAGTGAATCAAAAAATTAAAATAAATCCATTTATAGTAAATAAAAAGATAATAATACAATAGGGGAGGAATTGAGAGGGTTACATGGTCTTAATAGGACACAAAAATGAAGAAACCACCATTTATTTACATTGAATTATTGGAATAAGATGAAATATTGAGGAAATCAAAGAGTGGATGAGAGATCCCCATTCGTTTGTACACAAGGATAGGGGAGAAACTGAGAGGGACCAATTGGATTTAAAAAAGAGGGGTAAAATTACACCATTTCACATATTTAAAAATTGTAATGAAAATTATCTTTGTGGCCACCAATGTTCTGGTGGCGACCCACCAGACTTCTTGTAGCTTCTCGATGGATACATAGCCACTAGTATTCCACCAAACTTATTTTAGACTCCCACTAGTGTTTCTATGGTTCCCAGACCATTAAACCCTTTATCATTCATTCATCTAATCATTTTTAATTCATTTCCAAGCACACCATACCCACAATTCATTAGAAAATGAATATTTTAATCCCCCTAAAACCATTAAACACAAAATCATCCTCAACTGAAATAGAAAAATAAAATGATCCTTTTTTATGAAGATCCAAAACACCCAATAGGGATATTAAATCATTTTAGTTGTGATATTAATCATTATATGTGGCATTAATAATTTGTGTGTTCCATCACCATAAGGTTCCTCAAAGCACAAAAATAATGAATACTGATAAGAAAAAATCAATTTTCTTGGTATCATTTTGATGACTACTACTTTTTTTTGATGTTTATGGATAAATAATAATGTTTTTATATTTATGATTATAATGAAATGTTCCAAAGGAGAAAAAATTTGGAAATTATCATAAAAGGGAGCCTCATCAAGTGGGATAATAATGTGAATACAATTTGTAACTTTACAATATGAAGTTGATCAATCATATCAGAAAAGGAACATACATGTTTAGAGATGAAGTGGTGGACCTACATCTAAAAGTAAAGGTTATAGAATTCAATGAATATAGAGATTAATTTGAAAGTAATGAATTGATATAAAAGGTGGATCCTTTACAATGGTTTTAGTTTAAACATGACAGAAAACAATGATATTGTCACATGTATTATATATGACAAGGAAGGTATAATTTATTTTGAGAATAATAAAGTCTTGAAAACCATTTTTTCTCAAACAAAATTAGAGATAGATAGATCAAGAACAAAAATTTATTTTTAGTTAATGGTAATTTTCACATATTTATAATGGTATATAATTTGTGTGATTTGGGGAATTCTATAAGTTTCAATAAGATGTATTATACCATAAAGGGGAGAGAGAATATAATTGTGATGAAAGGTAAGTGCATATAGGTAAATATATACCTCATTAGTGGAGAAGAAAACTTATGTTTCTTATTAAAGGAAGATTTAAACATATATGGGCCCAAAAGTCTCAACCACTTGAGCTGAAACTCCTTGTAATATTTAGGGAATAATTATAATGATCACAATATCTATACACTATCACATGATCATACTCACTTGTAAAATGTTTGAAAAAGGGAATGATCACTTGGGAGTCTTATAAGATGAAGGATAAAAATATTAAAAGGTTTGTTGAGTATGATAATATTGAATGTTTAGGGATAATATCACCTATATATACTTATGGAAAGAGATATTATATGTTATTTATTTATTAAAATAACTAGATGGCATGGTTTATGAAAATTATTTAAAAATCTAATGTGTTCCATTACATTAATCTCTATCAGTAAATGGAGAAAAAATTCATGTATTTTTTTAAAAATTCATGAAAAATAATCACATAGAATTCACAATTATCATAGTGAAATATTATATGAAGATGCATGATATAGGTTACCGAGTGTTGGTGATAAGAACTCCTCAACAAAATTGTGTGGTTGAGAGGAGGAAAAATATCATTAAAAACATGACATGAACAATGACATTAAGAAATACCTAAAAGATAATTATTGAAATTATATAGGATTCACATTAGTATACATCATAAATTTGTATTTTTTTTTGTTTGGTATAATAAAATACTCTATTATAGATGTGGTACGATAATAATCCCACCTTGAAATACATTCAAATCTTTAGAAGTAAATGATTTATTCTCAACAAGGATAAAAAACACAATTTTGTAATCCCATTTATATAAATATATATTTATTGTATACTCATAAAAGATAATGTTTTACAATTGATTCAAAAAAAGTCTTGAAAAAATCATTGAAATCCAATATGCTACTATTATAGAAAATTATAATATTTAAAAAAACAGTGATAAAATTATTAAGGAAAATGACAAGGATAAGAGTACCTCATTGAGATAAAAAAGAGATATTTATGATTATAATTTCTATACTAATGATTGGGAAATATCAAAAAAAAACATTCCATTTTAAGATGCCCAAGAAGTATGGCTAAAATTGATGAGAAAAATATCAACGATGATGAGATTTCTCTAATGAAATTGAGAAGGATTAAGTTTCTACACCAAACTTCGATATTATCTATATTATATCCCAAATATTTTGGTTATTATAATAAATATTAATATTATATCACAGTTATAAATTAAGAGCTTAACTAAATTGAAATGAATTAGATTTGGTAGTTTTTTTATATCAGAAGACAAGAATGCTATTGTATTCTAATGGTTTCCTAAAATAACATGAATGAATAAGGAGAAGTGATTAAAAATAATGAATTAATTTTTTATACATCATTCTCCATAATTCAAGGAATATTTTAGGATGAGACACCTTCTCTTATGTCTAGGATGGAAATTATTTAGATATTCTTATCCTCAATAGTGCAAAGGTGTTTCAAGTTTTTTCAAATAGACATTAAATCATCATTCCTTATGGAGTTGATAAATAGGTGTACATTGATCATATGGATGTTTTTAATGTTCAAGAGGATGTGAAATATGTTTTGTAGTTTAATAATATATTATATGGGTTGAGACACTTCAGGATATATCATCTAGGGTTTGATGGATTAGGTGTAATGGTGGCTGTTTTAGCACCTCCTCCACCGGTGGGACTAGGTGGGATTCCTCACATCTATTTTGTGGTCTAGTACTCACCAATTTTACCCATATATCGTCCTTTATTATATTTCACTATTTATTTTAATTGTACTATGAACTAGTGTTCCTTAAATGGAAAATGACTTCCCTAGGATCTTGATATTGAATTTGGAGTTCATAGAGGCCTAAAAACTTCTGGATTATTCCTTGGTGGCTCACTTTAGTTTATTGAATCATTTAGGTGAATCAATTTATTGAATAATATTGTATTATTGGGATATTTTATAATAGTTGTTCATAAGTCCATGGGACTCTTACCACCTCCTCATTCTATTTATGAAAAAGGATGATCTAATAAAAACTTAGTTAGGTTCTGTATTCTTATATAATAGTTTTTGGTTTTCTTATTTCTAATGGTATTATGATTTTAAAATGAAGTTGGATCCACATTCCCTAGATATATTGGTTAGTTTTCTTGGATTACCTCTATTGTTCCAAAATTCATCGATCCTAAAATTATTAAGTAACTTGGTGAGTCACTTACTCTACTCAGTTAGTAGGATAAATGAAATGGGCCATACTGTTGCAAAATACATTTGTGTTGACATTTATTTCTCAAAATCATTATTGAAATATTTATTGAACAACTTGGAAGAATAATTTTGTTGTGAAACATATTTTTATTTTGAATCTTGGATTGAACTATACACATATTGTAATCAACTAGTTCATGAAAAATATACTTATCAATATTTTTCCAATGCTCAAAATTGAACTTTTCAAGGTGTTAATGGTCATGAGGTAAAGTTGTTTAGAAAGGGACCTGAATGGGTAAGGAAGTTAGTTTCATGGGGGGTGATAAAGAGACCACGAGTCTGATGGAAAGCGAATTTGGGACTATTCCATCCACTACTGAAGTTTTCAGACCCAGTATTTATTTAAGGATAAATATTTCTATATAGACTATATTTCATTCAGATATATTATAGAAGGATTTTTGGAAGGTAAAATTGATCATATGATCTGTACAAGGATGCGTGTCTTGTTTATAGAGAAGCAACATGATAATCCAGTAAAGTTTGAGGATATATTTTAAATTCCTCTCTTTAGAAATAACCTCCTATGAAAATAATATAAGGTAATATTCTTACCTTGAGAAGGCCTAAACCTCAACATGATGATCCTAAACAAGTGTTAAAAAAATAATTTGAGGAACTGATGGGAAATTGCATGTAAAAATGAAAAGGGAGCTAGAAGGTGGTGGAGTAAAAGAAGAAGAATAAATTTGTTTAGTTTTCTCTTTACTATAGGAATATACCCAACCATTGAGGAAGGTCAAGATTAAGAAGACCTTAATGCATTGGGAAACAAACCCCCATTGAGAATGGATCAAGTGAGGATGTAACCTCATAGGTTTTATCTAATTTTGAATAGGGGACTATGTTAGAAGAGAGTAATTACACCTTTGAATAAGAAAAGGGAATAAAATAACCTATGACATGATCGAATATGTAGTGAATAAAGTGGAAAAAAACCAAAAGGTAGAATTATTATTCTTCCTTGTATAAAACTGTAGTGAAAAGGTAAACAAGGAAGTTAAGGACTATTAATGAATTATAGTGAACAAAAAATCTTAAAATTGAGGGAAAAGAGGGAGTCTTAAACTATAAGATGGGTATTAAGGATGATTTCAAGGGAATAAGTGATCTATTTAAACCATTTATTGTGGATGAAGATATTAATGGATGATGATGGAAAATTGATCAATTTTGTGGAATATAGGTATCATTGGAATCCTTTTTATAATTAATAATAACAAGATATACAATTGAGTTGTCCACTTTTCATGTTTCCAGATATACAGTCTATTACCGGAAAATCCACTTGAAAAAAGTGAAAATAATACTATTGTGTGTTAAGGGAATAATTTATTTAAATTATTTTATAATGAAACATCACAATAGAAATTATTGGGATATATTAATTTAAATGGTGCTGGTTAAGTGGATGGTATGAAGTCTACTATAATTTATCACCTCTAACTACCCAATCATCAATGAACTGGTGGTGCCACATGACCAAAAACATGACTCCATGTATGCCAAAGGCTACCAACTAGCAGTGAGGGTCTAATAAACCACATGGGGAGACTATACCATCTAACATCATTACAATAATATCAACAAAAAAACATCCATAACATATATAACATTAAAGTGAAAAATATGGAATTATGAATGAAATAAAACAATAACAATAACACAGAAATGTTATAAAAAATATTACTCATGAAGCTCATAAATTCATATAGTAGATGAAAAATTTCCAAATGAATGAAAATAAATAGTACAAGACAACTGAAATAAAAAGAAATTAAAAACCAACAATTTTCCATAAGATTTTCTCATCCCTATCTCTGTAATATTATAGAGACATCGAAACTCATAAACCTATACCCATGCCATTTATTAGAACCTACGTAAAAACCATAATATTTTCACATGTATCAGGTTTCCCATATAGAGTTTGATTATAAAATTAAATAGGTCACCACCAATGAAATCCTTAATACAAAAAATTATATATATTCATGCATAAACTGAATGAATTAAGCTATAATATCATATTCATACACTATTCAAACAATTGGGAACTCAAGACAACACCCTAATGGCTAACACATACCTTCTTTAGTCTTTGTTGGAGTGGTATGATACTCACATAGTTTTAATCCAAATTGAGTGTAAATGATTTTTCATCACTCACATAATCAATAAAGGAGATTATGATATCATCATATTAGAATACAGGGAGTGAATGATACATTATTATTACCCTATTCAAGGTTAATAGTATATTACTATACTCATTAATAAAGGTGGTTGATGCACCAAAATAACCATCATGGAGAATGTGGTATTTTCAAGTGAACGATGTATCACTAACATAATCAAAAATAGGAAGAATGATGTATCACCATAAAAAACAAGGAGAATGATGTAGCAATGGTTTAATGATGTATTAACATAAAAAACAATCCCAAATGATGCAGTGAGATTAAAAAATATTAGGTCATAAATTAGGGTGGATGATCTTCCACTATCATATTAAACAAGGTGAATAATACATTACTAATACCACATATAAATTGAAAAATCTATCACTAGAAGAAGAAAACATTTATGGGAATGACTAATCACTATTAACACAAACATATTAACTCATGTAACATCCATTGTGAAAGAGTTATCACCCAAGGTATCAATCACATTTACTCAATTTATCTCTAGGATGCACACATCCATAACCTATTGAATATCATATCTTTCATGACCAATTGTATAATAATCTCATAGATTCAACCCTAGATATCTATTTAAATGAGATCCACTTACCACTACATGACCCTGTTAGTTCATGAGGGCTATTAATAAAAGAATGAAAACACTCACGATTCCATATGTCTCTAAGAAAGACTCTTAAAAAAGATCTAAATATCAATCAAAAACTAAATCATAAATCTATAACACCATAGGTATCATTAAGATCCCAACCAACTCCCAAGCCCAAAATCTTATAGGAGAAACACACTCATGGATCTATCTTAGGTTAATCTCACACAAATTACTATTCTTACCAACTATCCAATATAGGAAAAAAATATAAATCGGTAATATTGAGGACCTCCAACCTTAATTATAGAGTTATCCACTAAAAAACATACACCACCCTCAACCAAACTCATTTAAGATGATAAATTCCATCAGACACTTCTGTATGTACCTATTTCAATCAAAAATCATCTTAATTAATTAAAACCATGAAAAATAAATTAAGAAAAATAATCCCATAATTAATTATTTTATAAATAATTGAGGAATATATCATTGGGTTATGATTAATTTCTAATACCTTGAGAAATGGGGCATTGTTCACTTATCACCCACACTAATGTTTATAGTCAACCAAAATCCCCCACATCTAATATCAATCTATTAATGGAATTCATTGTAGTTTGATGCAAAGACAAAAATAAATTAGGTGAGTGAAATAACATAACCAAAACTACCTAAAAACATGTGTATTATTTATCATAGAGGAACCTTTTTTAAATTTACACAAACGAAACATCATTCAAATCATATTACCCTTGGCTCTAGGAGAATTAACATCAAAACCATAGCTCCAACCCATAAAAAATTGGATAAAATAAGATGAGGAGGTAAAAGAGGAGGGGAATAAACTAAAAACAAAAATAAACATTCCTAATCCCATATTTATCAAATGAGAATGGAGAGGGGGTGGGGGGATAGGGAAGAAGAGTCGACTCCATCTTCTTCCCTACCGACTAGAGTAAAAAATACCAAATTTTTTCTCAGATGGGTGGGGGTGGGGGTTGAAAGCACATTTTTTACCTTTATTAAAATAACCTCACTGTGTTATTAGGTACCTGGTGTACCTGTACCACTACATGGTAGAACTTCTTGAACAAAGTTCTAGAAACATCCCTTTGTCCATTTAAACATTTCTTCAAATGAATATTCTTGATCAGAACCCAAAAATTCAGTCATACTTGGTTCCACATATTCTAGAACTTGTATTTTCATTGACTTTTATAATAGAAGTTGATGTGTATTTTCACAACCTATCCACCATAACACTTCTCATCTCTGAGAAGTATCTATGTGAATCTCTCATGAACCATGTTAGTAATTAAAACTAGATGCACATTATAGATTTATATCTCTAACTAGTTATATACATATTGATACCATACTCAAACCAATAAAACCAGTTTATAACTTGATGATTCTCACTCTATCCCATCACACACACGTTTCAGTACTTTGATGATATTAATTGATTATTACATGAGTAATTACACTAGACAACATGTGAAGCACACTATCTAATACCCCAATGCACTAATTGGATCCAACACACCAAATGACCCATACATCAATGTGTTGATTGTTTTCATCAAATCCTTGAAAAATCCCAATACCCAAAGACATTTATGAATTTCAAATTCACCATTTTTCTATGACAATGATTGAAAATGTTTTTATAAACCAAATCATCACCTGATTGACACTACAACAAAGGGTATCCTAACTATTCTCATCAGAAACTATCATCTCTCCCATGAAACCATAATAATAACATGAAGCCCAACTATATCATACCAATATTAATTCCCTACCACAAGTACCATCATTTTATTAACATTTTCACCCTATAAATAAATTTTCAATAATTTATACCCAATAATTTTACCATATTGTAACCCAAAACTTACTCTTGTTAGTTATTTAATCTAATAACTTTACCAATTATCACCAACCAATTCCCATATATGGATATTCTCTATTCACCAGACATAAGCCAACCATTTTCATCCAAGCACTATTGTAAAATCATGAAAACCCACAAGTTGGGTCTACTGACATTTCAACTACCACATTTACCAAGATTTCCCCAAAATTATCACCATACACTTATACCATCAATATTATGTTATACACTATAAAATTTATATTTCTCCCACTTATAAAGCTTGATACTACCCAAAATAGACTATCAGGGAGTATTAGAACACATGATACCTACTCATTAGAGCCTGAAAAACTCATCTCATAGGCCTTATTTAATGTTATATGGCTTCACAGTTCTCTACAACACTACTTCTAAACCTCATTAATGACCTAACAATAGAACATCCCATCTTGAACAAATCATCATCAAAGTAATATTTTATTAAAACCATCCTTTCACCACACACTGACCCTACTTGCAATTCACCATCTCATTAGTGCCTAACTTAACATAGTTGAGGTACTCATCTAATTCCTTAGCAAACACACCAAGTAACTCATACCCTTAACATATCATAAGACTAATTATTTTACTAAAAATATTATATACGAGATGAATATTTCAACATGATCATCATTCTTATGACCACTCATTTATTTTAACTTTTATCTATAGAGATATCTTCTAATGCACTAATTATATCAAAATGATAGCATTCTAACCTATCAATCAAACCTGAACAACTTTTGATAAACTCTTTATTTGATCAATGCATGATACCTTTTCAATTATTAAGACCATTATCCATTTCATATCCAAATAAAAGTTCCTTATAAATTTTTACCATTACATCAAATTTTATCACAATCAAAGTGTGATCACTCACTAAATTTCATCGACACCCATGACCTAGAACCTAATAGTTAAGAAAAACTAAGGAGTTATAGATCCCCCTTTGATATATTATCACCCTTTAACATCCTATTCCTATATCATCTCAAAGTAATAAATACTCTTCTATAAACATAACCCACTTATTGGGAATGTTTCATATAAAACCGTTATGTATCATCAATATTTATTGTTTCTTAACCTAGAGAGTCACATGAACTTAAAAAAAACCGTTTTATCCAATATATTTAAAAAAACCTCACCCATCAGCAGCTTATCTAGATGATTCTAGGAAGATAAAACCTAACCAAGTCACTAAAATCACTATTCAAGGCCAATCCTTAGACATACCATCCAATACACCTCATATGTAGTGTGAACACTCACTCTCTTATTCTTGAGGTAAGAGAATATCCAATGAACCACTTAGAATGGAAATCAATTCACTACTATTCACTAACTCACAGACCCAGTATGTGTACCCCATAATGCCACCCTACTATACCACTAAACTCATCCCAACACTTTTTTTATATTATTAGTCTTAGGCTCGAATTCCTAATCAAATAGCTGATCATGCCTCCCATGCATGTTAGATGCATTTATCGCATGAATCACCATTTGTCCCACTGTTTACAATACATAACTAAAGAACCCATCACATTCCTATACTATATACTTTTTTATCACTTCTTGTATATCATATCTATCACATGATTCATCTACTATGCTAATCATTTCTAAGGAATATAAGTTTTTAGACATATTCTTACTCTCTAGGGATACCCTAAAATATCACATGTCATCTAAAAATAACGAGAAAAAAACTAGTTATTCTACTAATATACTCCAAATCACTAACATCCTAAGTCATATCTCATTATCACTAGGACCTACCACCTATTCTATTAACTATAGCACTGTATCTCACAATTCGCAAATAACCCCTTATGATTTTGTATCCATAAATTATAGAAAATCATATAGCATCACCCATTTTAGAGATCTTTTCAACATCAGGTATTCCCAAACCCATAATACCCACTCTAGGATCATTATCTTATCCATAATCACATTAAAAATTACCTTAAAGAAACATATCTCATTAGTTCCTCATTTCTAAAATAAGTAGTAATATGCAATGTTCCTTACAACTCTATACACACCCCATGACATAAGGGCCTCATATCACTTAGGTATGAATCTAAACTAACCTACCCACTCTTGGGATGAGTATAAAATATATGCAGGCCTATATAAATTATCATCATAAATAGAATACGAGATAAAATACATGGTTTAGTTAAGTATAATTTTACTAAGATGCTATATGGGAATACACCATAGAAATTTTGATTGGAACTATAAACTACAGATGTCTCCTCATAATCAAATAGTCAATCATACATAAGAATACATATGTCATGTGAATACTATGTTCCAAAGATGATGCATGAACTCATTCCACTTACCACTCCAATCCAAGAGAAAAAATCGTAAATCAATAAACTGAAACATCATATTATTAATAATTAAATAGTTTAGTTGTAATAGTGAAAAATAGGAACAATAATACGACCACATTGATAACTTTCATTTCAACTCATATTTGTGTTGGCTAGGTATAAGCATAACATTCATCCCATATTCTGACTAGTCTTATCTCACACTACCATATTTCAAATAGAAAATCAAAGAAAGAAAACCTATAATACCACTATATAGCATCCTAGCAAAGATTACCTAATTAGTACTAGATATATGGTTGTATGATACCTTAGGTGCCCCACTTTATATGAAAGAGGCTTCTGACTAGTAGTAAATATTTGACAAATCATGTGGTAAGACTATATCCTATATCATAATAATGACAATAATGAAAAAATATAGAATATATAATATATATAACATCAGAGTGTAGAATATAGAATTATAATGGAAAGAAAACTATAAAAATAACATATCCAATATATAAGAAAATAGAACTCATACATTCCATACATATATAAAATTGATTAAATGTTACCAAATTGTTATCAATAAATAGTACAAGACAATTGAAATTAAAATACATAGGGACCCAAACACTATCATTAGTTTCACCTAATGACTATCTTAATAATCCCTCTGTGATGTTCTAGCTCATCAAAATGAACCTTAGCCATCATTTAGAACCTAAATGATAATTGTAATATTTTCACACACACTAAGGATCCAATGTAGGTTGTAAGTATAAAACCAAGTATCCCACCACCACTATCATCCATAATAAAAATTAGTATATATGTGAATGAATGCACTGAATGAAGTAAATCATAACACCATATGAATACACTATTTCCAACATTGGGTAATAAATATTTCACCCTGACATTTGAAACATAACTGATTTTCCCAGTGCTAAAATGGGGCAATACCTACATAGTATGAGAAAAAATCAGTGTGACTGATCTATCATCACTCATACCTTCAATCAATTGAATGAGTTATCACCATATCATATACATGGGTGAATGATGCATCAATAAAACATTATTCAAGGTGAATGATATATAACCATACTCATCATCAAAGGTGCATGATGCACCACCCAAACCAACATTGGAAATGAAGTTTCTCCTGATGAATAATGCATCACCAATACAATAAAAAACATGGCGACTGATGTATCACTAGGTGAATGATGTATCCCCATCCAAAAAAAATAATAACAATGAATTTATGAGAAACTAATTCATTTCCATACAAAATATTGGAAAATTATGTATCACTATTAAAAAATCATAAGTCATATTTAATTATGGATGATCTACCATGATCATATCTACCAAGGGGAATGACACATCACAAGCACCAAACACAAGGTGAACGATCCATCACTAAAAGAACTAAAATTTGGATGAATGACTAATAAATGAAAAAAACATATCAACACATGACATATCCATGGTGAATGAGTTATCACTCTAGGTATTGTTCCAATTAATGAATTTTTTATTACGTGACAAAAATCTATGACATTCCACTTAGAAATCATGAATAAATCCTAACCTTGCATAGCTTGATTTATAATCTTATATGACTGCCTATCTCACTAGGGTCATTCCATAATTTAACCCATCACACAAAATTATTATAAAAAGTCTAATAAACCACTTAGACTAACCAAAACACGAGTTTCTTTACCAAATAAAACTTGACTATATCATACAATGATCATAACATATGACATGTACTATGTCACCCCCCACATTTCGATTTCCAAAGCATATCACCATTTCCCTAAGGGTCATGGAAAATAGTGTGAAAATTCTCAATAATAAATGTTCAAAAGACCTAGAAAAATCTTGGTATCCTAACTCATCACTCATGAGAAAAGAGAACCATATTTGGATCTAACCCGAGTCATTTTCATATACCCACTCAAGACCATAACTTATATAGAAATTTATGTAACAAAATAATTGAATCATTCCTATCCATCACTCTAGTTGAGCAACACTTATAACTATGAGACCCTCCAGGGTCATGAGAGATATATCTCAGAGAATAGAAAACCCTCACGGTTACATCTCTCTCTAAGGAAGCCTCACACATTGGCTAAATATTAATCGATAACTAAATCATAATTCATAACACCGGAGGCATAACTAATAGAACAACTAAATCCCAAACCTAGACTCTCATAGGGGGAACCCACTTAAGAATATATCTTAAGTCACCCAGACCCACTTACCCATTCTTATGAACCATTCAGTATAGGTAATACAGTATAAAACCGTGATATTAGAAATCACACAACATAATTTTAGAATTATCCCATCAAGAAATCTTTCTAAACCATCAACCAATATTTTCCAAGAACATTCCATCAATTGATCTCCTCCATGATGTCCTATCTCTATAAAAATCAAATTCATTAATTACAAAACATTATTATTAATTAAATAAATTAATTCCATTATTAATTCCATTACAATCTTGGAATATCTCACCAAGTAATGATTACCCAATGATACCTAAATCAACAGGGTGTCGTTCACTCCAGAAAAATCCATAGTCTTGTAGTTATCCAAAAGACCGCATATACAACATAAATCAACAAATTAAATTCATCCCAATTTTATGAAAATCAAAAAATAAAATAGTGAATTGAAATATTTTAATTGAAATGATATGTAACCCTATGAATTATTCCTCTCAGAGGTTCCTTTGTCCAGCCACACCAAAGCCCCATCATTCTAATTTTATTTCACCATGATATATATGAATGAAGACTCAAACCCTAGTTTAACTCCATAGAAAATAGGGAAAATGATAGGATGGAAGAATTGGTGGAAAAGGAAAAGGGAAGTCACCTCAATTTACAAATGAAATGCACTCCAGGTAATATGAATCAAAGGAAAAAAGGAATAGGTAATAGAGATGGAAGAGGGGATAAATCCATATTCTTGATTGATTGAACCCATAAAACATTAATTGATTCTCAAATAAGGAGGGTGAAATGATTATTTCTCTCTTTACTAAAGAAATACCCTAGGGAGATATTGCATAATCAGTGCACCTAGAATAACTACTCGGTGCCTTACTAGGTACAAATATCAAGACATCAACAACCATATGGAACAATACAGAATTACTACACCCTAATAATACCACAAGGTACCTGGTTATTCAAGACCGGGTACCTTGTGGGTCACTACAGCTATTTCCATACACCTCTCAGCCTTTTAATCCCTTGAAAATCACTCTAGCAGTCTTAATCCTGAGTTAAATTCCTAAAAAAATCCCTTTATTAATTTCAAATGGATATAAAAAATTAAAATTCATGATTATAATCCAAAAACATAATTGTAACTAGTTCCACATCCACTAAAACCCATATTTTCTCTGACTCTATTAATATAAGCTGGTGTGGATCATTATAACTATATCAAATCTTTATTTTTCTATTGAAAAAATGTGTATTTATTGGTTAATTAAGAGGAAATATTACATTTCACTAAGAAATATAGAAGCTAAATAAATTGTGACCACTCAAGAATGCATACTACTCTTATGGATGATGAAAAAACATGAGGATATTAGAGTAGAGGTGGAATCTCTTATTCAAATTAAGTGTGATAACTCGAGTTATATTAATCATAGAAAAAATGTTATACATTATTTAGGGATGAAGAAAATTGAAATAAAATATCACTTTATAAAGGAGAAGGTTGAAAAATGTTTACATAGATTAAAGGATTTGTTTACAAAGAATTCAAGTTTTATATCTCATGACTAAATAACCACCCATGTAAGTTTTTAAAGGGTACAAGTATTCTATTAGAGTCCAACCATCACTATCTACTTAAATGGATTGAAAGAGGGACCACCACTCTTCTATATTTTTTCCATATAGAGAGGTTTTATGTCTCTCAAAAAATAATTTTTTTGTTTCCTAATCCTCTCTTATTAAGGTTTTGAGAAGTGATATTTGGGTTGTTTAAAAAATAGGAATATATTTCAAAAAGTTTAGAGATTCCTTGAGAAATTTACTGTATTTTTTTCATTTTACATTATTGAGAAATGGGGAGAAAACTATTATCCCATGATAGCAATGGGTTATGGTTTATTTTTTAGGGTATTAGGGGATAACATGTGACTATATATTTTGGAAGATAGAAACTCATTCAAAATAAGCGGTGTGAAAATTTTGGGTTGTTTTATTTTGAAAATTAGGGGTGTTAAAGAAAATGGGGGCTAATGGATAGTTTTATGATGAAATTTTCATTTAACTTATGGTTCTCACACACTTAATGTTGATTATTAGTGAGTCGTTGATTACTCTATATGAAATTATAGGTTCCAAAAAATAAATAATTTTTTAATATGATGTTATGAATTCTCGAGTGTTGTAAAAAAACTGAAAGGGTGATATTTTTATATAATATCATTTCAATTATTTTTTGGGTGGTTTTTGTTAATTAGTCAAGGTTGGGATCCTAAAAAAGCCTCATATAATCAATATGAAAGGATATCATGGAGCTAGAAGAAGTTTGGAGGATTTTTTTTGAAAAAGTTTTTTTATTAATTATGTTAACTCTATATTTTTATGGTTAATACATATGAGTAACTTTAGATTTACGGTGATACATAAGATTATATCTTTGGAATAGGGGATATATAATATTAATCTTATCGATCCATAATATTAATTTGGGGGATCTACTCATATGTAAGACAAATCTTAGTGATCTGTAATATTAAATTGGAGGAGAAATATATAAGGAAGATTAATATTGGTGATATGTATGTATTTATTATAGTATCAATTGTGTTTTTGTTAATGTATGGAGAAATGTGATATTCATCTGGTTTTTTCCACTAATATTCTAGAGTGATCTAATGATTCTATAAGATTAAATAATTTTTTTAAATTATTGAAGGAGATCTATGAAGATGTTGTGTCATGTAAAGAACATATTATAGGAGTTGATTTAAATATTCTTAGTTGATATATATAAGTATATAAATGGATAAATTCATGGAAAATTTTGAGAGAGCTTGAGTTGTGATTTCTATAGGAATAAATAGAACATTTTTATTTTATATATAGAGATTGAAAGAGTGATATTTGTTTGGAAGATATTAAAATTAGAAGATCAGAATAGATTGTATAGAAAAAAAGTTTTCCAAATCTATGATGAAATTTAATGGAAGAGAAGAGATTAAAATTCTGTGAAAATAATATCAAATTTATGTGATACACAAGGGGTGGGAAAGGTATTCTAGAATTTCTATTAGAAGAAAAATAATGAATAAAAATTGTATGTAAAGTGAATGCGCATAGATAGAGTGGGATCTTATATATTTCTAAAAAATAGGGTATGTTCTAGGGGAATTATTTTCTTAAATTATTATTACGATTTATCAAGTAGATGAAGATGGTGAATATTGGTTCACTAAACTTGGTTTAATTCTTATTCCTGGTTCATGTATGAACAATTCATCTCTTAGAGGTGTAAATTGTTCTTTATTGTTAAGGTATAATTGATTTATTATAATTTTATGAGGGTTTTAGACCTACACGATTAGTGAAATCACTTTAAATTTTAACAAATAGTGTTATTTTTGATTTTTTACATCATCACATCACTCTTATATTCTCCTTAGATATATACTAGTTTAAGTGATCCATGTAAACTTTCTCATGTCCCTCTCTCTTTCCCTATTTCATATATTTTCGTGATAGAGAGAGGATTATTCCTACTAACTGTCAAAAAATATAATTTAAATGGGTTATTTTCTAAATTATACATCCCATGATTCCCTACCCTATCTGGGTATTTTAATTTTTTAGATTAAATTAATGTATAAACCTTTTAATTTATCCATTTAAATTAAACTATAATATTCATCAATAATTTTATTACTTTTTAACTTTTGTAAATTAACAAAAATTATAAATTATATAATAGGTATCATATACCCTTCAAAATAAAAGTAATTTTATATATAACATTGAAAACTAGAATGTAATATCTATGGACTATCTTGAAACCTTTCATTTATTATGCATAATTTCTCCTATAATGTCTATGTTTGGCATAGTTAAATTATTAACTTTCATTAGAAGTTGCACTCTTTAGTTTAGAACTCATGATGCACTCTCCATAAAGTGTCTTCTTCCCCATTTGTTTAAAGAGTTTATCATTTCTTTTTTGTACCATAATCATGGTACTTGATCTTGGGCCGAGCATGTCCTTTTCAATAATCTGCAATATATTAGGCAGAACAGGTATAGTTTTATTGAATTCATTCATTTTATAAATCACAAAATGGTCGGAACATTTCATAAGTTATTACCAAATTAAATACATGGTTTGGTCAAGATGGAGTGGTCACCCAGGTCTCTATATGTCATTTACTTACCCAATCATATTGAGTATGCAAGATAAGATAGAAGTACCATAAGTCATCTTACATTTAAAGAGTTCTTTTAAAACATTATAATTCTCATGAATGGTTTATTTTTTATTTTTTATTTTTAGGTTATAAATCATCCTAAAATTACATATTTTTTTTAAATTTTCAATCCATCAAAAAATATATATTTAGATATGTCAACATAAGTTTTACTGTACATACTACATGAATATTTATCTTTTTTACTAGCTTCATAAGTAGGAGGTTTCTTGGGAATTTTTTACTCCAACATGTAAAAAATTCCTTATTTCATGAGATATATTCTCAAGATCCTGGACCAATACATAAAATTAATTCTAAGACGTGTTTATTTATCTAATATTGTTCTCAAAGTCAATCGGGGTGATGATGATCCAATTTTTATCCAAAACAAAAGTGTGTATCAAATGAATACCATTTTTTACAATCATTTAATAAACTTTTCTATGAAATTTACTCCCACTAAAATGAATAAAATTTTTAAGTATTAGATCATATCCATTAGTGATCCAAGATATATATTTATCTAAGAAATAATTTTAATTTCGAATTTATCTTATTTCATAGATATTTAGTGAAGGAGATATAACTAAAAGACTATATTTATGATGTATATTGGCCATATCATGTCGGATGATATGTGTATATTTTATGTTATGATATATATGCATGTCATATAATTTTTTGGTATGTCATTCAGTATGATATATTGATATTTTATATCTTTTTATAGGTTATTTATAGTATATTTAAAAGTTATATCGTTGTGCAATGAATTATATAGTATGATCCACACAAACACCCTATAGTCATTTAAGCAATAGAACATTGAATATTAACATTCATATAGTCTACCATGTATCCTTCAATGGCCCGAAGGCCTTCATTTTTTATTGATTTTTGATAATCCACATTTCAAGGATGTGATTCTGGATGGCTGAAGCTTATATGTTTTGTAAGCACATATTAGTAACTCATAATCTATGACAATACAAGTAAATTCATTGGACTCATGAAGTTACCCAAAACCTATATAAAGGAGGATTAACTAATGATATATTGTTTTCAAGACTAATAATATTTTTTTGAATATTATGAGTTATTCTTAATCTTCTTACCCTTAAATTATAAGATGCCAACATATCATGGTAGAGTGGAGAATTTTTCCTAATCATTGGGTTATTATTATTAACTCAAGGATTCACCACATAAGAGAGTTTTAGGCGGATTCCTCTCTGTGATATTTATTAAGAATTTGACCTAAATATTGTTATTGTGTCTATCTATAGTGAAAGGTACATTGTTTCTTCATTTTACATTTATTCATGCTTTTAGGTTTTATACATGGTGGTCATAGGAATTAGAGGTTTCTGATTTATTCTAATACTTTGAATGAGTTTTGTTTTATACATTGAAAACCATCAGTGGTATTAGAGTATCACATGATTTCCGATTCTTGAGAAATCATGTTTAATAAAAATAAAACATGATATCTTATTAAATTAATATTAAATATCCTTAAAAAGAATTGGATTTTTTATGCAGATGATCTTATGATATACAATGTTGTTGGATCTGATATGGCTATGCAATATGATATAAGACATTACAGGCAGTGACACAACAAATTCTTTAAAAATTTTAAATATATCGTAGTGTATGATAGAGTGGATCACAACATGTGATAGTTACAACACATATAACTTCAAATAAATAATCTTATTAATGAGGTAGTATCACAACATATTGTAATAAGGGATATCCCATGCACTAATGTTTTAATCTTACACAAGCCATTGATGTGCTGAGTAAATATTATGTGTGACAATTTTTTTCCAAATAATTAATAACACAAATGAACCGCAATCTATTACAAGTTGCATACTATTCATTCAATTCTATGATGGATGGTTCCCACACATTGTATGATGCATTATATAGCATGTGATATATCATTAATAATGATATAATATAAAAAATATATTTTTCTATATTTTAATTATGATTTGATTCAAACAATTTATAAAATTGTTATAAATTATAAGAAAACTTTTTTTGGGATATTTATTTAATTTAAAATGTTTTTATAAATTTATTAATTAATAAATATCTCTAATTAATTATTAAGTGTTTATAAAACATTTATTTTATAAATATCTATAATATTAACTGTTAATATTAAAATAAATTTTTGAAATTGTATGGAATGACTAATAATTTGGATATAAAATGTTTATGTGGAAATTATAATAACAATTTATAAAGTGTTTATAAATTAAAAAAGAAGGAAAAAATATAAAATAGTATATATTTAATATTTTGAATTGTTCATATTATTTAATTTGAATTATTTAAATTAAAATGGTATTGTTTGTGAGATTATTTATACCATGCCAAAATAGGTTTTTTTATAAATTATATGATAAAGTTTTAAATAATATTTAATATGTGATATTTAGATAATGTACAATATTTACATTAAATAATTTGAATATAAAATTATTATATTTCATATAATACCCTATATTTAATGAAATTTCTACACAAAAGTTTAATACAAACAAGTTCATATTGGAATAAATATAAAGCATATATATAATTTTGGAATTTACAAAAATGCATGGGTAAAATTATAAAGTGTTTTATTGATTTATTTATGAATTATTCAAGAATAATTAATCTCATATTTAAAAATATAAAATTTTCTTTTATTTATTTCATTCCATTTATATTCATATTGATAAATTATTTATGTTATGAAGTTTTTATGCCTTAGTTTATATTGTTAAACCATTTCTATAAATTTTCATACATGCATATATGAAGTTATATTCCCAGATGATAATTTATTTAGTTTTCTTTTAACTTTAATTTTTATTATGCTAGTTTACTATATTGAATAATGAATTTAATTATAGTTTATACATATTAGGTGTCCATGATATGATATAATTGATGTCCCTCTTGAGTAAATTACCATTGGGTAGAGGGTCTTTGGGTCAGACTACTAACTGACCCGAAGGATTATGAATTGTTTTGAAAATATGGCGTTGGAAATATATATCTCTGTGCACAATCTTATAGTGATCATTAATTTCATATGATTATAAGACCTTACATTAAATGGTTTCATACATTTTATTCAGGAGATGTATTTGGATTTTTATGAATATATTAGGATTTTAATTTTTACTCGTAACACAAGCTATGGGTTAGGTAAAGAGCAAAAAAATATGGTTTGAAAATATTCATTTTATGGAATTAATATGATTTTAAATTCCATATTCCTTCCAAATCAAACAAATTTCAAGAACTTGATCATTTAACCAGGTAGTTTCTAATAAATATATCCTTTAAGTTGTTTCATAGTTGTTAAATTCATTCAAGAATCATTGGTGGATTTTTTTTAAAATGTAGATGATTTCAAGAAATGATTACTCTATTTTTTCAATGTGCTAAGAATAAATTACCATGAATTATGATGTCTAGGTTCTAGTGTTTTACTGAAAATAAAAGGGAGTAAAAGTTTAAATAGAAATAAAAAAACATAGTTGGAGATTCCAATAACATATCTTCAAAATATACAGTGAATTTAGTCAAAATATAAATGTAATATCAAGAAGGAAGGAAATTATTACCATATTATAGAATTATCTTTGATAGATAAGGGGGTTTGAGAAACTTTGTATGAATTCCATGTTATATATTAGTGTTATATAAATAAATTAATTGGTTTTGAAGGGTATATGATATTAATATATACATTACATGAGTTTTAAATATACATGAGTAGAAAATTCAGGAAAGAAATGATTGATCTTATAGTTTATATTAAAACAATATAGAAAAGGGTTTCTAAATTTTGGATTTTAATGTAATGGAAGATATCAAACTCATATGGATTTAGATAAATAATATTTATTTTTTTATTTCTCTTATAAGATATGGGATGTTTGTTGAAAAAGAGTTTTTATGAAAAATTTGAGATGATGTATTTAATACACATCATTTATGATTCATCAGATTCTATATCATTTTTTGAAAATTTGCTAAAAATACATTTATTTTTTAAATGATAAAATATTTTATCTATATATTTTTTAAAATATGAGAAATGTGACCCCACCACCCATCAATTCTATATTTTAATGAATAAAATATTACTTCAAGAAATCTTATCAAAACACATAGAAATCCATATATGATATGGATATAATACATTATTTGATATTAATTCCAACAAAAATAATTAATATTTTTTTATTAACATAAAAGAGTTTGTGTATCTTAGCATGATATTATAAAAATGATATCTTATCAAAGAGTGTAGTGGGAGTATGTTTGGACCTAGAAAAGTGAAAAACTGAAAAAAAATATTATACCTATAAAAATAAAAATTGAATATTACCTAATACCCTAAATGATTTTAGGGTTTTTATCAATGATAAACATAAAGATTAAATTTTACTTATCATAATAAAATGAATAAACTTTTTGTCTTAAAATTTTTTTAGGATGTGCTGGTGAAGAAAAAAATATAAAGAGTTACATAAAATTTTAAAACATTATCTCAAGTAAAAAGTTTAATAGAATGTGTTCTATGAATAATGATGATGTTGGATTTATAAAGTGTTCTAAGAAAAAATAGAAGTTATTAACATCGTAACATTTAATGTTGTGAAATTATGTAGTTTGAATACAATGTTCAAATTGATAAACATTAATAATACAATTTTAAAGTATCAATATTAAATAAAGTTGATTTATTCATAGATGTTACCTATTAATATTTTATTGGGAGGTATTTAAATATATGGTTAGATAGATATATTATTGGAATTAGAGAGATATGTAATGATATTAGCAAAATCTTATGGGTGGATAAAACATGAGGTTAATCTGGCATTCTATCATATATGATATGATGATACAGGTGCTTATGTATTGTTTTTTTGTATTCTTAAGAGATTCTTAGAATAAATAATATATAATGTTATAAAAATGGAAGTATCTACTCTATAATTCTTTCTTGTTAGCTACATATACTTTTTAAGTGAAATGACAACTAACCTCTAAAAATATGACAATGAGTTATCTTTAATGTATGACCATCATGGGGTATTATATGTTTTGATGAAATTTTAAGGTAAAAAAGGGTAGGATTTCATATAAATATTATTACATTTAGGCCCTAAATTGAGACAATACAAGGTAGTATAATATTGTACTGAGATAAGAGATTTTATATTCTTATATATCATAATTGGGTTATGTGATGTGGTCATTCATAAAGTTGATTGACATGTGATGTATTCATTGACCTGGTCAGCATATAAATAAAAAATCTGAAATGCATATGTGCCTATATTGGATTGATACACTATGCATCCTATTGCAAATTATGTCTTTGAAAAAGTGTAACACCCCATGATTCATAGTAAGCTATTTTCTTTAAAGTAATTCAATAGCTTGCACTACACGCAATACCGAATTCGAGCGCACCACAACTTACCAAAATAACTGTTCAAAAAATGGTTATGAATAGTATTAACTAAAATTTGAATTTTATATACTTCAAATAATTTCAACATCTATATTATGCGTTTATTAGACATAATATAAGAACAAATTCAATTTTTTAGATAAAAGAATTAATTTTCAAAAAATGAAATTTTACCGCCTTTTAATAGAGAACGTTTTTTAAATCCAGTATTTGACACTTTAATATATTCAATTTGAAAAAATAAATTTCTTCTTTAGAAGCGATACATAAAAATTTAGTTTGGATAAAATTTTGGTACTTTTCTGATAACTTTTATATTTTGATGATTAGTGAAAAATACTTAATTTTAATTGAAAACAACTTTTTTAATAAAAATAATTTATAGTGTTAAATTTGACATTTTAATTGTTTTTAAATATAGTTAGATTAAATTTTTAAAATTTAATCCAATGTTGGCCATTGGATGTAATTTTACATTTAAATTGGACCTAAACATATATTGATCTTTTTGATATATTTTACTTCTGAAAAACCCACTTTCTGGTTATGACAGCGGGAATATTTTTTTAAATTAATTAATACAACTTCTATATAATTTATTTGGTAAAATACACATCATTTCTGAATTTGGAATATCAAAATTATGTTTTGGTGACTTTTTGGAATTTTTCTGAAAACTTTTAATTTTTGATGAATAGTGAAAAACATTACGTTATTTTTAAAACATACTTTTTATTTAAATAATAATTTATTTTATTTACATTTATTTTAAGTCAAAATAGATATATAATACCAATATAATTTCAATGTAATTCATTGGAGTCATTCTATAATAAAATTAGATGTATAAGATTTTATTGAACTTTTTAACGTCTTTTACCCACTTTCTAGGCACATTTACAAATTTGCATAAAATGTAATTTTATCACTTATGTGATTTGAATTTCAAAAATCAGAGCGATACATATGACATAAATAAGTAAAATTTGGTTCAATAGGATGAAAATAATTTTTGGTGAATAATAACTTTTCAATTTTATTTACCACGATTAAAAGTAAATATGGTAATTAAAGTTAAAAATGATATTATAATTACCATAAAACATGTATTAATTATATTTTATAAGTTTATTTAGAATAAAATAAACCTTAATAATAAAATATTATTCTTTTGATCCACTTTTATTATATTAGGACATTTATTATTATTTTATTTAAAAAAGAGTTAAAACTGTTAAATTTAAAGTTTAGTAATTAAACCATTTTTAATATAGGGTTATACAAAATATAAATTCGACTATAAATATTAATTATAAATATAAAAATATTTAATACATAATGGTATTTTATTTATAATTTTTATACATTAAATAATTAAATTTATTTATGACACAATGATGATGTAGTAATTACCTTATTAATGAAAGATTAAAATAATTTATATTATAAATATCCAAATAAATGTAAATTGATAATTTTTATGCATTAAACTAATTTTATAGCTTAATATGGAATTTTTAATTTATTTAATATATTTTTTTATAATTAATCAAGTTTTTCTGACTTTCACAAAAACCAAATTCTAAATAGTGTCAAAATTGACATAAATGAGTTTTTAAAATAAATACTATATTATTAAATGTTATAAAATTCATAAAAATATAAGGTTCATCCAAAGGACTCATATAATGATATATATGTCCTTAATGAACCATTTGTGGTTCTATTTACTTTTTATATTAAGTTTATTAACCATTTATTGTAATAATACAAGAATACATGGTAAAGGTTAAACTATTTAACTAAGAGTCAAATCTAAAAAATACTTTTAATATGGTGGACTAAAACTATATAAAACCTATTGTTTGAGAGGTTTCTGATCCATCCATACCCTATACTATAAATATATCTTTTTTGAGCCATTATAAACTGAATATGATTGTATAATAAGTTAATATTTCATGTTTTTCCTAAAGTGACCCTCACCTCTCTTATAAAAGGGTACTTTCCCTTCTATCAAAATAACACCTCCAAATCCATTTGGATTGGAAAAAACCTACTCAAATATCTTCACAACTACCATCACTTGAACCTAGAGGCCTTACTTGGATTAGAAATCTAACCAAAGGATCCCTTTTGATCAAATCAAAAGGAATCACCTGAAGAAGAGGTAGTAATTTCATCACCTCTTTCCATGTTTTTTTTCTTGTTCCACTTCCTATTTAAATGTTTTTTTCTAGACCAAAATAATACCTCCAATAACTTCTACATACTACGATGTTAATATTAATATGGTACAACCATATTCATTATTCTATCCATCTTATGAAGGAAAAAGTCACCATACATGCGTATGTACGTCTTACCGTCTCCACATCGTGGTATAGTTTTTTATTCAACACTTCATTATTTGGATGGGTATAATAATGAGTATAACTGATGTAAATATTAAATATAACATGTTAACGATTATTTATATATAATATACCATCCAATTTCATATGATTTCACCACTAATAGAATGATATTGTCGCTCGTGTATACGTACGACTTACCATCTCCACGATGTGATGAGATTTCATTCCCCATCCTAACCATTCAAGAATAATTTTCATTTTATGACTAAAAATAATTTTTAATAACTTAATATAATTTTCATTTTATGACTAAAAATAATTTTTAATAACTTATGCAACAAAACATATAATGGAAAACGAATCAGTTAACACCCAAAACAAATGATACAGCTGAAAAATCATTAACAAAGAAATATTAGAAGATTATATATGATATGATATTTATGTATGTGGTTATTTTATAATTTAATAACAACTATTTAACAATTATACAAGAGTTTAACCTACCCTATACTAAGGAAAAGTACAAGGTAAGGGGTTTTCCTCTCACGTCTTATTCCAGTGAGATTCATGCTATATTTCCACTATTTCCTTTTGTGTGATGTATGTACTACCCATGATTGTATTCTTTGTGTAATATACTTTAATTTATGGGTATTTAAATCTTCATTTTATGATCCTTATTTTATTGGGTGTATCTTTTGTAAGTTACCAAATCGGTAAGGGACTTTCTAATTTCTATTTCCACTGAATGGGTTTTATGAAAACATCATTGATTATTTTACCCCAAGATTATGTGTGAAGTCAATATTCATTTATTTATTTATTAATTTACACTACCCATTGTGTGGATATACTTTTGATACACATAGTCACTCTATTGATAAATTCTCAAGTAATCGATATGAACTTGATAAGAGTAATCTTAACTCAATTTCCATCCATTGAGTTAAACATCCAAGCCATTGGTGTTGTTTTTAAAAGAATATGTGTGAATGTCCTCTAATTTTTTACATTGAATATCCAATAATATTGAGTGTATTAATATTTTTAACACATAATTATTTCATTTATTTATCCTTAACCTAATGATTTGGTCTTTATAAGGGTTTTTATCTCAATTTACATTCCATTGAGACCTCTTTGTTGTTATGTGCCAATTCACTTTTATATGATGTACATACTGTACTTTGACATATTATATCATGAATCCATTTATTCTCATGATATTATAATTTTTTATTACCTCAATTATTTTTATTCAAGCATCTCTCATTTGGTTAGGAACTCTAACTAAAATTTCATTTTAAATGTTTGAAAGATTTATTCTTCTAAATATTTCTCATTAATGTCCATGTTTTAAAAATGGTTTTAAGGATTTATTTATATGGACATGAATGTTTTAAAATTAAAATTACTTTTAAAATATTCAAAGTGGTATAGGACACATTGATTTGAAAATCCCTTTTAAACAACTTCTTGATAAATAGTGATACTTTTAAATGTTTTCAAGAAAAAAGGGATATTTCTCTCAAATAGTTTTACTAATTATTTTAATATATGTCAATATAATTCATTATTCTTTATTGAGGTTGAATTATTTTAATACAATCTTCCATATTGTATTGAATGAGTTATGTTTGAATGTGGATGTGCTATTTTTATACCATTCATGGTTTGTGGTTAAAATATTGACATTTCATATGCTAGTATTAATATGAATGTTTAGATTATGTTACAACATTTTCATATGAGGAATCAATTGGAATTAATAAGTTAAGGGTGAATCCATCTATAGATCCTCAATGCATCGGTAGGTCTCATGAGACAAACTAGTGTCTTGGAACAAGGCCTTGAAAAAATATTATTTTTAGTCTTGGAATGAGGACTTGAATATGTGGTTATGATGTCCGAAATTATGCATTACATCATTAGGAAATTAGCTATTGATATTACATGTGATTATTCAACTAGTATAATATCCATGTGAATAAGTAAATGGCATTATTTGATTTAT
The DNA here is from genome assembly GCA_963277665.1 of Viscum album. Taxonomy (NCBI): domain Eukaryota; kingdom Viridiplantae; phylum Streptophyta; class Magnoliopsida; order Santalales; family Viscaceae; genus Viscum; species Viscum album. The sequence goes on from OY728154.1 coordinate 117,033,888, forward strand.
CTTTTCTGTATTATGCTAAAGTTTATGTTTAAAAGGCTTGTGTTTTAATCTTAGACATTGCCTTAAATGTTTATGCTTATTTATGATAGTCTCTTCTATATTTTTATCCTTACTTAGCATCTGAGCTCACCCCCTTCTATGTTTTATTTTTCCCAGGATTCTAAGAAGTATATTACCATTAACCTGCATGAATAGGATAAGGGATATGAGTGTGTTCAAATGGGACACAATGTTGTTGTTTTTTCATTTCATGATGTAATGTAAAACTTATGTATGTATCTAGTACTTATATGGCTATTAAACTAATAGGAATTTTGATAAATGATCTATTGTGATCATAAAAACGTAATGTAATAATGCACCGACTCTGGGTAACTAGGGCCGGGGCGTTATAGTTGGTATTATAGGAAGTTTAGTAAAAACCTTGGAATATAGATTTAGAAAAAATATAATTAGAAAACACTACCATAAGATAGAATTTGAGGATTAATATAGAATAAAATCCAAATTTTTTGGTAATGTAAATATTATATGGGTTTTACAAGAAATACAAACCTGTCTAGATACGAGTAGGTAGAGGCGGCTCTGGCACAGATGTACCTAGGGGTAAAACCCTAAAACACTGCTTTGAGCTAGACTGAAACAGGAACTGGTGGACAACAACTGGCCTTTCTCTACTCTTGGTTATGAAACTCTCAGGGGATATGCTTAGTATAATTCACATTTTATTTAGAAAACAATTTGAAGGATTTTAATATAATATGAGAATAAATAACCTTGGTTAATCCTAAGTTGTTTTAGATAGAAAATTATGTGTCATGATATTCTCTAAATGATTTTTTTACTCACACTATGATTTCTGGTTTTAGTCTATGGCTAGATTCCAAGGAAGTCATAATAACAATGAACATGATGTACAAGGTGGGAATGATGGATGAAATGACAAACTAAATGGAATATTGATAGAATCAAAAGATATCGTGTTCATGCTAAAGAAGGTTTCCAAAAATATGATCAACAATATATACATTAACCAAATCCCAAACTCAACACAGAAGATAAAGGTGGAGAATGATAAGAGCTCCAATAGTGTAGACCGTGGGGAAAAGAAAACTAAATTTCCATCATGTCGGACATGTGGAAGGAGACACCCGGGAAAGTGTCTCAATGGAACAAATAAATGCTTTATGTGTGGTAAAGAAGGACATAAAGTAAAACTTTTCTGAAATAAAATGAAGATTACTATGGAAGAAAATAAAAAATATCCTTATAATCCATTTATAGTCATTTTTTGTAAATATAGGGGACCTAGGCATTACCCGAGTCAATTCCCTATTCTATAGGATGACCACTAGGTCAAGGAAGAACCTATGTAGAAATAAATAGATAAAGAAATGTTTAAAAGTATTAATGCTCTTTATTGATGGGATTACTTTGGAATAATTTTCTCTGATATGTGTAGCCCTACAGTTTGTTATGTGAAAATGTTATTTGAGGAATAATTATCTTTTATTTTATCGATATATTTATAAATAACCATTTGGGTTTATATGATCCTTAAATTTGAGGTAATTACAGATTATTAATTTTGGGGATGAAAATGTGAGGTATGAGATAACATTTGTGGTTAAATTATGTTATGGTCATTTTGATGAATTTATCTCATTTTGTGAATGTTATAAAATATAGTTTTTGAAAAAGGACAACACGCAGACCGTGTGACAACCAGTTGCGTTGGACAAAGCTATGAGAATCGAGTCCACAACCAAAGTGCGACTGTGATTTATCACCTACCACTGGACTACATGATGTCTCTGGTTAGTGTGACTAATTATTTTTGGTTAAATTATTTTATAGATCAATAATAAGTTTATTTTGGATCTTATGTATTATCAAATGAATATCCTTAGTATAGGAAAATGATTTGGTGATTGAGTGATAAATTTTATTTTGGAAGACATTTTCTCTGTTGGGAAAACTATATACCTAAGGAAAATAGAATACTATGGTATTTCATTTGAGGAGTAATGTGGGAGTTTTTTTATATTGTAAGAATCTATGTTTTTATAGAGATTCGAGTTATTAATGTAAATGATTAACCTATCATAGATAATATGTGATTTGGTTAATTACACTTTTGTATGAGACTTTAATAGTAGCTGATTTTATTTGGAGATAAATGTTAATATTTACTATGAAAGAATATGGGATTAAATTCTCTTGAGTTTTGGGTTTCAATCTTAGTTTGGATTATATTGAAGGATTTTTTGTTTATTGAGTGGTCTTTATTAAACTTTGGGTATTGTTTGTTTAATTTTGGAAATTAAGATTAGTATTTTTTTCTATAAAGGATTATCCATTTTGGGGATCATTTAATCTTGTACTAACCATTTGTTTTTATTAAATCTATAAATATAAGGGAAATATATTGTTCACCCTTTGTGGATTTTGTGATTCTCTAGAAGTTGATTCTAGCACTTTAGGTGTGACCAAGTCAGCTTGAATACTCATCGTTTGGAGAAAAGATGAGTTAGTGGTAGAAATTTATTAAAGGATAAAACTATACTTAAAAAGTAATTATATCTCTTTATGTTCTTAGTCTGTCTCATACATAAATTCCTTAACTTTATGAAATAGAACTTAAAACAAAAAACGTTTTCCGTTTACTTTTCCTACTGTGAAACTAATGACCATTTATCTCATCACAAGTTTGTGGTTTCTTGTTGTTAACTTTCTCCTGATCATGTTTTCTATAACTCTCCATCATAACTTGACAATTAGTTTATCTTCCATATCCATTTTTTCCTACATGGAATCTTAATATGGGTTATCTCGAGTGACCTTTGTACTTCTCTTTTTTTCTTTTAAAGTGATAGTTTTATTGAATCTTCTTCCGATGTGGGAATTTTAATGAAATTCCCAAGCCCAATTTTAAAATTGATATGATGTAATTTCCAAAATGTGGGAAGAATATAACACCCTAGTATTTTATAGTAAGTTATTTTATTTAAAGTAATTCAATATCTTGCGCTATACGCAACACCGAATTCAAGCGTACCACAACTTACCAAAATAGCCGTTCAAAAAATGGTTATGAATAGTATTAACTGCATTTTGAATTTTATATACTCCACATAATTTTAACATCCATATTATGTGTTTCTTAGACATAATATAAGAACAAATTCAATTTTTCAGATAAAAGAAGTATTTTTCAAAAATTCAATTTTACCGCCTTTTAATCGAAAAACATTATTAAATCCAATACTTGACACTTTAATATATTAAATTTGACAAAATAAACTTCTTATTTAAAATTGGGGCATAAAAATTTAGTTTGGATAAAATTTTGGTGCTTTTCGGATAACTTTCATATATTGATGAATAGTGAATAATAATAAATTTTAATTGAAAAAAAATTTTTAATCAAAATAATTTATAGTGTTAAATTATATATTTTAATGGTTTTTAAGTATAATTAGATAATATTTTTATCATTTAATCCAATTTGGGTCATTGGAAGTAATTTTACATTTAAATTAGACCAAAACACATATCAATCTTTTGATATATTTTACTTCTCAAAAACCCGCTTTCTGGTTTTGGCAATGGGAATATTTTTTTAAATTAATTAATACAACTTATATATTTTGAATTTGGTAAAATAGACATCATTTTTGAATTTGTAATATCAAAATTATCTTTGGGTATTCTTTTGGTATTTTTCTGAAAACATTCAATTTTTGATGAATAGTGAAAAACGTTGTGTTTTTGTTTGTAACCAAATTTTTATTTAAACAATAATTTATTTTATTTAAATTTATTTTAATTCAAAATAGATACATAATACCAATATAAGTTCAATTTAATTCATCGGAGTCATTTTATAATAAAATTAGATGTATAAAATTTTATTGAACTTTTTAACGTCTTTTACCCACCTTCTAGGCACATTTGTAAATTTGCATAAAACGTAATTTTAAAACTTATATGATTTTAATTTAAAAAATATGAGAGACTCGGTTGAAATCATTAAGTAAAATGTGGTTCAATAGGATGAAAATACTTTTTGGGGAATATTAACTTTTCAATTTTATTTACCATGTTTAAAAGTAAATAGGGTAATTAAAGGTAAAAATGATATTATAATTATCCCAACACATGTACTAATTCTATTGGATAATTTTATTTCGACCAAAATAAACCATAGGAATAAAATATAATCCTTTTTATCTACTTGTATTATATTAGGAAATTTATTATTATTTTATTTAAAGAAGAGTTAAAAGTGTTAAATTCAACGTTTAATAACTAAACCATTTTTAATATAGGGTTATACATAAGATAAATTCAACTATAAATATTCTTTATAAATCTAAAAATATTTCATACATAATAGTTTTTTATTTATAATTTTTAGACATTAAATAACTAAATTTATATATGACACAATAATGATGCAGTAATTATCTTATTAATGGAAGATTAAGATAATTGATATTATAAATATCCAAATAAATTTAAATTGAGACTTTTGATGCATTAAAATAATTTTATCATTTAATATGATATGTTATGATTGATTTAATTTTTTTTGAAGTAATAAAGTTTATTTTACTTTCACAAAAACCAAATGCTAAACAGTGTCAAAATTGACGTAAATGAGTTTTTAAAACAAATACTATATTATTAAATGTTATAATATTCCTAAAAATCTAAGGATTATCTAAATGAATCATATGATGATATATATGTCATTAATTAACCACTTGGGGTTATATTGGATTTTTATAGTAAGTATATTAACTATTTATTATAATAATACAAGAATACATGGTAAAAGTTAAACAATTTAACTAAGAGTTAAATATAACAAATAAGGTTAATATGGTGATGTAAAAATGTCTAAAACCTATTTTTTGAGAGGTTTTCTAATCATCCCCACCTTTTCCTTGAAATAAATCCTTTTGGATCCATTATAAACTGAATATGATCATATAAAAAACTAATATTTCATGTTTTCCTAAAGTGACCGTCACCTCTCTTATAAAAGGGTACTTCCCCTTATCTCAAAATCACACCTCCAAAACCATTTGGATCAGCCAAAACCTACTCAAATATCTTCCCAAATACCCTCAATTGAACCTAGAGGCCTTACATTGATCATAAATCCAACCTAAGCATCCCTTTTGATCAAATCAAAAGGAAGCACCCAAAGAGGAGGTAATAATTTCATCGCATCTTTTAAAGTTATTTTCTTCTTCCAATTCCTATTTCATTGTTGATTCCATACCAAAATAATAACTTCAGTACATTATAAATACTGTGATGTTATTATAAATATGGTACAACCATATTCATTATTTTATTTATCCTATGAATGAAAAAGTCACCATACGTGCATATGTACGGCTTACCATCTCCACGTCATGGGGTAGTTTGTTATTCAAAACTTCATTATTTGGATGGGTATAATAATTAGTATAACTTATGTAAATAATAAATATAACATGTTAATTATTCTTTATATATAATATACCATCAAATTACATATGATTTTACCAATAATAGAATGATATTGTCGCTCGTGCGTACGCACGTGTTACCGTCTCCCCGACGTGATGAGATTTCATTCCCCATCGTAACCATTAAAGAATAATTTTCATTTTATGATTAAAAATAATGTTTAATAACTTAATATAATTTGGGATATGAATCAAATACATCCTATCCATAACAAACATGACTTACCTAACAAAACATATAAAGGAAAACAAATCAGTTATCACCCAAAACCAATGATACTACTAAAATATCATTAACAAAGCAATATTAGAAGATTATATATGATATCATATTTATGTATGTGGTTATTTTATAATTTAATAACAATTATTTCACCATTATACATGAAGTTAACATACCCTCTACTAAGTAAACGTTCAAGTTAATGGGTTTTCATCTCACTTCTTATTCCTATGAGACTCATGCTATATTGCCAATATTTCCTTTTGTGTTGTGTATGTACTACCCATGATTGTATTATTTGTGTAATATAATTTAATTTATGGGTATTTAAATATTCATTGTATGATCCTTCTTTCACGGGGTGTATGTTTCGTAAGTTACCAAATGGGTAAGGGAATTTCTAATTTCGATTTCCACTCATTGGGTTTTACGAAAACTTCATTGATTATTTTACTCTAAGATTATGTGTGAAATCACTATTTATTTATTTATGTAGTAATTTGCACCCCCCTTTGTGTGGATCTAGTTTTTATACACATAATAACTGTATTAATAAATTCTAAAGTCTTCGATATGAACTTGATAAGAGTAATTTTAACTCAATGTCAATTCATTGAGTTAAACATCCAAGTAATTTATGTTGTTTTTACAAGAATATGTGTGAATTTACTCTGATTGGTTTACATTGAATATCCAATCATATTTAGTATATTTATATTTTTCACACATAATTATTTCATCGATTTATCCCTAACTTAAGGATACAGTCTTTATAAGGGATTTCATCTCAATTTACATTCCATTGAGACTTCTTTGTTGTTATGCACCAATTCACTTTTATATGGTGCACATAATATAATTTGACATAGTATATCATGAATACCTTTATTATCATGATATTATAAAGTTTTTATTACCTAAATTATTTTTATTCAAATGTCTCTTATTTGGTTAGGAACTCTAACTAAAATTCCATTTTAAATGTTTTAAAGATTTATTATTCTAAATAATTCTCATTAATGACCATGTTTTAAAAATGGTTTTAAGGATTTATTTATTTAGAAATAAATGTTTTGAAATTAACATTCCTTTTAAAAGTTTCAAAGTGGTATGGGACACTTTGATTCAAAAATCTATTTTAAAAAGCTTCTTGATAAATAGTTAGACTTTTAAATGTTTTCAAGAAAAAAGGGATATTTCTCTCAAATAGTTTTGCTGATTATTTTTATCTATATCAATATTCTTCATTATTATTGATTGAGGTTGATTTATTATAATACAATATTCTATATTGTATTGAATGAGTTATGTTTGACTGTGGATGTGTTATTTTTATACCATTCTTGGTTTGTAGTTAAAATATTGACATTTCGTATGGTAGTTTTAATACAAATGTATAGATTATGTTCCAAAATTTTCATATGAGGAATTAATTAGACTTAGTAAGTGATGGGTGGAGCCCACTATAGCTCCTAAATGCATTGATTGGTCTCATGAGACAAACTAATGTCTTGGAACAAGGCTTTGACAAAATATTATTTTTAGTCTTGGCACGAGGCCTTGACTATGTGGTTATGATGTTTGGAATTATGCATTCCATTATTATGAAATTAGCTATTGATATTACATGTGATTATTCAACTAGTAGAATATCTAAGTGAATAAGTAAATGGAATTATTTGATTTATCTTTTCCATGTTATGCTGAAGTTTATGTTTAAAAGGCTTGTGTTTTAGTCTTATACATTTCCATAAACATTTTTGATTATTTATTATAGTTTCCTCTATATTGTTATCCTTACTGTGCATCTGATCTCACCCCTTAATATTTTTTATTTTTCCCAGGATGTGAAGAAGTATATTATGATTAACCAGTAGGAATAGGCTAAGGGATATGAGTTTGTTCAAAGGGGACACAATGTTGTTGTTTTTCCATTTCATGATGTAATGTAAAACCTATGTATGTATCTAGTACTTCTAAGGATACTAAACTAATCGGTATTTAGAGACTTGATCTCTTATGATCATGCCAATGTTATATAATAATTCACCGACTCTGGTTAACTAGGGTCAGGGCATTACAAAAAGGAATAATATAAAAATAAATGCTTACATGTGATACAACTAGTGTACACAGGTATATGATACATCTGTTTGATAAAGATCATACAGAATCCATTTGTATCATGAGTATAATTGATTGTTTTATAGAGTTTTACATTTACTTAAATTTATAAATTTGGGAATTCATATTTTTTTGAATGCTATAAAAGAATGCGGGGTTACACTTTGTGATTTATTAAATGTGGATTATGTTTTATAGAACACAAAGTGTTGAACTAAAAGTATTTTTGAGTTTATCCAAGATAATTAATGTATGGAAATTCATAAGGTATTGCAAATTATATGATACAAGGTGAAATTGATGATATATTTACAATTTTTTGGATATAGTTTTATATGTTATTTTATATGATAAAATATAATATGAAATAACATTAAATTCATGAGGATTTAGTACAAGTGGGATATTTAAGGGGATATTCCCTAAAACATATATATAAAGTTGATCATATTTGGATATATCATGTGTTATGATATTGGGATATCTTATGGTATGATATTTAGGCATATAATATGTTGTTATCCTATATCATTCAATACTATATGTAAATATCCTAGAGATTTTGATTGACAAGTCATTTTTTATGATAATGAAATATCATAATGTAGTGATTCATATATTATGATCCACATAAATACCCTATTGATTAAGAAAAAGAATGTTGGATGTAAACAGTCAAATATCTTTCACATATGCTATCATTGGCAACTAATGTTTTATAAGATGAAACATATTGGGGTTAGTTTAATTGAACTTTGAAAGAATTGTAAAAAAATATCATTAACCCATACATTAAAAATATACAAGTAAATTAATAGGTCTTAGAGAGAAAAAAATAAATCCTATATAATGGATATTTAACCATTGAGATGTTGGTTTCTGAAACTAATAAGTATTCTATCAAATATTTTGATCTCTCAACATCCTCTTATATTTAAATTATGTGATACATGTTATATTTGTTGAGATTATAATCCCATATGAGCATTAGGTGACTCATATGAACCCATAGATACACCACATAGGAGGGATTTTTTATGGATTCCTCTTAGTGAACTTTATTAATAGTGTTATATAATACACTTGATGAAGCCATCATTGGTAAAAGTTTTATAATTTCATTGTTTTATGTTTATTCATGCTTTTAGGTTTCATAAATGGTGATCTTGGGAATTTTTTGTTTCAAATTTGTAGCACCATTTCCCTATTCTATCTAATTAAAGGTGAATTTTGGATAAAAATTCAATGATAATATAGGCCATTTTGAAATTTTATATTTGGTTGAGGGAGAACTCTATTCTGGGACTTGACATATAATTTTGAAGTAATATGATGAAATATTTTTTATTTTTAAACATGGTTTTAGAATTAGTGGGTGAATTGTGGATTTAGGTTTATTGAAAAGGGGTGACACCTACATTATATTGCAATATATGACACCAAGTATTCAATGGGTGCTCACTGGACACCCGATAATCTTTCCAGAGGAGGGAAGCTGGGGAGCCATCAGGTACTTGATGGCCTTTTATCGGATACGTGACAGTTCCATGTGATAGATTTTAGTGGTGTAGTTTTTTATTTTTATTTAAAATAATTTTATCACACTTCTTTTAGACCATTTAATAAATTTCATTCTATCTATTAAGAGTCCCTTCCTTAATAATCCAAGGCCCCCTTCTCCTATACCTTTTCCCACTTTTTTCAATGTTGTTCTAAGGTATTTTTATAGAGACCCAATATAAAAATTATTTTATATAACATATTTCACATTATTTAAAACATTAAATTTCATAAATAATAATATCCCAAGAACTGATAGGTTTATTATATTTGTAGAAAAACTACATAATAATCTTATTTTACCAAACTCATGATCATTTCTCCTTAAAGGCATCATATTAGAGAACCTTATATAAATATCATTATCAAGGCTCATCCTAAAAACATAGGGAATGAAAAAATAATAAAAGGGGTGATCTAAAACACTCTGTAAGGGATGAATAAAAATTTCATCAAGGATGAGTTCATAAGAATTAATGAAAAACATGAGCATAAGGGAAATGTCATAAAATCATGAGTTATAATCACAAGACATAAGTTAGCTTCAAAGTACATGACATAATAAATTAAAGCTATAAAATATCAAAGTAGAATTATAATAGATATGACATGGATTATAATAATTTAGCATAAAACTTGAATCATGAGAGTATATGATCACATTTTTTAACATCCTTTAACTATGAAAAAAAGATAGGGAAAATTTAATTTTCTAATCTATACCATTAGAGCCCATTCATATGAGAAACAAAAAAAAATCTTGAACACCTATATCATGAGATATAATCACTTGAATAAATCATTGGATGATGATATTGAACCTGACTCCTAATTTAACCATAATTACACATGCCACTTAAAATTTGTTCACTTTTCACATCATAAAGAACCTATAGAAAAAATGGGTTTCATAAAACAACCAAATTAAAGTTATAATATTTTCATAAAGAACCCAAGGAAATAAAATGTGTTTTATAAAAAATAAAAATGGATATAATTTAATTTAACTGAAGAAACTGTGGAAATAAAATGGATTTATTAAAATTACTAAATTCTATAAAATAACATCATCAACTAAATCGTTTAATACAAAAAACATTATAACAAAAAAAAATTAAAAAATAAAAGGAAATTTTAGATTGAAATATGTAACTAAACTCTATTAAATAAAGAACATTTTAATTTAATGAAAACTAAACCCTGAAAAAATATTTTCTAGAAAAGAAATTGTATTCAGAATTGAAAAATTCATAGTTACAAGGCTCTTTTAAAAAAGTCTGTATAAAAGAAATATGTAAAAAGAAACCAATTAATTGGGATTAATTTAGATAAATTTTTTTTTAGATATAAATAAAGGATAAAAAATCATTAAAAATATAAAGTCTTATAATAAATAATATTAATTATAAATTTTATAATTCAAATAAAGGATTTTTAGTTACCAATTCCATTACACTTGATTTCCACAAAACTGATTTAATGTATCATATCATATGAATAAACATATTAACTACCTATTTAATAACAATATTCTTATATATTTTTATTTATACTATTTATTAATAAAAATTATCTACATGTGTTAGTTTTTTATAATCACTTTTGAATATCAAGTGATAATAAACCTGAATCTTTCCTTAAAACAAATCAAGAACATTTGGAACTATGTTCATTAAAGAATTTTCAATATTCTTTATTATTATAAATTTAATGATTAAAACACAATTAAATGCAGTTAAATTTATTTTTTATAAACACCTATTATTTTTAATTCCATCACATGGGAGTTTTAATGACGCTTTGTGAAGACAAAATGGGTGTTGAACTAGTTTCTGGTTATTTACAAATATCGATAGATTACCTTATAAGGATATCAATATTTTGTGTGTTATATATAAATAACCATATTAATGATATAATTTACTTATATATATCATATATAATCATAAAATAAAAACTAAATCCATCCATAAAGAAAATAGTGAAAAAATGCATCATTCAATGGAGGTGGTAGTCCGCACGTACTCACAGATGATGATTTCATTTTTTGAAGGGTGGAAGAAATATGTAACATGGTTTATCAGTTTAGGAACTTAAATATGGTATATATTTATCATAATTATTTATTAAATTACCATTTTAGACTAATAGTGTTAGGTAGTGAATGAAAATGAAACATGTTTCTTCGTGGAGGTGGCAGTCTGCACATACACACGACTCATTTTTTTGTTTTTTAAAGGAAAAGGGAAAGATGGTTAATGATTATAAATAATCATATAAATATAATATTATAATAATTAAACTTATTTTTTTATTTGAGGATATTATAACATAATTTTAGGAAGAATAAGTGAACATAACAAAATAAAAATGAGAAAGGAGTGGTTAAAAATGTATAATGCGCATCATGGATTATCTCATTTTCAATAGGGGTCAAACCATTGATGGATGGTATTTTAAGAAGAATAGAAAATATTGAATGGATCTAGGAATGTTGAGGAGAGTTTTGGAATTTTTTTGGGATAAAATAAGTTGGTGTTTTGGTGATGGTAATTGAGAATAGGGGGGCCCATTTATAAGTGAAAAGGGGGGCATTTTTAAAAATACATAAAACTTTTTAATAATGGGAAGTCACTATCAAGGAAAGTAGATAAAAAATTCATCAATAATGTATCAAGGAATGGATGAAGTTTATCAAGGCCTCAAAAATATATTCCCAAACATGTTTTGGGTCCTACCCTCATGGTTAGACCCTTTTTAACCCTTTTGATTTTTATCGAGGTAACTAGTTTTTACCAAAGTGACTTATCCTATATGCCTGAAAATAAAATGGTTCGTATTAAATAATATGTACCTAATTATTCCAAATTTTAAATAAATTTTATTATATTAATTTTATAAAAGTGATAAAGATAAATTTTGAAATACTAAATGTATAATATGTTTAAAATAATTTAATAAAAAATATAATTTATCTTCTAAAATGTCAAATATGGGTTTGAAAACTAATATGTTTTTGTAAAAATTATAAACTCACTTATAAAATATATATTTTTTTTATAAAAATATTCCATGAAATTTTAATTCGTATTCATATAATAATAATTTCATAAAACTCATGTTATTTGTAAAAATTGTATTTTTCACTATTCACCTAAAAAACTATATTTTGAGACAAATACCAAAAATTAATTTTATGTTAATATTATTATGATAATTTCAAAAAAAAATTCAAATTCAAATTCTTAAATTTATAAATTTAATTTTTAAAATAAAAGCATAAAATATTATGAAAAACTATTTTATATAAAATAATTTATTGGTATATTAACTATTTTTCTAAAATTAGTGCTAATCATAAATGTATGAAAGATGAAAAATATCCATTTTATAAAATAATTTTTTTGAATAATATTTTTAAACGTTTAGCCTCACTTTTAGAAATATTATTAAAAGGGACCTCTATTTCATGAGTTGGTTTAAACTATTCATACCAGTTTTTTTCAACAACTACCATACATTGGTGAATAACTTTTTTAATAGAAAGTGTTTTGGTCCCTTAAGGTATGATATTACATATGGAGAAATTCATCAAAAATAATAATTATTTAAGTAGTAATATATCACTAAAATAACGGGTCATTATATTCTACCCCATTTCAATGTATTTCATTCTCAAAATTTTGTTTTTGGGATAGTAACAAGGGAGGGTAATTTTACCTTTGTCACATCCTCAGATTCCCATGTGGCCTCCTCAAATGTGTGATTCCTAAAAAGAATTTAGACCAAATGAGTGGTCTTATTCCATAACTCCTTTTCTCTATGATCACTTATCTCCATTTTTTGTTCTTCATGACCGATCATGATAAAATTTCACAGATTCTGACACATGTGAAAGGCCTGGAATATAATTTATAAAAAGGGACATGTCAACCAAATAATGTACTAGGTATTGGTTTAGTATGAGTACTAAGAGATAATCCACAGCTCTGAAATAATCAAGGATCCAAAGGGTCTAATATTAGTTAGTCTAAAGTTTAATTTCTTCTTAAATATCATAGTGTGCTTCCAAGAAGATATCTAGAGGAACAACATATCACCATCTTATAACTCTAAATCTGATGACCATTATCTTTATATCTATTATATAGAAATTTTACTACCTTCAGGCGCCAATAAAGTTTTTGAACATTCTCCATCATTTTTTGAATAATTTCTAATCCTATCAACTATAGTTTTCCAACTTCAACCCAACATGTTAGTATCCTGCATCTCTTCCCATATAGAGCATTATACGACTCCATATGAATGCTATAATGGAAATTGTTTTTATATTATAATTATACTAGGGGATGTGTTGATCGAAAAATCCTTGAAATTCTATTAATAAAGGTATCAACATGTACTCATGTTTTTTTACATTTTTCTCTACATAGCCATTGGTCTGAGGGTGATAAGTGGTACTGAAACATAGCTATGTCTCCAATACTTTCCAAAGACTCATCTAAAACCTCAAGTTAAACCGTGGTTTCTGATCTGATAAAATAGAGAGTTATATTCAATAAAGCCTTACCACTTTCCTTACATATATCTTAGAGAGTTGGTCAAGTGATACATATTCTTAGAAGATAATAAAAAGTGATGAATTAGTATGGTGATTGACTATCACCTAAATAAGCATAATTTTTTTGTGGAGTTCAATAATTAAATCCCTAGTAAAGTTTCCCATTTAAATTTTGGTATGGGTAATGGGGGTAATATACTCTTATCTTTCTATTGTCTAGCCTTAACTGATTGTAATACCAAGAATCAAATTATTTATTCTAAGATCCCACTCTTCATATTATCACACCATAATTTTACTTTAGAACTCTACACAACTTCATGTTTCTTAGATGAATAGAAAAGGATGATATATAATAATTATAAAAAAATTCATCTTAAATTATGGTTTTTATGGAACATATATCTACATTCTAAACCTTATAACTAAATCTTTATAAAATTTAAAATCTTGATATCCACTACCTTTTTCAGTATCTCTAGAATATCTTTATGGGCATATTTTATCTTTTCGCGAATGGATGAGTGTGAATTCACTTAGAAATTAGAATATCTCTCACCTTAACTTATAAATTCAAGATTCATTCTTTTTAATTCCATGAATAGGTCTCTTTAAACCCAAACCATAGATAGGGTATCATGATCATTCCTTCTCAAAGCATCAACCACCTCATTTTCCTTCCTATGGTAGTAATGTATTGAGTAGTCGTAGTATTTGGTCAATTACACCCAACCGCCTTCAAATTTTTTTAAATCATTCCATATGAATATATATTTCAAACACTTTTATATTTTATAAATATCACACTTATCACTATAGAAATAATTCCGACTAGTTTTTAATTCAATTATCACCACTAATTACTCCAAATCATGCATCACATAATTTTTATCATGTTTATTTAACTATCATGAGGCATGAGAAATTTCATTTTAATTTTTCATGAGGACACATCCAAATCCCTTATTTGACGAATTAGTGTATATTAAAAACCCTTCCTCACTACATGGTAGTGTGAGTATAAGATTTTTGAGCAATCACTTCTTTATTTCCTTAAATTTTTTTGCATTCCTCTATCCAGAGAAACTTCACTCCCTTCCATGTTAAATTGATTAGTTGATATTATAGTTATCAAAAATTTCTCAGAATGTGTTGATAGTATAATTATAACCAAATAATACTATATAACTCAGTTATTGTGGTTGTTTTGGGCTATTTTTCAATAACTTCTATCACTGAAGGATCTATAAATATTCCCTTTCTAATGATTACATGACCCAAGAATGACACCTTTTGTAGCCAGAATTCACATTTTATAAATTAGGAATAAAATTTTTACTTTATTCGAGTCATGAAAACCATATATAAATGATTATTATACTCTTACTTACTCATATAATAAACAATAATATCATTAATGAAGATAAGAAGAAAATGACCCATGTAGTCTTGAAAGACTCTATTCATTTGATCTATAAATATGGTGGGGGAATTATTCAATTTTGAATGGAATCACAAAAAAATCATAGTGTCTAAACCTCATTAAAAAATATGTGTTCAAAATATCCTCTGTTTTGACCACTAATTGATGATATTTAGATCACATGTCAATCTTGGAAAAGTTTTACGATCCCTTAAGCTGATCCAACAAGTCATTGATAAGGGGTATATGACACTTGTTCTTTATCACGATTCTGTTAAGATCCTGATATTAAATGAAGAGGCACATTGGCCCATCCTTATTTTTGACCAAAATTACTCGTTCACCCAATGGTGAAGCACTAGGTTGGATAAAACCCAAGTGCACATTTTATTGTAACTATTTCTTTAAACCTTACAAATTAATGGGTTCCACTCTATATGGACTTCTTAAGATAGGAATAGATCCAATTATGAGTTATATTATACACCTAACCTCATTATTTTGGGGAATAAAAGGTATTTACTCTTTAAATAATTCATTATATTCTCCTAAAATAGGTATGTCATCAATTATAAATTCCTCCCAAATAATATGAGATTAAAATCCCTCATTGTAGGGTTCCCAGACCTAAATTATAGAATTTTCTTCCAATGGAAGGTATTATTATTCCTATATTGATAGCTAGTAACAAGATAATTCAGGATATGAAATAAGTTATCAAATCTTGGAAAATTAATATGTGATGTATGCATGTATATACAATCCATTCCCAAAATTATATCAAATTAAACTAAATGAAGAAGAATTAGATATGTGGGAATTATTCTCTCATAAATATCAATCAGAGAAGATTTATATATCTTATACATTATAATTGTTCCAAAAAATTATTTTATATATATATTTTTATCCATTACTTGAGGTGGTGATTCCACATTCTTAGAAAACTTGTGTGTTATGAAAGAATTTGATGAACCAGAATCAAATAGGGTACTTATAAATCTAAAAGAGATATCAATTTCACCTCACACCACATGATTATCATGATCTAACTCAGTTAGAGTGACCCAAAATTCTTTCCCTAGTTCCAAGGGTTTTTGAGTTTATTGGGTCCTATTATCTACATTATCTCTGGGGTTAGGGAATTTATTCACATAGTGGATGAAATTATTTCATTTGTAGCATTTTCATATGGGTAAATACTTAACTGGGAAATTGTTCTTCTCCATTGTTTAAACTAGTCTCTTATACTTATTTTAAAAGTTTTGTGATTGATAGACTACATTACCAAACACAATACACTCCCCTAATCCTTTACAGTAATTACCTAGGTAATTATTCCATTATTTTTGAAATTAATAGATATGAATATTCTTTCCTTTTTTAGATTTTTCATCCAAGTTCCTTTTAAACTATATCTTTCATTTATTTTAATTATGGTAATGAAAGTCTATAGATTCCATATCCACCTTAAGTTAAAATTAGATAATCTATTCATAGATACCAAAGTCAATTATGGCCAAATACTTTTGAGGAAAACATGCCAATCCACTGAAGAAATGATTGTTTTTTATTTCTGTATTAGAGATAAAACCAAAGGAATATATTTTAATCCATTTTAATTTTTCTTCATTTGTTACAATGGATTCATTCTACTTTATTTTATATCCTAATAATTCCCTCTCTATCCTTGTGTTAATATTTCAAGGAAAATATTTAGTGAATAAAACTTTCTTAAACTTTTCCTATTCCCTCTTTATTCATTATATTATTAATAATATTCCACCATTAGTCAGTTTCACCTTCTAAATACCCATTAGATAGAAAAAATTTTACATTTTTAGAGAACAAGATACACTACTGCAAATATGGCCTTTATCACTGCTAGAAAAGTCCATTTACAGCTCTAAAAAACACTCTTAATATCAGTGAAGATAGGGGGTGGTTTCCCTTTTATCAGTGCTTAGAAAAGCATTGAGAAAGGACCTTTTTATTAGCACTAAAAAAAGTTATGATAAAATGGGTCTTTTATCAGCGCTTTTAAAAAGGCGTTGGTAAATGAGTCCCTTATCAGGGCTTTTTTAAAAGCGCTGATAAAAGTTTATATATATATATATATATATCTGCAGTTAGGGAGGGGCTTCAACAGCGCTTGAATCCCCCTTTAACAGCTCCCCACCCCAGCCCGCACACCCCAACCCGCACGCCCCCAGCCTTTAACAGTGCCCACACCACCCTTTAAAAGCACTAGCCTATATTCCACCCACTCGCATGACCTGCCTCCCTCTGAATTCAAACTTTGGATCTGTTTCCTGTGCACCTAAGTGTTTACCACTCCACCATATTGATTTTCTCTTCATTTATTAATATATCTATTTATATATATATATATAGTTATATTTACTCATGTATTACTATATATATATATTAATATAGATATATTTAGTTATATTAATATATATATATATATTTTTATATTAATATATTGATATATATATATTTGTATATTAATATATATATATATATTCGTATATTAATATATATATATACACATATATAATTATATTTATATATTTATTAATCTATTAATATATATTTATAAGATCAAATATGCTTTTTTGTGTGTGTTTATAAAGAAATAAATACATATATACAACACACACACATATATTATATGTGTATTTGTAATTATAATTATACATATTTATATATATATTTACAAATATTATATATTAATATGTATATACATATGTTTAAAATATATAGTTAATATATATCAGTTTGTAAATACAGACACACATAAATACACACACACACAAGCATCATATAGGTATATAAATATTAATATGTTTCTATTTCAAATAAAATGGTTATTATTTTTTTATTTAGATAAGCCTTATATATTGACAAATATAATTTATATATTAATATGATTAATTAATTATTTATAAAATTAATTTTTTATGGGTGAATATATAAAAAATATGTATATATTGTTATATAATTGATTATAAATAACATTACATTGTGAAAAATGATAAAATCTCAAAGCCATAATATCAATATAAATGTAACCCATCAGAATAAATTCAGTCCCCAGTGAAAAAGGTCAAAAACACCCCCTGAAACGAGGTTGAAATTCCATTAATGTTAAACAATTTGGGTATCCGGACTAAATACTTAGTTTTGGAGGCCTTAGGGCCTTTTTTGGCCTTGGAAAATGTTATAGAATGTTCCCTTTAATAAAATGCCTGTAGAGATCATCACTAGCTTCGATTTGATATGCTGTAGAGCTCAAACAGACACCCGGATCAAAATTTATAGTTTTTTGAAGTTTGAGTTATGTTTTAACTTAAGTTAGATCTTTTATTAATTTTTTTTGATTTTTGGTGTCATAAAATTGTTATTAAATGATTATTAGTTGATGATAATTAGGAAATTATTAATTAATAATTTTATAAGATATTTTATAAGTCATTTTGACTGCATGTCTTATATATTAATTGAAAATGATTATTTATACTTATCTAAAAATATTTAAAAAATATATATTATATTTATATAGAAATAAATATACTTATATATTTATATATCAATATATTATTATTTATGAAATATTTGTTTTTGAAATATACACATTATCATCGCTAAGAAAAAAAGTGATGATAAAGCCCCCATTTTATCAGTGCTACTAAAAAAGTGCTAATAAAGGGGGTGCCTTTAGCAGGTCTAAAACAAGCACTGATAAAGGGTCACTTTTAACAGCACTTTTTTAGCGCTGTTAAAAGTGCCCTTTATCAGTGTTTTTTAGCGCTGGTAAAGGAACCCCCATTATGAGCGTTTTTTATCACTTTTAAAGGGTGGTGCTCCAGAAACCCAATTTTGTGGTAGTGATAATCAAAAACATATTTTCATTCACATTGATCCATTTCTCGATGATTAGTGGATTTAAAGATTCACTAAAAGAGGGTGGATGTTTCATCATGAAATACTAAAAATAAAGCTAATACTTCCTCAGAAAATTCAATAGAATAATATGGTTTTCATTATTATGTATAGCTTGTGATAGTTGAGTGATAAGTTTTATGAGATATTTTACTCCATATCCCATTCAATCGGGTTGTTCATTGGTGGAAACCATTACATTGTACCTCACACCAATTGTTAACCTAGATCCTCCTAGTTCTATCCAACACTAGAACCAAAAAGTCGTAACATGGCTAAAAAAGAAATTAACATTTTAATGGAATAGTAACATAATTGGAATCTAGCCTTAAAACACCTTACTCTTCGATATAATCATTTTAGTATATGATTCTTTGAGTTCAACCTATATCATTCCTAGTTAAAATTTAAGTTGTTATTTTACATACTTATTACCCCAATCCCTCAATTTAATATGGAAATAAATCCTTCATAATGGTATTTAAAGGGAATGTTATCAACCTAGGTGTGTCTATATAGGTGTGCAGTCTTAATCCCATTCACCCTACACCAAAGTGAATATAAATTAAAATAATAATGACCAATTTTTAGAGTTATTCCCCAAGAAGCAATAGTAACACAACCACATCCAATTTCTAGTATTTAGACATGAATTTAATTACTAGGAAAATAAAAAGATAAAAAATTTAATAAAATTCCAAGATATAATCCTATACTTAGAATCATCTTTAGTTTTTATACTAAGGGTTTCAAAATATAATTATAAAAAATTTACACTCTAATCTCCTAAAATAACCAAACCTTTTCTCTGATACTAACTATTGAAATCGAAGCCAAACATTCCTTTATTTTAAAAATGTTTCATGATTTAAGAAATTAAATTTCATAAATAATAATATCCAAAAAAATAAAAGGTTCATTGTATATAAAGACTATCTACATAATAATTTTGTTTTACAATATTGGTGATCGTTTCTCCTTAATTTAAACATAATAGACCACATTTTAGACATATAATTAGTAATAGTCATCCTAAAAACCCGGGGAATGAAATCATAATAAAAGGGGTTAGCTCAAATACTCAATAAAGGATGGATAAATATTTAATCAATGTTGAGTTCAAAATAATAAGTAAAAAAATGAGCATAAGGTAAATATCCTTACATTACAAGTGATGATAATAAGATATAAGTGAGCTTCAAAGTACATGAAGTAAGGACTTAATGCCAAAAAAGATTAATATAGAAGAATAATAGCTACAACATGTCTTAGAATCATTTAACATAAACCGTGGATCGTTATTTAATTTGATAAAAATGAATAACAACAATTATCTATAATAAAATTAGCATAAGTGTAACTTTAATGTGGAATACCATTACTTCCCATGATTATGATTGATGAAAATGTACCCATCAATACCTATATCATGAGATATAAACTCTTAACCAATTCATTGTAGGGTGATATAGGACTCCACATATCATTCATCCAAACATATATATACCACTTAAAAATAATTCAATTCACATCATAAAGAACCCATTTAAATAAAATTGGTTTCATAAATCATCCAAATGGAAATAATTAAATTTTCATAAATAAATCATGGAAATAAAAGAGTTTCCTAAAATATCTAAATAGTTTAACATATCATCCAGAACTAAATAATTTGAAACTGAAAACATGATCACAAAAAATAATTACATAATAAAAGGAAAATTTTGGGTGAGTCTTGAAACATGAATCAATTGAAGATATATCATATAAAGATGATGAAAAACATATCCTGAAAATATCATTTTTTGAAAACCTTTTGTATTCATCGATGCAAAGAATCAAAGTTAAGAGTATATTTCCAAAAAGTCTCTCTTTTTGAAAAAATATTTAAAAATAAATCCTTTCATGAAAATGAATTTATATCAAAAATAAATTTCCACAAAAATAAATGGGATAACACCATTAAAAATTGAATGTCTTATAATAACGAAGTAGAATAAAAATTGTATTACTCAAAGAGTGGTGTTTGAGTTACCAAGCCCTTTACTTTTAGACTTATTTTTGGTAAAAGTGATTTAAACTCCTATATATTAAATATAAAAATATTAATTTCATGTTTTATAACCTTATTCATAAATATATATATATACCCTTTAGTAATAATAATTGTCTTTATGTGTTGGATTGTTATAACCTATTTTTATCATCAACTGTTGATAATATTTACAGTTTTTAACTAGGTTCATAAAATCGAAGTTGATCATTATTCTTATTCAAAAGTATATTATTACAAAAAAATTAAATGTAATATAATTTATGTTTTATAAATACAAATAATGTTATAATTCAATCACATAAATGTTTTTGTCTTTTTTTTTTCTGAATATTAAATTTATGTTGAACTAGTTTCAGTTTATTTACTAATATCGATGGTTTAATTTATAATGATAATTATTTTTTGTTTAATCTGTAAATTAAAATATTAATGATATATATTAATTATATATATAATATATAATCTTTGAATATAAATTTAAACCATTCATTAAGGAGGTAGTGAATAATAGAATGCATCATTTTATGGATGTCGTTGTCTGCATATAAACAAAGACGATGATTTCATTTTTATAAGGGAAGAAGAAAGAAATACTTTTTTTTATCATTTTAGAAATTTAAATATGTTATATATATGGTGCATATTTAGTTAATTTCACTTCTGGACCATCCATATTTGGCAGTGAAGGAAAAAACACATTTCTTCTTGGAAGTGGTAATCTGCATGTGCAAGATTCAAATTTCCATTTTTCTTAAAATAAAAAAAATTAAATTTTTTGAAATTATTGTACCATATTTTTAATAACATAAAATTATACCAAAAGAACACATGTTATAATTTTAATATGGTGTAATTTAAAATTATGAAGAATAAGTGAACATAATGAAATAGTTGCAAGAAAAGAGGAGTTATACATATATACCTGACTTGTTTGATTATCTCTATTTTAAAGGGGATTAAACCTTTGAGGGATGGTATTGTGAAAACATAAGAACCTATTAAAGGTATATATGAATGTTTAGGAGTTTTTTTTTTGATTTTTGGGAAAAATAATCAGTTTGTGGTGTGAGGGGAAGTGAGGAGAGTAATGTACCTTTTATAAGTAAAAAAGGGATGACATTTTGGGAAATACACAAAACACTTTAAAAATGGAAAGTCAATTTAAAGTAAAACTAATCAATAATTGATAAATAATTGAAAGGTTATGGGATATGGTCTTGTATATCCATAAACACCTATTCCCACACATGTTTTAAACTTGTTTGTGTTATTTTTTTCTTGGTTAAATTGTTTTAACCCTTTTAATTTTTACCGAGGTAACAAGTTTTTACCAATGAAATTTATCCTTTATGATTTTAAATAAAATGTTACTTTTTACATAATTCTAACCTAATGATTCTAAATTATAAATACATTTTATTATATTTATTTTTTAAATGTTAAAAAATCAATTATAAACTAAAAAATGAATTGTGTATTTAATACACTTTTTTGATAAGTTTAACTTATGTTCTAAAATACCATATATGGGTTCATAAATTAAAGATATATTTTTTGAAAATTATATAGTTACTTATAAAATAATTATTTTGTCTTAGAAAACATTTTTTGGAATTTTCAATAAACACTAGCATAATAATAATATCATAAATTTCATGTTGTTTTTAATAATGATATTTTTCACTATTCACCTAAAAGTAAATCTTTTTTGAAAACCACAAAAATTAACCATAAATTAATATTTTTAGGATAATTTAAAATTTTAATTTGAATTTTTTCAATTTTCCATTTTAAAATTTTATAACTAAACTTTTAAAATAAAATCATAAAATATTATAAAAAATTGTTTTTATAGGAAATTATTTTTTTCTATATTAAAAATTCTTCTGAAATTAGTGGCACGAGGCATGGTAAAGTGGTATAGACACATGTTATCTACATCCAAGAGATAAGGGTTTGAATCCTGGTAACCATGTTCTGGGATTTAAGATGTAGGTGATGATGTAAGAATATATTGATTCAAGTATTGATGTAGGCAGGTGATGACGTAGTAGTGACATATGAATGGGTTCAAACCCATGTAATTATCATTTAGGTTACTATTTTTTTGGTCCATTAAATAAAATGGGCTTTATATTGAGTGGGGAAACTCTCTTATAGGGGTTTGTGTCTTGTCCTTGTTTGATAAGGGGTGCATGCATTTTTTCCATTTCTTGTAACCTCCATGAAATTATATGATTCTTCTAAAATCAATGTTAATCACAAATAAATAAAACTTAATAAATATATTTTTTATAAAATAATTTTATGGAAAAAATTATTATCTTCTTAGCCACACTTGTTGAAACAGTATTAAAATGGAACTTTATTTCATAAGTTAGTTATAACTATTTGTAATAGCTTAAACAAACATTACCATACATTGGTCAATGTAAAATTTAATTAAAATATCATAGTATTTTAGTTTTTGGAATTTCATGTCGAGAAATAAATTGAAAAAAATACTTAATTAGGGAGGAATATATCACTAAAATCATGGATTGTTACACTTTTCTCATTCCAGAATCAGGGTATTTATACTGATTCCCTACTTATAACCCCTCATTAAATCCTCTTTTTCCCTGTATTTGGGGATTATATTTTATATTTCACTACAACATGGTGAAATAACATTTTCGATTATGGATTCCATATCCCTTATCTAAATAAAGATTATTCAGATCATTAGTGTTATGTTCATCTCTATTTTGGTAGGAAGTGACTAAGGTATGTTTCAACATATATTTTACATGATTTTGGAATGTAATTGGGGTATTTTTGGGATATATTGATTCGAGATTTAGAATTATATGTTTTTTGTTGGATTTGGGAATTTATTTTACTAGGTATCCCTTAAGGTTTAGTTTGTTTTATTCTATGGTGGTTAATTTACCACTTTTATTAATTTATAGATGGGTGTCTAATAATTCTTTAGAGATATTTGGTTGATTTTTGGACAAACATTGGTGACCATTGAATTCAAGAATCTCCCCAATAGTTAATATAGGGGGTCCTAAATATTTTAGTAAATTTATAGTCC
Organism: Viscum album; assembly: GCA_963277665.1. Lineage (NCBI taxonomy): Eukaryota > Viridiplantae > Streptophyta > Magnoliopsida > Santalales > Viscaceae > Viscum > Viscum album. Next base: position 117,058,387 of record OY728154.1, read on the forward strand.
AGACGTAGGACATGCATTCCACTTATTTTCCGATGTTATTAAAAACATTCAAATTTATTTTGTAATTATAAATTGATGTTTTATTAATATATATTATCATATCAAGAGGAATAAAATTATTGAAATTTCATTAGAATTCATTGAATAGTATTAAACCCATTCTTAAAACCTATTATTTTTGTCTTTATAAAGAGAGGGTTTTTGAAAATGAATTTTTTATGAAATCATTTTTTTACCAATATTGAGTGTTATACTTAGATCCCATAATAATTCTATTTGACATGTTTCATTAATTGTTTTTTTCAAGTTTCCTATATTGGGGAGCCTCCTTTGTTTTTATACCATTTTACATGATTTATTTCAAATTATTCCATTCCTAGAGTTCTTTAAGAATCCATGTGGGAACCATTACCAAAATTTTGATAACCAGAATATGCCATAATATACCACTATCTATGAGCATAATAATACTTTTATCACTGAAGATTTAACAGTCTAACATTTTTTAACTAAGGAATGCACTATAATTCATATACCACATCTTCCTAAGATGGTTAATTATTTTAACTATATCCATAATAGTTTATAAGTCAATGATTGGGCTAGTTAGGTGTAATGAGGTTACTGATATATATATATATATATATATATATATATATATATATATATATAATTGGTTTCTAAAACCTGTTTTTCACCTAGTTGAAAAACTAAAGTCTCAAAGAAATAATTAATCGAACTCTCTATTTAAAGTGATAATATTCTCACAGACTTATCCAAATCCATTAATCCGTGTGTTAGTTTTATAAAATCATTTCATTATTTTAAATTTAGACCCCCTTCCCTCTTAACTAAATCACTATATTCAATGATAACTAAGTTTAATTATTTATCTTAATAAATTTAAGGAGTAGATTTTTTACTAATTAAATATTCTTTTGTATGTGGAATGTAATTATTTTATGTGAAATTGTATAAGGTTTAAAGAAACAATTCAAAATTAGGATTTCTCATAAATGTGTAAACTTTATTTAGATAGGTTTAAAATATAAAAGTTTTGTTTAAAAAAACCTTACTATTAAACCAATATTTCAACTCAATTATTATAGCTTGTTCCAACCACCTTTGGGGTAGTCCCCATTATGCATGGGTTATGATCAATTCCATGATAATAAACTTATTTAGTTTATTCGAAGTACATAACCATGAACACTTATTGAAAATTAGTACCTTGTTCAGAATGGAGTAACTATAAGATAGGTCATTTATTTTACCATTACATATACTTTATACTTTTAAGATCCTTAGTATACTTAATAAATTTTGAAATGATTGAATTTTGGTTTTTTTACTTAATATAATTCATTATATAGGGTTCTGTGTGTCACCTGTTTTATGTAATACGTATATGATATTGAGTGTTTTATAAATATGCATTTCTATTTTTTAGGTTGTTAGGCCCGATGACTATTAATTGTTTCTTACACATAGATCATGGTTGTTACATAATGTGTTATGAGTATACTATTAGGGGTATGGATATATATTTTTATTATATAAAATACAAGAAGGTACCAGTTGATAGGATCTTAGTTTTGGGATGGGCTCAAAATTCCCTCACTATACGTACCCCATCCCTTATTTAATGGGATAGGTTGAGGCCCTGACATGGTATAAACCTTTCCTAATCCCATAGGATGGGTATTTGGTCAACAAATTAGTATATTTGGATATCCTCACTGACTCCTTTAAGGATATCATTTTTTAATTGTCTTAGATTCTTTGTTTTGACCTCATGTAGGTAGTATAGGTATGGATTCTCCTTGAGAGGATCAGTTTGGGATATGCCTAACGTTGAGAGGGGAGGGAGGGGGTGAATGAGTGTTGGGGATTTTTTAAACCAATTCCAACTTTTTTCCTTATACCTATTGACCCGTTAGGATCTTGATTATCTTATTCTCTTCTCCCTATCGCATTCAATAATAGAAAGTAGTAAAAATATGTATATGATATTTATAGAAGGTTCACTACTCGATAAGAGTAGTTGCATCCTTTCCATGTCTGGAAATGACCACTGCATGGATTCTCAACTATAATGCGGTAACATTTATAGTGTTTTTTAAAAGCAAAACAATCCTTTGGCCAGTGTGGGTCCCTACACTCCGAGGGGGAAACAAAACAGTCCTTCCCAGTGTGAGTCCCTAAACTTTTGAGTGGGAATGGAAACAATTTTTCTCCTGAACTGGTGATGACCTAGTACATTTTTCATCCTCTAGCTGTTTCATTATACTACCTATAGACATATTCTTATTCCTTCTTCAAATGGTAGGTTTTTCTCTTGATCTTATTTAGTTCTCTTCACTTGGTTAATTGAAATGCAGTAGGCAAGAAACTTTCCTTTCTTCTTCTTCTCTGTTCTTCTTAGTGAAAAACCAACTGAACTAAAAACCTTTTCTTCCTTCTTCTTGGGTAGAATCTCAAACACCAATGTTATTATCCCAGAAATAAATATTCTCTTACTTGGCAACATCAGAATCAAATTTCCCTGAATGATTGTGAATAGAGTTGGTCACACTCTTCCTTCCTTCCTTCTTCTTCTCTTCTCTTCTTCTTGGTGTAGTTAGTATTTGTTCAACTACATTTCATTTTTTTTACATATGAACCCAATCAATCATATAATATTCACCTTCAACACTTCTTTCTTCAAAAGTTCACACACATACGACCTTGTATATATTAAAATAATAAGTGAAAGCATGTATGTAGCTTTTATTTTTCTTATTCTCTCTCTCTTTTCATGCATACAAATCATGCACAAAGAAACACCAACCCGAATGGGGTAGTTCTTTGGAAAAGTTCTTCCTCCTTAACAAGTGCACACAAAGCCTAAAGCTTTTTAAAATAGAGCACATTCAGGCTTGAATGTGAATACTACCCTTCACCATTAAATCTCCTTCTTCACTAAACACGAACCCCTACCAAGAATATAGATGTATCCATGAAAACTGTTGGGTGTTCTCACCTTTTCTTTGAAAAACCCATGGGTTCACAATTCTTCTTATTTACATACTGGGTATGCGTGGATCATATTCCCAGAACCAGGGTGGTTCATGGATATGTCTTCTCAAAACAAGAAAAGGGTTCACCTTCACCAGTTGTGTACTTTCAAATTCTTCTTCATGAAAAAAATGAGGGTTTTGGGTAAACCTATCACACATTCATGGTTCTCTTCTTAGAACAGAAGGTGCAGTTCCTAGTCTTCACAAGACACTTCAAGAGTGAATTACACATGTTTAATCTCTTTATATCTCTGCTTGTTCTTTGAAAAAATAGGAATAAAGATGCACTATTTTTGAGAAACATGATCTCTTGAGTGAATGAACGATAGCCAGCTCCTTCGGCATAGGTATCCTCCTTTTATTGGTAGGGATCACTACCTTTTAGGCATTCAAATACCACAAGAGATGCCCTTCAAATATATTCTTAGTATATCTAAGATTCTCTCATTGAATAACCAAGTTGTTTGATTTAAAATATATTCAATACCATGTGAAGATATACCACATATCTTGGATGTTTTCTTTTCAAACAAGCGGTTTCCCAGTAAACAGATCATGTGAATGCATTAGGAATAGCATGAAACTTTCTTTCTCAAACGCTCGAGCTCTATGATGTTCCCTCGCAACTGTGTTTGCTTCAACCACATTCGATCTTCATTGTTTCATGGAATTCATTAAAATGAAATTGCACACATGATCCCATGACTTCCATACAATTGAACTCCCCTCATTAGATGGCCAGTGATCGACCATGGTGGTCGGTCTTCTTCACTGGTGAGAGGCAGCGGCGGCGTTGAGTGATGGAGTAAGAAGACAATGGGGCGGTTTCTTCAAATTCCATGGGAGCATTAGATGACTCTGGTTCAAACACTCAAGGTGCATATGAGATAGATGGTAGAGATTAGATCTCCTAACATGGATGTGATAGACAACCCAGACCGCTTCCATGTTTTAAAAAAATGAACATCACCCACATTCCTTTGTTCTACATCAAAATGGAGACGCGAGTTGAGCATAATTTAAGTATCATTTCAATTCGCTCCATCACCAAATTACTCCCTATCCCTCCATGATACCACCCCGTACCATGCCTCACAGACACGTTCTGCGTGCACCCTCTGCATGGGCTTTGACCCATCTATGTACGGGCTTCGCCATGTGCTCTCCTGCGGGTCTACACATGGACCTACCACTCACATGCTGGCATGGATGGCTTCCCCTTGGGTGAAGTCAACTCTGTCCTGCAAATACCTCAGGTCAAGGCTAGATGGTCAGATAGTGGTATGGCTTAATTTTTTAAGGTACCCACATAATAATACTTCCCATGTATATATGTATCGGAACCTTTAATCAAAAACCATTCATGACCACTATTAGAACACCAAGCCTCTTCATATTTTATTTTATTTCTTTTGGAATAATAATTCCAATTATCTTTAATCATCCTTAAATAGATGATACTTCAATGTTTTTTACAATGTATAACCTTTGATACATGTATTTAAAACTTATGATCAATGAAATAATCATCTTATTTCAACAACATGGATAATTTCTCAATCATGGCATCTAATTATGTGAATCCATAATAATTATCCTAGCATCTTCACTTTAACCAATCTGCATTCACTTTGGAGTCCCTTATTCATTTTGAACATTATTGACAACTATTGACAACAAATACAAATTATACACAAAGTGGTCCCAATAATCTTCCCCTTTATATTTTTTTGGCAATACTTCAAAGTTATTTGTTAAATGAATGTGTCAATATCAAAATTAGAATCTTCTCTCTCCCCTTAAATTTTCTTTCTATCTTATTTGAACTTTCATTTCACTTTCTCTCCCCTTATTGAAAATAAATAAAATGTTCATGGGAAAAGGGTATCAATCCATAGTTAAGAAATGTATCATCCATAATTTCACACTAAGTCTACTTAAGAAATGGTCAGTGTAGAAAATAAGAGGATTTGATTTAGACAACAAAGTTGTCCATTATCTACTGATCATGATACCTCATGAGATGAGAACTCATAAATTTTCCTTTATGGATATTTACACTTTCATTATAGGTTGAATATGTGAAATACTTTTAAGAACAATCAACTTCAAACTCTTGCACTCACTTCAAAAAATAGATAAAAAACTTTCAAGTTCAATAGGTAGGATAAGTGACCTTGGGGAACTTTCAATCTTCTTATGTCACTGATTTATTTAATTACTCCCTCTTTATTGGATAATATTTATTTTGAGTATCCAATGATGAGAGATTGAGAAATGAAATAACTTTTCCAATGACATGATATTCTAGAAATTTAAAGAGTAATTGAGTTTGATACCAAATGATGTTGATACCAATTGAAATAATAACTCTGGTAGCTTCTTCATCTTTTCTCCCCCTCAAGGGAACACTTCTCATCACTGATTTTCAGGTTCTCCCCCCTAAGATATTTCTTCACCTTCAATTACCTATATTATAATAACATTGCCCAAATATTTAAGGGAATACGGTGGATCCTATTTTCTTCATCAGTGTGAACAGATAGGTTGAGATGATTCTCCCAACCAAGATGCTTCACTCTTCTCACTTGCACATTTGATCTTCAATTATAACTATGCTTATGTGGATCTCAATACTTCTTCCACTTCACTCTGTGTGAGCCTTATTTATTTAAGTGCTTTTATATTACTAGAATATCTTGGTGAAACTTTAATATCTTAACAAATTCTTCTTGAGCAGGAAAAAATGCAATGTAATATCTATCATTATGGCCATCCTTGTTGCACCTCACACAATGAACATCATTATCATCATGTGAAATATTTTTTTATTTTTTTCACTAGCCTTATCTTGTGAATCTTCCATTTACCTCATTATTTACATATCTTCTGGCCAGATAACCAGTAGGTCATTATAATTTGAGGCATCAAGATTGGATCTTCCACATAGCTTATTTTGAGTGACATCCTTCTTAGAAGTTCTTTTGGATTCACCACCATTCACCTTCTTGGATTTATAATCCAAGTACTTCTCTCCCTTCCTTAATGAAATCTTCTTTGGAGGATTTTATTTTGAAAAATTCTTCTGATTTCTTACCAAGTATTATTCTTATTTCTTAGCCAAATTTTGTGATATTATTTTCTTATTAGTTTTGGATACAAGTTTAGATGAACATGTACCAACCTTATGACCACTTCTATTGCATACATCACAAATGTTGTCAAGAATTACAATTTTTTTTGCAGTATACAGATGATTCTAGATCTGTGGATGTTTCTTATTCCTCTTGGGCTTTCTTCCCTTGATATGGGATTCCTTTGTGATTTCATATTTTTAGGATTGTACCAACAATTTAATGCACAATTCCCAAATCTGTTACAACACCAACATTGACACACAAATCACGACTTCTTGATATATTATGTATAAGGTTGTTGGGACTTATTTATGATTTGTTGTTCTCTATGTGGGGAACCACTTTACATATTATTCTTCTTATCCGCCCTAGACATGGTAGTAGGTATCTCATCATCTTTCCTCATTCATACTTGTTTAGAATTTTTCTTCTACCCTGCACTTTTTTGTAGTAGAAAATTTAGAAAAATTAGTACAAGATGGTATGTATGATACCTGTTCTTTTTTAGCTGCTTGTGATAGATCATTGAGTGAATTCATGATCTTCTTATCATATTTTGGAGTTATTTCCCCATTAGATCCTCTAATGAACATTGAATACCATTAACAACTATTTCAATATTTTCTAAAGTCTTAATATGTGTCTTATAAAGGTCAATTAAGCTTCCATTTCGAGACATTTCATATTGAGGATGACTTTGTGATCTTAAATCATAGTCATATTATCTTCACAGGATCTATTCAATATTTCAACTTCATATTCATGTAACTTTACTTTTTTTTGTAACAAAGAATCATGTTATTTAATATTCTTGTAATTTTATTCCAAATACACCTTCTTGACATAATTTCTCTTTTTCATATCATCTTCAGGTGGATGGATCCTCTATTTCAGAGTCTCATTGAATCTACCTTTTTCTTTAGCATCTTTGAGCCATTTTGAGGAAATAATTACAAGTTACCTCTTTGTTTCTTCAAAGGATCTAACCATTTTGGATAACTTTAGATATTAAACAATTATATCTTGAAATACCTTCTCAAAAAAATTATTTTATTATTCTAGATGGGTGATATATTCTAGCATACATTGATATACTCCAAAAACATGGCATGTATTTTATTCTAGAATGATATAAAGAATCATTCTTAATCTATCAACTGATAATTCTTGAGAGGTTGTAGATTGATCATCACCACTTGGGCTAGAATTTTCATTATGAGAATAACTTTAAAATGTACTAACACATACCTCCTGATCACTTGAGGCAGAAAGGTTGTCCATATTTTTTGTGGGAACCTATGCTACCTTCTTATTTATTTATAAGACCGATATGTCCTTATTTATAGTAATTCATGGAGAACTAGATACTACATATTATTTAGTTAAGAGGGACTACTTCTTCAACTTTATCTTCTCTTTATTTTTCTTATTCATCATAGTCTTGGTAGATATTATCTTCTACTTAGAGACAACTGAATATTAACTGAAACTACACTTCATTGATTAATTAGGAAAGAAAATCAAATATTTGAATGAAAATAACTTCACTATAGAAAATCCAATAGAGGAAAACATTTCCATCTGATACCAATCGAGAGGACCGGTTTGGGATATGCCTAACACTGAGGTGGAGGGGGTGAATCAGTTTTGGTGACTTTTTAAACCAATTACAACTTTTTATCACTATACCTATTGACATGTTTGGATTTTGATTCTCTTATTCTCTTTTCCCTATTTCATGCAATAATAAAAATCAGTAAAAATATGCACATGATATTTTTACAAGGTTTACTACTCAATAAGAGAAGCTATATCCTATCCATGTCTGGTAACAAACAATTCATGGATTCTCCACTATAATGATGTAACAGTTACAATATTTTGGTTAGGGAAACTGTCCTATGGATAGTGTGGGTCAGTACACTCTAAGGGGAAAGGAATGAAACAATCTTTCCTAGTGTGAGTCCCTAAATATCTGAGTGGGAAGGGAAAGAATTATCTTCATGAACAGGTGATTACCTAGTCCATATTTTAGCCTCTAGCAGGTTTTTTATACTACATGTGGAGGGAATCTTCTTCATTCTCCAAAATGCAGGTTCTACTCTTGATCTTCTTTAGTGCTCTTCACTTGGTATCTTGTAAAGCAGTAGGAAAGTTACTCCCCTTTCTTCTTATCTCTTCTTCTTTATGCCAAACCAACTACACTAAAAACTTATTCTTCATTATTCTTAGATATTATCATAAAAACCAATGTGATTATTCAAGCAATGAAGATCACATTACTTGGAATCATCATAATCAAAATGCCATGAATGATGGTCAATAGATTTGGGCACACTCTTCCTTTTCATTCTTCTTCTCTTATCTTATTCTTGGTGCATTTAGTATTTTTTCAACAGGATTTCACCCTTTTTACACATGAGTGTTAGCATTCATATACTATTCACATTCAACACTTCTTTATTCACAGGTCCACACACATACAGACTTGTGTATATTCAAATAACAAGTGCATGAATGTATTCACATTTTCTTTTTATTATTATCTCTCTCTTTGAATGAATATGAATCATGAATAAAGAAACACCAAACTGAATGGGTGTAGTTCTTTGGAGAATTTCTTTCTACACATGTTCACAAAAATCCTCGAACTTCTTCAAACAAACCACATTCATGCTTACATGTGCATACTTCCCTTCACTATTCAATCTCATTATTCCCTAAACAAAAACCCCTACCAACATTATAGATGTAAACATGAAAATAGAATGATGCTATCACCTTTTCTTTGTGAAATCCATAGGTTCATGTTTATTCTTCTTTACACAACGGGTATGTGTGGATCTTCTTCAAAGAACTAGGGTGGTTCATGAATTAGTCTTTGGAAATCATGAAAAGGGTGCACATGCACCAATTGTGTACCCACATATTCTTCTTCATGAAACACAATGTGGGTTTTGGGTAAACATTTCTTGAATGTTTGGTTCTCTTCTTCTCATAGAAGGTGCATTTTCTCTTCTTCTCAATACACATCAAGAGTACATTCACTTGTTGAAGGTCTGTGGATATCTGATCATTCTTTGAGAAATAGGAATAAATAGGCCCTATTTTTGAGAAACACGAGCTCTCAGGTGAATGAACGATAGCCTTATCCTTTGGATTGTGTATCCTTCTTTTATATACAGGGATCAATACCTATTACACGTTCAAATCCCATGAGATATTCCCTTAAAATCTAGTATTTGAATAGCCGATATTACCTATTTTAATAACCAATATCTTCAATTTTAAATATCTTCAAACAAACATGAAGATATTCCGCATATCTTGGATGTTTTCTTTTCAAATGACCAATATCTCAGTAAAAATATCACGTGCATGCATTAAGAATAACATGCAAATCGCTTTCTCAAATGCTCGAGGTCCATGATACGGCCTCACAACTTCGTTTTCTTCATCCACATTAGATCTTCATTATTTCATTGCATGCATGAAAATGATATTGTATGGATGATATCATGACTTTAATATGATCAAAAACCCCTAATTAGATGGACATTAATCGACCATGGTGGTTGGTCTTCTTCTTTGAAGAGAGGCAATAGTGGCGTTGAGTGCTGGACGAAGAAGATGACGACACGAATTTTTCGAATTCCGTGAGAGCATCGGGTGGCTCCAGTTCAAACCCAAAAGGCACAGATGAGATGGGAGATGGTGATTAAATCAGGTAATGAAGATGATATGGACAACCTTGATCGCATCCCTATTTTTAAACAATGAATAGTACCTGCATTCGATTGTCCCACATCGAGATAGAGATGCCGATTGAGTACGGTTTAAGTATGAAGCCGCTCTGCTCCGTCACCATATTAATCCCTCTCCCTCTATGGTACCACCATTACCATGTCATGTGGGAATGCTCTGCACCCACCCTTTACATGGACTTTGGCCCAACTATGCATGAGCTTTGCCCCGTGTTCTCCTGTGGGCCTGCACACGGCCCTGTCGCTTGCGAGCCAGCCTGGCTGGCTTCCCCTTGGGTGTGGTCGAATCTATCCTACAAATACCTTAGGTCAATAATAGATGGTCATATAGTGGGTTTCACTAATTTTTTAAGTAACCCACATAAAAAACTTTCCAAGTATAGGATTCATGGCTACCTTCAATCAAGAATTATGCATGGACACCTTTTGAACCCCAATCCTCTTCATATTTCCTTTTATTCCTTTTGGAATAATAATTAGAAATATCTTCAATAATCCTTAAATGGATGACACTTCAATGTTATAGAAAATTTATCACCTTTTATACATGTATTTAGAACTTAAGATCAGTGCAACAATCGCCTGATTTCAACAACATGAAGAATTTCCCAAGCATGGAATCCAATGATATGAATCCATAATAATTATTCAGAAATCTTCACTTTAACCAATATCCATTCACTTTGGATTTATTTATTCATTTTGACCATTATTGAAAACTATTTAAAATTAATACAAATTATACACAAAGTGGTTCCAACACTCTTAGTATTGGGAATTACTTATAGCAGACATATAACTATCCTTCCACTAATTTTGTGAGATAAATTCCATGTTTTTGTTGATTAAAAATTTTGAACTATTTTATTATATTTATATAAATGTGTATACATGTCTATGTCTAAACATATATATTCATTTTGGAGTTAATGAATATTGGTGGTGTCCTACTGAGTATCTATTTTGTTACACCATACATGGACACTTTTGATGGATGTTAAACATCATGTGATATACTTTATGTACCTTATTAGTTGTGGGATATATTTTCCATTACCAATATCAAGTAATATATGAGTCATATCCTTTTGGTGTTTGGATCATTGGTATATTTTCATGAATATTTTTTGTGGACCTGTGGAGTGGATGCATAGAGGTTACTCCTAGTTGTTTCTACAAGTTTCACATCTATGGAACCTCCCCTATTTCATCCTTAAGGCCATTCCTGGTTTCCTAACGCGTGTACAGTGAATAATAGTCAGTTTGACTTATTTTTTAGGATAATTATAAGGATTTTTTGACTATATTGGTATGTATTTGTATCCATTTAGCAATTCCATAATTCACTATCCTTGTGACTTGGTTAATAGGTACCTTAGTGGTGGATTACTGTATTTTGGTCCACATGCTTAAAAACTCCATGGGTCATGCAAAACATTTGGTAGGACACTTGTTCCTTTCATACATGTTCTCTAAGTTTAAACTAATTCCCATGAGATTTTCATTAAACCCCATCATTTATTCCACCCTATAGTGATCAGGAGGTGTACCTGTGGTGCTATAGTGACTAGGATGGTGTAATTCCGGAAATCAAGTATTGATTGTTACATAATTTTTTCCAATTTTTTTAAAGAGTGTCCTTAGATCCTTAAAAACCCATACATAGGTAGATTATCATTTCCAACATTTTATATATTACTCTTGGATAATTAAATTGAAAAATATTTACCAAATTTTTTTAAATGAAATATCTCAAATATATTACTCTAGTATCTTAACCGTTAGGATTTCCCAAAACATTGTAACCCACAATAACACCAAGAATATATTCCAAATAATAATGGAAACCTATATCCTATTTTCCTAAAAAAATATACTACCAGGGAACCCTTATTAGGAATAACCTATTAGTTGGATAATTGAGGCCTTAATAAGAGTTTTATTTTGAAGGAATATAAAACAAAGTGTTTTTATTTTATTTAAATATCATAATATTAGCTAATTTATTCCCCCTATATGAAAAATATTTTAATGACTTAGTATTAATATCCTATAACTTTGAACAAATTAATATGTACAAAACATATTAATGTATAATTCCACATACATACCATGATTTGTATTACTTATCCAAAAGTAAAAACAAATTATATTCACATATATCATAAGAAATATAATGAATATTATAGAAAAAATACTTTCAGGTATAGGATTAGAATCATATGGAATCCAAATAACCACAAGAGAAATCACGGTATGACATGTAGCCAACCCCCACTTTCCTAAATGGTGCATAATTCCCTAGGTTAGTGATAAATCCATCCAAAAGTCCCACAACTCATTTATTACTACTCAAGAGAGACATCAATTCTAATATAATACTTACCCCTTATATTTATAAATCATAGGTGACCAATACATTCATATTCATAACTCTCAAAACAAATTATATTCATGGTTTACCATAACCAAATCTTATTTTATACATATCACGCAACTACTAGGTAAGTTATGACATTTATAAGAAGCAAATTAACACTTTCCACTAAATCATAAATCCATTTATATTATAACTAAAAAATAGGGAATATATAAATAAATTAATAATCCATAATTTTAAATATGAGATAAACATTTTATGAACATTTTATAAATAAATGATTATAAAAATTCAATAATTCAAAAATCCTTCATGGATATTCCATAAATAAGTAAACTTGAACAATTATACTTTATTTTAATATTAAAAATTTTATATCCATAATTTATAGAGACTTTCCTATGAACTCCTTCAAATTCCAAAAATATGTGATATTTATAAAGAAATTATAAATAATATAACCATTTCACATATAAATTTAACAGTTTATATTGACCAAATATTAATTTTTTTATTTAAACCTTTGATCAATTCAACCAAATCTTCTTTTGGAATGGTTAAAATAAAATTATACCATATGGTCTTTATTATAAATATTTCTTATAATTATTGATTAAATTTTAATAAATCAATATAAAGTATTTTATTTTATCCTTATTTCAAAATTTATAAATACTTTATAAATTCGTCATGCTAATTTAACATTAAACATAGATCATGCACATCGATTTTTTTGATATGTTTTAAATGTACCTTTAGATTTGGTGTAGTATTTATAATCTTAAAAAACTATTTTTATTTAAAACAATAAAATCATGGACATTTTTATAAGTCACAATGACATGTATTCTATCATATGACAACTCTTTCTATGTATAAAACTACAAACGTTTTTAGGGAATCAATTTTTGTTCGAGGCTTGAGAAGTAAAAGTTTTGATACTAGAATGTATTTTATTTTGGCTACACCATATTTATCTTATAAAAAATTATTTCTATACTAACCACATGTGTTTATAGATAAATTAGGGAATAATATTATCATATTTATGATACTCGGTTTTTTATGTAATAATTCCATCATAGTTTTTTCAAAAAAAATATGTTTTATAAGATTTTTAAAATCATGGGTTTTTCTATCTTAAAATAAATGATGGTTTGTAAAAATCGATGAACTATCAACATTTATGGAGTTACAAATTGTGGTTCCCAAATTTTTTCCCCCATGTTCTTCATGTATCAAAAACTTCAATCCAATTGATAAAAATAGGTTTTGATACAACTTTTGAGTTTAGAGGGGAAAAAATAGGTAAAATAAACAAAAACTGATTATACCATAAAAAATTTAAATTCATTTAAAATTAATAAAATAAATGAATAAGGAAATACCTTTTTTCTATTGATATGGTATATCCAATATCCTTGATAAAGGATTCAAAGTGACCACTAAAAAGTAAAAAAAATACTCCTCACTCCTAGGGTATCCATCTGATATGTAAATATCCAAATTCTTGGATATAATTACCTGTAATCGTAGTCTACTTGAACTTTAGAGTTTAAGAGAAATATATATATATATATATATATATATATATATAGATAAATAGATTTTTGGTTCATAGGAGTTTCATAACAGTTTCATACAATATTATAATAAAAAAGGTAAACACCCCAATTCCGAAAACATGAACACGTTTATATAAGTCTCAAAGAATCTCAAATGTTCATACAATTAAATAAAATAATTTATAAACATTTCCTATGTTACAATGTTTGTAACTCTTAAATCATCAATATAATTAATTGTTTAACATTTAAAAATTTTATTTGGGAATTTAAACTCTTCAAATCATTATCACAAGATGATTCAATATAATCATGATATCTTAGATGAGAGACCCAGTAAAGAGGGGGATGTATGATGAATGAAATAAATTTAGGATATGTAGAAAATATTGGTTTTATTGAGGTAGATTCTAGTCATTGGTCAATGACGATTAATAATTTAATCCCTCATAAAGAAGATGTGGATCGATAACATGAGGTGCAGATCATATGGATCGGTGAAAAGGATGAAAATAATCTAGATAACCATAAATAATTATAGTGAGATGGGTATGATGAGTAAGAAATAGAGAATGATTATGTCTTGTGAATAGTTTGGACCTCTTTAGAAGATAACTTATTTATCTATGTACTCCTTCATCCCACTATTTTTATGTTTGTAATGGATTTATTGAAATATTTTTATGATGTGATCAAAGTCATTAAAAAACCTTATAGGTAATGATATTATGTTATTAAACTATTTTAATTCATTCATGTGTGATTTCATGTAGGAATCTACCCTCATCTTCATATATTTTGTAGTAATCTTTTGAAAACATACGGAACTATAGAAAACTAATTTTGATTGAATTTATCTTTTAACTAAATAAATAGATGAGAATCCATGGTAAAAGAGACTAAAACATTGAGGGTAAAAAATAATGATTAAATGAGATGTTTATAATGATACAGGGAGGATTTCATGATTTTGTTGATGATTTTATGATTCAGTTTAATGACTATATGATTCATTCACCTACAAACAAACCATTCAAAATAATAATCCACCCTCTTTCATATTAGCTCCATTTTTTTCTTATAAAACAGGAATGAAATAATATTTATATGAAACAAACTGATTGAATTCCCCAATCCTATCATTTATTGTTCCTTCTTACTCAGTGATTTGTGTTCTATCTTTCTCTATTCACCTACCTTGTTACTATTCTATTAACTCCACTATAATCATCAGTTCAATATGTGAAACTCTTTATATATTTTTTTTAATTTTATTGTGTTTTTTATTTGTTACATTGGTTATAAACATGAAATGGAATTTATTCCCTAGGTATTGATCCATATTAACTACTAAAATAGTTTACAATATGGTTTAAGGGTGGACTTTAACCAAGAGTGACTTTGGAAATGGATCACAATCTACAGAATTCCACTCCTATAATAGAGAGGAAAAAATAGTCGAGTGATAGTGGGAATATTTCAAGGATTCAAGAATAAATCAATAAATTAATGGAAACTCAGGGCATCCATGTAATGTGGGATGATATAGAAGATGATTCCCCAAAAAACCATCATATAGTCATACTTTGTCAAAAAGAGTAAATGTTGTGTGGATGATGGAGGTCTTTAACCTATTCCTCTCAAAAAAGCAAGAATTAGGAAAGAATATTCCTATCTAAAGCCAAATATGGTTACCAGTTCTCATGCCCCCATGTAATTTGACTCCTAGTGATATAGTGATTATGATTCTTCCTATCAGTTTGATTACGATCTTTGATATTTTTATTTGTTTTCTCTTGGAATGAGGGAATAAATGATTTTATGACCATGTCCATATTCCTTCTATATTTTCTTTTTTCCTTTTTAATAAAATTTATTTGCCCTTACCTTTCTACTAATGACCTAGTATACCCTGGACTAATTTTTTAACTATTTTGAAAGAAGGAACATGTGACCAAGATGGTAAAAATTATTATGATTAAAAAAACATCAATTTTTTTCTAAAAAATATAAAAAAATTATGATATTATTGATAAATATTATTAAAAATAACTAGTTGTTTATGTATACTAGATCCACATTTAAAAATATTGGGAACTTCATATTAGAAACTAAAAGATATTTAACTTTCCTTAAATAGAAAAATCAAAATCAAATAGAAGACAACATATGGATAAAGGGGTAGAGAACTTTAATAAACAACAAGGTAAAAACATAAACCCACTTGAAATTGGAAATGATATTATAGAGAGAGTAAGACATTGGGAGTTTTAAGATCCTTTAGTCTTTAGTAATATATCCAGCATTTAGAAAACCCATAGGTCTCACAACTATGAGATAAATAAAGCCTACTTGTATTTACTCCCATAATACCATAGACTACATAATAAATACTCTCTTGACTTCCTTAAGGACTTCTATTATGTGGTTTAAGAATTTTTACTTCTAGGTTTGAGTGAGTAATATATAAAACATGGAGTTATCTCATTCCATATTAAAGAAAATATGAAAACCTATTTCCAAAAAATGGTTGAGTAGTTATCTAATACATTTAAGAAAATATAAAATGAATTTCATGATGTTTTTTCCTTGGAGAATGATGACTAAAATAAGGAGTATCATCACTGGGTTTATTCATGTTGAGAGTAAACTATTCTATAAGGCTCGATTTAGATTCAAGGGGTTATGTAGATTATATTTGAACTTTCAATGCACTCCACAGTTTTTTGGAGACATTTTAGAGTAGTTTGACATCATATCACAAAATACTAGTTGATCAGTCATATGGAAGACAGTTTAGTGATAAAACTAATAAGGGACTAAAAAATTAAACACTTTTGGAAAAAAATAATAGAATAAGTGTTCTTGGTGAAAAACATCAGTAGGAAATAAAAAAGTCTACTTCAACAAGTTAATATGTAATATGAAAATTATTTTAATGAAAATAATCCAAATAAACTTAGGGAGAAATTCTACCATTGTTGTATGTTTGGAAGCTATCAATCTTGCTACCAAAATATTGATATGATATCCCAACCACATGAAAATAAAATTATTTTGGGTATCCACCTAAGATGAATTATCAGGATGATCTATTTTAAAAAACCTACAATTAAGGGTATAAAAACCATCCAAATATCTCTTATAATGTTTAGGGAGTTCTTAGACCTATTTCTCACATGGATTTCAATATCACCCTCATCTGAAATTCCATACCAACCTAAGTCCAAGCCATCCAATTCACAAGAAAATGTAGAGTGTGTTTTTCATTAGGTTTTGATTATAATAGATGCTCATGAGTCACAACACATAATTATCATGATGTCTCAAAAAGATGATTTACAAAATTAAATGAACAATTTACAAACTCAAATTAGTGAAATGTATAGAGAATAGGTAAGATGGAGCATGATTTAAGCATCAATGTATTCATGGGTCATCATGAGTTAATTAGAAATGGTCCAAATAATTAAACATTGAATTTCAACCATATAGATCAAGTGTTTATAATAGATATACAAATACTCATCACTCATCTCCTTTGTAGGTGAATCTATCATTGAGGATTCTAGAATTCAAGGGTTCTGTTCATGGATTAATACTTCCCAAAGGCATCTAAACCATTCCTGGAAGTTACTTTCGTTTTAGAGATAGTCTTTTTCTAGAATTGATCATAGGAAAAATGTGGATAGAAAACTTTTCATGGTTAAACAATAATAAAAGATTATATTATTAGTACTTTACTAGATTAATTTTTTTTTTGATCCATAATACTTTTAATTTTATTAAATATTCCACAATTTTTAAAAGGCTCAGTGACCCTCACCATTAAATTTTGAATTTTCTATCATATTATAAATTATAGTGGAAAGGATCCATATTTTTCTTCTTATAATATTTATTGAGTCCATGAAAATCATAAGAAATAATTTAGGTAGGTGGTGTTTCCAACCATAAATTAGTAGCTCCTTAAACCACTAAGTGGACTCTGTAATATAGAAATCGTAACATGGATTTTCTCAAAACTCACATATAAATTTTTATTATATAAATAAATACTATTGAAACTAGTACATTTTCAGTTAATTCAAAAAAAAATTTATTTAAGATATCCTGATAAATAAAATTTTCTCCCAATGGTGGACAAACTAACTCATTAAATTTGGGTTTATATTAATTAAGATTGTAGAAGGCTTAATGAATTAATATTAATGTGCGGGATTTTGTTTTTTATACATATATATTTCTTATTTCACCCTTTATATGTCATGTTAATATTAAGTGCATTTTACTTTAGTGAATAACCATGTTCTGAGAAAATATTTATGCATAATCTGTTTTTATTTTCATTCCATATTTAAATATTAGACCATTAATTTATGTTATAGTTGCCCTGAATCCTAAAATAAACAATTCATGGATTGAAATAAAATAATTAAAGAAATTACATGATCATCAACTAATATAATAGTATATTTATTGTCCAGAAAATAAAACAACCTATGACCCTATGGAAAAAACTCGTTGTATTGGTCTTGGAATAAGTTGTAACATTCTAACTATGATCATATATATCAGATAGATTGGTTTTGTCTCAATTCCTTCTCAAACCACCTTTTCCTTGGGTCTTTCTTGAAACAAATCCATGCAACTCTAGATATACCTTTAATTAAATGTGTTTTACATCTCACATGAAAGCGAGGGGATCAAAAGAATTGTTTAAGGGGAATTACATAAAACAACATTAGACATGGATGTCCTATATAAAAAAGGAGGTAGTAATGACGCACATGTCATCATATTTAATTTCATTATAAATAATTACAAAACCAATAAATAAATATAAATTAAATAAATATAACATATACATTGGTTTGGTCAAATCCAATGATTGGTCATACACATGTTAAAATTACGTATTTAAAACAAGTAGCTTGCATTTATTTCAATTATTTCTTAGATAAAGTAAATTATGATCAAATTAATCCAATTAATAGTATTATTAATTGATTAATTAATTTTATCTTATTCCATCCAATCATCCTAAATTTCCTATATAATGTTATTTTTTAAAAAGTAAATATTTTTTTAGAACATAATAAAATAGTACACAACATTGTACTTGGAAGAAACTCAATGAGTACTTATCCAAACTACTAAGTAAGGTTCTAATTATTTATAATTCACTCATAAAACATATAATGTACATTAAATTTGTCAAAATTTTCTTAGAATGTACTTCCAAATTATTTCTAAAATAAAGACATTAATATTATGTTGCCTGTATAATTTAATGTGATGAGTCTTTAGTATGAAAATTATTGTTTTGAATATTATAAATATTTAATTAACAATTTAATATAATATAAAAACTAAAGACCAATGTGTACTATTAGTTTAATGAATCATGGAACTTAATTCAAAGAGGTTTAATGGAGTAATTATTTAAATTCAATATTTTTGTGTAAATAAGTAATGTATATGGTGTGTGAAAGTTGTCAACATGACATGTACATAGATTCACAGGATATATGCATTACAGACCGAGGGACTGGACATGTACTTCTTGTGAACATTTATAAATTAAACAACATATATAAAATTATATACTATTTGAACTTCAAGTTATATAGTTTCTAGTATGCATGTTCCATGTATTAGAAAAACACAATGTTTAAATTATGCAACACATCTTGACCATGTGTTTTCCTCTATGAAATCATATAGAATATACAATGTGTAATATGTAAAATTGTGTGCCACCCTAGATGGTCAGAACCTGGTGCATTTATTTTATGTATCATGTATTCATCACATGATAAACCATAGTCCAATAAGGTGTCATTGCGAAATGAATATAGATACACAGTGTGTGACAAATAACTACACATTTTTTAACCTTGTATTAGCTTGACAAAAAAACTTTCAACTCAAGATGAGTTCTTCATTAATTATTAACTGATTTGGGTTATATTATTTAGAAAAAAAGAGGAAGAAGAAGTTATTTTGATGAGGGAAAAATAAATTATAACATTAAATGAAATTATACTCTTAAATGTATAATGATCAAAAGTCAAATAAATAATTATCAATTTAAAAGTGACCTCTAAGACACCACTTGTTGGTTCCAGGTGTAGCAGAAGTGCTTAGCAGGAATGATCCTGGCTCATTAATTATCAAATTCAATGGATCATTCACATATTGTATAAAACTTAAATTTCATGACCAAATTGTTTCCCAACAAATGTTGATGGAACGAAGATAAATTATTTTCAAATTAAATTTATAATTAATATAACTATATTGAAAGAAATAATACCTCAGTCTTGATATTATTATTTGATGAATGAAATGATTATCTAGAAAACTTTAAAATCATATGTCATTTCACTTATAGGATCAAGTCATAGAATACTTCTATCTCTCATCCACATATGGTCTTATGATCTCCAAATAATGATGATATATTACCTTAATCTAGAACGGTGGATCAGTAATCTTACTATGTTCATAATGATCATTGTGAAAATTATTTCATGATTATAGAATCATCCATTCAATCTTATTCTTGAAATGAAGGAGGAGGAATGAAGATATATTGAGAGTTTATTAGTATTGAAAGAGGGCTGTAAATTTCATTGTGTGCAATGATTCTTCATTTTGATCAATCTCTATGAAACAGATATAGTCATCTATTTATAGAGATTGGGTTAGGGTTATAATATTATGTAATTTTATAGTGACCCATAAATAATATACTAATACTTATATGACCCCATGCACTATAATAATAATACTATTAGTTTCACATGTTGTGTGCTAAATGGCACAAAGATAAATGTTATTTTTACTACCTTGAAAATTAATATTTTTCATCAGAAATATTATTGGCCTGCTAGTACTCAATATTTATTATTTAACTGAGTAGATATTTATTAATTTAATAAATAAAAAATATATCTTCATAATTAAATAATTACCCTTTGAAAAACTATTCTTATTTAATTTATGCGATCCATAAATACTGAATAAAATTATTCCTCAATCTTGAGAATAATATTTATTACAATAATTACATTCAAATAGAATTTTGTTGAGATCAATGAAAATACATAGACTATGACCCTCTAGTTTTATTTCTCATTAGAATTAGGTTTTCTTTCCAAAAGTTCAAGATTACTATCTAGAAATTAGTCCAAGAACCCAAGATAGATAATATAGTGTAACAACATCAAAAAATACACTTAAGAACTCATTGTTTAAAATATTTTACTTATCATGATATCTCATCAAGAGGGTTGGAGACTTGTTTCATCAACTTATATGCTCAAAATGTCTTTCATTGTCTATCTAAAATAAATTTATCTTTACTCCATGTTCATGAAATTTAATGTTAGAGTTCTATTTCAATAAAATGTATTAGATATCATCTTCCATAAATATGGAAGAGAAAAACCCTTCAGTTTCTTATTCATTAATAATGAGTCATTAGTGATGAACCAAAACTTTACCATCAACTATTTTCACCATGGTTTTAAAAAATATATGCAAGTGTTCCAGTCATGATTTAAATTAATAATAATCTTAATGTGTAAGGACTATTACATATTCTTTAAAATATCAATATCTAATGACACATAAACTTGAGGAATTATTTATGGCAAGTCAGTTATCATAATATCCCATCATGAAGACTACTAAGTATTAACTACATTAGATAAAGTCTCATATTCTTACGATTACTCATAATTGAATACCAACATACTATGTTCCCCTTCATATAATTTATCCGACTATAGAACTAGTTTTAAGAATATCTTCATGACATTTGAATGATCTCATCATAGTGGGGAACTGCTATTCCCTTTTCAACATGACTAATACTTATGGACATTATTACATTAATTTCATATAGAACTATTAATGATATGTGACAAGATATTTATTTAATATTCACTTTATTGAATATACATGAAATATAAACTGAAAAAAATGAGTTTGAGGACACCAAGTCCAAAAGGGTGATCGCTGATCCTGTTAATTGAGGTCAGGAGTTTCATAAGTAATTCCCTATGAATTGAAAAATTTGATGATTATTTAATTTAAACTGGTTTTTAAATTAATTTCTAACTATTAAAGTCATTATATTGATTAATGATTTTAAATGGCATGGTGTGTGATGAAATCCCATGATAATTGATTTTTAAAATTAATTGTGATATCCTGAAAAATATTTTGATATGTACTGAATGATTTGAAGCATGGTTTTGATGAGTTGAAAAGGAATGAATTTTTTTTATGATTTGAAATGATATTATTTGAAATGATATTATTTTAAATGAAAGGAATTATTATTTGATAAATACCATTTGATGCATACTTTTGAAATAAAATAACCTGTCTTGGAAAATGAACTTGGGGATGATTTGAAATTATTGATTTCTTGATTTGAGATTGAATGAAAATTTTAATATCCCCATGTATTCTTTATGTATTACCTTTAATAACATGGGAAATAGGGTAGTTAGTTGGAAAAAACACACACAATCCATGTATTAGCTCAATATTTAAATAGATTTATGATGAAAACACTAACCAAACTATGAAGAGAACAATGAGCTCATTATTTGGGGTGTTCACTTATTACCCCTAGGCTTGTGGATCCTAGGATGTTTGTGAAAACCTGGAGCCATATTTCAATGAGATGTGTGAGAATTTTTTTTAATAACTAATCCTTAGGACTCATAACCATGGTGTAATTATTTTAAATGATTTATGTATGTCAATTATTAGTTAAAATTATTTATTCAATTTTTTTTTGAATGTAATGCTTATTCATGTCTCTTTTGATATAAATTCTTATTCTGTCTAATTTTATGTAAATGTACATTGAAACCTTTTCTATATTATCCTTTTAAATGTTTTGTAAATAATTTTTTAGTATAAACTATGATAATATTTTCATTTCTTATTTTCTACCAAGTCTAATGAACTCACAAAATTATGTGAATACATCGATCCAAGCAGCCTCTTGAATCTATCATGATGGATCTTGATCCTAAGAATATATGTTGCTTCACATAAGTCCCCCATGAAGAAGAATTTAATCATCCAAGATTTAATATATTCTAATATTGGTATTTCATTTCCAATAAGTAGTATTTCATCAATATATACTTATAAGAAAATGAATACACTCCTAAAAAATTACTTATTGACACAAGGATTGCATCTGTTAATTATGAAACAAAATTACTTAATGGATTCATCAACCCAAAGTTTCCATGACCCAAATTCTTAATATAATCCATAAATGGATCTCTAAAACATGCATTCTTTTTTGGCATCCTATATAGTCACAAACCCTTTGTGTTTTGTTAAATAAAAATCTTCCTAAAGGTTATCATTATGGAAGGATGTTTTGGAATCCTTACACCAAATATCATAAATATGGTAATGTATTATGGCATGTATAATTCTGATGGATTTATGCATAGAAACTTATTAATAGGTTTCATCATAGTATATCCCTTGATATTATTTGATCCCTTTTTCAACCATTCATGCCTTATATATACTATCTTTTTCATCTATGTCTAGTTTATTATTGAATAACTATTTAAGTATAATGGTATTTTCATCTACTAGAGGATCTATAGAAATTCATAACTTTTTTGGTACATGGAATCAATTTTAGAATTCATATATTAATTCTACTTGGAACAATCAATGAAAATTATTTCTTCACTGTTGGTTACAATATCACTATTATTAACTAATAATGAGTCACCATCCTTTGTGAACATTAAATTATACCTTTAATGTTGTTTATCATCTCTTGTTTTCCAACATAGTACTTGTGTCTATAAAAATTTGCAACTAGAAAACCAGCTATTTCCATGGTTCAAAACTGTAGAAATAGAGTCCAAAATGGTGAAAATAGGCTATGGCTATAGTTTTGTCCAACCGTGGTCGCTATCACTTCGGCAGTAGGGTCTGACCTATGGCCACAATTTTAACCATAAAAATAGGTGGCATATTTCCATAGTTTTGAAAACCATGGAAATAAGTGTCTCTCTTCTCAACTATGGCAGTTAACCTATGGACACAGTTTTAACTGTGGCTATATCAATAGAAAACCGTGGAAATAGCCTAAAAATAATGTGTGCCTATCTAGATTTGATCCTAGCACCTTCACCTCATGTTTCAGTGCCCTAACCACAACACCACCAAGGATTTTGTGTGTGTGTGTGTCTATATAATATGTTATATATTATTAAAAACTGTGGAAATATCCTAAAAACCATTGAAATAGTTATTCCCCCCATTTATTTTGGCGGGAAATGTTTTCTCCCATGAAAGGGTAGGAGACCTATAGCCACGGTTTCAAAACCGTGGCTATAGGACACATAACCATGGATATAGGTGTGAGTTATAGCCATGTTTTTGAAAACCATGGTTATATCCCATGAAAAAAGACCTATATCCCTGATTATAATACCATGGCTATAAGCCACATAACCGTGGCCATAACCACCTATAGCCACGGTTTTGAAACCATGGATATAGGTCCATGACCATAGCCTATTTTTCTAGTAGCGATTCCTCTTTTATGTGGATTTGGAGAATCTATTTCTATTACAACTACTGCGTGTCTTATTCCATGATTTCATTGAATTCAATCCCACTACCTCTCTCTCTTTTAGAATTCTGATCTCCCTCAAGAAATATAGGACGTATTTCGAACACAATCGGAATATATGAAGTGCTATATAGGTAATATCACCTGGTTTCCATGGGTGTATCCTTTAAAGAAACATTTAGTATATTGGGGTACAATAGTTTTTCCAGAAATAGATGCAATTTGTATTCCCACACTCGTACATATAAAAACATGGTTTTATTCACATACCAAAAATTATAAGGAATTCCATCTACCTTTTGAGGAGTGAAAAATCAGTTTATTGTGTGTGTAGTTATCCATAATTCATATCCATAAATGGATAATGGAAGATCCGCACGACTCGTCATTGATCTCTCCATGTCTAATAGGGTGTGGTTCCTTCTTTCACTTACACAGTTCTAATATGGTGTATATTGAGGAGTGAGATGGTATAAAATCCCAAACTCCAATAAATAATCAATAAAGTATTGATTAAGGTATTCTCCACTATAATATTAGTTAATTTTCTTAATCTTATTACCATAATAGTTTTAAACATCATTCTTATATTCCATTAATCTATTAGAGGAATCTAACTTATAACTCATTATATAGATATATCTATATCTAATAAATTCATTAGTAAAAGTCTTCAAATATGAGTAACCAACCCTGATTCAATTGGAAATGGTCCAAAAACATTAGTATGAACCAACCCAAGAAGCTCAGTGACCCTTTAACCTTTTTCACTAAATAGGGATTTCATCATTTTTCCTTGAAAACATGTGTTACATACACCAAGTAGTTTTAGTTTTAAAAAATAAAAATATCCATATTGGTGTAATTTGGTCATATTTTTTCATTTAAATTTACTATATTTTTATTCCATATTTGGGTGTTGTATGATTCATGAAAACTATTTTAATAATAATTTTCCATTACTTTGTTTATTTAATTCAACACATAAATGATATTATTTTAAAACACCTTACCATACGAATTCTTTATTTATAAAAAATAAACAATTATTTCCAAAACTAAAAGTAAATCCTTGTGTATCAAATCCTTACACAAATATAATTTTTTTTAACAAAAGGCACATAATATCATTCTTTTAAAATAAAGATCATTCTCATAGGAAATGTGAGGTGGTAGTCTCTTATAACATTAATAATAAGTCTGTTTCCATTAAGTACTCATTGACCTACCTCTCCTTAGCCAATATTCTAGAACTTATGTGGTTTCTATATTTGAATAAATATTATACAACCACATTACCTATCTATTAAAAAATTACTAGAAATGGATAAATTACATTCGGTAAAAAATTCACTATAAGTTTATACTTGAATCTTTATTTGCATGTAATTTTTCTTGTAGTGGACCTTTTTTACACCTGAAAAATAGATAACGTCTTGTTTAATTTATTTTACCTTAATATTTATATTCATGGAGTGGTTTTGTGAATAATATTTATATTTGGAGTTACCATTGGATCTATTTTATTGGAATTTACTTTTATTCACCATAGGGACAAGTATTTTCACGCTTTATATCCTTATCACCTTGGTGAAGTAGAGTTAAAATATTTAGGAGAGACTTATATATATTGTTTATATTGAAATTAACAACAATGATAAATAATATATGATGGAGTGATGAAATAATAAGAATGATGCAAAGGTATTTAGTCAGTTTAAACCTTAGAACATCGAGGCTCCCAAAGTAGCCAATGAGTTTTACTATGTGAGGTGTAACTATCATACCTTATTTTTGTTTTCCTTTAAATAGAACCCTAACATTATTATATTGGACTCTTATGGTAAAAAATAGAGATATGTTGTACCATGTTATAAGAATCCTTTCCTTCACAATACCTCATGAGTTCTTTAGTCATAGTTTAAAGCATTTAAAATCGAATGTCAACCACATCATTCAGGTTTTTATCATAGATATGGAACTCCTCATCACTCACCTCTATTAAAGGTAGGTCTTTCATTAAGGATTATAGTACACATGACTTCCATTCATGTAACAATACTATGTATAGGAATCTAAAACATTTGTGTAAGTTAATTTTAGTTAGGAGATAATATTTAGCTAGAATATATCACATAGAAAATGAATATGGTGAACTTTTCATTGTTCTACAACAATAAAAGAGTATATTATTAGAACTTTACTTGATTAAAAATTATTTGAGACTTAATAATTTTATTTTTATTAATTATAAGAAAATATTTATCAAGTATCAATTATCCTAGCCATTAAACATTAAAATTTCCATCATATTAGAGATTACGGTGTCAATGATCTATATTTTTCATATTATAATCTAGATATTGGCCATAAGAATTGTAATAAAGTATTTGGGTGGGTTCTTTTTTCAAATAAAAATTTATATCTCCTTGAACAATTTATTGGACTCCCTAATAAAAAAAATACTAACTTGGGTTTCCTCAAAATCTACCTTTAAATTTGTATTGGATGGATAGAGGCAATTGAAACTTTCAACCGATTATCTTAGTTAAGAATTCATGATAATTATAAATTCCACCAATAGAGGATAAACTAACACTTTAGCTTTGGGTTCATTGTAATTTATATAATACAAGTCCTAATTAATTAATATTAGCTTGAAGTATTTTTTATCCATAAATGTTTCATATTTTATCCTTTACATATCATGTTCATATTCAGTAGATTTTACTTTAGGTGTTAAATATATTCTGATAAAACATTTATGCACAATTTGATTTTATTTTAATTATATATATGAATATTAAACCATTAATTTATGTGATATGTGTCATGAATCCATAAAATAAATCTTGAATATATAGAAATAAAATAAATATATAAACAACACGATCATCAAATTATTTAATGGTTGATTTACTGAGAGGACAAAAAATCAACCTATGAACCTAGAGGAAAATCTACTTGTACTGGTCTTGGATTAATTTGTATCATTCCACCACTGTACCTATATATTATCCTAGTTGGTTTCATCTCAATTCTATATTGAACCATTTATGCCTTAAATATGGCTTAAGTCGAGTCCATGCTTCTTCATATACTTTTTTTATAACATATTTTTTAAAACTCAGACACAAGACCTAAGGAGGGAGGAATGACATAAAACAACATTGTACATCTATGTCCTACATTATAAAGGAGGGAGGAATGATACATAGGTCATCATATTTAATTTAATAATAAATTGTTTCATAACCCTAAAATTAAATTAAATTAAATAAAACCAACACATACATGGGTCTAGTTTAATACGATGATCAGTAATACATATGTAACAATTACACATTAAAAAAACTAGATAATATTCATTGAAATTATATCATTGATAATATAAAACATGCTCTAATTAATCCAATTAATTGTCTTAATAATCAATTAATTTATTGTGTCTTATTCCATACAATAAACATAAAATTCCCATCTACAGGATTGAATAAACAATTTTATTTTATTTAAAATTTAATAAAATTGTACATAACATTACACTTGGAAAAAATATGATGAATACTTGTCTGAACTACTCTGTAGGGTTCTAATTGAATATAATGCACTTATACAAAATATTGTGTACACTACATGTTTCATACTTTCAGGTCATGTAATTCCAAATTATTTCCACAATATAAATATGAATATTACATTGTCTATACAATTTACTGTGTTGATTCTATAGTATGAAATTAATGTACATTAATTTTAGTTTCAAATATTATATAGAATTTATCAAGAATTTAATATAATATACAACCTAAAAACCAACATCTACTATTAATTTAACAACTCATTGAACTCATTCCAATGAGTTTTAATTGAGTAAATAATTAAATTTAATATTTTTGTGTAAACAAGTAAATTACTTAGAGTGTTCAAGATGGACACACTACATGTACACCACTTCATTGGATATCAGGTTAAAAAATTAAGGTACTCAACATGTACTTTTTGTAAAAATTTATGAAATAAAAAATATATAGAAATGTATACTATGTGTGTATATCAAATTACTTGGATTATATCATATATGTGTCATGTATGAAACACGTGTGGTGTTTTAGTTATGAAACATGTCTTGACCCTAAGTTTTCTTCCTTGAAAACACATTGACTACATGATATATAGTCCAAAATAACAATGTTCTACCCTAGATTCTCAAACTGTGGTATATTTATTGTACATGGAATGTATTCTTCACACGATGACCCAGAGTGCACATGGGAATCTTGGTGAAATGAATAAGTATACACAATATGTGACGAAGAACTACACACCATGAAACATTGTATTTTCCAGGAGAAATTCATATCACTTACAAATGGGTTCTTTAAATTAATTATTAAATAATTATTAATCGATATGGGTTTTTTGGGAGAGAAATGAAGAGGAGGAAGTAGAGATTTTTGTGACAGATCAAGAAATAATTAAAACATTAAATAAAATTTTAATTTTAAATTAATAATCATCAATATATATATAACTAATTATAAATTTGAATGTGACCACTCATATACCATTTTCTGGTTCCAGGTGTAGTGGAAACACATTTCAGGTTTGATCTCAACTCAACTATTATCAAATTTGATGGGTTATTTTGATAGTGAACAAGACTTAAACATCATGAAAAAAATACTTTTCCAAATAATATTGACAAAAAATGTCTCTAGAACCAAGAGAATATATTTTCACATTATATTTATAATTAATTTAAATAGATCAAAAGAATGAATAAATTTATCTTAATATATTTCTTCAATAAATGTGTTGATTTTAAAAAACACTTTTCAGTCAAATGTCCTTGCACATGTAGGATCAAATTATATAATCCCTCTAATAGTGATCCACATGTCCTCCTAGGATCTCCGAATAATGTTGATAGATTTTTGGGTGAAAGTGCGGTAGATCAATCATCTTGTAGTATACATCTCGAACACTATGATGATTCCTTCAGGATTTAAGAATCATCATTGAACTCTCATTCTTGAAATGATGAAGTAAGAAGGTGAATCAATAAAGATTTCATCAATATTGATAGTGTTTTGTAAATTTCATTGTGTACAATAATTAATTTTTTTGATTAATCTCTACATAGTAAACATAGTAATCTATTTTTAGAGACATGTTTTTTTAAAATATTATTTAATTATACAGTGAACCTTATATAATATTATTTTATAATGTTGTGTACTAACTAGAGTAATGATAAATTTTATTTTTAATAGTTTCCAAATTAATTATTTTCATTAGACACAATATTGATCTGCTAGTCCTAGAAATTTATTAAATACCTATACAAATATTTATTCATTAAATATGAAAATAAATAAATATAGTATATCATAATAATTAAAAAATTACATTGAGAATAAATATTTATTTTATTTATTCAAGCAATAAATCCTTAATTAAAATATTCCATTGTCTTGATAATAATATATATTCAAATGATTAAGTTAAAATAGAATTTAATTGAAATCATTGAAAAGACTTAGTGTGTGACCATCTAGGATTCATTCTCATTTGAATTAGGTGTGTTTGACTAAAGTTTGATATTAATATCTAGAAATAATTCTAGGAACCCAAGAGAAAGATGTTAATGTATCAACATTGACAACCATAGAGGAGTGCCCGCTGTGTAATATAATCCCTTTGAAAAAATATCTCATCAAGAAGGTTGGATACTTTTGTCATCAACTTTTATGAACGATACATTTTTCATTGACTATCTAAAATAAAAATTCATTACACTATGTCCATGAAATTTAAATTGGGAGTTATAATTTAATCAAATTTTAAAGATATAAACTTCCATTAATATGTAAGTGACAAATCTGTCCTTAACATATTTATTAATATTGTGTTATTGAAGATGAAACCAACATACCCAACTTCACTGAGAATTGTTTTTATCATGGTTTACAACAATATATCTTTGTCTATGATTCATGACCAACATTAATAATAATATTATTGTCTAATTACCATTACACATAAATGAAAATAATAATATTAAATAACATATAAACTTGTGGAATTCCTTTTAGAGGGTCTGTTATAATAACATCCCATTCTAAGATCCTACTATGTGAAAACATATTGAGATAAAGTATTAGTTTCTTAAAAGTACTCACACCTGATAATCAACATACTATTTTCCCTTTAATTGAATGTTTTTTGACTATAACTCTTGGTTTAATAATATCTTCATGATATTTTAAAGTTCTCATCATAGTGGGGAACTATTGTTCCTTTTTGAATATAACAGATTCTATGGTAAATTACTATATTAAATTCATGCATAACTATGAAAATATGTAACATGATATTTATTTAATCTTCACTTCCTTGAATATATATGAAATCTAAAGTGAAAAAGTGAGTTTTAGGACACCAAAACAAAAAAGTATATCATTGGTCCAATAAATTAAGGTAGGTTGTTTCATAAGGAAATATCTATCAATTGAAACCTTTGATACCTATTTAATTTAAATTTATTTTCCAATTTATTTATAAATATTGAATTCAGTCTCTTGAGGAATTATTTTAAATGGAATGGTGTTCTTTATGAAATTCCTTGATAATGGATTTTAAAAATTAACTGTGGATTTTATAAAATTATTATGATTTGAATGGAATGATTTGAAGCATGATTCTGATGAGATGAAAATGGGTTAAATGTTTTTTTTTGATTTAAAATGATATTATATGAAATAAAATTCATGTGTCTTTGATAAAAACCTTTTGTGTTTATTTTTTGAAATAAAATACCATGTTTTTGAACATGAACATAGGGTTGATTTGAAATTATTGATTGTATGATTTGTTATTGAATTAAATGTTTCAAAGACCCTTGTATGTTTGATGGATTACCTTTAATCATAAGGGATCCTAGGTAGTTAGTTGGGAATAACATATGCTAGACATATATTTTCTATACATAACAACAATTTGATGATGAAAAAACTAACTAAACCATGATAAGGGTAGGATGTTCATTCTATGTTGTGTTCTCTTATTACCATTAGGCTTATGGATATTAGAATGTTTTTGCACACTTGAAGCCATATTTCACTAATTATTTTGAGAATATTTGTACTAACCAAACCTTGGCACTCTTAATAATGGAGTTATGATTTTAAATGATTTATACATGTCAATTATTGATTAAAATGATTTATTCAAATAAATTTTGAATTAAGTACTTTTTTTTTGTTTTTGATAGAAATTTTTATTCTACTTAATTTTATGTAAATTCTAATTGAAACATATTCTATATTATCCATTTAATTTTTTTAAATAATTTTTTTATATAAACTATTGGAATATTTTCATGCCTTTTTTATTTAAAATTTTGAAAATTTGGTTTATTTCATATAGATTTCTTATGAAATTCTTGGTGAGATCCTATGAATATTTGTTTATTGCACCCAACCTTTTCCTTTCGGATTATATAATTTTTTTCTAGGTCCTAGAAAATGGAAATAACCACTCCTAGGTTGTGGGAGTACATGATTAATGGGACACTAGGAATTGAAGGTGATTGGTGTAACATTTGATCTACTTGTTACATGGGGATATAATGACGTTTCCTTGATGATTTAATGTGATTGATTTGAGGACATACATTTTTTAGAATTTTATCTATTTACTTATGGTTTATTTTCTCTTGATTACTATTTAGAACAATGATGGTTTATTTTTTATATCCATTACTTTTTCTTGTTGAGTTTTTATTATGGATAAATCATTCCCTACTATTTTTATTCAATTACCAAGTGCTATTCGTTGGCCCATAGAGATAGGGAACACCCTTCATGCCATATGAAAATTTATTTGGGTACCATTTAGTTGGGATATCCAAGCCAGTTCATGAAAAATTTGCATTAAATGTGGTAAATCCTCTTATTTGATGTCATTATATAGTTTCACATCTTTGAAAATATGAGACATGATTTATGGGACATAAGGGGTATCTTACAAAAGCATTCCTATAAAATAATTGATCTAATTATACTTTAGTTATCATGGGCTATTGGGAAAAATTTACTTTGGGGAGTATTTTGATATAATTCAAGAATATTTCTAAATATTTGATATAATATTTGTGTCTCCTAGTTGAATTATTATTGATAAAGTAGATGATCTCATGTATCTTGGCTAACGGTTTCCCTTGTTATTTATTGATATTGTGTAGTACTATGCCCCTAAGAAGACATTGGAATAGACCTTAAGATGGAGTTTTCAATGAACCATGACAAGTGAGCCATCTATTTGATTATAAAATTTTAGTGGTTGTTGTGTGTGAAGTCCATTATCTAGGCCCAGAAACTACACATGTTCCCATTCAGGCTACATAGGTTGTACCTCTGATGGATTATATTAGAGATCATTCGTAAGTGTTTCTTACTTGGAAACCAATGTATTTTTATGGCATCGATGGTCCTCATGATTAATAAGATTTTTTCAAAAATATTTGATCAACTATTTGAGTTCATGGAGATATCTGAATTTGTTATGGTGAAATGTGCCTCATCTAAACTTGAAGGGCCTATCATATGGTTTTGGTATTCAATATTTATAGATGGAATGAACATCGGTTTGGAGTGGAAATATGTTAAGTATTATTTTATAGACTATTTATATCTAGAATCAATGGTATTGGTTAAGTAAATAGAGATCCTTAAAACTTCAACAAGATGATCAGATAATGAATCCATATGATTTTTTTACAGAGCTTGTTCATTTCTCTCCCGAGGTGGTATGAAATGATAAGATGAAAGATAAATGGTTTGAGATGGGTTTTTATATGATATACAATCATAGGTTTTCTTACTGATTCTCTCCTAGTTTATTTATGTTTTAGATAGATCTTTGATGGGGGAACTTCACTTGGATGGTAATTTAGGCTTAATGGGAGTTCCTCATACTCCTAGTGGTAGATCATGCGGTCCCTTTATAGGGATGATTAAGAAAGGGGAGTCTTGTAGTGGAAAATATTTTGGGGGATATAAAAAATACAGTTCTTCTAAATATTTTATATTATATGGTAAAGTACCACTTACTAATTTTTAGTGTTTTAAAGTGGGGCACTCAAATTGTTCTTGAAAAAGATACCAAAGATATGTATCCTATGTGGATGATTATGTAACTTGAAGATGTATTCCAAGAATTTACTTATCTATATAGTGGTATGGGATCAATAGTTGAAGGAGGATCTATGGTGTAGTCATTTTATTCAAGAAAAAAGTTGTTATAGGAATAGTAATTAGGAAATAAACTTATTCACACAGTGAATGGGTCTCCAGGGGATGCTGAAAGGGGTCCTAGGTTTGTGAGAGGTACCATTACAATAGATTCATCTTTAGTGACAACTTTATTTGACACTGTTCCCTCTCATTCCTTTATATCTACATATGTTTTGGTTCTATTAAATATTCATATGAATATCATGACATATGTAATAGAGATTATGATGCCTACTGGGAAAAGCAGAGAGAAAAGTCATCGATTCCACTCCTAAAATTTTTATCTGAATTTGAGATTTTTTAGCTTTTAGTTCTTGATATGAAACCATTGGATATCATTATTGGGATAGATTTCCTAATCAATCATAAAGATCATATCATCTATTATCTTTGATAGGTATCCTTTACTTCCTCAAACGGGGAGGGCCATGTATTTTAGAGAGAATGGGACCCGAGGTCGAGTTGAGAGAGAACTCCTTATTCATCGGTAGGTAAAATGATATCCATGTTTTCCTATGATCTGTATTAGGAATATTTATGTTGTGTTATTCCTCTAGTTGAAAATTAATTTCTGTATGTCTTTCAATATGATGTTTTGGGGTTTCCATGGGTGAGGGAGTTGATGTTTTTTATTGACTTTGTACAAGGTACCCAACCTATTTTTATTCCCACACACTAGATGGAAGAAACTGAATTAAAGGATGTAAAGAATTATTTTTGTGAATTGATGTCCAAATACTTCATTTGAAATAGTGTTCCACCTTTGGAAATTATGTATCATTTTTCTAAAAAGGATGATAGTACCCTTAATATATGTGTTCATTATTGGAAGCTCAATCAAGTTATAGTAAAGAGTATGTATTTGTTTCCCCAAATTAATGACTTTTTGACTAGTTGAAAGGGGTGATGTATTTCTATAAAATTTATATTTAATATTTTTATCACCTTCTTAGGATCAAGGATTATGATATAACTAATACTTCATTTAAGACTATGTATAGTAATTATGAGTACCATATTTGTCGCTTGGTTTAACTAATTCCCCTTCTATTTTATGGCATTGAACAACATGATTTTCTATTAGTATATCTATTATATTGTAGAGGTATTTCTGGATGTCATATTGGTTTACACCTTGATTGATGAGGATCATGTGCATAAATTTAGATTAGTTCTAGAAATCTTGATAAATCATCGACCTATGCTAGTGTTTCAAAATGAATTTTTTTATGATTTGAGAGGTAAATTTCCTGGGACTTTTGGTTTCTAAACATGGAAATTCAGTTGATTCTAAATTGTCAAAAGCTATTATGAGATTGGAGGAACCATGAAATGAATTTTACATTTAAAGAATCTTGGTTTTGGTAGTTTATCATCACTGATTGGTGATGGTCATCTCAATGCTGGCATCTAAATTGACCATTGTTACTTGGAAAGGTGTATAGTTCAGAGGATTCAAAATATTATTCTTCCTTTGATGATTTGGAGTGTAGGCTGACTTTTGATATTATTTTTACTATTAAAGAATCTAGGATGGGCTATGTGGTCTTTTTTTATGCGTCATGTTTTTAATTTTCTACTATTTTTATGTAGGGTGATCATGTTGTGGATTACATTTCTTATCAATTTCATATTCATGAGAAGAAATATCCCTTTCATGATCAAAAACTTGTAGATGTAATTCATGATATAAATATTTGGAATTATTAACATCTCTATGAATAGTTTAATATCTACTTTGATTATAAAATCTTGGGTAATATATTATCACAAAAAGATATGAATCTTCCAAAGAGGAGATTGGTGGAGTACCTAAAATATTTTGAATTTGACATTGAATATACCCCTATTAGGGGAAATATAATTTAGGTTTCTTTTAGAAGTAAAATTACGTACCTATAAATGAAATAATATTCCAAGGAATGGAATTTTATGGAAATATTTACCTATATGAACTTGGTATTATGAGAGAAAGAGACAAAGGTTGTTTTTTGAAGTGTGAAATTGATAACCTCACTTATCAAGATGATTCTTTAGAAAAAAAATATATTGATGAGTTATGAGAAATTATGCATTCTTTTTATGATGGAGATACCATCAAAAAATGGTCACTATCTCATGATAGTATACTTTTATTCAGGAACCGTTTTTTGTTCCATTACCTATAAGGAATATTGTGATGGGGGATTTTCTTTATTCCCATTGAGAAGTACATCTAGGAACAATAAAGATGTTTTATGATATGAGTTAGTGATTCTAGTGACTAGGTATGATATGGGGAATTTCTAATTTTGTTTATCATTTTATGCTTGTCATCATATTAAATTTTTTCACTATAAGCCTTTAGACATGCTTCATCACCTTCCTATGCCAACTTGAAAGTGGGATGAGATATAAATGAAATTTGCAGTTGGGTTCCCATATACACTCCATGGAAGGAATGGGATATGGGATTTGATTGATCGAATGGAAAAATTTACTCACCTTATTCCCATTCATGATATTGCCAATGTTAAGGACTTGAGAATTCTATATATGTAGGAGATCATTAGATTTCATGGAGTTTTACCTTCTATAGTTTCTGATATGGGTTATTGTACCACATCCTATTTTTGGAGAGGGATTCAAGTGGCGATGGTATCCTAGGTAAGTTTGAGCAATTTATACCATCATCATACATATAGTTAAACGGAAGAAGATATAAATATTCTTGAAGACATGGTTTCTTCCTCGTGTTCTTTAATTTAGTAGATATTATTATTATCATCTATGGTTTCTTGATTGGTCCCTTGATAATATCTACCTATCCTACATCAAGATAGAACCCTTTGGGGAATTATATAGATGTCCTTTTAGATCCCTGATTTATTGGTTCAAAATTGGTGATGCTTACCTTGTCAGTCTGAGTTTGGTCCAAGAAATAATGATAAGTATTCATTTGTTTCATCAAATAAGGGTAATGAAACAAGGATGTTATAAATCCAATGATGATATTTATCAACACACCTTGGAGTTCATAGTTTTTGTCATAGTTTTTTTGTGAGTTTCTCACTATTTGTGTCACTGATGACTTTGATATCATGGAATGTTAGCACCAAGATACAAGGGGTTATTTTAGGTTGTTGAGAAGTTTGGAAAGGTGTATTACATTATAGTTTTTCCAAATCATATTACATCAATCCATATTGCGTTAAATGTGTCATAGATCCTAATATATCTCTATGAACCATATAATTTCTTGATCTAGGATGATATTATTGTGAAAAATAGTTTATCCATGACCAAGAAGAAAATTAATATTATTCACTCTTATAAAAAAGGCTCTTTGTGGATAATCCATCAACTTAGTTTCGGTGATTTTGAAACTTGTCACTTATTTCCATGATACTTGGGAGTGTGAGGTAGTGATGATAGATTAGTGGTTGTATCTCTTTGATATAATGTCTTTTTGAAAGGATTTATAGGGGAAAATTTTTTGGGTAAGGATAATTGTAACATCCCGATGCACGGTTTCAGGTACTCATATCCATGTTTTTGATAATCTCTGGTTTGGACCTTTACTCAAGTTGATTTTGGGTCTTTTTTGAGCCTGTGAATAGTTATTGTACAGTTAGTAAAAACTGTACAACATTACCTACGAAATCATGGACATTTTTACTTGAGATATAGAGAGGGATCATATTTTGGCACATAGTTTGAACAAACTATGAAACCTAAATACAAAATCATGCAGTTTTGGATAGGGAATCATCTATGTTTGGAACACAAATTTTCAAACTATGTGACAAGAATTTAATTCTCTGGTTTTTTAATTAAATTAAGGAGACTTTCCATTTTAACTCAAAACTCCTCCCATTAAACTTAACATGATCCCTTGGTTCTTATAGGATATATAGATTTGGTGCTCCAAACCATGATTCTTCATGGATCAGTGTGTTGATTGATGCATTAAATCTATTTTGGAAATTGTAATATAAATTTAAGAATTGATACTTCATTATCCTTCTCCCTTCCTATTCAAGAGTGTTGGGTAGTAATATCATGGATAAATCATGATCCATACATGATTATTTTTTCCTAAGAGTCTCTTTTGACCAATCCTAGAATTTTAATTCTCCTCGGGTATGGATATCGTGTTGGGTTATTGTTAATCCTATGAAATAAGGTAGGTTGTTTCATAAGTAAATCTTTATAAATTGAAGCCATTGATGTGTTTTTAATTTAAATTGGTTTTATAATTTAGTTATAAATATTTAATTGAGTCACATGATGAATTATTTGAAATGGAATGATGTTCATGATAAAATTCCATGACAATGGATTTAAAAAATTAAGTATAATTTCAAGAAAATGATTTTGATTTTGAATGAATTAATTGAAGCTTGATTTGAATATTTTGAAAAGTAAGAATATGTATTATGATTTGAAATTAAGTGATTTTAAATGAAAGTATGAGTTGTTGAAAAAAAACCATTTAATTTTGGTTTTTGAAATAAGCTTTCATGTTTCAGAACATGAACTTGGGGATGATTTATAATTATTGATTTTATGAATTGGGGTTGAATGAAATGGTTGATGTCCTATTATATAATTAATTGATTACCATAAATAACATGTGAGTCTCAGTAGTTATGTGGGAAGAGAACCTCTCATTAATTTATTATCTCTACCCATAAATTAATTTACGATGAAAATTTTAAGAGGGAAGGGAGTTCATTCATTTGGGTGTTCTCATATTCCCCCTAGCCTTGTGTAACTAGGTAAGTGTGTGCACACATAGATATATATTTTAATTATATTATTTAGAATCATTATACTAATCTTACCATTATAATTATAACCATGGTTCTATGATTGTAAATTATTTTACTTTCCAGTGATTGATTAAATTTATTTACGCATTTTTGTTTTGAAATAAATGATTGTTCATGTTTTTTATATAAATTTCTATTCATGCCAATTTTCATTTAAATTATTATTATTCCTAATTTTATAGAAATTAACTTTGAAATATATTCTATATTATACATTGATATGTTTGGTAAAGCATGTTTTGGATCTAAAACCCCTTCCATCACACCTAAAATATTCTTTTCTATTTGAGATATCATCATGATATATCATTATCTCATACAATATATAATAAATTCAAGAGGAGTTTTTGTTGTCTATTTTTTGGAAGTTTCAATCTATGATTAGTTGGTCTATAATTGACACATATTGGATAAGTCCTTATTATTTTGTACAAAAAATCCCTATGAGAGTAAACACAAAATAAGAATTGAGGTGTAGGGAAGATATAATCTAAACATTAAAGAGGTGGATAGGGAGGAATTAATCAAATTTAATGATATTGGAATAATTTAACCAATTTTAGATAGTCCATGGGTTGGTCTTGTGCAAGTAGTCCCTACGAATAGTTGAGTAACCATTATAGAAAATTATAAAAAAGGAGAAAATAAAAACAAAAACACTAAGTGGAATGCTTGTATAGAAAATAAGAGAATAAACTCAAACTCTAGAAAAGACTATTTCACAGTACCATTTATAGATTTAATTCTTGAGATGTAGGATGTTAATGAGTTATTTTTTTATTTGATGAATATTATTGTTATAACCATATTGAAATAGACTCTTAGGTTAAAAAATCAGTTTCACTAGTCAATTTAGAACATTTCGCTACTGACTAATTTCTTTCAGAATGTTTTATGTTATAATAACCTTTCAGAGATGTTTTATTTATATTTTATTTGAAATTATTAAATGAAAATTTAAGTTTCTATTGATTATTTTAAAAGTTTTGAAATTTATTTTATAGCTACCTAAAAAATCAAAAAAAAATTATAAAATATTATAGTTGAAAAATATTGATTTAAATAGGGAAATGTGTGAGTTTATGGTAATTGAGGGAATTTACTGTGATCTCAAAGTCTCAAATAAATTAATAAAGGTAGAAAATTACAAAATATAAGTAATCCAAAAAATTCACCCTCAATAAATTCTACAGGAATTAGGAATTTTTTAGGGTATGTAGAATTTTATTAGAGATTCAACATAGATTCTCCCAAAATCACTAGGCCTGTTTTCTCCCTTTTAGTTAAGGATAAACATTTGGTATTTTATGATAAGTGCCTTGATTACATCAACCTAATTAAATAAAAATTCACAACTCCAGCAATTATTATTACCTTGGATTATAAAGTACATTTTGATGTTATGAGTGATGCTAGTGATGTGGCTATGAAACATGTTTTAGGGAAAAGAAATGATAATATGTTTCAAGTGATTTATTATGCCAGAAAGATATTGGATGATGCCCTAAAAAACTAATCTACTAATGAATTGTATTTGGATACTTTTATATTATCTTTGGGTATGTCTATGAAATTTCAAATTTAGTCTAAGGTTATTATTGTCAAAGATTGCTCTTCCCTCAAATATCTTTTGGATAAGAAAGAATCAGAACCAAGTCTCTTGAGATGAACCCTTCAGTTACAAGAGTTGGAAATTTAAATATTTTATAATAAAGGAGTTGAAAAGGTGGTTCCTAACAACTTTTGAGATTACCTAATATCCAAGATATTGATCCAATAGAAATTAAACTTCCTCTCAACATAAATAATGTTTTTGTTTATGTTAAGTAATATCTTTGGGTTTCAAACATTGTCATATTTTTGGTTATTTGAATAATTTCAAATGAAATTTCATATTACCAAATAAAGAGATTCATTTCAGATTTAATGAACTCTTTTTTGGATTTCCTCTTTATATTTTTGAGATATTTTAATGAAATATTAAGAGGATGTGTGGTTGAGGAGGAGATGATTCCAATCCTTGATAGCTTCCATTTTTTACCCAGGGGTGGACATCATAGTGGTGACAGTACTACCTAAAATGTATTTTATGATGGGTTTTTACTTGTTAACTCTATTTTAGGATACCAGGAGTCTTTTTGCTCAATGTGAAAAGTGTCAAAGGTGATTAAATGGTGGTTGGAAGTATTAGATTACCTAGAAATATATTCTTGAAGGTTAAATGTTTGATCTTTGGGGATTAGACTCTATGAGATAATTTTTATCTTCTTATACAAATGAGTATATTGTTGTGGCTGGGGATTATGTATCTAAGTGGGTTGTGGAATTGAAAATTTTGAATAAACTAGATGAGAATGTTGTAATATTAATCAAGAAAGAACAATTTTTTTATATTTATAGTTCTTTAGGCATTCATCTATGATAATGGAAATCATTTTAAGAACTATAAGTTCAATGGTTTAATGAAAAAATATGGGTGGGATAATAGAATTAGAACATCATATAACCCAAATTTTAATATACAAGCTGAAATTTATGATGGAGAGATAAATTGTGTTTGAAGAAGACAATGTTTTGTTAGAGGAAAGTATTTCCAATAAAATTATATGAATATTTTTTTCCTAAAGGAATTCTTACAATACTTATATAATAATGTCCCCATATAATATTATTTTTTGGAAAAACATATAAATTACCAGTAGAAATTTATCATAAATACTTTTTGGTCATTAAATAATTGAATTATGTCTTCAAAACTAATGATAAAATAATGTTTCTAGAGCTAATTCAGCTGGAGAAAATTAGAATGTAGTGTTATGAAAATTATTAAATTTAAAAATTGATAAAAAAATATTTTCACGACTCAATAATTTAGAATAATAACTTCAAAATCTATTAAAGGGGTTTTCTCTCCAATTATAAGAAAAAACGTTTTCTAAAAAACTAAATACCAAGAAATATTGACTCTTCACCATCCTAATAGTACTTGATAATAGGCCTTCTGAATTAGTTTGATATTATAATATACTATTTTAGTCAATTTTTAGAGAATTAAGGACTGTTTTTTGGGGGTCACCAAAGGGTTTGGATTCCATCTCTTTATTTGAAACATGTGCTATTGTTGAGTAAAAATGAAAAATATAAGGATATTTCTTCATTGGAGATAAACTGTGGTTTCTTTTTTTTTGTTTATTTTTAATTTCCATTTAATTAAAATAGTTCCTATAACTATTCTTCGAGCTCTTGAAAATTATTTGAAATACTACAATGTGTGATAAGTCTCCTCAAGTGAGTATGAGTGGATTTTATTGTGAGGTAGATAGTTTAATCATGAAAAATTGGTCATGGTGTAAGATAATTGATTATAATAAGAAAATTCTATGAAGAAAATAAGAAAAGTATTGAACTGACCAAATGAATTGGTGGTCTTGTGGTTTCATGAGTTAGGAAAACTGACCATAAGAGGATAGGAGAGACCACAATGAGGGATTATGCCCCATGAAATTTCAAATTTTTTCCAGGTCTCAATAGAGTTACATGCTTGATATTTGTAGATAAAATTCTCATAAAATCAAATACCCTATTTAGTTTTATCTTGTGCTAAATATTTTGGACCCTTATGACTAATTTTGTGTTTTCGTAGGATCTGAAAAAGACTAACAAGAGGAATTCACTCAGAGACACAAAGGTGATAACATTAAATAAATTAAAATAAATAATCCTTCTATATTTAGGGTAGTACTATTATAATTTTTTTATTCAATTTCCTTTGGTTTCTTAATACTAAGATATATTTGTGGAAATACTCCCATCCCATTTTTAACTGAAGTGAATGAATATATGCTTTCTTATTGGGGTTTTTACATGCTAATTTATCATATATTTAAAATCAAATTGAACCAAAATTCAAACCTATATTCCACCGGTTAATTTTTTTTTAGAATAAAATTTCAATACATTTGTGAACAATGAAGAACATGATAATTCTCTATGACTCATTAAAAAATCATCAGACTACTCAAAAAGTAAAAAACCTTGATATTTGTATTTTTTGTCTATTATATTTGATGAAAAAAAGTAACATTAAAAATTATTATAACCATTATAAAATGTTGAACACTATTGAATTGAAAATCTATTTTGAAAAAATTTTCATTAATGTTATCCCATCATAATATTTAACATTGGGGACAATGTTGGATTTAAATGTGTGGGAGAGAGTTCTTTCACTGTGATGA
Source organism: Viscum album (assembly GCA_963277665.1). Lineage (NCBI taxonomy): Eukaryota > Viridiplantae > Streptophyta > Magnoliopsida > Santalales > Viscaceae > Viscum > Viscum album. The sequence continues at coordinate 117,101,285 of OY728154.1, forward strand.
TTTACTCTTTAATTTTTTGCACATCATAATATACCATAAACTAGTTCAAAAAATTTGGGTATTTAGGATTCAATATATTTTCAATTTCTATTATGGATAGTGGATAATGTCATTCAATTTTTTAGGATTAAATTAATTCTAAATTTATTATAATTATATGATTATTGAGTGATGTTAACCATTATTTTATGGAAATTTTTTTAGGTACTATGAAATAGAGAATGATGGAATATATATTTGTGTAATTGTAATTATAACTTGATGAAACTAGATATTTTAACTTGAACATAGTAACTTTGACTTTTTGAAATAAAAAACCTCAAGTGACAAAATGAAAATATATTCATAAAGGTCCTTTGAAATTAGAGTAAAAAAGAAAATTAAGATCCTACGATAAATCTTTGAGACATCAACTACTGCGAGTTTGAGAAATAAAATCAATTTGTAAATTCAATAATTGTTATACACAAATAATGGCAAGGAAAGATTTAAATAATATTCCTAATTATTGAAAATTAATTGATTAACTTGAGAGGAATATTGAACCCAAATAAAGAAGGAGGAAACTGACTTACAGAAAATAATTTGAGTTGTATCAATATAGTTGAAATTCAATATTTATATTGATTAACCTAGGGAAGAGTAATAATTAGAAGTGATTTTTGTTATTTTTTAATTATACTTAAATATTACTTGTATAAATTCCTAAAACTCAAACATGAATTTAAATAAACAAAGGGAATTTGGTAATTTTCATATAGGAACATTCCATTTTCAATGATGGATGAGTTTTTTCTTCTTTGATTTCTAGTGCGTGTTTTTAACCTTGGTAGTACCTATGTAAAAATTCATTCAAAATTAGTTGTAAAATCTCAAAAATATTTTTTCCATTTAAATTAATGTTTACACATGCTATATTGTGAGATATTTTGAGTCATCTTGTTTTATATTTATAAATTAAAATAATCAATTGCATAAAGAAAAGAAAATTGGTAAGTGTGGGAGAGTTTAATGTGGCTTGTTTCTGATACCCAAGGCCACATCAATTTTGTTAATTAATATTTATGTTTCGAAAAAAATAATAATATTTTAATGATAAATTATTAAAATTTTCACAAATTTTGATGAAGATACAATTCTTTGAACATTTTAATCAAAATCAATGTTTTGGTGCATTTATATTCTAATGTTATTGGTTTTCATTTTTCTATATATTTTAAAAAATAATAATTTTCTAAATTTCATTGAAAATTTATTTTTAATGTAATTATGATTATTATATGGATTTGAGGGATTAATTATGTCTTTTTCCATATTCTAATTTTAATTTTTTTAGAATTCATTAAAATTACAATTATTGAGGTCATTAATAATTGTTATTTTCAATTTATGAATTTTCATTTTTTAAATGATTAATTTCAAAATAAAAATATATTCTGATATTTTATTGACAAGAAACCACATGAAGGGTCAAAGAAACCACATACAGAAAAATTAGAAAAGGCATGAAGCTATCATGAGCCCTGCCGAGCTAATTTTCTGAGTTACCATGTTCAGAAAATTTAAAAATTATTAAATGTTTCATAAGAATGGAATCTTCAAAACTAATGTCTGTGATAATTTGTCTATGTAATCAACCTAAAACACCAACAATGTTGGTAATAACGCATGAAAATCAATCAATGCTTATGTGGAACTAAATTCAATTAACCATAATGATTTTTTTAAAAACATAAACTACTGCATGACCACAGGTGAAAGCTACCAAGTGTGATAATTTGGAAAAATCCCTAAACTAACATGCCTGTGATCCATAATCTATCAAAAATCCTCCCTTAATCTTATATATAATGATCTACCAACCTATCATGAGGTTGAACCTCAAACAACCACAAGGAAAAGTATTGTTACCTCACAAAGTAAGTATAATCTACTGTGAAGTAATCTTAATTATGAGATCAACCATGGATGATAATTTGCTCAAATGACTCTACCGATATAAAGTATCTATTGAATTGACCATATTTATGAATCCTAGACATGATTGAATCCATTTTCAAACCAATTGAGGTATATATGAACTTAAATTTCTATTTAAGATTAATGTTTACCAAAGGGTGTTTGATTGAGACTCATTCATGATTTTATGAGATGAAAACCAACATCAATAGGTGTTGAGTGAGGGAAGAAAAAAACTTAGGACAAAGTGATATTTTGGTACTTGAATAGAAATATAGATAAGTGTTGATAATTCAAGCCTAAGGATAATTCAATTTTATGATAGAAGTCGAACTGAAACTCAGGACGAAGTGATCTCATCACCACCCAAGCCTGGCTAATCGAATTCAAGATCACTAGAGAAATAGAATTGGGAGCATGGAGATCTAAAAAAAGTCTATTATTTTGAAAATTTCATGGGATTATGATTTGTGTTTGATAGCTTTAGGTCTAATATTTATACTATTGATTGTTTCACTTTAAGTGAATACATAGAGCTTGTGTGTACTGAATAATTTTATGGAGATGCTCAAAAATATAATCCATGGTTGTAGTTTGATCAAGATTGATAAATAATTAAAGATAAATTTTTGTTTTTTTGATGGGTTTTTATAGGTTGGATAAATAATAATTTGCCCTCTAAAGTTTTCCACTGATGTATTTTCTGGTTCATTGAAGGTCACACATGATATGATCAACAAAATGATCAAAGAAAGCGCCACATGGGTGGTTCCTGCCTATTAAAGCCACAAAAAGGTGTGTTGAAGAATGCATGAACTTCCGATTAATGTTTATAGGGATGATTATGTTTCATTGGTTCAACTATTTTTGATCAAAAGTAGGATACCAAAATTGTATTAATTGATGCTGATGAAAAATAAAATTTAAAGAGAAGATAACAATCTACAATGGATTTAAGGTAATTTTTTTACATATTGTATTAACATCACAATATTGATGGGGATTTGAATTTCCCAAATGATATTGTTTTTATCATAGTTCATGCACATCCTTGGTTATAGAAAATGGATAATTTTTACAGGCCAAATACAATGTCTAGTCCCACAAAATAATTTTAATCACATATGGTGGCCCTAAGGTTTGAAACTATATTTCCCAAATATATCAATTTGAATTAAAGTCAACTTCACAGCTTTTTATGTTTGTCTAGATGAATTAGAAAATATGAACACAAAATAATGGGAAAGAAATTATGATAATGGATGGAAGACTCAACCAATACTCACTTCAATAATCATGACCATTGAAATTTTGATGAGAAGACCATCTAGAATTATGATCTTCCTCACTACGGAGCACAATAATTTGAACGAGAAGAACATTCAATTATGATAGATTTTTCTTCTATCACTGAATAGTAGGTAGATTTATTGTTAATATGACATTTTGAGTCCAGGGTGAAAATAGTTGATTTGACAACATGAGGTAGAGGGGGGGATTGGATATTGATGTTTATTAATTAGATACTTCACAATAAATGAGGAGATCAATCGATCGAGAGGTATATAATAAGGATAGGTGATGGAGGAGGAAAATAAGTTAGAGAAGCATAAATGATTAGAGTAACCCAAGGATGAATCATAGGAAGTCGACTGTCCCTGGATCTTGGAAAGATTTTGGATCTCTTTGATAGAGAACTTTTCTATCCTCCTACTACTTCATCTATCTATTCTAATTTTTGTAATGGATTTAATTAAATATTTTTATTATAAGATCATAGTAATTGGATAAAATCTTCTAGGGAATTTTATTTTATTTGTAAACTATTTTACTCTATTCATGTGTGATTTATTATTGGAATCTACACACACCTTCGTATTTTAGGTATTAATTTTTTATAAACATTGGGAACCAATGAAAACAATTTTAGATTAATTTATTTTCTGAATATTTAATAATTAAATAATCCATATAAAAAGATATCTTCTCATTCGGGGTATCACATTTGGATCAACTAGGAAAATGATCTTAATGTTGGACTAATTTTATTACTACGTGTTTGTGTGGATGATGTAGTTGAGGAACTATATGATTTATTCAGTTATAGGTTGATCATTCAAAATAATAGGCCATTCTATTTTATATAAACTCTATTTTTTTATTATATCACATAAATGGAGAAATATATATATGAAACCAACATATAAATTTCCCCATATCATCATTGAATTTTCCTACATACTCTATGATATGTTTGATATCTTTCTTGGTTCACCTACCTTGTTGCTATTTTATTTAATTCACTATAATTATTAATTCCATACCATTTTTTTGTTTTTTTACATTTATTGAGTGTTTTATTTATTCATTTGATTATACACTCAAACTAGAGGCCCTTCCCTATAGATCAACCCCTATACAACACTAAACCTATTTACAGTAGGGTTTATAGGTAATGAATTTGATAGGTGACTCATCAACGACCTACTCTAACTTGGATATCTATTGATCACATTTCTCAAGAAGTGATCTCACATTACCAATCCAACACCCTGTGATGTTTGCGTTGTTGATAATGGCTTCTAAATTCTTGGATAGGATGCCTGTATTTGTGTTCAATCTACATGTAATTACATGATGATGACCCGGTGAAAACAACCATGCCACCAGATCCACTATAGATATTTTATTTCATTCACATTTATATCCAAATTGAATACCCTACTTATAATCTGTGGTTCCATCGACTCTTGATGGTTTCTTTTTTAAGGATTATTTCTGTTACATCGGTTTGATACTAAATCACTACTTCTCTAGCTTTGGTCATGTCCAATGATAGTAATTTTGAAATATGGTATCTAATGTAAAATTTGTTTCCCATGTTCAATTACCATGTTACTTTTTTTAGTGGGATTTCTAACATTGGGGTGGTTGATTTCTCCGATCGGTGTTCCATGAGGGTTTACTACTAGTAGATGTTTTGTCATAGATGGTTTCTTTTATGGGGGAGGGGGGATATAATACCCATAATTTTTGGTGTCGGTGGATTTTAAAATATTATTATTTAAATATTATGATGATACAAGTAGTTTTTTGTTCTCATGGTGGTGGTATTGAAGGAAGGGTTTGACTTCTTACAAGGGTCGTGGTTCAATATTAAGTCATTTGTCTACTCTATGGTCTACTCTTACTTTTATTCTATATATCATCTCAAAGTTTAGTATAGTATAGTGGTTTCCAAGTTGTTTGGAGATGTGATATTTAAGATGTATACGGTGTTCCATGAGGAACAATTAGAATAACATTCACTTATTTTTGGTCTTTGATAGCATTCCCCTTTTTAGTTTTCCTGGACCATGTCGGTTTGTTGGATGTTGTTCATCTATTTGGTGGTTTTATTTCTAGGTGATTCATGATTTTTGAGTGGTGGAGTTGGTTTGTTCTTTATTTTTGATTTATTTTAGTTGTTATATTTTATTTTTCATCAACATCAATGATGGTCTAGTTTCCAATGATTTCTCATAGAAATTGTTGAGATAATGATGGCGAGCTTGAGTGTTAGGGGTCATAGATCAATTCATTTTACATCTTGGTATATTTAATCTAAATTTGATTTGGAAGTGTTTGGCTCTTTGCATGATTGTTTTTGAAATTTGAATTTATAATTTATGGTGTTTAATGTTGAGCTTCTAAAATTAGTGTGTTTTTAGGGGCACTTTTTAGATTTTTGGTAATTGTTATGTTCCCACTCAACCTTAAAGTGGACTTCAAAAATATAAAATATGGATTTGGATAAGTATTCAATGAAACCTATCTATAAGGAGCTACAATTATTTAACGAGTTAGGATTAATAAATGAATATGGTTTAGAAGAGTCAAATAAAACTATTATAAGTGTTGAAAATTTATAGATCATACATCAAACCAACTTAGGTCCTCCCAAACCATCTACTCTTACTATATGGAGTTTACCACAACTAATTACATAACCATGATATCGTTCATAGATACTTATACCTTTCCCATAATTAATCATCAACACCTAAGGATAATGAATATTTTTAGGCTAACTATAACACCCTAATCTTCCACGGTACACTTCTTTTTCAAAAATGCAATAGCTTGCATTGTACGCAAGTTAGAGATTCTAACACACCGTGACCAATCAAAGTAGCCGTTATGAATAGTAATACCCACTTTTTGAAATTTTATAAATTTTTTTATTCAAATTGGAATCATTTTGGGATTCAGAATATCAAAATTATCCTAAGTTGATTTTTTTTCTGAGAACTTCCAATTTTTTATGAATAGAGTGAAATACTAAACTTTAATTAAAAATAAATTTTTTAATCAAAAATAATTTAAAGTGATTAATTATATTATTTACTGGTTTTAAAGTATAATTAGAATATATTTTTACCATTTTATCCAATGGTGGTCATTAGAATTAATTTTACTTCAAAATTGGACATAAACAATTGTCAATCTTTTGATTGATATTCTTTCTTAAAAACAGGCTATTTGTTTTGACAACGAGAATTAATTATAAAATTAATTAATTCAATTTATATGTTTGTAATTTGGTAAAATATACATCATTTTTGAATTCATAATATCAATTATATCTTAGGGTGAATTTTTGGTATTGTTCTGAGAAAATTCAATTTTTGATGAATAGTGAAACCACTAAGTGGTAGTTAAAAAATTAATTTTTCATTTAAATGAAACTTTACAACTTCTGTGAATTTAATTTCAAAAATCCGACATACATGGTTGTCATTAGTAAGTAAAATGTGGTTCAATGAGATGAAAATAATTTTTGGTGAATAGTAACTTTTAAGTTTTATTAATCGCGATTAAAGGTAATTAGTGTAATTTAAGTTAAATATAATGTTATAATAATATGAAATTACCTTTACTGTCACACCCGTCTCTTTTCCATTATTAATTCTTTTTTTCCTTTTCTGGGCTTTGGGTAGTCCGGGTTGGAGCCCGACGTAATTTTTTTTGGGTTCTTATTTTAAAAACGTGTGGTTTGGCCTTGATTGCGTCTAGCGCGCCGCGGTCAGAGCCGCGCGACCCCGCCTGGATCACCGCGTGACTTCGCACGGTTCAACGCACATTCTAATCGTTGGTCAACTAATTAAATAAAATAAATTAGTAATAAATAAATAAAATTAAATTATTGTTAAAATGAAAATAGAATAAAATAAGAAGTGATAAAAAATTAATAAATTTATTACTATTATTATTATTGTTATTCTCAATCTTTTTTTATTGTTAAGGTTTTATTTTATAAATACCATTATTATTAATATTAATGTTTTTTTATTAGTTTTTTTTTTATTTTAGTTTTATTTTTTTTATTTTTTTATTTTTCATTTAGGTTTTCACCTTTTTTTCGGTGCTTTTCTACCCAGCCGCCGGAACCCATCTCTTCTTCTTTTTTTTCTCTTCTTTTGTTCACGCTGCAGCACCTCCCTCCTCATCTTCACAAGCAGCAGCAATGGCCGCCGCCTCCTGCCCCATCCGACGAACACCCCCCTCGCCGGAGCGCATTCCTACTCCCTCGTCACTCCGGCCTCGCACGCTCCTCCTTCGCGCCCTACCTCCTGCCCGGCCGTCAGACTCCCTTATTCCCGACGAAACCTCCCCACTCTCCTCTTCCAGATCACCTGTTCTAGTCGTCGGACCCCTTGCCTGCACTTCTTCCTTCCAGATCCCCTTTGTCACAGCCGTCGCACGCTGCACCGCCAGACTAGATGCACCCCGGTCGGTTTCCCCGCTCGTGCCACTACCTTGCTCCCTGGTCAACCCGCTGAACCGCCTCCATCCTGCAAATTCCGACGACTCCTGCCCGGCCAGCCACTTCCCCATCGACATGTTTCTCCCCTTGGCCAGGAGACCCTCCTTCCCCCTTTCCCCGTTTTTTTCCTTCTTTATCCCGTCAGACCCTTTTCCCTCCTCTCCCCGGTTTTGCGCCGCCTCCCTCTCCCCCATTTCGGCGGCCTCCCCCTATCGGTCCAGTCGAGGAGCAACCATCCCTGCCCTATCTGCTACAGGCCGTCACCTCTGCTCCTCGTCACGCCGTCGCACCAAGCCCCCTCCCCATGTAGCAGCGACCCCTCCTACTGGCTCCCAAGTCCAGCACCGCCCCTTTCTCCCGGCCTGCGTTTCCCCCTTGAGCCCTCCTCACCTGCACCGTTCGACGGACAAACCGCCGACCCCCCCTATTTCCAGCTCGGAACCACGCCAGAGCTCCCCTCCGATGCTCCTTCCGGTGACCGTCGTTGTCCACTGGCCCTCCAGTTAAGCCAATCCTTATTTTGATTATTATTATTATTATTATTATTATTATTATTATTATTATTGCATTTATTACTATTTATTTCTTTCATTCTTTTAGTTTTGTTGTTCTGGTTTGTTTTTCCGACGGATATAAGGTCCGATTATATGGTTCTAACTTGAAGTTTTTGTTAAATTCGTGTTTTGGGTTTGCATGAGGTCCTTTGAGGTGTGATGGTCATGCGACGAGTGTTTCGCGCCGAGCTCACAATGTTTTGGTTCACCTCGATCCATCCGCCACTGTCTCGAGGTTGGTGGTTCCATGCCTTTACATCATTTAGATAATTTAATTTGTTTTTTTAGTTTAATTTAATATGTTCTATGAATTAGTTGCATGGTGCGATCTATGTTTATAATGTGTTGGCGTGTTCATTTGATGAAAATTGGGTTTCCAAAATAGTATGCGTTTGTTTTCTATATGCGTGTTGTTGTATAAATGATTTGTTGGGTTTAATAGGTTGTGCGAAAGGTGTTTTAAAATTTGTTTGACATGTGTGCGTAACGAAAATCTCACTTTCTTTATAAATGATCATGTTTTTTTTTATTTTTTTATTTTGACCTTATTGGGGTAAGTCCTAAAATTGTTTAATCAATTGTTTATATGGTGCAAATGTGGTTTTAGAATAATTGATTTTGAAGTGGTCTTTGCACCTAAAAATATGCGTTGTTTTGGTGCAATGTTTTCAAGTTGGGTTCTAGGTGATGTTTGGTTGGTGCGAACTTATTTTTTAAGGGTAATTGAGTTTTGTGTGTCTAAATGCAGACTTTTAATGTGTAGCGAATCATTTTAAGCGTGTTGTCTTGGTTTTGTTTTTTTTAAATGGTGTCTTGTAAAAAATGGTGGCTTCTTCAAAGTGGTTTTTGGTGTTTTACAAGAGGTGCAGATGGTTCAGATAACTGTGTAGTTGGTGTGAAACTAGTTTTAAGGACAATTATTAAGAAAGTGGTTTGAACGACCACCTTCTTTGTAATTGGGTGTGTTTATTTGTGTCATCCCTTGTTGTGTTACTAAAAATAATGCTTCCTAAGTGGTGCGAATTGTATATGTTCTCTTTTGAGTGTTTCCAAATGGGTTTCTTGCAAAATGATTAGGTAACAACAAATATATTTTTAGAAAGGTATTTTTGGCGTGCGTGAGTTTTTTGTAATGTTGTTTGGGTGTGAAAATGGTGACTTTTGTGTGCAATATCTTGTTTGGCCAGCGATATGAGAAAGAAATATACTATGTGAATGTTAAACTTGCTTGAGCACATGGGAAAACCCTGGGTATCTAGGTGGGCGGACTAGAACTAGTGCGCTAGTGAACCGGATGCGTGTCGTCCCTGTTTCACTTAGATGGATTGATGATTGCAACACTAACTAAAAATATGATATCTGAGGGTCGTGGCCTTCTAAGCCACGTTTCACCGAGACACGAGGTTTTAGGGTCCCACTCGAGCTAGATGATCCCTAGGGGATTTACCATAGTGCTCTACCATCGATGGTGTGGTGCCTTCCGTCGGCATATGGAGGACCACTTGTGTGTGTGTGCATGTATGTGTGTGTGTGTGTGTGTGCGTGTGAGTATGTGTGCATGTGTGTGTGCCCATAATGAACCTTCCTCTTCCTCTTTAAAATCGTGTTTGTGAAATGAACTCTTTTTAGTGTTTTCCTTTAGCATTTGGTTTGTAGATTTTTTCTTTAAAATCATTTCGAAAGTATAACTTGAATAAGAACATTAAATTGTCCTTTTGATGTTGTGGCATGGAACCTTTTTATTGGGTGACGTCCTGCTGGGCCTTTCACTCACACCCTGCATACACCTTCGGGTGTATGTAGACCTTGTTTCTTGTGTATTTCAGGTTGTGACATCGTGCTCAGCGGTGGTGGTTCGATTTGTTAGTGGCATTCTCATGCAGGTTGGTGTTATGGCGTGCGAATGCTACACCACTCTTGTCACTTGGAGGTTTGAGTTATAGTTTTAGTCTCTTTTGTTGTCATTTATTTTTGGATGTTGGTTTTAGTTGTAAACCTTTAAATTTTGATTTTAGTTTAATGGTCTCTTTAGTTGTAGATTCCTAGTCTTTTTTTATTATCTTGTTAGTGTTTGCATATGCCATTTCGGGTAAACCGTTCCCACAGGTTACTCAAGATACCCGGGCACTTGTGCCAGCCCGTGGGGATCGGGAACGCCCTTTGGGCCTTGCCACGGACCGGGTCAGGCACCGGATTGGATGGCGACCTGGCCTGGTTCGTGAAAAAATGGTATCAGATGGAAAGGTTTTCTCTCTTGGGTCATGTTCTTTCAGGTTAGAGTCACGATAGACTTGAGTTAAGGTTGTCGGGACTCGATATCCTGACTACGAGAAATGTGCCTGGCCAACACACCTCATGGCGGGACTCGAGTTACGAAAGTGTGTTGAGGTTTGTCTGAGTTTTTGGTCCTTGCAGATGATCGTGTCTAAGGGAAATGAAAAGGGAGTATGGTCCGTGGTCTTAGTGAGCTCGCAGGGTCTGGCAAGCCTTGTGGAGATGGGGACACTGTCCTAAAATACTCTCTGTGGCCAATGGCGTGATCGGCGTATGGCTTCCAACCATATTTTCCAATCACCCACTATCCCTAGTTTCTTCGTACTTTGTTTCTCGTCTCCTTGGTTTGGATTCGTGGGAATTTGGTTTTTTTATGTAAAAATGTTTTGGTCTTGGAAAATATTTTCAAATGAAACACTTTAAAAAGAAAATTATGTGAAAGGTTTGGAAAGTGTGGGTTGGATGTTTTGGTTTTGAAAAAAAATGGAAAGCTTTGGTTTTTATCCTTGGCGCTCTTATGGGCAACCACATGCATGAGTGTATACGAAAAGGGAAATGGTTAACAGCACGAGCGGATGAGTGCCTAGATGGACATGAGGTGGGTGTCGGTGTGGCACGAGAACATGCATGTGAGAGGCCCATGGGACACCATTGCTGTTTGTGTAACCCACTGGGTTTGCTTATTTTCAAAATGTTTTGTTAAAGGAAAAATTTGGTGTTTTAGTAAACGGTGTTTGTGTAGCGTGTCCTTGTGTTTTGAAATTGTTGGATGTGAGGCGTTTTGAGCCGAGAATCCTTTATGAATGATTTGTGTCCCGAGTTTGAATTCTTATTTGTAAGTTGATATGCAAGTATGTAGTTGGTGAATTCTTTTGAAGAGTACATCAGGGAGCCCTTGCAGTGGTTTCCCCTACACATTTGGTGTTCGCTTGTGGTATGTCTTGACCATCGGACCAGTTTAGTCAGGTCCATGGTTTTCCTTCTTGACTAGTTTATGCCTCCCATAAAGTGTTGACATGTGATTGAAGTACGACTACGGGTAATTCTCCATTGGCCGACACTCCAGTTGATTGAAGGACTCTCTTTTTGAATTCTAGAATTGAACCCACCTCTCCTTTTTAAAAAAAAGTGGATCCTCTCACAGCAGGATGACATGAGAGGGGAGTTGAACAGAGTTTTGGTTTTTTTATGTTGTTGAGTCATCGGATATGAAATTTGACATCGTTGCATTTGAAGGTTCCCCCTGGAAATGATGAAAGGAATTTCAGTAGGGAAGGGTGAAGGCGGTTCGGAATTTTCAATGTTGACCAATGTCTTGAAGGGCCTTGTAGTATTCACATCAGTGTCAAGGGTCATGTTCCGTGACGTCTTGCAACGTGAGGTCCCTTTGGAAGTGTTAAAGGAGACCCCAGTGTGAAAAATGTGGAAGAAACCCTATGTTGTTGGTGCGGTCAATCATTCTAAATGACCTCTGGTCTTTAGTTTGTTTCGTTTAAGGAAAAGTTCATGTTAGGCTACTAGTTTGGCAGACCAAGTCGTATGAGACTGCTATGGTCTTTCGCAGGAATCACGTGTTGTTTAAGACACGGTTTGAGGTCTTTCTCAGCATAAAGTTCCTCTCAATAGAAACAGTCATGTTCAGGTGACGATCGATGGTGTCGTGTTCTCATTTAGTGTGACAAAGGGTGATGCGCATGCCCCATTTCAACTCTGGTGTTGGCGAAGGTTCTGCGTATGATCAGTCAGATGATGCAATGTGTTGTGTTGCTGGTGTCGTCTCAATTGTAGTGAGGTTGTGTGTGACACCAAAAAGAGAATCTTCGCACGGGAGTTCTCATTACCTGACTACGAGGCAGGGGATGCTTCAAACATCAGGGCTCCAGCCATAGGCCTCGGAGTGAATCTGGCGCGTGGTCAGGAACCCCGGGAGTGTATGGGACCCCAACCTTATTTTTGTCATCGGTGCCAATAGTGAAAGCAACATAATTTGTTTTCTATGGTTGTTCCGCTCTGAATGAGTCATCTGGTTGCATAAGGTTTTCGAGACCAGGTGGAGGCGTGTTCGTCTCATGCCTTAAAGTTTTGGGGGTTGCGTTCCACTGGATGCAATCACTTTAGTGGTCCTTATGAGAGTCTGTTAGGAAACTCAATCTCAAATTTGAATGGTGTTCATCCAGGAAATTTTGAGATTTTTGTTTGTGGCCGGCCCTAGTTTTGATGCCTGGTGGTCAGGCCCTCCTCCCCTCCCTTTAATGGTTGAGTGTTTGGTCACCATTGAGAAATTTTCAAAGTTCTATACCTTCCGTTAGTTCAAATGGTGGGGAGACCCACATTGGGTCTCGTACGAATGTATCTGGAATGAATCTGTGCTAGACTCTTCTTTAATGGTGGGGATTCTGCCCTGGCCTCCTCGTGTCGATTTTCTGGTCTCGGGCGTCGGAAAGTTTTTAATAGTGGAGAGCCCCATCGGGCTTTTCCGTGGTGGGCCATTCAGTTTTGTTCCTAGAGATGGTTTAGTGGTAGGTTATTAAAGTATTCTTTGGATGTGGGTTGGTCTTGTATCTTCGTTCTAGTAAAATGGTGTGCTTTTCGTTCAATGATGCTTGAGGTGTTTTGGTTGTGAGGTTGGTTCCCGCAGGTGCGAGAGTTGCTTTCCTGGATCAGTCAATTGGAGGCATCCTAGCTCTTTGGGGTGGGCAACACATATCAGGATGTATTTCTACATGCTTCTTGAGGTTGTCATTTGAGTCATTTTTTCTGAGCACGTTGCTTTTGCTACTTTTCACTTGTTGGTTGTGGATATCCTCTTTGAACTTTAGTGGGGTATCAGTTTCTTCTTTGTGCCTCAACCCTAGTTGTGGCTTTCCGGGGACGGAAAGCTTTATGGTGGGGAGAATTGTCACACCCATCTCCTTTCCATTATTTATTCTTTTTTTTCCTTTTCTGGGCTTTGGGTAGTCCGGGTTGAAGCCCAACGTAATTTTTTTTGGTGTTCTTATTTTAAAAACATGTGGTTTGGCCTTGATTGCGTCTAGCGCGCCGCGGTCAGAGCCGCGCGACCCCGCCTGGATCACCGCGTGACTTCGCACGGTTCACCGCACGTTCTACTCGTTGGTCAACTAATTAAATAAAATAAATTAGTAATAAAGAAATAAAATTAAATGATTGTTAAAATAAAAATAGAATAAAATAAGATGTGATAAAAAATTAATAAATTTATTACTATTATTATTATTGTTATTCTCAATCTTTTTTTATTGTTAAGGTTTTATTTTATAAATACCATTATTATTAATATTAATATTTTTTTATTAGTGTTGTTTATTTTAGTTTTATTTTTTTTATTTTTTTTTTCATTTAGGGTTTCACCTTTTTTTTCGGTGCTTTTCTACCCAGCCGCCGGAACCCATCTCTTCTTGTTTTTTTTCTCTTCTTTTTTTCACGTTGTAGCACCTCCCTTCTCATCTTCACAAGCCGCAACAATGGCTGCCGCCTCCTGCCCCATCCGACGAACACCCCCCTCACCGGAGCGCACCCCTGCTCCCTCGTCACTCCGGCCTCGCACGCTCCTCCTTCGCACCCTACCTCCTACCCAGCCGTCAGACTCCCTTATTCCTGACGAAACCTCCCCACTCTCCTCTTCCAGATCACCTGTTCTGGTCGTCATACCCCTTTCCTGCACTTCTCCCTTCCGGATCCCCTTTGTCACAGTCGTCGCACGCTGCACCGCCAGACTAGAGGCACCCCGATCAGTTTCCCCGCTCGCGCCACTACCTTGCTCCCTGGTCAACCCGCTGATCTGCCTCCATCCTGCAAATTCCGACAACTCCCGCCCAGCCAGCCACTTCCCCATCGGCATGTTTCACCCCTTGTCCAGGAGACCCTCCTTCCCCCTTTCCCCGTTTTTCTTTCTTCTTCATCCCGTCGGACCCTTTTCCCTCCTCACCCCGGTTTTGCGCCACCTCCCTCTCCCCCATTCCTGCGGCCTCCCCCTATCGGCCCAGTCGAGGAGCAACCCTCCCTGCGCTATCCGCTACAGGCCGTCACCTCTGCTCCCCGTCGCGCCATCGCACCAAGCCCCCTCCCCATGTAGCAGCGACCCCTCCTACTGGCTCCCAAGTCCAGCGCCGCCCCCTGCTCTTGGCCTGCGTTTCCCCCTTGAGCCCTCCTCACCTGCACCGTTCGACGGACAAACCGCTGACCCCCCCTGTTTCCAGCTCGGAACCATGCCAGAGCTCCCCTCCGATGCTCCTTCCGTTGACCGTCGCTATCCACTAGACCTCCAGTTAAGCCAATCCTTATTTTGATTATTATTATTATTATTATTATTATTATTATTATTATTGCATTTATTACTATTTATTTCTTTCTTTCTTTGAGTTTTGTTGTTCTGGTTTGTTTTTCCAACGGATATAAGGTCCGATTATATGGTTCTAACTTGAAGTTTTTGTTAAAGTAGTGTTTTGGGTTTGCGTGAGGTCCTTTGAGCTGCGATGGTCATGCGACGGGTGTTTCGTGCCGAGCTCACAATGTTTTGGTTCACCTCGATCCATCCGCCACTATCTCGAGATAGGTGGTTCCATGCCTTTGCATCATTTAGATAATTTAATTTGTTTGTTTAGTTTAATTTAATATGTTCTATGAATTAGTTTCATGGTGCGATCTATGTTTATAATGTGTTGGCGTGTTCATTTGATGAAAATTGGGTTTCCAAAATAGTATGCATTTGTTGTCTATATGCGTGTTGTTGCATAAATGATTTTTTGGGTTTAATAGGTTGTGCGAAAGGCGTTTTAAAATTTGTTTGACATGTGTGCGTAACGAAAATCTCACTTTCTTTATAAATGATCATGTTTTTTTTGACCTTATTGGGGTAAGTCCTAAAATTATTTAATCAATTGTTTATATGGTGCAAATGTGGTTTTAGAATAATTGATTTTGAAGTGGTCTTTGCACCTAAAAATATGTGTTGTTTTGGTGCAATGTTTTCAAGTTTGGTTCTAGGTGATGTTTGGTTGGTGCGAACTTAGTTTTTAAGGGTAATTGAGTTTTGTGTGTCTAAATGCAGATTTTTAATGTGTAGAGAATCATTTTAAGCGTGTTGTCTTGGTTTTGTTTTTTTAAATGGTGTCTTGTAAAAAATGGTTGCTTCTTCAAAGTGGTTTTTGGTGTTTTACAAGAGGTGCAGATAGTTCAGATAACTATGTAGTTGGTGTGAAACTAGTTTTAAGGAAAATTATTAAGCAAGTAGTTTGAACGACTACCTTCTTTGTAATTGGGTGTGTTTATTTGTGTCATCCCTTGTTGTGTTACTAAAAATAATTCTTCCTAAGCGGTGAGAATTGTATATGTTCTTTTTTGAGTGTTTCCAAATGGGTTTTTTGCGAAATGATTAGGTAACAACAAATATATTTTTAGAAAGGTATTTTTGGAGTGCGTGAGTTTTTTTTAATGTTGTTTGGGTGTAAAAATGGTGACTTTTGTGTGCACTATCTTGTTTGGCCTACGATATGAGAAAGAAATATACTATGTGAATGTGAAACTTGCTTGAGCATATGGGAAAACCTTGGGTATCTAGGTGGGCAGACTAGAACTAGTGCGCTAGTGAACCGGATGGGTGTCGTCCCTGTTTCACTTAGCTGGATTAACGATTGCAACACTAACTAAACATATGATATCTGAGGGTCGTGGCCTTCTAAGCCACATGTTCTGAGGTTCGTGGCCTTCTAAGCCACGTTTTCTGAGGGTCGTGGCCTTCTAAGCCAAGTTTCACTGAGACACGAGGTTTTAGGGTCCCACTCGAGCTAGATGATCCTTAGGGGATTTACCATAGTGCTCTACCATCGATGGTGTGGTGCCTTCCGTCGGCATATGGAGGACCACTTGTGTGTGTGTGCATGTACATATATATGTGTGTGTGTGTGTGTGTGTGTGCGTGTGTGTGTGCCCATAATGAACCATCCTCTTCCTCTTTAAAATCGTGTTTGTGAAATGAACTCTTTTTAGTGTTTTCCTTTAGCATTTGGTTTGTAGATGTTTTCTTTAAAAAATTTTCAAAAGTATAAATTGAATAAGCACATTAAATTGTCCTTTTGATGTTGTGGCATGGAACCTTTTTATTGGGTGACGTCCTACTGGGCCTTTCGCTCACACCCTGCATACACCTTCGGGTGTATGTAGACCATGTTTCTTGTGTATTCCAGGTTGTGACATCGTGCTCAGCGGTGGTGGTTCGAGTTGTTAGTGGCATTCTCATGCAGGTTGGTGTTGTGGCGTGTGGAAGCTACACCACTCTTGTTGCTTGGAGGTTTGAGTTATAGTTTTAGTCTCTTTTGTTGTCGTTTATTTTTGGACGTTGGTTCTAGTTGTAAACCTTTAAATTTTGATTTTAGTTTAATGGTCTCTTTGGTTGTCGATTCCTAGTCTTTTTTTATTATCTTGTTAGTGTTTTCGTATTCCATTTCGGGTAAACCGTTCCCATAGGTTACTCAATATACCTGGGCACTTGTGCCAGCCCGTGGGGATCGGGATGCCCTGCGGGCCTTGCCACGGACCGGGTCGGGCGCCAGATTGGATGGCGACCTGGCCTGGTTCGTGACATTTACACTTGTCCTACCCTTATTGGATGAGTCATGGCCGACCACGACAATCCATGAGTCAACTTGGGGACCTCATGGAGCCACTTGGGTAAGAAAATGACATTAATAACTTTTATTTAAAGTAAAAATAAAATTGTCACAAACATGTGTTGTTTTACTAAAACAATTATTACATAAGGTTATATAAGTTAACATTTAGACTATAAATATTAATTGGAAAGATAAAAATATTTCCTACATCATATTAATTTTTTATAATTTTTAGGAATTAAATAAATAAATTTATTTATGACACCATGATGATGCAGTAATTACCTCATTAATGAACAATTTAAATAAAATGAAAATATAAGGTAAACTCTAAGACTTAAACTTGTCTAAAACCTATTGGATGAGAATATTTCGAACCATTATCACTTTATCCTCGAAATATATAATTGTGGGACCTTTGAAATCCAAAAATCACTTCATAATAATGTAACATTTTATGACTTTCCAAGAGTGCCCCTCCTCTCCTCTTATAAAAGGCCCCCAACTTTACCACCTTATTCACACCTTAAAAGCCATTTGGCTCGGCCAAACTCTGCCCAAATACTCTCTCAACTTTCCTCTCTTACTCCTAGAAGCCTCACTTTGGGCAGAAGTCTTCCCAAGGAATCCTTTGGCTCAAATCCAAAAGATTTACCCGATTTTAAGGTAATGTCTTATCTTATGTTCTTTTATTTTATTTTTCTTATCCAACCCCTTAAACTCTTTTTATTCCTTTATTTTGTAATAAAAAAAATATCTCCAATATACTAGGATGTTGTTATGAGAATTATTTTATTTACACTTACACACACCTTCGTCTAATCGTTAAAGAACATACTGTTTCTGTGGGTGGCGAATTACTACCTCATGAAACGATGATTGTTCAATCTTCTTTTAACACTTTTCATGGTGGCCATTAAGATGTCACTATATTTATATATGATATATATTATGTTTATTTTTTCCTTATGCTTTTATATTTTTCATTTATGGAATACCTTTATGATTTCCATTATGGGTAAACGCGGTAATTTCATTTTAGGATGTGCAGACTACCGCCCCTCAAAGTGATTTGAATCGTTAATGCCATATGTGGGATGTATAAAGGATCGAGTAAATGATATTATATATGATATTATACTGGAATTATATTATAACTTTATATCATTATGATTTCATTCCATTAAATATGAAATAGAAATGAAAGCAGCGTTCGTGCGTACGTACGACTTACCGTCTCCATGAATGATGCATTTCATTTCATACCTCTAAATGTTATGTAATATTATAAATTCATTTATATACTGGATATATATGATATATATGATATCTAAATCATGAATATAATTCTGGATATAATGTATATTTTACCACATGAACTAATTTTAATTATAAGAAGTTTATTTTTGACTCAAGTACCAAAGATCGACAAAACGACCGTTATTAACTTAAATAATTACATAATGTTTATAACATGGTAATAAGTGATATAAAAGGAATAATGAACTTGAAAAAGGTTCTTAATCAAGTATAAATTAATTCTAGTTTATTATTCATAAGATTAAAGAACGATCGAGTCAAGTCGGACATGAGGTAAGGGACTTTGTCTCAATCTCCTTTCATTGAGGGATATTTTGTTTTATACACAAATTTCTTTTATACGGTGTATAAACCCCTTTGACTTTTACTTTTATTCAAAAGGAATCTTTTTATATGAAGCATTTTTACTAATCGACAAAAGGAATTTTTTGTCTTACGTATGCGGCGACAACGACTTCTCCACTGCCGTGACCATTATTTGAGTTTCGGCTTCCTCTACAAGCCATAACATTTTTTAAATGAAAAATAAATACCAAGTTTTACTTTTCATTTTTGGTATTGAAATTGGTTTTGATAATGTTTTGATTATATTAATGTGTTGTATTGATATCTTGTGATTGAAATGTGGAAATGTTATGTTTCCTTCATGCATATTTTATGTGATACGATTATGTTATGGTTCTTGGGTATTATTTATGATATGTTTAAACCTTTTGATATAAGGAATGAAATGGACTTAATAAGTGACAGGTGGAGCCCGCGATAGCTCCTCGATGCATCGGTAGGTCGCATGAGACAAACTAGTGTCTTGGCATGAGGCCTTGACAAAATCTTATTTGCATTCTTGGCACGAGGCCTTGGCTACGTGGTTATTATAGTCTGGAATTATGCATTCCATCATTATGAAAGTGGTTATTGATATTGCATGTGATTATTCGACTAGTAGAATATCCATGTGAATAAGTAAATGTAATTACTTCATTTTATTTTTTCCATATTATGATGAAGTTCAAGTTTAAAAGTCTTTTGTTTTAGTTATACATTTCCTTAAATGTTTATGTTTATTTATGCAAGTTTCCACTGTATTGTTATCCTTACTGAGCATCTGAGCTCACCCCTTTCTAGGTTTTATTTTACCAGGATGTGAAGAAATATTTTATGACTGACCTACAGGGATAGTATGAAGGGGATAGGAGTGTGGACTATAGAGACTATGTTATTTTGATTTGTCACTTTATGATGTAATGTAACATTTATGAATGTATCCAGTGTTTTCAAGGCTACTAAACTAATCTGTCTTTCGAGACTTGATCTATTGTGATCATGCCAATGTTACATAATAATGCATCGACTCTGGGTAGCTGGGGTCGGGGCGTTACAGTTGGTATCAGAGGCAGTTTAGTACTAACATTGGAAGCTAGATTTAGAAAAAAATCTGATTAGAGCACATAGCCCTAAGATAGACATTGAGGATTAGTGTAGAAGAACATCCTAGAATTTTGGTAAAGTATAGATTTTGTGTATTTTCTGAGAAATACATCCCTATATGGATACGAGTAGGTAAAGGCGGCTCTGGCACAGATGTACCTAGGGGAAAAACCCGAAAACACCGCTTTGAGGTAGACTCGAATGGGAACTGGTGCACGACAATGGGCCTTGCTGCACTCTTGGTTACGACACTCTTAGGGGATATTCTTAGGATAATTCCAATTTTCTTTACAGTCCATTATGAAGGGTTTATGAGTATATACTTCCTCAAAGAAAACATTTTTATGATTATGGATTATATCCATAAACTTTTCAATTTATGTTAAGTGTTTTATAAGTATGGAATTTTGTATTTTGATTCATAAACTGATCTAGTTTATGCCATTGGATAGAAATGGCGCCTAGTGGAAGGAATATAAACCGTATCAATGCACGCACTCCATGTAGGGATTTCCCTCCTGCTCAAGATAATTATAGTGGAGATGGTGATACAACTGGTGCTGATCAACTTATCACCATACTGGGAAAACTCCCTCAGGTTATGAATAATAACCTTACTCATATCGAGCACCCTGATCTGCAATGTGGAGGATCAATGTTAGACTGCTTCATAAGGAAACAACCACCAACATTCAATGGGAGTACAAATCCATTAGTAGCTAAGAAATGGATAAATTCCTTAGAGAAAATATTCCATGCCTTGGGGAGTAGTGAAAGGGAAAAGGTTATCGTGGCAGTTTACCGCCACACTGGAGATGCTGATCAATGGTGGTCATTGATTCAAAACACAAAAGAAGATGATGAAGTATCAAATATGGAATGGAGGGAGTTCAAAGATCTTTTCTTAGAAAAATACTTTCCTCGTGACCATCGAGCAGATATGGAAAGGCAATTTCTGAGTCTGAGACAAAAGGAGGATGAGAATGTCACAAAGTATGAGGCCAACTTTACAAGGTTAGTGAGACATGCTGCAGATTATATACATAACCCAAGAAGTAATATTGATCTTTTCTTTGATAGGTTAAAACCATTTCTCCGTCGAGCTTTAGTATCACAATCCTTCTCATCGTATGAAGATATTGTCTCGTGTTCTATCAAGACAGAAAAAGAATTCTCAAGTCTTATGACAACAAAGTAAAGCAAGAGAATAAGGGAACGGTGGAACAAGAGACAGATAAAGGGGAAAAGGGAAAGAAGGATTTGCCATTATGTGATAATTGTGGGAAGAATCACCCCGTTACTTGCCTAAAAAGAATGTGAGTTTGTTATAAATGTGGAGAAAAAGGTCATCAGGCTCGTGATTGTAAGGAAAAGAAAGAGGCTATCAATGTTGAATGCTACAATTGTAGGGAAATGGGGCATTATGCAAATGAATGTCCTAGGCTTCAGGAAATCTTACCTCAGAAAAGGCCAAGGGATCAAGGCCAATCTTATGCTGTTACTACAGTTGAAGTGGAATAATTATGTTATTTGTGTTTTTGGACTCAAGAACTATATTATGGTTATAAGAATAATGTGATATATATAAGGATTGTACTGCAGTACTTGTTGTTTTCATTAAGGTTTTAATATGATGAAGGTAATCATATTTTTAATATGTGACAATAAGAGAAACTTTACCTTGTTTGGGGAATCTAATGTTACAATTGATTTTGGAATTTAGAGACCTTTTAGAGAAAGTCTGGACATAGGTATTTTGGATAACTATAAAGGTTGGAATGGATTAAGTTGAACTTTGGATAGTATTGTTTAAGGTTAAAACATTTCTAAAGATTATTTTTGGAATATTATAATACTATAGTTTTAGGAAAATGACAACCTGCAGGTCGGGGGATAACCCGTCGTGTCTGACAAAGCTTCAGGAATCGAACCCACAACCATAGTGTGACATGACTTTATTACCTACCACTAGCCTACAGAAAATCCCTGGTTATTATGAAATAGTTTCCCTAATCTAAATGGTATGTGTTAATATTTGGAACCTTGCACGATTAGGATAACTATAATATTTTTGAGTTCTATTGTCTTTTTTTAGTGAAAGACGAGGTTGTGGTATAAATTAGTTAAAGGATGAAATTCTACTTGTCATATATATATATATATATATATAATATATTATTCTATGAATAAATTAATACTTAAACTTTAGGAAAGGGATATTAGAAAAAACGTGTTATCCTAATACCTTATGTTTTTTTGAACTAATGATATTTTAAATCACCATAGAATGAAGTCTTTGAGGACCTCAATATTACACTTTTTTGTGATTGATGACCTCAATCACTCCCTACAAATATTTACATTTTTCCTCCAATTATATGTCTCTAATTTCCCCCAATTTTCTCCTAATAGAGACCATAATTTGGTGGTAACCTTTTCATTTCCCTTTCCCTCTTATTAAGGCTAAATTTTATTAACCATATTTCTGATGTGGGTTTTCCACAAAGGTATTTTCTATTACCAACCTTTTATTTTCGAAGAACATTTTCAAATTGCAAGGATTCAATTTATTGAAGGAGGGGAGAATGTAACACCCCAAGCTTCCACGATACGCTTCTCTTTCAATAATGCAATAGCTTGCATTGTACGCAAGTTTGAGATTCTAACACACCGTGACCAATCAAAGTAGCCGTTATGAATAGTAATACCCACCTTTTGAAATTTTATAAATTTTATTATTCAAATTGGAATAATTGTTGGATTCTTAATATTGAAATTATCCTAAGTTGAATTTTTCTTTTTTTCTAAGAACTTCCAATTTTTTTATGAATAGTGTAAAATACTAAACTTTAATTAAAAATATATTTTTTAATCAAACTAATTTATAGTGAAAAATTATATTATTTAGTGGTTATAAAGTATAATTATAATATATTTTTACCATTTTATCCAATGGTGGTCATTAGAATTAATTTTACTTTGAAATTGGACATAAACAATTGTCAATCTTTTGATTGATATTCTTTCTTAAAAACACGCTATTTGTTTTGACAACGAGAATTAATTATAAAATTAATTAATTAAACTTATATGTTTGTAATTTTTTAAAATAGAAATCATTTTTGAATTCAGAATATCAATTATAGCTTAGGGTGAAGTTTTGGTATTAATCTGAGAAAATTTAATTTTTGATGAATAGTGAAACCACTAAGTGGTAGTTAAAAAAATAATTTTTCGTTTCAATGAAACTTTACCACTTCTGTTAATTGAATTTCAAAAATCCAATATACATGGTTTTCATTAGTAAGTAAAATGTGGTTCAATGAGATAAAAATAATTTTTGGTGAATAGTAACTTTTAAGTTTTATTAATCACAATTAAAGGTAATTAGTGTAATTTGAGGTAAATATAATGTTATAATAATATAAAATTACCTTTACAATTGTCCTACCCTTATTTTATGAGTCATGGCCGACCAAGACAATCCATGAGTCAACTTGGGGACCCCATACAGCCACTTGGGTAAGAAAATGACATTAATAACTTTTTATTTAAAGTAAAAATAAAATTGCCACAAACATGTGTTGTTTTACTAAAACAATTATTACATGGGGTGGTATAAGTTAACTTTTAGACTATAAATATTAATTGGAAAGATAAAAATATTTCCTACATCATAGTAATTTTTTTTATAATTTTTAGGCATTAAATAAATAAATTTTTTTATGACACCATGATGATGCAACGATTACCTCATTAATGAACAATTTAAATAAAATGTAAAGATAAGGTAAAATATAATAATTGAACTTGTCTAAAACCTATTTTATGGGTATATTTAGAACCCTTATCACATTATCCTAGAAATATATAATTTTGGGACCTTTGAAATCCGAAAATCACTTCATAATAATGTAGCATTTCTTGACTTTCCAAGAGTACCCCTCCTCTCCTCTTATAAAAGGCCCCCACCTCTACCACCTTATTCACACCTTCAAAGCCATTTGGCTTGGCCAAACTCTACCCAAATACTCTCTAAACTTTCACCTTTTACTTCTAGAAGCCTCACTTTGGGTATAAGTCTTCCCAAGGAAGCCTTTGGCTCAAATCCAAAAGAGTTACCCGATTTTAAGGTAATGTCTTCTCTTATGTTATTTTGTTTTATTTTTCTTCTCCAACCCCTTATAATATTTTTATTCCATTATTTTGTAAAAAAACCAGTATCTTAAATATACGACGATGTTTTTATGAGAATTATTTTATTTACACTTACACACACCTTCGTCTAATGGTTAAAGAACATACTATTTTTGTGGGTGGCGAATTACTGCCTTAGGAAAGGATGATTATTCAATATTCTTTTAACACCATTCATGGTGGACATTAAGATGTCACTATATTTATATATGATATATATTATGTTTATTTTTTCCTTATGCTTCTGTATTTTTCATTTATGGCATACCTTTATGATTTCCATTATGGGTAAACTCGATAATTTCATTTTAGGAAGTGCGGACTACCGCCCCCTCAAAGTGATTTGAATCGTTAATGCCATATGTGGGATTCATAAAGGATGGATTAAATGATATTATATATGATATTATATTGGAATTATAATATACCTTTATATCATTATGATTTCATTCCATAAAATACGAAATAGAAATGAAAGTAGCGTTCATGCGTACGTATGGCTTACCGTCTCCATGAACGGTGCATTTCATTTCTTACCTCTAAATGTTATGTAATATTATAAATGCATTTATATACTGGATATATATGATATATATGATATCTACATCATGAATATAATTCTGGATATAATAGATATTTTACCACATGAACAACTTTTAATTATAAGAAGTTTATTTTTGACTCAAGTACCAAAGATCGACAAAATGACCGTTATTAACTTAAATAATTACATAATGTTCATAACATGGTAATAAGTGATATAAAAATAATAATGCACTTGAAAAAGGTTTTTAATCAAGTATAAATTAAATCTAGTTTATTATTCAGGATATTAAAGAATGATCGAGTCAAGTCGGACACGAGGTAAGGGACTTCGTCTCAATCTCCTTTCATTGAGGCATATTTTGTTTTATACACAACTTTCTTTTATAGGGTGTATAAACCCCTTTGAAATTTACATTTATTCAAAAGGAATCTTTTTATATGAAGCGTTTTTACTAAACAACAAAAGGAATGTTTTGTCTTATGTATGCGGCGATAATGAATTCTCCACCGCCGTGACCATTATTTGAGTTTCGGCTTCCTCTACAAGCCATAACTTTTTTTAAATGAAAAATAAATACCACGTTTTACTTTTATTTTTTGGTATTGAAAATGGTTTTGATAATGTTTTGATTATATTAATGTGTTTTATTGATATCTTGTGATTGAAATGTGGAAATGTTATGTTTCCATTATGCATATTTTATGTGATACGATTTTGTTATGGTTCTTGGGTATTGTTTATGATATGTTTAAACCTTTTCATATAAGGAATGAATTGGACTTAATAAGTGACGGGTGGAGCCTGATATAGCTCCTCGATGCATCGGTAGGTCTCATGAGACAAACTAGTTTCTTGGCACGAGGCCTTGACAAAATCTTATTTGTAGTCTTGGCACGAGGCCTTGGCTACGTGGTTATGATAGTCTGACATTATGCATTCCATCATTATGAAAGTGGTTATTGATATTTCATGTGATTATTCAACTAGTAGAATATCCATGTGAATAAGTAAATGCCATTACATCATTTTATTTTTTCCATATTATGCTGAAGTTCAAGTTTAAAAGGATTTTGTTTTAGTTATATATTACCTTAAATGTTTATGTTTATTTATGAAAGTTTCCGCTCTATTGTTATCCTTACTGAGCATCTGAGCTCACCCTTTTCTATGTTTTATTTTCCCAAGATGTGAAGAAATATTTTATGACTGACCTACAGGGATAGTCTGAAGGGGATAAGAGTGTGGACTATGGATACTATGTTATTGTGATTTTTCACTTTATGATGTAATGTAACATTTATGAATGTATCTAGTGTTTCCAAGGATTCTAAACTAATTAGTCTTTCGAGACTTGATCTTTTATGATCATGACAACGTTACGTAATAATGCATCAACTCTGGGAAACTGGGGTCAGTGCGTTACAGTTGGTATCAGAGGCAGTTTAGTACTAACCTTGGAAGCTAGATTTAGAAAAACTCTAATTAGAGCACATAGTCCTAAGATAGATTTTGAGGATTAGTACAGATGAAAATCCTAGAATATTGGTAAAGTATAGATTTTGTTTATTTTCCGAACAATACATCCCTGTCTGGATACGAGCAGGTAAAGGCGGCTCTGGCATAGATGTACTTAGGGGTAAAACCCGAAAACACTGCTTTGAGCTAGACTCGAATGAGAACTGGTGCACAACAACAGGCCTTGCTATACTCTTGGTTACGACACTCTCGGGGGATATGCTTAGGATAATTCCCATTTTCTTAAAAACCATTATGAAGTGTTTATGATTATATACTTCCTCAAAGAAAACATTTTTATGATTATGGATTATTTCCATAAACTGTTCAATTTATGTTAAGTTTTTTACAAGTATGGAATTACGTATTTTGATTCATAAACTGATCTAGTTTATGCCATTGTTTAGAAGTGGTGCCTAGTGGAATGAATGTAAACTATATCAATGCACACACTCCATGTAGGGATTTCCCTCCTGCTCAAGATAATTATAGTGGAGCTGGTGATACAACTGGTGCTGATCAACTTATCACCATACTGGGAAAACTCACTCAGGTTATGAATAATAACCTTACTCGTATGGAGCACCCTGATCCACAACATGGAGGATCAATGTTAGACCGCTTCATGAGGAAACAAACACTAACATTCAATGGGAGTATAAATCCCTTAGTACCTGAGAAATGGATAAATTCCTTAGAGAAAATATTCCATGCCTTGGGGAGTAGTGAAAGGGAAAAGGTTATCTTGGCAGTTTATCGCCTCACTGGAGATGTTGATCAATGGTGGTCATTGATTCAAAACACAAAGGAAGATGATGAAGTATAAAATATGGAATGGAGGGAGTTTAAAGAGATTTTCTTAGAAAAATACTTTCCTCGTGACCATCGAGCATATATGGAAAGGCAATTTCTGAGTATGAGATAAAAGGAGGATAAGAATGTCGCAAAGTATGAGGCCAACTTTACAAGGTTAGCGAGACATGCTGCAGATTATATACGTAACCCAAGAAGTAAGATTGATCATTTCTTTCATGGGTTAAAAACATTTCTCCGTCGAGCTTTAGTATCACAATCCTTCTCATTGTATGAAGATATTTTCTCATGTGCTATCAAGACAGAAAATGAATTCTCTAAGACTCATGACAACAAAGTAAAGCAAGAGAATAAGAGAACAGTGGAACAAGAGACAGATAAAGGGGAAAAGGGATAGAAGTATTTTACATTATGTGATAATTGTGGGAAGAATCACCTCGGTACTTGCCTAAAAGGAATGAGAGTTTGTTATAAATTTGGAGAAAAAGGTCACCAGGCTCGTGATTGTAAGGGAAAGAAAGAGGCTATCAATGTTGAATGATACAATTATAGGGAAATGGGGCATTATGCAAATGAATGTCCTAAGCGTCAGGGAATATTACCTCAAAAAAGGCCAAGGGATCAAGGCCAATCTTATGATGTTACTACAGTTGAAGTGGAATAATTATTGTATTTGTGTTTTTGGACTCAAGAACTATATTATGGTTATAATAATAATGTGATATATATAAAGATTGTACAGTAGTACTTGTTGTTTTCATTAAGGTTTTAATATGATGAAGGTAATCATATTTTTAGTATGTGACAATAAGAGAAACTCTACCTTGTTTGGGGAATCTGGTGTTACAAATGATTTTGGAATTTAGAGACCTTTTAGAGAAAGTCTGGACATTGGTATTTTGGATAACTATAAAGGTTGGAATGGATTAAGTTGAACATTGGGTAGTATTGTTTAAGGTTAAAACATTTCTGAAGATTATTTTTGGAATATTATAACACTATAGTTTTAGGAAAAGGACAACCTGTAGGTCGGGGGATAACCCGTCGTGTCGGAAAAAGCTGCAGGAATCGAACCCACAACCATAGTGCGACATTACTTTATTACCTACCACTAGCCTACAAGAAGTCCCTGGTTATTATGAAATAGTTTCCATAATCTAAATGGTATGTGTTAATATTTGGAACCTTGCACGATTAGGATAAATATAATATTTTTGAGTTCTATTTTCTTTTTTTAGTGAAAGATGAGGTTGTGGTATAAATTAGTTGAAGGATGAAATTATAATTGTCAAGTATATATATATATATATATAATATTATTCTATGAATAAATTAATTCTTAAACTTTAGAAAAGGGATATTAAAAAAATGTGTTATCCTAATACCTTATGTTTTTTGAACTAATGATATTTTAAATCACCATAGAATGAAGGCTTTGAGGCCCTCAATTTTACACTTGTTTGTGATTGATGACCTCAATCACTCCCTAAAAATATTTACTTTTTTCCTCCAATTATATGTCTCTAATTTCCACCAATGTTCTCCGAATAGAGATCATAATTTGGTGGTGACTTTTTCATTTCCCTTTCCCTCTTATTAAGGCTAAATTTTATTAACCTTATTTTCGATGTGGGTTTTCCACAAAGGTATTTTCTATTTTAAACCTTCTATTTTCGAAGAACATTTTCAAATTGAAAGGAATCAATTTATTGAAGGAGGGGAGAATGTAACACCCCAAGCTTCCACGGTACCCTTCTCTTTCAGTAATGCAATAGCTTGCATTGTACGCAAGTTCGAGATTCTAACACACCGCGACCAATCAAAGTAGCCATTATGAATAGTAATACCCACTTTTTGGAATTTTATAAATTTTATTATTCAAATTGGAATCATTTTTGGATTCGGAATATCAAAATTATCCTAAGTTGAATTTTTCATTTTTTCTGAGAACTTCCAATTTTTTATGAACATTGTAAAATACTAAACTTTAATTAAAAATAAATTTATAATAAAAATAATTTATAGTGTTAAATTATATTATTTAGTGCTTTTAAAGTATAATTAGAATATATTTTTACCATTTTATCTAATGGTGGTCATTATAATTAATTTCACTTTGAAATTTGAAATAAATAATTGTCAATCTTTTGATTAATATTCTTTCTTAAAAACACGCTATTTGTTTTGACAACTAGAATTAATTATAAATTAATTAATTAAACTTATATGTTTGTAATTTTGTAAAATAGACATCATTTTTGAATTTGGAATATCAATTATAGCTTAGGGTGAATGTTTGGTACTGTTATGAGAAAATTCAATTTTTGATGAATAGTGAAACCACTAAGTGGTAGTTAAAAAACTAATTTTTCATTTAAATGAAACATTACCACTTCTGTGAATTGAATTTCAAAAATCAGACATACATGGTTGTCATTAGTAAGTAAAATGTGGTTCAATGAGATGAAAATAATTTTTGGTGAATAGTAACTTTTAAGTTTTATTAATCTCGATTAAAGGTAATTAGTGTAATTTAAGGTAAATATAATGTTATAATAATATGAAATTACGTTTACACTTGTCCTAACCTTATTGTATGAGTCATGGCCGACCAAGACAATCCATGAGTCAACTTGGGGACTCCATGGAGCCACTTGGGTAAGAAAATGACATTAATAACTTTTTATTTAAAGTAAAAATAAAATTGTCACAAACATGTGTTATTTTACTAAAAAAATTATTAAATGGGGTTATATAAGTTAACTTTTAGACTATAAATATTAATTGGAAAGATAAAAATATTACCTACATCATAGTAACTTTTTTTATAATTTTTAGGCATTAAATTAATAAATTTATTTATGACACCATGATGATACAGTGATTACCTCATTAATGAACAATTTAAATAAAATTAAAATATAAGGTAAAATCTAAGACGAACACTTGAATAAAACCTATTGGATGGGTATATTTCTAACCCTTGTCACCTTATCCTAGAAATATATAATTTTGGGATCTTTGAAATCTGAAATTCACTTCATAATAATGTAACATTTCGTGACGTTCCATGAGTGCCCCTCCTCTCCTCTTATAAAAGGCCCCCACCTCTACCACCTTATTCACACCTTTAAAGCCATTTGGATTGGCCACCCTATTCCCAAATACTCTCTCAACTTCCCTCTCTTACTCCTAGAATCCTCACTTTGGGCAGAAGTCTTCTCAAGGAAGCCTTTGGCACAAATCCAAAAGAGTTACCCGATTTTAAGGTAATGTCTTCTCTTATGTTCTTTTGTTTTATTTTGCTTCTCCAACACATTAAACTATTTTTATTCCTTTAATTTGTAACAAAAAAAGTATCTTAAATATAATAGGATGTTTTTATGAGAATTATTTGATTTACACTTACACACACCTTCATATAATGGTTAAATAACATACTATTTCTGTGGGTGGTGAATTACTGCCTCACGAAACGATGATTGTTCAATATTCTTTTAACACATTTCATAGTGGCCATTAAGATGTCACTATATTTATATATGATATATATTCTGTTTATTTTTTTATGCTTATGTATTTTTCATTTATGGCATACCTTTATGATTTCCATTATGGGTAAACACGTTAATTTCATTTTAGGAAGTGCGGACTACCGCCCCATCAAAGTGATTTGAATCGTTAATGCCATATGTGGGACATATAAAGGATGGAGTAAATGATATTATATGTGATATTAAACTGGAATTATAATATACCTTTATATTATTATTATTTCATTCCATTAAATACAAAATAGAAATGAAAGTAGCGTTCATGCGTACGTACGGCTTACCGTCTCCATGAACGGTGCATTTCATTTCTTACCTCTAAATGTTATTTAATATTATAAATGCATTTATATACTAGAAATATATGATATATATGATATCTACATCATGAATATAATTTTTTATATAATGGATATTTTATCACATGAACAACTTTTAATTATAAGAAGTTTATTTTTGACTCAAGTACCAAAGATCGACAAAACGACCATTATTAACTTAAATAATTACATAATGTTCATAACATGGTAATAAGTGATATAAAAGGAATAATGAACTTGAAAAATGTTCTTAAGCAAGTAAAAATTAACTTTGGTTTATTATTCAGGAGATTAAAGAACGATTGAGTCAAGTCAGACATGAGGTAAGGGACTTCGTCTCAATCTCCTTTCATTGAGGCATATTTTGTTTTATACACAACTTTATTTTATACGGTTTAAAACCCCTTTGACTTTTAATTCTATTCAAAAGAAATCTTTTTATATGAATCATTTTTACTAAACAACAAAAGGAATGTTTTGTCTTACGTATGCGGTGACAATGACGTCTCCGCCGCCATGACCATTATTTGAGTTTCGACTTCCTCTACAAGCCATAATTTTTTTTAAATGAAAAATAAATACCAAGTTTTACTTTTCTTTTTTGGTATTGAAAATGGTTTTGATAATGTTTTGATTATATTAATGTGTTGTATTGATATCTTGTGATTGAAATGTGGAAATGTTATGTTTCCTTTATGCATATTTTATGTGATACGATTATGTTATGGGTCTTTGGTATTGTTTATGATATGTTTAAACCTTTTCATATAAGGAAGGCATTGGAATTAATAAGTGGCAGGTGGAGCCCGCTATAGCTCCTCGATGCATCGGTAGGTCTCATGAGACAAACTAGTGTCTTGGAACGAGGCCTTGGCTACGTGGTTATGATAGTCTAACATTATGCATTCCATCATTATGAAAGTGGTTATTAATATTGCATGTGATTATTCGACTGTTAGAATATCCATGTGAATAAGTAAATGACATTACTTCATTTTATTTTTTCCATATTATGCTGAAGTTCAAGTCTAAAAGGCTTTTGTTTTAGTTATACATTGCCTTAAATGTTTATGTTTATTTATGAAAGTTTTCGCTCTATTGTTATCCTTAATGAGCATCTGAGGTCACCCCTTTCTATGTTTTATTTTCCCAGGATGTGAAGAAATATTTTATGACTGACCTATAGGGATAGTCTGAAGGGGATAAGAGTGTGGACTATGGAGACTATGTTATTGCGATTTTTTACATTATGATGTAATGTAACATTTATGAATGTATCTAGTGTTTCCAAGGCTACTAAACTAATCAGTCTTTCAAGACTTGATCTTTTGCGATCATGCCAATGTTACGTAATAATTCATCGACTTTGGGTAACTGGGGTCGAGGTATTACACTAACCCCCACTAACTCCATCCTAAATCAATAACTTGATAGGTTATTGATGTTTTTGTGGTAGAAATAGTTGTGTTGTATATTATTGTTGATGGTTTGAATCATCTACAACTAAAATTTAGTCTACTTTAAATCATCAACCATTTTGTCATTGGAATATAAATTAATAATGTCCTCTACATCTATTTGAGTAATATATCATAACATTTTTTATACTCGATGAATGAGAACTTCCGTATCCCAAGAATCATTAAAAAAGTGGTTTATAATGATAACAAAATTTCCTAGTTAATAAAGGTATCATTATCCAAACTCCACTTTGAACCAATATCCATTTTACTCCTTCCTAGAAAGAACCACTCCTAGAAAATGTCATCTAGATAACTTTATCTTCTCAAATCACATCAGTATACATCCCCAGAGTAAACATAATAACTAGTTGTTGAATCTTCGGTCTTAGTTACCTATCATAATTCCAGTCTATAAATTCATCATTTTATAGAAAATATAGGGACTATAATAATAGGCTTATGAACATTAATTAATAAATCCAAATTCTATACTTTCCCTACAGTATAGACAATCACTAATTTTTAAGCTTATATCAAATAGTAGTGGTCAAGAACCCCTCTCGAAAAATGCCAAAAATCTAACTTAACATTATCATGTAAAAATAACAATATCCAAGGAATAATGACTTAAAATACCATAAAAATCCACATAAAAAACTCAACAGCTATAGAATATATTATTCTTCAACTTCTTTAATAATCTAAGAGGATTTCTACACTTACTCTCACCAGCAATATATTTTCATATTAAAAATTAATTCCCCATGATTTGGAAATATATATCATTGAAACTCTCATAATGTAACTCTATATACCTTTGTAGCTTTTGGGTCCCAATCTGCGGAAAAATCATATGTTCTTTATAGACCTTATGTTCCTCTACCTCATATTCTTCACACATAGGTGGAATAATTCTACAAATTATCAATTATTTAAACTAAAGTAATACGTGGATGTTTTTATTTACATTATACCCTGATCAATCACAGATAATAATTTATTGTATATGAAAAAATTATCATAAACCTATATTATATGATTCATGAACACACACTTTTATATCTACCATATAAGTTGTGTATTATTCCACAAATAATAATCAATTGGTGATTAAAGTATATTTTTTGAAATCATTTTTTATATCCGGATATATAGTAGGTTTAACCATCCTACATTACATAATATGTTTAAGTAATACAACAAACACAAAAATTTGTCAATCCCTTCCAATTATTACGTAATTATACATTATAAAATTCTTACACTAATAACATTATATCATGAACCCATACCATTAAGACTCTTCCTAAGAGAGAAATTAAATTGAGAGTGACTATAAATGCTTGAATCTTACAGGCCACAACATTATGAATAACACCAAGGGTTTTAATACATAGATATGGGAAGAATTACCATTTAATTTATTTAAAAATAAAAAACTAAAAACTAAACTCTTTAATAAAAAATTAAACCATCTGTAACATCTTAAATGAGGTCATGCATGAAATATCTCTCATGGTCTAAACAATATAAATTTCTAACACTAAAAATTAACCCAAATAATAGATAAGTCAGCTGAATCGTACCATTTTAAACTAAACCACATCACGCTAAATAAACATCATTTGAAAACCTGATATGGTATCTTTGAAAAATAATACATGAGAGTATACTGAGTAAACAAGTATATATAGTAGGTTAATCCTATAATATATAATGTGTCTAGGGAATAAAAATAAAAATACCTAACTAAATGGAAGACACAAACTCTAAAAAATGTATACACTATAAGATCCTCCTCCAATGTCTCCCATTTTTAGTAATGAAAAACAATAATAACTTAGTTAATGACCAACATACACATAAGTATACCAAGTAGGTTAATCCACTAAACTCTATCATCTATAGTTAATAACAAAAAAAATACCTTAGTGAACTATGTCTAGTAAATAAAAATAATTTTACCTTATTAAATGACACACAGACACACACACAAACACACTATTTATCATATTACACACAATAACTACAACATAATAATTATTTCAAGAAAAAATATACCAAAATCAATACACCATTATCTAGAGTACCACCATTATTCAAATAAATTCCATAAAAACTTTTTATAAACATTTATAATTATATAATAGCTAAAACAATAATTACTATTCATCTCTTTGATAGAAAAAAACTACATATGAGAACCATAAAACAAATACAAAAACAAAATCTATATAGTGTCATAACTATAATATTAAAAACCATACATGAATTGAGAATACAATATACCTAGGGAAATAGAACATGCCTCCATAATGATATAAAGTAAAATAATTTATATCATAATTAATATAAAATATATCAATATTATATAAATCAATACAATTATCAATTTAAATTATCAATTAGAACATGATACAACATTTCATAGTATATAAATTTCCATAAAAAAGACCTCATAAACAATATTAAATAATCATATACAATATAAATCCATACCTACTAAATCATTAATTTCACTAGTCATATTTTTTCATTATTGTTTTCATTTACATGTTCCTAGGTAACTTAAATAAAATATCCATTTATGATGTTAAAATTCATATATACCCTCCTATCACCTCATACCTATTTAACCCCTTCACATCCTAGATTTCAATATATTATTATTAAAAAATAATAAATTATTATAACATAAAATTAACTAAATAAATAAATTATATTTCATGTAATATTACATTGTAAATGAATCAGATTCAACTCAAAAACAATCCTCTTATAGCATTATATCTACATTCTTATAAAAATAAATCCCCTTCCATCATTCTATTTTTTATAATATTATATTATATATTATTTCAATAATCCAATACTATAAATCCACACAATTAAATACTAACATTATATAATTATTTACTTGGAATTAATTCAAAAACTATAATCTCATCAATTGTGTTGGAAAATTTCCAAAATTATTTAATTTATATAACATTTAATTTTTGTGATTTTATATAGAAAACTTCTCAAAGAAATTATATATTTTATATTATTGAGTATAAATTTTATTTGACATGAAAAATTACCCACTACTATATTAATAGAATTATATAAATTAATAAGTCACATTAATAGAATGGCGGAAATCCCTACTCTACCAAGTTCCAACATCCATCATCCAAGAATTATTGTATATATCATACTTTAATTCTTTTAATATCTATTCAGGGTAAAAAATATCATGAATTATCCATTAAACCCACATATATATATATATATATATAATTTCTGAGAGAAAATATAATACATAAGAGTTTATCAATCCATAATAAGAAATATATCTAATTATTTCACTTATCATCAATCCAATGATAAATCATGTAAATTAAATGATAAAATATACAAATTTATAAAATAAATAATAAAAATATGCATATGGAATCCCAAAATATCATTGGATGTGTTCAAGGTTGATTAGGGGTTTCTATTTACGATTTTATCGTAGCCAAAAGTCAAATCACATAACTTAATGTCATGTGTCGATTTAAGTTGAATGGTCTCGAAATTTTTACATCTAATCATACAACCTCCTCAATATTAAACATGTAACAAATGTTTAGATTTCATGACTTCCTTGACCATGTAATTAACTATTCATTCTACTCTACCACAAAATTCATAGTCTATGGTGAGTTCTCATGGTCTCTATAACCATGAAGCTAAACACAAGACTTATAAAAACCACTCCCAAATTCCTCTAACAACCATTTTTTTAGTTTTTGTGAGGATAATTCTTGTAATTATCCAACATAGATTATTTTTACATTTCATTTATTTAAATGTTTTTTCATTTTATAATTGTTGAATATAGAGACTTTCCCACCTATATTTTTTCATTTTTATATCCTTACACACTTCTAATTATTTTAAAAAATTATGATCCATATACAATGCTTGTTTTTTTAATTATTAGGCAACCTATAGATTTCACATGTGGTTGTTTTTTGGATAATTTTTAGTGAATTATAGAATATTCTTCTAAAATTAATTATAATCTCTCTATTCCAATATTTTATTATGTGTATGGTAGGTTACCTTAAACTATTAACTTTATTTAATAATTACTCTTCTTGTAATTTTGTTTATGTGATATATGTATTGACATAAAGAATGTCAAATAAATGTCTTAGAGGATTTAATTTTTTAAGAAAACAAATTTAAAGACAATAATTTATTTTATATTTGATTCATACATGTAAA
Source organism: Viscum album (assembly GCA_963277665.1). Taxonomy (NCBI): domain Eukaryota; kingdom Viridiplantae; phylum Streptophyta; class Magnoliopsida; order Santalales; family Viscaceae; genus Viscum; species Viscum album. The sequence goes on from OY728154.1 coordinate 117,137,918, forward strand.
ATTTATTATATGACGTTATTAACATAAAGGTTCTTTTTAAGATATTGAAAAAATACCTCAAATTATTGATTTGAGTTTTTTGCTTATTTTTATTATTAACATAGCTGGAAGAAAATGTTTTTTTTGTTTTTCTAAAAGAGGAGTTAAAGATGATGGCACATTTTCCCAGGTTTTATGAAACTTTTTTGTCATGAAATTTTATAGAATGATCTATGTTTTTTTGGTAAAGGGATATTTTCTAAGAGCCCAAGTATGAGAACCATGAGGTGATTTCCATGATTCATGAGGTTATGTTTTAATCACCCTGAAATATGTTTGTAGTGGATGGACTATGGGGTAGGCCACATGATCAGAAACGTAGGTTTTTGAAGCCACAAAGTTAGTACATATTCATAAGGTTGTAATTTTTTGGCCATAAAGAAGATTAATACATGGTCATAAGGTCAAAAAGTTTGGATTCCAAAGAAGTTTCTCTAATAACCATGAGTTTGAGTATGCGGTAGATGGTGTCATATAGTTTAGGTATCATAAAAATGAGTTTATGTGAAGGGATGAATAATAATTACTATAATTTGATTTATTATATGGGTTTTTATATAAATTTACCCATAACCACTTCATTAGATATAGTGAAGAATAATAGAGAATATTATCATTGGGGAATTTCATCAAAGGCTAATTTTTTTTCTCAAAGTGAAAGTTGTGATTGATATTTCATAGAAAAGAGTTCATGTTAGTTAATCTATAAATTAAAATCCATAAATAGATTTTTTTGAGTGGAGTATATGGGAGTTAATCTGCAATGTGAAATTTTTCCTAAGAAAGTTTGTAGATATTGTAAACAATTTAAATTGCACTATGAAGGATATAAAGGATGGTTTTCATTATATAAATTTAAAAAATTTTCCTATGAGGATTGATTATGTGGTTACTATACTCTATGAAAAAGAGTTCATGGTGAAAATTGGCCTACAAATGTTAGTTAATGGGGAATAGTACTCTATGAAATCTAGTACATGGAAGAGTGGGTTTCATGTATCAAAAGAAAGTGGAGATTTATATCACACCTATTTTAGGGTGAACTGAATATTATTTCATACATATCATCAAAATAATATTTTAGATTAGTAATGCCTTCACTCCAGTAAAGAGTGTAGTGAGATTTCAAAGTGTGATTGGTTGTTAACCAGGGGGATAGTGAGTCTGATCTGAAGATTTCAATGGTGGTGAAATATAATTAATTTTGATACATTGGAAGATCACCTTTGTATTATTATAATACTATCCTAGTTAGGGTGAACTATAAATTGTTTTTTTCATGTGAATTCTTTCATTTCTTCATATATATTTCTTTAAGAAGGAGAGAGCATAGTGTTTTGTTTAGAGACAAAATAATATCAAAGGGGTTGTTTTTTAAACCATCATACCCTAATTAAAATCACCTTTATGTATTTAACCTAATGATTTAAACATAATAAAATGATATTAAATGAAAATTAATTTGATATTTATTTTAAAATGGTTAAATTGGAATTAAAATGGAAATTTCTGGCTATTTTTTGATGTTATTAAATATAAAAATTTCATATGTATTATTTGGGTATTGCCAAAAGTTTATAGAGTTTATTTTGATATACAAGACTCTTGTATTTAGATATAAATTGATAAAAACGTATTTTATATTTCTGATAATTATATATTAAATACATGTGATATGATTTTAAAAAAAGTTTAGTTTTTAAATTCAATGATATCATGTGCTATGTTACACCCTGAGTAAATTGGAAATGATATGTCTATGGGGATATAAGGACTATTATTCCAAGTGAGAATTCTTAATTTAATTTCCATGCAATTTCATATATAAAATATGAATATAAAAGGCCACGTTACATCATATATATGAAATAGAAAATTAAAAAGGATATATTACACAATTTATGTGAAATGAATAATGTAAAATTTTATGATACATAGTCTATGTGAAATGGGAAATGTGAAAGGATTTGTTAAAATTTTTGAGTACTTAGGGGAAATTTGAAATCCTATTTTAATCAATAAATTAAAGAGATGATATTATTGGTTTTTTCATGAACAATGATATATTATTTCTCAAAAACAAATATTTGATATATGTTTGTACGAAATTGAATATAATTTTAATATTTAATTTTTATTATTTTATTTCATCATTACACATAGGAAATCATTATTTCATGATAATTGTTCAAGGTATTTTATTTAATCCAAATGATTTTTTATGTCCACACTCTGTATATACACTTCTCATATATATATATATATGTCACATGATATGGGGAAGGGAAAAAACTAATATATGTGACGGGTCATGAATATTTCATAGAATTTGGTTATTATTTCTTAGAGCATTTTATAAAGGATTAAGAGTTATATTATGTTTTTTTATATTTGGTCATACAAATGTGAGAAATGAACTTTAAATTCGGATTATATATAGTTTGGTTATGTGAAATTTATATGAACATGGGGATTATTCTAGATTTATTATATAAATATTTATTTTACTTCTATTTTGATTGATTATTATTATTTTATGATTAATTTGTAGGTAAATTTCTTCTTGAAGTATCTTTTTAAATTTTTAGTGCTACTCACCAGCCTCTATTAATCAATGATCTCACCTAAGTCTTTATAATGTTTTGCCTTGGTGAAATGGTCATGTTGGGGGGGGGATTACTAAATGGTAATAGAGTAACCATTTTATTTGCTCGTCGATTTTTTTGATATTTTTAGGTTAGTTATATCTGATTTAAAGAATGAGAAGCAACCTATTAATAGTTTTTTCTAACAAAATTACCGTGGAATATTAGTTTTATATGGTGGTATGAGATTGAATTGAGATGTTGGGTATTTTAATTATAAATTTAATAGTAGAGGTAAACTTTAATTTGAGATTTTAATTACATTTTTATCTAACTGCGATAAGTGAGGATGTATTGATTTTATGCCTCATCCTCATTACATAAGAACATGACATATGTTTTATTGCATGTGTTTGTTTATTGATTTTAAAATTGTATGATAAAAAAGAATTTTTTAAAGAATTTAATCATTAATAATTTAATTATTGCTTTGATGAATGAGTTCTTAGTGGAATTAGTTAACATAAATTAATGACATGAGTATGATGATGTGATTCATTTGAATAATTAATTTCTATTTAAATGTGGGTGGATGATAATTATGGAAATATTGTAATGATAGGTATTGAGTATAGAATAACATAAAAATTTGATATTTGTTTAATAAGAGTATTTGAATGTGGTTTGGATTGGGTATATGTGATTATTTTAAGTCATGATTAATAATGATCAGTTAATGAATTTTTCTTTTATTTTGTTGAATTATTTCTTCTAAGAGGCATATCAGGGAATATTTAGAATATAAAGTTGAGCAAGGATGAAAATTTTAAGGTAATCAAGAGGGTTAAGTTGAACATGCTCCACCAATGGAGATTCAAGAGTCTCTTGAAAATATATATATCACTATAAGATTTTTGAGGGCATCATAGGCTGTAGATAACGGTATTTATAGGGAAAAAGTTATAATTTGTGATGTCACTCATGATTTTCAAGTTTAAAATACTCTTATATTTAGAAAGAATATGAAACCCCAATGTTTATAAATATCAATTTATATGATTAATAGGTTCTTTGAATTGATAAATTTTCTATATAATTATAAGTTGACATTAGTTTATTTCATTATTGAAGGAATGAAACAACATTGGTGGGATGTTTTTGTGTAAGTGAAGAGGACCAGTGTAATGAATTGATATGGATTACATACATTATTCAATAAATAGTTCCATCTAAAGACATTAGGGATGAAAAAATAATAATATTTTGTGTATTTTAATATGTGGTACATGTTAGTAATAGAGTATGAAATGATGTTTACCAATTTTCTCATGTTTTATCTATCTTTAGGTGGTATTGAGGCTATGAAATATAAGCACTTTAAAATGTTTCTATAACCTTTACAATGTGCTCTTATGAGACTATTATGGTTAACATAATATACATACATAGTGACCACGATGATTATTATGATGAAACATATAAGAATAATTTATAATAACACAATAGGGTTGGTTGTAGGAGGTTCAAGGATTGAATTATTTTTTGCATATAAGAGTAGGATTAGTGATTTTTTTAGGGTGGAAAGTAATTAGGAAGTTATGGAAGAGTTTTTTCTTCTTCTCAAACTGAAGGAACATTTTTTAGAGTGGTATTAGTGTGTTCAATCTTTCCAAACTCATTTTTTGTGTTTTAATGGATCAAAGCAGTTCTATTCCTATATAGAAATATAGAATTTACATTATTTTTACTATATTAGAGCTTCAGGAGGCATTGAATGAGGTACAATATCCATTTATATTCCAAGAACCTAGTTAGAAGGACCTAAATAGAGTAGTTTCTAGTATTCATTAGGGGTATATATTTTTAGTGATGGGAAAGGTTCTCAGGGACTATCATTGGGGGGATTTGATTCAAAATGTAATGTTCTATCTCATAGTTAAGATCACAAAATTAGATAAAACCAGTTATATTTAATGGAACTGATGATTCAAAATGTTATTTGGGGATCTTCTATAATTTTATGGATGATTATAGAAAATTAAAATTTTGTGTGTTATGTTTTAACACAACTTCATCACATTTATTTTTTCTTTTATCATTTTGTGTATGATTTGGGATTTTACATGGATTTTTTCTAGAGTTTTAAATGTTGTTACTATATTGTGTAAGAAAAAAATTATAATATTTCAACATTATGTTATTTTTAGAGACCCTATTTTTCATTGTATGACTTTGAAATATTTCCAAATATTTTTTTGGACCCAGGCACTGAGACGGTGTGCAATTCAGAGGCCTGGTGTGAGAAAAAATGATTTAATAAAAATATTAAATATATTTTATATTACATATATATAGTTTCTTAAAGAAAAATAAATAACTCTTAAAATGAATCTAGAATTAGAAATATGTTGGCCATGGTTCAGTATAAAATGTGATGGTGGCCTCTATAGTGGATATTGAGATATGATGTGATATGTTCTATGTGAGATGCTTATTTAGGTGGCACATGATGATAGAAGTGATAGTGTAGGATCCTTAGAGTGGTACCCTTGTCACATATCAGTGTTAAGATCCTCTATCTATTGAGAAGTACCCCTTATGGCATTAGTATGTGTTTCTAGTTTTCTATGAGTGGTACCCCCTGATGTACCATGGAGCGACTCCTCTATCTTCTGAGTGGTAACCTATATAGCCTCATAATGTAGTTCTTCTTTACACTAAGTGGTACTCCCCCGATGTACTAGGGTTCATGTCCTCTATCTATTGAGTGGTACCCCATAGATAATTATGGTTCATGTACTCTTTACATGGAGTGGTACCCCTAACAGATTAGGGAGGGATCCCTCTATAAATCTTCTGAGTGGTACAACCCTATTAGATATATTGAAACCTATTCTTAATATACACTGATATTGCATCATTTTTGATGAATATTCAACACATTACAAAAGTAAAATCTCAATGACCATAGTAGTTTAGTGTTTTTGGAAACTTAGAAACATAATATTCTATATTGGTGAAAGATATTCAATATCCCTCTTAAAGATACTCCCCTTTCGTTATACTACTTTAAACCATTATTCATAATTTGGGGAAATGAAACTTATGAAAGGGATGATCTCAAATTTTCAGTATGGGTAAAAAAGGGAGATATGCAAGAATAACATGAGCATAAGGGTAAGATAACATGGTTTTAATATTATAAAATAATACCCTGCATATCAAATAACATTATCAAGATTCACGGCATAAATTTTGGAAGTTTATAAGATATGATTAATAAGGTAATAAAAATCATAATCCATAAAATAATAACATATGAGTAAGACATGAAATTTTTGGCAAATAGATAAACATGTAAACTCATTCTCTAATTCAAGTCTCATTTCAAAAATGTATCTGGGAACTTCATGGGGACTACACCTACTAAGAATGACACACCACCATCCCCAATTGTAGCCCTTTATTTATAGTGGATCAGGTTATACTTCTTACTTTAGTGGATTAATCCCGTTAACGTCTTCCTATCATTATCTTATGAGATATAAATATTTACCAAATGCATTAGAGTGATATAATTGACTCACCGAAAGCTATATGGGTCGCCCCATTGTATAAGATGTAATAGTCTTATGTGGTTCTATCGGGGACACCCCATCATATAAGCTATAATAGGCTTACTTAGTGATATATGGGCCCCCACATCTTATAATCTATAACCGATTACCGAAATATATCTGGTCAACCCCATTTATAAGCTAAAATAGTATTAGTTGGTGCTATTTAGGCCACCCTATCATATAATATATAATAGGATTTCCTAATTCTATCTGGGCTACCTTATCTTATTAGATATAATGATCTTATTGAGTTCTATATGGGACCCCTATCATATAATAAATTTCCATGAACCACAACATGAATAAAATAAAAATAGATTTTATATCATCATAAAAAAACATAAAATCAATTATTCTTCATAACCTGATTAACCCATGGGAAGGAAATGGGTTTCATATCAATCTCTTTGAAATGTGATTATCCTATGGAAAAGAAACTAGTTTTATAATAATCTCTTTGAAACTTGATTTACTCATGGAAAAGAAATAGGTTCCATAAACATAATCCCATAAAAATATAAACCATTCATAGAAAGAATTTCAATGGTATCCTTGGATCATATACCTAGTAAATCATAAACTATATTGAATGATTACAATCCAGATATATAAGTATTTTTAAAGATAACTTGGAACATTGCTTAAATAAAATAACCTTTATTGGAAAATAAAATTTGAAAACATAAAAGATTTAAAAGAACCTTTTCTTTGATTTTTTTTAAAACTTATAGAATAATCTTTAAAAAATAATTTAAAACATTTCTAGAGGAAAATATCCTATTCTCTTTGAAAAAAACTCTCTTTAAGTCATAAAACTATTTTGAAAACGTTTTCTTTGAAAATAACCTTAAAAACATATAAAGGAAGATTTGAAAACCTTTTAGATCACTTTTTAAAAAATAAAAAAATTAAAAAAAATTCATTAAAAATTCACTTATAATATCATTTAAAAAAAATTTAAAACATTTTTAGAAAATATTATTTTTGAATAAAACATATTCGCAATCAAAGAGAGAAATAAGTCATATTTTCATAAAAATATTTTCTTAAATATCATAAGTAAAAAGAGTGGATAAATGTTACTATTACAAGAATATGACATTAATGATTAGAGTATAAGAATATTTATGAGATTTTTTAATAGATATATCCTAATATTTCATAAATGTATGTATAATCATAAACAATCCTGATAAACGATGAGATGTAGAAATAAAATTTTATAACTTTGAATCAAAATCCCAATAAAAGAATAAAATTACATGAAGTTTAAAATATACTTAGAATAATTATATTAATTATATAACATGTCATATGTATATATATACACATAATAGAAGAATATAGTTATATAACATGGCACGTGTCTTAAAGAAGGAAAATTGAGACAAAATTACTCTACCGATTTGTTAACTTTTGAACCATATTTTCCATGAAAGAGTGATCATAAAATGGATATGTAAATAAACATTAATTTACGAATAATAATAATATAAAAAATTCATGGGAATTATATACACCACACAAAATAAACTAGGGGTAAATATGGTATAAGTCTCACAGAAATAAAGGTGATGATAATATCCCCTTACAACTTGAGTAACTTATGAATCATGATATCTGTGAAATGATAACATAAAATAAAACATTTAATATCATAAAATAATGTGAATTCATGATATAAAATGTAATATGTAAGTATATGTACTACAAAATAATAATAAGTGTTTAATATAGCACATATCTCATAGAAATAAAAGTGAGAAGAGGAAACCCATAACATGAGTCTTGAATCTCATCCTACTGGTTCAAGACTCATGTATAGTAAATATAAAATTAGTATACATATATAAAATAACCATATTAATATATATATATATATATATACACTACCATATATGATTTACTGATGAATTTATATTATCAGTTTATTAATAATTCCTTGCTATTGTTATTTTTTGGGTAATAACCGCTTAATTTTTGGTACATGTTTTGACTTTTCATTCATTTTCATGTCACTTAGATCATTATTTATTTATTTAAATAATTTAAAACATTATATTAATATCATATATATTCATTATATTTATATTTATAACAATTTATAAAATATGGAAATAGGTAATAAAGTACATCATTCATGGAGACGGTAGGTTGTACGTACGCCAGAACATTGTTTCCATTTTTCTTATTGTATTGAAAGAATGAAAAGTAAATTATATATATATATATGATCATTATATTATAATTATTACATTATAAATATAAGATATATTTAATAAAAACATCCTTAATATATTCCATGTAAAGTGTGAATGAATCACATCGATGTGAGGAGGTGGTAATCCAAACATCCACAAATAAAGTAATCATTTTCCCTAAAAATAAAAAGCATGAAGGTATGTGCTATATAATAATTCCATAAGAATAAATATTTTATAAATATCATATATATAATAGTAAAACATCAATTACATCAATATTACCAACCTTTAGATGTGGTAATGGACGAACAAAGGACATCAGTTTGCGAGCTGGTAGTCCACCGTACCCATGAACGATGATTTCCAATACCATTTTATGGAAGTGTGTATAGGTGTAGGTTTAAAAAATATCATAACAAAATCTTATAAAATTTAATATACCAAGGTTATTATATAATCATGTAATAATTATAATTTAAGTGGCTGGAAAATAAATGAAACAATAGTTCTTTTTGAAGGATGTTACTGCTTCTTTTGGTAACTCCTTTTAGTTTTCACCAAAGAGATTTCTTGATTGTATTTCTGCCCAAAGGGGTGATTATAGGTTGATATGAAGGAGGTTTGGAGATTATTTTCTTAGGGTTTTTATGATAAAATGGATATATATATATATGTGTGTGTGTGTGTTTGTGTGTGTGTGTTTGTGTGTGAATAAGTGAAGGGGGTGAGTAACCTTTTATAGTGAAGGAGGAGTAGAATTCTTGTAAATACCAAATGGTAAACACTATTGAGAAGTCTTCCTTATATCATGTACCACCAATAATTTTTAATTTTTGATAAAACTAAGGATATAGTATAAATATGGATATAAAATGGATTTATTTATATTTTTCTATGTTCTTTATCCCTCTATGTTAAAGTTTAACCACTAAGTAATCTCATTTTTACCTTAATCACAATAATTAATTTTAATGAATTTTTCTTATATTTTTGGTCACAAACAATGATCAAATTACTATAAATTATAAATTATGATGATTAAAAAACATTAATATATTTTTAAAAATTATAAATATAGAAGTTTCAGAAATTAATTTAAAATTAATCCCACAAATGGGATGTGAGAATATGTTTTAAAGAAAACAATGTTCAAAAGTTTGAAATGTTTTTATATCCAATTTCAATGTGAAATTGATTCCAATTACCTAAATAATATTAATATATCTATAATTAATATATATACACTTTAAAACCAATTTAAAATAAAATTTAAATATTGAAATAAATTAAATGAAAATGATGTTCTCAATTTAAATTCAGTGTTTTTCACTATACATCGAAAAATGAAACTTCTCAGAAAAATAAAAAAAATCCCCTAATGTAAATTTTGATATTAAATTTTAAAAAATTAAGTTTATATTTTGAAATTAAATTTATAACACATTAAAAATTTATATTTAAAATATTTTTACCAAAAAAGGCAGTAAAATTACCTTTCAGGAAAAAAATATCCTTATACTTAAAATTGGTTTTATTCTTATCTCTTGTCTAGAATAAATATAAAATGACCATTAAATAGTTAAATGAATATAATATATATATATATTACATTAAAACAATTTATTAAAACTGGTTTAATTTTTTTAAACATGTTTGATTTCATAAATATAGTTTTCCAGTAAAATATTTCCTATATTTTCAAAAGGGTTTTATTTTTAATTCTTATTAATTGGTTACCAAATAATTCTTATTATATATACGTGTAAAGAATTTTTTCATAATTTAATTAATATTATTCATAACTTCCATTACAATGTTTATGGTAACACTACAATAATATCTTAATAATAATATTAATAGTACATTATAGTTTGGTAAAACTAGGTCTTGTGCGTAATGCGAGTTATCAAAGGAACTCTTCATTATGTGTAGAACAATATAAAATTAGTGTTGTGTGTACAAAAAGATAATCTAAGTTTTAATTATACCACAAGATTAAATTGGTGTTGCATGAAATTCAAACCAAACTTAGTGATTTCATATATCATAAGCTATATTCATTGTTGGGTGAAATGAAAAATATCATAAAATTTAAATTAATTCAAATAAAATTAAAACACCTTTGGGTGTTATATTCTAAACATAGTGTTGTGTGTACCAAAAGATAATCTAAGTGTTAAGTGTAACACAAGATTAACTGGGTTTTTTTGTTCACTTCAAAAAAAACTTAGATCTTTTATATATTATAAGATATATTCAGTGTTGGGTGAAATGAAAATATCAAAAAGTTTAAATTAATTCAACAAAATTTTTAAAAATCTCAGGGTGCTATATTCTACCCCCATTAAATAGAATTTATCCCTCAAAATTTTTCTAGGTCATGAAAGGTTTAAAACATGAATTCCCCTTTCATATAAACCCACATTATATAAATTGAATTCTAAAACTTCCTTTTAAAAGGAAATTTTGGAACATGACAGTTACCCAAAGTAAATCATTAATAAGATTACACATATGAGAAAATATGAGAAATGGAAAAAAAAGACATGGAAGAAAAATATAACTATCAAGTAATAATGGAGAGTGACATAGAACATGGTTAGAAGAAAGTTAACGATCATAAATACATAACCTAAAGGGGCTTGAAAAAGGTCATTTATATCATAAAAAATGATGATAACGAGACAACATTTTATTTTGAGACCCTTTTCCTAAAGTTAAATAATTTTACATGGATATGTAATAACTTTAGTTCATTCAATTTTATTTATACAATCTCACCATTTTTTAATTCCTTGATCAATTTCCACTTCATCACTTACTCTAATAAATTAAATTCATTTTTTTATTCCTAACCCATTAACATATCATGAGATACATAATTATAATGATAAGTCGTTCCATCTGGCATTAGTTATCATCACAAGAAAATTGTTAGAACAGGTTACCCAATATGTATAAACCCTCATATAGAGACATAATACTTTAATCTCTAAAAAATTATACAAAGTTTAAATTAAACCATTCAATAAATGTTTATCCTTATAACCCTTAGAAAATATGAAAATAAATAACATTAGAAATAAGGTCACTAAATTTCTCAAAATCAACTTATCATTGGTCCCCCATATATCATAAAGTAGATCTTGGTTGTCACATTATAATCATTTGAATACATTTATCATGTTTTATCTTGAAACATGGTAATTACCAGAATTACCATAAAACCTTTTCGAAACATTCATTATTTATTATTCCCAATAATATCGGATATATTCATAAAGTAAAAAATTTTGTAAACTCCATCCATTATAAAATAGAGTAGTTTTTCAAGAAATCAATAATAAGTTCCATAGTAATCAGTACTATCCAATTTGTTTTATCCATATCAATAATCAATTTATCCAAGATAAACACAATTTTCTTAACATCAGCAACGCATTAAAGGTTACCTTCCCTTAATAAAAATATCACATTTCCATTAAATCAATTATCTATGTCATCAGCACCATTCAACATATTCCTTTCAACCCTTAATGAAAAACTTATAATTTAAATAATTATATATTTCAGGATTTATATTACATAATCTTTGAATTCCAAAACATATATACTCACATAATCCAACTTTATTCATAAACCACTACTAAGGCTCTATCATCTTATTCTTTAATACCTATTTCATAGAATATGAAATACGAATCATGTATTAAGGTCCATGAACCTCAATTTAATCATGCTTCTTACTTTTAATAAAAACAATACTATTAGAACATCACATAAGTTTCACATGTCATTTACAGTCTCTTTATCTTTAGCTGTGTAACCAATACTCATAACACCTTCCTAATTCCCTTCATGATATTTCCACTTAGGACATCTATTTACATAATAGCATACTTTCTACATTTGAAACATTCAATATTAACCAACTTCATTCTACTTACTTCTATTGAATAAGACTAAAAATAATAGTGTGAGCTACACTTATCATATAAGAACACCACATGATTATGAAAAATTACATATATGATGCCTGAATCATGACACCTACTTTTAAATCTATGACACCTTAGGCTTATCCTTAGAGTTATCCCTAGATATATCTCTAGGGATCTCACTAAATGTTTCTTGTCCTAGTTTCCAAAGGTTAACTAAAACTTACTTTAACACCAAATATAGCAAACCGGGATAAAACTATATGGATATTACTACATTTTAGATTTTATATTCAGAACATCATAAAAGTACATGCCTGAGGACCATAATAGATTAGTGTGTTTGGAAACCTAGATATAAAGTCTTCTATTTTGGTGAATTATCTTCAATATCTTCTTTAAAGATATTCCCCTTTGGTATTCCAACTTAAAAGATTTCTTTATAACCTAGGTAAAGGAAACATAAGAAATAAGAGATCTCAGACGCTCTATAAGGGTAAAAAAGGGAGATATATAAGAATAACATGAGTATTTGGGTATGAGAACATGATTATAACATTAGAAGATCATACCATGAATATCAAAGATCATAATCAAGAGTCATGTAATAGATATTAGAAGTTCATAAGACATGAATCATAAGGTAATCAAGAGAATAATCCATGAAAGAATAACAAATGAGTAATTCATAGAATTTTTGGTAGACACATAAACATGTAAAATCATTCCCTAAGTCAAGGATCATTACCAAAACATATCTGGTCACTTGATGGGGGTTAAACCTATAAGGAATGACACACAACCATCCAAAAAACCCTATTCTTATAGTGGACCAGGTTATACCTTCTTACTATAGCATATAAAAACCTTTGACTTGTTCCCATCATTATCTTATGATATATAAATCTTCACCCAATGAATTGGAGAGCTATAACAGGCTCACCCAATGTTATCTTGGTCACCCCATCGTATAAACTATAATGGGCATACCCAGTGATATCTGGGATGCCCCATCATATAATCTATAACTAGATTACCTGGCACTATCTAGCCCTCCCCATCATATAAGCTAAATTGGGATTACCCATCACTATATGTTCCACCCCATCATATAATCTATAATAGGCTTACCCTGTGCTATTTGGTCCACCCCATCATATAAGATATAGTGGGGTTACCCGACGCTATCTGGTCTAACCCGTCTTATAAGAAATTTCCAAAAAACCACAACATGAATAATGTACAAAGATATTTCATTTCATCATAAAAAACATAAAAACTACTATTCTTTCATAACTTGATTAACCCATCAAAATAAATGGGGTTCATATTAATCTATTTCAAACATGATTTGTAACTCCCTGACCCCAGTTTCTCAGATTTGATTCCTTATTTCAATACATTGGCATATAAACAAGGAAGAAGCATCCCAAAAAACCGAATAATTTAGTGGTTTTGGAAGACCAGGTCCTTACATAAGTTTAACATTAAAACATGAAATGAAATACAAGATAATAATTCCATTGGGAACATCCATAATTCCTAGGTTATCCCTATAGTTCATTCAAAATATATTCATCAAATCCTAAGAAAATAAAACATTAGAAAGGGGTGAGCTCATATTATTACTAAGGGTAAGCAATACATCAAAAGATATCATAAAAATAAACATTAGCCATGATGAATAACTAATAACAAATTCCTTTAAAAAAATAATCTTGATTACAACATGGAAGGAATAAGATATGAAAAACTAATTCCATAATAAACATAAACATAAGTATTATACTAATCGAATGGCAACATTTAATATCAATTATATGTTTCATAATGAGAGAATACATATGTTGGACATCCTGAAACATACAGTCAAGTCCTCGACCAAGACATTTGATAATGATTAAGGCCTCATCCAAAACCATATCTGAAATGGGGAAGGCCTCAGCCAAGTCCATATATGTTTTGTCTCATGAGACCTATCAATGCATCGATGGGATATAGTGGGCCATACCCATAAATTTCTATGTTCAATTCATTCCTCATATGAATGGGCTTATACATAAACATAATATACATATTCAATGTAAATAACATTCCCCATTTTGTGAACATAATTACAAACCATTCGAAGGAATAAGGTGAATGGAATCAAGATAGCACACCCACAATCAAACTAATCAGAAACACTTTAAAAAAAATTATAGATTATATCATAGGATATAAAACTCAATGATGTATGTGATTCAGCAAAGGATGTTGACATTGATTAAGATACTTTTAAATGACACCTTTGATAAATTCATAAAGAAATGATTCTTAAACATTCCAAAGTGTCTCATACCACTTTGAAACATTAAAATAATAATCCATTAGAACATCATGAGAATAATTATAATATTGATATGATATATCAAAGGGTCGTACATACACCACATGCATGGAATAAGTGTAAAACAAGGAATATATCTCATAAAAGTTAAAGTGAGATGATAAAAATTCTTTTTCATTTGGAAAGAAGTGTTATTTTAGAAAATCACATTTATTTATCATGAAATAAAATTGTAAACATGTATATATCATAAAAGAAAAGGTAAGGACATTGAAATTATATTTTAGGCATAAATTTTTTCCCACTGTAGTAAAATCATGTAAAAAGAGTTTTTAAGGATGCTTTGGAAATAATAGATTTTATTGCGATTCAAGAAAAATATTAAAGACATTTTAAAGAGGAAAAGAATGATTGTTTTAATAAAATAAGAAATTAACCAAGATATTTTTTCATGATAAAATGTGTGATTTTAGAAAAATAATTATGGCACAAAATAGATTATATAGTGCACTTGAAAATGGGTATGAATTTGAGAAGTTCCCTTGAACTGGGATTTTTTATCAGGAATAGTTTTTGAGTGATCATTTTTAACCATAAAATCCCAATAAAATAAAGAAGAATTCAGATTGGTACAAATATATAGAACATTCAAACATAATTTATGAGGAGTAAATACTAATAATCAAGAATTTCATTGAGGTAAGTAGAGAATAAGAGTAACCTGAAAGAAAATGGAGTTTCGGGTAGAAAACCCTTACCACTTTATAATCAAATGAATCATATGGCCTAAAATTAATAATAATAAAATGATAAATTTAATACCATTAAAATAAAGATATTCATGATATGATACATCAATGGCCAGTATACATACATCATACACAAAAAATAGTGGTGAATAAGGAATTTCTCACAAAAATAGATGTGAGATGAGAACCCTTAACTTATGTCCGAATGTATTCTCCACTTGAACTTAACATCCTGGATAATCAAATTAAATCAATTAATTAATTAATTCATAATATTTTCTATATATATTTGATACATTATATTTTTATTATGTTAAATTATGTCATTATTGACAAATTATAAGATTTAATTTCGTCGTTCGAGAGTGTTTGATTTCTAGGTTTTCATAATCGGTTCATTTGATTATAAGTAATGGAGTTCAAGTGGAATGGATATAATTTCAGACAACTGGGTCCCAGTGAAAACACAACCACATTGCCTTAACATGGCCGTCAGGTCCTAGCCCGCCAGGTACCACCAGTTGCCCCGCAGACACATGGTCCCCACCCTAGGGCAAACCCACATGCCCAAACGGGTCATCTGACTAATGACAGTCTCCACAGGCCAACACATGTCTTTTCTAGTGTAATTTATCCTCACTCACACACACCCTGGGAAACTTCCCAGAAGGTCACCCATCCTGGTCACTACTCCAAGCCAAACTCACTTAACTGTGAAGTTATAATTAGGTAGGCTCCCAAAAAGGAAGGTTCACCTTGTTGGCATGAGTCATATCATTTAGTCATTTAACCCTTTATCATTCTGGGGTGTTACATTCACCCCCCACAGGCCAATTTAATCATATGGCCTAAAATTAAGAATAATAAAATGATGCATTTAATACCATTAAAATAAATATATTCATGATATGATACATCATACACAAAAAATAGTGGTGAATAAGAAATTTCTCACAAAAATGGATGTGAGATGAGAAACCCTTAACTTATGTCTGAACGTATTCTACACTTGAAATTAACATCCTAGATAATCGAATTAAATCCATTAATTAATTAATTCATAACATTTTCTATATATATTTGATACATTATATTTTTATTATGTTAAATTATGTCATTATTGATAAATTATAAGATTTAATTTCGTCGTTCGAGAGTGTTTGTTTTCTTGGTTTTCATAATCGGTTCGTTTGATTATAAGTAATGGAGTTCAAGTGGAATGGATATAATTTATAACAACTGGGTCCCGGTGATAACACAACCACCTTGCCTTAACATGGCCATCAGTTCCTAGCCCTCCAGGTACCACCAGTTGCCCCGCAGACACATGGTCCCCACCCTGGGGCAAACCCACATGCCTGAACGGGTCATCTGACTAATGACAGTCCCCACAAGCCAACACATGTCCATTCCATTATAATTTATCCTCACTCACACACACCCTGGGAAACTTCCCAGAAGGTCACCCATCCCGGTAACTACTCCAAGCCAATCACACTTAACTGTGATGTTTTAATCAGGTAGGCTCCCAAAAAATAAGGTTCACCTTGTTGACATGAGTCATATCATTTAGTCATTTAACCCTTTATCATTCTGGGGTGTTACATTCACCCCCCCCCCCACAGGCCAACACATGTCCTTTCCAATGTTCTTTATCCTCACTCACACACACCCTAGGAAACTTCCCAGAAGGTCACCCATCCTGATCACTACTCCAGGACAAACATGCTTAACTATGAAGTTCTAATCATGCAGGCTCCCGAAAAGGAAGGTGCACCTTGTTAACATGACTCGTATCATTTAGTCATTTAACCCTTTAGCATTTTGGGGTGTTACATTCACCCCCCCCCCCCCGTTTTAGAGCACAACGTCCTCGTTGTGGGCCCTATATCTCAACCTATGGAGTGCACCACACTTAAGGATGTGTTTCTCCTTTGATACCAAATGTGACAACTGGGTCATGCTGACAGCATAGCCACCCCGTATTAACATGGCCATTGGGTCCTGGCCCGCCAGGTACCACCAGTTACCCCGCACACACGTGGTCCTCACCTTGGGACCCACCCATATGCCCGAACGGGAAATATGACTAATGACAATCCCGACAGGCCAACACATGTCCTTTCTAGTGTGCTTTATCCTCACTCACACACACCATGGGAAACATCTCAGAAGGTCATCCATCCTAATCACTACTCCAAGCCAAGCACGCTTAACTGTGAAGTTATAATCAGGTAGGATCCCAAAAAGTAAGGTTCACCTTCTTGACATGAGTCAAATCATTTAGTCATTTAACCCTTTATCATTCTGCGGTGTTACATTCACCCCCCCACTGGGTCCTGGTGACAGCATAGCCACCCCGCCTTAACATGGCCATCGGGTCCTGGCCCGCCAGGTACCACCAGTTGCCCCGCAGACACGTGGTCCTCACCTTGGGGACCACCCATGTTCCCGAACAGGTCATATGTCTAATAAAAATCCCCACAGGCCAACACATGTCCTTTCTAGTGTGCTTTATCCTTACTCACACACACCCTGGGAAACTTCCCAGAAGTTGAGCCATCCTGATCACTACTCCAAGCCAAGAACGCTTAACTGTGAAGTTATAATCAGGTAGGATCCCAAAAATTAAGGTTCACCTTGTTGACATGAGTCATATCATTTAGTCATTTAACCCTTTATCATTCTGGGGTATTACATTCACCCCCCCACAGGCCCACACATGTCCTTTCCAGTGTGATTTATCCTCACTCACACACACCCTAGGAAACTTCCCAAATGGTCGCCCATCCTGATAACTACTCCAGGACAAGCACGCTTAACTATGAATTTCCAATCATGTAGACTCCCAAAAAGGAAGTTGCACCTTGTTGACATGAGTCATATCATTTAGTTATTTAACCATTTATCATTCTGGGGTGTTACATTCACCCCCCCCCCTCTTTAGAGGACAACATCCTCGTTGTGGTCCCTACATCTCAACCTAGGGAGTGCACCACACTTAAGGATGGGTTTCTCCTTTGATACCAAATGTGACAACTGGGTCCTGGTGATAGCATAGCCACTCCGCCTTAACATGGCCATCGGGTCCTGGCCCGCCAGGTACCACCAGTTGCCCCGCAGACACATGGTCCTCCCCTTGGGGCCCACCCATTCACCCGAACGAGTCATATGACTAATGAAAATCCCCATAGGCCAACACATGTCCTTTCTAGTGTGCTTTATACTCACTCACAAACACCCTGGAAAACTTCTGAGAAGTTCACCCATCCTGGTCACTACTCCAAGCCAGGCACGCTTAACTGTGAAGTGCTAATCATGTAGGCTCCCGAAAAGGAAGGTGCACATGTTGACATGAGTCATATCATTTAGTCATTTAACCCTTTATCATTCCGGGGTGTTACATAATTATCCTGAATTGATTTTATATGATAATAATGAGAATAAAAATGATTAAATTGTCATATAATTCATTTGGTTATATGTTATGAGGAAGAGTTATCAGATGAAACATTAATAAAAATCATTTATATTATTTTGGCGGTATTTCGATTATTACGAACTAGTTTTGTCATATGATTTAATATTTTATATATATAATAGGTAAATACTATTAAATTGTTTATAATAAATATATTATATTTTTTAAACCATAAAATGGTTTCATTATCAGACTTGAAGACGAAATTGAAGAACGAAGGTTCTTCATCCACGAAGGTTGTAAATCGGAACCTCCCAGATGATGATTTCATTTTTAAAATAAAAGAGAGAGAGTAAAGAGTTTGATGATGAATATTCCATTAACATGATATAATTCTATAATATAGTTTATAAGTAATTTATCATGTTCATTTATATAGACCATGTGATGATAAGATACAAATATAAAACATATTGAAAATAAAATTGAAAGAAAAATGGAGAGGGTTTACCTCTTGAAATATCCTCTTTGAGAACATCCTTAAGGGAAGGGGTTTTTGTATTCTGGAAAGAAAAGTGCTTCTAGATGTAGGTAGAGACTAGGGAAGAGTATTTGGGTAGAAGATTGATAATACTAAACTATTATAGGAGTGAAGGGAAGAGGGAGTGAGGTTGTTTTTATAGTGGAGGAGAGGGGTGATTTTTGAATATCTTATTCATTATTTTATTATTTTTGATCAAGACAACCAATAGTGATGATTCTTGTAACAAAAAATGTTAGTAAGTTCATGTGTATTCGAACCAAGTGTGACTACATCAGTGATGACTCAAAAAATAGTGTATTTAGTTCCTGATGTATTTATCCGCTAAATTACCGTATTTTACTATTCACCACAAATTCAAGTATTTCAGAAAAACTACCAAACATCACCCTAATTATATTTTTGAATTGTATAATTCAGAAATTAACTCCACTTTAGCAAGTCATTTTATGAATATTATAAATTTAATTTTTAAATACAATCATTATTTACTTGAAAAATAATTTTTTTTAAAACATCGATTTTATAATTCTTTCACAAATTAACCGAGGACTCATTAAATTATACTAAAATGATAAGAAAACACAATATTTATTTAGGAATAAATTTTATAAAATGACTTTTATCAATTTATAATTTTAATTAAATAATTATTACTCACAAAAATACCAACACTTAATTATTAACTTTTAAAGTATTCTATTTCATTTATATGGTGCTTAAATTTTATTTATACTTATATGGCTGATGTTACTGTTCATAATTCAAAATTACTATTCATAATGGTTTTTTACTGTTCATAAGGGTAAGTTACTATTCACCAAAAATTTAAGTTGGCCCTATCAGACTCTAAATATCTTATTGATCGCATCCATGTATGTCAGATTTTTGAAATTTAAATCATAGAAATAGAAAACTTATATCTAATGGCTAGGTTATAACTATCTCTTATAAATAGAAAAGTGTTTATTTCGCATATAATTAGTGTTTAATTCATTCTATAATAAATTTATTTGTAAATCTTTGGGGTGTTACATTATTGGGTGATGGGAAAGAAATTATTTTCATGACAATCTCTTTGAAACATGATTTACTCATGAAAAAGAAACAGGTTCTATAAACACAATGAAATTAAAACATAAATGATTTAGAGAGATAATATGAATGGTATCCTTGGATCATATCCCTAGTAAAGAATAATCTATATCAAATGTTGACATCCTAGATAGAGATGGTTTTTCAAAGATCACTCTGGAACATTTCTTATAGGATATGACCTTTCTTTGAAAAATTAATTTTTAAAACATAAAAAATTTCAAAAATAAATTTAATTTAATAAAAAATATTTTAAAAAAACTTATAAAATAATATTTTAAAAATCATTTAAAACATTTCTGGAATAAAATACCCTTTCCACATTGAAAAAAACTATTTTTAAATCATAACATATTTTGAAAAAAAATTCTTTGAAACTAACCTTGAAAACTTATAGAGTAATATTTAAAAGAAATTTTTAAAACACATATTTTTTAAAATATTTTTAGTTCAAAATTATTTTAAAATATAATTTTATAACATTTTTTTAAACACTTTTATAAAACATTGTTTTTGAATTAAATAGATTCCTGATTGAATAGAAAAATAACTTTAGATTTTCTTAAAAACAGGTTATTAATTATAATAAGTCAAAAAGAATATAAAAATGATACTGTTACATGAATATAAAGTAAATAAATATAATAGAAAATAATTTAGGTGATTTTTTATAGAATTATCATGACATTTCATCAATTAATTCACAATCGTAAACAATCCTGATAAACGATATGACTGTAGCAATAAACTGTGGTAACTTTGAATCATAATCCTTATGAAATAATAAAATTACATGAAGATTAAAATATAATTAAAATAATTATATTCATGATTTAATGTGTCAAAGGGTAGTATATATACCTCATAGAAGAATATAGGTGCATAACATGGCATGTGTCCCAAAGAAGGCAGATTGAGAAACAATTAATTTACCGATTTGGTAACTTTTGAACCATAAACAACATAAAAGATAGATCATAAATTAGATATTTAAATACCCATAAATTTAAGGATAATAATTATATAATACATTCATGGGAAATATATACTCCTCATAAATGAAATTAGATGTGAACATTTCATAAGTCTCACATAAATAGAAGTGAGACTAGAAATCCGTTTACTCCTTTAGTAACTTTTGAATCATGAGATCCGTGAAAGAATAACATCAAATGAAACTATTAATGTAATTAAATAATTTAAATTAATTATATAAAATTTCATATGGTATTATATACTCCACACAATAATAATAAGTAGTGAATATAGCATATATCTCATACAAATAAATGTGATATGAGAAACCCATTATCATAAGTCTTGATTGTCATCATACTTGTCCAAACATTCGGTATAATAAATACAATTTTATTATAAATTTATCCTAGAAACATATTAAAATATATAATACCTTATATGATTTACGTATGATTTTATATTACCCATTTATTAACAATTTCATGTTAATGTTATGTTTTGGGTAATACTAGGTTTGTTTTTCATACATGTTTTGACCTTTCATTCTTAGTTATCTTAATAAGATCACAATACTGTAATTTCAGGAATTTAAACCATGATATTTATATCATATATATTCATTATATATGTATTTATAATAATCTATAAATTATTTAAATAGGAAATAAAATACTCCATTCATGGAGATGCTAGGCTATACGTATGCATGAACATTGTGTCCATTTTTCTTATCATATTTAAAGAAAGAAAAATAAATGATGTATATATATATATTTAAATTATTATTATTATTTCATAAATATCAAATATTTTTAATAATATCATACTTAATATATTCCATGTTAAGAATGAACGAATCACATTGCTTTGAGGAGGTGGTAGTCCACACGTCCACAAATGAAGTTATCGTATTCCAAAAAAATTGATATCATGAAGTTATGTGTTACATAATAATTATAGAATGATAAAATAATAATAAATATCATATAAATAATATCAAGTATTAATTTCATCATTATTCCCAACCTCGATAGGTGGTAATTGAAGAATGAACGACATTGGTTCGTGAGGTGGTTGTCCACCGTATACATGAATAATGATTTCATATCCATTGGATGGAATTGTGTGTAGTTGTAGGTAGAAACTTTAAAATAATATAATATAAGTATATTGATTATACTTGTGTTATTATATAAGGATGTAATAAAAATAATTTTGAGGGGTGGAGAAAGAAATAACACAAAAGTTCTTAGTGAAGGATGTTACCTCTTCTTTGGTTAACTCTTTTTTCATTATCACTAAAGGGATTCCTTGAATGGATTTATGAAAAAATGTGGTATTATAGATTGAGAGAATGTAATTTTTGAGATTATTTGGTCAGGTTTTTTATGATCTAAATGGATTTATAGGCGAGAATAAGTGAGGGGGGTGAGTGCCCTTTATGGTGAAGGAGGAATGACATTCTTGTAAATACAAAAAGGTAAAAATATTGAGCAGTCTTCCTTACATCAAGTGCATCTAATAATTGTACATTTTTGATAAAATATAGTATATGGTCCAAATATGGATATCTAATGGATTTTTTACATGTTTCTATTTTATTTATCCATTAAATTTAAAGGTTAACCAATAAGTAAACTCATTTTTTACCTTTATCACAGTAATTATTTTTAATTACATTCACTAATCATTTTGGTAAAAAAAATAGTTTAAACGTAATATAAATTATGAATTATTATTATTACAAATAGAAATTCTATTTTTTAATATTATAAACATACAAGTTTGAGAAATTAATTTAAAACTAATTGCACAGATGGTTCAAGATAACGAGGTTTTAAAGTGAAGATGTTCAAAAGTTTGAAAAGTTTTATATCCAATTTAATTGTGATATTGATTAAAATGACATAAATTGTATTAATAGATTTATAATTTATCAAAGTATACTTTAAAACAAATTTAAAATATAATTCAACTATATAAATAAATAAGATGAAAATGCATCTTTTAAATAAAATTCAGTGTTGTTCACTATTCATCAAAAAATGCAACTTCTTAGAAAAATATCAAAAATTTACCCAATGTAAATATTGATATTATGATTCCAAAAATGAATTTTATTTTTTCAAATAAAATTTATTAAATTTTAAGAAATCATTTTTAAAATTGGTGCACCATTAAAAGAATATAAAATTAAATTTTTGAATAAATTGTTTATCTATATGCGTAAAATTGGATCTATTATTTTCTCTCTTCTAGAAAACACATAATATGAACATTAAATATTTGAATGAATAAAATATATATATTTCATTAAAATAATTTATAAAAAGTGGTTTAAATAATTTATTAAGTCAAAAATTCTTTTATTCCATAAATATATTTTTCTATCAAAAGATCTCTAATATTTTAAAAGGGGTCTTATTTTCATTTCTAGTTAATTGGTCACCGAATAATTCTTTTAATATACATGTGTAAAAATATTTTCCAAAAATAATTAATCTTATTAATAATATTCATTCCAATTGCTAGGTGACCACTATAATATTAGTTTAATAATAATATTAATTGTACATTTTAGTTTTGTAAAACAACATCTTGTGTGTAATACGAGCTATCAAAGGAACTCAAAATTGTGTGTAAAACTATCAAAACATAGTGTTTTATGTACCAAAATATAATCCAATTTTTGCATGTAGTTCAATATTAACATGGTTTTGTATGTAATGAAAACCAAACTTAGTGCTTTCATATAACACATGCTATATTCAGTGTTGTGTGAAATAATATAAAATCAAAAATTTTAAATTAATTTGAAAAAAACTTCACAAAATCCTAGGGTGTTATCAGATAGGTAATGATTCATCTACCCACCAAGTTATACCCTCTATCAGATAGGGTGCAGGTCCTCCTTACATTGAGTGGATTCCCCCTCACAGACCATGGTGAGGGTCTTATACTTAGAGATTTTTCCCCTAGGTTGTGTGACATAGTGGCGAGGCATGGGTCCTCAACATGGTTACTTATTTGGATATGCACACAAAATTATAGGCATTGTTGATGGAATTATGTAACTAATGAAACTCTTTTTCATGAGTTGGGCTTTCTCAGCACTTTTAATTTCTAGTCTTGTCAGGTTGGGACATTTTTTTAGCTAGGTATGTATTTTTCCCCTTTCTGTTCAGTTTTCAATTTCATAATCTTATACACTCAAGTGGTTATTCTTTCCTAGTTTATATTATAATATTTACATATTTTTATTTTTATTCCTCTACACTTATACGTTGAGATGGTTGAGTGTGTGCATACATGTATATTAGGAAAAAGACTCCCATTTACGATATGACTTTCAACACTTGTCACCACCCCTGGCCTATGGATGTGGGATTGGGGAAGTTGTGGGTCGAGCCTCGATTGGATTGGGTCTTGATAGATTGGTATTAGAATAGTACATTCTTTATCATGGTGTTTTGTGTAGTCCCCTTACAGGGATTCAGTTGGGATTTAGGGAGACGATGTCAAAGTGACTCAAGTATGGATTTCAGGCTAGAGAACCTAGTGATTATGAGGGAGGAAGAGTTATCCATCAGGACCTTGACTACCTGATTTTCGACTCGGCACATAGGGACATTGGTTGTAGGGATAAATGGTATACGCATATTATAGGATTTATTCTTTGATTTTCCTTCATGATTCATATATCTATTGTATAAATATATGATCATATAAATATGGTGCAACTTTATTAATGTTTTAGTATACCTCTACGATGACTACTAGATAGGTTACTAGTTTTGGATCATGATAATGACATAAGTATTGATGATTCCTTAGTTCATGGTCTATATCGTGAGATCATTCTTCTAGGTGTACTGGTAGCAGCACCCCCACCTATTGAGTAATAGGTCATACTAGTATGGAAGTATGAGGATGATAATAGGCTTAACACACTCCATAATTTCCAATGGTAGAGGTCTCTAAGGTACTGTGGCAAGCCAAGTCCCCATGCATCATAGGATTTGTAACGACCAAAACTCTTATAAATAAAATTCCATTTTTTGTTTTTAATTAAATGTCTTATTAAGTAATATGGTTACAGAAAAAACATGCACTAATTTTGTTTTATTATATACAATTGTATTTAATTAATCATTAAGAATCATTAACATTTATAATATATTCATTGAGTAATGATCACATGATTAGAACAAATATAGGGTTTTTAGAAGTCTAATTGTCATAGAAAGAGGAATTGATGGCCTCAACCAGTAGGATCATACCCTATGAAACCCATTCATTAGAGCTTCCAAGGGAGATAGCATTTCTGGTCTTTTCCCTGGACCAATTAGAAGATGAGATCCAATAACTTATGCATGATAGAAACTGTTTAGGGGATAATTTCAAGCTCATTGAGATCACAACCAAAACCATATTTGAAAAACAGCCCCATAAAAGTCCCACCATCACGCACATTACTCTTAGGGAAATTTTTTGTGTATTAAAGGTATATGTAACAACACCTTATAAATATGAGTATGTATATTATTTTTTATAAAATAATGAATATATTTCTATCCTATTATTTTTACTTTATAAATTATTTTTATTTTAATTAAAAAAAACACAAATAATATATTTGTTTAATACTCAAATTCAATTGAGAAATATATTTTTATGAATTAATTTATCATTAAAATAAATAAAATTTCAATAAAATTTTATTATTAAAAAACCTTTACTAAATATAAATGATCATGTAATTTTATTAAGTCAAAAGTAATTTTTTTAGGGGTTTAAAAAATGTTATCATAAAAAACCCATTATTTTCAATAAATGTAATTTTTATTTTAAAAGTATCTATTCACATATTTATAAAATTATTTATTTCAAATTAGTATTATTTTTGGAATTGGGATATCAAAATTGTCTGATGGTGATTTTTTCATAATTTTATAAGAAAATTGAATTTTCAGGAAAAAATTAAATACCATATAAATATATATTGTGTTTTATGATATCATAATGAACTAAAAGTGATTTAATAAGTAATATAAATAGGATGCACAAAAAATGTTCCCTTTAAAATAAATTAATTTTAAGATTATTTGATTTATTTTGTAAATCCATTATGATTCCTCTAAGACTTATAATATATTTTAATATTTTAAAATAATTTCTTTAAGAGTATGAATGACCTCCACTTCACCAAGGGTAATATTTTAATAACTTCAACCCTTGGGCTCATAAAATAATAAAAACCGCTCACCTTTGTAATAAAACATGGTAAATACCATGGGATGGTTTGTTGTTTTGGCTATTTTATTATGTAGAGTCCAACACTTAAATAATAAAGAAATATCCCTCCTTTCATATATAAACCCATAAAGGATCTCATTTATCTTCACTAAAACTTAGTAGATCACATCCAAACTCTTAACTCTACTCCCTATAGTCCTCCCAAGGTTCCCCAAATCTTTTAAGAAGCCCCTCCCAGCCTCTGCAGTCACACACTCAAGTAAGGAAACTTCCACTCTCCTATTTTATCATGAAATCCTTTTATGTTATATATTTTAATTTTAATTTCCTTAGAATGTGTTATGATATTAAATATTACCCTTAATTTTTATTTTATTTATAAATTTTGAGGTCTTCCTTTCACTCTCATCAATCTTCCCCTAATCCTTTATGTACATCCGTTACCATGCCAAAATTTCGTAAGGATTCTTTTCTCTATTCATGTTTATTCATTATCTTATGCCTTATACTTGAAATTTTATAATGTTGGAATATGATTTTTCATATCCCTATTACTGACCATTTTATTTCAAAGTATTGATATACCACTTTCTCTATCATCAATAATTTTTATGAATTTTTCAGTAATGTCGTTATGTTGCCAAAATTTCACCATGATTTTACATGACAAAACAATTGTGTAATGAATACCATACCCATTATTCTATAAAATGTATTCACCTTTATGTACATGTACTTATTTATTGGGGATTTACATGTATTTATTCCATATTCCTTGATCATGGAATAAATTATGATGATGAATGAATCCATGTCATATGATCTATGTGGCACACTTAAGCGTGGAAATGAAATGATTATGATGGGTACACCCATATAGCACTCAAATTCATTGAGTAATATTTAGTTTCAGGATATATCATGTTGGGACAAGAGTATACCTTATTTCTTTATGGGAATTTTTACACCATGGAGTCTTTAAAGTTTATCCTTGACCTATGTTTCTGATTAAGTGTTTTAAGTTGTCATCACATTTTCCTTGTTATGATTATCATGCTATATCATGCCTTATTATTCATGTTTCTTTTATTCCTTTTTGATATTAATATTATCTAACATGTATCACTTATTCAATTTTTACTCCTTTACTAGGATTTATATCTCACCCATTTCTTATGTCTTCCCCTGGGTTATCCCAAATAGTTTTAAGTACGAAGGAATATTATGAACATGTTAAGGAGGTTTTCAATAAAGATGATGTATTTCATGTTTTAAGTTGTTATGTAATGTACCTAATTCCCAAATACACTAGACATATCGATATTCGGGGTTTTAATAAGTGCATTTTTATATAATAAATCAATTATTTATGTGAAAATAAATATAAGGGTTGTTATAGTTAGTATCAAAGGAAAAGTTAATTATTCAGGGATTAGGATTATAAAACTCTAGAAAAACACTTAATTATAAGACTAATTATAATAAAACGTGCCTAAATTATGATAAGTATAAATTAATTCATTTAATAAGAAAATAAGTCCTTGTTTGGATACTAAAAGTGGAGGTGTTTTTGGAACATATACACCGAGCAGTAACAACTCAGATAAGGTGTTCTGAGCCTGACATAGAGTAACCTGGAACACAGAAACATGATTTACTTTGCATGTGGATTGAAACTTTAAGGGGATATTATTTGATAAATTTATAATCTCATTACTAAACATTATTAATGGAATAAAAAAATCCCATAATAATATATGTTAGGAAATAATCTGTGGATAACTAAGATTGAAGCTTCGAAGCTCATAAGTTTAGAAGGTAAATATAATTTATATATTATTCATTAAATGTCATGGGATTCCCATTTATGTGTTTAATTACCTAAAATACGCATCCCTAATATTCATTTCATTTTATTCAATTAATGTAAATAAGAGAAATCAGGTAAATAATCAATGCGATGGGCAGTGTGATGACTATCACAACGAGATACCCAATCAATGGGATCATGAATCAAAACATTTTTCATGATACTATCTCAAATGACTCAGGTTATGAATAGGAACTTAGATTAGATGGAGTATCCAAACCCCCATAAGAGTGAAAAATCTATAATCGGGAGATTCATGTGACAAATGTCTACTACTTTGAATGGATCATTTGACCCATTAATAAAAAAATAATGGATAAAATTCATTGAGAATATATTTTCCATCCTTAAATGCTTTGAGAAAGATAAGTTTATACTATCTATTTATCATATGGTTGAATAATAAGATCAAGTGGTAGATATTGATCAATGATACAAACACTGAGTAATAGATTTAAGTGATGGAGTGAAAAGAATTCCATAAAATGCTTTTTGATAAATATTTTCATTGCACTCTCTGGCATAAAACTTAAATGGATTTTTTCATCCTCAAGAAAAAAGGAAATGAATCTATCATGACGTATGAGGAAAAATTTATAATACTTGCAGGATACTCCTTTTTATTTTTTCTTATCCCCGAATCCAAGGTTAACAACTTCTTTGGTGGGATAAAACATAGTTTACGAAAGGCCCTGGTAATCTGTGACTGTGATAGCTATGATGAAATTATCTGATGTTCCCTCAAAGTCAGAATGAAGATCAGATAATCTCGATGGTATTATGGGTATAAGAAGTAGAATGTGGAGTTTAATTATGTAAGTTTTGTGGATAAATGTAATGGTGCTAAGAATCTTCAACACCCCCTTGTCCAAGGTGTGGAAAAAAGAACCCCAAAAATTGCCTAAGAGGGAATAAGAAATGATTTAGGTGTAGGAAGGAAGGATACTTTGATAATAATTTATGACAAGAGAAAATCTCTAACAAGATATAGTAAAGTAGTTCTATAGTAAACCCTCAGCGCATTTCTCATTGCTACAACTATAATAAAGCATTGCACTTTGCAAACGAATTCCCTAAGCCAATGGTTTTAGGAGGCAACAAACAAAATCACAGGAAACAAGGTCGAGATTTTGACATCACTACCACTGATGTAAATCCCAACAAAGAAGTGGTGACATGAACTGTAGTTATTCATTCAAGAATAGAGAATGTATTTTTTGATTTTGGATCTACACATTCCTTCATATTAAATATATTTAGTATAACTATTCAAACACCACCACAAAGCATGGAAGTAAAGATGTCAGAGAAAATGAAAATTGGGGAAATTATTTCATCCCATATATATAACTCCATCCCAGTCACAATTTTATGGCGGAACTTACCAATGCTACTTATCAGACTTACTTTGGTGGAATTTGATGTAATTTTGGGAATGTATTGGCTTTCCCTATATAGATCCAAAATAAATTTCCACAAGAAAGAAATCACTCTATGTATGGAGAATTGACCCCCGATTCTATAAATGTGCAAGGAGGGGGATTGATCTTCTTTAACACCATCTTCTCAAGAATGGATATTATTTTCCTACGATCAAGTGTATTTAGATCAAATGATTGAGTCTAAGGAATGTATCATCCTCAAAGACATGCCTTTTTTGAGGGAATACACTGATGTGTTTACCGAGGAATTTCTTGGTCTTCCTCTTAGTAAGGATGTTGAATTTTCAACCAAGCTTATATCTAGGGAATTTCCAATATCCAATAATTCATATAGGATGGATGTTGTGGAACTTGTGGAGCTAAAGAAAAAACTAAAAGAGAATATGGAAATGGCTTTATACACCCAAGGTCTTCATAATGGGATCACTCGTCTTCTTCATCAAGAATAAGGATGGTCCAATACACCTTTACATTGATTATCATGATCTTAATAAGATCACGATAAATAACAAGTACCCTCTACCACATATTTATAACTTTCTCAATCAATTAGGTGGAAAATGAAACTTCTCCAAGGTGGATATTCAGTCGAGATATTATCAACTATTTCTGAAGAAGGAAGATACCCCCTAGAGCGCTTTTTCATACAAGGTATGAAAACTATGAGTTCATTGTGATTTCATTAAAACTCCCTAATTATCTAGAAATTATTACGTATTTTATGAATAGAGCCTTTATATGTTACTAAGAAAATTTTTTGGTAGTATTTATTGATGATATTCTAATATACTTCAAAAGAAAGGAGGATCATGAGGATCATTTGAACACTATGCTAAAGACCTTATGAATGGAGAAGCTTTATGACAAAAATAGAAAGTGTGAGTTGAATGAAGTATTATTATTGGAGCATATAATCACAATACATAGGATATATATGGATCCTTAAAAGAAAAAAATCAATAGAAGGATGTCTAAGGACAAAATCTGTGATAGATATATGTAGTTTCCTTTAGTTAGTTGAGTATTATCGCTGATTTTGAGAAATTGATCATGATTTTCAAACCCTCTTACCATGATAACTCATAATGGAGTAAAGATTTATTGGAATTATGAATGTAAATAAATCTTAATAGAGTTAAAAAGGAGGCTTATCACTATCCCAATGGTCACACTAGCCACAAGTGGAGTACTTTTGTAATATTCAGCGATTCTTCAAAGAAGGTATTGGGATTTGTGTTAATGAATAATGAAAATGTAATTTTCTCCACCTCAAGGTAGTTGAAAATTCATTATAAAAACTATCCCTCACATGATATAGAGTTTGTACCTGTGATATTTTCATTGAAAATTTGGAAAAAAATTCTCTATGGGGAGAAGTGTGAGATATCTACTAACCATAAGAGCCTCAAATATATATTCACACATAAATAGATTAATATGGTTTAAAAAAGATGGTTAAAGCTGATCAAGGACTATTATTTCTCAATTCACTACCATCCTTATAAATAAAATAAAGTGTAGGATGCTCTAATTTGAAAGGATCTAACAATTTTATCATTGTTGAGAATTAAAAAGGATCCAATCTTCTTTAAATTGAATAAGATAGACATGGGAGTCATAAGAAAGTAACATCATAAATCCTTTCAAAAATTATTTATCAACCATATCTTATTGAAAGGTTAAAGGATGTTCAAAAAGATGATTTTTGAATTTGGGAGAAAGAGGAAACTATAAGAAAAGGTAAATCCTCATAGTTCAATGTTAATGAAGACATAATTAGGTGATTTGGGATAAGACTTTGTGTTTTATAGAATACTGAGATAAATAAGTATATACTAGATCATGCACATAGTTTGAATTTCTCCATTCACCAAGGAAACAAAATGATGTATTGAGATCTCTAAGAGCACTATTGGTAGGAAAACATGAAGAAAGATATAACTGAATATACATAAAAAACCCATAGTTTGCAATAAATTAAAGTTTTTATTTTAAAAGTAAAAATTAAAATATTTATAAAATTATTTATATAAAAAAATATTATTTTTTAATAAGGATGTCAAAATTATCCAATGGTTAATTTTTCATAATTTTTTGAGATAGTGGAATTTTTGGGTAAAAATTAAATACCATATAAATATAGTTTGTGTTTTATAATATCAAAGTGTACCAGAAGTGGTGTTATAAGTAATATAAATAGGATCCACCACCAAATATATGTTTTTACTTTAAACTAATGTGGTTTTATGATTATTTTATCTATTTATTAAATCCATTTTGAATCCTACAAGACTTATATTATATTTTAAGATTTTAAAATCATTTAATTAATAGTGTTGCTCACCTCCACATCACCAAGGGTAATATTTTAATAATTTCATCCCTTATCCTCCTAAAATAATAAAAACCACTCCCCTTTGGTAGAAACCAAGTGTAAAAACCATGGGTTGTTTTAAGGTTTTGGTTATTTTATTATATAGAGTCCAAAACCTAAATAATAATGAAATCGCCCTCCTTTCCGATATAATCCCACCCAAGAACCCATATATTCAATGAAAATAATTAGATCACATAAAAAATCTTCTCTATACTCCATATATTTCTTCTAAGTATCCCCAATCTTTTAAAAAGCACCTCCCAATCCTTTGGAGTCACACATTCATGTATGGGGTATTCCACTCTCCCCTTTCATCAAACACTCCTTTTATGGTATGTATTATAATTTTTATTTTCTTATGATGGGATATGATATTACATATTACATTATTTTTCATTTTATTTATAAATTATTATATGTTACTTTTACTCTAATTAATCATCCCATGGTCCTTTGTGTATACTTGTTCCCATATCAAAATTTCGTAAGGATTATTTTCTCTATTCATGTGTTTTATTAGCCTATGAATTATATTTCAACATTTATAATATTTGGATATGATTTTACATGTCCCTATTAATACCGATTTTATATAAAAATAATCATATAATCCTTTTTCTCTAATTAACAATTTTTTATGAATTTTTATGTAATGTCGTTATGCTGCCAACATTTCACTGCGAGTTTTCATGCCCAACAAAATTAGTAGTGAATACCATGCCAATTATTGTACACATGGTATTTAAATTTATACACTTATACATTTTTATTCCACATTAATTGATCATGGAATAAAGTATTATGATGAATGAATCTCTGTTGTATGATCTATTTGGAACACTTAAGCATGAGAATGAAATGATTATGATGGATGCGCCCGGATAGACCTCCAATGCATTGGGTAATGTTTAGTACCATAATACATCATTTTGTGATAAAAGGGTACCTAATTCATTTATGGGACTTTTTCCTTCTTGAAGTCTTGGTGGTTTAAACATGACCTATGCTTATGATTCAATGTTTTAAGTTGTTTCCACATTTCCCATGTCATGATTATCATGCTATATCATGCCAAATT
The DNA here is from genome assembly GCA_963277665.1 of Viscum album. NCBI lineage: Eukaryota > Viridiplantae > Streptophyta > Magnoliopsida > Santalales > Viscaceae > Viscum > Viscum album. Next base: position 117,171,440 of record OY728154.1, read on the forward strand.
ATTTATGTTCCTTTTATTCCTTATTGATATGCCTATTGTATAACATGTATCACTCATGCCATGTTTATTCCCTTAATGGGCGTTATATATCATCCCTTTATTATGTATGTGCCCAGTTTATCTCATGTATGCCTAAATATGAAGGAATATAATGAAAATGTTAAAGAGGTTTTTAATAATGACGATGTATTTCATGTTTGAAGTTGTTATGTAATGTCCTAATTACCAAATATAATATAATTATGTACCATTTGGGTTGTATTAAGTGTAATTTTATGTGATAAATCAAGTATTAATTTGTAATAGAGAGAAGGGTTGTTATAGGATTGTATAGAGTCGGTGGTCCATGTTTTCAAGCTTATCTGGAAACTAGAAGATTTGGTGGTTGCACTGAAAGCTAGCCTTTTCTATGGAACATAGAGAAATTGGTGGAGTCTCATTACATAAATGCATGATGAGTCAAAACTCTTGTGATGAACCCAAATTTTATTAATTAAAATTCATTTTGATCTAATTAAATGTATTATTAGGTAAAATGGTTATATAAAACATATTCACTTCTTTGGTTTTATGTTTTTCTATTTTAAAATACCGTTAATTTTTTTTACCATTGCTAATATAGCCGTTGAACAATGATCACATGATTAGTATAAATATAAGGATTTAACAAATCCAATTTACTCAAAAAAGGAAGTGATGGCCTCGTCCAGTAGAATTTCTCTATACGAAGCCCATTTGTTGGAGCTCAAAAAGGAGGTAGTGAAACTGGGCTTCACTCTTGACCAAGACCAATCCAAGATTAAACATGTTAAGATTAAACGGAACCACCTACGAGAGAAGTGGAAGTTAATAGAGATTACCACCCGAGCGATGTTATCTGAGCCACCTCAAGAGTCTTTCATCAACTCACACCTAACCCTTAGGTCTTATGTGGGTGTTGTAAGGGGTTAAGTAATAAGATTCTAGCACTATGATTATGTGAAGTATTTTTCTATAAAGAATATAAATTCATTTTATTATTATTACATTGTAAATGGTTTTTAAAGAACAAGTAGTATTTTTAGTTAATATCTAAATTCAATTAACAATTCTATTTTTTTGAATTAATGGATTTTTGAATTAATTTTTTATAATAAAATATTATTACTAAATAAATTTTTATTAAATATAAATTATCATATATTTTTTTGAATACAATTATAATTTTTATTAAGGTTTGAAAGATATTTTTGTCAAAACCCATACATTATTGATAAATGTCAGTTTTTTATTAAAAGAAAAAATTCACAAAATTTATAAAAAATTTTAGATAAAATGAATATCATTTTTGGATTCAGGATTTCAAATTTATCTAACAGTGAATTTTTCACAATTTTCTATGATAGTCAAATTTTTTGGTTAAAATTAAATACCGTTTAAATATATAATTTGTTTTATGACATCATAATTACCCCAAAGTGATGTAATAAAACACTATAAAAGGCATTTTCGTCCAATATATGTTTTAAATTTAAAATAATTTGATTTTATATTTTTTTTATTAATTTTATGGTGCCTTAGTGGACCCCCCAAGACTTATAAATATTTTTACCTTTTTAAAATGATTTCCTTGCTAGTGTGACTCACCTCCATATAGGAAAACATGATATTTTAATTAGTTATACCATTGAACTTATAAAATAATGTTTTCCACTCCCTTTAAGAAAAAACCATGGGAAAAACCCATGGGATGGTTTGTGGTTTCGATTAGTTTAATGTGTAGTGTCCAAAACCTAAATTATAATGAATTCCCTCTTCTTTCCTATATAAACCCACTCAATCTCCCATTACTCTTCACTAAAACCATTTGGAACTCGACCAAACTCTACCCTCATCTCTCTATAATTCTCCCAAGGTGCCCCAATCTCCCAATAAGCCTCTCTAAATCCTCTCTCAAGCCTCTCCCAAGCCTTTGGGATCACACTTCCAAGTAAGGGATCCTAACTTTCCTTCCTTCCTTATTTATGTATAAGCTTCATTATGTTGTTATGCCATTTTATTTTCAATTAAAAATGTTGGGGTATAATTTCAAACCGACACCATACTTCCCTCATTATTTTTTAATGATGAGATACACCTTTATCTCTCATTAATTCCTCCCATGTACACCCGTTACCATGACGAAATTCTATAAGGGATTTATCTCTCCTCATTTACATTCAAGAAATTATTTTATATTATGATTCTAAATTCCATTAAATATGTTGGGATATTATTTTACATGAACCCCTTACTATCAATTTCATGTATAAGTTTTTAGATACCCCTTTATCTCTCACCAACCCATTTTATGATTTCTATTTGACGTCGTTGTGCTACTGAAGTTACACCAAAATTTACCATGCCAAAAATATCATGTAAGTGAATACCATACCCATTTATCTATTAAGGGTATTCAACATTATGCACATATACTTGTTGAATGATGAATTAAATTTATGTATTCCACATCTCTTATTCATAGAATAAATCACGATGTTTAATGAAACTATTTTGTATGATCTATGTGGCACACTAAGGCACGAAATGAAATGATTAAGAAGGGTGCACCCTAATAACGCTTCAATGAATTAGGTAAAGAATAGTATCATGATACTCCATGTGAAATTAGGGTTTAATCATTATAATTAAATTTCAATGAGGTTTTAATCTTGGTAATTCAAGTGCAATGATGGTTTACTCATGCTCTATATGTAATGAGACTTGGCTCATGCTAATATCATGTTAAATGTTGTTGCCGCATCTCAACGTTATGTTAGTCATGATATATAATGAATTTATTTTTATTTTTCTTTTATGATCCATTGATATTCTTATTTCCTAACATGTATTGTATTCTTCATTTTATGCCTTTTTTACTCCCTTTATGGGATTTATAGCTCATCCTTTTCTTACGTATGTCCTCAAGTTGTCCCATACAATGCAAAGAATGAATAAATATTGTGGTCATGTAAAAGATGTTTTCAATAAATATATTGTATTTTATGTCTTAATTTTTCATGTAATTTCCCTAATTTCCCAAGACACTAGACCTATCGATCCTCAAAGTTGTCTTAAGTTCGAGTTTATGTAACGAATCATGTTTATGTGTGTAATCAGGAGAAAAGTTATTATAGTTGGTATCAGAGGATAGACTTAGTTATTTTTTTTGATTAGGATTATAAAACCCTAGTGAAAGACTTAGGGATAAGTCTAAGTATAATAAAAACATCCCTAAATTTTAGTGAGTATAGAGTAAGTGGTTTATTGAGTAAATATATCTCTATCTAGATACGAACAAGTAGAGGTGGCTCTGACACAGATGTATCTAGGGGTAAAACCCAAAAACACCACTTTGAACTAGACTCAAACAAGAACTGGTGCACAAAAATGGGCCTTTCTGCACTCTTGGTTCAACACTCCTAGAAGATATGATTTGGTAAATTAATAATCTTAGTATAAACCATTATTAAAGGAATAAAAAAATCCCCTAAGAATATATTTTCGGAAGTAGATCATGGATAACCTAGATTAAAGCCTATAAATTCATAAGGTAAAGAAATAAATTTATAATTTATCCTATTTTTGAATTTGTATTACCCTTTATTTATTACCCATAATTTTACTTTTATTCCAGCTAATGGCCGGTAATAGGAGGACTTGGGCTAACAATCGATGCGAAGATCAACGCGACAACTACTCAAATGAGATGTTCAATCTGATGGGAGCGGGAATCACAAACTTTGTCCTAATACTATTTAAATTAAATCAACTTTTTAATAGAAACATGGGTGAAGATAAATGTCCACCCCCCCCCCCCCAAGAAAGAAAAATCCATAATTTAGAGCTTCATGAGACAAAGTCCCATACTTTCAATGGATCATCTGATCCCTCAATCGCCGAATAATGGATCAACTCCACTGATAAGATCTTATCCATCCTTCAATGTTCTGAACAAGAGATGGTTATTTTTGCTACTTATCATATGGAGGGTGAATTTGATCAATTGCGGACATTGATAAAAAATATGAAGCCCGAGGAAGAGATCAAGGCATTCCTGCAAATCATTTTTTTCCATTTTATAAAGCCAGCTTAGGGGTGTCCGTGCCCAACATACAGCGCCAAAGAAAATCAAAACAAGAAGGAACACCGATCAAAACAGATTTATACATCATAATAATCGTAGTCATAACCACACCCCAAACTGGACTCCTCTTCTCTAGTAGCTGATTCCCACTCTGGGTTTCTCCCAAAAACTCACACTTTGAACGTGATTCCTAACCTGGTCCAGAGCAACCATATCTGGTGATTTCTTCTTAATCCCACTGACCTTCTTGACCACAAGAACCACCTAGTTATTATTTTTTGAAGTGGACCTGTTCTGCATTGGTCGCGGGAGATCTGAATAGTACTTCCTTGGTCTCCTTGTTGAAGTTCCTGCTAAAGGTCCTTCACCTGCAGCCTCTTTCTGATTCCCATTTTGAACAATATCACTGAATGAACAGCCAATCGGGGTACTCAAGATCTTCTTCCCTCCCCTAGAGCTCTTCTTTCCCTCCCCGGGCTGTTCAACATTGATTCCCCACCTTTGATCTAGCGTGTTATTCTCCCTCAAAGGAAGACGCTCATCCTCTATAGAAATATTCTCCACAACCGTGGTATGTGCCTCCATCCCTAAAACTCCAGCCTGGAAATATCCTGGTCTCTGATCCGTACCTTCCACCGAAGTGTAGCTTTTGACCATATTGGGGTTGCCTTCCATATTCAGGACAACTTGATCCTACCCCATGCCTTCAACAGGTTGAACCTCCACAATCTCCCTTCCATCCCTAGATTGTTCAATCCCCATGTCTTCAGCCTGCTGATTTTACAGGACCACCACCTCACCCCCCTCCCTGCAACATCCTCGACCTCCATTTCTTCAGCCAACATGTCCTCACACAGTCCGTTAAACATATTACTCAAAGAAATAAAAGGTACAACCAATGGATCCAGACCTATAGAATTCCTATCACCAGTCTTGACAACCACCTCTTCTAGGTTCGAAACCCTTTCGATCCCAGCATGTTCTGAACTCATACCAACCATTAAACTAGAAGATTTTACAACTTACTACAAGGAAGCCTTACTATACCCTATTGTTTTAGTATCCATAACCAAACCAGACACACAAGAGACCCTCCCTCTGTCAACAGGTCCTGGCAAATTCGATTCCCTGCCCATCTCCACGCCATCCCCAAGGCTTTGATTCTATCATCATCACCAGTGATCACATGAACACCTTTCCCCTTACTGTCATCCTCCCTCAATCGTGCTGGATATCCACTTTGGAATATCTCAACCAAGTTGTCTGGTCTCTTGCAAGTACCACTGAACTCGGTCCAATTCTCATAGATAACCCTCTTCTTACAACGATATTCTTCTCCAATCGGGATCCAAACGAAATCAAATGAGATTCGTGACATTGATAACTATAAGAAAATTGTTCAATGTTACCTCAAAGTAAAAATGGATATTGGTGAATCTTAGGGTTATCATGGGGATAAGAAGAGGAAAGTGGACTTTAATTTTGGTAGTCATATGGATAAATATAATGGTGCTAAGAAATTCTAACACCCCACTTTCTAAAGGTACAGAAAGAAGGACCCTGAAAATTTCCTGAAGGGGGTAAGGAAATGATTAAGGTGTTAACACCTCAACACATTGTTCATTTCTTCAACTGTAAAGAACCAGGGCACTTTTCAAACCAATTACCTAAGCCAAGGGTTTTCAGAGGTAACAAACTACCTCCAAGGCAGCAAGGGTGATCTTTTTCCATCACTACCACCGAAGTGAACCCTGACAACTAAGTGTTTATAGGTACGCTAGTTATTCATTCAAGAATAGTGAAAATACTTTTTTATTCTGTTTCTATGCATTATTCTATATCTCAAAAGTTAATTAGAATAATACCAACACCACAAAAAATCATGGAAGTAGAGATGTCGGTAAGAACAGAAAATGGGGCTATTATTTCATCCCATGAATATAACTCCTCCCCTATCCCAATCTATGGATTGAAAATCTTGAAGAACTTCATCATTCTCCCTTTTGTGGAATTTGATGTAATTCTTGGCATGGATTGGATTTACCTATATTGAGCCAACATAAATTATTGTGAGAGGGAAATCACTCTCCCCATGGCGAATCGACCCCTGATTCGGCACAAGTACAAGGAGGAGGATGAATATTATTTAGAACCATCATCTCAAGCATGGATATTATATCCCTATGAGCAAGAATATCTTACTTACATGATTAGGTATAAGTAATCAAAATTCTTTAAGACATGACTATTGTGATGGAATTCGCTGAAGTGTTTCTTGTGGAATTTCCTAGTCTTCCTCTTATAAGAGATTTTGAATTCTAAATTGATCTTATACCTAGGATGTTTCCAATATCCAAGAATCCATATAGAATGGATGTTTTGGATCTTGAGATTCTATATAAATATCTAGAGGAGAATATGGATATAGGGTTTATATGCCCAAGTGCTTCACTCTGGGGTGCACCAGTTCTCTTCATCAATAAGAAGAATGGTTCAATGCGCTGTTTCATTGATTATCACGATCTCAACAAAATCACGATAAAGAAAAAGTATCCTCTTACATAAATTAATGAATTGTTTGATAAGCTATGTGAAAAAAATACTTCTCCAAGGTCGATCCATGTTCAAGATATTACCAAGTAAGGTTGAAGAAGGATGATATCCCCAAGACTGATTTTCTTACAACGTACAGGCACTATAAATTCATTGTAATGCCTTTTAGACTCACTAATGCTTCAGAAATATTCATGGACTTGATGAATATATACTTTATAGATTACCTTGAAACATTTTCAGTACGCTTTATAGACGATATTCTAATATACTTCAAAACCAAGGAGAATCACGAGGAGCATCTAAGAATTTTACTTGAGACCTTAGAAAAGGATAAAACCTATGAAAAGTACAACAAGTGTGAGTTATGGTTGAAGGAGGACTCATTCATGGGTCATATCATCACAAGCAATTAGATATCTGTGGATCCCTCCAAGAAAAATGTAATTGAGGGACGTATGAGGCCAACATTGGTGACAGATATCTGTAGATTCCTAGGTTTAGCTAGATATTATTTCTGATTTGTGATAAATTTATCATGATTGTCAAACCCTCTTACCAAGACAACTCATAAGGGAGTCAAGATTACTTGGAGTGATGAATGCGAAGAGAGCTTCAAGGAGTAGAAAAGGAGGCTTATCACTACACCCGTGCTCACACAACCCACAAGTGGATAACTTTTTTTGGTATTAAGTGATGCTTAAAAGAAGGGAATGAGATGTGTGTTGATGAAAAATGAAAATTTCATTGCCTATGCTTTAAGGAAATTGAAAGTTCATGAGAAAAATAATCCAACACTTTATCAGGAGTTGGCTGGAGTAATCTCCACTTTAAAAATTTGGTGACATTACCTCTTTGGGGAGAAGTGTGAAATATATACGGATCACAAAAGCCTCAAGTATATATTCACACATAAAGAGTTGAATATAGGCCAATGAAGAAGGTTAGATTTGATCAAAGACTATGACTTCTCATTCCATTACCACCCTGGTAAAGTGAACAAGGTGGAAAATGATCTAAGTAGAAAGGACCCAATGATTCTATCATTGATGAGAATTGAAAAGGATCCAATCTTCTTAGATTTTATGATGATGGACATAGGAATTAAAAAATAGGGAACATCATCAATACTTTCACAAATTATTGATCTACCATCTCTTTTGGAAAGGATAAAGGATGCTCAAAAGGATGATGCTGGAATTCAGATGAATGTGGAAACTATCAGAAAAGGGAAATCCTCAGAGTTCAATGTTAATGAAATAAGAATTGTGAGATTTGGGTCAAGACTATGTTTTCAATCAAGTTAAGAGTTAAAGAAATAACTTCTGGATGATGCACATAGTTCAAATTTCTCCATTCACCCAGGAAATCAAAATATGTATTGAGATATCCAATATAATTATTGGTGGGATAACATGAAGAAGGAGATCACTATGTATACATCAATGTTCCAGGTATGTCAGCAAGTGAAGGATGAGAGGAATAAGTCTAAGGGGATGATGCAACCATTACCCATACCAACATGGAAATGGGAAAACATAACCATGGACTTTGTCACTGGAATTCTGAAGACATCCAAAGGAAACAATGATATATGGGTTGTTTTGGATCATCTTACAAAGACTGCACACTTCATTGAAATTTGATAGGATTTCTCATTGGATAAATTGGCATGGATATACATCAGAGAAGTTTCAAGGCTACATGGAGTACCACTATTGATTGTATCTCATCGAGATCCAAAATTAAACTCTATGTTCTGAAAGAGTCCCCAACATTCTCTGATTACTGATCTAAACATCAGTATGGCTTATCATCCTCAAACTGATGGCCAATCTGAGTGGACTATCCACACAATTGAGGACATGTTTAGAGAATGCTTAATGAAATTCAATATAGGATGAGATCAACATCTTCCTCTAGTTTAGTGCTCTTACAATGAATGTTTCCACTCATGAATCCAAATGGATCCTTGGGAATCCCTTTATAAGAAGATTTATAGAACACTAGCATATTGGGATGAAGTTGGGGATCCAGAACTCCAAGTTCCAGAAATGGTTGAAGAAATGGTGGAGAAGGTTAAGACTATCCAAAAGCACATTAAAGGTACTGAGAGTCGACAAAAGCGCTATGATGATAATCATCGATGAGACCTAGAGTTTGATGTTAGAGACATGGTATTTCTTTGCATATCAATGTGGAAGAGAGTTATGAGATTTGGGAAGAAGGTAAAGCTTAGTCCAAGGTATATCATCCCTTTTTGAGATCCTTGCTCATATTGGAGAAGTGGCCTATCAACTATCACTCCCACTAAACCTATATCAAGTACATGATGTATTCCATGTATCACTCTTGATGAAGTACATACCTGACTCATCATATGTACTCAATCCAGAGAAGGTACCCTTGGAGAATGACCTCTCCTAAGAGGAGAATATGGTGAAGATCTTAGATCATAGGGAAAATTTTCTATGAAATAACAAAATTCCCCTCATCAAGGTGTTGTGGAAAAACCACAAGTTTGAAGAGGAAATGTGGGAATCAGAGGAAGTGATGTTACCCTCATCTATTTTAGTGTGGGAAAAGGAAATTTTGAGGGTAAAATTTCTTAAGGGGGGAAGATTGTAACAACCCAAACATTTATTAATGAAAATTCCTCTTGATCTAATTGAATGTCTTATTATGTAAAATGGTTAAATAAAACATATTCACTTCCTTGGTTTTATGTTTTTGGATGTTAAAATACCACTAAGAATTGTTATCATTGCTAATATAGCTGTTGAATAGTGATCACATTATTAGTATAAATATAGGACTTTAACAAATCCAATTTACTCAGAAAAGGAAGAAATGACCTCATCCTGTATAATTGATCCATACGAAGCCCATTTGTATAAGCTCAGAAAGGAGGTAGTATCAATGGGCTTCACTCTTGACCAAGTCAAAGCTGAGCTTCAACAAGTTAATCTTGAACAGAACTGCCTACGGTAGAAGTGGAAGTTAATTTAGATTACCACCTGAGCGATGTTATTCAAGACGCCCCAAGAGTCTGTCACCATCACACACCTTCCCCTTAGGTCTTATGCAGGTGTTATAAGGGGTTATGTAACAAGACCCTAGAACTATGATTATGTGCATTATTGTTTTATAAAAATCATACATTCATTTGATTATTGTTACTTTGTAAATCGTTTTAAAATCACAAATAATATTTTTAGTTAATATCTAAATTCAATTAAGAAATCTACATTGTTGAATTAATGGTTTTTTAATTAAATAATATTTTAATAAAATATTATTACTAAATTAATTTTTATTAAATATAAATGATCGTATAATTTTTATGAATACAATTATAATTTTTATTAAGGTTTGAAAGTTGTTTTTATCAAAACCCATGAATTTATGATAAATGTTGGTTTTTTATTTTAAAAGTAAAAATTAAAATCTATAGAAAATTATTTAGATAATATTAATATATTTTTTGGATTCAGGATGCTGAAATTATTTAATGCATAATTTTTCATATTTTTTTGAGATAATCGAAATTTTGGGTAAAAATTAAATACCGTTTAAATATATAATGTGTTTTATGAAATAATAATGACCCAATAGTGATGTAATAAAATACTATAAAAGTTTTTTTCAGCCAATATATGTTTTTACTTTAATAGAATGTTATTTTAGAATTTTTTGATTAATTTTATGGTTCCTTAGTCGGCCCTCCAGATCTTATAAAATATTTTAACTTTTTAAAATAATTTCCATGGGAGTGTGACTCACCTCCACATAAGCAAGACTAATATTTTAATTAGTTAGACCATTTTAATTATATAATAATATTTTTCACCCCCATTTTTAAAAAACCTTGGTTAAAACCCATGGGTTGTTTTGTGGTTTTGATTAGTTTAATGTGTAGTGTCCAAAACATAAATAATAAAGAATTCCCTCTACTTTCCAATATAAACCCACTCAATATCCCATTCCTCTTCACTAAAAACATTTAGAGATCGACCAAACTATTCCCTCATCTCTCTATAATCCTCCCAAGGCACCCCAAGCTCCCAAGAATCCTCTATCAATCCTCTCACAATCCTTTGGGATCACACTTCCAAGTAACGGATCCTCACTTTCCTTCCTTCCTTATTTATGTCCAAGTTTCCTTCTATTGTTATGCCCTTTTATTTTCAATAAAAAAATGTTTTTTTTGATTTATAATTTCCCATATACTTCCCTCCTAATTTTTTTTATGATTATATAACCCTTTACCTCTCATTAATGCCTCCCATGTACACTCGTTACCATACTGAAATTCTGTAATGTATTTCTATCTCCTCATTTACATTCACGTAATTATTTTATATTTTGCATTTAAATTCCATTAAATATGTTGGTATATTATGTTCCATGACCCCAATTACTATAAATTTCATTTATAAGTGATTATATACCCCTTTCTCTCTCAAAGGCACATTTTATGATTTCTATTTGACGTCGTTATACTGCCGAAGTTACACCAAAATTTCCCATGCCAAAATCATCATGTTAGTGAATACTATACCCATTTCTCTATCAAGGGTATTCACTTTTATGAACATGTACTTTTTTATTGAGTAAATACATTTATGTATTCCACATCTCTTATTCATGGAATAAATCATGATGTTTAATGAAACCATGTGGTATGATCTAGGTGGCAATTTTATGCATGAAATGAAATGATTATGAAGTGTGTGCCCTGATAGCACTCCAATGCATTGGGTAAAGAATATTACCATGATACACCATGTGAAATTAGGGTTTACTCATGATAATTCAAGTGAAATGAGGGTTTATTCATGATAATTCAAGTGAAATGAGGGTTTACTCATGCTCCATGTTCAATGTTGTTGCCACATCTCCATGTTATGACAATCATGCAATATGTTGACTTTGTATTAATGTTTCTATTATGATCCATTGATATACCAATTACCTAACATTTATTGTATTTTTCATGTTATGTCTTTTTTACTCCCTTATTGGGATTTATAGATCACCCTTTTCTTATGCATGTCCTTAGGTTATCCCATGCAATGATAGGTATGAAGGAATGTTGTGGTCATGTAAAAGATGTTTCCAAAAAAGATGCTGTATTTTATGTCTTAATTTTTCATGTAATGTTCCTAATTTTATAATACACTAGACCTCTATATCCTTAAAGTTTTATAAAGTGCATGTTTATATAATGAATCATGTTTATGTGTGTAGTAAAGAGCAGGGTTGTTATAACTCTTGTGCCCCTAATTCCAATAGATATTTTTGAGGAGTATTACCGCTCCTGTTTTCACTTATTTTAGTTTTTGGAGATTTTGGAGCTTCAATAGGGAGATATTATAGTGGATGAGTATGTTTTGAGGTTCACATAACTTATGCGGCACTCCATTAACATGATTTGTGATGAATAATTCCTAGCATGGAAGTTTGAGAAGGTTCCCTATAGATATATTTGTGCTAGTGTGGTACTCTTGTGCATACCCACCTATATCAGGGTGTTGGATTAGAAAATTCTGATTGAGAGTTTTTATTCATTGTAATGTTATGTAGATGGAGCTATCACTAGGAATTATAGGGTTGAGTCACCTATACTAGGTAGCAAGAGCTAGTCTATAGGATCTCGGTACAAGAGACCTCCACATGATCAGACTTAGAAATGTGGCCATGAAGCACAAGAAAAGAGTATAGGACCAAAGAAACCCAGATATGGGTGGTGATATTCTTGGGATATGTTAGGTCACATAGAACATGACTTCCTGATCAGACGTGCTGAGGAGCATAGAAAGATCCTTGAAAAATAGCCATGGTAGAGGCAATGTCGTGATCAAGGATCTCCCAGGCAAGGGAAAGGGGGACCCTAGGTAGGTGGAGCAAGTAGAGTAGAAAGTGGAGCTTTAGGAGGATAATCTATGGGTGGTGAAAAATAATATGAGATCCTTCCACTACCACCACCACCATGTGTTCAATGTTAAGATAAGGGAGCTGGTGGTTGGGTCCACTTAAAACTTCAATCTATGGTGTCTTATGACCCCGTGGAATACGATATGATCAGAGGTAAGATATGTGTATATTCTACTCTTTATTTGTTTTTATTAGATATATTTTTGAGTCATTCCTTAATCTCTTTTCTCCTATTATGAGATATAGAGATCCTAGTGTAGGTGTTATCCCAAAAGGCTTGTCTTTAGGTTACTAAAGGGAATGATTCTTCTTTATCCTTTTATCTGTCAGTAGTGAGAGCTATCACTTGGTGGAGATATGATGATGTGTGACCTTTTTGTCCTCACTATGGAACCCTATAAAGTCATATTGGGTATGGATTGGGTTTCCATGGTTTGATCCCATTCTAAATTTCACCATATAAGAGTCATATTTCTTCATACTAATTGGACAAGATTCTCCTTTATGGGAGAGAGATATATCCTAGTGGTATTAGTGGGTTTAGTGAGTAGGAGACTGCAGACCATCACTTATTAGTTCGTGAGTGTATCCCATGATGTAGTAGGATATTCAGGCATCTTGATTCCTTTAGTCATGGAGGATTTTATGAACGTCTTCCACAAGGATGTTCTGGGACTGACTTTGAGTCCGGAGATAGAGTTTTGTATCGACTTGAATCTCAGTACCACTCTGATATCTTCAATAACATATTAGATGGCCCCTACCAAGCACTAAGATCTACAGCTGTAGTTTTAGGATCTTTGAGAAAAAGGGTTTTATTAGACTCTGGGTTTCCCCGAAGTAAACTTGAAAAAATTATATAGGATATTGAGGATTTTCATATATCACTCTTGTCTGAACCATGCCATAATTAAGAAAAAATACCCCTTGCTGAGTATTGATGCTGGAAAAAATACCTCAAGGTAATATTTTTGTATTTTTGGGTTTATTTTTTTATTAGAAAAAGATGATTTACATGATATGTTGTGGAGACTAGAGAGATTATTGAAACTATGTGTTGAAAAATATCCAAGATGAAGGAATGGATTACCTCGAAGCTGTATATAAATTTATGTATACAAAGTGACACTCTTTCCCAATGTTTTCCAAATTCTTATGCTCTAAAATTTGGAGTTTGGATTGAATTTTGAAATATAGATTTACTTGAATGTCTCATTAATATATATAAAAAGGCATGAATTTCACAATGTTGGGATTCAAAAAGAGTGTTTCATAAAGGATCAAAGAATTTTGATGGTGATCTATGCGAACAATGACGAGCATCGCGAATGGTAAATGGGAGAATCATCACGGCGGTGCAAAGTTTTGACAGTGATCTCCGTGATTATGAAGATCATCATGAATTGGACATTTCTGTAAATATTCATGAAATATAGATCCTCTTGGAGGAAAATATGGATATTCAAGAAATGGCGCTAATGTGATTGGAAGGTTCTAGAATTGATGGAAAATGCCTATAAATAAGTCTATACCCCCTTTAGAAAAGTAGCGAGACTTAATGAAGATCTTAAGGCTTTGAAATCACAAAGGTGTTTCACAAATGGTGGTTCACGAATGGTGGTTTGCAAATGGTGGTTTACAAAGTTGATATGTGAAGAGGTTCACGAAGTTTATAAATTCCAACTAAATGTTCTGAGTATCATGAAATTAAGGAAATTAGTGAAAGCTATGTAAGATTTGCTAAAAGAAGGAGCTTTGTGAAGGATAGTGGAGCTTTGTGAAGGATAGTGGAGCTTTAAAAAATAAGTGAGCATTGCGAAAGGTAGGAGATTCGTGAAGGTAGTTTGAGATTTATGAAATAATTGAACTTTGTGAATGGTAGGATCTTCACGAAGTCAATTTGGGCATCGTTAAAGGAGGAGATTCGCAAATATATTTTTCATAGTGAATGTGGTTTATAAGGAAATTCCCAATTCATCTATGGTTAAATGGTATTCATCTAATGGATAAAAGTGGAACTGAAACAAAGAACCCATATACAACTAAGGATGTATTCATTAGATATAATTAAAGGACTTACAAGTCTATAAACTATGGGTGAATCACTTTCAAGAGTATTTGAGAGAAGGAAGAGGGATAAGGTGATTCTTTCCACCAGCGGTGATCCATAGAAAGAGACACAAGGAGTGATCCTTATGAATGCAGTGAGAAAACCATAAACCTTGAAAAGGTAGTGAGCCTATGTATAGAAGTGAAATAGCCCGAACATCATTACTGGAAGTGATCTTTAGGGAATTTTGTACAATCGGTACATTGTTGTTGTATACTTTTTTGTATGTAGTCCAGTGATGGTGAAACAAGTAAAAATTGTGGTGTCATGTGCATGCTTTAATTTACATTCATGCATTGCTATGGGAGAAACAGAGAAGTCTATTTTGTTTAATTACAAAACAATATATGAAGGGGCAATAGTTTTAATCTTTCATACCATGATTCACACCCCTCAGGGTATTTTACCTAGTGGACCTAACAATTGATATCAGAGTAAAGGGTTAAAAGTTAGTGATTCTCTCTTAGTAGAAGAAATGAAGGTGGTAAATCACAAAGAAATTATGATCTTCAATGGAAACAATTTTCAACTATGGAATAATTGTATTCATCACTTCTTCTAATCAATAGTAATGGATGTCTTCACAACAGTTATGTATGGAATATCAACTGATATCAATAGTGAAGCTTTATCAGAAGCTGAAAAAAGATAATTGGATGCCGATGAAAAAGGAATCAATGCCTTAGGAAATTTATATAAATGTGATGTCATGTAAAATATCACATGCTATGTTGGAAAAGCTATTGAATATATATGAAGGAGATTAAAAGGTTGGAGAGGGAAAGCTACAGGTTTTTTGGAACAAGTAAGAAGATATAATAGTGATCCCAAATGAATATTTTGATGCATTATTTGATAGGTTTAATGCTGTAGTGGAATACATGCATGTTCTAGAAAAAATCATTAAACATATAAATATTTTGAGGTGTTTCTCGAGGAAATTTACACCTTGGTTAAATATAAAAGTTTCGGTATTTGAAGATAATGATCTAGTGGATCTAACATTGTATTACCCTTATGGCATATGCAATGAGAAATTATGACAAAAATGATGTGGAAAAGGGGAAATAAAAAGAGGTGGAATTCAAGGCCATGAAGAATCTCCCCATTGAATATGGATAGAAATATGTAGAAACAGATGAGGTGATGTCATTCCTTTCTTCAAATATTCAAAGAGGATAAGTAAATTACAATGGGAAACTTCCAGGTACATGATTTCAATGTGTAAAAGTTGGAAATCTTGTAGCAAGGTGCCCTTTGAAGTTTCAAAAAAATGTCGAGGATGATGATTAAATTACCAGGAATAATTATTCAGCCTACATGAAAGGGAAGTAAATGTTTAAGAAAATATCTTCAAAAAGAAGAGTCTACTTTCAAAAGAAGATGGCAGTTCAGAAGAGTCTGAAGCCGAAGAGTAAAAAGGTTGAAGGATCATAATATAGAGGCTATGGTGGTAGTTGTGGGAAATTATCAAATAAGGTAAGAGAGTGATAATTATTAAGGAGAATTAGAAGGTAGAGTTGAACATCAAGTTGAATTAAAATTCACTCTAGAGGGAAAATATATTTTTAGAGCCGAAACGAAGAAATCTGACAAAGTGATTTGTGATGCCAAACACTATATACAACAGTAGGAAGAAGAGAAGTATAAGATGAATGAAGAAATTGAAAATTTTAAGTCTTCAATGACAGAGAGCTTAGATAATGTTGTTGAGTACAAGATCAAAATTGAAGAACAAAAAATAAAAATCGATAGTTTAACTCAAACTGGAAAATATCAAATCAAATGTATCGAAGAACTCAAAGCGAAGGTCATTAGTCTTTGAAAAAATGTTAAGAATCAATAAAATATATTGAATATAGTTATTTTATTAGGAAAGTATATCACTCAGGAAACTAAGAAGACACAATTGGAGGATAAGGTTCTAGTATAAAAAAACATCAAATCCAAAAGATTAGGATAGTATGAGGGAAGATTAAAAAAAATTGGTGTGATGATTAATCTTATACCATAAGAATCTTCTCCAAAAGTGAAGATTTATTTGATATAAAGACATTTCAGAATATTCATAGAAGTCAAGGGACAACCAGTGGTGAAGAAGTGACACAAAGGAATTCGCCTCACATGAGTTGTTATTGCTGTGGAAATATAAGACACTCACAAAATGTGTGTTCCATATCCAAGAAATGATGAAGGGTATAAGAACAAAAAATGAAGCCAAATATAGTGAAATACTCTAGAATACATTTCAAGGGTGACTATTTCTAGTGTTGAGGATTTGGACACATGGCTAGACACTATATATCATCCATAGAGAGGAATGTGCTGAAGAAAAACCAAATTGGTTGCAAGCAGAAATTCAGTGAATCGTCTAGAGAGATAAAAATGACAAATCAGTTTGAAGTATTGTAAGATATAGCTGGTCCATCATACATTGAGGAAGGTCAAGATTATCAATCTCTACGAGGTATGAAGTCAAAAACATAAAGGAAAAAAGAATAAGATAGTTGAACATGTAGTGGTTGCATAAATTTCCTTTAATGCATCAGATCATACTAGTATATAGATTATTGACTGTGGATAAATATCTCATATAATAGGTAGTAATGATTAGATGTCCATAATCAAGTATGATAAGTAAGGTATCGTAAGATTTGGTAACGATGAAGGCCTAAAGATTTTTAGCTTAGGAAAATCCATGTTTGGGGTAAAAGACACGAGACATGATGATATATTAATTATTGAAGGCCTCAGACATAACTTGCTTAGTGTTACTCAAATGTGTGACTCAAGAAATTCCATTAACGTTTTGAATAAATAATATTTCATCAAGGAAAAATATGGTGCATTTGTTTTTTAGGTTAAGTATAGAAATTGGAATCTCTACCTCGTGAGTGGAGAAGAAGATATGTGTTTTATGTCCAAGGATGAATAAAATGAGTTATGGAATAAGAATCTTGTCCACATGATCCTAACATCATTCAAAGATCTGGTGAAATATGATGTTGCTCGAGACATCCCTAGATTATAACATGATCGTACTAAAATGTGAAATGCTTGTCAACAAGGGAAGTTCATTTGAAAGAAATACAAGTCAAAAGAGAAAAGGTCAACCAAATTTATTGAGTTGGTTCATATTGATGTGTACAAACCTATTTTTCCAAGAGCTATTGATGGGAGGAGATACTATGTTCTATTCATTGATGATTTTAGTAGAATGGAATGGGTATCAATCATCACCCACAAGTCTCAGGTGTTCAATTTCATTACAAGATATCAAAAAGATGTTTAAAAGTTGCTAGGTTAGAAAATCTAGAAGATCAGAATAGATAATGGAACGAAGTTCAAAAAAATTTAAGTTAAGGATTATCTTGAGAAACATGAGATAAAGATCTATGTTTTAGTAGTAATAACTCCACAACATAATGGATTAGTTGATAGAATAAATCAAATTATCAACAACATGGCTAGAACAATGCTCATTGAGAAAGAAATTCCAGAGAAATTTTGGAAAGAAGTAGTGATGGAATTAGTCTACAAATAAAATAAGGCATTATAATTTCTAAAAGATGAGAAGATTCCATATGAGATATGGTATGAAAAGAATCCATAATTTAAGTAATTTTGAGTCTTTGGAAGTAAGTGTTTCATTCTCAATAAGTAGAAACATAATAAGTTTTAATCCTATGGAGATGATGGGATATTTCTTGGTGAATTGACGAAAAAATAATAATATAAATGATTAAACAAGCTGATAGGAAAGCTAGTTGAAATCCATGATGTAACCATAGTGGAGAATGAGGAGAATATTTAGAAAATACATGATCTGTCTCAGGAATATGGTGATGAAAAAATTAGTAGATAAAGTGATATTATTTTTCAAAAGGCTAACTTTAAAGAAGGCTCAGATGATGAGACAGATGAGAATAAATTAGTATCTGCGCAGAGACCAGTGACAATAGCTAAAACTGATATACATAACATAATTAGTGATAAGACATTATTAGTACATACAAGGAAGATGTAGATTCTACAAACGAAATCATAATTATCATAGGTAGAGACTAAATTTGTTGATAAAGCATCTATCGATGAGAATTGGGTTTAGGATATGAATTATGAGCTTGAAAAAATTGAGAAAAATCAATCTAGAGAGATTTTTTTGATGCCAATAGATAATAATTTCCTCGGGCATAGAAGGGTCTTTCATAAAAATATGAATAAAGATTTCACATTGATTTGAAACAAAGCATGACTAGTGTTCAAAGGGCACTCT
Organism: Viscum album; assembly: GCA_963277665.1. Classification (NCBI taxonomy): domain Eukaryota; kingdom Viridiplantae; phylum Streptophyta; class Magnoliopsida; order Santalales; family Viscaceae; genus Viscum; species Viscum album. Next base: position 117,190,421 of record OY728154.1, read on the forward strand.
TAGATTGAGGGTATTGATATTGATGAAACTTTTGCAACTGTTACACGGCTAGAGAAAATCCGATGATTCTTGGCCATAGTAGTGAAAATAAAGTTAAAGGTTTTCTAGATGGATGTCAAGTCAGCATTTTAAAACAGGTTCTAGAAGAAGAATTTTATATTGAACAACCAGATGGTTTTCTCATTCATGAAGATGAGAACAGAGTTTTTCAGCTGAAGAAGGATTTATATGGTTTGAAGCACGCACCCAGAGCATGGTATTTGAGGCTAGATCGGTTTCTGAAAAATCTCAATTTTCAGTGAGGTGGAATTATTTAAAATTTATATTTCAGCCATGAAAGTAATCAAAGGATTATGGTGCTGGTATATGATGTTGACATAATCTTTGGTGGATTAGATGAAGCGCAATGCAAACAGTTTTTCGTATTCGTGGAAAGGGTATTTGAAATGTTATGATTGGTGAACTGACATTTTTCCTTGGTTTACAAGTAATATAAGGAGATAATTTGCAATTAATTTCTCAATCTAAATATTCCATGAAGGTTTTGATAACATTTAGAATGAAAAATTCCAAGGAGATGATGAATCTAGTGGCTACCAAGATGAAACTTTCAAGGGATGATGAAGGTAATGTAGTTAATGTTACATGATATAGGAAAATAATTGGTTGTCTACTGTAATTAATAGTAATGAGACATGATATTATTTCCACATGTAAAGAAGAATGATATCAAAGTAATCCCAAGGAAAGAAACATGATTTCAGTGAAAAGAATAATTCTGTATATCAAGGGAACAATGGATTTTAGATTGATGTACAATGATAAATATTTGCAGGATTTATTGGGATATATAGATTCCAATTGGGACGATTTTTCAAATTATAGGAAATAAAAATCATAAGGTTCTTTATATCTTGGTGGATTCTGTATTTATTGGATAAGAAAGAAACTATATTGATTTTTATTGAGAATTACAGAAGCTGAATATATGGCAGCTACTCAGGCCTGCACACAGTTATTATGGATGAAGCAACAACATGATGACATGGGAGCTGAAGTGAAGTATTCGATCAGAATTTATTGGGATAATTAAAGTTCTATAAATATAAGAAAAAAATATATTCCATCACTCAAGTATTAATCACATTTAAATATTGTGTCATTTTATTATGGATAAGGTGGAGCAAGGGATTGTGAAGTCAGAGTATGTTCCTACAGAAATACAAGTTGTAGACATTGTAACAAAGGCCTTACCCAAAGAAGAGTTTGAGAGGCATCGACAAGCTCCAAGAGTTTAGTCAACTCCCCACACTTTGAACAGTGTGGATGTGGGACCACCCCCTCTCCCTGATGTATGTTGCGTTTTTACTTAATGCGTTGATTTGTGTTCTTTACTCTATTATATACATCAAAATATTGGCTTTAGGGTTCATTAAAAAAGTGGGAGAAATTTTAATGGGATATAATGCTTTAGTCAAGACATGGGAAGAAGTAGATAGATGAAGCAGTGAGATAAGGGGAGCAATGCGATAGGGGGAGTTATAAATCTGATGATTCTAAAGGTGATCGATCAAAGTACATATTTCACAACTGATGGAGTTCGTGATTAAAGTTGTTGAGAGGTTTCAGATTGAAGTGTTTTATAGATGAAATCTTCATGCTACCCATTTTTGTCACACTGAGTATGGCTCATGTGGGATTAGAGTATGTGTTGAGTAAGTCTTCAATTTCTATATAAATCTCATGAAGAAAATGGTGGTAGAATATGGAAGGATCTTAAATGGATAATCAAAATGTGATGAGTTTTCGAAAAATCCAAAGGGGATATTTTAGGGAAAAAATCCCTCAAGGTAACATTGTAGTATTGTTGGGTTGAATGTGTTTGTTGAAAAAGAGGACTTCCATGATATGTTTTAGAGTCCAGAGATATTATTGACACGGTGTGTTGATAACGATCCATGATTAAGGAATGTATTCCCTAGAATTGGTATAGAAAACTACGTATATAAGGTGACATCGTTTCTCAGTGATTTCCAAATTTTTGGGGTCCAAAATTGGGTGTATGGCTAGAATCGTGAAATATGGATTTCCTTGAAGATCTCATGAAAATATAAAAAATTGATGAGTTTTTCAAATATTGTATTCACGAATAGCGTTTAGGGAAGGATCAAAGAATGTTGATGATGATCTACATGAACAATGATGAGCATCGTGAATAATGAAGGCAAGGAACATCACAACGACATGAAGTTTTGATATTTATCTCTCTAATTACTAAGATTATTGTGAATGCAAAATTTCCATGGAGATTTTTGAATTAGGGAGGTTCACGGAGGAAAAGAGAGAGCTCTGTGAAATTGTTCTGATGTGTCTATAAGGTTCAAGAATCGTTGGAAAACACCTATAATAGGCCTATACCCCCTTCTAAAAAGTAACGAAACATAACGAATATCTTAAGGCTTTAGAATCGAGAAGGTGTTTCATGAATGTTAGTTCACAAGGGTGATATGAAAAGAAGTTTTTGAATGTTCTAAATTCCAACCTCATTCTCTAAACATCATGAATGTAAGGAAACTCACAAAGGCTATGTAAGCTTTGAAAAGGAAGGAGATTCGTGAAGGCTAGTGTAGATTCATGAAATTATTGAGCTTCATGAAAGGTAGTATCTTTTTGAAGAGAGTTTTAGATTCAAAAAATAAGTGATCTTCGTGAAAGGAAGTATCTTCTTGAAGGTAGTTTGAGCTCCGAGAAAGGAGGAACTTCACAAAGGTAGTGTGCATCATGAATGTGGTTCAGAAGGAATTCCCCAGTGTATCTATGGTAAAGTGGCATTCATCTATTAGTTGAAAGTGGAACTTCAATAGATTATCCATAAAAAACTATGGATTTATTAATTATAGATAATGAAAGGACCTACATGTACATAAAATGTGGGTGAATCCCTTCCAAGAGTAGTGAGTTAAGGAAGAGGAAGAAGGTGATCCTTCCCACCAATAGTGATCCATATAAAGAGACATAGGCAGCGGCCCTTGGGAATTCAATTAGAAGACCCAAAACCTTGTAAAGGAAGTGAGCCTTGGGATAGAAGTGATCTAGCCCGAACATCATTATTGGCATTGAGCCATAGTGAATTTGGTACAATAGGCACATCACCGTATTGTGCTACTTTGATGTAGCTCAGTGAGGGTGAACCAAGTAAATATTTTTGGGTCTTGTGCATGATTTAATTTCTATTCATACATTGCTGTTGGAGAAATAGAGAAGTGTGTTTTGTTTAATGATGAAACAAGATCTGAATGGGCAGTAGTTTTAATCTGTCATACCCTGCTTCACCCCCCTCTCAGGGTATTTGACATAATGGACCAAACAATTGATGACTTCTTTGACCAGTTACGATGCATGAGATGGTTCTTGAAGATCGATCTCAGGTTTGACTACCACCATTTTAGGGTTCCTGGGGTTGATATTTCAAATCTAAAATTATGATGTCTCTACTGACACTATGATTTAGTGATTCCCTTTAGTGAGATGAATTATCCCATAGTGTTAACTGATTTTATGAACCAAATTTTCCAGCCATACTTGGAATAGTGTTTGGTTGTCTTCATTAAAGACATACTCATATACTCTGCGTTAGAGGAGGAATATGAAGATCACTTGTGGATGATCTAAGATTTTCTTCAGGTGCACTAGATTTATGGTAATTTTCAATAATGGCACTAGTGCAGAAAACATTTTTTACGTCGGTTATTTTTTATTATTTACGTCGGTTTTTAGGCGACGTTAATACGGACGACGTTATAAATAACGTTTTTTACGTCGGTTATTTAAAACCCGACGTAATATCCCTAACATCACGGTGGTTATCACGTCGGTTCATATAATAACCGACGTGATAAATATGCGCGGGGGGGCTTTATCACGTCGGTTATTTCCTAAACCGACGTGATAAAACGCCTGAGATATCGTTTATCACGTCGGTTATGTCATAACCGATGTGATAAACCCTTCCCCTGGCCTATTATCACGTCGGTTTCTTAAATAACCGACGTGATAAAAAGGCCTGGGAAACGTTTTAGCACGTCGGTTATCCAATAACCGACGTGGTAAATCGATTCCCAGGCCTTTTAGCACGTCGGTTATATTAAGAACCGGCGTGATAAAAGCCCCGGGAACGGTTTATCACGTCGGTTCTAGAAAAACCCGACGTGATAAACCCCTACCGATTTATTTACCACGTCGGTTATAAAATAACCGACGTGAAAGAGATTTTTTTTAAATAATTGCATTGCTCTCACCAAAAAGCAACCAGAAACCAAACAAAAATAACCATGCCAGCCCTCCCCCAAGCCCCAACTAAACCCCACCCTCATCTATACCCACCTAACAACCTGGCCAGCCCTCCCCCACCACATTGGAGCCCCACCACAACCCTTGGACACTCCCCACCCCTTGGACAGCCCCCACCCTCATTTACACCCCCACGACCCCTAGTACAGCCTCAAACACCCATTGGACACCCCTCCCATATCCCTTGGACACCCTCAACCCCTTGGACACCCCCCACCCCTTGGACAGCCGCCCCACCCTCATTTACACCCCCAAGACCCCTAGTACAGCCTCAAACACCCATTGGACACCCCCCACACCTTGACAGCCCTCCCAGACCCCTTGGACACCCCCCCCCCCGACCCCTAGACACCCCCCCGAGCCCTTGGACAGCCCCAAACACCCCTTGGACACCCCTCCCATATCCCTTGGACCCCCCCCCCACCCCTTGGACAGCCCCCCCACCCTCATTTACACCCAACCGGCCCCTTGGACAGAACTCCCAGACACCTTGGACACCACTCCCATATCCCTTGGACACCCCCCCCCCACCCCTTGGACACCCCCCCACCCCTTGGACAGCCCCCCCACCCTCATTTACACCCAACCGGCCCCTTGGACAGAACTCCCAGACACCTTGGACACCACTCCCATATCCCTTGGACACCCCCCCACCCCTTGGACACCCCCACCCCTTCGACAGCCCTCGCACCCTCATTTACACCCCCCCGAACACTAGGACAGCCCCAAACACCCCTTGGACACCCCTCCCATATCCCTTGGACACCCCCCACCCCTTGGACACCCCCCCACCCCTTGGACAGCCCCCACCCCCTGGACACCCCCCCGACCCCTTGGAAACCCCCCCTACCCCTTGGAAACCCCCCCATCCCCTTGGACAGCCCCAAACACCCCTTGGACACCCCTCCTATATCCCTTGGACACCCCCCACCACTTGGACACCCCCCCCCCCACCCCTTGGACAGCCCCCCCCCCCACCCTCATTTACACCCAACCGACTCCTTGGACAGCCCCAAACACACCTTGGACACCCCTCCCATATCCCTTGGACACCCCCCACCCCTTGGACACCCCCCCACCCTCATTTACACCCCCCCCGACCCCTAGGACAGCCCCAAACACACCTTGGACACCCCTCCCATATCCCTTGGACACCCCCCAAACACCCACCCACCCCCTTGGAACCTCTCCCCCCATACCAAAATCCAGACCAAAAAAACCATCAACAGTAGACCAAATCAAGAAGTAGATAAAAATTAAACATTCACTTATATAACATTCAAAACTTACACTGTCAACTTCAAAAAAAACTAAATCCAACCTAAACGAATACGAAATACACAATTACATTGACAATATTCAAAATTACATTTTACATTACAAACAACTAAAAGTCAATCAAACCTATAAAATAATTTGACCACTCCACTTGTAAGTGTTTGATATCTTCAGCAGTAAAGGGTTGAGGGTCATCAAAAAGCTACAAAGGAAAAGGATAGTAGTCAACGTGTATAATGAATAAATCAAATTGAAATATTATGAGAAAGAGGAAATCTTACCAGGTCAAAACTCAGAACTGTCCCAGTTGTTATTATTTCATACATAAATCTTAACATGTAATATCTGTATTCGATGATGCCTTGTTGCTCATGACATTTCTGTTTGAATGAGTGTAAATTCAATATATTATTTTTATGTAATAAATCAAAATGTACAAATTATAAATGGATATTTACCTTCGCATGTACATATTTGATCTTGAAATTCCTTTTCTTTGCGCTTTTTCGAAAGTGGACCCATGCCCTGTTAGAAAATAATACGAATGAGGTAAATTTAAAATTCATTATAATATATAAAACTATTGTGAAATTGAAACTTACGTTTCCAATATATTCTTAAAACTTTCTCGCACATCATCATGGAGAGAGCATATCCAATAAAGTGTTTTCTCCCTAGGGCAAAAAACCCCTAACATCCAATGATCCCTGATAAAAGGAAATTTAACGTTAGTGGTTTTTTATGTTAAAAGATAATTAACTCTTTGAGAGGGATGTGTTTCATACCTCTCACAAAAAGGCATCATCCAACACTGTGTGATTACATTCTTTTCAAATCTATCAGCAATATAAAGCATTCTTTGTTCCTCATCCAATGCACATGCTTCAGGGGAAATCAATTGTGGGTCCACGAATCCATATACATCTGTCAGCTCATTCCTCTCACAAATTTTATACAGATACCTAATACAAAGCAGACATAAGTATACATTTTTAATAAATATAACGCAAGGAAAAGGTGTTAAGACTTACATGATAAAAATTTGCACCACGTTGATGCCCAACTTATCTCCAGTGACAAACTCCATGATATCAGTTTTCATAATCCCCACACATAGTTCACGTCCATAGACATGAGCTTCCATTGTAAAGTCATAATGATCCGCCAACAAATTTGAATATCTTGACAATTTGTCAAGACTGCTAGTATCTGCATCTGATGTCATAGCTATCTGTCTTTGTTGTTGTCTATACAGTATTTCTTTACCTTTGAAGTATTCCTGTAAAAATAAATTGAAAAATATATTAGTTTTCAAATGATAAAACATTAATAAAAATATAAAATAAAAGATATAACATCCATACCTCTATGGTAATGAGTCGAAGAATTCTGGATGGCCAAAGTAAAAAATGGCCGATACTATGTCCAACTGTCGTCACCTCATCTGTAGGTAATGGTATCCGAGCTGATCTATCTATAATATCATGCACAGTGACCCTCTGATTCTCTACCTCTAACTGTTGATGATGAACTGTATCTCCTATACAATATACCATCCCATATGCAACTATATGATGTTGAGGATCATCAACATACAACTCACAATAAGTAGGTAGCTGCGGCGGAGGAGGAGGATCAAAAATGGGGTCCGCAGGCTGAGGTGGGGGAGTGGGAGCTACTGGGAGAGGTGGAGTGGGAGCTGCACCCTGAAATTATCTTTGCAAGTCTGCAAACATTAACTGCACCGATGCTCTAATCTTGTCCTCCATTGTCGTATTAATATTATGGACTTCAGCCTCCAAGGATTCTATTTTTTTTATAAACTCCCTCAACGTTAGAAGTTGAGGAACGTGGCAACACTTTTCTTACCGATACACCTGCCGGATATCCTCTTACACGGCCAGGATGTTCGGGCTTTCCCAATGCCACAGATAAAATATCTTCCCTCCCAGATGGTGTAAATGTCCCCTGTGAACACTGCTCCTCAAGAGAGTCCTGTAATAATTAATTGAACATTTCTATAATGATTGGAAATATATGACGAAAATAGTAAACTTAAATAAATAAAATAGATATCTTACAATCCTCTCAACTACGAGTCTCAATTCTTCCGAAAGATATTGTCCTTTTTTTCCCTTCCGAGCTCTTTTCCATTTCTCATGTCTAGATGGAGGGGATGGAGGGGCCACCTCTCCAGAGCTTGAAGACTCAGCTCTTAGTTGTTGAAATTTTTCTGCCATCATTTGTTCTTCCAATAATGCATACCCTCCCCGAGATAAACTATGAGGGTATACATTTTTAGATTGGATCTCTTGATGAGCTTTCCTTGTTTGCTGTAAATTAAGAATAAGTAATCATTAACAAAACAATAATAAGATCATTTATATAAGAAAGCTTATAAAAGTTTACATTGCCCTTACCAAAAATGATTCTTTTCTTCTACTTTCAAAAAATTGTCTCCATGTGTCTTCATCTATAAAAGGATATATACGACATGGATTCTCACGACTCCTATGACCATAAATGAAATCAGATGAGAGGGTTGATTTGAAATCCATCCATCTCCTAGCAGCCAATGATAAGAATTTCTTCCTGACTCCTCCAGTGTCAGGAATATCAAATGTCATCTGATAAAAAAGAGGTTAAAAATATTATATATACTAGAAACATTTAAAGAACAGTCAAACAATAGCAAAAGATCTTACCAAAATGGTCTCCCACAGTTGAGAAATTATCGCCTTATCCACACTTCTCCAATCATCATAGAGAATGCTTACTTTGCTCTTAGCCTGAGTTGCTACAAAACCCTTAAAATCTTTAGCATTTGGACCTCTAGGAAGATCATCATCATCAAACTCCACGACTATCCTCTCCTCCTTCGTACGGGCAAGTGATAATTTTGGTAAACGTGTGCACCCACGCTTACCAACCTTTGAACTCTTTTTCGTAATAGGAGCATGTGAATGTTCCTCCCCAGATGTATGACCAATATGCTCATCTCCAGAATCATGTGCCTGATCAACTGATTGATCTGTCATTTTCCTTCAAATCAAAAAAACAAACATTAGTTCACAAATAGAAAAGTGTACTAAATTACATAATAGTAAACATTGGTAATATGGTAAGCATGTTAAACAATGATAAACATGGTAAACATAGGCAAAAGGTTGCCAAGGAGTTGGCCCAAGAAAGCTGAAAAGTGGACTCACTGAGTCCACCGGTCAGCCGGTGTGAGCTCACCGGCCAGCCGGAGGACCCAGGCAGTAGACTTGCCCACTGCCTGGTGCCACCGGCCGGCCGCTGGCTCACCACCAGCCGGCCGGTGGACCAGACAGCCTTCCTCTATGGACCACCGGCCGGCCGCTGGATCACCACCGGCCGGCCGGTGGACCAGACAGCCTTCCTCTCTCTGGACCACCGGTCGGCCGCTGGCTCATCACCGGCCGGCCGCTGGCTCATCACCGGCCGGCCGCTGGTGATCCAGACAGAGAGGAAGGCTCTCTGTCTGGTCCACCGGCCGGCCGGTGGTGATCCAGCGGCCGGCCGGTGGACCAGACAGAGAGCCTTCCTCTCTGTCTGAACCACCGGTCGGCCGCTAGCTCAACACCGGCCGGCCGCTGGTGATCCAGACAGAGAGGAAGGCTCTGTCTGGTCCAACGGCCGGCTGGTGGTGATCCAGCGGCCGGCCGGTGGTCCAGACAGAGAGGAAGGCTCTCTGTCTGGACCACCGGCCGGCCGCTGGCTCAGTACCGGCCGGCCGGTGGACGAGACAGAGCTTTGTTCTGGACCACCGGCCAACCGGTGATCCACCACCGGCCAGCCGGTGCGCCCAGGACTTCTCCTCTTTACGGTTTTTATTGTTTTATCATTTTGGTTTGATACATGTTTTAATAAGTAAAAAATTTACAATATCTAACATTATATGAAAAAACTAAATGTAAACAAGAAATAAACTTGTGTTACCTGTAATTTTAGGAATGTACAATTGGATTGTTTTCCCAAATTCCTTCGTCGTGATCGTTCCTTATGGCACAAACCATGTCTTCAACATACTCATCATTATGTTCTGTTAATCTTTCCATGGAAGTAGGGATCTCACATAAATCAGCATCTTCATCAAATTCATCCTCACCAACATATTGTTTTTTCCCTTGTAAAACAACAGCCCACTGCATATCTGATTGATCTACTACATAGAAAATTTGTTTGGCATGTGTTTCCATTATAAAAGAATCAGTTGTGTCTTCCAATCTATTCAGATTAACAAGTGTCATTCCAAATTCATCGTGTCTGACACTGTTGTTACCGATAAACCATTTACAGTTAAAAACGGGAACTTTAATTTTAAAGTAATCAGCCTCCCATATGTCTTCAATCACTCCATAATATGCACTTGATGCCGAAATTGGGTTTCTGTCCTTAGCACTCGAAAAATGCATTGCTTCTGCAAACACCAATACACCACTATTCTGAACTGCACTTCTGTTATCCTGAGCTTTCGTATGAAATGTATAGCCATTAATGTCATAAGCGGACCATGTTATCACATTTAAAGATGGACCACCCACTATCCATTTTAATGTCTCTGATACATCTGATCTACCAAGCAAGGTCTTTTTAAACCATGGCAAAAAAGTTTTGTTGTGCTCATTCAAAATCCACATTTCTTTCTTCTTTGGATGACATTGTTTCAACTCATTAATATGCAATGTGATATACGGTTGAACATCAGCTATGTTATTCAAGATGTATGATTCTAACTTCTTCATATGTTCAGCTGACAGTGATTTGACTTTCAAGCCACGAATCCCCTTTCCCTCATTATTAACCCGTTCATGGCGAGATGGAGGCAAACCTATGTGTTGCGCCGTAGCCAAGTAGCTCGTACAAAACTCTGCTACCTCCTCAGAAATATACTTTTCAATAATGGAGGCTTCAGGTCGATATGGTTTTTTAACATATCCCTTTAATATTTTCATATACCTTTCAAAAGGATACATCCAACGAAGATATACAGGTCCACAAAGCCTTATTTCTCGAACCAGATGAATCATTAAATGCACCATCATATCAAAAAAAGTTGGAGGAAAATACATTTCCAAATGACAAAGTATAAAAATTGCATCCTTTTCCAAAATGTTCAAAGCATTCACATCAATCGCCTTGTTACAAATTGAATTGAAAAAATAACACAACCTCATTATAGTCTTTCTGACACGGATGGGCAATATTCCACGCAGTGCAACTGGTAGAATTTGTTGCATCATGACGTGACAATCATGTGATTTCATACCTATCAACTTCAAGTATTTCAATGAGACAAAATTTTTTACATTTGAAGAATAACCTTGAGGCACTTTGATATCATGAAGACACTGACAGAAGCTACTTTTCTCCCTCTTCGATAATGTATGACAAGCCGGGGGAAGAAATGTTCGTCTTCCTTTAGGAGTGGGAGCTAACTCCAAACGTATTCCCATTGATAGTAGGTCTAACCTTGCATTCAACCCATCTTTTGTCTTTCCTTTAATATCTAGAAATGTTCCGATCAAAGAATCACAGATATTATTCTCCACGTGCATGACATCAATATTATGTTTGACTTCATGATACCTCCAATATGGTAGCTCAAAAAATATTGACCTTTTCTTCCAAATATGTCTATCATTACCAGATTTCTGTGTCTTTCCCAATGTCACATCAAGGTTTTTCACCCTCTGAAAATACAATTCTGGGGATAAAGGTTGAGGAGCAGTATCAAATTCTTGTGAGCCATTGAATGCCTTTTTTAGTCTTCTATAAGGGTGATCCATAGGCAAAAACTTTCGATGACCCATGTACACTGTTTTCCTCCCATGATGCAATTGACAATATGACGTCTGTTGTTCGCAAATTGAACATGCTTTATGCCCTTTAACACTGTATCCAGACAAATTTCCATATGTTGGGAAGTCATTTATAGTTAATAGAAGCACTGCATGCAGTTGAAAATATTCCATTTTATAAGAATCATACACCCTAATACCATCAGCCCATAACAGTTTCAAATCATCAATCAGCGGTGACAAGTATACATCAATATCATTTCCAGGTTGCTTTGGACCAGAGATCATGATACTCAACATGACATATTTGCGCTTCATACAAACTTCAGGAGAGAGGTTGTAAATTACCAATAAAACAGGCCATGAACTATGTGTGCTACTGAGGGTTCGGTATGGATTCATTCCATCTGTGCACAAGCCTAGTCTCAGATTTCTAATTTCATTTCCAAATGTAGGGTACTGGGCATCAATTTTCTTCCATTGTGGACAATCAGCTGGATGACGTATTTTTCCATCACATACCCACTCATCAGCATGCCATCTTAACCTTTTTGCATCATGTGAATTAGCAAATAAACGTTTGAAACGAGGAATTATAGAAAGATACCAAAATACCTTTGAAGGGAGCTTTGTAATCTCTACATCAGCTTGTGATTTTTCTTTCACCTTATACCGTGATGTCCCACATTTAGGAAACTCTTTTAGAAATTCATATTCCTTCCTATATATAATGCAGTCATTCGGACAGGCATGTATTTTACTATATCCCAATCCCATCGGGCATAATATTTTTTGGGCTTTATAATGTGAATCTGGAAGATCATTTTCTTTTGGAAGAATGTCTTTCATCAATTGTAGAAGCTCTGTAAAACTTCTGTCACTCCATCCATGTTTCGCCTTCAGGTTAATCAATCTTAACACCGCCGATAAAACCGTAAAATCTGTACAACCAGGATATAATGGTTTTTCGACATCACCATATAGACGTGCAACTGTCGATTCTATCTCAATTTGTTCTGCTACAATATCGCGAATCATTTCTTCAATTCCATCGGAGTTACCATCTTGCGATTCATTATCATCAGTGACATTCTGTCCAGTTTCGCCATGCCAAATCCAAGGGTTGTAACTCGGATTGAGACCATGACAAATCAGATGATATTTTATCTCTCTACTTTTCAACTTCTTCATATTCAGACATTTCAGGCATGGACAGAAAAAAATGTCACTACTTGGAACATTTCGTTTAGCAAATTCCAAAAAGGCATCAACACCTTCCTCATATTCATTGCTCATTCGATGTGCCGTAATCCAACTTCGACTCATTATTACCTATAACAAATAGCAAAAATATATATATTTTTTAGATAAGACAAATATATGTTTATATGAAAAAAATCATAATTTGAATGTAAACAATTTTGAAATATAAAACAAATCGATGTGTAAACCCCCCTGGACACCCCCCGACCCCTCTGGACAGCCCCCCACCCCTCCTGGACACAACCCCCCACCCCCGACCTGCTTGGACACCCCCCTGGACACCCCCCCAACCCTCTGGACAGCCCCCCCACCCCTCCTTAACACCACCCCCCACCCCTACCCCCTTGGACACCCCCCTGGACACCCCCAACACCCACCCACACCCTTCGACAGCCCCCACACCCACCCACCCCCTTGTAAACCCCCCTGGACACCCCCGACCCCTCTGGACAGCCCCCCACCCCTCCTGGACACCACCCCCACCCCCTACCCCCTTGGACACCCCCTGGACATCCCCCAACCCTCTGGGCAGCCCCCCCCCCCACCCGGACAACCCCAAATACCCTCTGGAGAGGCCGCCACCCACTTGGACAGCCCCCCACACCCATCCACCCTCTTGGACAGCCCCCCACACCCATCCACCCCCTTGGACACCCCCCTGGACACCCCACCGACCCCTCTGGACAGGCCGCCACCCCCTTGGACAGCCCCCCACACCCACCCATCCCCTTGGACACCACCCTGGACACCCCCCGACCCCTCTGGACAGCCCCCGACCCCTCTAGAAAGCACCCCCACCCCTCCTGGACACAACCCCCCACCCCCGACCTACTTGGACACCCCCCTGGACACCCCCCAACCCTCTGGACACCCCCCCCCCACCCCTCCTAAACACCACCCCCCACCCCCTACCCCCTTGGACACCCCCCTGGACACCCCCCAACACCCACCCACACCCTTGGACAGCCCCCCACACCCACCCACCCCCTTGTAAACCCCCCTGGACACCCCCCGACCCCAAATCCATGCACCTATGCCATGGTTGTGTGTGAATAAAGTAGTAACAACTGTAAAAGGGCAACCCATCCAAATGGACACGCCCCAACCCTCTCGGGGATTTATAGAAAACGATGAAAAATTAGTGAAATCATAAAATTACTCAATATTGCAAGTCGAACAAATAGATCTAGGGATGATAAATAAGATTATGGTGCCAAAACGAGTTAAAAGGGTTCGCAATCGAAGAATCTTAGCTAGTTTCAACAAAAAAATCACAACACATATATATATACTATCCGCGAAAAAAAAAACGAACGAGTGGGAGGATTACCTGAGTGCTGCGAGTTTAGATGATTGATCCGAGGAGATTAAATATGAGAAACGATGATCGCAAAACGAATCTAAACCAACGAAATGGACGAGCCGATTCGGGTTTACGCGCGAGAGAGACGAGTCGCGACTGTCGAAGGTAAACTCGTGAATGACAATCCACGGGTCTGGGTAAATTTTTAAATGAGTTATCACATCGGTTATTGAATAACCGACGTGATAATTGTTTTAAAAACATTTATAACGTCGGTTATTTCAATAACCGATGTAAAAACCTTCCTCCGATTGCTTTTTTACGTCAGTTATTTTATAACCGACGTTATAAAGGGCTCAAAATCCGCGTTTTTTTTACGTCGGTTATGGAATAACCGACGTTAAAAACATCTGCGGATTCTTTTTTTACGTCGGTTATAAAATAACCGACGTAAAAAAGCCTTCAAAAACCACGTTTCGTACGTCGGTTAATGAATAACCGACGTAATAACTCGTACATATGTCGATTTGTTACGTCGGTTAAGAAATAACCGACGTAAAAAACCTCGTTTTACATATTATGACGTCAGTTTTATATAACCGACGTAAAAAATGGTGACGTAAAAAACGTTTTCTGCACTAGTGTGGTTTAGTTGTATACCTAGTAAATCTCTTTGAAGTGCTTTATTGGGATCCATACAAGAGCATGTCAGAGGTGTGTAGTTTTCTTGGCCTTGAGGGGTACTGCCTGAGGTTTGTGGGAAACTACTCCAGGATTATATCCCCTTTCACCACCCCAACATAGAAGGGAAATCCTTTTACCTAGAATAGGGAGTTCCAGTTGGCCTATGATGTCTCATATTTTCTACGTATTATTTTTAAATATTATGTGATTTGTTTTGGAGACCATGAGCTGAGATGAAAAGCAATTCTAAGACCCAGTGTGCCTAGAATAAATTCATAAAATATATTCAAAATATTAAACAGAAAATGTGCACATTGTTTCCTAAAAAAATATAATAAATTTTAAATGGGTTCCTAAATTAGAAATCTGGGGTCACCATTGAGTTCAAAATGTCAGTTTTATCCTATTAGTGACTTAACATTAGTTGGTATGGGTCGTTTGTGGAGAATTCATCACAGACATTCAAATGAATAATATATTTTAATGAAATTATTTTATTTCATTTGTGCCAAAAAAATGACTTAAATTTTTTAATTATTTTATTATGGAGGATTTTTAGGGTCAGTTGCATAACCCTTGAAACATTTGAGAGCCACTAGAGAGAGCTTGAAGGATTCTCTCCCCCAGGAAAACAACAATAGATCATGGATCGAAAATCAAAACAACCTAAAATTCAATAAATCTTTCCAATGAATAATATGATTCATTCATTCTTCATAGGAAATTTAATCGAACTGAGGTAGGGCATGTGTTTCATTTCAATTTCTTCCACATCCTTAATTTATTTAATGAACACAAATAAATCGATGAACAAATTGATTTGTGGATCAATCACTTTATGAGATGGGATTATTTTGTAGGTATTTAGCAGGAGAAATTATTAGGATTAAATTTTTGATGGATTCAATTATCATTCTAATGGAAATAAAACATGATCGACATATACATAAATCTTGGTTCATTCCTCTCATTTTGTATTGTTCTTCTCTCCCCTAGTTCTGTTATTCACCATGGGCATTCTTCATTTATCCCTGGGTTCCACTATTACTGACCAATAAATCATTCCACACCTATTTATTGGATCAATGATCCAATATCATTGTTAAGGGATCATCAAAATATAATGGAGGTGCAATGATGGATATGGAGTGATTCAGATGAATAATTACTCATGATTTTGTGTTCTTCAATGTTCTACAAAACAGAGAGAAGATTGTCGATTCGATCCATTTTGTAAGAAAATATGTAGATGAAACATGTTTATTCAATGATGGAATAGAAAAATGAGGCAGTATATTGATTTTCATAGCATGGAAATTGATGAATCAGAAGTGAGAGGATTAGTCTAGGAATGTAGAGGAATATCTGGTATTTCTAGAAAATCCCGTAGAACATGGCCTATAATCCGAGATTACATGGCATGTGGGACCCCTCCAGCAATGACTAGGGTTTTGGTAGGATGATATGGATCCCAAAACATGTGATCTATATCAAATATATTTTGAACCTCCATGGTTGACTCTGCATGTACTAAAGAGAGTACACAAACATGGGTTGGGTTACATGGGCATAGACACACCATGTACTCCCACATAGACACATCTTGGCATACACATACGGGTACATGAACTAGTCCTGGTGACACAGGGCAGATACCATGTGTCTCTACATGTAGTTTATATCCTTCTACATTCTATGTTTATGGAGACTACATACCATGTGAGACTATTTCACATGGTTATAACATGGGATATATGGACACACTGTGTACCCCTTAGGACACATTGTGTACTCCCTTTAAGAGTTATTGGGGCTCTTTGTTTTCTTAGTTTGGACCAGTATAGGTTGAGTTTTTCCCATGTTATTTTTTCTAGAGGGTACATTGTAGAATTACATCCACATCACTAGGTTGTGATCCCCTTTAGAAGCTAAGTCGGATATAATGTTGTGGTATCCCTCCATGAGGTTGGTGTGTGATTCTCTATCATCCTTAGTTCCCTAGTTGGAGTTTCTAAAGTCAACGTTACCTACCTGAGTATGAATTTGATCCTCCATCTAGTAGGCCACATCGATAGGGTTGGTGGAACCATTGATGTACAATCCACTACATAATGGGTTGATCCAGTTTAGGTTCATGGTGTCCCCCAGCGGTTCTAGGTGTGATATGTTATCTATATATCAAAGTATTTTTAGCCAAGTGCATTCTATTTCAGTGGGAACAGATAAGCTATAACTCTTCCTCAGTAGTTTATGATGATAGTTTGGATCACCGAGTTTGTTCTCCCAGAATGAGAATTACTTAATGTAGAATCCTCTGGCTAATAGTTGGATATGACTGCCTAATAGTGTGGTGTCCTTTCAGATTATATTTTTGTGTTCTTATTATACATTTATTATTATATCTTTAATTGAGATGACTATACTTGGTTCTTCACATTTAAGTTTTTCAGGGTGTCCTACTGATTATTGTTACACTCACCCATGCATGGTCTTTTCCCACATTTTTCATGTCTTCTGCAGACTACAATGAATTTGGTGGTGTCCTGGGAGAACATGGAGTAGGTGGAACATAGATGGATATTGATGGATTGAGTTATTTAATGGGATCATACCATTGAATTAGTCATTTCCCTTGGAGTAGGTTGGACACCTTTTAGTTTTGGTGGAGATTGTTTTGGATCCTTTTCTATTTTCATTACTTTACTATCACACTCTATTGTGGGATCTTAGATGTATGCATGCAATATTTCAGTTTTTTAAATTTCATTATTGTGTGTAATTGGAGATTAGTGTCTGTGTATAGGTACTTTAGCCTAATGCCTCCCATTTTTGGGATATGCCTACTCAATACTTGACGCCAACCCCTAGCCTATTGGAGGTGGGATTCGGGTAGTCATTGGTCAGACCTCGATGGGTCGGGTTAGGACAAGGCCTTTAAGAAGTTAAAGCTGAGGTTTAAGAGTGATCCTATGTTAATAATACTGGGGGAGGACATGGATTATGTAGTGTATTAAGATGCCTCAGGATCTAGGCTAGAGTGCATTTTGATGTAGTGAAAGGAAATTATCACATACATGTTGTGGAAGTTGAGACCCCATGAGCAGAACTACACAAATAATGACCAAGATCTAGATGTGGTAGTCTTCACCCTAAGGTTGTGGAGGCACTAACTTCTAGGATAGTGCATTGTGGTTTACTCTGATAATCAAAGTATTAGGTATGCCTTCACACAGAGATACTTGAACCTGATACATAAGCACTGGTTGGAGCTCCTACAGGACTATGAATTTGAGATATTTTATATTATAGGAAAAGGAAACATGGTATTAGATTCCCTTAGTTGGAATTCCAAAGACCATTTGGTTAAGGAGTCTTCTGAGTAGTTGGATTCATTACATTTAACCCTGGTTGAGTAGGAGGGTGTAGTTTTTATCCAGCTGATGGTGTTGAATCCATCGCTCATTCAGCATGTGAGAGACTCCTAGTTGGGAGACATCACTTGTGAGGTATTGTGCGACTATATTTCCATAGGAAATTCACTAGATGGATGTTTTGAAGGATGAAATCACATCATGCTTTCCAGTGACAG
Source organism: Viscum album (assembly GCA_963277665.1). Lineage (NCBI taxonomy): Eukaryota > Viridiplantae > Streptophyta > Magnoliopsida > Santalales > Viscaceae > Viscum > Viscum album. The sequence continues at coordinate 117,208,713 of OY728154.1, forward strand.
ACAGTGGTCCCATTCATGGTACGGGAGGAGGTGTTGTGAGAGTTCCACATATATATTTTATTTGTACATCTTGTTGTGGGGAATATTTAAAAATACCTTCAGTCACATTTTTGGTGGGATGATATGAGACTGAGAGTGGATGATCTCATCTCATGGAACCTTAACTTTTAGTAGGTTAAAGCTCAGCACCAAGTTCCAGTAGGTTTTTTGTTTCCCCTTAAGATCATGGAGGGGGCATGGGATTGAATATACATGGACTTTGTGATGGGGATCACATGGACAATTGAGGTCCATGAATCCATCTTAGTGACAGTTGACCAACTCATGATGTTTAAAAACTTTATTACTAATAGTGAACAATGTTTGGTGGTGAGTTTTTCCAAGATGTACGTATGGGAGTGCTTTTTCCTTTATGGGGTTCCCTTGACCATTGTCTCTGATCGTGATTTGTGGTTCATGTAACGGTTGTGGAGAGGCTTTTAGGAGGAATTCATGACCTTGATGAGGATGATTATAAAATTACACCCCTATGAAAATAGGTAGATTGAGCACACTATATAGGTGTTGCATGATACGATTAGTACTTGTGTGTTAGAATTCATCCACAATTGGTAGGATCACTTGACCTTGGTAGAGTTTTCATACAACAATATCTACCACTCCACTATCAGCATGGAAAATTTTGGGGACCTATATGAGAGAACCTTTAGGTCACCCTTGTGTTGGGTAAAAATCAGTGAGGCATCTCTTTTGGGTCTATTGATGGTGTAGGCGATGATGAAGAAGGTCTAGGTCATCCATGATCTGATGAGGATTGCTCAGAGAAGGCATAAATCTTATGCAGATCCACATTGTATGCCCTTGTAGTTAAAATAGGGATACTATGTTGTCTTGATAATCTCCCCACATCAAGGATTTTAGAGACTTATCTCGGGAGGAAATTTATCCCCATGATTCACTAGGTCATTTATATCCTGCATAGGGTTGGTGTGGTTTCTTACTACTTCTTCTTACCCCCATAGTTGGAGTGGGTGAACAATGTCTTCCACCCATCATGGATGAGGAGATACGTGCATGGCCACACATACTTCATTGACTAAAGAGAGATGGAATTTGAGGACGAAGCCACTTTTTTATCACTCTATGGTGAATGAGGATCTACATGAAAGGACCCTGCATGGGAAAACCATCCCATTGGTATGTGTGTTGTGGAATTATAGGAGCATTCATGAGAGCTCCCAGGAATTTGAGATCTAGATATGAGCTCAATATCCTAAGATTTTTGTGTAGTTTATTCTTTTTGAGGATGAAAATATTTAAGGAGGGAATTATGTAGAGACTCTTTTTTTCCTTGTAAGACATTGAAATATTATTATATTTTTTTAAGGGAGACAATGAGATGACATGCGATTTTGAGGTACAGTGGGACAAGAATTAATTTCACAAAAATATTAAATATATTTTATGTTAATTGTACATAGTTTCTTAATGAATATGGGTTAAATCTTAAAAGAAACCTTATATTATAGATTTGAGGCCACAGTTGATTTTAGAATGCGATGTTTACCCAAGGTGTGACCTAATAGGGGTCGACGTGGGGTGTTTAGATGTCACGACCATTGATAAGTGTGTTAAGCTAAAATAATTAATTAAATTTATTTATTTCAAATTATTAAACTAATCCTATTTCATCTATAAAATCCCCATTATAAAAAATCTTATAGGTTTAGATAAATAAATCCTTGGAGGATTTAGAGACATTATTACTCTCCTTCATTGACAAATCAACATCTGATGACGATGAGACTCCAAATCTGAGAAGATCGAGATACAACGAATGAAAAAAATTCTCTCAATATTTGGTGAGCATGTTTTATGATTAGGAATGGTCCAATATCTAGGTAGGACTCATCAATTCATGTTTTATTCCCCTATTGATTATATTTATTTATTAGGATCATATTAATTCTTGATGTACATTATTTTTGAACCATTTCATGCATCCATGTATTGAAATTGAATTATTAATCAGTTTTATCACCCTAGATATCCCTGTTTGTCTTCATTGGCCAAGAATTCTTGGAAAATGATTGTTAAATCTTTTTTTATTATTTTTACCCCACTTTTTCATCGTGTTCTTTGCAATTGGGATATGAGAACATATATTGACATCGTCATGTGATATTGAGCCCGATCAGAGCCCCGTTGTCATGGAAGAACGACATAGAATGATAAAATAAGTGAATTAGGGGTGAGTATGGATGAATCCTAAGGTACATTGGGAGGTTTCATAGATCTGGGATTTTAAGTGGACAATGTACTGAAATGATAAGTTTCAGAGGCATGTAGTGTATTGAAAAAACCACCGAGATGTTTTGGGATTCTATTTACAGACATGAGAGGGATGGAATCTCTATAATAAGGAAGATCTGCCTTTTTATGGCTTAAAAGCATGATATGAAGGAAGTTACACAAATATAGGACCTATAGAAAGGATCTAGATTTTATAAAAATTTCTACTACAGACTATGTAGTCCGATGAACACACGGTGTGTAGGACCATGGATTCGGTGGTTATGGTTTTGTAGGATTATAAGTATCACACACAATGTGGTACCCCCACATGACTAGTGATATTATGTTGGAAACTTATTATGTACTCTCGGAATACATGGGAATGGGTATAGCCAAACACACACCATGTTTCAAAGTACAAGGACATGGGAAGGATACACAGTCACAGCCAAGGGGCACAATTAGGACCCTGGGTGGCTTGGACATACTATGTATACCCTCTACACACAATGTATCCCTACATAAATAGTGATTTATTTACTGATAGTGACACATACATGAGATTGAGTGGGACAACACAATTTGTAGGTCCCATCACATGTAGTGTACCCTTCTTTTCTTCTAAGGAAACTTCAACCTCTTGTATCCCCTTCATTTGGACTCTGATTTTGGCCCACTAATAGCCTACACTGAGTTTTCTTCATGTATAATTTGATGGATTCCTTCATAGTTTATTTTGATATATTATTTGATATCTTTTAGTAATGATTCATATTTATTCATCACTCGATGATAACTGTGATTGAGCATGATCCTTAGACTGGTACTGAACTGACGTACTAGGGCACTAGTTCTTTATCTATTGAGTGGTACCCCCAAATTAATTAGGGTGCATATATTTTTTACTCTGAGTGGTACCCCCTAACGAACCAAGGCACATGTCCTCTATATAATGAGTGGTACCCCATATGGAATTAGGGTGTGGGTCCTATTTACTTTAAGTGATACCCCATAACATACCAAGGCACATATCCTCAATCAACTAGGTGGTAACACCTATGAAATTATCTCCTGGGTACTCTTTACTTAGAGTGGTACCCCCTAATGGATTAGAGTTTGGGTCTTTTATATATCTACCAATTTTTACCCCTATATTGGATAGGGAATGTTTCCAATTTACTTTGAGTGGAACCCCATAAAGCACTAAGGAATATGTATTCTACCCACCGAGTTGTACCCCTATCAGATAGGGCATGGTTACTTCTTAATTTGAGTGCCACCCCCGGAGGACTATGGTTTAGATCCTCTACATAGATATTGTGCCACATCGGGCTATGTGGTATAGTGGTGAGGCATGGATCCTCCACATTGTTACTTCTTTGGTTAGACACACGAGATGTTGGGAATCATTGATGGACTTATGGAACTACTAGTACTATTTTTCTAGATATGAGTTCTCTCATCATTTTTACTTTCTTGTTTTGTAATTTTGGGACATATTTATATTTGGGCTTGTGTTTTTCCCTTTTCCTTTCAGTTTACATTGACGTACTCTTGTACAACCTATAGGTTTTATTGTATGGTTTATATTATAGATACTACATATTTTTTTTATTATTATTCCTCTACACTACTATATTAAGATGGTTGAGTGCATGCATATAGTTAAATTAGGAAAAGGCATCCCATTTAGGATATGCATTTTGGTGCTTGTCGCTAACCCTAACTTATGGAGGCGGGCTTGGGGTAGTTTCAGTTCGAGCCTCGGTTGGGTTGGGTCATGACATTATTAATTTAAGTATCATTGATAACCATTTGAAATATATGGTCTTTAACATGATAAATTTTCATGTTATCATGAAAATGGATTCGTTGGCTTATTTATAAGACCACATTAATAGTTATAAACTACACTTGACCATATACTATCCTATTTTTTATTCCATTAAGTTTATTGGTGAATGGGATCTTCGTGTGAGTCTAGAAGGATTTTATTTAGGGTAATTAATAACCATAATTTCTTATATGGTAAAATATTTTATTCATTCAATGGAATTGAGTGGTTATTTTGTTTTTTTACTTTGACATTTAAATCATTTTAAAGTGGATTTATTAAGGATTTATCATGTTTATTTACCAAAAAATGTAGTCTAATTTTCAAATTATTTAGTAAAATAAATTGAATATATATTTATTACTTCTTTTTAAAATGGATCCTTTGGAGCTTCAAGTGTTGAATTTTTTTAGTATTTGGTAACTAAGTATGTTATTATTTAGAGTATTTATATTTAGGATATTGAGTGTTTTTTATTAATAAATTAGATAGTATTTGTGGTTATCTATTGATGGTTATACTTTTAATTAAAAAATTATTAATAATTAAGAACCATTACCTTAGACTGATTATTTTTTTATTAGTTAATGTGAGATATGTAGTTTTCCAAGATTCATTTTTGATTAGTATATCCTCATATTAGGGTATCCATTGAATATATTATAAAGATTCAATTAGTGATTCATTATGGTCAATATAAATTTTTTGTGATGTTTATTGAGATGGATAACACACCTACAATGTTTAAGGTATTAATGAATAAAAATGTTCACCTAGGCATTGATTCATTTGTGGTGATATTTTGTGATGAAAATTTGGTACAATATCAATATCGGGATCAACATATAAGATCATTGATTATTATTATATAGAGGTTTTTTTCTAAACATTATAAAGTAAAATTTTGGATTGGGGAGGTAGTATTTTTGGGTCATTTTGTTCCTTAATTTTGGATCCTAATAGATCCATAAAATACAGATTTAATTATATCTTAGAATATACTGTTGATTATGTTCACGAGTCGATCTTTTCTTAGACTCATTGTGTATTATAATTTTTTCTCCATACATTTACTCAACTAATGGCATATATGATGATAAATACTAAAAATAAGTAATGTTATAGTGGTATGATCTATTTTAAATATTTTTTTATTAGATAAATAAATTACTTACCTGATTACTGATTCTCAACTTACTTGAGTTAGGTAAGATTCATGATGATTATTGTGATGCATATACATTAAAATTGGGATACATATTGATGTAAGAATATTTGGTTGTAGACAATGGTTCATTAATATTAGGAACACATGATAAGAATACTAGACTCACGATCTTGAAATCGAGGTGGTTGTTCATGCTCTGAAATATTGAGCAAATTAAATATTTAATGATTAGTGTATAGTTTATAATGACCATAAGAGTATAAAGAAAAATAATTTCTCAATGGGGTTTAAATTTTTAATAGAGAACATGGTTATATAATCTTTAGTATTTTTATTTTAAGATTGTTTGTATTCTATGAAATTGATAAGGCTTTTATGATGATCTTAATAGGAAATCATAGTTTGATATGGTATATGAACCTACTAAAGAATGTGAAATCATGTGTTCATTTACAACATTTCATTTAGGTATGGTGAAGGAACAAAATGAATTTTTGTTGGATTATTTAAGAGTTATATCTTTCTTAGTGGATTATTTGAAATATAGTTTAGGTTTAAATTCTATGTTTTATTTGGTTTATAAATGACTGAATGATAAGGAGAAGATATATGGATAAAATATGGATTTCATGTTTATGTTGTATATGCATGGATGAATTATTGTAACAATTGAAGTTCTCAATGGATTGTAAAGATTATATTTATCATTAATTAATAATATGGCTAGCAATATGTGTTTGGTGAGAGTGGAAGATCCCAATTAATGAAGAAGTTAAAGTTATGAGATACAACTATGAATTAGAAGTCCATAATTGAACATGTTGTTAGAGATCAATTAATGTAATTATTAAGGATGAATCCATTTAGATGGTAATTTGTGAGGATTCACACATAAAAAATCCAATTATTATATTAATGATCTTAATAATAATAAAATACAAGTTTTTATGGAAGTTGAAATAACTATATGCAAGATCTTTCTCATGAATTTAAGAGGCTATCCATTGAAAACCATAAAGATCTATGATTAAATAAGTGTTCATAATAACTTAAATGATTATAAAACGTCATTATGTTTTCTAGCATAATATATGAGGTAAAAAATAAATAATACCTCTTGAATGATGGACTAAAGAAGCATTTGTTTGAAGCTAGAACTTATGAGGTAGTGAAGATACATTGAATAATTTAAGAAGACTTATTATATCCTGCAAATGTATTTAGATATATAGTTAAAGATATATTATACCCTTTTAGTAATTTCCATAGTAATTTATGTTTGATTTAGATATTTTAGTACAACTACAGAATCACTGTGATGATTTAAAATAATTGATATTACTTGAGATAATTTTGAAATTATGAAGTTGAAAGTAGAAAATTAAAAAAATGTACAAAATATTTAAGGGTAATTAATGGAAATATGTATGTGTAGTTTATAATTTTAAAACTAAACTTTGGTAATGTATTCATATTCCCAATGATATGAATTATTAACTCTTATAGTTTACAATTAGAAAAAGAATAAAGGTCCTTGGGATACTTAATGGTTAAAATTTATTATATAAGGGTCAATTTTTATTGAAAGCATAAATTTAGAAAAGGAATAAAATATATAAAGGTTAATTACATCATATATATATATATATATATCATTGAGAACATGATGAGTTGAAATTTGTAAAATTAAATAAGCACACTGTGATATATAAAGTTAAATTACTTGATTCCTAAGAGTCATTCAGAAAATGATGGGATAAAAGTGGAAAAGGGATGACTCACACTATGATATATAAGGGTAAGTTTCTCAATACATAAAATCCATCATATATAATTTATAAAGGTAATTATAGGTCATGATAATTTTCCAAAGTACATATGTCCTTGTGATATGTTAAGGTACTTAAAAGGTTGTGAGATTTGATAATGTCTCAATCCTCATTATGATATGTATGGTAAAAATTATTATGTAAGGGTTACCCACTAAAAAATTAGTAAATTTATAGATAACCCAATAATATTAATAGGTAGTTTTATTTATACATAAAGTAATCCTATTGATAAGTCTTATATATAAGTGTTCCACACATTTACAAAAATATGAGATTTACATAATGGAATATTATGAAGAAGTGTAATTTAGATGATGTTTTCTATATTATTATGTGATTTAAATATAATTTATATGGTTATAATTATGTTTAAATCCCATATTAAATTTAATGATGTTGTAATACACTTCAAGATAAAATATCGTGATTATCCATATAGTGACCTAGGATTATCATAATTAGATATTATATATTTTTAGAAGAACATTAAATAAATTACACAAATACATGCCTGGGGACCATAATATATTTTTCTTTGGATACTAGGCACATAATTTTATAATTTGGGGAAAGATATAAAATGTTTTCCATAAATATCTTACCATTACATACTCTTCATATATGTACCATACTTAAAACCTTTCTTCATAACCACGGGAAATGAATCATAAGAAAGGGTTTAGATCAGATGCTCAACAAAGGTAAACTAAGGAGATACATTAAGATAACATGAACATAAGGGTATAAGAACATGATCATAAAAATTTAAAAATATACCCTACATATCAAAGTTGATAATATTGAGTCATGAAATAAATATTGGAATTTCATAAGACATGAGTCAAAATGAAATCAAAGAACATGATCCATGGGAGCATAACATTGTAATGAGACATAAAATTCGTGTATACATATAAACATAGAAAAACATTATCATTTTAGTAAATTATAACTTCCAAGGATATCATATTGGAATGATTTAACTCCCTAAAACAATATAGTAGTCAAGGTTCACTCCCAAGACTATCATAGAAAACAAAATTCTTTACTTAATTGGGTTTACTTCCCATTTAAATCCTTTCTATATCATGATATATAATTATTTACCCAATTGATTAGAGGGAGATATAGTTCCCACCCATCAAATAATAAAAATCATACATTTTCATTACAAAAAATCATAAAAAATTCATCATATCAAAACCCATGACATGAAATGGGTTTCATAAAAAGTTCATTATATCATAACCTATGGAAAAGATACAGGGTTAATAATCATTTCATTATTTAATCATAGCATAACCTATTAAAAAATATGTGGGTTTATTAAAACTTTTATAATAGTATAACCCTTGGAGGAGAAACATGTCTCATAAACATCTTATCATCATAAAAATAAACCATTCTAATAAATAATTAGAATGGTACTCTTGGATCTTGTCCCTATTAAATCATAAGCAAAAAAAATGATTTTATCTTAAATGGATAATGATTTTAAAACATTTTAATGAACATTTCTTGAGGAAGTTAACTTTTCTTTGAAAATCACATTTTAAAACATAAAACATTTTGAAAATACTTTTCATTGAAAATAGCCTTTAAAAAATATAATTGAATATGTAAAAAAATTAAGACATTTGTTGAATAAAATATCATTTCATCTTTGAAAAAACTTTTTAAAAAATAAATCATTTTAAAATACCTTTCTTTAAAAATAACCTTCCAAACATATTAATAAATATTTAAAAATATTTTAAAACATTTATAGAGGAAAATAACCTTTTGTATTTGAAAAACAATTAAAACATATAACATTTTCCAAAAAACAATTCTTTGAAAATAACCTTGAAAACATATAAGGGAATTTCCTATGAAAATAATGTTTATGATGGTAATAAATTATGTTCATTCCATACATGTTAAAACAAATATTCCTTTCAAATTTTTTGTAACATCAAAATAAGTAATTTTCAGAAAACAAAATAAATATTCCTATCAAAATAATTTGTTAAAATATTCAAAGATGGGTGAAAATTTATTTTATAAATATGAGCATAATATTAAATCATTTTTTAAAACATTTTTTTGGGAATATGGTTTGGAAGAAAATTAATTTCTGAATGAAGGGAGAAATAAAGTCAAATTTTTTAGAAAACATTTTCTCAATTATTTTAAGTATCAAAGAGTGAAAAAATGGTATGATTATTATCATGAATAACCATAGGAGACTAAAATTCATGTGTTTCTTGAGAGATGGATCATAATATTTTATTATTATAAATATAATCATAAAAATACTAATAAATGATAAGATTTTAACATAAATCATTACCACATAAGAAACGATAAAATGTAAGAACCATGAAGGGGATTCATTAAATGAATCATAAAATATCATGAGGATAAATAAATTCATGATATTACATTTTAAATGTGATATATATACACATATTAATGGAATATAGGTTTATAACACAACATATGTGTCAATAAAGGGAAATTGAAAAAAAAACCTCTTATTGCTTTGGTAAATTTTGAACTGTAAACCCCATGAAAGAGATATTGGAAAAATTGATATGTAAATACACAATATTTTAAGGATAATAATCATAAAATATATTCATGGTGATTATATACACAATATAAAATAAACATGTGGTGAATATGGCATATGTCTTATAGACGAAAAAAGTGTGATGAGAATCCATTACTAGTTTGGTAATATTTTGAATCATAAGACCTAATAAAAAATAAAATAATATGAAAAATTAAAGTTAATAAAAATATGGATATTCATGATATAATATATTAAAGTCGAAGTATATACAACAAATAAAATAAACTAGTGGTTAATATTCATATGTCTCCTAGAAATAAAAGAGAATTATAAATCCATTACCTTAAGTATCGACTTCATTTGTTCATATTTGAACCTAATTTGTAATAAATATAAGTTTATTATAAATATATTATAGGAAAATAATTATATATATCATAAAATATACGATTTAATCATTTCTATTTATTACCTTTTTATTAATAATTCCATGTTAAAATCACATTTTAGGTAATAACCTTTTTGTTTGTTGTATGTGTTTTGACTTTTTATTTTCGTTACTCTTAATTTCATCATAGATCCCTAATATTTAGAATAATAATTATGAAATAATTATCATATTTATAAATTAATTTTACTATTGAGACCAAACATGATTTATTTTGAGAAATGATGTATGTTGTGATCATGGATATGGTAAGCTTTATGCGTGCATTGGTAACATTTCCATTTTTTAGTGATCATTATTGAATGGAGTTAAGTAATATAATTAATTTAAATAATGATCATAATACCAAAAATAACATATTATTTCTTCAAATATACTTATACATATCACCCATGTGGCGTGGTGATGAAAAGAGAGTCAAATCTATTTATGAAGGCAGTAGTCCACAGTTACACGAATGTTGTTACCGTCTTTTAGTCAGTGTGAAGGTAAGAAGGAAAATGATAAATTATATTTTCATAATTATAAATATTTCAGTAATATAATAATAATATAATATATATTTACTTAATTAATCCTTATTATATTCCATGTAAATCGTTAGTGAAAACAAATAACATCGCTTTGCGAGGCTGTAGTCGAACGTACACACGAACAAAATTATTGTATCCCTTGCAGACTAGAAAGTAAAAAAGTGTAATGTATGATATTATTACACCAAAGTTAATTTTTTTTATAAATATCATATATATACTTTATATACACCATTCTTCCCAACCGTTAGAGGTGGAAATGGAAATATTAATGTCATCGGTTTTTTAGGCGATAGTCCTCCATATACACAAATGAATATTATGTAACCCATTTGATCAAATAGGGGATGTTTTTAGGTAATTACCTAAACATAAAGAAATATATGAATATTTAAGATACTTATGATATTATATTATCATGTAATAAACATTTTATTATGTGGAGGAATAAATATAATAGTAATTCTTGTTGAAGAACGTTACCTTTTCTTTGAAAAACATACTTAGGTTTACACCAGAATCCTTCTTAGTTTGAATTTCATTTGAAATTAATACTTCTAGGATTATAGTAGGTAATTATTTAAGTGAATTTGGTCAGAGATTTTCCAAACAAAAATGGTTTCATGGTGTGAATAAAAGAGGATATTTGGTGGCCTTTTATAAGTGAGGTGAGTGGCATACATGTAATTTCTGAAAAAAGTGTACCTAGGTTGTTTACAATAAAAAAGGGTCCAAAATGAATTATTATATAACCTTATAAATTATAGGTTTTTAAAAGTTCCCTAAAATATATTTTTGGAAAAAAAAATTAGGCAAACCCTTATCATTTTTGTTTAACACCTCCATTAAACTCATTTTTTCCTTAATCATAGTAATTAAATTTTATTGTTTTCACTATTAATTTAGTTCAAAAAATAATATCACATTATTATATATCATAAATTATGATAAATAAAAATAGGTAATCCATTTTTCAAAATTCATTCTTCATAAGGGAAAAAATATAATTTAAAATTAATCGTGTAGTCTTGATGAGAAAACAGGTTTTCAAAAAGAAAATGTTCAAAAGTTTACAAGGTTCTTATATCAAAATTCAATAAGAAAATTTTTTAAATGATAAAAATTAGATGAATATATGTATAAATGAAATAATTTTAATTTCAAAATAATTTTATGTATAATTAAACATTATATAAAATTTACATAAAAATACAATTTTCAATTAAAATTCAATATTTTTCATTATTTGTTAAAAAAATGTATTTTTAGAAAATCCTCAAAAACTGACCATAAAATAATTTTTAAATTATGATTTAAAATATGAAATATATTTTTTCAAATAAAATTACTAAATGTTTAAAAATTAGTTTTAAAATAAGTGTGAAAATGGTGAGAAATAGTTTTATAAAAAATGCAGTTTTTAAGCGTAAAATTGGATTTTTTTTATAAATTTTATAGAAAAAAATAAGATTAATTTTAAAAATATAATTGAATATATAATATATAAATTTAATTAAAATAATTCAAAAAAATTGTTTTGTTTAATTTATTGAGGTAAAAATACCTCAGTTCACATAAAAATAGTTTTAAAAAATGTATTTCTTTTATTTTGAAATGGTTTTTGTTTTAATTAATAATTAATTGGTCAACAAATAATTAATTTTATAGAAATTTCTAATCAATATATTTAAATAATTTTTTAGTCCTCTTCATACCCACCATTGTAGCAGCTAGGTGATTACTATTATATAATAATATTTTAATAATATTTCAAATTTTTTTAACACTCAGTGTTTCCTATAATAAAAGATAAACTATTTGTTTCATGTAATACAAAACATCAAAAGATTAAATTCATTAGAAAAAAATATTTCCCAAAATCTTAGGGTGTTATTCTTTGATGTTCCCTTCTTCAATCTAAATGAGGGAAGAAAAATAAAAGAAGGAGAAGTAAGTGTTAAGACATATCTTATAATATCAATATTTCATAGAATATAATATAACAAATTAAGAAGTAGTCATATGATATCTACGTATCATAGAATACGATTCAAAAGAAATAAGAAAAGTATAGATCAAGTTTGAAACCAATTCTTCCAATTCATGTTCTGTTTGTCAACGCTATTAGAGATTTAATAATTAAGGCTAATGATCATAATATCGAATAAGATATAGATACTAGGTTACTTGAAAAAAAAGGAAAATTTGCATGCTACTATAATGGATGAAGGTTTGGTAGTAAAATACCTATTAATAAATAACAATATCTCATTATATTGATTCAATGACATCCTAGTGCATAAGGAATATCTTATTTAGGAGTTTGTAAGAAGAAACATGGAAAAATAGAGTAAGATGGTATAATAATATCCATATATGTTGGCATATTGAAGGAATATTAGAAGATAGATACTGTCATGGGACTAAAGTGGGACAAACATATTACCCTATAATAGGTTAAGGATGATACCTTCCCACCCCTTGTAGTTGATGAGTTTAGGATGATACCTTCTCTCACTTTTGTAATCACTATAATTTATTAGTAATACAATTTTACTCAAACTCAATCTAAATAGAAAAATGGTTTTATTCCAACATTGGGGTTTTACCTCTTAAAAAATATGTTTGTTACTATCTCATATCTATTCTTTTTATACCATGTTTTGATAAGTATTGAGGGGGTTAAATAGATCCAAACAACTTAACTAATATATAGGGTCAAATACATAGTGGTAAAAATTAAAAGAAAAATTAGAATTCCTTCAAATAGGTTCATAGAAATTCACCCCAACTTATTATAACTATACAATTGAATTAGAACATCAAGTGGCATCACGATTAATCTAGGTTTCCTATGATTGGATCTATTTTCCTTCATAGTGGGTTTCATTGGATGTATATGAAATTTATATTTGAATAAGGTTATATGTTTCCTTAAGTGGAAAATAAAGTCCCCATCACTATTATTTCCAACATGGAGATTTCTCCCAAAACCTTATAGAACAGGAAGAATAAATTGTTAAAGAAGTTGAGTAAGAATTAAAATATGAAATACGGAACATAATTAATTAAAGGTATTTCAATTAGTAATTATTTTAATAAATTTATTGAGAATCATCTACTTGAAGAATAAATTTCATGATAGTGGTGAGGAGGGATCTATTGAATCAATTAATTACCTCTATATTATGGTCAAATATTACTTGAAGAAAGATATTATTGAGGATTCAATTATATATTTGAGTTTATCTAAGAACTATATGATGATAAAATATAAATGAAAATATATTTAAAAGCTATGAAAAAATAATTAGGTAAAATATTTCAAGATTATAACACACATAAAAAGGTGGAAGCTAGGGAATAACTGTATTCTTATTTAATTAAAAATATCTCCTGACTGAATAAGACATTAAAAAATCCATTGATGAGAAATTTGAGGTTAGAAAAATTAGTGAATAGAATAATTATTCATTTAATGAAGTCATTAGTTTCAATGATTCTTTGTTATAAATCAAGACTAAAAGGGTAAAAGAGATTTAAAATAATTTTTAAGATTAAAGTAAGATGCATGAAGATTGGATAAAAAGATATATAGACAATGGGGAAAATTCAAGCTCATGTGAGGATGATAAAAATATCCTCAACATAAAGTGTCTTTTACTAGAATTAAAACTAGAACTTTAGAGGAGACACATCCTGAGACTTCCCCAGATGCTGATAAATAAAGGTTTTTATTCATGTTTGTGATAACAATATTTCCCCCCAAAAAAATTAACATCAGTGGAAAAATGGATTGAGTTTATATAAATATATATTTATTATAAGCTTAAGTAAATTTGTAACCCTTTTCCTTGAATTTTTTTGTATACTAGTGTTGATTCATCTACTAGTATTGGTTGTAAATGAGAATCCAAAAAAAATATTTGTTAAAAAAGGTCTATAAAACTAATTGATTCATAAAGTATTAATGTGAGAACTATTATAAATTATATATCCTTAAAAGATACTCAAAATAAATGTTTTTTTATATAAAATATCAAGGCGGTAAAGATTCATATATTACAACCAAAGGGAATATAATAATATTTACTGGTTATTAGTAGTTATGTTGGATGTTTTGGAATAAATCCATTTAATATTAATATAATATGTAAATTTATTTAGATTATAAAAGTACTATATTTAGTGGAGAAAATAAGAGTATGGGAAATTCATAGAATAATATGTTAGCAAATATGTCATTCAAGAACATGTTCTGATGCTTGAATAATTTCTATGAATATTTAAATGGGGTTTTTTATTTCAATGATGAGTTCTGCTATAAATCTATATAGAATAATTCATATATTCTTGGGAAAATATGACCACAATAATGAATGAAATAAGTGAGAAAAGAAAGTTAGTATTCATTGGTTGTAAACAATAACAGTAAGGAAACCTAAGAACCACCCAAGAATGACACTGAGAATAATGCTACACAAATGAAAATATTCTTCTATAATGGAAGAAAATGAAACATCATATAACTTTACAAACATACCATGAATATCAAAGCTGGAGAAATAATATTGTATTCAAATAAATAATCAAACCAAGAAATAAATAAAAGGATAGGTTTGGTATAATAATGTTGACACCGTGAAATGTGTTCTATATGCTTTTCCATAACAATTATCACACAATGATGGATAAAGATTCATCAAAAACATTTCCCAATACAATGGAATGGTTTTAAGAACCTCCCTTTGAGAGTAGGTCATTTATTTGGAATGATATGTGAGGTTCTATGTGTTGTGACCCAAAACACCCTTGACCCGGCATGAAAAGTTCAAGATGCAAGTCTCTTTTTTCATGGCTGTAAATGATAGAAGTGAAGGTATCAAACCGAAGGTCTAGGACCAACACCTTACACTGATCCCAAGAATGGGTGAGGGGGTGTGGCCCTTGCGGTGTGAAGTAGTAGGTTCACCTAGGTGGTTCACCCAAATGGTCTTGCACACACCAAACCTGCATGCTAAGAGGCTGGCGCAGACCCATCATACACACACAGAAGGTGTATCCACACCTACGCGAGGCACCTGCACACACCAACCTTGTATAGAACTGAAGAATCATCCACCCCTACGATGGGTACTTGCATCGAGTACCTACTCAGGGTACCTACATGAACAAAATCTTTCAACTACCATTCCATGTTCCACTATAAATAAGACCATGGGGCTCCTCATCTATACAACATAAAATCCAGGTGAAACCTTGAAGCTCAAATCACCCTAGTATTTTGTCCATTCCCTCAGAAAAAATTTAAGTAGATCTCTAAAACATGATATAAGAGGGAATAATTGGGTATGGTGGAATAAAAATCTGTCAAAAGTTATGAAATACACAACACATTTTCAAGGAACCCTTTCCTACCTAGTGAAAAAGAACTAGTGTGATGGCCCCTCCCCAAACCCGAGACCAGTGTAAGATTCTTACAAGGATACCTGAGGAGACCCTTAGATCCAAGATGAAAGCCTTTCCAATGTTTCTTTCCCAGGTGATCTTTCACTAAAACACTATTAACTTGTATAGGTATACCCACGTTAAGTCCTTCAATTCCACCCAGGTATACCATACATGAGACATCCTTGGCCCACCCAGCCTCTACCCTGTGAAAACCCACCTCTCAAGACCTATTTTTATCAACCAATGGTAGTAATCCTCTTCCTTTGGATCCCTAATCTTAGTGCTGGATTAAAACCTCCACTAATACATCTGAACTTGAAAGACCATGGTAAGAGGCACAACAGTTTGTCTCCCATTTGAATATGAATTCCTTCAGTCAGAGGTGTCCCACACTTTTCCTACCTGATGAGTAGGGTCCTCACGGTGCATTTTAATATAAATCACCTTTTTTATTAGGACCCTTACCATGTGGGAATTATTAGGGATCTCCTATTCCTAGAAATGGAGGCTAAGGCCGCATGATTTCTTCATTTTCTTTAAGACCAGGGGCCTCTGATTCTAGGTGGGGTGGGTGGGGATCATCCTTGCTTTTCCCCTTTGACATGGAATGAGATCATACTCTCTTACTCAGTAACTAGTTCTAGAGAATCTATCCTTGTATAATCCCCTAGCTTTCGTTATAAGATCTCTCCTGCTTCATTTGGGCGTCCTTCTCCATACCCATGAGTCATGGTTAGATAGATCATAAAATGTGACTATCTCAATAACCAAAATAAGATGGGAGTTGGTCACTTAAAATCCATTTCTCTCTCCCTTTGGGTCTAGGGTATAGTGACGGGAGAGAGTTGGACTATATCATGATATATTTTCCTTTACCTTTGGGTCTTGGACTCATCCATCAGGGGAGAAAGTAGATTGTGTGGTTTCACAGATCTATGACTTTATCTTGTTTCTCAAACCAAGAATTACTCACATGGGCTAAGAGGTTAGTAGTGATCATGAAAAACACAAAATACTATACCTATGGGCCTCATATTCAGTATAATCCCCAACTATATAACCATACAACCTTCAAATGGGCCTCCTACTCAGTATAATACCCAACCATTCACAAAAGGGAATCCTACTATATGTTTTATGCCCTAAAATCCATCCTTTTTAGCATCCTCTTACATGGTGTAAGCCCCAACTCAATCCACTCAAAGAGACATATTCTTTTAAAATACAAACCTTTTATAGGGACTCTATAGGTATAGGTCCCCAGAACCTAACTATATGAGATTTAATTCCTGTTCATGTTCCTATCTCCATAAATGATACATATAGGAATTTTTTCAAAAAATGATAAACCCGACGTGAATAATTGGGAAAAATTAAAACCCCCAAAAAATAAAAGGTCGGGTGACCGATTTTCAATATAATAAAAAAATAGTGAACTTGAAATGAATACTTAACCAATATAAAGGAGTCTCCTAACTGTCAGGACCCTTTCACTGTCAAAATGGAAGAGATACATTCAAGTCAACCAATCATTCATTTGTTTGTTTATTGTTATATTTATTTGATGAGGTTTTTTTTCACCCATATTTTAGGCACTTCCAATAGAGATCTTCCATAAATATTAATGGAATCAAATCAAATCACATAGATGTATAACCCACCTATGGTTTATGTTGGGTACTCATCCAAAAAGGGAACATCATCACAGTCCCAAAATCTTTAACATTGGATCTAAAACACACTAATCTAGGAGTATTTCTAGAATGGTACCATCCCAACCTTGGAGGCTACCTACCAGACCTTCCAAACCAAAAAACCCCACAAGTTGTCCACTCAATAATAACCGATGGTCCAGAATAAAGATGAAATTTCTATTCATCTCCAACTATTATAGAACATTATCCTCAGAACAAAACCATAAATGAGTCTATTATCTTAGGGATCTAGAGAAGGAGTCCACCAATGACCTCACCTTGTAGAAAAAAGGGTCCTTCCAATGGGATCCTGTGAGAAATAATCATTGCCAACACCACATAGTAGTGAACCTTCAATATGATGAGGTTACATCCCTCAACAGTATAACCCAAGTCATATAGATTTGGGAATTAATGAAGGATTTCTAGGCGAATAAAACTATCAACAAGGAGCAAGGTCACATCTATTACCCTTCCGTATAAGCACACCAATTACATCTACAGGAATACAGTGAGCAGTAACAAACACCTTCCCACACTAATAAATACTTACAACTAAATCATTTGGAAATATCTATATAGTCCCACCAAATAAATATAGTGGTATACAACGAGTATAAACAAACACATACCCACACGCAAGAAGTTCACCAGTCGAATTCGGAGACAATTTTTGAGTAGGCACAAACACCTTCCCATATCAATCAATCATTCCATAAGCCTCATCTAATAGTGTTCAGAGAAGACTTCCAACCATGTTTGGTAGAAACTAATAAGTAGGAACACACACTTTCTTTCATTCATCAAGCTTTCCAACAATTTTTTCTGGAGTCATCTAAGGAGATCTTCCAGAAGGTCCCAATGATGAACATAGGATAGTCTCAAACCCCCATCCCCATACATATGTACTACCAGTATAAACTACTAGAAAATGTAGGATAGAAGATGACACATACATCCTCTCTAACCATGGATTGGGAATATGTACTTGTTCTATTGAATTAAGGCACTAAGAACATCCTAAAAATGGTGAAAGGGAAGGCATGAATTCATGGTCACATCCTACAAACCTTATAGGACATCATAATGGAAAAAGTGGTGGAAGAGGAGAGGATACAAAACTATATCCATATAAATTTAGTGACTCATCAACATGTTACCCCATATAATACAAACACCTATACTCTAATCTAATATGGTCATGGGGAAACTCCCTCATGATATTGGACAACCAGATCAGGTCTATACCCCCATTCCAAATAAATATGAATGACCTATTCCAATGGCCACTTTAAGGTAGGAAAAAACTCTTGCCAAATCTCCATAAGCCTTCCAGAATATTTTGACAGAAATATGGGATCTATTCTAGAAAAATTATATACCTAAAAACCCCCTGAATGTGGCCCTAATTTCTCATAGGAAGGGGTCCAATAATAACCCTCACCAAAGACAACTGGAAAATGAAGAGCTGATCTATGATCCTACTACACTTGATGCTGGAGTTCTTAAATCCTCAGATGTTTATCTATGGTAGATCAAGATCCTACTCCCCCATTAACGAATCACAATGAAACTAGAAGTAATTCTAAAGATCCTCCCCAGATGATTCACCATGAAGGATTTCTTCATGTTCATAATATGATCAATCTTGAGAGCCCATATCTTGATGAGAGTCATGGTAGCCCTCTATGTGGCTACAAGATCAAAGAGAACATGGGTCTTCCCTTTATTATATTTCACCATGGTAGTTCTCCCAATTATTACATTTGTTGTGATGGTTCTCTCCATAGTATTGGTTCAATTCTTAAAGAGTGTCCTCCCCTTGGGGATGAAATGATGAGAAATACCTCATATTACAAGGAACTTGAAAAAATGAGTCCATCCATTTCTAATGATTTTTAATTTACAAATGAAATCCTTTCATAGATGGAAGACATCCTGAGGCAATGTTCACTCTATGAACCACTATCGGATCACTTGTATTCCAATGTAACAAAGGAAGAACCCACCAATTTCACTACTTATGATAAGGTTGCAGAGAAATGTATACTTTAGTTAGAATTGGCCAAGGAGCCTCTAGTGAAAGATGGAGAATATACATTGAACATGAAAAGAAAATTTCTTAAATAAGACATACCTTTCATATTCTATCCTTTATCCACTTATTGGTTCGTCATTAAAGAATCATTTTCAGAATATTGTTTTCACAACATCCACCTCAATATATGGAGAACTATTCATCACTTGAGACTTAAAGTATTACCCTATAATTTTGTATCTGAATAATTTAAAGGTAATAGAAGGGATAAAATTCCAAATTAAATTAGTATCTCTCAGGGATTCATGACATCTAAAATTTGGGAAACAACAAGGATCCCTTTAGTGTGCAATATTTAATGAGATAAAATAATTGCACCATCTGATCAAAGATACTCCATTTAGTGTTTATATCAGGGGATGGGGTGAACACAGAGAACTTCATTTGACCAAGCTCCCCAATCAACAAATCCAACCAAATATGACATCATGAATTGTCACAGAATTAGGTTGGTTTCTAAAAATAGAAATTGTTCACAACCGATGACATACTCAACAAAAGTAGGCCCTAACTAAATCTCACCAATATTGGGACATAAGATAGAAAATCATATAAATTATTTTTGACCAGACATATAAATACATTAATTAGTCTAATTTATTAAGGGAAGTCAATCACTATATATTGAAAATATAAGAGATATCCCAAAGGTATTTTATGTAGGTAATTCAGTTGTAAACTGAATGATGTACCCAAACAACATCCAAACAATACTCCATAAAATCAAGAAGGTAGTCGTGGAAGTAACAACCATGGTATTCCAAGAGAAAACCCATCTAGTAGGGCTGGGGGATTTTTTAACAGAATCATCAAGGTCATTAAATCAATCTTGAAGGGTTGTGGAGTTGGATTAAGAATAGCCCCAATCCATTGTCCTGGGTGTTTTTTCACCTCAAAAACCTCCTCCTGAATAGAAGTCAGTCTTCTACTGATTAGGTGGAACACTGCAAAATAAATCCTCCTAGTTTTTCCCATTTTGTGATCAGGTGTCCTCTTTAGGCATACACACAACTGAATTGTTTGGAGATTCCCTTTGGATTATTGTCTATCAAATAGCTCCATTAAAATCAGTGAAAAAGGTAATAAGGCCTTTTGATGGGAACAAACCAAGATGGTCTCTTAAAAAGACTCATGAAATTCCATAAATATGTTACAGATATTTTAATTTCATCAACACCACCCATGATTATCCTATAGAACATGAGGCCAACATGGACGAGTTGGAGGATAATGTTTTTATTCCTAAAGTAATACCCAAAAAAAATATTGAAGGAGGTGTGCATACCTAAAACTAGAGGCTTTCCTTGGATTTGGTCATTCACTAAATCACTCCACACTTACCTCCTCAAAGACCCCCCAAAGGGTAAAAGGTAAGTTTTCATCACACCTGATCCGTGAAAAGTTTGAACCCCTCAATGTTGATTAAAGGTTTTCTCATCTAGAGGAGTTGATGAATTAATTGAGAAGAATAAGTGCAGAACTACTCTAATGAAACGTTTCTCCGAGATATGTTCTCCAAATAGATCATCAACTCACGCTCAAAACCAACATACCACAAAAAAGAGGTTTTATTGTAGCAACCAAAATAGAGCCATAACATACTATCAATAGGGGGTACCAAAAACCAATATACTTGGATCCCACAATATCATATAGGGAGTTTCATCTACTTGGCACACAACCACTACAACTCCAGGAGAATCCTTACATTCCGGCCCCTATAGGTTACCCATGATAGATATAGGTAGGGCTGATAGAGTTAACTATACCTATTACTCCCCATGTCTATGATTCTACTCAACTATAAATTCCTCAAAGGCTCATGAATACTATTGATATTATAATGTCTTATTTGGAATCAATTCTAGAATGTTGTGAATCAGTACAACTGAAAAAGAATCTTTACTCCAAACTGGTTGATCTTAATCTTCCCTTACCAAACTTTGGGAACCCTACATTTCCAATTTTCAATGGATAAGGAGACCCTGAGAAACATTTGATTCATTTGATCACGTTGTTGTGATCCAATGACGGGGACCCCTGAACAACAGGAAGCAGTAAAGCTTAGGTGCTTCGTACACTCACTGTAGGGACCAACCTTTGTGTGTTACAATAGTTTTCCAAATTGGTCAATTACTAGATGGGAAGAACTCCACCAAATGTTTGTCTTCCAATTCATCTCAATGTTGTAGAAGAAAATGATTCTCGACCTCTCAGACTACAAACATAGGGAGAATGAGAGGGTCCTAAATTTCATTTCTTGGCTTAAGGGGTTGAAATACTATTTAAAATTATATCCTACTCAAGAAGATTTTTTTTAATATGTTTATAAAATATTTGTGATGAGTTGTGCACACCACTCATCCCTATGAAATATACAACATGTTTTTAAGACCTTTCCATGATTTCACAAAGGGTGAAAGACTCAATCACACAAACCAATGATGATTCCTGAGTAATTCCATCATCTGAAAGAAAGAGAATGGGAAAATAATTGTTTTCCACTATTACACTCTAGCAGGATCTTACACTAAATCCAACTCCAAAGACTACACCATATCCTGTGGCTCCCCATCCTAAGTGTCAATAATAACACTCACCTCATCAGTAATATAAGAGTTTCAATAGTCATAAATAGTTTTCGGAAATAAAAAACAAAGTTTATTATTATCGAAGTGACCACGTACATGGATACTTCTTCATGGAATTGGTGGAAAACATGATCAAGTTACCAAATCCCAGTAATCCCAACAAGGATGCTGACAAATATCTATGAAACTATTTCCCCTTATAATGACAATTAAGGCACAACATACAGGATTTTGTTTCAAAGAAATCCTGTAGAATATTGTGGACTCCATGAAAGTGAATCTGGAAAACCCACCCACTTAGGTGACATGTGTTTCTGCCATCGATCTAGAGGAGTATAGTGAATGAAAATAAGATAAACGAAACTGTAAGAAAAAATTTAGTGATTGGATGGTCAAGAATACTATCAATCGTACCCATTATATCCTCCAAACACAATTGAAACATTCGAAAATGCCCCAACCCCTTCCACTATGAAGAAAGAACTCCATCAGCACCATAGTATCCTAAGAGTAATTCTTCCAAGAAATGACCTGGAAACAATATCAAGAAGAAAACATAGGAAGATGAACCTATACTAAGGATAAATTTGGATTTAACTTTATCAAAAATCATGACTTCAATCCCAAAAACACGAGTGTGATTCCTCAAAAATAGTACTACTAGAGTTGACCTTCTAGATGAAGATTGAATCACATTATGCGGTAATATTAGATTCCATTAATGTTATTCACATAATGTATCCTTTATTAGATTATGGGTGTGATGATAAAATAAAATTCCCTATATCCAATTAGGTAATTAGGATAAGATACCGCCAGAACTGCAAATATAGAGGAAAATCTGGTCATGCTAAGAGTCAATAATCTAGTCACATACTAACATGGATTGTCTATGCACTTGAAACTCATTGGATAAACCACCAATAAGATAAAAAGGAGAAATAAAATTCCCCCACACAAGATAGGTTTTTCCTAGACACCATTTTTATAGATGATTGACTAGAATAGGTTCCACCACCCAATCAACCTCGATGCACGAGTATACCTAGTTAGAATAATCCACTAAAGATAGAAGTACCCTCAACTCCTGTTCCAAGGGACGACCTACCTAAATTAGGAAATTTGGTTTCTAATGTTCCTGGTAAATTGAGTCCTCAAGCTAATAAGTGCATGCCTTTGCATCATAAGTATGATATTTTAAATTAGTTTTCCCCAGAACCAACCATATTGGAAATCCTGGATGCTTTGAGTCTATCCAATCATCTTTGGGAAGCACTCGTAGTGGATTTTTTAATACCTAAATAATTTGAGGCTAAAGTTTATACTATTAAATTATACCATGTAGAAAAAGATCCCACAAGAATTCCACATGATCATATCTTACATAGAACACGAAAAATATGTTGTTATACATAGACCCATCAGACCTTTGTATGTATATTTCAAGATTAATGATATTGATATCCAAAGAGTCTTCACTGAAAATAGCTATGGTGTCAATCTCATTCCAGTATGAACACTTTATCAAATGTGTTACAATGACTCTCACTTGTCCCCTTCTACAATAAAACTATAGGGTTATGATAAGAATGAGAAGAGATATCTTGATGAAATCAAGATCATGACTCAGTTCATGGATCTTGTATCTGAATTAGAATTCATAGTAATTCGGAATGATACAACTTCCTACATTTTATTGGGATGGACTTGGCTACACGAGAACATGGATATTTCTTCATCCTACCACTAATTCCTCAAATATCTCATTAATGGTAAAATTGGGAAATTTTATAGTGATGAATCCGTATCTAAATCCTATAAATAAAAATAAATTGAGGAGGTATTATATCAAAAGGGATGAAAGTAATCCATGATTGATAATGTTTCTTGAATCAATGCCTAAAATGGTCTAAAGGTGACACTGACTAATCCCTTCAAGCAGCTTTGTGTAGAGAATGGGATTACCATTAATCATATTGAAGGAATGGTTCTAAGTTAAAGTGAATATTATATGAAATAAATGGTATCAATCATGGAAATTGAACCTGATTTTTTTAGAGGTAATATAATCTTAATAAAGTGATGAAAGCACAAGTGTTAATGCCATCATTCCTCCTTATAAGCCTCAATAAATCACCATCCCATCAGCCGAGTTAGAAGCAGTTTCTTGCTCTTCAAAATGTAAAAATATTGGCTCATTATACTCCATGAAATTTGATTCATCATGTAATTACCCAATTATTAAGGAAGAGGTAGAAGTATGAAAAATTGTAGGAAGAGGAAGATGAGGTAGACCTCAGGAATCCCCCTCCAACATTTTTGGAAGGTGTCTCTACAAATATTAAGGAACTCAATGAAATGAATCTTGGTATAACAGAAGATCAATGACCCACTTTGATTAATGAAACCATGAATTAAAATGAACAAGAGGTATACACCTCCTTTAGGAAGCCAAATCAGGATGTGTTTTCCTGGAGTTAGATAGAAATTCTAGGCCTCAACCCCAATGTGGGAACTCTTCCCTCAGGATTTCCGGAAGATTATTGAGGGTAAAAATAGGCAGCTAAAAGGAAAAACCTGATCCATGCCTTAAAATTTTGAGGCTAAAGTGGAAAATATTATCAGGGATTAATTCATTTAGAAATTTAATTATCTGAAATGGTTGGACAACATTATCCTAGTAAAGAACAAGAATAAGAAATTATAGTTTTGCATTGACTTCATATACCTTAACTGGAACTTCCTAAAATATTATTTCCCTATTCTAATCATGGAATAACTAATTTAGGAAACAAATAGTTATCAAGACCTCTCCTTCATTGATGGATACTTAGGGTAAAAATAAATTCAAATGGACATAGAATATAAGGAATTCACCACATTTAGGTCCCTAAGAGAATATTTTTTCTATCAGGTAATGCCCCTTGGCTTGATGAAATCTAGTGAAACATACCAACATGCCATGAATTGGATCCTTAAACCCTTCGTAGTAAATTTTTTTAATGCTACATTGATGATCTTATGGTTAAGTGATGATAATAATCTGACCACCTGGTTGATCTCAATACCATATTCAAAAAATTCAATCAATATATCATGAATATTAACCCCTTAAAATGTGAATTTGGTGTAACATCGGGAATTTTCTCATCTTTATTGCACAGTTTCACAACATTGAATTCGACTATAAGAATACATAGGTTATCCTTAGCATGACACCTACTCTAAAACTCAAAGAGTTGATAGGACCTCATGGAAACTTGGCCTACATATGGAGCTTTATATAAAACATCACATGTATGTTATCTCCCTTCGCCATGTTTAGGATGAAAGGAGTCACATATTAGTGGTCCAAAAACTATTAGGAATCATTTTAAAAACTAAATAAGTAACTCTTGATCCGACCAGTGATAATGCCTCCCATTAAGGTAAATCCACTCATTCTATATGTGACGACCGTAGAATGATCACTAGGAAATTTACTCACATTAAGGAATAAAAGTTTTAATGAAATATAGTATATTATCTCTGTAAAACCATGATTTATGATGATACTCGTTATTTAGATATCAAGAAGAGCATTCCAGTGATAATATTCGATGTCTTAAATTTGAGGTACTACCTCCAACACCAAGAGGTCCATTCGGTCCCTCTAAAATAATCCTTTCAAATATATCATCATAAATCCTATGGTGATTGTACATTTAGAGTGTTTGGTGGTTATCTTATAGCAGTTTGATATACAGTTTATGCCTTAGAAAGTAGTGAAAGGATAGGATTTTGAAAATTTTCTTATATAACACACATCTGTAGAAACAACATCGTTAAATATTTAATTTCCTAATGAAGATATTTTTTCTATTCAAGATGTCCCATAAATGTGGGAAATGTATTTTTATGGTGCATCTAGGGTCTTAATAAGGAAGATAATGGAAAACCCAAAGCACAACAAAGTCAGGTTGGGTGTCACACTCATAACTCTAGCAAAGGTAGTTTCTACTTATTCCATCCTCTTGTTAGATGCTTGTACTAACAATGAGATATAATATCAGTTCTTCATTGATGTATTGGAAGTATAAATAAAAATACTAGGGGAATAACTTGAGGTGAAATAAAATTTAGAGTTGTCAATCAGGGATATTAACGTGAATTATGTCATCAAAAAAGAGGATTTAATCCCCCTGTTTGACTATGTCTGAGGGTTAATGGCAGATTTGACCTCATCAACAACATTGAATCGTGTTAAAAGATTGTATAATTCCCAATAAGATACATTGTAAAATTTTCTAAGACCTTGTAATATCCATACATGGATGAAACTATCATCATCATCATCCATCATCAAATGGTATAACCTTTTATCATGTCAGCACAGAAGAGATTGATGAAATAAGTAATGTTCCCAAACCATATGATCCTACCACTAGGTGGATGATAACCATAAAATAAAACCTCCAGAAATAAGTAGTACCATCATACATAGACAATAAGGATAAAATAAGATGGCAGGCAACCAACTTTACTATTTATGATAGTCCAAATCACCAGAAAGTTCAATATAAATGAGTATTTGAGGGTTTCCTTCTCAGATGTATCGATGAAGAAGAGATTGTTGCTATTATGAATAAATTACACATGTGATACTTTAGTTACCACTGGTCAGCATATCATATTTCTAATCAAATCTAGAGACTTGGGTATTATTGGCCCACTATGATGCCTGATTGCACAACTTTTACCAAAAAGTGTCATTCCTCCTAAGTGCATGAAAACTCCATCCATCAAACTCTTAATTTTCAACATAAAACCATATACTCATGTCCATTATATATATGGGTAATGGAAATTGTGGGACCATATCCACCTACAATAAATAAGCAGTTCAAGTATATTCTTACTTCAATTGATTTCTTCCCCAAACGAGTTGAGGAAATACCCCTCAAAGAAGTAATGGCCAAAATCATCAACAGTATAGTGAAGGCTAACATCATTACCATATTCAGTGTCCCTCATACAATATCAATAAAAAAAGTTCTATTATGATGATCTTGAGAAGATGTACTAGGTGAATAATATCAAATCCAAACCACTAATCCCACTATCATGCAATGGGTAATGAAAATATAGAGGCCTTCAATAAGACCATATCAAACATACCCCATAAGATGCTGTATAAAGATAAAAATCCATGTCCTAATAATCTCCTATATTCCATGTGGGTGTACAGAACTAAAAATCATACTTCCACAAGGGAAACCACGTATTCACTTGTCTATGAGATAATATCAGTCCTGCCGATTGAGGTCTAGTTTCCATCACTCTGTATTTCCATCTTTGATCGAATATCTGTGTTTTAGAATTCCAAAAAATGA
Source organism: Viscum album (assembly GCA_963277665.1). Taxonomy (NCBI): domain Eukaryota; kingdom Viridiplantae; phylum Streptophyta; class Magnoliopsida; order Santalales; family Viscaceae; genus Viscum; species Viscum album. Next base: position 117,236,586 of record OY728154.1, read on the forward strand.
CTGGCTGAAATGGATTGACTCGAAAAAATAATATTTCACACCTTTCATCATTTGGAGGTCCATAAAAATCATATAGTGTGAGAATTTAATACGAAGGTTCACCTCCTCTCATTCCTCTAAGGAGAACTTGTATTGGTCCTCATACTTAGATGATACTAGGAAACAAGCCTCTAAGTCTTGAGCCAATGTGGTAAAGACATTATCCCATACACAAGGTCCACTCTAATGAAGATTATTCATTGATATCTATGGTTAGATATCTCATAAGAACCCAACCAATGAACAGTTTCTAAAAAATTACTTTGTATAAAAAAAGAGTGACATGTCTCAGATGCATAATGTTAAACTACACTGTCAGTATTTTTCACTTAACCTAAAGAAAGATGGAATATAATCCATGTTGAAAGATGAAAAAATTCATGATGATGATGTCCTTTATATATGACATTAAACTGCATAACATAATGTCCTATTCACAATGTGTTAAAATATACTACAATATACTTACCACATAATGTAAAACTAAATAGTTTGCATCCAAATTTCATGAAGTAAAACTTTGTAGAATTTCAATATATGTTTTAGGGGATAAAAATACTTGGTTTTGGTGTCCCACCACACCTTAATTCATGAACTACATGTGTCTATGTTCTCATTCAAATGAGATATGTAGCGACACCCATATCTCCAACCTAGGGTCTAGCTGCAGCATAATAAAGTGCCCAATTCCCTTTTACGAGTTAGACCTAAACTTGAGACCTTCCAGAACTGTGTGTGGCTTGATTCTCATTTCAAATGGAATACATAATGATGCTGAAAACCTTTTTATTGGGGAAAACCATCATTCTCAAAAATAAAAAGTCCCCTTTCACCACATTAAAACCAGATTGATTTACGGAACTATCTTTCAAGTAATATGTCTTACTTAATTTATTCCATCAAAAGAAATGAATTGACCCCTATTTTCCATTCTTAGGCCCAACTGAAGCATATTCCTCTTTCACATCAATTCAACTTCATCCTCACCACATGATGTTAAATTAAACAGCTTTCTAAAACTATATACAACATGATTCTCATTCAAATGAGATACGTAGGGATTCATTGATCCTATATCTTGGTCCATCCACTACATGATACAAATTTCCCCTCTCTTATCCTTGATTTTCTTCACCTGGAAAGAAGAACCTTCTCCATTACTCATTTCTCACACTAAGAATAGCTCAAATACGATTGGAAGATTTGGTAAGGGTTTACCCTAAGAAGAAGATATATCAGTGTATGGAAGAGTTATCATGGTCCTGGATGCATGACCTTAAAAATAACACCATAGTTTCTTGCCACATAATTTTAAACTAAATATTATTTTTTCCATTTCATGACATAAAACTGCACATAACAATGAACCTCGCCCATGAATACCACTATATTTAGTTTTGGTCTCCCAACATACCTCAATTCTAGAACTATGTGTAGATTTATTCTAATTTCAATGGGATACATAGTGAATCCAAGGATTTATGTATTGGTCTCAACCATGAGGTAAAGAAAAATACTCCATCTTCTATGTACCTAATTCAAGTCTCATCATTCAGGGGTCATCCGAGGAAATAGATATTTCCCCTCCTACATATTAGTTAGATCTATGAAAAAGTATCTTCAATTTATAGGGAATATCAGTCCAAATGATTTTATTATGTACAGATGTATTCTATCCACATGCCATACTCCTAATCTTGGACAATTTCCAATCTTTATAATATTTCTTCAGCCACCAATAACAGAATTTCTAATAACTAAGTAATCTATTTTCTGACTATGCAGTAACACTCCTCAGTTTCCTTTTCATAAGTCACCCACAAAAATCCAGGGCATGTTAGCCATAGGATATCAGTGTTTGACTATGTTGTAACACGCCCTAGTTTTATATGCATAAGGTCACCCAAAAAATGGGATTTTCAACCAAAAACACATTCATCCTTGGGGGAAGCCTCTTCATTCTCTGTAATCCTTGATGACATCATGATGAAACCTTCTAGTTTACTATGGTTTTCATTCATTCTTCATATGTTTGTCCCATGTCACTTTTCTCGATCCGAGAACCCCTAAGATCTTGGTTTATAATTTCATCCCCCATTTTTGAAATATAAAAGAACAATCTTGCTTCATAAGGCCTCATATTACTTATGTTTTCATAGTATTATAGTACTAGTCATAAGAACCAAAATAATAAGACACCATATCATCCATATTGCATGACGTTAAAATTTACAATTCATATGAATTGTAGGGAATTAAATGACATGATCTATCTAGAACTAAATACAATATGATTCTCATTTAATGATATTCATAGGGAACCTATGATCCGGTATCTTGTCCCAGCCACTTCATGATATAAATTTTACTTCTTCTTGACTTGATTTTCTCATCATGGTAATAAAAACCCTTTCCATTCCTTGTTTCTAAAACTGATCATAGATCATGTTATCTTAGGAATTTCTTTAAGGTCTTACCCCAAAAATAAACTTACCATTACATGAAAAACTTATCATGGTCCTAAATTAAATACCTTAAAAAAGAAACACCATATCATCCTCACTTAATGATGTTAAAATTCATGGTTGTTTTCCCTTACATGACATAAAACTGGACATAACTATTAACCTCACTCAAGAAGACCACTGTCTTTGGTGTTGGTCTCCCACCAAATCTCCACTCTAGAACTATGTGTGGATTGATTATAATTTCAATGGGATACATAGTTTATGTCATGGGCCCATCCATGGGGTAAGGAAAAATCCCCCCTCTCCTATATACCTAATTTTGGGTCCCTCATTTACTGGTCCATCAAGGAAAAATGGATGTCCTCTACTAAATACGAGTTAGATATATGAAAGATAATATTCAATTCATGATCAATGATAGTTAAAATTCTTCTTTTGTGTCTGGATGTATTCCTTACACATGTTATACTCCTAATCTAAAACTATATAGGATCCTTACAGTATTTGTTCACCTACCATTAATAGAATATATAATACCTAAGGATTACATTGTGTGAATATGTAGTAACATTCCCCAGATGGATTTTCATAAGTTTACTACACAATTTCATGGAATGATAACTAGAGGATTCCTTTGTTTAACTATGTTGTAACAAGCCCCAATTATAATTCATAAAATCACCTAAAAAGGGTTTTTCAACAAATGAAAATATTTTCATAGGGAGAGGCCTCTTATATCTCCTTAAGCCCTGATGACATCTTGATAGAACCCTCTATTTGACTATAGTATGTGGAAATTCCTTGTATTCTTGTGTTGTGTCACTTTTTCTCATCCAAGAAACCCTAAAATATTGGTTTACAATTCCACCCCATGTCTAAAATATATTGGAACAATATTGGTCCTGAAGGCCTCATATTACTTATCATTTTCATAGTGTTACAGTCATTTCCATAAGACCAAAAACTACAAGACACCGTATCCTCCATATCTCATGGTGTTAAATTTTGTTATTCATTCTTTCTATATGATGTTAAACTACACAATCTCCCAAGAAATACATATGACATGATTCTCATCCAATTGAGATATGTAGAGATGATCAAATAATATATATTGGGTCTATCCATAAAATAATAAACTTCCCTTCTTATGGGTTAGACATACGTAAGGAAACAAATCCCTCCATTCCCATGTAATTTTAGTATGAAATGAAATTTATGTACTCATGTACTTTCCAACACAAACCAAACTCTGTGTATGGGGAAAATTGAATCTTCGTAATCTTTCATTTTTCATCTATAATATAATGTCTTATAACTGAGGACAAAGTTATTTTAATATTCTATAACACACTCAAGTTAACTTTTCATAAGTCACCAAAATTATATCTTGGTCTGTAAACAAGAGGATGTCATTGTTTCACAATTCTATAACACACCCATGTTTTATATTCATAAAGTAACAACCCAAAAGTGTTTTTAAACCATTGACATATCTGTATTCAGAATAAACCTCTTATACCTATGTAATCCTTAAAATAATTATGATTTATTATATCCTTATCCCATCTGATTTCTCGTATTTGAAAGCCCTCATATTATAGCTTACAACATTTCACCCTAACATCGATCATTTAACAAAAATGTACCCTCTTTAACAAAATCCAAATTCATGTTGGAGCATTTTACCATTAATGAAAAATTCCAACACAGAATCTCTCTTCATTCATAGATACCTTCCCTTGGAAAACTACCCTTCATTGTCTTGATAAATATATATCTTCACAAAATTCATGACCATTGGGAGTATGATGTTTTAATTCCTAAGGATACATTTTTCTGACTATGTAGTAACATGCCCCAATTGCCTTTGCATAAATCATCCCACAAAATAGTCTTGTTAATTGGAGTATTTCATTGTTTTACTATGTTATAACGTTCCCTAGTTGACTTTGCATAATGTCTCCCAGAAAATGGGGTTTTTAACGATCAAGTATATTCATCCTCATGAGAGACCACCTATATTTCCATAAGCCCCAAAAATATTATACTGGAAACTAAATTATGAACCCGGTCCATGTTCATTCCTCACACACATGTTTTATATCATGTTTTGGATCCTAGAATCACTAAATTGTTAATCAAAATTCCTCTTCCAGTATTTGAGGAATGTTGGAAAGTTCTTTGTTATTGATCTTTTTTTTGGGGAGTCCCTCCAAAATTATTGGTCAAATTTTTTTGACCTAAAACTTCCATCTTTTTAGCCTAGCTTGGATGAATTTAAAATCTACATAAAAAGAGACATAATAATTACTAGGTGAAAAACTAAAAAGTTCACATATGACAAAATTTAATTCTTGACTCACTAGACCTACACTCTGCATGGTTTAGGCAATACTTGAGTAGTAAAAAGATATAAGGCACAAAGCTGTCTAGGATGAAAACCTGCAAAGGGATGCCTAAGAAAAATCCAAATCTTACATAATAAGTCAAATTCAAATTGTACATAGGAAAAATAAATTAGAGAAATTTCAAATCAGTATGAAAATTTTTGTAGTTTTTGTTTCAATGGGAAATATATGATCGGGGAAAACATCACTGAGGTGGGGTTTGTTGGGCCATATGGTTGATTGTAGTGGGTTTGACCTCTTGAAAAATCATTAACATTAGATCATTATCATTATTAATGAAAAATAAAATGGTTACCTCTTCCATAATTGGGTATGAATATACTTTCCAAAGGAATGTATTCAGCTGGGGTTTCAGACCCAATACACTTAGGGATTTGCATTGGTCGAAAGGATATAAGGGTGGGATTATTTCACCCTCATGGGGGGTTTTTTTTTTGAAATTTGGAAATCCCTTATATATTTAACATATGTTCATGAATCTCTTCCTAATAATAATACACGATCAATTACACTAATAAAATGATTATAGGTTAGTTCTACTTATATGGAAAATAAAGGGAATCTCATTGATGAACAAAGGAAATGGGTATAATTAGTAAATCCATCTTTATATAAATGAGGTTCTCCATCTGTTTTTGATTAATGGGTAGCTTACTTATATGATGAAGAAATATAACCAAGTACTACTAAATTTTCTTCCAATCTAGAGGAAGTTAATATTCAAAGGAGGGGTTTAATTCATTATAAGGCATCCTACATATCCTAGTTAATGAAGGAATAAAAACCCACATAGTACATTGAAACTTTTCAATTTAAAGTCATGCAGAAAATATTATATAATAGGTCTGGGACACCAGGTGTTCAGCTTGATTCTTGAAGGGAATTCCAACGTATCCTGATTATAGAGAGAATTAGAGTTTTCATAGTTAATTCATTTTCTTAGTCCATTGACGGATGAGGTAGAGTGATAAACCCATGGGAAATATTAAGTACAAAGGTTGTGATTTCATAGATATAAGAGGAATTGCATATAATTAGGTTTTTATTTAATCTCATACCTTATAAAGGAATCCTTTGTATCATAGTTATGGAAGGAATCTATTTCTGATGCTTTCACTGAGGCATGCACCTGTCCGTGGGGATGCACTGGATGTTTCCCCGCATTCCCTCTTTCTAAATGCAAGAGGAATCCATCACTTATTTAGGGACATTTTCTCCTTGATATAAATGGGATGATGGTATGTCTTCCTCTCCTTCGATGTATTCTTCCTTAGAATTCATCACCTAGTTTGGGTCTCCCTTAAATATTAAGACGTTGTTCGTGAAACTCTTCCCTGATGCCATATCTTCATGGATTATAGTTAATTACACTACTTCTATCAGGACATTACAAGGGGTCATATTAGGGAATCAAACTTTGATTGGGGGAGTAGTCATATTAGACATCACTGGAATGTTTTGACGGTGAAACACTGATGTGTCTGGGTTTCTTCCCCTATTATAGGGCTTCTCAAGGTTTTAGAATCCTGAGGCATCTCACATCAGTTGCGGGGAATTATATGCCATAGGAATTTCTCTAAGTTTTTCCTCATCTTTCTATGTTTAACATAGGGTATTCCCTGAGTTTAAAATCTAGCAGTGATGGTTACAACATATGTGTGTCTTTAGAAGTGTTCTTCAGGAATCTCATGTAGAAAATGAGGTTATTCGTGAGTTTAACATCTTGTAGATATGTTTATTCCAAAGGTGTGTCTCTTGAGGTTCTCCTCAATCATATAATGTTTAACATGAGTTAGAACATGAGTTTAATATCTTACAGAGATGGTATAAGAGTTATCAGTACATCCCATAGAGACAAATCAGATTGGTATATCCCTAAGAGGGAGTTCCTGGAAGGATTACTAGATAGATGGGTCATGACACCCAATAAGAGCAAACCTAGTGTGGTGTGTCCCATAAAGGGAAGATATCACACTGTGAAGGCTGATATGGACACCACTGAGGGATGATAAGAATGAGTGTACACCAAAAATGGGGACTCCAAGGTTTACCATTGGCTGGTATTAAACATTGGGGAGGTTTACTACATACCCTTTGTAGACGACAGGGATCGAAAACCGTGTAGTTAGGAGGGTGAGACATGTAATTGGGGTGTACAAAAAGGATAACAACCTAGAGACATGTTGGGGCTTACACATGGTTAGCGGCCCATCATAATAGGGACACTCTTGTTTGGATGGTTATGCATTGGGTGGGGATTATTCATGGTTATCTACGTAAGGAAATGGTGTGATCCCACTTGGATGTGGTTGCTCAGGTAGGAATCAGGATGGATGATGGATGGTTAAACAAAGTGGATGGGAGGATTGAGATGAAACTAATGTGAATATGATGGATATGTTTGGATTGAACCTCATGGAGGATTCCAAAGTATCCCCGTGGTGTGGAATCAAAGTCCACATAGTTCGATGGGGCGATGAGACACCCGAAGAGGTGGTCCATGATAATGGACACATGGATGGGACCTGAAGGAAGAATAACCTTTGTGTTAGGGAATGACCTTCCCGAAACACAAAGTCTCAACAGAGATACCAAGATGAGACATGGGTGATGGGATTGAATCTTAGGGAGTTTTCTATGTATCCTCATGGTAGGTAACCAAAGTCCACGTAGTTGAGGATGTGGGCAGAGAATCGGGGTGTGCACAAAGGAAAAAGACCCGACAACATGTTAGGGATTACACATGGTTAGAAGCCCATAAAAAGTGGGACACTCTTTGTTGGAGGAGTAAGAATTGAGTGTGGGTATTACGCATGATTAGTTTCCTAGGAGCTGGTTTGATGCCACTAAGGGGAGGACCAAAAATGTGGGTCCCAACAAAGGGGACTCCAAAGTTTAACAATGTTTTGGGTTAAACCTTAAAGAGTCTTTCTAAGTACCCTTTCTAGGAGACAAGGATCAAAATCCATGGAATTTGTAATAATACAGTTAAATAAAATGAAGGACAAAGGTGGAATACCGTTTAACGTCATGAGGGATGATGGAGAGAAGACGTGAATTGGTCGGGACTGATTGGTGATGGTATTGAACCACGGGGAGGCTTCCTACGTACCTTTCCTAGAAAGAGAAAGTATCAAGGTCCACATAGTTTAGTTAGATGGGGGATGGGGATTACATGATGAAGTGGGAGAAATAGAATTTCATGGTCACTTTTTACTCTAATCTCACACGAGTCATGCTTTGTTTGAGAAACAAGAGGCAACAACAGACCTAGCGATCATGGAGCAATGGTGTGTCCACAGAGGGCGGTGAATGGGGCTTACACTTGGAAACTGCTGAGGGTGATGGTATGGAGATTCAATAGTGGATGGGGCTTATGCATGTAAGCATCCCAAGTGAATCTAAGGATCGGAAATGGTTAATGGGGCTTACGCATGGGAGAGGCCCAAGTTCCGTTAAGGAGCATTAATGGTGAATGGGTCTTACGCATGGAAGTTGGCCAGGTGCCACTATAGAGAAGGATTGGTGAATGGGGCTTATGCATGGAAGCTCCTCAGATTTCTTCCTAATGTATGGGAATGAGGGAATCCTAATTAATTGGTGGGTTGAATCATATAGTTGATGGATACACCTATGCACTCGTGCACAAGTGGTAAACTCCAAGGGCAAAGTATTTAGTCTAAAAAAAGGATATTAAAAGTGTGAATCACATTCCCAACATTCATATCACGATAGGGGCGATATGATAAAGGGAGATGACTCCTAGCCATATTCAAATCACAACATCCACATCGCATTATCCTAAGATGGAAACTAACAAACAAGGGCCAACCTTTGACCGTATTCAAAACACGGGGCCAAACTCAAACTTTCATCCAAAGTCTTCTGGGAATTGTCCCAGGATGGTAGGTGAGCCAAAGTGGTATGGGACCAGGTCATTAGGGGTCTCTTCATACCTAAAAGATGATGAATATCCGAGTGATGGACACACAAAGAATGAGGTGGAGTGATGAAATATTTGATTGTATTCCAACACTCTTTAAATTACACCACTATAATCATGGAATGAGGTATCTTATGCTTGTCACATAAGACAAATCTTATTTAGAACAAGAAGAATCCTATTATTGAATGATAGGACATGCTACAGTTTAAAGCCATGTAGTGAGGACTATTGGCGTCTTATTCTTGGAGCAAAAGGCATCTCTTTTTTAGAGAAAGTGGCATCTTATGTTTTTCATATAGGGTGTACTACAATTAAAATTCAAATAGATAAGACTATTGGAATCTTATGCTTGGCGCATAAGGCATATCTTGTTTGAAGTAAGAGGCATCATATGATTGTCACATAGGGTGTACTATAGTTTATAGTTATGTAGAGAGGACTATTGTAATCTTATACTTGGACCATAAGGCATCTCTTTTTTGGAGAAATAGGCATCCTATGTGGTGACATAGGGTGTACTATAGTTTATAGTTATGTAAAGAGGAATATTGGAATCTTATTCTTGGTAAATAATGCATCTCTTGAGCAAGAGGCATCCCATGTTTTCCACATAGGGTATACTACAATTTATAGTCATGTAGAGAAGACTATTAAGAATAATGAGCCTAGCAATGGATGGTGTTGGGACTTATGAAAAAGCGGCCCTTTTTTGTCCAACCTGACATTGGAACCAGGTGATGGGGTTTAGAGAGTTTCTTGAAGAATGGTTCGACTCAAGGTACTTGGGAAATTAATGATGAGAATCGCAACTCAATATATGGGAAACAGACTAAGAGGAATATGTTGACTCAAGTTGTTTCATGAAGTGCTGAGGTGCATCTCAAATCATGGAATTCCATAGGTGGAAGGTGGATGCGCATAAGGGTGCAATGGAAAATATTGATAACCCGACCTGAATATTTCATGGTGTGAGTATCCATTTTTTATGGGGGTTAGAGAAGATAGTGAAGGGACTAGCCTGGAGGGCTAAGACCACAACCCGACACTAATCTTGAGCGGGGGTTCAAGTGTGTATCCCTCATGGTATGGACCGGTGGGCGCAAAGGTTGGAGCTTTGTGAAGGATTGGGTTTCATAAAGGAAAGTGATTCACAGATATTAGGAAATCATAGATAATTGGGTTTCATGGAGCTCAGGGTCTCATAGAGAAAAGGGGCTTCACAGAACTCTAGGTCTCACAGATCACGGGGCTTCACGGAGCTCACGGTCTCACAGAGCAAAGGGGCTTTGCGGAGTTCAAAGTCTCACATATCATGGGGCTTCACAGAGCTCGGGGTATCACAGAGCATGGGGATTCATGGAGCTTAGGGTCTCACGGATCCTGGGGCTTTGTGAATCCTAGGGTCTCATAGATTATAGGTCTTCACGGAGCCTTGAGCAACCTGAAGGAACTCCATCCTTCGCAAAGTGGGGAGGCCTTTGTAGTGCTCGAGAGCACTAAAAAATGGGATATCGGCCAAAAAAGGGGTGTATTAACCATCCTTATGAGGTGGGGGAGATGACTATTGATAGGTGATGAAAGTTGGCGAAGCTTTCCATAGAGAAAATATGTGAGCCGTGAAGATAAAATGATTCCATGAAGGAAATCTTGCTCCACAACCAAAGGAAGTTCCCTCAAGTTTCTCAGAGTCATAGAGGCTATCCTCATAGCCTTTACGGTGCTCACGGAGGCTTGAGTCAAGTTCCTCTACCCCATGAACCAGTTTTCCAGTGCAACTTTGAATGGCCATAACTCATAATCTGTAACTCTATTCAGGCTCTACGACTAGTCAAATTGAATCTTGTGAAACGGGATATGCTCTTGGATCATGTATTGAAGCATTTAGAATATCTTGTGGTCATGTTTTCCTATTTCAAAAGAAAAAAAATCATCATAGTGTTATTGATCGAGGCTTACACACTGAGGTTTCCCTGTTCATTTTTGAGATTTACAGTGTAGATGATATGATTATTGAAACTTCATAAGACCACGTAAGATATTGTCATTGTGAAAAATAATGGATGGAAAGTAATCATTATTATTGGTTGAATATGTGAGACTTATGTGTTGGGACTACCCTTGGAAAATTAATATGGATCTCAAAGCATCAGGAGGTGTCCTATGTATCCTGGTTATGTAAAGAATCAGGATCTCCATAGTTCCTTTGATCAGGGCTTACACACTAAGGTTTCCTTTGTCATTGTAGAGACTTATAGTGCAGATGGTATAATTATTTCAACTCTATAATCCCACATAATCTATTCTCCTTGTGAGAAAAAAGGAATGGAAATCAATAAAGGCTATTTATTATGGATGTGGGACTTATGTGTTGGGAGTACCCATAGAAAATTAATATTGAGCTCAATCCTTTGGGAGGTATCCTACATATCCTCGTTATGAAAGGAATCAATGTATTCCTATTTTTTTGATCGGGGCTTACACACTGAGGTTGTAATTTTTATTGTAGATACTTATTGTATAGATTATATAATTATTTCAACTCTTTAATCCCAAAAAATCTATTCTCATTTTGATAAAAAATGGATGGAAATTAATCAATTTCATTTAATGATGTGGGAATTTTGCTCTAGGACTTCCCTTAGAAAATTAATATGGAGCTTGACCCTCTGAGAGGTGTCACACTTATCCTTGTTATGAAAGGAATCAGAGTTGCAATAGTTCCGTTGATCAGGGCATACATACTAAGGTTTCTCTTATCATTATAGTGACTTATAGCGTAGATGATATGATTATTGTAACTCCCTAATCCCATATAAGATGTGATCATTGTGATACAAAAATATGGAAATTAATCAATTTAATTCGTTGTGGATGTGGGAATTATGTGTTGGGACTTCCCTCGGAAAATTAATTTTGAGGTCAAACCTCTGGGAGGTGTCCGATGTATCCGGGTTATGGAAGGAATCAAAGATGATAAGTTCCATTGATTGGGTATTACACACTAAGGTAGACCTTATCATTGTAGAGACTAATAGTGCAGATGATATGATTATTGAAACTCCATAAGCCCACTTAAGCTATGATAATTGTGAAAAATAAGGGATCTAAAGTAATCAATTTCATTACTTTTGGATTTCAGACTTATGTGTTGGGGATTCCCTTGGAAAATTAATATAGAGCTCAAACCTCTGGGAGGTGTCCTACATATTTTGGTTACAGAAAAATCAGAGTCTCCATAGTTCCATTGATCATGGAATACACACTGAGGTTTCCTTTTTCATTGTAGAGACTTGTAGTGAAGATGAAATTGATTATTGAAAATCCTTAATCCCATGTAGTCTATGCTTGTTTTGAGAAACAAGGGATGTTAAGTAATCAATTTCATTTCTTGTGGATTTGATACTTATGTATTGGGACTTCCCTTAGAAAATTAATATGGAGATCGAACCTCTGCGAGGTGTCCTATGTATCCTAGTTTTGGTAGGGATCATATTCCTCATAGTTCCATTGACAGGGGATTACACACTAAGGTTTACCTTTTGACTGAGTCTTACACACTAAGGATGAACAATGTAACCCAGAACTAGGTTTTCCTTTGGATATGACATGTTCATCTAGAGGGTGTCTCATAACCAAAACAAATTTTCTAGGGGACATCACCAGGCATTCCTTTCTTTTCTAGAGGATGCCGTATAACCCAGTTGACTTTTCTAGAGTACATCACAAGTCTGGACTTTCTTGTCTAGAGGTTTTCATACTACCCTACTAACTTAACCCAGTTGAAGTGCTTATTCATGATTCAGGATCATTTTGGTTATTTTTTAGTGTATTACCTAATGAAAGAATTGCTAGTTGTGAGATCATCCACTCTAATAAATCCACTCTGGTGCTTGGGTGTGCTGATGCTCCTAGATGCAAAAAATAAAACACTTTTCTTTGATGCTTGGGTGGGGATTTATAGGGATTTCTACTTTGACTGTTCACCAGTTTTTACAGCATATCTCACATGAATTCATGTCAGAGTCAATGAAGGGTTATACTTCCCTGTGTCTTCATGAGCCTCTACTGTGTATTTTTTTGAGGGCATCACCTAATTTTCAGCGATCATGATCCCTCCCAACATTATATCCTTTAATGGATTAACACTAATTAATGGGTACTTATTTGATCATGTGGTCATGAAAAGGTACCTCCTTATTTTCATGTCAACATGTCCAAATACCTTCAAGAGATTAAGGTGCCTATTAAAAGGCCTTTGCATGGCCTTGGGTGACATATCTAGGACTTTCCACAATACAAGGATGGTTCATCTAGAGGCCTTCTTGGTAATAGAATGGATTGTCCATGAGTCTCTCAAGACCATGTTGCTGACTTCCTTAGCACATTGGAAGGGTTTTATGATTATGATAGGCTTCCCCCTCCTCCCCCTTTTATTTTATTTGTTTTATGTTCCTAAGGTCTAGGTTTATGTGAGATAACATGAGTAATTTAAAAGAAAATCACTCTACCTATTGGTGATGCATCATGTGAATGAAAAAGGTCCTATAGGGGTGCATGAGTATTTCGTGGAAAAATCCATCTATTTGTATATAGGGATCCAAAGGGGGAGTGTGAGGTTTCATGGACATACACAAGGATATTAATATAATGAGGATGAAATACCGATGGGATTTTCTGAGATGGTGCGAACATGTCACCATGGTCTTGTGGTGTCTTGCAGACCACCAGGGGTGCTTCATATGTCTTTTATGATCGCAGGAGGCTTACACCTCTTCAATTTTTTATTTCATTTGTTTTATTCTACAAAGGATATGGGGTCTTGTGAGTTTGTTTGGATTTTTACAAGGACAATGATCCTTCCCATAGGTGATGTGTTTCATGATATTTATAACTATTAGAGGCATTAGTGTTTTCTAAATTTCCCTCATATTTTTAAAGTATTTTTCAGATGGTTTGTTGGTGTTCGTCAATGAAAAATCACTTAAACAAGGGGAGCTTATTAATCTACTACCGCATGATCAATAGTTATCTATAGGTCCTTCATAATAGAATGAATACTTTTCAAAAGAGTCTCTATTGGATCCATTGTAGGTAATGCACTTCACATGTTATTTTTTCTTGTGACCTTTGAAGGCTCATGTGATATGTAGGTATTCACCAACTTATTTTTCCATTAATTTGGTTAAAAAAATAATATGCATATTCAAGTACTTATTTATTTATTAATTTTTCAATGCTCATGTTGTAGGTGACAACAAATGACACCCCTAAAAATTGATGTATGTGGGAAAAATGGCTTAGTTTTGGGGAAAGTAAATGCCCAATTGTGTCTTTGGAGGTGTTGCAAACTTGTATCTTGGGTGAAATTTGGTATAACAAGAAATGAATGGTATTCTGTGAAATTATCAATATGTAGGGAGAGGAGAAAATTCATTTATCTAGCTACAACTTATCCAGATCACTCTCAATTTTCCTCCATTATGTACCTCCATCGTAAGACTATTCCATGAGACCTGATATTGAGACCTCTTTGTGAGCCTTTTCCTTGAACCCATTTCATGAGAATTCCTTTTGAAAACTATTTTTTCTCAAGTGACTACCGAATCCAATTACGAACCATACTTCAGTAATTTCATGAAATTTGTCCATGAGGACTGTGATTGTCTTGAGGGTTTTTTAGGATCCACTAACTAGATCATTCGATCAACTAATTATCATTTTATTCACATGCCCATGTCTAGGTCCCATGATCATGAGTCTCCAAGGGGTCATATGATTGCATGATGACCTGAGGGGTTATGCAACTCATGATACCTTCTAGGATCAGGAGATTTGTGAACTCCTTATGTGGTTCGGTAATCTCCCACTGATTTACACAGTGTTCCTAATAATTCCAGTTTATTATGTATTTTCTTTTTAAAGTATTATATATTTTCTTTTTCTGATAGATGAAACTTACTCTTGTTCATATGGATTCTGATTCCCATCAGTATTCTAAACCCGTGACCAATCAAAGGGACATGATTTCCAAAAATAATAACGCCAACCCTCACTATCATTTTTATTCCTATAATAGGTTTCTAAAGTGGTTCCTCTTATTTGAGCTTCAAGATTATCCTCTATCTGATGAAACCCATCCTTATGGGTTTGGTTTGTTGGATGATGTTACCATTCCTCCTAGAGACACTAATCTTTCATATCATTGAGTATCAACTTCTCTCAATTGTGTTCAAACAACAATTTCCATGGATGGCCGACTGGTCATAGCCTATTCCTAAGGTTTATCTTATATATTTTCAAATTCTCCATTAGGTCCATATGGCTATGAATTTTCTCATCATCCCATTACTCATAGATATTCAATCATATTTTCCTTCTTCCTAAACAATCCTAACAGTAGATGGAGCTCGAAGTGGGATCTCAATCCCAAGGAAAATTTCTCTGATGAATGGACATGACCATTCTAGGTCCGACAGAGTTGCATAGAATTTTATTATCATTTGTACATGGTTTATCTTTATAAATCCCTGTGGAATTCTCAATTTATAGTCTATCACTAGCCCAATATCCTCCATGAAATGACCAGTCATTGGTGTCATAGAACTAACACATTCTATCCATCCCTTGTTGAAGTGGGAATTATCATACGGGACAAATATCAACTAGGTGGGATTCCCCCTCTTGGAGAGATGTATTATGAGTTTCTCCTTACTGTGGATATTTGGGATGATCCCTCACATACTATCATTTTATCTAAGGAAATTCTTACCATTGTGAAGGGTAAAGTAATGAAAAAATATATGGCAATGCACTCGGTCATTTCTTTCATGGACCGGATCAATATTTTCCTTTTCTATAGTGAGGATATGCCAACTTCCATATGCCATCATCATTTTCCTTCTCAAAAAATATTTATCATTACTGGCTCATATTGGGATATCATAGAATATGGGGATTATACCTCACAAGAATGATGTGTAAATTTTTAGATCTCCCCAGATCCAAGGTTTGTAGGATTTGTATCTATGGTCTTGAATTGGTGGCTTTTCTCATCTAGGGATACATGTTCAATGATCTGAGTTAGCACATTGGTGATGGCAGCACGACTTGTGGAAGTAAAACACCTTTATTTGGCTATGTCAGTCCTTGTGCATCTTTATCATATCTTGGTCCATATTCAACAAGGTATTACTCCTTATAGAATCAATGGTCCTCTCTATTTTTTGTTTGGATAGATAGGGGATCACTTTTATTATTATGAATATATAAACTTCACCAGGATCCCCAATTTATTATTCCTCTCCAGACTGTTGAATATATTGGGGTTGGGACTATGATACTAAGCCTTGTCGATGTAAAATATGTGTTGACCCAATATCATGGATTTTACTTTTTCTTCATTTTGTGCACTAGATAGACTAATTTTTCATAAAGAAAGTGGTTCCCTTGATGCAAGATCGTACCTGATCTCTTTTTAGGATGGGGTTCTCACAAATAGGGTGGATGATCTAATTATCTATTAAACTAATACACCCTATCAATTCGCTGGTCTGTTTTTTTCACTCAAAGTCTCCCCCCTCTTCCCTTGGATGGCATTGTAGGGGAATGAAATCCTGGGTCTATCCATCAATTTTGGAAGATACTGGCAGATGAAAATATTTAGGATGAGGCCATAGTTCCTCATAAATATGCTTCCACTTTCCATAACCAAAATTATGCCTAGGCTTGGGTTGAAAATTATCTAGGTGGTGTGCTAAACCAATTGGTCAATCATGTGGAAAATATTTTTACCTCACCAAACCCTCTATATGTGGAGATGAAGTAATTGATTGAATATCTGGGGGAGACATCAAGAAAGTGATCTCATTCAAGTGATGATTACATTGTAGTTGAAACATACTCTATTTAGAAGATTAGTCCTCTAGAGCAGGCTATAGATGATACACCTATTGAGAGAAGATCATATGAGGTTTCTTATCCTACTTCCCTACTACCTCAACTAGTTATTCATCATCCTACATCCTTTATTTATCAGTTATAGAGGCTTAGATGTAACATAGGCTAAACTAGAAACAGATTCATACCTTGATTATAGAGACTCTCTTGGAAAATTTTTTTGAAAAAGGGGACCACCTCTATCATCTTTTTCATGACTTGGGGAAAAGTGATTATTATCAGAAAACATTGTATGATATCATGATGTAAAACATCTTGACTTGAACATGTCTTGACAAAAGTTAAATATATTTTCACAATCTTGTAGATAATCCTCCCATTACTATGTAGATGAGGGACGCATCAGAGGCATTGGAGTAGGGTCATCAGCTAATATCTAACCTACATGCTCAGATGGATGTCTAGACTATAATGATATAGATTTATGAGGATATCATTTTCCATTTTAGTTCTAATTTATTAAAATATTCATCCATATTGGCTACTACTCAAAGGAGGGTATAAGAGTTTACTTCTTTGGTTGAGACTCTCTATCCTGGGGTAGAAGTAGAAGAGGCGGGGAGAGTGGCACTCCATCGTTCGATCGACGCTTCCCACAAGACTCTTCTTGACCTTTCAAGTGAATCCAATTGACCTTTATCATATTTCAACATTTTTAATTCATTCCATTTTTCATGAGAATTCAAAGATACTCTAAAATTTGGATATTCCTCCCAATTTTTTCACACTATAAATGAATGATTTTTTTTATCTTTTGACAATTTTGTCCAGTTTCTTTTCATACATGATAAGAATGATGTTTAATTTTTCTGATATTAATTGAATCATAAAAAATACCCATATTTTGCATAATATAAAGTACATATTAATTTATGGATCTAATATTTAAATCATAACTAATTCCTTTCAAGAAATTCTCATGAATTCCCACAAACACATGATTCTTTACTGGTGTATCTAATTCAGATTTCTTAAGATCACCTATTTTCTAGAAGGATAATTTGGGTAGAGAGTATTTATCAGAGGGGTGGTTATCTATTATTTACTAAATCCAGTTGTCTTGGTGATAATAGCTTTATTTCCAAGGCTATGTGATGTTCCTCACAAGCTATTGTAGAATAAATCGTTGTTTTGATTTAGTTTAGGCTCCTTTCGCTTAGACATGATATTGCTTTAGTTTAGGTTCTTTTAGTTCAAACCTGATATTTCGTTAGTTTTGGGTGTTTTAGATCATACCTTAAGTTACATTAGTTTGTGTTATTTTAGTTCATATCTTTTATGGATTTAGTTTAGGGTCTTTTAGATCGAACCTTATATCACTTTAGTTAAGGGTTTTTTAGCTCAGACCTAATATTGATTTCTTATAGGGTCTTTTAGCTCAGACCTGATATTGCTTTAGTTTAAGGTCTTTTATCTTGGATGTATTTTTTCAGTAGTTTAGGCTATTTTATTTTGGACCTATTATTTCTCTAGTTTGAGGTCTTTTACCTAAGACATAATATTGCATTAGTTTAGGACCTTCTATCCCAGTTGTAATATTTCTACAATTTCGGTTCATTTAGATCAAACCTAATATTAATTTAGTTTAGGGTATTTTATCTCAGATATAATATTTATTTATTTTAATATCTTTTATCTTTGAACTAATATTGATTTAGTTTTGAGTATTTTAGCTTATACATGATATTTATTTAGTTTAAGGGATTTTAGCTCGGACCTAATATTTATTTTTTTTAGGGAATTTTAGCTCAAATATGATTGATGATCATGGGATGTGGTGTAAAAATGCCAGGAATGACCCATAACACACTGAGGTTTTGGGTTCTTCCATGGTGTTGCAAGGGATCTCAAGGATTAGAAATCCCTTTTTTCAGAGTGGTTCATTTGGTTGACGACCATAGGCACATATGCAAGAGTCATGGGCATTCATAGTTAAGAAAAAAGATCATGGAATCAGGGTATATTTTTCAGGGGAGATGGAAGATTTATGAGGGTAATATCAATTGGATGGAGAAATACCAGGGTTTCTAGGTATACTTGGATAATTGGAATATGGGAGTTGTAAATCATGACCCAAAATTTTGTGTCTTTGAATATGAGATGGTGAAAACATTTCAGGTATGTACAATGACATTCTGAGATGAAGGGTTCCACCCCGGGTGTTTCTAGGGCTCACAAGGATTGAAGATTCTTTATGGAAAGGAGAATATTTATTTAGTTTATGGGTCAAGGACCTTATACATTAGTATAATTTCTAGGAAGAAGATGTTCTACACTCCTCTCTGAGGACTGTGAAAGCTTTGTAAAGGCTCAAACATCTATATGATGAGGTTGGTTATGGGAGAAAGGCTATCCAGGAAGGGTTATGGAACCCTAGGGAAGTTATTATCTAGATTTCATACCTCAAGACCTATTCCATGTGGTTTAAAATCATGAGTTTGAGGCCATAAAAGGATTGGGAATGAAGTGTCACAGTCAAGACATGAGAAAGAGTATGAAACATAGTGATGTAACATCAAAGATGCGGAATCCACTTGGATAGTTTGGTGAGGGTATTGTAATTAAAAGTCAAAAATGTTTGTTCTAGGATAATGATATAGTAAATTTATATAGAGAAATTTTCATATCACACTAGGCTGTTAATTTTTCCTGCAATGATGTTAGGGTTCACAAGGATTAGAAATCCCTTTTTTCAATGTGATGCATTTGGTTGATGACCATAATCCCATATGTAGGATCCATGGGCATGTGTATATAGTCAAGAAAGGGGTGCTTGATGTCAGGTATTCTTTCCAGGGGCCATAGAAGTTTTTGGTGGTCTGAGGCACTTAAATCATTAAGTGTGATTTTTGGAAAGTGTAAGATTCAAGAAGGGATCTAGTACCCTTAAGTTTGTTCCACCTCATAGAGAACAAATTCTCAAAGCGAGGAGATGAGTCAATTATTTACTCTACCTTTTTTTCTAAACTAGGGGAGGTTCAATGAGAATATATTGACTTTTAATGGGGTTACTCAGTATATCCTATGTGCTTTATAACTTATTTATTTGTGCCCTAATTTTTTCTGAACTCTGGGGATGAAGAGTTTAGAAAGTGAAGACATGCATTTTTCTCAGACCACTCTTTATGGGTTCTCAACCTAAAATTATTTGTGTCTCTTTCACTAGCAATTTAGAATCTTGATATTTGGACTAGTATATGCCAGAGTTTTAGTTTGTACAACGTTAACCAAAGTACAGGAAGTTTATGTTCATGAAACATATGAACCTAATATGAGGAATTATGCAAAATAACATAATTATGATACCTAGGGCCATGAGTATCCCATAATCCTTACAAGAAGAATATTAAAATATTTTAAATCATGGATCAAGGTTCACAGGTCATGAGTGATGATATGGGACAGTCATAATGGGATATGTTTATATCACTCTGGGGCGTTGGGTTCTACTATAGTGGTGTTAGGGCTCAGAATGATTGGAATGTACTTTTTGTAGAGTGATGCATTTTTTGTAACCACCATAGGCACATATTAAAGTGCCATGTGAATGTATTCATAGTCAGGAAAAGGGTAACCAAAGGCATATATGCAAGATCCATGGGAATGTATGCATAGTTAATAAAAGGTTCCCTTGAATCTATCTATTGTTTCCACGGTCCATGAATGTTTTGTTGAAGCCTAAGGCGCATGAGGCATGATGTATGGTTCATGGATTTAGGTGATTTAAAATATGATGGATTCACCCTATACTCTGGTTGACCAAGGTAATTTTATAATGGTCATTTGATAAGGAATAAAACTTGGGCGATAATATGCATAGTTTATTATCATGTAGTGGGGACATATTTTATTCTGTACAGTTTAACATCATGTTGCAAGGATGTGTTTCATGCAGTTTAACATAATGTGATAAGGTTGTATGAAAAGACATGAAAAGGGGAATTATGGATAGAACCAATGATGGAAATATGAGCATCACTGCATATCATATATCAATAAGAATCAATCCATACACATTTCTTTAATCCCATGAAATTTAATGTCATGTGGTGAGGATGAAGACGAACTAACGTGAAAATGAGGAACTATTGTGTCTGGTCCCAAGGGTGGAAGTTCAGGCATCACTACCTATCTCATGAGGGTGAGAATAAATCCACATGTAGTTCTGGACAAGAAATTCTCCATACTGGTTTGACCCATATGTAGAGGTGGGAATTGTTTCTGTTGATTGTTATAAATGGGCTTAGTATTGGAGATCTAGGTATCACTACGTATCCTATGATGATAGGAATCAAGACACGTGTATTTATTAAGGAAACTTGTAGTTTAACATCATGTGACAAGGATGAGGATAGACTAACATGATCAAATGGAGATGTTGTAGTAGGACCCAAGAGTTAAAGTTTTGGTGTCACTACATACCTCATGAAAATGTGAATCAATCCACACATAGTTCATGAGAATGACCCTCCTACAAAAGTCTAGCCTATATTCAAAGAGGTAAATTTTTTCTATTTTTCGTGATGGTATTCGATATTGAAGATCCAGGCATCACCGTGTATCTTATTATGCCAGGAATAAACTCACACATATTTCTTAAGGATGGAGGTGTGGTTGAAGACAAAAACCAACCATAGTGTTCCTCTTCAGCGAGGTCCATAGGAGTGTGCAGTTTTATGGCGTGCAAGGGACAATAACAATGTGGTTTAGCATAGTGTGGAGAGGTCTCATGGTATTCCATTTTATGTTCTTTCATTTATGACTAATATGATCTTATTGAAAGATGTTATTCAATGTTCATGTGTAGAATCCCTCGCTAGGACTCCTAAGATCATTCGGGCTATTCTTGGTGTGAGAAACCAGTAATGAAAAGGATTTCTCTCATAATGGCGAGGAATTTAAGATAAAGATAAGGGTATTTCATATCATGTGGTGTATGGACCAATATATTGGATCTATTAATTCCTATGTATCTCAGTGGAATGAGAATTAATCCATTTGTAGTTCTAGGAAACCCATGTAGTTTAATGTCATTCAGAAAGGACATCTTCTATGCTGTTTAATGTCATGTGATATAGATGTGTTCAATACAGTTTAACGTCATACAATAAAGAACTTTGTAACCTAATATGAAATATCATTTTTCATGGGCCCATAACTAAAGGATCAAGCAACACTATGTGTCCTATGATGGAAGGAATCACACAACACATATGTCTTGAGTAACCATATAGTTTAATGTCATGCAAAAATGATTTGGATCACTGGATATGAATGATGATGGGTGTTATGTGATCATGTCATTTGTCATCATGTGGTAAGGAGGAGAGATGTTAGGTAGTTTAATGTATTTCTTCTAAGACACCTCCATACAATATAATTTCACGTGGATAGGATGATTGGAGGGAATTATGCTAATTTTTATGCCCATATGATGACAATTGTGAAAACTATTTCTGGAGAAACCTTGCATTAATGGGGGGCGTGACATGATCTCCATCCATTTTAGCCAATGATTAATTCCCATTGTGATATAACTTATGTGTTATGTAAGTTCCCTCCAACTTGGGGTCAACATTTTGGGGTTTCTTTCCTAATATCATTGGGGTCTTGAGAGACAACACCATCTCCCCTTAAAGAAATGAGCGATGGTGATCCTTTTTATTGAAGACCCGTGCGATCTAATTCTAATGGAATTCAAAGTTACGCTGTGTACGCAACATGTACTCATTGAGCTGCTCCAATTTTTCAACCACTTTTATGATTTCTCATCATTTGAGAGTTTTCTTTAGAAGGATTTTTGGACTGACAGAAGATGGAAATCTATGGGTAACACCTCCTTGGTCCCATAAACTAGTGAGTATGGAGTTACTTGTGTAGTAGTACATGTGGTGGTATGGTAGGACCAATATATAATGGAGAAGTTTTTCCGAACAAGTCTTCTAATCCTTATTCACCATATTCTAGAGTATATTCAGTAGAATCAAATTAAAGGCCTTTATCTTTCCATTTTTCAATACATCATAGCGAGATGAGTGATTGGACGCAATTTTGTACTCTTGGTAGAGTCTCGTTGACTCCATGGAACAAAAGTTGGTGTCATTTTCCATCAATATTGTGTGAGAGACCTCAAACCGGATGATGATATGGGACTTTACAATGTTGAAGATGTTCATCATCCCGACTTCCATAATGAGTATTGGCTCATCCCATTTAGAAAACATATTAGTGGAAGTAAGTCTATACTTGTACTACTTAGTTGTGGCTAGGGGATATGGACCCACGACATCCATTCCCCAAATGGAAAAGGGCAAAAAATATCTAGCTATATATAGCAATTACAGGGGCTAATGGATGAAGTTTTCATGGATCTAGAATGTTTGAAATTTTTTGGTGAATTCCACGCACTCCTATATCATGTTTTACTAGTTATATCCCAACCTCCAGATTTTGTGGGAGAGCATAGTCCTAAAGTGATGGTCACCCCAAGATCCCTCATGGGATTCTTCTGTGATGTAAGAAATATCTCATTATTCTATTCATATAATAAGGATTCCCAAAAAAATTCTTATAGAGGTTCTTCTTATCATTGGGATTATTCTATATGGTGAAATTTTCTTCATGAATTTGAATATGTTCCCTTCCGGCACTATCTATTTGGAGATTCCCATTTTTTGGAGAAAACCGATTATGGGATCCATCCATCCAGGGGCGGACATTCATTCATCAGGCTATAGGGAGGTGTTAGCCGGATTGATTTCTTCTATATCACATAAGACAATCACCGAGACCATTATTCTATGATTGATATGGAATATTGCTTCTTACTAACTAGGGTCATCTAGGTTGCTATATTATCCAATGCATCAGTTTGAGCATTTTGGGATTGAGGAACATGATTTGTTGTGGTCTCAAAAGGGGACTCTACCATCAGTACCCTGACATAGCCAATAATAGGTTATGGTTCATCCTTTTTTATGGAATATTCACCATTAATCTACTTTATCAATAGTTTTTAATACCATTTGATATTCAGGTAGGCTATGTGCAGCTGTAGGGTGAGTTCCAACCCATTGACGAGGGCTTGATATTCTGCCTCATTATTTGTGCAATCATCAGATATTGACAAAGTGTATAGAAAAAATTATTTGTCTCTAGAGACAAATACAAATTTCATACTAACCCAATTATGATTTGGGTTGTCCATTATTATAAAAAAATACTCAGGGATACACCATAAAAGTACATATCCCATGCCTAGTGAGTTTCATGAGAATAGAATACCTCCTCATCTAGGAGCTTGGTGTCTTTCGATGTATTTTCTGGGGATGGATGTGCTGTAAGAAAATCATCTAGGGATTTCCCTTTCATTGACTCATGTGAAATGAACAGAATTCTCTATTGCATCAGAATGACCACCCATTGGGCCAAATGCCCATTCAACATTGGGTAGCTAAGGATGTACTTCACTAGATCAATATGAGAGAACAAATGGAACTTAAGGTTCTTCATATAATTCCTTATCCTTTTCACTATGAAGATGAGTGAAAGGTAGTTCTTCTCAACATTAGATTATCAAGACTTTGTACTTAGAATCATCCTACTATAGTAGTAGAGACTTTTCTCACTCCCCACATCATTTTTCTATGTGAGAAGGGTTCCGAGTGAGAATTCCATAATGGAGACATATAAGATTAATTCTCCCTTCCATTAGTGGCATTAAGATCGGTGGGTACATCAAGTACTACATGATACTTTTGAAGGAATATTGGAAATAATTGTCCCATTTATAAGATATTCCATTCTTCATTAGCCTTGGGAAGGGGATATCTTTTCTATCCATGTTGAAAATGTATCAATGAATATAGGTGATGTGCCTTTGGGGCCCCCTCAATTATTTGATATTTATGGGGGTGAAATTTTTTAGATAGTACTAGTCTTATCTGAGTCTACCTCGATTCCTCAATGGCATATCACAAAGCCAAGGAACATTACAGATGTTAATCTGAAAGTTAATTTTAGAATATTTGTCATTATACTATGCTATTAAATCTTATCAAAGACTATTTTATGGTCTGTAAAGTGATCACATCATTTTCATGACTTGACCACCAAGTCATAGACATAACATTTATCTATCTTTCACAATAATGTCTTAAAGATATGATTTATGGCGCATTAATATGTGGTGCCAACATTTATCAAGGAAAAGGGTATGACATGATAGGAACATCTCCCCTATGGTGTTCTAAAGGTGGTAGATGATTCACCTTTTGGGGCCATCTTTATCCGATTCTACCTTGAGTACCCATCCATACAGGCAAGGGCTTGAAAGCTAGTAGTTGCATGGATAAATAGTTATATGATCTGTAATGGGAAATAATCCTTTGGTAAGTGCTAATTAAGGACTCCGAAGTCAATAAAGACCCTAATCTACCTATTCTTCTTTATAATGGGGATTATGTTGGCAAGCCATCTTGGGTATTTCACTTTTGTAGAAAAATTAGGGTTTGCTCAACTAGTAAACATCTACCTATACATTGGTGGAATGAGATGGGTGTATCCTCCTGGATTCCTGATGAAGCCTCGATACTCATTGGGTAGTCTGAGATGGTGTGTAGCCACATCTGGATTCAGTCATGAAATTTTTGTATAGTTCCAAGAGAACACATATCAATGTTTATTTAGAATGAAAATGTACATCTCTTGATCTTCTAGGGACATAGTGGAACTGATTAGAGTAAACCAAAATTATTCTTATGTTCCCATATTTTTATGTATGAGTTCATAGATGGTAGTAGAGACACCTTCCTCGAATGCTGGAGGGGTGTTCTTGAGGTCATCCTCATCTTCTTCCATCTATATGTCTGTATAGATATATTCATATGAATTTGGGAATCTAGGGGCCTATTTATCACTATTAGGGTGAGAGAGGCCCTGAAAAGAGACTTTATCATCCCCAACTGCTTTATTCATTGTTAATAATTGTCAAAGATAATTGTATTTTTTGATGGATATATGGAATTTAATGGATTGTACCTCTAGTAC
The DNA here is from genome assembly GCA_963277665.1 of Viscum album. Classification (NCBI taxonomy): domain Eukaryota; kingdom Viridiplantae; phylum Streptophyta; class Magnoliopsida; order Santalales; family Viscaceae; genus Viscum; species Viscum album. Next base: position 117,262,454 of record OY728154.1, read on the forward strand.
AATATCCATTACCTCAACCAGATTTATGGGGAGAACATAGCCATTTTAGAGCATACTCCAAGGATTCAAATGGGTGATCTCCAAGCCATTGTGGGATGAAAACTATATGTCATCATCCACCATTAGTTTCTTGCGTCCCTTCTTCTAGAAATATACTTAATCATATGTGGCTCCACAAGTCTTGAAGTGGGAATTTTCACCTTGTATTTTGCTGACTTTTCCATCAATATGATACTTTAAACACTGATGGAATGTTGAACGTACTACCAGGTGGCTATGGATCCATGTCCATCCAAGAAGAACATTATATGCGGTAACATGATGGATAACCATAAAAACTTCATTAGATGTGAGTTACACAAACTAGGATTTAACATTGACATTTCCTAGAGGTCTTTTCTCATGCTTATCATACCCTTAAATGGTCATCCTTGGAGACCAATCCCTTTCTCTATATCCCATGCAACATAGTGTTTGAACTGAGATGAGGTTAATACCAGAACCATTATCAATTAGGGAAATTTAGAGGTTGACATTATTGAGTCTACTTGAGAACTATATGGGTCTGATGATCACATAGATGACCTCTTATTGATCCTGGTGTGTGAATGAGATGGCGCCATGGAATTCTGATGACATGGTCACCACTCGATAATCCTCAGTGCAGTGTCTTCTATCATGAACTACTATAGGCTATAGAGGGCTTAAATGAGTTCATCACTAAGTTATTTTGAAATAAAGAGAACATAAAGGATTGATAACTTGAATGGGGATGCCTCCAGTTGTTTCAAAATGTCATATTTTTTTATATAGAGGTTGGCTCTTCTCGATGTAGGGTTACTCTTGGATATATAGCTCAGGAGCTGAGGATTGTGAGGTGTATGTGCTTGGTGCTTTTCCAGAGGTTTAGGGAGTATCTATTGGTAGTGATTTAGGTATTTTTGGCCCTCCCCATTATCTGGGTTGATCATATAATCTAACCCCCGCTAAGCGGTCATGCAAGACAATTGGGTGTGGATGGTCGTTGTAGGGTTATGGGATGCCTCCATGCATCTTTTGAGCATGTTGTAGCACTTTCCCATGGGTCATAGATTCATATATATTTTCCATGGGGATATGACCAGAATATTGGGTTCGACAACATCCATGTAGTCTATTGTATCCTTGGTTACGGTGCATGTGGCCTGTCGTTCCCCAGTTATGTGTGGGAAACTCTTGTTCTGGGGCATATTAATCACCGGAGAAGTGGTCTTACAGGTGTATCACATTGATATAACCAAATAAGAACTATTAATATGATGAGGATTACATTTTTTTGGGTGGTGACTATGTCATGGATGTTGTAGGGTAGAAATATTCAAGATTTAGAGCTTATTTTGGTGAAAAATATGACTCTTCCAATTATGTTTCTTCCAAATTCTGGTGGTCACATGAAAATTTTGGAGGAGTATTTGACGTTTATAACTTTTTTGGTGGAACTATTATGGGTCTACACAGCTATGTTCTTATGGTTGCATGATATCGATCAATTTTGTTTTCAAGTCATCAAGTTGTTGAACTTTCATGCACACATAGCCAGAACCTTCTTCCAATCACCTTATACTTATGAATTAAAAAAATATATGTAATCAACCTAAATGAAGAGTTTTCTAACACCACTTGTACATAATTTACCATGAGTTTAAGTATTTCATTTAATATTATGATTTACTAGATATTATGACCCAACCTTCTATGGAAAGGGTGGTAGTCAGAAAGATCGGCGAGGTTGAACTCCACAGGACTCCTCAGATATGGTAGTGTGAGTAGGTTGTTATCCATGGATGTAAATAAATTACTGGGTAATTTTACAATTTATAAGGAGTATGATTTATTCATTCGTTTCTCAAATCCTAGGAGACCCTGATTTCTATGTGCTTTTGGCTAATGGAGATTATGTGGTTTCCATCACTCAATAGAAGGCACAGGATGGTTTTGGACCTGAAAAGGTGTCTGGATGGGTACAACTTATAGCATGAGAGTGAAAGCTAATGATTGTTCTTTTCCAAGATTTTATTCTTATGTTGAGAGAATGAGTCAAGTATTGGATCAGGTTCATTGAATAGCATCTTTAAGACATTATTATGTTTCTCCAAACTCACAGAACCCACCTAGATACTTCATCAAGATCAAAAGTGAATTTTACTCATCCAATATGTTTTCATCATAGAGTTCCAATAGTTTATCCTATGAGATAGGGATACTGAGTGAATAATTAAACCTTTCCACCCTGCTATAAATTCATACACCCTCTAATTGTTACATTTATTATAGTTATTTTGGTTTGTGATTGTTTTTTCCTTATTGTAGAACTGAATTGATTAAGGAACTAACGATGTAGGTCTTCCCATCCTATAACAGATATTTTTGGTTGTCCACCCATTTGGGATATAGTTTTCTCTTGGGATGCATAGGTGAAGTTGTCCCTTCCACGAATTCCATTCAAGTATCCAGGGACTTGATGATGTTAAATATCTCCAAGGGGGATGTCGGTCTATGTCATCTCCCATCTGTAGGGAGCGGGCATGGGTGGTACCACATTTATCTCCTACTAATTTTCTATTCATCACAAGACTAGATGATTTCCTATAAAATGGAGATTTTTTTTAGTAATAGAGGGAAGTCATGTTCATTTTTGACTTCATCATTTATATAGACTAGCTTCTTAGATCTAGAGCTAGTCTGATGCTTAGACTCCTCTCTTGATGGTGGTTTTGATATGGGAGGAAAAATATTCATCTCTTCCGGAAGATGATACCCTGTGGTGATATTGCCCTTGTATAGCTCCTCATTGATCTTTCTAAGAGATTGTATCTCACTCTCGTATTGTGAAAATAGTTACTTCATAGAAGTAACCTCAAATATTATGGTTAGTGACTTGGATGAAACCATACCATTCCCTTTGGAAATATTCTTCTCTGGAGGTGGAAACTCATTAAATGGAGGTTTTAGTTTTTGGATAATTCCTTGGTTCTGAGTGCGCACAACCATATTTGGTGCTTCCAAATCACCTTACTCTCAGAATAGATTTCTATGGTGTGTCCCTCTATATCTTTATCTTGATCCAAAATGTATGTCATGTTGATAGTGATGACACTCACAAAGGCATATCTGGCAATGTTGGGTGTTCCATTACATTCAATGAAATTGGTTGGTACTGCACCTATTTCATTGGGGTCATTATTCAAACCCTTTTTCATGTTAGTCCAATTTTTCTTATGACCCTGGAAGGTTCTGATTTTCTTTTTGGTATGCTACTCCCATATTTTTCTATGAATAGTTACATTTAGGGAGTTCTTGGTCTTGATTGTCGAAGGGGACCCAACCAGCAGAGGTTGTATTGAAGTGGGATGAATAGGTGGGATGCTGACTATTTCTTTTTCCCTCTTGGCATGAAGAAGAATGAATCTCTCTATGGAGACAGTGAATATGAATACACCACATGTCCAATGAGATGGGGGTTATTTGGGTCTAGAATTGGCATTGATTGGTCCTGATGTTGAGGACTGAATGGCTCTAGTCAAGGATTTTATGACTCCAAATATGGGTAGAAAGATATAAATACATCCAACCCAATAGGATGGGGATGATATGAAATCATATTTTATGTCTCCAAGGTCCACTTAGAGGATGATTGTTGGGAAAAAATCCCTCAAGATATCATTGTATCATTTTTGGGTTGGTTGTGTTTTTTAAAAAAGATGGTTTCCATGATGATTTTCGGAGTTCTAGAGATATTTTGACAAACTATGTTGAAAAAGAACCGTGAGAAAGGAATGGATGATCTGGAGCTGGTACAAATAGAACGTATACAAGGTGGCACAATTTTATAGTGTTTGTCAAATTGTTTTGCAACAAAATAAAGAAAAAAGATAAATGTGTTTTTCGAAAAGGAAGTTGTGCCCAAGATTGAATATGGTTTGGAATGTTGCATGCAAGAGATATTTCTGGATTAGAACATCGAAATATGGAAAAGGAATGAAGTGTGTGAAAGATATGGAATGTGCATGAAATATGAGGTTGCACGGAAGCGGCTTACGCAACCAATACAATGTCAAATGGGGTTTTGTGCACTCAAAGAGGATTTTTCATGTGCATTAGGGTTTTGTTGGTAGGGTTCAGTGATGCCAATAAATAAGAGGTGACCCCCCTCATTTAGTGAGATTAACCCTTATAGAAATCTGAGGATCTATATCACGTAATAATTGTGTGCCAAGGGAGTTGCGTGCAAGAATTTGGGTTGGGCGTAAGAAAGAAATTTTCCCATGATATTTGATTTTCATGTAAGAAATAATTTTTACGCAATATGTTTTTTAGGAAAAAAGTCAAATGTTGCATGAAATATATTAATGTTACACACAAGACACCCATAAGGTTGCGTGAAAGTTTGGAGTTTACCAGTAGATCTTTGGTAAAGTGTTATTCATCAATTGGATGAAAGTGGAACTTAATGGTACACTAAATGAGGTAAAAAACATATATATTAAAAACATAATAGGAGGATCTTCTGAAACATAAGTGAGAACACTTTAGTTTAGGGAGTAGTGATCATTTAAATTGTGATTGGATGTAAACCAAGAGAGGCAATGAGTCGACTCCAAACATTTTAAACAATAGTACGCTTTTATTTAGTTTTGGTAGACCGGCACATTTTTGTTGTATGCTACTTAGACATATCCCATTGAGGGTGAACCAAGTAAAATTTCTATGTCTCGTGAATTGTTTAATTTATTTTCATACTTTTTTTTGGGAAAGACAATGAAGAAAGTTTTTGAACTGTATGGCATGATCAAAAGGGGAATTTGTTTTAATCTGTCGTACCCTGATTCACCCTCCCCCCCCCCTCTTAGGGTATTTGAACTAGTGGACATAACAATGATAAACCTAGTGATGGAGATTGATATATAAATTCCACTAGTCCCAGGGATGGTTTGGTTCATAGTTGTTGTTGGTGTTTCCTAAATCCTATAGGGAATTAAAGATCTGAGAGGTGGATTTTGTGGTATATATTCTCCCAGAATAATGAACTAAGTCCACTATGGGATGAATGATATAGAAACTGCTACTGCATCCCATTTGATACATAACAGTTGTGCTCACATAGGAACTATGTCCTATGGCAGCACATGAAGAGAACCATTTCTTAGTGGAAGTTGTCTAGGTGATCGGAACTTCGGTCTCCATTTTTGAAAATCATTCTTATTGGTTTGAGGGTCCTAGTTTGTAATCCTTTTGGACATCCAAGCTCTTCATTTATGATGGTTCGGAACTGTTTAATTGGTATAATTCCATTTTAGTGACCAACTGTCATGAGCATTACCTATTCTCCTAATTTTTCCAGAGGCTATGACATTATAAGATGATGTATTTGAGGGGTTCTATTATTTGATGGGTGAAAAAAAGTGTAATGCTATATACTATCAGCATCCTCGAATATAGATGAAAGCAATAGATTAAAGATTATATATTGAATATTTATAATGAAATGCTAGAAATCATGTTGTAGATTTGCGCTGTTTGTTTCTAGTTTTGGAACTCGGTCTATGGAGATAGAATATATTTCTAGCTGACAATAGAGTATATTGATGGTCTAAAGGTGACCCTCATATCCTGGATAAGGGAGGTGTATATCCTCTAGCCTCTAATGTGTACCCACATATTTTGGTGTAGATAAGTCATGCACTCCTTTTATAGCTCATTTGGGGTCTCATGGTCAAATATAGTGAGGGGCCATAACATTTTGGGGAGGTCATTTTTGGATAACTCCCTCCATATGTCAATATAAATGTCCTCTTCATCAGACATACACATCTCCATTTGGTCAGACCACAGAATATGACTCTGAAGGTTATCTACTTATGATAATGGAGTACTACTGGAATTTGATGGGGAACTGTATATCATTGATCATGATGTTTTGAGTGACTCTCTATACAACAATTTTAGATTTTGAGACACCTCTCTATACAGAGGTGATTGGTAAATAGGAGGATTTTCTTATTAGTGGAAGATATAATCTTGGGGAGGTTGAACATGGTGTAGGTCTAGAGTAGAGTCCCTAATATCCATATCCACACTACCACGAGGAGGACTAAAATGGTAATGAATGTCTTCTTCTTCGGTGGAAGAGTCGACAAACCCTTTATGTATTGATAATGTGTCATTAACTATCTCAAGGAAACAAGCATTAAGATGATTAGGAATATGGGTAATGTTCTATATCTTGGTCAGAATATAGCAACCTACCTTTTGGGACTGTGTAAGGATATGAACAAGTTTTATGACTGTTGTAAAAAATTAATTATAATCATTTGGTGTTGCGAGAGTATGATCTCACTACTAAGAATCTATCATAACACAGAAATAAACTATTTCATTATTAACAGGAATACGAGCCTATCTCAAGGAATGTGTCATTCTCACTTGGTGAGCCTCAATAATTAAATGAGTATGAGCTCAGTCCTGAGCCTTTGGAATATGTTGCTAGTATTTCTTGGTAGATATATGAGCCTGACTTGAGGCATGTGCCTATCTCACCTTAGGGAGCCCCAGTTGGAAAAGGAATATGATATTGGTCTGAATATGAATTCCTCACCAAAATATATAAATAGTCATCTAGAATGGGAGAAGGGATACGAGCATCATCTTGTATTGCCTCAGAAATATGTTGGTGTAGTCATTCATTGGAGGAAGTAGGAATATGAGCTTGTATTCTATGATATACTGGAATATGCTTGATAGATTCATTAATAGGAATGTGTGCATGTCCTAAGGATTTTTCCATTCTTATTTGTTCAACCTTGGTCAGAACATGGATTTATGCCCGGTCCTGGGTCATTGAAGTATGTCGCTGGACTTCTTCGATATGAATATTCTCCTTTCTCAAGAATTTTTCCTCTATCACTTGATGAGCCCCATCTAGAATACGAATATGAGTCTGATCTAGGGCCTTTGGAAGATGATTTCGGACTTCTTCAACATGCATGTTCCCCTTTCCTGAGGCATGTGCAACTCTCACCTGGTGAGCCCCAATTGGAACATAAATATGATCTTGGATTTATGCCTTATCCTTTATTAGAATATGCTGATAATCATCCTAGACAGGAGAAAACATTTGTGATTTATATAGTCTAGCAACTTGTTTGTGATGATTAGAGTGTTGAGTTGTCTTGGATATAGGGATAGGAATATGCACATGTCATTTATCTTCAACATTTCCAAAATATACTAGTGGATTTCTTCAGCTGTTTCTAAAATATATTAGAATTTTAACAATGTATATGAACGGATATAGGCCTACATATTTTTTTATTTATTATAAAATAAAATATGTCTTTGATTGAAGTTGGAATATGCACCCAATTCTGTACTCAATGCTCCACCAGAATATGCTGATAGACTTCGTGCATGGGGGTAGGGATATGTGCCTCCCCCATTCCTTCTATGAGAATATTCCCACATACATGTTCTAAGTGAGCAGGGATATGATCCTTCTTACTAGTTCTTGATAGAATAAGATGGAATGAATCATCAGTATAAGTGGGGATATGATTCCTCTTCTAAATATCCAATGACTTTATCCTTTGATGAGATTTACTTGTTTCTGATGCATGGGTGTCATAGGTGGCAGTGTTCTAGGTGTTACCCTCAATAGGAAACTAGTGGGTACTAGTGAGATGATACTGGAAATGGTATTTGATAGCTTCCCTCCTTAGAGGAACATGCACTAGAAGGGAGCCATATTTGGATTCCTAATCTAACTTCTTTAGATACTAATGGTGGTAGTTGTCGTGCTCTAGGGATTAGGTCCCAAAGTGGTTGGTTGTGGAAATGAGTTCCACTGGATTAGTATAAGCTTTCCCTAGGTGATACAGACTTACTAGTTTCTATGTATAGAGAACCTCATGGGAAATTTTTAGGGTTGGTATTATACCACATCAGTGGTAATCCCATACGACCATGTTCTCCACTTCACATTGGAGCTATCAAGCATGTGAGATAATTTTGAAACTCGCAAGGGTTACAGCCACAGGTGATTTACTAGAGTGATCACTGGATGATGAATACATTGTATCAAATCAAGATATTGAGAGTAGAATCTTTATTTGTTCAAATGACAAAGAACATGGTTATGGATTAGTGAGATATCATATGAATAGTATGATCAATCAGATATGCATGTTTAAATTTTATTTATTTAATTCCTAATTAGACCATTCTCCTCATTTGGACATATCAAAATGAGTATGGAATTATTTCATAGGAACAATGGTTCTATAGGATCATATATAAGATCATGTCAGTCTTACAACTTTGTTATAGTTTTTTCAAAAAACAATTGGCATGAAGCCTGATTATCATGTTTTTTGAGAGATTCACATCAGGCTCACAATTTTAGTTTTAATATGTTGTGTAATTGAAATGTCTTGATATATAATAACTGATATTTTGTTATTTTAGAGATTCACATTGGGTTAACTATTACTGTTTTTACGAGAAAGAGTTGATCAGGGGAAGCCTCACAGATTTGTGCTCGGTTGGAAAAGATGGTTGATTGTAGGGGGTTTGACCTCTTACATAATCATTAACATTGGATCATTTTCATTATTAATGCAAACTACCAACAGTTTCCTCTCCCATGATTAGGTAAGAACCTAATTTGCAAAATTTGGTGGTTAACTGGGGTTTCAGACCCAACAACACTTAGGGGCTTACATTGGTTGAGAGGATGGGTGGTCAGGCTCATCAAAACTTTATGGAGTGAAATATTACATACTTAGAGAATATCTAATATGATTAAGATATGCTCATGAATCTATTATTAATCTTGATACGAGACCAGTTACTCTAAAAAAATGATTATAGGTTCATTCTCATTATATTCAAAAGAAAGGAAGTCACATTGATGAAAAAAGGAATGGGGGTATCATTAGTGAATCCATCTATATGTATCGAGGTTCTCTATACATTTCTGAGTAATAGGTATCTTATTTATATGATGAAGCCATATAACTAAGTACTTTAGAATTTTATACCACAAATGGAGGCAATTAATATTTTTAGGAGGGGATAGATCCATCATGTGTCGTCCTACATATCCATGTTGTTCCAGTAATAAAGACCCACATAGTTCATTTAATCCGTGAAGTTTAGAATCACGAATAAAGGACTTATAGAGGTTCTATGGGATATTAGGTGTTCAATATCAAGTTCTAGAGGGTTGTCATGTGTATCCTGATTATGGAAAGAATCATAGTTTTTGAAGTTCATTCATTTCCTCAGTCCATTGATAGATGGGGTAGAGTGATCATCCCATGGGATTGATTAGGTCTCAATGGTTGAGATGCTAGAGATATAAGAGGACTTTAACCATCGTAGGTGTTTATTTGAGCTTGGGACTTAAAATGGAATCCTATATATCCTTTTTTGGGCAGGAATCAAAGTCTTCATAGTTCCATTGGTCAGGTCTTACACGTCGAGGCTTCCCATGTAATTGTAGAGACTTATAGTGCAGATGATATGATTATTGAAATTACCTAATCCCACGAAAGATATGATCATTGGGAGAAATAGGGGATATAAAGTAATCAATTTCATTTCTTGTGGATGTGAGAATTATGTTCTAAGACTACCCTTGGAAAATTAATATGCAACTCGAACCTCTAGGAGGTGTCCTACATATCTTGGTTATGGAGGGAATCACCTTCTCTATAGTTTCATTGATCATGACTTACACATTGAGGTTTCCCTTATCATTATAGTGACATATAATTAATATGATATTATTATCGCAACTCAATAAGCTCACGTAAGCTATGATTGTTGTGAGAAACAAGGGATGATAAGTAATAGATGTCATTGATTGTAGATGTGAGACTTATGTTCTGGGACATCCCATAGAAAATTAATATGGAGATCGAACCTAGGGGAGGTGACCTGCATATCCTATTTATAGAAAGAATTAGTCACCATAGTTCTGTTGATCAATGCCTACACACTATGGTTTCCCCTTTCATTATAGAGACTTATAATATAGATTATATGATTATTTAAACTCTTTAATCCCATGTAATATAAGATCATTGTGAGATTAAAGAGATGTAAAGTGATCAATATCATTGTTTGTGGATTTAGAGTAATGTGATGGGACCTCCCTTGTAAAATTAATATTGAGCTCAAACCTCTAGGAGGTTTCCAACAAATCCTATTTATTGCAAGAATTAGAGTCTCAACATTGTTGTTGATCGGGGCTCACACACTGAGGTTTCCCATGACATTTTAGTGACTTATAGTACAGATGATATGATTATTGAAACTCCCTAATCTCATGTAATCTATTCTCATTGTCAGAAATAAGGTATGACAAGTAATCAATGTCATTACTCATGGTTGTGGGACTTATGTTCTAGGACTACCCTTGGAAAATTAATATGGAGATTGAATCTCTGGGAGGTTTCCTATATATCCTGGTTATAGAAGAAATCAAAGTCATTGTTGCTCTATTGGTTGGGGCTTAAATATTGAGGTTTCCCTTATTATTGTAGAGACTTATAATACAGATGATATGCCTATTGAAACATCCCAATCCTAGGTAAGCTATGCTCATTATGAGAAACAAGAGATGGAAATTAATCAATGCCATTTCTTATAGATGTGGGACTTATATATTGGGACTTCCCTTGGAAAATAAATATGGAACTCAAACCTTTGGGATGTGTCCTATAGATCATGGTTATGGAATGAATCATATTCTTCATAGTTCTATTGATTGGGGCTTACACACAGAGGTTTCCCTTATAATTTTAGAGACTTATAATGCATATTATATGATTATTACAACTCCTTAAGACCATGTAAGCTATTCTAGTTGTGAGAAATAAGGGATAAAAAGTAATCAATGTCATTTCTTATGGATGTGGGACTTATGTGCTGGGAAATCCCTTGTAAAATTAATATAGATCTCGAAACTTTGGGAGGAGTCCTATGTATGTTGGTTATAGAAGTAATAAGAGTCATCGTACATCTATTTATCAAGGATGAGATGAGTATATTTATTTATATGAGTGATGAAATGTATATAAATGGCACCATAAGGCTTGGGTGATGGGCCTGTAGTATATCACGAGACTAAAGTGGAACACCCAGGGGAACCATGTGGTCTTCTATGACATGTTTAAATAACTTCACATGACCCAACCATCATTCCGAAGGGGAGTTGCGAGGTCTGGGTGACATGTACTAGAATGATCACATTTCTTGGAAGGATCATGAGAAATGTATGATCATTTTCTATCATGTTTTTTTTAGTCCTACACCTTTAGTAATTTTTTATATCCCTTTTATTTTGAATGCATTATGTTTATTCAGTGTGAGTTTATTTTAAGTCTTGCATGATCTAGAAGATGTGTGGTATGTTACTCATGTGTCCTACTAGAATACCTTTATGTGATCTATGATGATCAATCAAATCAATTAGGTATGCCTCATGATCATTCAAGCTATTCACTGTTGTATTACATAATAAAAGAATTTCCGATAATGAGATCAACCACTTCAATAAATACTCTCTGGTGCTTGGGTGTGCTAATGCACCTAGATATGAAAATCCATCTCTTTTATTTGAGGTTGGGGTGGGAGATTTATAAGCCTCTCTACCCTGATTATTAACTGGTTTGTGTGGCATATCTCACATGAATCTAGGCTAGAGTCTGAAAAGTTTTATTATGCAATGTATCTTTTCAATCCTCTTTTGCGGATCATTCTGAGAGATCCACATGATTTTCAGTGACACGAGTCCCTCCCATCACTATTTCCTTTAATGGATTATCGCAAATTAATGGGTACTTGTTTGATCTTGAGGTCATGCTAAGTTACCTCCTTGTTTTCATATCGACATGTCCAAGGAAATTCATGATATTAGGGAGCATATTAAAAGAACTTCTCATGATCTCAAGTGACTTATTTGGAAATTTCTACGAGACAATGATGGTTCATCTGAGAGAATTTATCACATCAGACCAGATTTTCCAGGAGTCCTGTGATATCATGATACTGATTTACATAGCATATCACAAGAGTTTTATAATCGTGATAGGCTTGTAAGAGATGGTGTCCAAGAAAGAACTAGTTACACTTTGATTACATGGATATTTTATGTAAATAAATTTTAAACATCTAATTACATATTGTTCATTGTTTTTCATGACTATGATGTAATAATGTCCTAGATTATTTGTTGCATTGATAAGGTCATGGCAGTTCCCCGTTATGATGAGAACGTTGAAATGATATAAAAATATTCTTAAATATAGTTCTATAGGTTGGATGACATACTATAATGGGACACATAACATACAGACTGTCAGGTGTGAGTACTCGTAAGCAGATGAGACTTCATCTCATGAAGTTCTCACTTGGTAATCTCCAAGACAAGAGATTATGAGAATAGCCCCACCAGTAGGAATTCCACGTGTTTTGGTTTCAACAGATATTTCTATCTGTGAGCATGTGTAATGATCCTTAGACTTTAATATCATTATTAATATGTGTCGTGAATCATACACTTTGATTTACTGATGAAAACTGTCATGCAGAAAGTTGGCGGGAAGTAGGGTACAATGGGTGAATCACGGGTGGCATGTTATTAATGGATAAGTCGAGGAAGGATTTTTCCCTTCCATTTATGGAAGCTAATACCTAGGCCCTTTGATTGAAATAGAATTGTCGGGAAAAATTCCAGGGCCATGTTGCAATGATGAGTTTATTTCAGGTAGTCAAAGAACGAAATTTCAGGCATAGAATTTAGTGAAACTATCATGAAACCTTCTTGATGAGATATTGTGACAAATGGATTATATTAAATAGTAAGAATTCCTATGTGGATGTCATTTTTGTGACTTTATATTCTTTATCTTGGGTGCCTTGACGCATTTCTAGACAGTAATCTTGGACTCTAGAAAAGCCCACCTAATGCCAATGAGAAAGAATCCTAAAAGGTCGCACATTAAGTCTTTTGGGTGGTCTCAGTTAAATTATATTTGAATATAATTATTAAATATTATTCTCAAGATAATGGAATAATTTTATTCAAGCTAAAATGATTGCATAAATTAAATAAAAATTTATTCACTAGATTGTGGGTAAAATATATTTATTTATTTTATTTTAAAATTTATTAAATATTTATTTACTAGTTTGTAAATAAAATATTTATTTAAGAGAATAAATTATTAAAATATAAATTCAGGTGTTCAATAAATATAAGTGGAGTCTAAGAGGAACAAGGTCAGCCCGGTTGTAAAATAATTATTTACAAGATGGTAAAAAATTATTTAACTAGTTGGGACAAATTAAAATAACACTGTTATTATTTTGTGATGCAGAATTTTATTTATAATTTTATTTTCCTCAAGTTGGTGAAACATAAATAATGACATGGTATTATTATTAATAGCATGGGTTTTCTATAAGGTTATGAATGTATTTAATTTATATTATGAAATTAAATATTGTAACTGAAGCCCCATGTCAACAAATAGGCACATACGTCTATTGTTCCATAGACCGAACCACACACCCGGTGAATTGAGAATTGTTGATCTAAACAATTTCTCTTTCGAATCCTCTTCCCACCTGTCTCAAGAAAGAGATACGTTATTTAAGGATAAAGAACAAGTGATCAAGAAAGACCAACACAAGACACTTTCTTGGCCATGCTAGCACCTAGAAAATGAGCGGTGTCGATCAGAGGCCATCAGAGCATGCATGGATCACTTCTAGAGGGATTTTAGTTTGGATCCTTGCAAGCACAACAAGATAATCTAGAAGGGTCATTCTAGATGATCAACATCATCAACTAAGAAAATATCAAAGATCTAGGTAATATTTTCTTTATGGAATTAATTAAATTAATTATAAACCTGATGTGAAAGATCCTATCTAAGGGTTTCGGGCCACTTCCTTCTTTATCTAAATCTTTGATTCTATTCCATGGAGACCAATATTCATCATTTTATTGATCCAAGAAAAATCATGGATCATGGTAATGATCAAAGTTGGGTGCTACCCAACCAGGATTCTACTATGATCGGAACCTTCAAGTTGTATCAGAGGGGTTACATCATAGATTATAATTATTTAAATATTTTGTTGATGATTTACACATTTAATAATTTAGTTGTTTCAATTCAAGTTAATCGTTTGGAAAATCTGAATCTTGAGATATGTTCCTCCTCTTTCATTTCTCATTAAACTTAAAGAAATGAAATTTTCTTTTAATTTTGATTAAAGTAAAATAGAGTATCTCATCCTGAGGTTCCAAAGGTTCCTGGCTGTACAACCACAGAACACACAACGTGTATTCGGAAGTACACACTATGTTGCCAAGGTTCAATGCACTGGGTCTAGTCCACCATTCCAAGCTGTGTCATTGGAGTTTGTATAAGTCTTAATTACTCATTGTGTTGACCAAAAGTAGGTGCCACTCAGTTTCCAGAATACACATTATGTGGACCACTGGAAATGATGTGTAGTCCATTCGGGTTAGGGTTGGACCATGTACCCCATACACGGCTTGACCACATGGAGACTATGTAATAAGGAACTACATGGCATGTGGACCACTGGACATGCCATGTACTACAAATATTTCTAAATTACACTCACACATCGTTTCTCTAGGCATGAATTTCAGATGGACGATGAAAAATAGTACACACTGTGTAGTTGGAGATACACGCTGTGTACTCATCCAAATTATGCATATTTATTAAAATTTATTATTATATTATACAAACCCTTGAGACGTGTACCATCGTGTGGGAGTAAAGCTGAGGAACAACATGTGATAGGTGTTTTATATATATGTGTTTAATTTAACATCTGTGTAATGTTCATTTCTACTAATTGGGTAGTTATGGATAGGCATTCCCCAGGTTGCCTCCAAGTTACAAGTTACATAAAAATATAATTTTAAATGAATTTATTTTTTTAAAATTATGATGGATGTGAATCTCAAGGAAATTCAAAAAAGGGTTTAAGATAATAGGGTTGATTAATTAAAAATGATAATTAATTGATTTGAGCGTAATTTATCTTAAACAAGAATGATTAAAGAATTGAATGCTAGTTTTTTTTGATTAAATATAATTTCATGTATGGATGATCATGAGCTAGAACAAGACCTTTTTATGTGGATGATTTCTTTTAATTAATTTATTTAAATTAAATTTGTTAGCCTGCGAGCCTTCTCTTCATTAATATGTTGGGCCTACGTGCCCAAGGATTCTTTTATGAAAAACCCATTTTCACCCCTCACCTACATGTGAGTTAGAAAAATGTATATTTAATGGATGAAACTCCCAAGATAGTGCAGGTGGTTCAAGCTAAAGCTGAGATGAAATCAATCCAAGGAGATACAGAGGTGGATAAGTGGAAAGCTGTAATCAAGAACCCAAATGTTTCGAGATGTTTCTCCCCTAGGTCAGGGTTAGTTTATCAAACGCTAGATTAAGTAACTATTAGAAAAGCTCATGATCATTCCATTTACATTATTTTATGTCTATCAGTTGCTTGGTTTATCATTATAGATGTGTTTTCATTGTCACATAATTAATGAATTAAACAAGAATGCAAGATGGATCTAAAATAAACCAGACTTATGCATAAATATTATCAAGACATGGTTAATTACCTAATTAATTTCCAATTAATATTAATAATCATGGGATAATGATAATAATAAATTCATGAATAAGAGATAAAAATCCCTCAAATAAAATAAGAAGTCAGAATAAGCCTTCTATTACTGGATTAAGGAAAAAACTCAATAAAACTATGTGTTTGACCAAACCTTGTTGGGACACTTAATTTTATACAACTAGCCCTTATGAAAGGTTTTGGGTTGACTTAACAATATTACATCAAGAGGAGTATCCATTTCTAGACTTGGTGTAATATTGGAGGGAAGAGTTGAGGAAATCCAAAGTCATGATTTCATGATTGGGGAGTCCACTGAACAGATCAAGGAGCTACAAGCCTGTAGTTGGCAAAGACCCACCAATATAAATACCTTCTAATATCTTGACCAACCCTTGTTGGGGTTATGCAAAGGGGAATATGGATCCCTGCCACTAGAATGTCATGGAAACTGGAAATTTTTAGTTCAATGTTGAGGGCCATTGGGACTTGATAAAATAGTAGGAGACTTCATAAAATTTATTATTTCTCTTAAAACGTAATCAAGAAAGTACTAATGATCTTCTCTTTTAATTGTAGAATAAAAATGAAAAGACCATCAACCACACTATCCCTATGATCAATTCTGTATAAAGACAATATCCTCACTAGTAGTAACTTCCAAGAATGGTTTAGATGCCTTTGAGTTATCCTACACCATGAAAGGATGTCTTACATTTTGGAGTCAGCATTACCCGATCTGCCTGCCAAATAGGCAAGTGATGAGGATTTCCTAGTCTATGAGAAACATATGAACAGTGCGGTCGATGTTCAATGTTTTGATGCTATCATCAATTTCTAGTGAGCTCAGGAAGTCTCATGAAAACATGGATGCTTATAGCATGCTCAAGCACCTCCATGGTCTTTACTAAGAGAGAGAAAGAAAAAAAGTTTTGAGATCTCTAAGGAACTATTTCAGAGTATGCTTTGAGAAGCTGCCCCAGTAGGGCCTTATGTAGTCAAGCTCATTGGCTACATTAAGTTCCTGGAGGTACTAGGGTTTAAACTCCCTGAAGAACTGGGAACCGATCTCATTCTTACATCACTACCTAAGATCTTCTCTATCTTTGTTTTCAATTTCAATATGATCTACATTAAGAAGTATCTATATAATATTCTTATCCTCATTCGCCAAGTGGAAAAATATATAAAGTGAGAAAATCCTTTTGTCCTTATGGTGAATAAGAGTAAAGGGAAGGCAAAGAGATTTAATCCCAAAGCTTCTTCATGGACTTCCAAGAAAAGGAAGATCAAAGGGGAGGCAAGGGAACAAAAGGCTATTTGTTTCACATGTGGCAAGAATGACCACTGGAAGAAGAACTGCACCCAGCCTAAGAAGAAAGGGGAAGCTTCAGGTGCATTTTTTATCGAATGCAATCTATCTATTTCTACAAATTGGGTATTAGATACAGATTATGGTGCTCACATATGTATCCAAATACAAGAACCAAGAAGATTCAGGAAGATTGACCAATGGTAGGTAGATCTATGAGCAGCCAATGGAGCCAGACTTGATGTTGTAGTTGTCGAGGACTGCCACCTCACATTGAAAACTTGGATAATATTGGTGTTAAAGTGTTATTATTATGTGTCGTCTATTACTAAAAATATTATTTTTGTATCCATATTAGATATAGAGGGATTTTTCTTTATGTTTGGAAATTAATGTAGCTTAATTTATAAAGATTTTATTTGTTTTGGTAGGGCACATTTATAAAAATGTATTTATGTGTTGGATTACACTAACCAAGTAATAGAAATCGATAACAATGATACTTTACATGACTCATACCCCACCCAAATTTGGAATCACCAGCTAGGTCATATAAAAAAGAAATGTTTGACAAAGTTACATCACGATGGATATTTAGATTCTTTCGAACTGAAACCACTTACCGTATGTCATGCATGTTTACAAGGAAAAATGACCGAAGCCCCATTTCGTGGGAAAGGTGAAAGGGCTAAAGAATTTATTGAATTAGTTCATACCAATGTGTGTGGACCCTTTACAGTTGAAGTAAGAGGTGGATACTCATACTTCATAACTTTTACTGATGATTTTAGTAGATATGGATATATCTATATAAAGAGGTATAAGGCGGATTATTTTTGATAAGTTCAAAGAATACAAGAATGAAGTTGAGAAACAGCTTGGTAGGAAGATTAAGAAACTCTACTCAGACTGAGGTGGATAATATCTTAATCAAGATTTGATTGATTAGTTACTGGAGTTTGGGATCCTATCCCAACTCACTCCTCCATACACACTCTAGTGGAATGGTGCGAGCAAAAGTAGGAACCACAACCTGTTGGACATGGTGAGATCAATGATGAGTCATGCGATTCTTCCATTATACTATTGGGGATATGCATTACAAATAGAAGCACTCATACTAAACCAAGTACCAACTAAATTGATAAATGGTATTCCATATGAGTTATGGAGTGGAAAGAAATCCATATTATCTAATTTACATGTGTGGGGAAGATATGCATTTGTTAAGAACTCTTCAGGTAATGAACTTGCACCCTGAAGCACAAAGTGTAACTTTATAGGAAACCCTAAGGAATCAAGGGGATATTACCTATACAACCCCTCATAAAAAAGGTTATAGTGGACAGACATGCCATATTCCTTGAGAGGGAGTACAAATCCAAAAGAGATAGTGGGATCAAGATAGAATTTGATGAAGTTGAGGCTCAAGGTACACAAGAGTTGATACATGAATAGATTCCACAAAGCCCCATGGAAAGAAGAACTATTCCAGAGACAGAAGAGAAACGCAGGAGTAAAATAGGGGTTAGAGAACCAGAACGGCACGGTTTTCTAGTTATCGAGGTTGGTGACTCATTATTAGTTGATAATAATGATCCATAAACCTACAAGGAAGCAGTAAGTGGCATAGATGTTTCCAAGTGGAAAGAATCCATGAATTCTGAAATGGATTCTATGTACCAAAACCAAGTATGGATTTTGGTATATCCTCCAGTTGATGTAAAGCATGTTTGCTGAAAATGGGTACTCAAGAAGAAACTAGACATCGAAGGACACGTCAAGACCTATAAGGCATGAATGGTTGAAAAAGGGTTTAAACAACATCAAGGAATTGACTACGACGAAACATTTTCACCATTTGAAATTCTGAAATCCATCAGAATTATATTGTCCATTTCTGCTTATCATGACTATGAAATTTGGAAAATGTATGTAAAAATATCCTTCCTTAACGGGAACCTTAAGGAAGATGTCTACATGACACAACCTGAAGGGGTTATGACTCCAAAGTATGCTGATAAGGTATTTATGTTGCAAAAACCCATTTATGGTTTAAATCAAGAATCCATGTCATGGAAAATTTTTTTTGATGAATACATAAAAAATTTGGTTTTATCAAGAAAGAATGTGAGCCTTGTGTCTACAAACGGTTTATTGGGAGTGTAGTCATTTTCATAATAGTATATGTTGATGACATATTAAATATTGGAAACCAGATACCAGTATTACAATCTGTTAATGCATGGTTGAACCAATGCTTCTCCATGAAGGAATTGGGTGAGGAAGCATATATTAATTGGATCAAGATCCATCATGATAGATCCAAGAGATTGTTGGGCCTAAGTTAAAGTAAATATATTGATAAGATACTAAAGCTATTTAGTATGGAACAATCCAATAGGGGATTGTTACCAACATTGCATTTCATTCATCTTTCCAAGAAAATGTGTCCTCAGACACATGAGGAAAGAAAAATAATGGCAACGACTCTATACGCATCAGCAATTGGGTCAGTCATGTACGCCATTCTATGAACTAGTCTGGATGTCACCAACATATTAAGTGCGGTAGGAAAATATCAAGCTAACCCAGGTGACCGCCATTGGATAGCAGTCAAGACTATCCTAAAGTATATGAGGCATAATAAGGATATGTTCCTGGTTTATGGAGGATATGAGGAACTAGTCATCAAAGGATATGCAGATGTTAGTTTCTAGACTGATCAAGATGACATGAAGTTGCAAACGAGATACATCTTCACTTGGAATAGAAGTGCAGTGAGTTAGAAGAGCTCAAAGCAGAGTGTGGTCATAGATTCTATAATAGAGTCTGAGTATATCACTGCTTCTGAGGCAACTATAGAATAATTTTGGATTAGAATATTTTTCCAGGATCTAGATGTTAGACCTAGCAGTAAATATCCCATCACACTATACTATGATAATACTATAGTGGTGTCTCTCGCAAAAGATCCAAGGTCACATCAGCGGATGAAGCACATACTTCAGAAGTATCATCTCTTGAGGGATTTCTATCAGATAGGTGAATTTACAATGAGAATTATTTCCATGGAAGATAACATGTAGGACCCCTTGACTAAATCCTTGACTCAGTAGAAACATGATCACCATGTGAGGTCTAGCAGACTGAAAGCCGTAAGCAGTTGTCTCTAGTCCAAGTGGGAGTTTATAAGTGTTGGTGTCCTAGAACCAACTGGTTTCACTTTGATTACATGTATATTTAAAGTATTTACATATTTAACATCTTATTACATATTATCCAATGTTAAGAATGACTATGATGTAATAATGTCCTACAGTATGTGTTTCATTAATAATTTCATGGAAATTCCCTGCTATGATGAGAACCTTTAAATGCTATAAAAATATTGTTAAATATAGTTCTACGGTTGGATTACATACTATGATGGGACACATAGCATATAGACCATTAGGTATGAGTACTAGTATGTATATGATACTTCCTATCATGAAGTTTGCACATGGTAATCTCAAAGACAAGAGATTATGAAAACTGACTTGCTAGTAAGAATTCCACATGTTTTGGTGTCATTAGATATTTCTATTTTTGAGCATGTGTAATGATCCTTAGACTTTAATATTATCATTAATATGTTTCATGACTCACACAATTTGATATATTGATGAAAACTATCATGTATACAGTTGGCATGAAGTAGGGTACACTGGGGGCATCATGAGGGGCATTTTATTTATGGATAAGTCGAGGAACAATTTTTCCC
Source organism: Viscum album (assembly GCA_963277665.1). NCBI lineage: Eukaryota > Viridiplantae > Streptophyta > Magnoliopsida > Santalales > Viscaceae > Viscum > Viscum album. The sequence goes on from OY728154.1 coordinate 117,283,267, forward strand.
TTGCATTTATGGAAGTTGATATCTCACCCCTTTGATTGAAATAGAACCATAGTGTGAAATCCCATGGCCATGGTGTAATAGAAAGTTTATTTTAGGTGGTCAAAGAATGAAATATCAAGCATAAAAGTTGATGACACTATCATGAAACCTACTTGATGAGATATTACAACAAAGGGATTATATTACACAGTGATCGTTCGTATGTGGATGTCATTGTTGAAAATTTATGTTCTTTCTCTTGGGTGCCTTGATCCATTTCTAGACATTAATCTTAGACTTTAGGGAAGCCCACCTAATTCCAATGAGAAAGAATCCTAGAGGGTCACACACTGTGTGTTTTTGGTGGTTTCAGTTAAATTTTATTTGAATTTAATTAATAAATATTATTCTCAGGACAATGGACTAATTTTATTCAAGTTAAGATGATTGCATAAATTAAATTAATATTTATTCACCGGAGTAAAATATATTTATTTATTTTATTTAACATTTAATAAATATTTACTTACTAGTTTGTAAATATAATATTTATTTAAGAGAATAAATGATTTATTTATTTATTTAGGTGTTCAATAAATTGAAGTGGAGTTCAAGAGGACCGAGGTAGGTCTGTTAGTAAAATACTTATTTGAAAGATGATAAATAATTATTTAACTAGTTGGCACAAATTATAATAATCCTGTTATTATTTTTTGACATGAAAATTTATTTATAATTCCACATTGTGCAAGTTGGCACACCATAAATAATGACATGAAATTATTATTAATAGCACGTGTTTTCCCCAAGGTTATGAATTTGTTTAATTTATGCTATGCAATTAAATATTGTAACTGAAGCCCCATGTAAATAAATAGACACATACATCTATTGTACCATAGACTGAACCATACAGCTGGTGAATTGATAACTGTTGAGATAAACAATTAATCTATCAAATCTTCTTCTCACCACTCTCAAGAATGATAGAAGTTATACAAGGTCGAAGAACAAACAATCAAGAACGACTGACACAAGACACTCACTTTGCCGTGCTAGCACCCAAAGAACAAAGAGTGTTGATTAGAGTCCATCAGAGCACATGTGGATCACCGCTAGAGGTATTCTAGTTTGTATCCTTTCAAGAACAAAAAGATAACCCAAAAGGGTCTTTTCGGACTATCAACATCATCAACGAAGAAAATACTAAAGATCTTGGAATTATTTTCTTTATGAAATTAATTAAATTAATTATAAACATGATACGCAAGATCCTCTCTAATGGTTTCAGGCCTCTTCCTATAACACCCCAAGATTTTTATTGTAAGTTATTTTCTTTAAAGTAATTCAATAGCTTGCGCTACACACAACACCGAATTTGAGTGCACCACACCTTACCAAACTAGCCATTTAAAAAATGGTTATGTATAGTATTAGCTGTATTTTGAAGTTTATATACTCCACATAATATGAACATCCATATTATGTGTTTCATAGACATAATATAAGAACAAATTTAATTTTTCAGATAAAAGTAATATTTTTCAAAAAATGCAATTTAAACATCTTTTAATGGAGAACCATTTTTAAATCCAATATTTGACACTTTAATAAATTCAATTTTACAAAATAAAATTCTTATTTATAATAGTGACATAAAAATTTATTTTGGATAAAATCTCGGTATTTTTCTGATAACTTTCTTATTTTGATGAATAGTGAAAAATACTAAATTTTAATTGAAAACAACATTTTTAATCAAAATAATTTATATGGTTAAATTATACATTTGAATGGTTTTGATATATAATTAGATTATATTTTTATCATTTAATCCTATGTTGGTCATTGGAAGTAATTTTACATTTAAATTGGACATAAACACATATCAATCTTTTGATAGATTATACTTCTCAAAAAACTATTTTTTGGTTTTGAAAATGGGAATATTTATTTTAAATTAATTAATAGAAATTATATATTTTGAATTTGGTAAAATAGACATCATTTTTGAATTTATAATATCAAAATTATATTTGGGTAAATTTTTGGTATTTTTCTGAAAACTTTCAATTTTTTATGAATAGTGAAAAACACAACGTTATTGTTTAAAACCTAATTTTTATTTAAATAATAATTATTTTATTTAAATTTATTTTAAGTCAAAATATATACATAATACCAATATAAGTTCAATGTAATTTATTGGTATCATTTTATAATAAAATTAGATGTATAAAATTTATTGAACTATTTAACGACTTTTACCCACCTTCTAGGCATATTTTCAAATTTGCATAAAACATAATTTTACTACTTCTGTGATTTTAATTTCAAAACTTTGAGAGACATGATTGAGATCAGTAAGTAAAATTTTGTTCAATAGGATGAAAATAATTTTTGGTGAATAGTAACCTTTCAATTTTATTTACCACGGTTAAAAGTAAATAGGGGAATTAAAGGTAAAAATGATATTATAATTACCCTAACATATTTCCTAACTCTATTGGATAAGTTTATTTAGACCAAAATCAACTTTAAGAATAAAATATTATCCTTTTTATCCACTTGGATTAGATTAGGACATTTATTATGATTTTATTTAAAGAAGAGTTAAAAGTGTTAAATTCAATGTTTAATAACTAAACCATTTTTAATATAGGTTTATATATAAGATAAATTAGACCAAAAATATTCATTATAAAGATAAAATTATTTTCTACATAATTATATTTTATTTATAAATTTTAGACATTAAATAATTAATTTTTTATGACACAATGATGATGCAGTAGTTACCTTATTAATGAAAGATTAAAATAATTGATATTATAAATATCCAAATAAATGTAAATTGAGACTTTTGATGAATTAAACTAATTTTATAGTTAAATATTACATTTTAGTATTGATTTAATTAATTTATTTCTAAATAATTAAGTTTTGTTGACTTTCAAAAAAACCAAATGCTCAATAGTGTCAAATTGATATAAATGGGGTTTTAAAACAAATACTATATTATTAAATGTTATAATATATTTAAAAATCTATGTTTCAGACAAAGGACTCATATAATGATATATATGTCATTACCAAACCACTTGGGGTTCTATTGGCTTTTTATGAAAGTTTATAAACAATTTATTATAATAATACTAGAACACATGGTAAAAGGTAAACTATTTAACTAAGTGTTAAATCAAAAAAATAAGGTTAATATGGTCACCTAAACCTGTCTAAAACCTATTTATTGAGAGTTTTTCGACCCAAACTTACATTATCCTAGAAATAAATGTTTTTTGAGCCATTATTAACAGAATATTATTGTATAATAAATTATTATTTCAAGGTTTTCCTAAAGTGACGCTCACCTCTCTTATAAAAGGGCACTTCCCCTTATCTCAAAATCACACCTCCAAAGACATTTGGATCGGCCAAACCCTACTCAAATATATTCCCAACTACCCAAAATTTAATCTAGAGGCATTACTTTGATCATAAATCAAACCTACGGATCCCTTTTGATCAAATCAAAAGGAAGCACCCGAAGAAGAGGGAATAATTTCATCACCTCTTTCAAAGTTCTTTTCTTCTTCCACTTCCTCTTTCATTGTTGTTTCCATACCAAAATAACAAATCCAATACCTTATACATACTGTGATGTTATTATAAATATGGTAAAACCATATTCAATATTCTATCCATCCTATTAATGACAAAGTCACCGTACGTGCGTACGTACGGCTTACAATGTCCACGTCGTGGTGTAGTTTGTTATTCAACACTTTATTATTTAGATGGGTATAATAATGCATATTACTAATTTAAATAATAAATATAACATTCTAATGATTATGTATATATAATATACCATCCAATTACATATTATTTCACCAGTAATAGAATGATATTGTCGCTCATGCGTACGTACGACTTACCGTCTCCATGACGCAATGAGATTTCATTCCCCATCGTAACCATTCAAGAATAATTTTCATTTGATATTTAAAAATAATGTTTAAGAACTTAATATAACTTTAGATGTGAATCAAATATAACCTATTCATAACAAACATGACTTATGTAATGAAACATATAATGTAAAATGAATCAGTTAACACCCAAAAAAATGATACTACTGAAATATCATTAACAAAGCAATATTAGAAGTTCATATATGATATCATATTTATATATGTGGTTATTTTATAATTTAATTACAATTATTTCACCATTATACAGGAGTTTAACCTACCCTATACTAAGGGAAAGTACAAGGTAATGGGTTTTCATCTCACTTCTTATTCCCGTGATATTCCAGATATATTGCCACTATTTCCTTTTGTGTGGTGTATGTACTGCCAATGATTTTATTATTTCTGTAATATAATTTAATTTGTGGGTATTTAAATCTTCATTGTATGATCCTTATTTAATTGGGTTTATGTTTCATAAGTTACCAAATCGGTAAGGTTTAATTTTACAATCTCTTTATTATCCGAGGTTGTTTATACGTAAGTATCAACTGAGAACTATTTATCATCCACATCCATATTTCTTAAAAATGTATTTCAAAACATTTTTACTATTTCCTAGAATATGGGTTAAATTAATTTATACCCTTGTTTTAATTTTTATAAAATTTTTTGAAATTAATCTTTCCATCGTTTTCCAAATTAGGTACTTTATGACCTTTTCGACAAATTAACGTAAGAATGTTTTTTTACGTATACGGTGGGTGAAAATATTTTCTGCCGTTATAGAATATTTCAATCCTCCCTTACAAGAATATATGAATATTTTCAAAATAAATGTTTTCTATTATAATTATGAGATTTTTAAATTATTTCAAAATATAAAGAGATATTTCTCTCAAAATAGTTTTTATTTCATCAATGTCAACATCCATTGATGGATTTTACATTTGTTTGAAGTTGATTTATTATGATACAATCTTCCATATTTTATTAAAGGTTTTGTGATATGTTTGGATGTGGATGTGTTATTTTTATACCATTCACAGTTTATAGTTAAATTATTAACATTTTGTTTGGTAGTTTTAATATGAATGTTTATGTTAGGTTTCAACCTTTTCATATGGGGAATGCATTGGACTTAGTAAGTGATGGGTGGAGCTCGCTATAACTCCTTGATGTATTAGTAGGTCTCATGAGACAAACTAGTGTTTTTTCACAAGGCCTTGAAAAAATATTATTTGTAGTCTTGGTATGAGGCCTTGAATATGTGGTTATGATGTTTGACATTATGCATTTCATAATTATGAAATTATCTATTGATATTACTTGTGATTATTCGACAATTAGAATATCAATGTGAATAAGTAAATGTAATTATTTGATTTATATTTACCATATTAAGATGATGTTTATGTTTAAAAGGCTTGTGTTTTAGTCTTATACATTTCATTAAATGTTAATGCTTATTTATGATAGTCTCCACTATATTGTTATCCATACTGATCACCTGGGCTCACCCCCTTATATGTTTTATTTTTCCAAAGATGCGAAGAAGTATATTACGATTAACCTACAGGAATAGGATAAGGTATATGAGAGTGTTCAAATGGGACACAATGTTGTTGTTTTTACATTTCATGATGTAATGTTAAACTTATGTATGTATCTAGTACTTCTAGGTCTACTAAACTAATCAGTCTTTAGATACTTGATCTATTGTGATCGTGCCAATGTTATGTAATAATGCACCGACTCTGGGTAACTAGGGTCAGGGATTTACACATCCTTATTTATCTAAATCTTTGATTCTATTCTATGGATACCATCATTAATTTTTCTATTGATCCAAGAATAATCATTGATCATGGTGAAAATCAAAGTTGGGTGTCGGCCCAACCACACTTCCACTGTGCCCAGAACCTTCAAGGTATTCACCTTCTCCATATTTTATTTCATTTTTTGTATGTTCCCAAGATTGAGGGTTGTGAAATATTTCATGGGTAATGTCAAATACTATTACTCTACCTCTTGGTGATACATAACATAACCCTCAAGGGTCCTATGGGGGTGCACAATCATTTCATGGACAAATTCATCTGTTTTCTTTAGGGAGCCAGGGGGTGGGAGGTCACCTGTACATACCCGAGGCTCTTCACGTTATGAGGACAATGTACTCATGAGATTTAATGAGATGAGATGTACATGTCTATATGGTCTCATGGGGGGTTTCAGACCACTAGGGGCACTTCGCATGTCTTTTACAATTATAAGATGATTCTCACTCCTCTATTTTTATTTCCATTGTTTTATTCTACAATGTCTCGGTGGTCTTGCGAGTTTTTTTTGGATGTTTCCAAGGAAAATTACCCTTCCCATAGATGATTTGTCGCATGATCATTGTGACCATGAAAGGCCTCAAACTTTTGAACATTTTTCATATATTTTCAAATTATTTTTTAATGGATTTTTCAAGAGCTCGCCAATGAAAAATTAGGTGGTTATGGAAATATTTTTCAACTACTGCTGCATGATCATTGGTTGTCTAGAGGGCCTTTACAATAGAAAGAAGACATTTTGAAAGAGGATTTTTGGAATATACTTTAGGTTATTCATTTCAAATGGTTTTTTTCATGTGACATTTTAAGGCACAAGCAATCCGCATGTCTCATCCACCTTCTTCTTCCTTTTATTTCGGGGGGAAAATATTACCCATATTTCGGTATTTCATATTTTTTTAATTTTTCAATTCTCATTTAGTGAGAAAGAATACGGCTTTCTATATAACCCTAGAATAAGCTGAACTATTCTCTCTAGGTACCATGTATTAGGAAAAAAATTAGAACATCCTCCCATAGTTGAGATATCCTCAAATCCAACCAAATGATGTTGGAATGTGTCAATGATCCCTATAGATACCGTATAAATATATTCTTTTTGTTCTGATAAAATATAATTATATGGGGGGATTTGGATGGCACTATGAAATATATTCCACGCACTTTTTTGTTATAGTTATCACTCACAGAGGGATGGAGATTCCTCAAAAACATTTCCTAATCCAATGGCATGGTGTTGATGACCTCCCTGTGAGAGTAGGGCATGGATTTGGAATGAGAGGTGAGGTTGTAAGTATCATGACCAAAAAAATACTTGCCCCAACCAAAAATGTTTTTGGTGATATGCTCCATTTTTCATGGGGTTTGGTGATGGTTTTGAAGGGAATTTCCTAAATGGATGAGACCGAATCCTAGAACTGATCCTGAGTAGAGGTGTGGGGTCACAGCTGACACAATGTGAAGTAGTGGGTTTTCCCAGGTGGTCTTGTGTGCACCAACCCTACATGCCAAGAGACTAGCATATTCCCATTATTGAAACCTAGAAGACACAGCCACCCTGGCGTGAGGCACCTACACACACCAACCCTCTATAGCACTGAAGAATCAACCACCCCTATGTGGGGTGCCTACACCAAGTACCAACATCGATTTCCTATGCGGACAAACAAATTCAAATAGGTCTCGTGTTTTCCTATAAATTGGACCTTGGGTCTCCTCATTTAGATGATATAAAATACTGTATAAACCTCAATGCTTTATTTACCTATTCATTCATGCAGTCCCTCGTAAACCATTCATATAGATATCTAAAATGCAATAGAAGAGGGAATAAAGGGGGATAATGGAATAAAAATCCCTCCAAGTTTTAAAATAAAAAACACATGCACAAGAAAGTCATTACTCCCTAGTGTAAAATAACTAGCATGAAGCCCCCCAATGTCAGATCCTATGTGAGATCATTCTAGGGACACCTAAGGAGAACCATAGAGAGAAGAGCAAAGCTTTACCCCATGGTTGTTTCCTAGGTGACCCATCTTTAAAGAACCTTTTTTTGGGGCATGCCTACCTATGATAAGTCCTTTAAATCCACTTAGGTATACCTTATTTGAGACATAAATGGATTTCCCTCCCCTACCCTTCATGATCTACCTCTTAACCCCCATTTTAAGACACTAATGGTCGGGATCCTATTCCTTTGGATCCCTCATCTGAGGGGGTCCAAATTGAAACCTCCAACAAATACTACAAACATTAAAGGCCATTATAGGAGTTACACAAATGTTTATTCAATTTTTCTATGCATTCATTTGGTCGTAGGTGTCCCTCACTTGTCTTACCTTATGGGTAGGGTACTTGGGGTTCATGTGAATATGTATCCCTTCAGTCATGAGCCCAACCCAGGGGGAATTGTTAGGGATCTCCTGGTCTTAGACATGAGGGTTAAGGAATTTCCATTCCCTCCTCTTCTCTATGTCCTTGGGCCTTTGATTATAGGATGGGATAATGAGGATAAAACTTGGTTTCCCAGTTGAGTTGGAATGAGATCCCCCTCCCATCCCTAGGAACCAGTTCTTGGGAATCCCTCATGGAGTAAATCTCAATCTTTTATTGTAGTACATATCCTAATTCAGTCCATCATCCTTCTCCATAACAAGATGTCATGGCCATATAGATCATAAAATGTGACAATCTTAGTTACCAAAATAATAGGAGAGATGGAAAATTTAAATCCATTTCTCTATCCCTATGGTTATAGGGTAAAATGATGGGAGGAAATGGGAACCAGAGCCTGCTCTCTTTCTATTTCCATTTGGGTCTTGGCCTCATTGATTAGAAGAAAAATCATATTGTGTGGTTTCATATATTTATGAATTACTCTTTTTTCTGACACTAATCATGGCTCATGTGGGCTTAGATATTAGAAGTGATCATGAAATATGCACAATCCCAGACCTATGGGCCTCCTATTCAGTATATACTCTAAACATGTCACCAAACAACCTCTATATGGGCCTCTTAATTGATATAATACCCAACCTTTAACAAAAGGGAATCCTCTTATACCATATAATCCCTAAAGCCCAAAATTTTGGGAATTATCCTATATGGTGTAATCCCCATCTCAATCCCCTTAAAGGTCCATATTATCCTATGAGACAATCCTTCAAAGGGCCTCCATATGGGTGGGTCCTCCCAACCGAACTACATGGTATTTGATTCCTATCCAAATTGGATATTTAGGAAGCCTCCATGTCATCCAAACCTAATCACACAAAATCAAACCTATTCTTTTTGGGACACATTCCCATTAGGTTATTTTTCTACCTAAGATCCCACATCTCTTCGAGGCATTTTTAGTCGCTTTGACATAATTCATGAACCATCCTTGGCCTGGAACCTTTTTTCTAAATGTCCTTGCCACATGACATTAAACTTCATTGTTTGGTCCTTATCACATGATCATAAAAGGTATTATGTTTTCCATTAAGTGGAACTGAAATACATGGGTTCTGATTTATTTCACAATGATATGTAGGAATACCATATCATGGGTCTGATTCTAACATCAAAAAAACTCTCATCTCCCTAGATGATAGTAAACTCATGAGTGCTCCAATACATTGATTAAAACTAGAATCATGATAAAAAATGAAAAATAATATCTAATTAATTCATGAATTGATACCATTAATGGTGAAACTAGGATACATAAAGATATCTTTATTGAAGAAGAACCTCAAAAATATATAGACGATTTTAATATATACACATGATAATAATCGATTGTTAATTCAAGGTTGGCCTAAATTATACTTAGGAAGTAATAAAGAATTCGTGAATAGGTCTAAAATATATAAGAGAGTCCTAAAGTAGTAAAATATTCCCCAAAATGGTGTGATGATCTCAAACACCCATCCTCTCTACCAATGTATGTCCTCAAGCATTGTTTGGCTATAGCGAAAAAACAACATGCCTTTATAAAGTAGGTCAGAATAAGGGAACCATTGGGTGTTTTTGGATCCAAAAAATAAAACATATTGAAAGCCATTTAAAAATGATGAACCCAACATGAATGATTGTGAAAAATTCAAATCCCCACAATAAAAGTTTGATTAACTGATTTTTAGGGATGAAATGAGGACATTCAAGATAAACAACATTAGAGGTTTACCAATAGTGGTAACTCAGTGTTTGTTAGTAGACCATGTAGAAAATTAATGAAAATTGGGAATGTTACAAAAGAATGATTTATTTTTTGGAAAACATAATTTAACATTGATAGAAACTTGGAGAAATAATAATATAATGAAATTTCTAAAGTGAAAAATATTTCCACATCAAGAAGAGATTGAATTTCATGATTGGATGTTAAAGGGTGATAACACAAGAATTAATTAGATGTTATGTGGTAGGTGAAAATAAATTAGACATATCTACAAATATTGTTTAATAACATTACTAGAACATGAATAAATACTAATTAATATTTAATAATAACTATGATATACATTTTAATTATAAGATTTTTCAATGATGAAAGTATCCAGTAATGAGAAGTCTATATGTGTCAAATAAAAACATGATTCAAAATATTTATACTTAAAAAGGTATAAGATACCAATAAAGAAAAGGATTTATGGGTTGAAAAATAAATCTTATCCTTTTCTCTCTCAAATTGGGGATAATAAGAACCAACTTTATTATCATATTTGTTTGGTTGAGTTTATATATATGGGATTTAATGGTGATTCATATATGGGAATAACTTGGTTAATGTTGTGATAAAAATGCAACATGAATAATTATACATCATTGAATACATTAATAGATTTTTTAATATATCCTAGAAAACATTCAGGTTTAATAAATAAGGATATACTAGGAGTGAAAAATTAGGATTATTGTTCATGATGATGAATGTGTGGAGTGCATTCCTTAAGTGTGTGTGTGGGGGGGTGATGGGAAAACTGTCAATGCTTTATTATTTCATGGGAATATAAAAATTCTATAATATATTGGAAATTTTAATTATCGAGGTATTTTTATAATTTTATCATATCATTGTATATAATGATTAAATTATAATATTGGGGCATATATATTGAATATTTAATAACAAGAGGAAAGATATATTAATGGCGGTGTAATATTCTATATAGTTAGATGTTTTTGATGTTTCTATTAAAGTGATGTAACATTGATAAAGTAATTTTTAAAATCTACTTGAATAACCACTATAAATAAAAAACTGAGTTAGTATCACATGTTTTATAGTTTCATGGAAATATTTGATTTCTTTGTTAATCACTCTTGTTTTCTAGACTATACTGGCTCATATAGACATAGAATTGATTACATGAAGGATCATTGGATCAATAGATATGATTCCACTATTATATAAAGTTATTAGGTTTTACATGAGTCTATAAGATTATATTTAAATAAATAATGTGATAAAAAATATACTACCCCTTACTACAGAAGATTTTTGTCTTTTATAAATAAGGGGGTGATAAAAGAAACATTACTAAAAAATATTTATACTAATCTATGTGAGGTAGTTAAGGGTATTAAAATCAAATCCAAATAAGTATATTGAAGAGTTTAATGGATTTTGTTAATTTTATTATTTTTTTAAATGAATAAGTTGTCTTTAAATATGTATTGGGTGATGGAGGAAGAGCCCAATCAAATAAAAATTTGAAATTTTAAGATATATCTTGGAATACATAGTCTACTATTGTACATGTTTCTAGAGATCAATTCATATATTTTTAATTAAGAATATTTTGAGATGAGAATGTGTGAGTATTAAATTGACACACATATGATGATTATAGGTTTGATCATATTAAGAATCAAATAAAAGTACTGATTGAAATTAAAATAACTATCTATAGTGTATTTCTCAAGAAGTTGAGAAGATGGATATTAAAAAATTTAAATATCTTTGATTGAAAAAGAAAAATTTGGAGAGAATATTGATAATCCATCCATATATTATGAATAATAACAATGTTGTGATAAGTTAAAAATATATCATGGATAATGGAATAATGAAGGATGATTTTGATGTTGGAAATCAGGTGCGAGTGAAAATAAATTAGAAAAGTCAAGAATAGTTCACATATACTATAAAGGGATTTGAAAATTTTGTTTAAGGGATTTAGGAACCTTATTATATTTTAAAAATTCATTTAAGTTATTTTTTTATATTTTAGAGTGGTTGGAGAATACCTGAGGCGATTTAGGAAGTTTTTGAGTTTACTTTAGAGAGTTTTGGAATTATGAATTTGAAGGTGGAAAATTTATAAAGGAAAAAATATGTAAAGATCCTCACAAGTAATATATAAGGATAGTATATAATTTTAAAGAAGAAAATTTTAAATTTTTTATTACACCATGTGATACACAAAAACAAATATTTTTGATGCAAATTATCATAGAAATTGAGCTCTCTATGACATGTAAAGGTAACAATTTCATATGTAAGAGTGCCTCCAATCTGAAGCTAAAAATTATCAAAGGAATGTAGTATGTAATTTTTAAGAAACCTGATATGTTAGAGTATTTAAACACATGAGGATAGGAAATTTGGAAAAGGAATGAAACATAGTATGATATATAAAGTCAAATTACCTGAAATATAAGAGTCATTTAGAACATGAGGAGATAGAAGTGGAAAAGGGATGAATCACACTATGATATATAAAGGTAAGTTCCTCACTATGATAGATAATGGTAACAATCATTATATAATTTTTAATCACCAAAACATTAGAGAAGTCATGGGGTACATTTTCATACATAAAGGTCAGATATTCTATATGTAAAGGTAATTATAGTGAAAAGTATGATGCATAAGGGTTATATACTTTTTTAACTATGTTATATTTCTAGAAAGAAACATTATGAAGATGTATAATTTAGATAATTATTTATCTATTATTGAGTGATTTAAGTATCAGGATTATAATTATAATCACGAATCAGGACAAGATTAAATTTGATGATATTATAGTGGGATTAATGATAAAATACCATGATTATTAAAAGATCTATATTTTAAGCTGATGAAGGGAAGAAAAATAAAAAATGGTAAATAACATGTGGGGACCTGTCCTATGATGTCACTATATCATAGAATATGATTGACTAAATGATGAATAATTCTTATTATTATCTTATATTATAGAGGGAGATTTGAGGGAATGAATAATATTAATGAATCAAGCCAACACTTTTTTTTTCTGGTTCTTGTTTTTTGTGTTGTGACTCTTATAGATTGAGTATGAAAGGCTGTAGATATCAATCTTGAATATGTTCTATATGATATGTTACTTAGAATAATAAATACAACATGCATGTTACTATACCATAAGATAGATTGGTCATTTAAGACCTGTTTCCGAGGAAGAAGATCACATTATTATGATACAAGGACAACCTAGAGTATAAATTTTATCTTTTTAGAAACTCATAAAGGAAACTATGGAATATTAGAGTGATTTATATTAAGAATATTTTTAAAAAATGGGAGACTAAAGGGATGTCAGAAGATAACTAATGTCATGAGATAACAGTGGGAAAATGATGATACCTTCCCATGTGACACGAATGATACCTTCTAACCCATAGTAAATAGAGATTTTAGAAAGAAATATTCTCATACTATTATAATAATTGAAATTAATTAGTGGTCATTTGTGTCTTGAATTTTTCTCAAATTCATAGTGAAGTAGATTTCAACAGTGTGTTTGAAACATGTAAAAAATTTGTGTGATGGTTCTTCTTATTTTTTATATTCATTTCATGTAGTGGTATTTTTTATGGTAATATAAAGTTAAATATACATCATAATCTAGATATAGGTTTGAATATTAAGATGGGGTAATTAAAAGAGAAATTAAAATTCAATAAAATAGGTTTACATTGAATTATCCCACTCTTAGTGTAACTATATAATCTTCTAGGCACTTAAATAATTCATATATGAGTTTCATTTATGTGAGATTTTCATATTTCATCATGATATATTCATTCTATTTTAGATAAGATGTATCATGGTGTTTAATGTTAATTTTTTTGATAGGGTATGAATAGAGATATTTTAGGATTTTCTTCATAATTTTTTACTTATCAGTAGGTAATGGTAATGCATAATAGGATTTTTAGAACATTATAATCACTTATTATTTCATTATGGAAGTGGGATGAAGTCATTATTGACTTCGTGGTGGGTCATCTAATATCACCTATATCCATGGATATAATATGTGTAATTTCTGATCATTTAATAAGGCAAATACATTTTGTAATGATTTAAGAGATGAAAATGGTAAATTTTCTTGGAGATTAATATTTTTAGGAAACATCTAGATTTCATAGGTTCTCATGATTATAATTTTTATATTAATTAATTTTTTTAATACCTTTTTTGGTAGGTACTTCAATGGAATTTAGGTGTATTGGTGAAATTGAGTAATTATTTTATCATGCCTAGATGGATGGCTAGTCTAAAAGTTTTTTTAATATTCTAAAGATATTACATAAGAAAGTATTTAGGATTTTAGGGGTTATTAGAAGGAACATTTATCCTTGACTGAGTTTTCTCATAACTACAGCTACCAAACATCAATTCTTATAGATCTATTTGTAGTCTCATATGGTAGGCCTTTTATGTTTCATTTTTCTTGGAAGGAATTGGAATTAAATTCCTTTATTGGTCCTAGTATAGTGTAAGGTATGATTAATTGAGATCATTTGATCAATACATGTATATTATATATCTATAAATATAGAGATCCTATTAATATTAAAAACATCAACATTTTAAATTTAGTATATGTGGTCATTTATTATTTTAAGTATCACCTCGAATGGGATAACATATGATGTTTATATGTTTCTTAGTTCCTTGAAACGTGTATTCTAGTTTTAAGAATCACTACTTCTAGGTGTTTTCCATTGGATTTATTTATGGAACTGGAAACTTACAACAGTTCATTATCCAAAGGGGACCTTATTTCCAAAGGCAGACATTCGTTATGTTTGAACTTCATGATACTTAAGAATGTGGATTGGTCGATAGGATGGGAGTTCGGACTCATCACACACTTTTGGGGGGATTTTTTTTCTATTATGTGGATCTATTTATAATTTAAGATATTTTCATGAATCCTTATTACTTTATCAAGTATATCATAAGTATCCCTTGGAATTTCCAATCACTTATTTAGTATGTGAAAAGTTTAAAATCATCCGTATGTATTTGATGTTCTTAATTAATGGATATATCTATATGTATTTGAGGTTCTCCATCAAAGGTATCCTCTCATATACTAATTAGAGATTCTTTTAATCATCATTATGATGATATTGGTTTTTAAGCCACTCAGTGGGGAACTATAGAATTTATTGTCATCCAGGGAGATGAAGGTTTGGTTTTATCTTGGGATCGTGACCATAAAATGGGCTACCTAGGTATTGTTGTGAAAGGAATCAGAACCCTTGTGGGTTGGTTCCACTTAATGGGACACATCCTACATTTTAATGTCATGTGATAAGGACCTACCAATACAGTTTAATTTCATGTGGTATGGACATCTAAGTGTAAGGTTCTTAGTCAAAACATAGTGTGGGACTTATGCTGAAGCATCCCAAAGAACTTGGAGAGGATATGGGTTTCCAAGTAGGATTATGCCCTATTGGGAATATAGACTAAGGAGAACATGGTTGATTTAAAGTATTGGGTTTGAACCTCAAGTAGGTTTCCTATGTATCCCATATACATGCGAATCAAATCCCATGTAGTTCGATAAGTCTCATGGGAGAGTATACTCATTTGAGAGAAATGAGTTTGGGATTACATCTTGAAAATGATTACTTGGTGATTTGAGGGTATAATTTTGGGCTTATTTCTAAGGAGTATTCCCTTAGGGTAATTATGGTTGGATTCTTGGAGAGGACATTCATTGTTCTCTTTCCCTAAGAAGGCTTCCTATATATCCTGATTATGGTGGGAATTGGAGTTCTCATAGTTCATTTAATTGTGAAAATGTTATGACCATGAAACATATCTAACCCCACGTGATTCATGCTCAGTGTGATAAATAAGGGAATGTCAAATATTCAACATAAGAATCCACACTTCTCCTCTTCTACTGATAGAAGGGAGTTAATCTATAATGGAAAGAGTGGATGAGGACTGAGTTGACCCAAGGAAGAGGGAGAGGTAACAAGCCTTCACTCTGTTTTCTTCACATTGGACAAGGGTCCAATGAAAAAAGGAAGGGATAAAGGTTAGGGGCTTACACCAGGATGGATACCCATGGTGACAAATCCCAACATGAAATGGAAAGGGTAACAAAGGTCCCTATACCCATCTCTCCTCTGGTCTTTTGCACTGAAGAAGAGATGAGTATCAATGATGCTACCTCATGTAAGAAAAGATAGGGGATTATGATAGGATGGTTTCCCTAAAATTGATCATGGTAGAGGAGGGAGACTTATCCTTTATCTAGAAGAAAAAAGTAGTTATGAACCGTACCTTCCCCTACAAGATATCTGAGGTTATCAGTCATCTCTTTGTGAAGGGAGAGGTCATGACCCAAACCCTCGTCCAATCTGGGAACTTCCCAACACTATTCGTAGGAGAAAGGTCTATGTGATTATGGATATACAAACCCAAAGACACTCTATAAACCCTAAAACCATTGTGAAACAAACATGGGAAACCTCTGACTGTGGATATACAAACCCAAATAGTAGACACTCCAAAGTGACTTTCCCAAAGGATTGATAAGTCTGGAGGTTTTTGTGGAGGATTCAACTTAGTCCCTTTCAGATAAGGGAACCAAGGAAAGAGATACCCTCATATGAATGGATTTAAAGAGGGTACTTGAGTTGGTCTGTAAGCTTTATAGAAAGATCCACCATTTAGGTGCCACGAGCAATTGTTCCGTGTAGGTACCCTGCATTGATGTACCAGGCAGTTATATCGCGTAGGTATGTTGTGCTGGTGTGGTGCACAGGTATGCCGCATTGGTGTGGCATGTAGGTATGCCACACAGGTGTGTATGATGAATGAAGAATGTATTTCACATAGGAGAACCAAACCTATGTAAACAAAATGTGAAAAGACATTCAAAACATGCTTATCCCATTTAATTATCTCTTCTCTTGTACTTTATAGAGAAACCTGAGACAATTTGAGGGATATTGGTGAAATAGATACGCAATGGGATCTTCTAGGAATCTTTTAACTTTTTCAGTCCATGAAATGAGGAACCCAAGGGTGATATATATAGGCATGGATGGGGCCTAGTCGAAGGGACGTTGCCCACGTAGGTCCTTCACGCAATTCCTTTGCGCAGCTCCTCTGTGAAGGTACTACATATAGGGGTACAAAAATTATTTTTCCTGTAGCTCTGCCACGTAGGTCTGTTGCATAGCTCTATCGTGCAAGTTTGTCACACAGTTCTTTTGGAGTATTTGACTTTTCTTTGAACTCTTCGAACCTTGCCTTGGGATTTTGAAATATCCAGGGCTCTCTTCATATTCTTTTTGTTTTCTTAAGTGGTTTAAACAAAATCCCCCCCTCAGGATTGGATCCCAAAATAGAAAGAGGGTTGATTCATGAGGTATAATTGTGGGGAAAAGACTATAGGTTAATTGCTGGACAATGCAGGTTTGTTGCGGAGCTACTTCACCTAGGTATTCCGTAGAGATGTTGCACATAGTCCTAGTGCACAGGTCTTTGGTTGTCTATAAATAGGTTTGATACTTTGTGATTTTCTTCACCTATGATTTTCATAATTTACAGAACTTGTTGTACAGCTCATTCTTCTAGCCCCAAGGCCTTGTGCTATCACGTAATTCCCTTGAAATTTCTCCAAGTTAAAATTTTTTAAGCGATGGAGCTACGCCAAAGGACTTCATCAAAGGAGTTGAGATAGGATCCTTGTCGAAGGACCTACGCAACAGACCTCATCGAAGGGCATATGTGACAGACCTCGTTGATGGACCTACACGAACAATGTCCTTTTTCAAAATTTTGATTTCCCTTTTTTTCATTAAGTTGAAAACTAAGTTAAAATTCCAACCTAATAAGAGAAGTTTGGTAATTCGTTTTTAGAAAAAAAAATGGCTCATTTGATGACCCATACTGAAGAAGCTAAGGCTCATCAAAATGAAATGATGAAGATCTTCGGACCATACTATTATGACGTTGTGGAAAGAACTCTTCCTGGGCTACGGAAGGGTTTAATTCTATACCAACATGACTATACACAAATTCCTTACTTACCCCTATATGAGAATGGGATTTTACAATATTCTCATATTCCATCTGTTAATATGTACTTTCCAAAGAATTTGTTTATTCAATACTCCAACTATAACTGCATGAATATTATTGCAAGGGGGTTCCAGTACAATAAGTAATGATCCCTATTGGTTTCATCCTTCATCATAGTGGTTTTACTCCTGATATGAAGGATCATGTTGTAGATCCAAGACCACATTGCTATGATTCCACTTTTTGGGCTTCTAAAATAGATCAATCTAATGGTAGGAAGGAAGACTGGGATCTTCATTCTGGAGGAGGTGTTAAACCTGAGTGGATGTGGGCATTCTGTGTGTGTCAGACTTGTGCAGAATTCAGGAAAGATTTTTCAGACGTTCATATCTATGAATCTATATGGATGGACCAAACATAGGTATATAAAAGTATTTTCATTCCTGAATTACTAAGACAATCGAGTTCTCAAAAAAATTCCTTCCATTTGATGCATGGTGAAGTTGGTATTAGCCTCTGGTATATTTACCAATTAGTTGGAATTACAAATCTTGGGAAAATGTATGATGAATTCATTCCACCCACTACAATATGGGGTGATGCTACCAGAACACCACTACTGGCCCATGAATTATTTAAAATAGAGAAGAATTTACCAAAAGATAAGAATGATTTTAATGCTAGAGTGCAGATGGAAGCCTTCTTAGATCCAAAAACAGAGAAAGGTCCAACCTGTGGACAGCCTACTATTAGTCCTTCTACAGATATCCGGGGTAGTTCAGGCACATATTGTCCTACATTGGAAAGAGGTGACTATAGGCGCTGAGGATATAAGTTAAAACCCAATATAGATGCAATGATACGCTTAGCTACCTTCCTTTTTATGTGGCTAAGAGTTTACTTGCTTCTAGTATGTAAATCTGGAGGTGGTGTAAGATCAGGGACATTTTTCATTGAAGCTAAATTTGTAGAAGGGAATTATATTTGGTCAGTA
Organism: Viscum album; assembly: GCA_963277665.1. Classification (NCBI taxonomy): domain Eukaryota; kingdom Viridiplantae; phylum Streptophyta; class Magnoliopsida; order Santalales; family Viscaceae; genus Viscum; species Viscum album. The sequence goes on from OY728154.1 coordinate 117,302,353, forward strand.
ACCCTCATATTGGAAATAAATTACCATCTCCAACTGCATTTATACAAAGGGAAGGATCCATTTATAATTGCAGGTCCATGCCAAGTGTTGTGGGTATGGATTGAAGCACATTTCTCTTCATACTCAGTGTTGAATTTAGTAAGAATTCCCAATAGTCGATTCACCCCACTTTTACAGAAAGTGTCTGGTATTCAGCCTCTAAATTTGAGATCTAATTTGGTGCCAAAGGCATTGAATGTCTTAGGAGAATTCAGCTTCTTTCCTTTTGTTAACGCACCAACTAGGAAAATTATTGATGATGGTAAAGAAAGGAATTAGGAGCTGAGATCTTATATGATGGAATTTAGGGATGGTGTATTATTGACCAGGATTGATGGTGAAATTATCTATGAGGCTTACATCTCTTATAGGTTTTCTGTTTAATTCATATGTATTTAACAATAAAACACTTTTTCAACCACGTATGTTAGAAATGATAAACACCCAATAGTAGTAGGACAATTATGGGTTCTAACATCCTTAGAGATATCCAATTTTTTTATTACGTTACCTCCACTAGATGCATTGATCGGACTGAAAGCTAGAAATACCAAAGCTATGGATTCTTCATATCTTCAAGGGGCTTTGAAAAAAGGAATATATTGAGTGGAACTACAACAACTCTTATACATGGAAATAGTGGAAAGAAGTCCAAGTCCAGAGATGATACAAGAGTTTCAGAGGTTTCAGAGCCCTTGAAACATATTCACAGGTGGTATACCAGGAAGACCAGGGCTAAAGAAGTAATAACTATGGCACCAAGGCGATCCAACCACTGCCATCATAGAGAAATACCTATTCCATCTGCTAACTTTTCTGAAGAATAAGAGAGGCCTGAAGATGCTCATCAATTAGAAGGTGTTGAATTTTCTCCAAGACAAATTGCACCAGGATTGAATTATGTGCGACATTCAGCCATTCACATTTTGGAAAGCTTGACCTGAGAACTTAGGAATGCATGGGTATTCCTCCAATAGGGACTTCTAATACTGGATGTGGGTGACATAAAAGCTCCTTCTGATTTCAATCTAGATAATAACCTAGCTGATGTACATGTGTATATTACAGAGCTGGAGGCCTTCATTTATGCAACTGATGAGGAAATTCCAGTCTCTAACTGAGTATCCCACATGATGGAGTTAGGAATACACAAAGGGGTAATTATTGACTTTGAGGAGGAATGGTATATTTATGTTAATACTGAGAATTTATTTTCCAAATCTTTTGTATCAATTCTGCATTACCATTCATCATCATTATTCTTGATGAAAATGCATTTGTGCAGCTTTAATTTAGAGAAGGAAACCCCAGACCAATTCATGAATCACCAAAATATGGGCTTGCGGGCTTTCCTATAAACACATCAAATGATCCTCATAGGTCTCCATATTCTCCAGAAGCGAGAATCATGACTAGGGTAATGGAAATGGATAATCCTCAGCCATTACCTCAAGTTTATCCTGCTAAGAAAAGTGTTTTTATTTCTCCCCAAGCCCATGAAAATAAATTAAAGAGAGCAATGATATTGGCCCAAAGTATGTGCAAACGGAGTAAGCATTTGTACTATCCTAAGGTAATTTATAATTTTCTCAATATACTATAGTAATCACATTTATATTCTTATAGGATCTGTGTCTCTCTCTTCTATCAAGGGATTAAGAGCTGATTCTTCAAGACCAGACAAAGAACCCCAGAAGAAACCCAGGTTCATGTTGAAGAATATGCTATCTTAGTAGATAAATCATCAAAATATTCAGTTATACCCACTCCTGGCTCTACTGAAATAGATAAAATCAATGGTAATATTAAATACATTCCTTAGTTTCTTTCATCAACGGATCCTGAAATAATCAATGATTATATTCCTATTGATCTAGAAGAAAGGAATGAGGACCCATGGAAATTTGAGATAAATACTCATGTTGGCCAAAACCTGGAAAGACCTAATGCTGCTGTACCAATTGAAAATCCAATGGAACAGAATGTCAATAGAGCCAATTTGGGCATCAACCAACTTCTGTTTGATACCTTAAATGGTGAGGAAGATATAACATTCCAAGCCGCATACACTGAAATGATGGAAGCCCTTAATCCTGATATTGATATTCAAGGTTCCATCAATGAGTTTGGGGATCTTTATGTGTAATTACAAGGACATAAGTCCTTATTATTTCATTTTACACACACAATATTTCTTCTTTACATGATTATTTACATCAAAGTTCACCTTATGCAGCTTTATCTGTAGAAAATGTATCAAAGGCTCTTCAGGAATGGGGTATTCCACTCTATCCATCTGTTAGAGCTGGGAAAATACATGTAGAGGATCCTCCCTCAAGAGATGCTCCAGAGCCTTCAAATATGATAACTGAGAAAACTCAGGGGAGTTCCCCTTCTCAAGAAACATCTGCTCAAATCACTAAATATGAGAATACAGGGGATGAATCCAATCAAGCAACTGACTTATTATTGTGTAAATATAATCATCTGTCTGAATCATATATGTTTCTTACATTTGAAACTAACAATGACCTTGATTTATATAGTGACCCAATATTTTATTACATTACTATTACATGATTTTAAGATAAAAAACATAATATTATTACAAATAGAGAATCCAAAGGTTTAGTGTCTTGGGAAAACTAGGACCATACATAGACATTACATCATCAAGCATAAACATTTATTTAATTTCTTCTTCTCTAGCTTCTTATTGGAACTTGATCTCTCCTTTGTACATATATCTAGTAGAGGATATACATCAAAAGGGGTGATCTAAAATCCTAGTAAGAGGATATATAAGAACAATATATCATGGGGTGATCATAATCATAACATGGGAAAAAGATCATGAACATGAGAGGAAGCATAAGTAAAAGACTTGAAGTGTGGCAATTCATAAAAATGAAACATCATGTCTTAGTGGTTAACTACCACACATAATTGTGAAAAAAGATAGAATATTGTCCACATCATTTCAAATTTACTCATGAGATTCATCACTTTACCCAATGCATTGGAGCGCTGTATAATTCTGGGCACACCTGTCACTTTGAAACATTCATATTGCACTATATAATTCTGGGTGCACCCATCACATCATAACATTATCATTATCATGATTTCCACATAAAAAAAATATAAAAAAATAACATAACTAACCCATGTAAAGGAATGAGTTTCATCTCATAAGAACACATTCATAAACTTTGGGTTCCCAAAAGAAATAGGTAATAACATACATGTTACAAGAACCTTCTACTTTGAGTGAGAAGTAAAAGGTATGTTCTTAAAAGAAGAGTTCTTTTGGAAAACATTTTGTTTAAAAATAAACCAGGGAAAAACATGTATATCCCCAAAAAGAAAATAAAATGATGAAGAAATTATATTTAAGGAGTAATGATATCAAAAATAGAGTGAAAGAGGGAGAACCCGAAGGATGAAAGTTGGGTTCAAGAATTTCCCTTTACCTTGTACCTGAATGCTTCCTACTCTTTCATGTCCTGTATAATGACATTATATTCATTAATTAAAAATAAAAAACCTTTTTTACATTAATATGGTTTATTATGGTCTCATTAAGTGATTTTATGTGCCTTTGGATGAGTTATAGAGTTTTAAAACATTGTTCGAGAATGAATGTTTTTATGGTTTTCTTGAGTGGTTCACTTGTATTATTAAATTTAAGTTCGGGTAGAACATGGGTAAACATCCAGAAATGATATTACATGTTATTAATGATATTAAAGGATTTTTAATGATCTTATAATGAATTATATTATATCCATGTGGATTAATCATTAGGGAAGAATTAAATAATGATTGTTTGGGTTAATTTGAACGGTTTTTCGATCATAATGAACTTGTTTTATTTTATCACTGGTAATATGGCCATTTGTTATTTCCAAAATGTTAAATAGGAAAATATACATATAAAAAATTCTGGATCAACCATAAAAATGGTTTCATGACCAGATCGGATGGTAGAAACGGAGGAAGAAATATGTCGTTCTTGAAGGTGATAAATTAACACCTCACGAACAATGTTCTCTTTAATAAAATAAAAGGAAGAGGGAAAATGGGTTGGATGATGTAATATCCAATTAGCATCATACAATTATAGTACATGTATAATAATATAGTTACAATACCATTTAGATGAAGATAGTTTGGGAGAGATCAAGAAATGAACTTGAAATTGAAAGGTAATTAAAGGAGAAGAGGGAGAGAAATTACCTATAAAATCCTCCTCTTGAGATCCTCCTTTAGGAAGCTAGGCTTGGTCTTTTGATAAGACCAGCAGCTTCTGAATGTGGGATAGGGGATAGGGAAGATGTTTGGGTAGAGTTTAGATAACTCTTAGAGCTTGAGAGGTGTAAGGAAATTAGGGTGTAAAGGGTGGTTTTTATAGTGGAGGGGAGATGGGTTTTCTTAATATAAAATTCATTAGTTTATTATTTATTCACATAGTAAGGAATAGTGAGTATTAAATGAAAAAAAATAGTAATTTTACCATGTGATCCTGAACCAAGTGGGATTACATCATCAGAACATCACACATGACTCTATAATTATCTTATTTAACATATTTTTGTAAATTACGGTATTTCACTCTTCATAAAAAATTCTAGTATTTCAGAAAAATCTCAAAAAAATTTCCCAACCATTTTTTGATGTGTATAATCCAAAAATGAAGTCCATTTTTTAAAATTAATTTTTTAAATATGATTAATTTAATATTTAAAATCATAACTTATTATTAGAAAAACTAGTTTTAAAACATTCATTTAGTTATTCTAAAATATAGGTACATCATAATTTCACTTGAATACTATTTTTATACTATTATAGGTAAGGTTACTATTCATTAGGGTATATAACTATTCATAAGGGTATGTTACTATTCATAAGTGTATGTTAATATTCACCAAAAATTAATTTTTTTATTAGACACCAAAAATCTTCTTGAACACAACCGTGTATGTTAGATTTTTAAAATTCCCAATATAGAAGCGACAAAATTATGTTTAAAGGTCACTTAGCACTTAGTAGTTCATTATGATGTGTTTTCATGTGATTTAATGACATATTTATAAGAAGTAAATTTCCATTGAAAAATTTTGGGTCGTTATAATTTATCATTTAGGGTTATCATCTCCCAAATTAGAAGGTGAAGTTTCTACTGTTTCGAGAGAAGTAGAATGAGGAAGCTCTTTAAGTGATCTATTTCCAAAGTACATTTTACCTCATGGTAGTGACTCAGATTCATACTTAGAGATGAAATATGCTCTGGGCATGGAATGTAAGAAGACACGGTGGCATATCTGGCTCATAACTGTTGAGAATCCTTTAAATGAACCGTTGTCCCATTTTTTCAAACTCCCACAATTATTCTGCGTATTGGAATTTGGTGGATTTAATAATTGACTAGTCTATGATGATATGAAATAGATAATTCACTGATGGGAGAAGGATCATAAGATGAAACATGATTTTTAAGAGGCTAAACAGGTTATCAATATCGAGGTCTTCCAAGGTATAGTAGCTGAGGTGGAGGAAAATCATAATAAGAAATTTATCAAAATTAGACAAAAAATCAAAGAAGCCACAAAGGAGTTATTATATCATTAACACCAACTGTATTCTATTCATAAAAAACTTGATCAAATGAACCAAACATTGGGAGGAACCAAATTAGAGGGGATAACGACCATTTCAACTACTAAGGAAGCACTTCGTTAGTCCGAGGAGGCTAGAATTTCTCAACAATATCAACTTCAACGGGAAGCTGGTAGGGCTTATGAAGCTATTCAACAAATGAAAAGTCATGTTGAGATTTTATTTTTGAAACATGATAGAGAGACTCAATTTTGAGGATGGACCTTTGATTTCATATGAATAAAAGAAGTTTTTCCTTCAATAATATATGTCTTCATTCCTATTTTCCATGATTGAAATATTAACGGTAATGATGATAATGACTTCTTTTTTTCTAGGTTTATATGGAAAACCCCAAAAATTTTGTATCTTTTTTATTTTTTTATTTCTCAATATTACCCAAATCATACAAAAATGTACGTTTAGTGAGCTGGGACTCAACTTTTGTTCAGATTTCCTTTTACGGGTTCTCAATCTACTGAGTACCAAGTCCTTTGTTGTTAGTAGTTTAGAGTCATGAATGTTGGACTATAAATGGACAATATTTAGGGTCGAATATATTTGACCATAAATTTTGAAATTAGTTCCTAAACAAGACTTTGCGGCTAAGAATTGCTTTAATATTCTTTAAATATTTCCAAGGGTAATCTTGAGCCATGATTTTTATGGCCACCAAATTTAAAACCTGTATCAGCATAAGGGGAGTCTCTTCCAAGAATGAAGTTACCATTATTTTGACAAACCCATTATGGTGGTTTTATTATGTAGGGAAAACTAAGGAATATGTTGCATATCCAAATAGTGACATTATTTGGCTGACATTCCTATTATGTAGGTAACTTATGCAAGGACACCTAAGGGCATGTACTGCATAGTCAAGAAAAAGAGTTCTCTGTGAATTTATATTTACGCTGATGATAGATAGGGGAAAATAATATTTGGGTGACTCAAGACCATAGTGAGTGGTTTTTCCAAGGAAATAAATTTTAATAATGAATGGGCTATTTTGCATCGACAGATGTCATGAATAAGAAAAACATTTATATACAAATTTGGTGTATGAGGAAGGTTTAAAGTTTATTAGAAAGAGGAATTTCTGACATCATATTGTGCAGTTTTAAGCCATGCAGTGAGGACATTTGTACTGTGCAGTTTTAAGTCATGCAATAGAGACATTGTGTGGCTTTAATTTAAGGTCTTTCGCTCTGACCAAAGGTATGAGACTCTCCCAATTTCTTGATAATTTTTTTAGAAATATACTACCATATCCAGGTATGAAATGGAAAATTGTAAACTGTAGTTTAAGAATTTCTAAATCCAAAGGAGGATATGGGAAAAGGGCTAAAAGCATTAGAGGAAGTGTTTTCCAAGAACAAATTTACCATTATTTGACTAACCCGTTATGGGGGCTATGTTATGAAGGGGAAACTGGGGCATATACTGCATAGCCAAATAGTGGAATATTTTGGTTGATTGGATTGTTATGTAAGAAACTTATACAAGTCCACCTAAGGGCACGTACTGCATAGTCAAGCAAAAGATCTCTTTGAAGTTTGACATTCTATTGCTAAAAGCTGTAAAAAGATTATGGAGATTTATATTTTCTGATGCGAAGAGTTTTGTTTATAGAGGAAGGTACCTGAATATGGAAAGGGTTTTTCCAACCAAGATTTCCCAAGAATTGGTGGAATAATACTTCTACAAAGGTATGGCCAAAATTTAGGAGGTATGGTGTCTGTAGTGTTAGGTCATACAACTTGGACCAGAAAATAAAATAGTATATGATATGTGGCCAAGTGATTCCAAGTTTATTTCATACTATTTTGAACACATGGAGATGGAAATGTTAAAACCATTGTCTTGAAAATTCTTAGATCGAAATAAAGATAATGGTACAAATATACCCGAATAACTGTTTTAAAATACATATTCTTGTATATTGTCATCAAAGTTTGAAGGGAACAAAGACACTATAACCACTAATGAAATTACCATTATTTGAAAAAACCCATTATGGGGGATGTATTATACAGGGCCTACTAGGGAATATAATGCATATCCAAATAATAGAATCTTCTGACTAATAGGCCCATTATGTAGGCAACTTATACAAGGCAAGCTAAGGGCATATGCTTCATAGTCACGCAAAAGAGTTCTCAGGTATTAGAAACTATGTCACTAAAAACTGTAAGAAAGATTATAAAGATTTGGAAACATTCAAGATTAAGAGTGTGGACTATGGAAGCGGGGTATTCCCAATTCACATGAGAAATATTTGAACAAATATTGGGCCAGAGTTTGACGTCCTTTAAATAGATCTGACTCATATGTAAAATGGAGACTTTCTTTGTTTCCTCTGAATTAATATTATGATGTGCAGTTTAATGTTTTCAACTAGGACTTAATACCTATAAAATTTTAAGTCATGCAGTGAGAACTTTATACTATGTAGTTTTAAGTCATGCAGTAAAGAAATTAATATCCCCACAAGAAATTGAGACACCTTATTTATATAATGAATCCCTTTACCGAATTCCTAATCCCACGTAAGCTATGCTCAGTGTGAGAAACAAGGATCAGTAAGGGTTTATTCTATAACAAAATGGTGACATAAGTGAAGAATATGGGTGTTAGATTTCCATGAAATTTAACGTCATATGGTAAGCACAAAGATGAACTGATGTGAAAAGAAAGACATATTGTAACTGGATTAAGGGATAAAACCCAAGTGTCACTATGTGTCTTGCTGGGGCAAGAATCAAGTCATACATAGTTCTTAAAGCATTCCCTATGAAGGTTTGATTATTATACAAGAAATAAAGGTTTTTCTATCATGGATGGGCCCAATATTGGATATATAGGCATCTCTACATATCTCAAATATATTAGAATCAAGCCGTACATAGTTCTTTAAACAATCATTCTGCACACCTATCAAGTTTGACATGAAGAATGGGGGATTTTGACACATTCTGAAAGAACAGTAAATCTTAAGACATAAAATGGTATAATGAACAAATCATATATCTTTAGGAAACACTCTGTATAGATATGATTCATGTATAGGAGGAGAAAATAAAATAAAAAGTTTTTGTGATTGCGGTTGGGCCCAAAATTGGAGATTTAGGATTCTCTATGTATCTCATTGAAAATGAGAATCAATCCATACGTAGTTCTTGAAATAAGGTCTCTATGAAGATCTGACTCAGACATAGGAAAGAGAGGGACTCATGTGTTACTAAGCAGTAGTAATGATGTAAATGATGCTTCTTTATGGAAGCTTCCAACAACAAATAGTGAAAACGTTAGTCGTACAATTTAATGTCATGGAACGAGGAGAAATGATTTCATGCAGTTTAATTTTATGAGACAAGTATGAAGATGCTATACATTTTAATGTCTTGCAACATCGATGTTTATGGTTGTTATGAAGTTTAATGTCTTTTAACTAGGATGTTGTACTGTGTAGTTTTCTGTCTTGCAGCGAAGGCATGTGGATTGTGCAGTTTTCAGTCTTACAGTGAGGACATGAGAGCTGTGTAGTCTTTAGTATTGCAGCAAGGACAATATGTACAACTACACAAAGTATTTATTTAAGAATCTTTCAATTTTTGGAGTTGTAATAAGCTCTCCATCCATTGAGATTAAGGAAGAATCTCCATTTGAATTGACCTTATGTATGGAATAAGGTCTTTCCCACTTTGCCTCAAGCTTTGGAGGTTTATTCCTCGGTATCATTGGATTCCTAATGACCAATACCAATTCTACTTAAAGGAATGAATAGAGGAGAACTTTCTTGTTAAAAGCATGCACTATTATGTTCTGATAGACTTATAAATGAGGCAAAATATGCAATCTTTTCTTGTGTAATTATTCCATCCCATTTAACAGTTTCTAAGACCTCTCATCTATAGACAATTGATCAAAAATTAAATCTTTGAGTGAATAAAATTTCATTTCAATTGTCAAAAATGATTTGGTTCCATATACCAATTAATAAGGAGTTTCTTGGGTTGCAGTATGAGTATTTTCTTGATAATACCATAAAGTATTCAAAATTTTATCAGGCCATGATTTCTTATTTTTATCCACCATATTCTGGAGTATATTTGACAGGGTCTTGTTGAAGGCCTCTATCTATCCATTGGTCTCCACATGATAGAGAGATGAATGGTTGGATTTGATATTATGCTCATGATATAACTTCTTTACCTCAATCGAACAAAAATTGGTGCCATTTTCCTTTAATATAGTATGAGGGACACAAAATCTGCTGATGATGCTAGTTTTGAAAAAATTAACAATGCTTTTGGCTCTGACATCATCGAGGGGTATTTCCTCGGCCCATTTAGAAAAGAAGTCAGTAGGAGTAAGGAAATACTTGAACTACTTAGCTATAGTAGGAGGATAAGGCCCTACTACATCCATTACCCATGTAGAAAATGGCCAGGAGTATTTAACTGTATGTAGAAACTCTGAGGGTTGAGGAATGAAGTTGGAATGCACTTGGAAAGGATGACATTTCTTAGTGAAATCTATGCAATCCTGCGTCATTGAAGGACAAAAGTATCCAAGCCTTCAGATCTGATCAGAGAGTTTGTTCCCAGACTAGTGGGCACCACAAGCTCCTGAATGTACTTATTTCATGAGAGTTTTAGTCTCTTCTCCATCAATACATCTGAAGATAATTCTAACAAAGCCTCACTTATAGAGGATCGTTTGGTGGTCTAGACTATCATAAAGAGTAAAATTGGTTTCTCATCGCTGGATCTATTCTTTTTCAGCCCTATTTGGTAGAAGTACTCTATTTTGAAGATATTCCATTATGGATGTTCATCCATCCCGTGGTATGACCATATGGCTCAGAAATAGGGCTAATTTCATTAATTTCCACCATTCTGGTTTGAACAAAAGGTGAAACCACACGACGATGGGATATTCTAATGACTGTCTCATCCCTATTTGGATCTGTGAAGGCTATAGCTGCATTATCCAGTGCACTGTCTTGATAATTTTGTGATCACGGGACATAAAACAATTTCGACTCTGACAGAAAGTTAGCCATTAACCCTATAACGTAATCACAAATGGGATTAACTCTTCTTTTCTGATAGAATTTTCTCCATTGATTTTATTGATTACCAATTTTCAATCACCTTTTACCTTTAAGTGGTTCATTTTTACCTGAAGTTCCAGTTCCAAACATACAATGAGAGCCTGATACTTCGCCTCATTGTTGGTTCCACCTTTTGGTAATAGGAAGGAATAAAGAAACACATCCTTTTCTAGGGAGATAAAAACAATTCCTAACCCAACTTTGTTGAGTTTAGGGTTTTCCATTCTCTTCCTTATTTGACATTTGGAGTCACCATCAAAGTACATTTTCCATGTTTGGGAATTATCCCGAATAGAGAATAACTCTTCATCAGTAAGTTCAGAATTTAATGATGTATCTTATGAAGATATATGATCAGCAAGGAAGTCGACTAGATCTTAGAATTTTATTCATTTTGAGCCAAAAAATAGATATAAAACTATTGAAAAATAACTTCCCACCATGACAGACGCTCTATAATCATAGTATGACTGAGGATAAATTTGAGCAGGTTATTGTGAGATACCAATTAGACCTCATGATGTTGCAGGTAGTGCCTCAACTTCTGAACTACAAATAATAATTCTAGGCAGCACTTTTCAATACTTTAATATCAGGTTTCTGCATCAATAAAAGTTCAACTAAGATAGTAAAGGTTGTTTTCATTCCCAGCATCATTATTTTGAGCAAGGAAGGCACCTAGTGATCACTCTAAATTTGTCACATAAAGAATTCATGTACTTCCATCAAAATATGTCATTAATACTGGTGGACCCAAAAGATATTTCTTAAGGGTATCAAATGCTTCTTGATAGTCTTCAATACATTGGTAGGTGACTCCCTTCTTTATTAATCTGGTGAAGGGTAATCACTTTCTTTCCAAATTAGTTATAAAGCACCGAATATAGGCCAAGTACCATTGGATTCCTCTTAATTATTTCAAATTTTGAGGAGGTGACATACCAAGGATTGATTTTGTTTTCTCAAGATCAACTCTGATACCATGATAGTGTACAGTGAAGCCAAGATACTTTCTTGAGGTTTCCCCTAAATCAGATTTCAAGGTGTTCATCTTTAAATTTTGTTGCCAAAGTTTATAGAATATGGTCTCCAAATCAGCCAAGTGATTGGAACATTTTCTAAATTTGATCACCAAAGCAGTCACATAACATTCAACAAATTTCCCAAAGAAGGGTTTAGAGAAATGGTGCATGGCACATTGTTATGTTGTGCCTGTAATCATTAAACCAAAGGGCATTACCCGATAGAAAAAAAACCATGAGGGGATCTAAAAGAGGTATATTATTCATCCTCTGGGGATATACTAATTTGATTATACCCATAATATCCATCTATGAAGGAAAAATCTTCATAGCGATCCATTGCATCAGTTAAAAGATTTGTAATCGGAACTAGAAAATCATTTTTAGGACAATGCCAGCTAAGATCTCTGAAATCAATGGAAAATATTATTTTCCCATTATTCTTTTTCATTGGTAAAATGTTGGCTATCCATTTGGGATATTGAAATTCCCTTAAAAATTTAGCCTTTATAATCTTATCAACACCATATTCAATTTTTGATTCCTGAGTTAGTTATGTTCTTCTTACTGCATGCATGAATCTACGATGTTCTTTTTGGAAAATCCGAATGATGGGTAGATACATTAAGATTAAGTCCTAGAATTTCTATATAATTCCAAGAAAATATATCTTGATGTTGCTTTAGAAATGAAGTATAAACCTATTTCTCTTCATTGGTCATGAATACACTATTTAGAGGTGGGCGTGGATCTTCTTATGTACCCATATTTATTTCTTTGAGCTCATCCACGATGGTAGAGACACCTTCCTCAAATGTTGGAGGAGTATCCCCAAGATAATATTCTTCTTCTTCATTACATGTTACCTCTTCTATTTCCACTTGCATAGTAGATGATGAGGAAAAACTCCAAGAGTTAGAGGGGGAGTCAGTATTTGAACATCCTGAAGAAGAGGACACCATATCTGACCCTACTGATGACGAAGGGTCTTTCTGTGGTAATAAAGAGGAGATGATGGATTGAGAATAAAACATATTTTTCTTCTTATATCATTACTATAATTTCTTCTACTACGATTGAAGAAGTAGAGGCTTGTTGTAGTTCATCAGATGAAATGAAAACATCTCCATTTATGCTTCCATCATTTCTTGGTGGATCAATGGTTTCTCCCATGTTGTCAGGCTCAATTACCACAATTGACATTATGAAAGTCACTGTATGAGTTCTTGGATTTGGGTTTAACTTTTCAATTTTATTAATAGGTAACACATAATCTATACTCAAATGTATGAATGGGTTTGTTGGAATCTTTTCCAAACCATGTGGAGCATTAACTCTGGTTATTTCCTTTGTTAGAGACTTTTTCCTTTTGTGTGATAAAACTCTACCTCAATGTATTGAGATTCACATGTTTTGAATGGAGGATTTTCACCATACAATGTCCCAATTTGGCCATTGAAATAGTACTTAAGACATTGGTGGTATGACGAAGGTATGGCTTCATGTTGATCTAACCAAGGCCTTCTGAGCAGAATATTGAAGGTTGTATCCTGAGGAAGAACCATGGAATCTGAATTAGACACAGGATATCCAAATTCAGTTCTAAGTGTAATATCACCCAAAGGTTCTTGTTCATTATTTTCATATCCTTGAAACATTAAATTTGATAAAGATAAGTCATATTCAGTTAGTCCCAATCGATGAAGTGTATGAACAAGAATGAGGTTGATTCTGGAGCTATTATCAATGAAGGCTCATCGGATTTCTACATTATTGACTTTGTAGAAAAATAAAAGGGTCTAATATTTTCATATACAACATCATATTCATCTTCATCTGTAAAATATATGACTACATGAAATTATACAGGTTCATTCTCTATACAGTAAACCTCAACAGAAAAAACATCAGTTTCAAACTCTTGAGGACTTGACAAAGCCTCAGTGAGTGCTTCTTGAAGATCTTTTAAAAGATTTAAGGTATCCATAACAAATAACATGGCTGGTAATTTGGACAATTGTTTCAATATAGCATACTTTTTTTCCGAAGGTCGGATTTTTCCATCTTGAAGATGCGGTTTTATAGGTGTTTTAGAAGTTTATGCTTCTAATGTAGACAGACCTTGTGTTGGAGCAGAAGCTGTAAATACTCCTCGATTTGGTAGACTAGACTAACTAGGTCTATTCACTTGCTGAGAGGAAGATAGTTTTACTTCTAATCAGTCCTCCAAATCAATCATTTCAGAACTTAACCTATCATGTATGGAACAAACTCCTTTTTCTTTTTGATCCCGGTTTCTATAATTTGCACATATTCTCATGTATCCTTGACCCCGACCTCTTCCTCTGGTTCCCCAATTAGGTACAAGTAATTCTTACTCATTATAATCAGAATCACCGTTGGCATAAGGATCTGTTAAATGGATAACGTTGATAGAACCAAAAATCAATTCTTCATCTAATAGAGATTTTTCCTGATTGTTTAATTCTGATTGTGCCGGTTGTCGGGGTGGTGCCCATTATTTTGAAACAGATGGCATGAAATCTTCCAGGGCTAAGGAAAACTTTGTCCTTAACGTGAGTTCATCTTCTTATGATTGCTCTTTTTGCTTATGATCGCTTCAATTCTTTGAGTAATGACCATTTGATGAAGGTAGTTTTGCTATGGAAAGAGTGGAAGAAGACACAATCAGTTATTTCAATTATTTTTGTTAAATGGCATGAGTCCGGTTAATCATTTTTTGGATCATCCAATTGTCATATTTATGCATATTTTTACTTTTGACTTCCTGCCATTCACCTTCTTCCTCTGGATCAGTAGCGGTAATACATGCTACTTGAGTTGATCAAATTTTTTGTTTCAACTGTCTAGAATCTACCATCTATTTCAAGAGTTCCTTGAAAAAAAATTCCTGGATCGGATGCCCTAAAATCTTCCGAAAGGGACAATAATTCAGAAGATCTTCATCTCCTTCTTTATTTGGTTTCTTCGGCCTTATAAACTAAACCAAATAGTTTTCCAGAGCTAAGATGAAGTAACCAAAAACTTGTTCATTCTAGAAAGAATAAAATTTATTCTTTAATTCCTCAAACTATTTCTTACTTTGATCTCTTTGATCATATTGACGAGGCATTCATTGCTGTAGATGCTCAGGAGTTCAATCCATTTGGTATGATGAAGGTCTTGAAGTAGAAGAAGATATAGGTTCCTTCTTGAGTGTAACTGTAGTAGCTTATGCCTTTCCTATCCTCCTCCCCAGAGATGATGGAATTACAAGAGTTTTAGCCTTAGTTTCTATAAAATATTCTTCTATATGTTGAGTGATTGATGTAAGGTCTTGAAATCCTCTTGTTTATTTCACATGGATCAATGGTGTGCGTAACTCATCACATAGATTTTCCACACAAATTGGTAGAAAATCTTCTTGATGGAGTTCTAGAATTAAAGAATATGTTAATCCTTTCCATCGCATAATGAAATCTGAAACTCATTCATTATCCATTTTTTTACAATTGGTAAGATAAAAAAATGTCATCTTTAGTAGTGTTGAAATAAATTAAAGAAGTAATTTCTGATGGAGATCTTCCCATCTAGTAATTGATCGAGATTATAAACTTTTTTACCAGACAAAAGATAGTCCCTGTAATGACTGCACAAAACACCTAATCTTTATTGCTTATTTTTGTCGAGGATTTTCCATCATGGGATCACAAAGAGAAAAAAAATGTGTTAAGTGTTGTTTCGGATCTCCAGAACCATTAAATATTTGGAATGTGGTATTCACAAAATTTTGTGGGGGTAGAATTACATCTAACCCTTCAGGGTAAGCTCTCTTTTTCAGCTAAACTGGTGCACGCCATTCCTCCATAGCTTCCAATCAAGTCTTTAATTTCTCAATTATGTTCATAATAATTTTGGGAATATCTGGATGATCTGGAACCTGTGTAGGTATTTCAAATGAATCTTGACCTGGTGCAATGACCGGAAAAACAACTAATGGTGGTGCTGATATTTGTCTTGGATAACACATAGGAACAAGCCTACCAGGATGTGTCTGATCTTGCCTTGATTGTATACCTAGTGGAGGGGATTCATTATCCACATCTGTAGTTACTGAAAATTCTATTTGCTAAGGAGATGCTACAAGATTTGAAAGTTGAGGACCTTCCTAGGGAGAACGTCTACATAAATGATGCTTCGAAGTAACTCTATATTGTGTCTTTTCAACTCCTTGATTTCCTTTTCTTGGCATAAAAATATTTCTTCAAGCGAAAAATATTGAACTTATCCATTAGAAAAGTGAGATGCAATCTGAATTTTTCCTTTCCCCTTGTTAGATGACTTTCGGAGGGGTGGGAGTTGGTTATTTGAAGGCATACCTAGATTCTAGGTAAACCTCTGATTTCGGATATGCACACCTTCTTTATTTGCCTTAGTTTTTACTGTATTATGAAAAAACAATCTTCTTATGATTCCTCTGAACTGAAATCATTTTCTAGAGGATCTTCTACAGTGGTGTTAATGACATTCACTGACTCATAATGCCTCGATGGAATTTTGTCAGTATTTTTGTAATATCATCTCCCTCTGTATCTTCCATGAGACTCTATTCTCTAATATGATGAATTCTCAGGAATAGTTTGGCAGACAGTAACCTGAATGGAATTCTCATATAGTTCAGTTGTATACTCTCTTTATGTATTCTTCCCTAATCGGGAGAAAACTGACTTCCGTTGAGGAGGGGATTGTAGATGTGAAAAATCCCCTAGCCCTGCAGGCTGGGGTTGTTCCAATTCTTCTTCTTCTTCTTCAAATATTTGAACTTTGTTTAATGAATTTTATGGTTGAATTAAATGAGCACCCATACTTACAAGCTGGAATGATTCTATAACTACTATGGCTAAAATTTGTGCAATTGCTCTTCTGATTTTATGAATTTTGGTTCGGTCATTAGTTGGGTGCATTATTTGACAACCAGTCAAATCAATTGTTTCGAAGGATTTCTTTTCTATTTCAAACATTTCCATTCTCAGATGGTTGACATCCTCTAAGTGGGATTTTAGATCAAGATTCTCAGATTCTTGATGTAAAAGTAACTCAAAAACTTCTTTTCTTTGGGCCTGACTCTGATGAGACCTGGTTGAGGCATGTTCTTGAGTGTACATTCAATTACATACAAAATTAATTGATTGTGGAAGACCGTAGGCAATAAAGTTTCCTGAGACCACTTTTTGCAGACTTAGCTGATTTTGGAGTGTAGTGAAATGCAATGCTCCATGTGCACCCCATCCTCTGATACGAACACTAGATGGGGAATCATAAATTAACTAGCGTATACTCTTTAGATCATTGAGGCACTCATGTTTAAGGGTTATCTGTTGTTTTTAAACCTTTGGATGTTGGGAAACTAAGAGAGACACCATGTTAATTTTTCATTACAACCCTTATATTACCTTTACATGATTTTTATATTCATCATATGGTAATACTTTGGTTTTCAAATGACGAAGAGTCTTCTATATGTTGTGGCGGATACCATGAATGCAATGCTCTCCAATCAATTCTGGAATATTATGCTGATAATTTTCCAAAGGCTAGAACATGACCGGTACTTCTCCCTTATCCAATTGTTTCCTCATGTTTAAAACATCTTCATCATCTTTTAATAGAGGTTTCTTTACTTGGTCTGACCAAAGTAGATGATTTGTATTATAAGACAAATAACCCAAGGGAGGTTGGATAATGACCATTCAATTAAGATGTCTTCTGGTTGAGAATGTGTTTCACCTATCAATGACAAGGTATCATACATGATTGGCCTTGTGTTTCCAAGTTCCTTGAGAGAGGAGGGCTTTCTCATCGCAACATTTTCAATTATAGAACTATGTTCACCATGTGAAATACTACAGTGGATATGATTTTTGTAGTGAATTCCATCATGGGGAGGGTCACCATAGTGGATTCATTAAAGGGATTAATCCTCTTACTACTTAATCTTCTGGACACACAGAGGGTTGACGTGGCTCTCATATAGAGATAGACACTCTGGATTGACCAAATTTTCATGGAGCAAGCCATCATGATGAAGTTTCCGATGAGGAACTTCAGAATTACTACTACCACTCCTATAATTTGGAAATGAGAGTATAGGATCTTGAGCTACAATAGATAAATGTATGAGGGCTTCAAGAACTCCGTCATTAAGAGGATCCAAATTGCAAATTGACTCTTGATTTTCCAACAGTTCTTGACGAGACTTCTTCTTGGATGTTCTCTAATAATTAGTTGGGGCCACTTGCTGGGAAAAGTGGTTATCATGGGAAAGTGTTTGTTACTGCATTATATTGGTTTCCGTAATGGACCTATTACCTTCAATTGGAAAGGGTGTATGTTCCCGATCTTATTGTCCATATGATATGGGAGAGTATGCCCCATGACCCTCCTGGACTATAATAAAGGTGTGTATCTATTCTGGGATGGCATACCGATGTGTCATCCCATGTGTGGGGATAGATTTATGTGTATGTTTTCCCAGTACTACTGAAGTGGTTGTTATAATATCCAGGCATGCTTTTAGAATATGGGAAGGGATTTGTGTTTTCTCTTTCACTATTGATAAGATGTTTTTGGTGACTTCCACAGCCGGAACAATAATACATGTACATTATGTATCTGGAGTAGGTATATGTTCCTGCTCATGTCCTCTTTTTCCTATCAATGGGTATTGAAAGTACTCATGTATGGTGGAAAAGAGTTGGGTCTACCCCAAATTTTTCATCAAAGCTTTCTGAATGACTTCTCTGGGTGCTACAATACAAGACTGTTGGAATATTTGATGAACATTGGTAGGTGTATATGCCTGCTGGATGTTTCCCTTCAAGTATGGTTGATGGTCTTCCTTCAATACTGGAAGAAGAGACTGCAAGTAGAATTGGTGAACATTGGAAGATATATGTGCCTGTGGGATGTTTCCTGTCAAGTATGGTTGATAGACTTCCTTCAATACTGGAAGACCAGACTACTCGAAGAATTCGTGATTGTAAACAGGTGTATGTTCCTCTTTACCAGTTTCCACCACAATAGATTGGAGGGATTCTTTAAATGCAGTCAGAAAAGCCTGCTAACTGGATGAGAACTTGTAAGAAGGTTTATGTGCATGTTCACTGTACTCCACCGGATTTATTTGGTAGTATTGGTGGGATGCTGCTAGACGAGTCTGGTAGACAACAAAATTAGGATAGATGGGTGTATGTGCTCGTTCGTTGTTTGCTATCAAGTTAAGTCTATGGGCTTCTCTAGAAGGGGTAGATGTAAGAACCTTCTCCCTTTTGACTGAACGTTGTCCTCGGAAGTTTGTCTTTCCTGCCTGGGTTTGAGAGATATGGGCTGAACGTCCAGAGGCAACACCCACATCATGTTGGGGGTTCACTACCACGCAAATATGCTAGTGGCGATTGCTGGTGGGAGTCCTCAGGAAGGACTCCTGCATTCTTGAATTGAGGCCATGAGTGGCCTCTTGATCAACCTCCCTATAGTATGGGAGGGATTGATTATTTCATTCTAGGGATAAGAACTCGAAACAGCTGAATATGGTGGTTGGAACTATCTACTTCTTGATCATTGGTCATCGTTGGTTGGATGATTGAGGATTATTATCGACCTGGAGGGCCTGCTGAGCTACCTCCAAAGTCGAGATTATACCATGCCAGCGATATTCCTTTACTAGAACATTAGAGACCCAGTGTTGAAGATGCTGGGTTGGTGATGACATCTTTCTTATGGATGGGGATCTATCTATATCAGTGGTTGGGAAGTTAACAGATGTTGTTTTGAATAAATCCATTTTGTAGTGAAGGGAATTCTGGGAAAAACATGAAACAACAACAAACTTCATTAAAAAGACATCTTTTTAGATGGATACATGCATGATGGATTCCTTTTTCTGGCCTTCATTTATCAATTTATAGGGGCCTAATAGGTGGGTATTATTATTATCTTGGTTATGAATTCATGTGAGGTTCACCATTTTTGTTTCTTAGTTACATGAAATGTGTATTCTAGTTTTAAGAATCACTACTTCCCAGTGGTTTCCATTGGATTTATTTATGGAATTGAAATCTTCCAATAGTTATTTATCCAAAGTGGACTTTCTTTCCAAAGGCAGGTGTTTGTTAACTTTGAACTTCATGATACTTAAGAACTTGTATTGGTCGAGAGGATGGGAGGTCACACTCATCACACACTTTTTGGGGGAATTATTGTCTACTCCGGGAATCGCTTTATAATTTAAGATATTTTTTTGAATCCTTATTAATACACCAAGTATATCATAAGTATGCGTTGGAATTTTCAATCACTTATTTAGCAGGTGAAAAGTTTAAAATCGTTTGTATGTATTCAAGTTTCTTCATTAATGGATATATCCATATGTATTCAAGGTTCTCCATCAAAAGTATCCTCTCATATACTACTTAGATAATCTTTCAATCATCATTATAATGATATTGGTTTTTAATCCACTCAGTAGGGCACTCTAGAATTTATTTTTATCCAGGGAGTTGATGGTTTGTTTTGATCTTGGGATCGTGCTCATAAAATGGGCTACCTACATATCCTTGTGTAAGGAATTATAAACCTCATAGTTTGGTGTCACTAAATGGGACACATCATACCTTTTAAGTTTATGTGATAAGGACCTAGACATATAGTTTAATGTCATATGGTATGGATATCTAAGTGGAAGGTTCTTTGTCAAAACATAGTGTGTGACTTATGCTGAAGCATCCCAAGGTACATGGAAAGGATATGAGTTTCCAAGTAGGATCAGACCCTATTGGGAATATGGACCATGGAGAATAGGGTTGAATTAAGGTATTAGGTTTTAACCTCAAGGAGGATTCCTAAGCATACCATATTGATGGGAATCAAATCCCACGTAGTTATATAAGTCTCATGGGAGAGTATAGTCCTTTGAGAGAAATGATTTTGGGCTTACTTCTTGAAAGGGATGCCTTGGTGATTTGAGGGTTTAATTTGGGGATTATTTCTAAGGATTATTCCCAAATTATGGGAATTAGGGTTGGATTCCCAGAGAGGACATTCAGTGAGCTCAGGCACTAAGAAGGCTTCCTACTTATCCCGATTATGGTGGGAACTAGAGTTCTCGTAGTTCATTAAATTGTTAAAATGTTGTGACCATGAAAAATATCTAAGCCCATGTGAGTCATGCTCGGTGTGAGAAACAAGAGAATTTCAAATATCCGACAAAAGAATCCACACTTTTCCTCTTCCATTGATAGAAGGGGGCGCACCTATGGCGGTGAGAGTGGATGAGGGATGAGTTGACCCAAGGAAGAGGGTGAGGGGAAGAGCCTTCCCTCTGTTTTCTTCACATTGGACAATGGCCCAATGAAAGGTGGAAGGGATGAAGGTTAGGGTCTTACAGCAAGATGGTTTCCCATGGTGAAAAATCCCAATGAGATAGGGAAAGGGTAACGAAGGTTCATGTACCCCTATATCTTATGGTCTTTGGCACCGAAGAAGAGAGGAGTAATGATGCTACCTCCTACAAGAAACGTTAGGGGCCTATGCTAGGATGGTTGCCCTAAAATTGATCATGGTATAGGAGGGATACTTCTCCTTTATTTAAAAGAAAAAATTAGGAAAGAACTGCACCTTCCCCTACTAGAGATCCATGGTTCCAGTCATCTCATTTAGAAGGGAGAGGCCATGACCCAAACCCTCCTCCAAACCGGGAACTTCCCAACACTGTTCCTGGGAGAATGGTCTGTGGGACTATGGATATACAGACCCACAGAAACTATATAAACCCTAACCCCATTATGAAACAAATATGGGAAACCTTGGACTGTTGACATACAAAACCAAATAGGAGACACGCTAATGTGCCTTTCCAAAAGGTTAGATAAGTCAAGAGGTTTTTGTGGAGGCTTCAACTTAGTCCCTTTCAGAGAAGGGAACCAAGGAAAGAGATACCCTTCCATGAATGACTTTAATGAGGGTACTTGATTTGGTATGTATGATTTATACCAAGATCTACCATGTATATTCATCATGCACGAGTTCCATGTAGGTACCCTTCGTTGATGTAACATGCAGCTATACCACGTAGGTATGCCATGCAGGTGCAACACATAGGTATGTCATGTAGGTGTGGCGTGAAGGTATGTTGCACAGGTGTGTTTGGTGACTGAAGAATGTATTTCACATAGGAGAACCAAACCTATGTAAAAAAATGTGAAAAGACTTTAAAAACATGCTTATACCATTTAATTATCTCTTCTCCTGTACTTTAGAGAGCTACCTGATACAATTTGAGGGATCATGGAGAAATAGCTACGAAATGGGAGATTCTAGGAATCTTTCAAATTTTCCAGTCCCTGAAATGAGGAGCCCAAGGTTCCTATTTATAGGCTTGTATGAGGCCTGGTCGAATGGAGGTTTCCCACGTAAGTCCTTCATGTAGGTCCTTCGTGCAGCTCCTTCGCACAGGTACTCTGCTTAGGGGTATATAAATTATTCTGCCACATAGCTCTACCGTGCAGGTTTGTCGCATAGCTCTGCTGTGCAAGTATGTCGCACAGGTTTTTTGGAGTATTTAAATTTTCTTGGAACTCTTTGAACCTTGCCTTGGGATTTTGAAATATCCATTTCTCTCTTCATTTTCTTTTTGTTTTCTTATATGGTTTCAACAATATACAAAGGATGTTATCACCACTCTTTGTCATCCCTTTTATTATCATGGAATCAATTGGATACATTTCTTAACATTTATCCATTTTCATAATATTTAGTGAAATGAATGATGTTTTCAATATGTATTAATTAAGGATATAAGAAACAGGTCAATCTTATATTATTAAAAGTGATAAAGTGTAGTTGGAAGTGTATATATCATTTATTAAATATCAATACATTCTTATTTTTTATAGTAAAAATATCATGTCGGTAAATAAAATATCATTGGTTTGAATATTATGGAAACATGGTTGCATTCCAAAGGAAACTTTAGAGAGGTATGTTGAAATGAGATCTTAGTGGTTCAATTGTTTCATTGGATTTATTTAGTGATGCTTCTCAAATAATAGAAGTGTTGTAGTGTAGAGTTTATAAGACCTAAACTTCTGATAATGTTTAACATTTTTTTGGTAATGATTACTTGAATATTTAAATATCAAAAGATTAATTTTATAAATTATTCATTTATATAAAATATGGTGGGTGGAGAACCATTGAAATGGATGGAAATATTATTCATGATTATTTATATAGAATTTGGATGAGGTTGAAGGATTAATATCAATACATAATGGTGGGAAAGGTTTTATATATGGTTTACACTATTGAATATGATGTAGCACTGGTTATATTGTATTCAATCAGGAATTGAAACGAGTATAACATAATTAATTGTGAAATAAAAATATCATATAACATTGAATACATAAATAAAATAGTTTTGTGGCATTAGTTTTGTATTTTTTAAGTTTTTATAGAATTTAATTCATGAAAATAAAATGTGTAACAATTAATATTAATGGGATATAATATCATGTGCATGGGAAAACCAATATTGGTTTGTTAAGGGAATATTAGAAATTTCATAGTCTTACTTTTAAAATTTTATTTATATTATCATTTAATGCATTTATTCATTGGTGAATTTGGTGGATTTATATCCTCCAAATTAACTTTCTCATCAAATCATTCCACAATCTCATTTCTTGATGAAACCATGATCTATCTATAATGTTGGAAATATTTTTTTGAAGATTTTATATTCCCTAAAATATATCATGAGGTTATATATGTTTGTATACTTTTTGGATCAAAAAATCCTCATTGATTCTAATATAAAGGTTTCAAATATTCTGGATGATTCATTTGTGGTTAATAATTATCTCTTCATTATATTCCCTAATGTAGTGTATGATTGATTCCATCAATCCATTTTTATTCTATAATTACTATTATTCTTGTTTTTTTAAATTTGAGGTCTGAATTGACATAAAAGATACTAAAAATATATTTTAGAGTTTTCAAATTTTTATTAAAATAAACATAATTTTTTTGATATATTTTATGTTTGATCATCATACATTAAATTAATTTGATAATGTGTTTGGAATAAATATGGTTTTCTAGAAATTCGTTTTAAAATATATTTTATGTGAAATTAAATTTAAATTAATTAAAGTTCATTGAAAATTTAAATTTGAGATATTTTTGATGTTATTAAATATCATAATTTCATGTAAAATGTTTTAGTGATTCTAAAATTTTATATAAATTATTTTAATATACGAGACACTTGTATGATGATGTCAATTGATTAAAAAAATTATTTGTTGCAAGTTAAAAAAATGCATTGATTATGGGAGATATATCAGGATCAGGAGAGGGTTGCAATCATGGGATGTTTTATTTCAAAGATTAATGAAAGGTGGTTATAAAGAAGAATATTTTGAAATTTTTAAATGGGAGATTAGATGACTGCTACGTATTTAGTTAATAGGGATAAAATGGATATTTTTTAGGAACAATAAAGGATAATTTTGTGGTTACACTACCTCATGTATTATTGGGGAATATGAAAGGTTATGTTAAATAATGTATTTGAAAAGGGAAATGTAAACTCCTATAGGAAATTAGATAACTATGTTATGTAATGAGTGAATAAGGATATAATGGCTATTCTTTGCTAAACACAAATGGGTAATTTTATGGTAATGTTACACAATGTGTGATTGGGGAATATGAATAGCTATGTTATATTGTTTATGTGAAATTTAAAATTCAAAAAGATATGTTATGATGTTCATGTAAAAGGGAAATAATAAAATAATATTTTATAATATATACATGGACACGTAAATATGAAAGACCATGTTATATCATGGGTTTAAGGAGAATAAATGCAGACGACTATGTTATATCATAAATAAATGAGGAGATATCTATAACAACCCATAATTTAGAAAAACCAAAATTATAATTTTAAAAGAAAGTATTGAAATTTATTATATTCCCATGATCATTTAGTTTTATATTTTTTGATAATTAGGAAAAACATTACCTAAAAAAGTGTACACGTGTAAACATTGTATATTTTTTAAAAAATCAGTTATTATGTTTACACTTTTATTATATTCTTAACACACTTTCTTATTTTATGAAAATTGTTCATTACTTTATTTTCTAACTTACTATAGTTCCTAGGAATCCTTAACTATTGTGAAAAAAAATTTGGAAACAAGTTTTGGGAATAAAATTCTTAGTAAGGGATATAAAATGAATTGTACCCTATTTTCCAATTTAAAAAATAAAAATACATAAGGAAGGTTTTACTTTTATATAATAAACATTGTGATCCAATATTCATATACTTACTCTTGAAATAAGCTTCATTGCCTAAATATTTTCGTAATAAATTATAAATACAGAAATCATAAACATGAAATTTAATGGAAAAAAACATTAGAACTCATGAAAAATGCTCCCTGAAAAAAACAAACAGTTCACCTTTAAATGTTCATATACTTTCCATTAATCATAATCTCATTTTAATATTCCATAAAATAAAACTTTTCCTAGAAAAACTATATAAATCAAAGAAAACCCATGTAGTAATATTGGGGAATTATGATCGTATAAATCTTATGAACACTCTTAAAATAAACCTTATAGTGGGATAACCTACTTAGTTAAGTTCAATATATATCTCCTCTGGAGAACATATCATTACCTAATGAATTGGAGGGATAATTTAGACCTTTCCATGATCATATATAATTTCCAAGATCCAAAAAATGAATAAAATATATGGGGGACTGACATTACTTTATAAAACTCATAAAAACATTTAATTCAACCCACAGTCATATACACATGTTGTTATACCTTAAAAATAAAAGCTATTATCCTTTTAATTGATAATTAAAAAGTCACCAAATAATTCGAATTGGATTTAGTTTTAAAATACTTAAAAACATAAAGAGGATGATTTATAATTAAGAATGCACTTGATGGGTTAAAAATAATATCAAATAATAAACATTAAAGACAATATTTTCACACCTTTATAAAGAAATGGAAAAATGAACTGTATTGAAAAATAACAAAAAGATACATTTTTAAATCATTGTAAAGAAATTAAAATATCATTTAAGATAACCATAAAAAATCAGTGAAGTATATATAAGAAGAATATTTAACCCACATAAATATTATAGATATATAATAGGTTTATTCTAAATGGAAACTTTTAAAACATTTTAAACAAGGTTTTAAAGAAAAACCCCTTACCACATACTTTTTCTTAGTCAAGCATGATAAAAATTCTCTATATAATAAATTTATGATGTTTATTAATTTTAGTAAGAACTATATTTATTTATTTTTTACTTTATTCCATCCATTTAAAATTTATTATTTCGCATATATTAATTATTCATTGTTAAAAATAATATTTAGTTGTTAATCATCCCCACTAAAATTAACATTTGGTGTCAAATGTCCCATTTCCATTAAAGAAATTAGTTTAATAGTTCTGGTCCTAATACCTTGAACATATTTTCATCGCATAAAAATATTATTAATTTTATAAATATTGAATTTATTCATTAAATACACATTTACAACCATCCATGTACAATGATGATAAAAAATGAAACATGTCACACATAAAGAAGCAAGTTTTCACTTACACATGAGTGACCTTTTCAATTTTATAATAAATAGAATATAGAGAATTTAAATAATGTGTTCTCAATAAATAATCATATTTATTTCATAAATTTCATATTTAATCATTAAATCTATATTTGTAACAAGTTGTGTGAGTCAGTTATGAAAAATGAAATACAGAACTCATAAAGGCGGTAGTCTCTATGTACACATGAGTTTCCAATAGATGGTAGGGATATAGATAATGGGTTTTCAATCCATATAATAACATTTAAGTATAATAAAAATAATACTTATTTAATTGTTTTCACATGGTTTTAGAATATTTAGAAGATGTGTGAAAAGAAAGAAACCCAACAGAACTTCATTAAAACAATTATCACTTCCTTTGATATCCTCTATTTCATTAGAATTAAGGAATTTTGAAGAGAGTTTTATGATTACCAGAAAGTCTTGGGGACATGTAATGTGATATGTTTATATGGAGTTTGGTAATTTTTTTAAGGAAAATCAAACCCATATGTGTCTTTGAGAAGTCCAGTTTAAGTCTATTTCATAGGTAAAATTCAATGGTATTTTTACAAATATTAATTCCTCAATCGAGAGGAATGATATTTTATGAAGTCAAGTAGAGAATATATGGACTACTTATGATACTCTATTCCATTTTATATCAACATAAATCATACTATTACATTTTTATATGAATAAATTAAATAAATGTTAACATTAAATACATGTTAAAGTCATTTTTTGGATTATTCACATAATTTCACTTCAATGATATCCATATAATCATAAAATTAAACATTAAACAATAAAATTACCTATTAAATATCATGGTTATTTATAAAACTTATTAAATTATCCATTTCAACAAAAAATTAAAACATTTAGACATTTTAAGTCCATTTACTTTGACTTTTCAAATGCTTGCACAAGCATTATGTCGACGTTTTATAAGAGTCTTAGAAAGTTATACTATTATTTAAAATAAAAATTGAATTAAAACTACAATATAATTAATTAATTATAAAAATTATCATATATTGTAGAGACCCGAATCCTGACGTACATGGACATTACATTACTTTTGCGGAATACTTAGTACATAACAAAAACACACACACAAGGATCGTAATAGTTTAGTGTCTTTGGAAACTCGGAATATAATCTTCTAATCGTGGTGAAAGATCTTCAACATCTCCCATAAAGAACTTCCTTATTTTTTTACCTAAAACCTTTCTTTATATCCTGGGGAAAAGAAAACATAAAAGGGTGAGCTCAAATGCTCAATAAGGGTAAACAAAAAAAATATCAATCACATCATATTCATAAGAACATAACATTTTGGAAATCTTAACCTGCAAAAGAGAGCATAATTTCATAACATGGGATAAATCATAGTAGTGAAATGAAATCCCAATAATCATAACTTAATACATGAAACTTTGTGGCATACACACACAATCATAGAGAATCATTTCTTATTATTCAAGACTCATTACCAAGACTATCTTAGTGGACAAAGTCCATTTCTGAACCGAGTCACCTTCGTTTCAGTCATGTTTCACTGAACCGGTATAACCTACCATTCCAGTCATGTCTATATCATGAGATATAAAATCCTTACCCAATGTATTGGAGGGAGATATAGGTCCCACCCATCTTATAATGATACTATTCTTATGTGTGCCACAAAATCATAAATCATACATCATTGCATAACCCATGTAAAAAAAATGGGAATCCTAAACATCGTGACATCATCAAACAATTCATATAAGATAAGGAAATTCATAAAAATAATTCCATCACAACATAATCAAATCAATTTAATAATAGGGATAAAAATAGAACCCTTTTATTATCTTAGATGGAAAATAATTTTGATAAAACAATTGAACTCCATTCTTGAGGAAAATATCTTTTATACTTCCAAAACATTTTTCCTTTCTTAACATGTCATAGATTTTTAAACTAAAATAAGTTTATTAAAAATAGACTTGGAAACTTGTAAAGGAAGCTTCTTGGAAATAATGTTTTAAAAATCCATTCATGTCGTATAAGTTAAAAGAAAACATTCTTCTCGTACTTTTGTCGGAAAAGTCAAAAAGTACCTCGTACGAAAAACGACAAAAGATTCCTTTCATATCTTTTATTAAAAACTCAACGAAGGGTAAAATAGGATTTAAAAAATTGTAGGTGGATGGAAATAATATGACATATTGAGGAAACATAGATGTGGATGATAAAATACACCCCAGTAAATACCAAAGTATAAACAATCTCGGATAAAAATGAGATTGTGATATTTCCCTTACCTTATGTCCGATATGCTTTGTACGTATCTGAACCTCCTGTATAATGATTTAAATAATGTCATTAACTTATTACAGAATCATATTCATTGTTATGATATCATATATGGTTCACTTATGACTTTATATTACCCGTTCTTTTGTAAAATCCATGTTAAAGAAGCGTTTTGGGTAAAATCGTTTCAGTTATCGTAGGTGTTTGGACTTGTTGTTCTTGACATTATTATTACTTATATCATGATTTAATTACTTACAGAATATAATACATGATTTATATATCATATATATTCAGTATATATATATATAATATATAGATAAATGAAATGAAACACACCGTTCATGGAGACGGTAGTCCGTACGTACGCACGAGCGATGATATCATTCTCATGATCGTGGGGCTGTATTGGAGTGTATGTATACTATTTCAGAATCAATATCACTTTAAATTATTTATATATAGTTATTACTTACACCATTATACCCATCCAAGTAAGGTGGTGGTGGAAAATAGATTTCACCACGGCGTGGAGACGGTATTCCGTACGTACGCACGCGCGGTGATTTCGTTTTCCGTAGGATGGATAGATGGTGAAATAGGGTTGTTTCATACTTATAATAACATATCAGTATATTATTGATACTTATGTTATTACTTCATAATGAAACAACCTAAGAAGAAGAAGTGGAAGAATAAATAAAGGTGAAAGAATCGGTAATAGAAATTACCTCTTCTTTGAAGCGCCTCTTTGAGACCTCCTCTTAGGGAACTAAAATTGGTATTTGAGGAAGAAAAGAACCTCTAGGATGTTTCTAGGGAATTGGAGAAGAGAATTTTGTAGAGTTTTTCCGAGATTGAAGGCTCAAAGTGGTGTGTGGAAGAGAGGGAGGGGGTGCCCTTTTATAAGGGAAGAGAGGGGCACCTTAGGAAAATCTCAAAATATTATTTTATATTAAGGTCAAATTCGGTTTATAATGGTTCCAAAGGGTCTTATTTTGAATATAAAGTGGTAATGGGTCGCAATCCTCTCATCCAATATGATTTATACAAGTTTAGGTTATTATATTAACCTTATCAGTTAGATTTAACTCTAAGTTAAATAATTTAACTTTTACCGTGTTTTTTGTTTTCTTACACTATATGGTTAATAAACTTACCATAACAAGACAAACGAAGCCCAAGTTGTTTATTAGTAATATAGCTATCCTTATATAAGTCATTTGGCCAAACCTTATATTTTTAAGAATTAAATAACAATTAATAATATAATATTTGTTTTAAAAACAAATTTATGTCAATTTTGACACTATTTGGTACATGATTTTTATAAAATTTATAACAGAATTATAAGTTCTAAAAATGTTAATTATATCAACAATAACATGTCATATTAACCTTTAAAATTAATTTAAGTCATAAAAAGTCTCAGATTACATTTATTTGGGAATTTATAACATCAATTATGTCAATATTTCATTAATAAGACAATTACTGCATCATCTTTGTGTCATACTAAATGATAATTATTTAATCCCTAAAAATTCTAAATAAATTCCTATAATGTAGATAATTGTATTAGATTTCTGGATACTATTCATGTTTGAAGTTTCATGAAGTTAATCACTAAATTAAAATTATTATACTTATAAGAGTTAAGAAAGTGACATGTTGTCACATTCTTTGGTTTTAATAATAATTAAATTATTTTCATGGAAAAAAGTCCATAAAATGAATCTAATCTGACCCTTAGGTTATATGGGTCTACTTTTATCCATCCAATAGGATTCTTCCCAAGTGTTAGGGTAATTTTATAATCTTATATTTACCCTTAATTACCCGATTTACCTTTAACTATAGTAAATAAAATTTACCGTAGTTACTATTCACAATGCCCAAAAATAAAAAGTAGCTTATTAACATAATTTGGACCCACTGATTCCAAATATGGAATCCATTTTTCCAAATTCAATACACAAAAGATTCAGAAATTAAATTAAAATTAATCTCGTTGTCGAAAGAATACGGGTTTTTCTTTAAAACATTGCAGAAAATTGAATTGATTTAACCTTTGAATTCAAGGTAAAATCAATGCTAATGACATACATTATATTAAATGGTAAAAATATATTATATTTATACTTTAAAACCATTCAATATTATAATTTAACCACATAAGATATTATGATGAAAAAAGTTGTTTATAATTAAAATATAGCGCGTTTTTACTATTCATTATAATATGAAAGTTATCGGAAAAATATCAAAACTTTATCAAATGTAAATTTGTATATTCTTATTCAAAAGAAGAATTTTATTTTGTCAAATTGAACTTATAAACATGTCAAAATTAGATTTAATGTGGGTGCGCCATCAAAAGGCGGCAAAACTGCATTTTTTGAAAAATACTTATTTTACCCAAAAAATTTATTTTGTTCTTATACCATGTTCTAGAAATGTGTAAGATGAATAATAATGTTATAAAATTCAAATTTTAGTTTACACTATTCATAACGGCTAGTTTTAATAATATTTAAATAGCATATCGTTGTTTAGTGAAACTCGGTATTGCGGACTACACAAGCTATCGAGGATGGTCGTGATTGCGTGTAATGCAAGGCAAGTCAAGGATGCATGTTGTGCAAGCTTCTTTTGGTGTAGTGTACAACACAAGACATTAATGAAATTAAAAAGAATATTTTTCATAAAATCTCGGGGTGTTACATTCTATCCCCCTTAAAATGAATTACGCCCTCGAAATTCGTCGGGGTTATAAATGGTTTACTACTCGAAAGTTTCTTTAATAGAAACTCACATCGTAGAAAGGAATACCAAAACCAATATTTAAAAACAAAAGTATGAAACGTAACGGTTACCCAAATAAACTAATCACTGGGTTTCCACATAGGTGAAAATATGGATATGGAAGAGAAATCTAACCATCGTGTTCTAATGGAGAGTGGTAGAGAACATGGCTATGGAAAAGCCAGCAATCACAAAGCCATAAATTTGTGACGATCTAAGGTACCATCTAATTCATCAGATATAAGAGAACTAGGATGACATTTTTGGTTTTCAAGATCATTTCCCTAAAGTAGATGAATTAAAAGAAATACTTACATGATTTTGGAACAATTTCACTGTTGTTCGTGCATTGAAAAATTTCCATCTACGGTGAGGTTAATCGTATACGATTCCAAAAATGAACTTATACTTCATATATCATACCGCGTAATAATATAAAACTATTTTCTACTAACCAGGGACTTCCTGTAGGCCAGTGGTATGCGATAAAGGCCAGTCGCACTTCGGTTGTGGGTTCGATTCCCACAGCCTTGTCCGACGCGATGGGCTGCCGCCCGTCCTGCAGGTTGTACTTTTTCTAAAGCTATATTACTATAACATCCCATTAATAATATCGAAAAAAAAGTTTTATCCTAACTTATTTACAACATAATCTATTCCAATCTTTAGGCTTATCTAAAATACTTCGATTCAAGCTCATAGTATAAAGAATATGATTACTTGAAATGTCATCAACCAAGCATGTGAATACCATCATTTATCCCCCATATATATATATTGTTGGTCACATTCCAATCATGTGAATACCTTAATCATGTATTCTCTTGAACAAAATGAATACCCATTGAACCATAGTGAAAACATGAATGCAGTTAAAAGTTAACACTTTCCACATACCAAAATCCTCAAAATTCTATATACTCAAACCATGATATCACTTAGTCCTTCTATCAATCATGAGCTCATGAATACTGTTAAACATTTCATTTTCTCGTTTTCCCTTCATTATGCGCATATCATCTTATTTCAAAAAATATCTCAATCACTTTGAATACCACATTAGACCAATACATAAATATTCCAATACTCCATGATACAACATTATTTTGGAATCCCATTACATAAACACTTAATCATTCCACCACATCGTTGTCATATTCAACATCGCCAATAGTGATCGCATGTGACTCCCTTTGTCCTTTTCCTTAAGCGGTTGCTCATGTCGATCATCACTAACCCTTGGATTAGGGAATTTATTGGCATAATGCCCCATTTCCTTTCACTTGAAGCATTGAAGTGTAGTAGGTTCATTCTGTGTATCCCTTCCTTTGTTTGAATCATTATACATATTCTTCCCATCATTGCTGCATTCAAATGCCCGATGACCTTCCTTTCCACATTTGAAACATTTACTTGTCCCTTTAAGAAAATCTCCACCATGCTTCTTTCAACACTTTGAGCATAAGGAAACATTCATCTTCTTTTCACCATTATTCTTAGATTTCTCCTTGAACTCCATCTTTCGTTTCTTGTCAAAACCATGAGATGGATATGTAACACCAACTTCCATTTCTACCTTGATAGCACAACGCACAATTTCTTCATAGCTACTGAAGTCTCTTATAGCTAATGCCCTTCAAAGACTTCGTTTTAAGCCACTGAAAAATCGATCAACTTTACTTTCAGGTTGGATGATAATGCCAGATTCATACCTTGCAAGTCTTGTAAAATTCGCTTCGTATATACCAACAGTTTCATCATCCTTCTACTTCAACTCAAGAAACTCCTTTTCCATCTTTGTTCGAAGAATACGAGTGAAGTACTTACTGAAAAACAAGTTCTTGAACTCGTCCCATTCCATGGACTCAATTTCATCTCTTGGCCTCGTATTCTTGATAAGATTCCACCATTGATTAGCTTCACCTTCAAAACAATATACTGCTAAGATGACTTTATCATCTTCAGAACATTGAAGAACTAAAAATATCATTTCAGTGGTACTGATCCATTGTTCAGCAACAAGTGGATCTGAAGACCCACTGAAAGAAGTTGGACGTTGCCTTATGAAGGACTCAATAGAATATTGTTCCCTTATCTGCTCATTTAGAAGTACAGAATGATTCATAGCTTGTGTAAGTATAGCAATAAGATTTTGCACTCCATCTCCCATAACACTTGTTTGTTCAGGAGGACAATCATTGCATTGTCCATTGCATTGATCAACACGGTTCCTTCGGGTTCCAGCCATCGTCTAAAACCCAAAAAGAATAGTGTGAGAGGAAAAAATCATAATAGGTAAAACAACATAGTAAAGGGGGAGCACCCTCAATATCTAACATCTTAGGTTAAATTCTAAGATTGTTACCGTAGTTCTAGGACTATATCCTATACGTATACTTATCCTTAGGGACATCCCTAGACATACCTTAGAAAAATTTCTAGGGATCTCACTAACGTTCTCACATCCTAGTTTCCAAAGGTTGACTAAACCTTTCCTATGATACCAACTGTAGAGACCCGAATCCTGATATACATGGAAATTACATTACTTTTTTGGAATACTTAGTACATAACAAAAACACACACACAAGGATCGTAATAGTTTAGTGTCTTTGGAAACTCGGAATATAATCTTCTAATCGTGGTGAAAGATCTTCAACATCTCCCATAAAGATCTTCCTTATTATTTTACCTAAAACCTTTCTTTATATCCTGGGGAAAAGAAAACATAAAAGGTTGAGCTCAAATGCTCAGTAAGGGTAAACAAAAAAAAATATCAATCACATCATATTCATAAGAACATAACATTTTGGAAATCTTAACCTGCAAAAGAGAGCATAATTTCATAACATGGGATAAATCATAGTAGTGAAATGAAATCCCAATAATCATAACTTAAAACATGAAACTTTGTGACATACACACACAATCATAGAGAATCATTTCTTATTAGTCAAGACTCATTGCCAAGACTATCTTAGTGGACAAAGTCCATTTCTGAACCGAGTCACCCTCGTTTCAGTCCTGTTTCACTGAACCAGTATAACCTACCATTCCAGCCATGTCTATCTCATGAGATATAAAATCTTTACCCAATGCATTGGAGGGAGATATAGGTCCCACCCATCTAATAATGATATCATTCTTATGTGTGCCACAAAATCATAAATCATACATCATTGCATAACCC
Source organism: Viscum album (assembly GCA_963277665.1). Lineage (NCBI taxonomy): Eukaryota > Viridiplantae > Streptophyta > Magnoliopsida > Santalales > Viscaceae > Viscum > Viscum album. The sequence continues at coordinate 117,337,208 of OY728154.1, forward strand.
ACGTAATAAAAATGGGAATCTTAAACATCGTGACTTCATCAAACAATTCATATAAGATAAATGAATTCATAAAAATAATTCAATCACAACATAATCAAATCAATGTAATAATAGGGATAAAAACATAACCCTTTTATTATCTTAGATGGAAAATAATTTTGATAAAACAATTGAACTCCATTCTTGAGGAAAATATCTTTTATACTTCAAAAACATTTTTCCTTTCTTAACATGTCATAGAATTTTAAACTAAAAGAAGTTGATTAAAAATAGACTTGGAAACTTGTAAAGGAAGATTCTTGGAAATAATGTTTTAAAAATACATTCATGCCGTATAAGTTAAAAGAAAACATTCTTCTTGTACTTTTGTCGTAAAAGTCAAAAATTACCTCGTACGAAAAACGACAAAAGATTCCTTTCATATCTTTTACTAAAAACTCAACGAAGGGTAAAATAGGATTTAAACAATTTTAGGTGGATGGAAATAATATTACATATTGAGGAAACATAGATGTGGATGATAAAATACACCCCAGTAAATACCAAAGTATAAACAATCTCGGATAAAAATGAGATTGTGATATTTCCATTACCTTATGTCTGATATGCTTTGTACGTATCCAAACCTCATGTATAATGATTTAAATAATGTCATTAACTTATTACAGAATCATATTCATTGTTATGATATCATATATGGTTCACTTATGACTTTATATTACCCGTTCTTTTGTAAATTCCATGTTAAAGAAGCGTTTTGTGTAAAATCATTTCATTTATCGTAGGTGTTTGGACTTGTTGTTCTTGAAATTATTATTACTTATATCATGATTTACTTACTTACAGAATATAAAACATGATTTATATATCATATATATTCAGTATATATATATATAATAGATAGATAAATGAAATGAAACACACCGTTCATGGAGACGGTAGTCCGTACGTACGCACGAGCGATGATATCATTCTCATGATCGTGGGGCTGTATTGGAGTGTATGTATACTATTTCAGAATCAATATAACTTTAAATTATTCATATATAGTTATTATTTACACCATTATACCCATCCAAGTAAGGTGGTGGTGGAAAATAGATTTCACCACGGCGTGGAGACGGTATTCCATACGTACTCACGCGCGGTGATTTCGTTTTCCGTAGGATGGATAGATGGTGAAATAGGGTTGTTTCATACTTATAATAACATATCAATATATGATTGATACTTATGTTATTACTTCGTAATTAAACAACCTAAGAAGAAGAAGTGGAAGTATAAATAAAGGTGAAAGAATCGGTAACGGAAATTACCTCTTCTTTGAAGCGCCTCTTTGAGACCTCCTCTTAGGGCACTAAAATTGGTCTTTGAGGAAGACCAGAACCTCTAGGATGTTGCTAAGGAAGTGTAGAAGAGAATTTGGCAGTGGTTGTCCGAGATTGAAGGCTCAAAGTGGTGTGTGGAAGAGAGGGAGGGGGTGCCCTTTTATAAGGGAGGAGGGGGGCACCTTAGGAAAATCTCAAAATATTATTTTATATTAAGGTCAAATTCGGTTTATAATGGTTCCAAAGGGTCTTATTTTGGATCTAAAGTGGGGATGGGTCGAAATACTCTCATCCAATAGGATTTAGACAAGTTTAAGTTATTATATTAACCTTATCAATTAGATTTAACTCTAAGTTAAATAATTTAACTTTTACCGTGTTTTTTGTTTTCTTCCACTATATGGTTAATAAACTTACCATAACAAGACAAAAGAACCCCAAGTTGTTTATTATTAACATATCTATCCTTATATAAGTCATTTGGCCGAACCTTATATTTTTAGGAATTAAATAACAATTAATAATATAATATTTGTTTAAAAAACTAATTTATGTCAATTTTGACACTATTTGGTACATGATTTTTATGAAATTCATAACAGAATGATAAGTTCTAAAAAAGTTAATTATATCAACAATAACATGTCCTATTAACCTATAAGATTAATTTAAGTCATAAAAAGTCTCAAATTACATTTATTTGGGCATTTATAACATCAATTATGTCAATATTTAATTAATAAGACAATTACTGCATCATATTTGTGTCATAATAAATGATAATTATTTAATCCCTAAAAATTCTAAATAAATTCCTATGATGTATATAATTGTATTATCTTTCTGGAAACTATTCATGTTCGAAGTTTCATGAAGTTAATCACTAAATTAAAATTATTATACTTATAAGATTTAAGAAAGTGACATGTTGTCACATTCTTTGGTTTTAATAATAATTAAATTATTTTCATGGACAAAAGTCCATAAAATGAATCTAATCTGACCCTTAGGTTATATGGGTCTACTTTTAGTCATCCAATAGGATTTTTCCCAAGTGTTATGGTAATTTTATAATCTTATATTTACCATTAATTACCCGATTTACCTTTAACTATAGTAAATAAAATTTACAGTAGTTACTATTCACAATGCCCAAAAATAAAAAGTAGCTTATTAACATAATTTGGACCCACTGATTCCAAATATGGAATCCATTTTTCCAAATTCAATTCACAAAAGATGCATAAATTAAATTAAAATTAATCCCGTTGTCGAAAGAAAACGGGTTTTACTTTAAAACATTGCAAAAGATTGAATTGATTTAACCTACGAATTCAAGGTAAAATCAATGCTAATGACATACATTATATTAAATGGTAAAAATATATTATATTTATACTTTAAAACCATTCAATATTATAATTTAACCACATAAGATATTACGATGAAAAAAGTTGTTTTATTTAAAATATAGCGTGTTTTTACTATTCATTAAAATATGAAAGTTATCGGAAAAATATCTAAAATTTATCTAATGTAAATTTTTATATCCTGATTCAAAAGAAGAATTTTATTTTGTCAAATTGAACTTATAAACATGTCAAAAACTATATTTAATGTGGGTGCACCATCAAAAGGCGGCAAAACTGCATTTTTTGAAAAATACTTATTTTACCTGAAAAAATTATTTTGTTCTTATACCATGTTCTAGAAATGTGTAAGATGAATAATAATGTTATAAAATTAAAAATTTAGTTAAAAATATTCATAATGGCTAGTTTTAATAATATTTTAATAGCATATCGTTGTTTAGTGAAACTCGGTATTACGGACTACACACGTTATCGAGGAAGGTCGTGATTGCGTGTAATGCAAGGCAAGTCAAGGATGCATGTTGTGCAAGCTTCTTTTGGTGTAGTGTACAACACAAGACATTAATGAAATTAAAAAGAATATTTTTCATAAAATATCTGGGTGTTACATTCTACCCCCCTTAAAATGAATGTCTCCCTAGAAATTCGTCGGGGTTATAAATGGTTTACTACTCGAAAGTTTCTTTAATAGAAACCCACATCATAAAAAGGAATACCAAAACCAATCTTTAAAAACAAAAGTATGAAACGTAACGGTTACCGAAATAAACTAATCACTGGGTTTCCACATAGGTTAAAATATGGATATGGAAGAGAAATCTAACCATCATGTTCTAATGGAGAGTGGTAGAGAACATGGCTATGGAAAAGCCAGCAATCACAAAGCCATAAATTTGTGACAATATAAGGTACCATCTGATTCATCAGATATAAGAGCACTAGGATGACATTTTTTGTTTTCAAGATCGTTTCCCTAAATTAGATGAATTAAAAGAAATACTTACATGATTTTGGTAAAATTTAACTGTTGTTCGTGCTTTGAACAATTTCCATCTATGGTGAGGTTAATCATATACGATTCCAAAAATGAACTTATACTTCATATATCATACCGTGTAATAATATAAAACTAGTTTCTACTAACCAGGGAATTTCTGTAGGCCAGTGGTAGGCGATAAAGGCCAGTCGCACTTCGGTTGTGGGTTCTGTTCCCACAGCCTTGTCCGACGCAATGGGATGTCGCCCGTCCTACAGGTTGTCCTTTTTCTACAGCTATATTACTATAACATTCCATCAATAATATCGAAAAAAAAAAGTTTTATCCTAACTTATGTCCAACATAATTCATTCCAATCTTTAGGATTATCTAAAATACTTCGATCCAAGCTCATAGTATAAAGAATACGATTACTTGAAATGTCATCAACCAAGCATGTGAATACCATCATTTATCCCCCATATATATATATATATATTGTTGGTCACATTCCAATCATGTGAATACCTTAATCATGTATTCTCTTGAAAAAAATGAATACCAATTGAACCATAGTGAAAACATGAATGCAGTTAAAAGTTAACACTTTCCACATACCAAAATCCTCAAAATTCTATATACTCAAACCATGATATCACTTAGTCCTTATATCAATCATGAGCTCATGAATACTGTTAAACATTTCATTTTCTCGTTTTCCCTTCATTATGCACATATCATATTATTTCAAAAAATATCTCAATCACTTTGAATACCACATTAGAGCAATACATAAATATTCCAATACTCCATGATACAACATTATTTTGGAATCCCTTTACATAAACACTTAATCATTCCACCACATCGTTGTCATATTCAACATCGCCAATAGTGATCGCATGTGACTTCCCTTTGTCCTTTTCCTTAAGCGGTTGCTCATGTCGATCATCACTAACCCTTGAATTAGGGAATTTATTGGCATAATGCCCCATTTCCTTGCACTTGAAGCATTGAAGTGTAGTAGGTTCATTCTGTGTATACCTTCCTTTGTTTGCATCATTAGACATCTTCTTCCCATCATTGCAGCATTCAAATGCCCGATGACCTTCCTTTCCACATTTGAAACATTTACTTGTCCCTTTAAGACAATCTCCACCATGCTTCTTTCCACACTTTGAGCATAAGGAAACATTCATCTTCTTTTCACCATTATTATGAGATTTCTCCTTGAACTCCATCTTTCGTTTCTTGTCAAAACCATGAGATGGATATGTAACACCAACTTCTATTTCTACCTTGATAGCACAACATACAATTTCTTCATAGCTACTGAAGTCTCTTATAGCTAATGCCCTTCGAAGACTTAGTTTTAATCCACTGAAAAATCGATCAACTTTACTTTCAGGTTGGATGATAATGCCAGATTCATACCTTGAAAGTCTTGTAAAATTCGCTTCGTATATACCAACAGATTCATCATCCTTCTACTTCAGCTCAAGAAACTCCTTTTCCATCTTTGTTCGAAGAATACGAGGGTAGTACTTACTAAAAAACAAGTTCTTGAACTCGTCCCATTCCATGGACTCAATTTCATCTCTTGGTCTCGTATTCTTGATAAGATTCCACCATTGATCAGCTTTACCTTCCAAACAATATACTGCTAAGATGACTTTATCATGTTCAGAACATTGAAGAAGTGAAAATATATTTTCAGTGGTACTGATCCATTGTTCAGCAACAGGTGGATCTGAAGACCCACTGAAAGAAGGTGGACGTTGCCTCATGAAGGGCTCAATAGAATATTGTTCCCTTCTCTGCTCATTTAGAAGTCCAGAATGATTCATAGCTTGTGTAATTATAGAAATAAGATTTTGCACTCCATCTCCCATAACACTTGTTTGTTCAGGAGGACAATCATTGCATTGTCCATTGCATTGATCAACACGGTTCCTTCGGGTTCCAGCCATTGTCTAAAACCCAAAAAGAATAGTGTGAGAGGCAAAAATCATGCTAGGTAAAACAACATAGTAAATGGGGAGCACCCTCAATATCTAACATCTTAGGTTAAATTCTAATATTGTTACCGTAGTTCTAGGACTATATCCTATACGTATACTTATCCTTAGGGACATCCCTGGACATACCTTATAAATATTTCTAGGGATCTCACTAACGTTCTCACATCCTAGTTTCCAAAGGTTGACTAAACCTTTCCTATGATACCAACTATAGAGACCCGAATCCTAACGTACATGGACATTACATTACTTTTGCGGAATACTTAGTACATAACAAAAACAAACACACAAGGATCGTAACAGTTTAGTGTCTTTGGAAACTCGGAATATAATCTTCTAATCGTGGTGAAAGATCTTCAACATCTCCCATAAAGATCTTCCTTATTTGTTTACATAAAACCTTTTTTTATATCCTGGGGAAAAGAAAACATAAAAGGGTGAGCTCAAATTCTCAGTAAGGTTAAACAAAAAACAATATCAATCACATCATATTCATAAGAACATAACATTTTGGAAATCTTAACCTGCAAAAGAGAGCATAATTTCATAACATGGGATAAATCATAGTAGTGAAATGAAATCCCAATAATCATAACTTAAAACATGAAACTTTGTGACATACACACACAATCATAGAGAATCATTTCTTATTAGTCAAGACTCATTGCCAAGACTATCTTAGTGGACAAAGTCCATTTCTGAACCGAGTCACCCTCGTTTCAGTCCTGTTTCACTGAACCGGTATAACCTACCATTCCAGCCATGTCTATCTCATGAGATATAAAATCTTTACCCAATGTATTGGAGGGAGATATAGGTCCCACCCATCTCATAATGATACCATTCTTATGTGTGCCACAAAATCATAAATCATACATCATTGTATAACCCATGTAATAAAAATGGGAATCTTTAACATCGTGACGTCATCAAACAATTCATATAAGATAAAGGAATTCATAAAAATAATTCCATCACAACATAATCAAATCAATGTAATAATAGGGATAAAAACAAAACCCTTTTATTATCTTAGATGGAAAATAATTTTGATAAAACAATTGAACTCCATTGTTGAGGAAAATATCTTTTATACTTCAAAAACATTTTTCCTTTCTTAACATGTCATAGAATTTTAAACTAAAAGAAGTTGATTAAAAATAGACTTGGAAACTTGTAAAGGAAGCTTCTTGGAAATAATGTTTTAAAAATCCATTCATGCCGTATAAGTTAAAAGAAAACATTCTTCTCGTACTTTTGTCGGAAAAGTCAAAAAGTACCTCGTACGAAACATGACAAAAGGTTCCTTTCATATCTTTTACTAAAAACTCAACGAAGGGTAAAATAGGATTTAAACAATTGTAGGTGGATGTAAATAATATTACATATTGAGGAAACATATATGTGGATGATAAAATACACCCCAGTAAATACCAAAGTATAAACAATCTCGGATAAAAATGAGATTGTGATATTTCCCTTACCTTATGTCCGATATGCTTTGTACGTATCTGAACCTCCTGTATAATGATTTAAATAATGTCATTAACTTATTACAAAATCATATTCATTGTTATGATATCATATATGGTTCACTTATGACTTTATATTACCCGTTCTTTTGTAAATTCCATGTTAAAGAAGCGTTTTGTGTAAAATCGTTTCATTTATCGTAGGTGTTTGGACTTGTTGTTCTTGACATTATTATTACTTATATCATGATTTACTTACTTACAGAATATAAAACATGATTTATATATCATATATATTCAGTATATATATATATATATGTAATAGATAGATAAATGAAATGAATCACACCGTTCATGGAGACGGTAGTCCGTACATACGCACGAGCGATGATATCGTTCTCATGATCGTGGGGCTGTATTGGAGTGTATGTATACTATTTCAGAATCAATATCACTTTAAATTATTCATATATAGTTATTATTTACACCATTATACCCATCCAAGTAAGGTGGTGGTGGAAAATAGATTTCACCACGGCGTGGAGACGGTATTCCGTACGTACGCACGCGCGGTGATTTCGTTTTCCATAGGATGGATAGATGGTGAAATAGGGTTGTTTAATACTTATAATAACATATAAGTATATTATTTATACTGATGTTATTACTTCATAATGAAACAACCTAAGAAGAAGAAGTGGAAGAATATATAAAGGTGAAAGAATCGGTAACGGAAAGTACCTCTTCTTTGAAGCGCCTCTTTGAGACCTCCTCTTAGGGCACTAAAATTGGTCTTTAAGGAAGCCTAGAACCTCTAGGATGTTTCTAGGGAAGTGTATAAGAGAATTTGGTAGAGGTTTTCTGAGCTTGAAGGCTCAAAGTGGTGTGTGGAAGAGAGGGAGGGGGTGCCCTTTTATAAGGGAGGAGAGGGGCACCTTAGGAAAATCTCAAAATATTATTTTATATTAAGGTCAAATTCGGTTTATAATGGTTCCAAAGGGTCTTATTTTGAATCTAAAGTGAGGATGGGTCGAAATAATCTCATTCAATATGATTTAGACAAGTTTAGGTTATTATATTAACCTTATCAATTAGATTTAACTCTAAGTTAAATAATTTAACTTTTACCGTGTTTTTTGTTTGCTTACACTATATGGTTAATAAACTTACCATAACAAGACAAACGAACCCAAAGTTGTTTATTATTAATATATCTATCCTTATATAAGTCATTTGTCTGAACCTTATATTTTTAGGAATTAAATAACAATTAATAATATAATATTTGTTTTAAAAACTAATTTATGTCAATTTTGACACTATTTGGTACATGATTTTTATGAAATTTATAACAGAGTGATAAGTTCTAAACAAGTTACTTATATCAACAATAACATGTCATATTAACCTAGAAAATTAATGTAAGTCATAAAAAGTCACAAATTACATTTATTTGGGCATTTATAACATCAATTATGTCAATATTTTATTAATAAGACAATTACTGCATCATCTTTATGTCATAATAAATGATACTTATTTAATCCCTAATAATTCCAAATAAATTCCTATGATGTAGATAATTGTATTATCTTTCTGGAGACTATTCATTTTCGAAGATTCATGAAGTTTATCATTAAATTTAAATTATTATACTTATAAGATTTAAGAAAGTGACATGTTGTCACATTCTTTGGTTTTAATAATAATTAAATTATTTTCATGGACAAAAGTCCATAAAATGAATCTAATCCGACCCTTAGGTTATATGGGTCTACTTTTATCCATCCAATAGGATTTTTCCTGAGTGTTAGGGTAATTTTATAATCTTATATTTACCCTTAATTACCCGATTTACCTTTAACTATAGTAAATAAAATTTACCGTAGTTACTATTCACAATGCCCAAAAATAAAAAGTAGCTTATTAACATAATTTGGACCCACTAATTCCAAATATGGAATCCATTTTTCCAAATTCAATACACAAAAGATGCAGAAATTAAATTAAAATTAATCCCGTTGTCGAAAGAAAACGGGTTTTTCTTTAAAACATTGCAAAAGATTGAATTTATTTAACCTAAGAATTCAAGGTAAAATCAATACTAATGACATACATTATATTAAATGGTAAAAATAAATTATATTTATACTTTAAAACCATTCAATATTATAATTTAACCACATAATATATTACGATGAAAAAAGTTGTTTTTAATTAAAATATAGCGTGTTTTTACTATTCATTAAAATATGAAAGTTATCGGAAAAATATCAAAACTTTATCTAATGTAAATTTTTATATCCTGATTCAAAAGAAGAATTTTATTTTGTCAAATTGAACTTATAAACATGTCAAAAACTAGATTTAATGTGGGTGCACCATCATAAGGTGGCGAAACTGCATTTTTTGAAAAATACTTATTTTACCCGAAAAATTTATTTTGTTCTTATACCATGTTCTAGAAATGTGTAAGATGAATAATAATGTTATAAAATTCAAAATTTAGTTAACACTATTCATAACGGTTATTTTTAATAATATTTTAATAGCATATCGTTGTTTAGTGAAACTCGGTATTGCGGACTACACACGCTATCGAGGAAGGTCGTGATTGCGTGTAATGCAAGGCAAGTCAAGGATGCATGGTGTGCAAGCTTCTTTTGGTGTAGTGTACAACACAAGACATTAATGAAATTAAAAAGAATATTTTAGTAAAATCTCGGGGTGTTACATATATATTCCTTCATACTATATTTTATTTCTTATCTGTATCATAACAATATATTTATGACATTAAATGAGAGAGGGTGGACTTCTGTAAATATAAATTTCATAATATAAAAGAAAATTCATACTCAAATAAAGTGGATAAAATATAGATAAAATTGATAAGGTATATTATGGATTTCAATAAATCCTCTTTCCACTATTTAAGGATTTGGTTTTATGATATTTTTAATGATTTAACCCTTTATTAAACAGCTTTACCCTATTTTAGCATTTACTATAGTTAATTACTTTTACTATGAAAACTTACTGTCATGATTAAAAATTAAAAAGAAAATTATAAAAAATTGGAAAAAATTTCTTCCAAATTTAAAAATTATTTTACATTATTAAATTTATATAATTGGTAAAAATTTATTTTAATAAAATTTTAATTATCAGAATAAAAATGATTTTTCGAAAATTCCATTTTTAAGCAGAAAATGAATCTACACCATAATCACGTATAATGTTAATTTCCATGAAATTTATTTTTTTATAGATAAAAAATAGACTTTTATTTGACTTTAAAATCATGTTAAAAATGAATAGTTCCTTTTGAATACTTAATTAAAGGAAAACACCCAAAATAGTTTTTATAAAAATAAATATATCTTAGGTTATAAAATGTGATGAATAACATTCTAAATTATACATAAAATATAAAAATTATTTACCTTACTCTCTAAATACATATTTGGTCATGTAATTGTTCATTAGTTTTGAATAAATGTTTACATCATGATGATGTCATAAAAGTTATCAAATTTTTAAACATGGTTTTTTCACTACCCTCCCAAATAATCAACATTTTTAGGGAAATCAATTATTATACTTTTATTACTATTATTCTTGTAATTTTGTTAATTTGTTGTATGAATTAACACAATGGATACAAAACAAATACATCAAAGGGTTGTAATTTTTATGAAAATAAATTTACTTATTCTAATATATTTTATGTTTGATCTGCACACATTAAATTTATTTTTTGATGTGTTTTATATAAATATATTTTTCTAGAAATTAGTTTTAAATTAGATTTTATGTGATGTTGAATGTAATTTAATTAAAATTCATTTAAAATGATAATTTTTAGCTTTTTGAGGTTATTAAATATCATAATGTCATGTTAAATGTTTTGGTGATATTAAAAGTTCATAGAAATAAAATTGATATATGAAAATTTTTATTAGTTTGTGAATTTATAAAAAAAATTCTTTGATGCATGTTGAAATTTTTATTTAGTATGTGTCATATATCATTGGCCTTTCCCAAATTTACCCAATTTTTTAGGGTTAAGCGTTCGCTTGTTGTTTATCTTGGGTTGTCGAATCCTCAGAGACCTAAGAAATAACCTACATACATGTACATTCTGTAGATTTTTTTTCTATGAAGTGGCCAACTTAGATTGACTTTAGTTTGGTTTAAGTGAAAACTAATAGACTTAAGTGAATTCAATTTAATATAAAGAGTTGATCCCAGGTTATCGCTTAGGGTTGATTGGATGAATTATTTTTTTAACGGTTTCAAATTCATTAACTCGAGAAGGATTCAATCAATGAATTCAAACTAACCACATCACTTTCTAGTTAAACACCTTAACAAAAAAATGATAATAACATATACACTTGTAGGATAATTTTCATGATAAACCTAAGGTAAATGATCTTATTATCACATAGAAGGGGGGTGAATAAATTCAATATGGAAGAGGAAGAGAGAAAATCACTGAATAAAAGATACTCAAATAAAAGAAACTAATAAAAATTTAGATATTGAGAAATAAAATCCAATAAATCCAACTTTTACTCCCTTGGATAAACCTGTAAAAGATTTATCCCTCCATTTATGACATTTTCTCAATGGAAGTGAAAGGTAGACTTATGAGGGTGGAATTAAAGAAGTAAAAACACAAAATAACGATCACTCCACCATTGTGTGATAAATTTCACAAGGTATGGTGTGAATGAATTAAAAAAATTGAGGTAACAGTATCTATGTGATATGTAGAATAACATAATATAAGGAAATGAAGAAGTTTTATTAAGAAACTAAGGTGAATTTAACAACTTACATGAGAAATAAATACAATTACAAACACAAAGCGGCAGCATAACACTACAATGAAACCAAGAATCGAAGATTATCAACTATTTCACCACCACTGACTTAAATAGGAATATAAAGAGGCATGGGTCAAGATCCCAATAGTACAAAGCATTCCACTTGATTATGGTAGGCCTAGGGTGGTGGAAAGTATGGGAGAGTGGACTTCTTTATCTTTGACTCGAAGTGGCCTCCAACTTGCATCCACCGAGAAGACAAATCGAAATGAACTTCTAGATGGTCGAATTAGAGTTGGACATAGAAGAATAAAATGTATATCCTGATATCTCCTAACCACCTATAAAGGTTCAGACCAAATGGAATTTTGGTTTGTGAGATAGTATCAAAATGGTGGGTTGTTTTTCCGGGCCGAAGAATCTAGCCTAGAATTTTATCTTCAACTTGTGATGTCGTGAACTCCATTCAATCATCCAAATTATCATTGGAAAATGTTTAATTAAATTTTCTCCATGATTTCTTATATATTCAATTCAATTTTCTGAATTATTGGGCTGGGATATTGTCCTATATAGTAGTTTTATTATGATGTTATCCAATTTACTTCACCGATAATGTTATTTGTTTAAGTCCAACTTTGGTGGTCTTCCAATATGAATCTTCAGATACTCAAAAAGTATGAATGTTTACCAATGTAATGAGAAAAATGAAAATTAAATATTAAAATAAAATCAATTTCATTGGGTTCCTTAAATGATGTTAAAAAATGTACCATGTAATAGGCCATTTTAAGAAGGAATTACAATTATAATATGAAACAATGTTCAAAGTGTAAAATGCACTAAAATGGTGTTTATGAATAATAAATCACATGAATATTATATATATTAACAATACATATTATCCTCATTCATTGGATAATCACACCCCCCAACTTGAGTTTTGCTAGTCCCAAGCAAAATATATCTCAAAAATGTGAAATTTTAATTCCCTTTTCCAAAAACATTTTAATAAACAATGATCACCAAAAACCCTTATGTCAAACAACTATGAAATCTATAAAAATAGTTTAATACAATATAGTTTCATAAGTATATCCCAATACCAATCCAATTCCTTTGTTCAAATTCATCACCATATTTCATCCAATATCAATTAAGTATAAGGATGTGTTGTGTATCACAATATACATGGGGGTTCATCTTTATTCAAGGGATAAATGAAGAAAGCGCTAGTTGTAATCACATTTCAATATTAATATGAGTATTCAAAAAAAACTATTGCCATGGTAATTGAAATTGAACTCAAAAGTGTCAACCCATGTAGTGATAATTTTCATATTACTCTCAGGCTCAATGACCATAGGGAACCAAATAAATCCCACATACTCGAGCATCATATCATGTTAACTCAGACAAAAAGAAAAGTCAAATTACCAAATATAGTGATAAAATTACTATGTCTGGGCCAGAAAACTATGGATTCATGATCCACAAGTGTCGAAAGCCAAATATTAGGTTATTTAATTTCTCTACGCTCAATTTTTTTTATTGAATACTCATATTAAAACTCAAATGATCACTAAACCTATTCAATTTATTTGGGGGGCCCCATGAACTCAAACTAATACCCCACTATTCAAATGATGTGTGTTGTGATCACTTTTGTTTTCTATTTAGATGAAAATATAAATGATGAAATTTAACATTAAAAAGCCACACTTTCCTAAATCTATGCTCATTAAATTATAAATGGATTAAAATTAGAATTAGGGAATGATAAATTATTAGGTATTTAGTTTCAAAGTGTTAAAATTGTATTATCATGTTCAAGGTTAAAGAAAATTTTCTGTTTATTAAGAAACACTTTTTTTTCAAATCATTTTTTTTGCACACAAAAGAAATTTTTTATTTCATCTCCCCCCAACTTAAAATAACACTATCCCCAGTGTTTGAAGAAATGAAAATTTAGAAGGGGTTAGAGGTAGAAGAGAGGAGTTACAAAAGGAATTTGAATAAATAAATATAGAACAAAGACACCTGGTTTTTGAAGTTGAATTTCATGAAACTCCTGATTATTCCTTTGATCTGCATGATACTCATGGACTCCCAGTGGAAGATGTTAGTAAATTGTTTAAGTTCTGGATATAGTTGATTTTACTATAAAAATATTTTACCTCAATAGCCTCTGCTTCTCATTCACAAACTAAGTTAGAAACCATGGAAACCCCGAGAGGTTCCCTTAATTAAAAACAGACAAAGACAAAAAAAACATACCTATTTATTTTGACATACCAAAGAACGATACTAGTATCAAATTAAAATAATATATATATATATATATATATATATATATAATTCAAATATAAGTATATATAAAATTATTATATAATAAAGAAGCACAATCTGTAGTTCAGTGGAAAGCGTGTTCCCCGGTCTCCCTTCGATCCCGAGTACGAGTCCTCATGGCTTCCCCAATTGTGACGGGGTTTGCCCCACGACCTATGATGTGTCCTTTTATTTTTTTTAATTATTTTTATGTATTTTTTGTATTTTTAATTTAACCTTCAATCACATAAAAATAAAAATAAACTGATGATGCATTGTCTTCTTTATAAATTTCTAGGTAAGGTATTACTCAAGGACCACACCACGTGACAAAGATGAATATGATGCTCCCCTTTCATACCCATCCAAACTCATAATAGAAGAACAAGCCAACAGTCTATGGTACTATCATATTCAGAGTAAAATATGTTTTTAAAAAAATAGAAAATTCCTTTATTAATCCGATTTGAAAAATAAATATGATTCAAAAATATTGGAAATATGAAAACCATGGGTTGCCTCACATGCAGTGCTTTTGTTTAACGTCTCTAGCTCAACATGAACACCCCAGCTTATCTGACACCGAATTTTAAAATTTTAATGAATAAAAATTTCACCAATGCAATTATATTTTCATTGAGTTTAAAATGGGGTTTACATGAAGGTTTTTAAGTTTATTCAATAAAAACTATATAGGTCCCAATGAATGGGATAATCCCATGAATATCGATAAGGGTCCATCCAATTGTCTTCCAAATATTTTTTAAGACATCAAGTATAATTTTATATTTATTATCATCAAAAGAGGATGAAATTATTATAGAATGTTTCTTATTATCCTCTATAAAGGGAGACTTGAGATAGGATGTAAGGACCTTGAATTTGAGCTCAGGTTCACAAAAACTTTCAAACACTTGTCAGTACTTTGAATCAAACTCAATTTCATTTTTAAAATTTATCAACAAAATTGGTTCATTTTGAGTAGAAGATTCAACCACCAAATTGGAAAGATTAGTGTTAGGAATTAGTATGGACTCAATGTTTTCAATTTCTTCGAATGTTTCACTAATTGTTGTTTCATAAAAATCATCAGTGGAGCTATAATAGGGACACTCAATCCACGATGTAAAATTTACCTCTTATGAATACATGGAATAAATTTCCTCTTGATTTAAATACCCTTCAAAAATTTCCTGATTCACTTACTCTACCCCAAATCGAAAGGTTGGTTCTTCAACAAATTCATGAGAGGTTTGTTGGAAACTAGACACTCCACATAAGGTTATGGAAGGGACAATTGATATAGGGATGATTTCCTCACAAATATTAATGCATTGTAGTTCTAATCTAAAAGATAAAACCTCGAAAATCATTATCACCATTTTATTACAAAAATTTTCAATAAATGTACGATGAATAAAATTTTTATGAGGTTTAACATCATGTAATTACCCAATATTTATCTCTTTAATCGTTCTTAAAATGGATGAACATTTATCCTTTAAACAATCATCATTTAAATGATTGGGCATCTCACTGAGTGTGGGGTGATTATTCAAGAATTGACAAAATGAATTCACTAAGTTAGAGAATTTCAAATAATTATTTCCAATTTCATTCCAACATGGGTTTAGTAACACCCTGAGCTTCCACGATACGCTTCTCATTCAATAATGCAATAGCTTGCATTGTACGCAACTTCGAGTTCTAAAACACCGTGGCTAATCAAAGTAGCTGTTATGAATAGTAATAACCACTTTTTAAAATTATAGAAATTTTATATTTCAAAATGGACTTCATTTTTGTATTCGTAATATCTAAATTATCCAAAGTTGAATTTTTTGTAATTTTCTGAGAACTTCCAATTTTTTTATGAATAGTGAAAATTACTTAAAAACAACTTTTTTAATCAAAATCATTTATAGTGATAAATTATACTATTTAGTGGTTTTAAAGTATAATTAGAATATATTTTTACCATTTTATCCAAAGGTGGTCATTAGAATTAATTTAACATTGAAATTGGACATAAACAATTGCCAATCTTTTGATATAAATTGTTTCTTAAAAACACGCTATTTGTTGTAACAGCGGGAATTAATTATAAAATTAATTAATGCAACTTATATGTTTGGAATTTTGTAAAATAGACATCATTTTTGAATTCAGAATATCAATTATAGCTTAGGGTGAAATTTTGGCCTTGTTCTGAAAAACTTCAATTTTTGATGAATAGTGAAACCACTAAGTGGTAGTTAAATAACTGATTTTTCGTTTAAATGAAATATTTCCACTTCTGTGATTTGATTTTCAAAAATACGACATACATGGTTTTCATTAATAAGTAAAATGTGGTTCAATGAAATTAAAATAATTTTTGGTGAATAGTAACTTTTAAGTTCTTAATCGTGATTAGAGGTAATTAGTGTAGTTTAAGGTAAAAATAATGTTTTAATAATATGAGATGAGCTTGACACTTTTCCTACTTCTATTGGATAATTCATGGCAGACCACGACAACCCATGGGTCAACTTGGGGACCCCATGGAGCCACTTTGGTTGGAAAATGACATTAATATATATTTATTTAATGTTAAAATTAAATTGACACAAACATGAGTTATTTTACTAAAACAGTTTTTAAGTGGGGTTACACAAGTCCAAATTTTGATTATAAATATTAATTAGAAATCTAAAAAGATTTCCTACATCATAGTAGTTTTTTTATAATTTTTAGACATTAAATAAATTAAATTATTTATGACATCATGATGATGCAGCGATGACCTCATTATTTAACGATTTAAATAAAATGGAAAGATAATGTAAAATCCAAAGTGTACACTTGTCAAACACCTATTGGATGAGTAGCTTTCGAACCCTTATCATCTTATCCTTGAATTATATAAGTGTGGGACCTCTAAAATCCGAAACTCATTTTATAATAAAGTGACTTTTCTTTACTTTCCAAGAGTGTCCCTCCTCTCCACTTATAAAAGGCCCCCACCTCTCCCACCTCATTTACACTTTCAAGCCATTTGGCTTGGCCAAACTCTGACCAAATACTCTCCCAACTTCCCCCTATTACTCCTAGAAGCCTCACGTTGGGCAGAACTCTTCCCAAGGAAGCCTTTGGCTCAAATCAAAAAGAGTTACCCGATTTTGAGGTAATGTCTTCTCTAATGTTGTTTTGTTTTATTTTTCTTCTCCAACCCCCTAAACTCTTTTTATTCATTTCTTTTGTAACAACACCAGTATCCTCAATATACTATTATGTTGTTATAATAAGGATTCGAGATACACTTACACACACCTACATCTAATGGTTAAAGAACATACGGTTTCTGTGGATGGTGAATTTCTGCCTCACCAAATGATGATTGTTCAACACTCATATGACACCTTCAAAGGTGGCCATTAAGATGTCACTATTTTTATATATGATATATAATATGTTTATGTTTTACTTATGCTTCTTTATTTCTCATTTATAGAATACTTTATGATTTTCATTATAGGTAAAACGCGATAATTTCATTTTAGGAAGTGCGGACTACCGCCCCCTCAAAGTGATTTGAATCGTTAATGCCATATGTGGGATGTATAAAGGATGGATTAAATGGTATTATAAACTATATTATACTGGAATTATATTATACATTTATATCATTATGATTTCGTTCCATTAAATATGAAATTGAAATGAAAGTAGCGTTCATGCGTACGTACGGCTTACTGTCTCCATGAACGGTGCATTTCATTTCTTACCTCTAAATGTTACATAATATTATAAATGAATGTATATACTGGATATATAAGATATATATGAGATCTAAATCATGAATATAATTCTGGAGATAATGGATATTCTACCACATAAACAACTTGTAATTATAAGAAGTTTATTGTTGACTCGAGTACCAAAGATCGACAAAACGACCGTTATTAACTTAAATAATTACATAATGTTCATATCATTGTAATAAGTGATATAATAAGGATAATGAAATTTAAAATGGTTCTTAATAAGGTATATATTAACTCTAGTTTATTATTCAGGAGGTTAAAGAACGGTTGAGTCAAGTCAGACACGAGGTAAGGGAATTTCATAACCCAACTTCCATTCTTTGGGTTAATCTCCTACTTTCAAATTATGTCATGATGTTATTATGTCGTATATTGTATTTATACTTTCTTTATGTGTACATATAGAGAATACACATAATAGATATATTTTATTTAAAAATGATCTTTTTAATGGACTTCGTCTCAATCTCCACTCATTAAGGCATATTTTGTTTTATACACAAATTTCTTTTGTACAGCGTATAAACCCCTTTAACTTTTTACATTTATTCAAAAGGAATCTTTTTATACGAAGCGTTTTACTAAACGACAAAAAGGGAATGTTTTTCTTTCAGTACATATGCGGCGACAATGACTTCTCTGCCGCCGTGACCATTATTTTATTTTCGGCTTCCTCTACAAGCCATCATTTTTTTTATGAAAAATAAATACAAAGTTTTAACTTTCTTTTATTTTGGTATTGAAAATGGTTTTGAAAGCATTTTTATTATATCAATGTGTTGTATTGATATATTGTGATTGAAATGTGGAAATGTTATGTTTCCTTTATGCATGTTTTATGTGATACGATTATGTTATGGTTTATGATATGTTTAAACCTATTCATATGAGGAATGTATTGGACTTAATAAGTGACGGGTGGAGCCCGCTATAGCTCCTCGATGCATCGGTAGGTCTCATGAGACAACTAGATGTGGAATTGGCCGAGGCCCTTTCCCAATTTGATTTATGGTTTTGGCCGAGGCCTTAATCATTTTAGACGTCTTGGCTGAGGCCTTGACAAAATGTTTCAGAATGTCTGGAATTATACATTCCCTCGTTATGAAAGTGGTTATTGATATTTCATGTGATTATTCGACCAGTAGAATATCCATGTGAAGAAGTGAATGGCATTATCTCATTTTACTTTTTCCATATTATGTTGATGTTCAAGTTTAAAAGGCTTTTGTTTTAGTTATACATTGCCTTAAATTTTTATGTTTATTTATGAAGGCTTCCGCAATATTGTTATCCTTACTGAGCATCTGAGCTCACCCCTTTCAATGTTTTAATATTTTCCAGGATTTGAAGAAGTATTTTATGAATGACCTGCAGGGATTGTGAGAAGAGGATATGAGTGTGGACTATGGAGACTTTGTTATTGTAGTTTTTCACTTTATGATGTAATGTAACGTTTGCGAATGTATCTAGTGTTTCCAAGGCTACTAAACCAATCGGTCTTTCGAGACTTTATCTTTTGTGATCATGCCAATGTTATGAAGTAATTCACCGACTCAGGGTAGCTGGGGTCGGGGCGTTACACTTGGTATCAGAGGAATTTTAGTACAAACCTTGGAAGCTAGATTTAGACAAACTCTGATTAGAGCACGTAGACCTAAGATGAACTTTGAGGATTAGTATAGAAGAACTTCCTAAAATTTTGGTATTGTAGAGATTTTGTGAGTTTTCTGAGTAATACATCCCTGTATGGATACGAGCAGGTAGAGGCAGCTCTGGCACAGATGTACCTAGGGGTAAAACCCGAAAACACCGCTTTGAGCTAGACTCGAACGGGAACTGGTGCACGACAACGGGCCTTGCTGCACTCTTGGTTACGACACTCCCGGGGGATATGCTTAGGATAATTCCCATTTTCTTTACAAACCACTATGAAGGGTTACGAGTATATACTTCCTCAAAGAAAACATTTTTATAATTATGGATTATGTCCATAATTAGTTCAATTTATGTTAAGTGTTTTACAAGTATGGAATTATATATTTTGATTCATAAACTAATCTAGTTTATGCCATTATTTAGAAACGGCGCCTAGTGGAAGGAATGGAAACCGTATCAACGCACGCACTCCGTGTAGGGATTTCCCTCCTGCTCAAGATAATTATGGTGGAGCTAGTGATACAACTGGTGCTGATCAGCTTCTCACCGTACTGGGACAACTCACACAGGTTATGAATAACAACCTTACTCGTATAGAGCACCCTGATCCGCAACCTGGAGGATCAATGCTAGACCGTTTCATGAGGCAACAACCACCAACCTTCAATGGGAGTACAAATCCTATAGTAGCTGAGCAATGGATAAATTCCATAGAGAAAATATTCCATGCCTTGGGGAGTAGTGAAAGGGAGAAAGTTGTCATGGCAGCTTACCGCCTCACAGGAGATGCCGATCAATGGTGGTCACTAATTCAAAACACAAAGGAAGATGATGAATTAACAAACATGGAATGGCAGGAGTTCAAAGAGCTGTTCTTAGAAAAATACTTTCCTCGAGACCATAGAGCGGATATGGAAAGGCAATTTCTAAGTCTGAGGCAGAAGGAGGATGAGAATGTCGCAAAGTATGAGGACAACTTTACAAGGTTAGCGAGGTATGTTGCAGATTATATACGTAACCCAAGAGGTAAGATTGATCGTTTCTTTGATGGGTTAAAACCATTTCTCCATCGAGCTTTAGTATCACAATCCTTCTCATCATACGAAGATATTGTCTTGTGTGCTATCAAGACAGAAAAGGAATTCTCTAAGTCTTATGACAACAAAGTAAAGCAAAAGAAGAGAATGGTGGAACAAGAGAAAGATAAAGGGAAAAAGGGAAAGAAGGATTTTCCATTATGTGATAATTGTGGGAAGAATCACCCTGGTACTTGCCTAAAAGGAATGGGAGTTTGTTATAAATGTGGAGAAAAGGGTCACCAGGCTCGTGATTGCAAGGGAAAGAAAGAGGCTATCAATGTTGAATGCTACAATTGTAGGGAAATGGGGCATTATGCAAATGAATGTCCTAAGCGTCAAGGAAACTTACCTTAGAAAAGGCCAAGGGATCAAGGCCAATCTTATGTTGTGACTACAGTTGAAGCGGAATAATTAATGTATTGGTGCTTTTGGACTCAAGGATTATATTCTGGTTATAAGAATAATGTGATATATATAAAGATTGTACTGCAGTACTTTTTGATTTCAGTAAGGTTTTAATATGATTAAGGTAATCATATTTTTAGTATGTGACAATAAGAGAAACTTTTCTTTGTTTGGGGAATCTGATGTTACAATTGATTTTGGAATTTAGAGACCTTTTAGAGAAAGTCTGGATGGAGGTATTTTGGATAACTATTAAGGTTGGAATGGATTAAGTTGAACCATGGATAGTATTGTTTAAGGTTAAAGAATTTTTGAAGATTATTTTTGGAATATTATAATACTATAGTTTTAGGAAAAGGACAACCTGTAGAGTGGGGCATAACCCGTCGCGTCGGACAAAGCTGTAGGAATCGAACCCACAATCATAGTGCGACAGGCCTTTATTACCTACCACTAGCCTATAGGAAGTCCCTGGTTATTACAAAATAATTTTACTAATCTAAATGGTGTGTGTTAACATTTGGAACCTTATACAATTAGGATAAATAGAATATTTTTGAGTTTCGTTACCATTTGGAGTAAAGGTTGGGTTTGTGGTAAAAATTTATTAACGAATGAAAGTATACATAACAAGTATGTATATTCCCTTGCATTCTTAGTAAATCTCCTAAATAAAGTCCTCAACATTATAAAAGGTAACTTAAAACAAAAATGTTGTCGGTTAACTTTTCCAACTGGGGATTCAATGACCGTTTAACCAATCAAAAGTTTGTGATTTTCTTGTAATTAAACTTTCTCCTAATCCTGTTTTCTATAACTCTCCATCAGACCTTGATGGTTTGTTTCTCCTCCATATCCATATTTTCATAGAATCCTAGAATGGGCTATATCGGGTGACCTTTGTACTTATCTTGCTTTCTTTTAATGTTATATATTTATTAAACTTATTTCCGATGTGGGTTTTCCTCAAAGGTATTTTCTCTTTTCAACCTTTTATTTTCAAAGAAAAATTTCAAATTGCGAGGACGCAATTTATTGAAGGAGGGGAGAATGTAACACCCTGAGCTTCAACGATACGCTTCTCATTCAATAATGCAATAAATTGCATTGTACGCAACTTC
The DNA here is from genome assembly GCA_963277665.1 of Viscum album. Classification (NCBI taxonomy): domain Eukaryota; kingdom Viridiplantae; phylum Streptophyta; class Magnoliopsida; order Santalales; family Viscaceae; genus Viscum; species Viscum album. The sequence goes on from OY728154.1 coordinate 117,359,608, forward strand.
GAGTTCTAAAACACCGCGACTAATCAAAGTAGCTGTTATGAATAGTAATAACCACTTTTTAAAATTATAGAAATTTTATATTTCAAAATGGACTTCATTTTTGTATTCGTAATATCGAAATTATCCAAAGTTGAATTTTTTGTAATTTTCTGAGAACTTGCAATTTTTTTATGAATAGTGAAAATTACTTAAAAACAACTTTTTTAATCAAAATAATTTATAGTGATAAATTATAATATTTAGTGGTTTTAAAGTATAATTATAATATATTTTTACCATTTTATCCAAAGGTGGTCATTAGAATTAATTTAACATTGAAATTGGACATAAACAATTGCCAATCTTTTGATATAAATTGTTTCTTAAAAACACACTATTTGTTGTAACAGCGGGAATTAATTATAAAATTAATTAATGCAACTTATATGTTTGGAATTTTGTAAAATAGACATCATTTTTGAATTCGGAATATCAATTATAGCTTAGGGTGAAATTTTGGCCTTGTTCTGAAAAACATCAATTTTTGATGAATAGTGAAACCACTAAGTGGTAGTTAAATAACTGATTTTTCATTTAAATGAAATATTACCACTTCTGTGATTTGATTTTCAAAAATCCGACATACATGGTTGTCATTAAGAAGTAAAATGTGGTTCAATGAGATTAAAATAATTTTTGGTGAATAGTAACTTTTAAGTTCTTAATCGCGATTAGAGGTAATTAGTGTAGTTTAAGGTAAAAATAATGTTTTAATAATATGAGATGAGCTTGACACTTGTCCTACTTCTATTGGATGAGTCATGGCCGACCAAGACAACTCATGGGTCAACTTGGGGACCCCATGGAGCCACTTTGGTTGGAAAATGACATTAATATATATTTATTTAATGTTAAAATTAAATTGACACAAACATGAGTTTTTTTACTAAAACAATTTTTAAGTGCGGTTACACAGGTCCAAATATTGATTATAAATATTAATTAGAAATCTAAAAAGATTTAATACATCATAGTATTTGTTTATAATTTTTAGACATTAAATAAATTAAATTATTTATGACATCATGATGATGCAGCGATGACCTCATTATTTAATGATTTAAATAAAATGGAAAGATAATGTAAAATCCAAAGCGTACACTTGTCAAAAACCTATTGGATGAGTAGATTTCAAACCCTTATCATCTTATCCTCGAATTATATAAGTGTGGGACCTCTAAAATCTGAAACTCATTTTATAATAAAGTGACTTTTCTTTACTTTCCAAGAGTGCCCCTCCTCTCCACTTATAAAAGGCCCCCACCTCTCCAACCTCATTTAAACTTTAAAGCCATTTGGCTCGGCCAAACTCTACCCAAATACTCTCCCAACTTCCCCCTCTTACTCCTAGAAGCCTCACTTTGGGCATAACTCTTCCCAAGGAAGCCTTTGGCTCAAATCAAAAAGAGTTACCCGATTTTGAGGTAATGTCTTCTCTAATGTTGTTTTGTTTTATTTTTCTTCTCCAACCCCCTAAACTCTTTTTATTAATTTCTTTTGTAACAACACCAGTATCCTAAATATACTAGGATGTTGTTATAAGAAGGATTTGAGCTACACTTACACACACCAACATCTAATGGTTAAAGAACATACAGTTTCTGTGGATGGCGAATTTCTGCCTCACGAAACGATGATTGTTCAACACTCATATAACACCTTCAAAGGTGGCCATTAAGATGTCACTATTTTTATATATGATATATAATATGTTTATGTTTTACTTATGCTTCTGTATTTCTCATTTATGGAATACTTTATGATTTCCATTATGGGTAAAACGCGATAATTTCATTTTAGGAAGTGCGGACTACCACCCCCTCAAAGTGATTTGAATCGTTAATGCCACATGTGGGATGTATAAAGGATGGAGTAAATGTTATTATAAACTATATTATACTGGAATTATATTATAAATTTATATCATTATGATTTCGTTCCATTAAATATGAAATTGAAATGAAAGTAGCGTTCATGCGTACGTACGGCTTACCGTCTCCATGAACGGTGCATTTCATTTCTTACCTCTAAATTTTACGTAATATTATAAATGAATGTATATACTGGATATATAAGATATATATGACATCTAAATCATGAATATAATTCTGGATATAATGGATATTCTACCACATAAACAACTTGTAATTATAAGAAGTTTATTGTTGACTCAAGTACCAAAGATCGACAAAACGACCGTTATTAACTTAAATAATTACATAATGTTCATATCATTCTAATAAGTGATATAATAAGGATAATGAAATTGAAAATTGTTCTTAATAAGGTATATATTAACTCTAGTTTATTATTCAGGAGGTTAAAGAACGGTTGAGTCAAGTCAGACACGAGGTAAGGGAATTTCATAACCCAACTTCCATTCTTTGGGTTAATCTCCTACTTTCAAATTATGTCATGATGTTATTATGTCGTATATTGTATTTATACTTTCTTTATGTGTACATATAGTGAATACACATAATAGATATATTGTATTTAAAAATGATCTTTTTAAGGGACTTCATCTCAATCTCCATTCATTAAGGCATATTTTGTTTTATACACAAATTTCTTTTGTACAGTGTATAAACCCCTTTGACTTTTTACATTTATTCAAAAGGAATCTTTTTATACGAAGCATTTTACTAAACGACAAAAAGGGAATATTTTTCTTTCCGTACATATGCGGCGATAATGACTTCTCCACCGCCGTGACCATTATTTGATTTTCGGCTTCCTCTACAAGCCATCATTTTTTTTTTGATGAAAAATAAATACAAAGTTTTAACTTTCTTTTATTTTGGTATTGAAAATGGTTTTGAAAGCGTTTTTATTATATCAATGTGTTGTATTGATATTTTGTGATTGAAATGTGGAAATGTTATGTTTCCTTTATGCATGTTTTATGTGATATGATTATGTTATGGTTTATGATATGTTTAAACCTATTCATATGAGGAATGTATTGGACTTAATAAGTGATGGGTGGAGCCTGCTATAGCTCCTCGATGCATCGGTAGGTATCATGAGACAACTAGACATGGAATTGGCCGAGGCTCTTTCCCAATTTGATTTATGGTTTTGGTCGAGGCCTTAATCATTTTAGACGTCTTGGCCGAGGACTTGACAAAATGTTTCAGAATGTCTGGAATTATACATTCCCTCATTATGAAAGTGGTTATTGATATTTCATGTGATTATTCGACCAGTAGAATATCCATGTGAAGAAGTGAATGGAATTATCTCATTTTACTTTTGCCATATTATGTTGATGTTCAAGTTTAAAAGGCTTTTGTTTTAGTTATACATTGCCTTAAATTTTTATGTTTATTTATGAAGGCTTCCGCAATATTGTTATCCTTACTGAGCATCTGAGCTCACCCCTTTCAATGTTTTAATATTTTCCAGGATGTGAAGAAGTATTTTATGAATGACCTGTAGGGATTGTGAGAAGAGGATATGAGTGTGGACTATGCAGACTTTGTTATTGTAGTTTTTCACTTTATGATGTAATGTAACGTTTGCGAATGTATCTAGTGTTTCCAAGGCTACTAAACTAATCGGTCTTTCGAGACTTGATCTTTTGTGATCATTACAATGTTACAAAGTAATGCACCGACTCTGGGTAGCTAGGGTCGGAGCGTTACAGTTGGTATCAGAGGAAGTTTAGTACTAACCTTGGAAGCTAGATTTAGACAAACTCTGATTAGAGCACGTAGACCTAAGATGAACTTTGAGGATTAGTATAGAAGAACTTCCTAAAATTTTGGTATTGTAGAGATTTTGTGAGTTTTCTGAGTAATACATCCCTGTCTGGATACGAGCAGGTAGAGGCGGCTCTGGCACAGATGTACCTAGGGGTAAAACCCGAAAACACCGCTTTGAGCTAGACTCGAACGGGAACTGGTGCACGACAACGGGCCTTGCTGCACTCTTGGTTACGACACTCCCGGGGGATATGCTTAGGATAATTCCCATTTTCTTCACAAACCACTATGAAGGGTTACGAGTATATACTTCCTCAAAGAAAACATTTTTATAATTATGGATTATATCCATAATTAGTTCAATTTATGTTAAGTGTTTTACAAGTTTGGAATTATGTATTTTGATTCATAAACTAATCTAGTTTATGCCATTATTTAGAAATGGCCCCTAGTGGAAGGAATGGAAACCGTATCAATGCACGCACTCCGTGTAGGGATTGCCCTCCTGCTCAAGATAATTATGGTGGAGCTAGTGATACAACTAGTGCTGATCAGCTTCTCACCATACTGGGACAACTCACGCAGGTTATAAATAACAACCTTACTCGTATGGAGCACCCTGATCCGCAACGTGGAGGATCAATGCTAGAACGTTTCATGAGGCAAAAACCACCAACCTTCAATGGGAGTACAAATCCTATAGTAGTTGAGCAATGGATAAATTCCATAGAGAAAATATTCCATGCCTTGGAGAGTAGTGAAAGGGAGAAAGTTGTCATGGCAGCTTACCGTCTCACTGGAGATGCCGATCAATGGTGGTCACTAATTCAAAACACAAAGGAAGATGATGAATTAACAAACATGGAATGGCAGGAGTTCAAAGAGCTGTTCTAAGAAAAATACTTTCCTCGAGACCATCGAGCGGATATGGAAAGGCAATTTCTGAGTCTGAGGCAGAAGGAGGATGAGAATGTCGCAAAGTATGAGGCCAACTTTACAAGGTTAGCGAGGTATGTTGCAGATTATATACGTAACCCAAGAGGTAAGATTGATCGTTTCTTTGATGGGTTAAAACCATTTCTCCGTCGAGATTTAGTATCACAATCCTTCTCATCATACGAAGATATTGTCTTGTGTGCTATCAAGACAGAAAAGGAATTCTCTAAGTCTTATGACAACAAAGTAAAGCAAGAGAAGAAGAGAATGGTGGAACAAGAGACAGATAAAGGGAAAAAGGGAAAGAAGGATTTTCCATTATGTGATAATTGTGGGAAGAATCACCCTGGTACTTGCCAAAAAGGAATGGGAGTTTGTTATAAATGTAGAGAAAAGGGTCACCAGGCTCGTGATTGCAAGGGAAAGAAAAAGGCTATCAATGTTGAATGCTACAATTGTAGGGAAATGGAGCATTATGCAAATGAATGTTCTAAGCGTCAAGGAAACTTACCTCAAAAAAGGCCACGGGATCAAGGCCAATCTTATGTTGTGACTACAGTTGAAGCGGAATAATTAATGTATTGGTGCTTTTGGACTCAAGGATTATATTCTGGTTATAAGAATAATGTGATATATATAAAGATTGTACTATAGTACTTTTTGATTTCAGTAAGGTTTTAATATGATTAAGGTAATCATATTTTTAGTATGTGACAATAAGAGAAACTTTTCTTTGTTTGGGGAATCTGATGTTACAATTGATTTTGGAATTTAGAGACCTTTTAGAGAAAGTCTGGATGGAGGTATTTTTGATAACTATTAAGGTTGGAATGGATTAAGTTGAACCATGGATAGTATTGTTTATGGTTAAATCATTTCTTAAGATTATTTTTGGAATATTTTAATACTATAGTTTTAGGAAAAGGACAACCTGCAAGGTGGGGCATAACCCGTCGCGTCGGACAAAGCTGCAGGAATCGAACCCACAATCATAGTGCGACAGGCCTTTATTACCTACCACTAGCCTATAGGAAGTCCCTGGTTATTACAAAATAATTTTACAAATCTAAATGGTATGTGTTAACATTTGGAACCTTATACAATTAGGATAAATAGAATATTTTTGAGTTCCGTTACCATTTGGAGTAAAAGTTGGGTTTGTGGTAAAAATTTATTAACGAATGAAAGTATACATAAAAAGTATGTATATTCCCTTACGTTCTTAGTAAATCTGCTAAATAAATTCCTCAACATTATAAAAGGTAACTTAAAACAAAAATGTTGTCAGTTAACTTTTCCAACTGGGGATTCAATTACCGTTTAACCAATCACAAGTTTATGATTTTCTTGTAGTTAAACTTTATCCTAATCCTGTTTTCTATAACTCTCCATCAGACCTTGATGGTTTGTTTCTCCTCCATATCCATATTTTCATGGAATCCTAGAATGGGCTATATCGGGTGACCTTTGTACTTATCTTGCTTTCTTTTAATGTTATATATTTATTAACCTTATTTCCGATATGGGTTTTCCTCAAAGGTATTTTCTCTTTTCAACCTTTTATTTTCAAAGAAAAAATTCAAATTGCGAGGACGCAATTTATTGAAGGAGGGGAGAATGTAACACCCCAAGCTTCCATGATACGCTTCTCATTCAATAATGCAATAGCTTGCATTGTACGCAACTTCGAGTTGTAAAACACTCCGACTAATCAAAGTAGTCGTTATGAATAGTAATAACCACTTTTTAAAATTATAGAAATTTTATATTTCAAAATGGACTTCATTTTTGTATTTGTAATATCGAAATTATCCAAAGTTGAATTTTTTGTAATTTTCTGAGAACTTCCAATTTCTTTATGAATAGTGAAAATTACTTAAAAACAACTTTTTTAATCAAAATAATTTATAGTGATAAATTATACTATTTAGTGGTTTTAAAGTATAATTAGAATATATTTTTACCATTTTATCCAAATGTGGTCATTAGAATTAATTTAACATTGAAATTGGACATAAACAATTGCCAATCTTTTGATATAAATTGTCTCTAAAAAACACGCTATTTGTTGTAACAGCGGGAATTAATTATAAAATTAATTAATGCAACTTATATTTTTGGAATTTTGTAAAATATACATCATTTTTGAATTAAAAATATCAATTATAGCTTAGGGTGAAATTTTGGCCTTGTTCTGAAAAACTTCAATTTTTGATGAATAGTGAAACCACTAAGTGATAGTTAAATAACTGATTTTTCGTTTAAATGAAATATTACCACTTCTGTGATTTGATTTTCAAAAATCTGACATACATGGTTGTCATTAAGAAGTAAAATGTGGTTCAATGAGATTAAAATAATTTTTGGTGAATAGTAACCTTTAAGTTCTTAATCGCGATTAGAGGTAATTAGTGTAGTTTAAGGTAAAAATAATGTTTTAATAATATGAGATGAGCTTGACACTTGTCCTACTTCTATTGGATGAGTCATGGCCGACCAAGGCAACACATGGGTCAACTTGGGGACCCCATGGAGCCACTTTGGTTGGAAAATGACATTAATATATATTTATTTAATGTTAAAATTAAATTGACACAAACATGAGTTGTTTTACTAGAACAGTTTTTAAGTGGGGTTACACAAGTCCAAATTTTGATTATAAATATTAATTAGAAAGATAAAAATATTTCCTACATCATAGTATTTTTTTATAATTTTTAGACATTAAATAAATTAAATTATTTATGACATCATGATGATGCAGCGATGACCTCATTATTTAACGATTTAAATAAAATGGAAAGGTAATGTAAAACCCAAAGCGTACACTTGTCAAAAACCTATTGGATTAGTAGATTTCGAACCCTTATCATCTTATCCTAGAATTATATAAGTGTGGGACCTCTAAAATCCGAAACTCATTTTATAATAAAGTGACTTTTCTTTACTTTCCAAGAGTGCCCCTCCTCTCCACTTATAAAAGGCCCCCACCTCTCCCACCTCATTTACACTTTCAAGCCATTTTTCTCGGCCAAACTCTGCCCAAATACTCTCCCAACTTCCCCCTCTTACTCCTAGAAGCCTCACTTTGGGCAGAACTCTTCCCAAGGAAGCCTTTGGCTCAAATCAAAAAGAGTTACCCGATTTTGAGGTAATGTCTTCTCTAATGTTGTTTTGTTTTATTTTTCTTCTCCAGCCCCCTAAACTCTTTTTATTCATTTCTTTTGTAGAAACACCAGTATCCTAAATATACTAGGATGTTGTTATAAGAAGGATTCTAGCTACACTTACACACACATACATCTAATGGTTAAAGAACATACGGTTTCTGTGGATGGCGAATTTCTGCCTCACGAAACGATGATTGTTCAACACTCATATAACACCTTCAAAGGTGGCCATTATGATGTCACTATTTTTATATATGATATATAATATGTTTATGTTTTACTTATGCTTCTGTATTTCTCATTTATGGCATACTTTATGATTTCCATTATGGGTAAAACGCGATAATTTCATTTTAGGAAGTGCGAACTACCGCCCCCTCAAAGTGATTTGAATCGTTAATTCCATATGTGGGATGTATAAAGGATGGTGTAAATGGTATTATACACTATATTATACTGGAATTATATTATACATTTATATCATTGTGGTTTCGTTCCATTAAATATGAAATTGAAATGAAAGTAGCGTTCATGCGTACGTACGGCTTACCGTCTCCATGAACGGTGCATTTCATTTCTTACCTCTAAATGTTACGTAATATTATAAATGAATGTATATACTGGATATATAAGATATATATGGCATCTAAATCATGAATATAATTCTGGATATAATGGATATTCTACCACATAAACAACTTGTAATTATAAGAAGTTTATTGTTGACTCAAGTACCAAAGATCGACAAAACGACCGTTATTAACTTAAATAATTACATAATGTTCATATCATTGTAATAAGTGATATAATAAGGATAATGAAATTGAAAATGGTTCTTAATAAGGTATATATTAACTCTAGTTTATTATTCAGGAGGTTAAAGAACGGTTGAGTCAAGTCAGACACGAGGTAAGGGAATTTCATAACCCAACTTCCATTCTTTGGGTTAATCTCCTACTTTCAAATTATGTCATGATGTTATTATGTCGTATATTGTATTTATACTTTCTTTATGTGTACATATAGTGAATACACATAATAGATATATTTTATTTAAAAATGATCTTTTTAAGGGACTTCGTCTCAATCTCCATTCATTAAGGCATATTTTGTTTTACACACAAATTTCTTTTGTACAGTGTATAAACCCCTTTGACTTTTTACATTTATTCAAAAGGAATCTTTTTATACGAAGCATTTTACTAAACGACAAAAAGGGAATTTTTTTCTTTCCGTACATATGCGGCGACAACGACTTCTCCGCCGCCGTGACCATTATTTGATTTTTGGCTTCCTCTACAAGCAATCATTTTTTTTATGAAAAATAAATACAAAGTTTTAACTTTCTTTTATTTTGGTATTGAAAATGGTTTTGAAAGCGTTTTTATTATATCAATGTGTTGTATTGATATCTTGTGATTGAAATGTGAAAATGTTATGTTTCCTTTATGCATGTTTTATGTGATACGATTATGTTATGGTTTATGATATGTTTAAACCTATTCATATGAGGAATGTATTAAGCTTAATAAGTGACGGGTGGAGCCTGCTATAGCTCCTCGATGCATCGGTAGGTCTCATGAGACAACTAGATGTGGAATTGGCCGAGGCCCTTTCCCAATTTGATTTATGGTTTTGGCCGAGGCCTTAATCATTTTAGACGTCTTGGCCGAGGCCTTGACAAAACGTTTCAGAATGTCTGGAATTATACATTCCCTCGTTATGAAAGTGGTTATTGATATTTCATGTGATTATTCGACCAGTAGAATATCCATGTGAAGAAGTGAATGGCATTATCTCATTTTACTTTTACCATATTATGTTTATTTTCAAGTTTAAAAGGCTTTTGTTTTAGTTATACATTGCCTCAAATTTTTATGTTTATTTATGAAGGCTTCCGCAATATTGTTATCCTTACTGAACATCTGAGCTCACCCCTTTCAATGTTTTAATATTTTCCAGGATGTAAAGAAGTATTTTATGAATGACCTGCAGGGATTGTGAGAAGAGGATATGAGTGTGGACTATGGAGACTTTGTTATTGTAGTTTTTCACTTTATGATGTAATGTAACGTTTGCGAATGTATCTAGTGTTTCCAAGGCTACTAAACTAATCGGTCTTTCGAGACTTGATCTTTTGTGATCATGCCAATGTTACGAAGTAATGCACCGACTCTGGGCAGCTGGGGTCGGGGCGTTACAGTTGGTATCAGAGGAAGTTTAGTACAAACCTTGGAAGCTAGATTTAGACAAACTCTGATTAGAGCACGTAGACCTAAGATGAACTTTGAGGATTAGTATAGAAGAACTTCCTAAAATTTTGGTATTGTAGAGATTTTGTGAGTTTTCTAAGTAATACATCCATGTCTGGATACGAGCAGGTAGAGGCGGCTCTGGCACAGATGTACCTAGGGGTAAAACCCGAAAACACCGCTTTGAGCTAGACTCGAACGGGAACTGGTGCACGACAACGGGCCTTGCTGCACTCTTGGTTACGACACTCCTGGGGGATATGCTTAGGATAATTCCAATTTTCTTTACAAACCACTATGAAGGGTTACGAGTATATACTTCCTCAAAGAAAACATTTTTATAATTATGGATTATATCCATAATTAGTTCAATTTATGCTAAGTGTTTTACAATTATGGAATTATGTATTTTGTTTCATAAACTAATCTAGTTTATGCCATTATTTAGAAATGGCGCCTAGTGGAAGGAATGGAAACCATATCAATGCACGCACTCCGTGTAGGGATTGCCCTCCTGCTCAAGATAATTATGGTGGAGCTAGTGATACAACTGGTGCTGATCAGCTTCTCACCGTACAGGGACAACTCACGCAGGTTATGAATAACAACCTTACTCGTATGGAGCACCCCGATCCGCAATGTGGAGGATCAATGCTAGACCGTTTCATGAGGCAACAACCACCAACCTTCAATGGGAGTACAAACCCTATAGTAGCTGAGCAATGGATAAATTCCATAGAGAAAATATTCCATGCCTTGGGGAGTAGTGAAAGGGAGAAAGTTGTCATGGCAGCTTACCGCCTCACTGGAGATTCCGATCAATGGTGGTCACTAATTCAAAACACAAAGGAAGATGATGAATTAACAAACATGGAATGGCAGGAGTTCAAAGAGCTGTTCTTAGAAAAATACTTCCCTCGAGACCATCGAGCCGATATGGAAAGACAATTTCTGAGTCTGAGGCAGAAGGAGGATGAGAATGTCGCAAAGTATGAGGCCAACTTTACAAGGTTAGCGAGGTATGCTGCAGATTATATACGTAACCCAAGAGGTAAGATTGATCGTTTCTTTGATGGGTTAAAACCATTTCTCCATCGAGCTTTAGTATCACAATCCTTCTCATCATACGAAGATATTGTCTTGTGTGCTATCAAGACAGAAAAGGAATTCTCTAAGTCTTATGACAAAAAAGTAAAGCAAGAGAAGAAGAGAATGGTGGAACAAGAGACAGATAAAGGGAAAAAGGGAAAGAAGGATTTTACATTATGTGATAATTGTGGAAAGAATCACCCTGGTACTTGCCTAAAAGGAATCGGAGTTTGTTATAAATGTGGAGAAAAGGGTCACCAGGCTCATGATTGCAAGGGAAAGAAAGAGGCTATCAATGTTGAATACTACAATTGTAGGGAAATGGGGAATTATGCAAATGAATGTCCTAAGCATCAAGGAAACTTACCTCAGAAAAGGCCAAGGGATCAAGGCCAATCTTATGCTGTGACTACAGTTGAAGCGGAATAATTAATGTATTGGTGCTTTTGGACTCAAGGATTATATTCTGGTTATAAGAATAATGTGATATATATAAAGATTTTACTGCAGTACTTTTTGATTTCAGTAAGGTTTTAATATGATTAAGGTAATCATATTTTTAGTATGTGACAATAAGAGAAACTTTTCTTTGTTTGGGGAATCTGATGTTACAATTGATTTTGGAATTTAGAGACCTTTTAGAGAAAGTCTGGATGGAGGTATTTTGGATAACTATTAAGGTTGGAATGGATTAAGTTGAACCATGGATAGTATTGTTTAAGGTTAAAGCATTTCTGAAGATTGTTTTTGGAATATTATAATACTATAGTTTTAGGAAAAGGACAACCTGCAGGGTAGGGCATAACCCGTCGCGTCGGACAAAGATGCAGGAATTGAACCCACAATCATTGTGCGACAGGCCTTTATTACCTACCACTAGCCTATAGGAAGTCCCTGGTTATTACAAAATAATTTTACTAATCTAAATGGTATGTGTTAACATTTGGAACCATATACAATTAGGATAAATAGAATATTTTTGAGTTCCGTTACCATTTGGAGTAAAAGTTGGGTTTGTGGTAAAATTTATTAAAGAATGAAAGTATACATAACAAGTATGTATATTCCCTTACGTTCTTAGTAAATCTCCTAAATAAATTCCTCAACATTATAAAAGGTAACTTAAAACAAAAATGTTGTCGGTTAACTTTTCCAACTGGGGATTCAATGACCGTTTAACCAATCACAAGTTTGTGATTTTCTTGTAGTTAAACTTTCTCCTAATCCTGTTTTCTATAACTCTCCATCAGACCTTGATGGTTTTTTTCTCCTCCATATCCATATTTTCATAGAATCCTATAATGAGCTATATCGGGTGACCTTTTTACTTATCTTGCTTTCTTTTAATGTTATATATTTATTAACCTTATTTCCAATGTGGGTTTTCCTCAAAGGTATTTTCTATTTTCAACCTTTTATTTTCAAAGAAAAATTTCAAATTACGAGGATGCAATTTATTGAAGGAGGGGAGAATGTAACACCCCGAGCTTCCACGATACGCTTCTCATTCAATAATGCAATAGCTTGCATTGTACGCAACTTCGAGTTCTAAAACACCGCAACTAATCAAAGTAGCCGTTATGAATAGTAATAACCACTTTTTAAAATTATAGAAATTTTATATTTCAAAATGGACTTCATTTTTGTATTCGTAATATCGAAATTATCCAAAGTTTAATTTTTTGTAATTTTCTGAGAACTTCCAATTTTTTTATGAATAGTGAAAATTACTTAAAAACAACTTTTTTAATCAAAATAATTTATAGTGATAAATTATACTATTTAGTGGTTTAAAAGTATAATTAGAATATATTTTTCCCATTTTATCCAAAGGTGGTCATTAGAATTAATTTAACAATGAAATTGGACATAAACAATTGCCAATCTTTTGATATAAATTGTTTCTTAAAAACACGCTATTTGTTGTAACAGCGGGAATTAATTATAAATTTAATTAATGCAACTTATATGTTTGTAATTTTGTAAAATAGACATCATTTTTGAATTCGGAATATCAATTATAGCTTAGGGTGAAATTTTGGCCTTGTTCTAAAAAACTTCAATTTTTGATGAATAGTGAAACCACTAAGTGGTAGTTCAATAACTGATTTTTCGTTTAAATGAAATATTACCACTTCTGTGATTTGATTTTCAAAAATCCGACATACATGGTTGTCATTAAGAAGTAAAATGTGGTTCAATGAGATTAAAATAATTTTTGGTGAATAGTAACTTTTAAGTTCTTAATCGCGATTAGAGGTAATTAGTGTAGTTTAAGGTAAAAATAATGTTTTAATAATATGAGATGAGCTTGACACTTGTCCTACTTCTATTGGATGAGTCATGGCCGACCAAGACAACCCATGGGTCAACTTGGGGACCCCATGGAGCCACTTTGGTTGGAAAATGACATTAATATATATTTATTTAATGTTAAAATTAAATTGACACAAACATGAGTTATTTTACTAAAATAGTTTTTAAGTGATGTTACACAGGTCCAAATTCTGATTATAAATATTCATTAGAAATATAAAAATATTTCCTACATCATCGTATTTTTTTTATAATTTTTAGACATTAAATAAATTAAATTATTTATGACATCATGATGATGCAGCGATGACCTCATTATTTAACGATTTAAATAAAATGGAAAGATAATGTAAAATCCAAAGCGTACACTTGTCAAAAACCTATTGGATGAGTAGATTTCGAACCCTTATCATCTTATCCTCGAATTATATAAGTTTGGGACCTCTAAAATCCGAAACTCATTTTATAATAAAGTTACTTTTCTTTACTTTCCAAGAGTGCCCCTCCTCTCCACTTATAAAAGACCCCCACCTCTCCCACCACATTTACACTTTCAAGCCATTTGGCTCTGCCAACCTCTGCCCAAATACTCTCCCAACTTCCCCCTCTTACTCCTAGAAGCCTCACTTTGGGCATAAATCTTCCCAAGGAAGCCTTTGGCTCAAATCAAAAAGAGTTACCCGATTTTGAGGTAATGTCTTCTCTAATGTTGTTTTGTTTTATTTTTCTTCTCCAACCCCCTAAACTCTTTTTATTCATTTATTTTGTAACAACACCAGTATCCTCAATATACTAGGATGTTGTTATAAGAAGGATTCGAGATACACTTACACACACATACATCTAATGGTTAAAGAACATACGGTTTCTGTGGATGGTGAATTTCTGCCTCACGAAACGATGATTGTTCAACACTCATATAACACCTTCAAAGGTGTCCATTAAGATTTCACTATTTTTATATATGATATATAATATGTTTATGTTTTACTTATGCTTCTGTATTTCTCATTTATGGCATACTTTATGATTTCCATTATGGGTAAAACGCGATAATTTCATTTTAGGAAGTGCGGACTACCGCCCCCTCAAAGTGATTTGAATCGTTAATGCCATATGTGGGATGTATAAAGGATGGATTAAATGGTATTATAAACTATATTATACTGGAATTATATTATACATTTATATCATTATGATTTCATTCCATTAAATATGAAATTGAAATGAAAGTAGCGTTCATGCGTACGTACGGCTTACCGTCTCCATGAACGGTGCATTTCATTTCTTACCTCTAAATGTTACGTAATATTATAAATGAATGTATATACTGGATATATAAGATATATATGACATCTAAATCATGAATATAATTCTGGAGATAATGTATATTCTACCACATAAACAACTTGTAATTATAAGAAGTTTATTGTTGACTCAAGTACCAAAGATCGACAAAACGACTGTTATTAACTTAAATAATTACATAATGTTCATATCATTGTAATAAGTGATATAATAAGGATAATGAAATTGAAAATGGTTCTTAATAAGGTATATATTAACTCTAGTTTATTATTCAGGAGGTTAAAGAACGGTTGAGTCAAGTCAGACTCGAGGTAAGGGAATTTCATAACCCAACTTCCATTCTTTGGGTTAATCTCCTACTTTCAAATTATGTCATGATGTTATTATGTCGTATATTGTATTTATACTTTCTTTATGTGTACATATAGTGAATACACATAATAGATATATTTTATTTAAAAATGATCTTTTTAAGGGACTTCGTCTCAATCTCCATTCATTAAGGCATATTTTGTTTTATACAAAAATTTCTTTTGTATAGTGTATAAACCCCTTTGACTTTTTACATTTATTCAAAAGGAATCTTTTTATACAAATCGTTTTACTAAACGACAAAAAGGGAATGTTTTTCTTTCCGTACATATGCGGTGACAATGACTTCTCCGCCGCCGTGACCATTATTTGATTTTCGGCTTCCTCTACAAGCCATCATTTTTTTTTTTATGAAAAATAAATACAAAGTTTTAACTTTCTTTTATTTTGGTATTGAAAATGGTTTTGAAAGCATTTTTATTATATCAATGTGTTGTATTGATATCTTGTGATTGAAATGTGGAAATGTTATGTTTCCTTTATGCATGTTTTATGTGATATGATTGTGTTATGGTTTATGATATGTTTAAACCTATTCATATGAGGAATGTATTGGACTTAATAAGTGACGGGTGGAGCCTGCTATAGCTCCTCGATGCATCGGTAAGTCTCATGAGACAACTAGACGTGGAATTGGGTGAGGCCCTTTCCCAATTTGATTTATGGTTTTGGCCGAGGCCTTAATCATTTTAGATGTCTTGGCTAAGGCCTTGACAAAATGTTTCAGAATGTCTGGAATTATACATTCCCTCATTATGAAAGTGGTTATTGATATTTCATGTGATTATTCGACCAGTAGAATATCCATGTGAAGAATTGAATGGCATTATCTCATTTTACTTTTTCCATATTATGTTGATGTTCAAGTTTAAAAGGCTTTTGTTTTAGTTATACATTGCCTTAAATTTTTATGTTTATTTATGAAGGCTTTCGCAATATTGTTATCCTTACTGAGCATCTGAGCTCACCCCTTTCAATGTTTTAATATTTTCCAGGATGTGAAGAATTATTTTATGAATGACCTGCAGGGATTGTGAGAAGAGGATATGAGTGTGGACTATGGAGACTTTGTTATTGTAGTTTTTCACTTTATGATGTAATGTAATGTTTGCGAATGTATCTAGTGTTTCCAAGGCTAATAAACTAATCGGTCTTTCGAGACTTGATCTTTTGTGATCATGCCAATGTTACGAAGTAATGCACCGACTCTGGGTAGCTGGGGTCAGGGCGTTACAGGTTTATGATAGGTTAATGTTGAAAAGACTCCATTGGAGAAGGCTGAAACTAGGATTTGAGATTCTTAGGATACACACAAACAGAAAGGTGAAAAGATAAGAGGAATGTTGGTGAGATTAGAGAAATTTGGGTGAAAAAAGAATGAAGTGTCTAAGATAACTTACTTAGGTCCCCAGAAATTGTGCCAAAATTTGGTCTCGCCTAAATTTACCCTATTTTTTTGGGTTAAGCGGTTGCTTGTAGTTTAGCTTGGGTTGTCGAATCCTCAAAGACCTAAGAAGTAACCTACAGACATGTACATTCTATGGAATGTTTTTGGCTATGAAGCATCCAACTAAGATTGATTTTAGTTTGGATTAAGTGAACACTAATAGACTTAAGTGAATTAAAATTAAGATAATGAGTTTATCCATGGTTATTGCTTGGGGTGGATTGGGTGAATTCCTTTTTCTAATAGTTCCAATTTCATTAAGTCGAGAAGGATTCAGTCAATGAATTCAAACTAACCTCATTACTTACGAGTTAAAAACCTTTAAAAACACATTATAATCATCTATACACTAATAGGATCATTTTATTGAGCACTCCAAGGTAAAGGATATTATTATCACATAAAATTGGGGAAAATAAATTCAATATGGAAGAGGAAGAGAGAAAATCATTGAATAAAATAAACTCAAATAAAAGAAATTAATAAACATTTATATAGTGATAATTAACATCCAATACTGCCCCTTTATACTCCCTTGGATCAAACCATAAAATATTTATCCCTCCATTGATGACATGTTCTCAACAGAAGTGGAAATTAGACTTACAAGGGTAGAATTGAAGAAGTAAATACAACAAAATAACAATCACTCCACCGTTGTGTGATAAATTTCACAAGGTATAGTGTGAATGAATTCAAACCTTGAGGTAAAGATATCAACATGATATGGATAAAAACATAATAAGAAGAAATTAAGATCTATTATTAAAAAAATAAGGAGAATTGAACAATTTATATGAGAAAGAAATGCGATTACAAACATAAAGCGGAAGCATAAAACTAAAATGAAACCAAGCATCCAAGATTATCAACTAATTCACCATCACTGCCTCAAATAGGCATCTCAAGAGGCATGGGTAGAGCTCCCAATAGTACAAAGAATTCCACTTTATTATGGTAGGCCTAGGGTGGTGGAATGTAAGGGAGAGTGGACTTCTTTATCTTTGACTTGAAGTGGCATCCACCTTGCATCCACCAAACAAACACGTCAAAATGAACTTATAGATGTCTGAATTAGAGTGGGCCATATACAAATAAAATGTAGATACAAATTTCTCTTAACCTCCTATAAAATTTAAGCCCAAATGAAATTTTTTGTTTGCAAGATATTATCAAAATGTTGGGATTTTTTTCTAGGTCGAAGAATATGTCCATGAATTTTATCTCCAAATTGGGATGCCTAGAAATCCATTCAAACATAATAATTAGATTTAGAATCTGTTTAATTAAATGTTCCCCATTATGGAATCTATCTTCAGTTCAATTGTAATAATTATTGGGCTTGTATATTGTCCACTATAGTAGTTTTATTGTGATGTTGTCCAGTTCACTTCACCCAGAATGTTTTTTGTTCAAGGCCAACTTTGGTGGTCTTCTAATATGAATCTTAAAGTAATAAAAAAGTATTACTTTATACCAATGTAATGAGAAACCTTAAAATTAAATATTAAAATAAAATCAACTTCATTGGTTACTTTAAATGATGATAAAAATGTACCATGTAATAGTAAATTTTAAAAAGGATTTACATTTATAATATGAAATAATGTTCAAAGTGTAAAACACACTAAAATGGTGTTTATGAATACTAACTCACATAAATATTATATATATTAACAATTAATATTATCCTCATTCAGTGGATAATCAATCGTGTCCATTATAAGGTAGTGTTCATGGGATATTTTATTCCCATGATTAATGAAAAGGGGTTATCTAGAAAAATATTATGGCAAGGTTATGGGAAATTAGATCACTATAGTATATATTGAGTAAATGGGGATGCAATGGATATTTTATTCCAAACATGAAAGAGGAAATTTATTATTATATTACCCCATGTGTGATTGGGTAATGTGAAATGATATGTTAAACAATGTATGTTAAATTTAAAATGTAAAATATTATGAGAAATTATATGACTATGTTATGTAATTATTTAATGGGGATAAATGGATATTATATTCCAAACATGAATGATTAATTTGATGGTTATGTTAGACCACGTGTGATTAGGGAATATGAAATTCTATGTTAAATAGTGTATGTGAAATGGAAAATTTAAATAGATATGATATGATGTTTATGAAAAAGGTAAATTATAAAATGATATGTTATATAATGTATATGGATGAGGAAATGTTAAAGTCCATGTTACATCATGTGTTTATGGAGGGGTAATGTGAAAGACTGTATAATATCATGAATAAATGAGGGTATATCTAAAACAACCCATAATTTTAAAAACCCATAATTATAATATTAATAGAAACTATTGGATTTTCTTATATTAAAATTATCATTTAGGTTAGTAATTTTATAGATTTAGGGAACCAATTACATAAAAAATATAACACTGACACACAATGAATATTTTTTCACTAAAAGTGTTTCTTATGTTTATACTCTTATTTCATTATTAACACACTTTTTTATTTCAATAAAATTCTTTGTTACTGAATGTTTGACCTTAATATAGTTCCTATACATCCTTAAAACTTTTTAAAAACATTATAAAACATGGTTTGGGCACAATAAGGTTATTAAAGAATATAAAAATAAAGTAATCCTATTAGTCCATTTTAAAACATAAAAATATATAAAGAAGTTTTATCATTTATATAATAAAATCCATCCCCCACAATAATCTTATACTCACACATGAAATAAAAATCACTAAAAAAAGTTTTCCATAAAAATTGATAAGAAAACCTAAAGGAAAAATCATCATTATGAATGTTAATTTGGAAAAACATATGAACTCATGAAACCTTTTCCTTTAAAAACAAACCTTTAACCATTCAAAGTTATTCACATTCCGTTAATCATAAGTACATTTTTATAACTCATGAAATAAAAATATTTCCAATAAAACTTATAAAATTAATAGAAATACAATGTAGGAATCTTGGGAAATTATTTTCACATCATCCTTATAATCACCCTTAAAAGAACCCCTATAATGGAATAACCTACATGGTTAATTATAATATATCTCCTCTGGAGAAAATAGCATTTCACAATGCATTGGTGGGATATATGAAACTTACCCATGATTATATATAATAACCAAGATCTATAACACTAATAAACATATAGGGGATTAAACTGTCATCATAAAACTCATAAAACATTAATTTGGACCCAAAATAATAAGAACTTCTAGTTATCCCATAAAAATAAAAGGTAATATCCTTTTATTTGACAATATAAAATTCAATGAACAATTAGATTTTGTTTCAGAAACTAATTAAATATAAAAATGGATATTTTGAATGAATAATAGAAATTATGGATGGAAAATGAGATCAAACAATAAATATTAAAGTACATTATTTTTAAACCTTTATAAAGAAATTAAAAAGCAACTCATACGGAAAACAATAAAAAGAATCATTTTTAAAACACTTTAAATAAATTTAAATAGCATTGAGAATAATAATAATAAAACATTTAAGTATATAATATAATATTATTTAACCCACGTAAATAATATATATATGGAATAGAATTATTTTAACGGAAATTGTTAAAAAAAATTAAAAGGCTTTAAATAAACACCCCTTAATTTATAATTTTTATTAGTAGAGCATGATATATATTTATTGTATAATAAATTTATCATTATAATTCATTTGATTAAGAAACATTTTATATATTTTTAACTTCATTCCATCCATTTATAATTTATTTTTTCTTATATATTAATTATTCATTGTTAAAATTAACATTTAGGTGTTAACCATCCCATTTCCCGTGTAACATTGGATTTAACAGTTTTGATCCTAGTACTTTGATCATGGTTTCATCAACACAAAAAAATCAAAATTTTATAAATATTATATTTATTCATTAAATACAGTTTTAGGACCATACACATAAAGTGGTGATAAAATATAAAATATTTCGTTCATGGATGAGAAAGTATGCACTTACACACGATACATTTTTAATTTTCTCTGAAATATAATATAAAGAGATTGAATAACGGGTAATCTATAAATAATTATATTTATGTCATAAGTTTAATATTCAATCATTAAATCCTTATTTGTAACTAGTTGTGTGATTTGGTTAGGGAAAATGAAATACTTCATTCATAGAGGGGGTATCCAGAAAGAACACAAGATTTTCCAATGGATGGAGGTATGTAAGACCCCAAGATTTCATAGTAAGTTATTTACTTTAAAGTAATTTAATAGTTTGTGCTACACGCAGAACCGAATTCGAGCGCACCATAACTTACCAAACTAGCCGTTCAAAAAAAAGTTATGAAAATTATTAACTACATTTTTAATTTTTTATACTCCACATAATTTTAACATCCATATTATGTGTTTCTTAGAGCTAATAGTAGATCAAATTCAATTTTTTAGATATAAGAAGTATTTTTTCAAAAAATGCAATATTACGACCTTTTAATGGAGAACCTTTTTTAAAACCAATATTGTATGCTTTCTTATATTAAATTTCACAAAATAAAATTCTTCTTTAGAATGGGGACATAAAAATTTATTTTGTATAAAATCTTGGTGCTTTTCTGATAAATTTCATATTTTGATTCATAGTGAAAAATACTAAATTTTAATTGAAAACAACTTTTTTAATCAAAATAATTTATAGTGTTAAATTATACATTTGAATAGTTGTTAAGTATAATTAGATTATATTTTTATCATTTAATCCAATGTTGGTCATTGGAAGTAATTTTACATTTAAAATGGGTATAAACACATATCAATCTTTTGATAAATTTTACTTCTAAAAAACCCACTTTCTGGTTTTGACAATGAGAATATTTTTTTAAATTAATTAATACAACTTCTATATTTTGAATTTTTTAAAATATAAATTACTTTTTAATTTGTAATATCAAAATTATATTTGGGTGAATATTTGGTATATTTCGGAAAAGCATCAATTTTTGATTAATAGTGAGAAACAATGTGTTATTGTTTAAAACCTACTTTTTATTTAAATAATAATTTATTTTATTTAAATTTATTTTAATCCAAAATAGATACATAATACCAATATAATTTCAATGCAATTCATTGGAGTCATTTTATAATAAAATTAGATGTATAAAATTTTATGGAACATTTTAACGTCTTTTACCCACCTTCATGGCGCATTTGCAAATTTGCATAAAACATAATTTTACTAATTATATGATTTGAACTTCAAAAATCTTAGAAACACAATTGACCTCATAAAGTAAAATGTGGTTCAATGGGATGAAAATAATTTTTGTTAATAGTAACTTTTCAATTTGATTTACCATGGTTAAAAGTAAATAGGGTAATTAAAGGTAAAATTGATATTATAATTACCCTAAAACTTGTCCTAATTCAATTAGATAAGTGTATTTCGACCATAATAAACCATAGGAATAAAATATAATTCTTTTGATCCACTTGGATTAGATGAGGACATTTATTATTATTTTATTTAAAGAAGAGTTAAAAGTGTTAAATTCAATGTTTAATAAATAAACAATTTTTAATATAGGTTTATACATGAGATAAATTTTACTATAAATATTAATTAGAAATCTGAAAATATTTCCTACATAATTTTATATTATTCCTAATTTTGAGACATTTTATAAATAAATTTATTTATAACACAATGATGATATAGTAATTACCTTATTAATGAATGATTAAAATAATTGATATTATAAATATCCCAAAAATTTAAATTGATACTTTTGATTCATTACACTAATTTTATAGGTTAATATGACATTATAGTATTGATTTAATTTATTTTGTTTTTTGTAATCAAGTTTTTTTGACTTTCACAAAAGCAATATGCTAAATAGTGTCAAAATTGACATAAATGATTTTTTAAAACAAATACTATATTATTTAATATTATAATATTTCTAAATATATAAGGTTTGGCCAAAGGACTCATATAATTATATATATGTCATTAATGAACCACTTGGGGTTCGCTTAAACTTTTATAGTAAGTTTATTAACCATTTATTATAATAATACAAGAATTTATGGTAAAAGTTAAACTATTTAACTAAGAGTTAAATCTAAACAATAAGTTTAATATGGTGAACTAAACCTGTATAAAACCTATTGGTTGAGCAATTTTTGACCCTGACCCAACTTATTTTCAAAATAAATTTTTTGGAGCCATTATAAACTGAATATGATTGTATAATAAATTAATATTTCATGTTTTTCTTAAATTGACCCTAACCTCTCTTATAAAAGGGTACTTTTTATTCTCTCAAAATCATCCCTCAAAATCCATTTCTCTTGGCCAAACCATGCTCAAATATCTTCCCAACTACCGTCAATTTAACTTAGAGGCCTTAATTTGATCGTAAATCCAACCTAAGGATCCCTTTAGATCAAACCAAAAGGAAGAAGCTGAAGAAGATGTAATAATTTTATCACCTCTTCTAATGTTCTTCTTTTCTTCCTCTTCCACTTTCATTGTTGTTTCCATACCAAAATAATAACTCTAGTACCTTATACATACTATGATGTTATTATAAATATGGTACAACCATATTCATTATTCTATCCATCATATGAATGACAAAGTCAACATACATGCGTACCTACGACTTACCATCTCCATGTTATGGTGTGGTTTGTTATTCAACACTTCATTATTTGGATGGGTATAATAATGATTATAACTGATTTAAATAATAAATATAACTTGTTAATGATTATTTATAAATAATATGCCATCCAATTAAATAATATTTAACCACTAATAGAATGATGTTGTCACTCGTGCGTACGTACGGCTTACCGTCTCCACGACGTGATGACATTTTGGTCCCCATCATAACCATTCAAGAATAATTTTCATTTTATGATTAAAAATAATTTTTAAGAACTTTATATAATTATGAATATTAATAAAATACATCCTATCCAGGACAATCATGACTTTCATAACAAAACATATAAAGGAAAACGAATCAGTTAACATCCCAAACAAATGATACTACTAAAATATCATTATCAATGAAATATTATAAGATCATATATGATATCATATTTAAGTATGTGGTTCTTTTATAACTTAATAACAATGATTTTACCATTATACATGAGGTTAACCTACCCTCTACTAAGGAAAAGTACAAGAAAAAGGGGTTTTCATCTCACTTCTTGTTCCCCTGGGATTCATGCTATATTGCCACTATTTCCTTTTGCATGGGGTATGTGCTGCCCATGATTGTATTAATTGTGTAATATAATTTAATTTATTAGTATTTAAATATTCATTGTATGATCCTTCTTTCATGGGGTGTTTATTTCATAAGTTACTAAATAGGTAAGGGAATTTCTAATTTTGATTTCCACTCATTGGATTTTCCACAAAAATCATTGTTTATTTTACTCTAGGATTATGTGTGAAATCACTATTTATTTATTTATGTAGTAATTTTTAATCCCCTTTGTGTGGATATAATTTCTGATACACACAATCACTCCATTGATAAATTCTCAATTCATCGATATGAACTTGATAAGAGTAATCTTAACTCAATTTCCATTCATTGAGTTAAACATCCAAGTCATTGGTGTTGTTTTTAATAGAATGTGTGTGAATGTGCTATTATTGATTTACATTGAATATAAAATCATATTGAGTGTATTTATATTTTTCAAAAATAATTATTTAATTTATTTATCCTTAACCTAAGGATACAGTCATTATAAGGGATTTCATCTCAATTTACATTCCATTTATACTTCTTTATTTTTATGTGTCAATTAACTTTTATATGGTGTACATACTGTACTTTGACATAGTATATCATGAATCCCTTTATTCTCATGATATTATAATGCTTTTATTAACTAAATTTTTTATTCAAGTGTCTCTCATTTGGTTAGGAAATCTAACTAAAATTTCATTTTAAATGTTTTAAAGATTTATTATTCTAAATATTTTTCATTAATGTCCATGTTTTAAAAATGGTTTTAAAGATTTATTTATATGGGAATGAATTTTTTAAAATTAAAGACTCTTTTAAAAGTTTCAAATTGGTTTGGGACACTTTGATTCAAAAATCTATTTTAAATGACTTCTTGATAAATAGTGAGACTTTTAAATGTTTTCAAGAAAAAAGGGATATTTATCTCAAATATTTTTACTGATTATTTTCATCTATGTCAATATCTTTAATTATTATTTGATTGCGGTTGATTTATTATAATAAAATCTTCCATATTTTATTGAATTAGTTATGTTTGACTGTGGATGTTCTATTTTTATATCATTCATGATTTGTGGTTAAAATATTGACTTTTTTATGCTAGTTTTAATACGAGTGTTTAGATTATGTTCAAGCCTTTTCATATAAAAAATGAATTGGACTCAGTAAGTGACGGTTGGATCCCTCTATAGCTTCTTGATGCACCAGTAGGTTTCATTATACAAGCTAGTGTCTTGGAACAAGGCCTTGATAAAATCATATTTCTAGTCTTGGCATGAGGCCTTGACTATGTGGTTATGATGTCCAGAATTATACATTCCACCATTATAAAATTATCTATTGATATTACATGTGATTATTTGACTAGTATAATATCCATTTTAATAAGTAAATCGAATTATTTGATTTATCTTTTTCATATTATGATTAAGTTTATGTTTAAAAGGCTTGTGTTTTAGTCTTATACATTGACTTAAATTTTTATGCTTATTAATGATAGTCTCCGCTATATTGTTGAGTATCTATGATCACCCCCTTCTATGTTTTATTTTTACTAGGATGAAGAGAAGTATATTATTATTAACCTTCATGAATAGGCTATTGGATATGTGTAACACCCCAGGTAAATAAAGAATAGAAATTTTCATAATTATCCATATTTTTGAACAAAATATTAATATGAATTTAAAGGGGACGCTATGCTCGATGGCGTACCCAACACGCAACAACGCGTTTCTTGGGAGTCTTACGTTGCACTCTAATAATAAAATAATATTATTTCAAATGGTAGTTAACATGTAGCCATCGTATTGGCGGGAATGGATATAAATAACTAAAATATGATTATATATGTTTTTTAATGTTTTTACATTTATCCAATAAAAGATAAAGTCTTAAAATACGGAAATAATTCAATTTTAGGCGTATATGCCCTAGTTTTCATTAAAGGTTCACTTATCGCCTTTTGTTGGTGAACCATCATTAAATATAGTTTTGATCACTCTTATAAATTCTTTTGGACCAAATAAAACTCTTATTAAGAATCGGGATATCAAATTTTACTTTGTGTAATTTTTTGGTATTTTTCCGATAAAGTTCATTTTTTTTAATAGTGTAAAATGTTGTATTTTAATTCAAAACCACTTTTTAACCTAATTTATTTATATGATTAGATTATCTTTTGAATTGGTTTTAAAGTGAAATTAGAAAATATTTTTACCATTAAATCCAATATTGGTCGTTGGAATTAATTTCACTTTGAAATCGGACTTAAACTAGTGTCAATCTTTTGATACTTATTGTTTTATAAAAACACGTTATTTGCTCTAACAACGGGAATTAATTATTAAATTAATTAATGTGACTAATATGTTTTGAATTTTGTAAAACGGACTTCATTTTTGAATTCATAATATCAAATATAGCTTAGGGTGAATTTTTGGGTTTTTTCTGAAAAACTTCGATTTTTGATGAATAGTGAAACCACTAAGTGGTACTTATAAGAACTGATTTTCTGTTTAAATGAATTTTTGCCATAATTGTGTTTTGAATTTTGAAAATCCGACATACATGGTTGTCATTAGTATGAAAAATTTGGTTCAATGGGATAAAAATAATTTTTTGGTGAATAGTAACTTATTAAGTTTTTAATCGCGATTAGTAGTAATTAGTGTAGTTTAAGATAAAAATGATATTATAACAATGTAAAAACACCATGACACTTGTCCTACACCTATTGGGTGGGTCATGGCCGACCATGACAAGCCATGGCCTAACTTGGGCACCCCAAGGATCCACTTTTGTTGGGAAATAACATAAATTACATTTTATTTAATGTTAAAGTGAAAATGACACTAACATAGTATGTTTTACAAAACCAATTTTTAAGTGGGGTTATACAAGTCCAAATTTTGATTATAAATAGTCATTGGAAAGCTAAAAAGATTTCCTATATCATAGTTTTTTTTATAATTTTTTAGACATTAAAGAAATTAAATTATTTATGACATAATAATGATGCAGCGATGACATCATTATTTGACAATTTAATTAAAATGGAAAGATAATGAAAAATCAACAATATACACATGGACAAAACCAATTGTATGAGTGGATTTCGATGCCTTATCACCTTATCCACGAATTCTATCAATGTGGGACCCTTTAAAACCGAAAAACATTTTCAAATAAAGTAATATTTCTTTGCTTTCCAAAAGTGCCCCTCCTCTCCTCTTATAAAAGGCCCCCACCTCCACCTTATTTCACACACTTCTCAAGCCTTTGGATCAGACAACCCCTACCCATTTACTCTCTCAACATCCCTCTCCTCACCCTAGAGTATTCCTTTTGGGCATAATCCTTTCAAAGGAAGCCTTTAGGCTCAAATCAAAAGGAGTTACACTTTTAAAGGTAATTCATTATCTCTTGTTCATGTGTTTTATTTTGCTTCTTCAACCCTCTAATCTCTTTTTATTTACTTCTTTTGTAACAACACCGGTATATTCAATATACTAGGATGTTGTTATAAGATTTATTTGAGCTACACTCTCACACAACTACATCAAATGGTTAAAGAACATACGGTTTCCGTGGATGGCGAAATTCTGCCTCCCGAAACGATGATTGTTCAATACTCATTTAACACCCTCAATGGTGGCCATTATGATGTCACTATTTTTATATATGATATGTAATATGTTTATGTTTTACTTATGCTTCTGTATTTTTCATTTGTGTCTTACCTTTATGGCTTCCATTATGGGTATACGCGATATCTTCATTTAAGGAAGTGCGGACTACCGCCCCCTCAAAGTGATGTGATTCGTTAATGCCATATGTGGGACGTGTAAAGGATGGATTTAAAGTTATTATATATTATGTTATACTGGAATTATAATATACCTCTATATCATTATTATTTCATTCCATTAAAGTATGAGATAGAAATGAAGGTAGTGTTCATGCGTACGTACGGATTACCGTCTCCATGAACGGTGCATTTCATTTCTTATCTCCAAATGTAATGTACTATTATAAGTATATGTGTATAATGGGTATATATAATGAATGATATATCTAAATAATGAATATAATTCTGGAATTAAAATATACATACCTCTCATTTAGTTTTAATTCCATTAATATGACAAAGAAATGAAAGTAGCATTCATGCGTACGTACGGCTTACCGTCTCCATGAACGGTGCATTTCATTTCTTACCTCTAAATGATTATGTAATATTATAAATACATGTATATGCTGGATATATATTATACATATGATATCCAAATCAGGAATGTCATTTTGTATATAAAGAACCTTTGACCACACGAACAACATGTAATTGTAAGAAGTCCACTTTCGACTTAAGAACCAAGTATCGGCAAAACAAACATTATTAACTTAAATGACTACATAAATGTTTATGACATGGTAATAAGTGATATAAAAGGAATAATTAACTTGAAAAAAGTTCTTAAGGGAGTAGAAATTAACTCAAGTTTATTATTCAGGAGATTAAAGAACGATCGAGTCAAGTCGGACCCGAGGTAAGGGATCCTACTCCTCTCTTTCTTTTTAAGTATACGCTTTTATGTCATTCCTTTTAAAGCTCATATTTCTTGTTATTGGGATGATCTTTTATATTACACTTACTGTAATTTTTATGTTCATGTGATGAGAGACCCTATTCTCTCTCATCAATCCATTTTGGAAGTTTTGAGTGGCACCGTTAGGCTGCCGAATTTTCGTAAGGGATTTTTCATCTCACTTTTATTCTCGTGAGATTTATGCTACATTTGCCACCAATTCCATTGATTGGTGTATGTACTGCCCATTAATCTAATCTTTGTGTAATATACTTTCGTTTATGAGTATTTACATCAATGAACTATTGTCCTTCTTTCATGGGGTGTATGTTTTGAAAGATACCCAAGTCGGTAAGGGAACCTTTCACCCTCCTCTTTTTTTAAAAGACTTATTTTGTTGGGTATTTTAATTTACATATTGTTAGGTTGGTATATGTTCTCATATATCCTTATTGATGTAAATTTTATGTCCAAGTGATGAGATACACTTTTTATCTCTCATCAACTCATTTTGATGTGATGCCGTTAGGCTGTCAAGGGAACTTTTTAACCCAATTTCGATTTCTTTGGGTTCAACATGTAGTCATTGAATATGTCATCCATTGAATATGTGTGAATGACCTTTTATTGTTTTACACTTAATATCCACTTATATTGGGTGTACTTATATTTGTCACACATATTTTTGAGATTGATTTGTCCTTAATTTAAGGATACCTTCTTTATAAGGGGTTTCATCACATTTGACATTTCTATTGAGGGTTCATTGTTGTTATACACCAATTCACTCTTATATGGTGTATATACTGTCCTTTGGAGTATTATATCATGAATCCATTTATTCTCATGATATTATAAAGTTCTGACTAAATTTTATTCCTCAATTATTGTATTCAAGTGTCTCTAATTTTGGTAAACCCCCTTTAACCAAAATATCGTTTTAAAATGTTTTAATTATTTGTTCTTGTTAATATCCATGTTTTCAAAATGGTTTTAAGTATTTATTTATATGGATATTAATGGTTTAAAATTTTAAGCTTCAAGGTGGTATGGGACACTTTGATTCAAAAATATCTTTATTAAATGTTTTAAATGGTTTTGGAAATTTTTTCTTTTTGAATGGATTCAATATTTCAATATACTAAAATGTTATATTGTGATTGAAATGTGGATATGTTATGTTTCCTTTAAGCATGTTTTATGTTGACACATTTATGTTATGGTTCTTGGGCATTGTTATGAAAACGGGTGGTTCCGTGATAAACTAAGGGCGGGTGAGCCCGATATAGCTCTCCAATGCATTGGGTAACGCGAAGGAGTGAAACGTTAAGGTTTCTCCGAAGAGATTTTAGGGAATATACTGTGATGGGTATTCCAAACGTAACCAAGAGGGTTACTCCCTACGTAAGAATGTTATGAATGCCTCAAGTTACCTTTATGTCTTATGATTTCTATGATTTATTCATGTTTTGATGAGGTAGGTTAAAGTGCCTATGTTTATGGGTAAATTATGATTTCATCCTTATGTATACATGAACTCATGTTTCCTTTCCATATTTTTATGTCCCTTACTAAGATTTTTATGCTCATCCCAAGTTTCTGAAATGTTTTTCAGATCAAGGGGAAAGGTACATGATAAGACGATAGAGTCAAGGATGTGTTAAGAGAGAATCCATGTTTTATTTTAAATATGTTCTCGTTGATGGGAATAATGAAATACTGTCTTTTATGTAATCCACTTTGTTTAAATGTGGAATGTAATGCAAGTTTCATGATCTAATTCTCTAAAACTCTAAACCTGAAAAGATCCTCAATGTGTAATCTTGTAATAACTCAAGATTAAGTAAGTTTTAAGGCTGGGGCCTTATAGTTGGTATCAGAGGTCGGTTTAGATAACTTTAGAGGTTAGAGTATTCTTTAAGCATAAGTGACATTACCATAATGGTTAGGATTTCAGAAAGAGTCCTAGTTTTAGATAAAGTGAATGAGTAAGTGTATCTTAGTTTTTATCTTCCTCATTGGTACATGATGGTTTTGTTGATATACTCACACTGACCTTTTTGGTTTTAGTAAATGGCTGGATCTAGCAGGCACCAAAGTAACAGTGGATGTGAAGGAAACTGTGATAGTTTTTTGAGCAAGCAACTGAATGATATGGGAGCTGCAATGAGAACTCTTCTGATTATCCTCAACCAACTATCTGGAGTCATGATTGACCACCTAAACCTTGGAGTTTTCTCTAAGGCATCATATATGCAAGAAACAAATCCCTACGGAAGTGCAGGTAATAATCATAAAGGTATGTGTGTTCAAAAACCTATGTGTCAGAGATGTGGAAAGAAACACCTAGGAAAATGTTTCAAAGGGACAGAAATATGCTATAGATGTGGAAATGAAGGTCATAAAGCAAGAACCTGCAATGGAAAAAGGAAGCATCCAGTTGACTCGAGGAAAGGGAAAGAAGTTCTTTCTGAGGGATCAATTGAATGTTTTAAATGTGGTGTGCATGGTCATTATGCAAACACATGTTCTATGAAGAAGTATCGTGAATGGGGTCACCAAGAGCGTACAAATGTTCGTTTACCAATACCTAATGCCATTCCTATTGAGGATGAAGAAACTGACAATGACCAATCAAAGGTATATACTATTTCATGACTGTTGTTTTCCTATTTTGAAATCTTAGGATATGATTCATGATTTTGTTTGTAGGAAAGAGGTATTTCGGAATAGGTTGGAAAGGAATGGATAATGGATCATGAAGAATGTTGAATGAGTAAGATGTCAACATATAAGGGCTTCAAGAGTTATGGTGAAATTCTTAAGAGTATTATGTCTCTTTTGATGATGGGGTTACATTAGAAGACTTTTTATATTATGTGTAACCCTGATGTTTAATATAGGAAAATTTTATCCAAGGAATAGTTATCTTTTCTTTTTTGGACATAGTTATAAAGAACCATTTGGGTTTATATGATCCTTACTTTTGAGGTAATTATGGGTTACTAAATGTTATGATTGAGGTGGAGGGAATGAGATGAAATTGAGGTTAAAATGTGTTATGAATATTTTTGAAGATTTTATCTCGTTTTGGGGAATGTTTTAAGAATTATATAGTTTTGGAAAAGGACAACATGCAGACCGTGGGACATCCCGTCGCGTCGGACAAAGCTGCAGGAATCGAACCCACAACCAAAGTGTGACTGGTATTTATCGCCTACCACTGGACTACGTGAAGTCCCTGGTTAGTTTGACCGATTCTTTCTAGTTATATGATTTTATGAATTAAGAGTAAGTTGATTTTGGGTTATTTATGAAAATGATTACCCTATCATGGAGGATATGTGATTAGGATAATTACTTTTCAATGCAAGACTTTAGGAGTGACTAATGTTGTTTGGAGATAAATGTTACGATTTAACTTGGAAGACTATGTGACTAAATCCTTCAAATAATTGGGTTTAAATCTTAGATTGGTTTACTTTGAAGAATTTTATGGAAAAATTGTTTATCGGATGATCCTTGTTGAACTTTGGGTTTTGTTTGACAAATTTTGGAGATTAAGAATAGATTTTCTTTTTATAAAGGGTTATCCTTTTCTGGATTATCTAACCTTGTACTAACCTTTTTGGTTTTAGTTTTGGATAAGGTTTGAAGACATGGGATGTATATAGTTCTCTTTTGTGGATTAGGTGATTCTCTAGAAGTTGATTATAGTACTCTTAATGCGAACAAGTCTCCCTAAATACTCGTCTTTTGGAAAAAATATGAGTTTGATTAAGGAATCTAGTAAAAGTTGAAAGTCAACATGATAAGTGATTATGCTTCCTTATGAATAAATTCCTCAATAAAAAGTAACTTAAAACAAAAATGTTTTCTATTAACTTTTCCTACTGGGGAACCCAACACCGTTTAACCCATCACAAGTTTGTGATTTTCTTATTGTTAACTTTCTCCTAGACATGTTTACTATCACTCTCCTTCAAGAACACGACCCTATGTTTTCTCCTCCATGTCCATATTTTCATGAATGTAATCCTAGTATGGGTTAACTCGGGTGACCTCTGTGCTTATCTTTCTTTATTTTAAAGTGATTGTTTTACCGACTCTTGTTCCGATGTGGGACTTTCAAGGATATTTCCATGCGCAATTTTAAAATTGCGAGGACGCAATTCCCAAAAGGGGGGAAGGATGTAACACCCCAGGTAAATAAAGAATAGAAATTTTCATAATTATCCATATTTTTGAACAAAATATTAATATGACTTTAAAGGGGACGCTATGCTCGATGGCGTACCCAACATGCAACAACGCGTTTCTTGGGAGTCTTACGTTGCACTCTAATAATAAAATAATATTATTTCAAATGGTAGTTAACATGTAGCCATCGTATTGGCGGGAATGGATATAAATAACTAAAATATGATTATATATGTTTTTTAATGTTTTTACATTTATCCAATAAAAGATAAAGTCTTAAAATACGGAAATAATTCAATTTTAGGCGTATATGCCCTAGTTTTCATTAAAGGTTCACTTATCGCCTTTTGTTGGTGAACCATCATTAAATATAGTTTTGATCACTCTTATAAATTCTTTTGGACCAAATAAAACTCTTATTAAGAATCGGGATATCAAATTTTACTTTGTGTAATTTTTTGGTATTTTTCCGATAAAGTTCATTTTTTTTTAATAGTGTAAAATGTTGTATTTTAATTCAAAACCACTTTTTAACCTAATTTATTTATATGATTAGATTATCTTTTGAATTGGTTTTAAAGTGAAATTAGAAAATATTTTTACCATTAAATCCAATATTGGTCGTTGGAATTAATTTCACTTTGAAATCGGACTTAAACTAGTGTCAATCTTTTGATACTTATTGTTTTATAAAAACACGCTATTTGCTCTGACAGCAGGAATTAATTATTAAATTAATTAATGTGACTAATATGTTTTGAATTTTGTAAAACGGACTTCATTTTTGAATTCAGAATATCAAATATAGCTTAGGGTGAATTTTTGGGTTTTTTCTGAAAAACTTCGATTTTTGATGAATAGTGAAACCACTAAGTGGTACTTATAAGAACTGATTTTCTGTTTAAATGAATTTTTGCCATAATTGTGTTTTGAATTTTGAAAATCTGACATACATGGTTGTCATTAGTATAAAAAATGTGGTTCAATGGGATAAAAATAATTTTTTGGTGAATAGTAACTTATTAAGTTTTTAATCGCGATTAGTAGTAATTAGTGTAGTTTAAGATAAAAATGATATTATAACAATGTGAAAACACCATGACCCTTGTACTACACCTATTGGGTGGGTCATGGCCGACCATGACAAGCCATGGCCTAACTTGGGGACCCCAAGGATCCACTTTTGTTGGGAAATAACATAAATTACATTTTATTTAATGTTAAAGTGAAAATGACACTAACATAGTATGTTTTACAAAACCAATTTTTAAGTGGGGTTATACAAGTCCAAATTTTGATTATAAATAGTCATTGGAAAGATAAAAAGATTTCCTATATCATAGTTTTTTTTATAATTTTTTAGACATTAAATAAATTAAATTATTTATGACATAATAATGATGCAGCGATGACATCATTATTTGACAATTTAATTAAAATGGAAAGATAATGAAAAATCTACAATATACACATGGACAAAACCAATTGGATGAGTGGATTTAGATGCCTTATCACCTTATCCACGAATTATATCAATGTGGGACCCTTTAAAACCGAAAAACAATTTCAAATAAAGTAATATTTCTTTGCTTTCCAAAAGTGCCCCTCCTCTCCTCTTATAAAAGGCCCCCACCTCCACCTTATTTCACACACTTCTCAAGCCTTTGGCTCGGCCAACCCCTGCCCATTTACTCTCTCAACATCCCTCTCCTCACCCTAGAGGATTCCTTTTGGGCATAATCCTTTCAAAGGAAGCCTTTAGGCTCAAATCAAAAGGAGTTACACTTTTAAAGGTAATTTATTATCTCTTGTTCATGTGTTTTATTTTGCTTCTTCAACCCTCTAATCTCTTTTTAATTACTTCTTTTGTAACAACACCGGTATCTTAAATATACTAGGATGTTGTTATAAGATTTATTTGAGCTACACTCTCACACAACTACATCAAATGGTTAAAGAACATACGGTTTCCGTGGATGGCGAAATTCTGCCTCCCGAAACGATGATTGTTCAATACTCATTTAACACCTTCAAAGGTGGCCATTATGATGTCACTATTTTTATATATGATATGTAATATGTTTATGTTTTACTTATGCTTCTGTATTTTTCATTTGTGTCTTACCTTTATGGATTCCATTATGGGTATACGCGATATCTTCTTTTAAGGAAGTGCGGACTACCGCCCCCTCAAAGTGATGTGATTCGTTAATGCCATATGTGGGACGTGTAAAGGATGGATTTAAAGTTATTATATATGATGTTATACTGGAATTATAATATACCTCTATATCATTATTATTTCATTCCATTAAAGTATGAGATAGAAATGAAGGTAGCGTTCATGCGTACGTACGGATTACCGTCTCCATGAACGGTGCATTTCATTTCTTATCTCCAAATGTAATGTACTATTATAAGTATATGTGTATAATGGGTATATATAATGAATTATATATCTAAATGATGAATATAATTCTGGAATTAAAATATACATACCTCTCATTTAGTTTTAATTCCATTAATATGACAAAGAAATGAAAGTAGCGTTCATGCGTACGTACGGCTTACCGTCTCCATGAACGGTGCATTTCATTTCTTACCTCTAAATGATTATGTAATATTATAAATACATGTATATGCTGGATATATATTATACATATGATATCCAAATCAGGAATGTCATTTTGTATATAAATAACCTTTGACCACACGAACAACATGTAATTGTAAGAAGTCCACTTTCGACTTAAGAACCAAGTATCGGCAAAACAAACATTATTAACTTAAATGACTGCATAAATGTTTATGACATGGTAATAAGTGATATAAAAGGAATAATGAACTTGAAAAAAGTTCTTAAGGAAGTAGAAATTAACTCAAGTTTATTATTCAGGAGATTAAAGAACGATCGAGTCAAGTCGGACCCGAGGTAAGGGATCCTACTCCTCTCTTTCTTTTTAAGTATACGCTTTTATGTCATTCCTTTTAAAGCTCATATTTCTTGTTATTGGGATGATCTTTTATATTACACTTACTTTAATTTTTATGTTCATGTGATGAGAGACCCTATTCTCTCTCATCAATCCATTTTGGAAGTTTTGAGTGGCACCGTTAGGCTGCCGAATTTTCGTAAGGGATTTTTCATCTCACTTTTATTCTCGTGAGATTTATGCTACATTTGCCACCAATTCCATTGATTGGTGTATGTACTGCCCATTAATCTAATCTTTGTGTAATATACTTTCGTTTATGAGTATTTACATCAATGATCTATTGTCCTTCTTTCATGGGGTGTATGTTTTGAAAGATACCCAAGTCGGTAAGGGAACCTTTCACCCTCCTCTTTTTTTAAAAGACTTCTTTTGTTGGGTCTTTTAATTTACATATTGTTAGGTTGGGATATGTTCTCATATATCCTTATTGATGTAAATTTTATGTCCAAGTGATGAGATACACTTTTTATCTCTCATCAACTCATTTTTATGTGATGCCGTTAGGCTGTCAAGGGAACTTTTTAACCCAATTTCGATTTCTTTGGGTTCAACATGTAGTCATTGAATATGTCATCCATTGAATATGTGTGAATGACCTTTTATTGTTTTACACTTAATATCCACTTATATTGGGTGTACTTATATTTGTCACACATATTTTTGAGATTGATTTGTCCTTAATTTAAGGATACCTTCTTTATAAGGGGTTTCATCACATTTGACATTTCTATTGAGGGTTCATTGTTGTTATACACCAATTCACTCTTATATGGTGTATATACTGTCCTTTGGAGTATTATATCATGAATCCATTTATTCTCATGATATTATAAAGTTCTGACTAAATTTTATTCCTCAATTATTGTATTCAAGTGTCTCTAATTTTGGTAAACCCCCTTTAACCAAAATATCGTTTTAAAATGTTTTAATTATTTGTTCTTGTTAATATCCATGTTTTCAAAATGGTTTTAAGTATTTATTTATATGGATATTAATGGTTTAAAATTTTAAGCTTCAAGGTGGTATGGGACACTTTGATTCAAAAATATCTTTATTAAATGTTTTAAATGGTTTTGGAAATTTTTTCTTTTTGAATGGATTCAATATTTCAATATACTAAAATGTTATATTGTGATTGAAATGTGGATATGTTATGTTTCCTTTAAGCATGTTTTATGTGACACATTTATGTTATGGTTCTTGGGCATTGTTATGAAAATGGGTGGTTCCGTGATAAACTAAGGGCGGGTGAGCCCGATATAGCTCTCCAATGCATTGGGTAATGCGAAGGAGTGAAACGTTAAGGTTTCTCCGAAGAGATTTTAGGGAATATACTGTGATGGGTATTCCAAACGTAACCAAGAGGGTTACTCCCTACGTAAGAATGTTATGAATGCCTCAAGTTACCTTTATGTCTTATGATTTCTATGATTTATTCATGTTTTGATGAGGTAGGTTAAAGTGCCTATGTTTATGGGTAAATTATGATTTCATCCTTATGTATACATGAACTCATGTTTCCTTTCCATATTTTTATGTCCCTTACTGACCTTTTTATGCTCATCCCAAGTTTCTGAAATGTTTTTCAGGTCAAGGGGAAAGGTACATGATAAGACGATAGAGTCAAGGATGTGTTAAGAGAGAATCCATGTTTTATTTTAAATATGTTCTCATTGATGGGAATAATGAAATACTGTCTTTTATGTAATCCACTTTGTTTAAATGTGGAATGTAATGCAAGTTTCATGATCTAATTCTCTAAAACTCTAAACCTGAAAAGATCCTCAATGTGTAATCTTGTAATAACTCAAGATTAAGTAAGTTTTAAGGCTGGGGCCTTATAATATGAGTGTGTTCAAAGGGGACACAGTGTTTTTTTTTGCAATTCATGATGTAATGTAAAAGTTATGTATGTATCTAGTCTTCCAAGGCTACTAAAGTAATTGGTCATTTGAGATTTTATCTCTTGTGATCATGACTATGTTTTGTAATAATGTGCCGACTTTGGGTAATAAGGGTCAGGGCGTTACAGTTGGTTTCAAAGGAAGTTTATTACAAACCTTGGAAGCTAGATTTAGAAAACTCTGATTAGAAAACACTACCCTAAGATAGACTTTGAGGATTAGGATAGAAGAACATCCAAAAAATTTGGTAATGTAAATATTATATGGGTTTTCCAAGAAATATATCCCTATCTAGATACAATCTTGTAGACGTGGCTCTAGCACAGATGTACCTAGGGGTAAAACCTGAAAACACCACTTTGATCTAGACTCGAATGAGAACTGGTGCACGACTACGGAACTTGCTACTCTCTTGGTTACGAAACTCCAGAGGTATATGCTTGGGATAATTCACATTTTCTTTACAAACTGATTTGAAATATTTTAATATAAGATGATAATAAATAACCTTGTTTAATCTTAAGGTGTTTTAGATTGAAAATAAGGCATCATAATATTCTATAAATGATTTTATGACTATTATTACTCACACTATGCTTTCTAGTTTTAGTCAATGGTTGGAATCCAAGGAAGTGATAGTAAAAATGAACATGATTTACAAGGTCGGAATGATTATGTAGATGAGAAACTAAATGGAATTTAGGTAGGTGTAAAAGATATCATGTTTATGCCGAAGCAAGTTTACAAAAATTTGATCAAAAATATATACATTAACTTAATCTCAAACTCAAAAAATAATAGAAATGAAGAGAATGATAAGAGGTATAGTAGTGGAGACTGTGAAGAAAAGAAATCTCAATTTTCATCATGTCAGAAATGTGGTAGGATACACCTAGTAAAGTGTCTCAATGGAACAAAGAAATGATTTATGTGTGGGAGAGAAGGACATAAAGTAAATAATTTCAGAAGGAAAATGAAGAGTACTATAGAAGAAAAAAAATGATCCTAGGAATCCATTTATAGTCAATTTATATAAATGTAGTAGACCTGGGAATTACCCAGGTAAATTATCTATTCTATAGGATAACCACTTGGTCAAGGGATACCTTATGTGGAAATAAATGGATGGAGAA
The DNA here is from genome assembly GCA_963277665.1 of Viscum album. NCBI lineage: Eukaryota > Viridiplantae > Streptophyta > Magnoliopsida > Santalales > Viscaceae > Viscum > Viscum album. The sequence goes on from OY728154.1 coordinate 117,398,333, forward strand.
ATTTTTAGAATTATTAATGCTATTTGTTAATGAGATTACATTGGAATAATTTTCTCTTTTATGTGTAACCCTCCAGTTTGTTATGTGAAAATGATATTTGAGGAAGAATTATATTTTCTTTTGTGGACATATTTATAAAGAACTATTTGGGTTTATATAATCCTTGAATTTAAGGCAATTGCTGGTTATTAATTTTTTGGGATGAAAATGCACGACAAGAGATAACATTTGTGGTTAAATTATGTTATGGTCATTCTGAGGAATTTAACTCATTTTGGGAATATTATAAACTATATTTTTTTAAAAATGACAACATGCTGACTGTGTGACAACCTGTCACGTTAGAAAAAGATCTGGGAATCAGTCCCATTACCAAAGTGCGACTGGGATTTATCGCCTACCACAAGACTACGTGAAGTCTCTGGTTAGCATGACTAATTATTTTTAGTTAAATGATTTTATTGATCAATAATATGTTGATTTTGGATCTTATGTTTTATCAAATGAATACCCTTATTATAGGAAAATGATTTGGTGACTAAGTGATAAATTTTATTTTTGAAGATGGTTTCTATGTTGGGAACACTATATGACGAAGAAAAATAGAATACTATGGGATTTCATTTGACGAGTAATGGGAGATTTTTTTATTTTTTAAGAATCTATGTTTTTTTATAGAGATTCAGATTATTAATAAAAATGATTAACCTATCATAGAGAATATGTGATTTGATGAATTACACTTCTATATGATATTTTAAGAGTAGTTTGTGTTATTTGGAGAAAAATGTTAGGATTTACTATGAAAGTATATGTGATTAAATTCTTATGAGTTTTGGGTTTCAATCTTAGTTTAGATTATATTGAAGGATTTTAAGAAAAATTATTTATTGAATGGTCTTTATTGAACTTTGGGTATTGTTTGTTTAATTTTGGAAATTAAGATTAGTATCTATTTATATAAAGGATTATCCATTTTGGGGATCATTTGATCTTGTTCTAACCATTTGGTTTTGGTTAATCTATAAATACAAGGTAAATATATAGTTCATCCTTTGTGGAGTATGTGATTCTCTAGAAGATGATTCTAGCGCTTCAGGTGTGACTAATTCATCTTGAATACACAACATTTGGAGAAAAGATGAGTTAGTGGTAGAAATTTATTAAAGGATTAAAACTATACTTAAAAATCAAGTATATATCTTTATGTTCTTAGTCAATATAATACATAAATTCCTTAACATTATTAAATAGAGCTTAAAACAAAAAATGTTGTCCGTTTACTTTTCCTACTATGAAACTAATGACTGTTTAACCCATCACAAGTTTGTAGTTTTCTAATTGTTAAATTTCCCTTGATTATGTTTTCTATCACTCTCCATTAGAACTTGACACTTAGTTTATCTTCTATATCCATTTTTTCTTATATGTAATCCTATTATGGGTTATCTGGGTTGACCTTTCTACTTCTCCTTCTTTCTTTTAAAGAGATAGTTATATTGACTCTTCTTCCGACGTGGGACTTTCAATTAAGTTCCCATAACCAATTTTAAAATTTTGAGGATGCAATTTCCAAAAGGGGGAAGAATGTAACACCCCAATATTTCATAGTAAGTTATTTTCTTTAATGTAATTCAATATCATGCGCTATACGCAACACCGAATTCGAGAGCACGACAACTTAAAAAACAAGCCATTAAAAAAACGGTTATGAATAGTATTAACTGAATTTTGAATTTAATATACTCCACATAATTTTAAAATCCATATTATGTGTTTCTTATACATATTATAAGAACAAATTTAATTTTTCATATAAAAGAAGTATTTTTCAAAAAATGGAATTTTACCACCTTTTAATTGCGAACCATTTTGACATCCAATATTTGATACTTTCATATATTAAATTTTAAAAAATTAACTTCTTCTTTATAATAGGGACATAAAAATTTATCTTGGATAAAATTTTCGTGCTTTTCTGATAATTTTCTTATTTTGATGAATAATGAAAAATAATAAATTTTAATTGGAAACAACTTTTTTAATAAAAATAATTTGTATTGTTAAATTATAAATTTGAATGGTTTTTAATTATAATTAGATTATATTTTTATCATTTAATCTAATGTTGGTCATTATAAGTAATTTTACATTTAAATTGGACATAAACACATATCAATCTTTTGATAGATTTTAGTTCCCAAAAACCCGCTTTCTGGTTTTAACAGTGAAAATATATTTTTTTTAAATTCATTAATATATATTCTATATTTTTAATTTTGTAAAATAGAAAGCATTTTTGAATTTTTAATATCAAAATTATCTTTGGGTGAATTTTTGGTATTTTTCTGAAAACTTTCAATTTTTGATTAATAGTGAAAAACTCTACGTTATTGTTTAAAATCAACATTTTATTTAAATAATAATTTATTTTATTTTAATTTATTTTAATTAAAAATAGTTACATAATAATAATATAAGTTCAATGTAATTCATTGGAGTCATTTTATAATGAAATTAGAAGTATAAAATTTTATTGAACTTTTTAACGTCTTTTACCCATCATCTAGGTACATTTGAAAATTTGCATAAAACGGAATTTTACCACTTTTTTGATTTGAATTTAAAAACTCCAAGAGACGCGGTTAACATCAGTAAGTACAATATGGTTCAATAGGATGAAAATATTTTTTGGCGAATAGTAAAATTTCAATTTTATTTACCGTTGTTAAAAGTAAATAGGGTAATTAAAGGTATAAATGATTTTATAATTACCCTAAAACATGTCCTAATTATATTAAATTAGTTTATTTAGACAAAAATAAACCTTATAAATATAATATGACCATTTTTTCAACTTGGATTAGATTAGGACATTTATTATTATTTTATTTGAAGAATAGTTAAAAGTGTTAAATTCAAAGTTTAATAACTAAACCATTTTTTAATATAGGGTTATTAATAATATGAATTAGAATATAAATATTCATTAGAAATAAAAAAATATTTCTTATATAATGTTATTTTATTTATAATTTTTATACATTTTATAATTAAACTTATTTATGACACAATGATGATGCAATAATTACCTTATTAATAAAAGATTAAAATAATTAAAATAATAAATATCCAAATAAATGTAAATTGAGACATTTGATGCTATAAAATAATTTTATTAGCTAATATGACATGCTATAATTTATTTAATTTATTTGGTTCTAAGTAATCAAATTTTGTTGACTCACAAAAACCAAATTCTAAATAGTGTAAAAATTGATATAAATGAGTTTTTAAAACAAATACTATATTATTAAATGTTATAATATTTATAAAAATATAAGGTTCAGCCAAAATAGTAATATAATGATAGATATTTCATTAATGAACCACTTTGGGTTCTCTTGTCTTTTATAGTAAGTTTATTAACGAATAATTATAATAATACAAGAATACATGGTAGAAGTTAAACAATTTTACTAAGAGTTAAATCTAAAAAAATAAGGTTATTATGGTGACGTAAACATGTCTAAAACCTATTAGTTGATCGGATGTTTAGTAATCCCCAAATTATCCTCAAAATAAATCAATTTAGAAAAAATTATAATCCAAATATGATTGTATAATAAATTAATATTTCAAGTTTTTCATATAGTGACCCTCACCTCTCTTATAAAAGGATACTTCCTCTTCTCTCAAAATCACACCTCCAAAGCCATTTGGATCAGCCAACCCCTACTCAAATATCTTACCAACTACCCTAAATTGATCCTAGAGGCCTTACTTTGATTAGAAAGCCAACCTAAATATCCCTTTTTATCAAATCAAAAGTAAGAACCCGAAGAATAAGTAATAATTTCATCACCTCTTTCAAAGTTATTTTCTTCTTCCACTTCCTCTTTCATTGTTGTTTCAATAAAAAAAATAATAACTCCATTACCTTCAACACAATGTGATGTTATTATAAATATGGTACAACCATATTCATTATTCTATCAATCCTATGAATGACAATGTCACCATATGTGCGTACGTACAGCTTACTGTCTCTACGTCATGGTGTAGTTTGTTATTCAACACTTCATTATTTGGATGGGTATAATGATGAGAATGACTGATTTAAATAATAAATATAACATTTTAATGATTTTTTATATATAATATACTATCAAATTACATATTATTTCACCTCTAATATAATGACATTGTTTCTTGTTCATACGTACAGCTTTCCGTCTCCACGACGCGATGGGATTTTATTCCCCATCATAAACATTCAAGAATAATTTTCATTTGATGATTAAAAATAATGTTTAAGAACATAATATTATTTTGGATATGAATTAAATACATCCTATCCATAACAAACATGACTTACTTAACAAAACATATAATGGAAAACGAATCACTTAACACCCAAAACAAATGATACTACTGAAATATCATTAACAAAACTATATTAGAAGATCATATATAATGTCATATTTATGTATGTGGTTCTTTTATAATTTAATAACAGTTATTTTACCATTATACATTATTTTAACCTAAACTCTACTAAGTAAAATTACAAGGTAATGGGTTTTCATCTCACTTCTTATTCCCGTGAAATTCATGCTATATTTCCACTATTTACTTTTTTGTGGTGTATGTACTACCCATAATTGTGTTATTTGTCTAATATAATTTAATTTATGGTTATTTAAATCTTTATTGTATGATACTTCTTTCATGGGGTTCATTTTTCATTAGTTACCAAATCGATAAGGGAATTTCTAATTTCAATTTCCACTCATTGGGTTTTATGAAAACTTCATCGATTATTTTACTCCAAGATTATCTGTGAAATCACAATTTATTTATTTATGTAGTAATAGTTTCTCCACTTTGTGTGGATATACTTTTGATACACATAATCACTCAATCGATAAATTCTCAAGTCATTTATATTAACTTGATAAGTGTAATCTTAACTAAATTTCCATTCATTGAGTTAAACATCCAAGTCATTAGTGTTTTTTTACATGAATATGTGTGAACATACTCTGATTGATTTACATTTAATATACAATCATATTGAGTGTATTTATATTTTTCAAACATAAATATTTCATTTATTTTTCTTTAACCTAAGGATATGGTCTTTATAAGGGATTTTATCTCAATTTGCATTCAATTGAGAATTCTTTGTTGTTATGTGCCAATTCACTTTTATATGGTGTATATACTATAATTGGACATAGTATATCATGAATCCATTTCTTATCATGATATTATAAAGTTCTTAATACCACAATTATTTTTATTCAAGCTCCTCTTATTTGGTTAGGAACTCTAACTAAAATTTAATTTTAAATTTTTTAAAGATTTATTCTTATAAATATTTTTCATTAATGTCCATGTTTTAAAAATGGTTTTAAGGATTTATTTATATGGACATGAATGTTTTAAATTTAAAATTACTTTTAAATGTTTCAAAGTGGTATGAGACACTCTAATTCAATAATCTATTTTAAACGGCTTCTTGATAAATATTGAGACTTTTAAATGCTTTCAAGAAAAAAGGATATTTCTCTAAAATAGTTTTACTGATTATTTTCATCTATGTAAATATCCTTCATTATTCTTGATTGAGGTTGATTTATTATAATCAAATCTTTAATATTGTATTTAATGAGTTATGTTTGATTGTTTATGTTCTATTTTTATACCATTCAGGGTTTGTGGTTAAAATATTAACATTTCGTATGCTAGTTTTAATACGATTGTTTAGATTATGTTCCAACCTTTTCATATGAGGAATGAATTGGACTTATTAAGTGATGGGTGGAGCCCGTTATAGCTCTTCGATGCATCGGTAGGTCCCATTAGAGAAACTAGTGTCTTGGCACAAGGCCTTGACAAAATCTTATTTGTAGTCTTGGCACTAGGCCTTGACTATGTGGTTATGATGTCCGACATTATGCATTCCATCATTATGAAATTATATATTAATATTATATGTTATTATTCAACTAGTAGAATATCAATTTGAATAAGTAAATGGAATTATTTGATTAATATTTTCCATATTATGCTGAATTTTATGTCTAAAAGGATTTTGTTTTAGTATTATAAATTTCTTTAAATGTTTATGCTTATTTATGATAGTATATGCTATATTGTTATCCTTACTGAGCATCTGAACTCACCCCCTAATATTCTTTATTTTTATCAGGATGTGAAGAAGTATATTACGATTAACTTGTAGGAATAGGATAAGGGATATGAGTGTGTTCAAAGGAGACATAATGTTGTTGTTTTTCCATTTCCTCATATAATTTAAAACATATGTATGTATCAATTACTTCCAAGGCTACTAAACTAAAAGGTCTTTAAATATTTTATCTATTGTGATCATGCCAATGTTAGGTAGTAATGCACTGAATCTGGGTAACTAGGGTCGTGGTGTTACAAGGTAAGGTAGATAATGGTTGTTTTATCAATATAAAAAAATTAAGTATATTAATAATTATTATTTAATTGTGTAAAGATGGTTTTTGAAGATTTATAATGGGGGTTCAAAACCCATTGGGCGCAAGTCACTGTAGCAGTAATGCAGTGTACTGTAGCATCGATGGTACTGTAGCAATGACGGGCACTGTAGTAGTGGTAGGTCACTGTAGCAGTGGAAGGGGACTGTAGCAGTGGCGGTTACTGTAGCAGCACTGTAGAAGTGTGGGTACTATAGCAGTACTATCCATAGAATGGGCCTTGGGCCAAAAAATTGGGCCAACAGGCCATGGGTTAAATGCCCACTAGGCCTGCGGGTTATGTGATGTATCTCTATCTACATAATTAAAGAGGTCTTTACTTTTCTTTAATAATAAATGAGGTTTTAGCCCCATCCATTATAAAAAAGCATTTAAGAACTATGTTAAAACAATTACCACTTATTTTGGTATCTTCCTTTTGATCAAACTTAATGAATTTGGAAGAAATGATTATGGTCATAGTAGAGGACATGGAACACGATATGGGAAGTTTGTATAGGGGTTTAGGTAAATTTTATATTGAAAACTAAACTCATATGTGTCTATGGAAGGATCATATTAAGTCTATTTTTATAATAAAAATTATATGGTGTTTTCAAAAATATTAAGTACTCAAGGGCCAAAAATGATATTTTAAAAACTAAAATGGATCATAAATATACCATTAATGAAACACTATTACATTTTACATCATATTTATCTCAGGATAAGATTTTTTTAATAAATTAATGAAATATTTTATATCATTAAATTCTCTTTAAAGTCGTTTTCAGGATTATTGATATGGATCTGTTTTTGCATAGTTTTGCAACATATTTTTACTTCATTTTTAATGATTTAATTAATTATTTAACCAATTTATACTAAATAATTGTAATTTTATATTTTTAAAATTAATTTTGTTAATTAAACAATTTTTATAATTAATTATGTATTTTTAGTCTTTAAATTAATAATTTTAGTCTCACTCTTCTTTTCTAATTTAATTATTTGTTAATTAGTTTTGTTAATTTTAATCTGATCACCTTTTAATAATTTTAATTTAATAATAAAATGACATTTAATATTCTTATTTGTTTTTTAATTAATTTAGACTTTATTTTAATATTTTATTCTTTGATATAGATTAATTAAAATATATTTACTTCATTAAATAATATTCATAACCATCCTTCTAATTAATTAAGTAAAGAATTTTAGTTTTAAATTAAATAAATAGTTCTCTTTTAATTTTATGTAATCATTTAGTTATTTAATTAATTAATTTTGAGTTTAAAAATATTAATTATTTAATCTTATGTATGCAGTTTAATTATTTATTCATTTTCTTTTGATTTTGGTCTACTTGTCCGGTAGGCAAGATCCATTGGTGACCTATTATGTCACAGATGCCACCCTTTTTCTTTCACTCACTATCTACCCTGTAATTAATTTATATTGTAATTTAAATTTAAGCCTTATATCATTTTAGTTTATTAATCATCTATTTCTTAATTTAAGTGTTGTTGATTAATAATTTTTTCTGTAATTTTAAAAGTATAAGGTTTACTGAAAATACTATTTTAAATTTATGGTGTTTATTTTTTTTAATTAATTATTTTAAATATTTTTATTTAGATTAACTAAGTATTAATTTTATGATTATATTTATGCATTTTTAATTTTTGAAGTTCGTCATTAGTTATTAATTTTTGTTCTAACAATGACACTTTTCTTAATGGGCAATAGTGACTATTATATCTACCGGTGACCTTTTGTCATCGGTGACCCTTCTATTTAATCTTCACCGGTATCCTATTTCCAACGGTAACCTATTTCCAACGATAACATTTTTTATTTAACCGCACTGGTGACCTTTTATTCCCATCAGTGACCTTTTTTTAATTACAATTGTGATCTCTTGTGTACCGGTAACCTTTTATCTTAACTAGCAGTGACCTTTGGCTCTATCGGTAACCTTATCTATATCAGTGACTTTTCTTTTTAAGTCACCGGTGATCTTTTATCTTTGTCTACTGGTAACCCCCATGCTGCTGCTCATATTTTGTTTTTTATACTAACGGTGACCCACAACTACCCATTCAACTAACTGTGACCTTTTCCCTTTGTTTTTTTAACCAAGCATAACTTCTCTATTTTTAAGCCCAACAATGACCTTTCACCCCTAAACCTCACTATTTCACCCCTCCATCTCACTGGTGCATCCTCTGCTTCTCACCATTAGGCATCTTCAACTGATTCGTTCCCCTGCTTCCTCCCTCATTCACGCATGCACCGATCCTACACACTGATTTCTCTCTTCTCCAAAACCTTCTCTGCCACTGTTTTGTCACATCACCACCACAATAGATCAATGCAAAAAATAAAATATATTCTAGTTCTGGTCAATCACTTGAATCAAGTTCTGGATCTGCTGATGAAGAAGAGACGACTTCAAGCGGCGCTACCTTGAACCATTTATAGCTCTCCATTGTTGTGGGAATCTAAAGACTAGTCGAGATCGGGTAGACCGCCTACTGTGGTGAAGGAGAATTTGTGCCCTGGACTTTTTGAAGCTACACCGAACTGGAAAAGGCTGACTTTCTTCCTTTTTTTCACTGCACTTGCTATCGTCATGAATATTAGCTATTGTTACCACTTCTGGATCTAAAGTTGTGCCACCATGGGAACTGAACCAAAGGAGGCCGCTGCTAGTGTTCGCCGATGGATGGGCTGACCTGCTCGTACCGAGAAGATCCTGACTCTGCCTTCCACTAGGTGGAACCAGCCGCTGCAATGATTGGAGCTTGCACCGAAGAATTCTCCCCCTCATCTAGGGTTACGGAAAATTAGGGAGGGGGAAGAAGATCAGGAAAAAAAAGAAAAAAGAAAAAAAAACATATATAAAAAATTAATTATAAATAACTAAATTAAAATAATAATTTATAATTATAAATAAATAATATATAAATAATTTTAACTGAATTAGTAACTTATTTAAACCTGAATTATACCATATTTAACTAAATTAGATTAACTCCTAAATAAAAATTAATTAACATCTAATGTTGCAAATTATTTTAATAATAAATTTTATCAATTAAATAGATTTTAATAAGAATTAAAATAGTATAAACTATTCTAATTGATGGTAAATAATTTAATGTTTGGAATAATAATAAACCTAATAATTACAATTATCATTATTAATTAATTCCAAAAAATGAACTTAACTATCATATGTAACGTTTAGAACTTAAATTATAGCAACTTATAAATTTACGTAAAGTAACTTAACAAAATTAGGTAATAAAAATATCTTAATTTACAACTTAAATTATTAAATTAAATAATTTAGTTACATAATTAATTAATAATAATAATTAATAATTAATAATTAATAATGTATGTTTTATATTTAGTAAATAAAATATCCAAGTAATAACTATTAAGTGATTTACTTATGGTTATCAATTTTTTTTTATTATCGTGTTTTAACAGCTTTAACTTTGTTTTGTTGTTCTTTACTCTGCAGGTCCACACTAAGGCCTTAAATACATCCAGGTGCATTCAACTAACTTAGTGGGAGTTAGTTACAATGGAAAAACTGGCGTGACGTGCTTTTCGCAAAAAACGCACGTGTGATGTGCACACATGAAGGACACTTGGTGGAAACCAGCCAGTGACATGCAACAGATGAAGGTGGATTCAAAAACAGAGCAAGTAGCAGATTGGGGGAGAGATATACATTCATTCGAAAGAGAGAACCATTGGAGAACCGAGAGATTATCTCTCATAAGGAGTAGTGAGGTCCTATGAACATTCCAGGAGTTGAAGGAGTGTAGGAGTAGAGTATCTTTCAGGGAGTTTGTATTTCCTTGTGTTTGAATTCTCACACTCTGCTTTAGCATGTTTTCAATTACTTTTATGATAATATACATGTTTTCTAGCTAACTCTTTAGTTCAGGGATAATTTGACGTTCCATTGGTTATCTGTAAATGTTCTTTTTCACTTCATTAATACAGATTTCATTCAATTGCATTGATTAACCAAAATTTAATTTCGAAATTTCACAATAATTTGGAGTGATTGATTGTGAATACATCTTTTAAAAGATAATAAATTCTTAATACTACATGACTTATGGTGAGTTGGTATTTTTTTCGTTTTTAAAACTATTCACAGTTGATTTATTTTATAGTGGTGAACTCTAGAATAGATTGGTTGGAATGACTTAACTTCTGGAAAGGGAGGTAATTCATACTCTTATGGTGGCACTCTGCAGAATCTTTTAAGTGAATTGAATTTCTTTTAGAACCAGTAGATTGGATATTTTTTCCCGTCTGTTTAAATAGATTGTTTGTTTATCAGTGCTTTTATATCTTTGTTCCCCTTAGTGTTCAACTGTTTCTCACTTCAACATAGTTTAGATACAAGATCTGTAGTGTTTTGTCGCTTCACTGCTTAATAAATAATATAAAAAAAGTATAAAATGTTACAAATATAAAATTCACTCTGCTGCCGACAATAGTGGAGTTTTAGAAGGTTTTTTAGAAGAATAGTGGTCAGAATTGCCTCCCCTATGGGTTCGATCTTGCTTGCCACCTATACAGTATTTAGTAGGAATATAAATTTTAAACATTAACCAGCTTCAGCGATGGTTCAGGTCAATTATTCAAATAATTTTACTTCAATAATATATAGATAAATGTGGAATTATAATTTAATCATTAAAAAAAGTTATTAAAAATCTTGGTTATCTATAAAATCATTTCAAGTATCTATTGAATCTAAATATTATTACTTTTAACATTTTTAAAACCATTAACTTTGACTTTTCTATCACTTTCAAATGCATTGTGTCAATGGTGCATAAGAGTTTTATAAAGTTATAATATTATTTAAAATAAAAAATTAAATATTGACATAAATATAATTAATTCATAATCAAATTAGCATTTAGATCCCTTCATGTTGTTTTTTATTCTTATCCTTATCATAATAACATATTTAAAACATTAACTAAGAGAGGGTGGATTTTTTTTAAATATTAATTTATTAATATAAAAGATATGTCATACAGAAATAATGTTGATAAAAATGGATTAAATTGAAAATTTATATCATAGAATTAAATTAATCCTTTATCTAAAAATTTATTGATAGGGTTTTATGGTATTCTTAAATATTTGACCATTTATTTAACACTTTTACTATATTTTATCCTTTATAAAGGTAACATAATTTTACCATGAATACTTATTTTTATGATTAAAAATTAAATGGAACATACTAAATAATTTTAATATTTTGATTCCAATTTATAAAATCATTTGACAGTATTCAATTTATAGAGGTAGTAAAAAATACTTTTAATAAAATTATTCTTATCAAAACAATAGCAACTTTTAGAGAAATACCTTTTATAGTCATTAAAATGAATCTACACTATAATCATGTAATCCGAGGAAATATATCAGTTTATGTATAAATAATGGAAAATCATTTTACTTTAAAATCAAGCTAAAACTAAATAGTACCTTTTGAATATATAATTAATGAAAAAAAATCAAAAAATAGTTTTTATAAAAAGAAATGCAACTTAGGTTTCATAATGTCAAGGATAGAATTCTATATTCAACATAATATTTCTAAATTATTAATTTTACTCTTTAATTAATTATTTGGTCAAGGAAAATGTTTTATGAGTTCTTACGACATTGTTATTCCATGATGATGTCATAAAAGTTATGTTATCTAAAAAAATTCTATTCTTCACTATTCATCCAAAGAATTAATATTCTTAGAAAAATACTAAAAATATAACTTAAGCTAATTTTAAAATGATGAATATAAAATGATAATTAATTTCTTCATATTAAAATTCTAATTTAGTTTTTAAAAAATATATAATATAAAGCAAAATTGTTTATTTAAAATAAAACATTTATATTTTTTAAAAAAATCCATATAATTATTTAATACATTGATAAAAACAATTTATCTAAATAAATAAGAATATTAATTAACCTAGATATCTATTTATAAAATATTTAATAATTTAATAATTCTTTTAATAGTTTCAAAATAATAATTTATTTTAAGAAAATATATTTAACCATTAAAAAATTCCATTTCTATCATAAATTAAACATAATAATTTGAATAATGTAATTTCTATATAATTTATTATATAATATCAATTGAGATATGATATAATATATATACATGTTTCAAGTAAATATATAAATTCATAATCATGAATATTAATAAATATTAAAAGAGATATACTGTTAAAATACCTAGGTAATCACATCCTCCCACTCTAAAGAAACTCCATCCTCATGATATTATCTTGAGTCCAATGAATAAGGGATTATAATGTTTAGAAATATAGTAAACCATTTTCAAAATCGATTTCAAAGGGTAAAAGATGACATCAAAAACCATAATTTCTAATATAATCCCCAATAATTTACCCTTAAGAGGAAATAAAGGCAATGATAATGATTTTGGACTAAAATATTAGTATTATATAAAAAATTGAAGAAATGAATTTTAATTGTTTTCTAAAAGCATGTTTGTAAGTTTATAAGACTCATACTTGTGAATGAGTTTCTAAGTTGTACCTTGATATTCGGGTAATGTTTTCTATATAAGAATTGATAGGTTTATCTAAAATTTTATTAACATTGAGACATTATTTTACTATTGAGATAGAGTGTATGAGTAAATATATATTTACCTGATATCTTTCCATTCCATAAGCAAGATATCATCCTTTATAAATTCATTTTGATTTTTTTCCACCTATACTTCATCTCACATTACAAAACATGAATATCAAATATTAATTGTTCACTCATGAAACAAAAAAATCAACTCTTAATGGATCATGGGATCCAATAAAGGATATTTTTCCACATTGTATAAAGTATTTTGTAACATTTTATTCCTCCATTTTCTAATATAATATTTAAGAAAAACTAGTTAACATGATTAAAGTTAATAACATAAGAAATGTGAATAAATCAAAATAGAAATTAATAATTTAATATAAAAAACCCAAATATAAATAAAAAAAATCCAATGTTTAACTTAATTAATTCTATAAACTAATAAATCATAAAACTTATCAAAGTATGCCTTATCAATTTCAAACACTAAAAATCAGAAATAATTGTTCACATTTTCTTTTAAGAGAAATTTAAATTTATATTCAAATAAAATTGATCACTTATAAATCCACATATCATAAATGTATAAACTGCAGTCATATATTATCTAAAATATAGTAATATTTTTCCAAAATAAAATGTTTAACCATGATATATAACAAAAAAAATCTTATATGCTTCCAAATTTAAACTCAATAATAATTCTTCAAATAATTTTAACTACTTTGAAATAAAATCCCATGAAATAAAATAATTTGACATTAATCTTAATCGTATAATTTATAAAAAATTATGATATAAATTTTTCCTAATTAGCCATAATTACCACAAAATCAAATAATATATTAAACATTTGGGTTATATATACATTTCATCTTATGTCCCCAAATAATTTAATAACATTATTTTCAAATAAATTTCACATTAAATCACATGTTAATCCTAGGTTATAAATGCACCTTAATCATCTACTAAAACCTAATAAAAATTTTCAATATATCATTAATCACTTTAAACTCCAATCACAAAAACCTCAAAAGGTTATCGACACCTAGAAACTTAAGATTGACTTTAAACTTATTAACCCAAGATGGTATCCTAAACTCTAAAAATATCTTCATCCAACGAATTACTAACCTATAAATTTTTCTAAACCCTACACTGATAGAAACTATAATTACCTATAAATTAAATAATCAATAATTATGAGTTTAATAGAAAGTATTGATATTTATTACATTCCCATGATATTTTTGGTTTATAGATTTAGAGAATTATAAAAACTATTACATAACAATGTGAACACTTCCACATAACACATATTGTTTCTATAAAAATGGGTTTTAATACATACACTCATTTCTCGTTCTTGACATAATTTATTATTTCAAGAAAAATATTCATTATTGTATGTTTGACCATTTTATAATTCCTATATATCCTTAATCTCCATAAAAACATTTCAAAACTGCGATGTGAAAAAAAATCATAGAATGGGATATAAAAATATATGATATATTTTAGTTCACTAAAAAAATAAAAAAAAAATCATAAGGAATATTTACTTTTTTATATAATAAAATTTTATCTCAAATATTCATACAATGAATCATGAAATATAACTCATTTCATAAACTTTTTCATTAAAAATATTGAATGAAATCCAAATTAAAAATCAAAAACATGAATGTCACTTGAAAAAAAGAGAGAAATCATGAAAACATTTTATTAAAAAATAATTCTTTGACATTTAAGATATCATATACTGTTTTTTATATATATACTCATTTACCTACCTAATGAAATAGAAATATTTCCAATAAAACTCATATAAGGAAATTAAAACCCATATAGTCATATTAAGGAATTATTATGATATAACCCATATAATTGCTCTTATAGAAACCCTTATAATGTAATAATATACCCAATTAATTCCAATATATCTCCTCTAGAGGACATATCTTTAAATAAGGCATTAAAGGGATATATCAGACCCACCCATCATTATATATAATTTACAATAACCATAATATGAATAAAATACATATGGTATCCCAATTTTATCGAAAATAAAAAATAGAAACATTCTTTTGAACCCATACACATAAGAAAATATTGTTATCCTATAAAGATAATATGAGATATATTTTTCTTTGATAATGAAATAAATTAAAAATACAATGGAAATTCAAATTGATTTGGAAAAAAATTAAAAATTAATGAGGAAGATTCATAATGAATAATAACAAGGATAATGGGAAAAGTTGATCAAGTACTAAATGTTAAAAAACATTCTCTTCACACCTTTATAAAGAAAGTCAGAATTGAATCATATAGAAAACAATAAAATTATTTATAAAAAAATTATATAAAATAAAATATAGTTCAAAATGAGAATTAATAATCATTTCTTTATATAAAATAACATTCTTAAACCCATATAAATAATATGGATAATGAATATAATTAAATTAAAGAAATATATTAAAACATCTAAAATAATATGTTAAATCAAAATCCCTTACCTTGGAAATTTTATTATTTTTATGTGCTATAAATTCTATATATATTAAATTTAGGATTATTATTAATTTTATTATTACTATTATTTATAATTATTTTACTTTATTCCATCCATTTAAAATTTGTATTACCCATATATTAATTGTTCATTGTTAAAATTAATATTTATGTGTTAATTATGTTGTTTTTATTATATACTTTGGTTTGTAAATTCAGATCCTAGTACATTAGATATTTTTTAATAACCTATATAATGTCAATAGTGTTAAAAATATCATATTTGTTCTTTAAAAATACAATTATAACAATCCATGTAGATCATTGATGAAAACTTAAATACATCATTCGTGGAGGCGGTAGTCCATGCATACACATGTCTAACTTTTTCAATTTTATAATAAATGAAAAAATAGATTTTTTAATATTAATAAGATAATATTTAGGTCCTAAATATCTTAATTAATCATTAAATCCTTCTTTATAACCATCCGTGTGAGGCAGTGATGAAAAATAATAGATGTCATTCATGGAGATGGTAGTTAACATATATAGACGAGTGATATTTTGATTTTCCAATGGATGAATTTAAGGTAGATAATGGTTGTTCCAACAACATAATAACAATTAAATATATTTATCATACTAATTTAATTATTTTATCTTTGTTATAGATTATTTGGGAATATGGAAGAAGAACGTAATATGAAAGGACTTAGTTAAAATAATTACCTCTTCCTTTGATATCCTCCTTTTGATTGAGCTTTTGTCCTTCATAAAAGTGGTTTATGGTTATATTTGGGGATTTGGGGCCTCTTATGGGAAGCTTATATAGGTATATTTTTATATTTTTTTTAAAAAAACTCATATATATGTTTTGAAATATAATTTCACCAAAAAAATTACTTCTTAACTATCATGATTATCTTTAAAATTCATAAATATTCTGGTTCATCTAAATTTTATAACATTTATTATTTTTAAAATCGTTTACATTGGCTTTTATACTTATTTCAAAAGTTATATTTCTACATTGTAATAGTGTTTTATATAATTAAAATTTCATTTATATTTAAAATAAATTACCAACAAAAATATAATTCATTCATCTTTAATATTATCATATAGAGTCATTCATAATGTATTTTTATTCATATCCTTGTCATAGAAACATATTTAAGACATTAAGTAAGATATGGTGATATTTGTCTAAATATTAATATATGAATATAAATGAAATTTTATACTAAAAAAAGTGGATTCAAATTGAACTGATAAAAGAGAGGTCTATAAATCCATTATCCACTCTTTTATGGTTTTAATCCTTGATTTAACACTTACCCTTTTAGCCATTACTGAGGTGACAAACTGTTATTATGGTAAATTATTTTTATGAATAGAAATGTAATGGACCTTATTACCTAATTTGAACACATTGATTCCAAATTTGAAAAACATTTTACAATATTAAATTTCTAGTCATGTTAAAAATTAATTTTAATAAAAGTACTCTTAATCTAATAGAAATAATTTTTAAAAAATTCCTTTGATGAATAAAAATGAATCTACCCCCAAAATAATGTATAATATGGATTTATATTATATTTATTGGATTATGGATAAAAATAGTAGATTTGTGAGACTTTAAAATCATGCCAAACCCAAATCATACATTATGAAATATAAATTAAAGAAAAATAACCCCAAAAAAGTTTTTATTTAAAAAAATATAGGTTCTAAAATGTAAAGAGTAGGTTTCTAAAGTCAGAATTATATTTTCAAACGGTTTATTTTGTTCCCAAAATACATTTTTTGTTTACCCATATGTTTTTCTAGTGTTTATGTCATTCTTATATCATGATGATGTCATAAAAGTTATGGTATTTGAAAAAACTATATTTTTTACCATTCACCCAAAAAATAAATCATTTTAAAAATGTACAAAACATTCATTGTAATATAAATTTTATATTACGAATATAAAAAATGTTCATTATCTCAAATTAAAATTCTTTTTTTTAAATAAAACCACATTAAACTTGGAAAATAGTTTATTTAAAATAAAACCTATGTTTTTAAGTGAAAACCCATATAATTATTTCATTTCATGATAGAATTTTTTATCAAAATATATAGTAATGTAAATCAACATGAATATCAATTTATACCATATTTAATAATTTTATTATTATTTTAATAGTTTAAAAATCAAAACTTATTTTAAGAAAATATATTTAACCTTTAAATAAAAAAAATTTATCACAAAGTAAGAATAGTAATTTTACTTCCTTATTCCTAATTTATATAATTATATATGGTTCTTTGTAAGGATTTAAAAATAATGTTGTTCTTAGAGAGTAACCAAAATATCTATGGTCGATAAATTTTTTTCATAGGGTTATTTTAAGGGTTTAATGTAAAGTGAAGACATGGTTTGGAGTATTTACTATCAATGCCTCACCACTTGTTGAGTTCTTATTATTTTTTTCAATTAAATAAGTATTTAGTTGACATATAAACAATTGAATTTATGGGTTATAATTTATATATATTTTTGAACATTATAATGACCTAAATATTATTGGATCATTGTATGTAGGTTTCTAAAGTTAGGTTGCTTCATTATTGTTGATATCTTATGATAATCTATAAGGAATTTGTATTTTTTATTAGATCACTTAATATTCTCTAAGTTTCTTAAATAATGTTCTCAATTTACTTTTCTTAAGATGAAATATAATAATAATTTTATTAAAATACTTGGTACGATTGTATATTGTAAATTTAGTGATTAATCTAGGGATGTAGTAAACTGTTTGAGAAAAAAGTAATTGTTTGTTATTTTATTCTTTGATTATAATTTTCTATATTATTCTCATATATTTGTGATTTTTTTGGTCGAAAGGGGTTTCTTTGGTATGTGTAGTTTAATTGGCATGGTTTTTATAAATTAATATTTATAATAGTATTTAAATTATTATTTATGAATGCTTTTATAAATATAATTTATTAATGGTTTAGTGATAAAATTTGTAAATGGATACATTTTAATTGAGATATTTTCTACCAAATATAATTTAAATAGTGTGTAAATGAATATTTTAACAGAAATAACATTTTAAATAAGTTTTTATTAAAATAATTTTTTAGTTGAAATGATTGGACTCAATAAAAATATTTTTGTATTGTTAGGGACGTAGTGTGTCTTGAGAGCCTGAGGTAGTTATATTAGGTTAAAGAATTTAAAATAAATCATTATAAATTAATTTTTAAAATATACGGAAAAAACATGGTTCAAAATAATAGGAAAATATTGTTATAAATAAGTGGTGGGTCATTATTAGTGAAGGGGGGATTTATTTCAACATTGGGTTTATTGATCATAAATTTTTACGTTTAAACTCATTTAAAGGGTTAAATTCGTTTAAATGATTGATTTTAGTTTTTGGAAGGTTACACAAGGAGTTATATAGGTTAATTATAGAAATTTGAAGTTAATATAAAGTTTTAAATATATATATGTTTTATAATGTAATTTTCATGGTTAACTTGTACAGTTAGGTTAATCATGAATTTTTTCTTGTTGATGGAATGGCTAGTAACATATTTAGTCTAACAAGGTATATGAATTTAAAATCCTTGAATATTCAAGTAAAATTTTGATAATCATGTATTCAAACCATTCCCTTATTAGTTTTTATGTTTTTAAATCTTTTCTATTGTCTAATATCATGATGATATTATATATTACTTTATAATATTTAATATTAATGTAATAATGCATTTAGTTATATTTTAATGGTCAAATTTATATTGAAAGGTGTAAAAATCATGATTATACCTTATAGTGGAAATTGTTTTATGGGAATGATAATAAAATTTTCTAATTGGTGTGAGAAATATTTACCTTTTGAAGGGGGTTTCCTTATCCAATGTGGTTTTGTTCCTCTTATTTTTATAAAATTATACTTTTTGATGAGAGATTAAAATCTTTTCATTTTAGGGTTGGGATTTTTTTTCTTATTTTTAAGTTGGGTTTTATAGTGTGATGTTGAAAGATCAATAATTTTTATAAGATTGTATATGAGGATATTTATAAAATCCCAAAAATTGGTCTTTGTAATTAAAACCATATCTATATATTTTTCATTTATCATTCCAATTTGAGCTATTATAGGGTGAGGCTTAGTGTAATTTGAGTAGATTTTGGAATCACATTTTCCATTAATTTTATCCTATCTAGATAGAACTACACTACAAAACTCTTTACCATTCAATAATGGAGTTGGTTGTGCCTTGGTAGAGGTTGTTACACCATAGTGGTGTTGTGTATTTGAGGCTACGTAACAAAGGATAGCGATGCACCGTAGTGTTGTTATTTCTTAGTGTTTGAATTGTATAATTTAACATGGGGGTTGTCCTAGGAGGATACTCTATGGTTAGTTCAACCATGCTACATATTCTTCTCTAGATTAGTTATAAAAAGAAGGTCCATCCATTTTGGTTATCAGGGCATTATGGATTTAAATGATTTATTTTGGTTTTGTTTTGGGACAGTTGTTTTAATAACTTAAATGGATTTAATGAGGGGTTTTCATGTTGTTTAATCCATTGAAAATATGAATTCATCTCGTAATTGTGTAATAATTCCAAACAATTTAAATAGTTTCATATATGACTCAACACTATAATACCATTTTTTTCATTATAGAAGTCATCCTCCAAATATCTCTATGTGGCAGTACTTTGTTTCACGTCATAGTATTTTACTAAAATTACTCCCATAATGTAACTATTCATCATATGTTGTGGTGGTCTCTTGGAGTGCACATTTTCATCATAGTATTCCACCTTGTATCATGGTAGTTTTTTAGTACACATCCATGGTAAAAATCCCTTCTTTTTTTTGGTTCCTTCTTAGGAGCCTTGTTCATTAATCACTATTCCTTTAGTTGTGTTCTTTTGTTATTCCAACTCTTCTTAAATATTATAATTAATGATGATTTTCATTGGGGATTTTTTCAAGTTTGTTGTGGTTGGTATGAATACATTGTTTGTGAGACTACACCCTTGAAGAACCTTGATGTTTTTGTTAAAATCCTTGTATAAGGAACTTACTTAACATATAGATACAATTTTTATGTTTTTAAAATGATATTATGATGCATTTTGATATGTATTAGAATATGTTAGGTTTTTCTAAAATTTGTGTCTGTTTTGGATTTTTCTCACACTCATGATATTATGTGTGGCCAAACAAAGGGGTATGATTTTCAAATGTGATTAGACCAGTGAGATTATAGTAGGGGTTGATGGTCTATGTGACTTCACCAATGTATAAATAATTAGGAATAATGGTCTATGTTCCCTAACCCAAGAGATAGGTATCGGGTATGATGACCTATTATGGTATGCCTTGGAGGCTTAAGGCTTGTACGACTGCTGTGAATCGTAGAGGATGGCTCCTCCTCTTATGACATTACATAAACCTTACAAATATTTTTTATGGCATGGAGCTTAAATAGGTATTGTTGCTGTTTATAGAATCTTATTTAGATCAAAATTGATCTGTATCGTTTGTTTTATTGTGTATAAATTTATTATTCATGTATTGCCCTCTTGTTTATGTGCTCATGTTTAAAGGATGTATTAGTAGTTCCCTACTGGGTTTTATTACTCACACCCCATTGTTCCTAAATAGGATTGAGACCACTGAGAGGAAGGTGAATCAGTGGTTCCTTTTTCCTTTTATAATAAAGTCTTTTATCTTCTTATGTAAACTTTATTAACCTATGAAACTTGTTAAAGTTGCGATCCAGTCAAATATAACTTCCCAAACATACCTTTTATATGAAAATAATATACAGAGAAGAGAACAATGATATTTAGAGGGTTCAGTACAAAGGACAACTCATTTTCATGTTGGATAGTCCCACCAACATGTACTATTTCACTATCTTATTTTTGGAATACAAAGTAACAAGTAGTGAAAAATTATATAATACCTGTAGAACAATTCCTTCAAAAGTTGGTTATACCCCTCAACTCTCCTCTTCATATCCCCATCCCCACAGATGGTTATACAAGCCAACATGATAAGCCATCTCAAAAACCAGTAAGTATCCACAATTATGAGATTTAATTTACTCCTTGTTTTGTGATCCAATTCAGACAGTTATTAACTTCCTCTAAAATTAATCTAAATTATACTTTACATGCATACAATCATCAAGAATATCGGCAATTATCTATGTAACTTTTTGACCTTGAAATATTCTCCACGAAATTTGTCTAGAAAGCATCCTCAGCAAAATTCAATATGATCTTATTCATTTGGGTAACCTCTATCCAATGGGATCTATTCGATTGGAATCATTCTGGTTCGCCTTATAATCTTCCTCATTTAATTGAGTATTAACTCAATGGTAGATCACAATTTATCTATCTAATAGAACTTGGTTCGATGAACCTTGATCCAATGGATGTTGCTTTGATAGGATCACATTGATGAACATTATTCAACGATTTTCCATCCTATGGAACCTGCATTGATGATTCGATATAACCTCACTCCGATGGATCTTCCTTAGCTTCAGTATTGAACAAATAGTTTCATCGAAATATCAATACATATTCAACAATTTTTTGAGCTCTAGAGAACATGAATAATTCAAAACTCTTTCAAAGTACGAATGCATTGAGTTCTAATTTTATAGGAATATGAGAATGGAAAAGGTGGAAAAAATATTCATTTTCCCAATAAATTAAATTCACAAACCCCAAATTTGATATTCATTTAAGTTTTCATCTTTGAGTTATTCAACTATTCTAGAAAATTCTTGGAACTTCTCAAAACTTTTCAAATACACTCAAATATTCAAACTTATTCAATTTTATAAACATTATTCAGTATTATTATAAAGTATTATTATTCATTATATTTCATCATTATGATGAAGACATGTGAAAAAATAAAGATATCCCATTACGATGACCTCTTGTAAACACTAAATCTCTTCTCATATAGATGCTTTGTATCAACCAAGAAATAATTATTAAGACTTAAGATAATTATGTCAAAACACTATGGATTTTCATCTGTCATGAACATAGTTTCCACTTATAAAGATTCATTAATCCTTGTGAATTCTATTATAATAGCTTCCAACTCCCTTGAAAACACTTTTTCAATATTTCACTTTTTCTTATTTCTTAGACTAATGATCCAGTGTTTGATGGATCTTCCTCTAGTTTATTCTGATTATCATTGTCAGTGCTAGTTTGATGAGTCTACACATCCTCTTGAGAAACAATCAATACTTTTGCAATTTATCTCTTGACCCAATTAAAATAAAATTCAACTTGATTACAATGGTTGACTACATTATTTGTCACCATCCAATTGATTGTTCTTTGAATCATTCTGATGGATTATCATTTCCTATAAATCAAACTTTCTTAAACATTCCACCTCAGATAAAAATCTATATCCTATATAAAAAGGATATCAAAAAGATAAAATGTATAAGTGTCAATGTACATTATGATGGATTTGTGTCAGGATTAATCCAATGATCAATGGCACGCCATGTCTAATGGACTAGTGTTTGTAGTGAGATATTTTCTTTATCAAACTCAATATTTCATCCTTTTTATATTATCATGTAAATTATTATTATTATATTGATGATCTTACATCCTTCTATATCTAGTCTTCCTAACACTGATGAGAAGCAGGTAGAATACTTCACATTGTATTATCATCTCTTCCAAAAACATCAACTTGTATCATGACTTCTTCATTATTTATGAGAACTTTAGGATTAGATTAGCATTTTTTGACTTCCATTGGAAAGTATTGTGAATTTACATCTTTTCCAACATATTATTTCTTTACAACCAAAACTCAATATGACTAGAATCACTTGTTCTCCCCTTTCTTCCATAAGACCTCCTTCACAATTTTCTCGGTCAACTTAGGATTTATGAGAATTCCATTATTAGAAAAACATCATTAGATTAACTTTGGAAGTTCTATGACTTTCCAAACTTCCAGAATCATCTATTTTTTCCACCAACCCTAATTCTAATGGTCTATATCTATTAAATTATGACAATGTTCAGAGTCTAATTCCTCATATCTATGTCCTAGGTATGAATTTGTATGTTTCCATTTTTGTTGTGCATCCAATTTTCTGGGTCTTGTCTATATTCCTTGTTAGTCTGATGGTTAGTTTGATGCAGTGTTTTAAAAAACAAAGACTCTACCATTTAACAACTTCAAAAATATAGAATTTATTCATAAAAAATACAACCAAAATTCAACTTTGGCCTAAAAATCACCCCTTTTTGTTTTTTTTCAATACCCACTTCAAAACAATACCACTTATAGTTTTATTTTATCATTTTTTCTTCACACCATTCCTTTATTTATCCCCCTATTTCTTATCCCTCACCCTTTCCTTTTCTATCCCCTTATTGACATTAAAATTAAAAGGGGGCATCATGGAATGCTCCCCCTTATTGAAAAATGATCTCATTTATGGGGTTGGAACATTTCATCTCAGAATCTAGAAATTCTTCTTCAGGAGAACATAAGTATCACATGAGTTTCTAAATAATTTTCCTCTAACTAAATAACTCTAAGTCTACATGGTCTAACCTAGTGTAGAAAAAAAGAGTATATAATCAAGGATATTAATGTTTTTCATAACACAACATTCATGTAATACATTAACAAGATTCTTTAGGAATTCTCATTTATAGTGAAATTCTTTTTATTATTTATTGATATAAGAATAACATACAGCTATATCAGCCAACATATTATAATATTCAGGTGTATTAACAAAAATTTAAAAAAACTCATAAATTTTAACCTCATTAATTTCTTTTTCAACAATATTAAGAGAATCATCTATCATCTTTCTTATTTTAACTCATCTAATTCCATGAAGGTTAGTAAAAATAAAAATAGGTTGGGAATAAGGATAATCCATACATATTTTTAGAATAAATATTCTAACTTAGAGACTTCTCTTAGTCTTTATGTTTTCTTCTTCTTCTAGGATTTTTCATTGGATGTATTTTATTTTTTCTCTTCATCATTTATATATTTTTAAACATGATTTTTTCAGCTATATATTCTTTTTATAAGCATGTTAACCTCTTTCCATCTTTATTAACCTTTTTGTTACAGTGAGTTTGTAACATCTCTTTCAATCCTTATTCTTATTTTTGAAGGATAAGAAAATAATTTTTAGTATGATACCCTTATTGATCATATCTCTTCCATCATTTCTAATTTTCAAACCACAATCTATTAATATATTTTCATAAAATTTTCTCACATAATTAGAAACCTTTTTCTTCCCATTTTTATCAACTAATTTATTTTCTTCTTCTAATTTCCTAGCCATATCAACTTGTTATGGACCAATACCTAATAACCCTTTCTTTTTGAACTCATCAATTTTTTTATTCTCCACTTTCTTAACATACTCAACATTTATTTACTTTCCATTTTTCATTGTTGAGTCTTTAGTATTCTTCACCTTCTGATTTTTTACGGTCCCACAAATCTTTTTAAAACATTTTATCTTCTTTACTCATCATATCCCCCTTGATTATTACTATTTTCATAGTAGATACATTTTATTCCAACATGAATAAGATTTTTTCCAAAAATCCACATCACCAACAGTGACCTATGAATCGAGATTTTCCAAACTAATAGTTATTTTTTTAGAACATTTTCATTGTTATTTTTTCCCAAATCATAGACCAATTTACTCCGGAGGATCCTTTATTAAATAATTACTAACTATATTGGTGAAATATTTTTTCTCAAAATCAAGATTTTTTAAACCTTTATTTTCACAATCTTTAGGAATTTTACCTTTAACATCAACTAAATTAGTGATGTTTTCTCTCATACTTATTATCTCACTGTGTGTTTTAAGAATAATTTATGGTGTTTCAAATAAATCCTCTTCTTTTTCAAGCATACTAAATTTTAGAACATCTACATTATTTTTATATTAATATAACTTAAACTTGATCTTCTAATTTTCTTCAACAAGTGTGGATTATTTCATGTTAATTTTCTCAATGCCAACTGATATTTCTTCATATATTTTTAGTTTTATTTCTAACTCATAAATCATCGTATTATAAGATATAATAGAATTAATATTTTTCTCTTATTTCTGTATCTTATCATCATTATAAAAAGATAAAATTTTAATATATTTATGTAATTTTTTACTTTATTTCTTGAATTAAGTATTCTGCTCAATTTTTTTCCAAATTTGTTTCAAGAATCCAGTCCATTTTTATAATCTCTTCACCATAATAATTGTCCAAATAATTACTTCCATTTATAACTTGATCAATAAAGTTTAGTTGATTATTATATTCATCATTGGATTAGAAATCATCCTTATTTCTTCTGCTCAGATAAATTTTCTTGTTTTTTTATAAGGAAATATTTCATTATGTTTCTTCCAAATTTTATTTCCATGATTTATTATCATCTTTCATATACATAGATTCTTCAATTATAACCCTAGTGAAATTTTGTTAAAAATGTCATTTCCCTTCATAATTGTAGCATTTGAGGTTTTTAGTTTTCCATTTTCCTATATTTTATTTCTGGGAAAGGAGGGGAATAATTATATTTAAATCTATAGACTCTTCATCTAATTTTGAATCACTTTATTCTTCTTTAATTAGATTATCTTTGTTTTTCCATTTCAATAAAAGATTTTAAGGCCATTTTCTAATCATCCATTTCTTAAATTTTCATAACATTTTCTCTTCTCATTTAATAAATAATAAGAGTATTGTGTAAGTCATACATGGATAGAGTTTCATGATCTATTTATTCCAAATATGAAACTATGGAATCAAACCTATCATGAAGAATTCTCAAGATCATTTCAAAATATTTGATTCTTTGAACTTCTCACCAAGAAATATTGTGGTTCTAACAATATCATTAACACATGTAAATATGTCACTAATAGATTCATACTTAACCATTTTTATATATTCATACTCCAGCCTCTAGAGTTGTAACTTTGACTTATTATCCTTTTTATTTGTTTCAGAAATGTTATTCAACTTGTCCAATATACCTTTGGTAATTCTGACTCTATTTACACTAAGAAACTTACTTTCATTTAGTGATGAGGGTAAAGTATTTTTAGCTCTTCCATCATTCAAAAATATTTCTTATTAACAGACGTAAGACGATAATTCTCAATATGATGAGGTAATCCAACTGTAGTAGCTTCCAAAACAACATTCTTAAGAGACATAAGACATTGAATAATTATATCCTTCAAGATATTATAATTATTACCATTGAGAACTGGAATCCCCTTGTAGTTCATAGAATTGAGATTATCCACATGAAAATAAGGATCTTTCAGAGGGAACCCAACTATGATCCTGATTGTTGTTCCCAAATAGAATTGCGACCACTTAGAGGTGGGGAGGGGGGCTGAAGCATTGGTTCCTTTTTTCCTTCTATAGAAAAGTTTATTTTCTTCTTGAGTAAACATTCATAACCTCTAAAACTTGTTAAATTTATGATCCACTCAAATATAAATTATTAACATTTCCCTTAATATAAAACAAATATAAATAGAAGGTAGTACAAGGTATTTAAAAAATTTGGTATAAATACATCTTCCTTACCATGTCTTATAGTCCCACCAACATGGATTCTTTTAATATCTTCTTTTTGGGATAAAAAGGCATGAGAATTTAAAAATTATACAATCCAAGTGAAACTTTCCTTCTATAGTTGGTTATACCCCCAATATATTTTTCATATCCCTTTATCAAAATATGTTTATAAACCCTAACAAGAAAATCCTTATAATGAACTAGTAATTATCCACAGTTATAAGATTCTCTTTCCTTCTTCTTTTTTGATCCACTTCTGAATGTTCATCACTTCTACCATAAGTATGTTGAATCAAAATTTACCTACATACAATCTTAAAGAACTTTAAAAAATTTCTAAGGAAATTTTTGGTCTTGTAGAATTCTCCATAAACTTTGTTCATAAAAATTCCTCTGTAAAAGACCGTCTAATCTAGCTCAGTCCAGTAACCACTACCTGATAGGCCCCGTCTGATTGGCCTCAGTCTGGTTCATTTTCCTATCTTCCATTTCAAATTCAGTAGTAACTCAATTGGATGGTAAAAATTACTATATTTGATGGAACTCTTTTCGATGAACCTCACTCTGATGGATTTTTCTCCATTAGGATCAATCCATTGAACTTGTATAATTAAAACATCATATGTTTGAACTTTCTATGATGATCAGATTGAACCACACATTAATGGATTTTCCTTATGTTCATCCTGAAACAAACCATTTGATCAGAATCTAAATAATTTTTCCAAAATTGTTGGACCTCCAGTCCACATGAATAGTTCAAAACTCTTAAAAATTATGAATGTATTGAGTTCTCCTTTTATAGGAATCCTAGAGTGGAAAAGGTGGGAAAACAAATTCCTTTTCTCACATAACGAAATTCCAAAATCTCTAATATCTTATTCATTTATAAATTCATATTTTACTTCAATAACACTTCTCAATACTTCTTGTAGCCTATTAAATATTCGTGAATCAACTCAAATATTCATACTTATTCAGTTTTACAATAATTAATTAGTACAATTCTTCATTTCGATTCTTTAATGTGATGAATACATGTGAAACACTGAATATGGAACATTATAATGACCTCTGATAAACACTGAAATTATTTTCATACAAGTGTTCCTATCAACTAAAAAACACTTATGGATACTTGAGAGCATTCCTCCAAAACGTTGTTTCTTTTCTTTTGTAACAAAAATAGTTCCCACTTATAATGATTAAGTACTCCATGTAAATTATTTGATATAGGATTCCAACTCCATTGACAACACATTGTCAATATTTCAACTTTTATTCTTATTCCACAAATCGATGATCCTATGTCTAATTGATTAATCTCTTTTTCATTTTGATAAACATTTTTAGTTCCAGTCTGATGATTATACACCTCTTATTGAGAAAAAATAAATAATTTGGTTCCTTTTATCTTGAAAAAAATCAAAATACAATTGATCCTCATGAAAATGGTTGACTATATTGTTAATCATTGTCCCGTTGATCGGTTTTTGAATCCTTATAAGATATTATCATTTCCCACAATTCAAACTTTCTTAAATATTCTGTCTCAAATAAAACATTTCATCTGATATACAAATTATATCAACAAGATAAAATATATTAGTGTCAGAATCCATTATTTTATATTAGTGTCAGGATTACATTGATAGTCAGTGGAACACAATGTCGGATAGACAATTTTTTGTAGTAACATAATTTCTTTATCATGATCAATCTTCATTCCTTCTGATATTATCACACCAATGATTCTTATATAGATGATCCTACATACTTCTATATTCGGTGATCCTCATACTGATGACCATAATCCATTTTTTATTTTTATTTCATAAAAACCACTTTTTGGGTAAGTGGAAACCATACATAAAGATCCACAATAACACTGCATAAAAAATAAACCCTGCCATAACACATTCAAAGATCATAATCAATATTCAAATTCCACAAAAATGAAAATAAAAACTCTACTAGTGCCAAAACCACGTTTCTATACATTTAAAATTTTGAAATCCGAATAGACAGTAAGTCATACCATCATCACTTCCTTGGTCCCTGAAATGTCTCGAGACTCTCACTAACACTAAAGACGCCAGCCATCATATCACTATGAAATATGTCCATCATAAACCCCTATCTCCACCTTGATTATTATCCTTGTCATCGTAGTGAATCATCAGAAAAACACCATCATCACTGACGAGAAGAATCATCTCCACAAACCATCAGAAAATCCACCACAGAACATCACCACAACCAGAACAATCTTTCGTAGACAAACACAAAAAACCATCAACAAAAAAATGGATTTGAAGAAGTAACACATTGAAAAAATCACTTCATCTTCACTCTTATCTAAGAAAAGAGAATGAATGTATGTTGAATGAAAAACTATCATTCATCACTGATAGAGGAGGGAACACTAAACAAAACCCAAAAAACCAAAAACAAATTGAATGCCAAACCTGATTCCAAAATAAAAAAATCCATAGAGTAATAGAAACCAACAACAGTTGCATAAATAACACTTTCGACTACCATGTACCATATCCCAAAGTCTCAATATTACCACCACTCGAGTTCTGACTAGGAATGAAGTAGAGGACCTTGAAACCATAGTAAGGATTTGAGCATCCAAGGGTTCTGGATGATGACAAAACTTAATCTAGAAGCCAAAAAGAACAAGTTATTATGAGAGAACCAATAGAAAACCTCTACCAAATAACCAAAAATACAAAAACCACCTTTGAACCCCCACTCTAGATCTGACCTGGAGAGGAGTGAAGGAATTCGGGGTGAGATCAGGTTTGAATGGCTAAGGGTTCATGTAGTAAACAATCGTGATAGTTGCATCAAAACATCCCTGAAAAAACCACCAAGGAGAGCAGTACCAAAAAATAGGGAGCAAGATCCCACCTAGATTTGAGAATAGAATAGATCAAAACTAGAAGTAGGGAGGGAGGAGGGAGTGCTACCGTTAGAGGAGATGGGAAAACCTAGAACCTGAGAGGGTGCGTAGGGAGGGAGAGGAATGCCCAGGAGAGAAGAGGTCCATCAGAAAAGGGTTCCTCATACTAATGAAAAGAAACCAAAATACTTCACATCATATTCCCTTATCTTCTATAAACACTAACATGTATCATGACTTATTCATGATTTATAAGAAATATAGTTTTTTCATAGTATCCTGTGAATTACATGGAATGTATTTTAACTTCTCATCCTTTCCAATGTCCTCTTTCTTTCCAACCAAACCTCCATATGATTGGAAACACTTGTTCTCCCATTTATTTTATAAGGAATTAATCAAAGGTTTCCCAGTCAACTTAAGATATATGAGAACTCCAATATTATAAAAGCATCACCAAATATTCCATGGATGTTTTATAATTTCCCAATATTCTAGTATCTTCTATTTTTTCCATCCAAGCCTCATTATGATGGTCTAGATCTATTGAATAAAGCTGATGGTCTAAATTTGATTCCTCATATCAGTGTCTTGTTTTAAATTTTATGTTTTTTCCTTTGTTTCATGAATCCTATTTTCTATTTTTGGCACATCTTCATTTTAATTATGATTGGGTGTGTTTTGATCCAAAACTCCACCTTTTCTCAACTTTAACAATATATCTTCTAATAATAAACAATAATAAAACTCTACTTAGGCCTAAAACACCCTTCATGGGAATCATGATACACATGTATAATTCATATATAGGGATCCAAGAAAAATAAAGGGTCCCATGGAAGACATTTTAGATGAGGAACATGGATCTGGTAGTGGTATTCACACATACTCTAAAGGATTCCAGAGTTTTATTTATTTATTCAATTTCTTTCTATATACCTATGTTTTGATTTTCATATTCGGATACTTCTTACTTATCTGTATGACTAATATGACATATACATTGTTTTTAAAATATTAATCTAATTATTCATTTATATATTCATTATTATATTTATAGTGTATAGAGATGACATGGTATTAATGGTATATTCTTCTCACTAAAGAAATTCATACCCTCACTATGTGTCATCAACGTCTTACATATGGTGAGGCATGCATAAGGTCATGTGACTCTTCAGATAAAAACTGGTTGATCAGGTTTGGGAATTATAATATTGTATCAAATCCAATACTCATCCATTAGTTTTGATTCACTTATTGAGTTTATATTATGGGGTATACTATGAGGTCATTACTCTTTAATGGATGAGGGAGTGTAACACCCCTAGAAAAGTGATACTTTAAAAATGACTAAATGTTACTACCCATCTAAACTAGATGAACCATTATTTTTAGGATCCCACTTGATTTGACCTACATAGTTAAGAGAGGCTTGTCATAGAGTAGTATCTAGATGGATAACCTCATCGGATGTTTCATAGGGTGTGTGAGAGTGAGGAAAAATCACATTTAAATAACATGTGTTGGCTGGTGGGTAAAATCATTAGAAGTATAATTGTTGGGTAATAGCCTATGGTGTTCTAGAAAGGAAACTGAGGTATTAAAAAATACATATTGAGTTAGTTAACAAGGTTCATGGACCAGGGAAGGGTGAGTTATAAAAAATGGTATCAAATACAGTTTTCATCTTTTCATTTTGAAAAAAACGGTATATGGTAGAAAGAATATAGTTTTGTGAGACTCATATAGTGGTGTTTCATTTTGCCTGATCAACACATATGTAACAGACCACCGATTAACCATTGACAAGATTACTATTATAGCTTTATGAGAGTTTGGGGCATGTTCATCTATCATAACTAGGAATGTAGGATCAAATTCCATGTATATACCTATTTATTTTCTCTATATAGTTCATAAATTTAATTCCACATCATGTGTTATATATTAGATATATTTTTATACTCATTTGTTTGATATATCAATTCTTATTTTCTATTCTGATATATCTATTCTGAAATTAACTAGTAGAACTTGATTGTTGTGTTATTTTGTACATATATGACTATGAATAATGTCCATAGATTGATAACCTAGTTATTTATAAGAGGAATATACCCTGAGATAAGGGTAGACTCCTTGGAGAACCCTTGTGTGATCCCATAGACTTGTTATTATCTATCTTTATCTAGTGGATTCAGATGTATAAAATTTTCCTTTTGATTTTTGCATATGACTTCATTGATTTAGTCTTAAGGGATTACTTGTGAAGTGGTCTAGAATATTCCCACAAGGGAGGATTTTCATGATCTACCACCAGATGTTTAGGAGAATGTTGATGAGCATGCTCCCACACCATCTCTATAGATTAGGTAGTAGGCTCTCTTTATCTTGATGTTTCTCTTGGTGTTTATCCAAGTTGTTTGATTTTGGGACTATTGAAGAATATTCCATGACCTTTGAACTCCAATATTCTCAATTATTATAAGGCCCTAAAGGCCCTTAGGATGCTAAGGAAGGGGTAAAATCATATCGGGAACATTTGACTTAGTAGAGAATCTAAATTATTTTTAGGTTAAGATAATGGCATTCATTCTTTAAAAGATTCCCATTCATCATTAGAAAATGGGAAATAGGATTAGGTAGGGTTAGTTTAGAATTTTATCAGCTCAGGATGATCACGTTGCTAATTATGGGCTTCAATTATTCAGTTAAATCAGTAACAACCCCCGTGTCCTTTCCTCCTATAATGAATATATATCAAGAATTAATTCCTGATGACTTCACTCGAGTTCCCCCAAATAAAGAAGTTAAATTTGAGATAGAAATAATGAAATGTGTGCATCTCATTTTGATACCCCATTATCA
This sequence comes from Viscum album, assembly GCA_963277665.1. NCBI lineage: Eukaryota > Viridiplantae > Streptophyta > Magnoliopsida > Santalales > Viscaceae > Viscum > Viscum album. Next base: position 117,431,522 of record OY728154.1, read on the forward strand.
TATTCAACCTTCCAATCTAAGGGTTCTTAAGGTAAATCTCAAAAGCATAGAGAATAAGGGATTTATCATGATGAGAATTCACCATGGGGTGTATCTGTGTTATTTTCCATGAAGGTGTATGGTAGTATTCGACTCTATCTAGATTACCTGAAGCCGAACCAAGTGATACAGAAGAACATAGATCCTTTTCCTAAGATCAATGATCTCTTTAATCAGTTATTGGGGCACAATAGTTCTTTATGGTTGGTATCCTTTTAAGCTATCACCAATTGTGGGTCATAACATTAGACATCACAAATACGCCATTTAAAATATGATACAAACTATATGAGTACTTTGTGATATTGTTTGGTGTAATAAATTTACCAACAATGTTCATGGTCCTCATAAACATCATCTTCCACCTATATGTAGTCTCTTTCAACATATTATTCATTGTTGAACTCCTAATCTACAAAAATCCCTAGAAAAACATTCCATACATATTGAGATAATCCTAGGTATCATTTAAGTACATTGACATTATGACATATTGTAAAAGTGTATCTTTTCTAATCATGAGGTGAAATTATTGGGGCATTTGGTTTCTTGGATAGTTATATATATAGAACCAGAGTAGGATGAGGTTGTGAAGTCCTAGAAAGACCCCCAAAACATGTTTTTAATCAGTATATTCATAGGTTTATTCAGATAATAATGAAATTTTATCTGAACCAATGACTTCATTAATTATGAAGGGAGTAAGGTTCTAATACTCAGACTAGTATGAAGAATCCTTTAATTTCATAAAGAGGAGTTTGACTACAACTACATTATTAATCATTCAGAAGCCTGGGGCTGGATATGATATTTACTGAGAAGGATCTGGAGTTAGTTTGGGAGTAGTGCCGATTTAGTGGTATCAAGTAGTGGAATATAGGACAAATAATCTATGACACAATGAACAGAATAGTCTAACCCATAACATGAATGTAGAATCCATGGTACATGATCTAAATTGTTTTTGGAACTATCTCCCTAGTGACATGGTCTTTATATATATATACTGCAATAGACTTTGTTACATCACCACATAACATGAAACAAATATGAAATAGTTGTTCTATGTAAATTACCTACATACTTTCAACTTTGATATGGTTTATGCACTCAATAAAGGTAAAATCATTGCAGATGCTCTAATCCATAAGACATTGGCTGAACATGGGATTGGTTATTTTCTTTCTCTGGGGTAGTGGTTCCTAATGAGATTGCTGGATGATTAAAATATGGATGATTTAGAGGAATAAGGTTTAATAACTTGTTCCCCATTGACGATCATATCTTCTATTGTAGATCAGATTCTAGATTATCATAAATCTAACCCTAAGTGTGTTAAGATTAAGGAACAATATGGTGTTGGTGAATGAAATCCCTGATAGTTCGGTGGATGATGATGATGTGATCATTATATATAGAGGATTTTTAGTCTATAATTTCATCAGGTAAGAGATAATGAGATACTTCCATATCTATAGGTTTGTAGTATATCTTTGAGTGAAAAAATTACAATGAATTCAAGTGATGTTTCTGGTGCCCAGGGATGATGACCGACATATATGGTTTTGTCTTTTGATTACTTACCTACCAAAGGATAAAGTCCAAGATCCAACATCCTTCTAGTTTACAATATAAACTTCATGTTCCTTTTTGTACGTTATATGATGTTAGGATGGACTTTGTGATGGGTTTCCTAGGACCCTGAGGAGTTGTGACATTATTTTCATTGTTTTCAACCAACTAATGAAATTCTACCAATTATTCCCGATATATGATACTCACTTCATAAAAAAGATGGGAAATAGTTATGTTTCTAAGATCATACACATACATTTATTGACCATGATCATAATTTATGACAGATAAATACATTTTACATTGTAGTTTTGGTAGGGATTATAGAAGTCCCTAGAGACTTAGCTGAGATTGAACACAATGTGATTTCCACAAATATATGAGAAGTTATAGTAGAAGATCTATATATTTTAGGATATTATTATATATTTCATTATTTAATTTGATGGACTGTGGGATGATCATGTCTCCTTGGTTGAGTTTTTGTATAATAATAGTTACCAGGTTTCGATTTAGGTGGAACCTTATGAAGCTTTTTACGGTAGGTCATGTTGTTCAACACACTGTTGGGATTAAGTGGATGAGGCAATATTGTTTGGACATATTATGTTATAGGAGACCACATATAGTATTTAGTTTATCTAAAATAAAATGGTGATTTCTTAGAGTTGGATGTAATTATATTAATCCCGAGAGAGTAGAGTATTGGAGTTCACTATTGGTGATCATGTTTTATTACGGGTGTCACCTTAGTGAGGGAGTCATCATTTTTTAATGTAGGGGATGTTGTAACCATTATTTATGGGGCTGGTTGAGATCACCAAGCACATGAAAGTACTAGGTTACCAACTACACCTCCCTTAACATTATTATTTAATGCATGATGTTTTCAATATTTCTCACCATTAGTGGTACATTACCAATCCTACGAATGTTTTTGAGTATGAGGATGTTGATTTAGAGACAAATTAATCCTATAAGGATAAACCAATGAAGACTATTGACTAAAGGGATAATTCCTTTAAGGGAATATTGTACCACTCTTCTGGATCTAGTGGCCTCATTCAAAGATCTGTAATGACACTTGGTATTGTGAATCGAACATTCATGATCCCTGGTATGGTTTGTTCAAAACAAAACCCTAGGGGAAATTCTTGAGAATGATAAATCCTTATAGGGGTATATTATTAAATCCTATAAATTATATGTTTCAATGTAAAACCTACTATCCATCATTTCTATTTTAGGTTTCCGTATTGAGTCATTCTTGGGTGGGGATTAGAGGTCCTTGAGTATATTTTAAAATCTTTATTTCCTTTAATTTTATCCTGTCTAGAAAACACCATGCCACAATACTCATTACCATTAGAAAATATAGTTGGAAACTACATGGAATATGTGATTATATAGATGTGTTGTTGTGAATTTGAGGACACACCATATAGGATGGTGTTGCATGGTAGTGATGTTCTTTCTAAAGTTTTTCAATGTATCCTTCACCATGGACGGTTGTTCGAGGAGTTTTTATAATTTTGAGTTTGAACGTACCACATAGTCTTCTATCCATTAGTTATGGAGAATAGGTCCATCAATTTTTGGTCTTCAAGGTGTTATGTCTTAAAATGATATATTTTAGTTTTTGTTTTTGGGTTGTACTTTTTAGAATATAAGATGCTTTAAAAATGGGTTCCATGTGGTCTATTTCCCTGAAAATATTTATTTTATCTATCTATTTTATAATAGATCCAAGAGTTATTAAGGGATTTAGAAATTAAAAAAACCATTTTAAAAAAAATCACTGTAAATGTTGACTACTAGTACATTCAATGATGAAATACTATGTTGTAGGTCATAGTGGTTTTTTGATAGTATTATGACACAAAATTTATTTATCCTTCACCATGGTGGTATGTTACAGTGAACTTATGCACTATAGTGGCCTAATCTGTGTCATGGTAGTCATTTTTAGTACACCTCCACACTGTAGTTTCATGATTATGTCAAGGTGCCTTATAGCTATCCTAGTTGCATCATCATCATTTTGGTGGAAATGTATATTTATTATTCCAAATAGACATGAACATTTTAACTCATTATGATCATAATTTGAAGTTTTTTTTGTATGATCTTATTATGGGTTCTGTTAAATGTTTTTTGTAGATGAAAATCTTTACGAACCTTGACATCAACATTAAAAAACATGAATTATGAAGCTCCTTGACATGTAGAGGTCATGATAATGATCATTATCATGATATAATGTTGTGTTTTGATATGATTTAGACCATTATTGGTTTGATCACATGTGTGTGTTTTGGATTTATCTCACACTCATGATATGCTATGTGGACCTTGATATGAAACCACTATTTCCTTGTGATATATTTGGTATATGTTATATCATTTTTGTTGTGTATTATACATGTGTGATAGGAGGTCCTTTCATATATTGGTATTCCTATAGGGGGAGTATGCTCAAATGATACATGTGACATAATTATGGGAATGATATAGATGATGGGGCATGATGGCCTTCTGTAACCTAACATAAGGGAATGATGTGTATATGTGATCAAACCCATGAGAATGCAATAGTGAATTATAGTCTATGTTACTTTACACATGTGTCAATATTATGGAATAATGATCTATGTGACCTATCATAAGATATAGTGATATGGTAAGAATTATTATTTTTTTGTGACCTAGAGGTATAGGGAATGTATGGATATTAACTAGCTTTGATACTAAATCCTTTGTTGGCATATATACCATAAATATAAATATATTTTTCATCATGTAGTTGAAACATGTACTATTGAGGTTCATGGTAGATTGGTTAGCACACATATGCTCAATATGTTTTTTTATTATGTTCACATTTATTTATTTTCATTAGTTACAAAATTATGCTTGTGAACTTGTTTTAAATATTAATTATTGGTGTCATACCGGGTTTTATTATTCACACCAAACACAAGCATCTCGATGAACATGAAGACTCCACGTATAGGGATACATGAAAGTTAAATAGTCCCACGTAATACTATTAAGATAAGGAGAATGGAGCTTGGAGTGGTGCTAGTAAATAGTCTATAAGATTCTACTTTTCTATTTATTTATTTTCTTTTACTATATATAATTGGGATCAAATTTAAACTTTGGGAGCCCTATTACTTTTTTATATTAATACTATGCCATTTATATATTTTCTACATGAATACCCTAGTTATTTACTTATATAATCAGTATTATAATTATTATATATAGAGATTACATGATAAAATGGGTATAGTCTCCCCACTGATGGTGTTTTGTCCCTCACTAATAGTCAAAATCCTCTTGTGGATGAGGAGGTTTTCATGAGGTCACATGACTCATTGGCTCAGAACTAGTGGTTCATGTCTTGGTGTTAAAATTTTATTTTTATTATATCCTTAAGGTTTTATGGGAAATTAATATTTTCCCTCACAAAAATAAATAGTTTTGGCATTCAACTAGATTTTTTGTGTTATATATTTTTTCCTTGTCCAAATGTATTATCATTATGTGTGGTCTAGATAAAACATACTGGTGGTTTATGGGTTCTACCAGGTGAGTGAAGTGAATGAACTAATTAGAGATTGTTATAAATTTTTTCATAATGAACATATATAGGGTCTCTTCTCTTAGGGGTCTCATTGAGGTAATTTAATGTTCAAAAAATCAATTATGTTAATGATTGATATTAAAGAGATCATCATGTGTCCATTTAGAGTTAACCACTTAGGAGTTCAATAGTAATACATTTGGGATATTGGGGTATCCATTATTAGTTGTTATATTATGATTTAAATTTATTTTTCTTATAAGTAGAATTAGGGTTCTCTAGTTGAAAAATTATCATTATTTTTTTATTTCAATGCTTGGGACCACATTGATTATCCATGTTTTGATAATTCCTCCAGACTATAGTTTTATTCTTATTTTTTGTATGGATATTTTTTTTCATTATTCATTAGAGTGATAACCTCTGAGGAGAGTGAGTTTACTTGGGTTAAAATTTATGTTTATGTTTTAGGTGAAGGTGTTATGAACTAAAAATTTCCATGGTGATATTAGATTCAATTAAATTTTGTTGATATAATGACGTGGTTTCTCATGAAACATTATCATCCTTATCAAGGAATATAAGTTAAACATGGTCCAATTAAATTTATATATTTTACTACTATTATTTATATAAATAAAATATGAGATTATTAAATATATAGTTATATTGATATTGAAGTTCCCAACATCTTTTTTAGGATCTATTAGAATCTTGATGAATTAATAGTTCACTTTAAGTGATTTGAAAATGAAATTATTAATATCTTAATAATTTTTTAGGTTGATGAACTTATAATGAGTCTAATTTATTAAATAAATTATCCTTATAAATATTGGTTGGATATATTATTTTCATATAGTAGTATGAGATATTTGACTTTGTGAAACTATATAAATAAAAAAACATATTCTTTTATTCTTCACTCTTTAATCTGGAGGGTCTAACATGTTTTGGGTATAATGATAGTTCAAAGGATTTTATCCATTTTTATCATAGTTGATGGATCACTCGTAGAAGTGAGAGTACCTCAGATTAAATGACTATGTCTTCATCAAACACTGAATGACAAAAAGAATTAAAAAATACTAATTATAGGTTTTTTATAAGTTTTGGTTTTCATTTATGTTTATTTAATAATATCCTGATTGAAATTTTTTCTTGGGTTTTGTAATTATTTTACTTTAAGTTAGGTATACTTTATACCATATAAATATTCTAAATTATATCATATCCATGTAAAGAATGAATTAGCAGGTTTAAGAAGTGGAAACTATAAATCCTAGAATAAATAAAATGTTTCTCCCATGATCATATTATCATTTATGAAACATTCCATGATTTATATTGAAATCATTAATATTATTACATATTTTAAAATCAATATCATGGTTAAATTATTTTCATATCATAGTTTCAGAAATAATATGAGGTAAAATTTTTCCAAAAAATAAATATTTTTAAAAATCATGTATTTTATGCCATAGTTTATTAAAATATGACGTATTTGGAAATTATATTTTAAAAAACAATGTGAACTGATGAAATATCATAGAATTGAAATTTTATTTATCATTTTTCATACAATTTTTAAAATAAAATTTTTTGACTTATAAGGTATGGAATCAAAATTTCATGGTATACGTAAAACCACATTTTAAAATTCATGAAAAAATATTACCATGATGGTTGTGGTAATATATAAAAACATTATTTTCATTATGGAAATTCAATATCATGATTTTAAAATAAAACCATGTTATATATAACATCATTGGGGTACATGTTTATTTAAAAAAATGTTTTTTTATTTATTAAAAACATTCACCAACATAGTCCCAAAGGGCCCCCATTGAATCCATGTTTCTTTATACTGTTCTGAAAATATTTTCTATAATATGTGATATGTGTCTACAGTTGTATTATTATATGAAATAAATTGAATTATATAATGTTTTAAATAATATGTATTGTTTTCATCTTTAAATAATAGTGTACATGTGAATTTATATATGAGATGTAAAGAGTTTATATTTTTAAGGCCCAAATTTTTTGCTTAATAAGAGATATTAGTGTTTAGTATGATAAAAATATGATAGAGGGGGATTATAGATGAAAATAAGATTCACAAATCTATTTTTAAATATTTTCATTATTATTTTGAGTGATTTAGAGTTTTTTAGAATCATTAATAGGTTTTTCAAGATGTTTTGGAGTTGAATGGTAACACACCAAGATTTTAGAATTTATTTCTGTTTGGAATAAATTCAACTCGTTTGATATCTTGTGGTGCATGACAAAAAATAAAGGGAATAATTCATTATAAAATAAAAAATGAAACACATTACAAGATATTTTGAAAAAATACAATTAGAAAAATAAATGATTCTTTTAGAACTAAAAGATTCAAATTCAATTGGGAAAATTAATAGATTTTATTGAAACTATTTTCATGAATTATGATTTTTTGTTAAATTTAAAAAATTAAATAAATAATAAAAATATATTCTTTAGAAAAATATAAATATTTTTTTAAAATAAAAAATTATTAACAATCATGTAATATTTAAATAACTTTAAACAATACCAATTTAAATATTTAGGACTAAACAAAAATGATTTATTTAAAAATATTATTTTTGTTCTAAAGATAAATCACCATTATAATAAGTATTAAATTTAATTAAATGTGTATTTTATACTTATAAATAAATTAATAATAATTTATTTATTGATAATTAATTTTTTAGAAATGAATACAAAATCATTTGATGGTAAAAAATGATTTCTGTATTCTGAAAATTGTTTCAATGTTCAGAGTGAATTCTTATATTAATAAATAAAATTAATTACTACTAATGAATGGTTTTAATGAAATTTAATGAAACTATACCTTTAAATATATTAAAATTTATTTAATGAATTTTATAAGATAATTAATATGTGGAAATTTATTTTTATATATAAAGATACAGTTTTCTTAAAAAAACGAATTTTACATGTTAAGTGGAATGATATTAATGTTAAATTTAATATCCTATAGAAACTGTCTTTGAAAAAATGATTTTTGTGTTTGGAATAAATATATTTAAATTTTATAACAAGTTTAATTTAATTTTTTTTAGACATAAACATATGTTATCGTGGTAAACGTTAGTCACCACAATGAAGGTTAAAATAAGGTAAAATGGCTAAGACCTTGTATGGGGACAAAAATTTCCAAAAGACCTCATATATAATTGATTGGATGAGTATATTATTTAATTTATCTTGAATAAATGACCAAATTTTCTCCTTCATAATCCTGTATAACTTTTTTGAACCTCTAGTCCCGTGTATAAGTCTTAAACCTCTCATTTCCAAGAGGTCTTTTAAAAAATAGATTCAAGCTCTCAACTTAAGTTCTAAGTAATTTATTTTAAATCAACATTTTATTCATCTAAATCATATTAAATATGATTAATTATTTTCATAACATGTTTTTTAAATCATTAATATTCTATAAAAGTGATATTATCATTCTTCAAATTTCATGTTCTTAATCATTCAATCATTATAACGCACTCAAAAAATCAGCCATTTTTACCACCTACATGAACAATGTTATAATTTCTACATAAGGAATGATTAAATAATGTTAGATACTAGTAATATTGTATAAACTTTATGTATTTAATATTTATAAATGATTATAGAATAGTTATATACATATTTTTATTCATTAATAAACTCAATTGTTATCATGGTATCAAAATTTATAAAAAATAAGATTTTTAAACTTTCTATGAAAATATTCTGTATAATTTATCTTACATGACCTCAAGAATATAAAAATAAAAAAATACTCCATACCTTCTGGAAAATTATATATATATATATATATATATATTATAAAACCCTAACCAAGGTTCAAGGACCAGAATCACTGAATCAAAACATGCTTGGAAAACTGAATAGCTAACATAAAAAGATTTATTTTAATAATGAATTCATACTAAATGTGTAAAAATAAATTTTATGTGAATTATATCTGGTAATATAAATATAAATACTTTTAAAAATAGATTTCTAATTAATATACATTAATTATATAGAAGTTCTTATAGTGTAGAACAACAATAAAATCCAAGGTAAGGGTTTCTCGTATCAAATTTCCTTCTTTGAGACATATTTCATATTATAATCCTATTTAAATTTATATAGTGTATATAATACCTCTTTAAAATATTATATCAGGAATCATATTATATTTATGGTATTTTAACTTCATTTTCATGTTCATTCTTCCAAGGGTGTTTTTATTTTGAAAGCTATAATGGGTTTTATTTTAAATAATTATTTTCAAATATTTAAAGTATTTTACCCAACACTTTTTCCTCTATATCAATATTCTTTATAAAATTTATAAACTTTTCTTCTCTATTTTATGATTATTTATTATGATCCTTTTTAACTATCTTTTACATTATTTATTATTGTTTAAAAATTAATATATTTTACATTTTCTATATATGTTATGTTTGACTCTCTTTAGAATGATATGAAAGGAATGTTTTAAAATATTTACAAATTTTCTAAATTTTTCCACCATTATGACAATTTTTTATTATAATTATTCCATTAAAATTTTCAATATTTTTTATATAAAATTATATTTCAATTATTCAATGAATAGTTTTCCTTTTTAATTTTACCAAAAGAAAAGGATATTTCTTCTTATTTTTCAGTGTATAGTTTTAATGATTTTATAAAAGTGATTTTCATCAAAGTCAACATTCTTTAAATGTTATTTTACGTCACTAGGGATTTTCTATAATGAAAATATACAAATTCATTCCATATATTCCATATTATTATGTTTTATATAATATATCATGAAACAAATTTTTTTCTCATGGGTTAATTAATATATGATAGAAATATGAATGTTTTTATGTTCTTGTGACACACACACACACACACACACACATTTCATTTTGTGACGGGTGGGACCAAAATTATATATCCCTATAATGTGTTGGTTGATGCTTTATATCTCATGAGATAATATGTAAGGGATTGGGAAGTGGACCCAGTCTACTAAGGGACTCCATCAACCAATGTTTAAAAGGAATGAGTAGTTAACTCAATTCACGGTGGGACTCTATCAACTATGGGATGGCGGTCATATAAGTAACCCTTGAAAAAGAAAATGATTTTATATTCTTATATATGGGATGCATTTTAATGATATATTCATATTCCAATTTCATTCTCTTATGACTATTGTTTATTGACTTATGCATCATATCTTATGTTATGCCATAACCTTATGTGATGAATCAAGATTTATGATCAATGACATGTGGGGTATGATTTTCATATGTTTTGATAATGTTCCATGATTATTTTCTCATACCCTTATTCGCATCTTATTCTCACATGTGATCTTTAATTTTTTTCTCCCATGTTTACCCTTACTGAGCATATGAGCTCACCCATTATTATGTTTCTCATTTTCTTTATTATGAAGAAGGGTTTAAAGTAATAAATTTATAGAAAGAAGACATGTTTTATTATTTATATTAAGAAATTTTAAACAATGGTTATCAAATAAAATTATTACATATAAAACCTTCTATGATAGTAAATGAATAAGTTATAGGGTGTAAAATACTGATATATATATGGAATATTCATATAAAATGATGTAATATTATAACGGCCCATTCGTTGCATACATAGATATTACTTCAAAATTGAAGACTACCCATTAAAAAACAAAACAAAACCACTCTAGGAACATAAACTATGCCAGGAACCTAGGTTTAGTGTCTTTATAAACTGTTAAACATAAACAAAGGGTTCATAAGACATATAAATTGTCCCCCACTTATTTATTCAAAACTAGAGAAATTTTTTTACATATCTCACTTAAAAAACTTCTTCACAACCTAGTAAAAATAAACATAATATAGGGTGATCTCAGATTAAAAATAAGGGTAAAAAAGGGAGTTATCTTTCATATCATAATCATAATACATAATAACATAACATTTGAAAATATTATCCTGTGTATGAAAGATCATGATATCGTGTCATGGGATAAATCATAAAAGTTCATAAATAATAAATGAACATGCTAAAAAAAATTAATAACATAAGACATGAAATTTTGTGTCATATTCATAAGCATATAAAATCATTTCAAATTATTCAAGGCTCATTTCCAAGACCATCATAGCTGAAAAAGCCCATTACTAAACCAAGTTCACTCCTCATTCCAGCCCTATATTACAGAATTGATATCATTTCTCATTCCATACCTATCTATATCATGAGATATAAATATTTAAATAATCAATTGGATAGAGATATAGGTACCAACCATCTCATATTGAAATCATTCTTACATGTATCACAAAAATATAAATCATTCATCATAACCCAAGGAATAAAATGGGTTTCTGTAAATATCATTCCCTGACAACATAATCCATTTTAAACAAATATATTTCATAAATAGAATTCCATCATAAAAAGATCAAACCATAGGAACAATTGGGATAGTGTACTTGAAACATAACCCTGTTAAATAAGTCAATCTTAGATGAAAAATAATTTTTATAGAACAATTGAAATTAATTCTTAGGGAAAATATCCTTTCTTCTTCAAAATACATTTTCATTTCTCAAAATGTCGTGAAATTATAAAATAAAAGAATATATTTGAAAATGACCTTTAAATATTTTAAAGTATGTTACATGTAAATATGTAATTGTGAGAAGATAAAAAAAAATTCATTCTATATATGTTACAATATAAAATTCTTCTTGTACTTTTGTCAGAAAGTCAAAAAAGTACCTTGTATTAAAAACAAAAAAAAAGATTCATTTCATACAACTTAAAAAAATTAACCAATGGGTAAAATTGAATTTAAAAAATTTTAGAAGGATAAAAAGATTATTTCGGAATACATATTTTGGAAACATGGACATGGATGATGAATATACCCTAGTAAATACTTACATCTAAACAATCTCGGATAATAATGAGATTGAAACATTATTCTTTACCTTAGGTCCAATATCCATTGTATGTATCTGAAACTCCTATATAATGATTTAAAGAATTTAATTGACTTATTATAGAATTGAAGTCATTTTTATGATATCGTATACGAAACTATTATCTTCCCTTAGTTAATAACATTTCATTATTACTCGTTATTCGATTATTAATTGTTTCATTTTCTTATGTATGTTTTATTGAATAAGTTATAGTTCTATTAATTAGTTTATAGTTATATATTTACATAATTATATTAACATAATATATATCATATTTATTCATCTTATAAATTTATATAATCCTTCATTAATAGATATCATGTAGAATGAATCGCATCGCATCATGGAGATGGTAGGTCGTACGTACGCACGAGCGACGACATCATTCCCATAATTTTGAAATGGTATGGAAGTGGATGGTATTTTTTTCAAAATTAATATCATGTTATAATAATCATATATAGTTATTATTTATATAATTATACCCATCCATGTAAGGTAGTTGTGAAAAGCATGTTATACCAGGACGTGGAGACAGTAAGCTGTATCTACGCGTGCGTGGTGATATCATTTTTCATAGGATGGATGTAAGGTGGAATATTTTTGATGTTCCATAATCATAATAACATCTCAGTATATAATTTATACTTAAGTTATTACTTTATAATGAAGAAAACTCATGAATATTATGTAGAATAAGAAATAATTTTGAAAGAATTGGTAGTGAAGATTACATATTCTTCAACGTGCTCCCTCTAAATCTACCCTTAAAGCACTATAGTTGGTATTTCGAGAAGAAAAGAACCTCTATAAATCCACTAGGTAAGTTTATAATGGATATGGGTATGGTATATATGATATTTAAGGTTCAAAGAGTTCCTAATAAATAAGGGAGGAGTTTCCTTTCATAATTGTGGTGAGGAGAACATTTAGAATCTCTAAAAATATTAATTTATAATAAAACCATACCACATCCAAAAACCTAAAAAATGTTATAGTTTAGAAACTGATATAAGATAAGATTGTAATCTTATTAAGTAATAAATATTAGACTATATTTTCTTTCAATTTAAACATTTCCATTTTAATTAACACTTAGTTATTTTATTTCATTTTAACAAAGGTAACAAATATTTCAATATTAAATGGGTGGAATATTTACTTATTTGATGTCAATTATGCTATAAATGAATAATTTAGAAACTCTTCGACCATATAATAATTTTTTAATATATTTAATAATGTTTCATGATTTTTTAATAATTTAATAATACATTATTTTGATAAATAATCAATAGTGTCAATTTTGACATTATTCAATTCATTGATTATTAAAAATATAAATATGACAAGTTAAATTAGAACTGAATATTTTATCATATTACTAACTGGTCAAGTAAATCTATAAAATTCTTGGGTTATATATAATTATCTAAAATTATATTTATTGTAATATCTTAAATAATATTTATTTGTTACCACTATTAATAAAATATATACTACATCAATTTTGTGTAATTATTTAATATACTTATTTGTTGAATAATAATTTAAATTAAAATACTTTGATGAAGATAAATATTCTTGGTTTTATAATAATACAATTATTATAATTTTTCTTCTAGAAAATACTACTTTAAAAATTTTATATTTATTAAAACAAGAGTATGACAACTTTAACATCACTTTCAATAAAATATTATAAGTGTCATAATATTTTTTAGATGGATCCAAATGGTCAATAACTCAGCCCTTGGGTGATTATTAAATAATTATACTTTACCAATATGTTTTTTTAAAAGCGTTTGGGTATTTTTTTGGTTTTTATCATCTTAATAAAAATTATTTTATTGATTTCTCATCAATTAAATAATTTATGCATCGTTAACATATAAGACATTAAGGTAACTATTTATATCACAAAAATTAAAAATAAATTACCATGATAAAGAAAAAAAATTATATTTCAAATAATATTTATATTAAAATTTATCTTTTTTATAACCTTATATTGAAAAAGATAGAGTTGTAAAATTTTGAGTAAGACATATTTAACTTTTCTTTAAATAAAAATAAATTATATATCCTAATCTCATCCAAGTGGCTTTCAAAGGACACCATTTCAACCCATGTTTTATTTAAGTCGAAACAAACTCATATAATGATATTAGTAGAATTTTTTGGATAATTTTATAATATTATTTATACCCTTAATTACTTGCTTTACCCTTAAACCACATTAATAAAAATTAACGAAGTTACTGTTCATAATGAAAAAAATAAAAGAAATATATTTACATAATTTGGATTTACTGATTCTAAATAATTAATCCTTTTAAAAAATTAAAAACACAAAATTTTCAGTAATTAATTTAAAATTAATCTCATTGTCTAAATGAGAAAATGGGTTTTTAAAAAGTTAAAACATTGTGAAAGATAGAAATGTTTTTAAATATAAATTCAATATAAAATTAATGCCAATAACCTATATTATATTAACTGATAAAAATATAGACTATTTATAGTTTAAAACCATTAAATAATATAATTTAACCATATAAGTTATTCTGATGAAAATAGTTGTTTTCAATTAAAATTTAGTATATTTTTACTATTCCTCAAAACGTGAATGTTATCAGAAAGATATAAAAAATTCATCCATAGTAAATTTTTATATCCATCTTCCAAATAAGTGGTTTATGTTGTTATATAAAAACTTTTAATGTGTCAAAATATTAATATAAAATGGGTTCACCACTAAAATGGGTTTAAATTACACTTTTAAAAAATATGTTTTTAGACATAAAATAGGGTTTATTTATATCCTATGTCTAAAAAATATATTGGATGAATAAAAAAATATCTTATTAAATATTTAATATATATATTTCATTAATTTAATTTTTCTAATTGTAATTATCTTAATTTATTAATAAAAAATATAAATATTTTCTTTACATATAATTAGTTTATATTTTTCATAAATAATTGGTAGCCAATGAATTCACCATACAATTTTATTAGTTAGTTATATTTTTTCTGCTAACTTAATAGCTAGTCTAGAATGGTCATTATATACTAATGGAATCTCATGGTTCATTTAAACTTATAATTACTTTTAATGAAATCTATTGAAGAATTAAAATTATTAAAAGAAAATATTTCATAAAAACATCTAGGTGTTACATTATTCCCCCCTTAAACTAAATTTCTCCATCAAAATTATTCAATTGTATACAAACAGATTAGGATACCTTTGCCTCATCACATCCTGAAGTTCCCATGTAGCTTCCTCAAATTGGTGGTTCACCCATAAAACTTTAACCAAGAAAGTCGTATTGTTTCATAAAAAAAATTAGATAGGATCCAAAATCTCTATAGGTTGTTCTTTATATAAAAGATATTGCTCCAGCAGTATAACTTTTAACTTTAGTAAATGTGAAGGATCAGGTATGTAATTTCTTAAGAGAGATACATGGATCACATCATGAACTTGAGAGAGATTCGACGGAAGCCCCAATATGTAAGATACCTTACCAACATGATCAAGAATTTTGAATGTACCTATATACCTAAGCATAATATTTACCTTCTTTACAAATCTCATTAATCTCTTACAATGAGATTTTCATAGAAACACCTTGTCACCCACTTCAAACTCTATGTATTTTTTTCGATTGTCAGCAAAAATGTTTTTCCAACTCTGAGATTCTCTTAGGTTTTGTTGAATATATCTTACCTTATCTACCATTTCATCAACATGATTAGGTCCTAATATATTTCTCTACCAAACATCATCACAGTAAGTTAGATTTATTCACTTATTTCCATAGTGGACTTCATAAGAAACCATTATAACACATGAGTGAAAGCTATTTTTTTAATAAAATTATGACAAAGGTAGGTGTTGATCCCAAACAAATTTTAAATACAAAGATAAATATCTCAATATTTCTTGTAGATTTTGAATATTCCTCTCAAATAGACCTTTTATATGAGGATGATAAGCAATTCTAAAACATAACTATGTATCCTGAGCCTATTGAATACTTCACAAGAACTTTGAGGTAGACCTCAGATCCCAATATGATATAATTTAAAGTTTTACTCCATGAAATATTTTCACTTCCTTTATATATATCCTATAAAGATTATCAAGAGATAAATCCTCTCTAACAGAAATGAAGTGTGTTGACTTCATAAGATTGTCCACTATAAACCATATATCATTATGAACTTTATATGTTTTGGGAAGTCTGATGACAAAGTCCATGGTGATGTTTTACCATTTCCATTATGGTATGGGTAATGGTTGTAATATCCTATTAGAATTCTATCTCAGCCTAACTTTCTGACAAACCAAGCACTGAGAGACATATTCAGAAATATCTCTTTTCATTCTATCCCACTAGAAATACTCTTTCAGGTCCCTGTATATATTTTTGCTTCCAGGATGAATAAATAATTAATAACTATGAGCCTTATTCCATAGATACTTATTTAATTATGGTATGAGAAGGAATACAGTCATGGTTCCTGAACATTATTCTTCCATCACAATCAAGGTTGAATTCACAAACATTTATCACCTTCTTTTTTAGATCTACATCTTCCTTTTACACCTCCTTAATCTTCACCTGTATAAATGGTTGAACATTCATTTGTGAAAGATAATATTTCTCTACTTCATATAAAATTTCAAGATCCATAATTTGAAAAACTATAAATATTAGATCTTTTTAGATCCTCATCATGAATAGGCTGGAATTTTCCTTTTGACTCAAAGCATCTTCCACCTTGTTCGCTTTCCTAGGGTGGTAATGTATCGAGAATTAAAAATATTTAATCAACTCCAAACATATTATTTGTAACATATTCATATCCTTTAATGTGATAATATACTTTAAACTTTTATGATCAGTATAAATATCACACCTTTCACCATTAATATAATATATCTACATCATTAATACAAATATTTCCACAACGAACTCCAAATCCGGAGTTGGGTAATGTTTTCATGGATTGTCAATTCTCATGAGGCATAAGATATCACCATGTCATATTTCATGATAACACATCACCCCCCCCCCTTCTTTGATGCATCACTATAGATCACCAAAATTTCTCCACTACAAGGTGTTGTGAGCACAGGTGCACTGGATAACCTTATTTTTAGTTCATTGAAATTATATTCACATTCCTCCATCCACACAAAGTTAACTCATTTACAAGTCAAATTTTTTAGCGTATTAGATATTCATGAAAAATATTTCACAAAACTTCAATAATATCTTGAAAAACCAATAAAAGTTAATATATTAGTTACTTTTTCTACTCTAGGACAATGTTGAAAAACTCTTACTTTTACTGGACCCACAGATATCCCCTTTCTTGTGATTATGTCATGAAAAAATGAAACCTTATGAATCTAGAATTCACATTGTTAAATTTTTCATAAAGCTTATACTTTCTCAGGATCTTTAGTAAAATTATCAATTGATTTCTGTACTCTTATTTAATCTTCAAATATATATGAATATAATCTATAAAGACTACCAACAATTGATAAAGATAGTATATATAGACTCTATTAATTTGATCCATGAAGATAGCAGCTGAATTTGTAAGACAAAAATACATCACTATAAATTCATAGTGTCCATACCTTGTATGGAATGTTGTATTTGGAATATCCTCCATCTTGAATATTAATTAATGATATCATGAATGAGTGTCAATATTGTAAATGTATGTAGCTCTACGTAGTTGGTCGAATAAGTCATCAATACAGGGAAGGTGATATTTGTTCTTGGTAGTGATCTTGATAATTTCTTAATAATAAATGCAGAGTCTCATTGATCCATATTTCTTCTTAACAAACAGAATTGGCACACACTAAGGTAATGTACTACGAAATATGACTCCCTTACCATGATTATATTGGATTTTCTTTTTTAATTACTACAACTAAATTGGTTCCAGTTTATAAGGTTTCATTTAAATAGGAAAATCTCCCGGTATGAGTTCAATTGAAAACTCATTTTTATGATTCAGTGGAAGACCTATAAATTCTTCAAAAAAGACATAATCAAACTTATTTACAATAAGTGTATTATTAATGGTGATTTTCTCCCCAACCATTTGAGATAGATAAACTTAATTTATAGAAACCAAGTCCCATAAGATGGAAGAAATATCCAATGGAATGTCGTATTCATCTCTGCATTGATAGATGATCATAGATTGAACTAGAATATAAAATGTGACTTCCTTTCCTTGGAAATTGATATAAGTTCCATATAGAGAAATCAAATCTGTGCCATGAATCACATCAAATTACACAAAAGGAAGGATCAAAATATTTTTAGGAAGGAATTTCCCTAAAACATTAACTAGAGAAGAATTATAAATTTTGATATGACCATTGTGCCTTTAGGAGTTGTCAAAACTAACTAAACATCTAATTTTTGAGGTAATACGATGATTCCCTTAGAAATTTATTCAAAAATATAAGATTGGGTGGATCCTAAATCAAATAAAACATTTTATACATTAGATTGGATGGTAAGTGTACATGTCACCAATTTATTATCATATTCTACATCACTGACAGTGATCTCATGTGACTTTTTTTTATCTTTGGACAGAAGAGTTTTCTAACTCAATCATCATTGATAACCCTTGGATTAGGTAACTAGGTAGTATAATTCCCAATTTCCTTGAACTTTCAGCATTGAAGTGTGGGAGGTGCATTCTATGTATCTTTTTTACAATTGGAATCTATAAAAAAATTCCCATCACTTCGACATTCAATTTTTTGATGAATTTCTCTTCCACGCTAAAAAAATTTTCTAGTCGCTTTATGAAAATTTCCTCCATGTTTCTTTTCAGACTTTGAGCATAAGACAAACTCATATTATTTTCAGTGTGGTCTTTATATTTTCTCTTGAATTATATTTTTCTCTTCTTATAAAACCCATAGGACTAGTGGGTTAATCCAATCTTCATATCCTCCTTGAGATCACATTGAATGATTTCCTCATAACTATTGATGCCCCTTATAGTTAATTCCCTATGGATACTTGGTTTTAAGCCACTAAATAATCGATCGATTTTACTCTCAGTTTGGATAATAATTTCAGAAGTGTACCTAACATGTCTTGTAAAATTTTATCCATGGGTACCAATGGATTTATTATACCTTTTCTTAAGCTCAAGGAACTCCTTCTCCATTTGTGTTCAAAGAATACTAGGAATGTACTTATTGAGAAATATGTTCTTGAACTCATCCCATTCCAGGGATTCAATTTTATCTCTTTGAATTTTATTCTTGATAATGTTCCACCATTGATCTGTTTCACCTTCCAAATGATATACTACTAAGATGAAATTATCATGATCTGAACATTGGAGAACTGAAAATATCTTTTTAGTGGTACTGATCCATTTTTTATCCATTTTTGAATCAGAAGACCCACTAAAAGAAGGTGGATTATTCCTAATTAAGTACTTGAAAGAATGTTTTACCTCCTTTCCTTGTTTGGAATTCATATATGATTCATACATTTTGAAAGTTATGTGAGCATAACTAAAAGATGTTAAATTCCATCTCCCATAAAATTTAGTTTCTCAAGAAGAAAATCATTTCATTGACCCTCACGTTCAGCATTAACATGGTTCCTTTGTGTTCTAGACATTGACTATAACCAAGAAGCATAGTGTAATAAACACTTATCATAATGGGAAAACC
This sequence comes from Viscum album, assembly GCA_963277665.1. Lineage (NCBI taxonomy): Eukaryota > Viridiplantae > Streptophyta > Magnoliopsida > Santalales > Viscaceae > Viscum > Viscum album. The sequence continues at coordinate 117,451,527 of OY728154.1, forward strand.
ACATGATCAAGATTCAAAATTTCAATTCAAGCCACTTTAGGTTTTATCCTAGGTTATTCATGATAATTTCTAAAACAATAGTATTGTAACCTATACTTTGACATATCTTTAGGGTGCTTACAAAGGATTTCTCATCCTAGTTTCCAAAGGTTAACTATACCTTTGCTCTGATACCAACTATAATGGTCCAAACATTGTATACATATATATTACATCAAAATTAAATAATATTCAATACAAAACATAACAAAACCGTTCCAATAACATATAGGTTTAGTGTCTTCAGTAACTGGTAAACCTAAATAATAGGTTCATAGGACATCTAAAATGTCTCCCACTTATTTCTTTAAAACTAGACCCATTTTTGATACATCTTACTTAATACCCTTATTCAAAACCTGGGGAAAAGAAACATAATAGAGGGTGATCTCAGATTCTTATTAAGGGTAAAAAAGGGAGATATCAGTCATATAATAATAATAATAATACATAAGAACATAACATTTGAAAATCTTATCCACCATATGAAATACCATGATATCATGTGATGTTATAAATAATAAAAGGTCATAAATAATTAATTAATGTAATTCCAAAATTCATAACAAAAGTTATAAAACTTTTTGGCGTACAGATAAGAATAGAAAAGTAATTTATAATAGTAAAGGCTCCTTGTCAAGACCATCATAGCAGAAAAACTCTACTACTGAATCGAGTTCACTCCACATTCCAGCCCTGTATTACTGAACCGATATCATTTCTCATTTCATCCCTATCTATATCATGAGAAATAAATAACTACACAATGAATTTGAAAAAGATATAGTTTTCACCCATATCATAACGAAATCATTCTTATGTCTACCACAAAAATATAAATCATTCATCATAACCCAAGGAATAAAATGGGTTTTTTAAACATCATTCCACCATAACATAATCCATGTAAAACAAATGGATTTCATAAATATAATTACATCGTAAACACAATCAAACAATAGGAATAATTGAGAAATTATACTTGAAACATAACCATATTAAATAATTCCATCTTATATGGAAAATAATTTTGATAGAACAAATAAAATTAATTCTCCAAAAATATCCTTTCTTCTTCAAAAATGTTTTCGTTTAACAAAATGCCACCAAATTTTAAAATAAAAGAATTTATTTGAAAATAAAAATGAAATATTACAAATTAAACTTCATCAAAATAATGTGTTATGAAAAGTGAAAAATATTTTCATGTCATATAAGTTTAAATAAAACATTCTTCTTGAACTTTTGTCGAAAAGTCAAAAAAGTACCTCGTATCGAAAACAAATAATATTCATTTCATACCACTTAATAAATATTCACTAATGGGTAAAATTAACTTTGAAAAGGTTTAGAAGGATAAAAAGAATATTTCTTAATATATATTTAGGAAACATAGACATTGATGAATATTATACCCCAGTAAATACTGATGTATAAAAAATCTCGGATAATAATGAGATTGAAAAATTATCCCTTACCTTAGGTCCGATATACTTTATATGTATAAGAACCTCCTGTATAATGATTTAAATGATTAATTTTTTAATATATCATTAATTTTTTTACTATTTTTAGGTGATTCCACATCCCACCCAAATAAAAAAACCTTAGTCTCACTCTAATTATCTATTACGCCACTTTGGATCTTATTTGGATCACGGATTAGGGAAAAACTTCTCAAGATTTCTCAAATCATTCAGATTTGAGAAGGTAATTTGATTCTTTCATAAAACTTTCAATTTTCACTCTTTCTCCCCCATTTCAGTCCCCACTTAACCTGCATAGCCTCATTAGATCCTACCTATTAGTTTTGGTCACTTTTATATTTAACCTTTGGTGAATTTTGGGTGATTCCTTCAAGATATTTCAAGTAAGTGAATTTCTTCTTGGTATCTTCCATCTTCTTTTGGTTTTATTTACTTTTATTGAAGTTAACTTTTTGTCCAGAAGCTATAGTTTATACTTAGGGTTTTATTTGGTTTCTTTTTGGTCAAATATTGGGGTTTTAGTTTGTATTTATCTTCCTTATGGTGTGGTGGTGGTGCGGTTGATGTTTCGCACCAAGTTTTGAGGGTTTCAACACAAAAGATAGGTGATTCTATGTGTAGAAACTCCTTGATGAGTTATCATGATTGATTTACTTATTTTTTATGTTCCTCTTATTTTTTTGTGGTTATAAAACCATTTATAATGTATTTGGTTAAGTGTTTAATTTTATAGTTTAATTTTAGCTTGAAATTGGGTGTTTTTCATGTGTAACTCTTGTGGTATTATTTGGGTGTGTTTTATAACATATGAAATTGGTTTAATAAATCTTTTTGGGCTTCCAATTATCATTTGGTGGGGTCTTCGTGTGCCTTTGGGTTGAAAATAGTGGTTTTTAATGGGTTTTATGTGTAAAACTATGTTATGCCTCTTGAAAGTGTTTTATAAAAATATGTGTTTTTCATGTGCATATTTTGTGGTATTATTCAAGGTGATTTTATAATACTTGATATTGGTTTAATAAATATTTACAGGGCTTAAAATTATGTTTGTTATTGGTATTGGTTTGATTTTGGCTTTGAAAAGAGGGTTTTGAAATAGGTTTTGTGTGCAAAACATAGTTATACCCCTTGGGTTTGTTTTATGAAAATTGTAAATGTTTTATTAGGTTAAAAAAAGTGGGAAAAGGATGTATATGTACTATTTTGGTGAGTGTGTTCACCTAAAATGAGTTTTTTAAAGATAAAGGGGTCATTTTTATGCCAAATTATTTGATAATGTTTTTTAATTTGTCGAGGTGATTTATGAAATTGTGAAGTGGATGCGAAACATGTTTGTGGGCCGTTTTGTGTGAGTGTGATGTAAAAAATAGATTTTGTTTATGAAAAGGGTAGTATGTAACATGTGAGTGGGCTGTTATGTGATCTTTATCATCTTAGGAAAGGTTTTATAAAATTGTTAAAGGATGTTTTGAATTGTGAAAGATATGAAAAATGTGTTGTGGGCTATTTTTTTGTGAGTTTATTTCAAAATCAATTTGAATAAAAAGGGGGATGATGTGACTTGTGTGAGATACATGTGGTATTTTTGGTGAATGTTTGATGTGGAAGTGGTATTTTCATGTGCAAGTTATATTTTTTGTCTTGTTGAACTTGTTTGATCACAAGAGAGAAACCCGGGTATCTAGGTGGGTGGACGTGTACTAGTATGCTAGTGATCCCATGGGGTTTTGCCTCAGTTTCATGTAGAAAGTTTGATTCTTACAACACTAACTAAACTATGATTATGATAATTATTGGGGACTAATAAGTTATGGGTATGTTCTCTACTAGTGGCTCATGCATGAGAATAGATTTTGTGATGGTTACTCTCACTGAGATACGAGGTACATGGGACCCACAGTGAGCTAGTGCCTAGGGGTTATCTTCCCATTGCTTGTGCTTACTGTGGGAATATGTTATGGTTGGCTAGAAAATTTAGTAGTGTTGGAATTATTTTTAAAAGTTTTGATTCTTTAACATAGTCAACTTGAAAATTGTTTGTTTTTATTTAAAGTTTCATCTTTTAGAAATTGTAACTAGCATTTATTGTTTACAAAACTTGCAAGCTTTTCATCTTTGAATATTTATCACATGGAATATCTTAGTGGTGGTATCCTATTGGTATTTGGATCACACTCTACTTACACATTTGGGTGTAAGTAGACTTTCTTACTTTGTTGTCATAGGTTTGGGTACAGCTATTGGGCTAATGGTTTGGGTTTTTAACGGTCCATCGTGAGGCGGTGTTGTGAAGATGGCTTTAGGGTGGTGCCTCCCACCATGTAGAGATTCTTGGTTTGTCCTTTTTGGTTTTATTAATTTGTTATAGTATTTTAGAGTTGTTTTAACCCATGTAATTCAATTCTAAAATTTTTTAAAAGATGGTTTTGTTTGAAAAATCCATATTCATTTTATTGGATTTTTTTGTTTTTTTATGTTTAAAAACTTGTGTAAATAGTTCCCAATTTTTAGTTTATGATACCTGGGAACTTGTTCCAGCCCATGGGGATTGGGAACTCCCTCCAGACCTTTCCAAAGGCTGGGTTGGGTGCTGGTTTTTATGGAGACCAGATCCGGTTCGTGATAAGGAAAGTATTTTATTCAAAAAATTAGAGGTATTATTTTGAATTTTATTTCATTATCTTATTCTCTTCTTTCTTCCTTCTTTCCCCTTTATCAATTTTTTCATTTTTTCTTTTTTTGGTCCATCAACTCAAATTTATTTTCTTTTTTATTATGGTTTACTTTTATAGATTTCATTTATCTTTTATTTATAATACGAACTAATCCAAAGTATATCTTAGATATTGACCCTGATATTGAATACAGCCTTAGGGTTTGAATCAGATAGTCTCTTTTTATCAGAAGTTTCAACATTAAACAATTTTAAGAATTCCTCCATTATAAAAACATTGAAATAGGAATACCATTTAAAACAAATATTAAACTAGATGCAATGGATGGAAATAATAAAAATGAACTCAATAAGACCATTTAAGAGTTGGTTTCACATTATATTAATTATCAACCTACATACATTGCATATACAACCCTCAAATTGGACTTTGAATAGAAATCTGGGTTAATTCATCTTCTTCCAAAATTTTAGGTATTATATGGTGAGGACCGAAACAAAAACCTTAAATAATTCAATTTGTTATTCTCAAAAATTAAACCAAGAAATTTCTCTGAATGTCAAATCAAACTAAGATCATTCCCATTTTAACTTGATGGAACTATGAAGGATTGGATGTAGTATTTACCACCTAAAGACGTAAAATGTTGAAATGATTTGAAATGTATTTTCTTGTAGATACTTTTTCCAGTATCAAGAACCACTTCCATTATAAAGGAGATATCATGGGTCAATAAATCATAAGGGTAGTCAATGTATGAGTACTAGGAAAGATTCAAGAAGTTGTGTGAAAGATGCCCACAACACAAAATTAGTGACCAAATCCTCATCCATTAGATAAATGTGAATTTATTGACAAGATGGAATAAAACTCCCAACAATTTTGAGATCAAGGTACACCACATGTTAGAGGAGTACATCAACCAAGTCCTTCTTGTCTTGAAAATCATTTAATTGATTCTAAGTTGGAATAATTTACCACTATGGTGAGATGGATTTCTTTGGCACAAAATACATCCTAACCCTCTCCAAAAAGTCCTTGTGTAGTTTTCACTGAAACAAACCCTTAAACTGACTATTTCCACCAATTACAAGATACATAAGATTATGCAGCCATATTTCCAAGGAGACCATATCAGTAGAAACAACAACCACATCCCTTGAATAAGTATGATTCCTTGAAACCAACATACATCCAATAGTGGAAGGATCAATTGAACATGAGGTATGGATCTATAAAATATCAAATTCCCACTTTTCAATAAAATTTCTAGTATCCTTTACCTTACCAACAGGGATTCCAACAACCCCAAAAGGGATTTGAAGCTCAAGAATCAACAAGTCAAGAATAAGGTAATATTAACCAAAGTTAGATTATAATAATGATGAAATTTTGAAACAAATTATTCTTAATCAACATAATGAGTTAAAGAGTCAATTTTTAGAGTTTAGGGAGTTGAATACACAAATGAACCATATTTTCACTGTCATCCATGAACTGGTAAGTAATAAATCTAGAAATATACCTTCCTAGCCTACTCTAAATCCCATGGAGAATGTTAGTGCCATCACATTGAGAAGTGGGAAGAAAAAAATTGATACATCATCACCTACCATTCCACCGGGATTCACCACAACTTCAAAGAAGCCCCATTCAAAACCAATTGATGAACAACCCAAGGAGAAAAACAAAGGTAAGAAAAATATTGATGATACTCCTCCTAAACCATTTCCCTTTCCAAATATAGTTCTTTAAACCAAGAATATGGTAGAAGAGGTGATTCAAAAGGGGGTTTTGGATACATTCAAGTTTGTTGAGCTCAATATCCCTCTACTTTAAGAAATTAATAAAATACCAAGGTATGAAAAATTGTTAAAATAAATTTGTACTGGTTGAATGAGGATCAAGGGAAATTAGAGGATAAATATTTGAAAGAATTTTTCATCACTAATTACACCAACTCAATCAATTCCAATAAAGTAAAAGGATCCAAGGACATTCATTATCCTAAGCACCATAAGGGAGTTACTCTTTTCTAATGCTTTATGTGATTTTGGGAGATTCTATAAATGTGATGCCCACTCTATAGTATCTTATTTACAAGTTTGTGAGTTGAAGATGATGAGAGTAGTGGTGTATTTGGTGATTAGATCTACAACATATCCAGTAGGAGTCCTTGAGTATCTACTTGTCCAGGTAAGAGACATGATCTTTCCAACATATTTCTATGTGCTTAAAATGGAGTAAGGTTAGGTAAATTCTCATGATCCCATTATTTTAGGTAGGTTCTTCCATAAAACTATAAAAATTATCATAAATTTCCATGAGGGTAAACTTTACATGGAGTTTGAAAATGAATTTATGATATTTAACGTTATGGACTCGATAAAGTACCCCTCAGAGGACCATTCTACTTTTGTTATCTCCCATTTTGAACCACCAAGTAAAAACCCCATGGATTTTTATTGTCCTATGATTATAGATATTATGAGAATTAGTTCTAGTTTGATGTCTAAGAGCACTTCATAAATTTTTTCTAATGCACAAACCTCTCTTGGATTTTATTTTTATGTGGATTCATATTCTGATTTTGATCATGTTCACTCTGATTATGACATGGTTGTTGAGTATGCTGATGGATTTGATGCATTGTTCTCAAATTTTTATGATACCTATTCTGATACTAATGTTCATTATTCACATATTTCAGTTATTTCAATATCTCAATCCATACATCACCCCTTATATTGGAACTCAATCCATTTCAACCAATCTAAAATACTCATACTTGTTGAGTGGTGAGATATTACTTGTTATAATTAATAACAATATCTCATTTGAATATGAAGAAAAACTTTTTATTATTTTGATAGAGAACATTAGGAAAATTGGGTGAACCTTGGATGATATATCATGTATTATCCCCTCCATGTTCATGCATAGGATTCTTTTAGAGGATAGATAAAAAGGTTTTAGGTATCCGTAAAGGAGACTTAATCTAACTCTTCTAGAAGTTGTTAAAAAATAAGTTGAAATTTTGCTTGAGGTAGGTGTCCTTTATCCCATTTCATATTACCAATGGTTTATTCCTATTTAGGTTGTGACTAAGAAAAGTGGTGATACTATTGTTATAAATGGTAGAGAAGGGTTAGTTCTAATGAGGGTACAAAATAGTTAGCATGAGTGAATTGATTTTAGGAAACTAAATCAATTCACCTACAAGGACTATTTCCCCTCCCATTTACTGATCTAATGCTTGAGAGACTAGCTATTAAGGAACACTATTGTTTCTTGTATGGGTTTTATAGATATTTACAGGTTCCTAAAGCCCTGTAGGATCAAGAGAAGTAAATATTCACTTACCTATTCATTACATTTTCTTATCAAAGGATGTCATTTGGACTTTGCAATTCCCTAGGTTCCTTATGATATGTATGGCGGTAATTTTTTCAGATTTCATTGAGACATTCATAGAGGAATTTATAGATGCTTTTACAGTGTATAGATATTCATTTTATGAATGAATATTTAGTTTGGGAAATGTTTTGAATCATTGTATTGAGAAGAATCTAGTTTTTAACTTTAAAAAATATCATTTCATGGTAGATAATAGCATTTTCTTAGGGTATGTAGTGTTAAAAAATAGAATAGTGGTTGATAGATATAAGGTAGATATTATTTCATCCTTTCCATATCCTAAATGAGTTTGTGATGTTCGATCATTCCTTGGACATGATGGTTTTTATCGATGCTTGATTAGAGATTTTAGTAAGATCACTCATCACTTATCTCGATTTCTTTAAAAATATAGGCTTTTTTATGATTCATGCAGAGTATCATTTGATGAGAAAAAGAAGCATTTGACCACTCCACAAATCATACAACCCCAATGGTGGGAGCTTTATTTTGAGATTATGTGTGACACATCCAACTTTAAGGTTGGAGTTTTCTTATCACAGTGGGTGGAAGGAAGGTCCCATGTGATTGCTTTTGCATCAAGGACTTTGGATTCAACCCAAGAAAATTACACCATAGTAGAAAAGGAGTTTCTTTTCATTATATTTTCTTTATATAAATTCCATTCATATTTATTATAGTTGTTTTTTCTAACCATGTAGATTTGAGGTACCACTTGAAAATCTAGATACAAATCCCAAACTTATTCAATGGATTCTTCTTCTTCAAGAATTTGATATTGATATAAAGGATAAGAAGGGTTCAGAAAACTTGTTGGTGGACCACATGAGTAGGATTACTCACACACTAGAGGTTGACACCTTGAACTAGGTAACACTTCAGGACACTTTTCCTGATGATCATATTTATGAACTCTCTGTTAAACATCCTTGGTATGATGATTTTGTTAACAACCTTTTTTCCACTAAAATTACAAAAAAAAAATGTCAAGTCCAAAAATTAAAGAGTGAGTCTAGGTTTTATGTGCGGTATGATCCCAACCTCTGGAATATGTGTAGTAATCAAATTATTAGGAGGTATGTTCTTGATCATGAGTTTGAGTCTGTTCTTCATTTTTTCCATACACTTTTATCTATAGGACACTTTGGATCCCAAAGGATAGTTCTGAAAGTCATATAATCTAGATCATATTGGCCTATCTTATTCTATAATGCTCATGTGTTTTTTAAGTCATGTTCACATTTTCAACACACTAAAACATTTCTAGGAGACACAAGATACCCCAACAACCCATATTATTCAGAGATATTTTTTATGTATGGGGCATTGATTTTATGGGTCTTTTCCAATTTCATATGGTTTTTTATCTATTTTGGTTTTAATTTGTTATGTTAGAAAATAGTGGGAGGATAAGGCCACCAGGACTGATTATTTTCTTATTGTAGTTGATTTTTTTAAGGCATGGATTTTTTGCAGGTTTAGAGTACCAAAGGCCATCTTTAGTGACCAAGGGACACACTTTTTCAATTGTATTTTGTCTTCCCTCCTTTATAATTATGGGGTGACACAAAAAACATCAACATAATACCACCCCAAAAAAATGGTCAGGCTAAGGTTTTAAATCAAGAGTTGAAACTAATTTTGGATAAAACTATGCAATCAAATAGGAAGTATTAGATAAAGTGCTTGGATGATGTGAATTAGGGTTATAGGAAGGAAAAAAACTCCCATTGGTATGTCGTCATTTTGGATTTTTTTGGGAAATCCTATCATCTCCACATGGAGGTCGAGCATCAGCCATACTGGGCTACAAAAAAATTCAACATGGATTTGGCTCAAGTTAGAATTCAAAGGAAGCTAAAAATTAAAGATCTTGAGGAGATTATATTTTAATAATATGATAACTCAATTCTCTATAAGGAAATATCAAAGGTGGATCATGATAGAATGATCCCAAAAAGGTAGTATCATGTAGGGGAGAAAAACCTACTCTATAGTTCACAACTGAAGTTGGTTACCGGTAATTTGAGTTCTAGATGCTTAGGTCCTTATGTTTTATATAATTGTTTTCCTCATGGTGTATTTAATATCATACATGAGGACATGATAAAGATATTTACAATCAATGATCAATGTTTGATGAAATACATTGAGGTAATTTCCACCCATGCAATTGATCTCATCACACTGCATGATCTCATCATCACTTGAGAATATCAGGTTTTCTTTAACCATTTCACTTTTATATTATTAGTCCTATTTTTAAATTATGAATTTCATTTTAATTTATTAACTCATAGGTTTACAATTCAGTACAATAAAATATTTTATGTGTGGGGTGGGTACATTCCTCATTTAGTTAGTAATTTTCATTATATTTCTTATTTTTTACTTTTTTGCTTCTTGCACGGTATTTTAATCCCACCCCCTCACTTTTTCATTGAAATATTAATTTTATATGCCCACTTAATCATTGATGATATTTAAAATTCATGAGTAATTTCCCATTTTCAAGTTGTTTTAACATTTAAAAATATCAATAAGGGAATGTGTGTTTTAGAATTAATTTAACATTGAGGTGTGTATTTTTATAGATAATTGGTTGTTTTTTATGATATAAATGGTTGTATCATTTTAAAAACTTTGATAAGATTGATACCCTTTTATGTGAGTAGTTTATAGTAAAATTATGTCACTTAATATCCCCACACATCTTTCCACACAACCATGATGTTTGAATTTTTCTTACTCAATAGAAGGTAAATATAGGTTAGGTTAATATTTATCATCTTTACTAAATGATTTTTCCAAAAAAAAATTCCTTATCTGATATTTTTCATTACTATGTCATATTTACCTATGAATGGGTACTTGTTATCTGACTATTATATTCCCTCAAAAAAACAAAAAATAAATAAATAATTAAAAACATGAAAAATTGGGTTGTGTCTTGGGTAGGTCTACAACAACTCTTCCTCGACCTTTGATATTGTTATAACTATTACAATTAGTGTCTTGGGGAGATCAAACAAGGTTTGATATATGAGTGTGAGATTTGTTCCAAGTGAAAATTTTGAAAAAATAAAGAACAAAAATAATAAATGAGGGGAGTTGTGAAATGTAAAAAATATAGGGATATCTATGTTGAGATATTAAGTTTTGAATTCCAAGAATGATTAAGTGAGTGGGTCTTGAAATTTGATTGCAAAGGATGTAGGGCGAGTTTGGTGGATATAATCATTTAAGTAGAAAAATTTTAAAATAACCTATATTTACTAGATAGAAAGTGGAAAGAGTAGCATGAAATGGTTTTCACACACACATGTGGAGAGTTAGTGAAATTATTTACTTTTTTATTATTTTCTCAAATTGGTATCATTCATATCCTTGAATTTCGTTCTGATACAATTTATACAATATATTTTTCCATGATAACTAAGAATAACTTCTTAGTGTTATTTTTTCTTTAATCACATTTATATCATTAATTAAATTTTCCTTTAATGTTAAATCTTCATGAATTTTTAAATATCTCCATGAATCATTCTGGAAATGTGGCTTTTCCTAGGATTGAAAATGTGGATTGAAAATGTTTAAGTGTGGGGGTGTGATCACACCATGAGTCACTACTTTATTTCACCTTTACACCACTATTTTAAACTACTTTTGTATTGAAGATTAAAAATATAATAACAAATTTCACTTAACATTTGATTCATATATTTAATTTTTATAACTCTTAAAAAGTTCAATTATACTTTTTTGTGATTTCAATGTAGGAGGAGGTGATTTGGAGGGTCAAAGATAATATAGAAGGAAAATGGACCAAAATGCATGGAAGTCCAAGGAAATATGTCTACTTTTTTAAATGTTATAAGAAAAATGTGTATCTAAAGGGGATGAAATTTTGTGATCTAATCCAAAAATCAGTAGGATAAAACTCATCTCAAGAAACTCAATCCCATTTCTTTCATCTGTTGGCCCAACTGAACTGATCCGTCTAGAGAACCAAATCTGCATGAATTCAAGAGTTAGGTTTGGTATTTTAACTATATCTCCCATTAATTATGTTAAATTTCCACCAAATTTTTCATGGTTATATTCAATCTACCTTCTAACATATTTTATATTTTTTACATGTAGAGATAATCCCATTTACTAATCAAAAAATGAGACACAAGTGGTATCTCGAAATCTGGGTGCCCAAAACCACTTCCTATTTTTTCTATAAAAGGGTTCCATGGGAACCTCATTTAGGAGTTTGACCAAGGAGTGAATTGTTGCCATTTTTGAGATCCATAGGATTCCTATCATCACATTGGAGGTTCTGGAACTTCTTATACTCATAAGGAGATCTCTTGAAGTGAGGATCCCTTCATCTAAGCCTTCTTCTCCTTCTCATTTTGTAATATTTGTGTTTGTGTAATAAACTTCTTTTTTATATTCAAATTATTATATATTTTCAATTTTATTATTATATAATCATCCTATTTGGTAAGAAAGTAAATAATAGAAATGTGATTGGGTTATTCCCTTTCTAAACCTTTTTACATGAAAAATGTTTCTACGATGACTACACCACCAATGGAAGAGTAGTTTTTCTTACAAATTGATCTAATTATCACCTTATTCACTTATTTGTTTTGAATTAATGAGATATTATAATTAAAATAATACGATCTGTTAATCTATTATTTAAATTAAAATAAACTAAGTACACAGTTTAACAATTTACACAAAACTCACGAGGTCGAGTAATGTGTGAATTGTGAGAGCGCAATCAGAATCGGTAAAACAAAACCATATGGTATCAATTTGTAGAGTTAAAATATAATCCCTAAAATAAATTAATACTAATTTATAAAATGGAAATATTCTCTAATTTAACATTGACCATAAGCTAGATTGAGAACATCAATCAAATAAGAGTGATATGATTTCACATTTTTAATTTAGGCTAGGTTTTAATTAATTTCATTATAGTGGTTAAGTTAAATCCCATAGGGTTATAGAGTTAGAAAATTTGGGTATCATAATTAAGTAGAGATTAATATCAATGATAATGATTAATAATTAGGTGAATAGTTGTAGTTAGATCAATTATATCTTATAAAAAACATCTTATCATTGCTTTTTATCAATCTGATTTCAAAAACAAAAACAAAAAAAATATTATTATAGAATAATTATTATTGTTTATAAATTATAACCCCCCATTATTTAATGTAGTGTGTTTATTTTATTTTATATTTTTTCAAAATACCTTTAATATTTTTTTTAATTACTTCCTCTTTTGAGATATGACCTTGGTTAGATAATATGTTTCACCCAAATAACCAAAAAACACACAAAATTTGAGAGCATCCATAATATTTCCTTTCACCCACTTCCTTACCCTTTTACCCATTAGGGGGATGATAATGTCACTCATGTGTACACACGACCTATCATCTCCATGAAGCCATGTGATCCATTCTCCGGGTTCATATTTAAATAATGATTCTATAAAATAATATAATAAAAAATATATTTATAACATTAATATAATTTTTAATATGATAGATCTAAATCCTATACCCAAGAATTTGAACTTCCATGATAAAACATGCATGAGAAAACAAGGCAATTAACACCTGAAAGAATGAAAATAATGAAATGTTAATAACAAATGAGTGATATGATGTTATAAGAAGATCATATATGATATTATAAATATGAAAATGGTTATAGTATAAATTAATAACATGCCTAAAACCATTATAATAGAGGTTAAATCATGTTATACCAAAAGTAAGCATGAGGTAAGGGACTTCATCTCAATTTCTCTTCATTGTGGCATATTTTAATATCATGTGCCTAATTTCTTTTATATGTTGTATATACTTCCCCTTTTACAGAATCTTTAATAATTCATGGTATTTTAAGTTTCAATATGAATTATTTCATTTAAAGTTATTTGATATTAAAATTACCTAGTCGTGAGGGATTTTATCTCAATTTTTATTTCATTGAGAAAAAATTTGTTAATATGTACCCATTAACTTTTATGTGGTGTATATACAACCCATTTTATGTATTTAACATGAATAACTATTTATTCATGATGATTAATGCTTTGTTCCAAGTTTATTATTCAATGTGTTACAATTTAAAATTTACCAAAGAGGTAAAAGTTATTCTACAATCTCACTTTTCTGTGATTGTCAACTCTCTCTTGAAATAATCACTTTATTATGATCATTTTTCATTGTAAATTAAATTTCTCTTCAAAAAATCATTTTTTATTGTATTTGAAAAAAATAATAAGAAAAGAACATTAAGGAAAGAGATAAAATAAAATATAGTTAGGAAAAGATCTACGGGGGTCTAAAATAGTGGAGCTCAAGGACATCCCCTCAGATAAAATGAATGCCTTCTAGAGAAAAAGGAACCCAAAATAGAAAAAATAACCATGCCATTCTAGGTTAGAATAGAAGATAAGAAATCAGCCACTTTGTTCCCATAATTCTTAGTGTGAAGGATATCCAGGGGTCAGAGATGACGATCCCACACTTACAAATAAGATATGTAATAGACCATGGGGTGTGTTCGAGACCTAGCATCGAATTGTAAATTGTTTTGGAATTAGTATCAATTTCCACTAAAGTGATTATACTTTTATTAAAAAAATATTAAGTCCTATATACATAGTGATGACCTCAACCCGAAGATAATTTTCATTTCAAAAAATCCAAAGAAGGCAGATATGATGGAGCCTCAAGTATCCCAAACAACGCCACCTCCCCGCATAATTCTCAAACTATATGATCCATCCGTGTTGAGATTCAGTCCATTGTTATGGATATACCACAAAATTCAATACCCATAGAGGGAATTACTAACTAAAAGTTGGGGATCCTAGACATCCAGAAGCATACTGATGGATGGGGCCTCCTCCCAATTTTTAATCAGTTGGATCATGTCCAATAGCAACTTATGGTTTTAAAGATGATGGAAATTATTGAGCAAGATATACCTTCATACCAAACTTTGTTCTTTCCTTCCATATTCTCCAACAACCCACCATAAGGATATCCACGTTTTCCTTTCATTGTATGCCATTTATATTTTCACACTGGAACTAACAGTTGAGGAAGGGGGTATCCATAGCTTCTCAAGAGGATATACCAAAGAAGTCCCTAAAATATTTCATAACCAAATGTGCCTAATATCCATTAAAAAAATGGTCTGAGGTTTATTCTTTATTATACCAATAAAAAAATCATCTATACACCATAAAATATATAAATACCAGTATGCCTTACATTATCATCGGTAGGGAGTGCCTAATTTTTCTCTCTCCACATAAGAAAGTTGAGTTTTGAGGGAAACTCTTTGCACCAAGATCACCCCACTCAATGAGAATATTGAGAGTTAATGTTAATATTAGATAATTCATTACTAAAAATTATAGAAGAATATCCCTTAAATACAAACCTATTAGGTTCTTTGTTCACCTCAATACTCTTGAAAAAATCACATTTATTATCATTGAGGATTTTCTGAATGAACTTCAGGTGAATGTATGATTGTTTAAAAGTTAAGTCTGGTGTAGGATATCTAGGAAACCCTATATAAGAACCAATATAATTATGAAATCATAAATTTATATAACCCCAACCAAAAATCCATTGTGTATGGCCTTGAAGTTTTGAAACTAGATATTAGATCAAATGCCATAGAGAATATTGTTTACCTCTCAACAGATCCAGATTTCTCCCATACTTTTTTGTAGTATATTTTCCCCATAGAGTATTCCCCTCTATCTCCTCCCAAGCTAACTTACCATGAAAACACTTAGTGGCATCAAAAACAACCTTTACATTGATACCTACTTCCTGTATGGTTCTAGACCACCTGTCCCATGACACCCAATGGTGTTTCCCTTAAAAATGAGAATCCCAAATAAAAGAGGATAGAATGCTATCAATATTTCTTATAATTACTTAAATAACCTTTACAACCAATAGTTCATGAATGGGAATGAAGGAGAGCATGCAGTTAACTAGGTTAATTTTAACTCCAAAGGAAAGGAATCTATTCTTCCAGTCTAGGATGCACCCTATAATTTTTCTGACCACCCAATAAAATTGATGAACTTAGAGGATTTGAGGAGATATCGTAAAACCCATTTACTCCATATGAAATAATCTTATTTTAATAACCATACTGATTTCCATTGAAGATTCACAATTTTCCAAGAACTGGTTGGAAATAAATGGACTACTTTTTTACTAATTAAAAATTTGGTCACTCTATTTACTGTACTCATTAATGAATTTATTTATTCCTTAGATAGATCTTTTCTTAGCATTAAAAAAGATAATAGTTTCATTTGTAAACTGAAAATGGGAGATTCCACCTGACTGAGAGCTACCATGGAAGGGATGGATGGTTCCCTCCAAAATGCTTTTGTTGATGAAGCAGATGAGGTAATCTTGAGCTATAATGAAAAGGCTATTGGAGAGAGGATTCCTAATGCCACAAAAAAATTTGAAAAAACCAAAATTCCTCCCTATGAATGAAATTTAAATCCATTCTAAGCTGAAGAAACTAAAAATAAGATCCAAAGAATAAGTGGAGAAGTACAATCAGGAAATCACTTTGAAAATATAGTTTCATTCAACTTTGTTGAATTATTTATCCACATAAATATTGATAGAGTTGTTAGAGCATGTGACTCTTTTTTTATGTCACACACCATTTCTTGTAAAATACCTACAGATCCTTGGATTGATTTTCATTTGACAAATTAATGTTGTTCCTCCAAGATCTAGTGAGGAAGGTACAAAGAGATCCTCCTATTAAGCACACTTTCTAGAACTTTATAAGATAAATTTCACAAACTAATACGCCTATAGTGGTGAAATACATATGGATCCTTGATATTTGGTATGATAATAAGGTTGGTATAAGAAGACACCCTAGGAAGGTTTCCACCTCAAAAGAAATATTGCATGGAATAAACCAAGTCATTTCTAACTAGCTCCCAAAAGTTCACATAAATGACCCTAGAAACCCATAAGGACTAGCCACACTATCTGGATTGAGACACTTTATAGCCTCAAACACCTCCTCAAAACTTGGTATATATTTTAGAAGACCGTTATCTTGAGAAATTTCCATTAAAATAATATCCTCAAACAGCATTGAATTTCTCCTTGGGTAGCCACCATGAATGCACGGATTGGTACCTAAAAGGAGAGAAATGAAATGAGATTATTCCATTCCACCCACCACCACTCAGTCATAAGTGTAAGATCCATTCACAAGTTGGATATTCGGTTAGATAATTCACCTTTTTTCTTTAATGCATGCATAGAAGTAATTTTAATTTTGATCCCATTTTTTGAGCCATTTAACTCCATAGTGATCACAAGCAAGGCGCTCATGTCTCATAACCATGTCATCCAAAATCTACTTTTTTGAGGGAGAACACTAAACAAGTCTTCATCCCAAGAGTTTTCAATATTGGCTTCAACCTTCTCAATATTAGTAGTAATAACCAATAAATCCTACGAGCAAGGAGGCGATCTGTTAACCCACCCTATAAGGTACCCTTTTAAACTTCTAGGATTGTTATGAAGACTAATCCAATAAAATCCTTGTGAAGGTCTAGACTAGGAATCTTACAAAGCCTGAATTTATCCTAGATAATTGATCTGAAACTGTGATAAACTGAAATGCACAACTCACCCATGATTAGTATAAATCTCATCACATATAGAAGAATGATCAGAAAATTCCCTCAATATATGAGAAACCTTTGTGTCTGGGTATTAAGAGTTAGCTTGGGAGTTCATAAGGTAGTGTTTGATATGACACCAGGTACACTTCCTTCCTCTTTTTTTGTTACACCGGGTGAACCAGACCCCTAAAAACCCATATCCATAAGGCCAGAATGTGTTATGACCTGGAGAAATATTGATAATCCTTCTAAGAGAACGGACCACCTCCCTTCTTCTTTGGCAAGTCCATAATAATATTAAAGTCCCCACCCACAATCCATGGAGATCCTCCAGGGTTAAAGGACTCTAAATACTTCTATAATGATTCCCTTACGAAAGCATCACATTTACCATATACAAAGGAAAAAATGAAGTAGTGAATTACATCTACAATTTTGGTAGTGATGATCTATTTTGAAGAATAAAGTAGTTCCACTGAGATCCTGGAGTTATAAAAGATCTTTATATGATGATTTTGAGGATCTGTATGCATGCAATTTCACATCCTTACTCTACGCACAAAAACATTAATCTTAGATTAATATTGTTTCGGTTCAAGAATAGCTACCAGAGAAAATTTTTTGTTTCAAAGATATAATTATAAGAGATCCAGGTTAACCCGTTCACCAAGTCTATGGGTGTTCTAGAGGAGGAGAGAGATCATTGAATGGTGGGGCACCTGGTTTTATCCTCATTCACTATAGGGATATTTTTAGGAGAAAATGAAGGAACCTGAAAGCGTATTAACCAGGATTGAGTATGAACGCCATTGTGCATAGACAAAGAAAGCAGAAAACCCAAGGCATATCCTTCCTTTTCATGAGATAAAGAACTACATCCATTAACTATAATGAGGGAGGGTAATCTTGGCATCCTCAGTTCTATATATATAAGGGTAGGAGAAGAAAAATAATCATTTGAATATCTATTCTCGAGCCAAGTATAGGTGGGAAGAACTTGGGGATTTTGAACTGGTGTCACGTGTGATAATATACTGTGGGTGGCTAATAGAGGGGGGAGGAAAGCTAAAGGGACCTAGGTCATGAATTATGGGGTCATAAAGAGGAGAAAACGGAAAGGAAACAGATTTATTTTAAATCATAGAACTACTAAGTTTCCCATGAATACTTCAGAACCATCCATTGGGAAGATTAGAATCTCTATAGGGATCCATATCCAATCAAGAAGATCCCCATCCATTAAAAACACTTCCATTAGGAAACAAAGGAATATTTGATATTACTAAGGGAGGGAGACCCATAGATAGTGAACCCTAAGTCGATGCCTCTAAACCTTTCCTAGGAATAATGGAAAAATCACCCACCAAAGGAATCAAGGCCTCATTATGAACTAGTGAATCCATCTGATTGTGATATGACCAAGGATGATAGATATTTTTGTAGAATTATAGTGAGTGGCCTTGGATATTAATGACTAATAAAAAAAGGAACCAAGGGGTAATAAATGGATTCAACCCAATCCTATGAACCTTCTATGTGAAGATGAAGATGATGTAGAAGAAGATTTGATATTTCCATATCGACATAGATCCAAGATAAATAAGATTATTTAAGGTGGATTTAATCATCATCATCATGGAGAAAGACCCCTAACAAATCTCTATTGCACCATAAGAAGGAGATGTTCATAAACAAGAGAGACAGACCCAGAAGCAAAATCTACACCACCGCATGTGAAGATTCTCAAGAAAGGTCTTAACAGTAGAGATATCATGATTCTATAGATCATGACATCCAATAATTAATAAATTTATTCATTTATAATTACTTTATTATTATCCATGATATTTTCACAATGATATTTCTCTAGATACATTTCATTATCAGTTTATTGATTAAATGGAATGTGTTTCCAGTTATTTACCTTTCCATATTGATTATTCCATATCCAGTTATGAAAGTCGTGTTATTAGTTAAATTTAATGCGTTTTAAATTATTTAACTTGTCATATTTATTATTCTATTCAAATTATTTAAATGGAATTTGTTTTCAGTTATCTACCTTTCCATTAATATTCTTTTTTATTCATGATAGCTTTTGTTGTACTTAACCCTTACTGGGAATTTAAGCTCACCCTTATTTTTTTCCTTTCCCAAGAGTCTAGTAAGTGTGATAAGAATGATATTCAAGTATATTCTAGAGTTAAAAATGATATTATTGAAAAAAAAAATGTTTTAATTTTTTTTTTCAAATGTAATATGGGAATCATGTTTGTATGTAGCTTACCAAGACTAATAAACTATTCAGTCCTTCAGGATGAGACTCCATGTATCTTATACCAAGTTAATAAAATAAGACACCAAATTTGGGTTACTGGGTTTAGTTTCATTACACATTACCTATATCTATCTCCACTTCCATCAAATGGATAATGAAATTGTTGATCGTGTCTATAGCACACTACTATCTTGCAAACCAATGTAACTAGTTTTCCATCAACTCCTCTCATTGTTGGATATAATGATGGGTTTAATGTGTATATATATATATATTATGATATAATTGTACTAATGTAATTATAATATCAAATATACCTTCTTAATTTCCATTAATTTTAAAATATAATAATATCGCTCGTGTGTACGGTGGACTACCACCTCACGAAGCGATCTGATTCATTTTTCACTTACGCTTTATAGGGAAGGTAATAAGGATGAATTTAAGGAATATATGGGATATATATGGAATGATATAAACTCTATAAAAATTAATATATCATTCACTTCTTTACCCTTTCACCCATTAAGTAAATGATATCATCACTCGTGTGTACGTACGGATTACTATCACCACAAAGCGATGTGATTAATTTCCCATGCCCAAATTTTAAAAATGGTTCTAAAAATATATTTAATGAGTAAATTTCATATTTATATCATTATTATCATTATAGATATCATTTATTCATATCTTATATACAAGAACCAAAACTTTTATGAAAACACATGCATGAGAAAATAAGGCAATTAATACCTAAAATAATGAAAATAATGAAATATGATTAAAACATAGGTGGTAAAAAGTTATAATAGGATCATATATATTATTATAAATATTATTATGGTTTTGGTATAAATTAATAACATGCTTGAAACCATTATATATGAGTTTAAATCATTTTTAACTAAAGGAAAGTGTGAGGTAAGGGATTTCATCTCAATTTCCATTTCATTGAGTCATATTTGTTAATATGCACCTATTCACTTTTATGTGGTGTATATACTGGAAATTGTATATATTTAACATGGATAACTATTAAATAATTATGATTAATGTTTCAATTCAATTTTATTATTCAAGGGTTTACAATTTAAAAGTTAATAAAGTGGTAATAAATTAATTGTACAATCTCACTTTCTTTTGTGATTTTTTACTTTCTCTTGAAACAATCACCTTCATGTGATCATTTTTCATTAGACACTAAATTTCACTTAAATATATATCTTATTATATTATGGATATGATTATTTCCTAAACCGTATACCATTTTAACATACAGTACTTACTTGGAAAGTTATTTGATTAACTGAGAAAATATTGATAAATTTGTATCATTTACTCAATATAGATATTTGATGATAATGCATATTGATTCATGAATTAAATCGATTATTTAATATATAAGTAATTTTTTGGACATGAAGTTTTGGATGGGGACTAATTATAGATATCCCCTCAATGCATTGATAGGTCTCATGAGATAAATCAGTTGGCCAAATCATATGGGTTTTTACCAATCATATGGGTTTTTACCAATAGATTTAAACTTTCTTATGAAAGGTCTTGATAATAGAGGTATCATGATGCATGAGATCATGATGTTAAATAATTAATCATTTCCTTCATTTATAATTCAGTTATTATTATTATCTATGATATTTTCACATTTATATTATCTATGGGTGCATTTTATTCTTAGCTTATTGATTAAGTGGCATGTGGTTTCAGTTATTTTTCTTTCCATATTTATTATACCTTATCCAATTATGATAGTAAGGTTATTAATTAAATGGGATTTTTTTCGGTTATTCACCTTTTCATATTGATAATTACTTGTTGATTCATGATGAATTTTATTGTATGTAACCCTTATTGAGAATTTGAGATCACCCTTATTTTTTTTCCTTTCCCTAGGATATGAAGAGCAAATATTTGAATGAGTTTCCAGGATGCAGATCATTTGATTTTGTTCTATATTATGTGTTATTTTTATTCCCCATGTTAAATTGGTATCATTTATGTATATGGTTCTTCAATAATACTAAACTATTCAGTACTTTGGATGTGATCACTTGTATCTTATGACAGTATAATAAATTAGACACTAGCGTTGGGTTACTAGAGTTGGGTTCATTACAATATAAATAATTTTATGAGATGGGAGTTATTATTATTATTATTAAGGAATGGATTTTGTGTTAGACTCAATGTAATGAGTTAGGTAATATTTTTTGGGTCTCTCTAAAAAATAAATTTTATAGAAGGTCATATTAAGGGTTTTGGATCAAATAATCACATACTAAATACTAGGATAAACTAAAACATCAAACATAAAAATCACATTGGAGCTCATCCTAAAAAAAATAAGATTGGAAAAAGGATATACACCACCAATAGAAATTAGAAAATAAAATTATTGTAAAATTATAATGAGTTTCTAGGATATTAGGTAAACGCTGATCCAATAAAGTCTTTATTCATAATTAGGTTCAACTTTTAGAGGATGAGTTGAACATTCATATACATCACCATCCAGATATTGAAAAACTATGACTGGTCCAGCTCAAAGAAAAAATAACCCAAGTTTTGTAGGACCCCCATAAGAAGATAAACCATTGGAATGACATATCATGAACATGTATCCTATACAAGGATGAACAGCATCATAGAAAATCCTACAAAAAAACCAGAAAATAGAATATTCGTTTTATACATGAAATTTATCATTGATAAAGAAGAATCATTATCACTATTTTTGGGACACTCAAACACTGATCAACTAAAAAGAATGAGGGAAGTCATACAGATCCCTAATCTAAAGCTAAAATAATGATTAACCATTACTCCAAAATCATCAATTCTAATATGACTCATCAAAAACTTTCCATTATTTACTCTCTATGCTAGTGAAACACTACCCAATCTATAATATCCCAAGATTTACATGCATGTACATTACATATTTTTAGGTAAATATTCATTCTATTACACGAAAACATTCCATAAGACCATAATAGTTTAGTTTATTTAGAAAATTGTAATAAATTATTCTAATTTGGTGAAATATTTTCAAAATCTCCCTAAATATCTTCTCTTTTAGTATTCCTACTTAAAACCTTTCTTCATAACCTGGGGAGAGGAATCATAATAAAGGGTGAGCTCAGATTCTCAATAAGGGTAAAAATGAGTGATACGTAAGCATAAAATAAGGGTATGAGAACATAATCGTAAATTTTGGATATCATTCCCTATATATCAAAGATATTATACATGATTCATGACATATAGGTTGTAAGTTCATAAGACATGGATTATAAGGGAATCAAAGAACATAATCCATGAGATCATAACATTGACATAAGACATGAAATTATGGCATTCACATAAACTTGTAACTTTGAGAACATTTATAAATATAAATAGGTTTATTTTTTAATTTAAGGATATAAAATCTTGCCTTTTCATAAACATATGTACATGAAAACTATGTCCACACATGAAATTATGGACATGAACACGAGGTCCATGAATAGAATTGTGAACATGAAATTAGATTCAAACATAACATATATACCTAATGAATTATCCATAATTACTCAATAAATTGTAGGGAGATATAGTTCACACCAATCATATAATGAAATTATATATATATGTTCCTCAATATCATAAATCATTCATCACATCAGAAATCATGAAAAGAAATGGTTTTCATAAATATTTCAATATAGCATATCTCATTGAAAAGTAATGGGATTCATAAACATATTTCCATCAAAACATAAACCATTTAGTGAGATAATATGAATTTAACCCCTGGATCATATCCCAAGTAAGGCATGAGTAACACCAATAGATGTTATCTTAGTTAGAAAATAATTTTTAAATATATTTTTAAAACATTTCTTGAGGAAAATATCCTTTCTACTTTGAAAAAATATTTTTAAATAATAGAACACTTATCAAACCCTTTAATTAAAAATAACTTTGAAAAAATATAATGTAATATTTTAAAACCATTTTAAACATCTTTTAAATCATTTTCCTTGAAAATTCTTAAAATAACATTTAAAACATTTTTGAAAACATTTTTAGAAAACATGGTTTTTGAATAATAAAAATTTCCTACTTAAGAGAGAATAAAATTACATGAAACTTATAATATCATTAAAATAAGGAGATTTATGATACAAAATTTTAAATTTAAGTATATACACCTTGTAAAATAATATAGGTGAAAAACATTACATGTGTCTCAAAGAAGGTAAATTGAGAAAATTTTACCTTACCGATTTGTTAACTTTTGAACCAGAAATACCATGAAAGAGAGATCATAAAATGGATATATAAATGACCATAAATTTAAGTATAAATATCACATATTAAATTTATGGTAAATATATACACCACACAAAAGAAACAAGTAGTGTATAAGGCATGCATCCCATAAAAATAAAAGTGAGACAAAAATCTATTAGCTTAAGTCTTGACTTCCTTCGTACACATTAAAAACTCATGTATACTAAATACAAGTTTATTATAAATATAATAAAGAAACATATTCATATATAAAATACCATATATTATTTACTTATGAATTTATATTATTTTTTTATTCATTTACTGACAATTCCATGTTAAAGTTATGTTTCGGGTAATAACCGCTTTATTTGTCATACATGTTTTGACTTTTTATTCTTGGTATTATTACTTATATCTTGATTACATAATCTCTAGAATTATATCCATGATATAAATATTATATATATTCAGTATAAATTTATTTATGGTGATTCATAAAAGTTAGAGGCAAAAAATAAAATACACTGTTCATGGAGTCGGTGGGTCGTATGTATGAATGAATATTGTTTTCATTTTATTATCGGATTAAATAAAGAAAATTATATGATATATTATAATTATATAATAATTTTTATTTCATATATATCACATAATTTTATTTAAAAAATCCTTAATACATTTCATGTATAGTGTGGACAAATCATATCACTTCATGAGGTGGTAGTCCGTCGTACACCCAAACAACGTTATCGTATTCCCACAAAATGGAAAGCATGAAGGAATGTGTGATATAACAATTAAATAATCATAATAACATCATAAAAAATAATATAAATTATATATATAATATAAATATATCATTATTCCCAACCTTTAAAGGCGGTAATGGAAGAACGAATGACATCGGTTTGCGAGGCGGTAGTCCTCCTTACACACGAATGATGATTGTGTATCTCATTTGATGGAGGTGTGTGAATTTGTAGGTTGTAACCTTAACATAACAACAAATAAGTATATTTAAGATACTGAGGTTATTATATAAACATTAAATAAAAATAATTTAATGGTTTTAAGAAATAAAAAAACAAAAACTTTTGTTAATGAACGTTACCTCTTCTTCAGGTATCTCCTTTTGGTTTGCACCAAAGGACTCCCTTGGTTGGATTTATTCCAAAAGTAAGGCTTATATGATGAATAGAGGGACATTTTTATGATATTTAGATAGGTTTTTATAAAACCAAATTTTTTTAAGCTGTCAATAAAATACATGAATAGGTGTCCTATTATAAGAGAGGGGAGGGGTACTTTTGGAATTAAAAAAATATTAATTTATAATAGATTAAATCTCAATAAAAATACCTAAAAAGGTCTATTTAATAGAATATAAGATAATATAAGGTTTAAATATCATCAAAAAATATATTTTAGACAAGTTTTGTTGTTATTTTTAACATTATCATTTTGATTAACCCTTCGTTAACCCATTTTAAATTTAACTATGAAAACAAATTTTTCAATAAGAGGATATAATTTTTACTTATTAAGTGTTGATTAGACCATAAATGGAACATTTATGATATTTTTAACCATATATCATCCCATTTTTCTTATTTAGCATTTTTATGATTTTAAATAATTTAATAAAATATTATTTTCATAAAATATCATTAGTGTCATTTTTGACAATATTTATTACTTTGACTTTAATAAAATCAAGACAACAACATATATTCAAACCAAAAAATTTAATACAACCCTAAAAAGTAATATTCACCTATAAAATTAGTGGATCACATTAATTAATTAAAATTATTTTTCTTATAATATTTATAATATCATTTAATTGATTTTTTCATTAATTGAATAATTAATGCATCATCATTATGCAATTATTTATGATAATTATTTCTTTACTAAAAATTAAAAATAAATTTACATGATGTAGATATATTTATTTTATATTAAATTACTATTTTTAATTGAAAATATCTAATATATAACCCCATATTAAAAATATTTCACTTGTTAAAAAGAAGTGTATAACAAGTTTGACTTTTCTTTGAATAAAATATTATAAAGGTTATAATCTCATCCAAATAGTCATAAATGGTCACATAACTGATAATTTAATTATAATGGAAGCAAATACTCATACAATAAAAAAAGGTCAAGAGTTAGGGTAATTTTATAATATTTATAATATTATTTTTACCCTTAATTACCTGATTTACCCTTAACCTTGGTAATAAAATTACTAAGTTTACTATTCAAACTATCCAAAAATATAATGTCCCAATTTAATAAATTTGTAACTTTTGATTAAAAATATGGAATAAATTTTTCAAATTTAAAAACACATAATTGGATAAATTTAATTTAAAATTAATCATATAAATGGGGTGATAAAGTGGGTTTTTAAAGTGAAAATGTTCAAAAGTTTGAAATGGTTTTATATCAAATTTTAATATGAAAAATATTTAAATGAAATATATTGGATTAAAAGATTTATAATTTATATAATTTTACTTTAAAACAAATTTAAAATATAATTTAACCTTATAAATTATTTATATGAAAATTTAGTTTTTAATTAAAATGAAGTATTTTCACTATTCATCAAAAAATAAAACTTATCAGAAAAATACCAAAAATTCAATCAAAGTAAATTTTGATATTAAAATTTAAAATATAAAGTTTATTTTTTCAAATAAAATTTATAAAACTTTCAAAAATTAGTTTTAAAATAAGTCTTCCATTAAAAGGCAGCAAAACTACCTTTTATAAAAATACAGCTTTTTATACTTAAAAATGGATTTGTTCTTATTTTATGCCTCTAAAAATTACTGGATGAATTTAAAAATATTTAATTTAATATAATAAATATATTTTTCATTAATATCATTCAATAATATTGATTAATTTAATTTACTAATATAAAACACCTTTGTGGGAATAAAAATAGTTTTTCATAGAAAACACATCCTTTATTTTCAATTGGTTTTTAAATTTAATTATAATTAATTGGTCACAAAATAATTAATTATATTTGTAAACCATATTTTCATATTTCATTTAATCCATCTCAAACCCTTCATTATAATTTTTAGGTTATAATTTTCTTCTTTAAATGATTATAATAATAATAAAGTGTTTCGTAGAAACTCAGTATTGTGTGTAATGCAAGATAAAGTGATGTTTAATATAGCACAATATTTTATAAAAATAAATATTTAATTTTTGTATCTTGCAACAAAATCCATCAAATAATTTTAATTTATTTGAAAATTAATAATTCATAAAAACTCGGGGTGTTACAAAATCCATGAATAGTATGAGATGCCTTCAAAAATAGGTCTTATATATGAATGAGCAAGCTAACCAAGATTCCCACCCCTCATAGACAAATAAATACCTATAAATTCATTTAATTAATATGAATTATTAATTATTAAATTAATTATTAATTATGAAATTAATATTTTAATTGAAATGGGGAGGTTTGGGATGAGTTTTCTTGCTAAGAACTACATAATGAGTTAGAATTGATGATTTTAAAAGAAATAAAATTATTTGCTTATTAATAAACCATTTTTAAAAAGGGGAGAAGGTAATGATATTAAAAGGATAAGATAATGAGATTTTATATTTTTTTTAAAGGTGTCATTTTCTTGATCCCTGTAAAAACTTTATTACATTTAAATTAATTTTATTCTATTAAAGGGTATAGCCTATAGAGAGGGGTATTGTATCTCATGTAGAGAATCATGTGACATAGTCACCATTTATGGAGGGGTAATTGTTCTTGTTGATCATCTATAGAGGGAAAACTATGGAATCATAAAATACCTTCTATTTTCTCCTATACATCATCAATGAAGTGAAATTATATGTTGTTTCATGCCTGAGAATCATATATGGTGGTATCCATTGTGTTATGAGACATTTTTATCATATATGTGGAGGTATAGTCACACCTTAATCACTTATATAGGTTGTTCATGAAGGATAGATTATGTATCTTGTGTTATCTTACATTTGGGAGGAGAAATATCAATGAATGGAGCATATATGAGCCTACATATGGGAGGAAAATTATTATGAAGGGTACCTATATAGCCTACTTGTCAGGAGAAACATTACAAAGTGGAGTTTGATGTTTCCTTCATTTTTAATGGGATATAATGTGAAGGAGGTGCTATATGAAGAGGTAATGAATTTGGTGGTTATTTGAACCCCCACATCAAGTATTAAAGATGTCTTATCCAAGCTATGGCCACCAATTAGCCTAAGACCAGATAATCATAATGGTATTTTAAATGTTATAGATTGATTTTTAAAATATGTAGATTTATGTTATGATTAAATAAAAATGGAATTGAATGATATATTTTTATATCATTTATTTTTAAGTAATGGATTATGAATTATGATGTTTAGGTGATATTTTAAAGGGGTATTATACTTTTCAAAAACTTGTGTTTTGAATTCAAGATAAAGTGTTCATATTATCTTATTTCATGTGTAAGTGTATAATGAAAGAGATGTTTTTTGGGTAAATGAAATATAATTAAACTGTGAGTTTATATACTTAAAATGATTTATATTGATTAGTAAATTTACATTTTTTGACAAACAATGGGAGATATTTATTTCCAATGGGGTGTTTAATGATATAAATTGCTATGTAGATTAATTAATAATCAATTAATATTCTTATTTTTATTTTTTTATTTATGAAATTGTGATATTACAAATGTTGAAATGAAAGGTTCGTGATCTTGGATAAGATGAAATGAAATCCTTGAGTTAGGTTATGGCGTGATATGGGCCATTGGTTTGGCTATAACTTATGTTAGTTATGATATGAAATGTGTCATGTGTTTAGTGATGTGATGATATAATCCTTGAGTTAGGATATGGTGTTATTTTCTATGTGTTTAATCAGTATAAAATTTAACCCATGTGTTTGGATATGAAATAATTTAATAAACATACTAAATATTTACCGATATTAGTTGAAGTAGGTAAACATGGTTTTGTGGTATCTTGGTAAGTAGATGATGTTTTGTGATATATATGGTATTTTTATTGTTTTGATATGTTAAATTTATTATATAGTAATACATCATATATGTATATTCATGTTAATATTCAGGTGTTTTTTAGTGTCATGGCTATTTTTTATAAAGATATTTCTCATGCTCTATATATACACATCTCATGCATATATGGATTTTATTCATGGTGATGCAAGAAAGTATAAGAGTTAATTATTGTTTGATTATGAATGATATTAATTGTATGAAGAAGGTTTATGTTTTATTTTGTAGTTCTGTAGATTATTTTTTTATGAATTTTATTTTATGGCACTTCAAACATGTTTATTTATGATGTCTTTACTTGGGAAATGGTTTTTATTACATTCATTTTCATGAAATAATTGAGAATTTATGGGGATATTTGAAATTTAGTAATGATTAATTATGATTAGGTGGAATTGGATAAAAATTTCATGTGTATGGGATAATATGTACTTATTATGGATTAAAACAAAAATACTCAATGGGGGAATATATTTCTCCTAATTTTGGTTTCATAGTAATATAGCCCAATCTAGGAGGATACTTAGGATCATGAAGCAAATATAAGTTCTTAGTGGTCAAATATATTCACTATAGATGCCCAGTGATGATTCTTAAGGATGAGAAACCATATAGTGGAGAGTCTATAATGACCTTATATTTTTTTTCTCTAAAAAAAATTGGCCTTCGAATAATAAATTTCATATAATTGTGTCTAAGAAATGAAATTTTAGAATTTAAAACTAGGATTTTTAGAATTATTGAGGGATTTTTTATCTAGAATAGTATGAACCATCGTGTACCTAGTGATATCTCATTGCATACCAAGTGGTTGGCGAATCCACTACCTTAACCATTGGGTAGTTAGTTCCCCTACACCGAATAGTCAATGGCTACCAGGTGGTCAATTAATTTCTACTATGAACTATATGGTCTTCTAAAATTAGATGATATTTTTTCATTTTTCAATAAAAAAATTATATATATCAAACCTCATCTTTATTTCTTATGAATCCCCTTGTTTCCTATCATTCCCCTCTAAGCATCAAAGTGATCCCAAATTTCCATAAGGAAATGGATTTTAGATTCATCAAAGGCATCAATCCTTTTTTTGTAACTATATTTCAATGCACCCATACTCTCTTGGTTTCCATCATAATTCAATGATAATTATTCAAAATCCCACTTTTTTATCATTTATAAAGGTTTTTTAGAAACATAACAAATGGATTTGAATCAAACAATCATTCTTCATAATGATATTATTAAAACAATGGTGGGTAGTACTTATTATCTTATATGATTATTTATGTGATATATTCATGATAGTGTATGATGGAATGGGTAATTAGACATGGGGGACTCAAATAGGAATCCATAATCTCTAAAAATTATAGAAATAATTTATGGAGACTATATGGGTTTTAAAATATGATCTTCCTAGCATAGATCCCTTCTGAGGTTGCATGGTGTCTATGTCACTCATAGATCTATAGGTAATTATTGTATGAGAAACTTGAAATGTTGTCTAATATAAGAAAATTAATAAATAGACTCGTTTGGTCTCATATTAATATGGATAATAATATTCCAATAGAAGAATAAACTATACATAATTGAGGATGTGTGTTTTTTATGTCTAATTTTCATAAGTCTGTTATGTTATTTCCTCAGGGAATGCGTGTCAAAATTGAGAGGATGAGAGGTCGAATCATCTCACTGAGGATCTTATTTACTATTTTGGGAATCTCTTATATATTTAATATTGTGTTAATGAAATCCTTACTAATAACAATACCATTTTCTTTACATCTCATGTTACCTCAGTATAGAGAAAACCCATTATAAAAGGGGTTGAATGGTTGAGTTATTGAAAAAATGTTATGATTAAAGTATGTTATACCATGCTCATGGGGTAGGGAATCTTATGCCATTTACATGAGGTAATGTATCCATGTGTAATTACTCTAAAAATTAAATCCATATATGAAGGAACTATTGAATTTAACTCCATTCATGGTGGCATGAGGGATTGATCTACACACTCATTGTGGACATAGATCAAATTTACTTACTCATCATCAGTAGAGATATGGATTCACTAGCGCATCACAAATAGGTTTAAAGTTTACATACTCTTTTCCAACACAGATATGGATTCACTATCTCTTCACTAATAAATATATGTATCCACTGGATTATCACCCAAAGGTTTAATATTTACTAGTTTTTCACCAGTAATGGATTCACTAGATCTTCACCAATAGAGATATGGATTCACTATCTCACCACCAGTGGAGATATAGATTCACTAACTCATAACACTACTATAAATATGGCCTTTATCAGCACAAGAAAAGTGCATTAATAGTGCTAAAAAGCGTTGTTAATCAAGGTGAAGATAAAGGGGGTCCCTTTTATCAGTGCTCATAAAAGCACTGATAAAATCCCCTTTTATTAGTGCTTTTTAAAAGTGCTGATAAAAGGTGTCCTTTATCAGTGCTAAAAAAGCACTGATAAAGGACCCCTTTTATCAGTGCTTTTTTTAGCACTGATAAAGGACACCTTTTATCAATGATTTTAAAAAGCACTGATAAAAGTTAAAAAAAATAAAAAAATAATATATAATACGGGGGGGACTTTTAACAGTGCTTGACCCCCCCCCCCCATCAGCGCTAGGCAGACCCCCTCCCACTCTCTTGGGTGCTTCCCTTTCTTGCGCATTGCCCAACATGTCCGTGTGCACCTCTTTGCTTCCACCTTAACTCAAACCCGCGACCTTCCCCCTTGCGAGACTGCACCTTTACCACTAAGCCATTTTGTTTTTTTCTCCATTTAATGATATATATATATATATAGTTATATTTATTCGTATATCAATATAGATTCTTATTAATATAAATATATTTAGTTGTATTAATATATATATATATATATTCATTTATTAATATTTATTTATTTATTTATTTATTTATTTGTATATTAATATATATTTATATTTATTTATATATATATATAGTTATATTTATTCATATATTAATATAGATTCATATTAATATAAATAAATTTAGTTATATTAATATGTATATATTTATTCTTATATTAGTGTATATATATTTAATCGTATATTAATTTATATTTTTATTTATTTATATATATATTTAGTTATAATTTTTTATCCATGCATTTATTTGTATATTAATATATATTTATAAGATTAGTTTTGAATACATTTATAAAATATGTTTTTTATGTGTGTTTATAAATAAATAAATACATACATATATACAACACACACACACACAATGACACACACACACACACAAAAATATATATATATATATGAATAAATACATATATATGTGTATTTGAAAAGCCATAGAATGTTAAAATGACCATATCTTTTAATCTAAAAGTCTGTTTCAACTCCACAACCAGTCAAATCGAATAAAATGAATCAATCTTCAATATGATATGTGGTATAGGCCTATAGGACATCCAGATCAGAATTTATACCTATTTGAATGTTAAAAAATCGGGGTATCCCGATTAAAAACGTAGTTTTGGAGACCTTCTGGGCCTTTTTGGGCCTCGAAAAATGTGACAAAAGGTTTCCTTGTGTTACTAGCATGTGTAGCTCATTGCAAGATTTGATTTAATATGTTGTAGAGCTCAAACAGACACTCGGATCAAAACTTAAGGTCGTTTACATTTTGAGTTACATTTTCAACTTATTTTAGATCTTTTATTGATTTTTTTGATTTTTTGTGTCTTTAGATTGTTATTAAATGATTATTAATCGATGATAATTAGAAAATTATTAATTAATAATATTTTTTAAAAAAAATAAATCCATTTTCACTAAATTTCTTATATATTAATTGTAATAGTATATTTATA
Organism: Viscum album; assembly: GCA_963277665.1. Classification (NCBI taxonomy): domain Eukaryota; kingdom Viridiplantae; phylum Streptophyta; class Magnoliopsida; order Santalales; family Viscaceae; genus Viscum; species Viscum album. Next base: position 117,484,436 of record OY728154.1, read on the forward strand.
CTTATCTAAAACATATTTAAAAAATATATATTATATTTATATAAATATAATTATAATTATATAACAATATATTATTTTTCATGATTTTTTTAATATAAATTTTATCAGTGATATGAAAAAGTGCTCATAAACTCCCCCTTTATCATCTCTACTAAAAAAAGTGCTGATAAAGGGAGGGGGCTTTATCAGCGCTAAAAAAATGATGATAAAGGGTCACTTTTAATAGAACTTTTTTTAGCGCTATTAAAAGTACCCCTTTATCAGTGATTTTTTTAGCACTGATAAAGGCCCCACCTTTATCAGGGCTTTTTTTAGCGCTGATAAAGGGTGGCGCTTCCCTTGCCCATTTTTGTAGTAGTGTAACCGGTGGATATATAGATTCATTGGATCATCACCAATGGGTTTAAGGTTTACTAGCTCAATATCAACAGAGATAAGGGTTTACTAGCTCATCACTAGTGGTTTTAAATTCTATTGGCTCATCACTAGCAGAGATATAGATTCCACCAGTATGTCACTATTCAAGATATAGATTCATTGGATCATCATTAGAATATATATGAATTCACTAACTCTTCACTAATGGGTTTAAATTTTACTATCTCATCACCAATGGTTTTAAGGTTTCTTGTCTCATTGCTAATATAGATATGGGTTTGTCAGCCTGTAACCAGTAGTGTCACGACTATACCCATCTGGGTCCAACCCGTGACTACCCCAAGACTACCTCTAATGGCCAGGGGGTGGAGACCAATTCCAAGTAGGCATATCCAAAATATGGGAGGCATTATTCTAATGTAATTGTACATGCACACACATCTCCAATCCCATAAAATTATGAAATGTAAAACAACTAAACAAATTCATTCACACATCTATAATCAAATGACCAGAGTATGATAGTAAAGTATTGAAAGTAAAAATGGTCCAAATACAAGCACAAAAAAATGTAAAGATACCAACCTGATCCAAGGGATAGGACTAATATAAAAATAAATCTCATAGTAAACACCTTGGTTTGACAAGATCAAGTTGTGCTCCACCAACTCCATGTCCTCTAAGGACACCATCTACAGGGTCGTCTTCTGTATAAGACACAACACGTGCAGGTATATCCCATGCAAGAGTGTGTATAAAAATACCCAGTAGGACACCTTGAAAATACTAAACACAAAGAATCAAGTAAATTAAATTCAATAAAAGGATATAAAAATCAATGTATAATATAAAAACACAAATATATACTCAGGAGAGACACCGCATCACCAAGCGGTCATAACCAACTACAAGCCACAGGATTCTGCTCAAAGCAATGCTCGTTACGAGAGAATACACTCCATGATCCATGATATTAGTATAAACTCTCACAAAATAGGTCTAGATCATTGGGCCTCACCTAGTAAAGCTCACTCTTCATAGAATACCCTAACACCCAGATAGCGGATCACGCCCAGAACTGTTGGGGGACACCACGAACATGATCTGGATCAACCCGCTATGTAAGGGATCATATGCCTATGATACCAAGAACCCTACCAATATGGATTTCTGTATTTAGGATCAATTCCATACTTAAGTAAGTCACACTGATTCCATAAACCTCAGCTAGGGTATAGAGATGATAGAGGATCACACTCCAATCTCACAAAAGGACACCACAAAATCTATCTGAGACTCATCCTCCATAGGGGATCACAATCCTATGACGTGGATGAAATACCACATTATACCCTTGATGGGATGGACCATGGGAACACACTCAAACAATACTGGTCCATACCAAAGAAATAAAGAGATAAAAACGCTCTTTGATGGGGTACACGGTGTGTGCTATGAGTATGTGGCATGTCCAGCTATCCCCAAGTCTTCCCATGTGGTAAAGCCTCACATGGAATGTAAATATCTAAATAAGTGATGTGTAAGAATAGTAGATGATGCAAATATATCACCTGAAACTTTCCCATGTTCCTTTTTCATGTTGGTGTATTATTTTCCATGTCTGTGTACCTACATGTGTATAGGTGGTCGTGTTTGTGTCCAAGTACATGGCATTCCACTGGTTGTGTACTTTTTTCGATGTCCATGTACTTCTTGAAGTACACAACAAGACATAATGAAGGTTTCACATGGTGTGTTATACTTAATTTTATCCAAAACCCTAGCACCGTGGCAAGGGGGTCCCACATAGTGTGTAATCTCAAAGTACATGCCATGTCAATTAGGATTTTCTATATCTATCGGATATTCCATTCTGTGATCCTTCATGTCATCAAAGTTTCCACCCTCACCAGGACCTATATATCGGGGGTTAATTTAGGCTTTCCATTATCGCTAGCTAGAATCTAGGTTCAGGACTTCTTTAAAAATGATATATCTAGCCATATTTCATCGTGTTTCAAAAACAGGAAGAACGGAACCTGAAAATCCATTTTGATCTACCTCTGATTATCCATCTCCATCATCGCACCTCTATCGTAGCCTCAATCACAAACTGTACCACTAGTATCAATACATTACAGTGAATAATGGCCATACAATGATTGTATACCCAGTATTTGTTGAACCATGGGCCAAAATAAAATACCTACAATGAATGTGTGAATAACTAGGTAAGAAAATAAAAAAAATAAGATGTGAGGAATAAACATCAGCCTTTTTTCATTTATCCTTGATTTGTTGTCGTGGAAGATGATGAATAAAGATGAATAAATAACAACAAACATATAAAATTCTATAAATTTAAATCTAATGATGCACATATCAATTATGTTCATAGAATTTTTTTGTGTTTATCCGTGATTAAATAACATGATGGAAAACACAAATCAACATCTTAAATGGATTTTAGATCAATCGTTGAAGCTGAATGATTCTGCATTATCGTCTTTGAAGAGATCTACAAACTTCATTGGCACAATGATCTACAATCTGGTCCTCATATGTAATTGTTCACCAAGAATGATATCTAGTGGTCATCTATATCTCTAGGCTCTGAACATCCAACCCTAAGGAAATTCTCATAACCATGTGCTTATAGGATAGTTGATCACTACATCGAATAAAAATAAAATAAACTATTAAATTTATTTATTTTATTAGTTTCACACCCGCAAAAAACTTTTCACAAACAGCCCATATTGATAATGATTATTCCATGACTATGGTAAAACCTGAATTATGAACTTAATGATTCCCTTAGATTTCAAATATGGGCCTCTGTTCAGGAGTTATTCTTCCTTTTCAAGAAAACTGTGTGTGTGTGTGTGTGTTATTTAATATATTTAATATATTTCAAACATTTATTCTTGGTCCATCAGGCCTCTGAATCACATTCCTTATCAAGTCTTTGTCTCAAAAATAATCTATATAATATCTAAAAATAATACATGGAAATTTTAAGTCATTACATTCTCCCCATCTTAGGGTTTTTTATCTCAAAAAGAGAAAAACCAACTCAAAAAGATGAGGGTACTGGGATCATATGGGTCTCCTGCTCCTAGTTTCTCTCCTGAAGATTCTCGTGCTACCACTGGACATGCACTAGTGGAATCAATCACCCATGAAGGATCCTCTTCTATTAGTCCTCGATCTCCACTGAGTATTCTGTAAAGGTATCTCTATACTCGATGTCCATCTCACCCTAGTTGATAACATGTGATTTTTCATGCTCGTACCTCCTTAGCTATGACACATGGAAGAAAGCATATACCGAGTCCAACTATGGTTGTAGAGATAAGTGGTACACCACCTATCCAAATCTACATAGTATTTGGAAGGGACCAATGAATCACATAGATAACTTTATGAAGTGGCCAAATATCCTCAATCCATGTCGAGGTGATACCCTTAGGAATACATGGTCTCCCTCATCAAACTCTATAGGTCTCCATCATCGGCCCTCATAAGACTTATGATACCTCTGTGTAGTCCTTATCCACTCTTGGATGATCTGCACCTTCTCTGTAGTAGTTCACGCCAACTCTAGTCCCATGAGTGTTGACTTGCCTGGATCAGTCCAATGGAGTCATGGCCTATAGGGTTGGTCATAAAAATACTCGAATTGTTTTATACCAATTGTGTAATGGTATCTTTTTTTCACATAAATTCCACCAAGGGTAATAATCCTCCCAACTATGGCCAAAGTCCAACATGAAATCCTACAACATGTCCTCCAATACCTGAATATTTTTCTCTGTGTGGACATTAGTCTAGAGGTCAAATTTCATGCTCAAGCGTAATTGAGTCCCAAAGGCCCCTTATAACCCTCTTTATAAAGTTTACATGAAGCGATCATCATGATTTGAAACGATCATTGATGAAAATCCATGGAGTTGAATTATCTCTTGCACGTTAAGGTGTCACAAGCTCTCTACTGAACTTTGCTCTTGAATAGATAGGAATCAGGCTGACTTGGTGAGCTAGTCTATGATCACCCAGATGGAATCATGTTCCCTAGACGTACGTGGTAACCGATCATGAAGTCCATGGATATCCTATCCAACTTCTACTCTAGAACCTCAAGGGGTTGAGCTAAACCTACTGGAACCTGGTGATCAGCCTTCACCACCTGAAAAGTGAGTCATTAAGAGACAATCTATGAAACTGCATTGTAAAAATCCTTCCAAAGGGGATGAATGAAACTCCCACATCACCTACTCCCACAAAATCAAAGGTACCATTGCCCATCCTCTGAAAAGGATAGCATTCTCCCACCTATAGAATATTCATCAGGAGCATGTTTGGTATATATCTAAATACATAATGTATCATAGTTGATATATCCATGATGAGCATCTCTGATATACTATAAAAGAGGTGGGATAACAACCATAAACTATAAATATGAAGCATTATCCCTATCCACTAAGGACAATTGCAATGAGGATAACTGCTTTAATGCCTCGGCCAACAACTAAGAACAAGATCTCCTACTGAGAGCATCTACCACCACGTTCCCCTTCCTAGAAGTATAGAAAATCTTTAAGTCATAGTACTAGAGGAACTCTATCCATCGCCTTTGTATCATATAAATATCATTATTAGAGAATATTTATTTGAGACTCTTGTGTTCAGAGTAAATGATAAATCTCTCACCCATTAGGTAGTGTTGCCACATCTTTAGTGCAAAAATCATTATAGATAACTCAAGATTGTAGCCCACATAGTTATTCTCAAGTGGTCTCAACTAAATTGAGCCATAGGAAATCATTGACTACCTATTCATCATAACACAATCAAGTATGGTCCCTAATGCATCACAGAAAACCACGTACTTGAAAACATCCTCTAAAATTCTTAAGATGGGAGCACCCATAAACCTCTGCCTCAGCTCTTGAAAGATCTGTTGGCACCTTTCTATCCACAAAAAATGCTACCACTTTTGAGTAAAATCTTTAAAAGTTTATTCCACTCTAGATAAATTAGGTAAAAACCTTCGATAGTACCCTACCAACCCAGGGAAACTCTAAACCTTGGTAACACTCTTGGGTGGCTCCTAAGCATGCACTGCCTCAACCTTTGTTCAGTCCACTACTACTCCTAACTATGAGATGATGTTCCCTAGAAAGTGGACCTCTTGAATCCATAACTGAAACTTCAAGAGATTTCTATAAATCTGGTGCTCTTGGAGTGTGTCTAGGACCATCTTCAAGTGTCCAGCATGCTCCTCCTTAGACGTTGGGTACACTAGGATATCATCGATAAATACTACCATGAAATGGTCTAAGAAAGGTTGAAATATCTAGTTTGTGAATCCCATAAACACTACTAGGGAATTTATCATGCTAAACATCATCACCAAGTACTGATATTTACCATATAAACATATGAATTTTGTCTTCGTTATATCATCGTCTCATACTCACAGTTGGTTGTCGCCTGATTTGAGGTCAATCTTCAGGGGCCACGACGCCCCTCTCAGATAATTGAATAGTTCATAAATATTTGGTAGTGTATGCTTATTATTCTTGCTTACCTAGTTTAAGAACTGATAATCTACACATACCCTCAAGCTCTCATCAACCTTTTTAGAGCATAGCACTGGGGATGCCTAGGGGAAAACACTATGTCTCACAATTCCCTTCTCCAGCGAGTCCTCTAACTATACCCTCAACTCATGAAGCACTATGGGAGCCATATGATATGTTGGTGTAGATATCAATTATGTACCAATATGAAATTCAATGTCGAATTCTATCTCTCATTATTGAGGTAAACCAAGTACAGCCTCAAGAAAGACTTCCTCATACTCCACCACTACCACAGGAAACTGGAATCACATAGCATCCACTACTCCAAGAATCATGCTAGCCAAATAGTGAGTAATCGTCTGCACTCTCTTATGCCTGATCCCATTCTACTCTTACAAGGCTTCAATTTAACCCATAAAGGAAAACCTAGTCTCATCTTTGTAGACACATTGCATCCACTACCTAAAATAATCAATTTGGGTATGAATTGTGGATAGCTAGTCCATACCTAATATGATGTTGTAAGTCATCATCACTACTAAAAAGATACCCATACAAAACTCTCACCTATGAGCATCAAATTTCACTATCGTCACAAGTGTGTAATCACTGATTCACCGCCTATCAGAGTATCTGACTGCAATTGTCGAGTCAAAATCTCAACTGAAACCTCTATGTCTCAAACCAAAGAAGTGGAAAAGAAGGAATGACTCACACATGTGTATATCAGTAATAAATCGAAAGTATAAAATACATATATTATACCATGTATCATCCATAGATCCTCGGGTTCATAGGCCTACACATCCTATAGTTATCCTTGTACCTGATCTCCAACTCCCTAAGCCTAGCATGGGCCACCTGGGGTGGTGGTGGTGACAGGTCAAACCTCCAACCACCTCCTACTGATCTTTGGTCCCCTCTACCACATTCTTCAGCATGAGAACCACCCTAATCATGCCTCTATAATTTCCTTGGAGGTCCCTCGACCATCTCATGATCAGATGTATGATGGTTTAGACAATTTCAATCTAGATTTCCCTAACCATCGCATGAGAAAAACCACCTCTCTCTAGGCTATTCGAGCCATTCTGAGATCCCTGCACCACTAGGCTTGTATCCTAGGATAACCTCCTAAAGTTTATGAAATTCTTGGATCTCTTTGACTATCATAAACTGCCTGCAGCCGAGGTCTTAGCTCCTAGGTGCCCACTACCATCACCCACTGTCAGCGCCTGCTCTACCAAGAATCCTTCCACAACTAAGGCCCACTCAAGCACCTCAACATTGGTGGGAATGTAAAGGGATTACACTAAAGCCCTAATGTATCAGCATAAGCCCTATTAAAAGGTCTATTCTATAAAGAATGAATCACAGACCATATCCATGGAGTATCATGAGATATCAGTAAACCTCATTGAGTACTCCACTATGGTCAAACTACCCTCCTATGGATGCAGAAGCTCCTTCATTTGCACTGATCATAACATTGATAGATAGAACACCACCCTAAATAGATGCTCAAAATATGACTAGGAGAGAGTATTCTCATCGTGTGACTGAGTTTCTAAACTCCACCATCACACAGTAAAGCCCTGAATAAGACTCACCATGAGGACCGCCATTAATCTATATGTGTCCTCACATGGAGGAAAATGTGAGTAATTGCCTCTAGCCAGTCCTCTGCCACCTGGGGGTCTAGATCACCCTGAAACCTATGAGGTTGCTACCTCTAGAACTCATGAAGAACACTCATCCTGCATTCATCCTCATCTAGAACTTCCAGCACTAGCTGGTTCTCAATAGGTGTTGGTATAGCTGGTAAACCACTCTGAGGTGTTATCTCCAGCACATTCCCATGTATGGAAGCCTTATCACTTAGAGGATAATCCTCATGATCACATATTGGAATCCTATTTGGATGTTTTCTTGGATAAATCCTAAAATAAAACAAGATATACCATGGTCAAAATAGTATATCTTGGGAGTTGACTCGGGATGGATGTGGAAAACACAACCCATTCCTATATGATTCATGTACCAAAATTTTCCCTGCAACAAATGTCAACATGTACGGAGTCAAAAGGTAGGTGATCAGAATCATGGTGTATAGATATTTCATCCTCCACAACAAAATTGGAATCATTGTCCTGAAATCCAAACATGAAACACTAAACACTGTTTCCCCAAACCAATCTCACTAAATTTAGTCCTAAGATAGAACTGACTACTCTGATACCACTCTATCATGACCAGGCATGTCGGGGTCTAATCTGTGACTACCCCAATCCCACCTCTAATAGGACAGGGGCTGGAAACCATCACCAAGTAGAAATATCTTACAAATTTTAGGAATTATCCTAATGTACATATACACATGCACACATCTCCAAGACCACAAAATTATGAAATGTAAAAAAACTCAACAAATTCATGCATACATCTATAATCCCACAACCAAAGTATGATAGTAAAGTATTGATAGAAAAAAAGGGACCAAATACAAGCCCAACAAAAAATAGTAAAGAGTCCAACCTACTCTAAGGGTGAGGACTAAGATCAAAATCAATCTCCCAATTAACACCTCAGTCTCACACGTTCAAGCTACACTCCACTAGCTCTTTGTCCTCTAAGGAAACCATCTATAGAGTCATCGTCTGCATAATACATGACACATGTGGGCAAATCCCATGTAGGGGTGAGTATAAAAATACTCAGTTGGACACCCCAAAAACACTAATCATGAATCATCAAGTATAGTTATCTCAATAAAAGGATATAAAAATCAATTCATAACAAAAACAACACCCAAATATACTCAGGAGTGGAATTGTTCCACTAGAAGGTAATAACTAACTACCAGCCACATGATTATACTCAAATAAACACTCTTTATAGGATAATACACTCCATTAACCATGCTATTATCATATACTCTCATTAAAGAGGTCTAGATCATTGGGCCCCACCTAAGAAAGCTTACTGGTTTCAGAAGAACCTTACACCCAGATAGGGGGTCACACCTAGAACCATTGGGGGACACCATAAACTCAATATAGATCAATATGTTATGTATGGGATCATATGATAATGACACCATGAACCCTACCAATACAACCTCCTATATGGAGGATCAATTCCTTTCTTAAGGAGGTAATTTTGATTCCACAAACCCCACCTAGGGTATAGAGATGATAGAGGATCACACTCTATTCTCATGGAGGGACACCACAAACTGTATTTGAGACTCATCCTTAATAGGGGATCAAATTCATGTGATGTGGATGCAATTCCATATTGTACCCTCTAGGGGATATATCATGGGAACACACTCAACCAATACTTGTCTATACTAAATAAACAAAGATCTATAAACACTCTTTATGTGGGTATATGGTGTGTACTAGGGGTACATGATGTGTCCAGATATCCCCAAGTATGCTCGTGTGGTAAATCCTCACACGATGTGTAAATATATAAATACATGGTGTGTAGGAATATTACATGGTGTGTGGAGATCAACCTATACCTACCTATTTGTTTTTATTCATGTCTATGTATTATCCCATGTATAGGTGGTCGTGTCTATTCCCAAGTACATAGAGTTCCATTGGATATGCACTTTTGGTCATGTCTATGTACTTCCCTGAGTACATGTTGAGCCATCATGGAAGGGTCACATGGCATGTGAGCATGTAATATGGCATGTGATACTTAACATATTTCAAAACCCTAACACCATGTCTAGGGGGTCCCATATAGTGTTTCATTTAGAAGTATAGATTGTGTTTATTGGGATTTTCTAGATCCTTCATATCATCCTGTGCATCACTAGAACCACCTCCCTCACCAAAACCTATAGATCAGGGATTGGTCAAGCATTTCGATCATCACCGGCCAAAATACGGGTTTAGATCTACTCAAAAAATGATTTGTCAATCCATTTATCATTGTGTGTTGAAACCAGGTAGAGAAGAACCTGAAAATACATTTTCACCTTGATCATAGCCTTAATCACTAATCACACCCATAGTATTGATCTTTTTCACTAAAGAATGGTCACGCAATGATATTATACCTAGTATTCATCAAACCATGGGACAAAATAAAATATCCTTGATTGCAGTGAGAATAATGGGGGAAGAAAAACATAATCTATAATATGTAAGGAACAAGCCTTATCCTTTGTTCATTAATATTTAATTCATTATCATATAAGAAGATGAATGAAGAGGAATAAATCACAATGAACATATAAAATTCCATAAATTTAAATCTTATGATGATGCATGTATCAATTATGTACATGAAATTGATCTACGTTCATCTGGGATTAAAGAATGGGATGAAAAAAACTAATCAACATCCTACCTGGAGTTTGGATTGATCATTGATGAAGAACGGTTATGTGCTATCTTTGTTGATGAGATTCACAAAATATGTTAGTACAATGATCTACGATCCAGTCATGATCTGTCATCATTCACCAAGAACACTCTCCAACGGTCATCTAGATCTCTAGGGTTTGAGCAGCCAATCCTAAGGAAATCCTCATAACCATATAATTATAGGATAATTGATCGTAGTTTTGAATAAAAATAAAATAAATTCATTAATCTATTTATTTTATTAGTTTCATGCTCGCGAAAAACTTTTCACAAATGACTCGCACCAACAAAGATTATGTCATTCTTAGGGTAAAACTCATGTTCTGAACTCAATGGTCCTCTTAGATTTCTAATTTGGGATTCATTTCTAGAGTTATTCCACTTTTTAAGGAAAAATATGTGCACATTCTATTTAATATATCTAATATATTTAAAACATTATTCTTGGAACACCGGGCTTTGGAATCACACACCGTATCAGTGCCTGGTCTTTAAAATAATTCATATAGTATCTAAAAAAATACATAGAAATTGCGAGTCATTAAAAGTAGGTTTCATGTTTATTGGATCATAACTATTAGGTTTTAATGTTTTACTAGATTATCATCAGTGGGAGGTGATGTTTTTGTTAGATTAGTACCATGAAAGGGTTTTCCTATGCATCCTTGTAAATAGAATCAAAACCCATATATTTTGATTCCATATAATAAGGAAAATTATACCATTTAAGGTCATGTGACAAGGAATATAAGGGTTTCATTTAAGTTCTGTCATCCATTAATAATGGTAACTTTAAAGTCTATGTGTCTTAAGCCATCATTTCTTGGAGTTTTGGGTCATATGACAAGGAACATTTTCAAATAGTTTTAAGTCATGTGAAATGGAATACTATATGAAAGGTACGTAGTAATGTCTTTTTGTAATTATTACACATGATCAACTCATTAATTGATTTACTTTGGAATGTGAGTTAGGTGAAGGTATAGATCTTACACTAGGTTGGAGTCCCTTTAGGGCTCAAGATTTTGGGAAACCTTGACAAGGGTGTAGTATAATTTCTTCAAAATATCTTCCTATCTACAATCACCTCTTTTGTGTTTATAACAGGATAAGGTGGATGATTAGATATGTGGGTGGGGTGCACAAGAGGGAGAAAATTTATGCTTACACCAAATAAGCAGCTATATTAAGGGGTGTTCATTGACCTCTTTAGATGATTTCATGGGAAGTTCCATTAATAAGGGTACCCAACCATTAGAAGCATTAGGAAAGAAATATATGTGTTCGGATTACACCATATCAGTAGACCATCTTGTGGTTATGAATGAAGTGTTTTTAGTTCCATGAAGACATAGAATATTACAAATCCTATGAAACGTGGGTGGGTGAATGAAGGAACTATCATACATGTGTTAGAGATCAAGTAGTGATGTGAAGTTGGTAACCAACTTTATAGGTGGACTATGTAACATAATTGGGAATATAATTTAGGGTTAGATGAGTTTATAAAAGGTTTTCAACCCACTCAAAATTTTCCCAGATAACTCTTTAGTCTATAGGTAATGTACAAGGGTGAAATAAAACTCATATAATAGGTTATATCCCTTTTATAAAGGGGCATGGATGAGTGTTTAAAGGTTACTCTTGATCATGAAAAAAGTGGTACTTATACTATGGGAAGCCCATTATATTCAACACTTAAATACATGGTTTTTATAGATGATGGAATATTTTTTCATAAGTCAATATTATTCTCAAACTCTATTGTTTGGGTGTGATTCATGAAGATAATTCTTGATAATATCCATTCTTGGGGACTCTCACATATTTATTTTGGGAAAATACCATTGGATTCCATAAGAAAAATATCTCGATTAGTTCCCAAATAATCTTAGTGTACTAGTCTCATGTTAATACTAGCACTAAGAACTTAAGGTGTCCCTTATTCATGGGTAGATATGAACCTAAGGTAAACTGGAGCTAAAAGTTATATTTATTCTCCAATGATATTTGAAAATACAAAGGGTGTGTTAATATGTAGTGCTAAGCTCATAAAGAGTGTTTTTTTCATTTTCCAACAATCTAGAAAAATTATCCCCCTGACTATTAGTCATATGGGGGTATTTTTTAGCAATATGAGCCCTATATACTAGGAGGGTGTAATATAATACAAGTTTATTAAGCACACTAATAGAATATTTGAGGTGAATCAAGTTGAATCAAAGGATTCATTGGTGGTGGAATTATTTAATGGATCCTCATTTCAGGAGTGCATTCTATCTTTATTCCACCTCTGTGCTTGTTGGATCATTTTAGCAAACCAAATGAGTAAGACATGTGGCATTGATCATGTGGATTTAATTTAGTAGAACCATAGTTTTAGTAGGCTCATCTCCTTACCATTATATTTTTCTCTATTTCAATTTTATGTTGGATCGTCACTTAGATTTCTGAATTTAGTCTTTAGAAATGTTTTTTGGGCCTAAAAATTTCTACACTTAGGATTGGATTCATTAAAAATGAAAAAAATATAATTATGAGTAAAAATGATATGTTTGGGATGTTTTTATTAGTTTTTCATAGATTTATAGAAGATTAAAGGTTTCTTCTAACTCTATATATTAAGGGGTTAGATACTTAAGAGGCCCACTAAAATTTTAGCAAACCTTTAGTCAGTACTCGGTTTCTACTAATCTATTCCACTGTGTACACTAACCTTTTCATTTCACTAATCTCACATCTAAGTGAGTCTAACTTGAGTACCTTGGTGGTGGATAATTTTAAACTATGATTCTAGTGTGTTTCTACTAATTTTTAATGAAATATTTTCTTAGTGTGAGTCAATGACTTTATCATGATTTTTTAATTTGTGAGATTTATCAAATTCTCATGTTTTGTTGATACTTGTCACCATTGTCTTCATTATTTTGGACAAGGAAAATGTTCACAAATTCAGCTCAACCCATTTCCTATAATTCTTTTTAAAGGTGGGTTATGATGGTTAAAAATTTTGAGACTACATCATAGAATATTATCCCATCTCATCATGAATTCATTGAAGTTTTTATAATATTGGAGTAGTTATACTACCCATTATCAGATTGGTTAACCCTCTATGGATTTAGACTCTAGGATAACCCTTCAATCCCCTCACCTAATCTAAACCAATCATTGACATTGTATATGAATTCCACATGTAATATATAAGAAAAAATATCTCTCTAAGGTCAAATCATTGACAAGTTAGGTGAAAAAGAAGAGGATACGTACATCATGAACCATTTTTCATTAATTGTAGATAACTAAAACTAGGGACATCAAACCATTTCCCAAGACTAATTATTAATCCTTGTCACTTTTATAAACAATTATTATGTGGGTGGAGTTCATTGAGGGATCTCTATCCTGGGGGTATCTTCTCTAACAAATAAGCATGGTCCTATTAGGTCTATCAGATCTATGAATATTTTAAAATATAACTATGGGAAGTCAATTTAAACTAGGAATATTAGGTTTTACAATTCATATTTTTTCAATAAAATGACTATTTCTATGAATTTTTATGTCGATTCTAACCAGAGATGAACACCTTTTGACTTTGATATGGGAGATTAGGATCATCTTATAGAAAATATATTGTATTAATGGTATCCTAGTTTTAGGTGATATATAGGTTGAATTCCTTATATAATCTAATTTCTGTAATTCCCCCCAATAGATTTATTTCTTCATAAAATAGCTATTATATTCAACTGAGAGACAACTATGGATATGGATTCTACCTCATTTAGTTGTCCTTTTGGTGATTAGGTCAATGTATTTTTACAGCCATATGGTTTGAAGTATAAGGTAAGGTGATAAATAAAATTTCCATATTAACGTTCTAGTGATGCAAAGGGTTCATACCGGTCCATTCTAAAATAGGATCATTAGACCTTCTACGGTTATAGGGTCAGAACAAGGGTGTCCATTGATATTTAGTTTATAGGTTTCCTAGAAATGTTCATTAGTTAGTTAGTCGTCCCACCATATGATACAAGTTTAGGGGTAAAATATAGTAACATTTTAATGGTCTCTAAGATAGTAAAATAGTGTCCAATAAACCTTTTGGTATAAGTTTTGGCTCAGATTTATTAGATGTTGGGTCATGTTCAATGATTAGGGTCCTTGTATTGTATCTACAAACCAAAGTAGTTTCTGTATGGATGAATGATGCTAATATTTTTCATGATTTTTTTTTTGAAATTTTTATAATGATTTTTTAATGTTTTTAATCATTTTAATAATTAATTAATTAATTTATTTAAATATGGGTGATTTTCATTTAAATAATCATTTTAGAGAAAAACATGTGAAAATTCTTATTTTGAAAGTTTTATTTTGAAAATGAAAATTTGTGAAGTTTTTTATTACCCTTGTGCATATCCTATAGGTTGATTAAGGGTAAGATGTTATTTACTTATATGAACCATGATTTTAAGGAACTATGTATGTGTGATTTTAACTTTTTACTAGTTTTGTAAAGGTCATAAATTGTTGTGTAAAGACAAGGCACATGTTGCGTAAGTGTATTCAATAGTTTATATCCGCTACATAAGGGTTGGAAGGTGTTTCATAAGGGTAAATACAACATTGTGTAAGGGTTCCCATCAATTTACACTGACTACATAAAGGTAACACATGAGCTATGTAATGGTAACCAATGCATTTTAGCCCTACATAAAGGTAAATATTGTGCAGCATAATGGTAAGAGTCTCCCTGCATAATGGTAACCCAAACTTTTCAAGAGTTTTATAAAGGTACTCTTGGTTTTTTAAAGGTTTTTTAAAGGTTTTTTAAAGGTAAAATTAATTTACATAAAGATACCTTGGGTTTCCAAATAGATGTGTAAAGGTAAAATTATTATTCTATAAGACATGTAAGGGTGGAAAAATTTACATAAGGGTAACTCCAAAATCCTTAATATTGCATAAGGGTAACTATGAGATTCCACTGGTAACATAAGGGTTGATAGAGCCACTAGATAATTCCATTTCCAATGTTTTTTGAGCCCATAATTGATACAAAATACCACCATGAAGCCTCGAATCACCATGGATCAACATTTAAATGAACAGTGTGATGATGAATGAAGCCATGTTTCAAACAAAATATCATACTATCACCACCATGTTGCACATGTTGTCTAGGGTTTGAAAAAATAATAATTAAATTTCTACATCACACATCAGCTACATAGATTTACTATATGAAAAAAATTCTATGTGGTGCGGCAATGTGAATATAGGAAGTTTCATAATACACTCAAATTCAATCAGAACCACTTCATCTGACATTCATCCCTTCTCAAAAACACTATAACACCCACTCCCATGAATGATTCCATGTGGAAAATAAATTTATTTTAAAATAATAATGAATATGAAAAGTAGAAATGGATGAATGTTTAAGATATGAATATATGGGAAGTCAAAACCTTGTTATCTCTCTCATGGATAAATCAGAGGATAATTTTAAAGCATATCTAAGACTCTGGGAGAAAGAATGAAGCATTGACTATGTTGCTACAAAAATATTCAAATAAAGATCAATAAATAGACTCCACCATATATAAATTGGATGGGAGATTTGTTAAGCAATGCATCTCATATTGGGATCTCAATCGAAGGAATGAGGCTACTATTTAGTTTCTTAGTTTCTATTGTTTATCTTTCTTTCATGTAATTCAAATGCATATTTTTATTAAATTGATTCATTCCATTATTTCTTTCTCTATCTCTATATAATTATTCCATTGTGATCTATTTCACTCACTATAGTTAATGACTAACTCAAGGATAGGCCTTGGGTAGGTTCATTGGATCTCTAAATTCTTCTCTTAAACCCTTAATTCTTTAATTATCTTTATGGGGAATGAGAGATAAGCATACGGGTGCAGTGATCATCAACCATGCTATGACTCTCAAATTTAACTATATTATTTAGTTTACATTATTCCCCTCCCTTCTATTGAACAATCACTATTCATATGATAGAGTTGAGTTTATCTAATGGATAAAATAGAATATGATATAGTTGGATCCTCGAAAGTGTCACAATCACAATTATAGTGTGTTGTTAACCTTGATTATAGGAGGAGATGAAGTTTTTCATGCCAAAGGAGTATCCTAAGCATGAACATTTTCACACTCAATAAATTAAAAGATAGTAATTCATTAATGAGATATCATAAATGAATTGTGAAATAGAATAGTGAATAATGAAGAAACCCTGGTGAACAACCCTAAGATCAAGATCTTTATTTCCTTACTTCATTTTGTTTTTTATCTGCATGATAATTTAATATTTTCATTTTATTCCACTTTCTACCATATTTTTCATTTATTTAAAAACATAGAAAAAAAAAAGAAACAATAAGTGAATTAGTATTAATGAGTGAATCAATGTGAATCTACTCAAGTGAGACAACCTGTATTAGCTTATATGCTCCACTCTGAAAATTTTAGTTGTTTCTATACCACCCTATGATAGATGTTTCAAAACTTGGTATCATTTATAGAGATACAGGTGGCCATTTATTAAATATTTATATTAACCTTTTCTAAATAGTTTTCCATTGTTTTTTAAAAAAATCTAAAAAAATATTTTCCATGATGTATTAAAATCATTATTATTTTTCATGAACTCGTGAATCACTATTGAAACATCAAGTTCAAGTGGTTGAAAATACTAAGAAGTCCCTCTAATAAAGGGTCTATGATATCATGGTACTGGTCAAGTAGATATTGAATGTCCAAGAGATAAGACTCTCACTTAAAAAATTAATGGACATAATTAATCAAGTCTAAACTGATTATCAAAGACTAAAGGCCAAGAAGGAAGTACCATTAGATCCTCCTAATTTTTATGAAAAAAAATCAAGAGGTTGAGGTTGTACGTGAAGTATATCTATAGCCTAACCATCTCAAGATCAAGATCCAAACCTACTATAAAAAGCTAGACGAGATTTATTATGAGGATTATTTTCCTATTAAGGTATGTGTGGGAGATCATTATGAATTGGATGACTTATGAAATGAATATGAACTGCAATATGATCTCTAAATCCTTGAAAAAGTAGAAGCATCATCACCTATGAACCTATCCTTGGACTTGGAAGAATAAGAAACTACCCAAGTGATATAATTTGAATAAATGATGAAAGAGACTAACTAACTACCTAAATAAAGTAAAATTAAACACTAAGAGGCACTTTCCACTGAATAAGATATTGAATATAAACCAAATCAGGGAGATGATCTTATCCTAAACTTATTATTAACTGATTTTATTAAAACTGAATTGAGTATCACCTCTCATTGTTTTTAATTTTTATATTCTTCTAACTTGTTTTTTTCTTGGAGGAAGATAATGACTAGGAAGATGAACCTAATGAGAAAAACATGGAGTTCCTATAACATATTGAACACTTATTGGAATAATTCCATGAGTAGATTCAATTATCTCTTTCTAAGGAAATAGATATATAAGTTGATTATACTAAAATGGAAAATTTTGATATTGATTCTTTAAAATTAAATTTTGTCCAAATAAAATTACATTATAACTTTCCTTTTATTTATTCCATTGATTCATCATACCTTAAGTGACCATTAGAGAGAGAATAAGAGGTTTTAAAAGTGGAAACCGAGAAGAAGGAGGACTCATATTTTATCCTACCCCCATAATATAATTTATATTTCATTGTCATGGGGTGGATTTGGTGAACTCTCTCTATGGAGTCCTTAGAAACAAGGAAGAATAAGTGAAAGCTATAAGGAATAAGTTTTTGTTGTTCTAATTAAAGAAACTCTACCCACCATCAAATTTTGGGATAATAGCCCAGCACTACCCTTCTAGAGGTAGTAAAATACTAGGACCCACTTGGGGGGATCAAACCAAGACTTGTATTTATTTTCTTATTTTCTTTATAGGAATTTAGATTTAAATTTATTTCATAGTAATTTGATTTAAGAATATATTAGTATGAATTTCAATCCCCCTCATTCTTTTTCATCTTACTAGGATATGGTCCTTACACTTTAATTAGTGGTTTTCTTTTGTAGGTCCATGATGTTGATGGCATAAGGTATTCCCCCAAACAGAAATAAGAATAATAAATAGAGCTTTATTTAAATTTATTCCACTCTTAAATTAATTATATTTTAACTTCCTATTTTTGAAGATATGTTTATATGCTTTAAAAGATAATTTTCATGCCCACACTTAGAATTTTACTTTATGGGACTTATCTCAAAGACATGAGTTTCTTATGAATCTCATGATGATGTGTTTTAGATTTTAATGATAATGAGATTGAATAAGTAATATGGAAAATTTAAGGATTAAAGTAAATCATAGTTATTAATTTAATGAATCATAATTTGAGGTAATTAGTTGATTCATGTAAATTAAATTTATCTACCATTTTTCATTCTTTTAATTTCTTAATTTCATTTGTATTAGTTTTTTATTAATAATCCATGCCATGAGTGATTGTACCAAATTTTATGTTTAATTCTTGAGAGTATTTCTAGACCTAAAAATTACTATTTCTATCTTAAAAATATTTTTTAGAGAACTTGGTGCATGCCTCCTACAAGAACTTTCATTGGAACTTGTCAAAGTTATGACTATTCAAAGTCACATTTAATATGATTAAGGAATTTATTTTATTTATCCCTTATCCTTGAGACCAAATTTTATATTAATCCTTATTTATCCCATAGAATATATGAATGAACTTGTTGGGAATGAACCACATTACAATCCATGTATATCCATTCCTAACCTTCTCTAATATTATTCCATGAAATTTTAAAGTTGAATTGTGGGACTAAAGGAATTCATGGTAAAAGTTATGCACTAAATTATAATAAAAAATTTTGGGGTGTTATTTTCGGTATTGGGAAATCTGATTGATTCATACATTTTACTTCTATTATTTTCCTTTCTTAAAAAATGAAAAAAAATAAATAAATAATGGTTTGTTGTTTGGGAGAATAAAAAATCACCATTATCGGACTGGTGATTTTTATCATAAGGGGTTAGGTGGTGGATGGGAGATTTGTTCCAAGCATAACTTTTAAAAAAAATTCTAAAATTCTAAAATTTAATTTGAAAAAAATATAGAAGAAAAATTCAAGAAGGTGTAAATATTACATTATGTTTAATTTGTTCATGACCTTTAATTTTATTTTTAGGAGGTGATATTTTTACTTTGAAGGGGATATTTTCATTACACTTTGATTTTTATATCATGAACTATGATTTATAAATAAACCTCCTCTTTAAGCCTTAATATTTTGACCATAAATCCCTACCATCTTAAATCCTCATAGTCATCATAACCTTGATTGAAAATTCCTCATGATTTCATGTGATTTTTTTCTTTTTGAAGTGGAGAATGTAGGTCCTTTGCAAGCCTATGGAAAAGAAGAATATACTCATGGTATAATCATAACTCTACTTTAATTTTCATCATGAGTGGTGAGATAAATAATTTTCACATAATTAGATAATGACTTGGAATGTTTAATAATAAATAATTGTAAAACTTGAATTTCAGGGAGGAGAAGACCAACCATTTTCCAATGGGAGAAAGTAAAATGCTTGGATTTATTGTTCTTTTAAAATATGTGAAGTTAAATTGATATTTTATGTGGAAATTAAAATTTTAGTTTAAAATTGATAATTTCTTGATTTAATTGATTTGAAATTTAAATGTTGGTATTAGTTCCCTCAGTTATTTAATGTTTGGACTCAATTCTTGAAGAAAATCATATTTAAAGTGTGGGGTATTTGATATTATAATTTTTCATGAATTTCTTTTGAAATTTTTATAATAAATTTTAAATTTTTTAATCAAATTATACATGAATTAATTATTTTATTTAAATATGTTTGATATTCATTGAAATAATTAATTTGGAGAAAAGGTGGTGAAAATTATGATTTTGAAATTTTGATTTTGAAAATGAAATTATTTTAAGTTTTTTATTACCCTTACACATGGCTTAGGTGAAACATATGGGTAAGATGTTCTTTACCTATACACGGTATGATTTTAAGGTGTTGTGTAAGGGTAATTTCAAATTTTTAAAAGTTTCATAAAGGTAAGAAGTCACTATGTAAAGGTAGGGTTCACACTCTATAATGGTATTCAATAGTTTACATCTGCTACATAAAGGTGAAAAGGCACTGTAAAAGGGTAAAGGCAGTGTTGTGTAAGGGTACCCACCAATTTCCACTGACTATATAAAGGTAAAATGTGAGATATTTAAGGGTAACCAATGAATTTCAGTGCTACATAAAGGTAAATATTTATATTCATAAAGGTAATATTCCACCTATGTAAAGGTAATTTGGGCTCTTCAAGAGTTTCATAAATGTACTCTTGGTTTTTCAAAGGTTATGTAAAGGTGAAATTAAACCATGTAAAGGTAATTCAAGTTTTCTAAAATATGTGTAAAGGTAAAATTATTTTTCTTAAAGATACATAAGGTTAGACAAAATTCACATAATTGTAACTCTAAAATCCTTTAGGCTATGTAAGGGTAACTCTAAGCTTCTACCTGTTGTGTAAGGTTTATCAAATCCATAAGAAAATTCCATGGCTAATGCTATTGGAACCTAATATCAAGAAAAAATACCTCCATGAAGCCTTATATCACCATGTATCACCACTAAATCTCAATGTTAACCTTATGATGATGAATGAATCCATGTTTGAGAAAAATACCATGCTATCACCACCATGTTTCACATGCGATATATGGTTTGAAAATATAAGAATGAAATGGATACCTTTCACATCATATACATAGATTTACTATGTATAACAAATGGAAACATCACACATTATCTATGTAGATTTTCTATGTGTGGAAATGTCTATGTAGAGATGCTACGTGAATGTGGGAAGTTCCATAATTTACTTAAATTCGATCAGAATCACTTCAGTTAACCTTCATCCCTTATTAAAAACACTTGTGACACCCACTCCCATGCATGATTCCACATAGAAAAAAAATAAAATAAGGATGAATACATAAATAAGATATGGATAAAAATTAAATATATAAAGATATAGGAAGACAAAACCATGTTATCTCTATCTTGGATAAATTAGAGGATAATTTTAAAAGAGATATGAGAATTAGGGATAAATAAGAAAGCTTTGACCATGGAGATAAAAATAGATTCAAATGAAGATTAATATATGGATTCCTCTATCTATTAATAGGATGTTAAAGCTACTGAGCAAGACATCTCATATCGAGAACCCAACTAAAGGGAAGAGACTTCTATTTAGTTACGTGGTTTCTATAATTTAGTTTTCTTCATGTAATTTATATGTATATTTTTATTAAATTGATTCATTACATTGTTTATTTATCTATATATTTATATTTATATTTATATTACCATGATATATTTCACTCACTATGGTGAGTGACTAACTCAAGGATTTTTCATAGGGGGTTCATGGGGTTCCTAAGTTTTTCTCTTAAATTCTTAATGCTTTAATTCTATTTGTGGTGAATGATAGAGAAGTGTATGAGTGTATAAATTGTAAAACATGATATGAATATAGAATTAATATCCATTATTTAGTTTACATTCTTTCTCTTTCTTATATTGAACAAAAACTATTCATATGATGGAGTTGTGTTTATCCAATTGAGAAATGGAATACGATGGAGGCAGGTCTTGTAAGGTGAAACACTCTTGATTAAGGTGTTTCATTAACCTTTATTATAGGAGGAGGTATAGTTTGGTATTCTAAAGTATTCTCCTAGTCATGAAAAATTTCACACTCAATAAATTAAAGGCTAGTAATTCATGAATGGGATATCAAAAATGAAGTATCAAACATAATAGTTAATAATGAAGGAACCCTAGTGGTAAACCCTAGGATAAATACATTCCTTTCTTAAATTCATTCTATTTTTTATATATATAATAGTTTTAGTTTTTCATTATTTTCTTATTTATCTTATCCTTTTCATTGGTTTTAAAACAACTAAAATACCAAAAAGAAACTATAATTGAATTAGGATTAGTGAGTGAACTGTGATTCTCTTCAAGTAAGAAAACCCTAGACAACTACTATGTTGCACTGGGAATAATTTAGTAGCTTTTGTACTACCCTATGACAGGTGTGTTAATGGATAATAGATCACTTTGGTAGTTCCAAGTTTCATAACACCATAGGGGTTCCCCATTCCACTCTTCACACCAAACTGCTTGATATTTATAGTTTAAAAACTATATCTTTAGGTGTTATTAATGTTATTGACATAATGAGGGATTTAGGATATTTTGTACTTGATCTTTATGGGGTTACCCATAAAACACTCATGGATAATTCCAATGAAACCCCTAGGGTATGTTGTTATATCATTTCTCTTATATATGAGGTTTTGGTGGCTTGAATTGATAGATATTTAATTTTTTAACTATGTGTTTCATATTAATTCACTAAATATTTTATATTCTTGTAAATAAAATCCTCAATTTAATATTGTGATGTTCGCAACTTACAATATCTCATGGTCATGAATAAATTATAACTAATGATGAATCATGAGGATATCGAAATTCATATTGTTATATCAAATGACCCTACCTTGAAAAGTATATCTTGATGGAATACCTAAATCTGGGTAAATTTTATCAAAATAAAGTATTAGGAGGGGAAGTTTGATGGTCTCATTGACTACCTATTGTACAAGGCTTATTGGTCAGGGCCATCTATATATTTTACCATTAAGGATAAAGATTACCCTGTCAAATGTGCATGGAAAAATTAACATTCCTTATATACATAGGTTCCCTTAGGTGTTAAGAAGGTAATGAGCTCACAAATTATAGACTAATAAATAACTCAAGGTGTCATATATACCTCTAATTATAGCACCAAGATATTTGAAAAGGATGTCCCCTAAGAGAAGTCTCTATTTTTTGAACCATTCTCAGAGGTAGGAAATAATCTTGGTACTATGAGTTGGTATCCTATAACCCTATCAGTGAAAATTATTCCTTTTATTCCATATATGTTCCCTAACTATGTTATTGTGTTAGTAAATAGATATGTTCAAATCATGAGACTTCCATCAATAAAAAGGAGGTATGAAGTGGGAATGGCATGGTATATACTCCTTAATAAATGAAACCTAGCTAGAGGAATTTGAAGGTAAAGTAAACAATAATTTTCAACTCTTCCAAGGTATGGGAATAGGCGGTGCCTATTATTATGAACTTCACACTACCAATCGGGGGATTCTAGTGATCCAAGATAAACTCAAAGCCCAATCGGTCAACTTACATAGGGATAAAAATAAGGATGGGTGTTTTGAACTATTTTCCCTGACCGAATGAACATTGTCCCAGTAAGGGGGGGTTGGGGTATAACATCACTCTCTAACTGATGACTATAAGGGAAAATTAAAATAGCTTGAACTCTAACTAGTTTCAATCAAGTAATATTTCGTAGAGATGAATGTATTTATTAAATAATTCCAAAATGGTAAAAAGATTCCAACCTTATGAGTAGCATAATTGTGTGCACAAAATGATTTTTAAGATTTTGAGATGGTGGTTCTCGAGAAACATGTTGATACCTCCCAATGACTATTAGAAAATATAAATCATGTAGCTAAATGTATCCTATAATGAATCTTATTTATTTATCTTCCTTTTTATCTTACTTATCAATCAATAAGGGGACTAAATTATGGATAACCCTCTTTATTCTAATTATTATGATCCTTTATTTCACATGCACTATTATATTGTGTGATATATTAAGAATGAATCATTTTGTTTCTTGTTTTGGTATGATACATCAGCTATTGATTTATTTAATTAAGTGGTTATTTACAATTTAACCAATGAATATATCATCATAGACTATAAAATTCCTAGTAAATAACTCCTAGGGTAACTAGATTCTCTTGAATATAATATATAGTGAAATTTTTTAAAATTATGGTTGAAATACTTTTGAATATAGGGTAGAATGTGGTATGAAAAACTAGTTATCCTTTAGACATTCACATTCAAGTGGTTATTGGAAGGCCATGTATGCTTACCCAATCATCATTGATCGAGGTTATTCCATTGGATAATAGATGAAAATTAAATATATTTCCAAGTGTATTATCTAATATAGGTACTGGAATTTTATGTGCACTTACACCATCAACATTTACTAAGGTTGACATTCTTAAAGAAATAATAAGAATTGTTTCCAGTGAAACATGTTCACTTGTAAAAATATTGTCTAGACATGTGTATTTATTCCATCACTATAAAATAAGGTTGGTTTGTTAATGAATGAAAGTGCTTCAAATATCAAGTAAATTTAGAACTTAAATTAGGTTTTATGAAAAGGGTTTTGTTCAAAAAGGGTTTGAGTGCCCTAAAGTAGTGTCCATGTTTCCTATTTCAGGTCATAAAGATGAAAATTTGTAAGAAACAAAAAGTTCATATAACTTTTTCCATGATCCATGAGATTTATTTATATTTCATTAACATTACTTAACTTTTTCCTAACATTTTAAATGATTCTATCTTAGTATAATAAAAATAAACTTTTACTTAGGTAGACCTTTGTAAATTTTTGACCTAACAAGATTTATGTATCATTTTCAATTCAATTGGAATTAATATTGTCTCATAGTTATTATAGTTTAAATTCATATGGATTTAACCATGATATTATGGGATTTTAGGGTCATACATCTTTGACCATGAGATTTTGGGCATTTATGTTCATATAGATTTGACTATGAAATGCTGGGAATTTAAGATCATACAAGTTTGACTGAAAGGGGTGATATTAATTTAATGTTGAATAATCTAGACCATTAAATTTTTGTATTTTAAGGTTATACATCTTTGACCAAAAGGGGGGTTTGATGGTAAATATAATAAAATATGAATTTTTTTACCAAGAATGAGAGATTTTAGTGTCGTTATTTTGTGTCCTAGTGCAAGGATATAATATCTTACCCCTAACCCATTGGATTGGGAAGAGACTGAGGTGTTACTAAAATTATATGAGATCCCTAGGATGCCAAAGGTTGGAAATAAACACCAAGGGATTTACTAAAACATGGGGGAATTTTTTCCCTTAAACAAAAAATTTTTAGTAGAAAGTAATTATAAGGAATAATATGATGCATAAAGGTAACCAAAATAACTCAATATCCAAAATAACTAAACAATGTCAGAGTAGAAGCAAGAATAAAACAAAATAGGAGAATAAAAATCCAAATACATGAAAGATACTAGGAACCATTGTAGTACCACTCCAAACACCATGACTTGAATAACTCCCAAGCTTTGTCTCTCATCATCCATGAATGAAACATCACTATTCTCCACTAGAGAAATATGAAATATACCCCTTACCTATTCCATGAAAAAAAACTTCTACATAGACACCAAGGTGAATATATAATGGGTGAGTTTATTTAATTAGTAGGCAACCTTCCAAAATCTTCCCACACATGATACTAAGACTAGAACAATATAGCATAATTTATGTAAAATAAGGAGTATGAAAATTATTATCAATATCATTTCATAAAAAGTTATATAAAAGAATAATTTAACAATATTTTAATGAAAATATAGTTTATAAAATAATAATTATTTAAATGGTGTATATGTTCTTTCATTTTGTAATTCCCATTCCACATATTCACATATACATACATGCATCCAAGATTAAAATCCCAAAACTCATGAGTGGTGACTCATATTCTATATAAATTCATCAATTAGTAAAGAACTTGTATTTATTTATTGGAATAGGCCACCAATTTTGAATCCAAAAAGGCCCTTATAATGAAATAATGAACATGAAATAACCCACATATTCCAAAGTCTCTTCAAAATAGATTTATTTAAACAATTTTTCATTTAAGAATTTAAACAAACATGTTGCATACATCTTTCTAAACCATAATTTGAAAACCATATGACAAGAGTTATTTAAAAATTATTTCAAAATTATTTTACAAAAAAAATAATAATAGTTTTATAAATCCAAATACTTCTAGTTTTAAAATAATTGGATAAAGAGAGAGTGTAAGAGAATCCACCTTCCTTAAACAGTTTCCATTCTAGAAGAATTGAACAATGATTTGGGTAGATCTGGATTCCTTTATCCTTACCTTAAATAATTACAAAAAAACATAAAAAACGTTTCCTAAGCCATATATCTTGGAATAATAATTCCAATATAGGGTTCCTCGTGAGAGTAAATGAATAGATCTAGAAGAATAAAGAGAAACAGACAACATACCTTGAATATATAGATTTAACACACCAAAATTAATTGAAATTGGATGTATACTGAAGATTATTTCTACAAATTCCTATATGGGTCATATGGTTTGATATACTATGAAAATAAAGTAAGAATGTGGGTTTTGGGAGAGTTTTCAGGTTAAAAATAAAAAATTTGAATTTAACAAATCATGTCGCATGGTTAGTCTACATGGTTTATATCAAAGAAAATTTTAATAAGATTTTCATGAAAAATTATTTTATAATACCATCATTATTTAAATATCATATTCATTATTTCCTATTGTAAAAACCATTTCACATACTCACACACACATTCATGTATCCAAGATGACATCCCCAATACTCATAAGTGGTAAATCATCTTCTGTACCAAGTTGCCACTTGGTCGTTCACCCGCATGACCTAATTAGCATAGGAAACCAAGTATGAATCTAAACATTCCCCTTGTAAAGCAATAATTAATACCTTAAAATCCTTATATACCAAATAATCTTTAAAAAATATTTATTTAAACATTTTTCCTTTTAGGAATTCAAACAAACACATTGTGTGCATCTTTCTAAACCTTGATTTAAAAACCATATGAAAAGAGTACGTTTAATAATCATTCATCGGGGTTTTCCAATGAAAACGTAAACCTAGGTTTTATAAATCCAAATCATTCAAATTCTATAAAAATGGAGAGAGTTTCTATTCTAGAAGTATCAGAAAATGATCTAGGTATATCTTGGTTTCTTCTTTATTCCCTTCAATAATTACCAAAAAACCATCAAAAATATGTCTTGACCCATATATCTAGGAATGATAGTTTTGATATATGGTTTCTCTTGGGATTAAATGAAGAGATCTAGAGGAATAATAAGAACAAAAAACATACCTTGATTCCCTAGATCTAATGCACCAAGATCCATTGAAATTAACTTCAAATTGAAGATAATCACCCATAATGCATAAAGGATTCCTCTAGTTTGAGATCATAGGAAACTGGAGGAAGAATGAGAGTTTGTGACAGTTTTCTAGATAAAAATAAAAAAAATCATAGTTAATTAATCACATCACATAGTTAGTCTACACAGTTTAAAAAATCGTGTGCCAATCGTGCAGGTGTCATTTCCTCAAAACTCCCAACTCAAATGGTTTGGAAAGTCATGCACCAACCGTGTAAAATGACTCTATCCCATGTCACACAGTTTTTAGGATAATCCACATGGTTTCCCCTAATAGTGTGATAAACATGAACCTCCTCCTAGACTCTCTCAAGATGTTTCATGGTTTCTTTGGGAATTTGTATTGTTTCCATTAACTTTTTGTTAACCATGTGACCTATCAAACACTTAAAAAAATTGATAAATTGTCATAAAAACTTCCTAAGATAATCCCAATCAAACTGTAGCTCAAAAAATAGATAAAATACCAAAAACCAATTGGGGTTATATTCTCCCCACCATTGGGATTTTCATCCTCAAAAAGTTAGAGATTATCATTATTTTAGAAGATATTTTTCCATTTATCCAGCATGAAGTCCTAATGTTTCCACCTCTCCTCCTAAACTTGACCATGATTCCATAATACCAACACTAAAAAAAATTCCCACTCAATATATTCTATCATCTATGTAGAGTACATATTGATGAAAGGATAAATATAACATCCAATTCAAAATCAACATTATCCCATTTAATTACTTGGTCAGGTTCAGGCTGGAAATTCTTCATTTGAGATACATGAAACACATTATGAACCAAAATAAATCTTGGAAGTGTTAATAATTGATAATTAAAATCACCAATCCACTCAATTATCTCAAAAGTTCTAACATACTGAGGATAAAACTTCCCTTATTTACCCAAATGATGATTCCCCAACCTTTGATAGACCTTCAAAAAAACATGGTCCCCCGCTACAAATTATAATGGTTGATGATGATGATCCGAATAATATTTCTGAAAAATCTGAGTTGTTTCCATTATTTTACTAATAATTTTAACCTTTTATGTCATCTCAATTTTCAGGTCAGGTCTAATTAGTAAATTCTCTCATGACTCTAACCAACAAAGTGGAGACCGACATGGCTAGCCATACAATGTTTTGAATAGAGCCATATGTGTCATATCCTAATAAATATTGTCATATTGGGACTCTACTAAAGGTAAAGGATCTTCCCTTGAGCCTCCAAAATTCATAACACAAGCTCTAATAATTTTTTTCAATGCCTGGATCATTTGTTCTGATTACCCATCCATTTTAGGATGATATTTCATGATCATGGTTAATTATGTTCCAAATGATTGCTATAAGGATTGTTAAAACTAAGAGGTAAACCTAGGGTATTGGTCAAATATAATTAAAACCGATACACCATGCAGCTTTACTACTTCCTGAATATAAACCATTCTGTGTTTTCTGTTGTATTGTAACCATGGATCAGAATTAAGTGGGCTAACTTTATGAGTCGGTCAAAAATCACCCAATGGAATCATGCTTATAAAGCATTCTTGGTAAACCCATGACAAAGTTCATAGTGATTTACTCCCATTTCCATACTTTTTAGATAATTATTTCAACATAACAACTAGTATTTAATATTTATACTTGACCTAATGACATGTGAGGCATTTCAAAACAAATTCAACAACTCTTCATTTCATACCCAACAACCCAAAATGGGTCCTCAGTTCCTTATATATCTTTTGGATGCTTGGATAAATAGCTTATTTTGAATGGTGATAAGTAAAACGAAGTTGTTCCTAATAAGATGGATGAACTAATATCCTATTTCAAAAATGAAATACCAAGTTCCCATATTTCATCCATCCATTAATAGTCTCCCCACCATTGAGTGTTTACCTTATGGTTAGATAATTATGGTAGGATCTTTGAGCATTCTTGACCTACTCAATCATATTAGGAACAAGAGACACTAGGAAGAATACTGTAACGATATCTTTCTAATAGAAATCCAAATACACATTAGCAATCATAATCAACAACTTCCACTAATAATAAGATTATTTGGCCAAATAATTATATAAATTTTCACTTAGATCATCATATAATGAATTTCTTTTACCCAGTGTATACACTATGTCAAATTCAAACATCTGAAGATATTCCATCCACCGCTACATTTTGAGGTTCAAATATATTTTTCAAAATATCTGTTTCAAAATTTTATGATTAATAAATATAGTGAAATTTTCACTGAAAATATAATAATGTTAATTTTTTCAAATTATGGACTATCGCATCTAGTTCTAAATCATGCATTGGATAATTATTTTCATTCACATGAAACCTTCATGAGTTTTAATCTATGACATGATCTTATTACATATGAACACATCCTAAACTATATCTAGATGCACTTTAATATTCCACAAAACATTTCCCTATTTATTATAAGGTAAGGATAGGTACCAAAGTGAGTCTAGTTTTAATCTCCTAAAAGGATTTCTTAAAATCATCACTCTATTGGAATGGAATAGATTTACTCATTAAAGTTAACATTAGATATAAAAGACATGAAAATTCATGAACAAAGCAATGGTAATAACCAGTTAAGTAGAAAAATTTTCATATCTCAAAGTCATTTTTGGATGGCTTCTAAGAGATAACATATGTTATCTTTTTAGGATCTACCGATATACCTTTCTCAGAAATCAAATAGCCAAGGAAGCTTACTTACTGTATTCAAACATCACACTTAGAGTATTTAGAATAAATTTGGTGTTCCCATAGAGTTCTTAATACTACATCCAAGTGTTTTTCATGGTCACTCTTAGTCTAAGAATGCATTGGGGTGTCATCAAAAAATACCACAACAAAGGATTCAAGGTACCTATAAAATATATGATTCATAAATTCCATGAAAACTCCTGGTTCATTTGTGATAACAATGGGAATAATAATGTATTAATAATGACCATAACAACTCCTAAAATCTATCTTTAGAATATCCTCCTTTTAATTCCTAATTTGGTGATTCGCTGGTCATAAATCAATTTTAGAGAACCATTTAGATCCCTTCAATTGATCAAATAGATCATTAATTCATAGAATAGGATATTTTTTCTTTATTATAACATGATTTATCCTATGATAATAAATGCACATCCAAATAGAACCAACTACCATATTCACAAAGAGAACTGGAGTATCCTGAAGTGATGTACTAGGTCTTATGAAACATTTAATTTCCAACTCTTTAAAATAGACCTTCCATTATCTCAATTATATTTGTGTCATCCTATAAGATAAAACTAAAATATGATTGGTCAAAGGTAGTAGATCAATTGAAAATTCTACTTCCCTTTCAGGTAGAAATCCAGAGAAATTTTTAGGGAAAACATTAGGATATCTATCTATAATAGATGAAAAATATATTTTCTTGATTTCATAAATAGCTTATAAATTTACTACCACTAATAGATAAGATATAGTCTTGAACACTAGTACCAAAGGTCCTAATCTACCAGCATTTGGATCCCAATCTCCCTTAAAGAGTTATATTATTCCATCAGAGGATGTAAAATTCAATTTTTAGTCATAACAATCGATGTGGGATTTGAAAGCTATCAATTAATTAATTTCTAGAATTAGATAAAAGATTTATGTCTCCAGAATGGAAAATCCCAAATAAAATAAGCCCTATAAATAGTTATAAAACTTGTTTCACAATTAAATCCTTCACACTCCCATTTCCTGAGAGTTATTTTGATGCTCATGACATGTGGTATCATTTACACATGAAATACCATAAGATTTGTGACATGAGAATAAATAAAAGAGTGTAATTTTCCTATATCAAACAAAGCTTTCATAATAGTTAAGTTCATAAGGATGGTACCTCACACCATTAAAGGGTCAAATTGATCATCTATGGATATTTTCTCTACACTATACAACTACTTACAAGGTCCTCCTAAATAATAGTTGTTTCCCTTTTGTTTTTTCATCATCTATGATATTTATATGTTTCTAGAATCACCTTGACTCACTTGGTTATAAATATAAGAACTATTTTGATGATACTAGCCCATCTGAGCATAAGATTCTTGTGACACATTGGATCTATTTCTACTAGTTTTCCTTGGTATGATAGTATAATAATGTCTGAGGTGTCATTTTTTACAAAAACTATGAAATGTATGATATGTTTTCATACAATCCCTTTTTATTTTCTCTAATAATCCACATTGAAAACAAGCTAGTATGGTATTGTGATGTGGAGGAAAAGAAATCGATCTGGTTGATTGGTTCTCTAATGTCATGTTCCCTTGAGAATAGGTTTTCCATTTCCACTTATTTCTATCATTGGATATCCCACCTGTTCTCATATAGATAAAAGTGTCCCCTTACTCTAACATAGCTTCTCATGATGTATTTTTCTTCCATAGTCATTGTATTTAATATATCGATATAATTATCAATATAGAATATGACTACTTTAGAGTGAATTTTTGGTCAGAACCCTGCTTCGAATATATGCACTTTTGGGTACTCTCTAGTGGTGACCACTAAATAAAATTGAGATAGCTTCACGAAATTAGATGCATACTCCATAGAAAACAAATTTTCTTTCTTGAGAGTAAATAAATATGTCATCTTTGTGATCTTGAAGTTATATGGGTAGAATTTTTTATTAAAAAATTCATCAAACCATTTCCAAGTAAAGTACTAGACTTGTTTAGTTTGAACAACTATATCCCACCATTTACTCACAAGGTATTATAGCACATATACCACTAGATTTACCTTGATATCAGTTGGAGTTCCCAGAAAATTGAAGATTCTATTAATCTAACCAAGCCATTCCTTCATGTTTTTTTTGTCTTGAATCCCCCGGAAATATTACTATATTCTAATTCTGAAATTCAAACAATAGATTTTCATGGCATGGTTGTTGAATTTGATTTCCCTTATCAATAGCTTAGAAGTCTTGAACTATACTCTAAATGATATTTTCATTCACTTGTGGTTCAGGTTGAACCATATTTTTAGCTACATCCTCTTATTGATTTCCTTATCTTCATACTAGTGTTGTCTCTTTATAACCATAACTAATTTCCACTTAGTTTCCACATTACAACTAAACAGAAGGATTAGGATATTTCAAAACATAACAAAACAAATTATCACAATAAAATTTTAAAATTCATCAAATAAAACATGGATGATGTAGTCCTAATGGTAAGTCTGTTTACTAATGTATGATACTCTATACCCATTGGAGAAACCCAAAATGATGAGGTGGAAACACTCCTAATTTTGTTTTCACACTTTTTATACCTGAACCACTATGGAAACTAAAAGTTCAGCATAAAGAGGTTAGATATGCCATTTTATGCTCTATATTTCAATATTCAACATGTCTTATCTCTATAAATACCATCTTGATAGATATACCAGACCAAATTGATACCATTTATACCATATCACCCCCTAACTTGTTGGTTGGGAAGAGACATAAGTGATATTGACCTTCAGTGACATTCCCAAGACACCAAGGGTTTGAAATAAATGCCAAGGGATTTACTAAAACATGGGGGAAGTTTTTCCCATAAACAAACAACCTACAGCAAAAAAATGATGATATATAATATGATGCATGAAGTTAACCAAAATTACTCAATATCTAAAAAAACTAAACAATAACAGAGTGGTAGAATAAATAAAATAAAACATAAAAACATAAATCTAAATATATGCAAGGTGTTTGGAACTGAGGTGGAACTACTCCCAACACCAGGACTCAAACAACTCGCAAGATCTATCTCCCATCATCTATGAATGAAACATAATGATACTATACTAGATAAATAAGAAATATTACCCTTACTTGTGTCATAAAAAATAGCATTGTCATATGAACTAAGGTGAAAATGTTGAAGGTGGGTATATCAACTAAGTATGAAATCCTCTATAAGATTTAATAAGTGTATTTCATGCATAAATTTTAGAGTGTTTTAATAAATTAATATCTATATTTTAATGATTATTCTTTTCTAAATTTGTGAATGATTTGACTTGCTTTATGTTTTATGGCAGGATACACTGAATATTGGAAAAGGAACAAAAAATGTGATGTTTTGGAGTTAAAAGACACTTTGTATCGCGAGCAAAGTGAAGCAGCACAACACCAGATTTTTGAGGATGTAATAGAATTGTAGAACTGGATGAAGGAATTTATAAATTGTGTATATCATTATACAATGTGAGTTTTTTGAGAGAAATTTTGTCACTATTGAAAGTCATTAATTCATTACATGTTGTAAAAAGAAATTACACAGTGTGTACACTATACATGATATAAAAGTTCAAGATAGAGAAAGATTCTAAAAAACCATTTCTGACATGGATTACACATTGTGAAAACTTTTACATGTCATGAATGCTTCAACGAATATAGAATTAAATGATAGACAGATGAGGGTTTGATAAAAACCCTTAAAAATAACATCCTCTACCGCTACTTTGGATGATCTGGATAGAGGGGACCAATGGTGGATGCCTTCTAAAGACACGTGCACCCACTGTGGAGCCCTACTACCTATTTTCTATAGGTTTTTGTTCATTATTTTTTCAACCTTTCATAGTTATCATGAGAGGGTGATTTATTTGTGTCATTTCATGTGTGATGAACGAGAATTGAATGTATAAGGTATTTTATTTTCCATTGAAATTCATTTTGTAATTTCATATTTGTTATTAAATTATATCCCTTACCTAATTCATTTTTTCATGAACATTGTGAGAAAGGTTAGGAAGTGGGTTTAATTTCATTCTTTCTTTGAGCGTGACCATTTCCTGAGTTAATTGAATTCTATTTTTTAATGTGATATATAGGGTTTAGACTATCACTATAACCATTGGGTTTGTCTCTTCATAGTGTTTAAATATAGTTTCTGGTTACCCATACTTTAAAATCCAAAAGTACCTGACCATGATAATAGGAG
This sequence comes from Viscum album, assembly GCA_963277665.1. Classification (NCBI taxonomy): domain Eukaryota; kingdom Viridiplantae; phylum Streptophyta; class Magnoliopsida; order Santalales; family Viscaceae; genus Viscum; species Viscum album. The sequence goes on from OY728154.1 coordinate 117,519,114, forward strand.
ATATTTGGATAAAGATTGTTTAACACGATCATTTGACTTTCTATGACCTGATTCCAACAACTTCAATATTGTTAATTGATTATTCCATACCTTGTTATCCCATGAACCATGATTCATTACCGCCCAGAACCATTTATCTATTTTCTTCTCACAATTTTTTCACTAATAACATGCTCAGTATTCTATATTCCATTACTAAAAATCACAAATAGGTTAGATTTATTTTATTTAATTAATATTCTCCAACCTTGTCTTTGTGGGTTCATCCTCGGACTTTCATATCCTATACTACATTTTATTTTAGTGGTATTTTTTATCCATGTTTCAAATTTATAAATTTGGTAACCGTATGGGAATTAAAAACTCCCTAAGGGTTATCAAGATTACAAAAAATCCACTAATACTAGAACAAGTTATCTTAATTCATATAAAATAATAAAGACTGTGAAAATTTCTATAAAAACCATTTCATAAAAATAAGGATTGGCACATCAAAATCATTTATATCAAAGAATAATTTAATAAAATTTCCATGGACATTTGGTTAATAAGATAATGATTATTTAAAAATTGTATCCATTATTTCCTCTTGGAATTACCATTCCATATACTCACACACACATGCATGCATTCAAGATGACAACCCCAATACTCATGAGCAGTAACTCATCTTTCGTACCAAGTCATCACTTGGTCGTACACTCGTATTCCCCAATTATCATAGGAAACCATGTTTTAATCCAAAAATTCCCCTCATAATTTAATCATAAACACATTCCAACCCATATGTCCAAAATTCTCTACAAAATATGATTTCTTTAAATAATTTCTCTTTTATGAATTTAAACCAACATATCTTGTGCGTATTTCTAAACCATGATTTGAAAACCATAACATAAGGGTGACTTAAACAATATTTCATTAGGGTTTTTTCAAATAAAACATAAATAATATTTATATAAATACAAATCCATCAATTTATAGAATAATTATAAATTGATAGAATCCACCTTCCTCAAACAGTTTCTTTACTAGAATATTTTCACAATAATCTAGGGAAATCTGGGTTTCTTCTTTATTCCCTTCAACAATTCCTAAAAAACCATAAAAAACATGTGTCAACCCATAAATCCTATAATAATAGTTTTATTCTAAATTCATTCCTGAGAGGAAACAAATATATCTAGAATAATAATGTGAAACAAAAAACATACCTTTATTCTCTAGATCTAATGAACTAATATCCAGAAAAATCAAATCTGGTCAAAGTGATTCACCAAAAATGCCTAGATGAGACCTCTGGTTTGAGATCCTAGGAAAATGGAGTAATAATTAGGGTTTTGGGATGAGTTAAAAATAAAAATTTTAGATGTAATTAGTCAGTTCGCATGGTTAGTCTGCTTGGATTACCAAACTAGCATAAATCATGCGGCCACCATTTTCTCAAAACTCCCAACTCTAATGGTTTGGCTGTAGGGATTTGAAATTTGTTTTCCAACCATGTGAAATTAATTTATCCCATATCACATGGTTATCAAGAGAATTTACATAATTTCCTCTAACCATCCACCAACAATTCACCTACTTTGGGACTCTCTCAAGATATTGCACAGTTACCTGGGTAATCTATACAATTTCCTCTAATCATGAACCAACCATAAAACATCTCAAATAATTCCAAAACCTTAAAAAAATATCCTACAAACTTATTGATACTAAGACCAACAAAACTGTTACTCAAAAAACATAAAATAGTGTCACATGCCTCAAACTAAAGGTGTTAAAAAGGCTAATGTAACAAAATTAGAATGAATGAGGAAATCATACAATGGGATATTTTACATATATATGGATCGTATGTAAGAGTATTAAGTCATGTATGATAAGCCTCTCTAGGTGGTTTTAAGGTATCATGTGATATACCACACATCGTGTAGTTTAAGTCAATGGGATGTGTATCGTATATCGTTCAACTTAAGGTCATGTGGTAAGGACTAAAATTGTGAAATGTATACTCACCCAATGTAGGAACCATCAACAAGAAATGAATGAGAGTTAAATTTCAGTTTGGGTAGCCTTAAATTAATAATAGGGAAAGACATTTTGAATTAGATACTAATTTCTATTTAATAATGTGTGATCCAAATAATGGAATGAATGATATAACATTTTGACTTTTTGAATATAAGAATATTGATTTATGTAAATCATAAATGAAAATATTTGAATCAAATATGGTGGGGTGATGAAGGATAGGATAGGTATATTTCTAACCAAATTCAAATGGAAGGATCATTATCATAGTATTGGACAAGAATACTAAGGATGATAAATAATCATGTTCAAATGATAGGTTCCAAATTAAAACTATTGAAGTCATATGGGATAGGATAATACTTTTTATAGAGGTAGATATATACCCCTAGATAGATGTATAATGCCTTTATATATAGCACATATACTATAACCATGCTATAGGGAATTCTTTTAGATCAAATAGTCTCATCACCAATAGAAATGGGAAGGTTTATAATAATTCAAATATTCAATGTATGAAGTTTGGAAAGACCAATATATATATTCAAAGTCCTATAGAATGTTTTACTTCAATATAACTAGATTAGATCATAATTAAATGTTAGAAAGGAGAAGGATGTAAGTAAAATATTATGTTTGGTGCAAGATATAAGATTCATGTGTCACTACATATCCTTAGAAAATGGGAATCAATATACATGTAGTTTTAGATTGTGGGTTCTCTTCATAGATATGGATCATGCACAGGAGAGGATTAGAGGAAATAAATAGGTACCCTGGTGTAAGGATAAGAAAATTGCATCCCAATTTGAATTGGGATTCTTGAAATGAAGGTGGAATGAGGAATGGAATGATAAATGTACGTTAGGATGGTCCCAGTATAAGAGACCCATGTGTCCCTATGTCTCATGTGATAATAGGAATAAATCCATATGTAGTTATAAATTATACAATGGTTTTATCCTAGTATAGGTTCATTGAAGGAGACTAGATATGTATTTTGGGGAAACAAAGCACTAGGATAGAGTGGGGAATTTTAAATTTATATTTAGGCCCTAAGTAGGATATTTGGGCATCACAATGTATCATGTGATAATAGGAATAAAGTCATATGTGTATCTATAAAAGAGGGGTATTTCATCCTAGCATAAGGTTCATGGAAAAAAACATTAATAGGTGGGTAAATATATTCTAGAGGATCTAATTTATATCAAGATCTTAAATAATAAAATTTTCAGTCTTAGGCTATGTAAAATGAATCACTCCAAGTAGTTTGAGGTCATGTTAGGTGGACCTTATATCAGGTAATTTAATATCTTGTGACAAAGATCTGATTTCATGTAGTGTATAATCCTATGATTATGAATCTACACAATTTATTTTATAATGATGAGGTAATTATCATACACCTTACAATTTTAAATTTGTGTGGTAAGGATTTTGTGTCAACATCATGTGATGAGAAGTCTATATCAAGGAGTTTAGAGTCATTAAACAAGGACTATATACCATTTAGTTTAAGGTCATGAGTAAAGGACAATATTTAATGTTTTTTATAGTATTAAAATTAGAATTTTATGTTTTAGTCAAAGTATTACTTTAAAAATATTTCATTTTTAGGAGGCATGATATGTTCTGTATCCATTATGATTAAGAAGTATGCTCTATGTGAGTAGACCTTGTGTATGATTTAATACTCTTCCCATTTGGGTTCCAACATTTGAGGTTTATTTCTAATAATCATTCATATATTAAAATTTAACATCAACTATTCTTAAAAAAATGGATAGAGTTTAAATCTCTTATTAAATTCCTGATCCATTCTATTACGATGAACTTTAATGTTATAGAATGCCTATAATTTTTTTCATATAGACTTTCTAACTCATTAATTCATATTTATGATTATTCATCCACTCTTAATTAGTCATGTATATTTTTCTTTATTGAGGGTATTTAAACATTAATTATTAAGATAGTTTCGTCCCATGCTCTAAGAAATATGGGGTTGTCTATGCAAGGGTGTGTATAGTGGCATGATAAGCCCACAATGCATTAAGGATCTTGTCCAAACATATTTCATTATCCTTTTTAACCATATTCTATAGAATATTTTATAGTTTCTTGATGAATGCCTCTATGTTTCCATTGGTAATAGTTTTATAGTGATAGGAGTGGTTGGAATGGATGTTGTACTTTTCATATAACCTTTTCAAATCATGTGTGCTGAAATTTACTTCATTGTCTATGAGGATAACATGAAGAACTAAAAATTTTGGAATGATTTTTGATTTTATATATGCATCATTAACTTTTTTACGACTTCCTTTAAGGGTACTATTTTATCCCACTTAAATAATAAATTAGTGGTAGTGAGAATGAACTTTCATTTTTAGATCATCATTAGTGAGTACAAGCCTATAACATCTAAAATCTATGTGTAAAATAACCAGCAGTACTTTGGTAGATGACAAAATAATTGGGGGTTGATGTATTAAATTGGAATGAATTTGATATGTGTGAAATTTTATTGTGAATTTTATGTAATATTTCATTATTTAAGGTAGGAAATATTTAAGACTACTAATTTCGTGAGTGACTTTGTCACTTGTATAATGAGATCAGCATGTGATTTCATGATCTTATCCTATTACTTTAGGGATCAAAACATAACAAAACAAATTATTATAATAAAATTTTAAAATTCATCAAATAAAACATGTAAGATATAGTCCTAATGGGAAGTCTATTTACTAATGTATGATACTCTATACCCATTGGATAAACCCACAATGATGAGGTGACAACACTCCTAAATTTTTGTCTGAACACCTTTTATGCCTAAACCACCATAGAAACTTAAAGTTCAGCATAAAGAGGTTATCTATTCTATTTTATGCTCTATATTTCAATATTCATCATGTCCTATCTCTATAACTACCATCCTGATAGATATACCAAACCAGACTAATACCAGTTTTACCATATCACCCTTAACTTGTTGGTTGGGAAGAGGAATAGGTGTTAATAACCTTAGGTGATGTTCCCTGGACACCAAAGTTTGGAAATAAATTCCAAGGGATTTGCTAAAACATGGTGGAAGTTTTTACCATAAACAAACAACCTATAACAGACAACATTGATGAGATATAATATGATGCATGAAGGTAACCAAAATTACTCAATATCCAACAAAACTAAACAATAATATAGTGGTAGAATAAACAAAACAAAACATAAAACCATAAATCCAAATACATTCAAGATGTTGGGAACCATGGTGGAAGCACTACCCATATCAGGACTGGACCAACTCCCAAGATATATCTCCCATAATCTATGACTGAAACATCATGATACTATACTAAATAAATAAGAAATATTACCCTTACCTATGTCATGAAAAACTGCATCAACATATGTACTAAGGTAAAAATGTAGGGGGTGGGTATATCAACTCAGTAAGAAATCCTCTAGAATCTTTAATAAGTGTATTTCATGCATATATTTTAGAGTGTTTTAATAAATTAATATCTATATTTTAATTATTATTCTTTTCCAAATTTTTTGATGATTTGACTTGTTTTATGTTTTATGGTGGGATACACTGAATCATTGAAAAGGAACAAAAATATGTGATGTTTTGGAGTTAAAATACTCTTTGTGCTATGAGAAAAGAGAAGCAGCACGACACTGTATATTTTAGGATGCAACGGAATTGTAGAACTGGAAGAAGGAATTTATAAGTTGTGTATATCATTACATGATGTGATATTTTGGAGAGAAATTTCATCGCTAGTGCAATTTGTGCAGTCGTTACACGTTGTGAAAAGAAATTACACAGTGTGTACACTATACACGATGTGAAATTTCAAGATAGAGAAAGATTTGAAAAATTCGTTGCAGACATGGATTACATGTCGGGTAAACTTTTACATGTCATGAATGCTTCATTGAATATAAAATTAAATTATGGGTGGCTGAGGGTATGAAAAAAACCCTTATAAAATAAAATCCTTGACCACTACTTTGGACGATCTGGATGGAGGGGGCCAATGGAGGATGCCTTCAAAAGAAACATACACCTATTATGGAACCCTAATTCACTTTTCTATAGGTTTTTGTTTATTATTTTTCTCACCATCTCATTGTAAAGACCCAAATCTTGAAGTACATGGACATTACATTACTTTTTTAGAATACTTAATACATAACAAGAACCAACACTCAAGGATCATAATAGTTTAGTGTCTTTGGAAACTCGGAACATAATCTTTTAATCGTGGTGAATGATCTTCAACATCTCCCACAAAGATCTTCCCCTTTTGTTTTATTACCTAAAACCTTTCTTTAAATCCTGGTGAAAAGAAAACATATAAAGGGTGAGCTCAAATTCTCAGTAAGGGAAAACATAGAGAACATAAAACAATCCATAAACATTTGAATACAAAAACTTGAACATAAAATCTAAACATCAAAATCTTGAGCAAAGACATAAATCTTAGAAGTACATAAGGCATATATCATAAAGGAACATCAATAATGATAAAATTTAATGGGAATAAAACATGTAATTGTGGAAAACCATTAATCACATGATATGATTTCTATAGTAGCCAAGACATTGCTGCCAAGCCATCTTAGTGGACAAAGTCCCTTACTGAATCGAGTTCACTCCTCATTCCAGTCCTGTATCATTGAACCGGATTAACTTGTCATTCCAGCCATGTCTATCTCATGAGATATAAATCTTTAACCAATGCATTGTAGGGAGATATAAGTCCCACCCATCTCATAATGAAATCATTCTTACTTGTTCCACAAAATAAACATAAATCATTCATCATAACCCAAAGAATAAAATGGGTTTCATAAACATCATCCCATCATAACTTAATCCATATAAAACAAATGGATATCATTTCATAACAAGAAAAATCACACCATGTAAATAATAGATACATTATTATTGAAACATAAATATATTAAATATTGTCATTTTAGATGGAAAACATTTTTGATAAAACACTTGAAATGAGTTCTTGAGGAAAACATCCTTTCTTCTTCAAAATCATTTTATTTTCAAAAAATGCCATGAAATTTTAAAAGAAAAGGATTTTGTTGAAAATAATCATGAAATCTTGTAGAATAAGCTTCATTAAAATATGGAATTATGAAAACCGTAAAAACCCATTCATGTCTTATAAGTTAAAAAAATATTCTCCTCGTACTTTTGTCAGAAAATTCAAAAAGTACCATGTATGGTAAAAAAAAGATTCCTTCCATAACACAAAGTAAAAGTCAATTAGGGGTAAACATTACTTTAAACATACATGGAAGAATATTAAACACTTTATGAAAAACATTTTTTATGTACATGGATGAAAAATATAACCCCAGTAAATACTTACGCATAAGCAATCTCGAATAAAAATGAGATTGAAAATTTATCTCTTAACTTATGTCTGATATGCTTCGTATGTATCTGAAACTCCTATATAATGATTTAAATAATCTCATTGACTTATTAAATAATCATATTCATTGTTATGATATCATATATGGTTCACTTATGATTTTATATTACCCGTTCTTTTGTAAATTCTTGTTAAAGTAATGTTTTGGGTAAAATCGTTTCATTTATCGTACGTGTTTGGACTTGTTGTTCTTGATATTATTATTACTTATATAATGATTTACTTACTTTCAGAATGTAAATCATTATTTATATATCATATATATTCAGTATATATATATATAATAGATAAATTAATGAAATAAAATACACCGTTCATGGAGATGGTAAGCCGTACGTACGCATGAACGCTGCTTTCCTTTCCTTATTGACTTGAATGGAAGTAAGTAGATGAAATATATATATATATATATATAAATACATTAGCTTAATTATGTCATATATTTAATTATTATTCATTATATATACTTTATAATCATTCTTGAATGGTTAACATGGAGAATGAATCTCATCGCATCGTGGAGATGGTAATCCGTACGTACGCACGAGCGATGATATCGTTCCCATAATTATTGAATTGAATTGGAGTGGATGATATAATATCTCAGAATCATTATTATGTTATAATAACTATATATAGTTATTCTTTACACCATTATACCCATCCAAGTAAGGTGGTGGTGGAAAAATAGATTACACCATGGCATGGAGACGGTATTTCATACGTACGCACGCACGGTGATTTCATTTTATGTAGGATGGATAGAAGGTGAAATGGGGTTGTTTCATATTTATAATAACATATCAGTATATTATTGATACTGATGTTATTAATTTATAATTAAACAACTAAATAAGAAGAAGTTGAAGAAGAAAGAAACTTGAAAGAATCGGTAGAAGAGATTACCTCTTCTTTAACGCACCTCTTTTAAGCTTCCTCTTAAGGCACTAGAGTTGGTCTTTTGAGGAGACCAGAACCTCCATAATGTTTATAGGGAAGTTGAGAAGGTAAATTTTTAGGTTTTTTCTGAGCTTGAATGCTCAAAATTGTGTAAATAGAAGAGGGATGAGGTGCCCTTTTATAAGGGAGGAGAGGGGCACCTTAGGAAAAACTTAACATATTATTTTATAATAAAGTCATATTCAGTATATAATAGCTCCAAATTGATTTATTTAGAAGCTAAAGTGGGGATGGGTCGAAATCCTCTCAACAAATAGGTTTTAGACAAGTTTAGGTTACTATTTTAACCTTATCATTTAGATTTAACTCTAAGTTAAATAATTCAACTTTTACAGTGTCTTCTTGTTTTCTTACACTATATGGTTAATAAACTTACTATAACAAGACAAAAGAATCCCAAGTGGTTCATTATTAATATATATAACCTTATCTAAGTCATTTGGACGAACCTTATATTTTTAGGAATAGAATAACAATTAATAATATAATATTTGTTTTAAAAACTATTTTATGTCAATTTTGACACTATTTGGTAATTGATTTTTGTGAAAATCATAACAGCATTATTAGTTCAAAAAACGTTAATTAAATCAATACTAACATGTCATACGAACCTAAAAAATTATTGGAATTTATAAAAAGTCTCAAATTACATTTATTTAGGTATTTATAACATCAATTATGTTAATATTTCATTAATAAGGTAATTACTGCATCATCATTGTGTCATAAATAAATTAAATTATTTAATGTTTAAAAATTATAAATAAAATACCATTATGTAGGAAATCTTTTTATATTTCTAATGAATATTTATAGTCAAATTTAACTTATTTATAACCCTATATTAAAAATTATTTGGTTATTAAACTTTGATTTTAACTCTTTTAACTCTTCTTTGAATTAAATAATAATAAATGTCCTAATCTAATCCAAGTGGACCTAAATGATAATATTATATTCCTAAGTTTGTTTTTGGTCGAATTATACTTATCCAATATAATTAGGACATGTTTTAGGTTAATAATAATATCATTTTTACCCTTAATTACCCTATTTACTTTTAACTATGGTAAATAAAAGTAAAAATTTACTATTCACCAAAAATTATTTTTATCTTATTAAACCACATTTTACTCCTTGATATTAACCATGTCTCTCGGATTTTCGAAATTCCACTCATAGAAGCAGTAAAATTAAGTTTTATGTAAATTTTCAAATTCTCCTAGGAGGTGGGTAAAAGACGGTGAAAAGTTCAATAAAATTTTTATATATTATTATAAAATGACTCCAATGGATTACATTGAACTTATATAGGTATTATGTATCAATTTTGACCTAAAATAAATTTAAATAAAATAAATAATTATTTAAATAAAAAGTCGGTTTTTAAATAGTAACCCAGTGTTTTTACTATTCATCAAAAATTGAAAGTTTTCAGAAAAATACCAAAAATTCACCCTAGGATAATTTCGATATTACAAATCCAAAAATGAAGTCCATTTTGAAATATAAAATTTATAAAATTTCAAAAAGTGGTTATTACTATTCATAACGGCTAGTTCATAATAATATTATAATAATATCTCATTTAGTGAAACTCGATATTGCGTACTACACACACTATCGAGGAGGTCTTGATTGCGTGTAATGCAAGCCAAGTCAGGGCTGCGTGTAGTAAAATCTCTGTTTGGTGTTGCGTATAACATAATCAAAACTTATTTCATTTATACATTAAAAAAAATCTATACTTAATGTTCGGTAGAATAATTTCCACAAAACGAACTTGAAATTGTGTGTAACACGAGCCAAGAATAGTGTTGCGTATACTGCAAGCTAATACGGTGTTGCGTATAGTACAAGCTAATCTTGGTGTAGTGTATAATAGAAGACATCAAAGAAATTAAAAAATATATATCTCATAAAATCTCGGGTTGTTACATTCTACCCCCTTAAAATGAATTTCGCCCTCGAAATTTGTCGGGGTTATAAATTGTTTACTACTTGAAAGTTTTGTTTGTAGAAACCCACATCGTAAAAGGAATAATAAAAATTAATTTTAAATTTTAAAGTAAGAAATGTAACGGTTACCCATATTAACTCATCATTGGGTTTCCACATAGGAGAACATAGGTGGAAATATGGATATGGAAGAAAAATCTAACCATCAAGTTCTGATGGAGAGTGGTAGAGAACATGGCTATGAAAAATCCAACAATCAAAAATCCATAAATTTTTACACATATATAGAATATAAATCATGTTGTTACACCAGGATTTTACTTAGTTCACCCAAATGGGCCTGTCCAAGAATCACACACCAATAATGTGTTCGTTTTGCAAGGGTTGTAATACTCTAAGTAGAAATATTACAATGGATTCAGAAAGGGATTACTACCGATCCCAGGTGAAATGACTCTTCTCAACTTTAATTCACTTCTCAAGTTAGGAATGGTAAGTCAATAGTATTAAAAGTATCTTCAAAAATTTAATTAAATGTGGTTATATATTTATCTGGAGGTAGACTCTTCTTACATCTGTATCTCTAAGTAGATTCTTAGTTTTATTCCTCACTTACTAATCTCCTTTACTTAAATTCCACATGATTGTTGATTCTTGTGCTATTTTTTTAACATTATATTATAGAATTATATATTTGTAAGGATAACTCTATATCATTCTAAAAAAATCTCCACATCATAAATCTTATTCTCTGAATGATTATAATTCCAAACTAGAATTATCTTATTGCTCCCTTCTTCTGTAGACCAGATGGAATAGTAGAATCCTCTTCTCTTGAGCCTCTTCTTAAAGATGAACCAGATATAGTAATGATATTCTTTAGTATCTATCATTATTCTTATATTTTGAAATTAAATCTAGTAGTATGTGTAGACTCTCTTTTTCTTCTTCAAATTACTAGGTTTCTCAATAGGGTTCATGTCTCTTTTTTTAGATATTCAATATAAGCATCATTGGATCCAATTTTTATTATGGATACCTCAGGTAGTATTTATGCGTGCATGACTAATTCCATGTATCATCCATGAATATTGTATATCATCTCTTACTTCTCAATATTATCTAGTTATCCCAAACTTTAATTAAAATAATAAGTCTAGATGAATCTCTATGATCCCCAACCTTCATTTCAAAATATTTTAATTCTTAGTATTTTAATGCAGTCTACCTTTACTTATTTAAAAATATGGATCTCCTCCATTATTGGATATTAATAATATCCTTATTCTAGTATATATTTATATTTATACAACCTTTGAATATAAACCTCCTTTCCCATGGATACACCATCTTTTTCTTCCATGAAGTCTTCTCTCATATTTTCTACATTTTTAATGCCTACAAATATCATGGGGTTAATACTTCCAAATATCTACATAAATACTTTATAATAATTCATTATTATAATCCTTTAATTTCCTTTAGGTTAACATCTACCTTTTTATCTTTTTTTATCTTCTGAATAACCAGATGAGGGTTTTTGTTCTCATGCACTTAAAAGAATACAAACCTGTATATAGTGTAGATTTATTATCCTTCATCATTGTGTAGAACCCCTCACATGTAGCTATACAATCACTTCATACACATGGTTAGCTCATGTTCATGGTATCTATATGCATATGTTCATTGCTTCATGGTTAGTACACTACACGGTGGGTGCATCAACTTCACCGTAGTTTACTCTGTTCCAGTGGCTGGTTCATGGTCACAGTAACTCCATTCCCATGGTAGGTAAAATTTCATGTAGTTGGTTCTTTAGTAGGTCATAAAGTAGCTCATCCTAGGTAAATATACTTATCATTCAGTCATGGTAGATCATTGATTTTTGATCAATGTGGTATCTTGTCCTACCTTGCCTTTATAGTAGACCAGTTCATAACAGCTTCTAGATATTACTCATGTAATTGATTCATCCAACTTTCATTTATGGTAGGTTTACCTATCCTGTTATATTTCCAATGATTTCATCTCCACTTCTATTTACTACTACATGTAAGATTCCTTCATGGCACAATTCATGCTTCGATGCTTATCTCAATTGATCCCAAGTTTTATAGTGAAGAAGAGAATGTGATTAGCATTCAATCCTAGATGTTGTGTCTAGTTTTTCAAGAATTAAAGATCTTAGGAGTGAGTAATAATATCAGTAAAATAGTCTCATATATAAATTTATGAGAATGAATTTAAGTGTAAAGTACCCTCATTTTGTATTTTTCCTACATCGACATCATCCATGGACTCTCGATTGGTTAATAAGCAAGGGTGTGGTATCAATATTCCAGAAATGAAACACTTATCATTTTACCAACCCTTTCTATAGATCTTGTCCACAAACACTAGTCCACACTCACTCCCCTTCACAAAAACCAATTTCTACTTGCAGGAGTGCTCACATGCACTCCACTTACACACACACACACACACACACACACATATATATATATATATATTAATTTCTTTAAATACAACCACCAGAACCAAGCCGCCTTGTGAATCTATGACACTCCAATTATCACCAACATCTTCAAACTAAATTTTTCTAAATATTCTCAAAAATACATCAAAAACATATTGAACAATTATTGTAAAAAAATATTATGAAAAAATCAAAAATTATATTCAACACTTTCTCACCGTAATTTCATAACCATATTATCAGTAAATCTAATAACCTAGAACTATGGTTGCAAAATTCACCCCATTTATATTTCTATTGAAAATATTCAATAACATATCACTTATCTATCCCATCTTTTTCAATAAAATACAAAGTGTTTTCTTGTCTCATTATATGGGAATATCAACACTATATTTGAAAGGTTAGTATTTCTTTTCACTCCCCTATTTTATAATTGTTTGTGCACCAGATTTTATAAAGAAACTCATCACCATATGACTCCTTGAAGGATACCATATTTAGATAAATCAAAATCTACCTTGATATATTTCATCAAAACTATATAGAAACAATAATTATTGATATTTACTCAATTCAGAATCAACCCTTCACCATCTACTTCATTTCCAAATTACAGCTTCACTCCTTTCAAACTTTATTGAGTGAATCAACACTTGACAAAAACTTTTCAAATAATCCACTAAGCCTACTGATCCAAATTTTTGTGTGGGAAACAAGAGTCAAAGTCAACAATTTTATTGATATCTATAATTTTCACTACTAAATCATAAACCACACTACATCTTGGGTAATCAAAATTTTTATAAATTCTCACCAAATAGTTAGCACATAAATTTAATGAAAATATGTGAGGAGCATGCCACTTTCAATACTAATGGAGACCAATCATAAGTATCAACCAAGTGATTCCTATTTAAGTCATTATTTTCATATATTACCAAGAAATATTCCTATTATTCAAGTAATTCTTATCATCCTAGATTTGCATAACTAAAACTCCCCCTAAATGTGTGAACCTCTAGACTCTATTTGTTGAATTGTTTTTACTTAATAGGGTAACACTTTTTGACATTATATATTATACAAAACGTTTTATGGGTATCTTGAAACAAAACCCAGATGATACCATCAGGTTATAACATGAAATATTAATGTTACTACTTCTTTACTTGTTGTTCATAAATCATTTTGGGATCTTTCACCTTTAAATAAGGTCTGATATCACCTAAAATGCTTCCAAACTAGTGTCAATATTTTTTGGAAGAGATGACACCTATATCATTTCAAGTTAACCATGATATCCAATTTTTTATAAGAACTCATCCACTGAAAAAAATTCTACCATGTGTGATTTGATTTAATTGTGTATGCACAAGATCCAGCTCAAGTTCTTTAAGATGATAGATTTATCAACATAGATCCATAGACACCTTCATCTTCATGTATAATCATATTTGACATCAAACTTCATTTCAAAGGGAAGTATAATATTTTAAAAGATCCTATTTTTAATTCACACTTGATTCCTACTATCCATTGATTGTATATCCCCCTTTTATATTGAAACACTTTACTCATCAATTTTGATGATGAGATATAATAAGAGAGGGGTAACTCTATATATATTAAATTTTTAGGATTGTGGTTGGTTATGGTAAAACAACCCATTTCTTTTCACTTTCTTCCAATCCTATTTAGTGGTTACTTTTTTATCACCAATTATACAATACTCATTCTAGATTCTCTCTTGGGACTTCTTCACAGTTATAATAAAATCACTTTAATTCATTTATTCTTGTTCTATCTTCCTATCTAATTCCAACTAATATAGCCATATGATTAGGTATTATTTAGGCTCATGATCAATATTATTTTTGTGTGTAACTTTCTTCTTGGTATTGGTCTTTATTTTTTATAGAATTAAACCCACTTATTCAAGTGTCCTCTAATAATGATACACCAACTATACATTTTTTGACATTCTTTATCCACTACTGTAGGGCTCCTCTGTTATTTAATTTCTATGATAGTATTATCAATTTTATAGTTCTGGGTGGGTCTATATTTAAATTTTTTGTCCTTTTTTCACAACTAGAACAACCACCTCATATTTATTTTATTTCCCAGAGTTATATTGTGAGAGAAAATTGATTTTTGTTTGAATAACCTTACTTTTACAACCAATTTTCTCTTCTAAAGCCATAAATATTCTTTCCCTTAACATAATTATTTCCAATGAAATTTCTTTCCATATATGCCATAGGAATTTAGGTGTTACTTATAAATTCTTTATTTCTTGTCCTGATCCAGTTCCTTTCCATGAGTCCAGGGTTATTATAAATAAAATATCTTTCATAAATGTCACACCTTTGTTGTGATGTTGGTGAAGAATTTCTACTTTTATCATTATTCCCTTGATCTTCTTGACACATACTCATTGTGTGCCCCATTCTTCCTCAATAAATTCACTTTGTTTCTACCTTATCTTCATATCCTTTTCTGATATATCTTTTAATATTATTATGTCATTTAACTAACTCTATAATTGACCTTTTTCATGAAAAACTTTTCAAGACTATTATAAAAGGAATCTCGTCCTCTTTTCCCTTTAAGTAGTTGAGCTTTAACTCAAGCTCCTTAATCAAATCATATTTATCATTAAACTTGGAAATAATATCCTTTACTCTTGAGATGGATTTATTTACATTTCCTATCTCTTCTAACTGAGTCTTGCGAGGTAAAATTATTACCTTCATCTCTTTCTCTATGAATATTTTCTTCCCTATTTCTAATGAAAATTATTCAAGTAAATCACTTTGTTCCTTAATTTTTATATTCATACTCTTTAAATAAAATTTTAAGGGAACTTCAACTCTTTTCATCCTTTTTATATATATAACCAAATCTTCAATGATAGAAAGATCCACTTCGTGAATGATAGCTAGCTGATCTACCTCTACATATAAGGATTGGATATTATCTTGATTTTTGTTTTAACAATATTCATATTAATGGCTTGATGTCACTATCATGTCATCCATAATAGTGTTAGAAAGAGGTATATCAATAGACCTAGAATTCTTTACCTTAATAAGAGATTCAAACTTTATAAGATCCTTTTTCCTATTTTTTTTCTTTTTGACTTTAAATATCAAGATGTATTTATCATGTTCAGAGTTTGAAGCTTCTATATTCCTTACTTTCATATTTTTCCCATATTCAATTTCTAGAGTGTTCCATATTTAAAAAAAATGGAACAATGGATGATTTTATTATGTACATCATTGGATAATGATATTACCAAGATTTTCTCTATCCTTACATCCCCTTCTCTTTCATTATGTTTTATTTGATCTGCATCTCATTGAATAAACTCTATAACTTCCATCCCACAAGACTATAGAAACACAACCATATCTCTCTTCCAATAATAGAAATTATATCCACTAAAAATGGTGGCCTCAACTAGGGTTCCATAAGAGCATAGAGATCAATTTTACAAATATTGAGGTTGAATACATGTTAGAACATTGTGTCTCTAAGACCAATTATTTGAACTAAAGTCACCCTGAGAGGGCAGGTGTGAATCAAGGTGACACAAAGATTTTATATTTTACTTTTAAAATCATTTTCCCAAGTTACCAGGAACATTTTTTTAGCCTATTATTTCTTTTATATGCATCTACACCAAACTATGTACACATATATATAGTGTAAAACACATAGGGATGCCATGATTTTACTTTGATTACCCAAAAAGTATTATCTAAGGAGTACACATAACTAATTTTTTTGGTGTTTTAGGGGTTTTAATACTCTATGTATGGATGTTATAATTGATTCAGGATGAGATCATGATAGATCCAAAGCACAATGCATCTTCTTTACTTTCGCACCCTCCTGAAGTGAGGAATGGTCAGTTTGTAAACATGAAGTTATCACCAACAATTCAATGACATGTGGGTCTATCTCCATCCAACCTGAAACTCTACTTGCATATGTATCACTAGGTATATACTTAGTTTTCCACATCACTTTCTTCTCTCTTTTTCCTCAAGTATATATTATATTTGATTCATGTTTCTTCCTCTTTGAACACTATATTATATAGTCTAATTTTTTTAGAATAACTCTGTGTTATTTTATAATAATTTCATCAATATTACTCTTCTTAATCAGATGTAGATAATTCCAAACTATAATTATCTTGTTGCTCCCTTATTATTTAAACCAGATGAAATAGTGGAATCCTCTTCTCTCGATACTCTTCTTTAAGATGAACCAGATATACTAATGATATTATTTAGTGGATCTTTTTTTCTATTTAGAAATGAGATCTATCAGTATGTATAGACTCTATCTTTCTTATTTTAAGAGATATGTTTGTCACTAGGGTTCACATCTCTTTTTTTAGATATTCAATATAAGTATCGGGGTATCCACTTTTTCTCATGGATACCTCAAGCAGTGTTTATGCATGCATGGATATCTACATGCATCTATGATGAATGGTGTAGAACATCCCTTTCTTTAGGATCTTTTCCATTTTTCCTGAATTTAAATTCAAATAATCAATTCATATGAATCTCTATGATCATTGACCTTTATTTAAAAATATTTTAGTTATTTGTATTTTAATATAATTAACATTTTCACATTTAAAAAACTGGATATCCTACTTTCTCAGGGTATAACCCTCTCATTATTCAAGTCTATATTTATTTTTTCCATCCTTTTAATACAAACCTCCTTCTTTCCCATAACCATGCCAACTTTTTCTTCCATGAATTCCACTTTGATATTTCTAAATTTTTAGTTCCTCTAAATATCATGGTGTTGATATCTCCAAATATATTTACATATAACTCTAGAATAATTCATTTATATAATTCTTTCATGGCCTTGTGGCTATCATCTCCCTTTTTTCATTCATGTTTCTAATTTAAATAACTAGATGGGCTTTAATGTACTCATACACTAAAAATACTAAAAACCTTTTTGTGGCATTGATCTATTATTCTACATCATGGGGTAAAACCCCTCACATGGATCCATATGAACACTTCATGCATGTGTTAAGTTCATGTCCACAGTAGCTCCATACGTGTGGTCGATGCGTTATAGTCAGTTCACTACATGGTAGGTTACTCTATTCATGTGGTTGGCATATTCTCATATTAAATCCATGTTCTTAGTAGGGAAAGTTCATGAACTTGGTTCTTTAGTGGTCAATGCAGTAGCTCATCTATGATTGGTATACCAATCATGTGGTCAAACTAATATATATATATATATATATATATAGTCAATCCATGTATTATCTTATCTTACATTCCCTTTATGGTAGATTAGTTCATAGTAGATTCTAGAGATTACTCTTGTGGTCAGCTCGCCCAAATTTCATTCACAGTAGGTAAACTAACCATGCTTCTATTTCCCACACTTTCATCTTTTATTTTTTTAATACTTCATAGATGATTTCTTTATGGAATAATTCATTATTACAATCTCATCTCAACTGATCCTAAGTTCTATGGTGGAAATGGTAACATAATCAGCAGCCAAACCAAGAGGCTGCATCTGGTTCTTCAAGAATGCAGGAGCTCAGGCATGATGGAGAATATAGGTAAAATAGGGTAATATGAAATTTTCTAAGAACATATTTAAGTGTATAGTATATGCATTATGGATTAATCCCACATACACTTCTGTCATGGACTCTCAATCAGTTGAAAAGTAAGGATTCAGAATCAGTGGTCCAGAAATGAAAAACATAATATTGGTACTGACCCGTGTCACGATGACTATCGACACACACCGACTCTTTCTCACTCCCCTTCACATACACCAGTGCCTACTTGCATGGGTTCTAACATGTAATCCCTTTCTTTATATGTGTGTGTGTGTGTACTTCTTTAAATATAGCCACCAGATCCAATCCCACTTGTGAATCCATAACACTCCTTCCATCACCAATATCATTAAACTGCACCCTTTCCAAATATGTTCAACAAATTAATCAAACACATATTCAATAATTATTATGAAAAAAACTTATGAAAACTTCAATAATTATTATAAACACTTTTTCACTATAATTCCATAATTATATTGTCAAAAAAATACAATCACATAAAACCATGTTTGAAATACTTATAAACTTTGTGTTGATCATTTTATATTATATAATATATAATAAAGTATGAAATCATATACAAAACTCGTTTTGGATATCATTAAACCAATTTTGAAAAGTTACCAACAAATTCAACTTTTATTAAATCATATATAGTACCTTGTAAAAATCTATCCAGAAATCCTTTTGGATAATCTCTAAAATAATTTTAGAGAAAATATCTTAGTAAAAATCAAACCTCATTTAGTCAACCACAAAGTGTGGCCCCATGGGACTTTCTATAATTGAAAATAAAATTAATTCCTAAATCCATAAATATAAGAAAAGATCTTCATCTAGAAAATAATCATTGTTTCTAAATATACAAAGGGATATGGAATTATCACCATGAAACACATGTATCTATATACTTATGACCATCATTTGTATCATATACAAGCATGCATTTTCAGAAAATCCATTTGTCTAGGTCATCAAGTAAACATGTGATACAGAGTGTTACAATCACATATAGGCTACTCATATGTTCTTGAATCTCTAGGTATAGACTATCCAGGTTGATGAATAAAACACATGTCATTTACCCTTATGGATAAGACAAACACATGCCACTCATCAAATAGATAAGCATGTCTCATTTCTTATCTTGGTGTCTCCAAAATTCCTCATTATGTCTCAACATAGGCCCCATATGTCATAATCTTTATATGAGAGGATAAATCTCATCTTGGTTAAGTTCTAATCGATAGAATGATCAGAAACATACCCAACCACCGATAGATTAACTAAGCCACAAGGATTTCATAAGAAAGTTATCAAAGTTTAAAATTTATCATGATAGTTATCTCACTAACCTCATGTATTGGATAAATCCAAATATGAAACATGAACCCTTGGTATACCAAATAAATGGGGTATGACACTTCATGTGGTATACTTGGGGGATCATATAGCACACAAAATTATTGTTATAAAACATGAGCATATTTTGTATCTATATATAAAATCCTACTCATTCCAACCTTATCATTTTATCATAAAATATAATACTCTATGATGAACATTAGTTAGGGATAACTCAAATTCATACTTTGAGAGTTTAATTCACATAATATATACTTTCAATATAAAAAGTAGAGAGTATATTTTGTATTAACATGATATATTTTATATTCTTAAAATCCTTATGAATTTTAACAAAATCATACATAAGAAAATGTCTAATCATATATCATATGATAGGCTACTATATTGTTCTTATTTTTTATACACTTTTAGGGTTTTTTTAAACTCATCACATCTCTATGTAATTCCTTCCACATATCTATGTGGCAATCTACTAAAATACTCTCACTAAACTCCTTTAGTGAGTAACATATATGAAGTAAGCCTGTTCGAATCATAGTGATACTTAGGAATCATGTCCCTAATGTTAAACTCATTGAAATAAGTATTTAATTTCCTTAGCTTCACTAAATAAATTCTTATGATGTTAATAACTTCTATTGAATACCTAGAACTCTTTATAATTTTATCATCATCGCCATTATTGGAACCCTTCCATCAAAATTTTCCTTGAGATCATTATGGTAATAATATATGGCGTTTTACAATTTTCTTTACCAACACATTCTAAACTATTATAGGATATAATGAGATATTTAATTTTTTATGGAAACTAAATGTAACTCTTTACATCTCTCTATGGATATACCCTAAACTTATTTAGGATATCAAGTGATATTCACATTGACTTTTGAGAGGTATAATATTTTATTTATTACACTTTGAACTTCTCTAAGTTTAAATATACTCACACTAGCCTCTTAGATAATATATTAATTTTTTAATATCTTTTTGAGAGTCAAAAACTCTTGTATATTAATAAATGGAACTTATTACATTTAGTGGGAATATTTAACAAATAATTTTTTTTATCCATGCCTTATATAGTATTCTATGTGTTTTGAATAATAATATAAAAAGAGTAATTTATTCATTAAAATTTATCACTAATAATGGGATTAAATTCCTTATATCTTAATAAATATGTAGGATAAACTCTTTTTAATCAATAAAAAACTTCTCTTAACCTTACCTTATTTTGAATCATGTTATAGAATCCAATGAATCATAAACTAGGTGTATACAAACCATCATCTCATATTGTTCATAACAACACTTTATTGACAAAAAAATATCTTATAGTATTAAAGAAATACGATGATAATGTGCATCCTTTATTTAGATCAATAAGAGATTAATATATTTCTTTACATTTAACTCTTTTATTCAATAACTCCTAGTTTCATTATTTGAATTCAAACTACAAGCTTCGTCAATAATTTCCATTTTTTGAACTTCTATATATTTACAACATTTTTAAAGTATAAATTTGGTATTATATAACATTTAAAATCAAATAATTGATTTATATAACATTGGTACCCAACATAGATATTCCATGGATTTTCTCAAACTACTTCAATCATTTTTAAATATTCCATCATATAGAAATAATGTACTCCCTTTCTAACATCACCTATAATATTTAATGTCCTTGGCTAGATACTCAAGTAAACATTGTTAGAAATCCCAAATAACTTTTCTTCTTCTATTTTGAACTTTTATCCACTTATGTAGTTATTAAAATTCTAGAACTTGGGCATATCATGCCCAGTTTATATTTCTTCAACGCTTTGATAAAATTGGGTAAACATTTATTTAATACATTAACACTATCAAAACATTTCCAATGATGATAATAGAATAAATTTTATAGCCTGGAAAATTCTTAAAGGATATATTCAATCTCCCAATTCATTAAGATGCCTAATCATATTAAGTATATTAGTGGAGAATAAAATATATTAAGTCCGTCCTATATCTAATGCCTTTAAACCTTATGAGAATAATTATACACTTCTCATAAGAATCTAGATGTGCCTATAAAAAATCAAGAGTTGTTTATTCAGGAAGTTATTACTCTAACACGTAGAATTTTATCCTTTCTTAAGAACAATTATTATGATTTTACTAGTCTAAGAAGTTTCTTAGATTTAGATACTCTTTTCTAAAGATTAATCTTGATGTGATTTTTTATGATGATAATGCTATTTTAATTATAACAGAAGTTTTTATCATATGAGTATCATGTATAATATTAATTATTAAGGAATTTTATTAAATACAGCCCCACTAAAAGGATGATCCCTTTGAAAACATCATAACTATTAGTGGTCCAATATCTACATTTCACTAAGAAATGGGTATGATTTTTCATTCCTATTTCCACTTAGCTATTTAGGTATGGAATTATCCCAATCATATCAAATATGACTCTTCGATAGTGAGAAGACAGCTCTTTTCCCAACTCATCATATGGATAAACTCAACACCATTCCTCTAGTAACCTAATCTAATTAAGTTCTCTAAATTAAGTATAATTCAAACAAAACACCAAAAAATATACATTTAATCCTATTAGGGCCACCTATTACTTTCATTACTTACAAAAGATAATCCATGGGTACCCAAATTTGGTATGATCTACCTGGTTGGATGATTGAGGTCATGAAAAGTGTTCACTTTGGAAGGAATTTTATAATTAGTATTATTTTGAAGGTGATTTAATATCTCCATATTATCTCATGTATTCAGATGTATACATGCTTCAAATAATTTAGTTTGAAATATTATTCCCTACCAAAATATCAATATGATCAACCCATATATATGTGTGTAACTCTTTACTTAACTCATAGTTTGTGTTACTAACTCAATTTAAAATCCAGCTATATTCTTACATATTCAAATGTATCTCATAAATTGTGTATAGAAAACTCTTTTATATAATTTCATAGAACTATATAAAATCAAAAATTCTCACAAGAGTGAACTTGGATAGATAGATAGTCCCTACACACACACACACACACTTTTCTGGGAAAGGAAAAGGCCTAAAATTAAATAGTACAACCCAAATTCACCCCTAATCAAGGATACTTTACTCAAGAGATATGTCAATACCATTATAATTCTAACACATAATATGTATAAATTATAATTAACTTCTTAATTTCAAGTTCATAACCTAATTTAATACAAACTTAAGGTAAAAAAACTATATCAATTATCATAGAAAGAAACTCCTTAAATGCATACATAACACTTTAAAGAATAATTTTAAACACTTTAAACTAAATCATACACATATTCATAATAAAAAAAATATTAACGAATAAATTGAGAATAAACTAAAATATGAACATTTCATGGATTTAGACATGAGATAAACAATTTATGAACAAATTATAAATGAACATTTTATAATTAATCCATGTATTATGGGCATTCCATAACTAAATAAATATAAACACTTTATATTTACTCTCAATATGAGATCCTTCATATTATTTATTCTATTTCATTTACTTTAAACATATGGTATATGAAATATAAACATGAAATATTGATATATTATGTAAACATTAAAAATATTCCACATTTAATATTTTTTAAACCTTGATCATATCAATCCTTAGAACTCCTTTTTGATGTGTTTTAAATAATTTCTAAAATGAGGCCTTTTAATTTAAATAATTTAAAACTAATAATTATGAACAATTCATAATTTTAAATAAAAAATTATTTATATTTTACCATATTTTGTAATTTGTTAACACCTTATAACTCACAATTATAATTTCCATATAAACCATTTATATCCAAATTATAATTCATGCCATATAATTTCAAAAGTTAATTAATATTAATATTTAATATTTAAGGAATATTTTTTAAAAAAAATATTAATAAATTATAAACACATTATAATTAATTAATTTATAAACATTTTTTAAGTTAAATAAATATACTAAAATACTTTTTTCTATATTTTTTAAACATTTTATAAATTCTACAATTCAATTCACAATTAAAAAGTATAATAATTAAATTTTCTATACATATCGTTTTTTATGATATCCATTTATCATAAGACCGAGCTATCCCTATTATCTATTATACTTTACATTAGATGATAGTCGGCCTATGGTATAAAATTTTTCATGCTAGATGTTATATGATATCTTATATCTTATATTATATCAATGATACGATACTCTATGAACATGTATTTGGTGTTATAATTCCATACAATAAGAAATATCATATGCTATGATATATTGAGAGCCATAATATTTATATTGTATGTCTGTGGGAAGATTATTCCCTCTTTAGCAGAGTGTAGCACAATGGAAGGAATATAATGGAATAGTAAGCAATAGAAGCAATATAAATAAATAGCAGAAGAAAACTGATGCAATAGATAAACAAGAATAAGAATAATTATATCAATTGGAATAGTGATGATGTAATGTCATGTCATTAGAAAACTGGAAATCATGGATACAATACAATAGGAATAACATGTTCCACAAGGTAAAAGAAAAATAAAGTCTACTCCAATCATCCTGAGATCCTACTCAGTCATCTACTATCAAGATCTATCCTATTATCACACAATCAAGTGTTAGAAGTTGCATGATTCCCTTTGTCAATACCTACAACCATGTAATCTACTCTGGGTACCAAAAAACGCTCAGAGAGGGTGTGAGATAAATCTCAGTGGGCCGCCACCAAAGGTGTCTATATCATCTGGCCCATGTGATGGAATATAACAGTGTGCAGGCATGCATATATAAAGTAAAGAAAGAAGTAAAATATAACTAAATAACCAAGTACCTGCTTCAACCCTTTGCTGGTGTATGAACATGTAACTAGTTCATTAATTAAGTAATTACCATTTAATGTTAAATAGGTCAAGTGACGCATAGCCAACACTAACATCACCACGTGATATTATAAGTAGTGAAGGTCTCAAGATGTAATAAGGCAACCTGAAAATAGATATCCAGTGAGGGAGTTCTAGGGTAATAACCAAGGTAACGTAAACTGACGGAATGCTAACTCGGTAGTATCTGAGTCTAGCTAAGGGGTAAGAGTGTGATCTAAGGTGCGTAATCCTGGTAATTCCACAATAAGGTGCCTACCGAATTCAAGGTGATTGACTATGGTAAAATGGGGATAAGCAAAGACAAGGTCCTATGGGCTTTCATCATGGCACATACTAGTCAATACTAGATCTAAGGAGTGTATCTGAGGTATCTTGTAGAAACAAAGGGACCCTACATTAGTGTAACAGGCATCCAAGTAATAGACAAGAATCAGAGTCTAGGTGGGTATCAACCTAAGAAAACTGCATCCTTGATTTGGATTGGGGTCCTCGAGACCTAAGGTATTCTCCTCTCAGAATCCAAGGTGGGGTTGAGTCAGCCCATTCCTATTTGATATTGTAATCATGTAGCAATTCATTTGGTTTGAGTATTTACTTCAATTAGTGTGTATAGGTTAGGTAGAGTTGAAACCATTTATTTATTGGTCCAATCCTTGTCTTCCATTAGTGTGGATAGGCCAAGTAGCATTGAAGCCATTTAATTGAGTCTTAGTTAACCATTAATCCATATTCAGTTATTTAGGTTCACTCTGCTACCTTCCATCAACATGGAAAAAGGTACTACGAACATGTAACCTTTATTCAATCTCTTTTAATAAGGCCAAGTTATATACATAGTATACTTTTCATTCCTCATTTCACATTTAATAATCATTTGAAAGAACTTACCATAGGTGGGTCAAGTGGTGAGCATACATGGTACATGACATTATGAAAATCCAAGTAATAACAAGCCATTTAGGATAAGAAGAATCACCTTTATAAAGGTCAAGCAAAGGCACACCCAAATGGTGGCTCAAATATTCTGAAACACTAAAAACCCAATTCTGTCATAACCTTTGATATGAGGTGTATTGAGTTGTGGGTGAAACCACTAACAACTAATCACATATTTGGAATAAGTATAACCATACAATTCTAACAAGTATAATCATGGCATGTTAATTTAAGAAATGGTTTCCAAAGAAACATGTGGGCCCCACAAAAACATTCCAAAAACAATGAACATTAGGGATGAGTTATAGACCACCCACCTTAGGGTTGTACGAGCCTTATCCCCTGGTATCAGCCCTTGATTTGGATCAGATCGGAGTATATCTAAGGAAAGGTGAAAAACGCTCACATAGCGATATCTAGGTCGAGAGTGAAAGAGAAGAAGAATGGATAAAGAGGACTCAAGTACTTACCATTTCACATCCAACGTGATGAACGGAAGCTTGATCGATTGTTGGATGAAGGAGATCTCATAATCCCTAGATTTGGCCTTCAAAAAGCTCAAAATGGGTGAAAATGGAGGAAACTCCCGCTTGTTCTTGGATTAAGAGGGAGGAGGAGGATTAAGATATCATTAAAGGAATTTTGGAAACTTTACATAGGTTTTTATCCTGCGTACAGTTTGTCCACATGGTTTTTCAAACCGTTCACAAACCATGCGAGATGGTTCTGCCCGAAAAGTCTTCCACCGCACTATTTGATCAAATTCTGCATCATCAATGCACGATTAACTAGGAAAAAGGGGTGTTTAAATGATTAGGACACATGGTCATGAGTCAATTCTGTGAGGTGCCACTGTATGAAAAAAACACCATCCGCACAGTTTACTATAAAGCATGCGCAGAGTTTGTTTTTTCCAAAAATATGGTTTTCGGCTCTAAACAATCCCCAAACACCCATAGAACCTTTATTAAATAGTTATGCATCCAAATTAGATCCAAAGTATAGATTTAGACTAAAAACTAAAGGATCCATACCTGAGTGAAAAAACTAGGTTGTTATAGTCTTTACCCCTTAAAAGAACTCTCCCTCGAGTTCTCCTTCCAAAGGTAAGGAAACACTATTTGAGAACAACTCTAGCCACTGATCATGTACATCAGTTTACCTCTCCCAAGCCTCATCATGTACTCGGCCGTGCTACCATAACACCCATACAAGAGGGAAAGACTTTCCTCAGAGATCCTTCATGCTTCAGTCAATGATGTGTACTGGATATTCCTCAAAGTTAGCATCAGCATCTAACTCAACTTTCTCAGGATCAAAGGTATGAGACGGGTCGACATGATATTGTCGAAGATGTGAGACATGAAAGATGTCATTCATGGCACGGTGCCTATGAGGTAGTAGAAACCAATAGGCTACTAGCCCTAATCTCTCTAGAATTTAAAATGGCCCGGCGTAATGGGGTGACAGATTTCCCTGCTTCGGTAACCTTCTATTCACAGGCTTGGGTGATACTCGAAGAAAAACACAATACCCAACATTGAACTCAAGAGTTCATCGATGGTGATCGACATAAGATCTTTGTCTAGACTGAGTAGTATTCATACACTTCCTAATTAGCTGGACCAGTTCTGAAGTCTCCTAAATTAGATGAAAAAATAGTAGTGCTGCCTCACCTGCCTCTAGCCAGCACAGGGGTGAATGGCTTGGCCTACCATATAAGGCCTCAAAATTGTCCATTTAAATCTTTATCTGAAAACTATTATTATAGGCAAACTCAACGAGAGGGATATGATTCTCCTAAGAAATGCTGAAATCAAGGACGCATGCTTGGAGAATATCCTCCAAACCCTGTATTGTCTGTTCTGATTGTCCATCAGTCTGAGGGTGAAAAGTTATGCTTAGAAGAACCTGAGTTCCCATAGCTTTCTCCAAACCCTTCCAGAACCGTGAAGTGAAACGAGCATCCCTATCTAAAATTATAGTACATAGAACCTCATGTATTCATGTGATCTCATTAAGATACAGTCATCCCAACTCATCAACTTAGAAAATATCCCATAAAAGAATGAAGTGGGATGATTTTGTTAGTCGGTCAATCAATACTTAGATAGTATCTCTTACCCCCAGTGACCTACGTAATCTAACTAAGAAATACATAGCAATATATTCCCATTTACATTTTGGGAATGGAAGCAGCTGTAACAAGCCTGTAGGTCTCTGGTGCTCCACCTTCACCTACTGATAGGTGGAACACCAAGTAATAAAGTCTGCAATTTGACATTTCATCCCAGGCCACCAATACTGGCATCGCATATCTCGATACATCTTAGGGATTCCTGGATGAAATGCCCAATGAGAAGTGTGGGACACTTTCATCAACTCCTCTCTCACATATACAGGAACCCAGATACATCCACGTAGATGCAAGACGTCATCTCTATCCATAGACCAATCCAAAGGTGGGTTATCTCCTAATATACTTTCACATAGAACCAAACCTTCGGGATCTGAAAACTATCTACTCTTCACCTTCTCAAGAAGGGAAGAGATAATTGTTAAGGCTGATAGGTAAGATAGCTCGTGACTATTGTGAAACTCGAGATGAAGTTTATAAAAAAGGTCCATTAACTTACATTCATCACATGCTTCCTATACATCCTGTGTTTGAGTTTTCTGACTCATTGTATATGCAACCACATTTCCTTTTCCAGGCATATAGCCAAGCTCAAAATCAAAGGATTGTAGATATTCAGCCCATCTTCCCTGTCAGAGGTTCCAGTCACTCTGAGAAAAGATATAACTGAGTCTCTTTTGATCTGTATACACCACTAAGCACTCACCCAAGAGATAATGTTTATAGCAACATAAGGCATGGACAACTACTGCTAGCTTGAGGTTGTACGTCAGGTAATTACTCTCGTGAGGCCTCAACAGTCGAGATCCATACACAACGACTTTTTCTTCCTACATCAACATTGCTCCTAGGCTAATTCCTAATGCATTGATGAATATTATATAACCTTTACTTGGTTCTGGAAGAATCAAAATCAGTTCTGAGACAAGCCTCCCTTTCATCTCCTGAAAGGATTTCTCACATGCTTCTGACCATGTGAACATGACACCCTTCTTTATAAGACTAGTAAGAGGTGTATTAAGTATAAAAAAGTATTGTATAAAATTTCTGTAATATCCAGAAAGCCCTAAGAAACTTTTGATATCGAACGCATTTTTAGGCTGCTCTCAGGAAACTACAGTACTAACCTTTTTAGGGTCAACAGATACTTATGATTATAAAATAACATGGACCAATAAGTGGACCTTTTCGATCTATAAGAATCATTTGGAAACTTTGGCATAAAGCTGATGATCTCTGAGTGTACTCAGAACAATCTCAAGATTTTTGGCATGGTCGTTATGATTGCGCAAATACACCAAGATGTCGTCCAAAAATACCATGACAAAAGAGTCCAAATAGGGATGGAAACCCCTATTCATCAAAGCCATTAAAATAGAAGGTGTGTTTGTAAGACCGAATGGCATAATAAGATATTCATATAGACCATATCTGTTATGGAAAGATGTATGAGGTATGTCTAATGGTCAGACTTGCACCTAATGATAACCTAATCTCAGGTCGATCTTATAGAACACATTTTCTCCTTGGAGATGGTCAAAGAGATAATATATTCAAGGAATTTGATACCATTTATTTACAGTAATCTGGTTCAATCTTCTGTAAGCCATGCATAAATAGAGAGTTCTATCTGCCTTCTTAGAAAAAATCACCTGTGAACCCCAATAGGATGTACTGGGATTTACAAAGCCTTTGGCCTCTAATTCCTCTATCTGCTGCTTAAGCTCCTAAAGCTCAGTAGGTTCTATCATGTATGGA
Source organism: Viscum album (assembly GCA_963277665.1). Taxonomy (NCBI): domain Eukaryota; kingdom Viridiplantae; phylum Streptophyta; class Magnoliopsida; order Santalales; family Viscaceae; genus Viscum; species Viscum album. The sequence continues at coordinate 117,548,796 of OY728154.1, forward strand.
TGAATGGAAACTGGAGATACTCTTGGAACAAGATCAATTGTAAACTCTACCTCTCTCTTATGAGGTAAGACAAAAAAGTCATCAGGAAAGACTTCCCTAAAACTATCAACTACTGAAGGGAATTCAGTTTGAAGAAAACCCTAATCCTCTATGGAAATATTAGAAATCTGGGAGGTCACTCCACCTAGCCCATGATGCTTCGGTCCATCTCTCCTATCCTGGACATCCCACCCGCCTTTGAAAAGAAAACTGTTGCCTTATGGTGATGTAAAAGAAACCCTGTAGCAATAACAGTATACAAAGGTGTGAAAGTGAACTAACCATTCCATCCCTAGAATGACATCGAAGCCCGTCATCTCGAGAATAAAATGATTCCACAAGAAAAGGTAACTACCTACCTCAAGGGGCAGTCCCTGCACTGGAGTATACCCTTTTTCCGTATTCACGGTGTATCGAGAGTCATTACACCATAGTGATAATGTATATCTAGTCAGAGACTTTCCACAATAGATATAGAAATAAAAGAGTTTGAAGCACCTATATCAAAAAATGTATAGTTAATAGTAGAGGATACTAGAATAGTACCTTGTACTATAGATGGTCCCACAACCCGATCCTTAGGTATCGGCTATAAGGCATGCAACTGACCTAATCCACAGCCTTGTACAATAGATGGACTACCACGATAATGACTACTCTTATGGTGCTGCTAGTGATCAGGGATCAGACTACCATGGCCATGACCTCCTCTTTGGCCAAACCTATTGGTGTTATTCCAACTCCTCGCCTAGCACGGTGTAAAAGAACTCACTCCTGAAGGTGGAGCTGGCACATTTCCTTTTCCACTTGAATCTGGTGGAAAGGTCCTACAAAATCACTAATGATGACCCATATGGCCAAAAGCCTAACACTCCATAGGGTCTCTATCACACTGGGGATTCTTATTCCCTGGTCTTCCATACTGATGACACACTACCGAGTTATCAAACTCGATACTCTAGCTACCACTACCCTGACAAAAAACCTTAAGGTAAAGTTTCATACCACTGGAAGAACTACTAGCCTGACAAGGCACTAATACTTTAAACACAATACTCACTCTATCCCTTAGGTTACGCTCAGTGATAAGGGCCTGATAAACTATTGTAGAGAAGGTGGGAAGGAAAAATACATTCAACTGGGTTTTGACGGTGTAATGGAGCCCATCCTCAAAATTTATAGCATGTGAAAGCCCGTCACCAGCTAGAAGTGGTGAAAAGTTCTATAAATTAGTGAAACAAGCTGAATATTCCATAACTGACATAGAACCTAGCTCAAGATGCATGAATTCTATGGCTCTGTCAGCTCTTAGTGACTGAGGAAAGAACTGATTAGAGAAGGTAGTTTGGAAGTCAACCTATAACATGCACTGATGACGTCTGGACTGGGTAACGACATCCCACCAATGCTTGTCCGAATCCTGAATCATGTATGTAGCAATATTGACTCTCCACTCTAGAGGCATTTCCAGATGCTCAAATATAGATAGCATAGCCTCTATCCAAGACTCATTAGTCTGAGATCCATCATCCCCTGAAAATGTATGAGGATGTTGTTGTTGGAACTCGTGAGTCAAATCATCCATCATAGGTTCAACCCATGGAGCACCTTTCATGGACTGCATCAGACATAGGAAACTATCATGGAATTTAGCATTAGTGCCCGTATTAGGTACATTAGGTGGTTCCTTATGTGGCACTCCTAGAAGAAAGGCTGGCAGCTCAGAGCCTACCATGTATGAAGCATGGTCGTCACCACTCTCCTAGAGAACGACATGAGGACATCGTGGAAACATTGGTCTACAAATGCCAAGAACGTACCTTAGAAAAAATAGAAGCATAATATATCATCACTGATGGAAGATTTATGTAATAAAACTCACTAACCAAGTCATACTACCCAAACTACCCTCTTAGACAGCCAGGTATCGATAAGTGATCAAGTATAAGTTTTATGTCATTTTGCAGTTATTTATTAGGTTTACTCCTTTACCATTCATAAACATGACAAGGTGGGATAAAAATGTGCAACCAATTCATTTTTTATTTTAGGATTCACTTTATAATGGATAGTCATTTTAGATGAATCAGTACCCATACACCTATCAACAAAAATGACACCCATTTACTTATAGCATAATGTCTTGACATGGTAAATTACTCATCACAAACCATGAGGGCCCATACACCTCATGAATTGAGATAATAAATAACTAAATTGAATCCAAATTAATACAAGTACAAGAAACTATCACAATATCACTCAGCAATTACAGGAATATCAAGCAATTCAAGGTAGTGAAATACGCCTATATGGCATGGCAATGTGCATGAAATGTGAATTATAGGTACCTATAATGATGCATGTTATAAGGCACCTTTCCCTCATATCATCAGGCTAAGGATGAAATAAATTCTCAAATAGAGTAATAATCAACAACACCACACAGAATGTGTTTCACCCAATGGTAAAATAACATCAACTGGAATAGGCAAAAGTAGAATAACAATTTCATTTTGGGTAACTTGGCTTTTACCCTGAACATGGGTTCGCGATGCCCATTCATGGCTTAGGACCAAGTCCCAAGCATTCCTATTCTCCAATATATTGTCTCTAAATATTAAATCAAGAAAATAAACCACCTTTGATACCACTTTGTGATGACCTAGACCAGGATTCCGCTTAACGGGTGCCTCGAGCCCAGTGGGCTACATGGCCTCAAGCGCAGCTTCCTGAATGCTAGAAGCTGCTGACTAGCAATGAGGCCCTAGGGTGTGTTTTTGGAAATATTATACCCTCATTAGAAGAGTTTATCACAATATAAGGAAAATAATGGAATATCAAAAAACGAAAGTAATATAAATAAATTACAGAAGTAAACTGATGCAATAGATAAATAAGAATAACAATAATTGTATCAACTGGAATAGTGATGATGTAATGTCATGTCACTATAAAATTGGAAAGAATGGATGCAATACAATAGGCATACCATGTTCCACAGGGTAAAATAAAAATAAAGTCTACTGCAAGAATCCCAAGATCCTACTCGATCATCTGCTATCAAGCTCTATCCTATCAGCACACAATCAAGTGTTAGAAGTTGAATGATTCCCTTTATCAATACATACAACCATGTAATCTACTCCGGGTACCAAATGGATCCTGAAGAGGGTGTGAGATAAATCTTATTGGGCCACCACCAACAGTGTATATAACATCTGGCCCGTGTAATGGAATATAACAGTGTGCATGCATGCATATATAAAGTAAAGTAAGCAGTAAAATATAACTAAATAACTAAGTACCTGCTTCATCCCTCAGCTGGTGTCTGAACATGTAACCAGTTAATTAATTAAGTAATTTCACTTTAATGTTAAATAGGTCACATGATGCATATCCAACACTAACATCACCTCGTGATAGTATAGGTATTGAAGGTCCCAATACATAACAAGGTAACCTGAAAATTGATATCAAGTGAGGGAGTTCTAGGGTAATAACCAAGGTAACGTAAACTCATGGAAAGATAACTCAATAGTATCTGAGTCTAGCTAAGGGGTAAGAGTGTAATACAAGGAGCGTAATCCAAGGTATTACACAATAAGGCTCCTACCGAGTATAAGGTGATTGACCAAGGTAAAACAGGGCTAAGCAAAGACAGGGCCCTATGGGATTTCACCATGGCACCTACTAATCAATGTTGGATCTAAGGAGTATATCTAAGGTATCTTGTAAGAAGAAATGTACCCTACAGTAGTATATTAAGAATCCAAGGAATAGACAAGAACCAGAGTTTAGGTGGGTATCAACCTAAGAAAACCACATCCTTGTATCAGAATGGGGTTCCCGAGACCCAGGTTATTCTCCTCTTAGAATCCAAGGCGATCTCAAGTCAGTCCATTCCTATTTGATATTGAAATCATATAGCAATTAATTTGGTTCAAGTCTTTCCTTCCATTATTTTGGATAGTTCAAATAGAGTTGAAACCATTTATTTATTGGTCCAACCTTGTCTTCCATCGGTGTGGATAGGCCAAGTAGCATTGCATCCATTTAATTATGTCTTAGTTAACCATTAAGGCACATTCAATTATTGAGGTTCACTCCTCTAGCTTACATCAATAGGGAAAGGGGTGATACAGACATGTAACCTTTATTAAATCTCTTTTAATAAGGTCAAGTTATATACATATTATACTTTCCATCCTCATTTCACATTTAATAATCATTTGAAAGCACTTAACTTGGGCGGGTCAAGTGATGAGAATACATGGTACATGCCATTATGAAAATATCAGTAAAAACAAGCCATTTATGATAAGAACACTCACCTTTAGAAAGGTCAAGGAAAGGCACACCCGAATGGTGGCTCAAATATGATGAAACACTAAAAACCCAATTATAGAATAACCTTTGACATGAGGCAGATTGACCATGTTGTCGTGACGTGGCAAATTGATTATGATTTTAAGGTTTATTAATAGTCTAGGTCAAACCCTAGGTCATATATCAAGGAGAATTGGTGGGTTTAGAGTGTGTGTTTTTAATAAGAAGTACTTAAATAGGGGTAGTTTTGAAAACAGTATTGGGATGAAATGACTTAATAAAAGAGTTTAATATTTGGAAAGAAAATGTGGTGTTAATTAATTATGAGATAAAAGGGGTTCATTGTGATTTCACTACATACATTTAAAACTCATTTTTCTTGGAGATTAACTAAGGTTTGACGTAATTCTTTGGTTGAAATCAATCGGAATCCTGATTACTTTTCAAGCTCATATATCAAAGCACGTTGAGCCAAACCTTGACATAATAATAGTATAGACAAGGTCCAGATCACATGAATGGTATAAAATCTTCCAAAACAAATTGAAATCTCATATAATTGGGGAGTAAAAGTATTCTTGTGCTATCCAATCGAAACTACACAAGCCACACACTCAAAACATCACACCAATCGGTTAAATGTAAAGAGCATTCCATTTGGTTAAATAAAAGAAAGATAAATCAAAGTAACATAATTCTGAATGAAATGTTTTAAAACCCAAAATAAATCAAACCAGTGGTATTACAATTTCCGGAACTTCCTTTACATGTGTGTAGCTTCCTCATAATGAACACCCACTATTTAGCTCGACATCGGGAGGAGGAAGCTCGGGTGGAACTCCTTCTTCATTATTGATCCCCCTATGAGGATAGGGGCCTCCAAAACTTCTAGGATTAAGGGGATACTCCTCTAGGAATCCAAAATAGAATATATTCACTTCTTTATGGAAATTCCAAATGAGGATCCCAAGGTGCCATTTTATAGGAAATTGGGAAGGTGGTTTTGAGCACACCGAATTCTTAAAACCACTTGTCATAGGTGTTTCGGCCTCCATACAGCATTATCTCGATTTGGAAAAAATACCAAAGCTATAGCCCCACCTCTTGGATGTCTCCCCCTAAAGTTTGGAATAATTTGGACACCTAAATCATGAGATATGGATAGATCATAGCACACCACTTTGGACTTCGTGCAGATTTGGTGTGTTGTACAGATCAGGTAGGTTAGGCCACCAGATGGCCGAATGAGTCTTTGGTACCTTCATATGAAATGTATCCCAATGAATTTTGGACCCGATCACAAAATTTCAGCCTAATTTTATGCACTTTCTAGTGCCAGTGTGTGGATTAATCCACTAGTGTGCTTGGATCCTGCGTAGTTTGGCCCATTTTTCTTGGACATCATCATGGGCCCTCCAAATCACCTCCTCCTGCAATGGAATCATCAAAACAAGTAAAAATTCCCTTTTTAACAGGGATAAACACAAAATAAATGATTCAAACATGGAATGAAACTTGTCATTATTTTTATAATTTTCAATATAAAACAAGTTTAGCACAGTGGTGTAAAGGTAAAAATTACACAGTGAATTGTGGTACAATCACGGATTGAGTTCTGGGTGAAACCACTAACAACTAATCACATATTTGGAATGATCATAACCATAAGATTCTAAAAAGTATAATCATGGAATGTTAATTTAATAAATTGTTTCCAACTAAACTGGTGGTCCCCACACTAACATTCCAAAAATAACGATCTTTAGGGATGAGTTATAGACCACCCACCTTAGGGTTATACGAGCCTTCTCCTCCGGTATCAGCCCTTGATTTGCCTCAGATTGGAGTAGATATAATAAAAGGTAAAAAATTATCACATTGTGATATCAAGGTAGAGAGAGAAAGATAAGAAGAACAGATAAAGAGGACTTGAGCACTTGCCATTGTGCATCCAACATGATGAATGGAAGCTCGATCGGATTTCGGACAAAGGAGATCTCTTAATCCCTATATTTGCCCTTAAAAAATATACAAATGGGTGAAAATGGAGGGAAATACCACTGGTTATTTTATTTTGAGGAAGGAGGAGGATTAATATATCATTAAGGGAGTTTTTGAAATTTTACACAGGTTTTTAGACTGCGCACGGTTTGTCTACATGGTTTGTTAAACTGTGCAAAAACTGTCTTATATAGTTCTACCCAAAAAGTATTCCACCGCATGGTTTGATCAAACCATGCACCATCCATGCACGGTTACTTGGGAAAATGGGTGTTCAAACGGTTAGGCTGCATGGTTGTGTGCCAACCGTGTGAGGTGCCACGGTCTGAAAAAAACACCATCGGCACGGTTTACTATAAATTGTGCACATATTTTGTTTTCTCCAAAAAGATGGGTTCCAGCTCTGAACAATCCCCAGACACCCTCAGAACCTTCATTAACTCATTAGGCATCCAAATTACATCCAAATTATATATTTATACTGAAACTAAAGGATCTATACCTAAGTGAAAAACTGGGTTCTTACATCATATCCTATGAAACCAATAGGACATATAAAATTTCTTTATTTTAAAAATGATTTTGAGAGTGAAAGAATATGGGGCATCTTTAATGCCACTAAAATGTTTCTAATTATTTATTAACACTTAATAAACACACCAAAAACAAAAAAAAACACTATAACCCAAGATTTACCATGTATTGAAACTTAAAACCATGTATGAATAAATTGAAGAACTTGTTTTATACCTTAAATCGATGAATGCCACTAATCCTTTGTTACATACAAGTGTTTGATAAAGATCCCTTAGAGGAATCTGAAGGAATCCCTTCTACATATTGTATCCAAGAGTTGATGTGAAACACCAATCATATGGGAAGGACCCTCCTCAATCCAATGATATTATAGTATCTCATAGGGAAAAGGAAATAAAGAAGAATATATCTTAAAGAAGAATAGATCTCGAAGAAGAATGAAAATGGTTTAGTCATGGACCAAAATCACCATATCATGGTGAAAACCAGTTTTATATCTCATCATGACACTCATATTTTATGCATGCATTCACTCATATATTATAAGTAAATTCCATTTATTATATAGTTATAACCTTCATCCAATCAAACACTCATGTGATTCATCTTATAAAATACTTTAAAAATAATTATAGGTTGGCATAGAAGGTATATGTATATTAAAACTTAACATTAAGTTTCTATAATAAATCATAGGGTGTCTCATAAATCATATCATATGATTCATCACATAATGATATGGCCAAGTCATGCTCTACAACTCACTATGGCAGTTGTATTGTATCACTATACTACTCCTTACAATATCCTCTAACATTGGTATATGATATTCCTTATAATTATTCACATCATATTATGGGACATGAATATATTTTACACTATTATATGAGAAATTTATATCATATATCCTTTAACACTAATTCCCAAAATTTTATTCTTGTCAATCTCATTCAGCTCTTCTTCTATTTCTGCAATCCAATCCTCATGTTTTAATGTCACTTCAACACTATTTGGTTTAACTTGTGAAATAATTTTGTTCTGATTGGATATTCTCATACCTATTTGGGTTTAAAAACCCTTTATTCAATATACATTGAATTTTTTAGCCTGAAAATATTTTATAAGAATTTCAAACTTAAAATCCCCTTACTCTAAGCCTTCCTCATCTTCGTAAATTCTAGAATCAACATGGGAATTGTGAAAATTGAAACAATATCAATCTCATATTATCCCATGTTTCCTCCTTGTACTTATTACATCTCATCATCAAGAGGAAAATATGTATGAAAAATAGTTTTGATTTTCTAACGCAATTACATCTAATTTATCAATAGTGTCTCTTAGGTTCTTATTATAACACTGGTAAATCCTTCCATTAGGTGTATATCAAATAAATATTCCTTCATCATATCTCTCAAAGAAATTTCTCTAATGTGTACCTTTTTTCATTATAAAACATGGGCTCTTGAATTAATTTAGGTTATTTAATTTTTGATTATTTACAAACAACTTATCATAAGTTTTATTTTTTCAAAGTAACTATCATATCAAACTTTAGAAAACCACTATAATGTCTTTAGTCCAAAATAACTTTTAAGTGACATGATTTAACAACATGGTTCTCTCCATGTCCACCAAATATTGAATCTTTCTCATAGATAATCCATTTTATTTTGGGGTGTATGGGTAACTATATTCATTCCTTATTCCATGCTTCTTGATATATTCCTTAAACATCTAATTCTTTTATTCAGATCCCTTAGTGGCTTAAAAAAAATTAAAGCACACCCTTTTTGACTTACAATATGCCTACAAAAACACATGAACATATCAAGAGTTTGTAATTTACTCAATATAAAAAATGCATAGGTTATATGACTGAAATCATTAATAATGATTATAAAATACATATCCTTATTAGTTGACTTCAAACTCATTGGACCACATACATCCAAGTGTATCAATTTAAAAGGTTTCTCCATTTTGATCTCTATAGACTTATGAAACTTATTCATTATTGTTTTATGATATGTGTCACAAATATTGAGTCTTTAATTATTTGTATTTGGTAGATTTATTACATATTCATACTTGATATACTTATCCAAAAAAATACCTAAATTAATGAGTCTCATATGCCAAATATTATATCCTCTTTTATTCTCATGAAATAACTATTTTCATCATTAGAAATTTGGAATATATTTTTACTTGTACATTTCCCATTCATGATGATTATTTCACCCATCAATATCTTAATAACACATCCATTATTTTAAAATATCACCTTATTACCATTATCACAAATCTATGAAACACTCAAGAAATTATGCCTCAGCCTATCAATAAATAAAGCATTGATATATTTATTCTCACTAATTTCAATGATTCAAAATCCTTTTAGATTAAGTGATATATCATTACTAAAATAAATGACTACTACATCATATATTTGGATATATTTTAAAATAATTCTTATTTTTGATCATGTGAAATAAGAAAACATTGTTTTAGCACCCAATTATTTTATCCTTTTCTAGATTTGTATGCATCCTAAACCATAATTACTTGTTCCTGATTAATCCTATTAATAAATTTGGAATTATACTTTTACATTAGTTTCTATTGTATTATTATGAGACACTTGTTGATGATATGACTAATTATATCACACCTTACACAAGATTACTCAAGAGATTCAAAATAATTTTCATTTTGATATTCTATTTTGGATGTTTCCTTGATTACCCTCTCTCATATTCATCTTGAATCTCCCATAATTCATGACCTCTATTTGATCAAGAAATTGAAAAATTGTACTAACATGCATAAGATTTGGGCTAGTATACTTCATAACACAAAAATATTCATTCAAAGTGAAATATTCTTAGTTGGAAATAGGATTGATCAAATTATACTTGTTGGTTTTCCTTCCCATTTTAAATTTACTAATTTTATTCATATTTATTATTCTAATAAGAATCCTCCTTTATCTTGGGTTTTCCTTTAGACTTGACCTTGGTCTCTATTATTTTGACACCTCACTGCTTTTGAAAATTTTAGCACCACTACTTGAAATAGTAATAGGTATATTCTCTTTCTTAGGTGAAGTGATTATTTTTCTCCCTTCATTGTTGTTATAGTCACTATATAGATTGAAATATAGGGTTTCCAATATAATGGATCATCATACCATGATATTTTCTTCAAGGTTATTTCAAGAATTAATAAATTTCTCAATTAATTCAGAATATTAAAAAACTTCTTTCACATAATGTTCAAACTCCGTAGAATGAAATTACCTCAAGGAATATTAAGATTCTACTAAATTACTCTCAATATCTTTTACCTTCTCATTCTTAATTATAAATTTTTTTGATGTAATATCAAATATATTATTTATAGATTCAATAATTTTTTTGGGATCACTCATCATTCATGTGGAATCAAAATTTATCTCAAAAATATCTTTGGATTTTAACCCATATATATATTTTCTAAGTAAATCATTTTTATTATTAAATTCCTTAATTTATCTATCAATATTTTTTATTTATTTTAGTCTTACAAAGATATCCTTCATTAATTGGAATTACTTTGGTGTCACCTCTTTATTGATTCTTTCTTTTTCTTCACTATAATGATTATTGACGTGAATGTTGTAAGTCTTTCTTTATCCAAGTCTCCTTGCTCTCTTTTACTTTCCTCATCATAAGATGTAGAATCATAATTTGAGTTAAAGTTTATTTTTCTTAATGTGTTAGAATTTCCTTTTTTTTACAATTATCCCAAATGTTGTGAGGATACCACTGATAGAGGGTGAATAAGTGGTTCCACTTTATTTTATAAAAATATCTTTTGATTTAAACCCTTATAACTAATTAAAGTCTATATTCTCTCAATTAAACTCTCCTCCTCGCCCATATGAAAGAATAATAATGAAACATAAAACATGAAAAATTCTAAAAAAATTTACCATAGTGTGAGAACATACTCATTATCGTGATCAATCATTGGTTGGGTCAAACATTTTATTATCACTTTGATTTATAGTGATCACAAATTCATGTCAATTGCTGCACAATATTTGACTAGGTATCATCCACTTCTCTATGCAGGAAGATATCATCCAATTCCCACTAATAATTCTTCAATATTGTTTAGAAATGAACCAAATATTCATCAAATATTCTCAATTCACCATATAATTAGATCTTCAACAAATAATTGGATTCCAAAACATCAAGAAAAGATATTCTTATAAAAGAACTTCAACTTACTCAATGAATACAAAACTATAGAATCATGTCGGACTTTCCTCACACTTTTTTAGAATGATATATCCATGCATGATAGAATTCGCACATGAAGATGAACTCCTTAACCCTCAGTAGTAATCCCATCAATCAACATCAATCAAATTAACTTTCCTTAACCTCCTAGGGAATAAGAATAAAACATGGTTCAATATTCTTTAGCTTCTCTCTATTAGATATGGAATGTTATCGGGATCTCTCTCAAAAATATTGGTCACTTTTATTTTATTTATTTATACATTTTATATTATAAAGAGAAAACTTGTAAGATATTTCTATAATTATTATATAAATTCCCCATGAAGTTTTTGTGTGGATATTTCCCTAGTCAACTACCATAATTTCTATTTCTATAGAATCAATAATGAATTATTTCAAATATTTTATTTTATATCTCTAATAATACCATGTGATTCTTATCATTTATATTTTCAAAATATCATATTCAAATCTCTAAGAAACTTGGAATTAATATCTCCTTCATAACTTCTATGAGACTCACATAAATTCAAGTTCTATTCATGATGAGATGGTATTATAATGTGGAACCTTCTCTTGTGGCATAGAGAACTTATCTCAACACACAACATCACATTTGGTTTTATGCTTAAAACTCATCTTTAATTATAATAATTTCAAATTATTTTTATGATTTATCAATGAAGTTTGTAAAATAAATCATCGTATGATTCATTCTCTACAAATAAATGATCTATACATTGATGTAGACCATCATTATGGAGTCCTGCAAATCATGATTTTGCAGACTCAAGAATGAAGTCTATACAGATTCATTGATACTTATAGGTTGATGATTATGGAGTCTTTTTTTATCCTTATATGGATATTATAATTTATAATAATCTTCTTTATGTTATCCAGATGATGCTTATGGAGATTAGATGGTGCTTAAGATTCTTAGATCATGATTATAAAATGATTCTTTTGAATCTCAAATGATGCTTATGAAGATCAGATGATGCTTATAAAATGATGATTATGAAGCTTATAGGATGATTATAAATTCCATAATATTCTTATTAAATTACGCATATAGAACGATGCTTATGGATCTCATATAATGATTATAGAATATTCTGGAATCCATACTTACACAGATTCAGTGCCACTGCCACATTTTGATTCTTAACAATCTCAAATGATTTAAGAATGTCTTCAATAAATCTATAATCCTTCTCAACCACTCAAAAACACTTCTCAAACGTATTATAAAAAAATTCATTCATGGTTTAAAACAAAGAAACCTTTTTCCTAAATTCCAAGTAAAATTTTATCTCCGATTTTTTTTCAACCCATGAAACTCCTTTAAACATAATTTTTTAAAATTATTTTTCTCATTAAAGGTAAACTAAAACACAGCCTTTGTTCGGTAACAAACTTCTTGACATGAAACCATATGTTAGAGTAATTTTATTGATATAACTCTATCTCTCGATTAAAAGGCACATTTTTTCCAAGTGATGTAATTCTACCCCTCAATGAGGGAACCCACTTATTCGAAAAAAAATTACCCCTTTTTATACTAACCATGGCCACTAATTTAAAAGATAAGGATATAAAATTTACCTTTTCTCTATTCAATTCGTGGAAAAAAATGTTCTCCACCAAACAAAGAGTTGTACATTACTTCACCCAATTTTACCATATATTTCAAGGTCCATTTGGGGAACATAATAAAGGTTCTAAATTATGTGATAGGGGATTAACATTAATATTAGGCCTCAAGAACTGAAATATATCCTTAGGTATATCCTTGGTGAAAGTATCAACTAAATATTATTTAGTGTGAAAAAATTATAGATCCATGTCTCCAATGGTCCCTCTCTATTTAATGAAATGGGATTTGATATCCATATTCTTAGAACTTGGATGTTGTAAAGGATTTTTAATGATGTATATAGAACTTTGATTATCGCAATGAATTTTGGGAGGTCTTTCAACTTTTTACTCCAAACCAATCATCCATCTAATCTTTCATCCAAATATTTTGAGTGAAATAATTGGTAGAAAAAAATATATTCAGCCACTGTATTACTCATTGTAACTAAGTTCTACTTTTAAAAATAAAAAAGCGTAGAGAAATAACCTAAAAAAGAAAATTACACCTGAAGTTAGTCTTATATAATCACAATCACCAATCCAATTTGTATATATAAATCTAAAAAAATCAATTGGATTCCCTTCTTGTATAACAACACATAGTTCATGGTCTCATTGAAATATATAAGAACCCTTTTAGTAACCATAAAATATGACTCAATTGGGTCACTCATATATCTATCATAAAGACTCATAGTATAAAAAATATTCAGTCTAGATTTTGTGAAATAAACCAAGCTTCCAATAATTATTATGAATTCACTTTGAATGAAACTCTCACTGTAATAATCTTTATAAAATTCAAACCTCACTTGAATGGATGTAGACACTGTCTTTGATCATACATTTCAATCTTCTTAAAAAATTCTCTTGGATATTTATCTTGGTATAAGAAGAAAAAAATTATCCTAACATCACTTGTAAATCCAAGAAGTATCATATCTCACCAATCATTGATATCTCAAATTTTTTCTTCATTTTTTTGTAAAATTATATACATACACTTTCTTGGTCACATGAAAATGTGATGTATAAACTTACATTTAGTTGAATTGTATATTCAAGGATTCATTCATTCCGAACTAGGTCCAATGAATTTCCTACCAAATGTATTTAAGGTAGAATCCAATCACACCACCAATCATATCATAGAGTTGTATTATTCTCATTAGCCTAATGTGTCCTTATGATACAAGTATATTTTTTTATTTTTTAATGTATAAATTGTTTTCAACTTTTCCTTACATGAATCTCAACTCTTTCAAATAGTTATCATGCTTTGATTACCAAGACCTTAGGGATTTATTTAATCCATATAATGATTTTATTAACTTAAATACCATTGACCCATCATTTTCAATAACAAAACCCTAAAGATTCTCAATATTATCTTCTTATTCAATCTCTCAATTCAAAAAGACATATTTGAAATCCATGTGATAGATTCATAGTAAGGAATATTCTTATAGCCTCAAATATTGAAACTGGAGAATATTTTTCTTCAAAATTTACTCTTTAAACTTGAGAATAACATTTACATAAAATAATGGCCCTGTTTCTCACAACATTTCCTTAATCATTCATATTATTTATAAATACCCATTTTTTCCAATGATATTTGTCATTGGATCTTAGAACAAGATATTATATAGCATTCTTTCAATATGATTCAGCACATCATCTATAGCCTCAATCCACTATTCATGATTAAAGGATTTTATCATAGATTTTGGTTCAACATAAGAGATGACTTAGGTTTTATTTTCAAACCTCAACCATATTTTAGATGGTTTTGCTGTGTGTTACTCATATATCATATTTCTTTTAGTCTGTATTAGCATGTATTTTTCTCCGAATATATTCTATATCTCAACATGCATCATTTACCTTTGAGTATTTTGTTTCTCACTCTAAATACACTTATTTTCATTATCATTTTGGTTATAATTCACATCTACTATTTTTTTATTAAACTCAACATGTTTTCCACCATTCTTCCCATTTTTCTACTCTCTACCATCATCTATTTCTTCCAAAACTATTATATCTAGAAATTTATTTTTAGTTTATTTTTTAATGGTTTTCATATCATGATAGTAAACTAACTTTTTAAGTATTTTATTCTAACTTTGTATAATTTTCTATTAGATTGGTACCTAAGAAAGATACCATCCTCATCCCATTTTATCATGTGCCATGAATTTGGTGTCTTTCCTAATATGCTCTTCCTCAAATTCATTGCTTGAGGAAGAAATTTCTTATTCCTCCTTTCTTAAGACTCTTATTTTATTTATTCCTTGAAATTTTATTCTTTATTCATCATATTTTCTATAAAGTTTGTAAGATCTATTTTTATAATTTCTCTGAGGATTTTATTCATCCTCTTTATCATCATTCTCTCCACTCATTTTTCTTCTTGGGAATTCATCTCCAAAGTGCCCAACTCCTCAACACTTCAAAATTTTGAGTGAGAACTTCCCCTTATACTTGAATTTACCATTCTTGAGATTATTAAATAGGAAATCCATGATTCATTTATGACTTGTATAACTCTTATCAACTTCTTCAAAATTACCCGAAAATGAAAACTCCTTATCCTTGATCTTCAACTAATTGTCAAACATAGCTTTAAAATTAATATCATCCGTGGAATTTTTATTAAATATCGGTGATTTACTCATATCATAATTCAAAATAGTGTTGTGTAACTCATAAAGTGATATATCATGGACTTCTTCTAAAGCTGTTATATTTGGTTCAAATCTAACTGGAAAGTTTATCATTATTTTTTTACCATAGTTGAGTCATTCATATTTTCACTAAAACCCCAAATGTTATGGACTATTTCATTCACCCTTGTAAAATAGTCATCAATATTATCACATTATTACATTATTATATCTTCAAAATTTTCCCTCAAAATTTTCATTTTGTCTTATTTGATCTTGATATTACCTTCATACATGTTCTAGATTTTATCTTACATCTCTTTAGTTTTTTCAATCCCCATAACCTTAGTGTAAACTTTGTGTAAAAAATATGATAATATGGAATTTTTGGCCTTCCCATATGTTTAAAAATTCCTCTTATTAGAAAATTCCATAGCTAATTCTTCAACAATGGATGAAAAACCCACAGTGACAACATCACTCACTTTTAGTGCTTATGAGAGTAGATGTGGTAGTATTCAATTATTTTTACCATGATAATTTTTTCTATGAAAATTTTGAACACCTATTTTATTAATATAACTATGATTATCCATTATATACTTCAAATGAGTATAATCTCATAGAAACTTGATTTTATGTAATACCACTTAAAGATCCCAGATCTTTTGAGGATACCATTGGGAGGGGGTAAATTTTTGTTACCAATTTCTATTATAAAACATCTTTTGAGTTAAGCCCATGTGATGGATCAAAGTATATTTTATCTCAACAAAAATCTCTTCATTTCATGTATGAAATAATAATAAAGAAACAAAACACACATGAAATTTTATAGTATTTGACCTCAATGTGAGAGGCCAATCCTTATCATGATAAACTGATAGTTTCATCATAAATTTTTTTATTTCTTTAATTTATAGTGATTACAAATTCTTATCGATTGGAGAACAATGTTTGAGAAGGTATCATCCACTTCTCTTTGTGGGTGGGTATCACCCACTCCCCACTTCTAATTTATAATATTTTTTAGACTAAAACCACTTATTATTCAAATCATATCCATTCACTCTATAATTAGTTAGATCTTTAAAAATCATCGGTTTTTAAAAAATTAAGAATATATCTACTTTTGAAATAACCATGATTGCCTTGATGAATACAGAAGTATTGCAGCACATCAAACTTTCCTCTCACTTATTCAGAATGATCTATCTATGAATGAGAGAATGAACACATGGAGATAATATTTTTACTCCTTATTTTTAAGAATCTAGGATAATAAAAAGCAAATCAACTTTACTTAACATCCACAAGGATAAGAATGTTTCATGGGTTGATATTCTTTAGCATCTCTCTCTTCGATACAGCATCATATCAGGGGCTCTATAAAAAATCTTGAACACTTTCATTTTATTCATTTATCCTTTTTATATTCTATAGATATAACTCAAAATATATTTCCATAATTATTAGAGAAATTTTCTATGAGGTTTTGGTGTTATGAGTTCCTTGTTCAACAACCACAATTTCCCTTACTGTAGAATTGGTAATGAATTATTTCAAATGGTTAATTTTAAATCTCCAAGAATACTATAATATCCTCATCATTTTCATTCTAATCAAAATATGATATTAAAATCCCCAATAAAATCATAATAAATATATCCTTTAAAACTTCCATGAAACTCATAGAAATTAAAATTCCATTCACATTGGCATAACATTGCGACATGGAACCTTATCCTACTGAAAAAAGAACACATATCAACACACATCATCACATTTGGTTTGATTTCATAAACTAAACTTAAATAATATTCCTTTCAAATCAATATTATGACTTATTAATGAATTATATAAAATGAATCCCCTTCTGATTTAATATCCATAAATAAATTGTCCTTATGGTAATATAGATAATCCTTATGGAGTCCCATAAGTCGTGCTTATATAAACTCAAAAATGATGTCTACATTGATTCATTGATGCTTAAATATTGATGTATGTATAGTATTATTTTATCCTTATAATGTTATCATGTTTATAGAAATTCATGTTTATTCTTTATAGATAATGTTTATAGAGCTCAAATGATACTTAGAGAGCTCAGATGTTTCTTGGGGAATAATGCATGTGGAGATTGGATGATGCTTATGGATATGAGATGATGCTTACCCAATGATGATTATGGGGCCCAAATGATGATTATAGATCTCAGATTATGTTTGTAAAATGATTATTATGGAGCTCATAAGATTCTTATGGATATCAAATTATTCTTATAGAGTGATGCTTGAGAAGTTCAAATGATGGTTATAAAATATTCTGGAATCCATGCTTATGTATATTCAATTACTTGTCCAAATTGTTATTCCATAAAACCTCAAAGTATTCCTATACCTATTTATAAAATCTACAAGACTTCTCAACCACTCAAAAACACTTCTCAAACATCTCATGAAACATTCAATCATAGGTGAAAACAAAAATAAATTCTTCCATAATTCCAAGGGCACTTCTCTTTAAATAACTTTCCTTTATTGTGATCTCTTAACACCTTGTTTCTTCTTGATGACATTTATGGTTTATTATAATCTTCATATTCTCTATTTTTATTAAAGGAAACTTATTTAAAAGTGACCAATCATTCCACAATTAAAAAACTTAAATTTAATTTTTCCCTTATATTTATTTTTTCCTTATTTAATGGCTTTTAAAAATAATGGTATGAGTTCATCAAAATCAATGGAAACCTATTCACCTTCATATTCCTCCTTAAGAGACCTCTTTAGTTTAATGTGTTTTGAACCTTTAGAATCTTTGAACATTGTATCTTTCTCTGATTTTTCTTTTCTCATTAAGGAAAACTCTCTCCTCATCTAATGGGATATCAATATATTATTGATATTGTCAATGGTACACTAATCCAAGTCTAGAACATCTATGTATGAGTTAATTTCATTTAATTTTTCCATGTTAATCCTTATTAATTTCTTTACCACCATGGAGTCTTCATGAATTTCACTATAACTTCAAATTGAGCTAACTATCTTGTTCACCTAAATAATGAAATCATCCACTGACTCATCTTCTACCATTGTAATATCTTTAAATTAATATGTAACTCATTTTTAATCTTATCTCCCTCATAGATATCATGGAGTTTCTTTTAAATTACATTCACTGTTTTTGTGCACATTACTCATATAAACTCCTTCGCCAAGATGGATGAGAGGGATGCATTTTGAAATCTCTCATAGAATAAAATATTATTATTATTGATCAAAGTGTAGGTTATAATAATTTTAGAAATATTTACACCCTTATTGGTGATATTAATAACTTCCAATCCAAGCGATAGAAGATATAGAACCATCATATCCTTCTATATATGGAATCCCTTCCTATAAAACATGATAACTACTTTACTATTTACTGTATTCATGCTTTTTATAGAAATATTTGATACAAATTGTTTTAGAAATAAAAAACGTTATATCATTGGTAAATACATATAACCATTTAAACAATGATCTAATGTCACTTGTGAGGCTCATGAGAGAGTATGTCGCCACTGGCAGGGGGTGAATCAGTGGTTACCAAAATACCAACTCTTAATCAATGTTTACTATCCCCAGTTAGTGTATAGGATCAATTAAAAAATTTATATGATGATTATAGATAGATTGAGAAACAATATACATAGTGTAAGGTTTTTTATTAGGTTCTCTCACTTTTGTTATCAAATTTCTAATACTTGATTTCTAGAAATTTTTATCATGTCATTCATGTTATTATCATATTATCAACAAAAAAAGGAAAAGAGAGGGAAGATGGTCCTAAATTCCTAAGTAATATATTGATCTAGATGAGTGTAACTAGCTCAATCAATCCCTCATAACACCATCAAATATATTCAGAATTTAGATCACATGTGCACCCTCATTCTTTTACTCAATCCTAGCCAAATCCCATCTAGAATTCCTCCTCGAATATGTGGTAAAATCTATCAAAGTTTCATCTCTCTCATCATTATAATTTAGTTTGGCAAAGAATCTTTCTTTTTATACACAAATCAATAATTACAACATGATGGTATACATTGTGGGATAACATACAAATATAAAATATATGGATCATATCTCTTTCCAAATCTTTAATTAAATCTATAATTTTTTCACAAACATTATGGAATAGCATTTTATCTTCTTGTGTGGAATCTCTTTCTCCTCAATTCCAATGTTGCTAGAAATTTTCATGTCCAACACCATTGAGGCATAAACTCCTATTATTGTAATATGGTCACCCATATTGTGGTATAATTTTTTTATGCTCCTTAACCAATATTATACTAACAATTCATAGTCTCCCTTCATAGTATAAATATATCATCATAAATCCTTGAGAAAACCTTCATAGAAAAATATATTTTGATGGTGGCATGACTCTTTACATAAGAGTAATTTTCTTATTAAATTCAAATCCATAACAAAATTGTAAAATCTTTTACATTTTTAGTTATTTTAAATCATGAAAATTCATTCTTTTATATTTCTTCTTAGCTCCAATTATCTTTATTCATTAGTATGTTTCTAATGTCCAAAATTTATTTCATTTTCTCAGGTGGGATCTGGTTGGACCTTCTTGGTTATTCACTGTGATTTTTTTAAATTGTACTTATCTTCATTTATATTCTTGATTCTAATAGGTTTTATGACTTTTGGTTGATCTGGTCTTTTTTTGTTTTTTCATTCTCACTTGAGAAGATGCTTGTTTATATTGGAGATTGTTTTTGGTAATTTCATTGAGGGATAACACTAAACCTATAAAGTGGTTTTACTAATAAAAAAAATTATTTTAAGTGAATTGTATTAAGAAACAAATCATAGTATGCCTCTAATGTTAAGGTTATTTAAACACCACATAATAGTATAAAATGATTTTATTTAGAATTATCTAACCATTGGTGTAAATATCAATACTATATTGGTCATGTCTCAATTGAGATCAAATAACCCCCCCTAAAAAAATTTACTTGATTATGGTTCCTCAATAACTTTAATTACCTCAAATCCTAAGGTCTATTCAACTTCCTAAGATATATTCAAGATTTTATTCCCATATATTATTATTTAACATTGTAATTGCATTCTTGATGATTTAATCCCTATAATATTTCATGAAGAATAGGGGAAATTTTACTCTATTAGTTCATAGGTTTAATGTTGTGTTAAAACTGAAAAGTTTTGGAACTCACCTTATACAACCTATCTTGAAGAAAAATCTTCAGGAATTCTAAAACTAGAGACACATGAATTTAATGTATGGAAAATGGAACTACACTTGAACATATCACACCAAATCACCTCGATCTCAGTATAACTTCCAGAACTCACACACAAGCGGATGAACAAAATAACTCACTCCCACATGAAAAAAAAAGAAAATAGTTTTATCTAGTTTAGAATTAATATTACTCTATGGTAGAAACACTATTTATCTTTATTATAAATTGGAAAAGATGGTTTTATTATAAGCTTAAAGTTATTTTAATATATTTTAACAAGTGACCCCACTCATATATAAATAGACAATAATATCAAGTTTATTCTATGGAACCACCTTCTAATATTCATAGAAAATCCTCTTCTCAATCAAGGTAAATGGAAGCTACTAATATCTTGTATCACTCAAACTCTCAATCCCCAATTAATAGTGATAAAAATCCATTTTACTCTTACGTATCCAACCAAATAATATTATGTAGACTTTGAAAAACTTTTTTTTATTCTTACGCATCAATAGAGTTACTCCTATATAAGTCAATATCTTATTCTATACTTCCATAATTTAGAGTTAGTAGTCACTTCAATTAATACCTACCATTGGTTCTCATATTCCATTGTTCTGATGAAATGATTCAATCTAGTTTTGATCTTAGAACTGCCAAAAAAGATTTCAAAATTTACAATACTCACCCAAAACAATTATCATAGTAAACCCAAAAATTTATCACTTAAGAATTATTTTCTAAACTTCACCAATTCCTCTGGATCACTTAAGAGACTTCATCCTTCCTTCCTTCTATAACAATAGTTAGTGATTCTTCCTTTCTTTCTTCATGATCATCCAAGTCTCACTAAGGCACAATAGTGCCTTAGGATTTCCCGAACTATGACCTTTGTTATAATATATAATGGATTTTTAATTCCTTCTATCTTTCATAGCTCCAATGCTCCATATTCTACAAGATTTTGGATAAAATCATACTTTAGTTGAATATGATTTGTTATTGACTGAAAAAACATGAATATTTACAATATGAATCTCACTCTGACTATCATAGAATAAATATCCATTCCCCTACTTCCTTTCAAGTACCTCCAACAATCCCTTCATCCATATTATCTCCTTCTTAGATTTTTTTCACAACATACTTGATTTCTATGGTAGATAGTGAAACTATCAGCTCTATTATTGATATTTAACTTATAAAAGATCATCTATAGGTAAACACAAAGCTAGTGGTTCTTCTTAATGTATCTATATTCATATTAAATTCTATATTAAAATAACCTTAAAATGTATCATTAATTATGAAACATAATGTTAATCCTTTCAAACCTTTGGAATACTAGAGTATCCACTTTATGGATTCCTAGTATTACTTTTCTATATTTTCAACAAAACTGCTAATAAATCACACTATTTGAGTAATGTATGACTTAGTATAAACCATTTCACACATCAAACTTCTGACCACTAATTCATAAGAATATTTTTCCATGTATCTAGCCTCATTTACCATTCATCATGTTTCTCTTTGGATAGTTTGAAATTCTCAGACAATGGGTTGAGATAATTTTTGATCTAGACATTTTGAACCTTTCCATTATATTTTATATATAATCCAGCTGAGATAACATTAGTATTTCATGATTCCATTTTAAGAACCCAGATATTTTTAATAATATACAGGTTTTATGTTTAATTAATATTAATGTTGTGGATTTATATTTATTCGAGAAATTGTTATTTTAAAATGTATATATATATATATATATATATATTTCATTTCATGAAAGATATTATATAATGAAATCATATACTCACTATATATTTAAAATTATTATTTTTACTTGTGACATAAAAGATTTTTTATTTAAATTTTAAATATATTTTATTAAAATAATTTCTTATTGTGATCTATTTAAAGAATTATTTAATTATTGGATATTTTATAAAATGATATTTATGTTAATTATATTTATTTATATTTATATTTTTCTTATGATAGTCATATAAATAATTTTATCATGGTGTGAAATAAGAATAAGTCTTTTATTTTAAAAATAAATATTTATTGCTTGGGAAAAACGTTATTTAAATATATAATGGGAATTTATATTAAAAGTTATTATTTAATAATTTTATATTGATTTTGACAAATAAATAATATATTTTAAATATTTATGTCAAAATTAAGTGGAAGGTGATTTGTTAAAAAAACAAGATGTGAAAGTAAATTGTAAATGTGATGTATAATCACTATTTTTAATTAAAAATTATTACAAAATCTTATAAATGATATTTTTATTTCAAGTTAGGTTTTTAAACTTTTTACAGGATTTATTCATAAATTCATTAAATAAATTTAAAGTGTTTATATGTTGAGGGGTACATTTTAATTCAAATTCCTTTTAAAATAAGAGTTTGAGTTCAAGTGAATTTTAATTCCTATTATTATATTTTTATCTAAAATGATATAAATTATTTTTGAAACTAATGGAACATATATAACATGGTAATATAATTAAAATTTTATATAAATATTATCTAATAAATATAAATTAATTTTTATACCAAGATAATTATGAAAAAATTTATTGGTGATGATGGGGTGCTTGCTAACATTGAAAAAAATAAAAAATGGTGAATTTGAGATAATATGTAAGAAGGTATATGGATACACTCAACTTGAGAGATAAATATAATGATTAATTAATGTTGTATATATATATTCATGAATTTTAAAATTATATAAAAAGTTAATTATTACAGTGTTTACCTAGTTCTTGTGTAAGGTAAAAAAAAGTCAAAATTGTTATCTTAAAAGTATTATCATGATATAAATGGGAATATATAATTTTATGAATGGTTTTAAATGATAATAATGATGAATAATAAATTATATTTATGTTATTAATTTATTTATGATAATAATCAAAATTCTTATTCAATGTTGATGAAGCATTTGGGAAAGAAATGGAAAAATAAAGAATAATGATTTTAAAATATTTAAAGTGATAATTTTTGGATTAATTATGAGGTTTCATTATTTTAGAGCATAAAAATAATAGTTAATAAATTATTTAAATGTTTAAAACTGAGTTACATAGTTATAAATATATTTTTAATGTCATGCTACAAGAATATCCCTGAAAATGACTTTAAATGGAATTTAAAGGTAAAAATGTTTTAGAAATTAAAAAACATAATATTGAGTAGAGAAGGTTTGTTTAATGGTCTATAATATCATATATTATATATTTATGAGGAAATTTTCATCTTAAAATTGTTGGAGTTGGTTACCTAGAACCAAATTCTATGTAATTTATGATAACATGTATTCATAGCTTTGAATATTAATAAACTCATTATTGCATCACGATTGTTCTTCTGCATAACATAGTATGTGATAATGTCCTAAGAGTAGTTTTCGCACTGAAAGGTCATAGAAGTTCCCTGCTACGATGATAACCCAGAAGTATTATGACCATTACTAGAAAAATGACTTATAGCCACAAACCTATATCCACAGTTATAGAGGTATGTGGCTATAGGTTAATTTATATTCACACTTCAAATTAAACCCATAGCAGCGGGGTTCAATTAATAGTGTTTACTCAAATATATAAAACTCCCTCTCACAATACCCATGTGGCCCTTCTTCCCCAATGGTGCCCTTCATGACCTCTCCTCTCCCTGGTCCTCCTCCCCTAATGGTGCTCGTGCGACCCTTCTTCCCCTATGATACCTGCATGACCCTTCTTCCTCCCCCGATGATACCCGTGTGACCCTTCCTCCCCGAAATTGCCCCTCACAATGGTGCCCCTTGTGACACTGCCCCTCAAAACGATGCCCCTCATTGCCACCGAATGAGGCAACCCCACCGTGAGATTTCATCTCTGACCCTCCTCCCCCGATGTTGCCACCGAATGCAGGACACTTCACCTCCCCCTGTCGATGTTGTTCCTAGGTGGCCTCTCCAACTCCTTCTTCAGAACACCTTCAACACGGACATCCCCCCTTCCAATGATTATCTTCCTCCTTATGATTCCATTAAATTCATTCATTTTATGTTAAATTTTTTCTACAATTGAGTGAATATATCCATCTATTTTGACCCAGTTTGATGAATTAATGTGAGGATTTCTTCATAAGTGTCGATACAATAAATGGTGGGAGTTTTCATTTTGGGGATTTGGTTCTACATATGAAATTTATAGTCATATAATATTAAATGATTAGAATATTTGTTTATGATTTCTCAATAAGTGTTATTATAGATTTTTTTCATATAAATCCTTATAGTTTATAAGGTAACTGGTTAGGTGCAATTCCCAAATGTCATTTACAAAAATATGTGGTTGTTTCAAAAGTTTAAATTTATATTCTTTTTTACTTTAATATTCTATTTTGAGTTAGTTAGGCCCATTAAATATATTGTTTTATTATCATTAAATATTTCAGTTTAATTAATTGTAACATATATTTTTCCAGATTCTTAGTGCAACTGTTAATCAATGATGACAGATGATCTATCTCTATTGAAATTTTTAACAAATAGGTCACACAATTCATATCAAAAATATAATTATAGTAAATTATATTTTAATTCAGATAGGTCACTAATATTCCTCTAATATATTAACAAAATTAAAATGTCTAGAAAAAACTATATGTCTACACAATAGAAAAAATAATGAGTTTAGGTTTCAAACTGAGTTGAATGTCTTAAAATATAAAATAATAATGATCAGTGTTGAAATTACTAAATTCAACATTATAAATAAACACTAAACATGTGAACAAAATGATTTTAACATTCACTTACTCTTAGAAAATATGCAAGAAAATATATATTTCAACAATTATATGAACCAAATTAATATACAACCTCCATAAAAATTTATATTATTAAATAGTATAGATTATCAATTTAAAATTATTCTCATTAATACAATGACAACATAAATATATGAGGCATTTTTGCCTGACTTATTTTTCATTTATTTCCTTATCTAATACAAGTTCACAAGCAACTTACTTCAAAAAAAGATCTTTTGTGTTTTTTAACATAACGATACATATTTTTAACTCAAATATAATATAAATTATAATATTATATACATGTTTAATTAATTTTCTTTATTCTTAATTTCTATTATGAATTATTTCAAATAAAGTTGACAAAGTTATCAATTCTTTATAATAGAAAACTAAGTAGACCTATGTTATACTGCACAAATGAAATCCATATCATTATGTATTTCCAATTTTCATTTTCAATATATCCATTACACTTTTTCACTATTTTTTGTGTCCTTTAGTATTTCTTGTATAGTTTTCCAGTATTTCTAGTGCAATATTACAGTGTAATTTTTATAACTACATATAATTATAAAAAAATATCAATTAATATTCCCATATCATTATAATGATTTCAATTACATTTGATATAAAATATATAATATCATGGTATAATTAAAAAAGGTGCAATATCATTGTTTCTAAATTGTAACTAGAATGTAAAGTTTAAGGTAATCCAAAAATCTAGGTAAAAATATATTTAAGGATTTTTTTTAAGTGTTTTTTATAACTATTACTAATATTGTATATTTCAAATACTATTTTCTAAGTAAGTTTGTTTAAACACACTTAAAAAACATTGTTTCTAGGTTTGAATGATCACTAGTGGTATATATCTAATTCTATGTGTGTTTGATAAAACTTTTATAAAATAAATAATTATATTTCACTTACTTAGAAACCACTAAAATAAGGAAATACAATTAAATGCATTTAGAATTTTTACAGTTTCAATAGTAGAAACAATGTTATTTCACTTAGAAAGCAGTTCATTTCTTCTATACTGATGGAATAAAATATCAATTTTTCTTTGATTGAAATTTTAAAAATACAGTTAAGGATTGGTTTCTTTTCTAAAACTAATTTTGGTTTTACAAAAATAAATAGTGATATTATATACTTTGTATTGAAACACACTTCCTCCTTTAAATTTTTTTTAAATTCATCAAAAATGTTATTAAAATCTATAGGTCAATATCAGTCTGTAAAATCACAATAATTATTTATATTATGTTTTTTAATTTAATACGTAGATGTATATTTTTAAGAAAAATCCATAGTGTTGTCGTATCATACAAACTACAACCAATAATGTGTGTTCTACATTTCAGGACCTTCTCTAGCCAAGAAACATTAAATACTCATCCTCCTATCATAATTCCACCATGATATAATTAAATTATCAAAAATACATATCCAAATATCACATTAACATCATAAGGCACCAATATAAATAAATAATAAATAGGAAAATAGAATAACACAACATAAATCACCATAGAAATGCATAATGATTTCACTACACATGGGGGTATTGAATAGGGATGTATATGGAAGGATGGATGACCAAATATCCCTCTCTCCATTATTCTCTCACACTAAAATAAAATGGATACCAACCATGAAATGATGATTTTTCACCACATAAACAAAAAATAAAGGACACCTTGTAGCATGACCACAGGGGTCGCGATATAAGTTCTCATAATAGTATTAGGCTATGGGGTAGAGTAAGGATACATTATACAATCAACCATGGGAGAAAACAAAATGACATACCTCCCAAGTCCCTCCACCATGTATCCCCTACCCTAGGGAGATGTGATTATTAATTCGATCACCACCTTGATTTAGAACCAAGCCACATGACACATCACCCCTCTAAGGGGAACCCTATTATGTATCCTCCTAGGAGACATCCATTGTACTAACCCTAGACTAGATATGGTTGCCTCCTAGTCATAAACCCATTTGTTAAACCATTTAGAATATTTCATATCCTTCCTACCATAAAATTGATAATGAAAGGACATGATATGATACACCATAATGACTAAGGATTTTATTTGGTATTGAACCACAACAAAAAAACATATATGGTTCCCATAAACCCTTATCCCATGTTTGACCTATCACTGAAAAAAGTAATTGGGCCTCAATACATATCATAAACTATCTCAAAGTGATGTTAAAATGCTCGAAATCCTGATCTAAATTCCTATTCAGGAAGCATCCTCTACTTAGTGATGAAAAATCATTGTGGATATTATTTGGGGATTCATTTTACATATACTAGTAATTATACTATGAATGGACATTATACCAATTGGTTCGGAATTTAGACATGATTCTGAGTTGGTTTCCATGTGATATGTTATGACACATTATAAAAATTGCTAAAGAAGGTATAGTCACAGTATGTTAGTTGTGTAGTACTCATGGTTGTGAAAAATTTATTATTATTATCTTCATTTCATATTATTTTACATAAAATCATATAACCTTATACATGAACCAATTTATATTGGCATTTTTTTAGGGACACTATAATGGTCCACTTGTTTTATAAATGAAATTCACTTTTAAAATGAATAAATTACTGGTTATTTAACGATGTTATAGAAATACATTAACTTATTTTTTTATTGGATGGTTATAATTTATATCCAATTAGATTAAAAAGAATAATAAAATCCATAAACATTGATAATATATCCATTATACAGTGACCATTAAGATTATTATATATTAAGGTTTATGATAAATTACAATTAACACTAATAGAAGAATCAATGACCTTGAATAGTATGATATTATGTCATAAAGACCATTAATATTAAATTCAAGTGGAGATTGACTCATAGGTATTTTCCATTGACCAATACAAATACATGATTTTATAACTAAATCATGTGAAAAATTGGTTATGGAAGATGTTAATTATTATTGAGATCATGGACCAAACCATTTATAAAACTCATAAATAAAATTTATATGTTGGTTCACACTTATTTGATTAAACCAAACTCCAAAAAAATTGGATTTTGATTTTATTTTACACATTACAAATTTACGTGTTGAAAATTTAAGAACACAAGACAATCAGATTAAAAAAATTGATCAAATGGTATCCAATATCATTCTCATTTTCACCATGATGTGCCGTTATACTCCATGATTAAAAATAAAAAATGGAATGGTTCCCTTAAACACACTATGGTATATGATATGGGATATATTTTCAAAATGTCTCTAAATTTCAATAAATCTTTATATAATTAATATAAAACATCACAACTCATTGTGAATCCATCCAAACACTTTTAAGAATTGATTGTTATTATCTATTAGATTTCATATAAACTCTTTTTACTACAATCAATCCTCATTCATGGAACTTATGTGTGAATATTCAGGATTTTTTATAATTTAAAACATTTTTGAATTCCCTAAACCATAATATTTGTTATTATTTTTTTATTAACATGTTATTGCTGGTTACTTATTATCTTATAAAACAATATATATAATGTTAAGTAATTTTCTAGATTATTTATTTAATTTATTTTTATATGTCTCAAAATGGA
Organism: Viscum album; assembly: GCA_963277665.1. NCBI lineage: Eukaryota > Viridiplantae > Streptophyta > Magnoliopsida > Santalales > Viscaceae > Viscum > Viscum album. Next base: position 117,578,049 of record OY728154.1, read on the forward strand.
TAGATATTGGATTTACTATGTTTATTGGATCATTGATTAATTTAATAAGGAGTTATGATATTTTTTGGACTTTGCATTTAGTAATGATTCAAATGGCGGATTGATTTGATGCCTGTGTTTTGATTATATTGGAAGACCATGGTTAACTCATGAGAAAGTGAGTTACTATATCACTAAACATGGTTTCCAAACAAAAGTTATCATGTGTGGTATCACAATGGAGAAAACTTTTAAGTGGTAAATGACATCGATTCAGCGGAAAGGATTGGTATGAAAAATATAATTTCTGATCAGTTTCCTTTTTTTCTGACGCTAGCTCCTCATGTATACTAGTGCAAGAGGAAATGAATACCGGAACACAGTTTTCATCTACTAATTAGGATGATGATGTTGAGAGTGTTAGAAAGCTAATGGAAGATGAAAATACCCCAATATATCAGGAATGTGGAAAAATGAGCAAACATGAGTTTTTAATGTGATTGTATCATGGGAAAACAATGTATGGATTTAGTAATATTCCGGTAAACTATATCCTTACATTTATTAAGGATTTACTGACTTGATGATGCATGTATTCTAGAAGATGATTACATTGCATCAAAGTTGGTTGAGAATTTTGGATTTTCATCTATTAAGATTCATTCTTACCCCAAAGAGTTTTGTCTGTTCTAGAAGGAAAATATAGATTTGATTCAGTGCAAATAGTGTGGCACATCAAGTTGGAAGACTAATAAAGACAAAACTTAATCTCACATACCAGAAAAAGTGATGTGGCACTTCCCTTTAATTCCCATGCTTCAAAAACTTTTTATGCCAGAACAAATGGAAAGTAATATGAGATGGCATGAATATGAAAGAAATAAGGATAATGATGGAATATTGCATCCTACAGATGGGTTGGATTGAAATAATTTTTATAGGTTACATACTGATTTTGCAGCTGACCCAAAAAATGTTATATTGGGATTATCCTATGATGGTTTCAACCCATTTCCCCAAATGAATAATGCACATAGTACGTGGCCTATTTTCATTCACATTTATAACTTTACTTCATGGATGTGTATGAAATTTTTTTTTACTATCATGAGTATATTGATATCTAGACCCAATGATCTTGGAAATGATATTGATATATAATTTCATGCATTAATAGAGGAGTTAAAGTATCTTTGGATTTTTGGTGCACAAGTGTACGATGCATTCAGGAAGGAGTACTTAATGTTTCATACGGATTTATTATGGACAATTAATGATTTACCTGCCTATGGAATGATATCTGGTTGGAGTAATAAAGGGAAATTATCTTTCCCTATTTGTATGAAAAATATATGTTTCTGAAGATTAATGTTTCGACAAACTTTCAACTTCATATAGCATTGACGATTTCTACCAATGGATCATCCATATAGGAAAAATCAGAGACGGTTCGATAATACCATAAAGATAGATGAGACACCTCAATGAATGTCATTGAATGATATTGTTAAAAAACTTGATGTTTTAAATTATGTTCTTGGAAAAATTCTTGCAAATATCAGAAAGCGAAATCATGTTAATTCAAATTCCAATAGAATCGGAGAAAGAAAAACATATTCTTTGAGTTTCTATATTGGTCATTGAATTTATTACATCATTGTTTGGATTTAATTCATATTGAGAAAAACATTTTTGAGATGTTACTTGCTACTATTTTAAATGTCAAAGGCAAAACAAAATACGATTTGCAGTCTTGTCGTGATTTGATGGATTGGGGTATAATAGCAAGACTTCATCCTAAGTTAATTGGTCAAAATAAGTGGAAACTTCCTTTTCCCTATTATTCGATGAAAAATGTAGAGAAGAAACAACTTCTTTGGGTCTTGGAAAGTTTGAATGTTCCAGATGGTTATTCAAATAATATTTCAAAAAGGGTGAATACATAAGTTATGAAAATAAAATCTCTTAAAATCCATGAATAATATGTCTTGTTACATGAGTTGATTCATATTTCCATTCTACATTTAATTTCACATAATGTTAGAGTTGTTTTTATTAATTTATTTCATTTTTATTGAGAAATTTATGTCAAAATACTAAGTAGAAATGTTGTTTAAAAATTGCATAGAGATGCACAGATTATTCTTTGTGACTTGGAGAAAATTTTCTCACTGTCATTTTTCACATGTATGTTACATATAACTGTGGATCTTCCCACAGTAGTTCTTTTTGGTGGTCCTGTTTTGAGTTAGTGGATGTATCCTATATAAATAATGATGTTTACATTGAAATCTTATGTGAGAAATAAATATTATCCCAAAGAATCTATTATAAAATGTTATTTAGCACAAGAATGCATGGATTTTTGTTCATCATACTTGGCTAACATCACTACGAAATCTAATCGACTAATGGGAATTGAAGATGAGAACTATGAACCCATTGAGCCTACATTTTATTTACTACCCTAAAAAGGGGGGATATCTGGATCGTACTCATTGTGTACTTTAGCAGGGAAGAGTGGGGAATGGATCATCTTACCATATTATTCAAGTGTGGTGTTCTTGATGATTGTATCAGGTAAGTAAACTAATAAATATGAATTTTTTCATTGTGTTATTTCTTCATATATTCTGACATTTTAAATTTTTCATATCTTTAGAGAACATTTAGAAATTAAAAGTGAGAGACATCGCTCTCTATCTATTAAGAGGAAGGAAATGCTGCACAGAAAAGAATTTGTTGTTTGATTAAAGTCAAAGATAACAGATTTATTTTTTTCTTCTCATAACATAATCACACGTCTCTATTTAATATTCAATGTTGGTATCTTTTAGGTTTTAATTCTACCAATGAATGAAGTATCATATGAAGTAAGATCATTTTCCTATGGTCCAAATGATGTGTTACGTGATTTTAAGGCAATGGTTGTCAATGGATTTAAATTTGTTATAAATAGATCTGCAAAAAATGTCAACACATCATGATGGTGTCATGATAAGAACAAAAAAATATTGTTATGCGAGTGCATTGGACAGAAAATCTCGATCATAGAATATATCATATTATGATGTTGTTGAAAGAATCATTTTATTACATTATTATTCACATGGTCATGTCATAATGATGAAATGAAAGTGGATTTATTATATGACATGAAAGGGAATTAATATTGATAATTGTAAATTTAAATTGATTGATATGAACCATTATCTTCATACTGATAAAACTTATATTCTTGTGGCACAATCTAGACAGGTGTTTTATGTAACTGACCTGTTACAACAAAAATTTGGTTTTATTATTGATATCATTCCTAGACATATTTTTGATGAAGATCTGGATGATAATGATTTTGTGGATGAACCTATCATTATTTATTCAAATGTTTCATTTGATGACATGGATAAATCAATTTTTAGAACAGATTATGAACTAGAAATTGTCACAGAGCACACACATCATTGACATATTTGTAAGTATTTACCTGATACTATCGCAATATTGTATGTGATTTTTTAAACTTTCATTCATGATAACAAATTAACTAGTATATTTTATACCATTGTCAAATATAAAATGATTAATAGTCTTACCAATTTTTTTTAAGCACATCTCTAGTAATTCTTGAACATATAAAAGTCTTGATATTTTATCAATATAAATATCACGCATGAAAATGTATCACATTGTTTTATGATACAATTGTATTATTTAACATTTTTTATTATTTCGATTTATTTGAGAGTATTATTTTAAAATTCTAGGACAAAATGTATGATTATGATGATACTAGAAGAAATAGAAGAATATAGTGAAATGAATAACGTATGTATCCTCTATCCAACATTGTAAATACAATTTATGTTTGAATATTATGGTTTTTCATATTATTTATCTTGTTTCATTCATTTTATTTTATCATCTATGTTATTTTAGGCTATATAATTAAGGATAATGTTGGATTATGATACTAAGGATGATAGTATGGTGGGGGTACTTATTCTACAGTTCATCCTACTACTATGTCGCTTGAGTCACCAGGAGGCCATCCTCCCATTATGCCACCTCCATATTATCCATATCCACCTTTTCTATATCCCTTTCTTCCTTCACCCACATTAGATGGTAGTTCTCAGACTCTCATCCCTTTTTATTTTCCATTCCCACCATCCACTGTATAGGGTACTACGCCCCCCATATATCCCACTGCCTTATCCATATCCATATCCACCCTTATATGTACAGGTTTATCCATAAGGTTTTATCCCTCCATCATTACACCTATCATCATCTACTATATAGATTACTCCAACTGTAGATATCCCACCTACCACAGAGGCTACTCCACCTCTAGATGCATCACTTTAGGGGTCATCAGATCCCTCATCTACTGGTATGTGTTTAAAACAATGAGGCTGCACAAAAATGAGAGAGGTTTGGAATCGACACACGTAAATCATAGTTAAATACAATGAGGAAAATGCTATAATTAAAAAAATGGTACTGAATGTAAGAGATTTATGGGAACAATTTCTAGACATAGCAATATCATTCCAGTTAAACCAATAAGTTGGAGGGAAGTTTGAGAATAAATAAAGGACAATACTTGGGTAGAGATCTGGGTAAGTAATGTTAATCAACTTTTATATATATTAATTTATAATATTTTCTTAACAAATATTTTTTACATTCTAGCTTCGATATAATTTTATTGATGGAAAAAATGCCAACGCTTCAAGGTTAATGGATTTAGGTAAAATGTAGTGATCGTACAAGTATGACTTATATCTTGGTTGGAAAAAGAGATTTGGTACGAAGCTTGAAGAAGCACCGGTGATTCATGATTTCCCAATATCACAATACAAAGTGATGATTGGCTATTGGAAGATTCTAGGGTTTAAGGTATTTATTAAATTTATATATATATTCTTTTATTTATTTGAAAAAAAATTAAAGTATACATTACTGGTGTTATTTATGTTAATGAAATTATATAATTATTTGTTTATAGGTGAAATCAGATAGAAATAAATGAAATAATAGTGGAATGAAACACATTTATACTTGTGTTCACACTTCACTCCTAGATCATAAGAAAACATGGGTAATTTAACATTTAAAACATTTAGCTTCATTTAGTGTAATTTTTTTTATTTCCAAATTTGATTTATTTCTTTTTTTTACAAAAAAAAGGCATTAAATATTGAGTTCCATGTTCTTCACTCTACTTTGTTTTGTACAAGCAGAAAAAAGAAAGATGGTATTGTGAAAAATACATACACCAAGAAGGAGATTGTAAGTATATTTAATTTTTTTTATTTTGACTGAATTTAATTCCTTATATTATTTTATCATTTTAATTTATGTTATATATCAATAAAAAGAATGCTTTAGAGGCATTGGCTGAAAAAAGAACCTAACAATTTGGGCCTAAATGGTCATCTACATCAGGTATTAGGAGATGAGCATCAGGACAGAGTACATTGTCGACTTGGGAAGTATATTGTATCGTCTCGATACTAGTCTCCCAACAAGGTTTCTTCGAATACTAGTTCTGGTTTGGTCATAGTGAAATAAATTAATTACACAATCAAAGAAGCAACTCAAAAATTAGAAAATGAGATAAATGAAAATATGTTGAAAGTTATGTCTGCCCTTTCTTCTAGAATTCCACCAGAAGTAGTTGTAGTGTTTGATGCATGTTTGATGTCGATGTTTTATGCTTATATATATTTTTCTACTGAAGCCGAAGACAGAGCTGGAGCTGGATTTGGTGCCAGTACTGATGTTGATGTCGATGATGATGTTGGTGGTGTGAGAGGTAGTGATGGTGTTTCTATAGGATTTGTCGATGATGGTTATCATGATTTTTATGATACTGATATTGAGAATCACTATTGTTGTAAATTGTATTTTGGATTGTTAATATTGTGGAATTTTATTATGCAATGAAGTTTTATTATTGTAATGTTGAATTATATTGTGGTGTTTCTGTTTGTTTCTACATATATTGAATTATTCTATTATGATGTATGTTTGTTTATGTAGAAGTTAAGTTTTATGTAAAGACCCAGAATTTCCATGTAAATGTTTTTTAATATATGGGAATTTTACGAGTCTGTAAAAATTTACGGCACATGATTCTGAGGCCTGGAGTGCCCTGAATGAATTTCTAAACTTTTCTTCGGGTACGTTCAGTAAATGTACGAGAAGGTTTTTATAACTTTATAACCGGTGATCGGAATTGAAATCCAAGGGCACTATTGAACTCGTTGTTTTGACATTTTCTTAAATATACTTTCACCTCGATGGTAGTTGGTTGAGAGTGAAAGTTAGTTTTTGGTTTTTTCGAGAAAGAATGAAATAAAAATAAAATTGTGTAACAATTTATTTTTATTTGAAACACCCATGTAGATGTTGGGAGGTGGGGACCACCAGAACTAAACCACCCTTTGAAGGTTAAGAGGTGGGGTACACCAAAACTAAACCTCCCATCTGAGGTTATGGTGGTGGGGACCACCCGAGCCTAAACTCCCAATTTGAATTTTAGGGTCAGGGACCACCCGCCCCTCTTACTGGGGAGAAACCTCCCAACTCCCCAATATTCCACCCCTCCCATTAAATTGAGCCATTAAATTGGGCCAATTAATTGAGCTAATTAATTATGCCAATGCGGTACATTAATTACGCCAACTTGGTTGTGCCAACATAATTAATCCTTTAAGTTAATTATATTGACACCTCTTTCATTTTTTCGATGGGATTGTGAGAGGATAACCCTTGGAGGATTACACTTCTTCCACGAAGAATGCTCCTCCAACTAAGAGCACCGACTTTGAATTCTTCCTCAGGGCACCCTCCAACGAGGAACGTCTTCAACTACGATGAACTGACGCATGAGCCCAAGATTGGAGGTGTGTGGAAAATGAGATTAATGTCAACAACTTCAACTTCTTCTCGGGCCAACGTCAATGAACAATCCAAGGTAGGGGTTTATTTCTATATGATTATCACTTCCCAAGTCCCCCCCTTCTATTTCTTTTGTGGGATTAGGAATAGAGATTAACAAGGGTTATGGGGATTGATATTTTTAAATATCTTCCATACACGTTCATGATTCAATTTTTGTGAACCGCTTTCTACCGCTCTAATGTGTAGGGTGCGGGCCAAACAAACATGGCTTGACCCCTCCGTTGTTCTGCTTCTTTGGTGTGTTCTTCGCAATGGACGAAGGAGACGCAGGCAACGGTGCTCCACCGCCTGCGGCCTCACCACACCACCTTGCAGCACCCGCAGCCTCTGCCGCTCCGTACCATCTGCGGCTGAGCCGACCCGAGCCACCACCTGAGCCCCCGCTGGACCGAGTTGCTGTCACCGTCATCCAAACCGCCACCATTGTCCGGGTCGAGCCACCACCAGAGCTGCCACCGTCGGGCCAAGCCACCATCTGATCTGCCACCTCCCTTCCAACTGAACCACCCTGGCCGAGCCACCCCACGACCTCGTTCCCTCCACAACCCTTTGGGGTCTCGTGGCCACCTGCGGCCCTCCACGGCCCCTCGCGGCCTACATGGCTGCACCCAGCGGGCCGGGCCAAACCCAACCGACTGAGTCGACCCGAACTGGGTCATCCCAGGCTGGGTCGGTCCGGGTCGGTTCGACCGGGTTGGGCCGGACCCAGGCCCACTACGACTCATTTACCTTCTTTTGGCCATAACTTTGGCACCAAACGTCTATTTGATGAACCATCAGTGGCGCTGGAAATCTTGGAGTGAGATGGCCCCTTTGAGTATACCCCACTTTATTTTTATATTAAGATGGGGAACATTGAGGTTGGATCGAGCACGAATCCAACCAGGCCCTCGGGACTAAAAGGCTAATAACTCACAGACCGGGCGTCTGATTGACGCAACGTCTGTTGAATTGAGACCCCTATGACGTGGATAACCTCTGAGAAACTTCTTCATGGGGAATCAAAGAATTTGGATAATTGACCCGTGAATTGGGAAATGGACTCTTCTGGATATGATCAAGCCTAGTGCGGAAACCCAGTAGCTGGTTATGATGAGAAAAGTGCTCCTAGCTATCATGTGCAGGTCAGATCCCAGCAATCCTGTGTGGGTCAGATCCTAGAAATCATGTGTAGGTCAGCTCCAGTGATCCTGTGTGGGTCAGCTCTTAGAGATCCTGTGTGGTTCAACTCCTAGCGATCATGCGTGGGTCAGCTCCTAGCAATCATGTGTGGGTTAGCTCCAGCGATCCTGTGTGGGTTAGCTCCTAGTGATCCTGTGTGGGTCAGCTCTTAGAGATCCTATGTGGGTTAGCTTTAGTGATCCTGTGTGGGTCATCTCCTAGCGATCCTGTGTGGTTCAGCTCCTAGCGATCCTATGTGGGTTAGCTCCTAGCGATCCTGTGTGGGTCAGCTCCAGCGATCCTGTGTGGGTCAGATCCAAGTGAATCTGTGCAGGTTAGAAGCAGAGCCTCTTAACGGAATAAGATGATTTAGTAGTTACATCTGATCATCTCTACTATTGTACTTAATGATATACCTGGTGTGAGTTGAGTCAATACCTTGGTGTTTCCTCGTGATTGAGATGGATTACTTGATAACTTAGGTATATGTATGGGCATATACCTAAGTAGGGTTATTTATTGATTTCATAATTTTTGGTTTATCCTTGGTAGATTTTGAGAGACCTTGAGGGTCTCAGGGTCCCTACTGAGTATCATTATACTCACCCCTGCACGGATTATGCCCGCACCTTGATATATTGTTTGTAGATGACAGACAGCGCTGACTGAGGACGAGGGTACCAGGACTGGATGGTGCTCGAAGGTGGACCATACGGCGTATCGGTTCGTAGAGGAGACGGGTAGACATGGAGTACTGAGGTGGTGATATATACCTACCCTTTAGGTAGGAATCTAGGTGGGCGATCCAGGAGCTGCTTTTCACCTATCAGTTGTCTTGTACTTTTCAGTTTTCCTTGTACTTTCCAGTTGGGCTTGTATTTTGGCCCCTTTTACTTACTTTACTCACTCTGTTTAATATTCAGTTTACTTGAGTTCTTATCTTGTTGTGTTCTTGGTTATGTTTTTACAAGTTATAAAGGAAATTCCTTCCCAGTTCTAGAGAATTAGGCATTTGGTGCTAGTCGCTAGCCTCTGGCCTAAGGAAGGAAGTCTTGGGGTTGTCACAGCACGGGCCTCGGGGGACGGGTCATGAAAAATTTGTATAAGAGGAGTCGGTTCTACCGCAGAACATAGGACTCTGATATTTCTTTTAACGCAAATAGTGTTAAGTGTAGTGATTGTGGTTATCAAGTTTAGGGAATTTAGTGTTGGTGTGGCGGCCGACGTATCCATACACCGGGACCCTGACTTCTGATTCCCAACTCAATGCATGAAAACACTGATTGCATGTGTGTTTTTAAAATTTTTCTTTGTGATCTTTTGAGTAAACTTACCAGGTATAACTTAATTACTGTTGCGCTCCTGTATCTTTTCAGGATGCCTCCACGCAGATAGCTAACTAGGGTTCTGAGAGTTATACGCACTGATATCCCACTGAGCGACGAGGCCTCGGTGCATGGCCCTCCTCTAGTAGAGGCACCAGTGGAGGCACCGTGGTACCATTGCCCATTGGGCCACCGATGGCACCAGCCCCAACAACAGAGGGTGCACACTGCTTGAGCGTGTTACACGAGTTCTGACGCCAGTGGCCACCCAGGTTCAGGGGAGAGACGGACCCACATGAAACTGAGGATTGGCTAGAGACTGTACTGACATTCTTACGACTAGTAGGGACACCAGCCGATCTCATGGTGATCCTTGATGCCAGCCTTCTATAGGAAGCAGTAGACATATGGTGGAGCTTGATGCTCTAGGTTTACGATGAGGTGACGATTCACTGGGCAAACTTTGAGAGCCTTTTTTGGGAAGAGTTTGTCCCAACGACTCTTCATGCAGTGCGCATACAGGAGATCATTCATCTACCGCGGGGTAGCATGACTGTGGCTCAGTACTCAGCGAGGTTTACTGACCTCTCATGTTACACCACAGATACGGTGCGGGACCCATTCTTCAGGGCCTAGACCTTCAAGAAGGGGCTCAGGAGAGAGATCAGGGCTTTAATGATTTCACTCAGTATCTCGATGTAGGCGGGGGTGTTAGAGTGAGCCCTCTTAGTGGGGATTTTTCTTTTTGAGTAGTCACCAGTAGTGAGACCTACCACCATTCGTCACGTAGCGGAGTCTTATGTAGCTGGCAGCAGACAGATGACACAGAGGTCCAAGAGGACCATACCTACAGGTGGACGACCACATGATTCAGGTTTGGTTATGCGGGGCACCTGAAACAGAGCCAGTCATTCCAGGAGCGGGCAGTGTTACGCATGCGGCGGGTAGGGTCACATGGATCATGACTGTCTGACTCGTCGTATGAATGATCAGTAGATAGTCAAAGGACTGTCTAGGAGGAGACAGAGATTCGACTGAGGAGGTCTGAAGGGAGCAGGTGGACAAGAGAGAGCTTAGCTTCATGAAGCTGAGGCCTACGATCACGGCGCTCCAGAGATGATATGAGGTACGATCTGTGTCTACTACACCTTAGTTGAAGTACTTATAAAAACAGGTGCCAGTTATTCTTTTTTTGCCACTGCCCTCGTTCGGATCTTAGAGATTTTGACAAAGGCATTGGCTAGATCCTTATGGCTAGAGACTCCTACGGGGGTGGATTCGATGATTATCCACTGGTTCTAGTAGTGTGAGCTACTATAGGAGGCGAGAGCTTCGACTGGGATCTCCTAGTAGCGGTGTCGAGGCCTTATGATGTCATCTTGGGTATAGACTATTTATCTATAGTCCATGCTCAGATTGACTGTATTAGGTGCAAAGTGTGGTGTGTCTGCATGGATGGGACTAGGTTTACCTTCAACAGCGAGAAGGGAGCTTTTGCAGTGCAGGATGGACTTACCCGAAGGAGAGTGCGTCTGCTCACTCATCAGTTGGTTGGACTTACCCATAGAGCGGTTGATGTAGAGAGTATGAGCTATCCTATAGTGGTGGACCAGTATGCAGATGTCTTCCCTGATGATGTTCTGGGTCTACCTCCTTGCAAAGAGGTGGACTTTTACATTGACCTCTAGCCCAGTACGGCACCGATATCTACACCATCATATCGGATGGCTCCCTTGGAGCTTCGTGAGATGTGGGTACAGCTTGAGGACTTGCAGGGGAAGGGATTCATTCGGCCCAGTGTTTCACCCTGGGCAGCCCCGATTTTGTTCACCAAGAAGGCGGATGTGAGATTGAGACTTCTTGTTGACTATCTGCACCTGAACCAGGTGACCGTGAAGAACAAGTACCCACTTCTGATGATTGATGACATCTTTGATCAGTTGAAAGGAGCACGATGGTTCTCGAAGATAGACCTCAGATCAGGCTATCACCAGCTCAGAGTACGAGATGAGGATGTACAAAAGATGGACTTCAGGTGTCGGTACAACCATTATGAGTTCTTGGTTATTCTATTTGGTGTATCCAATGCTCCAGCAGTGTTCATGGGACTCATGAATAGGATCTTTTAGCCATACCTTGATCACTTTGTAGTAGTCTTCATTGATGACATTATGATCTACTTGGCTACTGAGGAGGAGCATGCCTATCATTTACAAGTAGTACTAGACACACTCCGAGAGCACAAGATTTATGGTAAGCTATGGAAGTTCCAGTTCTGAATCTGAGAGGTTCACTTCTGGGACATGTCATATCAGATTCTGGAGTTGCAGTGGATCCAGTAAAGATTGAGGTGGTACTTTCTTGGGATCCACCCAGGAGTGTGACGGAGGTACGAAGCTTCCTGGGTTTGGCTAGATACTACCGAAGATTTGTTCCAGATTTCTCCAGAGTTGTATCACCACTATCAACATTAACGAAGAATGGGAAACCTTTCGTTTGGTCAGAGAAATTCCAGTGGAGTTTTCAGGAGCTGAGGCAGAAGCTGACTAGTGCCCCTATCATGAGGCTTCTAGAGGAGGGCATAGGGTACATAGTCTACTGTGATGTGTTAGGGAATGGACTCATATGTGTCCTAATGTAGGATCGAGCAGTGATCACATATAGTTCTCGACATCTGAGATAGAATGAGTAGAACTATGCTACCCATGACATGGAGTTAGCAGTAGTGGTCTTCGCCTTGAAGATGTGGCACCACTATCTGATGGGTGAATGTTTTATAGTCTACTCGTATCACAAGATTCTCAGGTATATATTCTCTCAGAAGGAAATAAACCTGAGACATTGATGTTGGCTTGAGTTCCTCATGGACTATGACTTTGAGATAGTCTATACTCTTGGTAAGGGAAACGTTGTAGCAGATGCACTCAACAGGAGATCTGGTATACAGCTACTAGGTGAGGTGATAGAGCAACTGGCTTCTTTGCAGACATCCTTTGTGGATAGAGATGGAGCAGCTTTCCTTCGGTCTCTTACTGTCATTCCCCCACTTCTTCGGTGAGTCAGGGAGGTGTAGTGTGGGGACGCTGACTACGAGGCACGACATGCTCAGATATCTACAGGACAGGGACCTGATGGTTTTTCTGAAGGTGGGGAGCACATCATCCTCTTCTGAGGATGTACCATGGTACCAATGTCACTTCAGGAGGAAGTGTTGAGGTAGTTCCACACATCCCCTCTAGCGGTACATCCAGGAGTGGTGAAGATGTATCAGGATCTCTGACAACAGCACTGGTGGCCGGGAATGAAGAAATCAGTAGCAGAGTTTTTCTCTCAATGCCTCACTTGTCATCAATGAAGGCGGAGCATCAGGTACTAGTAGATTGGTTCAGCCTTTAGAGTTTCCAGAGTGAAAGTGGGACGGGATATCTGTGGACTTCGTGACAGGACTTCCACATACATCTAGGGTTCATGACTAGATTTGGGTGATCGCCGACTGATTCCCCAAGTCGGCCCACTTCCTACAGATCAGAGAGTAGGGTTCAGTAGAGAGACTGAGACGCCTCTGTGTTCCGGACATTGTATAGCTACATGGAGTACCCTCGACTATTGTCTTCAATCATGATGCGTGTTTTACTTCCCATCTATGGAAGGGGTTGTAGGAGGCTTTCGGGACGCAGCTTCATTTGAGAACCTCCTTTTATCCTCAAACGGATGGTCAGACTGAGCAGACCATTAAGACCCTCAAGGACATGCTGCATGCTTGTTTCCTAGACTTCAGTCGCTGCTGGGAGGATCACTTGCCTTTGGTGGAGTTTTCATACAATAACAGCTATCACTCCACCATTGGGATGGCCTCTTTCAAGGTGTTGTATGGGTGACCTTGAAGATCACCTTTGTGTTGCTTAGACCCAGGAGAGTAAGCTCTAGTGGGACCAGAGATGATACGGGCTACCACAGAGAAAGTGCAGATCATCCAAGATTAGATGAAGACTGTAAAGATCAGGAAGAAGTCGTATGCCGATAGGATATGGAGACCTATGGAGTTTGAGGATGTCAACCATGTCTTTTTACGGGTCTCACCTCGATGAGGTTTGCAGAGATTTGTCCGAGGCGACAAGTTATCTCTGAGATTCATCGGTCCTTTTCAGGTCCTCAGTAGAGTTGGAGAGGTGGCTTACCGCTTAGCTCTTCCACCTCAGTTGCACTGGGTGCATGACGTCTTCCATGTATCCCAGCAGAGGAGATACATGCGTGACCCTTATCACATCATCGACCATGGCGAGTTGGAAATCGATGATGGGGAAACTTTTACGGAGGTTCTAGTAGAGATTGAGGATTGACAGGAGTAGTTCTTTCATGGACGATCAATACCTCTGGTGCACATTCACTGGCAGTACAGGGACCTCCAAGATATAACATGGGAACGTGAGGATCGGATGCATGCTCAGTTCCCCTACTTTTTTACCTAGTTTGAGATGTGGATTAAGGTCATATAGAGCCTTGAGGTGGGGAGAATTTAAAGACCAGGAGTTTCCATGTAATTTTTTTTAATATATGGGAATTTTATGAGTCTGTGAAAATTTAGGGCGCTTGATTCTGAGGCCCAGAGTGCCCGGAATGAATTTCTGAACTTTTCTTTGGGTATGTTCAGTAAACGTATGAGTGGGTTTTTATAACTTTTGAACTGGTGCTCAGAATTGAAATCTAAGGGAACCATTGAACTCACTGTGCCGGTATTCGCTTAAAGAGACTTTCACCTTGACGGTAGTTGGTCGAGAGTGAAAGTTAGTTTTTGGGGTTTTTTTGAAAGAATAAAATAAAAATAAAATTGTGTAACAATTTATTTTTATTTGAAACACCCATGTGGATGTTGGGAGGTGGTGACCACCAGAACTAAACCACCCTTTGAAGGTTAAGAGGTGGGGTCCACCGGAATTAAACCTCCATTGTGATTTTATGGTGGTGGGGACGACTCGAGCCTAAGCTCCCAATTTGAATTTTAGGGGCGAGGACCACCGGACCCCTCTAAATGGGGAGAAACCTCCCAAATCCCCAATATTCCACCCCTCCCATTAAATTGAGCCATTAAATTGGTCTAATTAATTGAGCTAATTAATTGTGCCAATGCGGTACATTAATTATGCCAACTTGGTTGGGCCAACATAATTAATCCATTAAGTTAATTATATGAGCACCTCTTTCATTTTTTGGGTGGGATTGTGTGAGGAGAACCCTTGTAGGATTACACTTCTTCCATGAAGAACGCTCCTCCAACGAAGAGCATTGACTTTGACTTCTTCCTCAGGAAACCCTCCAATGAGGAACGTCTTCGACTATGACAAACCGACACATGAGCCCGTGATTGGAGGAGTGTGGCGGACGAGACGAACGTCGACAACTTCAACTTCTTCTCGTGCCAGCGTCAATGAACAATCCAAGGTAGGGGTTTATTTATATATGATTATCACTTCTCATGTTCTCCCCTTCTATTTATTTTGCGGGATTGGGAATAGAGATTGACGAGGGTTGTGGGGTTTGATGTTTTTAAATATCTTCCATAAAAGTTCATGATTAAATTTTTGTGAACCGCTTGCTACCGCTATAACATGGAGGGTGCTGGCCAAACAAACGTGGCCCGACCCCTCTGTCATTCTGCTTCTTTGGTGTGTTCTTCGCAATGGATGAAGGCAATGAAGGTGACGAAGGCAACGGCGCTCTGCCGCCCATGGCCACTACTTCCCATGGCATCTGCGCCTCGTGGTGCTCTGCCACCCATGACCTCCATCGCTCCACGTCATCTGTGGCCAAGCCGACTCAAGCCACCACCTGAGCTACCGCTAGGCTGAGCCACTACCGCCGTCGAGCCGAGCTGAGCTGCTACCGCCATCTGGGTTGAGCCACCGCCCGAGCCGTTGTCGACGTCTGAGCCACCGCTGTTGTTCGGGATGAGCCACTGCCTGAGCCACCGCTGTCGAGTCGAGCTGTCATCTGATCCACCACTGCCCTTCCGGCCGAACCGCCCTGGATGAGGCACCCTGCGGCCTCGTGCCCTCTATGGCCCTCCACGGCCTCGCGACCACCCGCAGCCCCTCGCGGCCTGCCGGGCTGGACCCAGTAGGCCAGACCGCCCAGCAGGCTAGGCCGAACCCAATGGGCCGGGCCGCCCAGTGGGCTAGGCCGGACCCAGCGGGTTAGGCCGGGTCAACCCAAAATAGGTCGGCCCAGGCCGGGTCGGGTCGGGTCGGTTTGGTTGGGTCAGACCGGACCCGAGCCCACTGTGACCCATTTACCTTCTTTTGGCCATAACTTTGACACTAGATGTCTATTTGATGAACCGTCAGTGGTGCTGGAAATCTTGGAGCGAGATGGTCCCTTTGAGTATACCTCATTGGAGTTTTGGATTAAGATGGGGAGTGGCCAGGTTGGATCGAGCATGAATCCAACCAGACCCCCGGTACTAAAAGGCTAATTACTCACAGACCAGGCATCCGATTGACGCACTGTCTGTTGCATTGAGACCCATATGATGTGGATAACCTTTGAGATATTTCTTCATGGGACATCGTGGTAGTTTTAGAATTGACCAGTGGATTGGGAAACTGACTCTCCCAGAGATGAGCAAGCCTGGTGCGAAAACCCAGTAGCTAGCTGTGATGAGAAGAGTGCTTCTAGCTATCCTATGAGGGTCAACTTCTAGCTATCCTATGCGGGTCAACTTCTAGAGATCCTGTGTGGGTTAGATCCTAGAGATCCTCTATGGGTTAGCTCCTAGTGATCCTGTGTGGTTCAGCTCCTAGCGATCCTGTGTGGGTCAACTCCAATAATCCTGTGTGGGTCAGCTCCTAGAGATCCTGTGTGGGTCAGCTCCTAGTGATCCTATGTGGGTTAGATCCTAGTGATCCTGTGTGGGTCAGATCCAATGATCTTGTGTGGTTCATCTCCTAGTGATCCTATGTGGGTCAGCTTCTAGCGATCCGGTGTGGATCAGCTCTAGCAATCTTGTGTCTGTTAGCTCCTAGCGATCCTGCGTGGGTCAGATCCTAGTGATCCTGTGTGGGTCATCTCCTAGCGATCCTGTGTGGGTCACCTCTAGTGATCCTACATGGGTCGGCTTCTAGTGATTCTATATAGGTTAGCTGTAGAGCCTCTTAACAGAGTAAGATGATTTACTAGTTACATATAATCATCTCTTCTACTGTACCTAAAGATATACCTGGTGTGAGCTGAGTCAATACCTCCATGTTTCCTCATGATTGAGATGGATTAATTGATAACTTAGGTATATGTATGGTCATATACCTAAGTAGGGTTATCTATTGATTTCATACTTTTTGTTTTTTCCTTGGTGGATTTTGAGATACCTTGAGGGTCTCGGGGTCCCTACTGAGTATCGTTATACTCACCCTTGCACGGGCCATACCCGCACCTTGTTGTATTGGATGCAAACGACGAACAATGCTAACTGAGGACGAGGGTACCAGGACTGGACGGTGCTCAGAGGTGGGCCATACAGCATGTCGATTAATAGAGGAGACGGGTGGAAATGGAGTGCTGAGGCGGAAATCTATACCTACCCTTCAGGTAGGAATCAAGGTGGATGATCCAGGAGCTTCTTTTCACTATCATTTGTCTTGTACTTTTTAGTTTTCCTTGTACTTTTCAGTTGGTCTTGTATTATGGCCCCTTTTACTTACTATACTCACTTTTTTTACTATTCAGTTTACTTGATTTCATATCTTGATGTATTCTTGGTTGTGTGTTTACAGGTTATAAAGGCAATGCCTTCCCAGTTCTAGGGAATTACACCTTTGGTGCTAGTTGTCAGCCCCTGTCCTAAGAAAGGCAGGATTGGGGTAGTCACGGCACGGGCCCTGGGAGACGGGTCGTGACATTTTATTACTATTATATTGAATTGTATTCTCCTTTGATGCAACCATCGTACCTCCTCATCGATGCTCCTCTTAGGTGGCCCCTCTATCTCATATGTCGCACCTCTAACGGTATGCAGTCCACTTTTCCATTTTTTCTGATTCTTTTCTCATTCTACTATTAGTTTCTCACCCTCATTTGTCTTATCTTTTAAATTTCTTCTATAGGTGAACTCATTCTGGCGCACCTCCGATGGTAATCTCTAGGAATTTCATAAATATATATGTTTTTTTTCATTTGATTACTAGCAGGGGGATGGCATGAGATGTAACTTGTAGGGGGTGGAACTAGCATGGATGGAACTGGAAGGGGGTCGTAAAGGGGAGGGAAAATTGGATGGGGGCTAGTAGGGGGGAGGGAAAACTAATAGGAATCTTCTCAATCTAATCATCTATTATGTCTTCCACATAAAGCACTCTTTCTCATTCGAGGACCTTGAAGATCCAAGGAACTTTTGGAAAACAATAATTGTATGCTTTTTAAATCACATTACTATAATTTCTTATTCCATATCAAGTTGAATTGATCAAAGATATTTAATTTTACCTACAAGGAATTCTAAATGTCCAATATTCTATTCCAGAATATGTTCATGTATTTTCAGAATGTCGGCTTCTAATTTCAAGGATATTCATAGTTGAACCTTCCAAGGTTTGTTAATACATTTTTAGTGAAAAAATTATGCAAATTCTAATTGTTAGTATACTCTTTTTTTGGTTTCACTTCTCCCCTTGTATTCACACATACTTTTAAATGGTATTATGATTAGGATTTTATGGTTAAGGACCTTTTCTTTAAGTGGAGCTTCTGATTGAGGGATTTCATATCGCATGTGATTCATCGCAACCTGGTTCTTGTGCCACGGACTCTTCCCAAAACTTATGGGAATTTAGTTTATTTACATATTGTTTATGTGACAATGATTAGACATCCCTAGGGTTGGGTTTGGTTAAAGAAATCATGTAAGAGAGAATAATAGTTCCAAAACTATTTTAATTATTTTAACATCTGGTGTAATAAATTCCTAAAATTTGGATGTCATATGAACCCTTGAGAATCCCATTTTATGAAATCCAGATTACTTTAAAAAAGATAGTTAATGAGGATTCTAGGTGCGAGTTTGAGAAAAAGAAACATCGACACTTAATATATATTTTTAATTGGATTAAAAAAATAGTATATGAAATTGTTTTACACTTTTAATGTATATTTTGAACTGTTAAAATATCATATTAAACATTTTTTTAAACTAATATATGTGTTTCACTTTTTCTAAACATTTAAAGTATCTGCAAATTCATTTTCAGAAACATTGGATGCTTAAACAAACATATTAGATTACATGTTATTATGATGATGATGTGTATCACTAAAAATGCTTCAAGGTTCTATTTCAAATGATTCTCCTATTGTAGAGGATGATTCTATAAATTTTTTTGGGTAGATCAAACTATTGGTGTGAATACAACAGGTCAATTGGTTCTTTTATGGTTTTATCTACTTTTTAATAGTTTTATACATTTCTGAAACTAAATTTAATTACACAGGATTGGTTTCTGATTACAAATTTATCACATTCCATCATTTTATTATGTGGATTCTCCTACTTTAACAGGTGATGTTTAAAGACAAATTTGTTGATGAATTTTTATTCATTTTTCAGTTGTTGGGTTATTTAAATTTCAAAAACAAGTGATCGTTATCATGATATTATAACCCAAATTTCAAGTGTTTTATGAGTGTGTAAATTCTATCTTTTGACATTGTCTAATGTTTTTTTCCTTAAAGAATTATAATTATTCATTCATGTTATAATTTATTATTTCTTTAGATTACTGAAACTAGAATTTTGTATTATTTTCTTCTTGGACCCTAAAAATTACAATGCTTAAATGATTCTCCTTTTTTTCTATTCTTGTGTTGTTTATTCATGTTTGGTACTTTGTTTTTTTCTATTCCTAGTGCAAGGGGGTGGAGAGAGGTTTTGCAGAGGGAGGGGTGTCTAGGACTGGTGCAAGTGTGTGGGGTGTCCAGGGGGTGGAGGGGGGCTTTGTAGATGGAGGGGGTATCCTGGAGGGAGGGGGCTATCCAGGGGGTGTTAGGGGGGAGGGGGTGTCTAGGGGGTGTCTAGGAGGGGGTGTTCGGGAGGGAGGGGTGTCCAGGGGGTTTCTAAGAGGGAGAGGGGTTTTCTATGAGGGAGGTTTCTAGGAGGGAGAGGGTGTCCAGGAGGGGGTGTCCCGGAGGGAGGGGTTGTCTAGGGGGTGTCCAAGAGGGAGGGGTGTCTAGGGGGGTGTCCAGGAGGAGGGTGTCCATAAGTGAGGGGGTGTCCAGGAGAGAGGGGGTGTCCAGGAGGGAGGGGTGTCTAGGATATATGGTCTTGTCATTTCCCATCCATAGGGACACTCACAACTCAATGATATTGGGTCTTATCACTCCTCACTCATAGGTACACTCCCTCTTTTAACTATTTTACTCACTAATAATAGAGGGATAACACTTTGGCACACATTCCGAGGAAATACTTCACTATCTCTGTACTGCACTAAGTATGGGTAGGTTCTAATTGATCCTCAAAATACTCTTTCACACATGACATGTGAAATCCTCCATGAAAATAGTTTCAATTTCCTTAATGATATCTTATGTGACATTAAGGACAAATTAATAATTTTTCAAGTTCTTTAATGAGTGCCTATCTGCTTTCTTCATTGTTCCAATGAATACTTCCATACAACTTCTATTTATGTTATCATAAAAATGTGAATTCATATACAATGACTCAATCAAGCTTAGTTATTTTGTGATAGACTGTTCTTTACACAAAGAAAAGGGTCACACAAACAATATATTCAGATAACTAAATGGTTTTCATATGTAAATTTCACAACACAATGGTTCATGTAACCCTTTTTCATAACTTCCCCTTTGATGAAATAAAAGTTTTTGGATCTCTTAATATCTTCACCAAAAATATCTTCTCTATAGGGCTATTATTTATATTGTTGTGTTATACTTTTTATAATTATTTAAAATTATGAATTTTCATTTCAACATGATGTATAAGTTACTCAGTTTTCTAATAGTTTTTTTATTATATACCTACATATTCAAGGATCTATTTATGGTCATGGATTGTAGTGATATGATTTCGGTTCTTTTGTTCAATAAACAAGTGATGCGGTTTATAACAAAACCCACATTATAACTTTGAGAGAGTTTTGTTTAAGTAGCATATTTTATAAATTTATTTAATAACATATCTTATTTGTAGATAAATTTTTGGGCCTTACATGCTTTAGGGTGACGTTCCTAATTATTTTTTTGGTGTACAGGAAACTAGGTAGAACATGAAATGGCATATTAGGTTTAAGGGTTGTTATTTTTTGGGGTATGTTCTTTTTTTGATCATTTTGTATGCTTCTAAATTTTCATTTCAACACATGATATAAGTTATATTTAAAATAGTTTTTTTGATATATACCTATGGATTCATGGTGAAATTTATGGTAATGGATGACAATGAAACAATTTAAGTTTATTTGTTCCATAAACAAGTGATGTAGGGAGGGGGTCTGTCTAGGGAGGGAGGGGATTTGTCCAGGAAAGAGGGGGTCTATCCAGGAAGGTGTCTGTCTAGGAAGAAGGGGGGTTTGTCTAGGAAGGGGGGTCTGTCCAGGGGGGTGAGGTCTGTCTAAGGAGGGGGTTATCCAGGGGTAGTGGAGGGGGGATTTTCATGGGGAAGGGGGCTACATGGGGAGTGGTGGGGGGTCTTTGTAGAGGGTGGGCTACTACATGGGAAGTGGGGGTGGATTGTACAGGGGGAGGGTGGGGTGTTTTTTTTAATGGGAAGGCCTATATCCACAGTTTCAAACTATGGATATAAACCCTGTGTGGATTAATCTTCTTCCACAGTTTCAAACTATAGCTATAGGGCTTTATCCATGGTTCAAACCATGGATATAAATATTTATCCATGGTTTGAACCGTGGCTATAGGGATTTAGACATGTTTTCAAACTGTGGCTATAGGGCTTGCCGTATAGCCATGCCAATATCATTCACGATTCATTAAATTGTGGTTATAACCTATAGCCACGATTTTTGGTCTTATAGCCATGGTTCTAAACTATGGATATATCCTAAATTTATAGTAGTTGAAACTATTATTAAATATATTTTCTATATCGGGATGGTATCATTTTAGGGACATAAATGATACAGGATATATGTGGTGGAGACTCATAGGAC
This sequence comes from Viscum album, assembly GCA_963277665.1. Lineage (NCBI taxonomy): Eukaryota > Viridiplantae > Streptophyta > Magnoliopsida > Santalales > Viscaceae > Viscum > Viscum album. Next base: position 117,599,665 of record OY728154.1, read on the forward strand.
TTTGAGGTACCTTATCATGGTGTACGTCCTTAGTAATATCTAGTAGGATATTATGATAATAAGACCCACCAGTAAGAAATCCACATTGATATGTGTCATTGGATGTTCTTATCAACTGATGTGTGTATTGATCCTTAGACTTTAATATTATTATTAATGAGTATTATGAGTCACTTAATTTTATGTATTGATGAAAACCATGAAAAAATGTGTTTGTGTTGAGGTAGGATATGTTGGGTGCGTCAAAAGTAATAGGACACACCATTTTATAGGACACACCATTTGATCGGTTTTAATATATATATATATATATAATATTTGTAATGTTTAGATCTGCATATCATGTATGAGTCATGCTACAGTTGTTACTCCTCAGGCATTAAATCGTGACACATTATAGAAAAATCATGCAATTTTTGTAATCATTAAGTTGATATTACATGTCATGAGAGTACATGATAAGTCATGTATGCTATATTTCACAAAGAATAAACTATATATGAGTATAATACATGATGGGTAGATTCAGATAGGTATTCACCATGTTTCTTCCAAGGTAAATTTATGTACATAGTTAATTTTAAATAAATTTATTTAATTTGTTTCAAATTATTATGGATGAGAATCTCAAGGAAATTTGGATGATAATTAAGATAAAATAGTTGATTAAATAAAGAAGGTAATTAATTTATTCAAGTGTTATTTATCTTAAATAATAATGATTAAGAATATAATGCAAGTTTTATTAAATTCATAATTCATTGCATTCATGTTGAGGATCATGAGCATAGACCAGACCTTTGTAGGTGATTGTTTTTATTTAATTTATTATTAAATTAAATTATTGGCATGTGTTCCTTTTCTCCTTTTATTATGTAAGGGCCTATGTGCCCATGTTTTCTTTTATGTAAACCCTTTTTCCCCTCACCTGCATGTGAGTAAAGAATATGTAATGGATGGAACTCCCAAGATAGTAGAGGCGGTTCGAGTTTGGAGTCGAGGTGAAACCAATCCAATAGAGATGCTTATCTGGACAGGTGGAAAGCTATAGCACGAACCATTAATGGTTTAAGGTGTTTTCTCCCTAGGTCAATGGTTAGTTTATCAAACACTAGATAAACTAATCATTAGTAAAATATCATGATCATACCACTTTATTATTTTATTTCTATCAACATTCATTTTTATTTCATCATGGAAGTTGTGTTGTGATCAGATGAATTGATAAAATTAATGATCATGCAAGATTGAACTAAAATAAATTGTCTTGTGCATAAATATTTTCTAAGGCATGGTTAATCACTTAAGTAAATCCACTTAATATTAACTTTCATGTGATATAGATAATAATTGGAAATTTATGCATAAAGGATAAAATCCCTCTATTATATATATTTATTTGGTATAGCCTTCCACTAATTTAGTTAAAATATAATCAAAGTTCAAAGTGCTTGACCAACCAAATTTTGGGTTCTTTCAATTATCAGGAAATTATAACTTGAAGTGTTGGGTTGAATTACTGTAGTTCACATCAAGGGTTGACTGCTAAATTAGGACTTGGTATAACTGAGTGGCAAGGGTTGAGGAAATATAATTTAAGGATTTTAAGATTGGGGAGTCCACTTTACATATCAAGGAACTATGATTTAATGTAATTGGAATTTTAATGCCTATCTAAAATCATTCAATTTTCTTGAACAACAAAATTTGGGGTAATGAGAAGGGTAATATGGGTCCTTTCCACTATAATGTCCCAGAAAAAAGATATTTCAAAGCCACTGGTGGGGGATATTGGGTTTTGATAAAATAGTGGGAGATTAATAAATATAATATTTATCTATTTGTATATATTTTATCATATAAAGTACTAAAATTATGCTCATCTTATTTATATAAATAGTATTAAAATGAATTCAAATATATCAGTATGATCTATACTTGAGAAGGATAACCTTCTCACTAGTACAAATTTCAAAGAGTTGAAAAGGTGCTTATGTTTTATCCTTCGCCATGAAAGGAAATTGAATATGCTAGAAGAAACTATTATTGATGTTCCTGGTAAAGAGGCTAGTGATGAAGAGTTATCTCTCTATGAGAAACATCTAGATGATGATACAGATGTTCAGTGTTTCCTTCTATCATCCATGAAAACTGAGAATTTGAAGAAACATGAGGACATGGATTCATATAGAATGATGTCTCACCTTCGGGATCTCTATCAGGAGATGACGAGACAAGTGAGGTGTGATATCTACAATGTTTTGTTTAAAACTAATATTGGAGAGTCTATGATAGTTAGGACTCATGTAGTCAATATTATTGACTACATTGAACACTTATAAATCTTAGTTATTAAATTCTTGGATGAGTTGCGCACATATCTCATACTTTTATCACTTCCCAATACCTTCTCTAGTTTTATTGTTAATTACAATATGAGAAATAATGAGAAGAGTCATTCATAAATTCTTACGTTGATTCACCAAGTGGATAAGGACATGGGGAATGATAAAATTGTGTTCCTCAGGGTAAAAAATAAAATTAAGAACAAGGAAAAGGGTCCCAAGAGTCATAACAAGTCTAAATATCCTGAGCATCGTCCTTGTAAGAAGAAGAAGATCTAGAGCCATGGAAAGGAAATGGATGCAGTTTTTTTTTCATGTGGGAAGCCAAGCCACTAGAAAATGAATTACACCTAAAAGAAAAAGAATCTAAAGGTTCATTTGTTATCGAGCGTAATCATTAAATATATACAAATTGGGTGATAGATATATCTTGCATTGATCATATTTGTATCCAAATATAGAAACCAAGTATATTTTGAAAGATTTCTTAAGGAGAGGTGGATGTGAGAGCTGTTAATGGTGTGAGACAGGATTTCTAGACCATTGGTGACTACCACCTTTCATTTATAATAGTAATGATTTTGTTTTTAAAAGATTTTTATTATGTACCAAAAGTTACCAAGAACATAATTTTTGTACCATGCCTAGATACAGATCGGTATATTTTAAAGTTTAAAAATAAAATTTGTTTCTTTTATAAGGACAACATATGTTATGGTATGGAACATTTAAATAATGGTCTTTATATATTAAATTACAAAAAACCAAGTATTGGAAATTGATAATGAATCATGTTCACATGACTCATCTAACACCCATTTATGGAATTACCATCTTGGTCATATAAATGATAAGCATTTGAAACAGCTCTATCAAGATGGTTATTTAGACATGTCTAAGATAAAAGAACTTGAAACATTTCATGCTAGTCTATAAGAAAAAATTACCAAACCACCATTAATTGGACATGGTTAAAGGTCCATATATATTCTAGTATTGGTACACACTGATTTGTGTGGACCATTTCCAGTAGAATCTAGAGGTGGGTATTTTTACTTCATACATTTTACTGATGAATTGAGTAGATATGGATATATCTACTTGATGAGGTATAAGTCTGAGTCCTTTGATAAATTAAAATAATTCAATAATGAAGTAGAGAATAAACTTGGAAGGAAAATAAAGAATCTTTGATTGGATCGAGGTAGTGAATATCTTAACCAATAGTTTATTGAATGTATACAGGGGTTTGGGATTCTATCTCAACTCACTCTATCTTACACACCATAGTGAAATTGTGTTAGTGAAAGGAGTAATCATATCTTGTTAGACATGGTAAGGTCAATGATGAGTCATGCAGATCTTCCATTATCCTTTTGGGGATATTCTTTACAAACTACGACATTCACATTAAACTGAGTACCAACTAAAGAGTAAAATAGAATTACCCTCAAGTTATAGAGTGGAAAGAAACCTATTTTTTCTCATACATGTGTATGGGGTTGTGAGGCATTTGTTAAGGCCTTCTCAGGAAACAAACTATCACCCTAGGGTAAAAAGTGTATCTTTATAGGGTATCCCAATGGAATAAAGTGATACTACCTATACAAACCCTTAGAAAAGAAAGTCATTATTCCTAGATAATCCATCTTTCTTGATAGGGAGAACAGCCTCAAAAAGGACAGTAGGATAAAGATTAAATTAGATGAATTTAATGCTCAATATACACAAGAGTTGGTATAGGAACATATTTCATAGGTCCTCATGGAAGAAGTAATTATTGAAACACATGTATTGTGTAGGAGCGCAAGAGAGGTAAGAGAACCATAGAAATATGGTTTTCTTCTCACTGAAGATGGTACATCATTATTAGTTGACAATGACGAGCCTCTCTCTTATAAATAGGTAGTAGTGAGATCAGAAGCTACAAATAGGAAATAATTCATGAACTTTGAAATGGATTCTATGTATCAAAACCAAGTTTGGTTTCTAGTCGATGTGCCAGTTGATAGAAATATAATTGGGTGAAAATGGGTATTCAAGGAAAAACTAGACATTAGTAAAAGCTCATCATCATACTGCTTTGTTATTTTATTTCTATCAATGTGAATGGTTATTTAGTTATGGATGTTTTTTCATGATCATATGAAATAATGATATTAACGACCATATAATATACTACTAAAACAAATTGTCTTATGCGTAAATATTTTCTAAGACATGGTTAATCACTTAAGTAAATCTGCTTAATATTAACATGCATGTTATAAAGATAATAATTGGAAATTTATGTATAAATGATAAAATCACTCAATTATATATATTTAGTCGGTATATCCTTCCACAACTTCAGTTAAAATTGAACCATAGTTCAAAGTGATTGACCATCCAAATTTGGAATGATTTCAATTATTAGGGAATTCTAACTTAAAGTGTTAGGTTAACTAAACTTATTTCACATACATGGTTGACTTCTAAAGTAGGACTTGGTGTAACTAGGAGTAAAGTGCTGAGGAAATCTAATTTAAGTATTTTAGGATGGGGGAGTCCACTCAACGGGTCAAGGAATTATGAGTTAATGTAGTTGGATTTTAAAATGCCTACCTAAAACCATTCAAGTTGCTTGACCAGCCAAATTTGGGGTAATGAGAAAGGGAATATGGATCCTTTACACTAGAATATCCAAGAAATAGGATATTAAAATACAATGGTGAAGGTTATTGGGTTTCGATAAAATAGTAGAATATTAATAAATATAATATTTATTTATTTGTATAAATTTTATCAGATAAAGTACTAAAATTATTCTCATATTATTTATATAAATGTCTTTAAAATGACTTCAAATATATCAATACAATCCATACTTGAGAAGGATAACCTTCTTACAAGAACAAATTTCCAAGAGTGTAAAATGTGCTTACGTGTTATCCTTTTCCATGAAATGAAATTGTAAGTACTTGAAGAACTTATTCCTGATGTTCTTGGTAAAGGGTCTAGTGATGAAGAGTTATCTCTTTTTGAGAAACATTTGTATGATGCTATAGATGTTCAGTGTTTCATTTTATAATTCATGACTAATTAACTTCTAATGAAACATGAGGACATGGATGTGTATAGAAAAATGTATCACCTTCAGGATCTCTATCAAGAGACAGTGAGACAAGTAAGGTATGAGATCTCCAATGGTTTTTCTAGAACTAAGATTGGAGAGTCTTCACTAGCTAGGCCTCATGTATTTAAGCTTATTGGCTACATTTAATGCTTAGAAATCTTATGGATTAAATTACAAGATGATTTGAACACATATCCCATACTTTCATCACTTCCCAAGACCTTATCTAGTTTTATTGTTATTTAAAATATGATAAATAATTAGAAGAGTCTTTAAGAACTTTTTAAATTGATTATACAAGTGGATAAGGACATGGATCATGATAAACTCTTGGTCCTTACGGTGAAAAAAGAAAATTAAGAACAAGGAAAAGGGATCTATGACTCGTAATAAGTCTAAATATCTCATGTAATTTCCTTCCAAGAAGAAGAAGATCTATAGGCAGGTAAAGGAAAAGGGGGAACTATGTTTTCATGTGGCAAGACAATACACTGGAAGAGTAACTACACCCAAAAATAAGGGGAAGAAAAAGTTTCATTCATTATCAAGTGTAATCACTCAATATCTACACATTGGGTGTTAAATATTGATTATGCTGCTCACATTTATATCCAAATATAGGAACTGAGTATATTTCAAATGATTTCTATAGTAGAGGTGGATCTGAGAGTTGCTAATAATGCAAGGCTAGCTACCCTATCCATCAGTGACTACCACCTTTCATTACCAACAGGAATGATTTTGGTTTTAAAATATTGTTATTATATACCAATAGTTACAAATAACATAATGTATATATCATTACAAGATAAAGATGGGTTTATTTTCAAGTTTGGAAGTAAAATTTGTTTCTTTTATATGGAAAACATATTTTATGGTATGGTACATATAAATAATAGTCATTATGTATTAAATTATGAAAACCAAGTATTGGAAATTGATAACAAATCATGTTCACATGACTCATATAACACACAACTATGGAATCACCATATTGGTCATATAAATGAGAAGCGTTTGAAAAATATATACTAAGATGGTTATTTAGACTCATCTGAAATAAAATCACTTAAAAGATTTCATGATTATTTACATGGAAAAATGACCAAACCTCTATTTATTGGACATGGTGAAAGGTCCATAGAGCTTATAGGATTGGTACACACTAATGTGTGTGCACCATTTCTAGTAGAAACTAGAGGTGGATATTCTTACTTCATAACTTTTACTAATGAATTGAGTAAATATGGTTATATCTACTTGATGATGTGTAAGTATGAGTCCTTTAATAAATTTAAAGAATTCAAGAATGAAGTAGATAATTAGCTTAAAAAAGAAGATAAAAAAGCTTTGATCAGATAGAGGTGATGAATATCTTAACCAAGAGTTTATCAACTTTATAAGGGAGTTTGGGATTTGATCTCAAATCACTTCACCTTACACACCATAGTGGAATAGTGTTAGTGAAAGGAGAAACTATAGCTTGTAAGACATGGTAAGGTTGATGATGAGTCATGCAAATCTTCTATTATCCTTTTAGGGATATGCATTACAAACTATGACATACACATTAAACGGAGTACCAAATAAAGCATAAAATGGAATTCCCCGTGAGTTATGGAGTGGAAAGAAACCTATTTTATCGCATACATGTGTATGGGATTGTGAGGAAATTGTTAAGTCATTATCAGGAAACAAACTACCACCCTAGGACACAAAGTGTGTCTTTATGGGGAATCCCAATGAAACAAAGGGATACTACCTATACAACCACTTAGACAATAAAGTGGTTGTCGCTAGGAAATCTATATTTCTTAAGATGGATAATGTCTTAAAAGGGGATAGTGGGAGAAATATTGACTTTGATGAAGTTTATTATCAGGATACATAAGAGTTAGTATAGGAACGGACTCCATAAGTCCCCATGGAAGAATTAGTTCTTGAAACACAAGTATTGCGTAAGAGCATAAGAGAGGTAAGAGAACTATAGAGATATGGTTTTCTAGTCACCAAATATGGTGACTCATTATGGGTTGACAATGATGAACCTATCTCCTATAAAGAGGTAGTAGAGAGATCAAAAGCTACAAGATGGAAATAAGCCGTGAATTTGAAAATGGATTCCATGTATCAGAACCATGTTTGGTTTTTAGTCGATGTGCCAGTTGATGGAAAGCTCATTGGGTAAAAATGGGTATTCAAGAGAAAACTGGACATGGAAGATAAATTAAATACCTATAAAGCAAGGTTAGTGGCTAAAGGGTTCAAAAAGAATCAAATAATTTACTATTATGAAACCTTTTCACTAGTTTTCATGTTTAAATTTATCAGAATCATAATTTCTATAGAATATTACCATTACTATGAGATTTGATAGATGGATTTAAAAACTAAATTCCTTAATGTGAACCTTTCAGGTGATATCTATATGACACAACTAGAAGGTTTTGTGACTCCAGGTGATGCCAAAATGATTTCCAAGTTGCATAGATCCATTTATGGATTAAATAAAATATTTAGGTCATGGAATTTTTGATTCGATGAATTCATAAAATAATTTAGTTTCATTAAGAATGAATGTGAGTTGTGTGTTTACAAAAGTTTTAGTGGAAATGAGTTTGTTATCATAGTATTATATGTTGATGGAATATTGCTTATTGGAAATGACGTTCCAGTCTTATAGTCTGTTAAGGACTGGTTAAAAAAATGTTTCTCCATGAAAGACTTAGATGAAGTAGCTTATATTCTAGGGATCAAGATCATTAATGATAGATCCAATAGGATACTTGGACTAATTCAAAGTTCATATATTGACCATATACTAAAGATATTTATTATGGAACAATCCAAGAGGTGATTGGTTCTAGTGTCACATAGTTTACATCATTCTAAGAAATTGTGTCCTCAAACATAATAGGAGAAAGAGAGAATGAGTAAGATCCCATATGATTATATGATAGGACCAATCATTTATTCCATGTTATATAATAGATATAATGTTTCCTGTGCATTGAGAATGGAAGGAAGATATCAAGATGATCCAAGATAACAACATTTTTCTTCTGTTAAGATTGTCCTTAAGTATCTGAGAAGAACTAAGGATATGTTCCTAGTGTATGGAGGAGATGAGAAGGTAGTCATTATGGGTCATACTGATTCTAGTTTTCATAGAGATCAAAATGGTCTGAAGTCATAATCAGGATATGTTTTTGTCTCAACGTAGGAGTTGTGAGCTGGAAGAGTTCAAGGAAACCATTTATCACTGATTCTACAGTAGATTTTGAGTATATAGAGACTTCTGATGCATCCAAGGAATTCATTTGGATACAGAACTTTTTCCAAGATCTCAATGTGGTACCGATCAGTAAAGACCCTATAATATTGTATTGTGATAATACTACAACAGTGGCTCTTGCAAAAGATCCAAGGTCACACCGAAGGAAAAAAGCACATGCTCTAAAAATATCACCTCTTAAAGGATTTTTATCAGAGTTGTGAAGTTTCAGTTAGTATATTACCCATAGAAAATAATGTGGAATACCCCTTGACTAAATTCATATCTCAGTATATTCATGAGTACCATGTGAGAGATAGCGGACTGAAGGTTGTTAGCAGTTGTCTCTAGTGCAAGTGGGAGTTTGTTGGAGTTGGTTCCCTAGAACTAACTTTTGTGTACTTTATGATAACTTATATTCATAGTTTTTAATATTAATAAAATAATTATAACATCATGATTATTCTTATATGTAACATAGTATGTTATAATGTCCTAAGAGTATCTATTTCACTAAAAGGTTATAGCAGTTATCCGCTATGATGAGAACCCAGAATTGCTACGACACTATTCTTAAATATATGTTCTATAGATAGATGATATCATTTGAGGGACACAAATGAAATATAATATTATCAGTGTAGAATCATAGGACTTTGAGGCACCTTCTCATGGTGTACACCCTTGGTAATATCCAGTAGGATATTATGATAACGAGACCCTCCGGTAAGAAATCCACATTTATATGTATCCTTGTATTTTTCAATCTACTGATGTTTCTATTGATCCTTAGACTTTATGATTATTATTAATAAGTATTATGTGTCATGTACTTTGATATATTGATGAAAACCATGATAATATATGTTCACGGTGAGGTAGGATACATTGAGTGCATCGCGAGTAATATTGCATTAATGAATAATGCGAGAGAGGATTTGTACCTTCTGTTCTTTAATGGAAGTTGATCTCTCAGTCCCTTATATGGAAATTATGAAGCCTAAATAAATCCATGTCCATGGTGTTCTTTAGGAAAGTTCAATTTTCAAGAATTCAAATAAAGAGACATAGAGCACATAGGTTGATGGCACCGGAATGCATCCTGTTTCATTAGAGATATCACGATAAAGGGCTTATATTACATAGTAAGTGTTTGTATGAGGTATTATGTCATTACGGCATTAACTTCTTTCTCTATGGGTTCCTTGGTGTGTTATTAGATTCTAACATTGGACTTTAGGTTTTTACACCTAATACCACTGAGAAAGAGGTCTAGAGGGTCACACAATAAGTGTATCCAGAATCGCAGTTAAATAAAATTATTATTATTAATTATTTAACAAGTTGAATAAATATTATTCCCACACATGGTATAATAATTATTCATGTCTGCTTGATCACATATATTCCATCACCAGTTATTCGAGAGAATATAATTTGAGCAGAATATTTAATAAATATTTATTTTTTATTTAATGAATATAATATTTATTTATTTATTGGCGAATAATGAAGTGATATTTATTTAATAAAAAATAGTCATTATTAAAGGCCTAATAATTACTATGGAGGAATGGAGGCCTGAGTTTAATGGTCTGGTGAGAAATAATAACTATTGAATATTACTTGATTAAATATTATTTAATTTAATTCGCAAGTTAAGCACATGTCAAGAAATAATATTATTATTATTATTTGACATGGGGTTACGCAAGGATTAAATAAATAGTAAAGGCCGCTTGTAAAATTATTTATATCTAACCCTATAGATATGTAAACCCAATTATATTATTTTTTTAGAGATCCAATTCATTTGTTATTGTGCACAATGGATTTGGAAAATCCTCTCAGGCCCTAGAGAGCACCCTTCTCCAAGAATTCTCCCATGAACATAGAGTGATATTTCTCCACCTCCCACTCTCATGTCAATAGAGATCAAGGATAACACTTTTTAATTGGTTCTCAAGGTGATCAAAGGTGGCAACACAAGCGATAGGATCTACTATGCTAGCACCCGGAGATTCCTACGCCGACGTTCAGAGATTTGTGGAACACATGTGGATCACTGCTAGAGGGAATATGCTCTTGATTCCTAAAACATCGAGAAGAAACAATGAAAATATATTTTTATATCCATTAATGAATAAATAATTCCAATAAGGTAATTATTTAATTGATTCAATTAATTATAAATAATATGTGATGATCCTCTCTCTGGTTCCAGAATATATCCCTTGTCTGTTTTATAGGATTCAATTATGTAGATCATGGTGTTTATCATTGTGTAAATATCAGATTGATCATAAATCATGGCAAAAATAAAAGTTGGGAATGAACCATCTTATGCTTCCGCTATGCCTAGAGCCTATAAAAAATTCATTCTTATCCCCTAAATACTGAATATTTGCAAGAATTTCATCTGATTTTTTCTGTAAAAGGGAAATAATTGTAACATTTTAAAATCACATTTAACGTTTTTTATATATATATTTTTCTAAAATTATTATATAAACTTCCCTTTATTTTTTCATAAGACTCTATTTTAGCCAAGATTCCCTTATCTAAAGGCTTTAGAGTCAAACCAAATGAGCTAGCTCAAAGAGCAAGATAAAGGTTTCCAAGCCTCTTTATCCTTTGTTATTTATAATTTTTTCCCATAAAACTATTTTAAAATTTAACTTATTTTGATTATATGAATAAATTATAATTTTATTATCTTCATTTTTATCCATCAGTGATGATACAACACTTATTACCTCTCGTCAAACACTTTTTCATAAGTTGGTACTACATCAAAATATGAGTTTTTCAAAAACTATGTCTTTTCATTTCAATTACCCTCTTAAAATTATTGATAGCATAAATAATATTTTAAATAAAACCTAAATAATTAGTTTAATTATAATATAATGTTTTATAAAACTCAAATATTTGTTGGTTTTCCCTTCTTTGATACTCTTTTGAAAAACATCGCTCATCAAGGTAGTTTTACTATACCTAAGTGAATGATGATGTTTTCATAAACTTAAATTTTCATGTATATTCTTAAAAATTGATTTCATGATTGAATATAACATTAATACTCAATTTATTTCATGATTATGATTCTTAAATGGTAAAATATATGTAATAATAATGAAATTAAAAGTAATCATTCAATATTATTTTTAGGTATCAAAATCAAGCTTACCAATTAATATTTTCTAGATTATAACTATCTATTAATATAATGAACTTATTTTATGTCATAATGAGATCCAACATATACCTTAAAACTTATAGAGCTTATATAACCATTAAAAAAGGATATTTGATGGTTACTTTACTAAAGTTGTTTTGAAACTATGGACCAGACAACCTCAAAACAACCGATGTAATAAAAATTAATCTAATAAATGAGTAATACATGATAATAAATTAAAATTGATAATAAACATGTAAAAGGTTCTGAATAAATTAAGTAATATAATTTTATTATTCATGAAATATAGGTCGTTCAAAGCATATTGGGACTTGTTGTAAGTATTTTTTTTCAAAACCTTTTATTTTTAAAGTATTTTTTTACTCATCCCTTAAAATTTTCTAATAATTTTTATTCTTTTTATTTTATTAATATTTTTAAATATTTTATGTTTCAATTTCATTTTCTTATCAATAGGTATTTTGTTAAAATCTTATTTTAAATTCATTTTTCAACTAAAAATGCTTGTGTTAATGTATGAAATGAAATGTTTTATGAGTTTTATTCATGTTTAAGTGAAATGAAATACCTATGTGTTCCATTAATATTATGTTTCTTGTACATTGTATATGATAATGGGAGGGTCTGATATAAACCTCTAATGCATTGGGTAATGATTTATTCTCCTAATAAATTATGTTGGAATTAACTAGAAATATTTTCATGGGTTATTAGAATTAACTAGATACAAGTTATTCCACCATGGGTTATTGGAATTAACTAGTGAAATTATTCCTTCATGGATGATTACAAATGATTATGGGTGATATGAAATTAATGGAAATAAATCAATTATATTTTCTCATATTCTTTATCTTGATGGAAAATAAATTTTTCAAACTCAAGAAAAATGAAGATAAATCCATCAAGGAGTATGTGGAAAACATCTAATGACTATCAAGGTATGCCTTTGGAAACTCATTCCTATTAAGGTGCATACATGTTTTATGAAATAATTATTTTAAAAATGTTGAATTTCTTAGTTTTAACCTATAAATTAAACTTCTTAATAAAATTAATATATTACATTATTTTTATTAATAGGAACAAATTAAAATTATGAGGACATGATTTCTTTAATAAGGGATAATGTTACAACCCATGTATTTTTTAATAATATACCAATTTTATGTTTAATTAACATTCAAGTTATGAATTTATATTTATTCAATAAATATTTATTTTACAATGTATATATCTTTATTTCATGTCACAAAAGATGTTATATAATCAAATTATAAACTAATTATACATTTAAAATTATTATTCTTACTTTATGATAGTAAATATGTTTTATTTAAAGGTTAAATATATTTTCTTATAATGATTTCTTATTATGATATATTTAAATAATAATTTAATTGTCAGATATTTTATAAATGGATAATTATGTTAATTCTATAAATTTATATTAATATTAATTATTCTGATAGTCTTATAAAAAATTACCAATGTGTAAAACAAGAATATGGTTTTTTATTTAAAAAAGAAAAATCTATTGTGTAAAAAATATATATTATTTTAAAATATAATGGGTTTTTATTTTAAAAGATATTATTTAAAACTTTTATATTTATTTTAATAAAATAATAATATACTTTGAATATTTATGTAAAAAATAAGTGGGGGTTATTTTTAAAATATTTATAAAAACAAGATATTATGGTAAATAATAAATGAGATATATAATAATGATTTTTGATTTAAAAATATTATAAAATAATATGAATGATATTTTTATTTAATTTTTTTTATGTTTTAAAGGATTTATTTTTAAAGTAAATATTTTAATTTAATGTGGTTATATGTTGAGTGATGAATTTAAATTTAAATTCCTTTTAAAATATGATTTTGAATTCAAGTGGAATTTTACTTCCTATCATTATATTTTTAAATAAAATAATATAGAAAATTATAGAAACCTATGTAAAATTTCTTACATAATAATATACATAAAATTTCATATAAATATTATTTAATTTATATAAATTAATTTGTATATCAAGATAAATATTAAAACATTTATTGGTGTTTAACGTAGTGCTTGCGCAACATTTAAAGGTCAAAATTGATGACTTTGAGACCATATTTAAGTAAGTACAAGGTTTTTATCACATTAATAGATAATTATGATGATTAATTAATTATTTTTATGTATATTCATGAATTTTAAAATTATATAACAATTTAATTATTCAAATTTTTACCCACTGCTTGCGCAAGGTAAGAAAAGTCAAAATTATTATCTTAATATAAATGGAAATAAATAATTTTATTAATGGTTATAGAAGATAAGAGTGATGGATAGTGAACTATATTCATGTTATTAATTTATTTCTAAAATTAAACAATAGTATAATTATCCAAAACACTTAAGTTGTGTCAATGCAACAGTTGTGTGGGCGGGAGAAAAGTCAGGCTTCGAAATATTTAAAATGATAAAATTTTAATCAATTATTGTGTTTCGTGATTTTTGGGGATAAAGTTAATATTTATTAAATTTTTTAAAGTTATAAAATTTAATTCTACAGTTATCTAGATATTTTTCATGTCAAATTACAAGAATACCCTGAAAATGACTTTAAATGGTATTTAATGTTAAAAATGATTTATGAGTTAAAAAAATTAAACCTTATCATGAGTCAATTTTCATTATTTATTGGTATATAATATCATTTATTAGGCACTTTCCTCATTTAAATTACATTATTGACCCTTAATGACTGAATATTTACAAGAATGTCATCGAATATTTCCTATAAAATGAGACTCTTTATAACCTTTCCAAAACAAAACTAAAGTTTTGTTTCATATCCTTATTTTTACAAAATACCTCTCTAAAAATTAATTTCCATGTTTATAAGAATCTATTATAGCCAAAATTCCCTTCTTTGAAGGCTTTAAACTCAATCCAGAGGAGGTGACTCGAAGAGTAAGGTTAGGGTTTCCGAACCTCTTTCTCTTTTATTATTTATGATTCTTTACATTGAAATTATTTTAAACCTTACCATATTTTACTACATTGACTCCATTCCCATGTTATTGTAATCCTTTTTAACCATCGATTATGACGGAGCACCTATTAGCTCTCATTAAACACTTTTTCATAACTCATTACTATGTTAAAATACGGGGATTTCAAAAAATGTGACTTTTTTCTCTAATTATCCTCTTAATATTTTTAATAAAATATCTAATATTTAAAATTAACCCTAAATAAGTATTTTAATTATATTATAATGTTTCATAAAATTTAAATATTTATTTATTTTTTACTTCATTGAAATTATTTTTGAAAAACATTGTTCGTCGTGGTTATTTTACGTTACCTAAGTGAACAATTATGTTTTCATAAACTTACAACATTCATGGATATTCTTAAAAATTTATTTAATGATTTAATATAACATTAATATTTGGTTAATTTCATGATTATTATTCTAAAATGCTAAGAGGACAAGATAAAAGGCGCTACCTGAGCATAGAGCTTCTTGCGATCCCTAAATCGGCTTTAGTGGAGATCTATCATGGGCTCCTTTGATACGTAGTGGGAATTCAATGTGCTTCCTCGAAGGGACTTGGATAATGCGGTGGATATGGATGTGGGTTTGGATCATGTGCCTAGGGCAAAAGGGTTCTCCTTCTCGAATGCTCTGAAGGGTGTCCCCTGCTTTGTAGAAGCTCCTCAACCACAATCAGGTTCGTCGCCTCGGCTGGTTGAAAGTGTATTTTAAGTTATTACTGATCAAGATGCAGTCAAACAGTGGCTCGACACTTGTAAGTTTTCTTCTTTAGGTTGCATTTACCTTGTCAAGGGAGATAAACCTTGGATTAACTCTGATCTTATGTTGCGGCTTTGTCAATCTTGGGGGTGAGTGTTTTCAAATTAATCTTGATTTGAAGAGGTTTATTTCACATAGTTTTCAATAGTAGGGATGAAATTTGGATGTCATTGAACAAGGGGGTCATATCTCTTAATCCCATTAGCTTCAAACCGGCCGAATGGGATAGGCATTTCAACCCATACACACAGCGTCAAACGATAGCTCAAATTTGGATTCACTTACACGGTCTTAATTGGTTTTATTGGAATCCTAAAATCATTAGTGACCTCTCTTCTTGTGTGGGGACTCCTTTGAAGATGGATCAACATACTATTGATGGGGAGCTTTGGTTCTATGCTATAGTTCTTGTAGAGGTAAACATGGACTCCAAATTTCTGAACATGGTCAATTTCTTTGATAATGATCGGAAGTTTGAAATCAGAATTGAGTATGAGTAGAAGCCTCCATTTTGTGACTACTATAAAATAGTAGGTCATGTTGTTTCCAATTGCATAAATATTCAAAAACAGTAGCGGTCTGTTGAAGACACTACTACTGATAAAGTGAATCAATGGAAGGTGGTTGGTAAGAATAGAAAGGCCAAGGTTCCTTCAACAGAGAAGGGGGAAGACTCTGGCAAGGAGCAACATGTGTCTAATGCGCGGGTTGACCCTCTGCCTATTGTTCTTGCTGGTGGAAACCCCTCCATCCCTCATTCTAATGTAGTTGAGGGTGATGATTCGAAGATAGACATGGAAGTTATTAATCTAGTTTGCAGTTCTCTTTCTTTTGCTATTACTCCTATGGAGGATGAGTTCAAAGGCTGCAGAAATGGTACATTTGTCAGCATGGTGGCCCCTTTGGAGGTTGGTGTCTTAAGGGAAGGGAATGACAAAGACTTGGATTCCCCAGTGGACGCAGCCCTACAAAAATCTGCAAGTCCCACTAGGAAGAAATGGTGTGACATGGTTGAGGAGGAGGAATCTTTAGAGGCCAGAAGTGCCCCCTCGTGCTCCATGGAGGTGAATGAGTATTCCTTAGGAAATGAACCATGCCTCTACTTTGGGTATTTCTGAATGTTCAGCTCACATAATGCAAACCAAGAGTCTCATCAATCTCTCTGTCGGTTCCAAAAACTCTTCTGGAAAGAAGAAGGCAAAGAATAAAAATACGAAGGGAAATTTCAGTTATAAATCTGGTTCAAAATGAATGACCTTTATTAGAATTGTCAGGGTCTTGCTAATTCGTCTATTGTTAATGCTTTGCATAGGCACATTCAGATTCACAAGCCGAAGTTACTTGGAATTTATGAACCTAAATCCTCCTTCTCTTTGGGTTTTGTAGGTATCAACAAATATGGGTTTCTTTTGGTCGCTACCAATGGTAAAACTGATCAGGATGAAAGTCTATGGGTTTTCACACGTGCTTCTATTGGCACAGTTGATATCATTTCCATTAGTGAGCAGGTGATCTCTTGCTCTTTGCAATGGGTTTCTGAGCAGTTGGTGGGATCCTTTGTTTATGCTAGAAGTCGATATCAAGACTGAAGAAGGTTGTGGCAGGAATTAGGAAAATTAAGATGCATATATTCCCCTTGGTTTGTTATTGGTGATTTCAATGCGATTCTTTATTCTAGTGAAAAATTGGGCCATGTTCATTCCCAAATTTCTCTTAGGGAATTCAAGGAATGTTTTGATGACAATGATCTAACTAGGTTCAGTTTGGTTGGTTCCAAGTACACTTGGTACAAAAGATTTCTCAACCACATGACTACTAGTAAGCTTGATCGGGCATTTGTGAACAACAGTGCTTTAGATAAATGGGACTCAATTTCCAGCATTACCCTACCTAAATTTGCTTCTGACCACCACTCAATTCTGGTTTTTTTTAAGGGCAGGGAGCTCCTCATGCCTCTCCCCTTCCATTTCAACAATGCTTGGTCATCTCAAAGTGATTGTAGTAAGCTAATTGAAAGATCCTGGAAGTGAATGAAAGGTGCTGATTTTATGTTTAAAATGAAAATGCTTAAGTAAAAATTAAAATCTTGGAGCAAAGAGACTTATAGTGAGTTGGACAAGGAGATTCTTTTTATTGAATCTTCCCTTCAGCAACTCCAAGATGAGGCCTCTAAAGTGGATTTCAATCTGGATTTCTCTAAGGAAGGCATTATTGTTTCCAAATTGAAATCTTTTCTTGCTATTAAAGAAAATGTTCTTAAAGAGACCTTTAAAATTAAGTGGCTCCAGAAGGGTGATTAGAATACAAAGTTCTTTAACTCACTTCATAGAATTAGAAAGGCTAGCTGGGCCTTCTCCTTTCTGAAAGTTGATGACCAGATTTTGGATAACAAGGATTATATTGTGGATTATACTGTTGAGTATTTCACTAGGATTTTCAAAGGTCCTTATTTTTGGGGAACTCTTATGGATGGTATCATTCCTCCTTTGGTTACTTCTGATAATATCACCCTCACTCCCCCCCCCCCCCCCCCCTTGGGATTTGATATTAAGGATGTTGTTTTTAGCCTTAACACCTCTAGTGCTCCAGGCCTGGATGGATTTAATAATTTATTTTATCAGAAATATTGGGATGTCATCAAGGGTAATGTTTTCAAGTTAGTTTCCTATTTCTTTTCCCTGGGGGAACTCTCTCAGGGTGTCAATTCTCAGTTCATCACTCTTATTCCTAAAGTTGAGAGTGCTTGTGATATTCATCTTTTTAGGCCAATTGCCTTGGTTAACACAAGTTACAAGGTCATAAGAAATATTATTGCTAACAGTCTCTCAAGTATTTTTTCTAGGATTGTATCTTGGAACCAATTTGGATTCATCAAAGGAAGATCTATCCAGGAATGTATCTGTTCTTCCTCAGAGTGTCTTAATCTACTCAGAAATCCTGTAAGAGGAGGTAGAATTTCCCTCAAGCTTGACATTAAAAAAGCCTTTGACACTATGGATTGGTCATTTATATATAAGGTGCTTGGAAAATTTTGTTTCAATGAAATTTTTATTAGATGGATTTCCTCCCTTTTTGGTTCATCCCATGTCTCGGTTCTTCTCAATGGTTCACCTATGGGGTACTTTTCTTACTCGAGGGGAGTCCGACAGGGGGATCCTCTCTCAGCCCTACTCTTCACTATTGTGGAAGATTATCTCAGTTGACTCATTACTCACATGGTATCTCAGGGTCAGCTTAAGCCGATCCAAGCATCCAGGTCCCCTGTTTCCCCCTCTAATATTTTATATACTGATGATATTATAATATTCCTGCAGGGGAGAAAGAAGAATGTTCGTGTATTGAAGAAAATATTTCATCATTATGAAAGTGTCTCTGGACATTGTATCGGTTGGGACAAATATTCCATTCACTTCGGGAAGAGGTTCTCTATTTTCAGGAAGCACTGGATTCATTCAGAGTTGGGAATTAGGGAAGGATCTTTGTCATTCCACTATTTAGGTGTTCCATTGTTCTAGGGGCACCCTAGAGCTTTCTTCTTCTCTGAAATTGTGGATAGGTTTAATGGACATCTCTCTAATTGGAAAGGAAAGAGTCTCTCTATGGCTGGGACAATCAGTTTGGTAATATCTGTTATCACATCTAAATTGGTGTACTCATTTATGGTCTATAAATGGTCAAGGGGAATTCTCAAATGCCTTAACATGTCTATCAAGAATTTTATTTGGAGTGGTAACATCCATGATAGGAAGTTGGTCATTGTTCCCTAGAAGTTATATTGTAAACCTTTACACTCTGGTGGTATGGGTATAAAGAATATTGCTCTCTTTATAAATCCCTTCAAACCTACCTAACCTGGAATATCATTCAAATTAATTCATAATCGATGGGTTTTCTTAAATCTCGATTTGATGATAATTTGAGGTTGGGTAGCAATGCTTTCATTGTCTCCTCTCTCTGGCCAGAAGTTAGATCATCCTTTCAGAAGGTTATGACCTACTCTAGATGGACTGTGAATAGGAACTCCAGCCTTAAGTTCAGGCTTAATAACTGGACAGGTGATATTCTCGCTGATAATTTCTAGCCTGCTATACTAGGTTCAGGTGAGCAGGTATCTATCAAGGATTTTTTGGATGCTCCTCCAGCAACTTTACCATATGAACTTCAAGAATTGATTGATCGTTACAATTGTGTCTCCTACTCTAATTTTCTAGCTTGGGAGCTGGCTAGAAATGGTGTTTTGACTAGAAAATTATACTATACTCATGTTACCAAGGGCCTTAATGATGAGTATAAATGGTTGTCTATTTTCAATAATCCATGGATTAGGCCTTCACGCCTAATGCTTATATGGAGGCTACATTACAATAGATTACCCACTAATGAGGTTTTAAAAATGTTTGGTTTGTAGATTTGTTCCAGGTGTAGTATGTGCCACCAGCATCATGAAGATGCTCCTCACTTGTGCAACGGCCTCAGCTATATGGAGGGAGGTTTTGGGTTCTTTTGATTTGGATGGGATTAGATTTTTGGGATTTTAGACCCTCCTCTGTTGTTGTTCGGTTATCCAGCTATAACTTTAGGTTCGGGCTCTTCTCTGTGTGGCTATTTCTGAAGTGCTGCATAAAACTTGGAGGCATCTAAATGCTACTTTACACAATGATAAAGGCTGTTTCTTGAAGCTGGTCATGATGTAGGTTTTTGCTGTTATAAGGGATATGTCCAATGTTAGTTTGGGTGAATGTTACAACAACATTCAGGACTTTATGGTTTGGAAAAATCTAGGTGTTCAAGGAAATTTTAGACCTTATTTGGGTACTATTGAGGTGTTCTGGATCCCTCCCTTCCCTCTTTGGATTAAGGTTGATACTGATGGTGCTTCTAAAGGGAATCCTGGATCTTCCAGTTGTGGTGCGGTCTTTAGGTCCCATGATGACTTTGTTAAAGGATGTTTCTATGGATCTTGTGGTGTAACAAGTTCTCTTAAGGTGGAGATGCTTGGGATTATACATGTTATCTCTTTTGTGAAAATTAAAGGTTGTAATAATATCTGGTTGGAAAGTGACTCTTCTACCATTGTGTAGGCTATCAGAAATGGTGAAATGCATATCTCTTGGTGGCTGGCAGCAAAGTGGATGCAATGCATGGAGACTCTTTTGGATCTCAACTTCATCATCATGCATGTTTATTGAGAGGTGAACATGGTTGCAGATGGTCTTGAGAGCATCGGGGTTGGTGAACCTATTACTTAGTCAGATACCCTTCCTGATACTAATCCCTTTTTATGAGGCTGATTGTAATAAGCTCTCTCATTTTAATCTCTTGTAATCTTCTTAAATTTTATGAATAACTGCCTCAGCCTTTTGGTTGAGGGACCTTTTCAAAAAAAATTCTAAAATGCTAAGATATTCATCATAATAATGAAATTAAAAGTAAAAATTATAAGTTGTTTTTATGAATGTAAAACAAGATTACCAAGGAAGATTTATATATTATAACTATATATTAATCCATTGAACTTATTTTTTGTTGGAATGAAATCTAAGATATACCTTTAAACTTTTTAAACTTATATAACCATTAAATAAGGATCTTTGACCATTACAATTATACCAAATCTATTTTGGAACTATGGACCAGACAACCTTGAAACTACCAACACAAGCAAACTTAATCCAATAAATGAGTAAAACATGATAATAAATGAAAAGAAATAATAAACATAAAAATGGTTATGAAGAAATTAATTAATTAATATAATTTTTTTATTCAAGAAATAGAGTCTGTATGAATAGGTTTGGGACTCGAGGTAACTAATTTTTTTCAAAACCTTTTAGTTTTAAAGTGTTTATTTTTTACTATCTTCTTAATGTTTTCTAAGATGTTTACTTCTCATAATTTTATTAATATTTTTCAATATTTTTTTTTGTTTTCATTTTCCTCTCAACAATGAGTTGGTTAACCCATTATTTTAAATTCATTTTTTAACTAAAAAATCATGTGTTATTGTTTGAAATGAAATCTTTTATGAGTTTCATGCATGTTGTGGTGATATTCAAGCCCTGTGTATTTTATTCATATTATGGTTCTTAGACATTATATATTGTGATAGGTGGATCTAATATAACCCTCGAATGAATTGGGTAGTGATTTATTTTTCATAAAATGAAGTTGGAATTTCCTGGATATAAGTTATTACATTATGTGTTATTGAAATTAACTATATATAATTTATTCCAACATAGTTTATTAGAACTAACCTATGAATTTATTCCATTATGGATTATTATAAATGATTATAAGTGATATGTATATAATGTTCCAAGTTATCTTTGTGATTCTTTTTCATTATCTTTGCATGTGAATTTGTTTTATGGAATTATTTAAGTAAAGGAGTTCACTTTATAAGTGAATATGATTTTATATGATCTCAAAGTATATTATTAAAAAGAGTAACTTTTTATAGGTTTTCATGTCTTTCAATGGCTTAACAAGTTTTAAATTTCTTTTATATCCTTTAATGAGTTTTTTTACTCATCCCATGTTTTCAAATTATTTTTTTCAAAGGGATTAAGGATGAGTAGGAATGGTTATGAAATAAAATTTTTAGTTGAGATATTTTATCCTTGAATGAAGCAGGTGTATAATTTGAAAATTTTGGATTAATAGAAAAAAAATCTCATTTTGAGGAAAATATTATGCGTTTTTTATGTAAGGGTATTTATTAAATCTATAAAACTCTAAGCCTAAAATATTTTTGGATTTTTTGTGATGAAATTTCTTTAAATAATGTATTTATGAGATGGTTATGTTTGGGATTTTACATTGAATACCTCTAGATTCTGATCCCCAAAATTTTTTCAGATTCCTCAAGATCCTTCATATTAAACCTTCCAAATAGGTCTGCCTTTATCTATTCAATTTTTTCTATGTTTAGACCCACCAAAAGAATGTCACCCACATATAAGATAATTATGATTAATCATATGCCATCATACACCTTTTGATATAAAAAATTTTATGCATTGAATTGTAAGAACTTTCATTCTTCCATAAAAGAATAAAACACCTGGTTCCACTATCTAGGTGTTTTCTTCAGCCCATACAGACTCCACTAAATTTTAGATAGAATATTGCTTTTAGATTATTTGAATCCTTATTTTTTCTCTAGAAATGTTTCTTCCTATAAATATCCATGAAGAAATTTCATTTTTACATATAATTGTTCAAGATGCAATCCTTCATCTATAATCATTTCCAGTGTTGTATGGATTGTTGGATGCTTAAAACCTGAAGAAAATATTTCATTGAAATTTATGTCTTATATTTTTTGAAAGCCTTTAAAACCAAACTTTCCTTGTACCTCTTACTACAATTTGTTTCTTCTTTCAACCAATTGACTCATTTAATCATCATGGATCTTTTCACAGCGTGATGTTCCATTAACTCCCATGTTTCAATAACATGTAAAGATTTCATCTCTTCCTTTATATCTAACTCCCAATTTCCTTAGTCATTGAGACTAAATTATTATTTAGAGCTCTTGGGTTTTATACCATCTATAAGAATAAATAAATGAATATCGGTTTTGAACCATTGTATCGATCATCTGATCCTAGTAGACCTCTGACACATGCCTATCATGGGTTGTGGGAAAAAAATTATATTACCTAAGTATATTTTAGTGATTAACCCTAGGAATTATTCCAAAGAAGAGTGTACACAAAACATTTTATCACTTTTAATTAGAGGAATAAAGGTGTGTTTTTGAAAATTATTAGGTTTTGAAAACAAAAGAAATAAATTAAGAAAAATATTGAAAAAAAATTGGGAACACAAGTGATTGAAAACCATTATATGATAAGAGTGATCAATTTGGGATTGATTTTCCAATTTCAATACTATCCTAGTTACAATTTATCTAATCCTATTTTACTAAGTCGATTAAATTGATAGTTCACGATTAATTCCTCTCACTCCGTTGTTCAATTGGTGATGGTGAGAGAAAAACTTGTCAATATATTAGTTTGGCCTACTCTCCTTATGTGAGATAGTTTTAGTGAATATCCTTAATTGAATTAGGCAACACTCGATTGGGTCTTGTTTATCTCAAATAATCAATAATATCCACTACCCCTCCCACATTTATTGACGATATTTGAGTACTTCACCACTAATATATGGACTATTCTATCGTATATAAACCAAAACCTATAAGAGGTAGATAATGATCATTAACCAAA
Organism: Viscum album; assembly: GCA_963277665.1. NCBI lineage: Eukaryota > Viridiplantae > Streptophyta > Magnoliopsida > Santalales > Viscaceae > Viscum > Viscum album. Next base: position 117,623,662 of record OY728154.1, read on the forward strand.
TAAAAAATTAATAAAAGAATCAACAACGAAATATGATCATACTTGATAATAAAAACCACTTATAAATTTAAAACAACTTTACAGAAGAGAGAAAGAATTTTTAATCGATAAAGAGTAAGAACTCAAGAATTAAAAAATAAGAAACCTCCCTTTACCCAATCACTCAGAATTTTACCCCACCATGGTAAGGATAACTGAGAAAAATGGGGAAGAAAAAGGCATTACTAAACTAATAAGAAGAGAAGAACTAAAAAGAAAAGAAGAAAATTTCTACCCTATAATCTATTCTCTAAACATTTTATCCTATTTTTCCACCATATGGCTGAATATACTCAAGATTACATATAATATGATCTAAATTTAATTTTATATATTTTCTAAAAATTTTAAATATTTTGGATTTGTATAAAATAAGTTATGACACAATTAATGTGTTGCACTCTTTCTGTCTGAATGTTTCCTTAATAATCCTCCAATTTTGAGCATCCAATGGTCGTATTAATGAGTGAATATCTCCATTATTATTAATCTTCAAATGATCCTTCAAATTATATTCCAAATCTGGATATAAGTACCTCAATTGGATGTGCGTATCCAGAGTTATGACTCATTTATTGAGGTGGGGTCCACTCTATCTTCTAGAAAAAAAATTCAAATTCGTTGATTTTGTAAGTCTTTTGGATTTTTGAATAAGATTATATTCCTGATGAAGAAGTTAAATCTCACAAATAATTTAATCCTAAAAAAATAATCACTCAAATTGGATCAATATTTTAAAAGTTGTGCTCAAAATACCAAATAGATAAAAATCTGTAAAAATTTCAGAATTAATAAATTTTCACATTTTAGCCCAAAACACACCAAAAATATAAAAATGATGCAAATAAACTCAAATTTATAAATTTTTAGGGTTTAAATCATTTAAATACACATGAAAAATGATGTAAATATTTGCTCTATCAATTCTCCCACACCTAATACTTGGACTCCTAGAAAAGTAAGCATCAAAATCAAATCAAAGAAAATTCGAAACACATACCCAAGAGATTGATCAATTTTTTTAACAAGAAAAAAATATATCATGCCTCCTAAAAACCATTATTTCTAGTTATCTATTCATATCATTAAATATATTTCCACTTCATTTCTCATCCCATGCACACAAAAACACCTACCTCACATTAATTTTCTCTCATCTCACAAATTTCAATTTATCAATAATGCTTTTCTCATCCAAACCCACAAAAGAGTAATCATAGGCTTGATAAATTATTATATATACCCTTCATGTGAGGAAAGAATATGTGATTATCAATATGAATTTATAGGGTTGTTCTGCGGCTTTCAGTAGGTAGGATTTAGATTTCAAAAATCCAAAGGTCGAATAAGGTGAGCTTGGATCTTTTTTTGACAAAAAATCATGATTATAATATTCACTCAAGTATAGTATCCTCATAACTCCCCATAGCATAAAATGAAAACAAAAAATAATATCAAAATTTTTTCATGGAAATCCCACACATTCTCCAATTCTTCATCTTTATCATAGTAACTACTTCCCAAAATTTCAAGTATTTTTTTAAAGCTCCAGATAGGCCCAACTTTCTTTCTCCTTTAGAAGCTCCAGAAAGGCATAACTTCTTTTATCATGAAAACTCTATAAAGGAAAAAAAATCAATAGAATGAATTTTTAAGAAGTAAAATAATCTATTCAACATTTTATTTTCCTCCCAAATTATCTCCAGATGAGGTAGGACAACACAATATGACTTCCCCCCACACTTAAGTTCAATTAGATCATGTAATTTACCTTAAAGAGCTAATTGGATGGAAAAAATTAGCTTATAATGTGGATAAACTAACAGGATATTCATAGATTATAAGGGATTTAAGGATTAAATGTACAAGGAAGTCTAAAATAAAAATGATTCACTTGAAAAGGGGGATTTAAAACCAAATAAATTCCTCAATCATTTAAAACACAAGTACCTAAAACCCTCAAGTTTTGATAGGAATAAATCAAATCATGGTTAAATAATGCATGGATTTTTTCTCTCATTAGGTGAGGTGAATGTAAATAATATGAAAAAAAGGGTTTAGAAACCTCATGGGAAAGTGATTTGAAATATAAAGATAGTGAACTGCGAAATGGGATTCCAAAATCAGAGGAATTTTCATGAAATTCCCCAAATATTTGAACTTGAAGCAAAGTCATTTTTAGCATTCATTTAAGATCGGTTTCATGGATAAAATATTTTCATTCATATATATGGCTTTAAAAAAAATCAGAGATAATCATTTTAGCTTACAAGTTTCAAAAACACACAAAAATTGAAAAATAAACACATAAAATTTTGAAAAACACGTTTTTTTAAATAGAAAATAAAAAAATTGAAAATCTTAAACTATAAAGGTTACCTACCCACACTTAAATTATTCATTTTCCTCAATTATTTCAAGTATATTTTAACTTGTAAGTAGATTTTTAATTGAATAAAAGTAATAATGAAAGTGTTATGGAGAGGTATGACCTGATGGAACTTTATTGATAAAGTGATTGAAGGAGTGTAATATCCTCTATTGGATCTGATGAAAAGTTCCCAAGGAATTTCTTTAGCCTATGTCCATTAGTAGTGATAGGCTCCTACTCTTTATCCTTTATAATCTTCACAACACCAAAATGATATACATGAGTAACTATAAATGGGAATTCCAATCTTGAACGAAGTTTACCTAGCATCAACTTGAGTCTTGAGATGAATAATAGTACTATATCTCCAAGATGGAATTATCATGGTTAGATCATCTTGTGATGATCTACTCTTTTTATCTATTTTTAAATCCTGGAATTTATAAAAAATCCTTCTAATTTTGTCTATCTCCTACTACTGAAATCTTCTCTATTTTCCTTCTTTCAAGATCCAAATTCATCTTTCTCATATCCCAATATGCCTTCTACTTCAATTCCACAGGAAGGTGACAGATTTTCCTATAAATAAACTTATATGGACTCATTCTTATTGGGGTTTTTTAGGCTTTCCTATAAGTCCATAATGTATCCTCCAACTTTTGGCTCCAATCCTCCTTGTTCAGTTTAATAATATTTTCCAAAATTCTTTTAATTTCCCTGTGGGACACTTCAACTTGTCCATTAGTCTGTGGCTGATAGGGAGTTGATGTTTTATGATTCACTCCATACTTTTTCAGAAAATTCTCTATCCTCCTATTACAAAATTGATTACTTTATCAATGATGATGGCTCTAGGTGCTCCAAACATATAAAATATGTTATCCCTAACAAAATCACAAACAACTTTAGCATCATCAGTCTTTGTGGATTTTGTCTCCGCCCATTTTGAAACATAATCAACTATAATAAATATATAATAATTTCCAAATTACATTGGAAAATGGTATATAAAATTTATCCTACAAACTTAAAAAATCTTACAAAAATTTTGTGGCTTTTAAGTCATTTCTTGTCTCTTTGAAATATTTCCATAAAACTGACATTTTTTACACCATTTTCAAAATTCATGAGAATCATTAAAAAAAGGGTGGGATAATAAATTCTAGATTCTAAAACCTTAATTGCTATTATTTTAGGACTACATTAGTCTCCACAAGATAAATTATGACAAAACTCAAATACATATTTAATTTCACTGTTAGGAAAACAACTTTTTATCACATGATCATTGAAAATCTTCCAAAGAAATTGATCTTCCAAAATGTAATATCTGGATTCAAATTTTAGTATTTGAATTTTGTAGTAATTTAAATGATATGGTACATGAGATGTTACCAGATAATTGACCATGTCAGCATGCCAAGGCACTTCTCCTTTAATGGAGTACAACTTCTCTCCTAGAATGTGATTATTTAGTGGGTCTTTTTCTATAATTTTAGCTTCATCGGTGTTGGGAAGTCTACTTAAGTGATTATCCACTTGGTTCTCAACTCCCTTTGTGTCTTTCATTTATATGTTGAACTCCTGCATAGTAACATTCATATCACTAGCCTTGTTTTAACTTCATCCTTCTTCATCAAGTACCTAAGAGTTTCCTGATCAGAAAACACAGTGACTTTATTTCCAAAAAGATATGATCTATATAACAACCCTACTATTTATTTCACATTAATACATGATTTATTACACAAGGTAACACTTAATACAGCTTGGAAGATTGAGAATTCTAGTGTCTTTGGTAATTAGTTTCATTTCATAACAATTTAAAACAGGGAAAATACCATCTTTATTGAAAGCTTCCTTAATATGACCGCACTTAAAACTACATGGGATAACCTGGGGAAATATATAAGAAAGGGGTGACCTATAAATCCTTGTAAGGGAATAAACATGGCATAACATGAAGAAAGTAATACATGTTAGACAATAGGCATATCAATGGGGCATAAAAGGAGTAAAAATCATAATCATGAATAGTGAAACATTTTATAGCATGATAATCATAAATGCCACATGGGAAATGTGGTAACAACTTAAAACACTACATCATAAACATACGTTAAGGATAAATACCATGAAATCATGATGAAAAAGTATCATAAAGGAATCAGGTTCACTCTCTATCCCAATATGATGTCTCTTGAGACTGAACATTACCCAATGCATTGGAGCACTATATAATTTCGGGTGCACCCATCTCTTTATTTTCATTCTCATGCTTAAGTGTGCCACATAGATCATATAAAATGGATTCATTCATCATCATATTTTGTTCCATTATAATGGATAGTAGAATATATACATGTAAGTCCTAATTCAAATAAGTATATGTGTATAAACTTGAACACCATTAATAAGAAATAGGTATGGTATTCGCTACACAATTGTTTTTCCATGGAAAATTACAATGAAATTTCGGCAGCATAATGGTGTCTGTTTTGGCCTAAGGTGACACATTTTTTGGGGGGGATGTAAAATTTTCTGACGGGTGAAAATCATTTTTCTATTTTTATAGAATTTCTTACTAGATTCTCTATTTTTTGTTTTGACCCAATTAACACCATTTATCCTTTATGGGGTGGATTGAATTAAGTTGACCCCATGGGGATTGGTTAGTGTATCACTTTTTTATTGTGAAGGAGGTTCCATAGTCGAATGGTCCTGGTGGGCGATTGCATGGGGTTAATCATTTGTGAAATTGGTCCACTTAGGATAAGATTCCCTCGGATAGTCTCTAATAGGTTTATTCATGGAGCCAAAAACACCCAACGGTCCTGGTATCCATGATTCATAGACCTTCTTTACAAAGGCAAGTGATCGTTGAATAACGATTTGGACAACAACACTTAAGGACTCCATTGGTCAAGAGGATGGGAGGTCAGACTCATCACACCCTTTTGGGAGGAATTATTTCCTATTCTGGGACTCTCTTATAAATTTAATCCATGTTAATATGTTCAAAAATCCTCAGTTCATTCCCAAAGAGTGTATCCACAGGCTACCCCTAGGTTGCAGGATCATCATGGATATACACGGATTTGATGATATGGAGGAAATGCTGACTTAAGCCATGCAATGAGGTGCTCTAGAGTTTATCGTCATCTAGAAGATATGGAATGTGATTTGATGTTGGGGTCAGAACCATAAGAGGGGCTTCATATGTATCCTTGAGAGAGGAATCAGAGCCTGCGTAGTTCGGTTATTGAGAAATATACCTAGGAGGAAGCCCTTTCGAATTTGGGGAAACATTTCATTGGAAATGACTTTTAAAGAGAACATCCCTTGATCTTGGGCCTTGTACAGGCATCATACATATCCCAATTATGATGGGAATCAGAGTTCTTGTAGTTCATTTAGCTTGGGGATTACACCTGGGAGTAGGCCAATTTTTTGGGGATGTAATTGGATGAACCTTTTTGGAAGGTCACCCCTTTGAACTCGGGCCTTCAAGAAGGCATCCTACATATCGTGGTTGGAATAGGAATCAGAGCTCTTGTAGTTCATTTATGGGTTTTTCCAATGTCATATCATCACAGACCTCAAATCCCATGTGATTCATGGTCGGTTTAAGAAACAAGAGGATGTGAAAGATTCAAAAAAGGCACATATTCTCCTCTCCGCTGATGGATAAGGAGGATGACGACGGCTGAAGAGGTTGTGGCTACAATACCTACGGGATGGGGAAAGGGGAGATTTAAGCATGAAACCCTCACCTTTATTGATATCTAGGATAGTCACATCTTGGTGATCTATCTAGAAACATCCTGATATGAGGTTAATAATGTTAAAATTGATACCTCTCACAAAATTATAGGGGATTACCTCAGGATGAGTTCCCTTTTTGGGTTCCAATAAAGGGGGAGCATCATCCCTGGTCAAAGGGGATGGCAAGAGAAACCTTTTTTCTTGTCATTGGTACCCCTTTAATGGAAATTTAGCACACATGATTTGAGTTATGTAACCTTTTTTATTCCTTTTTATGTGTTTAAAGTGCTTGGGATGAGTTTGGAATAGGTTGGGAGAGTTTGGAACGGTTTTGGAAGGTTTTGGAGGCCTTTTTAGGGCTGCACAGTTTGAGCGCGGTTAGGGGAAACCGTGTGAGAATCCCATGAAAACCATGAAACTCGAGGTATTGGGGACCCACATAAGTTATACATGGTTTGTATAACCATGCAGGTAGGTCGTGTGAGATGCCTTTGAGGTAGTATCATCCACACAGTTAGTTCACGGTTTTTAAAACCGTGCGAGTTAACCATGCAGCCTAGTAAAGTTGGGTTTTAAAAAAATAGGAACACTCAGGATTAACCTAAATCACTCCAAACTTTCTCCCACTCAATAATCACTTAATATTTTTGGTTCTCGAGGGTTTTAGGGGCTCTCCCACTCATTTTTTGAAGTGATTCAAAGGGGTTTCAAGGTGGTTTGAAGGTGGTTCCTCTCTGGTAAGTCTCTCCTCTTGGTTTCTTCTTGATTTGACTCTAGATCTACTCTTCTACCTTTCTTGGTTTTCTAGATATACATCCGTTTCATTTATATATTGGGTTTTTGTAGCCTAAAGTGATGATTTTAAGTCTTTTTGATGATAGGGAAGAGGATCTAGAGTGGTTTTGGTGGTGCATTCGCCAGATTTGTGGTGGGGATTCTTGTCGATCGATTTCGTCGGAACCCTAAAGGTATGTGGCTTCTCTCCCAACTCTATTTTGTTATAACTTTAATAATTTCTTGAAATTAATTATTTTTCTTGAACTTAATTATGATAATGATGTTATAATCTCGTTGGAAACACATTTGGTGATGATTTGGGGATTTTGGGGAAAATGGGTTATTGTTGCAAAAAGGGGCTTTGTTGTGTGATTTTAATATTTTGATTTTAAAATCGTTAGTGGTTGATCATGAAAAATGTTTTTTGAAATATGCTTTCCAATAAAGATGTTTTTTATTGAAATTTGGTTGGGTGTGGAAAGTGGTTAAAGGGTGTTTTCAATAAATGGGTGATTTATTGAAGTGAATTGGCTTGTGTTGAAAATTGTTGATGTGCTTAAGGTTTTGTTTAGTGGTAGATAAATATTTAGCATAATGGGGTAACCTTGATGTGATATGCTTGTTGTTGGTTAAGTATTATGTCTTGTGTGAATTTTTTGTGTGAAGTGGGTGGGGAGTACCAATATAAAAATGGGATGGATAGTGGATAGAAGGGCCACCATCAAAGGATAAGTGGGCAGTAAGTACCACTAGATTTGGAAAGGATAACGGTCTTGGATGGAAGTTCCACCATTTTTGTTTACTGGTTTGGGTGTGATAGTCACCATTGTATTATTTTTTGTGTAGTGTTATGCAAGATGGAATTTTTTGGGCTAAAGTGTCATGATGCTATGGATTATGGAATAGTTGTGGCTTTCCCTTGTTTGACTTGGCTTGGTAAGGGTATGTTTGTCTTGTGGTAATGGTTGCACTATTTAATATTTTATATAAACTTCTTTATATAAATGTGCCAACGGTTCTTTCCTAGTGGCATGTGTAGGGAATTCATTTGGGGAAATCCTATTGAGTATAAGTACTCACCCCTTGCTTTGGAACTTTGGTGCTTTTGTAGATGTAGTATTCTAGGACACAAGTAAGAGCAAAGCATCTAATTTTGCTAGTGGTTTTACATGATGATTTGGTGATGTTTTGGTTCTTGGATCATGGAGCTTAGTGTGGATCTATGGTTGGTGTCCTAGTTCTTTGGGGTCTTGTTTTATAGTCTTCCTCTTGGTACATTGAAATTTGGTTTGGTTGTATTGGCACTTGGTAATTGTGATGGAATAGTTTGGTTGTATTTTGGTAATGTATGGGTTGGGTTTCTTTGTGAAATACATCATATAGATTTGTTGATAATGACTTGTTGGTTGGTTTTCTTCTAAGGGAAAAATTGTTCCCCAATTATTCTTGAATCCCTCAGCATTTTTTGTTAGCATTTGGCACCTTGGGAATGTCACTTAAGGCCAAGTAACTCCTCATCTACCTTCTCAAGCCAATGAGGAAGGGGTGGGGTGTTATAAGTGGTATCAATTTGTTCATTCCTTGGATTTCAAGTAAAAGAAGATGTTCATTCCTTTGGCATTAATTGTCGGTCTTGGTGTTGACATTCGTTCTTGGCCTATTCCTTGAGTCAAGATGGTAACAAGAAGTAGGATTGTTAGAACATGGAGTTTATAGTATAAAAGGAAGTAGATAACCCTTTTATATTGAACTTCAAGTTACCAGGGATTTGGGTACATAAGTGTTTTGGAGACACTTATAGGCATTGGATATCTCATTGTCATGGGTGTAGCCAATAAGATGAGTATGTAATGCATGGTATAAATGAATTCCCTCTAGGATGCATATTTCATTGGGGTATAATGATTTATGGTGTGATATTAATGAGTGGATTTTGAAAAATCTGAATTGGATTTCAAAACAAAAGGATTTTAAACATGGAACTTGTGGTATTTTGGAAATGGCTCAATTTTCAAAATAGTGAAACATGAGAAATGTGAACTTGTGGAAATCCTGTTTGTGATAATTGAAGTGTATTGAATTTGGAAATTGTATACCCTTTCTTGTTAATGGATTGAGACTTATGGTTGTTTTTGTATTGATAGAAATGGCATCGGGTAGGCGTGTAGAGACCAACTGGAAGAAGCTATTAAAAATGTGGTTGCACCTGAACCCTAGGTGAACCAGCAGCTAGTGTAGAGTATAGTGCAAGATTTCTAGGTTGTGGAAAGTGGGAATAAAGGGAATGAACAAAAGAATGAGGATCATGTATTTCAGTTTCAAAGGTAAAATCTACCCATGTTTAGGGGTGATTCGAAGCTGGAAAGGGCTGAAGCATGGCTGAACAGAATGAATAGGATATTTGACTTATTGGGAACACTTGAAAAGTTGAAAATGAAGTTAACCACGTATATGTTGGAAGACCTTTCCCTTCAGTGGTTGGAGCTAGTGTTCTAAGCTGGAATAGACCAAGGTGTGACATGGGAGGGTTTTGGGGAGTTGTTTAATAAACAATTCTACCCTCATACATTCAGAATTCAGCGTACAACAAATTCCTTCAGTTTAAATCAAGGGAACATGTTAGTAACGTAATACGAAGATAATTTTATGAACTTAGTTTGGTTTTCACCCAAGGTAGCGATTAGTACATCATTGAAGGAACTAATTTTTGAAGCTGGGTTGAACTAATAAATTCATTCTAAGATAACGGTGTTGTGTATAAATTATTACACAGAAATGGTGAATAGAGCTTTGGTGGCTGTGTGGGATCTTTTAGGGGCTAACGGCGGGGGAAGTATGTTGGTACCCATGGGGAATAGTGGGAACTCGAACATTGGGTTCAAGTGGAAGAGGGATACTTATTTCCAAGGTGGGAGTATGGATCAGAATCCGATGGCAGGATCGGTGAATCTTCCTCCAAAGCCTCAGAGTAAGCTGGGAAGTTTTTAGTGTGGCTCTACAGGGAATATCAAGAGGGATTGTATAGCACAACCTCGAGTATGAAATAATTGTAATCACATGGGGAATCTTCAACAGTATTTTCATAATGCTCCATGGTTGGGTGCTCGTGACACTCCTCAGGGGTTTCAGGCGTCCTCTACCTCGACAAGAAGGGGACCGTAGCATACCACTCTTCAGTAGAGCCGAGTTATTCACTGTGATTCTGGAAAAACCATGACACCTCTCCAAGGTAATAAAGAGAAGAGAGTGGAAATAAAGCAGTTGTTTGGAGCAGAACAGGTTGTGATGGATGATTAATTAGGACCATCCATGGTGTGAGGTACGGTTCTTTTAAATTCCACATTGATGCAATCTTTGTTTGATATGGGTGCTTCCCATTATTTTATTGCTTCCTATGCCATCAGTTCTTGAGATGGATGCTTATGACATAATCTTGGGAATGAATTTTTTAGAGATTTTTAAGGCCCACATAGATTGATATGTGTGAACGGCTAGTTTTAAGATAGAGGATGGCATTGAAATTCTCTTTAGAGGGAAGAAGAAGGAAAATATGGGTGCAACGGATTTTTTGGCACTAGATCTTAGCACGATCTCGTGTCAGTTAGCGGAATTTTCATTTGCATCAGTGGAAGGTGTTGAGAAAAGTGTTCTTCTAGTAGTTGTGGATCAGTTTATAGATTTCTTTCCCAAATAATTCTTAGGGTTTTCACCCATGAGAGAAATGGATTTTATGATTGATCTCCTTCTGGGGACCATTCCAATCTCACTTCCATCTTACCGTATGGCACTAGTAGAATTGTGGGAATTAAAGTCGCAGTTGAAAGAGTTAGAGAACAAATGGTTTATCCGGACTAGCACGTCCTCATGGGTAGCACTGAATTTTTTGTTAAAAGGGTGGATGGAACTTTGCGGCTCTATATTGATTATTGTATACTTAATTATGTTACGATAAATAATTGATATCCACTTCCATGCATTGATGATTTTTTTGACTAGTTGAGGGGAGCTTAGTGGTTCTCCAAGATTGACTTGAGGTCAGGATATCATCAATTGTGGTTAAGGAAGGAGGATATCCCCAAGACAGCTTTCATAAGTAGATATGGCCATTATGAGTATGCAGTTATGCCCTTTGGTCTAACGAATCCACCAGCGATGTTCATGGCATTGATGAATCGGATATTTTAGAGATATATGGATTATTTTGTTGTGGTATTTGTTGATGATATACTGGTATATTCAAGAACAAGGGTAGAGCATGAACAACACTTGGAAATAGTGTTGGGGATATTGAGGGATCATTGGTTGTATGCCAAATTGTTAAAGTGTGACTTTTGGATACAGAAGGTTCATTTCCTTGACCATGTTATTTCTGATAAAAGTGTTTAAGTTGATCCCAAAAACATAGAGACTGTTATCTCTTGGCTACTTCCAAATAATGTTTTTGAAATACGGAGCTTCCTTGGTCTCATTGGCTATTATCGACGTTTTTTTCGTGATTTACCACTATTGGATTCGCCGATTATGGGATTGAAAAGGAATAATATACCATTTCAATGGGATGAGGAGTGTTAGAAATGATTTGAATAGCTAAAGGGTCACCTTACATTATCACCAATCTTGGTTTTTTCTGAACCAGGGAAAGGGTACGTGGTGTATTGTGACACATCAGGATCAGGGTTGGAGTGTGTTCTCATTAAGGGGGATCACGTGGTTTCATATGTCTCACGTAAGTTAAGGTTTTATGAGAAGAACTACCCAATACATGATTTGTAGTTGGCGTTAGTGGTTCATGATTTAAAAATGTGGCATCACTATCTCTTCAGTGAGAAATTTACAATGTTTACTGATCACAAGAACTTAAAGCATATTTTCTCACATAGAGATTTGAATTTGAGGCAAAGGATACGGATGAAATATCTCCAAATGTTTTATTTTTACATAATTTACACACCGGGTAAGGTAAATTCAGTGGAGGATTCATTAAGTAGAAAATCATATGCTCAGGTGGTGAAATAGGCATCAGATCAGTGGAAGTTGATGTAAGTCATAACCGACATGTGGTTGGAATGTGAGGACCAGGGTGCTAAAGCGGTATTATTTCTGATTTCATTGGTTCCTGACTTGGTTGGTTTGGTTAAAGAGGCACAAGCATCTGATTCTGAATGTATGGTGATGAGGTCGAAACTCAATAGTGGGGAGACCATTTAGAGCTAGGAACTAAATGGGAATTCAGTCTTGTGTTTTTGGAATCAGGTGGTGGTACTATTGGATTGTTAGAAGTAAATTCTTAGAGATTATCATCATTACAGGTGGGTTGTCCATCCTGGAATTCAAAATATGTATAAGGTGTTTAAAGTGAAATTTTGGTGGGATGGTATGAAAAAATATGTGGCCGAGTTTGTTTTGAGATTCTTGACTTGTCAGCAATTCAAGGAAGAGCATTAGCGGCCAGTAGGAATATTGTAATCTTTGCCTATTCTAGTATGGAAGTGGGAGAAAACAGTGATGTATTTTTTGACAGGTCTTCTGAGAATGGTCAGGAAGCATGATGCGAGGTTCAAGGGTTCAAGGGTTTGAGGTGGGTAATCATGTGTTTTTGAATATCTCTCATAGGTTGGGACATCGTTAGTTTGGAAAGTAGGGTAAGTTGTCTCCAAGGTATATTGGACCTTTTGAGATACATGAGCAGATTGGAGAAGTGGATTATTGGTTGGATTTTCCACCATAGTTTAGTGTGGTGAAAATTTTGTTTCATGTGTCGCAGTTGAAAAAGTATTAGTCAGATCATGACTTTGTGATTCGTTGGGATAATGTTGATCTACAACCAGATGCTTCTTTGGTACACATGCCGGTGCGAACTGTGGATAGTAAATAGAAAGTATTTCATGGTAAAAGCATTGGTTTATTTTGTGTTTTGTGGTAGCATGGTCAGATTTAAAAGGAGACTTGGGAGTGGGAGAAAGAGAAGGTCGAGCAATGGCTCGAGATCTTTCAGCAAAGAGATGGTTCTCTACATTCTGAGGACGTAAATTCTAATGGTGGGGAGAATTTAGTACCCTCAGTTTGAGATATGTATCCTTTTTATGGATTTTTATGTTTTTAAATTTCATGGTATGAGTTTGGAAGAGGTTGGGAGAGTTTAGAATTTTTTTTGGAAGGTTTTGGAGGCCTTTTTAGGGATGCATGGTTTGAGCACGATTAGGGGAAACCATGTGAGAATTCCAGGAAAACAGTGCAACTCGGGGTGGTGGGGTCCCACATGGGTTGCACATGGTTTGTCTAATTATGTGGGGAGGCCATTCGATATGCCTTTAAGGCAACAACATCTGCATGGTTAGCGCACGATTTTTCAAACTATGCGAGCTAACTGTGCGGCCCAATAAAGTTGGGATTTTAAAAAATATGAACACTCAGTATTGAACTAAATTACTCCAAACTTTCTCCTACTCAATCCCCACTTGGGATTTTTGGTTCTCAAGGGTTTTAGGGGCTCCCCCAATCATTTTGGAAGTGATTTTAAGGGGTTTCAAGGTGATTTGAAGGTGGTTCCTCTCAGAAAAGTCCCTCCTCTTGGTTTCTTATTGGTTTCTCTCTAGATCTACTCTTATCACTTTCTTGGTTTTCTATATGTGCATCCATTACATGTAGATTTAGGGTTTTTGTATCCTAAAGGGATGATTTAATAGCCTATTAATGATAGGTAATAGTATCTAGAGTGGTTTTGGCGGTGCATTTGCTGGATTTGTGGTGTGGTTTCTTATCGGTCAATTTTGTTGGAACCCTAAAGGTAAGTGGCTTCTCTCTCAACCCCATTTTGTTATAAATTGAAGCCTTGATTGAAATTAATTGGTTTTTCTTGAAATTAATTATGATAATGATGTTTGAATCATGTTGGAAACCCATTTTGTGATGATTTGGGGATTTTGGGGAAAATGATTTATTGTTGCAAAAGGGGCTTTGTTGTGTGATTTTAAGATGTTGATTTTAAAATCTTTAGTGGTTGATCATGAAAAATGTTTTGTGAAAGATGTTTTCCAATAAAGTTATTTTTTAATGAAATGTGGTTGGGCATGGAAAGTGGTTAAATGGTATTTTCAATAAATGGGTGATTTATTGAAGTGAATTAGACTGTGTTGTAAATTGTTGGTGCGCTTAAGGTTTTGTTTTGTGTTAGATAAATTGTTGGAATAATGGGGTGATCGTGATGTGATATTCTTGTTGTTGGTTAAGTATTATGGCTTTTGTGAATTCTATGTGTGAAGTGGGCGGGGAGTACCACTATAAAATGGGGATAGATAGTGGATGGAAGGTCCACCACCAAAGGATAAGTAGGTGGGAAGTACCACTAGATTGGGAGAGGATAATGGGCTTAGACAGAAGTTCCACCATGGTTGTTTACCGGTTTGGGTGTGAGAGTCACCATTGTATGATTTTTTGTGTAATGTTATGTAAGATATAATTTTTTGGGATAATGTGTTGTGGTGCTATGGATTATGGCATAGTTTTGGCTTTCCCTTGTTTGACTTGGCATGGTAAGGGTGTATTTGGATTGTGGTAATGGTTACACTATTTAATGTTTTATATAAACTACTTTATATAAATATGCAAATGGTTCCTTCCTATTGGTGTGTGTAAGGAAGTAATTTGGGGAAATCCTACTGAGTATTAGTACTCACCCCCTTCTTTGGCACTTTGATGCTTTTGCAGATGTAGTATTCTAGGACACAGGTAAGAGTAAAGCATCTCATTTTGCTAGCGGCTCAACATGATGCTTTGGTGGTGTTGTGGTGCTTGGAGCATGGAGCTTAGTGTGGATCTATGGTTGGTGTCCTAGTTCTTTAGGTTCTTGTTGTGTAGTCTTTCACTTAGTACTCTGATATTTGGTTTGGTTGTATTGGAACTTGGGAATTTTGATGGAATAGTTTGGTTGTCTTTTGGTAATGTATGGGTTGGGTTGCTTTGTGACATGCATAATGTAGCTTTGTTGATAATGACTTATTGGTTGGTTTTCTTCTAAGGTAAAAATTGTTCCCCAATTGTTCTTGAATCCCTCGGCATTTATTTCCATCCATTGACACCTTGGGAAGTCACTTAAGGCCAAGTAACTCCTCATACACCTTCTCATGCCAATGAGGAAGGGGCTAGGTGTTACAGGAAAGGCCAGTGGTTACCCCTAAACCTAAGAATAGGGAGGTTCATGTTGACATCCCAAAGTTGGTCCTCATGTCACCTCGAGAATATAGACTGAGATACATTCTGGAGTTCCAAACTGTTGTGGTGACAACCTTCATCACTCCTCTCATCTTAGGTATGTAGATTCAAAAAGGCGTGCCGGTGCACCTGATGATCTGATCATATGGGTCTGGTGGCTTTGGAGGAGGCCTTGGCCTGATGCCGGAGGACTGGTTCGTGGAGGAGCTATAGAGGGTTGGACGGTGATGGAGGAGTATGGTTGGAGCTCGAGAGGAGGATCCCTACAGACATCCCATTTAGCATACTATTTTCTCATGCAGGATGGGGGCAGCCCCACATAGCATAATTTTATGTGGGTAGAGGGGTTTTCTGCGTACTAAAGCAGTATGCAGACATGGGTCTAGACCACCACATACCAAAGTGGTATGTGGTCCTGGATGTGGTTCACCACACCACTTTGGGTTCCATCAGCGTACTGATGTAGTACGTAATGCAGGGTTCGATATGCGTAGCGATGCGCTATGCGGAGCACCGAATTGAAGAAGAGTCCCAGAGCCTATGGTTCATAGGAAATTCATTTGTGAGGGATTTATGGTTTGCGATGGAAAAAATTAGGTTTGTGGTTCACCAATTATTATTAAGTTATTTCTTTTTATGGTTCACGGTTGGTTTTACTTTCAGAAAATTGATTCTCGGTTCACACTTAATTGATGATTTGAAATCAAATTCGGAATATTATCCATATTTGAATCCTTTATTTCAGCCTCTAGGGTCTACTTTGTGCTCTCCCCCATCCATCTCCTTCATGTTACTTTTATAGAGTTCGGGGGAAATCATATCTGTGGATGTGCGACACTATTTGTGGAAGCCCATGAAGATATATCTCAACCCACGGAAGGCTTGGTCTTTCGGGGTTTGCGGAGGTTGTGGTTCACAAGATGTGGTTTGCAGAACCCTACCAACATGTTTCATTTGCGAATTGCTTAATTCACAGGATGGTATGAGGGTAGAATTTATGGGCTCAATTTCACCAACGACGTAGTTCACGGCATCCTGGGTTTGCTGGCCATCGCCCCGCAGGCTAGAGCCTCACGTACCAATGGTTCAAGGTTCATGAACCCCATGAAAATTTCCCAGTGATGGTACACAGTCAGCCTAAAACTCTTGAAAATTTTGATTTCTTCAAGTTTCTTCTCAAATTTTAATTCTAATTTTCATCCATTTATCTTTTTGGACCTGTAGGAATGTTTTATTCCTTCTGTAAAGTGATTGTGGGAGTATTTACTTCCCTTTGAGAAGTTTTCAGGACCCTACAAATTCCCCCCATCAGAATGGGGTCTGATCGGAATGAAGAGGAAGATATTCTGATATAGATTCATTCTTGAACTAATGTGGTTTGCGAGGGAACAGGTAGGTCTAGAAGGAGGGGACCATGCCTATTTATTGGGGCCCAGTTCATTTTTCTTTTATTGATTCTCATGGAGAAAACTGCTCTCGACCTTTCTTCAACTTCCTTTACATCCACATACCGACTCCTCTACAAAATCCGTATTAGCGAACCACTCCATAGGTTCCACGAACCAAACTCCTCACAATTTATTCTGCCCGTGAACTAAATTTTGGGCCCACAAACTGCACTGTGGAATTTAGAACTTAAGTCCAGACCTTCGTGTAGGAGAATGCTACATGATTTTCATGTTCTGCACACTGAACCTTAAATCAGAAAACTAAACTCTAAACTTTATAAAACTGTACTTAAAACTTCAATTGAAAAACTTTGAACAACTTCATAGTGAGCCCTTGTTTTGTGGTTTTTCATTCCCCGAACTACTTAGTTTATTGACCAACCGTCTGCAAGCTATCACCTCATGGGCCTTCCATATACTGAGGTCATATATAGGATATTACTTCCACGTACTAATGTAGTATGCAAGAAATGTCTTTTGTGTACCATTGTAGTATGCAGGAAATAGCTTTTGCATACCATTTCTAGGAGTAGTATGTGAATCCCTATACGAACCCTTTTTAAAGTCTCTTATCCTTTTTTGTGGCTCTTTATTCAACGATTTTCTCATTAGACTGACTTTTTGTGGCCTTTTGGATCTTTATGTGCAGACTACAATGGCTCTTCCATAGATCTTGATAGAATAAACCTAGATGAGAGCATCCATGATTGAGGACACTGGGGATCATCTTCGATCTTACATTGTTCCTCAGGATAGTACCTTAAAATATCTTCTTATGCCAGAGATTGTAGCTTACCCATTATCCATGCAACTACCGATATACGGATTTGGTCTTTCTAATGACATCCCTTTGATATTGGATGACCATAATACTCTCTTCATTCTCCTAGAAGAACCCAAAGGGCGTAATCGATCCAACATTTCTTCAACAGGATAAATCATAATTACTCCCATTCAAGAGAATGTGTTCACACTAAGAGGCTCGACATGGACTTAGAGCATTCATAGTTGTCATGAAACTTCCCTTAGACTAGTCACCCAGGAGTACCCATCTAATATCAACCTTTCTCGAGAAAACCCTAGTGATGGGTGGAGCACCAAATGGGACCCGTGAGCTAGAGGATGCTTTTCCGACGAATGTGACTAATCATTTTGGGTACATCAAATCTGTTTGGAGTCCCCCAATTATTTGTAAGTGGTGAACTTGTACTGGGAAGACTGGGTCTCCCAATTTACAGTTTTCTCTCCATGAAAAATCCTATCTGAGCTACTAAGCCATTGGTACTCAAGTACCGATACTTTCCATTTATCACATGGAGAGGTGGGGATCAGCTTATGGGACATCCATCAGCTTGGAGGATTCCCTTTTCTTCGAAATATGTACAATGAGTTCCTTCCACCATCCACTACTTGGGACAATTCCAATTAGGTGTATCCATTGGACAGAAGCCTACTGGTCATAGCACAAGTACTACTTGGTCAACCCCTTAAAGCTCACTCCCTTATCCCATTTGATGATTGTATAGGGTCATTTCTACATGTGAACGGGCTTAGAATGAGGGCCCACTGCATTCAGACTCATCTAACCTGATAGTTTTGAAAAATTCCGAGGTCATATTGTGTTACCCTTGAAGCAAGACGATACACTACCTGGGGATATGAGATTCAATCAGATGTGCCATTTGAGCTTAGTTTAGTAGGTTTCTTCACTATGTTTTTTATCAGATGGCTCTTTACCTCCCGTGATGTATACACCAGGGTCAGAGTTTGTACTCTGGTGATGGAATCTACATTGGTAGAGGGTCAACCAATCAATTTGTACATTCCTACTCCTGCCCGAATTTATGAGCTTTTTGGGAAGATATAGGAATGTAAACCTCTACATCATCTCAACATACCGTTTGAATTTTTATATGTGTAGATATCAGAATATTTCCCCTACTATGAAAATCAATATATTGCGAGGGTTCCTCATTCTGACTTTCACCCCACCCTCCTTAACCTTAACGTTGTTCATCCTATGAACTTAAGCGTTAGCGATGTAGTTGGGCTACTGAATCATGCTTCCTTCTTTTATTTTTCACCTTACCCTACCCCTCATGGGTCAGTAAGGGGTAATGGAAGTGGTTCTTTAGAGGAACTCTCATATATCATCGCACTTCGAGACGGGATGCTAATAGCTCGCATGGATCTAGTGGATATTTGTGAGCCATACACCCCCTACCGATTTTCTAGGAAATTTGGATTCCTTTAATAGACTACGCTTCTTCTCACTGTTCAGTTTAGGGGAGAATCTCATCCTACAATTCTTCTCCAATTATGGATTACAATGATGTGGGGAGGTGCTTCCATGGAGCTTATCATCCCTAACACAATATGAACCACCTTTTCATCATTAGAGTATGCCCAACAATGGGTGGACTATGACCCTGACAGGGTGCTGGGAAGACCAATTCGATTGGTCCAAAATCCATTAACTGTCATTTTCCCTATCTTGACTATAATGGCCACGCTATCTATTTCTCTCTCTATGGTGAGAATATTCTCGATCCGCCATCAGATGCATTTGGGAAGGGCTTTACCTACGCGTCCCATCTCGGTAGGAAGTGATTCATACTACTCACCTCTAGTGGATACCGCTCATGGTCCTAATGAGGTTGTCCCTAGTAGAGTGTCACCGCCCATAAGTCATGGCCAGTCCCCTGTGTCTGACTCCAGGGGCTGAATCATTTTTGGGGTGGGAGAGCCTATTGGCACCAGAAAACGTGTCCCCAAAATATTCCAAATGCTTCCATACATGATCCAATATCGTATCTCATTTCACAATCTTTTATTTGGTAAGTCGTAGGGCCCGAATGGAGTTGTGGATTAGGAGTTATGGACATTTGAAGTTGGGCTGGAAAAATGGTTTGCGGAGCCCATTTGTGAAGCTCCCTCCGCGATTTCGGAGCAAGGGAACTTGAACGAAGCCTCCGCGAGCACCGTGAAGCTCGATTATAGTCAGATCCATAGTTACGATGAACTTGAGGGAACTTGACCAGAGCCCCCAGGGCCCGCACTGACGTAAAGCTCCTCCTTCGTGAAGCTGCTGCGGAGCGAGGAGGTGGGATGCTCTACGAACCCCTTTGACGTTAGCGAACCCGCCACGAAGCGAGGAGGCGGGATGCTCCGTGAACCCCTTTTTATATTCACGAACCCGACATGAAGTGAGGAGGCGAGATTCTCCATGAACCCCTTTTGACATTTGCGAACCCTCCACAGAGTGAGAATGTGGGATGCTCCACGAACCCCTTTGATGTTCGTGAACCCGCCGCGAAGCGAGCTTTGTCTTTGCGCCGAGAGGTCCCTACTTCGCGGTGCCTCTCCTTTATAAATACCTAGCCCACCCCCCTTCATATGGACGGTGACACCGCCCCTTGGGTGGCCAATCGCTCATATTTTGTGGAGCTCCCGAGCTCCGTGAAGTGATGCCCTCCCCAAGCATATTTCCTTCACAAAGCTACTCCGTGAGTCCATAATCCGCAAGCAGCTTCCTTCGCAAAGCTGATTCGTAAGTCTATACTCCGTGAGTAGCTTCCTTCGCGAAGCTACTCCACAAGTCCATGCTCCGTGAGTAGCTTCCTTCAAAAAGATGCTATGTGAGTCCATCACGAGGTGCTTCGCGAGACCCCATTCTCCATGAGCCCTTTGCTCTGTGAAGCTACTTCGAGAAGACCAATCCTTTGCGAGGCTACTACCTTCGCACCTACCAGTCCATACCATGAGGGCTTAGCCCTTGCACCCTCGGCTCAGGGTCAGTGTCGGGCTGTAGTCTCGGCCCTCCAGGCTAGTCCCTTCGCAACCATCATTGATCCCCATGAAAAATGGAGAGTCGCACCGTGAACTTTTTGGGCCGGGATGTCAGGATTTTCCATTGCGCCCTTATGTGAACCCACCTTCCACCTATGGAATAGCATGATTTGAGATACTCCTCTACACACCATTAAATACCTTGAGTTGACATATTCTTCTTTGTTTGTTTCCCATGTCGTGATTTGAGATTCTCATCATCAATTCCCTGAGTACCTTGAGTCAAACCATTCCTCAAGTAACTCATCCAAATCCCATTGCTTGGCTCATATACTAGGTTGAACCAGAAAGGGCCGCTCTTGCATAAGTCCCAACACCAGCCATTTCTAGGAACCTTCTTCCTAACAGTCCTATCTACATGACTATAAATTGTAGTGCACCCTATGTTTCAAACATAGGATTCCTCTTGCTCTGAACAAGAGATGCCTTATGCTCCAAGCATGAGATACCAATAGTCCTATCTACATGACTATAAACTGTAGTGAACCCTATATTCCAAACATAGGATGCCTCTTGCTCCAAAAAAGAGATGCCTTATGCACCATACATGAGATGCCAATAGTCCTATCTACATGACTATAAACTGTAGTACTCCCTATGTGACAAACATAGGATGCCTCTTGCCCTAGACAAGAGATTCCTTATGCTCCAAGCACAATATGCCAACAGTCCTATCTATATGACTTTAAACTATAGTACACCTTATGTTCCAAACATATGATTCCTCTTCCTCTAAAAAATGGATGCCTTATGCGCCAAGCATAAGATTCCAATAGTCCTCTCTACATGACTTTAAACTGTAGAATTCCATATCATTCAATAATGGGATGCCTCTTGTTCCAAATAAGAGATGGATTATGTGAAAAGCATAAGATACCTCATTCCATGATTACAGTGGTGTAATTTCAAGAGCGTTGGAATCTGTTCAAACATTTCATCACTCCTCCTCATGCTTTGCGTGTCCTTCATTCGGATCTCCATCCTCTTCCATGTCTGAAGGGACACCCTAACGGCCTATTCCCATACCGCATCGGCTAACCTACCATCCTGGGCCAATGCCCCGTAAGACTTTGGACAACACTTCGAGTCAAGTCCTGTGTTTCGAACACGTTCAGCAGTCGAAAAAGATATGGCATTGGGAATGAGATTCACGAATAGCATCTTAAGTCTATAAGGGAGACCCGGACTAGGTGACGAGTTCCAAAGAGGAGTCCATGGAAGGAAGAACCAACATCCCATCATCTAGTTTCGATCAAGGAGAAAACGTCCCTGAATAAGCGATGGATGTTGCCTGCCTTTGGAAAGTAGTAATGCGGGGCAACAGTCAGCGCGTCTTCGTCGTCCTCCAACAGACGGATGCACGCACCCCGGTGAAATCATCAGAAATAGAGCCCCTCTACTTGGGTCACCTATCTTAGATCCCTTACAACTATCATAATGACACTTCCCTCCTATAAAGTCATTGCAGTGTGAGAGGACCAAGGTCCAGGTGCCGTGAGGAGGCATCAAGCGGTGTGAAAACTGGCATGGCGTCAATTATGCACCCTTGCTGTGGAAAATCCTATGGCTAACTTTACTGATGAAAAGGACAACTTCCAATGATTATTTACTAAATTGGGTTCAGGTGTCTTTGATTATCGACATCTACACTTTCTTATTTACCATATCGTCATAGCCCAAGAAGACCTCGCTTCTTGTGAGGCCAACCTATCCAGATTCAATTCTTCACATCATCATGCAATGACCTTCTGAGATTTTTTTGAGGAACTCGATCATATGATAGCTGAGGAGTCGAAGTCTTATTACTTGGTGGTCACCCAAAAAGAAGAGCTACAAGAATTTAAGGATCATGTGGTAAGGTTTAATGCTCAACTGGACTCCTCAGGTGCTGACTATGAAGCTATCAAGCATATAGGGTGGGATCTCAAAGCTGTTATAGAATTTCTACACCTAATGGTCAAGGATGAGGTGGAAGAGAGAGCTAATCTAGAGAAAACCCTTGACGGTTCATGGCAGTCGCTTGTCATTTTTCTGGAAAGGGCAAGTCGGGCCTCACTATAATTTCCCAAATTGTGGTGTACTCACTTTATTTTGATACCATGGAGAGACTCCAAAATGGGGATGTTCCTACATTTTTTTTCTATGGAACTAATGGAACTATTTTTCCCTCCAATTCTTCTTCTTTTTCTTTTTCATGCAATTTCAATCAATCACAATCAACCATATAAACATCATTTCGATTAGGTATTAATTTAAAATCATGATTCAAAACTGATAAATCAAAAAAATTGAATCAGGATCTAATTTTTTTTTGAGATACGGGACTCAGCAAGTGTGGTTCAACTACTACTAGGGTTACATGTAAAACCTCTTGAAATTTTGTTCCTTTCTCATTATTACCCTAATTTTTTCATAAGCCTATTTGGTATGGGATTAGAGGGTACAAATTGACTTTTTCTTAGGCCACACTTTGTGGGTTTTTGACCTAACAAGATTTATGTTTTTTTTGAATATTTGATAGCTCAACATTTTTGCCTAAACCATACATAGTATAGGTTTAACGAGTTGGTACTTTAGTTTTATCCATGGGTTCCCTTTGTGGGTTTTCACCTTGGTGAGTATTGTGTCTCTTTTATTGGTAGTTTATAGTCTTGCCAATTAAACTCATTACTGATGTTTTAGGTCAAACAGCTTTGACCAAAATTGATGGGGCAAGGGGCCCAATTTGGGATTCATCGTCCAAGAATGTCCTAATAACTCTCAGACATTTATTAGGGATTTTTATTGACCATAACTTCAGGGTTTTATATATATATGGTTCTTGGTAGTTATTTTAGGCATACAAAGGTAGGTAAGGACTCTCCTGAGGATAACTTTTCCTTCGATTAATGGCCATTTTATAGGCGACATATGCAGATCTACTAGGGCATGATGCACATAGTCAAACGAAGGTGTTTGCAGGACACTGTCCATCCATTTCCAATGGTTAACACTTTGGATTTGTTTTGAGGTTGGGGACCACAATGGGTGGCCTATCTGAGGGATGATGTTCGAAAGTATTAGGGACATTTGTATTGTATTTGAATAGAAAACCGCTCCCATGTGAATTTTTCTTGTGTAAGAGAGAGTCAGTGAATGGTATAGTTTAACATCATACAACCAGGACACTTGAAGCTTATTATGGGAGATCATTTTACTCTAATTAAGAGAGAGTAAATGATTCATCAGTTCAACTAGAAATTATTTTCATCCTTGGGAATTTGAAAGGGGAAAATTATGTTTACCGTAATCCAAGGGGTTTCTAAATTCAAGGAGTTATACGGGACATAAATTTCATTCAGGCGTACAGAAACGGGAAAGGGCTCTCATGAGGACAAGTTTTCCTTTGGTTGGCAGCCATTTTATAGGCAACATATGCAGAGCCACTGGGGCATGATGTGCATAGTTAAACAAAGGTGTCTGCAGGACACTGGCCATCCATTCCCAATGGCCTAAAAGATTATAGGGATTGGGATCTTTCTAGGAATGATGTATGGCTTATGAAAGAGGGTGTGCCTAAACATAAAAGGAGGAATTTCTTTAGCTGAACTTTAATGAGAAAACCAGAAATAAGTGGGGGTATTTTGTTTTTCATACATACATCAAATTTACATATATGGATGGGACATATTTATTTTTTAGAATCCTTGAGAGACCAGAGGTGAATCAGGCCAGGATGTTCTAATATATCTAGGACATGGGTAGAAAAGAGAATGTAAACCATGACTTTGAGGGTTCTTGAATCAGGGGGTATGTCATGGGCTTTGGGAGCTGTTAGGCGTACCGAGGTAGGAGAGGACTCTTGAGGAAGAATTTTCCTTTGATTGAAGGTTGTTTTATAGGAAACATAAACAAAGCCACCAGGGCATGATGTACATAGTCAAAAAAACGTTATATGTGAGACACTTTCCTTCCATCTCTGATGGATATAGAGAGTTATGGGGATGCAAGATTACTCAAATCATGGAGTTTGATGTGTGGCAAGAGTGTATCAAGATATATTAGAAACCTTTAGGCTATGATTTTCCCATGGTATCAAGTAATCCCCTACATAGATCTGTCTCATATGTAGGGTGAGGCATTTGTTTTATCTTTGGAGTACCCTACAGTTTAACATCATACGACTAGTACCTAGAGTTCCTTATGGGGAAGGGAACCATAACATGCCTTTTAGGGTCGTGCTGCTAGGACCAACATGACTTGGACTAGTTTGTCATGATTCCATGGTGTATATCCTACTAAGTTCCCTAAGATCACATGATTTATGCTCGGTGTGAGAAACAAGGGATCAAAAGTATTTAGGGTCACCACTTAATAATGAAAGAATCAATTGCAGGGAGCGTTTTATGCTTAGGCCAATGTTGTGCAGTTTAACATCATGCAGTAAGGGTGAATTCCACACAATTTATCATCATGTGGTTTGGATATAGGTTAATCCCATTGTGAAAGAATAGAAATATAATTACCCTTAAGCATCCCTGTAAATAGGACTTGTCTGGGGATTCTCTACTTTGATTCAATTCATGCGCAGAGAAGGGGGCATTTCAATACTTTCTTTGGATGAGTCTGAATCATAGGATTCGAGTATACCACACATTTATCAGGGGAAATGGAGTCACTAAATATTCACAATGAACATTCCTTATGGAGGTCTAGCCCATACGTAGTAAGGAAAGGCATTTTGTTTGAGGAGGTTAAGCCAAGATAAGAATCTAAGAACTACCATTGTGTGGTGCAGTTTAATGTTGTAGCCAGGACACTTCTAGACTTTTAGTTTAGCATTGTTTGGTAAGGACTTCAGTAACACAGTTTACCATCATGTTATGGAGAAAACTTGTCACAAAGACCATAAATAGCTTTGAGTTAATTGTGGTCGGGATATTCCGGTATTCCTTAGAAATGAGTGATGATATAAGGTGTAAAACATAGTCCTAGAGGGGGCTTGGATCAAGAGTAATGACATGGGTCTTGGAATCCATTGGGCATATGGAAATAGGAAAATCCTTTCCTAAGGACAAATTTTCCTTTTATTTTCAGTTGTTTTGTAGGCAAAATATGCAGAGCCACTGGGGCATGATGTGAATAGTCAAACAAAGGTGTTTGTAGGACACTAGCCATCCATCTCTGATGGCCATGGAGGGTAATGGGGACCCAATATTTCCCAGAGTATGGAGTTTAACAAATGGGAAATATTTTTCTAGGAATGTAAGAAATATCTAGAATGTGATTAATCATGAACTATTGAAGCTTCTATATAGATATGACTCATATTTAGGGGGGAAGCTTGATCTTTTGACTCCTTATGGATGTTGGAATTTAGATTTGTAATTTTTGTTATCTCTTTGCATTTATTGTGTAGGAAATTGGGGGCATGCTTGGGATCTTGTAACACTAAGAATTGGGCCACACCTTATTCTTGAGGAAGCTTGTAGTTTAATGTCATGTAGTTGGGGACTTTTATGGATTCCCATGTGCAAGTATAACCTATACACAGAGGAAGGGGAATTTTTTGTTTGGGTGGCTGGACCGGGATAAAGGATCTGGGCATCACTACGTATCCTTCAAGGATAGGAATCAATACACACATAGTTCTAGAAAGGAATTCCTTACATAGGTCTGGCCCGTACTTAGGGAAAAGGGTCTTTTTTTGTTTCCTAGTGGATGAACCAATATTTGGGGTCAAGTTTTCACTACGTATCCTGCAAGGGTAGGAATCAAGCCACATGTAGTTCTGGACATATCCTCCCTATAAAGGTCTGGTCCATGCACATAGAGGGGGAAGGAATTTTAAATGATGGTCAAGTTAGGATATGAGATCTGGGCATCACTATGTATCCCATTGAGATAGGGATCAAGCCATATGTAGTTCTGTAAATTCCCTCCCTGTATGGGTTCAGTCCATATACAAGGAGGGGGGAATTTTTATTTGGTATTAATGGTTTGACCAGGATAGATGATCCCAATGTTACTATAAATCCTATAAGGGAAGGGATCAATCCATACATAGTTTTAAAATTTTCCTACATAGGTATGGTCCATGTGTATGGAAATGAGAGGGAATTTTTCTTTGATTAGTGGTTAAGGCATGATTCTAAATCTAGGAATCGATACAAATCTTTCAAGGGTAGGAATCAATCCATACATAGTTCTGTAAACAATATACTCCCTATACAGATCTGACTCGGGTGTAGGAGTAGGGGAATTTTGGTTTCATCCTCTACAGGTGTTGGTTCTATCATATTCCTCTATGGTTTTTTTACGTATGGGAATCCTTACCATCGATCCTAAGCTCGCGTGAGTTATAATCTATGTGAGAAACAAGGACCAACAAGGATTTCCCTCATAGAATGGGGTGATGGCGGGTATAGTAGGGGAATTTTGTTTCGTGTGATGGATGGGACAAGATTGAGGATCGAGGTGTCGCTACATATCCCACAAGGGAAGGAATCAAGCCACATGTAGTTCAAGAATTCCCTCCCTATGTCGGTTTGTCTCGTACATAGAGAGGGGGAGGGTATTTCTATATTTTCCTCACATGAATTTGACTTATATGCAATGGATTTTTATGTGGAGCACAATACCTACCATGCAGTTTAACATCATGAAGTAAGGAAGAAGATGATATGAAGTTTAACGTCATGCAGTAAGGATGTTTTGGGCCTTGTAGTTTAACATCATTCGGTAAGGACGAAGATGTTTCTATGTAGTTTTATATCCTACAGCTAAGAATTATGTGTCGCTATGCAGTTTAGCATCTTGTAGCTAAGATGTATGTGTTGTTATTATGAAAAATATTTCTTCAGAAACCTTGCATTGGTAGGAGATGTGATAAGTTTTCCATCCATTGATATCAAATAATATGCTTCATTGGAGTAGACTTTATGCATTACATGTGGTCCCTACCATTTTGGCTCAAGATTTTGGGGTTTCTTCCTAAATATCACCAAGGTTATGAGGATCAAAACCATATCTCCTTCAAGGAAAGTCCAAAGGCAAACCTTTTTGTTGAAGGCTCATGCGATCTGGTTTTGGTAGACTTCCAAGTGGTTTAAATTGTGTATCATTTTCTCATCAAGTCGCTCCAACTCATCAAACTATTTCTGGGATTGCTTATCCATATATAGTTGATCACAAATGGAAACACGGAGTGACGACACTTGAACTTCAATGGTCAGAACCGCCTATGTCTCATATACTAGTGAGTACAGGGTTGCCTGGGTGGCGGTGTGGGTCATGGTTTATTAAGCCCATAAATAATGGAGGGGCTTTTCTGGCCATGATTTCTTATCCTTGTCTACAATCTGCTGGAGTATATTGGAAAAGAGTCTTTTTTAAATCCTTTATCTACCCATTGGCCACTGCATGGTAGAGGGATGAAAGTTTGGCTTTGATTCCTTACTCCTGGTATAACTTATTCAACTCAGCAGAGTAGAAGTTGGTGCCATTTTTTATCATCATTGTATAAGGGACACCAAACTTGATAATGATACTGGATTTCACAAAGCTAAAAATGATTCTTGCCCCGACCTCTTTAAGGGGTATGACTTTAGCCCATTTGGGGAAGAAGTCAGTTTTTGTGAGAATGAACTTAAATTTTCTAACTGTGGAGGGAGGATATGGTCCCACAATATCCATCCCTCATACGGAAAATTTCCAGGAGTACTTAGCTGTGTGAAGTAGTTCTGGGGGTTGGTGAATGAAATTGGCATGAACTTGGCAGGGATGGCACCTCTTGGTGAATGTGGCACAATCTTGTATCATAGTGGGATAATAGTATCTAAGAATTTGAATTTGATGTGAGATCTTTGCTGCTGATTGGTGTGCTTCAAAAGTTTTTCCATGCACTTCTTTTATAATGGCTGTAGTCTCTTCTCCATCAATTCACCTGAGAAGGACTCTGTCAAGGCCTCGTTTGTAGAGGAATTTTTTTGGGTTTGCGCCATTGTAAAAAACAAAATTTACTACCTATCTCCATATCTATTCTCTTAAAACCCTATCTGGTGGGAGTTCCCCCCTTTGGAGGTAATTTTCAATGGGAGTCATCCAGCCGGTGGTGTGACCATAAGGCTCAGGAACGAGGCTAATCTCGTTGATTTATTCTATATTGTTCTAAATAAATGGTAAGACCATCCAACAGTGGGAAATACTTATGATTGTTTCATCCCGATCTAGATTATCCAGGGTTGTGGTTGTATTTTTCAGTACATCAGCTTGAGAATTTTATGACCGAGGGATGTAAGTCAATGTTAGTCATGATGGGAATTCTACCATCAGCTCTTGGACATAGTTAATCAAAGGTGTCAATACTTATTTCTTAATGGCATGGTCACCATTTACCTACTTGATGACCATATCTAAATCATATTTTATTATCAATCATCCAGTTTGTGTATGAATTTCTAGCTCTAGGCCTTCAATGAGGGCCTGGTATTCTGCTTCATTATTTTTGCACACCTCTGAAAGCAGGAAGGAGTAAGGCAAGATGGAATTTTCCGAAGATATGAGTATAAATCCTAGAACTACTTTTTTAATCTTGGGATCCACTATCCTTTTCCCTATTGAGCTTCTAGAGTCACCATTAAGGTATATTTTCCATGCCTATGGGACTTCTTGGGCAGAGAACACTTCTTCATCAGGAAGTTTAGTATCCAATGGGTTCATCTCTTCTGAGTGGTATTCCACCAAAAAATATGCTAACTCCTAGCCTTTAATAGATTTCTGAGGGATGTACTATATGAAAAAATGTTATAGGATGACTGACCACCATGATAGGTGTATAGTTAAAATAGGATGACTAAATATATACTTGATCGGGTTGAAGCGGGAGACTAGATGGACCTCATGGTGTTGCAGGTAATGCCTGAGTTTTTGAACTGCATAGATTAAGGCTAGCCAGTTCTTTTCAATTCTTGAATATCGAGCCTCAGCATCAATCATTTTTCAGATGAGGTAATAGAGACTATTCTCATTACTGGCATCATTCTTCTATGCGAAGAAAGTTCCTAACAACCTTTCCAAGGCGATTATGTACAAAGTGAGTGGTCTTCCCTCAATCATAGGCATCAGCACAGGTGGGATTAGGAGATACCTTTTAATATTTTTGAATGCTTATTTACAATAATTATCCCAATTGTATGTGACCCCTTTATTCATCAACTAGGTGAAAGGAAAACACTTGCCTGAAAGGTTTTCAATGAAGCACTGAATGTAAGCCAGGTGCCCCTGGAGACCCCTCAACTCAGTGAGGTTGTGGGGTGGATACATTCCAAGGATGGATTTTTTTTCTTCATAGTATTGACTTTGATGCCACGATGGCATATGAAGAATTCAAGGAACTTCCCAGAGGTAATGCTAAAATCACACTTCAGGGGATTTATCTTTAGACTATGTTGTTGTAGTTTATTGAAGACAGTTTCAAGATCTTTCATGTGGTTTGAGCACTGTCGTGATTTAACCACCAAGTCATCTACATAGCACTTGACAAATTTTCCTAAGAAGGGCTTGAAAATGAAATGCATGGCATGTTGATATGTATCACTGGAATTTTTTAGACCAAAGGAAATCACCTTATACAAAAATACTCCCTAGGGGCCCTGAAAGTAGTGGCTTCTTTATCTTCTTGGGCCATTCAGATCTGGTTGTATCCAGAATATCCATCCATGAAATATAAGGCCTCATATCTAGTGGTATCATTGATCACTAATTCCATGATCGGGATCGAGAAATCATCTTTTGGATAGTTCCAATTGAGGTCCTTAAAGTTAATGTAGACTCTGATTTGTCCATTATTTTTTTTACAGGGACTATGTTTGTCATCCAAATTGGATATTGGACTTCCCAAATGAATTTAGATTTTATTATTTGGTCAAATTCAGCCTCTATTTTGGAATCATGAGTTGATTGGGTCCTTTTGGAAGCCTTCTTGTAAGCATGATGGTCTTTCGATAGACCCAGGTGATGAGTGGAGACATCAGGATTGAGGCATGGAATTTCTTTGTAGTTCTAGGAAAAAACATCTCTATTATTCTTTAGGAAGGAGGTATATTATTCTTTATCCTCGAAAGGAATAGACACACTAATCAGAATGGTCCAGAGGTTGTCCTCGGTGCCCAGTTTTATCTCCCTCAGTTCATCGATCATGGTGGAGATGCCTTCTTCGAATGCGGGATGGTCATCTTTGATATCTTCTTCTTCATTATCCTAATCCTCTTCGTCATCTTATTACTCTTCTGATGGAGAGAGGATTCTTGATATGAAATCTCCAACATTGGGAGAGGGATCGCAACTCTGATTTTTGGAAACTAAAACAGCTCATTTTTTCCCAGCAGATTGTGGGGAACTCTCTAAAGAGAATGGAATTTCCTTGCTTTCTTCTAGTGATAGGACATCATCTTATGCCTTAGCAGGAACTGTCTGGGGACCCAAGGATGAGTTGGGAGCATTTTTGTTTGATCCCTTGTCATCATTATGGGGGTTAGCATGCTTTTCATCATCCTTGGACTTAACTTCCATAACAGAAATCATGCAGATGACTGAGTACTCATATGAGCTTGAACTTATGCACTCAACCTGATTGATGGGTAATACATACTCTTCCCCAAGCTATTTGAAGGGATTGACAAGAGCCATTTTCAGTTCATTTGGGGTAGTGATCTAATCAACATCGTTAGATAAAGACTGCTTCTCTTTCATTTCATATAACCCTGTATCGATGTAGTGCAACTCACAGGATTTGAATGGGGATTTATTGGCATGTAATGTCCCTTTTTTTCCATTAGTGCAATATTTGACACACTGATGGTATGATGAGAGAATCGAATCATGTTGATGCAGCCAGGGCATCCCCAACAGGACGTTGAAGGTTATACTTTTCCATACTACTAGAAACTCATAATCAGACATGAGGTCACCAAGAAAAGTTTCAAGCTTGATTCGCCCCAACAGATTATACTTTCTTTTTCTTATATCTCAGTAGAGTTGTGGTGTAGGGTGTCAGACTATCCTTATCATATCCTAACCGACAAAGTGTTTGCAGTGGGAGGAGGTTAACTCTAGAGCCATTGTCGATAAAAAAACTCTAGACATCAATGTCGTTTATCTTTCCAGAAACATATAAGGGTTTGATATGTCCCTGTATGATTGTGTCTTCATCCTGATCTATGAAGGAGATGGTAGTGTGGAATTATTCGGGATTGGTCTCTATCTGATAAACTTCAGTATTGGCTCCTTCAGCCTCAAATTACAAGGGACTTAGTAATGTTTTAATGAGTGCCTCCCTAAGGTATGCTCACAAACTCAAGGCATCCCAGACAGATATTTTTGTCGGTACTGATGCTATCTATTTCAGAGTATCATATTTATACTCTAAAGGTTGGCGCTTCCCAGCTTGGGGATGATCTTTCATGGGAGATTTATGGTCTTGATCTTTATATGTAGATGGTCCGACCTCTATGATAGGATCTAATGGTGCTGTTGTGATTTCCGAGTTTGGTCGAACTGCTCTACCTGTATTCCTTGGGTGATTAGACATCTTATCTTCCTCTGATCGATACTCTAAGATTATTGGGCCTAGATTTCTTCTGGAAGGGGAATAAAAGCACTTTGATTCCTATTGTGTCTGCTGGAGGGTCTTTCTGTGAGTTTTTTCAACATTAATGGTTTGATTTAAGGCATGGATGATAATTTGAATCCTACCACGATCACGCCTTCCGGGAAACCCTCATCCTTTGAGGCCTCTTCCTCTGACTCTTTGGTTGTAAATGGGGAATTCAGGTTCATGGTCACTGTCTTCATTAGATAAGGGGTCCATTAAGTAAAATACATTAATAGAGATGAAGATCAATTCCTGATCTAACAATAATTCAGTATGTTTATCTTCTTCTGATGGTTTCGTTTGGTGGGATGGGGCTTGTTGTCCCATTTGGTGGGGTGGGGCCTATGCTTTCAAGTCTACTAGCATAAAGTCTGAAAGTTTCAATACCGGCTTTTGATTTGGTGCAGGCTCATCTTCTTTCTTATGATCTTCACCTTTTCGGCACTCAAAGGATTGTGGGATTGAGTATGATGGTTGTGTTGCATCAGGAGCTATTGGGGGCACGGTTGATTGTTCAACTATACCTAGAGAATTCCATGAGCTTAGTTGATTGTTTTTCGAGTCATATAACTATCAAATTTTTGCTCCTTTTTTCTAGTGACTATTTTTCACCCCTTTTCCTCTCTTGGGTCTAAGGTGGACCCGTACGCCATTTGTACTAGTGGCAGACCTAACTTGACTTGTCCAAAATCCACCATATTTTGAAAGAGATCCTTGAAGATGAAGCACTCCTGGATAGTGCATCCCAGTATCTGGTGGTAGGGATAATAATTTGGAAGGTCATTAAGACCCACTTCATTGGAACACTTTGGCACTGATATCCAGAGCAAGTTTCAATTCCTAGAGGCTACGAAGTAGCCACAGACCTGTTCATCTTGAAACGAGTGGAATTTATTTCTTCGTTCCTCAAATTGATTTCTTTTGGCACCCCTTTACTCATCTTTCTGAGGTGGGGGTAGATGTTGGCATCCAGGGGGTCTTTCATGGTTTGGTTGAGGCCTATCAACTGGATCTGGTGCTGGGGGTGGCTTAAGCGTGATATAGGTCACTTCATCTTTTTTTGTTCTTTTTCCTGGGGGCAATGGGGCCATTCGGGACTTGAGATTAGTCAACTGCATGGAGTATTCTATAATTTGGGAAATGGAGGAGAAATCTCGGAACCCACTTTTGTACTTCACTGGGATGATTTGTGTCTGCAATTCATCACAGATATTATCGATGCACATAGTGAGCATTTCATCTTGGGGGAGTGGCTAGTTCAGGGAGTAAGTTAGGCCTTTCCATCTGGCTATGAAGTCTAAAACTCTTTCATTCTCTCACTTCTTTCAGTTCATGAGGTCACTGACTATTGCCTTAGGTAATGTCAAACTGAATTAGAAGAGAAACTATTGTCATAGGTCCTCTTGGCCTGTGATTGAGTTAGTTGGAAAACTAGTGTACCACACAAAGGCTGAACCCAACAAAGTTCATATAAAGAACCTGAGTTTCACTGCTTCTTTTTTTTCTGGGGTTCCCATTATGGGGACATAGTAAGATGCATAGTGCATTAGATGATGTTTTGGGTCTCTTAAACCATTGAACACTAGGAATACGGGGTTCTCGAAGTTTGGTGGTGGTGGAACATTGCTCACCCAATCAAGGTAAGGTTTGCATTTTGGTTGTATCAGAGCGCATCGCCCTTCCATGTATTCCAGTCAGGATGTCAATTGCTTGACTGTATTCAAGAGCCCTTGATGCATATCCTTCTGGACTTGAGATTGAGCGAGTGTAGGAGGGGGAAAACTATACGTGTTGGCACTACTGGAATTTGGGGCAGATACCTGGCTGGGGGAATCCTTTTTGGGTTCTCCTGAATGTATTCTGGCTACTTCCCCAGTAGATATAAGTCTTGATGTCCTTTGATGCCAGATTTAAGTAGACTGATGGTCTTAGTGATGGATTGGATGGGCATCCAAGTTGGTTTCATTTACCAGGATGAGTGTTATGGTAGAGGCACCTCTTCTTGTAATACTTTTTGATGTTCCACTTGAGGAACACATCCGTCAAGATATCTTCCTCAACACATCTTGGAATTTATTTTCCTAATCTCTTTCATTTCTTCCTCCTATTTGGAGAATCTTTCCTGGAGTGTGAGGGACACATTCTCAGGAGGAGGATGAGGTGGGTCATAGATGACCTTGGATTTATTCTTCTTATTTTTGGGGATTCTCACAAGAGGTAGTAATGGGTTTGCTGAGGCTTCGCCCAAATTTAGGTCATCTCTCTAATTCTAGGTATGCACACCATCAGGCTCAATGTGGGACGCCTCCAGGAGGGAACCATCTTCTCCTGCATACTATCCATTTTTATCATTTCCTATGAGGCATGTGGGACTAAAATTCACCACATTCACTAATGCATACGCATAGGGGGTGGTTTTCCCAGTGTTGAATGGTATGAGAGATTTTTTCACCCTTTGTTGGACCTTCTCCTTCCATTTTGTGGTATTCTTCATATTTCTTGACGAAGATCATTCTGAAGGGAGCCCTGGTCTGACCTTGAAAAATGCCTTCGTCTCTGAGGGGTATGAACCATGAGATGGGACTGAACAGGGGATCTCTCTACACATCTTTCTTCCCAAATGGTAGAAAACAGACGTCTGTTGTGCGGGAATTTGAAATAAAAATTCCCCCAACCCTATGGGCTAGGGTTGCTCCCATTCTTCCATTAATGCTCTATGGCCCAGATTCATTGTTCTTATGGGGGAATTATGAGTTAAAAATGCCCCCAACACTATGGGCTAGGGATGTTCCTATATTTCGGTGGTAGCTGCCACGATTGTCACCTTCTTGATTTCACACACTCCCACACGGGTGTGAGCTGGGTATGGTGTTGGGTTTTCATGGGATTTATTTTCTTGAGGACATGAGCAATGCTTTTTGGTTGAATTCCCTTGTGTGGTAATCTAGATAGATTTTCTCGTTTTCCTATCTTAGAAGCTCCTCGATGGATTGATCTCATCGAGCCCGATGCTTTTGAGACTTACTCAAGGCTGGTTCTTATTGAGCATTCCACCTTTCCTGAGTAGGGATTTCATTTGATTACTACCTTTGGGTAATGACATTGTAAGATGTCATTTTCAATGAGGTCTACTAGATGGTACATGGGGTGAAGTTTAGAGATCTATGTTATACTCATTCTCGGATATTAATTCCATATGGGGAATCACTGATGAGGCAACGCAACTTGTGCAGCATGTGGAGGTAGTCCAGTTCAAGGATTTTCTTTCGCCTTTATGATTGTGGTCGTCGTGTATATGGTAGGGCTTTAAGGTCTATTAGACAGAGAAACTCTCCCATTATGCTAATATGGTATGCATACCCTTTATAGGCAAGAACTTTTCTTTTAGCTAGAGTAAATTTTTCCAAATATTAAGGCAAATGTTATGCATACATTCCTTAGAAAAATCCCTTGGTATGTTGAAGTTAGAAGTGGTTGGGGGCCAATACATCACTGGTATATCATCCTTGGATATTTTTCTTCTCATGAGCAACATATCCTATTTTTGTTCTTCTGGGGACTCCTCTACTTAATATTCTTAGCTTGACTACTTCTTAATGATTTCGTTCCAAGTAGTAGGGCTGGTTGGTACCTCATTGATATGTGAGCGGCGCGGGGGTGGCTCAGAAGATGAGTGTGGCCCTAGACCATCCTATGGTTGAGAAAGGATATCACTCATCATAGATATAGTGTCTAACATGTCTGACTCCATCTTTCTGAGCACCTCAACATAGGAGGGTCTTCTCACATTTGTCCTGGTAAAGGGAGGACCTTCTTACCAGTGTAAATTTTGACTGTGGGGAGGACCTTCACAGTTGGTGGTACAATGGAAAGGGCTACCATTGCAACTTGATGCCTGACTGTGGGGAGTGTTCCTATGGAGTATACCTTAGAGAGAACCTTCATGGAATGCTATAGTAAGTGGAGTAATTTTTTGATGCTTTATGTCACTGAGGGGAGGTCCTCGATGACTACTATGATAGAGAGGACTACTATCACAGCTTGATATCTAGCTGTAGGGAGAATTTATGTAGTGTGCATTCTAGGGAGGGCCTTCAGGATGTAATACAATGAGGGTAGGACCTTCTCGTTGCTCGATGTTACTGAGGGGAGGGCTTTCATAGCAACTTCCATTCTGGGGAGGACCTTTTCAATGGTTGTCATCATGGTGAGGACTACCATTATGTTTTGACATCCTACTTCAAGGAGAATCATATTTTCATCGTATACCCTGGGGAGGACCATCATAGAGGATGACAGTAAGGGGAGGTTCTTCTTTCTATCTAATCTTCTGGTCAAGGGGAGGGCTACCCTAACACACATCAGGAGATAGGCTTTTATGATTGATCATTCTTAGCCCACAGAGTAAACCCTCGTGGGTGCTCTAGGGAGGACCATAAAATATGATTGTAGCAACATTACAGGGAGGGCATTCACAACTATTACTACCACTTCCATAATTTAGTAATGGACTAACAGGGTCTTGAGCCTTTATTTATATATGCTCGATGTAATCAAGGAATCCAGCTTCTAGTAGAGTAGAATCATGTACATGCTCTTCATTTTTCTAGTTTACCTTGGCACATTTCATTTTTGGGTACTATCTTGCGAGTAATCAGGGTTGTCTTCTGTTGGTAATGGTCATTATATATGGGTCTCTATTTTTTTGGTTCTCGTGATGTCGTTGGGATATGTCGATGGATATCTTGAGTTTTGGAAGGGATGTATTCCTACCTTGGAGCGGCCACCACGTTGTACCGGTGTCCCCCAGTTGTAACAGGTATTTATTCCCAATCCGATTGTTCGTGTATCGTGGTATATTGTTTTCAACCCTCCTGGACTAAATTAGAGATGCATACCTACTTCAGAGTGACCAACCCATTTTGTTGGTAAGTCATTTTGTTCAAGGAAACTATGTTGTGGTCCTGGTTCCTTGAATTTTCTATTGATGCAATGATATCTTGACATGTCTGGAGGATATGATCTAGAATCGACGTCTAATATTCCATCATTTCCAAGATGTGATAAGATAAATATTTGGCTGGAAAGGGTATGAGGGCCCATTCTGATGTTGGAGAAGTATTTTGTGCCTGCTCTAGTCCTCCATAGGTTTCCAGTGGATACTGGTAGTTCTCTTATTCTGGGAAAGAGGAAGGAGTCTTCCACTGGTTTTCTTCTCCGGTTTCCACCGTATTTTACTGGTGGGATTCATATTCACGAGAAGGAATTTTAATATGCTCTCTTGCCTCTGTATTTATCTCATAGGATTTGTATGTATCTTTAGGAATTTTACTCTACTCATATTTGTTTTCTTCCCTATTTGGATGGTGAGCTTAAGTGCATCAGCAGGTATTTGTGTCTGCCTGTAGCTAGTTTTCATCCTATTTGGATGATAGGCTTCTTGTGCCTCGGCATATATTTTCATCTGCCTGTAATTTTCTACTCTATATTCACAATCGGACCAGTAAGCACTGGAAGGAATGTTCACGTGCTCGTATTGTGCTACCCTGTTTTCATGGTAGGATTGAGTGGAGGGGTAAGAATTGTATGTATTTTTATCGAATGTCACTGAGTTTGTAAAGTAGAGTTCCTCCTCAAGAATCAGGGTGATTACCTACTCCTGGTTATATGTTTTCCACCCTCAGCGGGTGGTCCAAGGGGCATGTGTCCTTAGGACTTCAGAAGGTGCCCTTAGCATGAGATCCTATTCATAGTGAGGATACTTGGTCACCTGACATTGACGGCGATGCTCTCCGGCAGGATCCCATGAGTAGGACCCTTGTATAGCTGGGATAAAGTCATCAGCATCGACTTCATCTTCCTCCCTGAGATAAGGGAGGTACTTGTTGTCGCATTTCTGGGATAAAATCCTAAAACGGTTTGAGATGATCACCGAGGTCGCCTTGTGTTGGGGCGTCGGTCGCGGATGAGAAGGTGGCTGGTGAGATTTATCATATTAGAGGGTTTGTATTGTGGCCTACACTATAGAGAGAGTATTGTTTTGGTAGTACTCTCTAATCAGCATGTTGGATACCCAATGTTGAAGACGTTGGGTTGGTGAGGGGGTCCTGCTCTTCATCGGGGCCCCGACCGCTTATGGGATCGCTGAGGTGCATGTCTATATTGGTTGTTGGGATGTCATTTGGATCAAAGGTTGTATATAGAAACTTGTAATATATATATATATAAATCTGACATATACAGACAACAAACCTCGTCAAAGTAGCAAATTCTGATCATAGGCCTATTTGATGATTCGGCTTAGCCCCCTTCCTTTTTATGAGGTGAAGGGACTTAAACAGGGTAAAACTACCACCTTGGTTGAGGATTCACGTTGGGTTCACCATTTTTGTTTTGACCTAAGGTGACGTGTTTTTTTGGGGGAATGTAAAATGGTCCAACAGGTGACAAGCATTTGTCTATTTTTATAGAATTTCCCACTAGATTTTCCTTTTTCTATTTCGACCCAATTCGCACCTTTTATCCTTTATGGGGTGGATTGAATTAATTTGACCTTTTAGGGACTGGTTAGTGTATCTATTTTGTATTGCGAAGGAGGTTCCACGGTCAAATGGTCCCGGAGGGCGATTGCAGGGGGTTAATCATTTGTGCAATCAGTCCACTTAGGATAAGATTCCCTCGGATGGTCTCCAACGGGTTTATTTGTGGAGCCAAAAACACCCAAAAACCCTGGTATCCATGATTCATGGACCTTCTTTCCAAAGTCAGGTGCTTGTTGGATGATGATTTGGCCAACGACACTTAAGGAATTCATTGGTCGAGAGGATGAGAGGTCAAGCTCATCACACCCTTTTGGGGAGAATTATTGCCTATTCTGGAACTCTCGTATATATTTAATCCATGTTAACATGTTATAAAATCATTGGTTCATTCCTAAAGATTGTATCCATGGGCTACCCTTGGGTTGCAGGATCATCATGGATATACATGGATTTGATGCTATGGAGGAAATGTTGACTTAAGCCATGCAATGAGGTGCTCTGGAGTTTATCATCATCCAAGAGATATGGAAGGTGATTTGATGTTGGGGTCGGACCCATAAGATGGTATTCCTATGTATTATCAGGAGAGGAATTATATAACACATAGTTTGGTTATCAGGACTTACACCTAGGAGGATGCCCTTTCTAATTTGGGGAAACATTTCATTGGGACTGACTTCTGAGGAGAACATCCCCTGAGCTTGGGCCTTGTACAGGCATCCTACATATCCCAATTATGATGGGAATCAAAGTTCTCATAGTTTATTTATCTTGGGTCTTACACCTGGGAGGAGGAAAATTTGTTGGGGGCATAATTGGATGAACCTTTTTTAAGGGCACCCCTTTGAGCATGGGCCTTCAAGCATGTGTTCTACGTATCCTGGTTGGAATAGGAATCAGAGTTCTCGTAGTTCATTTATGGGTTTTTTCAATGTCGTGTCATCAAAAACCTCTAAGCCCATGTGATTCATGATCGGTGTGAGAAACAAGAGGATGTGAAAGATTCAACAAGGGTACATATTCTCCTCTCCACTAATAGAAAAGGCGGATGATGGTGGAAAAAGAGGTTGTGTCTACAAGCCCTATGAGAAGGGAAAGGGGGAGTTTTAAGAATGAAACCCTCACCTATATTGATATCCAGGATAGTCACATCTTGGTGATCTATCCGAAAACATATTGAGATGAGGTGAAGAGGGTGAAAAGTGATACCTCTCGCAAAAGGATAGGGTATTAATTCAGGAGGAGTGCCCTTTTCCAAGTTTTGGGAAAGGGGAGGAGCATCATCCCTGGTCAAAGGGGAAGGAAAGAGTGACAGTTTTTCTTATCGCTGGCACTCATTGAAGGGAAAGGCCAGTGGTTACCCCTAAACCTGAGAATAGGGAGGTTCATGTTGGAATCCAAAAGTTGGTCCTCAATTCAACTTGAGAATGTAGACTGAGAGACATTCTGGAGGTCCAAACTATTGTGGGTAAATCCTTTATCGCTTTTCTCACCTTAGGTATTTAGATTCATAAAGTCTCACTCATGCGCTCGATGATCTGATCATATGGGTTTAGTGGCTTTGGAGGAGGCTTCGGCCTGATGCAAATGGACTAGTTCACGAAGGATCTATGGAGGGTTGGATGGTGATGGAGGAGCATGGTTGGAGCTGGAGGAAATGATACCCCAAGACACCCCATTCCTCATACTATTTTCTCATGTGGGATAGGGGTATCCCCACATAGCATAATGCTATGCAAGTAGAGGGGTCATCCACATACCAAAGCAGTACGTGGACGTGGGTGTGGACCACCAAGTACCAAAGTGGTACGTGGTCCTGGATGTGGTTCACCACACTGCTTCGAGTTCCATCTGTGTACTAATGTAGTACGTGGCGCAGGGTTTGATCCGCGTAGCGATGTGCTATACGGAGCATCGAATAGAAGAAGGGTCCTGGAGTCTATGGTTTGTGGGGAATTCATCTGTGAGGGATTTATGGTTCTCATTGGAACCAATTAGGTTCTTGGTTCACCAATTATTATTAAGTTACTTCTTTTTATGGTTTTTAGTTGGTTATACCTATGGAAAAATGATTTTTAGTTCACACTTCATTGATGATTCAAAACTGAAGTCAGAATCTTTTCCATATCCAAATCCTATCTTCCAGCCTCTAGGGTATCCTATGGGCTCTCCCCCACCCATCTCCTTCGTTTCCCTTTTATAGAGAACTAGGGAAATAATATTTGTGGGCATGTGGAACCATTTATGGAATCCCATTAAGATATATTTCAACCCATAAAAGACTCGGTCAACTGGGGTTTGCGAAGGTCATGGTTCGCAAGACGTGGTTTGTGGAACCCTACCAGCTTGCTTCATTCGCAAACTACTTAATTCAAGGGATGGTATTTAGATTTCATTTTTACACTCAATTTCACCAATTACGTGGTTCGCAAAATCCTGGGGTTGTTGGCCATCACCCCATGGGATAGTGCCTCGTGGGTCCTTCCGCGTACCGATGGTTTGCGGTTCATGCACCCCATGAACCTTTCCCGCTGATGGTACACAATCAGCCTAAAACTCTTGAAAATTTTGATTTCTTCAAGTTTCTTCTCAAATTTTTAATCCAATTTGCATCCATTTATCTTGATGGATCTATAGGAATGTTTTCTTCCTTATGAAAAGTGCTTGTGGGAGTATTCAGTTCCCTTTGTGAAATTTTCAGGACCCTATAGCGTCCCTTAAAAATTCATAAAATGGTTTGATAATAGAAAAGGGGTATCTCATAATTTGGAAAAAAAATGGGAATTTATGGGTACAATGAAAGACATGTCCCAATATTATGAATTAGAAATATAAAGCATAAGATAGTAAAGAAACTTGAATAAAGAAGAGAAGTTGTGGATCCCTTACTTGAGTGTGTGATGACAAATACTTGGGTTGGGAGGAATCTAGAAAGGGTAGGTCAGATTAAGGACGTGATATAAGAATTTTTAGTGAAGATAAATGGGATATTGGGTGGGTTTATATAGTAAAAGAGTGGGGAATTATTTATTATTTGTCAAACTTAGGTTTTGGAATCTATATAATAAAATAACCAAAACCAAAAACCTTCCCATGGTTTTTTCCCATGGTTTCTACCAAATGGGAGTAGTTTTAATTTTTTTATAAGTCCAAGGGCCGAAATTATTAAAATAATACCCTTTCTTATGTGTAAATGAGTCATACTCTTCAAGAAATGATTTTAAAACCGTAAAATATATTAATGGTTTTGGAGGATTCATAAAGGCTTTATAAAATTAATAAAATAAACATAAAATCACATTATTTTAAATTTAAAACATATATTTGTTCATTTATACCCTTTATAGTATTTATTACAAAACTTTTGGGTCATTATGATGTCATAATACACCCCATATATTTATACGGTATTTAATTTTTACCCAAAAATTTGACTGCCTCAAAAAATTATGAAAAATTAACTATTGGATAATTTAAAAGTTATGATTCCAAAAATAATATTAATTTTATCAAAATAATTTTATAAATATGTGTATTTTCACGTTTAAAATAATAATCTTCATTTATTGAGAAATACTTGTTTTTTTACAATAACAGTTTTTGAACACTTATAAAATTTTCATTTTACTTCATAAAAATAATGTAATCATTTATATTTAGTAAAAATTATTTAATATTATTATTTTATTGAAAAAATATTTATTTAAAAAAATACATTAATTTATCAAAATAAATTCCTTAATTTAATTTTAATATTTCCCAAAAATAAACTTTGTGTTTTATTGAATGAAAATCAAAACCATTTATAAAGTAAAAATAAGAAGTAAATATAACCATTATTCTATTGAAAATAATGTACATACTTGTATTTATAGGTTCTTGACACATATACTTTTAATATAGAAACAAATTCCCTAAGAGTAAGGTGCATGACATTTAGACTTTCATGGGGTGGTTCAGCATACATGGTTTGGCTCATTATATCGATGAGCTTGAACTTCACCAAAAATGGTTTTTCTCATGATTAAGTTGTTGGGTATCATCTTGGGATTGGTAAGGGAAAATCCCAATGATGTTATCTCCATTGGAAGCATCGATTAATGGGATTCATAGGGTACAATCCTACTAGTTGAGGTCATGACTTCCTTTGTTTGTGTCAATTGGATTTGTTAAAACCATATATTTATACTAATCATGTGGTCATTGTTCAACAAATATATTATCAACAATAATGATTCTTTAATAGTATTTTAAATCTAATAAATAAAAGAAAATAAGTACATGTTTTTTCTATAACCATAATACATAATAAGAAATTTAATTAAAACATAAGGGGGATTTTATTTATAACTGTTTGGGTCATTACAATCTCCCCCCCTCAGAAATTTCACCCTAGAAGTTTTCATTTCCCACACTAAAACAGATAAGGATAACTCTATTTCATCACTTCCTTCGGTTCCCACATTGCTTATTCAAACTTGTGGTTTCTTCATAGCATCTTGACCAAGTGCATTGTCTTATTTAGTAGAACTTTGTTTCTACGATATAAGATATTCATCGGCTACTCTTCATATGAGAGATCATTCTCCTATAGTACCACCTCTAGATTGAGTAGATGTGAGGGGTTTGGTATGAACTTTCTTAAGAGTAATACATGTGTTTCCGACGCTTTCGCCGGGGCGCGCGCGCATCCGTCCGTGGAGGACGCGCTGCTTTGTTTTGCCCCGCATTCCCGCTTTCCAAAGGCGGGCGACATTCGTTCCTTGTTCAGGTACGTCTGCTCCTTGATCGAAACGGGATGATGGGATGTCGGTTCTTCCTTCCGTGGATTCCTCCTCGGAACTTGTCACCTAGTCCGGGTCTCCCTCATAGGTTTAATACGTAGTTCATGAAACTCTTCCCAGTGCCATGTTTCCATGGATGCCGGTTAATTACACTGCTTCTGTCGGGACATTCCAAAGGGTCCGGTTAGGGCAGCAACCTTCGGTCGGGGGAGTAGTCACGTTGAGGCACCAGTGGC
Organism: Viscum album; assembly: GCA_963277665.1. NCBI lineage: Eukaryota > Viridiplantae > Streptophyta > Magnoliopsida > Santalales > Viscaceae > Viscum > Viscum album. Next base: position 117,667,316 of record OY728154.1, read on the forward strand.
GTGTCTGGATGCTGGGGAATCTGTCATGTTTGTCTATTATCCCTGATTACAGGGCTTCTCGAGGGCGTGGAAGCCCGAGGCATCCCACATCGAGCGCGGGGAATTATGCCATAGACACATATCTGAGGTTTTCCTCAGCTTCCCACATTTAACACAGGGCACGTCGCGAGTTTAACATCCAGCGGGGACGGGTCAGCCCATAGGTGGCTGTGAAGAGGGTCATATCGACACAGTCTCACCGAGATACTGCGGTCCGGGAGAGAGTCGGGATGGGTGCTAGGTGGATAAATGAAGTGGAGGGAATGAAAGGGGACCATCGCAAGGGCGACGGCGGAGGTGGACCTCGGTCCGATGAATGCCAGCAGCGAACCAACATGAGGGTGGACCCTGGTCCGACAGGCATTGTCAGTGTACCGACGTGAAAGCAGACCCGTAGATCCGCTAATGGTGGGCTTGAACCTTGGGAAGGTTTCCTACGTATCCCCGTGGCAGGGAATCAAAGTCCTCGTAGTTCAGATCCGGAATGGCAGTTTAACGTCGTGCTGGACGTGGATAGAACTCGACGTGAGTCGGGTGATGGATAGGCTTGAACCTCGTGGAGGCTTCCTACGTATCCCCGTGGCAGGGAATCAAAGTCTTCGTAGTTCAAAGGGGTGGGTCACAACAGCGTGCCATTGGACCAGAGTGCAGTTTAATGTCGTGCTGGACGAGGATGGAACCCGAAGTGAATAAACGACGGGTGAGCTTAAACCTCGTGGAGGCTTCCTACGTACCATGCCTTGACACGGATCAAAGTCCCCGTAGTTCGAAATGGCTGATGGGTCGCAATGGCCTACCACTGGACCGGAATGGGACCCGACGTGAATGAGCGGTGGGTGGTGGGCTTGAACCTCATGGAGGCTTCCTACGTACCATGCCTTGACACAGATCAAAGTCCTCGTAGTTCAAAGGGGGTGGCCAGGGTCGGTTCTCACTCTAATCCCACGTGAGTCGTGCTCTGTGTGAGAAACAAGAGGTTGCAAGGACCTGACGATCACGTCGTGAAGGATGCGTCCGTGAGAAGCGAAGAGGGGCTTATGCGTTAGGCGGCCCAGGGTGTTGGGACTTACTCCAGGATGGAGGCCCAGGGTGCGACAAAGCGCGAGAAAGATGGACCTTGGTCCAATGATGGGAGGTACCTCGTCCCATATCACGCCCTCCACCGACTTTGGTAGTGGGGAAGTACGGAGATGCAGGGGTGCAGCCATCCGTTGGGGAATTAGGGTCGCCTTTCTCCTACGAACATACGCCACTCCGAAAAGGAGGATATCACCCCTTGTGGATGGGTGATTCCATTCCCGTGGAGACGAGTGGTGTAACGAATGTTCAAGCTGGGGGGACCCTTCGTGAGGGAGACGAGGTTGGGTCACAGTTTAACGTCATGTGTTGAGGACGTGGTGCTTGGCAGTTTAACGTCCTATAGCTCGGACAAGGTGGGTTCACTCCGCACCCCTAGGGCTTACATAACCGGTACCCTCTGGTCCTTGGGGAAGGGAAGGTACCAGTAAGGCCATGGTCAAAGGGGGTTGTGGAACGAACCATCGAGGGGCCCACGTTAGCGTGGCCATGCGAAGAAGCAATAGCAGTTAGCGTGCCTATGCGAAGAAGCAGTAGGCGAAGCAATGCTATGGGTGGTGTTGTCCATGGGACTTTGAAATCACATCGCGCAAACCTGGAGGGTTGCACGGGAAGAAGAGTCGCTAAGCAAAGGAGTGAGCTTCGTGAAGTGGGGCGCCTTGGCCTTAGCATAGGGCGCAGGTGGGAATGGAAGGTGCTTTGCAAAATGGAACAGTGTTCGCGGAGCACTGCCTCGCGAAGCAGGGGTGTCTCGCGAAGCAGAGTCCTGCAAAGCAATGTGCTTCGCGAGGTGGTGCGATCCTGCCTTAGCATGGACCCCGGGTGCGAATGGGAGGTGCTTCGCGAAGTGGGACAGAGCACTGCCTCACGAAGGAGGGGTGCCTCGCGAAGGAAGGTCCTGCAAAGCAGTGTGCTTCGCGATGGAAGGTCCTGCAAAGCAGTGTGCTTTGCGATGTGGAGCGATCCTACCTTAGCATAAGGATCACTCGTGTGGGTTGGGTGTTTCGCGAAGCACAAGTGCTCCGCGGCTGCCCGGGTTCCCTTGGGAATCCCCTTCCTTCGCGAATGCCCTTGGGCTTCGCGAAGGGCAACCCTCTCGGAAGAGGGGCTCAAAACGAGTCAAAGCAGAGGCGTCTCGCAAAGGAGAAGTACCTCGCGGAGCTCATGATTCCTGGGGGCAAAGCGCGCTTCGCGATTCGGGAGAGGAGAAGCCGAAAGGTCGGGTCGTCCCCCCTCGGGACTCAGGGGGAGCCCGGTATTTATAGGGAAGGGGCGCCGCGAAGCAGCACCTGCGCGCCGCCTCAAGGGCTTCGCGGCGGCTCGCGAACGTCAAATGCATTCGCGGAGCATCACCGCCTCTGGAGCTTCGCGGCGGCTCGCGAACGTCAAATGTATTCGCGGAGCATCACCGCCTCTGGAGCTTCGTGGCGGCTCGCAAACGTCAAATGCGTTCGCGGAGCATCACCGCCTCTGGAGCTTTGCGGTGGCTCGCGAACGTCAAATGTGTTTGCGGAGCATCACCGCCTCTGGAGATTCGCGGCGGCTCGCGAACGTCAAATGCGTTCGCGGAGCATCACCGCCTCCGGAGCTTCGCGGCGGCGCCGATGGTCAGGGCGCTTCGCGTCGGTGCTTCGCGTCGGTGCTCCGCGAGGCAGCGCGCCAGCCTTCTTTGTTGCTCTTCTTTCGGGCCATATTTTGGCACCAACAAATGCCCCCCCTCAGACTTGGAGCCGCGGAGGGCGAAGGGTCGAAGTCTGAGGGAAAATCGCCAAAATTTCTCGGTGATTCGCGATGCCGCTCCGCGAAGGGGGCCCGCGATGCTGATTGGGGTCACGGATCCGGGCGCGCCGCGATGCTCCACGAGGGGGCGGCGCGCCGCGATGCTCCGGGGTCGCCGCCTATAAGTAGGGGGGTCGACCACTTTTGTCTTCACATGAATCCTTGTCTTTTGTGCTCTCGACTTCGCGAAGCTCCGCGTACTCCGCGACAACTTTCCGCGAATCGAGCTTCGCGGCGAACCGCGGGTCTCTGGCTCCGCGTCCATGCTAAGCGAACTTCTTGTCAGCCTTGGCCAGACTTCGTGGCTTGGTCTCCCGACCGATCTTCGCGATTCAACTTCGCGGTCGAACTTCGCGATTCATCTTCGCGGTTGATCTTCGTGATTCGGGGAAAAAAACTTTTCTGAGGGTCGACATCAAAATGGCCCATCAAGAGGCTGTGCTGGGAGTGCTTGCAGATGCTGCTCGTCGGGACGAGATAGCCAACCGTCCAGGCTTGGGGGAGATGGTTCGGAGCCACTCGGACCACACTTCTTTGACAGATCTGTTGTCGGAAGGTCAGAGGGATTATCCGCAGTGCAAGAAATTGCCGTTGTATGACTTTGGGCTGAGGGATGACGTCTTCATCCCTGAGGCGAGCAGGGACGAACCAGCTTGCTGGTTCAGGAGCATACCATGCCAGCACCAATGGTTTAGGGCGGCTGATGGTCATGCGCGGGAGGACTTCACACCCATCAACACTGACTGTCTCTACAACCATGTGAATGATATCGACGGGAGGCCACTGCAACCGGAGACGTCCCCTCCTCTCTACCGCACCATGCTGAAGGCGGCTTTGCAGGATCCAAGGAAAGGATGGTCCGATGAGTGGGACCTGTGTCAGGGCGGCAATTTTACCGACGACTGGGCCTGAGCCTACTGGGTAGGCGCCTCACGCGAGGAGTTCGGGGCCGAGCTGAGGAGAGTGGGGTTTTATGAGGCGGTGTGGGCCTCCCAATTCCATATTTACCAACCAAAGCAGCTGATGCCGGAACTGCTGAGTAGATGGTCGTCCAGGACCAACACTTTTCACCTTCATCACGGGGAGGTGGGCATCAGCTTGTGGGATGTCCACCAGATTTTCGGGGTCCCGATCTTGGGGGCCATGTATGACGAATTCCTCCCCGTCATCAGTGCGTGGGAGGATCCGGAGCAAATGCCGCGACTGGCTTCAGCGCTGATGGCGCTCGTCCTTGGAGAGGACAAGGAGGCAGTGAGGGATGTCCACTTCAGGAGATGGTTCAAACGCTTCCTGAACTTCCCAGAAGATCGAGAGTTCCCGCCGAGGCCTCGAACTTGTCCGAGGGTGGCCCAACGGGGCAAGGGGCACTCGTATTGGCGAGTCTTGGAGGACAGCCAATGGAAGACTTGGGGTTTCAGTGTCAGCACTGAACAACAGCCGATAGTCAGGCTGGCGGCGTTCATCGCGGCTCTCATCTGTGGGTGGATCCTACCGGTGAGGGATACGAGCATGGGGGTGCGGCCCAGCTTGTTCATCATGGCGTCGATGTTGGCCATGGGGCAGCGGATCAACCTGGGGATTCCGATGCTCACCAAACTGTACAGAATGCTGCGGCACATTAGTGAGGGCAAGAAGCTGCCAAGGATATGCGGGCCCTTCCACCTCCTGTATGGGTGGATCGCAGCGCACATCAGGGGGATTTACGAGTATCCAAACCCTATTTCACCGCCGGGATTGAACTTTCGCCCCTCCATCCTGAACGCAGTTGGGAGCTTCCCGTTCAAACTGCCTGTCCCGATGGTACTGAACCGGGTGTGGAGGGCGGATGAGTTTAATTTCCACCCCTTCCCGTTGCTGACGGGAATACTTACTGACGACGGGCGAGGAACGGAAGAACATCGGGCTTACCTTCTGGCCTTCCGAGGTGGAGTTTTGGTGGCTCGGATAGATCGCGAGCCAATCTGCGAACCGTACACCCCGCATCGTTTTGCGAGGCAGTTTCGGTGCCTCCAGCGGCTGACCCCGCAGGTCTACTGGGAGGTGCGCCACGAGGAGCACCCGTGTGTGATGAGGCAGCTGTGGCTCATGTTCACACGGGAAGATGGAAAGATGCGGATTGCCTTGCCTCCATCCACCGCTGCTTTCAGATTGGTGAAGGAGTACGCCATCAGTTGGGAGGCTGCTTACCCATGAGAGATGCTGAAGCAATCAACTATCCGGGTCGGTGACGGTGGGTCTCCCCTATCTCAAGGTCGGGGTCGGAGGGCAGCTAGGGCCGCTCGCGGTAGCGAGGCTGTGATGACGGCGAGACCCGCACCGACCGAGGGTATGGCAGCAATGGTGGATCCGGTGGTTCCGGGAGAACAGGGCCATTCGGAGGGGCGGCCACCGAGGGGATTTCATCGGATATCCACTCAGGCTCCGGGGAAGCGGCTGCGTCACATCGACATGGCAGAAGATGCTGTCTTCCCAGAAGCTTGGGACATTTGGGATGTCAACCGGCAGTTCCTTAGCCCACCTGAGATGTGGGCCCACCTGAATCGCCTCGGGATGGAATTGCCGGGCATAGGCCCAGTTCGGGCTGGATTCATGGTGTCTCCGGCGGAGGCAGAGCAGTATCTGGAAGAGCTGGAGGGTTACGTCCACTCCAGTGGTGTCCCTCGCCCAATGATAGACCGGGTGAGGGTACTGTTGAATCAGACGGTCCCTCCGCAGTTATCGGCTGCCGATCTGAGGGAGCGCTTCCCCTTGCCGGAGGAATCAGAGGACTCTTCTCGGGGGGATGAGGCTGGAGGAGGGAGCCCGTTGGAGGAGGGCAAGGTCGGAGACCGAGGCTCAGAGTCCGATGACTTCGCGGAGGCTCTCGAGGTAGCATTCCGAACTTCTCTCCTTACGATCCGTTCTTGGGTCACCATGGACTTCTCACCAATGTTTAGGCCATGCAGGAGGAACTTGTTCGCAGGCCTCGTTCTCGCCACTCGGTGGGTGAGGATGCGGGTCCTTCAGAACCCGCGCCCATGGATGCGTCCAGTTCTGCGTTTGGTGGGGCTAGAGTATCCGTGGAGGCTCTCCCGGAATCTCCAGATCTTCCAATAATATATGGAGGGCCTCGCCTCGGGGTTCCGTTGGTACCGGCTCAAGAGCAGCGTCAGGAGGTCGATCTCTGTAAGTCTCCTCCATTGGTTCCCTTGTCGTCATATGTAGACTATGCCTGCCAACTAACGTTTATATCCCTTTCTGTCGTACAGTTCTCCGACTGGCATGGGCTGCTGCAGCAAGACTGGTCGGGATGTCTGGTGGCATCCCTCCTAGGGGCATGCCGGTGATGGTGGCGATAGTCCCCCCACCTCCTCAAGCTGCGACGCACACCATCACTGGCGGGACCACCAGCAGGGTCGTACCTGAAGTCATCGAGGTGGACTTTGATGAAGAGGATCAGACGGCGGGCCCTACTCCTGCTGCGCCTGCTCCAGCACTAGGTGTCGTGCCAGATTCAACGCCGGATGCAGATCCTGCTGAGGAGTTCCTGCAGGCATATCCTGCGTACGAGCCTGCTGATCGCGCGGACTGGGATGAAATGGCCTCCGACGAGGAAGACAGCAGCATAGTCCGTCGCCGGTCGTGGAAGCTGATCACGCGCTTTATCAGGGACACTCCTCAAGCGCGATGGCTGGCCGAAATGGATAGACTCCGCTCGCGGTTGCGCGAACTGTGTTCCGGGGGAGTGGATGCCCAACGCCCTCACGCGCTCATCCGAGATCTTATGGCTGAGAAGATCCGGGAGCATGATCGTGGGCTGAGCGTGGGATGGCAGCGGAGGAAGGCGACCAACATTAAGAAGCTCCAGGAGGCTGAAGGCGAGGTCCAACAGATGCAGATCCGGGCCAACGAGCTTTCAGCCACTCTTGATACGCAGTCTGAGCTGGTCTCACGGTTGAAGGCCCAGCTGGCAGAGGCTGAGGAGCATATGGGGCAGACCTCTGGAAGGATGGCTACCGTCCAGGCCGAGGTAGAAAGGGCCAGAGCCAGAGTTGACGAATTACATCCCGCTGCTGCTGAAGAGGAGCGGGAGTTGAATCAGCGGCAACAAGCCTTGGACGCCACAAGTCAGCGGGTGGCGGAGCTGCAACGCTCTTTTGACGGGGTCAACCCGTCTATGGGAGAAGTCAACCCCCGGGTATTGTAACAAACCCAAAAGAAACCTTTTACTAGTACTTTCGTGCTTCAACTCTTTCTTTCTCCTTTGTTTTGAGTGCCGTTGCACGAACGGGGCAATGCCAGGGGCGCTGAAATCAGTCCAAACAGATGAAAATGGGAAGTGTGAATCACGATACCCAAATCCGGAACACTGTGGGGATGGCGTGACAATAAAGGACAACCGTTAACCGTGGCGGACAAACGGTATCCCTACTGCATTAGCCTGAAATGGGGACAACAAATGAGGGTCGACCGTTGACCATGTTCGAAACACGGGACCATGTCACAAGTGTTGTCGATCAATCCTTCGGGACGTTGGCCCAGGACAGTAGGCGGACCATAGGTCAGACATCCATACTGTTAGGGGGTCCTTCCAGACATGACCCGTCTTTCGGAACGTTGGCCCAGGACGGTAGGTGAGCCGATGCGGCATAAGACCAGGCCGTTAGGGGGTTCCTTCAGACATGAAAGAGGACAAGGGTCCGAATAAGGGGCACGCAAAGCATGGAATATGGAATGATGGTCTGTTCAAACAGAATCCAACACTTAGGTAGTTACACCACCGTGGTGGGAGTACGCCAGATGGGCGCATCGGTCTGATCGTGGATCATTCTTTCTTCCAGATACGGCCTCTCTGGCGAGGGGATCTGTCACTTCCCAATGGGATCTTGGGGCATCCTGAACTTGTTCAGGGTAGAATCACAATTACATAGTTCTCCCCAAGGGGTCAGGCCAGAGGGCTGGAAATGGGGAGGAACAAGATTTTGTGATTCCAGGGGCTGAACCCTAGGTGAAATGCCTGGGTGTCTCTACGTATCCCATGATGATGGGAATCAAGCCGTACGTAGTTCTGGAAATGCAGTTTAACGTCGTGCAGGACGATGAGGAGCCTGGCCGTGTTGGTACACATCCTGCCAAAACTACTAAGCCCACGTGAGTCGTGCTCGGTGTGGGAAACAAGCAGTAGTGGTGGGAATTTCCCGGCACAAAAGGGGCAGGTTAGGGCAAAGGGACGCTCGGTGGATACCGGCCCAATGACACTAACACGATCATTTAGCGCACCTAGATGCGCGAAGAGAAAGAGCCAAGTATGATGGAGTTCCACTTGAACACGAGGGAGTGGAAATGTGTGAATCATGACGCTCGAGATTCGGATCACGATGATGGCAGCGTGACGATGGAGGATTACTGCTGACTATGTTTGCAACACAGCATCCTGTCGCGTTAGCCTAGAATGGGGACAGACAAATGAGGGTCGACCGTTGACCATGTTCGAAACACGGGACCATGTCACAAATGTTGTCAAACATCCGTAGGGACGTTGGCCCGAGACGATTGGAGGGCCCTTAGGTCCAACATTCATGGAGAGCCCTTAAGCCTAGCATCCATGTCGTTCGAGGGTCCTTTTGGATGTGGAAGAGGATGAGGATCCAAATAGCGAGCTCACGAAGCTTGGTCATGGGATGAGGGGAATGTCCCCATGAAAATCCCACACTTCGGGCTCTTTTTCGAAACACATCTGAATACAGCAACGAGACGTATTAGATAGGGGGAGCAGAGTCCTTTCCCATAGGGAAATCTTAGTTTAAGGTCATAGAATTCGAACCATGGATGGGTAAAGGGGAACATGGGATACATGGTGGAGTAACTCAGACACCTGGCGTGAATGGGAATAGGGGGTGTGTGCGGTGGGGTGAATAACCCGACGTGAATGAGGACATGGTCCCATATTACACCGCACAACCTCCTTAAGAGAGGTTTTTGGTCAAGGGACCGAGAGCGAAAGTTAGACTGGGCCCGCGGAGAAGTGCCCGGGCGCTCCTACGTATCTCATAAGGATGAGAATCAATCCATACGTAGTTCTGGAAGGACCTTAGACCATAAATGGGTAAAAGGATCAGGGGACACATGGCATCAAAACCCGACGTGAATGAGGACGGAGTCCTACACCACACCATGCGTTCTCTGAGAAAATGCTCGAGTCGAGGGACCGAACACAAGGGTTAGGCTGGGCCCGCGGGGAAGCACCCGGGCGCTCCTACGTATCTCATAAGGATGAGAATCAAGCCATACGTAGTTCTGGGTCGTGACATGGTAGGATACCAGTGCCAGAGGGAAAGGGGAGTGTGGGCGTGGCCCAAGCACTAAACGAAGCGGAATTTGATGTATCTTGTTTGTTCTTCAAGGTGAATGGTTTTTTTGTGAAGCGGCAGACCTAGAATAGTAGGTCGTGATGTCGCCACAAGAATCAAGACGTGATGGGCTTTGAAAAATGGCATGGCACGTGACCAATACCCAACGTGATGTCCTCTACAACGAGGTCACCACAATGCAGTGCCGTTTTTCGTCATGTAGCCAGGACGATAATGTCACAGTTTAGGGTCGTATGATAGGACCACGAACCATGGGAGCCCTAAAGGACGCCATATTGCAGTTTTATCTCCCTGACATGTAAAGGTGTACTGAGGGATAGTGCCAAAAGTGTTGAGATTCCACCTGGACATGATGGGGTGGAAAATGATGTGAATCGTGCAACCAATATTCGAGGACTGAAAGGGCTGGCGTGACGACAGAAGATTACTGCTGACCATGTTCGCAACACAGCATCCTGTCGCGTTAGCCTGAAATGGGGACAAACAAATGAGCATCGACCGCTGACCATATTCGCAACGCGGGATTTTATCGATTTTTTGTCCAAAACCCTCGGGGGCGTTGGCCCGTTTCGGTAGGAGAGCCCTTGGGCGTAGTATCCAGGCCGTTATTGGGGGTCCCTCCGGGTGTGAAAGGTTATGAAAGCCCGAATGGAGGGGAACACGAAGCTTGACAAGTGGAAGGACCTTGATCAAGTTGAATCTGACACTCTTGGTCCTAGACCAGAGTACTCTTAACACATGGGTGAACCACTGCAAAGGGTCGAGGGACTCGACTTGAGGGTAACCAAGAGATGGGGAATTCTCGGGAGAAGGGGGAATGGTGCCCAAAGCCTTGTATCACACCGACATATCCCCCTTCTAGGGAGGGATGGGCCAAGTGGCCTAGGTGACTGGGAGATCAGGAGATTTCTAAGAGGTGGGGCTGGACCCGAAGCCTAGACATTCAGGTGGTCCTAAGTATCCCATGAGAATGGGAATCAAGCCACACGTAGTTCTGAAGGGTGCCTTTTAATGTCATGCAGGACAAGGAATAGGAGGAATGAACCTCAGAATGGGGGCGTGCATGGTGCAGCTATTGCAAACCCGACGTGAATGAGGACGGAGTCCTACACCACACCATGCAGTCCCGTAGTCGAGGTCCTGAAGGTAGGACTAGAGAGGCGAATTAGCTGGACTCAATCTGGACCCAAAGACAGGAGGTCTGGGCATTCCTACGCATTCCGTTAGGATGGGAATCACGCGTAGTTCCAGATGAGAATTTTAGTTTAGGGTCTTAGAGCTCGGACCATGAGTGGTGACAATTTCCCGAGTAAGCACAGATGTCAACCCAATCCCTAATCCCACGTGAGATAAACTCGGTGTGGGAAACAAGGGGGGGGGGGTATCCTCATCGCAGTACTTGGGGCGAGTCAAATAGGAATTGGTAGAGAGCCCCGAAGGACACCTTCGACACGACCTGTTCACCCAACGCGCAGACGTGCACGGAGGAAATGTACCGAGTGTTCCGAGACTCTACTTAGACACGATGAAGTGATGAAGGGTGTGAATTGTGCACCTGACATTTTGGGCCTAGTGAGTTGGCGTGGCGAGAGAGGAAAACTGTTAACCATGGTGGAAACACAGCGTCCATGTCGCGCTAGCCCAAGGTGGGAACAACAAACGAGCATCGACCGCTGACCATATTCGCAACGCGGGATTTTATCGGTTTGTTGTCCAAAACCCTCGGGGACGTTGGCCCGTTTCGGTAGGAGAGCCCTTGGGCGTAGTGTCCAGGCCGTTCTTGGGGGTCCCTCCGGGTGTGAAAGATGATGGAAGCCCTGATGCAGGGATACACAAAGCCTGGAAGGCGATGCGGACGTGTCCGAGTAAAGCTTGGCATTCCAGGTAATAAACCAGAGTACTCTTAGGCACATCGGTGAACTGCCAGAAAGGGATCAACGAAATAGCTCAGTAGGGAGAGGTATATGGCGTAGGCATTGCGAAATCGACACGAACGAGGATGTAGTCCTATACCACACCACATAATCCCCCTCATGGAGGAAGGGTAGGCCAAGGGGCCAAGATGGGATGAAGATTCCCGAGGGATGGGGCTGGACCCGAAGCCTAGACGTTCAGGTGGTCCTACGTATCCCATGAGGATGGGAATCAAGCCACACGTAGTTCTCCAAACGTAGTTTAACGTCATACGAGACGAGGAGGGGAGTAATATACCATTAAACAAGAGAGGTGTACGACATGGTGAAGAAGCCGTCGTGAATAAGGACGTAGTCCTACGTCACACCATATGATCCTATAAGATAGGTCCTGGGCCGTGGCTCGGAAAGGCCAAAGGGCCTGGGGCTGAGCCTCGGCCAGGAAGGCCTGACTGGCTTGCAGTTTAACGTCTTGCAAAGAGGACGAGGGGCCAGGGGCCCAAGGAGGCCAAGGGGCCTGAGGCTAGGCCTCATAAGGGGAGTCGTACGACATGGTACATGATCCCGACGTGAATGAGGACGTAGTCCCACACCACACCGTACACTCCGGGTGAGAGATTGGGGAGAAGGCCAAGGGGCCTAAGATCAGGCATCAATCTTGAAGGCCCGACGGGTCTGCAGTTTAACGTCTTACATGAGGACGAGGGTCAGGGACCCAAGGAGGCCAAGGGGCCTGAGGCTGGGCCTCGTAAGGGGAGTCGTGCGGCATGGTACATGATCCCGACATGAATGAGGACGTAGTCCCACACCACACCGTACACTCCGGGTAAGAAGGGACCTAGGCTGTGGCCCGGAAAGGCCAAGGGGCCTAAGGTCAGGCATCAGTCAGGAAAGCCTGACTGGCTTGTAGTTTAACGTCTTACATGAGGACGAGGGGCCAGGGGCCCAAGGAGGCCAAGGGGCCTAAGGCTGGGCCTCGTAAGGGGAGTCGTACGGCATGGTACATGATCCCGACGTGAATGAGGACGTAGTCCCACACCACACCGTACACTCCGGGTGAGAAGGGACCTAGGCTGTGGCCCGGAAAGGCCAAGGGGCCTAAGGTCAGGCATCAGTCAGGAAAGCCTGACTGGCTTGTAGTTTAACGTCTTACATGAGGAAGAGGGGCCAGGGGCCCAAGGAGGCCAAGGGGCCTGAGGCTGGGCCTCGTAAGGGGAGTCGTACGGCATGGTACATGATCCCGACATGAATGAGGACGTAGTCCCACACCACACCGTACACTCCGGGTGAAACAGAGCCGTGGGCCCGATTGCTAGCACCTCCCTGGGGGAAGTTTGTCACCTCGTGATGGGGCAGAATGAATCACTGCACTCGATGTCTAGGACATCTCGGGGTGGACCCGAAGGTCCAGGACACTGTTGACCATGTTCGAAACACAGCGTTCCTATGGTAACCTGACATGGGAGCAACAAATGAGCATCGACCGCTGACCAAATTCGCAACGCGGGACTTGTATCGGCTTGTTGCTTGAAAACCCTCAGGGGCGTTGGCCCGTATCGGTAGGAGAGCCCTTGGGCGTAGTATCCAGGCCGTTCTTGGGGGTCCCTCTAGGTATGAAAAATGATGGAATCCCAGTCAAGGAGTGGGTGAAGCATAGCTGTGTCCATCCACGAAAGGGGCAAACACCTCCAGGGGGGAATGTGCAGCCGGGTCGAGGCTTGCTCGATGTGAGTTGGGGCAAAAGTATGCACCCTGCCGTGTTTTAACCGGAGGGGAAGATCTCGACTTTTAGGCCGGGCCAACGGACGAAATGTCCGGGCGTTCCTACGTATCCCATTAGGATGGGAATCAAGCCGTACGTAGTTCTTGAAGGCCATGCAGTTTAGCGTCATGCGGTAAGGACGTGAGAGGATAGAAGAATGGGAGTGGGCACATGGTGCGACCCTTACAATCCTTATGCGAGCGGGGTTGTATTCCCCTTGCTACACAAGGAGCCTCCGAGGAAACTATTCCCAGGGGGAATAGTGAAAGAGAAGAGCTTGGGGCTGGGCTCGAGACGAGGTTTCTGAGCGTTCCTATGTATCCCATAAAAATGGGAATCAAGCCACACGTAGTTCTTGTCATGCAGTTTAACGTCATGCGGGACGAGGGGCATCTCATTCGGGAATGTGTACGGTGCGACAAGTAATCCGTCGTGAATGAGGACGTAGTCCTACACCACACCGCACGATCCCGTAAGAGTGTAAATCGGGGAGAAACGAGGGGGCCTGGGGTCAGACCGCGGTCAGGGGGACCTGACCAGCTTGTGGTTTAACGTCTCGCAGTGGAGACGAGGGGCCAGGGACCCAAGGAGGCCAAGGGGCCCGAGGCTGGGCCTCGGTCAGGAAGGCCTAACTGGCTTGCAGTTTAACGTCTTGCAAAGAGGACGAGGATGCAGTTTAAGGTCGTGCGGGACCAAGTCACAGTTTAGGGTCGTGCAGGACCAAGGAGGCCAAGGGGCCTGGGGCTAAGCCTTGGTCAGGAAGGCCTGACTGGCTTGCAGTTTAACGTCTCACGGTGGAGACGGGGATGCAATTTAAGGTCGTGCGGGACCAAGTCGCAGTTTAGGGTCTTGCAGGACCAAGTCACAGTTTAGGGTCGTGCAGGACCAAGTCGCAGTTTAGGGTCGTGCAGGACCAAGGAGGCCAAGGGGCCTGAGGCTAAGCCTCGGTCAGGAAGGCCTGACTGGCTTGCAGTTTAACGTCTTGCAGTGAGGACGGGGGAGATCTTAGTTTAAAGTCGTAGAGCTTGGACTATTTTGTAGTTTATCATCTTGCAGGACGTGGACGCAGTTTAAGGTCATGCAGGACCATTATGTGCAGTTTAAGGTCATGCAGGACCCTTATGTGCAGTTTAAGGTCATGCAGGACCCTCTCGCAGTTTAGGGTCGTGCAGGACCATTATGTGCAGTTTAAGGTCATGCAGGACCCTTATGTGCAGTTTAAGGTCATGCAGGACCCTCTCGCAGTTTAGGGTCGTGCAGGACCATTATGTGCAGTTTAAGGTCATGCAGGACCCTTATGTGCAGTTTAAGGTCATACAGGACCCTCTCGCAGTTTAGGGTCGTGCAGGATCACTTTTGCCCTAGGCAAAGTATCGCTTGAGGAATTTGGCATTGGTGGGAGGGGTTATACGCTCTCTATCTGTGGTCACCAAGGAGTATGCTCCATTGGGGTAAACCTTATGGATGATATAAGGCCCTTTCCATTTGGGTTCTAATTTGGGCGGTTTCCTACCGGGAATCATTGGCGCTCGAAGGGCCAGTACCAGGTCGCCTTGTAGAAAAGAGCGGAGACGAACCTTCTTGTCGAAGGCCCTTGCCATCTTATCCTGATGCCTTTCCAGATTGTGCAGGGCATGAAGTTGGTTCTCGTCCAGTGCTTCCAATTCAGCTAGACGGATCTCGGAAACCTCATCTGATGTCCGGTGATCATAAACTGCAGTGCGTAGCGACGGCAGCTGGATCTCAATGGGTAGGACGGCCTCAGCTCCATACACTAGGGAATATGGGGTCACCTGGGTGGAGTTGCGAGTCGTCGTCCGGTATGCCCAGAGGGCGTTGGGGATCTTGTCTGGCCAACTTTTCTTGTTCTGGCCAACCATCTTTTGCAGAATGTTAGAGAGGGTTTTGTTGAACGCCTCGATCTGTCCATTTGCCTGCGCATAATAGCGGGAAGTATGGTTCGACCGGATGTTGTACTTGGCGTACAATTTCTTCAGTTCAGTCGCTCAGAAGTTGGTGCCGTTATCGGTGAGGACGGCGTGAGGGACCCCAAACCGGTGGATGATGTTGGAGCTCACAAAGTCAACGATAGAACGAGCCTTGACCTCTTTGAGTGGAACTGCCTCCGCCCACTTGGAGAAGAAATCCGTGGCAGTCAAGATGAATCTGCACTCGCGGGCTGTTGCCGGTGGATACGGTCCCACTACATCAAGTCCCCATACCGCAAATGGCCAAGAATACTTGGTGGGGTGGAGGGGTTCTGGCGGCCGATGCAAGAAGTTGGCGTGTACTTGGCACGTGTGGCATCTTTTGGCATACCCAATGCAATCGTGGATCATGGAGGGCCAGAAGTATCCTAACCTCCGGATTTGATGGGACAGCTTCGGCCCAGCTTGATGGGCGCCACAGGAACCGGTGTGAACCTCTTGCATGACTTGAGGTATCTCTACTCCTTGGATGCAACAGAGGAGGACACCATCGAAACTCCGTTTATAGAGGATCTGCTCAAGGCTGGGGCCGCTCTGGAGGGTAAATTGAAGTGTGCGGCGTCGGATTCACTCGCGCTCAGCCCGGTCGTCCGGGAGGCGACCATTTTGGAGATACTCAACAAAAGGCGCCCTCCAGTCGGGAGTGGCTTCCACCACTGTGTCTGACGAGCCCGGGATCCCTGATATAGAGGGTCCCGCGGTGAGATGACTTACCCGCAGGCCATCATCGTCCTCTTGGGTGACGGGGG
Source organism: Viscum album (assembly GCA_963277665.1). Taxonomy (NCBI): domain Eukaryota; kingdom Viridiplantae; phylum Streptophyta; class Magnoliopsida; order Santalales; family Viscaceae; genus Viscum; species Viscum album. The sequence continues at coordinate 117,682,973 of OY728154.1, forward strand.
CAATGACTCTCCGGTGTGCCACATGTATGATTAGATCATCTTTCTCGGGTTTTGCGAGCGACGCGTCCAAGCCAGCCAAGGCGTCTGCTTGACCGTTCTGCGACCGTGGGACATGGGTAACCTCTGGTCGAGAAGAGAACTGGGCCATTAGGTGGAGGGTGTACTCCAGCAACGGTGCGAGCTCTGGCTTCCTGACGACATAGTCGCCATTCACCTGTTTGATCACCAGCTCGGAATCTCCCTTCACATGTAGATGGGGGACATGGATCTCAAGGGCCAACTCGAGGCCGGTGATGAGAGCCTGGTACTCTGCCTCATTGTTCGTACAACCTTCTGACAACAGGAACGAGTATGGCAGGACGGCTTGCGCCGGGGTAATGAAGACAATACCCAGACCCACTCTATTGAGCTTGGGGTCATTGAGCCTTCTACCGGTGGGGCTCCGGGAGGCGCCGTCGAAATGCATTTGCCAACACGGGACAACATGATCGACTGAGAGGATCGTCTCGTCGGGGAAGTCCAGGTCCAGGGATTGATCCGCGGAGGTTGGATGGGCAGCTAAAAAGTCTGCCAATACCTGTCCCTTAACGGCCTTATGAGGCACGAACCTGATATCAAACTGCTGGAGAATCACCGCCCACCGTGCTAGTTGGCCAGTCAGCATGGGGCGGTTCAAGATGTACTTCAGTGGATCTACCCGAGAGATCAATTGCACCTCGTGGTGCTGCAGGTAGTGCCGCAACTTCTGCACGGCGAAGACGAGCGCAAGGCAGCTCTTTTCGATAGGGGAGTATCTGACCTCCGTATCGAGAAGCATGCGGCTGAGATAGTAGAGACTGTTCTCAGTGCCCTCGTTATTCTTCTGGGCGAGCAGCGCGCCGAGGGATCTCTCCAGGGCGGTCACATAAAGGACCAGCGGCTTTCCGGAGATGGGTGGCATCAAGACCGGAGGTTGGAGCAGATACTGCTTGATTTCCTCGAAGGCGGTCCGACACTCTTCATCCCATTCATAGGCGGCGCCCTTCTTCATGAACCGAGAAAAGGGCTTACACTTGCCGGCCAGATTCGCGATGAACCGGCGTATATAGGCTAGGTGGCCTTGCAGGCCTCGAAGCTCCCGAATGTTGCTCGGGGGAGGCATTTGGCTGATGGCCTTGATCTTCTCCGAGTCGATCTCGATACCTCGGTATCTGACAACAAAGCCCAGGAACTTCCCAGAGGTGACACCGAAGGCACACTTCAACGGGTTCATCTTCAGGCGACGGGAACGGAGGAAACCAAACACTTTCTCGAGGTCTTTGAGATGGTCCTGGCGCTGATGTGATTTGACTACGAGGTCGTCCACGTAGCATTCCACCAATGTCCCGAGGATCGGTTTGAATATGCAATACATGGCCCTCTGATAAGTGGCACCTGCATTCTTCAAACCGAACGGCATGACCTGGTAGCAAAAGGTACCTTGGGGAGCCCTGAAGGCAGTGGACTCCTCGTCTTCGGGGGCCATCCGGATCTGGTTGTACCCGGAGTACCCATCCATAAAAGAGAGGGCTTGGAATCCGGCTGTGGCGTCAATCAACAACTCCGTCACCGGGAGTGGGAAGTCATCCTTTGGGCAGTGGCGATTAAGATCGCGGAAGTCGATGCAGACTCTGATCTGCCCGTTCTTCTTCCTCACCGGCACAATGTTGGCAAGCCATTTGGGGTACTGAACCTCCTTAATGAAGTTGGCTTTGATAATCTTATCAACTTCGGCCTCAACCATGGCACCATGAGAAGGGTGCATTTTCCTGGGAGGCTGCTTAAACCCACGATGTTTTGCCGGGAGGCCCAGACGGTGAACGGCTACCTGGGGATCCAGTCCTGGCATCTCGTTGTAACTCCAGGCAAACACATCACGGTGTTGTTTGAGGAAGTCTACGTACCTCTGCCACTCCTCGAGGGTCATGGCCGCACTGATCAATGTGGGCTTCGGATCTACCTCGCTACCAAGGTTCACCTGTACCAATTCATCAACCGTGGTAGAGACGCCTTCTTCAAAGGTGGGGGGAGCATCCTCCAAGTCTTCCTCCCCACCCATGGGGGAACTTCCCGCGACGGGAGATACTTCTGGGCTCTCAAAACCTGAGGGGCAGCTGGTGCCGGCTTGGGCAGCAGCGGTTGTCATATCGGGAGACTCGCTTGTCGTTGAGACCATAGCAATGAATGAATTTGATCCTATCCCATCTGGCCTCCGGCCCAAGGGGCCACGCCTGATAATATCAAAGCAGTGGTGACGTGTCGGCCTGAGTCGGTGGATTCCAGCCCGACGGAAGAGACACGTGTGGCGTACCGCCGTCGTCATGAGCTTGACGTCCCGGCACCGTACAGGGGTAGGAGGTTCCGGGATGACCCGAGCCTGATTGATGTAGGAGTACGAGGTGATTTTCCGCCGTCGCTTGGACACGGGAACATGCCTTCCTTGCGTACCCGAAACAACAAAACATTGCCCCATGTCGGGGGTCGTGGCCTCCAACCGGTGGATCGGAAGGACATAAGCGTCATCCATGCTTGCCCAAGGATCACCTGTGACCGGGGCGGGTCCATCCTCACTTACCAGGATTTGTTTATCCTTACTTTTGTAATAACCCGCATCCAGATAGCGGGCCTCACAAGAAGCGAAAGGGGACGCATCTCCTTGGAGCACGCCTACTCGACCATTGAGGGAGTATTTGAGGCATTGGTGATGGGACCGCTGCATGCAGATGGAGCCATGGCCTACCCATCAATGCGTTGTAAGCGGTATCCTGAGAGACGACCATGAACTCGGTGCTGGCAACTAAGCCACCGAACTGAGTCTTTAGGCGGATCTTGCCGACTGGGGTTTGCTCAGTCCTGTCGTACCCCTGGATCCTGAGGTCAGAGGGAGTCAAATCACCTTCAGACAGACCCAGCTTTCGCAACGTCCGGGTCGGAATTAGATTGATTCCAGAACCCGTGTCAACGAGACAGCGGCGGATTTCCACGCCATTAAAATGGCCAGTGATGTACATCGAGCGAATGTGCCCCTATATGGGAGGGTCCTCATCTTTACCAGAAAACGAGATAACCGCCTGACACTCGGCGTTTTCAATCGTCTCGGTATGGAAGGCTTCTGCAGCTGCTACCTCCGTCTCGAACTGGAGGGGGCTCCTTAGGGCCTCGGCAAGTGCCTCGCGCATCTCGGATGACAGGCGCAGGGCCTCAAGGATGGAGAGCCTCGCCGGAATGCCGGCCAGGTGCTTTAGGACATCATATTTGCGTGCCAAACGCGAACCTCTGCTTACAGGGGGTCTTTCAGCATTTGGAGGCATAATGGGTCTTGTCGGTTGAACTGGCGGTCGACTAGCACTGGGTACATCCTGCTGCCTGCTAGTAGAAGCTTGGAGGATAGTCACCGGACTAGGATTGGGTAGTAGAGGCTGGCCTGTAGCCAGGCAAGACTGACTGTCATACGAACGAGGCAGCTCTCCCCGATCCAGTAGCACAAACGGCAGCGGAGGCAGAGCCGAGGGCGTTAGATGGGGCTGCACATGCTGAGCTCTACGCCGAGCCTGCTGTCTAGTCTCAGTGGCGTGCACGGCCTGACTAAAGGTGCTAGCAGACGTACCTCGATGGCCGGCACGGTTGCGATTCCGCTGACGTTGACGTCGGCCGGAAACATTCGGGAGGTTCGCTTGGAGTTCCCCCTCATCGGGGGTCATATAGGGTTTTACCAGCTCCACGGTGTTGACCGAAGCGTACCCCTGACTGTCGCTCGAGGAGTCTTCCGCCACTAGGCGGATTCTGGGAGGAATCCCCATTTCAGGGGGCAGAAAGTCGCCGAATGTGCGAGATGACGACGGCACCGGTGGTGCACGTTGCTTCTTCTTGCGTCGTCGCTGCTTGCCCTTTTGGGAAGGGGTCGACTGCGTAGACGATGCAGAGGTGCTGGCCATTTCTTCTGAAGGTTCCGACTGCTTCAGGCGTGCCCGGATGATACCATGGGCACGGGCGACAGTTTTTCGAGCCATCCAGTCATCGTATTTCCGGGATCCGCAGTTGGGGACCTGTTGCCATTCGCCCTCGCTGTCGCTGCTGATCTCTGATCCTGCAAAGACACCCGCCACTTGGGCTGGAGCCGGGCCCAACTTGACTACGTTGTTATTGACCTGGTCTTGAAGCCAGTCTTTGAACACATAGCATTGCTTAAGGGTGTGCCCTAGGATCCGATGATAAGGGCAGTAGTTGGGGTGATCAGTGAGATTTGCCTCTGCCAGCCTTTTGCACTCGGGCAAGCGTACTATCCCTTGCTCTAGAGCACTTCGGAAATAGCCAGGGACCTGATTTTCGTTAAACGAATAAGTCAGGTGTCTTCTTTTCGGATAGGGGGCCCTAGGGGCCTGGCCCTGACGAGGGGCCGGAGGGGCCTGCCGAGGAGGCGGCGCCTGATTGCCTTGCCTAGGTGGCGGTGGCGCATTGCGCGGGGGAACCTGTCGGTTCTGAGGCGGTCGCTGCTGGGCAGGAGCCTGTGTTTGAGGTGGAGGACCTCTGCGGGGGGGCTTCTATTTGAGCCACCGCGGCGGGTTCAGCCCTGGCGGGATCATAGGGGGCAACAAACGTGCTTGGCTAGCCTGTTGCAGGGCTTCCTCAAGGCACTGAGCCTTATCTGAAAAATCCCTGAATCCTCCAGGGTAGTTCTGGGTAATCAAGGAGGGTACCAGCTCCGTTTTGACGTTCCCCACATACATCGTCGATAATTGCTCCTGAGTCAGTGGCATGTCGAGAGAATACATAAGTCCCTTCCACCGGGCGATGAAATCTGCAACCCGCTCATCAGGCCTCTGCTTGCACTTGAAGAGGTCCGCGATGCTGGTCTTTCGCGTGGTGGAGCTGAACTGGTACAGGAACTGCCGGCGGAGATCCTCCCATCCGGTCACCGATCCGGTAGGGAGCTGGCTGTACCAGATGAATGCCGGACCTTCCAATGTCTGTACAAAGCATCAGAGCTTGGCGGCTTCTTGCTGAGCCGGGGTCCCCAGCATGGGGCCACACCTGGAAGAAAAATGTGCCAAGTGCTGTGGCGGGTCCCCTGTCCCATTGAAGGGTGAGAAAGTGGGATTCCCAAAACCCGGAGGCGCGGGCATATCATCCACCCATGCGGGATAAGGCTTGCCATCCGGTGGAACCGCCACCTGCCGCGTCTCCAACGCTTCGAGACGGGCTGTGAGTGCCGCAATAAGGTCATCCCGATGGGGGTCCCTGTCTTGATGGGGATCCCTAACCACCAGTGCATTACCGGGTTCTTCAACATGGTAGACTGCCTCGGCCGCTCGTGGGTCAACTGGCTGGACGACCTGTGGGGCGAACGGGGGAACCCGGACGGGATTCTTTGGGTTGCCCCGTCGCTCAGGAGGGGTTGGCGAAACGTATCGCGCCCTCTTGCCATACGTCCCGACTTCTGCCCTGTCTGCGGCAGTAGCATGATCAGGGTTGCCCGAAGGCATCTCACTTGGGGGAAACTGTTCCTGCCCCTGCTGCCCCGGCCTAGGATCACCATAGTTGGGTCGCTGCTCTGCGGCGCACTCAGCCAAAAGTTCGTCAACCAGTCTCTTCTGCTCGGCAAGCTGCTAGCGTAACGCGGCTTTTTCGGGATCTTCGTCCGTTTTCTGCACAGAGGCGGACGGGTCGGAGTGCTTGACAGCTCCGACATGCTCTTTACCCTTGCCGGTGTTTCGACTGAGTAACAACGACTCGGTGGGTACGGGCAGGCCTAGCAGGATCCTCTGCTGACGAGTAACCCTCCCTGACGGGTCCAGTAGTGGCGGTACGCCCTATGGGGGAAAGTCTCCATCAAGGAGTTCTAGTTCGTCTTCCTTGTCCACAATTTTGGCCATGTGGACCGCGACTCCTTTCGAGGGCACGTCCTCGATGTCGCATAGCGAATCGGGTTGCCGTCAGATAGGATCGAAAAGAAGGGCAGCATAGTGTCCCCAACCACGGACTTGCACATGGGGGGTGGCTTCCCTGACGATCTTGCGGAGTGCTTTAAAACTCTGAACGCATTTTCGTTGGAGGGAACTCTGGTGACCTGGCGACTCGGGGTACTGGGCCACAAGGAGCGCGGCCGCATCGATCAGGCGACACTGCTCGCCAATCTCCTCGAAGTGCTCTCGACTCCTGGGGTATACCACCCGTTCGCAACGGAGGCGGAAGTGCGTCGCCCAGAGGGTTCGACAAAAGCATACCACTTCTTCAGGGGTAAGAGACTCGGGTACGCGGAAATTCAGCGCTGCCGTGGGCCAGAACTTCTCTGGGAAGTAGTTCGCTGCAAGAATACTCCAGAAGCTCCTGGGTTCGACCTTGGGGTTTGGCCCTGTATTGCCCCACTCATCAACCGGGGGCGGCTAAGGGATCGGTAGCGGTACCGAGGCAGACCTCTGGGATAGAAAACTCGGCGGTGGAGAATACGGCGAGCGAGCGGACTAGCCACCGAATTCTGGGCCTTCCTCTGAAGAGCGAGGTGACCTGACCACAATGTCACGATAGGATGGGCTAATAGCCACTGCTTCAGGCACAGGAATCACCGTTACCGGTGCCTGGTCATGTCGTTGCTATACCACCGTTGGCCCCCAAAATAGCTCTCCATGATCTCTAGTAGAGGTAGAGGGCGCTTCGGGTGACGATGGTGGTGACTGCGCGGTCGAGACCTGCGAAATTCCCAGAATCTCTTCCTCCTGGATGTACCTGCAGAGGGAGATGGGGATCCGGTGGACCTCATGTTCCGGGAGAACGAGGCTGACGCGTCTGGTTCCTGCCCCGGTCCTTGATATGGAGGAACTGGGAGAAGGTTCCATGGCTGAGTCGTACTCCACTTCAGAGTCGGAGAAACGAGCAGGTTTGATCTCCACCTGGGATTTCCCAGGATTCTTCTTGTGGCGGCGGCGACCCGCTATCCTGCCCTGGGGTGGCTCTTCGGGACAGGGTTGATCCCTATCATGGAGTCTCGGGGCGGCACTGGCGCCGTGGCGGGGAGGGCCCCCAACCGAGATGCCCAAGGTGCGAGGGGCACCAGGGCAAATATCGAAGGGTACGCGGGGAGGGCCTCTACGAACACCCATGTAGGCGGAGCCTTTGTTGGGATTAGCAGGAGCATGGGGAGGACCTCCATGATCAATGCGGGCGGAGCGAGGCTGACCTTCACTCCTTGAGTTGATGGGGCGAGGAGGACCTTCGCCAGTCACAGAGAGGACGTAGGGGGGACCCCCACGTTGAAGAAGGGCCGGATGCACGATGCCTTCAGATTGGCCGTCGGGGGCAGAAGAATGGGCTCCGTACCCTGTGTAGTGGGCGCGGGAAAAGTTTCTGCGCTGACCGTTGCTGCCGCGGGGCAGGTCTTCCGTCGGGATGGGGGTAGCACGAGTCGTACCTCCATGACGAACTTCGGAGCAGGGAAGTCCCACGCTCTGTGGAGCAAAAGTACGGGGAGGACCTCCGTATGGGGTGATGCCGCCGCGGGTTGGCTTGCGACGATCACCACTCGGGCCTGCAACCTGGGGAGTCAACCCAGCCTGCCCATGGGGCGGTTGGGGTCTCAATCTTGGTTGGGCGAAGGGGTGCCCCTGCTCAGCGCACGCGGGGGCTCCATGATGCACGTCGGCGGTGGCTCGGGCCACTGTAGCTGTCGACGTGGACGCGCCTGAGCGAGCATCCTCAGCCCGGGCCCGGCGCTGACGTCGGGTAAGGCGGGCCGGTGCAGGTGGCACAGGGGCATGGGCTGCCTGCTCTCCCTGCGGAGTCGGACGACGGCGCTGGCGTTGCCGGACAGGGGCTCTCGCCTGGGGCCCCTGGGTCGGGACCCTGAGCGGGCTAAGCTGAACGGAACCCACCTCATCAGCGTAAGGTGAGGAGTCGTCAAGGTGTTCCGGGGATAGGCTTCCGAAACGGTTGAATGTCGAGGTGGGGAACATGGGCTCCCTACGCGGCCTGTTAGGGCGGCGTTGACGGCGGGGCCTGGAGGCCTCCAGGTCCAAGCGAGCCATATCCCTAGTCGGGATGACCCCTTCCTCCTCGTACCTGCGCACGAGGTTGTTGATCACCCTTCGTTGGATGACCTCTGATGGGGAAAGGGGACGTGGGCATCCCGTATTCCGTGACGTGGCAGCCGTCGTGGCGGTAGTGGCGCCATGTGGGGTAGCTATGGCAATGCTGCCCCTGCCCCTGCGTAGGTTCGCGGGTGGTGATCGCATCTCTGTAACTGCAACCTGGTTCCTGAGAAACAAAGGGATCAACTCATCAACACCGAGAGGGAAGAGGATTGACAACCAGTGCCCCAGTGTCATTCCATTCTCCACGTTTGTAAGAAGGATCCACGCCAACACGCTGCAGGGCTGAATGCCCCACGTTCTACTGCCCCGACTTCTGGTGAGTTTCACGACAGGCCCGCTATTTGCTTGGCGGGACCGGGCACCGGATATCTGGATCCGGTGACACGTCAATCCACTGGTGACTCAAACGCTACTAATCTCCATACTGAGGAGAAGAATTTCACGTCGGGTTCACCATTTCTGTTTCCGACGCTTTTGCCGGGGCGCGCGCGCATCCGTCCGTGGAGGACGCGCTGCTTTGTTTCGCCCCGCATTCCCGGTTTCCAAAGGCGGGAAGCATTCGTTCCTTGTTCAGGTATGTCTGCTCCTTGATCGAAACAGGATGATGGGATGTCGGTTCTTCCTTCCGTGGATTCCTCCTCGGAACTTGTCACCTAGTCCGGGTCTCCCTCATAGATTTAATACGTAGTTCATGAAACTCTTCCTAGTGCCATGTTTCCATGGACGCCGGTTAATTACACTGCTTTTGTCGGGACATTCCAAAGGGTCCGGTCAGGGCAGCAACCTTCGGTCGGGGGAGTAGTCATGTTGAGGCACCAGTGGCGTGTCTGGATGCTGGGGAATCTGTCGTGTTTGTCTATTATCCCTGATTACAGGGCTTCTCGAGGGTGTGGAAGCCTGAGGCATCCCACATCGAGCGCGGGGAATTATGCCATAGACACATATCTGAGGTTTTCCTCAGCTTCCCGCGTTTAACACAGGGCACGCCGTGAGTTTAACGTCCAGCGGGGACGGGTCATCCCATAGGTGGCTGTGAAGAGGGTCATACCGACACAGTCTCACCGAGATACTGCGGTCCGGAAGAGAGTTGGGATGGGTGCTAGGTGGATAAATGAAGTGGAGGGAATGAAAGGGGACCATCGCAAGGGCGACGATGGAGGTGGACCTCGGTCCGATGAATGCCAGCAGCGAACCAACATGAGGGTGGACCCTGGTCCGACAGGCATTGTCAGTGTACCAACGTGAAAGCAGACCCATAGATCCGCTAATGGTGGGCTTGAACCTTGGGAAGGTTTCCTACGTATCCCCGTGGCAGGGAATCAAAGTCCTCGTAGTTCAGATCCGGAATGGCAGTTTAACGTCGTGCTGGACGTGGATAGAACTCGACGTGAGTCGGGTGATGGATAGGCTTGAACCTCGTGGAGGCTTCCTACGTATCCCAGTGGCAGGGAATCAAAGTCTTCGTAGTTCAAAGGGGTGGGTCACAACGGCTTGCCATTGGACCAGAGTGCAGTTTAATGTCGTGCTGGACGAGGATGGAACCCGACGTGAATAAACGACGGGTGAGCTTGAACCTCGTGGAGGCTTCCTACGTACCATGCCTTGACACGGATCAAAGTCCCCGTAGTTCGAAATGGCTGATGGGTCGCAATGGCCTACCACTGGACCGGAATGGGACCCGACGTGAATGAGCGGCGGGTGGTGGGATTGAACCTCATGGAGGCTTCCTACGTACCATGCCTTGACACGGATCAAAGTCCTCGTAGTTCAAAGGGGGTGGCCAGGGTCGGTGCTCACTCTAAGCCCACGTGAGTCGTGCTCTGTGTGAGAAACAAGAGGTTGCAAGGACCTGACGATCACGTCGCGAAGGATGCGTCCGTGAGAAGCGAAGAGGGGCTTATGCGTTAGGCGGCCCAGGGTGTTGGGACTTACTCCAGGATGGAGGCCCAGGGTGCGACAAAGCGCGAGAAAGATGGACCTTGGTCCAATGATGGGAGGTACCTCGTCCCATATCACGCCCTCCACCGACTTTGGTAGTGGGGAAGTACGGAGATGCAGGGGTGCAGCCATCCGTTGGGGAATTAGGGTCGCCTTTCTCCTACGAACATACGCCACTCCGAAAAGGAGGATATCACCCCTTGTGGATGGGTGATTCCATTCCCATGGAGACGAGTGGTGTAACGAATGTTCGAGCTGGGGGGACCCTTCGTGAGGGAGACGAGGTTGGGTCATAGTTTAACGTCATGTGTTGAGGACGTGGTGCTTGGCAGTTTAACGTCCTACAGCTCGGACGAGGTGGGTTCACTCCGCACCCCTAGGGCTTACATAACCGGTACCCTCTGGTCCTTGGGGAAGGGAAGGTACCAGTAAGGCCATGGTCAAGGGGGGTTGTGGAACGAACCATCGAGGGGCCCACGTTAGCGTGACTATGCGAAGAAGCAATAGCCGTTAGCGTGCCTATGCGAAGATGCATTAGGCGAAGCAATGCTACGGGTGGTGTTGTCCATGGGACTTTGAAATCACATCGCGCAAACCTGGAGGGTTGCACGGGAAGAAGAGTCGCTAAGCAAAGGAGTGAGCTTCGCGAAGTGGGGCGCCTTGGCCTTAGCATAGGGCACAGGTGGGAATGGAAGGTGCTTCGCGAAATGGAACAGTGTTCGCGGAGCACTGCCTCGCGAAGCAGGGGTGTCTCACGAAGCAGAGTCCTGCAAAGCAATGTGCTTCGCGAGGTGGCGCGATCCTGCCTTAGCATGGACCCTGGGTGCGAATGGGAGGTGCTTCGCGAAGTGGGACAGAGCACTGCCTCGCGAAGGAGGGGTGCCTCGCAAAGGAAGGTCCTGCAAAGCAGTGTGCTTCGCGATGGAAGGTCCTGCAAAGCAGTGTGCTTCGCGATGTGGAGTGATCCTGCCTTAGCATAAGGATCACTCGTGTGGGTTGGGTGTTTCGCGAAGCACAAGTGCTCCGCGGCTGCCTCGGTTCCCTTGGGAATCCCCTTCCTTCGCGAATGCCCTTGGGCTTCGCGAAGGGAAACCCTCTCGGAAGAGGGGCTCAAAACGAGTCAAAGCAGAGGCGTCTCACGAAGGAGAAGTACCTCGCAGAGCTCATGATTCCCGGGGGCAAAGCGCGCTTCGCGATTCGGGAGAGGAGAATCCGAAAGGTCGGGTCGCCCCCCCTTGGGACTCAGGGGGAGCCCGGTATTTATAGGGAAGGGGCGCCGCGAAGCAGCACCTGCGCGCCGCCTCAAGGGCTTCGCAGCGGCTCGCGAACGTCAAATGCGTTCGCGGAGCATCACCGCCTCTGGAGCTTCGCGGCGGCTCGCGAACGTCAAATGTGTTTGCGGAGCATCACCGCCTCTGGAGCTTCGCGGCGGCTCGTGAACATCAAATGCGTTCGCGGAGCATCACCGCCTCTGGAGCTTCGCGGCGGCTCGCGAACGTCAAATGTGTTCGCGGAGCATCACCGCCTCTGGAGCTTCGCGGCGGCTCGCGAACGTCAAATGCGTTTGCGGAGCATCACCGCCTCCGGAGCTTCGCGGCGGCTCCGATGGTCAGGGCGCTTCGCGTCGGTGCTTCGCGTCGGTGCTTCGCGTCGGTGCTCCGCGAGGCAGCGCGCCAGCCTTCTTTGTTGCTCTTCTTTCGGGCCATATTTTGGCGCCAACAACATGGAATACATCATTTACTTGAGATAGGTTAGGTGGTATTGCTAGTAGATAGGCCATCGGTCCAATGCGATCAAGGATCTCAAATGGGTCTATGTATATTGGACTAATCTTTCCCTTATTTCCAAATCTCATGAATTTATTCCATGAATATATGTGGAGGAATACCATGTCTCCAACATTAAACTCTAGGTCTCATCAACGATTGTCAGTATATCATTTTTTTTCTATTATGAGAAGCCTTGATGTGTTTCTAAATGGTATTAACATTTTCCACCATTTCCTCAACCATTTCAGGACCTATAAGTTTTTCTTCCCAAACTTCATCCCAACATACAGGTGTTCTGTACCTCTTCCTGTAAATAGATTCATAAGGATCCATATGGATGCTCTAGTGGAAACTGTTATTGTATGAGAACTTGACCAGAGGGAGATGTTGATCCCATTCTCCTTTGAAGTTAATTGAGTATTCCCTCAACATGTACTCAAGTGTCTGGATAGTCTTCTTAGATTGGCCATCAGTTTGAGGGTGATAATTCATGCTGAAGTTCAACTCTATATTTAGATCATGTTAGAGACTCTTCCAGAACTTAGAGGTAAATTATGGATCTCAATTGGATACAATTGATAGTGGTGTTCCATGCAGCCTCACCACTTCTCTAATGTATATCCTTGCAAGTTGATTGAGTAAGAAATACTCTCGAATTGCAATGAAGTGTGCAATCTCTAATGTATATCCTTGCAGTATTTTTCCATGTAAGTATGGGTAATGGTTACATCATCCAATTGTATTTTTTCCATTCTACTTTCACTTGCTGATATACAATACATATTGATGTATATTATGTGATCTCATTATTTATATTTTACCACCAATAGTGCTCTCGGAATATCGATATATCTTTATGCTTCCTAGGTGGATGGAGAAGGTTGAACTATGTGCAATATCCAATAACTCCTTATTTAAATAAAGATTTTATGGTGCACATATTCTTTACCCAAATCTCACAACTCCTTCATTACAATGAACTCCAAGGATTTCCCTTTTCTTATAGTTTCCACTATCTTCTGAATTCACACATCATCTCTTTGAGTATCCTTTAATCTATTCATAAGGTATGGTTGAGAAATAATTTATGAAAGTATTGATGATGTTACTTCATTTATGATTCCCATATCTATCCTTTTAAAATCTAAGAAGATCAGATCCTTCTCAATTCTCATCAATGATAAAATTACTAGATCCTTTCTACTTAGAGCATCTTCCACTTTATTCTCTTTCCTAGGATGGTAGTGAATTGAACATTCATAACATTTTATGATCTCTAACCACCTTTGTAGGCACATATTCAGCTCTTTATGTGTGAATAAATACTTGAGGCTTTTGTGATCTTTATATATTTCACACTTATCCCCAAACAGATAATGCTGCTATATCTTCAAAGCAACAATCACCATAGCCAACTCAAAATCATGTGTTGGGTAGTTATGTTCATGAACTTTCAAGTTTCTTGAAGCATAGGCTATGACTTTTTCATTCTTCATTAACACACATCCCAATCCCTTCTTCAAAGCATCGTTGAATACTACAAAACGTTCTCCACTTGTGGGTAGTGTGAGTACAGGTGCAGTGATAAGCCTCATTTTTAACTCCTTAAATTTCTCTTAAAATTCCACATTCCAAACAAACTTGAATCCTTTCTAATTTATATTGGTTATAGAGTTTTACAATCATGAGAAATTTCTAACAAATTAAAGATAATACCCAACTAATCCATGGAAATTATGGATATATATCATATATTTTGTCCTAGAACATCCTTTAATTACTTTTTTCTATGAAGGGTCTATAGATATCTCATTTATTGTGATGATATTCCCAAATAATGATACTTTCTTCAACCAAAACTCACATTTTTTGTACTTGGCATAAATATTCTCTTTTTGTAAGGTCTTTAGAATAATACTTAGATTCTCCTCATGCTCCTCCTTTCTTTTGGATTATATTACAATATCATATATAAAGACTACCAAAATTTTGTCGATGTAATATTTAAAGACTCTATTCATCAAGTCCATGAAGATTTTTGGGGCATTAGTGAGTCTTAATGGAATTATTATGAATTCATAGTGCCCATATCTTGTACAAAAATAATTCTTGGGGATATCCTCCTTCTTCACCCTAACATGGTAATATCCTGAGCACAGACCCACCTTGGATAAGTATTGTTCTTTATATAGCTGATCAAATAATTCATCAATCTATGGTAGAGGATACTTGTTCTTTATGGTGATCTTGTTGAACTCACAATAATCAATAAAAATGTGTATTGACTCATCCTTCTTCTTGATGAAGAGGAATGGTACACCCCATGGTGAAACACTTGGGTATATGAACCCTTTATCTATATTCTCCTATAATTGTTTCTTCATCTACTCAAGTTCCACAACAACCATTCTATATGGTGTCTTGGATAATTTCAATACCTTGGGTGTAAGCTCAATTAAAATTTTAACCTATTGGCTAGGAGGAAGACCGGTAAATTCCTTGGGAAACAGATTAGTGTATTCCCTCATGATGTTCATTTCTTCAAAGATGATATTTTTCTTAAACTCAATTATTTGAGCTAGATACTCTTTCTCATAGGTCTATAATATCCATTCCTGATATTTTGGTTCTAGAGAAGATTCATCCTCATCCTTGCACTTATATAGAATCGAAGGATGATTCTCAATACAGAGAGTGATTTCCTTCACATGAAAATTTATGTTGGATCTATATAGGGAAATCCATTACATGCCTAATATTGCATAAAATTCCACCAAAGGAAGTATACAAAGGTTTTCTGGGAAGTTCAGCCCGTAAATTTTGAGTGGGGAGGAGTTATATATTTGGGATGAAATAATTTCCCCATTTTTTTTCATGGACAACTCTACTTCAATGCTTTTTGGTGGTGTTTAAATAGTTCTACTAAACTTTTGTGATATGAAGGAATGTGTATAACCATAATCAAAAAGTATTTTCACTATTTATGAATGAATAACTAGCGAAGCTGCCACCACTTCATTGTTGAGATACACCTCAGTAATTGTGATGGAAAAATCTCACCCATGTTTCCTTGAAGGTTATTGGTTGTCTTTGAAAACCCTTGTATTAGTGCATTGGTTTGAAAATTTCAATGATTCCTTTTAGTTGAATCAATGAACAATGAACTGGAGGTTTGATGAAGAATTCCTTTCCTACAATTCATTAGTGGGTTTCTTCTATCAGTAATTGCTAACTAGGTTTACTTCCTTCCTAAAACTAAATCATTTCCTCATCCCCCTTAACCAATTTATAGGGTTCTTCTTTCCACACCTTTGAAAAGTGGGATGTTAAAATTTCATGGAACCTTTAGATTTCCCCATCAGACCTCAAAAATTAAACTCTACTTTTTCCTTCTTATCCCAGTGATACCCTTGAGATTCACTAATATTATAACAACCCTATCTTTATGTACATGGAAATTACATAACTTTTATGGAATACTTAAAACATTATTCAAACAAATGCCCAAAGACCGTATTAGTTTAGTTCCTTTGGAAACTTGGAAACTTAAAAAACTGGTTCATAAGCGAGCTATATTATCTCCCACTAGGTTCTTCATTACTAGAACCCCTATTAGACACATCATACTTAATAAATATCTTCATAACCTAGGGAATGAAACATAAAACGGGGTGATCTGAGATGCTCAGTAAGGGTAAAAAAATACATGTAAACATAAACATGAGCACAATGGTATGATAACATGATCATGTAAATAGACAATGATACCCTATATATAAAATATCATAAATAAGAATCATGACATAAATATTAGTAGTTCATATGACATGAATCATAAAGAAATTAATAATATAAGTCATTAAATCATAACATAGGAAAAAGACATGGAATTGTGGAAAACACATAAGCATATAAAATCATATGTCAAGGCTACCTACCAAGACCTTTATAACATGTTAGGCTTGGGATAATAACCCATGTACCTTCTTTGGGCTTGGGATACCCTCTCGTGTACCCTCTTGTTTTGGGCTTGGGGTGTCCAACTATATACCCTCTTGTTTTGGGCTTGGGATGTCCACCTGTGTACCCTCTTGTTTCAGGATTGGGATGTCCGGCCATATACCCTCTTGTTTCAGGCTTGGGATTCCCTCCCGTGTACTCTATTGAGCTCATAAAACATTTATCATTACCCAATGCATTGTAAGGAGATATAGGTCTCACCCGTATCATAATGAAATCGTACATACGTGTTCCACAAGAACATAAATCATTTATCATATTAGAACTCATGGAATTAAATGGGTTTTATAAACATCATGCAATAATAACATAGCCTGTAGAAAATAAATGGGTTTCATAAATATCATTCCATCATAAACATAAAAAATCATTAAAAGAATTAGAATGGAAACATTGAATCATATCCATAGTAAACCATAATTAACATCAAATTTTTTTATCTTAGATGGAAAATAATTTTGAGAGAACTATTGAAAACAATTCTTGAGGAAAATATCCTTTCTACCTTGAAAACATTTTCTTTACTTGAAATACCGCACAATTTTCAAACAAAATATTTTATTTAAAATAACCTTATAATATTTTAAGGGAATCATCAAGTCATTAAGAAATCACAAAAGTGTAAAAAATCCTTTCATGCTGTATAAGTTCAAAAAACATTATTCTCATACTTTTTCCAAAAAAGTCAAAAACTACCTCATTAGAAAAATGGAAAAAGATTCATTTCAAACCGTTTAATAAAAACTCATACATTGGTAAA
This sequence comes from Viscum album, assembly GCA_963277665.1. Classification (NCBI taxonomy): domain Eukaryota; kingdom Viridiplantae; phylum Streptophyta; class Magnoliopsida; order Santalales; family Viscaceae; genus Viscum; species Viscum album. Next base: position 117,699,562 of record OY728154.1, read on the forward strand.
AATGACCTTAAAATTTTGTATAAGAATAGTAAAAATATTCTGGAAAACAATTTTAAGAAACATGGACGTGATTGATAAATATATCCTAATAAATACTTACATATAAACAATCTCTTAAAGCAATGAGATTGTGAAATTACCCCTTTTTATTTGAAAAACGTTTTTCAAAATATAAAACATTTTTTAAAACATTTTTATTTGAAAATAGTTTCAAAAAATTATAAAGTAAGATTTTAAAAACACTTTAAATCATAAAACATTTTTTTAAAACCATTTTCCTTGAAAATGATCTTAAAATATCTTTTAAAATCATTTCTTAAGGAAAATAATCTTCAAACATTTTGAAGTGTCTCATACCACTTTGAAACATTTGTATCATAGTACCCATGAAATAATAAAATTAAAAGAACCTTAAAATATTATGAAAATAATTATATTACTTAAATAACATGTCAAATGGCAGTATATACACCTTGTAAAAGAACATAGGTTCATAACAAAGCGTGTGTCGCAAAGAAGGCAAATTGAGACAAAACTACCTTACTGGTTTGGTAAATTTTGAACCGTAAAACCCCATAAAATAGAGATCATAAAATGGATATGTAAATGCCCATAAATTATAGAATAAAATTAATATAATAAATTCATGGTCAGTATTTATACCACACAAAATAAATGAGTGGTGAATAAGGCATGTATCTTACGGAAATAAAAAGTGAGACGTAATTCCCTTACCTCACATTATAATTCCTTCAAACGTATTAAAACCTAATGTATAATAAGTATAAGTTTACTATTAATATATAAAATAAAAATATTTATATTTATAATTCCATTTATTATTTACTTAAGACATTATATTACCTATATATTATTAACTCTATGTTTAAGTTACGTTTCAGGTGATAGTTTCTTTTTTAATCGTACATGTTTTGACTTGTTATTATTGATTCTAAAGATTTAATTATATACAGAATATAAAAAATAATATAAATATATTATATATTTAATATAAAATTATTTATAATAATCTTTAAATATAAACAAAAAACAACATTCTTGGTGACGGTAGTTCATACGTATGCATGAACGCTATTGTCATTTTCTTATCATATTGAAAGAACAAAAGTAAATGACATGTATGTAAATATGTGTATATATATATAATATCTTTAAAGTATCATTAATATTTCATTAATAACATATATATTTACTAAAACAATTCTTAATACATTCCATGTGATGTCTAAACAAATCACATCGCTTCGAGGAGGTAGTAGTCCACACATCCACAAATAAAGTTATTATATATCAATAATATGGAAGGCATGAAGGTATGTTTAATATAACATTTAAATAATATTAAATATGTTATAATATAAATATTAAATTATTATTGGACCATAAAAATAGTTTTAAGACCATCCATAAAGGCGGTAATGGAAAAAGAACAAAAACATTATTCATATAGGCGATTAATTGACATAACTTGGATAATAATTTTGTTTCTTTGAATAAGAGGAGATAAGAAATTAAATGGATATGATATATTACATTAGAAACATAAAAATACATTATATACTTTATTCTATATTTATCATGTATTTATGGATGAAAGATTTGAGGAGAAAGTAGAAAAAGAAAAGAAATTAAGAGAGGTACTTTAGGAAAATTACCTCTTGAATATCACCTCCTTGAGAGGCCCTTGAGGACCTTTGATTTTTCATTTTTGTGAGAACATAAGCACTTTAACATTGGTATAGTTATTAGTATAGGTTTGGGCACATATTTTAGGAGCTACAAGGCTTCTAGTTCTAAATGGGATGGTGAGGGGTGGTATTTATACTTGAGGAGAGGTGGGTTTAAGTGATTAATTAATTAATATTTTATATTTAAAGCCATCCATTTTGAGGTGGAATTAAATTAAACTACTTAGGCTATAAATTAATATTTTTTAGGATTTATAGGGTTTATAAACACCTCAAAAAACCTTTAAATGTTATAGTTTTTAGGTATTTTAAGCCTTTACCCTTTTAACTTTAACAAGTTTCATTTTTTTACCTATACCGCTGTAAATAATTTTTTTCCCATAGTAAATTTTTTATACCTAAAAAAATTAACCTTAAAACTTAATTTGGACCTTATTATTACAAATATGGAATCCATTTTACCTAATTCAATTCACATAATTGGGAAAATTATATTTAAAACTAATCTTGTAGACACAACGAAAAAGCGGGTTTTTAAAGTGAAATGTTAAGTTTAAAATGTTCTTATATATAATTTCAATTTTAAATTGATTATAATGAATTTAATTGGTATTATTTATGTATAATTTAAATAATTATACTTTAAAAAAAGTTTAAAATATAATTTATCTATATAAATAAAGTAGATGAAAATGCAGTTTTGAACTAAAATGCGGCATTTTTCACTATTCATGCAAAAATAAAGTTTCTCAAAAAAATACCAAAAAATCATCCAAAGTAAATTTTTATATTCCTCTTTCAAATAAGAAGTTTATTTTTTCATATAAAAATTATAAAATTGTCAAAATTTATATTTAAAATGGGTTTTTCATTAAAAGGCGGTAAAAGTACCCTTTTAAAAAATATAGGTTTTTATGTATAAAATTGGGTTTGTATTTATCTTATTCATATAAAATCTATTGGATGAATATAAAAAATATTTTATTAAATATAATATATATATATATATTATTAATATCATTTACTAATTGTAATAAATTTAATTTACTAAGATAAAATAATTTTGGGATCATAAAATAAAACTTTTCCTCTATGATTAAAAGGTATGTATTTTTATTTTTAATTAATTTGTAGCCAATAAATTCATATTATAAACCTTATATTTTCATAAGTTATTTAATACTATTCATAATCTCTAATTTAATAGCTAGATTATATCGTACTATATATTAAATATTAATATTTTTAATAATATATTATTGTTCGATAAAACTCAATCTTGCGTGTAATACAAGCTATCAAAGGAACTTAACCTTGTGTATAACACAAGCCAAGAATATTCTTGTGTATGTAACAATATAAGATGGTGCTTCAAGTAGCACAAGCTTATCATGGTGTTTTGTATAACGCGATCCAAACATAGTGTTTCTCGTATAACAAAATCGATATTCTGTGATATGTGAAATGAAAAGTATCGAAAATATTAAATAAATTTGAAAAAAAATATTTCACAAAATCATGTGGTGTTACATTCTACCTCTCTTAAAATGAATTTTTCCCTCAAAATTCATTTGAGTTATTAAAGGATTAATACTTGACAGTTTCTTTCATAGAAACCCACATCGTAAAAATTAATACTAAAACTTCCTTTTAAAAAGGAAAAGTTGGAAAATAATAGTTACCCAAAGTAAATCAAAACTAAGTTTCTATATAGGAGAAAATAGGTGAAGATTTGGGCATAGAGGAAAATCATAATTAATCATAGAGATTGATAAATATCACTGATCACTAGAAATTGGTACATCAAGAGAAAGTTAACAATAAAAAACCATAAACTAAAAAAGTGTGAAAGAGGTCATTGATGTCATGAAAAATGATGATAACAGGACAAAATTTTACATCACTATCCCTTTCCATAATGTTGAATAATTTTCATGAGAAGATATACTTACTTGGTTTCAGGATAACCTCACCCTTTTTTGTGCCTTGATCAATTTCTACTTTATCTCTTATTACTATAAATGAATTTGAGTTTGTCATTAGCCAATCATGATATCCAAAAATAGAATGATAGGTCATTCCATCTGTCTCTATCACAAAAAAGGGTTAGAACAAGTTATCAAACATACATAAATCCTCAAGTGGAGAGTTAATAAATAAGTCACTAAAACCTCATCTGATGTTCAACATAAACCATTCCATAAATGGTTAACCTTATAATCCTTCTAAAATCTAAAAATCCAAAACCGTACTAAATCAAATTAATATTTATCTCCCATATATCATAGGGTAGATCTTGGATGTCTCATTCAAAACATGTGAATACCTTCATTATTTATTCTCTTGAGTCATGGTAATAATCTAAATTAACATACATCTTTATTGAAAACGTGCATGTTTCCTTATTCCAAAGTTTATTGGATATATTCCTTAAGTCCCAAAAAGTTATAAACATTGTGCCTAATAGCATAACACACTTGTCAAAAAATCCTTAAATAACCAGTATCGTTCAATTTTCTTATTCATATCCAACATATCTTTATACAAACATCATTATATTAACATAAGGAACATATTAAGGGTTATCTTTCCTTTGTCAAAATTTCACCTTGCCATTAAATCACCTTTCTAGTCTATCAGAAGCATTCAACATAAACTTGGAAATCCTGAATGAATAACACAAACTGAAAAATACTTGTATATTCCCTCATTCATATAACATAATTTTTGAATCTAAATACATAAACACTTCAATTATTTCACTTCATCCTTAATCCATTAAAAAGGATGCCTCATATTATTACTTAATACTTATTTCCTTTCACAATTAATCTGTAGTCTCGTAATAATCACCAATATAACCATTACTTGTACCACCTTTCTAATTCTCTTTAAAAGTTTTCCCATTAGGACATCGATTTTCATAATGACCATTCATTCTAAAATTAAATCATTTGACCTTTGATGTTGTCTTATGGAGGCCAATATCCCCATCCATTTCATTAACTGAACCCTTCATCTTTCCTTTGAAATTAATTTCTTTGTTTCCTTCTTTTCTACAGTCAAAACACCTTCTTGTTCCTCTAAGACATCCACTTAGGTGATTATTTCCATATTATTTACACAAAGGAAACTAAATCTTCTTTCCTCTATGGTCTCCATTACCCAAACTCTCAACGAACTCATTTTTTCTCTTCCTTGGTGAGTCTAAGAGCTGGTTAAGGTACGTGTTATTGATCATGTTCCTTGAAAACTAACAAGGTATGATCAAAACATCCTCTACTCTAATAACCATCCCATTTGACTTCTCATTAATAAATTTTCTATCTCATTAAATGTTAACCCAATTTCATCTGGTTACCGTCATTGAATAAAACTATAAAGCGTAGATAAATAAACAATTATCATAGAGTAAACCATGTAATCATAACAAAATCACTTATAGGATGTCTAAATCATGATACCTTCTTTTAAATCTATGAAAACATAGTTGTATCCTTAGATACATCCCTGGAAATATCATTAAAAATATCACTAGGGATCTTAGTATGTTTTCTTGTCCTAGTTTCCAAAGTTTAACTAGACCTTTGCTATGATACCAACTATAAAAACCTTGTATTTATGTACATGGAAAATACATAACTATTTTGGAATACTTAAAACATTATTCAAACAAATACCTAAATACTGTATTAGTTTATTTCCTTTGGACACTTGGGAAAATTAAACAATTGGTTCATAAGCGAGCTACATTATCTCCCACTAGGTTTTTCATTACTATAACCCTTCTTAAACACATAATAATTAATACATATATTCATAACCTAGGTAGGGAAACATAAAAAGGGGTGAGATCAGATGCTCAGTAAGGGTAAACAAGGGGGACATATAAGCATAAACATGAGAATAATGGTATGAGAACATGATCAGGTAAATATATGATCATATCATTCATATCAAATATTATAAACATAAATCATGACATAAATATTGGAAGTTCATAAGACATGAATCATAAATAAATGAATAATATAATCCATGAAATCATGACATAGGAATAAGACATGGAATTTTGGTAAACACATAAGCATATAAAATCATATGCCAAGGCTACATACCAAGACCTTCACAACATGTTAGGATTGGGATAATAACTCATGTACCTACTTTGGGATTGGGATTCCCTCCTGTGTACCCTCTTGTTTCAGGATTGGGATGTCCACCCATGTACCATCTTGATACGGGCTTGGTATGTCCACCCATGTACCCTCTTGTTTCGGGCTTGGGATTCCCTCCCATGTACCCTATTGAGCTCATAAAACATTTATAATTATCCAATGCATTGGAGGGAGATATAGTTCCCACCCATATCATAATAAAATAAAAAATGTGGCACAACATAAATAATTTATCATATCATAACTCATAGAATGAAATGGTTTTTATAAACATCATGCAATCATAACATAACCCACAGAAAATAAATGGGTTTCATAAATATCATTCCATCATAAACATATCTATCCATAGAAATAATAATAATGTAAACATTGAATCATATCCCTATTAAAACACAAGTAACATCAAAAAATGTTATCTTAGATGGAAAATAATTTTGAGAGAACTCTTGAAAATAATTCTTGAGGAAAATATCCTTTCTGCCTTGAAAACATTTTCTTTACTTGAAATGACGTGCAATTTTAAATGAAAACATTTTATTTGAAAATAACCATGTAATATTATAATGTAATAATCAATTCATTAAGGCATCATGAAATTGTAAAAAATCTTTCATTCCCTATAAGTTAAAAAAACATTCTTCTCATACTTTTGCCGAAAAAATCAAAAAACACCTCATTAGAAAAATGATAAAAGATTCATTTAAAACCATTTAATAAAAACTCATAAATTGGTGAAAAAAATTTAAAAATTGTATAATAATATTAATAATATTATGGAATTTTTTTAAGAAACATGGACATGGATGATAAATATACCCCAATAAATACTTACATATAAATAATCTCATAAAGTAATGATATTGTAAAATTACCCTTTTTCTTTGAAAATCATTTTCAGAATATAAATTTTTTTTGAGAAAATTTTTATTTGAAAATAGTTTTGCAAACTTATAAAGGAATATTTTAAAAAAACTTTAAATCATAAAACATTTCTTTAAAACCCTTTCCTTGAAAATGAGCTTAAGAGATCTTTTAAAAGCATTTCTTAAGGGAAAAAATCTTCAAACATTTCAAAGCATCCCATACCACTTTGAAACATTTATATAATAATCCCCATAAAATAATAAAATTAAAAAAAGCTTAAATATCATGAAAATAATTATATTAATGATATAACATGTTAAATGCAATTATATACACCTTGTAAAAGAGCATAGGTGCATAACAAAACATGTGTCTCAAAGAAGGAAAATCGAGACAAAACTACCTTACTGATTTGGTAACTTTTTAACCATAAAACCCCATGAAATAGATATCATCAAATGGATATGTAAATACATGTAAGATTGTACGTATGCGTGAATGCTATTTTTGTTTTCTTATCCTATTGAAAGAATGAAAGTAAATGACATGTATGTAAATATGTATATATATATATATATAATATCATTACATTAGAATTAATATGTCATAAATATCATATATTTTTACTAAAACAATCCTTAATACATTCCATGTGATGTGTGAACTAATCACATCACTTTGAAGAGGTGGTAGTTCACACGTCCACAAATGAAGTTATCGTATATCCACAATATGTAAGGCATGAATGTGTGTTTAATATAAAATTTAAAGAATATGAAATAGGTTATAATATAAATATTAAATTATTATTTAACCATAAAAGTAATTTTAAGACCATCCATGAAGGTGGCAGTGGAAAAATAATAAAAACATTATTCATGGAGGCGATTAACCAACATAACTTGGATAATAATTTCATTTCTTTGAATAAGAGGAGATGAGAAATGAAATAGATATTAGATATTCCATTAGAAACATGAAACTCCAGTATATAAATTATTCTGTAGTTATCATTAATTTATGGATGAATTATGTTAGTATAAATTATAAAAATAAAATAAATTAAGAGAGGTACTTTGGGAAAATTACCTCTTGGATATCACCTTCTTGAGAGACACTTGAGGACCTTAGATTTGGACATTTGGTGAGACTAGAAGCACTTTTACATGGAGAGAGTGAGGAGGATATCTTTGAGAAGATATTTTAGGATCTAAAATTCTTTTGGTTTAAAATTGGGTGGTGAGGGGTGGTATTTATACTTGAGCAAAGGTGGGTTTAAGTGATTAATTAATTAATATTTTATATTTAATGCCAACCATTTTGAGCTGGCATTACATTAAAAGACTTAGTCTAGAAATTAATATTTTTTAGGATGTGTAGGGTTGATTTGAACCTCAAAAAAACCTTTAAATGTTTTATTTTTAGGTATTTTAATTCTTTACCTTTTAGCATTAACATGTTTCATTGTTTTACCTATACCATGGTAAATAATTTTTTTTACCATGGTAACTTTTTTAGACCTAAAAATGAAATTGACCTTAAAAAATAATTTTAAACTTATGGTTATAAATATGGAATCCATTTTACTTAATTAAATTCATTTAATTGGAAAAATTGTATTGAAATCTAATCCCACAGACACAATGAAAACGTAGGTGTTTAAAGTGAAATGTTCAAAAGTTAAAAATGTTCTTATATCTAATTTCTATGTGAAATTGATTCCAATTAATTTAATTGGTATTATTTATTTATAATTTAACTAATTATACTTAAACAATTAAAATATAATTAAAATATATAAATAAAGTAGACAAAAATGCAGTTTTGAACTAAAATGCAGTATTTTTCACTATTCATGAAAAAATAAAGTTTCTCAGAAAAATACAAAAAATTTATCCAAAGAAAAAACTTATATTAAGTTTTCAAATAAGGGTTTTATTTTTTCTTATAAAAATTCTAAAAATTTCAAAATTTATATTTAAAATGGGTTCTCTGTTAAAAGGTGGTAAAATTACCATTTTGAAAAATGTAGGGTTTTATGCGTAAAATTGGGTTTGTATTTATATTATTCCTATAAAATATGTTGGATGAATATCAAAAAAATATTTAATATATGACATATATATTTTATTAATATCATTTAATAATTTTAATTAATTTAATTTATTAAGATAAAATGATTTTGGGAGCATAAAATAAAATTGTTTCTTTTATAATCAAAAGGTATATATTTTTTATTCCTAATTAATTGGTAATAAATTAATTCATATTATAAACCTTATATTTTTATAAGTTATTTAATACTATTCATAACCGCTAATTTAACGACCAGGTTATATCTTACTATATATTAAATAGTAATATTTTTAATAATATAGTATTGTTCGATAAAACTTGATCTTGCGTGCAATGAAAGATATCGAAGGAACTTGACCTTGTTAGTAACACAATCCAAGCATAGTTTTGTGTATATAACAAGATATTATATTGTTGTATATAGCACAAGCTTATATTTGTGTTTAGTATATCGCAATCGAAACATTGTGTTTCTCAAATAACATGAACCGATATTTTGTATTATGTGAAATGAAAAATATCAGAAAGATTAAATAAATTTGAAAAAATATATTTTACAAAATCTGGGGATGTTATAGATCTCCATATCAACTTTGAGGGAACATTGAATAATTTCCTCATTGCTATCAAAGTCACAGATCACCGGGACTTTTCATAGACTGGGTTTTAGCCCACTAAATAAGTGCTCAACCATGCATTTGAGGGTAATGACAAAGCTAGAGGTTTATCAAGAAAGTATTTTGTTGTTTTCCTCATATGCTCCAATATCTTCATCATATTTTTTCTTTATAGTAATGAAGTCCTTTTCTATTTTAAGTCATAGAGTATGAGGAAAATATTTATCAAAAAACATTTTTCAGAATTCCTTCCACCCATCACTTCAATCTCTTCCTCAAGATTCGTATTTTTCATAAATTTCCACCACTAATAAAATTCTCCCTCCATACAATAAATAGCCAATAGAACCTTCTCTTAATCATAACAGTTAATTATAGTGAATATTTTCTCAATGGATTTGATTCATTGTTCTATGATTAAACGATCACATGATCTATTTAAAGTAGGGGGCTTTGTCACATAAAGATCTCAATTACAGGTTATTCCTTCTTAAGAGGATTTGGGAACTCCTAATGATCTAGGATTATATTCATAACCTAAGTAAACTAAGAGAGTATCATCACAAAGTTCTTTATTCCCACTCCCATCAGGTTGGGTATCTCATTGGGGTATTCTTCACATTGTCTATCAGATTGATTTTTTACCTGATTCCTCCAATTTACAACCATTGGCAAGAATGAAGTAAAATTAGTGATGATTATTTTTAAACTATTAAACACATAAATGGTAATCCAATTACATTAAAGAGATAAATTATAAATTATATTTATTTACTTAACTTGTGACTTTCTAGGCTTCAATCTATGTTATCCATGATCTATTTAATAACATATATTCTTATGAGTATTTTCTATTCCATTAATAATGGTATGTAATGAGATTATTAATTTACCAATTCATATCATATAGGAGTGTTAAACTCGGTTTTCCGCAAGTCCCATTGTCCTGCACCAGTTCCAGGCCGAGTCTAGCTCAACATGGTGTTTTCAAGTTTTACCCCTATGTACATCTATGCCAGAGCCACATCCACTTGTAGTATCCAGACAGGGATGTATTTTCTTGATAAAACACTTAATATATACTTACTAAAATTTATGGATGTTTTATTATACTTATTTTTATTCTTAAGTCTTTCACTAGAGTTTTCTAATCCTAATCACAAAAGTAACTAAACTTTTCCTTTGATACCAATTATAACAACTCTGCTCTTTATTTCACATTAATACATGATTTTTACATAAGGATACACTTAATACAACCTGAAAGATTGAGAGGTCTAGTTTATTTGGAAATTAGTTACATTACATAATAGTTTAAAATGGGAAAAATATCATATTTATTGAAAACTTCCTTAACTTGCTTGCACTTAAAACTGCATGGGATAACCTTGGGACATACATTAGAAAGGGGTGATCTATAAATACCAATAAGGGAATAAACATAGAATAACATGAATAAATTAATATATGTTAGACAATAGGCATATCAATGGGGCATAAAATGAGTAATAATCATAAACATGAATAGTGATACATTATACAGTATGATAATCATAATGGCAACATGGTAAATGTTGAAAAAACTTAAAACACTACATCATAAACATAGGTCAAGGATAACTTCCAAGAAATCATGATAGAAAATTATCATAAAGGAATTAGGTTAAATTTATGTCCTAGCATGACATCTAATGAGATTAAATATTACCCAATGCATTGGAGCACTATATAATTTCGGGCGCACCCATCGCTTTCATTTCATTCTCAAGCTTAAGTGTGCCACATAGATCATACAACATGGATTCGTTCATCATCATATTTTATTCCAAGATAAGGGAGTGTCAAATACATACATATAAGTCCTAATTAAAATAAGTAAATGTGTATAAATTTGAACACCCTTGATAGGAAATGGGTAATGTATTCACTACACAATTTTTTTTCTATGGAAAATCACAGTGAAATTTTAGCAACATAACGGTGTCCCTTAAAAATTCATATAATGGGGTGATGAGAGAGAAATAGGTCTATCATAATTTGGACATAAAATGGGTGGTAATAGAGACATGTAAATACATATCCCAACATTATGAATTAAAAATATAATGCATAAGATAATAAACAAAATTGAATAAAGAAGAGAAGGTGAGGATCCCTTACTTGAGTGTGTGAATCCAAATGATTTTGAGGAACTTTCTGAGAGCTTGGGGAACCTTGGTAGGACTTTAGAGAGGGAATTTTAGAGTAAGAACATGCTCCATGTATTTTTAGTGAATAGAAATGGGATCTTGGGTGGTTTTATATAGGAAAAGAGTGGGGAATTATTTATTATTTCTCAAACTTAGGTTTTGGACTCTTTATAATAAAATAACCCAAACCACAAACCTTCCCATTGTTTTTGCCTATGGTTTTTCCAAATGGGAGTGGTTTTAATTATTTTATAAGTCCAAGGTTATAGATTAATAAAATAATACCATTTCTTATGTGGAGTTGATTCATACACTTAAATAAATAATTTAAAAACTGTAAAATATATTAATGGTTTTGGAGAAATCACAAAGGATTTATAAAATTAATAAAATATACATAAAGTCACAATATTTTATAAGTAAAACATATATTTGGTTTTTTCCCTTTATAGTATTTATTACATCACTTTTGGTTCATTTTGATGTTATAATACACACTGTATATTTATATGGTATTTAATTTTTACCTGAAAATTCTACTATCTCAAAAAATTATAAAAAATTCACCATTGGATAATTTTGATGTTATAATTACAAAAATAATATTCATTTTATCAAAATAATTGTATAAATATGTGTATTTTTAATTTTAAAATAATAATTGATATTTATTGAGAAATACTGAGTTTTTTTATAATAACATTTTTTGAACACTTATAAAAGTTTCATTTTACTTAATAAAAATTATATAATCATTTATATTTAATAAAAAATATTAAATAATTATATTTTATTAAAAATTATTCATTTCAAAAAAATCTATTAATTTATCAAAATAAATTCCTTAATTGAATTTGAATATTTCCTAAAAATACACTTTGTCTTTTGTTGAATCAAAATAAAAATAATTTATAAAATAATAATAATGATTAAATATAATCATTATTATATTGAAAATAATGTACATACTCATATTGTTGGTGTCTTGATACATATCCCTCTAATATACCAGCAAACTCCCTAAGAGTAAGGTGTGCGACGGTGAGACTTTCATGGGGTGGTTTGGCATACATGGTTTGAGTCATAATCTCAATGAGCTTGAACTTCTCCCATAAACAGTCTTTCTCATGCTTAATTGTTATATCTCATATTGGGATTGGTCAAGGTAAAAGGCTAGTGATTCTATATCCCTTGGAATCTCTAATAAATGCACTTCGTAGGGTATAATCCTACTAGTTGAGGCCACCACTTCCTTTGTCTGTGTCAATTGGATTTGTTAAAACCCTATATCTATACTAATCATGTGATCACTATTAAATGGTTATATTATCAATGGTAATGATGATTTAATGGTATTTTAAATATGATAAATAAAACCAAATAAGTTCATGTGTTTTCTATAACTATAATACATAATAATACATTTAATTAAAACACAAGGGGGTTTTATTTATAACTATTTGGGTCATTACAATCTAAATATTTCCAAAGAAAATAAAACTACTAAAAACTCTTTTTGTAGTGGTGTAATTGAAGTGGGCCACATCTAAGGTTCTCAAGTCATGGGAAATGACTTGTGACCTACCCTCAATTCACTGAGAAAATACTACTCCAATTGCTTAGTTGGAAGCATCACAAAGTAGCTTGAATGGTTCTTCCTAGTTTGGTTGTTTCACCACTAGTGGGGTAATCAATATCCTCTTAAACTCTTTAAAGGCTTCCCTACACAGACCATTGAAATAAAAATCAGCATCTTTTAAAAGTAATTCAGATACAGGGAGATAAATATTACTATAATCTTTGATAAACCTCTTGTAGAATCATGTATATCCTAAAAATGATCTAATATGTTTCACACAAGTTGGGTAAGGTAATGAATTTATCACTTCAATTTTTGATTTATCTAATTTAATTCCTTTTTATAAAATGTCATGCCTAAGGAAAATTCCTCTCTCAACCATGAAATGACACTTTTTAAAATTTAAAATAAGATTCTTTTCAATATTAGTTTTCACAACTTTTTCCATATTTTTTAGAAAATGGTCAAAAGAATCTCTAAAACTGTGGAATCATCTACGAAAAATTAAAATCATTATTCAGTGTGATTAGAAAATATACTTACCATGCAATTATGAAATGTACCTGGGCATTACATGATCTAAATGGCATCCTTTTATATGAAAAATTCTCAATGTGACATGTAAAGGTAGTCTTCTCTTGATCCTCAGGAGCAATGGGTACCTAGAAATAACCTAAAAATCCATCCAAAAAGTAATAATGAGTTATCCCTACCAATATATCTAACATATGGTCAATGAATGGGATGGGGAAATGATCTTTTAGAATGACCTGATTCAACTTCCTAAAATCTATGCACACTCTCCAGCTATTCTGAATTCTCATTGGGATTAATCCATTATTTGCATTCCTCATAGTGGTTAGACCAGTTTTCATTGGAACTACATGAATGGGGATAACCCACTATGAATCTAAAATGGGATATATGATCTTAGATTCTAAGATATTCTCAATCTCCTTCTTCACAACCTCCATCAAGGTGGAATTTAGCCTCCTTTGGGACTGTCTAACAGTTTTAGAATCTTCCTCAAGATAAATTCTATGTGAACATAATTTTGGAGTTATTCAAGGGATATTGTAATGACCCTCTAATTCTCATTGGCTTGAGAGCACAACAAGTCATTACTTGGCCTTAAGTGACATCCCCAAGATGCCAAAGGCTGGAAATAAATATCGAAGGGTTCCAAATACAAGTGGGGGAAGATTTACCCTTTAAGAAATAAACTAATAAACCAACAATACATAACAAAAACATTCCCTAAATGATGCAAGAACAAAAGAAAGACAACTAAACAACTTTCTGTATCTCAAAACCACATCAAAGCGTACCACAATGGAAGACCAAACTAGTATCAAAGTACACAGTGGATAAACAACTAAAGACTCTCAAGAAACACATGACTCCATACTCCACAAGCTCCAATCTCCACAATAATCTATCAGCCCAAGTATCATGATGTAGTACTGAAAACGTGGGAAACATTACCTTTTCCTCTGCCCTGGAAGATAGCATCTGCAAAAGCACCAAAGTGCCAAAGAAGGGGTGAGTATAAAACTCAGTAGGTTTTCCCCAATGACTTCCCTAATCACACCAATAGTATAGAAAATGTAGCCAAATTTATATAAAACAATTTATATAAAATGATTTCTAAAAATAGTTTACATCAAAATATAAAATAAATCCATAGAAAATAGATTTCCAAGGAAAACACATAAACAATCATTTCATTCATTTCATTCATTTAACATCAACCATTCCACATATCAACACAACTGACCATGTATGAAACCTGGAAGAGGGGGGATCCCTAACCCTTACCCATCCCAACCATGATGAGGGATACTTCTTACCCTTATCTGACCCAAATGTACATGAATGTTTGACGGGGGAGAGCCCTAACCCATATCCATCCCAACCATGATGGGGGAGACTCCTAAACCAGATTCGTCTCGAATGTAATATGAATGTTTGATGGTGGAGATACCTAACCCTTATCCATCCCAACAATGATGGGGGATAATCCTAACCTAGATCCATCCCGAATTTAATATGAATGTTTTATAGGGGAGATCCCTAACCCTTATCCATCCCAACAATGATGGAGGAGACTCATGACCTAGATCTGTCCTAAATTCCATATGAACACACACCACTATTATGTCATTACACCAAAGACAAAAATAACATGTCATCCATTTCAATAAAACTATTCTTTTATTGAAAACATCGTAATCAACCCTATTCCATTATTCTAGAAAATTCCCATTTAAATTCCCCATTTAAAACTAAGAATGAAAGCAATTTAATCAAAACCCTAATTTTTTTTCAGAATTTCACCCTTTACCAAACCGTTGGTAAATAAGCTTTCCAACAATTTTTCAACAGAAAAATCAAAATAAATTTCACACAAATAAATAAATTTAAAAGAATTACAATCATTTTTATAAAGTGGCATTGATAATGAAGCCACCTACCACAAATATTTTGATGAAAATCACAACGAACGAAGAACGCACAAGAAAACCGGGTAGATTCTCCAAGAACCTACCTTAGTTCTCTTATCCTACCAAGAAAAAAGACAAATATAATCATATTTGGCATCGACCAGCCTAGATCTACCCACAACAGGTGTAGATCTGATAAACTAAGAGAAGAGGAGTAGTAGATCTAAGTAGATCTAGGAAACCGATCAAGAACGATGGAGAATGATCACATACCTCAAGAATCTGGATTCAATTCACCAAGGGAAGCCTTCAGATCACCTCTGGATTGATGGGAGAACCTTATTTGTCCATAGAAGAAGAAAATACCTAGTTAGAGCTGGTCTGGGGAAAAAACGAGGGATTTATGGTAAAACGAGTGATATCCTATTTTTAAGGATCTATATTTAACTCCGCGCATAGTTTGGCCGCATGGTTAGGAAAACTGTGCGCTAACCATGTGGTAGCCACTGCCAGCACAGCTTCCCCTTGCACGGTCTCCTAAACCATGCTCTAACAATACTAGAGCTACTTCCTCAAGAGGACCACTTCGCACGGTTTAGTCAAACCATATGCTGCCTGTGCGACTTCTATTTTTCCCCAAAAACACTTCCAAAGTTCTTCCAAATCTCTCAAATATCACCCTTACAATTTATAACCAGAAAAATTATAAAGTACGGGTTACATACCAGAAACCAATGGCACTAAATTCTCCCCACCATTGGCCTTTCCATCCTTAGAAAATAGAAAACACTCACCGATCTGAAATAGTTCCATCCATTACTCTTTCATGTCCTTCTTATGTTCCCAAATATCTTCTTGGATCTGACCCTGCTGTATTAAAACCCGCACTAGACCGATGATTCTTTCATGCAAGACTTTCTATTTCCTATCCACAATCTATACTCGGATATGTATCAATTAATAATCCATCTCTAGGTCAATGTGATCTCATCTGATCACATGGTCAGGATTAGGCTGATACATTTTCAACTGAGATACATGGAACACATTATGAACCAAACTAAACCTTGGTGGTAATTTCAACTGATATTCCACCTCTCCATCCCATTTCAGTATCTTGAAAGGGAAAATGTATCTAGGATATAACTTTCCATGCTACCCAAAATGATTATGTCCAAGCCTCAAAGATATTCGCAAGAAGAAATGATCACCCACAGCAAACAAAAATGGTCTTCAGTGATGATCTGCATGTGATTTCTAACAAATCTGTGTTGTATCCATCCCATTTTTAATCAAATGGATCTTATTCATTGTTTCTTGGACAAGGCTTGTCCCAACTAGTGATGTCTCACCTATTTCCACCCATCATAGCGGAGAAAGACAAGGACGACCATATAATTCTTCAAAGGGAGCCATATGTATCGAGGCCTGATAGCTGTTATTATATGAGAACTACTCTAAGGGTAGATGCTCCTCCCATAAGCCACCAAAATCCATTACAAAAGCCTGCAACATGTCTTCCAATGTCTGTACTATCCTCTCATGTTGACCATCAGTCTGAGGATGATACACCATGCTCATAGTCAACTGAGTCCCAAAAGATTTAGGTAAGGATTTCCAAAAATGAGATGTGAACCTCGAATCTCTGTAGGAGATGATTGAAAATGGTATGTCATGCCTCTTTACCACTTCCTAGATATAGATTTTTGATAGATCCTCCACCATATGAGTTTCACAAATAGGGATGAAATGGGATGACATGGTAAGTTGATCCACCATCATCCATATGGAATCGTGTTTCCGAACCATTCTTGGAAGACCTATAACAAAAGCCAACGCTATCTGCTCCCATTTCCACACTGGGATAGGTAAAGACTGCAACATACCTGTAGGTCTCTGATGCTCTACTTTAACCTGCTGACAAGTTAATCATCACGAGACGGACTCGACCACTTTTTTTTTCATGCCTCTCCACCAAAATTGTTCCTTCAATACCATATACATCTTCTATGTACCTAGATGTACAACCCATCTCGAATAGTGGTAAGCATGAAGGATTTATTCCTGAAAATCCATAGGTACAACCATATGATATCTAAAACACAAAACTGAACTACCATCAAGTTTCCATCCCTCAATGGTCTCCCTGCCATTGAGTTTCGAACTCATATCCAGACATTCTACATCATATTTTTGTGCATCTTTGACCATATTTACCAAATTAGGAACAAGAATAGCTGAAAAGAAAACCGCAACATCACCTCAATCTTCATACTCCACATGCATGTCGATTAGGACTGACATCAACTACCATTCGTCTGAAGCTTCTTTCTCCAACTGAGCATATGACTTTCTACTAGATGCATCTACCACGAAATTCCATTTTCTTGGTGTATACATAAAGTCAAATTCAAACATATATAGATACTCTATCCATCTACTTTCCCTCAGATTCAAATCTCGCTATGAGAAAATGTGTTTCAATCTTTTTTGGTCCATGAACACAGTGAATTTATCACCAAAGAGATATTGTCTCTATGTTTTCACAGCATAGATGATTGTAGCTAACCCCAAATCATGTGTTGGGTAATTCATCTCACGCATCCTCAACTGCATTGAACCATAATAAACCACATGGTCTACTTGCAAGAGAATGCAGCCCAACCCTGATCCCAAAGCATCACAGTACACCACATACCCCTGTCATAATTCTGGAAAAATCAAAATAGGTGTTGATGTAAGCTGAAATTTTAGTTCCTGGAAAGACTTCTGTCATTCCTTTGTCCATTGGAATGGAGAACTCTTCTTTCTCAAAGCTGTAATTGGTGAAGCTAGTTATGAGAAATCATGCACAAAGCGTCGGTAGTAACCAGCTAGACCAAGAAAAATTTGTATCTCAAAGACATTCTGCGATGGTTTCCATGAGATAACCACTTCTATATTTTCAGGATCAATAGAAACACCTTTCTCAGAAATTACATGGCCAAGAAAATGTACTTCTTGTATCCAAAAATCACACTTTGATAGTTTTGTATACAAATAGTGATATCTCAAAATTTGTAACATTATTTCCAAGTGTTCCTCATGGCCAGCTGTTGTCTTTGAATACAACAAGATGTCATCCACAAAAACCACAACAAACGAGTCCATATATCGCTGAAATATATGATTCATCAAAGCCATGAAGATCATTGGTGCATTCTTTAGACTGAAAGGCATGACTACATATTCATAGTGTCCATATCTTCTTCTAAAAGCTATCTTTGGGATATATTCCTTCCGAACTCGTAATTGGTGATATCCTGATCACAAGCCAATCTTGGAGAACCATTGACTCCCTTAATTGATCGAATGGATCATCAATGTGTGGAAGTGGATATCTTTTCTTTATCATAACTTGGTTCATCTTATAATAATCAACACCTAGTTGAAGAGTTTCATCTTCCTTCTTCCCAAATAGAACTGATGTTGCCCAAGGAAATGTACTTGGTCAAATGAAACTCTTTCTTTATAGCTCCTCCAATTATACTTTTAATTACAATAACTTTATTGGTGTCATCCTATAAGATAGAAAGGAAATATTAATGGTCCCCATAAGGAGATCAATCATAAAATACACTTCCCTTATAGGTGGTAACCTTGAGAAGTTCTCAGAAAATACATCTAGAAATTGATCCACAACTACTAGAAAATTATTTCCCTCAATCTCTTCCATTGATTCCAAAGTCAATGCCTCCAAATGGTAATAGATCATTCCTACCATCGGTTCTAACAAGCTCTTTTCACCTTTATTTACCATCCTATCTCCTCTAAAGAGATGTTTGATGTTGTTCTCAGTCATCAAACTAACTATTCTCCTATAACAGTCGATGTGATCCTTTCACGTTATCAACCAATCCATACCTAGGATTACATCATAAAAATCCATGTCCAAAATTGAGAAGTCCCATTTCATCTCATCTCCATCAACAGTTATAGCACATTCTCTACAAACACAGTCTTGACATTCTCTTTTTCTAAAAGGAGTTTGTAGTTTTAAAATAGAAGGGATCATTTCCAACTTTAAACGTAGAAAATCAACAGCATGAGAAGAAATGAAAGAATGCAATGCACCTGTATCGAAGAGAACTTGCACAAGGGTAGAATTAAAAATAATCGTATCGCTCACCGTAGATGGTCTAGACTGATCATCTACCACCATTTTCTCATCTCCATGTAATTGATCTATTGCTGCACTCTGATCCTTGTTTTATTACTGAGATTGTTCTCGTTTTGTCAAAGTATACGGTGTTTAAAACACATGAGAAGTGTCCTGAACACATGAACTTGGAGCACTGTGACAAAAGTGCTTGAGATGTCCCATCTTGTTGTAATTATGGCATGGCTTTGGTGGTGTTGCACACTCCCACTTGATGTGACTTAGTGAACCACACTGAAAACATCCAAGTTTTCTCTTGTGTCTTGGAGGAAGGTTAATTGTTCCTATTCTGTGATTCTAATATTTCCCACCCTCTTGAGAAAAGGTGTCCCAATTACTATTCATCTTAGTGATAGAGTTATCAGATCCTCTAGTGAAGACAATCGTACTTCCTCTACTTGGATTTTTAGTAGTGATAGATATCATATACAGGGTATCTGGTGGAATCCCTAACTCTATGGTTTGAAAAGCCTGAGTGATGCATTGGACCAACTATTAGTTAACCTGTGGCTCAGGTGAAACCAAATTCTCAAAATATTCTTCTGAATAGTTAATATGATGCCTATCAGGTACCATTTTCTAAACCAACAACAAACTTCATCAATCTCACTCTCTAGCAACTGATGGCTTAGCATTTCAAATTATATCACATCAACTCCACAAAATTGTTTTACAAAAACAATAGTTTTCCATGTTCAACCATTTTTGAAAACATTCAACACGTTTTTTGAAAATTAAACCATTTTAAAAATACCATAGGCATTCCCTTTTTCAGAATCTTTTATTTGAAAATAAATTGCATACTTTTTCAAAAATAAACACTTTTTTAAAACATGAATCATTTCTCTAAATGATGTATGCACTCCTAGTGGGAATTCACTCCTATACAATGCATGTCAAGCTTCTCTCATTGTCTAAACCCATGACAATGAGATTCCTAAATCCTGGAAGAAGTTTTAAAATACTTATGTAACTAACTCCCTGGTAACTTGAGGTTCAGCATACAAGGGTTAGATATGTCCTTTTATGCTATAAATTTTAAGTTCCGACAATCCTACTCCTTTCTAAGATTCCACCCCAAGGTATAGACAATAAGTAATTTCAACTCCAAGACCAAGAACAATGAGGATGACTTGTTGGGAAAGGACCGAACAAGATGATAACATTTTTACCAAAAAGGAAGGACCATACTGATACCATTCGTAATGCGCTGCTAATTTTCATTCGCTTGAGAGCACAATGAGTCATTACTTGGCCTTAAGCGACATCCCCAAGATGCCAAAGGCTGCCAATAAATGACGAAGGGTTCCAAATACAAGTGGTGGACGATTTTTCCTTTAAGAAATAAACTAATAAACCAACAATCCATAACCAAACCATTGACTAAATGATGCATGAAAAAAATAAATACAACTAAACAACTTCTTATATCTCAAAACCACATCAAAGTATGCCACAATGGAAGACCAAACTCATATCAAAGTACACAGAGGATAAACAACTAAATACTCTCAAGAACCATAAGACTCAATGCTCTACAATATCCAATCTCCACAATCATGGATCAACACAATTGTCACAAGGTAGTGCTAAAAACGTGAGAAATGTTACCTTTTCCATTGTCCTAGAAGATAGTATCTACAAAAGCACAAACTACCAAAGAAGGGGTGAGTATAAAACTCAGTAGTTTTCCCCAAAGACTTCCCTACTCATGCCACTAGGATAGAAAAGTTAACCACATTTATAAAAAATAGTTTATATAAAACTATTTCTAAAAATAGTTTATATAAAAATATAAACTAAATCCATAGAAAATAGTTTTCCAAGGAAAGAACATAAAAATCAATTAAGTCATTTAACATTCTATTTTGTGAAACCATTCCACATATCAACACAACTGACCATGCATGAAACCTGAAAGAGGGGGGAAGACCTAACCCTTATCCATCCCAACCATGATGGGGGAGACTTCTTACCCTTATCCGACCTAAATTCACATGAATGTTTGGTGGGGGAGATCCCTAACCCTTATCCATCCCAACCATGATGGGGGAGACTCCTGACCCAGATCTGTCGCGAATTTAATATGAATGTTTGATAGGGGGGAGCCCTAACACTTATCCATCCCAAAAATGATGGGGGAGAATCCTGACCCAGATCCATCCTGAATGTAATATGAATGTTTGAAGGGGGAGATATCTAACCCTTATCCATCCCAACAATGATGGGGGAGACTCCTGACCCAGATCTGTCCTGAATTCCATATGAACACACACCACCATTATTCCATTACACCAAAGCCAAAAACAATATGTCATCCTCTTAAATAAGACTATTATTTTATACAAAACATAATAATCAAACCATATTCCATTATTATAGAAAATTACCATTTAAATTCCCCATTTAAAACTAAGAATAAAAGAAATTTAATCAAAACCCCAATTTTTTCCAGAATTTCACCCTTTACCAAACTGTTGGTAAATAAGCTTTCCAAAAATTGTTCAATAGAGAAATCACAATCAATATCACACAAATAAATCAATTTTAGATCATTCTGATTAGTTCTATAAAGTGGAGTTGAGAATGAATCCACCTACCTCAAAGGTTTTGATGAAAACCACAATGAATGAAGAACGCATAAGAAAACTTGGTCGATTCTCCAAGAACATGTCTTAGATTTCTTATCCTACTAAGACAAAAATCCAAATCTCATCATATTTGGCATCCACCAACCTAGATATACCCACAACGGGTGTAGATTTGAGAAACCAAGAGAATAGGAGAAGTAGATCTAAGTAGATATAGGAAACCGATAAAGAACAATGGAGAATGATCACACACCTCACGAATCCGGATTTTATTCACTAAGGGAAGCCTTCAGATCACCTATGGATTGATGGAAGAACCTTATTTGGACTTTGGAGAAGAAAAATCTTGATTTAGGGCTAGTTTGGGGAAAAATAATGGAGTTATGGAAAAAAAGTGAGATCTTATTTTTAAGGATATAGATTTGACTCCGCGCACGGTTTGGCCGCACGGTTAGGAAAAATATGTGCTAACCATGTGGTAGCCACTACCTACACAGCTTACCCTTACACGGTCTCCCAAACCATGCTCTGACTATGCTGGATCTACTACCTCAAGATTTCCACTTTGCACATTTTGTCCATACGGTTTAGTCAAACTGTGTGCCACCCATGCGACTTCCATTTTTCCTTAAAAAAACTTCCATAGTTCTCCTAAATCTCCCAATTATTACCCTTACACTTTATAACCATAAAAAGCATCAAGTAAGGGTTACATACCAGAAACTGGGGTTACTACATATATCACCTAAGATCCACCCTATTTCTTGTAAATTATCCCCCAAAATCTCAATCAAAGGTTCTTCTTGGGTTTTAGATGGATTATTAGCAATTATCATTGGTAATTTATCTCCCTCAATGGGGTACATGTATTTAAAACTAGTGGGGAGTGGTTTTAATTCTAGATCTGGGAGATTATCAAGGGATAAAATTAAATTAAGGTTCCCCATTTCTAAATTGTACACCTCATACATACAATAAATCATATCATCTTCATCATCATTTAACAAATCATCAGTGAAATCATATTTTACCACTTCTTTCTACATGAAATTAGAATCTTCATTATTTTGGGAATTCACATGTCCAGTAATATTTTCTATATAAAGATTCACTCCTAAGTCTAAAAATTCATTGAACATACCTGATTCTTCAATTGTTCCAATACTAACTTCATGGGAGGGTGAAAAGAGGGAGTGATCATCTGATGGATGCCTCATGGATTCATAAATATTTAAGTATATAGTTTTATCTCCAAACTTCATGGTGAGTGTCCCTTTATGGACATTTATGAGGGTTTTGGCCATCTATAAGAAAGGTTTACCCATAATGATGGGTGATTGTGATAGGATCCTATATTCTTCTATATTCATAACATAGAAGTCAACTGGGAATAAAAGATCTTTGACTTTTACAAGGATATCTTCCAAAACTCCATTTGGGAAAACTATGGATTTTTTTGCAAGATGGATCACCACGCTTATGGGATTCAAGTCTCCCATTTGCGAATAAATGTATACTAATTAAGGAAATAAATTAATTGAAACACCTATATCATATAAATCATTTGAGAAATTTAAAGAACCAATGGTTCATGGATTTGAAAATGTCTCTGGATATTGACATTTGGTTGGAAACCATGGTGTGATAAGGGTTGAGACACTTCTTCCCAAGTTAATCCTATCATTCCCTTTAAGCATTATTTTCTTCATGCAAAGATACTTCAAAAAATTTCATATCTTGTAAACTTTTTGACTAATCCATTCAATAGGATATTAATTTCTACTTTATGGAAGGTGTATTGAATTTATTTTTGAAGCGGTTCTTCATATAATATCTTTGATTATGCCATCCTTGATAAAAATAGTAGGGATAAGTTTTTCTTCTCCCTTTTTTACCTTTGCAATGGTGTTTCTTATCTATTTATCATTGTCCTATCCTTCTCCTTCTCCTCTATATTTTATTCTTCTTGATGCATTTTCACAAAATTTTTAGAATTCTCAACTTCATTCTCCTTCAAAAAAGGTGGTCTTATTACAGGTTCAAGGGAGGATAGTGGTGGGATTTCTTTTCAAATTCTTATTATTATCATGCTGATATAATCCTTTGGGTTTGGGATTGTCTGGTATGGGAGTTTCCCTAGATTTTTGGTTAGGAAGTCCATGATACTCTTTAATTTGTTGTAAAAATCATTTACAATGTCTTTAATGAAGGTTCTGGGCACAGCAGAAGCGTGTGGGTGGATGTGCCCACTTGTCTTTTTGTCATTAAAAATGATCAATCTGGGATCAATATGATGATAAACACCAGTCTCCATGGATCGAATCACAGAAATAGACAAAGAAAAGGAAAGTCCCAGAACCACAAAGTAGGATTGTTATAGGTTGATTATAATTAATTTAATCAATTGAAAAGAATTACCTTTTGGTGTTCTTTCTTCATTGATATTTTTGATCACGTTCATATGTGATACATTGTTCTGTCGTGGAAGCCAAGGGTAGACTTCCTCTAGGGATGATCCACACATGAACCTCGTATCTCCGGACATTGCCAAAGGAGTCTCCGGGTGCTAGTGTGGAGAAACATTTTCTTGCGTTGTTCGCCTTAGATCGTCTTGATCCTAAGAAAGAGGATCTCTCTCGGTCTTGAGAGTGTTCTTGGAGGAAGAGGTTCCTTTTTCCTTGAAATAATTCTCCAGAATTGTTGTGTACAATGATTCTCTTTTGTGTAGAAAAAGAGTTGGGGTTGTGAGGATATTTATAATCAGGTTTGATGTTGTAGAGTTATGACAATAAATAAATGTGTTATGCATTTTATTTATTTCATTGAATCTTATTGAAAACCCCCATGTCGAATAATTAATTCCTTGACATGCGCCCACGCTAATTATAATAAATATCATTTAATAAAACAATATTATATCCTCAAAATACCGACTGGAAAACTACACGGCGTGTAGTCATTAATACACGTCTTGTACTTGTTTTCCATAAAACTAAACGGTGTGTAATAATTAATACACAGTGTGTAATTGTTTTTCATTTCCTTTCTAAAATGAAAACTACATGGCATGTAATCATTAATACAGGGCATGTACTTGTTTTCCATGAAAAACTACACGGTGTGTAATCATTAATACACGGAGTGTATATCTTGTTTTTTATTTCCTTCTTCCTCCATCATTAAAACGATTTAGGCTTCCTTGAATAATTATTAAACCATGTACGGGAATAATCTTTATTCTACTTGAGATACTAGGATACACTTAGTGTGTGACCCTCTAGGCCTCTTTCTCGTTGGCATTAGGCAGGCTTGCCTAAAGTCCAAGATTATTGTCTAGCAACGGGTCAAGGCACCCAAGAGAAAGAAGTTGATGCTGCATTGACGTGTCACCTCATACAAACTCTTATTGTATAATTTAATCCCTTTGGCTCAATATCTCATCAATCAGGTTTCATGGCAGTGTCAAAAACCTATATGCTTGGTCTGTCATTCTTTGACTTTTAGAAATAAACTCGTTGTGACACCATGGCCATGGAATTTGTGTGACAGTTCTATTTCAATCAAAGGTCCCGAGATATCTACTTCCATAAATATGGAAGGTACAAATCCTTCCTCGACTTATCCATTAACAACATGTTATTCGTGACACACCCAACGTACCCTACTTCCCTCCAACTCTCTTCATGACGGTTTTCATCAGCAAATCTAAGTGTGAGAGTCATGACATAATTTAATGATAATATTCCAGTCTAAGGACCATTACACACACTTATAGATAGCAATTTAAAATGACACCAAAACATGTGGAATTGCTACTGGCAGGTCTGTTCTCATAATCTCCCATCTTGGAGATTACCAAGTGCGAACTCCATGAGAGAGAGTCTCATCTTCTTATGAGTACTCACACATGACGGTCTTTATACTATGTGTCCTATCATAGTATTTCATCCAACCATAGAACTTTATTTAAGAATATTGTTATAGAATTTCAAGTTTCTCATCATAGCAGGGATCTTCCATGATCTTATTAATGTAACAAATATTCCAGGACATTATTATGTTATAGTCATGCAGAAAAATGAACAATATATAATAAGAGTACATTCATGTAATCAAAGTATAAAACAGTTGGTTCTCAGAACACCAACCCTTATAAACTCCCACTTGAACTAGAGCCAACTGTCTACGACTTTTAGTCCGCTAGACCTCAAATGATGATCATGTTTCTGCTGAGTCAAGGCTTTATTCAAGGGGTCTACTACGTTGTCTTTCGTGAAAATACTGCTCACTACAACTTCACCTCTCTGAGAAAAATCCCTCAAGAGATGATACTTTCGAAGTATGTGATTTGTCTGCTGATGTGACCTTGGCTCTTTTGTAAGTGTCACCACTATAGTATTATCACAATAGAGTGTGATAGGATCTTTACTGCTAGGTATTACATCCAGCTCTTGGATGAAGCTTCGCATCCATACTGCTTCTTTAGCTGCCTCAGAAGCTGCGATATACTCGGACTCTACTGTAGAATCCACCACCACACTTTTCTTTGAGCTCTTCCAGCTCACTACACCTCCATTAAAACAGAATATGTATCCAGTCTGCGACTTCATGTCATCTTGATCAGTTTGGAAACTAGCATCTACATGTCCTCTGATGACTAGTTCCTTATCTCCTCCATAAACCAGGAACATATCCTTAGTACGCCTCATATACTTAAGGATAGTCTTGACTACCATCCAATGGTGGTGTCCTGGATCAGCTTGATATCTTCCTACCGCACTTAATGCATAAGAAACATCTAGCCTTGTACATAGCATAGCATAGCATACATGACTGAGCCAATCGCGGATGTGTAAGGGATCCTTGCCATTTTCTTTCTTTCCTCATGTGTCGGAGGACACATTTTCTTGGAAAGATGAATGTCATGTGACACTGGAAACAATCCCTTCTTGGACTATTGCATACTAAATCTCTTCAGTATTTTATCAATGTATGTACTTTGACTCAGGCCCATCATTCTCTTGGATCTATCATGATGGATCTTGATCCCAAGAATATATGATGCCTCTCCTAAGTCTTTCATGGAGAAGTATTTATCTAACCATGCCTTAACTGACTGTAAGATAGGTACTTCATTTACAATTAGTAATATGTCATCAAAATATACTATTAGGAAAACGATTGCACTTCCACTAAACCTCTTGTAGACATAAGGCTCAAATTCGTTCTTAATAAAGCCAAATTCCATTACGGCTTCATCAAAATGAATGTTCCATGACCTTGATGATTTCTTTAATCCATAAATGAATTTCTGCAACTTGCATACCATGTTGGAATCCTTTGCAGTCACAAACCCTTCAGTTTGTGTCATTTAGACATCTTCCTAGAGGTTCCCATTAAGGGATGTTGTTTTGACATCCATTTGCCAAATTTTATAGTCATGTTAAGCGGTAATGGCCAATAGGATTCTGATTTATTTCAACATTGCAACCGGTGAAAAGGTTTCATCATAGTCAATTCCTTGATGTTGTCTAAAACCTTTTTCAACCAGTCGTTCCTTATAGGTGCTAACTTGCCCCTCCATGTCCAGTTTCTTCTTGAATACCCATTTATTACCAATAGGCTTTACATCAACCGGAGGATCTACCAAAATCTAGACTTGGTTTTGGTACATGGAATGCATTTCATAATTCATGGCTTCTTGCCACTTGGCAACGTTTGTGCCTTAAACTGCTTCCTTGTAGGTAATAAGATCATAAATGTCAACCAATAATGAGTCACCATCCTCGGTGACAAGAAAACCATATCGTTCTAGTTCTCTCACCTCTCTCATGCTCCTACGCAGTCCTTGTGTCTCTGGAACAGATTGTTCTTCCACAGGGCTTTGTGAAATCTGTTCTTGTACCAACTCCTGTGTATCTTGAGCCTTGACTTCATCAAAGTCTATCTCGCTCCCACTATCTCTTTTGGATATGTGCTCCCTCTCAAGGAATATGGCGTGTCTTTCCACTGTAACCTTTTTGACTGAGGGTTTGTATAGGTAATATCCCCTTGTTTCCTTGGGATATCCTATAAAGATACACTTTGTTCCTCGGGGTGCAAGTTTGTTACCTAAAGAGGCCTTAAAAATGTTTCTCTACCCCACACATGTAAATTTGATAACATGGCTTTGCGTCCACTCCATAACTCATATGGAATACCATTTATCTATTTAGTTGGTACTTGGTTTAGTATGTGTGTTTCTGTTTGTAATTCATATCCCCAAAAGGATAATGGAAGACTCGTATAACTCATCATTGATCTCACCATGTTCAAAAGGGTGTTGTTCCTCCTTTCACTTACACCATTCCACTGAGGTGTGTAAGGAGGAGTGAGTTGAGATAGAATCCCAAACTCCCGTAAAAAATCAATGAAGTCCTTATTAAGATATTCTCCTCCTCTGTCTGAGCAAAGTTTATTAATCTTATTACCAAGCTGGTTCTCAACTTCATTCTTGTATTCCTTGAACCGTTCAAAATAATATGACTTATACCTCATTAAGTAAATATATCCATATCTACTAAAATCATCAATAAAAGTTATGAAGTACAAGAACCCACCCCTTGCTTCAACTAGAAATGGTCCACACACATCTGTGTGAACTAATTCTAGAAGCTCTTTATCCCTTTCACATTTCCCACTAAATGGGGCTTTGGTCATTTTTCCTTGTAGACACGCATGACATACACCAAGTGATTTTAGTTCCAAATAATCTAAATACCCATCTTGATGTAATTTTGTCAAACGTTTCTCATTGACATGACCTAGCCGGTGATGCCAATGTTGGGTGTGGTATGAGTCATATGAATTAACTTTGTCATCGATTTCCATTACTTGGTTTGTGTAGTCTAACACATAAAGGTCGTTATATAAATGTGTCCTACCAAAACAAATTCTATCTTTATAAAAGGAGAAACATCCACTTCCAAACTTGAAGATGAATCCATCAGTATCTAATCTGGATACTGAAATAATGTTTTTGGTTACAGAGGGTACATAATAACATCCTTTCAAAACCAAGACCATCCCAATAGGCAATGTGAGGTGGTAGTCTCTGATAGCTACAACATCGAGTCTGGCTCTGTTGGCTGCTCATAGATCCACATCACCTTGGTCAATATTTCTGAATCTACATGGTTCCTGTATTTGGATAAATATATGAACACCACAAGCTATATATAATACCCAATTTGTAGAAATAGATAGATTGCATTCAATGACAAATGCACCTGAAGCTTCCCCTTGCTTCCTTGGCTGGGTGCAGTTTTTCTCCCAATGGCCCTTCTTGCCACATGCTAAACAAACAACATCATGTTTTCTTGCCTCCCCTTTGATCTTCCTTTTCTTGGAAGGCCTTGAAGAATCTTTGGGCTTAAAGCTCTTCGCCTTCCCTTTCCTTTTATTCACCATAAGGACATAAGGTTTTTCATGCTTCATATCATTTTCCACTTGATGAATAAGGATAAGAAGATCAGATAGAGACTTCTTAATGTTGTTCATGTTGAAATTTACAACAAAGTTAGAGAAGCTCTAGGGGAGTGATGCGAGAATGAGATCGGTACCCAGTTCCTCGGGGATTTTAAACCCTAGAACCTCCAAGCACTCAATGTAGCCAATGAGATTGACTACATGAGGCCCAACTAGGCTACCCTCTTCAATCTTTCTCTGGAATAGATCCTTGAAGATCTCAAACATTTCTTGTCTTTCTCTCTCCTGGTATAGACCATGGAGGTGCTCGAGCATGCTATAGGCATCCATGTCTTCATGATACTTCATGAGCTCACTAGACATTAATGATATCATCAAACATTGAACGTCGAGTGCATCGTTCAAATGTTGATCATAGACCAGGAAATATTCATCACTTTCCCCTTGGGCGGGAGAATTAGGAAGTGAGGACTCCAGCATGTAAAAATTTCGTTCATGGCATATGATAACCCGAAGGCACCTAAACCATTCCTAAAAGTTACTGCCGATGAGGATATTGTCTTTGTCCAGAATTGATCGCATAGAAAATGTGGTTTATGAGTTTTTCATATTGATTCTACAAATTAAAAGAGCAGATTTATCCGTACTTTCTTGATTACATTTTATGAGAAATAATAAATTTTATTAAGTCTCCCACTATTTTATCAAGTCCCAATGGACCTCACCATTGAACTCAGAATGTCCAGTTGCTTTTACATTCTAGTGGAAAGGTTCCATATTCCCCTTCACATAACCCCAACAAGGGTTGGTCAAGCTATTTGAAGGTATTTAGGTAGGCAGGTCTTTGCCAACTGTGAGCTTACAGTTCCTTGATCTATTGAGTGGAATCCCCAATCCTGAAATCCTGACTTGGATTTCCTCAACACATGCCTCTATTTTACAGTAAGTCTAGCAAGGGCTACTCCTCTTGATGTAAAATGTTTAAGTCAACCTGAAACTTTCATAAGAGCTTCCTTTATAAAAGTAAGTGTCCCAACAAGGGTTGGTCAAACACATAGTTTTATTTGAGTCTTTCCCTTAATCAAGTAATGTAAGGCTTGGTCTGACTTAATATGGTTTTTGAGGGATTTTATTCTTTATGTGTAGTTTTGCATTATCACATGCTTTTTAATATTAAGTGATGCTTACTTAAGTGATTAACCATGTTTTGATAATGTTTACGCATAGTCCAGTTTTTATTTTATTCCATCTTTGCATGCTTGTTTATTTCATTAATTATGTGATCGCAACAACACATACATAATAAATAAACCATGAAATCAGACAAAAATAAAATAAGATGGCAAGATCATGAGCTTCTATTGGTCAGCTTATCTTGCGGTTTTAATAAGATAACCTTGACCTAGGAAAAAACACCTTGAACCGATGGTTCGTGTTTTTCAGCTCCCACTTGTCCACCTTTGCATCTTCTTGGGTTGTTTTCGCCTCAACTTCAGATTTTTAATTGTCTCCTCTGACTTGGGAGATCCTCCATTACATGGGGTTTACATTAAAGAAACCATGGGCATGCAGGCCCTACATTTTATTGGAAGAAGGATCGTAGGCCAACAAATTTAAATCAAACCATACACACATACAAAGGGTCTTTGGTCTAGCTCATGATCATCCATAGCATGCAACGACATTTATGCATATTTAGAATTAAAATTATTTTAATCGTTCTATTATTTAAGATAAGTCGCGCTTGAAATTAATTAATTATGATCTTATAATTAATAAATTCTTTTTCTTAAATTCCTTTCTGAATTTCCTTGAGATTCTTCTCATCCATATCCCTTGTACATGTCTTTGTAATTTTGGAGGAAACCTAGTGAAATTCCATTTCTAGAAAGTACACGTCGTGTGGTTTATATTTACACAGCGTGTATTTTTTTCACCCTTTATCCAAAGTACATGTCAGGGGCTTTGGCATGTTTTCTTTACTTTGGAAATTTTGGAGTACACAGCGTGTAGATTAATCTAACACAACATGTACTTCCTTGTTACGCGGTTACTAGCCTGGTAATCCCATGTACATGGAACACGGCTTCTCCTTGTACACAGTTTCACTTGGGCCAGATCAGAATACACAGATTGAATCAAATATAAATGCGTAAATTATCAACAAAAATTAAATAACTATAATCAATGTTGTAACCTCCCTCTGATACCATTTTAAGGTTCCATGCATAGTGGAAGCGCATGGGTGGATGTTCCCACTTGGCTTTTGTCATTAAAAATGATCAATTTGGGATCAATACGATGATAAATGTCAGTCTCCACAGATCGAATCAAAGAAATAGACAAAGAAAAGGAAAGTCTTGAAATCACAAAGTAGGATCGTTACAGGTTGATTATAATTAATTTAATCAATTGAAAAGAAGTACCTTTTGGTGTTCTTTCTTCTTGATATTTCTGATCACGTTCAGATGTGATGTGTCATTGCGTTGCATAATCCAAGGGTAGACTTCCTCTAGCGGTGATCCACACGTGCACCTTGTATCTCTGGACATCACCAAAGGAGTCTCTAGGTGCTAGTGTGGAGAAACCTTTGCTTGCGTTGTCCACCTTATATAGTCTTGATCCAATGGAAGAGGATCTCTCTCGGTCTTGAGAGCGTTCTTGGAGGAAGAGGTTCTTTCAGCCTTGAAAGAATTCTCCAGAATTGTTGTGCACAATGATTCTCTTTTGTGTAAAAAAAGAGTTTGGGTTATGAGGATATTTATAATCGGGTTTGAGGTTATAGAGTTATGACAATAAATAAATGAGTTACGTGTTTTATTTATTTTATTGACTCTTATTGAAAATCCCCATGTTGAATAATTAATTCCTTGACCTGTGCCCATGCTGATTATAATAAATATCATTTAATAAAACAATATTATATCCTCAAAATCCTGACTGGAAAAATACACGGCGTGTAATCATTAATACACGGCGTGTACTTTTTTCCATAAAACAACACGGTGTGTAATCATTAATACATTATGTGTACTTGTTTTTCATTTCCTTTACAAAATGAAAACTACATAGCGTGTAATCATTAATACACGACATGTACTTATTTTCCATGAAAAACTACATAGTGTGTAATCATTAATACACGACGTGTATATCTTGTTTTTCATTCCCTTCTTCCTCCATCATTAAAATGGTTTAGGCTTCCTTGAATAATTATTAAACCATGTATGGTAATAATCTTTATTCTACTTGAGATACTTAGATACACTTAGTGTGTAACCCTCTAGGCCTCTTTCTCATTAGCATTAGGTGGGCTTGCCTAAAGTCCAAGATTACTGTCTAGAAATGGGTCAAGGCACCCAAGTGAAATAATTTTATGCCACATTGACGTGTCACCTCATACGAATGATTACTGTATAATTTAATCTTTTTGTATTAATATCTCATCAAGCAGGTTTCATGGCAGTTTCATAAACCTATATGCTTGATCTGCCGTTCTTTGAATTCTAGAAATAAACTCGTCGTGACACCATGGACATGAAATTTGTGCGACAGTTCTATTTAAATCAATGGGCTTGAGATATCTACTTCCATAAATATGGAAGGGAAAAATCCTTCCTCGACTTATCCATTTACAACATGTCATTCGTGACGCACCCAATGTACAATACTTCCCGCCAACTCTCTTCGTGATGGTTTTCGTCAGCAAATCTAAGTGTGCGAGTCATGAAATAATTTAATGATAATATTCCAGTCTAAGGACCATTACACACACTCGTAGATATCAATGTCTGATGACACCAAGACATGCGGAATTGCTACTGGTGGGTCTGTTCTCATAATCTCCCATCTTGGAGATTACCAAGTGCGAACTCCATGAGAGAGAGTCTCATCTTCTTATGAGTACTCACACATGACAGTCTGTATACTATGTGTCCTATCATAGTATGTCATCCAACTGTAGAACTTTATTTAAGAATACTGTTATAGCATTTCAAGGTTCTCATCATAACGGGGATCTTCTATGACCTTATTAATGCAACAAATATTCCAGGACGTTATTATATTATAGTCATGCAGAACAATGAACAATATATAATAAGAATATATTCATGTAATAAAAGTATAACACAATTGGTTCTCAGGACACCAACCCTTACATTTAAACCCCTCAATCTCAGATTACTATTGTTGGTTTTTAATTGAAGGTTGTGAACAGGTGGATGGTTGTCCATAGGGTCTCTGGAATGTGGGTGGTTGAAAGTCTTGTTGTTGTTATTGATATTTGTAGGGTATTTGGAATGGTGGAGGGTTCTAATATTATTGGTTCTAGTAGAGAGGTTGATTGGGGTACTGGTTAGAATTGAATGATCTCACCTAGTTTTTTTTTGGTTACCATATCCTTGTTGGGCTTGGGGTTAACATGGTTGATTATGCTCGAACTGTCTTGGTTGAAAGGCTACAGTGTAGCTTTATATCCCCTATATCTCAAGACAATGGTCAGTATAATGAGTGTAAGAATAACATAAAATTCATACCTGAGATGAATCTTGTTTTCAATTTTCTTGAGTTATAGCTATTTGATGGACTAACCTTAGGTAGTCATCAACTTTTCTTTCAATAAATTTAGATGAATCATATGTTTGTAACTTATGTATCCTACTGGTGCCCATACCTCTCATTCCAAATTTTTGTGAGTTTTGTGCAATATTCTCAATCAGACCTCTAACATCTACAGGTGACTTTTTGGTCAGGGGTCCTTTAGATGAGGCACATAGAAGATTTTGATCATTGTCAAGAATTTCATGGTAGAAGAACATAAGGAATTGGTGCTAATTCATTTCTTGATGTGTGCATCTAGAATTGAGCTTCTTGAAACACTCCTAGTACTTGTATAGGGTCTCTCCAATTTATTTCCATATGACTTAAATCTTCTTTTTGATGGTGGTGGTCCTAGATGTGGGAAAGAATATTTTCATGAAGCATATTTTTATATCTTTCCAATAAATGATCTCTCCTAATTTTAGATTGTATAACAATTATTTAGCCACTCCTTCAAGTGATAAGGTGAATTGCCTCCACTAAAATTATTCTTTAGGTGCTCCTCTTGGTCTGAATCTTGATAAGATGAAGTTGAATTATTGGATATTACGATTTGGATCTTCTCCTACAAGACTATCAAACTTTGGAAGCGCGGGAATCATATTAAAATGTAATTAAAAATAATTTGGTGTAGTAGGTTCAATTATTTGGTTACTTTTAATGGAGAATTGAGGTGCACATAGATCACATAGAGTTTGGTTGGGATTTCCAGCCATGATTTCAAGTTTAGAGTGAACACTAAGAGTGTCACTTGAATATGAGAGGTTTATTTCCTAAAATTTTCCTATTATGTTTATTTTTCTTAGTTGGGTTAATGTTATTTAAATCTATGGATCAAATCCAATTAATGGTTTGTTTGAGTCATGGGTCATTTAGTTTTAAAAAATCTTTTTTTAAGTTGTTAAGTTGCACTGCCTCCCTGGAAATGCCACCAAGTTTAACACATCACAGGGTGTGGAAAAACAATTTTTTTATATTACATAATTATATTCTAGTGATTAACCCTAGGTAATCTCCCAAAGAGTATTTCACACAAAAAATCACTTCTAATTAGAGGAGTGATGGGGCATTTTTGAAAATTCTTTGTTTTTGAAAACAAATGAAAGAAATGAAACAAAATAAATAAATTAAGTAAAATATTGAAAAAAATTGGCAACACAAGTGATTGAAAACTATTATATGATAAGGGTGATCAGGTTGGGGTCATTTTTATAATTTTAATGCTATCCTAGTTCCAATTTATCCAATCCTCTTCTGTTAATTCTATTAAAGTGAGATTCCACAATTACTTCCTCTCACTCCCTTGGTTAATTGGTGATAGTGAGATAAAACTTTAACAATATTGTAGTTTGGTCTACTCTACTTCCTTGTGTGTTATATTTGTAGTAAATATCCACAATTGAATTAAAAGATACCCTATTAGGTCTTGTTTATCCCAAATAATCAAGAATATCCACTAGCCCTCCCACGCGTACTAACGATCGTTGGGTACTTAACCATTAATCCCGGGTCTATTCCATTGTATATAAAACAAAACATAGAAGAGGGATAAAATTATCATTAAAAAAATCAATAATCAATAATATAATAAAAAACCAAAAAATGATTGTATAAGATAATAAAAACCTCTATTAGAAATTGAAAGCAACTTTAAAGAAGAGATAATGTTTTTTTATTCGATAAAGTGTAAGAACTAAAACATTAAAAAATAAAAAATATATCACATTCCACAATCACTCATAATTTTACCCCACCATGGTAAGGGTAACCGATAAGAATGGGGAAGGATAAGGCATTACAAAACTAAAAAGAAGAAAAGATCTAAAAATAAAAGCAGAAAATTTCTCCTCCAAAATATGTTTTCTAAATATTTTCTCCTATTACATCCACAATATATTTGAATATACAAAATATTACTTATTATAATATGATATAAATTTAATTTTCTATATTCCCTAAAAATTTAAAATATTTTTTACACTTATAAAATAAGTTATAACATAGTTAATGAGTCACGATCTTTATGGTCAAATGTTTCCTAAATATTCCTCTAATTTTGAGCATCCAATAGCCACATTAATGATTGTATATCTCCATGATATTTAATGGTTAAACGATCCTTATAATTATATTTCACATCCATCTAGAACCACCTCAATTAGAGGTGGTTATCCCAAGTTATGACTCATTTACTAAGGTGGGGTCCACCCTACCATCCAAAACAATTTTTCAACTTGATTGAATTTTTAGGGACTGTAGACATTCGAATTAGATGATGTTCTAGAATAAAATTTTAGTCCCATAAATTATTTAATCCTTAAAAAATAATCATTCAAATTGGATCAACACTTTAAAATTTATGCTCAAAATAAAAAATAGATAAAAATTTGTTAAAATTACAGAATAAAGAAATTTTCACATTTTATCCCAAAACACACCAAAAATATAAAAATGATACGAATAAACTCAAATTTATAAATTTATAGATTTTAAATCATTGAAATACATATGAAAATTTATTAAAATATTAGCTCTATCAACCTCCTTATTTCAACTTAAGGTTCTTTTCCTTCAATAAATTTATCTTTTGGAACTCTTCCTTGATATTCCATGTTCCCTGATATTTTTGTTATATCTAGTCTTAGAAAAACCTCTAGTATTTGAACTAAATCCATAAATTTTTTATTTTAATAGTCAGATGTTTCTAAAACTTTAGTTATTCCTAAGCTATCGAGATCTTCAGTACTTTCACTCAGATCAACCTTATCATGTTTCACCAATTCATTATTCTTTATTTCATCTTACAATAGGTTTTGTTCCTTCCATAACAACCTCTCATTGAATTAAAAAAATATAGCATATGAAAACCTTTCAAAGATCATTATCCCATTGCATAAATCCAAATTTTTCACCACCGTTTCCTATATAGAAACATACTCAGTACTCATCCACTACCTTATCCCTCTCTCTATTATCAATATGAACATAGGTAATATATCCAAATATGTTGAGGTGGGAGACATCAATCGGTCTTCTGGTCCACTAAGATTCAGAAAACTCCTTCCCCAATGGTGTGTGATAGGGAATATATTTTTATTACTTTTACTTTTTGATTTAACCATACCTTATTGATATTTGAAGGAAAGTTATTACATATTTAGTTTATAGGGTTAATTTTGGATTTAATGTAAAAAATAATTAAATCTTAATTTATAGTTTTTTTATTTAGTTTTTGAATTATTTGAACAAAGCCTAAATTGATTTTGAAACATTTTTAATTAAATTTTAATTTGATATTTTAGATGTTTTTAATGTTATAATTAATTCTAGAATAAATTATGAAAATCCATATATTAAATCATTTTTTATTGATTTCTCAGGTAAAGGGAATGACCCTTATATATGGGATAGTAAAGTAATTTTTAAGATTTATTCTGATATTGCACTCAAGAATTTATAAAACTTTGGGCATATATAAAAGTCATTTTCAAGAAATTGAAGAAATGTTAGAAAAGTATGGGGATGTGTAAGAGTCATTTTTACCATTATGTAAGATTCATTTATGTGATCCTAGAAATATGTAATAGTAAATGATTTTTTCATGGGGATGAAATGCCAATATGTAAATGTACTTACAAGGATATGTAAGGGCCATGCACTTATAAAAAATCCATCCAAGCTTCATACATAATATTCTTTTACTTGACTGAAAATAAGAGACCCTTGATTGATTTTGTTCACAACTTAGCCTTTGAACTTGTGATATAGATAAGGGTTTTGGCTTCGATTTCCATTTTATATTCATTTTTATCATGTTTTAATAAATAAGTGGTTTATCCTTTTATTTTATTCTATAATTTTATGTTTTATGTTTCCATCCACTGTACCGCTCTAATACTCATGATGGTGAATAACTAACTCTAGGCTTGGCCCTAGTGGTGGTTCTCTTGGCATTCCCAAATCCTTGTTTTGTATTTCTCAAAGTTTATTTTTTATTGGTAGGTAGGATTATTGTGGTTTGATGTATAGATTCTTAATCACTCAATGGAGTAACTCTCGGCCTTATTCTAGTCCTTATCAAACATAAAATCCCTCCCTTGTCTCAGGCATGATCTTCCTATGATGGAGTTTAGTTTGTTCAAGGGATTAAATGACATACAATAGATTCGGTACATGGAAGATTTCACACTCTCAATTAAGGTTTTTTAATCATTCTTAGTTATTATAGGAGGTGATACTTGGTGTGAAAAATAAATCTCCTAAGTTCACTTAGTCTTGAAACATAAGTAATGGGTGGTGGTTTATGCATACTGGGATAAGTTATCAAACAAAAATTATACAATAAAAATAGATAATGAAAGACCCTAAGTGGGAAACCCTTGGACTAGTACCTTTCTTGCTAATACTTGTCTAGGTTTTTTTTCTTGCTTCCATTTATATTTCTTAAATTCATTCTCCATTTTTCACCCCCTGCCTCCATTATTTTCATTATTTTAATAAAAATATAAAATAAAAATATATATATAATAAAGTTTTTGTAAAATTGAGTGATTGACATCATAAGGCTCCTCAAGAGAGAAGGTTGTGGTCATCCACTTTACTACACTAGGAAAATAAATATTTTTTGTGTACACCTTATGATGAGTGTGCCAAAAGGTTAGTTTCATTTCAAAAGATATGTCCAATTGATCACTTTTTGTTCCTTTATTTATTTTTAATTATTTTTACTTTTTCCATAAAAATATTTAGATAAATAGTTTTTTGTCCATGATGTATTCAAATTAAAGTTATTATTCATGTTATAACCAATACTCTTGAATACAATAAAAATAAGAGGTTTATTATGAAAGAGAAACTCAATTGAAAAAACTCAAGGAATATATACATGAGATAAAGAACTAAGTGATACTTTCATCAGAATATCTCCTTATATCCAATAAAAAAAACTAGAACAATAATACCTATAACCAATAAAGTAAGAGATTACTCCAATGATATTTTCAATTGAATAACTTGAGGAGGCTAAGAAGGAACTAATAAAAGATCTACTATCTAACCATTATATACCATTTCAAGAAGAGGAATTTTAAAAATACATTCATATTAATATACATGTGGGTGATGAATAGTTTTTAGGATCATAATGGAATAAATTTTTAGTAGTTAACTTGCAACATTACTCTCCCATCATAGAAATTGAAGAATAAAAACCACTTTATCTTTCTCAAGTATTGGAAGAATACAAAACTGAAGTGGTAAAATTTGAATAAAATATAGTTCAGATTGACTACCCACCTCCATTTGTGAAAACCCAACTATATTATGCACTTACCATTGAAGAATATTTGATAGTCTAACCAAAATATGTAGATATTCTATTCTTAATCTCATTTTTTGTCTAATTTTATTAAAACTAAATTGAGTATTACCATCCTTTGTTTTGAATTATCAAATTTGGACAACACATGGACTTCCTTGGAGATTGATTAAGAATAAGAATATGATTATGTTGAAGAACTTATGAAGCTCCCCAAACCCATTGAACAATTACTAGAGGGGGTAAATGAGGAATTCCAAGTAGAATTTCTTAAAAAACAATATTACAAGCTAATTAAAAAGGGGGAAATTTTAGATTTAAATGCATCAATATTTGATTTTATTTAACTTGAATTGTTCACTAACATTACCCTAGATTAAACTTTCAATGTAGTATTATATGTGTAGGAACTTGAATTTTAAAAGGAGGTTATATAAGTAGTGGCCAAAGTAGAAGGGGACTTATACTTTATCATACCCCTACCATTCAATTTGTACCTACTAGATAAGGGGATGGATATTTTATACACTATCTATGGGATCTTCCACAACCAGTGTGAAGGGAAGCTCACTAGAAGGAAAGGAATGTGGTGGTTTATGTCAAAGAAACACCACCCAATATATCATTTTGGATAACAACTGGAACTACCTCACTATGGGAAATCAAAACCCAATACCCACATGGGGGGTTAAACCAAGCTTTTTATTTTTTCTTCCCTTTCCTATATTTATATTAATTTTTTTCAATAAATCTCTAATTTTTTCTTCTTTTACTTATAATATTGTATTGGTAAGTATCTAAGATATTAGCTTAAGGATTTCACTACTAATAAATTATAGTGTATCACTCCTTGTCCCCTTTTTTCTTACTACCTAATTAAAATTTTGGGTGAAAAGTTTTTATGATCATGTTTGAATCAAAAAGTGGGTAGTAACATTCTAAGTGTGGGTTAGTTAGTAATATAATATTTAGTAATACATGTTTTGTTTTCTGTTTTTTATTTTATGATTTTTTTTAAGATATCTTGAGCTTAATAAAATGATTTGGAAAATTGAGACCATTTTGGAATTTTTATAATTACTAATTGTCTTAAATTTGAAAATATCTAAATGATTAATTATATAGATTTTATTTCTTTATTTCTAATATTATCATCTAAATAATTTTGATCAAATGTGAACCCATGTGCACAAGTGTTTCCCAATGTTTATCATTCCCTACCTAATAGGCTTTTAAACCTCTTTAACATCTTCTTACATTTCTCTTTTTCTTGAGAGTCTTTTGGAATGTAATTATATCCAAAACTTTTTGTTTCTATCTTTTTCAAGTATGGTAGAATGTATGAACTTGTTTTGAAAATTATTAAGGTGTTATTTTGTTTAAAATATTTTTCTACAAATGAATTTATATTTTAATCCTACCCATAACATTTGACCATTATTAATCCCCTAGCAGCCATGGACAACCTTGTTATCCAAAAGTATCACTAGCCTGAATCTTTTTAAAATCAACACTATAAGTATATGTATGACCATAATTGAACTCAATTCTGGGAAATAGAGCTAGTTGTGTTATATGTTTCACCAAACTAATGTTTTTTGGGTGTTGATTAAAGTTTTTTTGAGAAATATGAAAGGTAAAATATCCTTTAAAAAATAATTCAAGTGATTTTACATAACTTTTTAAAGTCCAAAGGTGAATCTTGTAAAATACCATATTCAAATTAGTTGCAAAGTTAATATGGAATTAGAATTTTCAATTTATAGGATGGTTTTTTCTGAGAACCAGGAATCAGAATGAGGTTTCGAGGGTTTAGAAATCCATAAAGGGTGGTATGGAAATGGGTTAATATTTAGTGGAAGGCCCAAGAATTAAACCAAGCACTAAAGGAGGAACATGAATCTGAGAATTAAGAAAACTATAGTATGATCTAATTCATAGCATGAAAGTGGTATTCATGTCATGAAAGGTTCACCAGGTGCATTCAGGCTGTGAACTAGGGTTGGTAGAGGGGCCCATGGACATCGCCCAAAAATTCATGGCATAAAGGGAGACATCATGATGTAAAAGTGTCTAGATAAATTTTTAGAAAATTTAAGGGGGTCTCAGACCCCCTTTCTTTGTCAGATGAATGGGGCATGCGAGGAGTCTTTAGCCGGCACCTCCCTCCCTCCTTTATTCATCCTTCGGGGCATTTTTTTTCTGATTGGATGGTGGATCGAGTAAGATATTCCTCCTCCATCCTTCCATATTTATTTCCTTTATAATTTTAGATTTAGATTATTTTTTATATTTTTGTGTTAATTCCACAATAATATTATGGAAAAAAACTATTTTTAGGGGTATTTTGATTAGCCTAGTTAGAGGAGCACCCGAGATGAGGTTCACACACCATCATACATCGTTTCAGTGAAGGTACACCATCATTTGGATTTTTCAAGGGGGTTTCCCCTAAATTAAATTATTGGGTTATTAGATTGGTGTTGTTAAATGGGGTCTTTGCATGGTGTAGGTTTATGTGCCTATCAGGAGTTGATCACACCCTGTTGTTGATAGTTTCAGTGTGATGGGATGGCTCAGTGTGTTTTTAGGAATTTATACATGTTTAAAATAATTTGTTTAATTAATTCTAAAATGTTAATTGTGATACCTTACTATGAGATATAGCCTTGGGTGATTATACGATGGTCATATGGACTTAGAAGAGCTCTAATAAGATTTTTTGGGCTGCATTTGAAAAGAGGAAACAACTTGTTTGAGGTAGGTGGTCTCACATACTTTCCCTATGGAATTTATGCTTTTTTTATGATGCATGGGGTATGTGGTCATGCCATTTAGGGAATATATGTGTATAATTTAATTGTTTAATTAAAAATTTTATACTTTTATTAGGATAAAAAAGGTTACAAGCCCTTGATGGACCTTGGTAATGGTTGGTTTTCCTCAGTCATTGATGGATGAGTCCTTGACTCAAGAGTTTCCCTCAAATATGTAAACCCCTTCTAAGGGGTTTGACCCATATGAGTGGTATGATTTGAGATAAGTTTAGTATCCCTTGTTTAAGACCCTTGTACAAACCCAACAGTGGTGTATGGATACATTGGGAATAATCATCCCTTGTGATCCTTAGGTATATTTCATGACTGAGAGTCATTAGGCTCAAGATAATGACCTAAGGAGAGTGTTCCTCCCCTTTATGATGTGACCAAGCCTAGGTGAATAGACCTTAGGTAGATCAGGACCAGTTTGAGTGAGAATACTGACCCAGATTGACCTTGGGGAACTAATATAGGACGTGGTCCATCTCTTGATTGTTGCTAAGTGGAATACCTGAGTATATTTCAAGGTCGTGCTACCTTGATTATATTATTAAGGTATATAATATACTCTAGGAATTGGGTGTTGGCATTTTTGTATTGCTTGAGAGTGAGGACCCAAGTGGTGTGCCTCTACCTATATTAATCAAGGGGACCCCAGTGGGTTACCCATTAACAAACCGACCCTAAATGGGTGTATATGAGATGGTAGTGGGTGCCACTATAGAACTCGTATCGAGCATATGAGACTAAGGGTTTTCATGAAGTGGTGTTGGGATTGGGTTTTCAATTATTCCTTATGTTTCTCTTTTATTTTTGGTTGGTTATGTAATGTACCTTTGGTGTAGGTGTGATGCAGTTGGGCTTCCATGATTTGGATCCGGATGCGGTTGCTATCATGATATTGGAGCATGGTGATGGTTATGGCTTCCATGAGTTTGATCTAGATGCATGGACTATCATGGGATGGTTCCTCAGATATATGATATATATGGTTATGTCTGCCATGATTTGGAATCAGATGCATGATTGAGCTTCCATGAATTTGGAGCTTGAATTTTTAGACTATCATGGGATGGGATCCCAAAGTCATGAAGATTGATTAGGTTTCCATAGATTTGGATCCCAAATATTACTTGGGAGGCATAGTCATCGATACATTCTCATGGACACCCTATCACTATTCAAATTAGGTATGGTTGATTAGGGACATGGACGTAAGGATTGATGATTATTTTATTTATTTAATTCTAGTAATTATATTTTTATTTTAGCTGAACATTTCATATGCACATATCAATACATATAATGGTTAGTATGAGACCATGTTGGTGGTGCCCTATTGAGTAATATACTCACACCCTACTCGGTTCTTCGCTAAACTTGGGCAGCTAATAAGAGTCTCACTTTATTGCAGGCACATGTTAGGTTGAGGT
Source organism: Viscum album (assembly GCA_963277665.1). NCBI lineage: Eukaryota > Viridiplantae > Streptophyta > Magnoliopsida > Santalales > Viscaceae > Viscum > Viscum album. The sequence goes on from OY728154.1 coordinate 117,743,648, forward strand.
ATGGGTTTTGATAAAGCAAGATGTCTTGGTGAGTACATAGAGCTTGTGATGAGTTTTGGCTCATGGATTTCATGGAGTTAGCATCATTATTTTTATTTTATTCCATTCTATATATATAACCAGACTAGTGGGAGGTCATTCGATTTATATAATGATTGTTTTATCAATTAATTCATTTCATTTAATATCGTCTTGTTTATGTTTATTGATTTTGTTTCTAGTTATCTGTGATAGGTGATATTTAGTTATTTTATATTTTATTGTGCACTTTAATATGGGGTTATAGCCTCCACATGGTACATCCTGAGACCCTCACCACTAATCGATAGTCTTTGGAGTTTGGGGAGGCACACCTGAGGTCACACCACATTCTGGTCTAATTATTATTCATGGAGTGAGCTGGGTTAGGATGTGACAATGTGGTATGAGAGGTTTTTTTATTTTTTATTGTTTTTAGGTATTTTGTATACTAGAGATATAGAAATTTATCAGAGCCTATGATGGATGTTGTACTAGTTCATCAAGAACAATTTTTCTATTAAAAATTCTATGTTACTGGGGTTGGGATTTCCAATTTATTTTCAATGTTATAGTTTTATATGATTTTATCCTTGAGCGATGTACATGAGGTTTAGAATTTATGATTTATGAGTTATACATTGGATCTTGACCTGTTGGAAGGAGTCTAGCTTTTGTATTTGACTCTTGTCCTATAGAGGCAAGAGGCATCTCATGAATCATATCAGGTACATAGGATTTACATGACATATAGGCCTTCTAGTGTGTGATCTCACTAACAACTAAGGCTCAATTGTTTAATTTGTCAACAAATGATCATACAATGTTTTATCATGTAAGTACTTGGTGGAATTCTACATAGATGGTCCAACTTGAATATGTAATTTCTTCTGATGGAATTTCATGTAAATATAAGACAAAACACTCAATGATGAGGATGATAATGCATTACATGTGCACAGGAGGTGCAGTGAGCCTAGTGGGTTGGTCTAAGCGTGTTATACCTTAGTATGGGACCTCTTGTGGGTTATGTTTTTTTAGGTTCATTTATTTGAAATGACATTAACAAATTACATGGTGTTTTCCCATATTTCTTACAATGAAATTATAGTTAAAAAAACCATCTAGTTATTGTTTTTCAATAAGGGTCGTCAATGATAATGTCATTGTACATATATCGGTTGATCAGAGAGTTTTGATTCTCTAGGGGAAGTCCTGTGTATGGATTCCCATGGGAATCAGTACCCTAAGAGTGGGTGATGAATTTCTCATAAGATGCTCATTTTATGTTAGACCCTCAAGTGGTTATTTTGGAACATGAGATGCTTGATATAATCGGTTCCCTTGAGATGGGTGTTTTGGAAAATTGATGTCATAGTATTCTGAGATGGGTGTGTGGATAACACCCATGGGATGTGACCTTCTCTGAGCTTTGTCCTTATGATAGGTGGTCGAACCTAGTAACCCTGATGTGGAACCTAGCTAGTAGGTCTAGGTGAGATACCTAGAGGCCCTTAGTCTAGCTTGGAACATATTGATTCCGTGTTTAGTGTTATTTGAGGGAAACCCACAATAGCAGTTTCCCATGTTTATTAGTGGATTAGGTGTAGAAAGAATGGGTGAGTGATTCAATTTGTTTAATCAATGCGTGTGAGGTTCTATCAGATATGTGACATAGGCATACTGATGCCTTGGGGATTTCTGGTGATGAAATCCTTGACTGTTAGTTCCATAGGTATCAAGGTGTGTTTTCGAGGGCAAGACCACGGTGACATCTAGACCTATAAATTTTGGATGTGATTTTAGTGGTGTAATCAGGGCAAGGGTGGATGCTCATGAATTGAATGGTGTTGGGTAGTGACTAAGCATGTGTATGAGACTGGAATTAATTAGACTAAGGATAGGTACCATCAATGATAGAATAGACTTGTGATATGTGTAGTTGTGTGAGTAGACATGGCACTAGTAGAGTGCCCAATTTTGAAGAGGAGTTACAAGGGATTTCCTAGTTTGATAAAACTAACATGTTATGGTGCACAACCAGCCCAGTATAGGTGATGTATGACTCATGGAAGCATGAGTAGGGTGTGAAGATTATGCAGTATGGGATTGTATACCCATTTCATTATAGGGGATAGGAATGGTTCATGTTAGTTGTGTATGGTACCCATTTAACTTTAAAATCAGTGAGCGGATGGCTACGAGCTAAGGATTGATAGAGTTGATGAAATTATTGTGAACATAGAGGATCAGAGTTTTAATGAATTATTAAATGTCCCTCTATGGTATATGAGTCACTAAAAATGGATCAGTTGCAGTGGAATGGTCGATCTAGGAGTAGTTAAAGGCAAGTGGCATCTAGGGTGAAATGAGAAGGGCTTGGGGTGAGTGACATGTGTGCAGTGATGGAACCTATTGGAACTCATGTATGAGTGATATGGTTACTTATATCCTTTTAATTAATTGATGGATAGAGTGTGGGCACAGATGATGGGTGTTTAGGTTATTTCAGGTGATGATAATTATACTCCAATGGTGTGCGCATAATATCAGCTATGATTAAACGACCTTTGTGTCAGAAGGGTCATGGATGTAATGAGGATAGTTGTTGGATAGTTATGTGACATCAGGATATTGGTGCATAATAATATCTAATATGATTCAATTCCTTGATGAACACAGTATTTAGGATTCAAATGGGGTTTTAGAAGAAGTTAGTGCATTGGCATCGGGCTCGAGGTGATCTCAGTGTGACTTGAGGGTGATTCATAGGGTGAACCTAGTTCATGAAATGTTTAAGGGGGTGAACTCTGATTCATGATATGTTTTAGGATTGAAACCTAGTATTTAACATGTTTTATGGGGTGAACTTCAGTTTGTGACATGTTTATGGGATGAAATCTAGTTTTTTGACATGTTTTAGGGGGTGAAACCCAGTTTGTGACATGGTTCATAGGGTGAACCAATTTCATCGCATGTTTTAAGGTGTGAAACCCAGTTTTTTCACATGGTTCAGGGGGTGAATCATGTGATGAAACATAGTAAAGGTGTATGATAAGATTAAAATACTTGGTAAATCTCTGGAAGCTGGTACCAGGGTTCAAGTACATCATATTAGGTGTGACAGGTGAATTCTGAGGTTTGGTCGAGACCTTTCAAGGAAAGGTTGGTGCATGCATACCCTATGTGTGTGAATTTGAAACACATTTATTTGGTATGAAATCATGTATGAGAGGTAGTACTGACATATAGTAGGTTTTCTTATACATTTTTGGATGCAACGATATGGAAACCACATTAAGAAGGTTGTTGGGATACTAAGGATATGTTTTGATAGGCGATCCTAAAAGTGGAGGATGCCATGGGTCAAGATTGGTCATGATGAGTTGAGTTTTGTAACGCCCCGACCCCAGTTACCCAGAGTCGGTGCATTATTTTAATACATTGGCATGATTACAAGGAATCAAGTCCCGAAGGACCGATCGGTTTAGCAGTCCTGGAAAATAGATTACATACATGAATGTTACATTACACTTCATAACATACAAAACAACATAAATAATCCTTCATGAATGCCATTATTCCCTTGGCTTAAACCTGCATATCAATCACTGTACACTTCTTGTAATCCTGGGAAAAATAAAACATAGAAAGGGGTGATCTCAGATGCTCAGTAAGGATCAAAATACAGAGGAAACTTTCATAAATAAGCATAAACATTTAAGGAAATGTATAACTAAAACAAAAGCCTTTTAAACTTGAACTTCAGCATAATATGACAAAAATAAAATGAAGTAATGGCATTTACTTATTCACATGGATATTCTACTAGTCGAATAATCACATGAAATATCACTAACCACTTTCATAATGATGGAATGCATAATGTCGAACTTTTATTTCTGTGTCAATGCCTCGTGCCAAGACCTAAGGGATAACTATAACCGGAACCCAACCCGGAGAGCCTCTGTAACCGGACTCCAACCCGAAGTGCCTCTAATAACCAGACACCAACCTGAAGGGTCTGTTGTAACTGAACCCCAACCCGGAGCATACTAGTCCAACACATTCATCTTAAGAAGAGGATGAAATATAAACATTCGTATTAAAACTAGCATGCGAAATGCCAAAACATTAATCATAAACCATTAATGGCATAAAAAAAACCCATCCATAGTCAAACATATCACAAAACCTTAAATACAATATGGAATATTTGTATCATAATAAATCAACTTCAAACTAGTGTAAAATTTATCAAAGGATGTTGACATAGATGAAATCAAAACTATTTGAGAGAAATATCTCTTTTTTTGAAATCATTTAAAAGTCACACAATTTGTAAAAGAAGTCATTTAAAGAAATTTTTGAATCAAAGTTTCCCATACCACTTTGAAACTTTCTAAAGGAATTAACATTTTAAAAACATTCATGTACATATAAATAAAATCCTTAAAAAAACCATTTCGAATACATGGACATTAATGAGAAAGATTTAGAAGAATAAATATTTAAAACATTTGAAATGATGTATTAGTAAAAAGTCCCTTAAAATAATCCCTTTTAAAACTCTTTCATAAAACATGGACATGGATAATAAATATGTCCCAGTAGATACTTACGTAAAAACAACCTCGAATAATAAAGATATTGTGAAATTAACCCTTACCAATTTGGTAACTTACGAAACATAAAACCCATGAAAGAGGTATCATACATTGAATATGTAAATATACATAAATTAAATTTTATTATACAAAGAATAAAATTATGGGTAGTACATACACCACACAAAAGGTAATAGTGGAGATATGGCATGAATCTCACGGGAATAAGGAGTGAGATAAAAACCCCTTACCTTGCACTTTACTTTAGTTGAGGGTACGTTTAGCCTCCTGTATAAAGACTATAGTATGTTATTAAATTATAAAAGAACCATATTAATATTTATGATATCATATATTATTCATTTATGACTTTATACTACCCATTTAATAATAATTTCCATGTTATATTAATATTTCGGGTAATAATCGCTTTCTTTATCGTACGTGTTTTAACTTATTACTCTTGATTGTATCACTTAGATCATGATTTAAATACTTCCAGAATATAAAACATGATTTATTTATCATATATATTTAGAATATAAAAATTTATAATAGACGTATATATGAAATGGAAAACATCGTTTATGGAGATGGTAGTCCGTACGTACGCATAAACGATGTTTCCGTTTTCATGTAGTATTGAACGGAAGTAAGTGAATAAGATATATGTAAGTACATAAATACTTATATATATAAATATATATATCTCCAGTAGCATTATTATGTCATATATTACATACTTATTAGTAATATATATTTTTTATAATCGTCGATGAATGGTGAACTTGGAAATGAATCTCATCGCGTCATGGAGACGGTAATTCGTACGTACGCACGAGCGAAAATATCATTCTTTTGATATTAATATAATATATAATTGGATGGTATATAATATAAACATAACCTTTATAATGTTATATTTATTATTTACATCAAATACACATCATTATTATACCCATCCAAATAATAATTTATTGAATAACAATTACACCACAACGTGGAGACGGTAAGCCGTACGTACGCACGTATGGTGACATGTCATTCAAAAGGTGGATATAATAATGAATTTAGTTGCAACATAATTATAATAACATCATAATATATATAATATACTGGATTTATTATTTTATAATGGAAACAACAAAGAAAAATAATGTGGAAGAAGAAAGGAACTTGAAAGAGGGTGGTGAGATCATTACCTCTTCTTCGGGTTCTTCCTTTTGATTTGATCAAAAGGGCTCCTTAGGTTGCCTTTCTGATCAAACTAAGGCCTCTAGGTTGAAGGAAGGATATTTCAGAGGGTATTTGGGCAGGTTTTGTCTGAGACAAATGGCTTAGAAGGTGTGAATTATAGATAAGGGGGGGTGCCTTTTATAAGAGGGGTGAGGGGCACCTTAGGAAAAACTTAAAATATTATTTTATAATAAATTCATATTCAGTTTCTAATGGCTCCAAAGTTTATTATTTAAATTCTAAGGTGGGGATAGGTCGAAAAAAACTCAACCAATAGGTTTTAGACAAGTTTAGGTCACCATTTTAACCTTATCATTTAGATTTAACTCTAAGTTAAATAATTTAACTTTTACCGTGTCTTCTTGTATTCTTACACTATATGGTTAATAAACTTACTATATACTGCCACTCGAACCCCAATTGGTTCATTAATGTCATATATATTATTATATAAGTCTTTTGGCCGAACCTTAGATTTTTAGGACCATTATATCAATTAATAATATAATATATTTTTTTAAAAACTATTTTATGTCAATTTTGAAACTATTTCGTATTTGTTTTTTGTTAAAATAATAACAACATTATTACTTCAAAAAAAAAAATTGAATCAATACTAACATGTCATATTCGTCTATAAAATTCATGGATGTCCTAAAAACATTGAAATTATATTTATTTTAATATTTATAATACCATTTATTTGATTCTTTCATGAATAAGGTAATTACTGCATCATCATTGTGTCATAAATAAATTTATTTATTTAATGTATAAAAATTATAAATAAAATTCAATGATTTAGGAAATATTTTTATCTTTCTAATGAATATTTATAAGCGAATTTATCTTATGTAAAACCCTATATTAAAAATGTTTTAATTATTAAACTTTGATTTTAACTCTTTTAACTCTTCTTTGAATTAAATAATAATAAATGTCCTAATCTAATCCAAGTGGACCTAAATGATAATATTTTATTCCTAAGGTTGTTTTTGGTGGAGACACACTTGTCCAATAGAATTAGGACATGTGTTAGGGTAATATTAATATCATTTTTACCCTTAATTACCCTATTTACTTTTAACCGTGGTAAATAAAGTAAAAAGTTACTATTCACCAAAAATTATTTTTATCTTATTGAACCACATTTTACTCCTTGATATTAACCGTGTCTCTCGTATTTTTGAAATTCCACTCACAGAAGCGGTAAAATTAAGTTTTATGTGAATTTGCAAATTCTCCTAGGTGGTGGGTAAAAGAGGGTGAAAAAGTTCAATAAACTTTTTATATATCTAAAATTATTATAAACTGACTCCAATGAATTAAATTGAATTTATATAGGTATTATGTATCTATTTTGACCTAAAATAAATTCAAATAATATAAATAATTATTTAAATAAAAAGCCGGTTTTAAACAGTAACTCGGTGTTTTTCACTATTCATCAAAAATTGAAAGTTTTCAGAAAAATATCAAAAATTTACCCTAAACTAATTTTGATATTCCGAATTCAATAATGAAGTCTATTTTACCAAATTCAAAACATAGAAGTTTCATTTATTAAATTAAAATTAATTCCCGTTGTTAAAACAAAAAGCGTGTTTTTAAGAAACAATAACTATCAAAAGATTGACACTTGTTTATGTTTGGTTTAAATGTGAAATTATGTCCAATGACCAACATTGGATTAAATGGTAAAAATATATTCTAAATATAATTTAAAACCACTCAAATTCATAATTTATCATAATTAATTATTTCAATTAAAAAGTTGTTTTTAATTAAAATTTAGTAATTTTCACTATTCATCAAAATATGAGAGTTATCCGAAAAGTACCAAAATTTCACCCTAGGATAATTTTGATATTACGAATCCAAAAATGAAGTCCATTTTGAGAGATAAAATTTATAAAATTTCAAAAAGTGGGTATTACTATTCATAACGGCTAGTTTGCTTGGTCATGGTGTGTGTTAGAACTCGAAGTTGCGTACAACACACGCTACTGTATTATTCAAAGAGAAGCGTACCGTGGAAGCTTGGGGTGTTACAAGTTTTATAGTGGGGATCATGATGAAACCGATGGTGATGTTAATGAAACAATGGTGTCATGAGATGGATGGGTTTCATGGAGTGTCTTCTAGGGGTTTCGATGATGGATATAAGAGGTGGCTCAGTTTTTGATAAATAATGTGCCTCATGTTTGAAATTTCATAGAAGAATATCATTCAACATTCCAGAATAGATTATGGATAACTGATTATGGATCAGTGACCTAATTAGGTTAGGTGTGTTTACTGAAATGTTGATGAGACTTCTTGAGGATGAGAAGTTTTATGGTTGGGAGATTGTAAAACACCGTGTTTGAATGAGTTGTAAAGTTTGGAGGGAATTTTAATTTTTAATTTAAAATATGGGACCTTCTAATAACCAAGAATCATAATAAGGTTTCTAGGATTTGTACATCCTTAAAGGGTGGTATTGGATGTGGGTTTAGCTTCGATGGAAGGCCTGAGGGTTCAACCAATCATTGAGGAAGGAACACACAAATGGGGCTATTGAAAACTATATGATGAGCCAATTCACAATATAAAAGTGGTATTCATGCTATGGAAGGTTCATGAGGTGAATTCAAGACATGAACAGGGGAAGGAAGAGGGACCCAGGAACTTCACCCAAAAATTCACAGAATACGATAGGTATCACGTCATGAAAGTGTCCAGGAATCACTTATTAAATTTTTTAAGAGGGGATTGGGCCCCCATTTCTTCATCAAATTAATGTGGTGCACTAGGAGGCTTCATATAGCACCTCCCTTGATCTTTTATTCACCGTTCTTAGTGTTTTGGGAGTGATCGGATGATGGATCCAAATAAGATCTTCATCCTCCCTCCTTTTGTGTTTTTTTCATCTGTTGTTTTCAATTTTGATCATTTTTATTTTAGGTTTTTTTCTATTTGACAAAAATATAGTGGAATCAACCATTTATGATGGGGATTTCACTCATCCTTGTTAAAAGAGAACCTAAGACAAGGTTTTCAAGCCATCGTGCATCGTTTTGGAGAAGTTATGTTATCGTTTGGATTTTTAAGGGGTCTTTCCCTAAATTAAATTATTAGGTTATTAGATCAGCATTATTAAATAGGTTGTTTTTCATTTTATAGTTTTGGGTGCATGTTGAGAGTGGATAATACCCCATTTTTGATAGTTTCAGCATGACGGGATGACCCAGTGAGTTTTTAGGAATTTATGCCTATTTAAACTAGTTTTTTTAATTAATTATAAAATTTTATAACGAATTAATTATGATTCCTTGTTATGATATATAGCCTCAGAAAACTCACAAAATCTCTACAATACCAAAATTCTAGGAAGTTCTTCTATACTAATCCTCAAAGTCTATCTTAGGGATATGTGCTCTAATCAGAGTTTATCTAAATCTAGTTTCCAAGGTTGTTGCTAAACTTCCTCTGATACCAACTGTAACGCCCCGACCCCAGTTACCCAGAGTCGGTGCATTATTTTAATACATTGGCATGATTACAAGGAATCAAGTCCCGAAGGACCGATCGGTTTAGCAGTCTTGGAAAATAGATTACATACATGAATGTTATATTACACTTCATAACATACAAAACAACATAAATAATCCTTCAATAATGCCATTATTCCCTTGTCTTAACCCTGCATATCAATCACTATGCACTTCTTGGAATCCTGGGAAAAATAAAATATAGAAAGGGGTAAGCTCAGACGCTCATTAAGGATAACAATAAAGCGGAAACTTTCATAAATAAGTATAAACATTTAAGGAAATTTATAACTAAAACAAAAGCCTTTTAAACTTGAACTTTAGCATAATATGACAAAAATAAAATGAAATAATTCCATTTACTTATTCACATGGATATTCTACTAGTCAAATAATCACACGTAATATCACTAACCACTTTCATAATGATGGAATGCATAATGCCGAACTTTAATTTCTATGTCAAGGCCTCGTGCCAAGACCTAAGGGATAACTGTAACTGGAACCCAACCCAGAGAGCCTCTGTAACCGGACTCCAACCCGGAGTGCCTCTAATAACCGGACACCAACCCGGAGGGTCTTCTGCAACCGGACCCCAACCTGGAGCATACTAGTCCAACACATTCATCTTAAGAAGAGGATGAAATATAAACATTCGTATTAAAACTAGCATACGAAATGCCAAAACATTAATCATAACCCATTAATGGCATAAAAATAACTCATCCATAGTCAAACGTATCACAAAACCTTAAATACAATATGGAAGATTTGTATCATAATAAATCAACTTCAAACAAGTGTAAAATTTATCAAAGGATGTTGACATAGATGAATTCAAAACTATTTGAGAGAAATATATCTTATTTTGAAATCGTTTAAAAGTCACACAATTTGGAAAAGAAGTTATTTAAAGACATTTTTTAATCAAATTGTCCCATACCACTTTGAAACTTTTGAAAGGAATTAACATTTTGAAAACATTCATGTCCATATAAATAAAATCCTTAAAAAACCATTTTGAATACATGGACATTAATGAGAAAGATTTAGAAGAATAAATATTTAAAACATTTGAAATTATGTTTTAGTAAAAATTACATTAAAATAATCCCTTTGAAAACTCTTTCATAAAACATAGACATGGATAATAAATATGTCCCAGTAGATACTTACGTAAAAACAACCTCGGATAATAAAGAGATTCTGAAATTAACCCTTACCAATTTGGTAACTTACGAAACATAGAACCCATGAAAGAGGTATCATACAATTAATATGTAAATACACATAAATTAAAGTGTATTACACAGAGAATACAATTATGGGCAGTAAATACACCACACAAAAGGTAATAGTGGCGATATAGTGTGAATCTCACGGGAATAAGGAGTGAGATAAAAACCCCTTACCTTGCACTTTCCTTTAGCCGAGGGTACGTTTAGCCTCCTGTATAAAGACTATAGTATGTTATTAAATTATACCAGAACCATATTAATATTTATGATATCATACATTATTCATTTATGACTTTGTACTACCCATTTAATAATAATTTCTATGTTATATTAATATTTCGGGTAATAATCTCTTTCTTTATCGTACATGTTTTAACTTGTTACTCTTGATTGTATCACTTAGATCATGATTTAAATACTTCCAGAATATAAAACATGATTTATTTATCATATATATTTAGAATATAAAAATTTATAATAGACGTATATATGAAATGGAAAACATCGTTTATGGAGATGGTAGTCCGTACGTACGCATAAACGCCGTTTCCGTTTTCATATAGTATTGAACGGAAGTAAGTGAATAAGATATATGTAAGTACATAAATAATTATATATATATATATATATATACAGTAGCATTATTATGTCATATATTACATACTTATTAGTAATATATATTTTTTATAATCGTCAATGAATGGTGAACTTGGAAATGAATCTCATCGCGTCGTGGAGACGGTAATCCGTACGTACGCACAAGCGAAAATATCATTCTTCTGATATTAATATAATATATAATTGGATGGTATATAATATACACAGAACCTTTATAATGTTATATTTATTATTTACATCAAATACACATCATTATTATACCCATCCAAATAATAATTTATTGAATAACAATTACACCACGACGTGGAGATGGTAAGCCGTACGTACGCACATATGGTGACATGTCATTCAAAGGGTGGATAGAATAATGAATTTGGTTGTACCATAATTATAATAACATCATAGTATATAGAATATAATACAGTAATTATTTTATAATGGAAACAACAAAGAAAAAGGAAGTGGAAGAAGAAAGGAACTTGAAAGAGGGTGGTGAGATCATTACCTCTTCTTCGGGTTCTTCCTTTTGATTTGATCAAAAGGGATCCTTAGGTTGGATTTCTGATCAAAATAAGGCCTCTAGGTTGAATAGAGGATAGTTGATAGGGTATTAGGGCAGGGGTTGGCCGAGTCAAATGGCTTAGAAGGTGTGAATTAGAGAGAAGGGGGAGTGCCCTTTTATAAGAGTGGTGAGGGGCACCTTAGGAAAAACTTAAAATATTATTTTATAATAAATTCATATTCGGTTTATAATGGATCAAAAGTTTATTATTTAAAGTCTAAGGTGGGTATAGGTCGAAAACAACTCAACCAATAGGTTTTAGACAAGTTTAGGTCACCATTTTAACCTTATCATTTAGATTTAACTCTAAGTTAAATAATTTAACTTTTACCATGTCTTATTGTATTCTTACACTATATGGTTAATAAACTTACTATATACTACCAATCAAACCCCAATTGGTTCATTAATGTCATGTATATTATTATATAAGTCTTTTTTCCGAACCTTAGATTTTTAGGACCATTATATCAATTAATAATATAATATTTGTTTTAAAAACTATTTTATGTCAATTTTGAAGCTATTTGGTATTTGTTTTTTGTTAAAATAATAACAACATGATTACTTCAAAAAAATAAATTGAATCAATCCTAACATGTAATATTCACCTATAAAATTCTTTTATGTCATAAAAACTTTGAAATTATATTTATTTTAATATTTATAATACCATTTATTTGATTCTTTCATGAATAAGGTAATTATTGCATCATCATTGTGTCATAAATTAATTTATTTATTTTATGTCTAAAAATTATAAATAAAATTCCATGATGTAGGAAATCTTTTTATCTTTCTAATTAATAATTATAAGTGAATTTATCTTCTGTAAAACCCTATATTAAATTTTTTTTAGTTATTAAACTTTGATTTTAACTCTTTTAACTCTTCTTTGAATTAAATAATAATAAATGTCCTAATCTAATCCAAGTGGACCTAAATGATAATATTTTATCCCTAAGGTTGTTTTTGGTCGAGAGACACTTTTCCAATAGAATTAGGATATTTTTTAGAGTAATATTAATATCATTTTTACCCTTAATTACCCTATTTACTTTTAACCGTGATAAATAAAAGTAAAAAGTTACTATTCACCAAAAATTATTTTTATCTTATTGAACCACATTTTACTCCTTGATATTAACCGTGTCTCTCGTATTTTTGAAATTCCACTCACAGAAGCGGTAAAATTAAGTTTTATGTGAATTTGCAAATTCTCCTAGGTGGTGGGTAAAAGAGGGTGAAAAAGTTCAATAAAATTTTTATATATATAAAATTATTATAAACTGACTCCAATGAATTAAATTGAATTTATATAGGTATTATGTATCTATTTTGACCTAAAATAAATTCAAATAATATAAATAATTATTTAAATAAAAAGCCGGTTTTAAACAGTAACTCGGTGTTTTTCACTATTCATCAAAAATTGAAAGTTTTCAGAAAAATACCAAAAATTTACCCTAAGCTAATTTTGATATTATGAATTCAATAATGAAGTATATTTTACCAAATTCAAAACATATAAGTTTCATTTATTAAATTAAAATTAATTCTCGTTGTTAAAACAAAAAGCGTCTTTTTAAGAAACAATAACTATCAAAAGATTAACACTTGTTTATGTTCGGTTTAAATGTAAAATTATGTCCAATGACCAAAATTGGATTAAATGGTAAAAATATATTCTAAATATAATTTAAAACCACTCAAATTCATAATTTATCACTATTAATTATTTCGATTAAAAAAGTTGTTTTTAATTAAAATTTAGTAATTTTCACTATTCATCAAAATATGAGAGTTATCCGAAAAGTAACAAAATTTCACCCTCAGCTAATTTCGATATTCTGAATCCAAAAATGAAGTCCATTTTGAGAGATAAAATTTATAAAATTTCAAAAAGTGGGTATTACTATTCATAACGGCTACTTTGATTGGTCGTGGTGTGTGTTAGAACTCGAAGTTGCGTACAACACATGCTATTGTATTATTAAAAGAGAAGCGTACCATGGAAGCTTGGGGTGTTACATTCTCCCCTCCTTCAATAAATTGCTTCCTCGCAATTTATGCTCGGTATTGGAAACTTGGGGTTGACATTTCAAAATATCTTTGTCGAAATCCCACATCGAAAAATGGAATAATGAGGCCTCTATTGAAAATAAAGATTGGTAAGTATGAAGGTCACCAAAAATAACACATACTAGGGTTCCATGTAGGAAAATATGGATATGGAAGAGAAATATAACCATTAATATCTGATGGAGAGTGGTAGAGAACATGCTTATGAAAAGGCCAACAATCCCAAAGCCATAAATTTGTGATTATCTAAGGTACCATCTAGGACAACATTTTTGTTCTAAGTTCCTTTTCTTAATGTTGAGGAATTTATTTATGAGATTGGATAAGATCATAAGGATATATACTTACTTTATAATTAGTGTTTTATCCATTAATAAATTTCTACCACAAACTCATCTTTCACCCCAAAACATAATACAACTCAATAATACTCTATTTATCCTAATCGTATAGGGTTCTAAATATAATGAATATTATAATTCACATATAAGACCTTTTAAAAAAAGAAACTACATTATACCATCCAGGAACATCTCGTAGTCCAGTGGTAGGAAATAAATCCCAATTTCACTGTAGTTGTGGGTTCAATTCCCGCAGCTTTGTCCGATGCGACGGGTTGTCACACAGTCTGCGTGTTGTCCTTTTATAAAAATCCAAAAATAACCTTTCAAAATTAATCCATTCCAACCTTTAGACTTATCCAAAATACTACTATCCAAACTCATAGTCCAAAATTTATAAGGAAGTTAAACACAATGAAGATCCTTTTTGCCATGTAATTTCCAAAAAGTTTAACTCGCTGTAGAGTCACTTTTCATAGTACTATAAAATCTCAAATCCTCAATGAAATAGTACAGCAGTACAATCCTTATTTATTTCTAGAACATCATTGATACAACACTTAAATGAAATAATTCCAAAATAACAACATAAGAACACTAGTCATTCCTCTTCATTTGTGGTAGTATCATAACTTGATTATTATCCAATAGCATCATTTGCGGCATAGTCTGATGACTGGGTTATTGGTTCACGTAGTGTCCAAACTCCTTGCAGATGAAGCATTGTACATTTGAAACCTTTTTCTTACACTTGCAGTCACGTACATGGTGTCCTTTTTCTCCACACTTATAACATACTCCCATTCCCTTCAAGCATTTACCAAGGTGATTCATTCCACATTTATCACATTTTGGAAAATCCTTCTTTCCCTTATTCCCTTTATCCATATTTCTTTCTACCATCCTTTTCTTCTCTAGCTTCCCTTTAAATCCATAGAATTCTGAGAGTTGTTTACTGATCTTTTGATACTATTTATTCATATGATGATAATACATGGGAGACTATTTTCCTTCTAAATTCTGGCTTCGGATCATGAAAGATATGATCCTTCTTACTCTTTGGATCATGTGTATTGATGGAGTTCTCATTCCTTCTACTGGGCGCCATTTCTAAACAATGTCATTCACTAGATTAGTTTATGAATAGAAATACCTAATCCCGAACTTGTAAAACACTTAACATAAATTAAACAGTTTATGGATATAATCCATAATCATAAAAATGTTTTCTTTGAGTAAGTATATACTCATACGCCCTTCATAATGGTTTGTAAAGAAAATGAGAATTATCCTAATCATATCCCCCAGGAGTGTCGTAACCAAGAGTGCAGCAAGGCCCGTTGTTGTGCACCAGTTCTCGTTTGAGTCTAGATCAAAGCAGTGTTTTTGGGTTTTACCCCTAGGTATATCTTTGCCAGAGCTGACTCTACCTGCTCGTATCCAGACATGGATGTATTGCTCGGAAAACTCACAAAATCTCTACAATACCAAAATTCTAGGAAGTTCTTCTATACTAATCCTCAAAGTCTATCTTAGGGATATGTGCTCTAATAAGAGTTTATCTAAATCTAGTTTCCAAGGTTATTGCTAAACTTCCTCTGATACCAACTGTAACGCCCCGACCCCAGTTACCCAGAGTTAGTGCATTATTTTAATACATTGGCATGATTACAAGGAATCAAGTCCCGAAGGACTGATCGGTTTAGCAGTCTTGGAAAATAGATTACATACATGAATGTTACATTACACTTCATAACATACAAACAACATAAATAATCCTTCAATAATGCCATTATTCCCTTGTCTTAACCCTGCATATCAATCACTATGCACTTCTTGGAATCCTGGGAAAAATAAAACATAGAAAGGGGTGAGCTCAGATGCTCATTAAGGATAACAATAAAGTGGAAACTTTCATAAATAAGTATAAACATTTAAGGAAATGTATAACTAAAACAAAAGCCTTTTAAACTTGAACTTTAGCATAATATGACAAAAATAAAATGAAATAATTCAATTTACTTATTCACATGGATATTCTACTAGTCAAATAATCACACGCAATATCACTAACCACTTTCATAATGATGGAATTCATAATGCCGAACTTTAATTTCTATGTCAAGGCCTCGTGCCAAGACCTAAGGGATAACTGTAACTGGAACCCAACCCAGAGAGACTCTATAACCGGACTCCAACCCGGAGTGCCTCTAATAACCGGACACCAACTCGGAGGGTCTTCTGTAACCGGACCCCAACCCGGAGCATACTAGTCCAACACATTCATCTTAAGAAGAGGATGAAATATAAACATTCGTATTAAAACTAGCATACGAAATGCCAAAACATTAATCATAACCCATTAATGGCATAAAAATAACTCATCCATAGTCAAACGTATCACAAAACCTTAAATACAATATGGAAGATTTGTATCATAATAAATCAACTTCAAACAAGTGTAAAATTTATCAAAGGATGTTGACATAGATGAATTCAAAACTATTTGAGAGAAATATATCTTATTTTGAAATCATTTAAAAGTCACACAATTTGGAAAAGAAGTTATTTAAAGACATTTTTTAATCAAATTGTCCCATACCACTTTGAAACTTTTGAAAGAAATTAACATTTTGAAAACATTCATGTCCATATAAATAAAATCCTTAAAAAACCATTTTGAATACATGGACATTAATGAGAAAGATTTAGAAGAATAAATATTTAAAACATTTGAAATGATGTTTTAGTAAAAATTACATTAAAATAATCCCTTTGAAAACTCTTTCATAAAACATAGACATGGATAATAAATATGTCCCAGTAGATACTTACGTAAAAACAACCTCGGATAATAAAGAGATTCTGAAATTAACCCTTACCAATTTGGTAACTTACGAAACATAGAACCCATGAAAGAGGTATCATACAATTAATATGTAAATACACATAAATTAAAGTGTATTACACAGAGAATACAATTATGGGCAGTAAATACACCACACAAAAGGTAATAGTGGCGATATGGTGTGAATCTCACGGGAATAAGGAGTGAGATAAAAACCCCTTACCTTGCACTTTCCTTTAGCTGAGGGTACGTTTAGCCTCCTGTATAAAGACTATAGTATGTTATTAAATTATACCAGAACCATATTAATATTTATGATATCATACATTATTCATTTATGAATTTATACTACCCATTTAATAATAATTTCTATGTTATATTAATATTTCGGGTAATAATCTCTTTCTTTATTGTACATGTTTTAACTTGTTACTCTTGATTGTATCACTTAGATCATGATTTAAATACTTCCAGAATATAAAACATGATTTATTTATCATATATATTTAGAATATAAAAATTTATAATAGACGTATATATGAAATGGAAAACATCATTTATGGAGACGGTAGTCTGTACGTACGCATAAACGCCGTTTCCGTTTTCATATAGTATTGAACGGAAGTAAGTGAATAAGATATATGTAAGTACATAAATAATTATATATATAAATATATATATATATATATAGTAGCATTATTATGTCATATATTACATACTTATTAGTAATATATATTTTTTATAATCTTCAATGAATGGTGAACTTGGAAATGAATCTCATCGCGTCGTGGAGACGGTAATCCGTACGTACGCATGAGCGAAAATATCATTCTTCTGATATTAATATAATATATAATTGGATGGTATATAATATACACAGAACCTTTATAATGTTATATTTATTATTTACATCAAATACACATCATTATTATACCCATCCAAATAATAATTTATTGAATAACAATTACACCATGACGTGGAGATGGTAAGCCGTACGTACGCACGTATGGTGACATGTCATTCAAAGGGTGGATAGAATAATGAATTTGGTTGTACCATAATTATAATAACATCATAGTATATAGAATATAATGCAGTAATTATTTTATAATGGAAACAACAAAGAAAAAGGAAGTGGAAGAAGAAAGGAACTTGAAAGAGGGTGGTGAGATCATTACCTCTTCTTCGGGTTCTTCCTTTTGATTTGATCAAAAGGGATCCTTAGGTTGGATTTCTGATCAAAATAAGGCCTCTAGGTTGAAGAGAGGATAGTTGATAGGGTATTTGGGCAGGGTTTGGCCGAGTCAAATGGCTTAGAAGGTGTGAATTAGAGAGAAAGGGGAGTGCCCTTTTATAAGAGTGGTGAGGGGCACCTTAGGAAAAACTTAAAATATTATTTTATAATAAATTCATATTCAGTTTATAATGGATCAAAAGTTTATTATTTAAAGTATAAGGTGGGTATAGGTCGAAAACAACTCAACCAATAGGTTTTAGACAAGTTTAGGTCACCATTTTAACCTTATCATTTAGATTTAACTCTAAGTTAAATAATTTAACTTTTACCATGTCTTATTGTATTCTTACACTATATGGTTAATAAACTTACTATATACTACCAATAAAACCCCAATTGGTTCATTAATGTCATGTATATTATTATATAAGTCTTTTTTCCAAACCTTAGATTTTTAGGACCATTATATCAATTAATAATATAATATTTGTTTTAAAAACTATTTTATGTCAATTTTGAAGCTATTTGGTATTTGTTTTTTGTTAAAATAATAACAACATGATTACTTCAAAAAAATAAATTGAATCAATCCTAACATGTAATATTCACCTATAAAATTCTTTTATGTCATAAAAACTTTGAAATTATATTTATTTTAATATTTATAATACCATTTATTTGATTCTTTCATGAATAAGGTAATTATTGCATCATCATTGTGTCATAAATTAATTTATTTATTTTATGTCTAAAAATTATAAATAAAATTCCATGATGTAGGAAATCTTTTTATCTTTCTAATTAATAATTATAAGTGAATTTATCTTCTGTAAAACCCTATATTAATTTTTTTTTAGTTATTAAACTTTGATTTTAACTCTTTTAACTCTTCTTTGAATTAAATAATAATAAATGTCCTAATCTAATCCAAGTGGACCTAAATGATAATATTTTATCCCTAAGGTTGTTTTTGGTCGAGAGACACTTTTCCAATAGAATTAGGATATTTTTTAGAGTAATATTAATATCATTTTTACCCTTAATTACCCTATTTACTTTTAACCGTGATAAATAAAAGTAAAAAGTTACTATTCATCAAAAATTATTTTTATCTTATTGAACCACATTTTACTCCTTGATATTAACCGTGTCTCTCATATTTTTGAAATTCCACTCACAGAAGCGGTAAAATTAAGTTTTATGTGAATTTGCAAATTCTCCTAGGTGGTGGGTAAAAGAGGGTGAAAAAGTTCAATAAAATTTTTATATATCTAAAATTATTATAAACTGACTCCAATTAATTACATTGAATTTATATAGGTATTTTGTATCTATTTTGACCTAAAATAAATTTAAATAATATAAATAATTATTTAAATAAAAAGCTGATTTTAAACAGTAACTCAGTGTTTTTCACTATTCATCAAAAATTGAAAGTTTTCAGAAAAATATCAAAAATTTACCCTAAACTAATTTTGATATTCCGAATTCAATAATGAAGTATATTTTACCAAATTCAAAACATAGAAGTTTCATTTATTAAATTAAAATTAATTCCCGTTGTTAAAACAAAAAGCGTGTTTTTAAGAAACAATAACTATCAAAAGATTGACACTTGTTTATGTTTGGTTTAAATGTGAAATTATGTCCAATGACCAACATTGGATTAAATGGTAAAAATATATTCTAAATATAATTTAAAACCACTCAAATTCATAATTTATCATAATTAATTATTTCGATTAAAAAGTTGTTTTTAATTAAAATTTAGTAATTTTCACTATTCATCAAAATATGAGAGTTATCCGAAAAGTACCAAAATTTCACCCTAGGATAATTTTGATATTACGAATCCAAAAATGAAGTCCATTTTGAGAGATAAAATTTATAAAATTTCAAAAAGTGGGTATTACTATTCATAACGGCTACTTTGATTGGTCATGGTGTGTGTTAGAACTCGAAGTTGCGTACAACACACGCTACTGTATTATTCAAAGAGAAGCGTACCGTGGAAGCTTGGGGTGTTACAAGTTTTATAGTGGGGATCATGATGAAACCGATGGTGATGTTAATGAAACAATGGTGTCATGAGATGGATGGGTTTCATGGAGTGTCTTCTAGGGGTTTCGATGATGGATATAAGAGGTGGCTCAGTTTTTGATAAATAATGTGCCTCATGTTTGAAATTTCATAGAAGAATATCATTCAACATTCCAGAATAGATTATGGATAACTGATTATGGATCAGTGACCTAATTAGTTTAGGTGTGTTTACTGAAATGTTGATGAGACTTCTTGAGGATGAGAAGTTTTATGGTTGGGAGATTGTAAAACACCGTGTTTGAATGAGTTGTAAAGTTTGGAGGGAATTTTAATTTTTAATTTAAAATATGGGACCTTCTAATAACCAAGAATCATAATAAGGTTTCTAGGGTTTGTACATCCTTAAAGGGTGGTATTGGATGTGGGTTTAGCTTCGATGGAAGGCCTGAGGGTTCAACCAATCATTGAGGAAGGAACACACAAATGGGGCTATTGAAAACTATATGATGAGCCAATTCACAATATAAAAGTGGTATTCATGCTATGGAAGGTTCATGAGGTGAATTCAAGACATGAACAGGGGAAGGAAGAGGGACCCAGGAACTTCACCCAAAAATTCAAAGAATACGATAGATATCACGTCATGAAAGTGTCCAGGAATCACTTATTAAATTTTTTAAGAGGGGATTGGGCCCCCATTTCTTCATCAAATTAATGTGGTGCACTAGGAGGCTTCATATAGCACCTACCTTGATCTTTTATTCACCGTTCTTAGTGTTTTGGGAGTGATCAGATGATGGATCCAAATAAGATCTTCATCCTCCCTCCTTTTGTGTTTTTTTCATCTGTTGTTTTCAATTTTGATCATTTTTATTTTAGGTGTTTTTTTCTATTTGACAAAAATATAGTGGAATCAACCATTAATGATGGGGATTTCACTCATCCTTGTTAAAAGAGAACCTAAGACAAGGTTTTCAAGCCATCGTGCATCGTTTTGGAGAAGGTATGTTATTGTTTGGATTTTTAAGGGGTCTTTCCCTAAATTAAATTATTAGGTTATTAGATCAGCATTATTAAATGGGTTGTTTTTCATTTTATAGTTTTGGGTGCATGTTGAGAGTGGATAATACCCCATTTTTGATAGTTTCAGCATGACGGGATGACCCAGTGAGTTTTTAGGAATTTATGCCTATTTAAACTAGTTTTTTTAATTAATTATAAAATTTTATAACGAATTAATTATGATTCCTTGTTATGATATATAGCCTCGGGTGGTTGGATGTGCCTGTATGGACTTATATGATCTTGGGTGAGAGTTTTAGGGTTGTTCTTGAAAAGAGAAAATAACATGTTTGAGGTAGGTGGTCTTGTGTACTTTCCCTATAGAATTTATGCTTTTTTTATGATTCATGGTGTATATCGTGTATCACCCCAAGCTTCCACGGTACGCTTCTCTTTGAATAATACAGTAGCGTGTGTTGTACGCAACTTCCAGTTATAACACACTCCACAACCAATCAAACTAGCCGTTATGAATAGTAATACCCACTTTTTGAAATTTTATAAATTTTATCTTTCAAAATGGACTTCATTTTTGGATTCAGAATATCGAAATTAGCTTAGGGTAAATTTTTGGTATTTTTCTGAAAATATTCAATTTTCGATAAATAGTGAAAAAACACTGAGTTATAGTTTAAAACCAAATTTTTATTTAAATAATTATTTATTTTATTTAAATTTAATTAAGGTCAAAATAGATACGTAATACCTATATAATTTCAATGTAATTCATTGGAGTTAGTTTTGAATAATTTTAGATATATAAAAATTTTATTAAACTTTTCACCGTCTTTTACCCACCTCCTAGAAGAATTTGTAAATTCACATAAAACTTAATTTTACCACTTCTGTGAGTGGAATTTCTAAAATCCGAGAGACACTGTTAATATCAAGGAGTAAAATGTGGTTCAATAAGATAAAAATAATTTTTGGTGAATAGTAACTTTTTACTATTATTTACCACAGTTAAAAGTAAATAGGGTAATTAAGGGTAAAAATGATATTAATATTACCCTAACACATGTCCTAATTCTATTGGACAAGTGTGTCTCGACCAAAAACAACCTTAGGAATAAAATATTATCATTTAGGTCCATTTGGATTAGATTAGGACATTTATTATTATTTAATTCAAAGAAGTGTTAAAAGAGATAAAATCAAAGTTTAATAACTAAAAAATTTTTAATATAGGGTTATACATAAAATAAATTTTATTATAAATATTAATTAGAAAGATAAAAATATTTCCTACATAATGGTATTTTATTTATAATTTTTAGACATTAAATAGTTTAATTTATTTATGACACAATAATGATGCAGTAATTACCTAATTAATGAAATATTAAAATAATTGATATTATAAATATCAAAATAAATGTAATTTGAGACTTTTTATGAATTACACTAATTTTCTAGGTTAATATGACATATTAGGATTGGTTATATAAGTTTTTTTCGAAGTAATAATGCTGTTATGAAATTATCAAAAACAAAATACCCAATAGTGTCAAAATTGACATAAAAGAGTTTTTAAAACAAATATTATATTATTAATTGATATTATATTCCTAAAAATCTAAGGTTCGGTCAAAGGACTTATATAACTATAGGTGTATCATTAATGGACCACTTGGGGGTCTCTTGGAGGTATATAGTAATTTTATTAACTATATAATATAAAAATACAAAGAGACATGGTAAATGTAAAACAATTTAACTAAGAGTTAAATATAAATGATAAGGTTAATATAGTGACCCAAACCTGTCTAAAATATATTGGTTGAAAGAATTTTGAACCATCATCACCTTAAACTTTAAATAATTTACTTTTGATCAATTATAAACCTAATATAAATTTATTATAAAATAATATTTCTAGCTTTTCCTAAGGTGCCCCTCACCCCTCTTATAAAAGGGAACTCCCCATTCTCTCTAATTCACACCTTCAAAGCCTTTTGTATCAGATAAAACCTGCCCAAATATTCTCTAAACTCCCCTCACTTCAACATAAAGGCTTTATTTTGATCAAAAATCTATCCTAAGGAGCCCTTTTGATCAAATCAAAAGGAAGAACCCGAAGAAGAGGTAATGTTTTCACCACCCTCTTTCAAGTTCCTTTCTTCTTCAACTTCTTATTTATTTGTTATTTCCATTATAAAATAATAACTCCAGTATCTTATATATATTGTGATGTTATTATAAATATGGTACAACCATATTCAGTATTCTATCTATCCTTTGAATGACATGTCACCATATGTGCGTACGTACGGCTTACCGTCTCCACGTTGTGGTGTAATTGTTATTCAAAACATTATTATTTGGATGGGTATGATAAAGATGTGTAATTGAAGTAAATAATAAATAAAACATTATAATGATTCTGTATATATGATATATCATCCAGTTATATATTATTTTAATATCAAAAGAATGATATTGTCGCTCGTGCGTATGTACGGACTACCGTCTCGACGAACGAGATGAGATTCATTCCCCATCATATCCTTGCAAGTCTAATTATCATTTCATGATTAAAAATAATGTTTAAGGACTTGATATAATTCTTTATATGAATAATATATAACCTATCCATAAAAAAATATGGCTCACATAACAAATAATATAAAGGAAAACGAATCCGTTAACACCCGAAACGATGATAATACTAAGATATTATTAACAAATCAATGTTAAAAGATCATATATGATATCATATTAATGTATATGATTCTTGTATAATTTAATAACAATTATTTCACCATTATATAGGAGGTTAACCTACCCTCAACCAAGGAAAAGTACAAGGTAAGAGTTTATTTCACAATCTCTTCATTATCCAAGGTTGTTTATACGTAATTATCTATTGGGACCTCTTTATTATCCACATCCATGTTTCTTAAAAATGTATTTCAAATAATTCTTACTATTTCACAGACTATGGGTTAAAGTTATTTATACCATTGTTGACTTTTTATAAGAAGTTTATAAAGGAATCTTTCTATCATTTTCCAAACAAGGTCCTTTTTAACCTTTTCGACAGAATTAAGGTAAGAATGTATTTTTTTTAACTCATACAGCGGGTGCGGCTATCTTCCGCCGTTATAAAATAATTGAAGCTTCCCTTACAATCCTATAAGAATATTTTCAAAATAAATTTTTTCTTTTATAATTATGTGACTTTTAAATGATTTCAAAAAAAGATATATTTCTCTCAAATAGTTTTGATTTCATCTATGTCAACATCTTTTGATGGATTTTAAGCTTATTTGAAGTTTATTTATTATGATACAAAACTTCCATATTGTATTGAAGGTTTTGTGATATGTTTGACTGTGGATGTTTTATTTTTATACCATTCATGGTTTATAGAGAAAGTATTGACATTTCGTATGCTAGTTTTAATACAAATGTTTATGTTATGTTTAAACCTATTCATATGAGGAATGCATTGGACTTAATAAGTGACGGGTGGAGCCCGCTATAGCTTCTAGATGCATCGGTAGGTCTCATGAGACAAACTAGTGTCTTGGCACAAGGTCTTGACAAAATCTTATTTGTAGTCTTGGCACGAGGCCTTGACTATGTGGTTATGATAGTCTGGAATTATGCATTCCATCATTATGAAAGTGGTTATTGATATTGCATGTGGTTATTCGACTAGTAGAATATTCATGTGAATAAGTAAATGGAATTATTTCATTTTATCTTTGTCATATTATGCTGAAGTTCAAGTTTAAAAGTCTTTTTTTTAGTTATACATTGCCTTAAATGTTTATTCTTATTTATGAAAGTTTCCGCTATATTTTTATCCTTACTGAGCATCTGAGCTCACCCCTTTCAATGTTTTATTTTTTCCAGGATGTGAAGAAGTAATTTATGAATGACCTGCAGGGATAGTATGAGGGGATATGAAGAAAAGATGTTGTTGTAGTCTTTTTACTTTATGATGCAATGTAAGACTTATGAATATATCTAGTGTTTCCAAGGCTAATAAACTAATCAGTCTTTTGAGACTTGATCTTTTGTGATCATGTCAATGTTATGTAATAATGCACCGATTCTGGGTAACTGGGGTCGGGGCGTTATAGTTGGTATCAGAGGAAGTTTAGTACAAACCTTATAAACTAGATTTAGATAAACTCTGATTAGAGCACATAAACCTAAGATGGACTTTGAGGATTAGTATAGAAGAACTTCCTACAATTTTGGTATTGTAGAGATTTTGTGAGTTTTTCGAGAAATACATCCCTGTCTAGATACGAGCAGGTAGAGACAACTCTGGCACATATGTACCTAGGGGTAAAACACGAAAACACTACTTTGAGCTAGACTCGAACGAGAACGGGTGCACGACAATGGGTCTTGCTGCACTCTTGGTTACGACACTCACAGGGGATATGCTTAGGATAATTCTCATTTTCTTTACAAACCATTATGAAGGGTTTATGAGTATATACTTCCTCAAAGAAAACATTTTTATGGTTATGGATTATATCCATAAACTGTTCAATTTATGTTATGTGTTTTACAAGTTTGGATTTATGTATTGTGATTCATAAACTAATCTAGTGTATGCCATTATTTAGAAATGGAACCTAGTGGAAGAAATGGAAACCATATCAATGCATGCACTCCATGTATGAATTTCCCTCCTGCTCAAGATAATTATAGTGGAGCTGGTGATGCAACTGGTGCTGATCAGCTAATCACCATACTGGGACAACTCACTCAGGTTATGAATAATAACCTTACCCATATGGAGCATCCTGATCCGCAGCGTGGAGGATCAATGTTAGACCGCTTCATGAGGCAACAACCACCAACATTCAATGGGAGTACAAATCCCTTAGTAGCTGAGTAATGGATAAATTCCTTAGAGAAAATATTCCATGCCTTGGGGAGTAGTGAAATGGAAAAACTTATCATGGTAGTTTACCGCCTCACTGGAGATGTTGATCAATGGTGGTCATTAATACAAAACACAAAGGAAGATAATGAAGTATCATATATGGAATGGAGGGAGTTCAAAGAGCTTTTCTTAGAAAAATACTTTCCTCGTGACCATCGAGCAGATATGGAAAGACAATTTCTGAGTTTGAGACAAAAGGAGGATGAAAATGTCACAAAGTATGAGGATAACTTTACAAGATTAGCAAGGTATGTTGGAGATTATATATGTAACCCAATAAGTAATATTGATCGTTTATTTGATGGGTTAAAACCATTTCTCCATCGAGCATTAGTCTCGTAATCCTTCCCGTCGTATGAAGATATTGTCTCATGTGCTATCAAGACAGAAAAGAATTCTCTAAGTCGTACGACTTTAAATCAAATCAAGAGAATAAGAGATCTTCTGATCACTTTGGGAATGGAAATAAGGGGAAGAAGGGAAAAGTTGAATATCCATCCTGCAGTAAATGTGGGAAGAAACACCCCGGTACTTACTTAAAGGGAATGAGAGTCTGTTACAAGTGTGGTGAAAAAGGCCACCAAGCTCGTGATTGTATGGGGAAGAAAGAAGCTACCGATGTTCAATTCCAAAACTGCAGGGAGATGGGACATTATGCAAATTAATTTCCAAAGCATTAGGGGAACTTACCTTAGAAAAGGACAACGGATCAAGTCCAAGCTTATGCGATCACTACTGTTGTGGTTAAAGCTCCGAAAGATGTTGTGGCAGGTAATTTAATGGTTTCCTCAAGTTTAACCAATTATTTATATGATTCTAGATCATTGCATTGTTTCATATCTTCCCATTTTGCTAATAAAATTAGATATTTCCAATTTTATTTAACAAGGGAGTTGTCAGTTAAAACTCTTAAGGGAAGTATCATTGCTACAAAGTTCTATGGATCCGTTCCCATTAGGGAATATAAATGTTCTTTATCTGCTAATCTCATCATCATACCCATGACTGAATTTGATATAATCCTCAGTATGGATTGGATTTCAGACCATGATGCGAAAATTTATTGTAAGAAGAAGGAGGTTACAATTTTTGATGATGATGATAAAGAACACCTTTTCTTTAGAGTAAAATCATCACCACCTAATTCTTACCTAGATCCACCCCAGTAGCTCAACTAAATTCAATTATTAGGGAGGAAGAGAATGAAATAAATTTGGGTTAAGGAAAGGAATGTTCAAATAGAGGATGTGCCTATTATGAAAGAATATGTAGATGTATTTCTGGAAGATTTACTTGGACATCCTCCAGAATGAGAAATTGAGTTTTTCATTGATTTAATTCCTGGATAAAGACCCATATCAGAAACCCCTTATAGAATGGCCACTATAGAATTAGTGGAACTAAATAAACAACTAGAGGAATTGAGTACTGAGGGATTTATTTTCCCTAGTATTTCTCCATGGGGAGCCCTTGTCCTTTTTGTTAATAAGAAAGATGGATCTACGAGGTTATGTATCGACTACAGGGAAATCAATGCTATAAAAATAAAGAACAAGTATCCCCTACCTCACATTGATGATTTATTTGACCAACTACATGGAGCTCAATACTTTTCAAAGATTGACCTTCGATCTGGATACCATCAGTTGTGTGTGAAGAAGGAAGACATTCCGAAGACAGCATTTCGAACCAGGTACGGGCATTATGAGTTTACAGTAATATCTTTTGGGCTGACTAATGCACCCTCTGTGTTCATGTATCTAATGAATAGAGTTTTCCAGGAATATCTTGATGAATTTTTAGTGGTATTTATTGATGATATCTTGGTATACTCCAAAAGCTACAAAGATCATGAAAATCACTTGTGCATTATCCTGAAGACTCTTAGAATACATGAATTATATGGGAAGTTTAGCAAGTGTGAATGTTGGCTTTAGGAGATTTATTTTCTTGGCCATATTGTCTCTAAGGATGGAATTTCTGTTGATCCTTCTAAGACCAAGGCAATCCAAGAATGGCCAGCACCAATGAGTATAACCGAGGTATGCAGTTTTATTGGTTTAGCAGGTTATTAGCACATAAAGGGGTTAAATTTTCTTGGAAAAAAGAGTGTGGAGAATGTTTTGAAGAACTGAAGAGAATATTAGTCAATGCCCCTATATTGACTCTACCATTGGGGAATGATGGGTTCGTTATTTATAGTGATGCATCGAAGAAAGGACTTGGTTGTGTCCTTATGCAGAATGATAGATTTATTGCCTATGCATCACGACAGATGAAAATTCATGATAAAAACTATCCTACTCATGATCTTGAGTTAGGTTCTATAATCTTTGCCGTGAAGATATGGAGACATTATCTCTATAGTGAAAAATGTGAGATATATACCAATCACAAGAGTTTGAAGTACATTTTCTCACAGAAAGAACTCAACATGAGGCAAAGGCAATGGCTTTAACTACTCAAGGATTATGATTGCATGATAAAATACCACCCAGGGAAGGCAAATAAGGTGGAAGATGATTTGATCAGAAAGGATCATGGAGTTTTTAACAAGATGAGAATTTAGAGGGATCTTATTTTCATGGATCTAGTAATGTTGGATATGGGAATAACTATGGAAGGTGAAACATCAATACTTTTTCAAATGGTTTCCAAACCATCTTTACTAGAAAGGATAAAGAGTTCTCAGACCGATGATGAAGAATTTCAAAAGAGGATTAAAGTTGTCAATGATGGGAGATTGGGTGACTTTGTGTATGAAGATGGAATTTTGAAATTTGGGAAGAGACTTTTTGTTCCCAATATACCTGATCTAAAAAGAGAATTGTAGGATGATGCTCATAGTTCCAATTTCTCTATACACCTTGGGAGCAGCAAAATGTATAGAGATTTAAAGGAACATTTTTGGTGGGACAACATGAAGAGGGAGATTGTTGATTTCATGTCAAGATGTATGGTTTTCCAACAAGTGAAAGCTGGAAGGCAACAGCCTGGAGGAGTCTTGCAACCTCTTCCCATACCTGAGTGGAAATGGGATAACATCACAATGGATTTTGTCATGGGATTAACAAAGACTCCTAGAAGGAATGATGCAATATGGGTTATTGTTGATCATCTTATCAAGTAAACACATTTTCTTTCTATAAGAGAAGATCTACCACTTGAACGTCTAGAAAGACTATATATTAATGAAGTTGTGAGACTTTATAGAGTACCCCTATCGATTGTTTCTGATCATGATCCATGTTTTACTTCAAGATTCTGGAAAAGTATCCAGAAATCCCTGGATACTGAACTTCATTTGAGCACTGCCTACCACCCCCAAACTGATGGACAATCAGAACGGACTATTCAAACCTTAGAAGACATGTTGAGATCTTGCTCACTTGACTTTCAAGGTATGTGGGATCAATATTTACCTCTGGTAGAATTTTCCTATAACAATAGCTTCTAATTAAGTATTCGGATGACACCATATGAAGCATTATACGGAAAGAGATGTCGCACACCAACCTGTTGGGATGACGTTGGTGAAAGAAAACTTGAAGGCCTAGAACTGGTGGAGGAAAAGATGGAAAAGGTAAAGGTAATCCAAAACCACATCAAAGCAGCTCAAAGTAGGCAGAAGAGCTATGCCGATAACCGAAGAAAGGATTTGGAATTTCTGGTAGGAGATCATGTTTTTTTAAGGTATCTCCATGGAAGGGAGTTATATGTTTTGGTAATAAGGGTAAATTGAGTCCTAGGTACATCGGACCCTTCAAAATTCTAGAACTAATTGGGGTTGTTGCTTACCATTTGGCAATGCCGCCAAGTCTCTCCAAAGTTCACGATGTGTTCCACGTATCACTGTTGAGAAAATACATGCTTGACCCAATGCATGTACTCACTTACGAGGAATTAGAACTGGAACCTGATTTGTCTTATTGTGAAGAGCCCGTCATGATTCTTGATACAAGAGAACAAGTGCTGAGAAACCGGACGACTCGTCTAGTAAAAGTTCTATGGAGAAACCATAAGATGGAAGAGGCAAAGTGGGAACCTGAGGAACTTATGATGACGAACCACCCGAGTCTTTTCATGTGGTAGTATTCTAGAAATTTTGAGGATGAAATTATTTGAAGGAGGGGAGAATGTAACACCCCAAGATTCCACGGTACGCTTCTCTTTGAATAATACAGTAGCGTGTGTTGTACGCAACTTCGAGTTCTAACATACTCCACAACCAATCAAACTAGCCATTATGAATAGTAATACCCACTTTTTGAAATTTTATAAATTTTATCTTTCAAAATGTACTTAATTTTTGGATTCGGAATATCGATATTAGCTTAGGGTCAATTTTTGGTATTTTTCTAAAAACATTCAATTTTTGATGAATAGTGAAAAAACACTGAGTTATAGTTTAAAATCGAATTTTTATTTAAATAATTATTTATTTTATTTAAATTTAATTAAGGTCAAAATAGATACATAATACCTATATAATTTCAATGCAATTCAATGGAGTTAGTTTAGAATAATTTTAGATATATAAAAATTTTATTGAACTTTTCACCGTCTTTTACCCACCTCCTAGAAAAAATTGGAAATTCACATAAAACATAATTTTACCACTTCCGTGAGTGTAATTTCGAAAATCCGAGAGACACGGTTAATATCAAGGAGTAAAATGTGGTTTAATAAGATAAAAATAATTTTTGGTGAATAGTAACGTTTTACTTTTATTTACCACGGTTAAAAGTAAATAGGGTAATTAAGGGTAAAAATGATATTAATATTACCCTAACATATGTCCTAATTCTATTGGACAAGTGTATCTCAACCAAAAACAACCTTAGGAATAAAATATTATCATTTAGGTCCACTTGGATTAGATTAAGACATTTATTATTATTTAATTCAAAGAAGAGTTAAAAGAGATAAAATCAAAGTTTAATAACTAAAACATTTTTAATATAGGGTTATACATAAGATAATTTAGATCATAAATATTAATTATAAATATAAAAATATTTCATACATAATGGTATTTTATTTATAATTCTTAGACATTAAATAAGTTAATTTATTTATGACTCAATGGTGATGCAGTAATTACCTAATTAATGAAATATTAAAATAATTGATATTATAAATATCAAAATAAATGTAATTTGAGACTTTTTATGAATTAAACTAATTTTCTAGGTTAATATGACATATTAAGATTGGTTATATAAATTTTTTTTGAAGTAATAATGATTTTATGAAATTATCAAAAACAAAATACCCAATAGTGTCAAAATTGACATAAAAGAGTTTTTGAAACAAATATTATATTATTAATTGATATTCTATTCCTAAAAATATAAGGTTCGGCCAAATGACTTATATAATGATATTTGTATCATTAATGGACCACTTGGGGGTCTCTTGGAGGTATATAGTAAGTTTATTAACTATATAATATAACAATACAAAGAGACATGGTAAATGTCAAACTATTTAACTAAGAGTTAAATATAAATGATAAGGTTAATATAGTGACCCAAACCTGTCTAAAATCTATTGGTTGAAATTATTTAGACCCATACCCACCTTAAACTTTAAATAATACACTTTGGAGATATTAAAAACCGAATATGATTTTATTATAAAATAATATTTCTAGATTTTCCTAAGGTGCCCCTCACCCCTCTTATAAAAGGGCACTCCCCCTTCTCTCTAATTCACACCTTAAAAGCCTTTTGTCTTGGCCAAACCCTACCCAAATATTCTCTCAACTTACCTCACTTCAACTTATAGGCCTTATTTTGATCAGAAATCCATCCTAAGGAGCCCTTTTGATCAAATCAAAAGGAATAACCTGAAGAAGAGGTAATGTTTTCACCACCCTCTTTCAAGTCCCTTTCTTCTTCAACTTCTTCTTTATTTGTTATTTCCAGTATAAAATAATAACTCCAATATCTTATATATACTTTGATGTTATTATAAATATTTTACAACCATATTTAGTATTTTATCCATCCTTTGAATGACATGTCACCATATGTACGTACGTACGGCTTACCGTCTCCACGTCGTAGTGTAATTGTTATTCAAAACATTATTATTTGGATGGGTATGATAATGATGTCTAATTGAATTAAATAATAAATATAACATTATAATAATTCTTTATATATGATATACCATCCAATTATATATTATTTTAATATCAAAAGAATGATATTGTCGCTCGTGCGTACGTACGGACTACCGTCTCAACAAACGCGATGAGATTCATTCCCCATCGTATCCATGCAAGTCTAATTCTCATTTCATGATTAAAAATAATGTTTTAATGACTTGATATCATTATTTATATGAATAATATATAACCTTTCCATAAAAAATATGGCTCACATAACAAATAATATAAAGGAAAACGAATCTGTTAACACCCGAAACGATGATAATACTAAGATATTATTAACAAATCAATGTTAAAAGATCATATATGATATCATATTAATGTATATGATTCTTGTATAATTTAATAAGAATTATTTCACCATTATACAGGAGGTTAACCTACCCTCAACCAAGGAAAAGTACAAGGTAAGGGTTTATTTCACAATCTCTTCATTATTCGAGGTTGTTTATACGTAATTATCTACTAGGACCTCTTTATCATCCACATCCATGTTTCTTAAAAATGTATTTCAAATAATTATTACTATTTCATAGACTATGGGTTAAATTCATTTATACCCTTGTTGACTTTTTATAAGAAGTTTATAAAGGAATATTTTTGTCATTTTCCAAACAAGGTCATTTTTAACCTTTTCGACAGAATTAAGGTAAGAATGTCTTTTTTTAACTCATACGGTAGGTGCGGCTATTTTCCGCCATTATAAAATCATAGAATCTTCCCTTACAAGATTATAAGAATATTTTCAAAGTAAATTTTTTCTTTTATAATTATGTGACTTTTAAATGATTTCAAAAAAAGAGATATTTCTCTCAAATAGTTTTGATTTCATCTATGTCAACATCCTTTGATGGATTTTAAGCTTATTTGAAGTTTATTTATTATGATACAAAACTTCCATATTGTATTGAAGGTTTTGTGATATTTTTGACTGTGGATGTGTTATTTTTATACCATTCATGGTTTATGGATAAAGTATTTACATTTCGTATGCTAGTTTTAATACGAATGTTTATATTATGTTTAAACTTGTTCATATGAGGAATGCATTGGACATAATAAGTGATGGGTGGAGCCCACTATAGATCATCGATGCATCGATAGGTCTCATGAGACAAACTAGTGTCTTGGCACAAGGCCTTGACAAAATCTTATTTGTAGTCTTGGCATGAGGCCTTGACTGTGTGGTTATGATAGTCTAGCATTATGCATTCCATCATTATGAAAGTGGTTATTGATATTTCATATGGTCATTCGACTAGTAGAATATCCATGTGAATAAGTAAATGGAATTATTTCATTTTATCTTTTCCATATTATGCTTAAGTTTAAGTTTAAAAACTTTTTGTTTTAGTTATACATTGCCTTAAATGTTTATGATTATTTATGAAAGTGTCCTCTATATTGTTATCCTTACTGAGCATCTGAGATCACCCCTTTACATGTTTT
Source organism: Viscum album (assembly GCA_963277665.1). Lineage (NCBI taxonomy): Eukaryota > Viridiplantae > Streptophyta > Magnoliopsida > Santalales > Viscaceae > Viscum > Viscum album. The sequence goes on from OY728154.1 coordinate 117,777,612, forward strand.
ATTTTTCCCAGGATGTGAAGAAGTAATTTATGAATGATCTACAGGGATAGTATGATGGGATATGAAGACAAGATGTTGTTGTAGTTTTTTTTTTACTTTATGATGTAATTTAAGACTTATGAATATATCTAGTGTTTCCAAGGCTACTAAACTAATCGGTCTTTCGAGACTTGATCTTTTGTGATCATTCCAATGTTATGTAATAATGCACCGAATCTGGGTAACTGGGGTCGGGGCGTTACATATCGTCACACCACTTAGGTCATAAACATATTCAATTTAATTATTTAATTTAAAATGTGATGCCTTGATTAGGATTCACAAGGTTCCAAGGCCCCAATAGACCATGGTACTGGTTGGTTTTCCTCGATCGTCAATGGTTGAGGCCTTGACTTGAGAGTTTCCCTCATAAATATAACCCCCCCCCCAGGGGTGTGACCTATATGAGTTGGATGAGTTGAACCAAGTTTATTGGATCTTGTTTAGGACCCTTGTACACCACCAGTAGGGGTGTATAAAGACATTATACATTCTCATACCTTGTGGGCCTTATGGATTTCCTATTGATTTAGGAGAGATGTTGGGCTTGGGATACCAACCTGGGGTGAGTGTTCCTCCCTCATCTGATGTGACTAAACATGGGTGGATAGACCTTGGGAGGATCGGGATCGGGTTGGGTAAGTGAACCGGCCTAGAGTAACCTTAGGGAACCAAGATAGTTTGTGGTTCATCTCTTGATCATTTCCAAGTGGCATATCTAAGTATTTGGAAAAGATGCACAACCTTGAAGATATTGTTGAGGTAACTAGTGTCCTCAATGAATTGCATATTGACCCATGTGTATTGTTTGAAACCAAGGACTCAAGTGGTGTACCTCTACTTGTATTGGTTGAGGGGACCCCAATGGGTGTCATATTGACCAACCGACCCTGAGCAGTGTATGTATGGTATCGGGTGTTACCATAGAACTTTTACTAATCAAGTTAGACCGAGGGACCAGGGATAGTGGTTTTGAGCATGGGAGTTCATATAAACCTTGAGTTTTTAATTTTTTTTATGTTGGGTTATAGAATATGAGTTTGGGGTAGGTGTGATACATTTGGGCTTCCATGATTTATACTCAGATGTGGTTGGACTTTCCATATAGTTGGAGCACAGTGATGGTTATGGATACCATGAGTTGGAGCTAGATGAAAAGATTTTCATGGGATGGGTCCCTAGAGCTATGAGATATATGGTTATAATTTTCATGATTTGGACTCGGATGCACAGTTGAGATACCATGGATTTAGAGATCTGATGTTTATATTGTCATGGGATGGGACCCCATAGTCATGATGATTGGTTGGGGATTCCATGGATTTGGAGCAGAAATGTTTCTTAGGAGGCATAGTCATAAAAAATTTCTTAGAGACACTATGGCACTGTCTAAAGAAGGTATGGTCGATCGGGGTCATGGACCAAAGGATCTATGGTTGTTTTATTTATTTATTCCCAACAATTATCTTTTTATTTCAACTAAATATGCCAGATGAACGTATCACTACATTTTTTTGTTAGTAATGAACCTCATTGGTGGTTCCATACTAATTTATATACTCACGCCCTACTTGGGTCACCACTTAACTTGGGTACTTGAGCATACTCTCACTTGATTGTATGAATAGGTTGGGATGAGGCTTGGGGTTTGATCGAGTGGGATGGCTTAGGTGAGTAAATGGAGCTTGGGATGAGTTTTTTATTAGATATATTGTAGATCCAGTGTCCTTATTTTTTTTATTCTGATCTGTATATATAACTGGTTTAGTGGACGGTCAGTGTATATATGGCATGGTTATTTGAGTCTTTACTACATTTAATTTGTTATCATCTTGTATATATTTATTGATTTTGTTTCTAGTTATATTTTATGTACGATATTTAGATATTTATATTTTATTACACACTCTAATACAGGGGGGTATATCCTCATAATGGTACCTCATGATACCCCCACCACTAGTCATAAGCCTCTAGCATTTGAGGAGGTGCGCCTAAGGCCATGTTGAATTCTAGTCTAGTTATTATTCACAAAGTGATCTGAGTTCAGACGTGACACCTATCTACCTCAAAAATTAAATATGTGTAAAATTGACACGTTGGAAAAAAAATAATTCCTTTTCTATGATGATACAGAGAAGAAGAATAAGATAAATAATAAAAAAAATATTTTTTCTGAAATGTTTCATGTATAGACCCATGAGAATAAAAAGGTGTTTGAAGGAAAATCTTTGCAAAGAGGATATGGTTTAAGATACCATTCTTGATTGAAAACTTGATATCATGCATTATACTTCATTTTAGAGCCAAACCTATTTATTATGCCTTATATTTTTTCACATTAAAACTTCTCAACCCTTATCCATAGAACAAATCATGCAAAGTACTCATAATTGACACACTTTTATGACTATGTAAAGTGGATATTCTAGGAAGTCAAAAAGATTATGAAAATCATGCATGTGATTGAGAATGTGAAACAATTCACATTAAAATTACCTGAGAGAAGAGAGAGGAATATATAGGGAGGTATGTACAAAATGAACATGGGGATTAACATGAGATTGAATGTATTTTTATGATCAATAAGGGTTTATAGAGTTAAAATCCATATAGTAATCATGGTAATTCCAAGGATGTGATAATTGAAAGGTTCCATCATTAATGTATCGAGAAGTTTGAGTTGACCTTGGTACTAGATGATTCCCTAGGAGTGAAAAGTCTAAGTTTGTGGGAATTGACATAGAATATATTAAAATTACTTTTACTTTGTAATTCAATGTTTTATTTCTCAATTTTTTTATATTTTAAGGTAAATTATCACATATTTAGTTTATAGAGGTATTTTGGAATTTATTATGAAAATAGTTTACAATTTTATTTTAAATAGTTTTATCTATTTTTGGAATTATTATAATAAATAATAAATTGGTTTTGGATCATTTGGAATTAACTGTAAAATGGTTATTTTAGGTGTTTTAAATGTTTTAATTAATTCTAGAATAAATTATAAACATTCATACATTAAATATGTTTTTATTTATTTTTTCAGGTAAAGGGAATGACCCTTATGTATGGGATAGTAAAGGAATAAACAAGAGTCATTCTAATATTACACTCAAGAATACAAAAAACTCTAGACATATGTAAAATTCGTTATAAAGAAGATGAATTTTTTTGGAAAAGTTTAGGGATGCATAAGAGTCATTTTCAACCAATATGTAATAGTCATTATTTCACTTCCTATAATATGTAAGAGTCATAGAATTTTCCATGGGGATGGAATACCAATATATAAAAGTTCTTTCAAGGATATATAAGAGTCATGCACTTAGAGAAAATTTAGAAAATATTCATACATAAGAGTCATTTACTTGTTTGACAAGAAGTGACCCATAATGGTGTTTGTTCACAAATTGGCAGACTTACAATATATATTAGGGTTTTTTATTCTATTTTCATTCTATAATCGTTTTATACATGTTTTAATGTATAATTTTTTATATTTGTCTTTAATTTATCATTTTTTTTATTTTTTTCCTTACATTATACCTTGCTAATAATCATGATGGTGAGTAGCTAACCCTAGGCTTAGATTTTGCGGAGGTTCTCTCAATGTTCTTAGATCCTTATTATGTATTACTCAAAATGTGTTTTTTGTTTATAATGAGGTAGGAAGGATTTTTGTGGTTTTATGTGGTGATTTTCCATCACTCTATGTCATGACTCTCGATATTATTCCATTCCATACGAAGCATCAAATCCATCCCTTCTCTTGGGTATGATCATTATATAATAGAGTTGAGTTTATTCAAGAGATGAAACAACATATGATAGATCAAGTTAATGGGTTGTGTCACACTATATATTGAGGTTTACTCCTCATTCTTGTCCATTAGAGGAGGTGATACTTGGTGTGTTAAATAGATCACCTAGGTGCACTAGGTCTTGGAACATAAGTAGGGGATGGTGGTTCATGTATGATGGGATGAACTGTCAAATAGAATTTAGACAATAAAAGAATATAATGAAGGAACCTTAGTGGACAACCCTAACATCAAAACCTTTCTTGCTAACACTTTTTAAAGGTTTATTTTCTTACTTTAATTTATATATCTTATTTTAATTCACCGTTTTCCACCCCCACACATTATTTTCAGCATTTTAATAAAATATAAAATACCAAAAATATAATAAGGTGTCTAGAATATTGAGTGTTTTAAATCCTAAGGATTATTGAGAGAGACAACCCTAGTTAGCCACTATGTTGTACTAGAAAAATAAATATTATTTTTTCACACCTTGTGACGAGTGTGTAAATGTGGAAGGAATCTGGTTCAAGGGGTATGTTATACAATGTATAATTTTTTCCCAAAATTTATTTTAGGGAACTGGAATGTAACATCATGCTACAAGGTCACTCATTTAACATCTAGTTTATCAATTCCACTTTATTATTTTGTCCCTATGTTTTGTGTATCATCTTCTAAAAACAAATTCCTTTCTTCTAACAAAACCTCTAAAAAAATTTGTTACTATGTTATCCCCTATTATTAGACCTCAAAAACTTAATGTTGAAAGTAGATTCATTTTCCACCATGGATCTCTATTAAATGAAGGTTTTGAAAAATTTGGAATTTTTCTTGACAAATAACACTCATATATTTTTGTGCTTCGCCGTAGATGAAGGTAACATAGTATAATGACCCTCCATGGTAATAAACTAGTCCTAATCCATATATATCTATATATACTAGCTCCAAATTCTATTTAATTAGTGTATTATCCTTCATATTGAAGGGAACCTTATATTGTTTCCCAAGGATACACTCTTCACATGTTTCGTACTCCACATGATTGAGTTTCAATACAGCACTAAAAGCTAGATTTTCATATAGTTATCACCTATGTCACTAAGACAATCACATCAAAAAAAAATATTGGAAAAAAATTCTCATCCTGCAGTTTCATGATTTTTCTGTTATTGTATTTGCTAAAAAAGTTAGTTGAAAAATTTCAAGTGTGTTTTTTGAAAAATAAAGTTAAAATAAGTGGTTCTAGAATCAATTAGAGGTGTTTAGAAATTGTACATAGAAATGGTGAAGTTTTCAAGTGTTTGTAAAACTTTTGGGTGTGAAATTTCAGTGGAATATCAAATTTAATTTCATTAAAAAGGAAATTATTTTCATGTAAGACCTTCTCTTTATGGACCACATATAAATTACATGAAGTAGTGTATAAAAAGTGTTATGCGATACCATGTAGCAACTACAGTGAAGAAATTTTTACTAATTCATCCAGTTCGTGGAGCGAGTATGTATTCATATAGAAAGTATGTGACTAAAAAGGAAGTTCACAAGGGTTTTTTATTGTTTTTGGGATAAATAATATGATTTAGAGGAGTACACAAGGAGTGATAATTATGTGAAGATGAATAGGAGAATCAGTATGTGAAGGGGAGTTTACAAAGGGATTAAACAATAATCTTGTGATTTTTGGGTTTTCTATGTTTCTTTTCCAATTTAAGGACCCCTAATCACTTCATTAAGTATCGTAAAAATTACTTAAAAAGATAATTGATATAGAACCATAAGAAGTCAGAAAGTAGTTTGTAAATGGAAAATGGTTCAGGAAACATGAATTTGTTTAAAAAGGGTGATTTGTTTATGAAGAGTGAAGGGGTTCATGAGGGAGATTTATTTATGAATCACTATTTATTTCACGAAGGAGAGTCTTCTTGAAAAGAATAAGTAGTTTTTTTTTCACAAAGGTTTTTCATAAAGAGGAATCAGTTCTTGAGGAAGGAGAAATTCGTGAAGGAGAGGTAGTCTACATGGAAGTAGTACAAGGTGAACATTGTTCTGCAAAGACAGTACGTGGAGGATCATTTTTCAAAGAAGAACGGTTCATGAAAAAGTTACTCAGTAAAGTTTATTTCATCTCAAGGATGAAAATTAGCTTCATGTCAAACCCATTTTAGTGTAAACCAATTCAAAGTTGATACAAATCAATAAAATAATCTTCTGAAGGAGGAATACATTGAATTCAATTAATAGAATAGTGAGTTATCAAGTGTGAGTGGTTGTAAACCATGAGTAATAGTGAGTCTACTCCAAAAATTATAATAGAAGTGGGCTTTAATGATTCTAATACATTGTCATATTACCTTTGTATGCTCATTGGATTATCCTAGTTAGGATGATCCAAGTAAAATTTTTGTTTCTCTTTCATGATTTAATTTCATTTTATATACTATTGCAAGAAGAAGAGAGGATATGGTCTTTTTAATAATGAAATAAGATCGATGGAGAGAATTTTTTTAATCTATCATACATTAATTCACCCCTGGGGTATTAAACATATTGGGGCCAACATTTTTCATTCTATAAGTTAGTTTTCTAGAATGTGTAAAACTTTCCTAACTCCTTGTAAAATATGATGTTCTATCTTTTACGCATTTAGCCTCAACCTTATATCCTCATGTAATTTTCCACGCTCATTTAGAAATTGTACTGAATCTCGAATCATCTAGTTAACCTATCTAAATAAAATATTTCTTAAAACTTAGTATATGCCTCACCCCTTGAAAATCTCACGATTATTTTCTCCTTCTTCGAATATCCACATCATCTTTTCCAACTATATTTAGGGTTTCATCATCCGTAATATGAACCATGAAAATTTTTCCAGTGACACAGTTTCTCATGATCCACCTCTAAAATGTTTATTGAAATAAAGCACTAAAATCAATGATCCATGAATCCAAAAGACATTTGAAACTTTGAAACAATGATTTTTCCTTAGATGTGGTATTTTTGGAAGAACTTCTATAAGTAAACTTTCTGCTCACTTTTCTATACAATCATTCTTTAGGTTCCCCTTATTTCTATAATACCATCATTAACACAACTCGTACCACTACAACCCCTCTTAAGTTCCAGTAAGCTGATTCTGTCACCCTAAGATCAACTCCAATAGATCGGGGGCTAGTGACCAGCACCGAGTAACCATAACTCACAATATGGGAAGCCTTATCCTAATGCACTGATACCCAACACGCACCTCTACATAGAACATAATAATGAAAAAATATAAATAAAACTAACTGTAATGTTTAAAATTAATGTGACAATACTATTATCCACAAAAGATAATCCATTATATAAGTCATAATAAAAATGGGCAAGATACATACCCAATAACTAGAAAGGTAATTCAATACATGCAACTAAGATAAAGAGGGCCTCATGTTAGGCTATCTCAAAACATGAACGATTCCTACTATTATCATCTCTTGGTACCACTAGGATATTTCAGAACATGGTCACCATGGTCACCATGAATCATCTCTGAACAATCCACACAAACTCTACATTTACCTTGATCATCTCCAACTTGATCATTTTTTGTATGAATACATCATATGTGGGCCCAAGGCCCATACAGGGGTGAGTATAAACATACTCAATGGGACACCCTAGAAGTATAAAAGAAAATTAAAGAAAATTTTCCACTCAAAACCCCCAGTATGTGAGAGTAACCAAGAGGAATACGAGGATCCAATATGATCAACCACTAGAATTCACATGGAAATAGAAAATTCCTAGTCATATCATCTTTAACCCATGAAGGTTTACACCTCATGGGTAAGTAATGATGCTCAGAGAATAGGAAATCCAAAAAAAATATGATATCAATAGCTAGCCACTTGTCCCGTATAAAAGGCATCCTAGGGGTTACTAAGGAATCATGAGTCTCAAAGTATCTATTCTACTCATCATTTCTTCTAAAAGTTTTGTACATAGAATAAGTGCCTATTAAGCAAGATTAGCTTAGTTTTTTTTATGGTTATTGAATAATATTAAATGTACACAACGAAAAATTCATGAAAAATAGAATTAATTTAAGGATTAATTAACATGAATTCCATAATCATAAGATGAGGTTCATCACATGTAATTTATAATTAATTTAAAACCAAGTCTAAAATTAACTGTAATTGTAAATATTTCTTCATTGAAGATCTGGTAAACTTTATCTCATCATACCATCATTGTGTTATAAGATCAAAATATAGAATACCTCTATTAGTGATCCATATGTAAACTACGATCTCTGAATGTCATCGTAGAATCATCGGGTGCTAACATGGTCAATCCTGGTCACTTTCATCATTCATGGTTTATCATAGTAGAATTATCTCTAAGTTTTAAGAATTCTCAATGTTCTCTTGATGGATTTATAGAGGAAGGGCAGAGATGATGTTCTATATATCAAGAAATCTCTCTAGGGTTTTAGAGAGCTTATCTCTATCTGTTGTGCACAAAAAATCTCACTTAGGAAAAAGATATAACTAGATATAAAATTAAGGAAAGTTTAGGGTTACATATTTTCATATAATCCCCCTTACCAATTCATTAATTCTTAGTAAACCCCATGTCTTAATAATAATAATATAATATTTAAGTACTTGACATGTAAATCACCTAAGAATAAATAAATTTCATTTATATTATTTCAAATCAGACTACTAAACTCGGTTCACTTATCCTCTTCTACATTTACCAAACCTTGAATAATGACTATTTATTTAATAAATAAATATAATTTCATTATTTATAAATAAAAATAATATAATAAATATTACATTTTCAAACCTTGCAAATAAATATCTATTATTATGTAAATCACATATTCTATTGAATAAATTGTGATTAAATATTGGAGATCAACCAAACATGGGTAACTATTAAACCACAAATAAGGAATTATATTTATTATAACTTGTTAAATTCAACATTAAATTTAACTAATATTCTAGATACACTTAGTGTGTGTCCTTCTAGACCTCTTTCATAGTAGTAATAAGAGGAGATGCTTAAATTCCAAGGTCATCATCTAGAAACAAACCAAGTCACCCATAGAGAAAGAAGTTAATTTTGCAATGACATAAAACCTCCTATGAACACCCACCGTGTAACATAATCCCTTTATTGTGATATCTCTAATCAAGCAAGTACCATACCGATGTCATCAACCTATGTGCTCGATGTCACTGTAAAGACCCGTAAATTTCAAGGAAATATTTTTCTTAATTTTCTTTGGAATTTTACAAGAGCACAGTTTCTCACGGTACCTGATTCTGAGGCCCGGTGTGCCCAGAATCATTTTCTGAAGTTTGGATCGGGTACGTTCAGTGAATGAACGAGCGGGTTTTTCTAACTTTTGAATTGGTGCTCGGAATTGAATTCCGAGGGCACCGATGGAATCGCAGCGCCGATATTTTCTTAGAAACACCTCTTCCAGAGTTGCGTTTGCTCGGGAGTGGTTTTTAATTTTTGGGCTTTAAGTTAAGAAATAAAATAATGTGGTACGACAAACTTTATTTTATTTCACTTAAAGCCGCTTAAAGCCACTTTAATCTGCTTAAGCTGAGTTGAAGCGGATAGGGTGGAACCCAAAATATCCTATCCTCTTGGTAGGATATTTGTGAGGTGGGGCCTGCATGAGCCCCACCGTTTCTTTTACCCTAAGTAACGCACCCACGAAAACCCTTTTTAATGAAAGTCAACTGACGCGTTTTATAAATTCTTAACGCCCCTATTAATTGGGCGGTTAGTTCGTTGCAATTAATTCTATGAATTAATTTGTTCGTTACTTATCTTTAATTTTCCGTTTGTTGGCATGTAATGAAATAAGACCAACACATGTCTTCTTGAGGAGGGTTCGTTGAGAGGATTTGACAGAAACTTTAAGTCCTTCATCCTCCTTCGTGAAGAACGCGAAGAACGCCGGCCTCCGACGAAGGGCGATGAAGAACGCCAGACCCCTGGAGATCGACGACGTGACGCCGACGATTCTCCCTCCGCGATGCTTCTTCCACGACGATCCATCCCTGCGACAATCTTCGATCGGAATCTTGAGGTAGGGGATTGTGGTCCTTTTAATTCTTTGTGGATTATAACATCAACATGGATTTAATTGTTATAATTAAATCTGTATATTCTTGATCCTCGGAGTTTGTCTACGCGACGCTGAGTGTCGCGCGACAGCGACGCCCTTCCGCGGCGCGACGATCCTTTTCTTCCGCGACGAACTCGCGTCCGACGACGACGTTGAGGTAGCGGTCGTTTTGAAAATGATAATACCCATGTTGTTTTTCTCCAAAGCAAGAACGCGGACCAACCAATTAACAAGTTGGTCCGTGGATCATTATTGCGGGTCGAGGATTATCAATTGCTGGGAATTATGGTGTTATTTCAAACCGCTAATGCGGTGCGTGCGGACCAACGAACAAGTCCGAACTCATCTCCCTTTTTGTTCTTGGTGTGCGGAATGGCGGACGACGACAAAACGGGCCGTAGAGACGATTGGTTGATTCCACGGTGAAGAATGGGACCCGGTATGAGCTATGACGCAGACAGAAATGAAATCGGACCACCGGAACAACTCCGGTGGCCCGCGGACTCCACCGGCGGCGCGGGTCGCCGACGCGGCGGCGCCCCGGCGCGCCGTCGGACGGACCCGCCGCGGCTGAAGCCGCGGCGGCGGGGTGTGGTTCCACGGCTGCGTAGAACCGAAGGCAGGGATGCGTCTGTCTGTCGCATCCGTTGGCGAGAGGCGGCCCCAACCGGGGCCGCGGATCCTTCACGCGGGGGCAGTGCGCCCCCGCCCGCGGTTTCCCTCGCTCGGCCGCTCGGCCGAGCCGAGCCGAGCTGACCCGCCGGGCCGGGTCACGCCCAACCGGGTCGGACCCGGACTCGGGTCGCGCCCAACCGGGTCGGTCCCGGACCCGGGTCGCGCCCAACCGGGTCGGACCCGGACCCGGGCCGACCCAAGGGGGTCGGGCCGGGTCGGTCTGGGCCCAGACCCCCCATTTTCGGACCTTTTCGGTCTTTTGCTCATAACTTGAGCTACGGGCCTCTGAACGACATGCCGTAAGCGGCGATGTGATCCTTGGATCGAGATGGTCGTTTCGGTATATTACACTCAAGGTTTTGAAATACTTTGGGTTCGGCCAGGTTGGTTCGTACACAAAATCAACCGGGCCCTCGGAGCGGAAACGCTCATATCTTGAGCTTCGGATGTCCGATTGACGTGTCATCGACTTTGTTGAATTCCTCTAAGTGAGACGGATCTTTTGGCTTACCCCGCCAGAGGTTTGGATGCAGGTGGAGTACGGTCGGGTTGGTTTTGCCTTAAAAACCAACCGGGCCCCTGGAACGAAAAAGCCAATAACTCTCAGACCGGGCGTCCGATTGACGCGCCGTCTACGACGTTGAGTTCCTGTTGTCGATACGGAACTTTTGGATACATCAACTCTGGACTATGTGTCAGTTGATGTATCAGATTCTTGGCTCATGGAGCAGACCCTCCCGAACGAGTTTGCTATGTGCAGGAACCCTAGAGCTGGCTGCGACTGCTACTGTGATGACGACGACCACTGTACAGAGATCCTCAGTGGATTTGACGGCGACAACTACAGAACTCAGCAATCCTTTGTGGGTCAGTGCTACCGATCCTGTGTGGGTATGATCCTATGTGGGTCAGCGCTCAGCGGTCCTGTGTGGGCCAGCGCCTACAGATCCTGTGTGGGTCTGATCCTGTGTGGGTCTTTGTAGGGGTTAGTTACCTATCGATCCTTTGTGGGTCAGATCCTTTGTGGGTCATTGCGGGGGTTAGTACCTATCGATCCTTTGTGGGTCCGACGACTTAGATGAATCAGTGGCAATATCTGGTAATCTTTATCGTCATGCAAAGAAGTATTCCTGTGTGATCTGAATCCTGTTTTTCTTTCCTTTGTGGATTGTGTTGTGTTATCCTGTGTGGATTACGTTTTGCTTTCCTGTGTGGACTGGGTTGTACTTGGGTTCAGATTTTGGAGCCGAATGAGAATTGATGACTTAGGTATATGTATGGGCATATACCTAAGCAGTGTCGGATGTTACTTCGTGATTGTATCTTTCCTTTGTGGATTATATTTTGTGGATTCTGGGAGACCTTCAGGGGTCTCGGGGTCCCTACTGAGTAGCTTATACTCACCCCTGCACGGGCTATGCCCACACTACGTTGTGTTGGTTACATACGATGGACAGCGCTGATCGTGGTTGAGGCTTGCGGAGCAGGACGGTACCTGGAGGTGGACCACTGGGCGAGACGTGCTCGGAGCGGACGGCTGGACCCGAGGAGCTGTGGAGGCTATCTGTACCCACCCTTCAGGTGGGATTTCCAGTGGACGACTCGACGTTGCGGCTTACTTTTCAGTTGTTGTTTTCCCTTTCGAGTTGTACTTTACTTTCAGTTTGGGTTTGTATTCTGCCCCACTTACTTTTCCGCACTCACTGTTGTACCAGTTTTTACTTAGTGTTTACTTCTGCCTACTTGCTCTGTAGTGTTTTTGGTTTACTTTACAAAGGCAATGCCTTCCCTTTTACCGGGATTTACGCCTTGGTGCTAGTCGCCATCCCCTGGCCTATGGAAGGAGGGCTTTGGGTAGTCACAGCACGGGCCCTGAGGACGGGTCGTGACAAATTGGTATCAAAGGAGTTCGGTTCTACTGTAGACTCTGATCTTTCTTCTATGTGAAGCAATAGTGTTAAGAGTATTGAGTGTGGTTATCAGTCCAGGGAGCCCAGTGTTGGTGCGGCGACCGACGTATCCGTACACCAGGACCCTGACTTCTGATTTCCGACTTAATGCATGAAAACATTGATTGCGTGTGTGTTTCAAGTTTTCTTTGTGATTACTTTGTGTCAGCTCACCAGGTATACTGTTCTGACCGTGGCGCATCTGTTTCCTTTGTCAGGATGGCCCCACGACGGCAGCTAGCTAGGGTTCTGAGAGTTGAGCATGACGACAGCCCACCGAGCAACGAGGCTTCGGTACAGGGCCCTTTGACAGCTGAGGCACCGGCGGTACCTTTACCCACCGAGCCACCGATGCTTCCAGCACCAGCCGCTGACGATGCACGTCGCCTCAGTGCACTGCATGAGTTCCAGCGCCAGCAACCGCCCAGGTTCCGCGGGGAGACGAACCCTCAGGCATCCGAGGACTGGCTGGAGGCAGTGGTGCGAGTTTTCCGGTTAGTGAGGACACCAGCAGACCTCATGGTGATCCTCGCAGCGAGCCTACTGCACGCGGAAGCAGGACGATGGTGGAGCTTGATACTCCAGGTGCACGATGAGGCATCTCTTCTCTGGACAGACTTTGAGGGCCTCTTCCGCTCAGAGTTCGTCCCGGCCACCCTCCGTGCGGTGCGCATCCAGGAGCTTCTTCAGCTGCGGCAGGGCAGCTTGACTGTCGCCCAGTACTCAGCGAGATTTACCGATCTCTCTCGCTACTCGACAGACATGGTATGGGACCCATTATTTCGGGCCCGGACATTTGAGCAGGGATTGAGACATGAGATCAGGGCATCACTGATCTCCCTCAGCATTCCGACTCAGGCAGGAGTACTGGAGCGAGCCCTTTTGATCGAGGGCTTCCTTGTTGAGCCTTCATCAGCAGCGAGACCTACCGCGGGGCGGCACGTAGCAGAGTCTTCTGCGGCAGGCAGTCGACGGATGACTCAGGGGTCCAGGCAGACCAGACCCTCACGCAGACGACCTCAGGACACTAGCTCACCAGTGCAGGGCACACAGCGTGGAGCCAGTCTTTCGAGAGGCAAGCAGTGCTACACATGCAGCGGGCAGGGCCACATGGCTCGTGACTGCCCGACCCACCGTGTCGAGGAGAAGCAGACGGTTGAGGGGCCACCAAGGCAGAGGCAGAGGGTCGACCGTGGCGGTCTGCAGGGAGGAGGCGGACGAGGCAGAGGAGCTGGTCGAGCAGCCGGTGGTGGGTGACGCTTTGAGGCTCTACCACCACCACCACCAGAAGGTCCACCCCGACCATAGTGAGCTGGCGGGCAGAGACAGGCACAGCTCCAGGCAGCGGAGGCCTATGACCACGGCGCGCCCGAGATGATTCGAGGTACGATCTGTGTCTATTACACCCTTTCTGCAGTTCTTATAGACACAGGAGCGAGTCACTCTTTCATAGCCGCTGCCTTTGTTCGGAGCTCGGAGATTCCGACAAAGCCGTTGGCTCGATCCTTACGGCTAGAGACTCCTACGGGAGCAGACTCGACGATTACGCACTGGTGCCGACAGTGTGAGTATGGCATCTAGCCTTTTTATAACATAAACTTTCATTACATTACACAAAACTGAGGATCTTTAAGGTCTAGTGTCTTGGAAACCAGGAACATAAAACATGAAAACAACATAAAACATTATTCTTAAACACTTGAAAGGCTTCTCCTTAAGTTCATCCTAGGTTCATTACTGCATCTCATAACCTGGGGACATACATCAAAAGAATGGGTGAGCAGAAGGCCCAGTAAGGGAAACAAGAGGAACATTTTACATGTGAACTTGAGATACTTCAATAAGGATATGAAAAGAACTTTAAGGCATGAGAAAGAAATCATGAGGCATTTCATAATAAAAATAACATTTTCCATAACTTGAAGATGTGGCTACATCATTTAACATAGACAATCATGAACATATCACCAAGGTCCATCCCCAAGGTGTCATTTGAAAATTACCAAGGTTATTCACCAAGGTATCGTGAAAATTGTAATCTCTAGTGGTTACATCATTACCCAATGCATTGGAGCACTATCAGGGCGCACCCTTAAATTTGCCTTTATTATAATGTGAGCCACATATATCATCATCAAACATTTCATAAATAATCCACATAGCATAAAATAAATGGGTTTCATTTCATAATCATAACGTTTTAAAAACTGCTTTAAAGACTTGATCTTTACGTCACTTTAAACCCACGGAAGGGAAAGTGGGTCTCATGTATGTAAATCCCAGAATTTAAAATAGAACATTTTGATATATATGTGAATACCCTTGTAGAAATAAGAGCTTTGAGTATTCACTTTATAACATAAAATAATTTTGAGAAAAGAGAGAGGCATTTTGAGACGAAAATTCTGCAGCATAACGACTATGTTTCGGGGTTTTAGAAAACATTGAAAAGAGAGGGGACATGGGTCACCCACTCATAAATGATCCATAAAACAGTAAGGGAACAGAATAGGAAGGATATATGGACATGGTAATGAAATTTGAAGGACATACCATTTGAAATGAAAAACATGGAAGGAAGACAAAAATTAGATTTCTCTTATGAAAATTCGGCGGCCTAACGGCGTCACTTAAACTTCAATAAAAAAGAATTGACAATATCAAATAGGGTCTCTAATCATATGATCATAAGAGATCAGTATGATAGATATAGAGATCATACCCCAACATAATAAAAAGGAACTTGAAAGACTTGACATGAAAATCGAACTTGAAAAATGAGAAGGGTGAAAGAATCCCTTAAAAATTCGGCAGCCTAACGGCGTCACTTAAACATTCATAAAACGAAATGATGAGAGTAAGAGGGGATCTCTCATCATATAAACATTAAAAGGGAAGTAAGAGGAATATAAAATAACATCCTCTCACATAAGAACATGGAGCATAAAAGTAATGACATAAAAAGGATTACATGAAAAGGAAGAGAGAGGTCAGATCCCTTACCTTAAAACGTGACTCTTGAAACTCAAAGGTTTAGACCTTGAGGGCTTGGGGGCACCTTGGGAGGACTCCTTGGGAGGTAAGGAGACCAAAACTTCGTTGGGGAGAGTTGGGAGTGAAAACTAAAGGAGGAAAGGGTGGGTATTTATAGGGAAAGTGAGGGGACAAGGCAATAATGGCCAAGGGACACCTCATTAGTGGTTTTGGTAAAACCATGGGCTTGCCCATGGTATTTGTAGAGACCCGTAGCTTGACGTACATGGACATTACATTACATTTGCGGAATACTTAGTACATAACAAAAACACACACACAAGGATCGTAATAGTTTAGTGTCTTTGGAAACTCGGAACGTAATCTTCTAATCGTGGTGAAAGATCTTCAATATCTCCCATAAAGATCTTCCTTTTTTTTTACCTAAAACCTTTCTTTATATCCTGGGGAAAAGAAAACATAAAAGGGTGAGCTCAAATGCTCAGTAAGGGTAAACAAAAGAAATAAAAATCATATCATATCTTTTTGAAAATCATAACCTGCAAAAGAGATCATAATATCTTAACATGGAACAAATCATAGAAGTGAAAATGAGACCACCATAATCATAACATGAAACTTGAAACTTTGTGTCATGCACACATAATCATGGAAAATCATTTCTTGTTAGTCATGACTCATTGCCAAGACTATCTTAGTGGACAAAGTCCCTTTCTGAATCGAGTAACCCTCGTTTCAGTCCTGTTTCACTGAACCAGTATAACCTACCGTTCCAGCCCTGTCTATCTCATGAGATATAAAATCTTTACCCAATGCATTGGAGGGAGATATAGGTCCCACCCATCTTATAATGAATCCTTTCTTATGTGTACCACATAATCATAAAACATACATCATCTCATAACACATGTAACAAAAATGGGATTCTTGAAACATCATGACATCATAAATCAATTCATATAAGATAAAGGAATTCATAAAAATAATTCCATCACAACATGATCAAATCAATTCAATAATAGGGATAAAAACAGAATCCTTTATTATCTTAGATGGAAAATAATTTTGATAAAACACTTGAACTCCATTCTTGAGGAAAATATCCTTTCTTCTTCAAAAACATTTTTTTCTTTCATAACATGTCATACAACTTTAAAATAAAAGAAGTTGATTAAAAATAAACTTGAAAACTTGTAAAGGAATCTTCTTGGAAATAATGTTTTAAAAATCCATTCATGCCGTATAAGTTAAAAAAACATTCTTCGTACTTTTGTCGGAAAAGTCAAAAAAGTACCTCGTACGAAAAACGACAAAAGATTCCTTTCATTTCTTTTACTAAAAACTCAAAGAAGGGTAAAAATGGATTTAAAACATTGTAGGTGGATGGAAATAATATTACATATTTATGAAACATGGATGTGGATGATAAAATACACCCCAGTAAATACTTACGAGTAAACAATCTCGGATAAAAATGAGATTGTGATATTTCCCTTACCTTAGGTCCGACTTGCTTTGTACGTGTCTGAACCTCCTGTATAATGATTTACATAATGTTATTGACTTATTACAGAATCATATTCATTGTTATGATATCATATATGGTCCACTTATAACTTTATATTACCTGTTGTTTTGTAAATTCATGTTAAAGTAGCGTTTTGGGTAAAATCGTTTCATTTATCGTAGGTGTTTTGACTTGTTGTTCTTGAAATTATTATTACTTATATCATGATTTACTTAATTCCAGAATATAAAATATGATTTATATATCATATATATTCAGTATATATATATATATATAATAGATAGATAAATGAAATGAAAAACACCGTTCATGGAGACGGTAGTCCGTACGTACGCATGAACGCTGTTTTCCTTTCCTTATTGTCTTGAATGGAATTAAGTAGATGACATACATATAAATATACATAAATCCAGTATCATTATTATGTCATATATTTCATTATTACTTGTTATATATGCTTTATAATCATTCATGAATGGTTAATGTGGAGAATGAATCTCATCGCGTCGTGGAGACGGTAGTCCGTACGTACGCACGAGCGATGATATCATTTCCATAATTATTGAATTGAATCGGAGTGGATTATACAATATATCAGAATCAATATGATGTTGTAATAACTATGTATAGTTATTCTTTACACCATTATACTCATCCATTTAAGGTGGTGGTGGAAAATAGATTACACCACGGCGTGGAGACGGTATTCCGTACGTACGCACGCGCGGTGATTTCATTTTTCCGTAGGATGGATAGAAGGTGAATTAGGGTTGTTTCATACTTATAATAACATATCAGTATATGAGTGATACTGATGTTATTACTTCATAATGAAACAACCTAAGAAGAAGAAGTGGAAGAAGAAATAAATATGAAAGAATTGGTAACGGTAATTACCTCTTCTTTGAAGCGCCTTTTGGAGACCTCCTCTTAGGGCACTAAAATTGGTCTTTGAGGAAGACCAGAACCTCTAGGATGTTTCTAGGGAAGTGGAGAAGAGATTTTGGCAGGGGTTGGCCGATCTTGAGTGCTCAAATTGGTGTGAGGAGGAGGGGGAGGAGGTGTCCTTTTATAAGGGAGGAGAGGGGCACCTTAGGAATTCTTAAAAATATTAATTTATAATAAATCTAACCCCACTTAAAAACCTCCAAAAATTGACTAATATTCGAAGCTTAGATGAGATAGGGTTGAAATATCATCAACCAATCAAATTTAGACATGTTTGGATCTTATTTTAAACCTTATCAATTAGATTTAACTCTAAGTTAAATAATTTAACTTTTACCGTGTCTTTTTGTTTTCTTTCACTATATGGTTAATACACTTACTATAACATGCCAAACGAACCCCAAATTGTTTATTATTAATATATATATCCTTATCTAAGTCATTTGGCCGAACCTTAGATTTTTAGGAATAAAATAACAATTAATAATATAATATTTGATTTAAAAACTATTTTGTGTCAATTTTGACACTATTTGATATATGATTTTTGTGAAAGTCATAACAGAATTAAATGTTCGAACCAAGTTGATTAAATCAACATTAATATATCATAGTAACCTAGAAAATTAGTTTAATTCATAAAAAATCTCAAATTACATTTATTTTGGTGTTTATAACATCAATTATGTCAATATTTCATTAATAAGATAATTACTGCATCATCGTTGTGTCATAACTAAATTAAATTATTTAATGTCTAAAAATTATAAATAAAATACCATTATGTAGGAAATCTTTTTAGCTTTCTAATGAATATTTATAGTCGAATTTATCTTATGTATAACCACATATTAAAAATTATTTACTTATTAAACTTTGATTTTAACTATTTTAACCCTTCTTTAAATAAATTAATAATAAATGTCCTAATCTAATCCAAGTGGGCCTAAATGGTCATATTTTATTCCTAAGTTTGTTTTTGGTCGAATTACACTTGTCCAATAGAGTTAGGACATGTGTTAGGGTAATATTAATATCATATTTACCCTTAGTTACCCTATTTACTATTAACCGCGGTAAAAAAAAGTAAAAAGTTACTATTCACCAAAAAATTATTTTTATCTCATTGAACCACATTTTACTTACTGATATCAACCGTGTCTGTTGGATTTTTGAAATTTCATTCACAGAAGCGGTAAAATTAAGTTTTATGCAAAATTCAGTTTTTAACCTACCACTTAGTGGTTTCACTATTCATCAAAAATTGAAAGTTTTCAGAAAAATACCAAAATTTCACCCTAGGCTAATTTCGATATTCCGAATCCAAAAATGAAGTCCATTTTGAAAAATAAAATTTATAAAATTTCAAAAAGTGGTTATTACTATTCATAACGGCTAGTTTTAATAATATTTTAATAGCATATCGTTGTTTAGTGAAACTCGGTATTGCGTACTACACACGCTATCGAGGAAGGTTGCGATTGCGTGTAATGCAAGGCAAGTCAAAGATGCGTGTTGTGCAAGCTCCTTTTGGTGTAGCGTACAACAAAAGGCATTAATAAAATTAAAAAGAATTTTTTTTTTATAAAATCTTGGGCTGTTACATTCTACCCCCCTTAAAATGAATTTCGCCCTCGAAATTCGTCGGGGTTATAAATGGTTTACTATTCGAAAGTTTCTTTAATAGAAACCCACATCGTAAAAAGGAATACCAAAACTTGTCTTTAAAAACTAAAGTATGAAATGTAACAATTACCCAAATAAACTAATCACTGGGTTTCCACATAGGTGAAAATATGGATATGGAAGAGAAATCTAATCATCATGTTCTGATGGAGAGTGGTAGAGAACATGGCTTTGGAAAAGCCAGTAATCACAAATCCATAGATTTGTGATGATATAATGTACCATCTGATTCATCAGGTATAAGATCACTAGGACAACATTTTTGGTTTTCAAGATCATTTCCCTAAAGTTGAAAATTTGAATTAGAATAAATACTTTATTTTGGTACAATCTCACTTCTGTTCGTGCCTTGAACAATTTCCACTTCATCTCTTAAATAAATGAAGTTGAATTTGTTATTCGTAAAGTGTTAGCAGATCATGTGATAGAATGACGGGTCATTCCATCTGTCTCAAACAAAAGGTTAGCAAAAATTATATACATAAGTCGATCTATAGTGAGATTAATCACATATGGCTCCTAAAATGGACTTATACTTCATATATCATACTTGTTTAATATAATAAAACTAGTTTCTACTAAACAGGGACTTCCTGTAGGCCAGTGGTAGGCGATAAAGGCCAGTCGCACTTCGGTTGTGGGTTCGATTCCTACAGCCTTGTCCGAAGCGATGGGCTGTCGCCCGTCCTGCAGGTTGTCCTTTTTCTAAAACTACGTTACTATAACATCCCATCAATAATATCGAAAATCTTCTATCCTTAAACAATACTAACTTATGTCCAACATAATCCAGTCTAATCTTTAGGCTTATCCATAATACTACAGTCCACTCTCCTAACATAGTGAAAACGATTACCAGAGATTTAATACTGTCGTTGATCCCCATATATCATAAGATATGTTTCGCTGGTCACATTCCAGACATTCAAAGTCCTTAATCATGTATTCTCTTGAATACCCATTGAACCTTATTGAAAACATGAGTGCTGTTAAAAGTTAACTCTTTCCACATACCAAAAATCCTAAAAATTATTTATACTCAAACCATGATATCACTTAGTCCTTATATCAATCATGAGCTCATGAATACAATCAAACATCTCATTATATTCTTATCCTTTCATTATGCACTTATCATCTACTTTCCAAAAGTATCTGAATAACCTTTCATGGTTACTGGTACCATTCATCATACACTTTCAAAACTCAAGGAAAGACAACAGTGTAACAATCCTTAGATGTCTCTTTATTCCATAGTACCATGAGATTTCTTATACAACATTACACATGATAAACATGTAATCATTCCACTACATTCTTAAACCATTGACCGAGCTTCAACAATTCTTTCATCTCACATATCATTTGTAGTCTCTTCATCGTCATCAACATAAATACTTCCCATACGACCATACTGATTATCTTCATGAGACTTTCCCTTAGGGCATTGGTTTGCATAATGCCCGTACATTCCACATTTAAAACATTTAACCATTGTTGATGTCGTAGCAATACCATTATCCTCATCCATGGTGTTAACTGAACCTTTTCCTTTGCACTTACTTGCTTTGTGTCCTTCTTTTCCACACCCAAAGCATCTTCCAGTTCCTTTGAAACATTCTCCTTGATGCCTCTTTCCACATGATTTACATAGGGGAAATTGAACTTTCTTTCCTCTATGATCATCATGAAACGCCATCTTTCTCTTATTAGCCGAGTCAGGAAACTTACCAAATTTTACTTTATTGATCATATTATGTGATTGCTGATTCGGCATAATAATGATGTTTGGACTTCCAAATCCCATTTCATTATGAAGAATATCATTCCATTGTCCACCATATCCTCCATTATTGTGAATCATCTTGTTTCCAGCCATTTTCTAAAACCCAAAAAGAATAGTGTGAGAGGCAAAAATCATGCTAGGGAAAACAACATCATAAAGGGGGAGTACCTTCAATATCTAACATCTTAGGTTTAATTCTATGATCGTTAGCATAGTTCTATTACTATAACCTATACGTATACTTAACCTTAGGGACATCCCTAGACATACCTTAGAAATATCTCTAGGGATCTTACTAAAGTTCTCGCATCCTAGTTTCCAAAGGTTGACTAAACCTTTCCTCTGATACCAACTGTAGAGACCCGTAGCTTGACGTACATGGACATTACATTACATTTGCGGAATACTTAGTACATAACAAAAACACACACACAAGGATCGTAATAGTTTAGTGTCTTTGGAAACTCGGAACGTAATCTTCTAATCGTGGTGAAAGATCTTCAATATCTCCCATAAAGATCTTCCTTTTTTTTTACCTAAAACCTTTCTTTATATCCTGGGGAAAAGAAAACATAAAAGGGTGAGCTCAAATGCTCAGTAAGGGTAAACAAAAGAAATAAAAATCATATCATATCTTTTTGAAAATCATAACCTGCAAAAGAGATCATAATATCTTAACATGGAACAAATCATAGAAGTGAAAATGAGACCACCATAATCATAACATGAAACTTGAAACTTTGTGGCATGCACACATAATCATGGAAAATCATTTCTTGTTAGTCATGACTCATTGCCAAGACTATCTTAGTGGACAAAGTCCCTTTCTGAATCGAGTAACCCTCGTTTCAGTCCTGTTTCACTGAACCAGTATAACCTACCGTTCCAGCCCTGTCTATCTCATGAGATATAAAATCTTTACCCAATGCATTGGAGGGAGATATAGGTCCCACCCATCTTATAATGAATCCTTTCTTATGTGTGCCACATAATCATAAAACATACATCATCGCATAACACATGTAACAAAAATGGGATTCTTGAAACATCATGACATCATAAATCAATTCATATAAGATAAAGGAATTCATAAAAATAATTCCATCACAACATGATCAAATCAATTCAATAATAGGGATAAAAACAGAATCCTTTATTATCTTAGATGGAAAATAATTTTGATAAAACACTTGAACTCCATTCTTGAGGAAAATATCCTTTCTTCTTCAAAAACATTTTTTTCTTTCATAACATGTCATACAACTTTAAAATAAAAGAAGTTGATTAAAAATAAACTTGAAAACTTGTAAAGGAATCTTCTTGGAAATAATGTTTTAAAAATCCATTCATGCCGTATAAGTTAAAAAAACATTCTTCGTACTTTTGTCGGAAAAGTCAAAAAAGTACCTCGTACGAAAAACGACAAAAGATTCCTTTCATTTCTTTTACTAAAAACTCAAAGAAGGGTAAAAATGGATTTAAAACATTGTAGGTGGATGGAAATAATATTACATATTTATGAAACATGGATGTGGATGATAAAATACACCCCAGTAAATACTTACGAGTAAACAATCTCGGATAAAAATGAGATTGTGATATTTCCCTTACCTTAGGTCCGACTTGCTTTGTACGTGTCTGAACCTCCTGTATAATGATTTACATAATGTTATTGACTTATTACAGAATCATATTCATTGTTATGATATCATATATGGTCCACTTATAACTTTATATTACCTGTTGTTTTGTAAATTCATGTTAAAGTAGCGTTTTGGGTAAAATCGTTTCATTTATCGTAGGTGTTTTGACTTGTTGTTCTTGAAATTATTATTACTTATATCATGATTTACTTAATTCCAGAATATAAAATATGATTTATATATCATATATATTCAGTATATATATATATATATAATAGATAGATAAATGAAATGAAAAACACCGTTCATGGAGACGGTAGTCCGTACGTACGCATGAACGCTGTTTTCCTTTCCTTATTGTCTTGAATGGAATTAAGTAGATGACATACATATAAATATACATAAATCCAGTATCATTATTATGTCATATATTTCATTATTACTTGTTATATATGCTTTATAATCATTCATGAATGGTTAATGTGGAGAATGAATCTCATCGCGTCGTGGAGACGGTAGTCCGTACGTACGCACGAGCGATGATATCATTTCCATAATTATTGAATTGAATTGGAGTGGATTATACAATATATCAGAATCAATATGATGTTGTAATAACTATGTATAGTTATTCTTTACACCATTATACTCATCCATTTAAGTTGGTGGTGGAAAATAGATTACACCACGGCGTGGAGACGGTATTCCGTACGTACGCACGCGCGGTGATTTCATTTTTCCGTAGGATGGATAGAAGGTGAATTAGGTTTGTTTCATACTTATAATAACATATCAGTATATGAGTGATACTGATGTTATTACTTCATAATGAAACAACCTAAGAAGAAGAAGTGGAAGAAGAAATAAAGATGAAAGAATTGGTAACGGTAATTACCTCTTCTTTGAAGCGCCTTTTGGAGACCTCCTCTTAGGGCACTAAAATTAGTCTTTGAGGAAGACCAGAACCTCTAGGATGTTTCTAGGGAAGTGGAGAAGAGATTTTGGCAGGGGTTGGCCGAGCTTGAGTGCTCAAATTGGTGTGAGGAGGAGGGGGAGGAGGTGTCCTTTTATAAGGGAGGAGAGGGGCACCTTAGGAATTCTTAAAAATATTAATTTATAATAAATCTAACCCCACTTAAAAACCTCCAAAAATTGACTAATATTCGAAGCTTAGATGATATAGGGTTGAAATCTCATCAACCAATCAAATTTAGACATGTTTGGATCTTATTTTAAACCTTATCAATTAGATTTAACTCTAAGTTAAATAATTTAACTTTTACCGTGTCTTTTTGTTTTCTTTCACTATATGGTTAATACACTTACTATAACATGCCAAAAGAACCCCAAATTGTTTATTATTAATATATATATCCTTATCTAAGTCATTTGGCCGAACCTTAGATTTTTAGGAATAAAATAACAATTAATAATATAATATTTGATTTAAAAACTATTTTGTGTCAATTTTGACACTATTTGATATATGATTTTTGTGAAAGTCATAACAGAATTAAATGTTCGAACCAAGTTGATTAAATCAACATTAATATATCATAGTAACCTAGAAAATTAGTTTAATTCATAAAAAATCTCAAATTACATTTATTTTGGTGTTTATAACATCAATTATGTCAATATTTCATTAATAAGATAATTACTGCATCATCGTTGTGTCATAACTAAATTAAATTATTTAATGTCTAAAAATTATAAATAAAATACCATTATGTAGGAAATCTTTTTATCTTTCTAATGAATATTTATAGTCGAATTTATCTTATGTATAACCACATATTAAAAATTATTTACTTATTAAACTTTGATTTTAACTATTTTAACCCTTCTTTAAATAAATTAATAATAAATGTCCTAATCTAATCCAAGTGGGCCTAAATGGTCATATTTTATTCCTAAGTTTGTTTTTGGTCGAATTACACTTGTCCAATAGAATTAGGACATGTGTTAGGGTAATATTAATATCATATTTACCCTTAGTTACCCTATTTACTATTAACCGCGGTAAAAAAAAGTAAAAAGTTACTATTCACCAAAAAATTATTTTTATCTCATTGAACCACATTTTACTTACTGATATCAACCGTGTCTGTTGGATTTTTGAAATTTCATTCACAGAAGCGGTAAAATTAAGTTTTATGCAAAATTCAGTTTTTAACCTACCACTTAGTGGTTTCACTATTCATCAAAAATTGAAAGTTTTCAGAAAAATACCAAAATTTCACCCTAGGCTAATTTCGATATTCCGAATCCAAAAATGAAGTCCATTTTAAAAAATAAAATTTATAAAATTTCAAAAAGTGGTTATTACTATTCATAACGGCTAGTTTTAATAATATTTTAATAGCATATCGTTGTTTAGTGAAACTCGGTATTGCGTACTACACACGCTATCGAGGAAGGTTGCGATTGCGTGTAATGCAAGGCAAGTCAAAGATGCGTGTTGTGCAAGCTCCTTTTGGTGTAGCGTACAACAAAAGGCATTAATAAAATTAAAAAGAATTTTTTTTTTATAAAATCTTGGGCTGTTACATTCTACCCCCCTTAAAATGAATTTCGCCCTCGAAATTCGTCGGGGTTATAAATGGTTTACTATTCGAAAGTTTCTTTAATAGAAACCCACATCGTAAAAAGGAATACCAAAACTTGTCTTTAAAAACTAAAGTATGAAATGTAACAATTACCCAAATAAACTAATCACTGGGTTTCCACATAGGTGAAAATATGGATATGGAAGAGAAATCTAATCATCATGTTCTGGTGGAGAGTGGTAGAGAACATGGCTTTGGAAAAGCCAGTAATCACAAATCCATAGATTTGTGATGATATAATGTACCATCTGATTCATCAGGTATAAGATCACTAGGACAACATTTTTGGTTTTCAAGATCATTTCCCTAAAGTTGAAAATTTGAATTAGAATAAATACTTACTTTATTTTGGTACAATCTCACTTCTGTTCGTGCCTTGAACAATTTCCACTTCATCTCTTAAATAAATGAAGTTGAATTTGTTATTCGTAAAGTGTTAGCAGATCATGTGATAGAATGACGGGTCATTCCATCTGTCTCAAACAAAAGGTTAGCAAAAATTATATACATAAGTCGATCTATAGTGAGATTAATCACATATGGCTCCTAAAATGGACTTATACTTCATATATCATACTTGTTTAATATAATAAAACTAGTTTCTACTAAACAGGGACTTCCTGTAGGCCAGTGGTAGGCGATAAAGGCCAGTCGCACTTCGGTTGTGGGTTCGATTCCTACAGCCTTGTCCGAAGCGATGGGCTGTCGCCCGTCCTGCAGGTTGTCCTTTTTCTAAAACTACGTTACTATAACATCCCATCAATAATATCGAAAATCTTCTATCCTTAAACAATACTAACTTATGTCCAACATAATCCAGTCTAATCTTTAGGCTTATCCATAATACTACAGTCCACTCTCCTAACATAGTGAAAACGATTACCAGAGATTTAATACTGTCGTTGATCCCCATATATCATAAGATATGTTTCGCTGGTCACATTCCAGACATTCAAAGTCCTTAATCATGTATTCTCTTGAATACCCATTGAACCTTATTGAAAACATGAGTGCTGTTAAAAGTTAACTCTTTCCACATACCAAAAATCCTAAAAATTATTTATACTCAAACCATGATATCACTTAGTCCTTATATCAATCATGAGCTCATGAATACAATCAAACATCTCATTATATTCTTATCCTTTCATTATGCACTTATCATCTACTTTCCAAAAGTATCTGAATAACCTTTCATGGTTACTGGTACCATTCATCATACACTTTCAAAACTCAAGGAAAGACAACAGTGTAACAATCCTTAGATGTCTCTTTATTCCATAGTACCATGAGATTTCTTATACAACATTACACATGATAAACATGTAATCATTCCACTACATTCTTAAACCATTGACCGAGCTTCAACAATTCTTTCATCTCACATATCATTTGTAGTCTCTTCATCGTCATCAACATAAATACTTCCCATACGACCATACTGATTATCTTCATGAGACTTTCCCTTAGGGCATTGGTTTGCATAATGCCCGTACATTCCACATTTAAAACATTTAACCATTGTTGATGTCGTAGCAATACCATTATCCTCATCCATGGTGTTAACTGAACCTTTTCCTTTGCACTTACTTGCTTTGTGTCCTTCTTTTCCACACCCAAAGCATCTTCCAGTTCCTTTGAAACATTCTCCTTGATGCCTCTTTCCACATGATTTACATAGGGGAAATTGAACTTTCTTTCCTCTATGATCATCATGAAACGCCATCTTTCTCTTATTAGCCGAGTCAGGAAACTTACCAAATTTTACTTTATTGATCATATTATGTGATTGCTGATTCGGCATAATAATGATGTTTGGACTTCCAAATCCCATTTCATTATGAAGAATATCATTCCATTGTCCACCATATCCTCCATTATTGTGAATCATCTTGTTTCCAGCCATTTTCTAAAACCCAAAAAGAATAGTGTGAGAGGCAAAAATCATGCTAGGGAAAACAACATCATAAAGGGGGAGTACCTTCAATATCTAACATCTTAGGTTTAATTCTATGATCGTTAGCATAGTTCTATTACTATAACCTATACGTATACTTAACCTTAGGGACATCCCTAGACATACCTTAGAAATATCTCTAGGGATCTTACTAAAGTTCTCGCATCCTAGTTTCCAAAGGTTGACTAAACCTTTCCTCTGATACCAACTGTAGAGACCCGTAGCTTGACGTACATGGACATTACATTACATTTGCGGAATACTTAGTACATAACAAAAACACACACACAAGGATCGTAATAGTTTAGTGTCTTTGGAAACTCGGAACGTAATCTTCTAATCGTGGTGAAAGATCTTCAATATCTCCCATAAAGATCTTCCTTTTTTTTTTACCTAAAACCTTTCTTTATATCCTGGGGAAAAGAAAACATAAAAGGGTGAGCTCAAATGCTCAGTAAGGGTAAACAAAAGAAATAAAAATCATATCATATCTTTTTGAAAATCATAACCTGCAAAAGAGATCATAATATCTTAACATGGAACAAATCATAGAAGTGAAAATGAGACCACCATAATCATAACATGAAACTTGAAACTTTGTGGCATGCACACATAATCATGGAAAATCATTTCTTGTTAGTCATGACTCATTGCCAAGACTATCTTAGTGGACAAAGTCCCTTTCTGAATCGAGTAACCCTCGTTTCAGTCCTGTTTCACTGAACCAGTATAACCTACCGTTCCAGCCCTGTCTATCTCATGAGATATAAAATCTTTACCCAATGCATTGGAGGGAGATATAGGTCCCACCCATCTTATAATGAATCCTTTCTTATGTGTGCCACATAATCATAAAACATACATCATCGCATAACACATGTAACAAAAATGGGATTCTTGAAACATCATGACATCATAAATCAATTCATATAAGATAAAGGAATTCATAAAAATAATTCCATCACAACATGATCAAATCAATTCAATAATAGGGATAAAAACAGAATCCTTTATTATCTTAGATGGAAAATAATTTTGATAAAACACTTGAACTCCATTCTTGAGGAAAATATCCTTTCTTCTTCAAAAACATTTTTTTCTTTCATAACATGTCATACAACTTTAAAATAAAAGAAGTTGATTAAAAATAAACTTGAAAACTTGTAAAGGAATCTTCTTGGAAATAATGTTTTAAAAATCCATTCATGCCGTATAAGTTAAAAAAACATTCTTCGTACTTTTGTCGGAAAAGTCAAAAAAGTACCTCGTACGAAAAACGACAAAAGATTCCTTTCATTTCTTTTACTAAAAACTCAAAGAAGGGTAAAAATGGATTTAAAACATTGTAGGTGGATGGAAATAATATTACATATTTATGAAACATGGATGTGGATGATAAAATACACCCCAGTAAATACTTACGAGTAAACAATCTCGGATAAAAATGAGATTGTGATATTTCCCTTACCTTAGGTCCGACTTGCTTTGTACGTGTCTAAACCTCCTGTATAATGATTTACATAATGTTATTGACTTATTACAGAATCATATTCATTGTTATGATATCATATATGGTCCACTTATAACTTTATATTACCTGTTGTTTTGTAAATTCATGTTAAAGTAGCGTTTTGGGTAAAATCGTTTCATTTATCGTAGGTGTTTTGACTTGTTGTTCTTGAAA
Organism: Viscum album; assembly: GCA_963277665.1. NCBI lineage: Eukaryota > Viridiplantae > Streptophyta > Magnoliopsida > Santalales > Viscaceae > Viscum > Viscum album. The sequence goes on from OY728154.1 coordinate 117,807,073, forward strand.
TTATTATTACTTATATCATGATTTACTTAATTCCAGAATATAAAATATGATTTATATATCATATATATTCAGTATATATATATATATATATAATAGATAGATAAATGAAATGAAAAACACCGTTCATGGAGACGGTAGTCCGTACGTACGCATGAACGCTGTTTTCCTTTCCTTATTGTCTTGAATGGAATTAAGTAGATGACATACATATAAATATACATAAATCCAGTATCATTATTATGTCATATATTTCATTATTACTTGTTATATATGCTTTACAATCATTCATGAATGGTTAATGTGGAGAATGAATCTCATCGCGTCGTGGAGACGGTAGTCCGTACGTACGCACGAGCGATGATATCATTTCCATAATTATTGAATTGAATTGGAGTGGATTATACAATATATCAGAATCAATATGATGTTGTAATAACTATGTATAGTTATTCTTTACACCATTATACTCATCCATTTAAGGTGGTGGTGGAAAATAGATTACACCACGGCGTGGAGACGGTATTCCGTATGTACGCACGCGCGGTGATTTCATTTTTCCGTAGGATGGATAGAAGGTGAATTAGGTTTGTTTCATACTTATAATAACATATCAGTATATGAGTGATACTGATGTTATTACTTCATAATGAAACAACCTAAGAAGAAGAAGTGGAAGAAGAAATAAAGATGAAAGAATTGGTAACGGTAATTACCTCTTCTTTGAAGCGCCTTTTGGAGACCTCCTCTTAGGGCACTAAAATTGGTCTTTGAGGAAGACCAGAACCTCTAGGATGTTTCTAGGGAAGTGGAGAAGAGATTTTGTCAGGGGTTGGCCGAGCTTGAGTGCTCAAATTGGTGTGAGGAGGAGGGGGAGGAGGTGTCCTTTTATAAGGGAGGAGAGGGGCACCTTAGGAATTCTTAAAAATATTAATTTATAATAAATCTAACCCCACTTAAAAACCTCCAAAAATTGACTCATATTCGAAGCTTAGATGAGATAGGGTTGAAATCTCATCAACCAATCAAATTTAGACATGTTTGGATCTTATTTTAAACCTTATCAATTAGATTTAACTCTAAGTTAAATAATTTAACTTTTACCGTGTCTTTTTGTTTTCTTTCACTATATGGTTAATACACTTACTATAACATGCCAAACGAACCCCAAATTGTTTATTATTAATATATATATCCTTATATAAGTCATTTGGCCGAACCTTAGATTTTTAGGAATAAAATAACAATTAATAATATAATATTTGATTTAAAAACTATTTTGTGTCAATTTTGACACTATTTGATATATGATTTTTGTGAAAGTCATAACAGAATTAAATGTTCGAACCAAGTTGATTAAATCAACATTAATATATCATAGTAACCTAGAAAATTAGTTTAATTCATAAAAAATCTCAAATTACATTTATTTTGGTGTTTATAACATCAATTATGTCAATATTTCATTAATAAGATAATTACTGTATCATCGTTGTGTCATAACTAAATTAAATTATTTAATGTCTAAAAATTATAAATAAAATACCATTATGTAGGAAATATTTTTAGCTTTCTAATGAATATTTATAGTCGAATTGATCTTATGTATAACCCCATATTAAAAATTATTTACTTATTAAACTTTGATTTTAACTATTTTAACCCTTCTTTAAATAAATTAATAATAAATGTCCTAATCTAATCCAAGTGGGCCTAAATGGTCATATTTTATTCCTAAGTTTGTTTTTGGTCGAATTACACTTGTCCAATAGAATTAGGACATGTGTTAGGGTAATATTAATATCATATTTACCCTTAGTTACCCTATTTACTATTAACCGCGGTAAAAAAAAGTAAAAAGTTACTATTCACCAAAAAATTATTTTTATCTCATTGAACCACATTTTACTTACTGATATCAACCGTGTCTGTTGGATTTTTGAAATTTCATTCACAGAAGCGGTAAAATTAAGTTTTATGCAAAATTCAGTTTTTAACCTACCACTTAGTGGTTTCACTATTCATCAAAAATTGAAAGTTTTCAGAAAAATACCAAAATTTCACCCTAGGCTAATTTCGATATTCCGAATCCAAAAATGAAGTCCATTTTGAAAAATAAAATTTATAAAATTTCAAAAAGTGGTTATTACTATTCATAACGGCTAGTTTTAATAATATTTTAATAGCATATCGTTGTTTAGTGAAACTCGGTATTGCGTACTACACACGCTATCGAGGAAGGTTGCGATTGCGTGTAATGCAAGGCAAGTCAAAGATGCGTGTTGTGCAAGCTCCTTTTGGTGTAGCGTACAACAAAAGGCATTAATAAAATTAAAAAGAATATTTTTTTTTTATAAAATCTTGGGCTGTTACAGTATTTGCCCATGGTATTGGCCACTTGGGACACCTCATACCTTATCTTACTATTCATAATTCGACCATATTAAAAATATACTTAATACATCATTTAATGATGTCATTAAACACCCGTAACTTAAAAACTATATTTTCACTATTCATCGAAAATTCAACTTTCTCAGAATAATCCCAAAATTTCACCTTAACCAAATATCAATACTCTGATTTCAAAAATGAAATCCATTTTATAAAAATAATTTTCTAAATATTTTTAATTTAATTTTTAAATAAAAACACTATTCATCGAGAATTCATTTTTTTCAGAAAAATCCCCAAAAATTACCTTAACATAATATCGATGCTCTGAGTTCAAAAATAAAGTCCTTTTTATAAAAATAATTTTCTAATTATTTTTAATTAAATTTTTAATTAAAAACACTATTCACCCGAAAAAACTAATACTTGACTAATAATTTATGAAACCGTTATTTACCCATTTTATTGAATCACATTACTTAATCTAGGTGTCTAAATTATATTAAAACTTTCTTTGAGTGAAATTACTAATCCATTTGGTCACATTACTAATCCTAAGTGTAAAATCACTATTCATAATTTACTATTCATCAAAAATTAAGTTGATCTTATTAGACTCCAAATTCCTTACTGAACACTTTTGTAGAAGACCATTTTTTGAAAATCATTACACATCATTAGTTATTTAGGGTTTTCATAAATATTTTAAAATATCATTTTTTCCAAAATTCATCAATAAAATACATTCTAAAATTATCTGGACATTTGAAATTTCACAAACATCACTAAAGGAAGAAATCTCAATTCATCCATCGCAAAGGATTACACAAAGAAGCTAGGGTCTCGTCACATAGCCCCTTATAACACCGGCATAAGACCTAAGTGTAAGGTGTGCTATGGTGAGAGAATCTGAGGGAGGCTCAGATAACATTGCCCTAGTAGTAATCTCTACTAACTTGAACTTCTCCCGTAGGCGTTTCCGTTCAAGCTTGACACGCTGGAGTTCGGCTTGGGCTTGGTCCAAAGCGAAGCCCACAGATGCTACCTCCTTCCCAAGCTCTGATAAGTGGGCTTCATAAGGGTCGAGTCTACTGGATGAAGCCATCGACTCCTCTTTCTGCATTAACCATTAACATCTTATTAAATCAATGAGTAAGTTAATATACTACTCAAAAAGATTGGGTCGTTACAGTGAGCTTACTCTAGGAGGCGAGAGCTTCGGATGGGATCTTCTTGTAGCGGCGTCGAGGCCTTACGACATCATCTTGGGCATGGATTGGTTATCTACAGTCCATGCATAGATTGACTATATTAGGCGTAAGGTGCGATGTGTACGCACCGACGGGAGCAGGTTCACCTTCACCGACGAGAAGGGAGCCTTCACAGCATAGGATGGACTTCCGCAGAGGAGAGGACAACCCATCACTCACCAGTTGGCTAGCCTCATCCTAGGAGCAGTTGACGTGCGGAGTCCTAGTTTTCCTGCAGTGGTGGATCAGTATGTGGACATATTTCCCGATGACGTTCCAGGGCTACCTCCTCGCAGAGAGGTAGACTTTTATATTGACCTGTACCCCGGGACCGCCCCGATATCGACTCCAGTGTATCGGATGGGCCCCGCTGAGCTTCAAGAGCTACGGGTACAGTTGGAGGACTTGCAGGGAAAGGGATTCATCCGACCCAGTGTTTCACCCTAGGCTTCCTTGATATTGTTCGCCAAGAAGGCGGATGGGAGCTTGCGACTTTGTGTCGACTATCGTCTCCTGAACCAGGTGACGGTGAGGAACAAGTATCCGCTACTGAGGATTGATGACCTCTTCGATCAGCTCAAGGGAGCATGATGGTTCTCAAAGATAGACCTTAGGTCAGGCTATCATCAGCTCAGAGTTCAGGACGAGGACGTGTAGAAGACGGAATTCAGATGTCGGTATGGCCACTATGAGTTCTTGGTTATGCCATTCGGTGTAACTAATGCTCCAGCAGTGTTCATGGGCCTCATGAATAGGATCTTTCATCCATACCTCAATCGATTTTTCATGGTCTTCATCGATGACATTTTGATATACTCGACGACTAAGGAGGAGCACGCCCACCACTTGCGTGTTGTACTAGACACACTTAGAGAGCACCAACTTTATGGCAAGCTCTCGAAGTGTCAGTTCTGGTTACGCGAGGTCCACTTCTTAGAGCATGTCATCTCTGAGGTGGGAGTTGCAGTGGATCCTGTGAATATCGAGGCAGTGCTAGCTTGGGAGCCACCTAGGAGCGTGACGGAGGTGCGGAGTTTCTTGGGACTAGCCGGGTACTATCGGAGATTTGTGCCAGACTTCTCCAGAGTTGCGGCACCACTCTCATCTTTAACGAAGAAGGGGAAACCTTTGTGTAGTCAGACAGATGTCAGCAGAGCTTCCAGGAGCTGAGACAGAGATTGACCAGCGCCCCTATCTTGAGGTTTCCTGACGAGGGAGTAGGGTACGTAGTCTACTGTGATGCATCAGGGACCGGACTCGGATGTGTCCTGATGCAGGAGTAGGCAGTGATCGCTTATGGATCACGTCAGTTGAGGCCGCATGAGCAGAACTACGCTACCCATGACCTGGAGTTAGAAGCAGTGGTCTTCGCTCTAAAGACATGGTGACACTATCTGATGGGCGAGCGCTTTACAGTCTATTCTGACCATTAGAGTCTCAGGTACATCTTCTCTCAGAAGGACCTGAACCTGAGACAGCGGCGATGGCTCGAGTTCCTCCAGGACTATGACTTTGAGATAGTCTATACTCCTGGGAAGGGGAATGTGGTAGCCGATGCTCTCAGCCGGAGGACGGGCATTCAGCTACTTGAGGAGGCGACAGAGCAGCTAGCCTCTTTGTAGATATCCTTCATGGATAGAGATGGAGCAGCCTTCCTCTAGTCTCTCACAGTCACTCCTCCACTACTACAGCGGGTCAGAGAGGCACAACGTGGGGACGCTGACTCTGAGACGCGGCGTGCACAGATATCCTCAGGACAGGCACCTGATGGTTTCTCTTTTGGAGTAGAGCATGACATCCTTTTTAGAGGATATACCTTGGTACCAGTTGCTTTACGGGAGGAGGTGCTGAGAGAGTTTCACACTTCTCCTTTGTCGGTACATCTTGGAGTGGCGAAGATGTACCAGGATCTCAGACGACAACACTGGTGGTCGGGCATAAATAAGGTTGTGGCAGAGTTCGTTTCACGATGCCTCACCTGCCAGCAGGTGAAGGTAGAGCATCAGGTACCAGCAGGCTTGGTACAGCCTTTGGAGGTCCCAGAGTGGAAGTGGGATGGCATATCTATGGACTTCGTGACTGGACTTCCACGCACTTCCAGAGGTCACGACTCCATCTGGGTGATTGTCGACCGACTCACCATGTTGGCTCACTTATTACGCATCAGAGAGCAGGGCTCAGTGGAGAGCTTGGGACGTCTCTACGTTCAGGAGATTGTACGGCTTCATGGTGTTCCATCATCTATCGTCTCCGGTCGGGATGCTCGCTTTACTTCCCGGCTTTGGAAGGGGTTGCAGGAGGCGTTCGGGACGCAGCTACGTCTGAGCACCACCTTTCACCCTCAGACGGATGGTCAGATGGAGAGGACCATTCAGACTCTCGAGGACATGATCCACACATGTGTCCTCGACTTTGGTCGCAGTTGGGAGGACCACCTACCCTTGGTGGAGTTCGTGTACAACAACAACTACCACTCCACCATCGAGATGGCACCATATGAGGCGTTGTACGGCCGACCATGCAGATCTCCTTTGTGCTGGACAGACCCTGGGGAGTCGGCACTTGTGGGACCAGAGATGGTCCGGGCCACAACAGAGAAGGTCCAGGTCATCCAGGAGTGGATGAGGAAAGCTTAGAGCCGGCAGAAGTCTTATGCTGACAGGAGGTGGAGGCCACTAGAGTTCGAGGATGGCGACCACGTCTTCTTGCATGTCTCACCTCGACGTGGATTATGGAGATTTGGCCGAGGCGGCAAGTTGTCTCCACACTTCATCGGACCATTCCAGGTCCTCAGCAGGATTGGCGAGGTGGCTTATCGCCTGGCTCTACCACCTCAGTTGCATCGGGTGCACGACGTCTTCCACGTATCCCAGCTGAGGAGATACGCGCACGACCCGACGCATATCATTGGCCATGGGGAGCTAGACGTTGATGATGGGGAGACTTTTGCGGAGGTCCCGATGGAGATCGAGGATCGACAGGAGCGAGTCCTATGTGGACGGTCGATTCCTCTAGTGCGCATCAGATGGCAGCACGGGAACCTCCAGAAGAGCACTTGGGAGCGGGAGGCTCAAATGCGTGCTCAGTACCCGCATTTGTTTCCCTAGTTTATGATGTATCTTTACGGGGACGTAAATCCCTGAGGTGGGAGTGATGTAAAGACCCGTAAATTTCAAGGAAATTTTTTTCTTAATTTTCTTTGGAATTTTAAAAGAGCGCAGTTTCTGACGGCACCTGATTCCGAGGCCCGGTGTGCCCGGAATCATTTTCCGAAGTTTGGCTCGGGTACGTTAAGTGAACGAACAAGCGGGTTTTTCTAACTTTTGAACCGGTGCTCGGATTTGAATTCTGAGGGCACCGATGGAATCGCAGCGCCGGTATTTGCTTAGAAACGCCTCTTCCGGAGCTGCGTTTGCTCAGGAGTGGTTTTTAATTTTTGGGATTTAAGTTAAAAATAAAATAATGTGGTACGACAAACTTTATTTTATTTCACTTAAATCCGCTTAAAGCCACTTTAAGCTGCTTAAGCTGAGTTGAAGCGGATAGGGTGGAACCCAAAATATCCTACCCTCTTGGTAGGATATTTGTGAGGTGGGGCCCGCATGAGCCCCACCGTTTCTTTTCCCCTAAGTAACGCACCCGCGAAAACCCTTTTTAATGAAAGTCAACTGACGCATTCTCTAAATTCTTAACGCCCCTATTAATTGGGCGGTTAGTTCTTTGCAATTAATTCTATGAATTAATTTGTTCATTACTTATATTTAATTTTCCGTTTGTTGGCATGTAATGAAATAAGACCAACGCATGTCTTCTTGAGGAGGGTTCGTTGAGAGGATTTGACAGGAACTTTAAGTCCTTCATCCTCCTTCGTGAAGAACGCGAAGAACGCGAAGAACGACGGCCTCCGACGAAGGGCGACGAAGAACGCCAGACCCCCGGAGATTGACGACGTGACGACGACGATTCTACCTCCGCGACGCTTCTTCCACGATGATCCATCCCCGCGACAATCTTCGATCGGCATCTTGAGGTAGGGGATTGCGGTCCTTTTAATTCTTTGTGGATTATAACATCAACATGGATTTAATTGTTATAATTAAATCTGTATGTTCTTGATCTTTGGAGTTTGTCTACGCGATGCCGAGTACCGCGCGACAGCGACGCCCTTCCGCGACGTGACGATCCTTTTCTTCCGCGACGAACTCGCGTCCGATGACGACGTTGAGGTAGGGGTCATTTTGAAAATGATAATACCCATGTTTGTTTTCCTCCAAGGCAAGAACGCGGACTAACCAATTAACAAGTTGGTCCGCGGATCATTATTGCGGGTCGAGGTTTATCAATTCCTGGGAATTATGGTGTTGTTTCAAACCGCTAACGCGGTGGGTGCAGACCAACGAACAAGTCCGAACCCATCTCCCTTTTTGTTCTTGGTGTGCGGAACGACGGACGACGACAAAACCGGCCGTAGAGACGATTTGTTGATTCCGCGGTGAAGAACGGGACCCAGGATGAGCTACAGCACAGACAGAAATGAAATTGGACCACCAGAGCAACTCCGGTGGCCCGCGGACTCCACCGGCGATGCGGGTCGCCGTCGCCCCGGTGCGCCCCCGGACGGAGCCGCCGCGGCTGAAGCCGCGGCGGCGGGGTGCAGTTCCACGGCCGCGCGTAACCGAAGGTAGGGACATGGCCGGATTCCGCGTCCGTTGGCGAGAGGTGGCCCAACCGGGGCTGCGGATCCTTCACGCGGGGGCAGCGCGCCCCCGCCCGCTGTTTCCGTCGCTCGGCCGCTCGTCTGAGTCGAGCCGAGCTGACACGCCGGGTCGGGTCGTACCCAGGCCGGGCCGGTCCGGGTCGCGCCCAATCGGGTCGGACCCGGACTCGGGTTGGGTCGACCCGGTTAGGGCCGACCCAAGGGGGGTCGGGCCGGGTCGGTCCGGGCCCAGACCCCCCGTTTTCGGACCTTTTCGGTCTTTTGCTCATAACTTGAGCTACGGGCCTCCGAACGACGCGCCGTCAGTGGAGATGCGATCCTTGGATCGAGACGGTCGTTTTAGTATATCACACTCAAGGTTTCGGAATACTTTGTGTTTGTCCGGGTTGGTTCCTACACGAAATCAACCGGGGCCTCCGAGCGGAAACGCTCATATCTTGAGCTTCGGACGTCCGATTGACGTTCCGTTGACTATGTTGAATTCCTCTAAGTGAGACGAATATTTTGTCTTACCCCACCTGAGGTTTGGACGCAGGTGGAGTGCGGTCGGGTTGGTTTTGCCATAAAAACCAACCGGGCCCCTGGAACGAAAAAGCCAATAACTCTCAGACCGGGCGTCCGATTGACGCGCCGTCTGCGACGTTGAGTTCCTGTTGTCGATATGGAACTTTTGGATACATAAAATCTGGACTATGTGTCAGTTGATGTATCAGCCTCTCAGCTCATGGAGCGGACCCTCCCAAACGAGCTTGTTGTGTGCGGGAACCCTAGAGCTGGCTACGACTGCTACTGTGACGACGACGACTGTACAGAGATCCTCAGTGAATTCGACGGCGACGACTACAGCACTCAGCGATCCTTTGTGGTTCAGTTCTACCAATCCTGTGTGGGTCTAATCCTATGTGGGTCAGCGCTCAGCGGTCATGTGTTGGCCAGCGCCTATAGATCCTGTGTGGGTCTGATCCTGTGTGGGTCTTTGCGGGGGTTAGTTACCTATCGATCCTTTGTGGGTCAGATCCTTTGTGGGTCATTGCGGGGGTTAGTACCTATCAATCCTTTATGGATCCGACAGCTTAGATGAATCAATGGCAATATCTGGTCATCTTTATCATCATGCAAAGAAGTATTCCTGTGTGAGTTTAATCCTGTTTTGCTTTCCTTTGTAGATTGTGTTGTGCTATCCTGTATGGATTACGTTTTGATTTCCTGTGTGGAATAGGTTGTACTTGGGTTCGGATGTTGGAGCCGAACGAGAATTGATGACTTAGGTATATGTATGGGCATATACCTAAGCAGTGTTGTATGTTACTTCGTGATTGTATCTTTCCTTTGTGGATTATCCTTTGTGGATTCTGGGAGACCTTCGGGGGTCTCGGGGTCCCTACTGAGTAGCTTATACTCACCCCTGCACGGGCTATGCCGGCACTACGTTGTGTTGGTTGCAGACGACGGATAGCGCTGATCGTGGTTGAGGCTTGCGGAGCAGGACAGTACCTGGAGGTGGACCACTGGGCGAGACGTACTCGGAGCGGATGGCTGGACCCAAGGAGCTGTGGAGGCTATCTGTACCCACCCTTCAGGTGGTATTTCCAGTGGACGGCTCGACGTTGCGGCTTACTTTTCAGTTGTTGTTTTCCCTTTCGATTTATACTTTACTTTCAGTTTGGGTTTGTATTCTAGCCCACTTACTTTTCTGCACTCACTGTTGTACCAGTTTTTACTTAGTGTTTACTTCTTCCTGCTTGCTCTGTGGTGTTTGTAGTTTACTTTACAAAGGCAATGCCTTCCCTTTTACCGGGATTTACGCCTTGGAGCTAGTCACCAGCCCCTGGCCTATGGAAGGCGGGCTTGGGGTAGTCACGGCACGGGCCCCGAGGACGGGTTGTGACAGTCACTTTCTTTGACTTTTAGAAAATAAACTTACCCAGAGAACACCATGGACATGGATTTATCTAGGTAGTTCCATTCCCATCAAAGGTCCTGAGATATTAACTTATGTTAAGGTGTGGAAGGGATAAATCCTTTCTCACATTATCCATTAATGCAATATCACTCATGAATCACCCAACGTGTCCCACTTTTCCACATGTATATGTCATCGTGATTTTCATCAATACATAAAATTACTTGACTTATAGTGTTTATTAATGATAATATTAAAGTATAAGGATTTTTATGAATATACACAGATAGGAACATACAGTGACATATATAAATATGTATTTCTTACTAGTGGATCTCATTCTCATAATCTTCTACTCTGAAAATTACCAAGGGTGAACACCATGAGAGGGTGCCGCAAAGTCCTATGAGTCTCCACCCCTAGTATCCTGTATTATTTGTGTCTTATCAAATGATATCATTTTACTAGACAACACACACACACACAAACACAAATATATATATATATATATATATATATATATTCAAGAATACTATCATGAAACCTATGGGTTCTCATCACAGTGAAGAACTACTATAACCTTTCAGTGTGACATATATTCTTAGTACATTATCACATACTATGTAATACAAAGGAACAATCATGATTGATAATAAACTTCATTAATATTCAATAAAATGTATAAATATAATCATAAAATACTTATAATTTGGTTCTAGGGAACCAACTCTAACAGACTCCCATTTTCACTGGATCCAACTGTTAACAACCTTCATTTCATTAGCTCCCACATGATACTCATGACTCTACTGAGATAGAGACTTCATTAAGGAATCCTTCATGTTTTCCTCAATGGATACTCTAATCAATATAACTTCACCTCATAGAGAAAGATACCTCAATAGATTAAACTTATGAAGTATATGTGTTTTCCTTTGATGTGGCCTGGGATATTTGGAAAGAGTCATCATTATAGTCTCATCACAGTGAATTGTGAAAGGGTATTTACTAATAGGCACAACATCAATATCTTAGACAAATTTTTGAATCAAAACCACTTACCTAGCTACATTATAAGTCATAATATACTCAGACTCCTCTATATAATTGGAAATAACTGGCTACTTTGAACTCTTCTAGCTCGTAGCTCCTCCGTTGAGACTAAATACATATCCTAATTGTGGTTTCATGTCATTGTAATATGTTTTAAATCTATCATATATATAACCCTATATGACTAATTTTTCATCTCATCAATACACCAGAAATATATCCTTAGTTATCCTTAGATACTTAATGATAGTTTTAATATTAGTCCAGTGTTATTCACCTAGATCACCTTGATATCTTCCTACCATGTTCAAAGAATAGGAAACATTAAGCCTCACACATAACATGGAATACATGATAGATCCTATCATATAATCATATATCATCTTACTAATTCCATCTCTTTCTTGTTTTGTTTGAGGACACATCTTCTTAGAAATATGTAAACCATGTGATGATGGAACAGATATCCTCTTGGATTGTTCCATACTAAACCTCTTTTGTGTCAAGTCAATGTATATACTTTGAATTAGTCCAATAAGCCTCTTTAATCTATCATATGTGATCTTCATACCCAGAATGTAGGTTGCTTCACCTAAGTCCTTCATAGAGAAGCATTTTCTTAACCATGACTTAACCCCTTCTATGGATGGTATCTCATTTTCAATTAGTAATATGTCATAAACATATACTACTATGAAAATGATCGTACCCCCATTAAACTGATTATAAACACATGGATCACATTCATTCTTAATGAAACCAAAATATTTTATAGCTTTATCAAATCAAATTTTACATATCCTAGATTCTTTCTTTAATCAAAAAATTGATCTTTGTAACTTGAATGCCATTTTTGGAATAATTCAGAGCTACAACCCCTTTTGGTTGTATCATAAACACATATTCCTAAAGGTTCTCATTAAGTAAATCAATCTTTACATCCATTTATCAAATATCATAGTCATGGAAAGATTCTATATAAAGTATAATTCTAATGGATTTAAATATAGAAGATGGAGAAAAAAATTCATCATAGTCAATGCCTTGACATTATTTAAATCCTTTATCCACCATTCATGATTTTTAGGTATTTACTTTACCTTTCATGTCCATTTTTCTCTTGAATACCCATTTAAACCCAATAGGATTTATATCAATTGAAGAATTGATCAGAACCTAAACTTGGTTCTAATACATGGAATTCATCTTAAGATTCATGAATTATTTCCATCTTACAGCTTCCGATCTCTCTACTACCTATTTTTAAGAGAGAGGTTAATTATTGTTAATTAATAATGATTCACCATCATTAGTTACTATAAAACCATATCTTTCTAGTTATCTTACCTCAATGGTTCTCATATGTGGTACTTGTGTTTCATGAATAAATTCTTCCACCTAAACCTGTAAAATCTATTCATGTACCAACTCATGTGTATCTTGAGCATCAGCTTCCTCAAAGTTAATCATTATCCCATTATCCTTCTTGGGTATGTGATCCCACTCAATAAATATAGCTTTTCTAAAAGATATAACCTTTTTATCTAAAGTATCATATAGGTAGTATCCCCTCATTTTCTTGGGGTATCCTATAAAGATACACTTCCTACCCTGAGGTTTCAATTTGTTGTTTCATCTAGCCTTAACAAACACCTCATGACCCCATGCATGAATATGTGATAAAACAGGTTTCTTTCTACTCTATAAATCAAAGGTAATATCATTTTATGAATTATTTAGTACTCAGTTTAGTATGTATGATGTATTTTGTAATGAATATCCCTAAAAGGTTAATGGAATACTTACATGAATCATCATCATCCTTACCATATATAGTAAGCTATAGTTCCTCCTTTCACTAACACCATTCCATTGTAGTGTATAAGTAAGAGTGAGTTGAAATAAAATCACATAATCCTATAGAAATTTTATAAAATCCTAGTTAAGATATTCACTGCCCCAATCTGATCGAAGTTTCTTTATCTTCTTACCAAGAAAATTCTTAACTTCCTTAAACTCATTTAACTTCTTAAAAGATTCAAAGTTATACCTTATCTAGTATATGTAACCATACCTACTCAATGCATTAGTAAAATTCATAAAGTATGAGAATCTACCACTAGTTTCTACTTGAAAAGGATCACACACATCAGTGTGTACCAATTCTAGAAGATCTATAGATCTTTCACCTTGACCATAAAATGGTAGTTTTTTCATCATTCCTTGTAAAAAATAATGACATCATTCAAGTGGTTTAAGCTCAAAAGAGTTTATGTAACCATCTTGATAGATATTTGAAAAATTATTTATGTGGATAAGATGGTGATGCCACAATTGGGTGCGAAATGAGTCATGTGAATTTGATTCATTATCAATTGTCAATATTTTTTTCATAATTTAATACATAAAGAACGTTATTGAATCATTTCATATCATAATATATGTCATCTTTATAAAAGTATCAATTTTTATATCCAAATATGAAAATAAATCCATCCATGTATAAACAATAAATAGAGATGATGTTATTAGTAACACTAAGAATATAATAATAGTTATTTAAAACTAAAATCATTCTTATTGGCAATGTGAGGTGGTAGTCTCCAATGGTTATAGCAGCCAGCCTCACCCTATTAGTAGCTCATCGATCCATCTCGCCTCTAAAAACCTTCTAAAAACTACTTGGTTCCTATATTTGGATACAAATGTGAGCACCACATCTAATATCTAATACCCAACTTGTACATATAGAAATATTACACTCGGTAAAAAATGCACATGCAGTTTCCCCTTGCTTCTTTGGATGGGTGTAGTTCCTCTTCAAGTGGCCTTGCTTTCCACATTTAAAACAAACTGTGTTTTTATCTTTCTAGTATGGATCATAATGATTTAGTCGAAGTAGTGTGGTTTTCCATTTCTACAAAAATTAAGACTAGATTATTAGTACTTCCTTGATTACCAAAATAGATTATAAAATTTTATTAATATCCCAATATTTTTTCAAAACCAAATATCCTTCACTATTAGTTTCATAATATCTTGTTGGATAGATATTCTAGTGTAAAGGTCCCATATTCCCCTTATCATAATAAATACTTGTTCTTGATAAGTGTCTTGAAGGTTTTTATGTTTTCATAACTTTCCAACAACATTAACTAGCAGTTCCTTGATCTGTTGAGTGAAATCCCCAATCCCAGAATCCTAGATAAATATTTTCTTAACTCTTGACTCTCAATTACACCAAGTATTTCTTAGGAAGTAAACCCTTTATGTGAAACATGTTAATTCAACCCAAAAATTCATGCTAAAAGTTCTCTGATGATTGAAAGCACCCCGACATGGGCCGGTCAAGCACTTTTAATTATGGTTTTGATTCTAACTTAAGTAATGGAAGGCTATACCGACTTAATATTTTAGTTGATTGTTTTTAATCCTTATACATAAAAACCCAATTTTATCTTATCATATTCCTTTCTAATATTAATTTTATTTTACATAAGTGATCATGTCTGATAAAATTTATACATAATCTGGTTTTATTTTATTCTATATTGCATGCTTGTTAATTCATTTATTAAGTGATCTCATAATATCCACAAACATAATAATCAACCATGAAACTGAAAAAAAAAATATAAGTGGTATGATTATGATATTATCTAATGTTTAGTTTATCTGGAGGATAATAAACTAACTCTCGGTCTTATGGAAAACACCTTGAACCATAGTTTGATTTGTGTTGAAGCAATCCACCTCAGCTCCTATTTATCATCTTGATTAGTTTCACCTCAACACTAGGAATCAGAATGCCTCCTCTCACTTGGGATATCCATCCTTACATAAGATTTTACTCACATTCATGTGAGGGGTCTAATGGATTGGATAAGGGGGTTTTCATAAAACAAACCACATGCATGCAGGCCCTTACATAATAAGGAGGAAGGGATCACTCTCAAATCATCATTTTAATTTAATAAAAATAAATTAAAAATAAACCAATCACATACATAGGTTTAGTCTGATCTCATGATCATCCACATGGCATGTAATGAACACACATTTTCTATATATTTAT
The DNA here is from genome assembly GCA_963277665.1 of Viscum album. Taxonomy (NCBI): domain Eukaryota; kingdom Viridiplantae; phylum Streptophyta; class Magnoliopsida; order Santalales; family Viscaceae; genus Viscum; species Viscum album. The sequence continues at coordinate 117,822,462 of OY728154.1, forward strand.
CAATTACTTTGATTAATTATTTAATTTAGATAAAACTACAAGAATTAATAAAAGTAATTCAATTTATCTTAATTCTATCCAAGTATCCTTGAATTTCCATCATCTATAATTTTAAAAAATATGTTCAAAATTAATTAACTACCCAAGTGTACTTGGAGGAAATGCCATGTACAATCCAAACTACTTGACATAACCCATGTACGATGTATTCACATGGAATCCAAAAAATATATCATGATATGTAATTACATGGAATGTACTATCAGATAAATGACACACAGACACATTTAAATTACATTGCATGTAATGCTCTTGATGTGAGTAGATTACACTACATGTAAAGTACATGAATAAATTTTTTTTTAGAATTAAACACATAAATTAATTCAACATATAATTAACAATCCTATAATATTTTGTATACTATAAAATAAATGACACATGGAACACATGTGAATTGGTTTAATTATATAATTAACTATTCTCTCTATATTAAATTAAGTACGCTGCTTGTAATAGACTATATGGCATGTCTTTAGGTTACACGGCGTATGCCCTCTTCTTCCCATCTTTTTGAAATGATTATAGGTATTGGGCATTGATGAATCTCATATTTTCATATATTTTATACTGTAAATCATTGTTTATAATCCCACCATAGTGTTATTGAATGGATAATTGTCATTTTTTTAGGTTTTAGTGTTATTTTGAACCCAAATGTGAAAAACGACTAATTCTGGATTTTTGACAGAATTTTACATCAGGGGTATTTTGGTCATTTCAGGAAAAATAAAATTCCAAATCTTCTGATTAAATTTTTTTTTAGAATCATAATTTTATTTCCTTCAACTTTGTCTTCTGGACTAGGATCTGATTCGACCATCTTGAGGTCCAAACAATTCAATGAAGTTGAGGATTATTCAGGAACACCAAGGAAGCTTCCTGGAAATTTCATCCAGAAAAAAAGAAGGTTCAGTGAAATATCCATAACTATCTCAAAAAGACTATAATGGAGCTGAAATTTTGTGGATAGACGTATAAGAAGATTTGGAACAAGTTTCATTAAGGGGGACACGCCTTAAATGGCAGTTTTCAGGGACATTAATTCATTACAAAACGGTGGTTTGTGGTTTGATGATTCTGACTAGACAGAATACATTCTCAGAGTAAATTGGACATAACGCGTTCATCACTTGTCCAAATGAGCTTCAATTGTGAGGGTGAACGGCCAAGACATTTATAAACAACATTAATGAAGGGTGGAACGCGTGAATATGTCATTAAAGGTGTCTACAACGTGTCAACATTTGAGGGACAAATTCTGCCTATAAAAGGAGGCCCTCACCTTCTTCCCAAAGCATCCCATTCTCCATCCATTCCTTCAAGGCACCAAGGAGGAGATCTCCACCGAGGGAGGCCGGCTGCAAATCTTCCCCATTTCTTTTTATTTTATTTTATTTCTTTATTTTTAGTTTTCAATTGTAATTTATATTTCTAATAAATTCATGCATTGTTTTTATTTTTGTGTCCACCGATTCACCCTCTTCTCTTCCTCTCATCTTACCATTGTGAACTATAATACTCATGATCATGAGTAACTAATCCGAGGAATATCCCGAGGGAGTAATCAGGTTCTTGAACCCAAGACCATGTTTTTAATATTATTTGAGTTAATTCTATGGATAATTTATAGTGGGTGTAATCCTCACTGTGGTTGTCTAAAGATTAACTTCTTAATCTACAACCATTTTCCCTCGATTGAGGAGGTGGATGGAAGGTGTGCTTGGCAATCACTAAGTATACTTTTCATTCATAACCGGTGTAGAATAAGGTGTGCACACATACTATGGAGTGTGTAAACTAATAATATTTGAAATTGGCCAATGAAGGTGCTCCCTGAATATTCTCTCGGGAGAACTTCCTTTCTTCCCTAATTACATTCTGTTTAGCATTTCATGGTAATTTAGAATTAAATTTTAGTTTCTTCTGATTTATGAATTTCATTTATTTTATTAAATTACATTTATTTTATAAAATATTAAACAAAAAAAATTAGATTATGTGGACTAGAAGTAGTGATTTATTAACCACAAAAGCTACTCAAGAGAACGACCTAGGTCAGCCACTGTGCTGCACTTAGTTTAAATATTTTTGAGAGCGCACACGACAACGCTTCGTCAGGCATGTTTCCCTACCACAAATGTATATGAGGTACATGGTGTGTAATATTTTTACACTATGTGTGGCCTCAAAGTTTCATGGTTTTTCGGTCCCTATGTCATGTAGCAGATAGATGACATGCTTGAACCCCTCGTGCTCTCCACCTCAAGAACATGAGGACTACATGTCATGTATGTGAGTTACAAGGCATGTAGTTCTGGTCTAGGTCTACATAGATCTTATTTTATCAGATCTGATCTGATATCATCAGCCTGATCTAATAGCCATGTGAGAAACATGAAAGATACATGGTTATGTGGAGTGTAGTTGAGTACACAACATGTAGTCTTGTGATGTCTGACCAAAATGTTTGGCAACTTCAAATGGTGTTTTGGATGTTTCTTCATTTTAATTTAACCTATTTATGGGTTATGTGAGCGAGAATGAATAAAGGGAAAATAAAATGATGTTAAGATTCCAAGAATGAATATATATTAACTAAAATAAATTTCAAATTCATACTATTCAATAAATTATTAATATATAATTTCAAATTAACTATGTAACCCTTTTGATACCACTTGAAGGCTCTAGACAAAATGAAAGTGCCTATTGGGTATGAACAACTTGGATTTTTTTCATACTAATTGAATAATCTAATATGAAAACAATGAAATCATCATGACCAATGGAATTAATTCAAGTATTAACTAACATCACTGTTGAAACCAAAATAGGATGATCATCACATGTAATTTATAATTAATTTATAAGAAAATCTAGAATTACCTGAACACGTAATTCTTTCTTTATTGATGATTTGGTTGAAATGATCTTGTCATACCATTGTTTCATTGTAGGATCCAAGTGTAGAATTCCTCTAGAGGTGATCCATACTTTGACCACAGTCTCTAAACGTCATCGTAGAATCATCAGGTACTAACATAGTCGAACTCAATCGCTTGTATCATCCATAGTTGATCGCATAAGAATTATATTTGAGGATAAATAATTCTTAGGTTTCTCTCAATGTATTGAGAGAGGAGGAGGAAAGATAAAATTATATATCTATAAAACTCTCTCTAGGGTTTTATATAGCTTCTCTCTATCCATTGTTTCACAACATATCACACTTGAGAAAGAGATATAACTATATATAAAGTAAGGAAAGTTTAGGGTTTCCGATTTTCATATAAGAACCCTTAAAATTCATTAATTATTAGTGAGCCACATGTATAAATAATAATATAAATATCATTCAATTTAAATATGCACCACCTAAGAATAAATAAATATCATTTATATCATTTCCAATTAGACCATTAAACTTGGTCTTCTTTTCCTTAAATTCTTTAAAACTTACTTAAAAAACAGTCTGCTGAATAGGAGGGACTATATGAATATTATTTATCAACTATATTTGGGTACCCATTAATCCAACCAATTTATCAAAGTCATCCTTTGAAATAAAAGACTCATTGAGTTCTCTGATCTCATCCTTAGATGATATTAACTCATTTTTCAAATCATTTTAATCACCTCTGAGATTATAAAACTCAATTAAAAGAGAAAAGAAAAAATATTTCATTTCAGAACATTTTGAGATCTTACTAACTGAGGTTACTTCCTCAAGCACTAGAGGTGGTTATAGTATGGGTGGTTTGTAAGAATGGTCAACAGTCTCCATAACCACATCACCAGCTTTATCAACACCAACAAGTGATCTAGGAAGAATTGGATCCACCGTGTGATGCTTCATTTTAGCTATAGGTATTCCTTTAGCACTAGAAACACTAGGCATAGTCTCAACTGTAATCTCTATAGGAACAACAGTAGTTGTCTCAACAAATAACACCACAAGATAAACTTCTTTAGTGTCTTTATTAGTTTCAACTTCTTAGCATTGAACAACCTCTTCCACTACAGGACTAACCTCAAGTAATTGAGGTTCTGTTTTGGACACTCTTGTATCATGCACCACCCTATTAGACTACATCTCAAGTAGTGGTTTATACCTAGGTGGTGAGGTTTGGGATGGATCCCCTTCATTCACACTCTCCTGATAAACATACTTTAAAGAATTCAAATTTGAGCCCAAGAAATACCTAATAGTCTTCAAAAGAACTACAGATATAGTGTTACTTTTATGGAACTTTACTAAATATTCATCATTTAGATCAACTTACATATTTAAAACAAGGGAGATCAACCTTCCAAAGGGATAATAATTCAATTTATATTTCCATTTGAAATAATTATGCATAAAATACATCATGTATCTTGGTAGTTTGAGAATCATATTGTTAATCAGAACATACAACAAGTACATATACTAAAAAATATACACATCTATCCAACTCTCTAGGATAACCTAGTCTAAACAAACTTACATAGGACTTTACACTCAGCTGGAAAATCCTTCACTAGCTTCTTCTCAAAGGTAGAGGTTCTAAATAGGAACTTAAAAACCTCTATTGGTTCAACCATACTTATAGAAACTAATTTCTGACTAAAGTTATACCCCCCCCCCTCATGGGGACAGTGAAAGATCTCATCCAACTATATTGAATAAATAATCACGGCCATACCATTTACATTTAAGGAAATAACATCCTTTGTTCCAATGAACTAGAACTCAGCATTCCTCAAAAACTCATTTACCTATTTTTAAAATGGGAAACCGAGTTTCTTTTCATCGAATACAAACTTATGGCATTGAAATTGAAGAAATTTTTTTAGTATCATCGCAATATATTTCATCCAAGGCATATTTATAGCCTTTCTAGTAATAACCTTGCGTGGAGCACCACTACCATTAGATTTCTTCAAAGAACCAGAGCTTCTCTCATCTCTACGCTTAGATTTTCCCATGGTAGACAAGTTGGTTGTAGATTGAGTGATGGTGGAGAGGTTAGGATGATGGTTTGGATTCAGGAGTAAGGTGCATACGTGAAAGGTGCAAGGGTCAAGATCGATTGGATATTAGGTCACGGACCCAATTCCCAAAAGGATTACATACCTAATTAGATTTGGTGTTGATTATGACTAAAAGTAAATAAAATAAAATAGAAACTAAAAGAAATGATTTTATTTTCTAAAATTGAAATAAATAGTGAAACTAAATAGACTAATTTAATTTTCATAATACATTAAAAATGAAATATTAATAAATAGATCATAATTTAAAAAAAATCAAAAATAAGATAAATCAAATTCACAGAAATTAGAATAAATACAATTCTATTTTAATAAAATAAAAATGATCACATGAAAGGTGTTTAGTAAAAATATTTGTTAGTTAATTCTTAGTAGAGATAAATTGAAGATTAATATCACCTTTTTGTGTGTGATCTCTCAAGAAATGATGACTTAAGTCTATATGCTTCATTCTAGAATGATTTATTGGATTCCTTGAAATATTGATTACACTAGTGTCATCACATTTTATTGAAACGTGATTATAATTTAATACAAAATCCATTAAGTTGTGTTTCATCTACAATACTTATTCACAACTACTACTATTAGAAATATATTTTTCCTCAATAGTATACAATGAAATAGTGTATTTTTTGTTACAAGACCAGGATACCATGGATTTACTTAGAAAATGGAAGGTTTCTGAAGTACTCTTCCTATTTATTCTATAACCACCAAAATTATCATATGAATATGAAGTCAAATTAAAATAAGAAAATTTTGGAAAAAGTGAGGAAAGATATATTATTCCTTTTAAATACCTAAAAATTATTTTGGTATATTTTAAATGAGATACTTTAGGATTTTCTTGAAATTTTTCACAAAGACATGATGGAAACATAATATATGGTCTACTATCGGTCAAATATAATAGAATCCCAATTATTACTCTATAAATCTTGTTTTCAACTAGTTTATTAGATTCATACAAATCAATATTTTAATTAAAAATCATAATATCTATATAGACTTTACCACTTTCAAGTCTAAACCTTTTAGGTAAGTCAAGTATGCATTTTCTTTAATTTAGCACATTACCAAAGACTTTTTGATAAATATGAAATCCAAGAAAATAATTTAACTCACCCATCATGCCCATTTCAAATTATTTTTGGCACATGTTTTGAAAATTTATTACACAATATATTATTTTTGGAACCAAAAATCACATCATCAATATATATCTAAACTAAAAAAATATTGTAAAACAAAGTTTTCTTGAACAACATAGGATATTTCTTTCCTGCTAAAAACCCATTTGATAAAAGAAGAGATCTTAAACATTCATACTAGGATCTAGGTGATTTTTTAAGTCCATAAAGAGTTTTGGTAAGTTTGAAAATTGACTTTGGAAAATGAGGATTTTTAAAACTAGGAGATTGTTTAACATAAAATTCAACTATAAGAAAACCAATTAAAAAATCATATTTTACATCCATATGATATAATTTGAAATTCATATTAATGTATTGGCTGGAAAAATCCTAATGGCTTATAATTTCACTATATGTGAAAAGGTATCTTCATAATATATACCTTATTATTGGTTATATCCTTTTTCAAATAGTCTAGCCTTGTTACTAGTGATCACACCATGATCATTCTATTTATTTTTAAAAACCCATTTTGTTCTTATAACAGGATAGTAAGGGGGTATACTAACTAATTTTTATACTTTTTTCCTTTTTAACTGGTTTAATTATTCTTTCATTGAAAAAACTTAGCACTTATCTATTAAGGAATCCTCTATATACATAGGTTCTTGTTGATATAAAAAGGCAGAAAATTGTACAAAATTTACTACACTCCTTCTAGTCCTAATAAATTTATCTAAACTTCCTATAAATGTTTTTGAGGGATGGTTCTTAAGAGTTCAGGTTTTCTAGGAAGTATACTTTCTTGTTCATAGGTATCCATCGTTTCAGGATTTGGTTCTATAAAATCAAGTTCTAAATATTTATCCTTTTTATTATCAAATAGAGGTCAAGATCTCATGTTTTCAAAATAATCACTTATCTCATTAATTTGAGTCATTTTGTGATCAAAGGGATAACTTTCAAAAAAAATCACATGAGTTGATTCTTAAAAAGATATTTGATCTTTTGTTAAAAACTCTATATTCTTTATAAGAAATAGAATAGATAAGGAAGATTCCTTCATCATCCTTTGGATCAAATTTACCAAGATTATGATTGGTGTTTCAAATATAAACCCTGCATCCAAACATTTTAAAGTATCCAACTTTTGGATTTATATTATTACATAGTTTGTATGGTGTTTTCTTAAAAATATTTCTAATTAGACCTCTTTTTATTACATAACATGTTGTATTTATAGATTCATACCAAAAGTGATTAGTCAGTTTATATTCACACAACATTGTTATAGAAAATTCTTGCAAATTCTTATTCCTTTTTTTAACAACACCATTCAGTTGAGGTGTATTAAGGGTAGAAAATTTGTGTTTTATACCATGTTTTGAATAATAAGAATTGAACTTATGGTTTTAAAATTCTCCTCCATGGTCACTTATCAAAGTAACAGTTTTTACAACTTTCTCTTTTTGAACCAGTTTACAAAAATTTATAAAAGCAAAATAGGATTCACTCTTCATACTCAAAAATAAAACCTAAGAAAATCTAGGAAAATTGTTAAATAACACATAAAAAATATTTTAATCTTAGGCTTTTACTTCTAGATGGACCAAAAAATCTATATGAATAATCTTTAGGGGTTTAGAAGTAGCAACCTCTATAATTGGTTTAAAATATGACATTTGTTTCTTTCCCATTTGGCATGCATCACATGGATTCATTTTATTCTACTTAATTTGAGGTAAATATGAAACTAGATTCCTTTTATATAATTCCATCATTAAATAGACATTAAAATATCACAGTATTCTATTCCAAATACAAGATTCATTTGTTTCAGTATTTAAACAGTTCACTTTTTGTATACTCAAGGAATTAAGATCTAGAGTATATACATTCTCTATTATAGGTTCATTAAATTTAAGAATTTTATCTTTAAAAACATAACATACATTATTTTAAAAATATAAAAAATAACCTTCATCACAAATTTGGGAAATAATTATTGGATTATGCTTTAATCCTTCCATATAAATAACTTTGTTGATAAGGAGTGATCTTGGATTGTGAACTGATTCAACTCCCATAATTTTTTCTTTATAATTGTCACCAAAAGTGACATATCATCCATCAATATTTGATAAGGAGTGAAAATTAGATAAATCTCTACTCATATTCCTCAAAAATCCACTATCCATATACTATTTCTCATTGATGTTCTTGGACATTTTTCCCTTATTATAGTGTTCCATAAAACAAATGTTGTCCTTCTGATTAAAATATTCAGCTTCTAATTATGAAGATGTAAATTCACTAGAATATTTTAAAGCACTCCATGTGGCTTTCATGGAATTTTTGGATTTCTTGTTTTAAAAAAAAAATTGAAGTACTTTCCCTCAAATTTTTTGTTATCTTGTAGCTTTGGAAAATATCATTTAATGTTTCCAAGTTTTTTTCATTCATATCATCTTAGTTCTTTAGATTTTTTATCATGTTTCTTGAACTTATTGAAGGGTTCTTAAAACCTTTTCTCTTATTGTATAATTTTTTTAACTTTATATCAATGTGAGAAATATCACTATCAGAAGTATAAATAACTAAAGTATATTCATTAGATGACTCATCTATTTGAATCTCTTTGTTTTTCTTATCATCATTTGAATTTGAAACTTTTAAGGCAGCATTATCCATCTTAACTAATATATTCTCTCTAGATTCAGATTCCATATCTGCCTTGTATATCATAAGAGATCCAATGATATATTTTATTTTAAAATTATTGACCTCTATGGATTGCCTAATGGAATCCAATATTCCACTCCATCTTGGTGGTAGAATTCTAAGGATTTTCAAATCTTGATCTAGTTTAGGAATGGGTGTTCCTAAAGAAGCAACATTATTTACCACCTCAATAATTCTTCCATTAAGTTGGGTGATTCTTTCACCTTCCAACATTCTGAAAGTATAAAACATGATCTTGGCAGTATTATACCTAAAATATTTAATGATATATGTACCTTGATAGGAAACCACTATATTATTCTACATTCCATGGGTTTTTTTACATTGTGAAACTTGGTTGAACTCATCTAGACCTAGTCCACAAATAATATCAGTCATTGCTTTGGAATTTAAATCATAATTGTTTAAAGTGTCTGTATCTAATTTTTTTGGTTGTGACTCTGGAATTTTATAAGGATTTTTGGATTTAAGATAAACAGTTATACCTAGGTTCTTTAGATATATGGTCATCCATTCCTTCTAGTACCCATAATTCTCACCATTAAAATATGGTGCTCTAAGCATAGAAATGTCTTCTCTATTTTCATTCATTATAACCATTTGCAAGATGATATTTAGACTCCAACCTTTGACATCTAATAACTCAAGAGTAACTTGCTCTGATACCAATTGATGTCACATGAGGAATGAACTAAGACTCGAGAGGGGGGTGAATTGAGTTCTTTAAAAATATCTTCTCTTAGAAAACCACCCTCTTTTAGAAATGACTAACTTGTGATATTTTCTTTAACACAAGTAGTGGTGAAAATGAAATAACAAAATAAAATGATTAGTCACATATATTTATAGTGGTTCAAGGAACAGAAATCCTCTAATCCACTCTACTAACACTCTCACCATGAGTTTGGTAATTTTTACTAGACTAGTCCTTTTTTAGAAATTGTTTTTCCTTTTTCTAGGGAATACATGACTGAGTGCAAGTAGTCAATGCTTGTTTCAATTGAATAGAATCTTTCAACTAGGATCCCATAAGTATTAACAACCAAAATCCTTCAAGGTTATTTTTCCAAGAACCTTTATAATGAAATATAGAAAAATATATTTTTTATATATTGAACACACTATTATAAAATACAACTGACTGAAGGTTTAAATCACCAAGAGAGATTATATGAAAGAATTTATATTGAGTATAATTTTCTAAAATAACAATAGGAATGATCAATATAGCACAGCTATAGATCATGAATCTTCTTCTTCTTCTTATATAAAAATAGATTATTGCATCATAGATTAAATAGAGAGTTTTTGGATGATATTCTAGGTTCTTCTATTCTTCTTTGTATATTCCTTTTTACCTCAAATCACTTTTGAAAAAATAATGAAAAACTTCTCTTTTTAATTGCACTCTAACATATGCATATAATCCATGGCTCTTAATTTAAAAAATCACATCCTTTTATAGGAAATACCTTGACAACAATACTGACTATTAAATTATCCTTATACTTGTTTCCTTTCTCAACATTTTATTCTTATTATAATCATTTTTACCATAAATAGTTAATACAGTAATTAATGAATGCATGAATACATTAAAAATCACTAAAAGTACTCCAACTATAATAAATACCAGGCTACGGATTGATATAGCTGATTATAGATCACCACATAGTTGAATTCTATATATTTGAATTCATGTAGCTAAAATGATCCACACAATTATTCTTCACATAGCTAAATTTTTGTAGTCTTTATTCATGTATCTAATTTTTTTCACGTGTCCTTCTTTCTCAAATAGAGAAAATTGATATAGATGAAAGAACCATGCATCTATTTGAATCCACATAACCATTTTACCATGAATCCAAACCATGTAATTGATTACTCCACAAAACAAATTTATATATACAATTGATCTATGTAGCCAATTGCTCATGTTGGCAGTCCAGTGACATAAGAGATTTCCACATAGCTGATTTCTCAATGCATTTGTTTCACATAGGTGAATCCTTCATGTAGGCGATTGGTGTAGCTAAATGGTCAATATAGCCAAATGTATCACATATACATTTTTTCCATACTTAGGAAAATTTCAACAAACTTGAAGAACTTGAAAATTTAAGAGATGAATAACTTAGATAATCACAATACCTGATGAACACAGTTAAAAGAAAATTCATCCATAATATATGAAGGGTATTTGAGATCATAAAAACCTAAAGTACATGGGATATGTTGTAACAACATTAGTAGTCCCATAATATCCCCTTTTTGATAATCAAACAACTCATAATAAATTAAACATGAAATTTTAAAAGGTTTAATAGTATTTTTAAGAAAACTATATAATATATATGTTGCTTTTAAAATGTAGTTTTTCTCCCCCTTAGTTAGACACTTATCCCCTTTGTATTATTTGAGGAGGAATTCTCTAAATTCTCAACTTCTCCACCATTTTGTATCATTAAAAAAGAAGGGTAAGGATAAGGGAAACACTATTAATATGAAACTTAGAGTAATAAAATATTGAATTGTAGTATTGAAACCGGATTCAATATTATGTAAGGAATGGAATTTTGGTAAAAAATAAAAATATTAAATACATTAAATAAAAAATCTCTAAGAAATCCATAAGAAATGAATAAATAAGAGTTTTCATTAATTTTCGATCATGTACAAAATTACATTCACTCAACACCCATAAAAACACATAAAGACAATACATTATTCAAAAGAACTAGGCTTATACATGGGTTCAAACTGAGAAGGTGGCTTGGGTGGAGGTAATTTTAAGGTAGGTTTGGTTCTAGAGGTAGTTGTAGTGGTCAGTACTAGTGGCATCACTTCCTTACCTACCTCTACAGTAGCTCCACTGGATTATCCTACTTTAGACTTGACTTGTGGATAATGATCAGGCTGATAAATAATGTTTTCAAGGTTACCTTAATCTTTATTGAAATTATATGACCCAACAGGAACAAAAGGAACTTTCTTTAGAGGTTCAGATGGTGAGGTTCCTTCTTTGTAATGCTTAGCAGCTAGGGAAGTATCAACCTTGGATTTCTCTTTTTGGTAGATCCTATAGGCCTCAAAATAAGAATATATTATTTATCTAACACCTATATAGGTATCTGGTGGAGTAGGGCCTAGAGTCCTTCTACCTTGTAAAGGATATAGGGAATCTTTATACATATCTATCCTTTTGATGATATCTGATTTACTAAACTTAAGGATAATAATAAATGTATGTATACATATTTGACCAACTAAGGCTAAGATATTATTTAGAACACCTTTAAAATAATAAATCTAACTAGAATAAAAAATTTATTATTAGAGAGAAAGGGAGAAAAGTCAGTAGTATAGGGACTATATGGAAGTTCCACTACCCGTTTCTTCATAATTCAATCCACAAAACTTTACATACCGAGCATTATTCCATTTAAAAACTACATCTTTCTATCCATAATAGCTACTTTATCTCTTAATCTTCAAATAACTTCCAAAATAGAACTTATAGAAGGTGTTAAAACTGAAGCACTAGTATCAGGCTTGGTTATAGTAAGAATAAGTATGACAAGGACAGCTGAAACAACTAGAACAAGGGATGGCTAGACTTAAGAAATTGGCATTTGAATTATGTAGACAACCAACTCCTTTCATTTAATAGAAACCATCACATATGGACCTTTTATAGATTCTAAACTTGATTCCTCTTTTGAAGATTCATAACACATTCCTTAAACTTCTTTATAAACATTGTATAGCAAGGTTAATAAATGTTGATGTTTTCAACATACTAGACTAAGAGACCTAAAAAATCGTACCTTTAGTATATTTAGAAACATTAAATATATCCCTCAACCTTCCATAATATTCCTCATAATATCCCACCATTTAATTTATGGATGTCAATTATTATAACAAGATTCCTAATAACTTCTCCAGTATCATGGAACACAGCCATAAGATCTCTCTTGATATTGTTCTATAGAAGTGGTGTGAACATATCACACTATAGGGATTGAATCTGTGAAGATATATTGTTCAATTCAAAAAGAAACTGATCAACTCCATTCTAAAAATCTGGAACCGCTGAATTTTTAAATATTTTAGTTGTAAAGAGTTGAAACTTTTTGATAAATTCAAACTGGATTAACACAACACTTTGTAAAGTATATAATATTTCCTTCATTTCATTCCTAAATGGATTAAAATTGTCCAGATCATTTTAGAAATTCTAAATTGAACTATTGAAATATATTGGAATGAGTCACATTGAGATGCAACCATCACACCAAGTTTTTTAAATTATGACTTGGTAGGACATACATCTTTCAAATGACTCACAAGAGCTTTCATATCCTCAAATTATTTTAAACTTAATTTATAAATAGCTTGATGAATAGAAGGGACTATCTAAATATTCTTTATCATCTATGTTTGGGTATCCATTAATCCAACCAATTTATCAGATTCAGCCTTTGAAATAGAAGACTCATTGAGTTATCTAATCTCATCCTTAGATGATATTATTCCGTTTTTTCAAATCATTATAACATCCTCTGAGATTATTATACACGATCAAAATAGAAAAGTCAAAATATTTCATTTATAAACTTTATGAGCTCTTACTAACTCAGGGTGTTTCCTAATGCACTAGCGGTAGTGATGGTATAGGTGGTGTATGAGAATGGTTAACATTCTCCATAACCACATCACAGGCTCTATCTCCATAATCAGGTGATCCATGGAGAATTGGATCCACTGTTTGATGATCAATTTCAGATTCAGTTCTTACTTCAGTACCAGAAACACTAGACATAGTCTCAACTAGCCTTTCTATAGAAATAAAAATAGTTGTATCAATGACTAGATCCACATGTTGAACTCCTTTAGTATCTATAGCAGCTTCATCTTCTTGGAATTAAACAGCCTCTTCCACTTCAAGACTGGCCTTAGGCAATTGAAGTTCTGTTCAGACCACTCCTGACTCTTACACCTCCCTAGCATACACCATCTCAGCTGGTGTTTCACCCCTAGGTGGTGATTTTTGGGATGAATCCCCTTAAGTCACACTCTTCTAACTAATAGACTTTAAAGAGTTTGAATTTGAGTCTGAAAAATACCCAATAGTCTTCAACAGCACTACAAACAGGGTGTTACTTTTATCACACTTTACTACATCTCCCTCATTTAGATCAAATTATTTCCTCTTTAAAACTAGAGAGATCAGCCTTTATAAGAGATAATAATTCAATTTACCTTTCCCTTTGCAGTAATGATGCATAAACCACATCATGTATCTTGGTAGGTTGAGTTTTATATTATTAATCAGAACATGAAAAAAGTACATATACTAAAACAAAAATTTCTCCATATTTCTGAATCTCTAGTATATACCAATCTAAAAAAACTTTCACAAGACTTTCCACTCAGTTGGTAAAACATTCAGAAGATTCTTCTCAAAGGAAGAGGTATCGAATGGGAACTTAAACACATTTATTGGTCTAATCATACTTATAGCAACCAATTTATGACTAAATTTATACTCCCCCTCATGGGGACCATGAAATATCTTGCCTAAATTTATTAAAGAAACATTCACAGACTTACCATTTACATTTAAGGAAAGAACGTCCTTTTTTACACTGAACTAGAACTCAGCATTCCTCAAAAACTCATTTACCTCTTCTTCAAACATGAAACCAATTTTTTTTCATTGAATAAAAACTCTCATCCTTGAAACTAAAGCACCTTTTTTAGTATCATCATGGTAAGCTTCATCCAAGACATATTTATTTCGTTTCCAAGAAGAACCTTTCATGACACACCACTACCTTTATATTTCTTAGAAGAACCAGAGCTTCCCTTATCCCTGTGCTTAGATTTTCCCCTAGTATACAAGTCAGTTGGAGGTCGAACAATGATCGAGAGGTTAGGGATGATGGTTTGGATTCTAGAGGAAGGATCATACATGAAATTTGTAAGGGTTGAGAGCCTATTAGATATTAGGTCACAGACCTGGTTCCAGAAGACTTATGTACCCGATTAGGTTTTGTGTAGATTATGACCAAAAGAAAATAAAATAAAATAAAAACTAAAATAAGAAATTTTATTTTATAAAATCACAATAAATATTAAAACTAACTAGACTAATTTAATTTTCATAATACATTAAAAATGAAATATGAATAAATAGATCATAATTTAAAAAATATATCAAAATAAGATAAATTAAATTCACTTAAATTCGAATAATCCCAATTCTCTTTTAATAAAATTAAAATGACCACACAAGGGTTTTAGTAAAAATATTTATTAACTGATTATCATTAGAGATAAACACAACAGTAATATCACCCATTGGTATGTGATATCCCAAGAAATGATTCCTTGAGTCTATATACTTCATTCTAGAATAATTTATTGGGTTCTTTGAAATTTTGATAGCACTAGTGTTGTCACATTTGATTATCACTTGATTATAATTGAATCCAAAATAAATTAAGGTGTGTTTCATCCATAGTATTTTTTTACAACAACTACCAGCAGCCATATATTCTGCTTTAGTAGTAGACAATGTAATAGATAGAGGTGTTAATGGGGCAGGGTGGGTCATCCCACGGGGCGGATCATGCAGGCTGCATATTTTATGGAGTGGTCTGGCCCAATCCACAAAGAATGTGGGATTAAAAAATAAAATTTTGACCCTATCCATGTGGGACCCCTGAACTAATGGGACATCTCATGGGATTAAAGAAAATAATATATAAAAATATTTTTTTGTTTGGTGAACCATGATAAAGTGGAGCGGTAAAATAGAAATGTTTGAGATTGGGTGAAAAATATTAGTTATAAACTAACAATAACCTTAACAACAACAAAAAAACCATTGAAAATTTATATCTTTAATTATTTATTGAATTAATAACTTCTTAGGTGGACCATTTAACCAGACCGTCTAAACTAGTTTATAGATAAAAATACCCTTACACCTCTCATTAACACTGAAACCAATATATATAATATTTATTACATATACATATAATAATATATAATATTTATTATAAACATTTATATAATACATATAATGTATTTATTAAATATACATATAATATTTATTATTTATTATATGTACATAGGAAAATTTCCAATGAAATTTTCCACTAGAAATTTCATGTGAAAATTTATATTGTAAAATTCATGGGTAAATTTCCATAGAAAATTTATAATTCAAATTTTCACTTAAAATTGCAATGAAAATATATTAATACATAAATAAAAAATCAAATTTTCACTAAAATTTGCATCGAAAATTTTCATAGAAAAACTTTGAATGTAAACTTCCACTGAAAAATTAATTTAAATCTCCACTTGAATTTTCAATACAAAATTCCAATTCCTTTTTAATATAATTATACTGAAATTTTGATTAAGAAAATTATAAAATAAATTCATGTTTAATTTTTAATTTAAATATATTAACACATAAATAAATTAATTAATTTTTTAGTGAAAATTTGAACTTCAAATTTTTTATGTAAATATTCAGTGCAAACTTCCACAGGAAATTTTCATTGCAAATCTTCACTAGAAATTTTCAGTTCAATTTTTCATTTAAAATTACAATGTAGATATATTAAAACATCAATAAAAAAATTAAAATTTTCAACAATTAAAACTAAAATACAAATATATTAATACATATATAAAAAAATGTAAATTTTAACTGGGAATTTTCATTGAAAATTTACATGAAAAACTTTTAGTACATATTCCCACTAGAAAATTTTAGTTCAAATTTATAATTAAATTTACAGTGAAATTTTTGATTTTATTTTTATTATAATTATATTGAAAATTTGATTAAAAAAATTTTAAAATAAATGCATGCTCAAATTCTCATTTCAAATATATTAACACGTAAATAATGTAACTTTGAACTAAAAAATTGAACCATAAATTTCCAATGGAATTTTATAGTGCAAACTGTCACTGGAAATTCTCAGTGAAAATTTCCACCAGAAATCTATAGTTTAATTTTTCACATAAAATGACAATGTATATACATTAAAATAAAAAATGAAAATTGTAAATTTTCATTGAAAATTTACATTTAAATTTTACATTAGAAACTTTTACTGTAAACTTCCATTAGAAACATAAACTTAAAACTATAATAAAAATATATTAATGCATAAATATAAAATATAAAATTTCATCATAAATTTACATTGAAAATTTACACTGGATAATCTTAGTGTAAATTTCCATTGGAAAATTTTAGTTAAAATTTTCATTTAAATTTCTAATGTAAATCAACAAATTATATTTTCTATGTACTGAAATTTTACCACTATCTGTGTAAATATATACTCAAAATTTGCACTCAAATTTTATTTTGAAAATTTGTATTTGAGACTTGATTATAAAAATTTTAAAAAAAATACACATTTAGATTTTCAATTCAAATATATTAATACATAATATTATTATATATTTATTATTATTATTTATTATTTTTATTTATCTTATTTATTAATTTTTTCTAAGTTACTTTTAAAAACTCATAGTAATATATATATATATATATATATTTGTTAAAATTATATAGTGGATGTAATATTTTTTTAATTTAATGATGTTATAAAAAATTATAAAAATAAAAAACTTATGTTAACATATATTATATTTTAAAATAAAAATATAGACATTATTTTATATTTTAAAAATCTATAAAAATAAATTAATATTAATATATAAAAATAATAATAATAAATTTAGAATGCATAAATCAAAATATCAGTGAAGCATTGTATTAGAAACAAAAGGATAGTCTTATACATCCATTTTCAAAATTATTACATAAATTTTTTAATACATCAATCCTATTTACTAATCAGGTGCCATGATCCAAATAAACATACATGTCATCCATCCTGTGGCCAATCTGACCGTCAGATCCAATATATAACATGAGACAATATTTTCCCTAATTTATGTATGGTTGTTTTAAACTTTAACTATTTTTACCACACTCATGTTAATTTATTATTTTACATTATTTTATTTTGTTTTGTTTTATTTTTTAAACATAACTTTTTGGAATACTGCTTATAATTGCAGGTTAAACAGGACCCGTGGACACCCGGCGGGCTAGTCCGTGTGGGATGTGGATTTTTCAGGTTCGATCAAATGTGGTCCAAATTTTTAGGGGCCTAAATATTCAAAGACCTGGCCTACATAAATCTAAGGGGTGACAGATCAGCTTGAGGGCATGCGGATTTTTGGACAGTTATAACAACGAAGTGTTGTTTCTAACTAGACTAAGATGCCATGGATTTTCCTAGAAAATGGCAGGTTTTGTAAATAATCTTCTTATCTAATATAAAATCGCTAAATTTATTATCTAAATATAAAGCCGGATTAAAATCTAACATTTTTTGAAAAATTAAAGAAATAGAGATTGTTTCTTTTAAATACCTTTAAATTATTTTTGGCATATTGTAAATGATATTATTTAGGTTTTTTTTGAAATCTAGCACAAATAAATACTTCAAAAATAATATTTGGTCTATTAGTAATCAAATACAATAGACTCTCATTTATTCATCTATAAATATTATTATCAACTAGTTTCTCAGCTTCATCCAAGTCAATATTTTCATTATAACTCATAGGATTTATATGTACTTTTCCACTTGTAAGTCCAAACCTTTTAAATGAGTCAGGTGGTTATTTTCTTTGATTTAGTACATTCCCAAAATATTTTTGATAAATATGAAATCTTAGAAAATAATTTATCACACCCATCATTCTCATTTCAAATTATTTTTTCATGAGTTTTGAAAATTCATCGCACAATTTTTTATTTGTAGAACCAAAAATAACATCATCAACATATATATGAACTAACAAAATATCTAAAGATGAAGTTTCATTAAAAATAGTAGGATCTATCTTTCTAAAAAAACTATTTTATAAAATAAAAGAATTTAAACATTCATACCAGGCTCATGGTGCTTGTTTTAGGAAATAAACAGCTTTGTTAGGTTTGAAAACTGAATTTGGAAAATGAGGATTTTCAAAACCATGTGGTTGTTCAACATAAACTTCCTCTATAGAAAAACCATTTAAAAAATATATTTTACAGCCATCTTATATAATTTAAAATTCATATATAATGAATAAGCTAAAAGAATCCTAATGGATTCTAATATTTCTATAGGGGTAAAGGTCTCTTCATGATCTATACCTTCTTCTTGAGTATACCCTTTTGCAACTAGTCTATAATTATTACTTGTGATCACACTATGATCATCCTATTTATTCCTAAAAACCCATTTTGTTCCTATAACAAGATATTCATAGTGTCTATTAAATAATTTTCATACTTTGTTCCTCTTGAACTAGTTTAATTCATCTTGTATTGAAAAAACCCAACTCTAATCTACTAAGGATTCCTTTATAAACTTGGGTTCTATTTGAGATAAAAAGGAAAAAAATAATAAAAAAATCATGAACTCCTTCTCGTCCTAATACCTTTATCTAAACTTACTATAACTATTTTAAAGGGATGGTTCTTAAGAGTTCTGGTTTATCAAGACATCACACTTTCTGGTTCTAGAAAATAAAATTCCAAATCTTCATCTTTTTTATTCTCAAAGAGAATTCCATATCTCATGTTTTCAAAATAATCACTTAGATCATCAATTTGAGACATTTTGTGATCAAAAGTATCGATTTCATAAAATTTCACATGAGTTGATTCATCAATAATATTTGACCTTTTGATGAAAAATATATATGCCTTGGAATTAGTAAAATAGTTAAGGAATATTCCTTCATCAACCTTTGGATCAAATTTACCAATATTATCATTGGTATTTAGAAAATAATCCTTACATACAAACACTTTAAAGTCTCCAACTTTTGGTTTTCTATTATTCAATATTTCATAGGGTGTTTTCTTAAAAATAGATATAATTGAAACTTTTTTATATCATAACATTTTGTATTTACAAATTTATCCCAAAAAAAGTACATGGGTAATTTTCACACAACATTATTCTATGAATTTATTGCAAAATCATATTTCTTCTTTCAACAACATCATTCTGTTGAGGTGTCCTTGGGGCAGAAAAAAGTGTTTTTGATACCATGTTTTGAATAATTGGAATTGAACTCCTGGTTTTCAAATTCTTCTCCATGGTCACTTCTCAAAGAAAACATTTTTTGTATCTTTCTCTTTTTGAACCAGTTTACAAAAATTTATAAAAAAGGAACAATCTTTACTCTTAACATTCAAAAAGTAATCCTAATTAAATCTATATAAATAATCAACTAACACATAAAAATTATTTTCCTCTTAGGCTTATAATTATAGACTTCCCAAAAAATCCATATGAATAAGCTCTAGGGGTCTAGAAGTAGCAAAATTTTTAATTGGTTTAATAGATTACTTGTATTGCTTTCCCATTTGGAATGAGCTGTATAAATTCTTTTTATTAAACTTAAATAAAGGTAAATCTAAAACTAAATTCCTATTAGACCTTTTTCTCAATGAATATACATTATAGTGCCCTAGTATTCTATGCAAAATTCAAGATTCATTTGTTTTAGGATTTAAATTGTTCATTTTTTGTCCACTCATTTGATTAAGATCCAAAGTGTAGAGATTACCTATTCTAGGTGCCTTAAATTTAAGAATTTTACCTTTAAAAATAGAATATATGTTATTTGAAAAATCTAAAAAATAACCTTCATCAAAAAGTTGGGAATATTTACTAGATTTTGACTTAATCCTTTCACATAATTAACTTCATTAATGAGGAATGAGCTTGGATTGTGATCTAATTCAACTCTTGTAATTTTTCCTTTGGAATTATCACGAAAAGTGACATAGCCTCTATCAATCTTTTATAAGGATTGAAAATTGGATAAATATCCACTCATATGACTTGAGCATCCACTTTCCATATACAATTTTTTATTGATTCTCTTATACCTTTTTCCCTCATTAGAGTGTGCCATTAAACACATGTTGGCCTTATGGTTAAAATGTTTAGCTTCTTATTCTGAGGATGTAATTTCACTAAATCCTCTAAAGAACTCCAAGTGGATTTCATGGTATTTTTGGATTTATTCTTATAACCAAATTTCTTGAAATGATTTATCTCGTATTTTTTATTGCCTTGCAGCTATAGATAATCTTTTTTTATGTGTCCAAGATTTTTAATTCATATAATCTTACTTATTTAGAGTTTCCATCATGTTTCTTGAACTTATTTAAGGGTTTCTTGAAACCTCTTCTCTTATTGTAGAATTTTTTAAATTTTCTATAAAAGTAAGCAAGATCACTATCTGAATCAAAAATACTTGAACCATCTTTATCAGATGACTCAACTACTTGAATCTCTTTTATTTTCTTATCATACTTTAAATTTAAAACTTTTTAGATAGCATTCTCCTTCTTAACTAATATGTACACTCCAACTTCAGCTTCCATCTCTACCTTGTGCATCATAAGCGTTCCAACGATATCCTTTATTTTAATTTCTTTTACCTCTATGAATTTCATGATGGAATCCAATATTCTACTCCATATTAGTGGTAGAATTATGAGTATTTTTAAATATTGATCAGGTTTATGAATGGGTTATCCTAAAGAAACAACATTATTTACCACCCCAATAAGTCTTCTATTAATTTTGGTGATGCTTTCACCTTCCAATATTCTAAAAGTATCAAACTTGAGCTTATTTAATGATGGTTTGATTGGAAAGTTCACTTGGAGGTTGATATCAAATGATGTTGATGATGAATTCATGTCGGGAAGGTTCACAAAGCGGCTGGTTAATGGTTATAAATACCACCTCCAGTCTTCGGTATGGGCTTCCCTTAAGCAGTCATATGCAACGATTATGCAGGATTCTAAATGGCTGGTCAGTAGGGATTCCAATCTTAGCTATTGGAGCAACTTGTGGTTGGATCGACCCTTGCAACTCATGAATGTCACACCTGAAGTAGCTTCTTTATCCATCTCGGATTTTCTCTCATATCAATCTTTGCATGAGCTGAATATTTCTGATTATGTGTTGTCTCAAATTAATAGTTATGCTTTTATGGATTGTGACAAACTGATTTGGCTACACAGCAAGAATGGGATCTTTGACACCAAATAATTATACAAGATTGCATGTGGTGGGAATGACCACGCCCCAACCTGGCTGCTGAATTTTAGAGCTCCATTCATTCGGCCAGCCCGGTTTATCTTACTTTGGAGGATCTGGAAAAACAGACTCCCCACTTCTGAACACATGAAGTGGGATGGATTTCAGATGGCATCCAGGTGTGCTGTTTGCAGGGATGGGGAAGACACTACGCAGCATGTGTTTATGGAGTGTGATCAAGCCCATCAACTCTGGAACTATTTGGGTGTGTTGTTCAGATTAGCGGTGGATTCCAGAAATAAAATTTTTGATCTGTTGTCTGAGCTGCTGTAGGTGCGCTACAGTGAGCATATTTTCAACCTCTTTACTACTTCTATTGCAGCGGTTTTTCAGCCTTGTGGGACTCGAGGAATAGGGACCTGTTTGATGGTGTGGTTGATGATGTACGAAAGGGAATGAGCTCCATCCACAAGGATGTGTACGATGCGTCAGTGATCCAAGATTGTGTAATGTCTAACACCATTTTTGACCTCCAAACTCTTAGGATGCTTGGTGTTTCAGGCCGTCCACGCAAACCTCTGATGCTTAAACATATCGGATGGATACCACTGATTATGTCGTTCCTCAAAGTAAATGTTGATGGAGTCGTATCAGGTGCGTCAGGTCCAGCTGGATGCGGAGGAGTCTTCCTCATGTTTCATGGGTTCGTTAAGGGATGTTTTTATCACTACCTTGGCCTTGGCACTGCTTTTGAAGCTGAACTATGGGGCATGATTCATGCAATAATGTATGTTGTCCAATTTAACTAGAAATGGCTCTGGATTGAATCTGACTCAATGACTGTTGTTCATGCTCTGAGCACTAGAATGCAAAATGTGTCGTGGCGTGTGATGCCTCAGTGGGTTGACTGTATCTGCCAAATCAATCAATTACAGGTGGTTTTTCTCTCATGTGTACCGGGAGGCTAATCAGGTTGCGGATACACTTTCCAAAAAGACTATACTTGACCTTGATATGATGTGGTCTTTCACGGCCCCGGATTATTGTGCTCCAATGGTGGAGGCGGATCGATGTGGTGTCTTTCACACTCGCTTATATAATAACCCCTTGTATGCCTGGCCTCTTTTTTATTATATATTATTTTTGAGGATCGGCTTATGCCATACCCTGATCTTCTTGCTATCAAACTTGAGCTTGGCAGTATTATACTTGAGTGCTCACACATTATTTGTACCTTTATAGGCAACCACTATATTAGTTCAGATTTCCTATGGTGTTTTACATTATGAAAATCAGTTGAACTCATCTGGACTTAGTCTATAAATAATATCATTTTTTTCTTTGGAAATTAAATCATAATTGTTTTCAGTGTCGCATCCCATTTTTCTAGTTGTGTTTTTTTAATTTCATAAGGCTTTATAGCTTGAAGATAAAACTTTAGACCAAGTTTCTTTAGATAGATGATCATCAGTGCCCTCTAGCACCCACAATTCTCACTATTGAAATATGATGCTCTAACCATTTACATACCTTCTTTGTTTTTAGTCATTATAACCATTTTCAATATGATATTTAGACTTTAACCTTTGACAGATGAGAACTCAAGAGTCACTTACTCTAATACCAATTGATGCTCTGAGAGGACTATACTAAAACTCAAGATGGGGTGAATTGAGTTCTTAAAAAAATTATTTAGTTATAAAACCACCCTCTTTTATAAATGAATAACTTATGATATTTTATTTAACAATAATAGTTGTAGAAATAAAATCAAAAAATAAAGAGATTAAACACATATATTTATAGAGGTCCTAGGAATAGAAATCACCTATTCCACTAGCCAACACTATTCTCTGTGATTTTGGTGATTTTTAATAGACCAATACTTTTTTGGGGGACTTTTAGTCTTTTTTGTAGGGATTACACAACTGGGTGAAAGCAGTTGATACTTGTTACAATAGCACTAAAGATTTCAATCAGGCTCTGGAAAGGGTTAACAACCAATAGACTTCAAGGCTATTTTAGAAGGAACCTTTATAATGAAATAGAGAAAACATAGTGTTTATAGATTGAACATACAGATGTAAAACTACTATTATAATCTTTAACTATAACCATGGTTCAAAACTATGGGTATAGCCCAAAAAACCATGGGTATAGGATATACCCACGGTTCTATGAACTGTGGGTGCTTAAGCAATTGGGATAGACCTATACCCACAGTTTGACCAAACTGTGGGTATAGGCCACTTTTACCCATGGTTCTTAAACAGTTGGTGTGGGAATTTTCAATGGAAATACTTATACCCATGGTTTGATAAAACCATGGGTATAGGTCCTTTATTAAAAAAATCCTCTATTAGGATTTGATACCAGTACCTTCCGTATACACTCCAAAGACTTTACCACAATCCTATAACACATTTTGTATACTTATATTCAAATATATATATATATATATATTAAAATATTTATTTTTATTTTTATTATTATGAGAAAAAATGGTCCAATCTATACCCATAGTTTAGTCAAACTGTGGGTATAGGTCCTTATTAAAAAAATCCTTCATTGGGAATTTATCCCAACACCTTTTGCCTATACTCCAATGACTTTATCACTATCCTATAACACATTTTGTGTTCATATATTCAAATATGTGTGTGTGTGTGTGTGTGTATAGAAATTTATGTATATAAATTATTTATTATTATTGTTCTTATTATAGAAAAAATGGTCCAACCTATACACATGGATTGGGAAAACCATAGGTATAGGTTCTTCTGTGAAAATTTCCCCCCCATGAAACTTATTGCCACGGTTTATAAAAATTGTGGGTATATGGGTGACCTATACCCACGGTTTTTAGAGAACGTTGGGTATAGGTCCTTCTCACGGTTTTTTTCCCCATGAAACATATACCCATGGTTCTCTAAAAACCATTGGTATAGGGGTGACCTATACCCACGGTTTTTTCAAAAATCATTGGTGTAGCCTTGTTTTCCAGTAGTGAATACAACTGAATGAAGGAAGAAATCTCTAGTAGAGATGATAAGAAATATTGTAGCTCGAGGAGTGTATTCTAAAATAATAGTAAGGATGATCAAGATATCATAGTTCTAGATTGCAAATCTTCTTCTTCTTCTCACGTAAAAATATATAAGCACACCAAATATTTGTGAATGAGTTCTTGGATGATATTTTAGGAACATATATTCTTCTATGTATGTTCCTTTTTAAAACTTTCAAAAAAATAATGCAAAACTCCTCTTTTTAATTTCACTTTAACATATCCATACAATTCGCGACTCTTAATTTAAAAACTCATGTCATTTTCTTAGAAAGACCTCGGAAACAGTACTGACTATTAAATTATCTTGTTACTTGTTTCCTTTCTCATCACTTTATTTTTATTATAATATTTTTTACTATAAAGAGGTAATCCAGTGATTAATGAACGCATAAAAGTATTAAAACTCTCTAAAAGTAATCTAATGGTAATAAATACCGGGTTTCAGGTCAATGTAGCTGATTGTAGATCACCAAGTAAATGAATTCTATAAATGTAAATTCACATAGCTGAAATGATCCACATAGTCATTCTTCATGTATACAAATTATCTATGTAGCTGATTTTGCATAATTTTTCTTCACGTAACTAATTTGCTTCATGTAGCCTTCTTTCTCACATAGCCAAAATTGACATAGATGAAAGAATCACGTAGTCATTTGGATCCACATAGACAAATTTACCATGTATCCAAATCACATAGTCGATTACTCTACATAACTGATTTATGTAGCGGATTGATCTACGTAGTTGGTTTCTCACATAGGAAATCCAACAATGTGGGAAATTTCAATGTGGATAATTCCATGACATATCCATTTTACTTAGGAGAATCCTACATGAAGGCGACTGATGTAGAAAATGATCGATGTAGTCAAATGTATCATGTAACCAATTTTTCCAAACTTAGGTAAATTTCATCAAGCTTGAATAACTTGCATATTTAAAATTCGAATGACTTAGATGATGCTAATACCTGAAGAACTCACTTAAAAAAATTCATCAGTAATATATGAAGGTTATTTGAGATCATAAAAAACTAAAGTACTTGTGATATGTTGGAATAATAGTAGTTTTCCAACAACATATTTTTTCAAATAACTCGTCATTAAATTATGGAGATCAACCAAACCTAGATAATTATTAAACCACAAAGCAGGAATAGTATTTATTCTAACTTGTTAAATTAAATATTGAATTTAAATTAGATTATAAATACACTTAGTGTATGTCCCTATGGGACTCTTTCTCATTGATAGTAGGTAGAGATTCCTAAAGTCTAGAGTTATCATCTAGCAACATTACAAGGCCCCCATAGAGAAAGAAGTTATTGTTGCAATGATATATAACCTCCTATAAACACCTACTGTGTAATATACTCCTTTTATCACAATATCTTTAATCAAGCAGGTTGAATAATGGTGTCATCAACCTATGTGCTCGATTTCACTTTCTTTGACTTTTTATAAATAAATTTTCCCATAGAATACTATGGACATAGATTTATCTAGACAGTTCTATTCCCATCAAAGGATCAAAGATATCAACTTTTATCAAGGTACAAAAGGGATAAATCTTTTATCACATTATCCATTAATGCAATATCACTCATGATGCACCCAATGTATCATACTTCATCGCAATCATGTGTTGTCATAGTTTTCATCAATACATCAAAGTACTCAACTTATGGTATTTGTTAATGATAATATTAAAGTCTAAGGATAAATTCACATGTCCGCAAATAAGAAAATTCAATGAAACATATAAATATGGTTTTTCCACTAGTGGGTATCTTTTTCATAATCTCCTATTCTAGAAATTACCAAGGCTGTAAACCATGAGAGGGTTCCTTAATATCATACGAGTCTCCACCCCTAATAGCCTATATCATTTGTGTCATGTAAAATTATATCATCTGGATATAGATGATATATAAATATTAGGGAATACTATCATGAAACCTACAGGTTCTTATCATATGATGGAACTACTATGACCCTTCAGTGTGACATATATTCTTAGGACATTATCACATACTATTTCATGAAAAGGAACAATTATGATGTGATAATAAACTTCATTAATATTCAATAAAATGAATGCATGTAATCATTAATTACTTAGAAGTTAGTTCTAGGTCACAAAATCCAACATCTTAAACACCCCCATAAGAATCCACCAAGGGAAACCCACTTATCATTGGGGTAAACACATTAGTCTACGGTGGAATCATACCCCATTTTTCACAACCACAAATATAGTGTTTTCATTCTATAATTTCATTGGGTACCCATAGCTTTTCCAATAAAAAATATTGTTCAAGGGAGTATTGGACCCTACCATTATAACCACACAGTCATGTTTCAAGGGAGATAACCTAAGACATATGAGAGAGTCCCGCTCTACACCACCCATCCATGGGAGAAAACAACATGCAACTCTAAGAATCTAACTACCCAAATCAAAAACCCATGAAACCTATATAGAACTACAGTAGAGGATCCAATTACCATGATGGGTAGGGTGATACTAACTCTAGTGGAGGATCTCTCACCCTATATAATCTCTTTAAACAGGGGGATACTAACTCTGTCTATAGAGGATATCACACCCCGAGTACATGGGGGAATACCAACCCTATCTGATCTGTAGGTAGAGGATCTCACACCCAAAATAGTACATATAAAATAGGGGAATATTGATTCTATCATGAAGATAGGGGAGGGGGATCCTACACCCTGGAGTAATCATGCTTCCTGAGAGGGTTTTTGATCCCCAAGAATACTCTGATCATCACACCTAAATATGTTCATTGGTTATATAAATAAAAATACAAAATATATTTATATTACCTTATAAATGGACTCAAATGGTTAAATGAACCATTCCATTACAATCTATAAGAAAAAATACTCAAGATAGGCTATTTATTTATCCAAAAAGGACTCTTGATGAAGAAATAATTGAAATATGCCACAAAGGTGAAGAACGTGCCATGTGGTGGCCCTCAAGCATTCCATATGATGCGTTAAGGGAAAGGGGAACTTCTTGGACCATTTTTCACATGGGATAGATCCTGATGGACCCCCTCCCAACAAGTTTTGGATGGAGGGTTGTCTCATCCTGTGGGATTAACCTGGAGGGGTGAAACACTACTCCCCCCTTCCTGGTCTCATTGTGGTGCCCCCCCACCAATGTCATTGGCCACTGAGTGTGACTGGAATTATGTTATCATCATCAACTTCCATAAAATATAACCCTCCTTACAGAGTATCGCTCCCAAGCACCCAACACCACTACTATTGAGGTTTCTATATCATCATTGTCATGATCCCTACATAACTCCATTTATCATTGTCTCAATCTATCATGGCCATGGGCCAATCACAGCCTCTCTTCACCACTACATCATTGGTAGTCATTAGTGATTCTTATCTATGCGAAGGGGTGAACGTGGCTTGGCCATGGAAGTAGGGGAAGAATCTAATAATGCCAAAGGAGAAGAAAAATTCAAACAAAATAAGCATCGAATAATATTTATACTAAAATCATGGCCACAGGAATAATACTTAAAAAAATATTAACCCAAAAATTTGGCATGAATTTTACAAAAAATCAGATCCAAAATAAAATATTGAATCCTACCTTAAATTTGAATCGATTGATGCTGAAGAACAGTCTTGAACTGAGTGTCGTTGATGATCTCATCCATGTTAGTCGTGATCGATGACTTATAATTCCTTGAATCCCCCCCCCCCTCTCCTCCACCTAATTAGATTTTATGGTTAAACTTAATTAGATTTTGTAAGGAATATTTTATATGGTGGAAATTGGGGTTTCTCTGATAATTGATTGATTGATTGATTAATGAAAATTCCACATGCTGCATCTGCCTCTCGAAATCCCAATATAAACTCATGATACAGTGCTCAAATGGTAAACCCACCATTCCAGACTCATTGGAAGCCTTATACTTCTCATCCAATGCTTTATTTTGAATTATAATCATAATTCTTTAGGATTCTCATGCATGGGATAAAAATTATATTTTTTATACTTAAAAATATCAGTATTGAGGACCTTCCATACCAAAAATTCCATGTCGGCTAAGAATTTCATTATAAATATATCTTATATATATTTCAAAGGATAAATACCAAAATCAAGGTTTCCACATAACCATCCAAGCTTTGGGAATAATATTTAATAAAGTAATAAATATTAAAAAAACTCATAAAACTCAACATTCTTGAAAATTCACTAAAACTCATCTTGTGGGTAAACTTTGAATTCTAACACCAAAAATTCCCTCAAAAAAATTTCAAGGTCATCTGCTAGGGTAAATTTATAATTTTACTCATGGGGATGTATCGGGACTCTAAAACTCAAAAATGAGATAAGTCTCATTCAATAAAAACTCATGCCACTACATCCTCCCCACCTTAAAACCCTTTTCATCCTAGAAAAGGAAATAAATGGACTTTCCAAATAAGTAATCTCACAAAAACTTCATGTAAAAAGAATATACTATGACATGAACTTCCTTGCCTTTGAAGTTATGACCTCTAAACAAACTTGATACATAATCATCTAGGAAGGTAACATATTCTCCCATCCATAAGGTTATTGACTTCAACCCATATCGAAGTAAAAAAACTAAATGGGAACATGAATCTAATTGAGAAGAGTCTTTCCAATCCTCAACTCCCAATATTGTTCCTCACCCTAAGGTTTTCCTACCACATTGGATGTGATGAAACCATGAACCAGTAACATTTGTCCCAAAATGGTTTGTTTCCAAGGCTAACTCTGGTGGAAGCAATCTGTTCCTCATCTTAAAAGAGTTTCCTTAATGGTTTTCACATAAGGAAAACCCATCTACATCACACTTCAACATTGAGCACTTTAAAAAGATTTCACACTAACACTAGATGAGTTATAAGGTAGAAAGCTCATCCTATCCCATGTTAGTTTCTCTATCATCACCTTCCAGAAGGGTATGGGCACTAATGTCGCTAGCTCATGCTACAGAGGCTACATGGACTTTCTTTCTCAATATCAATATTCATGGGAATCCTTTATCCACATCCTGATCTCTAACAGGTCAGTATCCACCATCAAAGAAAATTTGGTTATATATCATCATTCTTTTATGAAAGATACTAATTCGAAAATTATGAGCAAAACCAACCTCGTCAAACTGCCCAGCATCATACCACTACCCATTGGGTGGAACAATACACCATAATCCAAAGTGAATGGTCTTGACCATTCCAATGACCCTACTCTATCAGCTCCAAACCCTAGTATGAAATCTACTTGAGAAGTTAAGATCCACAACCTTCTGAGAAAACCCCTCCACCACATAAAAAGAGTTGTTATGTGATGAGTAGACCCAAAAAGATCTATTTGAAATCCCACGCTAAGGATTTTTCTCTAAAAGGGAAGTCTCCACTAAAGATATCCATCATGATATTTAATATGAATTATAAGATAAAATCATTATCCTTTAGGAGAGTGATTGATGTGCTCCCCACCTTTTGGAAATTCCTTCAGGTTTTTCACTGGAGAATTTATGATCATACAGTACCACTAAGTCAACATCAACACTATAGGCCTATCTCACATAAGGTAAGAGTGTAGTTCCACTACTACTGATCGAAGGGTAAGAAATTTTGGACATGTATTTCTCTTCTAGAAGAGTTAAATACCATGCTTTTGTTGTGCCACTCTAATATCATCAACCTAACTGGTATCAACTTCACATAGGCCAATTTCACTCCATGAATACAGATCTCATACTATGAGATTTTACTGCACAATTTATACTCTCATGTTATGACTAGGATAGTTCCCTTGAACACCTAACAGAATCCTCCTTGAGCCGATACAGTGAAAGATTCATTCCATCCACTCTATAACCACCATAAGGGGTTCATCATTATACTAAGTAATTTTTTAACATCATTCACTATAATGCAATTCAATGCATATGTGAGCCTCTCTATGATAGTCAACCATGGGTTACCTTTAAAAAGCATCTGAGTATTCCACCACACTCACAGAAAGTGAGTTTATCATCCACACACATAGTGCATAAAGTCACACTTACCACATTGTGGGTAGTTGACTATCACTCTCATAAGGTGTGATCCACTCACCACACCTAAAGGGATCTCACTCACTAATAAAGGTGATACCCACCTTATTTACTCAACCATGTATTATCATGTCATACGAACACTAGTACCCATTCATATTGAGATAGATACCACTGAATCTCATCTCTAGCATGAAGGGGTCTCATGAGAGATCTCTTTATCCACTATGGATGAAATCAAATCACTGGGGGTGAGTGAAAGAAGGACACCATCAGTGAAAACTATCCAACTCACCAAATTTTAGCATAAGGTTCCACTAAAATTTTCAACTTCTGAACATATGATACAAAAAAATAACTTGTGTTTGCGCCATCCTGTATGTCAGTCCATGAAGAAATGACATGATTCATAATTTGAACTGCGCTCATTGGATCTTGATAATATCCATCAATCTAGTACATCTTCCTACATATCTGACTATTAGTATTATGTTCCTAATAGGAACTATCCAAATGTGGTGTTAGTGAGAGTGGATTGATGCATCATCTGCCTCTAACTACTCTCACACCACCAGATCTTCCATCTGGCTACTTCCTAGTAGGTAACTGATCCTACAATAGTAAGTTCTCTAATATCAACATTATCACCCATGTAAAGGTCTATCCATGACACCACTATAGTTTTTATCAAGAAAAACATCAGTTTTATCCCAAATTTACAGTTCATCCATCAATAATTTATCAACCAATTAATGCTTGGTCTAAGGGGCTCTAACATGGATAGAGTTTCATAGAAATAAAACAATTAATCTATAACTCCTCCTTCAGATTCTCCACTTGAACCACTAAGATTAAACAATTACATAACAAAGCATGATTGAGAAACATATCATGAGGTATGTGTGCCTCGATGCATAGTTGAACATGATCAAGAAACCCTTTGTAGGTTCTAACCTCCTATGATAAATTCACATTTTGAATAAGGGATAAAACCCTAACCATGATAGGTAGTCCTATCTCAAATTCAATAAATGCATCATCCACTGATGAATCATTATTCCATATGGATAGATCAATTTAAGAATCAATATATGGTCAGTAAAAGTAAAAACTAGAAGAAAACATAAGACCCAAACCCCAGTTGATCCCCTATCATCTAAGGATCAGGCTCACCTTAGAATCCCCTAAGGACTTTGTTGTTAAAACACACAAGACATAACCATACCATAGGCATTATCATCCAACACGGTGGGAATTATCATTAGCTCTACAAAAATATTTTCACTAAGAACATGGGGAGAGAAATTGTTTTAGGTAACATACCAGGAACATATCTTAATCAAGTTTTATGTGAAACACCTCACTTATCACTAATTGGTGATGATATTTCCAACTAATGGAATGGGATCATGAAGACCCTTCCTCTTCAGACAAGTTTTTTATAAAAGGGTAAAGTCCTTCATTCGATAGGAGGAACCCATAAGGATTATATAATATTTGGATGATCAAACATATGAAGGATATTAAATATCATGACTGACCATTATTCAACTAATAGGTTATCAAAGTACTAATGAAAGGATATGTCAGTCACTACACCTACACTGGTCTCCCTAGTCAGATAACCAAACTCAATACCTCTTTTAAAATTGTTTCCCCAAATTCCTAAATTATTCCTCACATGTCTAATAACTCCAAACACCGTTCCTTGGAAAAACTCACTTTGATACCACTCTGACATGACCCAACCTAGTGAGACCCCTCCTAAGCATTAGTAAGCTGAGTGTAGCACCACAAGCCCACCTCCAATAGGCCAAGGGCTAGTGACTAACACTGAGTAAACATAACTCGCAATGTGGGAGACATTTGAATAATACACTACCATCACACAAAACATAATAAATCATAAGGGATAAATAAAACTAATTGTAATGTATAAAATGAATGTGATAATACTAATATATAAAAAGGATAAACAAATAAAAAATATATACTAAAAAGAGTCAATATATGTACCCAAAATTCATAAATGGAATCCAATACAAGTATCTAGGATGAAGAGGGTCTCACAATAGGTTGTATCTAAGAACAAATGATGCCTGCTGCTATCATATCCCAATACCACTAGGATTTTCCAACACTACATCCACCAAGGTCACCAGAAATTAACTCTGAACAAGCCACACCAACTCTACATCTACCTCAACTATCTCCAATATGTACATCATCAGTACAAAAACATCACATGTGATCCCAAGGATCATATAAGGGTGAGTATAAACATACTCAGTAGAATAACCCAAAACCATAAAGGAAAACCAAAGGAAACCATCAACTCAAAACCCCTAATATGTGAGAGTAACCATAAGAAAGACAAGTAGTGATCTAGATATTATCAACCACTATAAGTCTTAAGGACATAGAGAAGTACTAGTCATCTCAACTCCAACCCATAAAGGTTTTTACCTAAAGAGAAACTAAGGTTTCCTAGAGAACCATAACATCTATAAAGTCTAAAGTCAATAATCAACTACTCATTACATTTTGAAGGCATACCAGGGGTTCCTAAGGAATAAAAAGTCTCAAGGTATCCATTTTTCTTGGCCTTTCTTCAAAACTACCATAATAATAGATCTAGGGGATCTACTCCTCGCTGAGGTAAACACATCAACCAAGGGGGGGACCGCACACCATCATTCACAACCACCAATATCATATCATTGTTATAAAAAACATGAGGAACTCACACCTTCATAAAGAATAAATATTGGTCAATAGAGAACTAATACCACTATAATAACCACTCATTAATTATATAAGGGAGATCAACTAGGACATGGAAGAGTGTCTCACCCTATACCATCTAGCTGTAGAAGAAAACAACATGCAACTACAAGAATCTGACTACCCAAATTAGAAACCCACACAACGTAAGATCCCAGATTTCATGGAGGTATGTACTTGTTTAAATTTTGGTTTAAATCTATTGTTTTGGGCCAATGAAATGTTTCTCAGGTGTATTAGGGTCCTCGGGGGTGTTTCGGGGGTTTGGAACATGAAAGGAAGGAAAAATGATCCAAAATGTGTAAGGCGCACAGTTGGCACATGGTTAAGTAAACTGTGAGGACTTCCCAAGAAAAAAGTACAACCTTGGATAGTGTCATATCACACAGTTGGTGCACATTTTATAAAACATGAAAGCCTTTCCAAGTAAATATGTGACCCAACTCCCCTTATATAGTATCTTTCACATAGTTTGCACATGATTTGGAAAACCGTGTGGGAAAACTATGTGCCCCTGTAAAAGTTGGAAAAATTACAAAATTTTTGTTATGATATTTTAAGTTCCCACTCATTTTTCTACCCCTTAAACCTCCCTATAACCCTAGTGATGAACTAAAATCCCCAAAAATTCCCAAGGATGGTTCTCTCTCAATTATAGGTTGTTTGGAGCGTCATTGGTTGTGAATCAAAGATTCGGGTAAGTCTAATCCTCTCATCTCTTCTCTTTTTCAGATTAGGGTTTTTATTTTGGGTGATCTTCTTCTGAATCCCTAAAACCCTCTTTTTCCAATGGAATCTAGGTTAAGTATTAAAAGGAGGTTTGGATTGGTATCTAAGTCAATGGTTAATAGTTTGTTTATTAACGAATTTGAGGTTAGTGGTATATAAGTTGTATCCCATGGGTTTTATATAGATAAGTACATATGAAATTGTCTTTGTGTATTCTTATTATTGTGTTCTTGGTACCATTAGTGAGGTTTGGTAAAATGAACACTTAAATGAGGATTTGAACTCCTCTCAATATTTTGGGATGCGCTTAGTATTACTTAACCTAATTAGGGCCACCCATGGGGTGCGCTGACCCTCCCCCAAACATGGTTAAAGAAAACATTGGGGGTTAAATGGACTTGTAAATAGGTAGAGCCCATGTCAAACATGTAAATTGGTTAATGTGATGATTAAAGAAGGGAAAGTGGATAATTATTTATAGATGTGGAAATGGCTAAGGGATTTTTTTCTTGGCATGTAAATGGGTTAAATGGGATTAATGAGAATGTGTCAAATGAATCATGTCTCGTACTTGAAATGAGTAAGTAGACTAAACATGGTAAATGAAGAATGTGTAAAGTAAATTAACATAGGGGGTGGATTTATGTTCCAAATGGGTTGGTTTTGGAGAAATAGTAAATATTATTAGTGATATGGGCATAGGAAATGGGAATTGGGCTAAATGACTATGTGATAATAATGGTAAATGTGTTAATGGATTGTGGAAAAATATTAATTCCCATTGTGGTTGTCATGGATTGTGATATTTCTATTGATATTGGTTATGGTTGGTTGTGATATGGTGTGTGTGTGTGTGGTGATTAGATATATATAAGAATGTGCACATGGATTTGTAGAGTGGGGTTTTGACATGAGGTTCTACACCCATGGGTCAAGTTAGAATGAGGCTATAAACTCCACCCCAAAATGCATGGATTGGGTAAGGGGATAGAGTTATATTCACCTAATGGTTTCATTCGATGAGACCACCAGGATTGAGGCTTTAAGGTGAACGTGTTGGATTTGTGATGATGTGTTTATCCCTAGCAATATGGGTAACTTGAATTATTCCCCTTATGCATTGAGATTGATGAATATGCCTAATTCATTGAACACAAGATGAAAGTGAATTAAGTAATAAAGATGGTATAAGTATTGAAATTGGGAATATTTCTAGGAATGAAATAAGTGATTATTGTTAACTAATTTCACCCAAAATTTATTTTATCTACTTTTCATTTATTATCACTTGTATACACTATTTATCTAGACTGGATATTTTGTAGACATCATTGTTGGTGGCCTACTGAGTTTTACTCACACCCTACTCGATCCTCCATTGGGTACCCGAGCAGAATTCATGCTTTCGGGTCAGAATAGGGGAAAGTTCCCGGTGATAGGGAGTTGAGTCGATCTTTGTATGTACATGGATAAGGTTTGGGACTTAGATTCATGACTATTTTGAGGATTCCATGGTTTTATTTTTTTCTACACTTGTGACTATACTAACATGAAATGGCATATTTATTTTAGTTTGTAGTTATACCCGGTTTTGGGAGATGTTTCTTACACATGTTCCTTGGTTATTGATTTTTGTTTCTAATGTTTAAATTTTTATATTCTATGTATTAATATAATAAATAATTTATAGTCTCCCCATGTGGATATTTAGACCCTCACCACTAATCAGCAACCTCTGGCATATGGGGAGGAACGCTTAAGTTCATGTGGTGATTGGAGCATCGGTTTAGTGGCTCTTGGGTCGGGGACATTGCACAAAACCTCTCTAGAATTGTGGTGGAGGATACCACACCCCTAATAGATAGGGGATACCAAATCCATTAGAGGACTCATGTCTTGTATTAGATTTTTAGATAAGGGGGATACTCACTATGCAGATAGAGGATCTTGTGCCTCGAGTACGTGTAGGGATACTAACCCTATCAGATCCATAGGTAGTGGATCTCACACCCCGAGAAACACATAAAAAATGGGGGGTACTGGATCTATCTTATAAATTTTGGGGGAATCCCACACCCTAACACAATTATGCTTCTAGGGAGGGTTTCTAATCCCTAAGAAAACTCTGATCATCACACATGAACCCGATCTTCGATTATACATAATTAAATACAATATCTGCAATCATACCTTACAAACTTCCATTAATGGCCAAATAAACTACATATTTGTGATTTACAAGGAAAAATACTCAAGATAGGGTATTTTTCTATCTGAAATAGGATCTAAATGAAGAAATTTCTAAAATACTCCACAAAGGAAAAGAATGTTCTACGTAATGGCCCACAAGGTGCACCATATGGTGTGTTTGGGGTTGGGGCACACTTGTTCACCACATGCATTCCACACACCCTACCCTAGTTGGGTATAGAAAACCTGAACTAGGGTGCACTAATTAGCCTGATCTGCCAGTTGCTCAAATCCCAAGGGACCCTCTCCCACCACATGGAAGACGAGGAGCCATCTGATCGGTAATTGTGCTAATATAACCAGAATAAAAAAAATAAATTCCCTAAATAAGGTACATGGGAAGATACTTCCCAATGTAACCCAATTTTCCTATGATTAGGGAAACTATTTCCCAAAATGTCATTTTTTCCTTCCTCCCGTAGAAAATTTGGGGTACTTTGGGAAATAGTTTCCCAAGTACCATATTTAGGGATTTTTTTTATTCTAGTTATATGAGTAAAATTACCCCATATAATCCCATGGGATCAGACAGTTGGGGTTAAACCCTACATGCCCCCTCCTGATCTCATAGTGTCATCCCTTACCCCCCTACACCACCATCCATTGAGTGTGGTTGACTATCATTATCAAGCGCCATCCCTGAGCTCCTCATGAAGTAGTTGTTGAGTTTCTCATGCTAGTACTGTTTTTCTTCTTATGGGACTCCCTTCATCATCATCTCAAGCTACCATGGTCACACACTATCCATATCCTATCATCGCCATCACCTCATAAATGAATCTGAGATATACTTGGGTGGGTGGAGAATTGACCATGGGAGTTGGGGAAGAATCTGGTGACACCAAAGGATAATAAAAATTCAAACAAAACAATCATGGGATAATTTCTATCCTAAAATTAAATCAATGAGAATCAAATTAAAGAAAAAATATTATCCCAAAAATAAAACAATAATTTTACAAAAAAAAATGGAACCAAAATGAAATATTGAATCCTACCTTGAATTCAAGTTGGTTGTCGGTGAATATTGGTCTTGAACCAAGCATTATTGATGATATCCTCCATATTGGTCATGATTGGTGACTCCCAACTCCCTCGAAGATCCTTTCCCATATCCTCCCCACCCTCTAATTAGGGTTTACTACTAACCCTAATTAGAGGCCATAAAGAGTCTTTTATAGGGGGGAATTAGGGTCTCCTTAATAATTAATTGATTTTTTAAATAATGAAAATTCCACCTTCAGCATCTGCCCCCGAGAATCTTGATGAAAACTTCAATTATTTCACTTCTAGGGAAAATACACCATTATAGACTAATTGTGGTCTCATATTTTCTATTTGATGCTTTATTTTGAAGGGAAATTATGATTCCAAAGTATGTGTGTGCCGGATAAAAATGGTTTGTTTTATACTTAAAATATTATTATCACAACACTGCCATGCCCACAATTTCAGGTTGGTTCAACATTTTATCTAAAATATACCTTACAGATATTATGAAGGATAAACATTGAAAACTAGGGTTTCCCCATCACAATCTAAGCTCTATAAGTAATATTTATTTAATTAACAAATATTAAAAAATCTCATGAAACTCAACTTTCTCAAAAAAATCATTAAAACTTTGTCTAGGGGTGAACTTTGCATTCCAACACCAACAGATCCAACAAAATAAATCTTTGAGATTGTCTGTTGGGGTAAATTAACCATTTTACCCTTGGGGAGGTCTCAATATTTTGAAATGAGCTAAGCCTTGTTTAGGTGAAAACCGGGTCAGTAAAATCATATGAGTCCAAGATTCACCAATTTCCCTTGACTTTTCAACCTTTTTTTCTAAATTCTTTTTATGATCTTTCCACTGATTATATCACTCTATACCTTTTACAATGAAGGTGGTTTGAGTAGTTACTTTGGCCTCCTTATCATCATTTGTTCATTCAAAATGAGATCATGAATGTCCTCAAACATAAGATCAATCTTACTACTTGGGTTACTTACTGCAGTAACTATCACATCCCAAGATTTTAGAAAAAACAAGAGGATCAATACCCACATTGTTTCTCCAAACTTTACACCAACTGATTCGAGTTGGCTCAGAGCTATTTTGAAGTTATTAACATTTTATGTCATCAACTTTCCTACGCAATCTTCAAGTTGAAGAGTCTCCACATAAAAAACCTTTATTCATTGTGGTAGGATTCCCAAATATGTCTACAAGATCATACATTAAACCCATGCTATTTTTCTCCTTTCGGATGTTGAAAGTCACATTCCAAGTTAACATCATCCAAACAACCTCAAGTGTTTTCTGGATAGGTCCTTCCTATTTCACTTTTTCAATTACTTTTGTTTTGACACCTTTTAACAAAAAATCAAGATCTTTTTGAAATAGACAATATTCAATATGTATCATCTGAAATCTGAAATATTAATCATCAAACACTACCACAGATTTAGGAAAGGGATGCGCTAGATTTTATCAGCACTAAGTAGAAAGTGTTGATAAAATCCTCACCCTTATTAGAGCTAGCTAAAAGCATTGATAAAGGTGTATCCTTTATTAGCACTATTATTAAAATTGATAAAATATTTTAACAAAAAATATTATTAATATATATATTATTTATATTCAAAAATAATGTTTATTTATATACATTAATTAAAAAATGCATGTTTATAATTAATATTAATATGATATATTGTAATATATTTTCACAACCCCCTCCCTCCAAAGATTCTTCAATAAGGGGAGAGAGATAATGACCCCCGAGTCCTGCCTCCAGTAGGCCCCAGGTTGGTGACTAGCACTGAGGGTATAAAAATCTCACAATATGGGAGGCATTTACCTTTATAAGAGAACAACATAAAGAGATAGGATGTATCAACCATAATCAACTCCATGACACAAATGTAATAAAAACCAAAAACCATCCCACAATTCATGTGTAAACAAAACTGAAACAAATAAAAGCCTCCAAAGTAAATACCCAAAAACAAAACTAGAGCAACAACACAACAACTATCCCAAGGTATAAGCTAGTAACGCCCATCACGGTCCATGTAATCCTCCTGAAAACCTGAAAATAGTCATTATATACGTAGGGTGAGCATATAGGTATACTCAGTAAGAAAACCAAAGTCTCCCATGCATGAGTGGAAGGAACATACTAATGCACCCATGAGAAAATAGAATAACTAAATAGCACCTAACGGGTAGAGTAACTATAACAATAACCTCACAAAGGCTCACTCACCAAATAACGCAACCAAGTATATAATATAATAAATAACACATCAATTATAGTAAACCCCGCACCAATTTCCCATTGATTATTTGCTCTCACACCCCAACAGAAAACATCCTGGCACTCCCACCTCTTCTGAATATATCACATCACATCATGATTGCACACACCTAGGCCAAAACTCATAGCACATCCCTCCCACACACACCTATACCACACATCACATCATGTCACATCACGTCCCACCCGCACACACCTAGGCCACACACTGCATCTCATCCCAAAGACACCTAGGACAGCACATCACAACTCATCTTGAAGACAATTATGACCACACATCACAACTAGCCCGAAGACACATGGGACATTATCACATGGAATATGGAGTAGGGAAGAGTAGGTGGCCATCCATCCATCCTCCCATCAAGATGTTGGGAAAGACACCCCCCCCCCCCCTCACATGACTATGAAGGTTATGTCACATAGTACTCAACATGGGTGGGGTGCATATCGAAATCACAAGGAAAATACGATGTATACATACATATATATAAATCCACACAATCCCCACCTATGGGTTTACAGACATATAACCAACTTACTCACAAGGTCCCCCACATCCACTGGTAAGAATAAATGCACAACCCCATACAAGAATAAAGAAATCCATAGTTTGTTTTCAGTCTTTAGTTAATATTAAATCATTTTCCAGATTCTCTATTACCAACTTGTTCCATTAAAACATGTACATGAATTTATATTCCAAGATCATTATTATCACCATCCATACCAATCAGGCACCTAAAACAAAACAACACACAACAAAAATAATATTGAAATAGCCCAACAACCACATCCACCACCACCTTTCATCGTAATCCGACTGCTCAACCATATCGTGACCACTACCCCCACACATATCATATCTCATACCACAACATAACATATTTTTAGATTTAAGAAATAATCTATTATTCAATTTCACTTTATTAATTTAGGTTGTTATCACATAAGCCATTATATTCTGGGGAATTTAATTCATTAACCGAATATACGTAATTATCCAATTATTTATGATGATACCAAACAATAATAAAAATAGTGGTTTCAAAATAAAATTCACTATAGAGGAATCAATCCACTAAAATACATGATCTTCATTATGTAATTACACCCATACAATCATAATATCAAATCAATAAAAATATGTAAGATTATACTTCGCATTCCCCTGTCCCTTTAAATTCAATATGAATTGATTTATTATCTTTATTAATACATATGAAAACATATTCACAAGGGATAATAATTATAAACCCATCCCACATGTTACACATGAAAATAAATAAAGAAAAAAACCACCTGGAAGGAAGAATCCTTTCACCAAGTTGCTGCACCAAAACAGGGGGTGTGCGTACAAGATAAAACCACCTCTTTGACAGTGAGAACTCCAACCAACTAGAGTATCACATTATATGACTATAAGGAAGAAGGATTTGGAACCTCTCATATTAAGAATAAGAAGAAGGAACTAATGAATCGAATATCTCCACCTTATAAATATTAGATCTGAAACTAATGAGATTTGAAATGGTTTAGTTGACCATTAAAGGTGGGTCTTATTAAATCCATAGGTTTTAGATGTTTTAAAGGCATAAAGACTTTTTAGAAACTAAATATATGATTGATCCATTTTGAAACAACTTTAAAATTCATTAATCAAGTTATTAAACCCATTTCTCATCAAAAAGGATGTAAAAAAGGGAAAAACTAGAAAATTCTGTAAAAATGAAATATTGTCAGGATGAGTCACCTCTAGGATGAGTCACCACCAAGATGAGTCACCATCGGGATGAGTCACTTCTAGAATAATTCACCACTGGGATGAGTCACCACCAGGATGAGTCACCACCACGATGAGTCACCACCTGGATGAGTGACCACCAGGATGAGTAACCGCCAGGTTGAATCACTGCCAGGATGAGTCACCGCCATGATAAGTCACTGCTAGCATGAGTCACTGCTAGGATGAGTCACCACCAGGATTATAGGTTTCGGGCACAACAGAAGTGTGTGATGGGTGGTGCCCAACTTTTCTTTTTGTCATGTTCAATTATCAATTTGAGATCTACACAATGATAAATGTCGTGTTTAGTGGAATTTAATCAAAGAAGACACACAATGTGAATCATGCCATAACTAGAGAGAGAGGATAATCACATATTATTTATAATTAATTTAATTAAATAAGAATTACCTTGATGAAATTATTTCTTCATTGATGAATCTGGTAACATATCTACAATGCATTATCGTTGCATTATAGGAATCAAGTGCATATTCCCTCTAGTGGTGATCCACACATGTTCCATGAATATCCAGACATCGTCGAAGGAATCTCTAGGTGATACCATGATAGATCCTTGTGCTTGTGTTTTCTACCTTTGATTACTATGAGAATTGCTTCCAGAGTGTTCTCCTTGATCTGGTGGAGGAAGATTGCACTCTGTTCTTGGCAGCGATCTTGTAGAAGAGGGATCTCAAGGGATTGAGAGAATTCTCCAATTCCATTGTGCACATCCCAAAAAACGAATTGTTATTTCAAGAAAATAACATAACTGGGTTTATATATAACTAAGGTTAAAATAAAATAATTTCACAAGTTCCCTTAATTATTTATTTAATCCTAGAAAAAACCCCATGTCAAATAATAATATTATTATTATTATTTCTCGACATGTGCTTAACGTGAAAATTAAAATTAAATATTATTTAATCAAATTATATTCAATATTTCTTATTTTCTCACTAAAAATAAAATCATGGTATGTCATTCCTCCATAATATTTATTGGAACTTGAATAATGTATATTTATTTATTAAATAGATATCACTACATTATTCACCAATAAATAAATAAATAAATATTATATTCACTAAATTGAAAATAAATATTTATTAAATATTCTACTCACATTATATTCTACTGACTAACTGGTGATAGAATAAAAGTTATAAATAAAACATGAATAATTATTAAACCACATGCAGGAATAATATTTATTCAACTTATTAAATAATAAATAATAATATATTATTTAACTGAGATTTTGGATAAACTTAGTGTGTGACCCTCTAGGCCTCTTTCTCAGTGGCATTAGGTGAATAAGCCTAAGTTCCAAGGTTAGAATCTAGAAACACACCAAGGAACCCATAGAAAAATAATTTAATGCCTAATACGAATTCTTATTGTGTAATGTAATCTCATTATCATAATATCTCAAATTAGGAAGGTCGCATGTCAGTGACATCAAAAAATGTGTTTGATGTCTCTTTCTTTGACTCTCCAGAAATAGAAATTTCATATAGAACACCATGGTCATGGATTTATTTAGGTTGTATCATTTCCATCAAAGGGCCTGAGATATTAACTTTAATTAAAGAATAGATGGGATAAATCCTTTCTCACGTTATTCATTAATGCAATATTACTCATGACGCGCCCAATGTATCCTACCTCACTGCGAACATTTGTCATCATGGTTTTTGTCAATACATCAAAGTACATGACTCATAATACTCATTAATAATAATCTTAAAGTCTAAGGACCAATACACACATCCACAGATAGTAACATCCAATGACATATATAAATGTAGATTTCCTACTGGTGGGTCTTGTTCTCATAATATCCTACTAGATATTACCAGGGGCGTACACCATGAGAAGGTGCCTCAAAGTACTATGAGTCTCCACCCCTAATAGCATGTATCATTTTTGTCCCTAAAATGATATCATTTGGATATAGAACATATATTTAAGAATAGTTTAATAGAACTTCCAGGTTCTCATCATAGCGAGGAACTATTATGAACTTTTAGTGATACAGCTACTCTAGGGTAATTATCACATACTATGTTATATATAATAACAATCATGACATTATAATAAATTTATTAATATTCAAAAATATGAATAAAAATTATCTTAAAGTACACATAATTTGATTCTAGTGCACCAACTCCAACAAAATCCCACTTGCACTAGATCCAAATGCTAACAACCATAGGTCTTCTAGCTCTCACATGATACTCATTCTTCTACTAAGATAGGACATTATTCAAGGGTTCCATCGTGTTCCCTTTCATGGGTACTCTACTCACTGAAACTTCACCCCTTTGATAAAAATCCCTCAAGAAGTGATACTTTCAGAGTATGTGTTTTGTTTGTTTGTGTGACCTTGGATCTTTTTAAAGATCCACAACTATAGTATTATCACAATAAAATGTGATAGGGTATTTACTTCTAGGTACC
Organism: Viscum album; assembly: GCA_963277665.1. NCBI lineage: Eukaryota > Viridiplantae > Streptophyta > Magnoliopsida > Santalales > Viscaceae > Viscum > Viscum album. The sequence continues at coordinate 117,867,108 of OY728154.1, forward strand.
ACATCAATCTCCTAGAAAAATTTCTGAATCTAAATGGATTCCTTGGATGCATTAGAAGTCGCTATATACTTGAACTCCACTGTAGAATCAGTGAAAAATAGCTACTTTGAACTCTCCTAGCTCAAAACTCCTCCATTGAGATAGAAAACATATCCTCGATCTGACTTCAGATCATTTTGTTCTATCTAAAAAACTAGCATCAGTATAACCCCTAATGGCCAGTTCCTTGTCTCCTTCATACATCAGGAACATATCCTTAGTTCTTCTAAGATACTTAAGGATAACTTTAATAGAAGTCCAATGTTTTTCTCTTAGATATTCTTGATATCTTCCTACCATGTTCAATGCATAGGAAAAATCAATTCTAGTACATAGAATGTCCTACATGATTGATCATATCATTGAAGCTTATGGGATCTTACTCATTATCTCTTTCTCTTGTTGTGTATGAGGACACATTTTCTTAAAAATATGTAAAAAATGTGACATGGGAACCAATCCCCTCTTGTATTGTTCCATACTAAATCTCTTTAGTATATGGTCGGTATATGTACTTTGACTTAATCTAAGCAGCCACTTGGATCTATCATGAATGATCTTGATCCCTAAAATGTAGGTCACTTCACCTAAGTCCTTCATGTATAAACACATGTTTAACCAGTCCTTAACAGACTGTAATATCGGTATGCTGTTTTCAATAATTAATATGTCATCAATATATAATAGTAGGATAATGACCTCATTCCTACTAAACCTCTTGTAAACACATGGATCACATTCATTCTTAATGAATCCAAATTATTTTATAGATTCATTGAATCAAATGTTTTATGACCTGTATGTATTCATTAATCTATAAATGAATTTCTAAAACTTGAAAATACTTTTGGTATCACCTGGAGTCACAAACCCTTCTGGTTGTGTCATATATACATCTTCCTAAAGGTTCCCATTAAGGAACACATTTTTTACATCCATCTTTCAAATCTCATAGTCATGGTAATATGTTATAGTAGGTAGAATTATAATGGATTTAAACATGGAAATTGGTGAAAAGGTTTCATCATATTCAATCCCTTAATGTTGTTTAAACCCTTTAATCACTATCCCTACTTTATAGGTATTTAATTTACCTTCCAAGAAAAGTTTCCTCTTTAATACCCATTTTCACCCAATGGGATTTACATCAACTGGATCATAGAACATAACCTAAACTTGGTTTTAATATATGGAATCCATTTCATAATTCATATATTCTTTCCATATTGTAGCTTATGAGCTCTCTACTACCTCCTTATAGGAGAGAAGTTCATCATTGTCAACCAATAATGAGTCACCATCCTCAGTGACTAGAAAACTATATCTCTCTGGTTCTCTTACCTCTTCTATACTCCTATATGTTACTTGTGTTTCAGGAACTAATTCTTCCATGGGGACCTATGGAATCTATTTCAGTACCAACTATTGCGTATCTTGAGCATCAACTTCATCAAAGTCAATCTTGCTCCCACTACCCCTTTTGATTATGTGCTCCCTCTCAAGAAAGATGAATTGTATGGTGACAATAAATTTATTATCTAAGGGTTGTATAGGTATTTCCCCTTTGTTTCCTTAAGATACCCTATAAAGATACACTTTGTGCCCAGTGGGTGCTAGTTTTTTGCCTGAGAAGGCATTAAAAAACACCTCGTAATCCCATACACGTGTATGTGAAAAAACTGGTTTCTTTGCACTCCATAACACGAAGGAAATTCCATTTTCTGCTTTAGTTAGTACTCAGTTTAATGTTTATGCTTCATTTTGTAAAACATATCCCCAAAAGGATAATGGAATATCATCATGACTCGTCATCAACCTTATCATGTCTAATAAGGTATGATTCCTCCGTTCACTAACACTATTCCACTGTGGTGTGTAAGGTGGGGTGAGTTGAGATAGAATCACAAACTCCTGTAAACAGTTGATGAATTATTGGTTAATATATTCACCACCTCGATATAATAAAATATTATTTATCTTCATTCCAATTTTATTCTCTACTTCATTATTGAATTCCTTGAATTTCTCAAATGACTCAGACTTATACCTCATCAAGTGGACATAGACATATCTACTCAATTCATTAGTAAAAGTTATGAATTAATAATATCCACCTCAATATTCTACTAGAAATGGTCCACAAACATCAGTGTGTACCAATCCTAGAATCTCTATGGCCCTTTCACCCTGTCCAAAAAATGGTGGTTTGCTCGTTTTTTCTTATAAATAAGTATATAATATTTCAAGTTATTTTAGCTCAGAAGAGTCTAAATAACCATCTTGATAGAGCTTTTTCAAACGCTTCTCATTTACATGATCAAGATGGTGATGTCGTAGTTGGGTGTTATATGAGTCATGTGAACATGATTCTTTATTAATTTCCAACACCTAGTCTTTCATAATTTAATACATAAATACCACTATTTAAATGTTCCATGCCATAACATATGTCCTCCTTATAAAAGAAACAACTTTTATTTCCAAACTTGAAAATAAACCCATATGTATCTAGGAATGATACATAAATTATGTTTTTGGTAATAATAGGTACATAATAACAATATTTTAAAACCAAAATCATTCTTGTTGGAAATGAAAGGTGGTAGTCACCAATGGCCAGGGCATCCATCCTTGCACCATTAGCAGCTCTTAGATCTATCTATCCTCTGGAAATATTTTGAAATCTTCTTAGTTCGTGCATTTGGATACATATGTAAGCACAATAAGTTTTATATAATTCCCAATGAGTAGATATTGATAGATTTCAATTGATAAAGAACATGCATTTTGTATACCCTTGCTTCTGGGTGCAGTTTCTCTTCCAGTGGCCTGACTTTCCACATGAAAAACATACTACCTCCTTTTCTCTGCCCTACCTCGGGATCTTCCTCTTCTTGGAAGGATAGTGCTCGGGAGCTTTAGACTGTTTATAGGTCTGGGGACCCTTTTCCTTGTTCTTAATATTCTTTTTCACTATATGAACCATGGGTTTATCATGACCCATATCCTTATACACTTGTAGAATTAAAGTAAGAAGTTATAAGAGACTCTTCTCATTATTGATCGTATTGTAATTGAGAATAAAACTGGATAAGGTCTTAGGAAGTGATGAAAGTATGAGATCTGTATGCAACTCATCTAGGAATTTAATCCCTAAGATGTCTAAGCATTCAATGTAGCCAATGAGCTTGACTATATGAGGACCATTTTTCATATACTCTCTAAGTTAATTGTAAATAATGAATTGGAGATCTCATACCTCTTTTTTTTTCTCACCTCCTCTTGGTAGAGATCTTGAAGGTGAGACATCATGCTATATGCATCCATGTCCTCATGTTGCTTCAAAATCTCATTGGACATGGATGATAGCATGAATCAATGAACATTTGTAGAATTATTCAAGTGTTTCTCATAGAAATATAGATCTTAATCACTTTCCTCATTACCAAGAACAACTATAAAAGGTTATTCCAGCGCATACAATTTTCTTTCATAGAGAAGTATAACGCATAACCACATTTTCAACTCTTAGAAATTTTTATTGGTGGGAAGGTTATCCTTCTAAAGTATGGATTTTAGTGATATGTTTGAATTAATTTTCATATTGTTTCTAAAAATAAGATGAGTAGAATTTTAGTACTTTATATGATAAAATTTAGACAAATAAATAAATATTAAATTTATTAGTCTCCTGGTATTTTATCGAAAATCAATAGCCATCACCATTGACTTTAGAATATCATGTTACTTATATATTCTAGTGTAAAGGATCTATATTCCCCTTCTCATTACCTCAACATTGTTTGGTCAAACAACTTGAATGGATTTAGGTAGGCATTCCAAATTTCAACTGCATTAACTCATAGTTCCTTTATCTTTTGAGTGGAATACCCAATCCTGAAATCATTAATTTAGATTTCCTCAACCCTTGCCTCTAGGTTACACTAAGTTATACTTTGGCAATGAACCCTTGATGGGAAGTAAGTTAATTCAACCCAAAAATTCAAGTTATAATTCTCTGATAATTGAAATCACCACAACTTTGGCTGGTCAAGTACTTTGAACTATGGTTCGATTTTAACTGAAGTAGTGGAAGGGTATACCAAATTAATATATATAATTGAGGAATTTTATCCTTTATGTGTAAATTTTCAATTATTATATTTATTACATACTTGTTAATATTAAGTGGATTTACTTAAGTGATTAATTATGTATTGGATAATATTTATGAAAAATCAAATTTGTTTTAGTTATATCATGGATACTCATTAATTTCATTAATTTATGTGATCATGAAAAAACATCCATAATGAAAAAACCATGAAACTGATTGAAATAAAATAATAAAGCGGTACGATCATGATTTTTTACTAATGGTAAGTTTATGTATCGATTGATAAACTAATCGTTGACCTAGGGGGAAAACACCTTGAACCAATTAAGGTTTGTGTTACAACTTTCCACCTATTAACCAATGTATCTCTCTTGGATTGGTTTCTCCTAGGATCCAAACTTTAACCAACTCCACTTGGTTGGGATCTCCATCCATTACATATGCTTTTTATCACATACAGGTGAGGGGAAAAGAGTTTACATAAAAGAAACTGTCAGCATTAATGCCCTATATAATAAGAGGAGAGAAGGTACGCATGCCAATAATTTAATTTAATAATAAATTAAATGAATCCAATCACATACAAAGGTATTTTCTATGCTCATGATCGTCCACATGCATGCAACAAATTACGTATTTAATAAAAGCAACATTCAATTCTTAATCATTCTTATTTAAGATAAATCATTCTTGAATTAATTAATTATCATCTTTAATTAATAAATTATTTTATCTTAATTATCATTTGAATTTCTTTGAGATTATCATCCATTATAATTTTAAACAAATTAAATAAATTCATTTAAAATTAACTATGTACATAAATGTACCTTGGAGGTAACTTGGTGAATACCCATCTTAATATACCCAACATGTATTATACTCATCTATAGTTTTACCTTTTGTGACATATAGCATACACAAATTATCACGTACTTTCATGATGTGTATTATCAACTTAATGATTACACAAATTACATGATTTTTTAGTCATGTGTTATGCTTCAATGCATATAGAGTAACAAATGTGATGCAACTCATACATGATATACATATATAAACATTACACAAATATTAATTAAACATACATATATATATATATATATTAAAAACTATCACATGGTGTGTCCTATCAAATTAATGACCACACGCAAGCACATGTCGATAAGGTTTACATAGCATAACAAACAAATTTTAAATCTGTATAATTTGGTAAAAGTACATGGCATGTACAGACAAGATACATGGCGTGTACACCTCTCACTATGTATCTAAGGAAAAAACCTAGGTAATTATCATGTAAACCATGCCTCATAAAATTGTAGTAAATAGAGTGCATCATGGACTACACAGCATGTTAAATCTAAGTTACACAGTCACCAGTAAGGTTGGTCGTGTATCGAATATATGGACCGTTTATGACTCAAAAAGGCTACACACCATTTATGTGGGTTGCATGGTGTGTAATATTGCTAACCGTGTGCCAGGATAGCTCAGTCAACATGTGGTGTAAGAATTAACTACACCACGTGTCATCAATGCACACAGATTGAGTAATTGCTGAATTAACTCTTGGTTCATTGAACACAAGTACACAGCGTGTAACTCCGGTTACACGATTTCTACTCCTATGTTGTCCGGTCACAATCCTTGGCACCTCCAAATGAGTTCCTCAATTTTATTTTAATCATAAAATTAATCATTTCAATTAGATCTATGAGAAACGAAGGAGGAGGAAGCAAATCTCATGATTCAGGTTAAAAGAATGATTAAAATTGAATTGAAAAACTAAATTAAAAATGCATAAATCACCAATAATCTTTAAATAATTATAAATAATTATGTGACCTCTTTGATAACACTTGTAGGTTCTGAGCGTAGCAGAAGAATGTGATGGGAAATGTCCAAATTTTATGATTTCGATGTTCAATGATCAATATGAGATCTACATGATGATAAATGTTGTGTTCAACAGAATTGAATCAAAGATGATAGACAACGTGAATCATGCCAAAACAAGAGAGAAGATCACCTCATATTATTTATAATTAATTTAATTAAATAAGAATTACCTTGATGGAATTGTTTCTTTTTTGATGGATCTGGTAACAAATATGTGATTCATTATCATTGCATTGTAGTAATCAAGTATAGATTCCCTCTAGCTATGATTTAGAAGTTTTCCACAAATCTTTAGATATTGTTGAAGGAATTTCTGGGTGCTAGAACGGAAGATCCTTATGCTTGCATTGTCTACCTTTGATCACTATGAGAATTACTTCCAAATTATTCTCCTTGATCTGGTGGCTGAAGATTTCTCTCCATTCTTGGGAGCGATCTTGGAGAAGAGACATCTCAAGGGCTTGAGAGAATTATCCAATTCCGTTGTGCACAACCCAAACAAATGAATTATTCTTTCAAGAAAATAACATAACTGGGTTTATATATCTCTAGGGTTAAAATAAAATAATTGCACAAGCACCCTTAATCATTTATTTAATCCTAGCGAAAACCCCATGTCAAATAATAATATTAATACTATTATTTCTCGACATGTGCTTAACTTGAAAATTAAAATTAAATATTATTTAATCAAATAATATTCAATATTTATTATTTTCTCATAGAATATAAAATCCTTGTCTCTCATTCCTCCATAACATTTATCAAACCTTGAATAATGTCTATTTATTTATTAAATAAATATCATAGTGTCATTTTCTAATAAATAAATAAATACTATATTCACTAAATAGCAAATAAATATTTATTAAATATTCCACTCACATTATATTATATCAAATAACTAGTGATGGAATAAATGTGATCAATCAAACATGAATAATTATTAAGCCACATATGGGAAAAATATTTATTAAACTTGTTAAATAATAAATAATAATATATTATTTAACTGAAATTGTGGATACACTTAGTGTGTGACCCTCTAGGCCTCTTACTCAATGGCATTTGGCGAAACAGCCTAAAGTCCAAGGTTAGAATCTAACAACATATCAAGGAACCCATAGAGAAATAAGTTAATGTCACAACGACATAATACCTCATACAAAAATTTACTATGTAATGTAATCCCTTTATCACAATATCTCAAATCAAATAGGTTGCATGTCGGTGCCATCAACCTATGTGTTTGATGTCTCTTTCTTTGACTTTTTAGAAATATAACTTACCTATAGAACACCATGGTCATGGATTTATTTAGGCTATATCATTTACATCAAAGGGCTTAAGATATTAACTTTCTTTAAATAACAAAAGGGATAAATCTTTTCTCATATTATTCATTAATGAAATATTACTTGTGGCACACTCAACATATCCTACCTTGCTGTGAATATCTATCGTCATGGTTTTCATCAATACATAAAAGTATGAAACTCGTGATACTAATTAATAATAATCTTAGAGACTAATGACCAATACACATATCCACAAATAGAAACATCCAATGACATATAGAAATCTATATTTCTTGCTGGTGTATCCTGTTTTCATAATATCCTACTGGATATTACCAAGGTCGTACATTGTGAGAAGGTTACTTAAAGTCCTATTAGTGTCCACCCCTAAAAGCCTCTATAATTTATGTCCCTCAAATGATATCATCCATCTATAGAGCATATATTTAAGAACAGTGTTGTAGCACTTCCAGGTTCTCATCATAATGGGGAACTGTTATGACCTTTTAGTGTGATAGCTACTCTAGGAACATTATCACATATTATGTTACATCGAAGAAAAATCATGACGTGATAAGAAGTTTATTAGTATTCAAAACTATGAATAAAATTTATCATAAAGTACACAAAAGTTGGTTATAGGGAACTAACTCCAACAAGGATGAGTCACTATCAGGATGAGTCGCCATTGGAAAATAAGAAAGTCGGCAAACTGTTGAAATGACTCATCATTGGAATGAGTCACATGTCCCAAAAACACCCTGGACTCCCCCTGAACACCTCAATTATCATATTTTTGGTAAACGGTCCAGAAGGTTTGGAAAATTACATATATATTTTTTAATAATTCAAATATATATGTAATGTTTTAAAAAAAGTATTTATAAGTTTATAAATAAATATATATATATATATATGTTTATATATTGATGTGTGAGTATAATTGACACTATATGATCATAAAGTTTATTTGTGGATGTGATTGTGAGTTATGTTCCAAATGTTTAGATTACCTATATTATGATGATGTGCATGTATATGTTATGTATTCTTCATTATGAATGTTTATTTATAAATTGACACTTGTATGATTCATTCATGTTATACTCATGAACTTATTATGTTCTCATAAATACTTATAAAGTTATAATAAATATATTTATTATATTTTTAATTTTTTATTTTTAATTATATATATATATTTTTTTTAATATATTTAGTTATAATTATTATTATAACTATATATATATATATTTAAATAATTATAAAATTATAATAAATACATTTATTATAATTTTATAAATATATATTTATATATTAATAAATATATATATATATATACAAATATTTAAAAATATATTTATTTATAATTATAATTATAAATAAATATATTTATATTTAAATAATTATAAAATTATAATAAATATATTTATAATATTTATAATTTTATAAATATATACAAATATTTATGATTATAATTATAAATAATATGTGTGTGTGTGTGTTTAAATAATTATAAAAGTATAATAAATATATTTATTATATATAGTTATAAAATTATAAATATAATAAATATATTTATTATGATTTTATAATTATAAGTAAATATTTATTTATTTATAGTTATAAGTATAAATAAATATATACCCAAAACAGTGTGAACCATGGTTCCAAAAAAAAGTATTAGAAAAATAAAGTACAAACAAAGAAAGAAAGGAAGCAGCAATGTTACATGACACAAAAGTGCCACCAAAGGAAAAAAAGACAAACAGGTTCATCTTCCTTTATGCCGACCACCCCTTCCTCGAGGTCCACCTCAGTTCGAGTGCCTTCCTATTTTCCATTGCTTGGGAGGTCGCCAATTATAATCATGTTCATGTGCCTCACCCTGAGACTCCATATCATGAGATCTAACGAAGTTATCCTTTATTACCAAAATAGAATCATCTTGAAAATTTCTGAACTCTTCATGAAATACATCTCTGCTTTGAGATCTATTAAAGATATCGGTCAAGGTGACTTTATAATTATAAATAATTTATTAACATTGCATCTTTATCAGTGCTAAAAAAAGTACTGATAAATATCGGTTTTATTAGTGCCTTATATTTTAGTCCTGATAAAAACCTCTTTTATCAGCGCTTTCCAAAAATCACTGATAAAATCCTTTCATGTTTTTATAAATGGAACCCTATTAGAACACTTTCTCTACTCATGCCTCAAGATTTTGCAAAACCCAAGCTATGCTACCACCGCCACTACCTCCGCTACCCCCACCGCTACGTCCACCTCCACTTCCACTACTGCCAGACCCTATTATTGCCATCGGACCTCAAAATCTAAGGTATTATCTTATTTTCACCTATTTTTTCATTCATCACCCCTACTCATGTTTCACTTTATCTTGATGAACCAAACTCTCATCCTTTTTGCATGTCTTACTCCTCCTTCTCTTGTCTTCATTTTCTTATTACCATAGCTTTGGATCCGGTGGAATTGATTCATATTAATTCATTTATATTCCAATTCATCCATTTTTGTCCATGCCAAGTAGAGTGAACCAAACTAGTTGATGAAGTATAATTAGTGATATTTCAAGTGAGTTCCAAAGAGATTCTATATTGTCAAAAAAAATTGAGGCTAACAGTTGAAGGATTAATACCCTGGAACCCCAAACTAGTTCAATGGAATTAGGTTAGAAGTATAGAAGGAAAGAGGAATCTCTCAACTAGGAGTTGGAACACTAACTTCTGTATCCAATTCCAATAATTAAATTCAGTTTTACTCTCTCTTTTTAATTCTTATTAATTAGATTTTTTATATTATAATAATTTAATTATTCTTGAATGATTATACTTATTGTTATTCTATTATTAATCAATGTATTCTACTTATGATGTTAGACAATTATTTTAAATTGTTATATTAGTTCATACATGGTATAATGATTTTTTATTTAAATGAAGTGATTTATAATCACTTTCATGTGATTGATCTTGAATTCCACAGTTCCATATACATTGTATTTAGATTTAGGGATTAAAATCTTTTTTTGTGTTTGGAAAAGAATATTTTTTAATAGAAAAGGAGATTTTATTGAGTGAGTTGATTTTAAAACCAAATTTGTGGGGGAATGAAAAGTATTTTAATGGTTATGAAATGTTTTAAATATGGTTTCTCTTCTCTTTTCATTTTTACATTGAATTTTTGGTATTGAAATTAAATGGGGATTTTGAGATATTCATTAATTTTTAAAACCATGTGTGAATATTTCCTTGTAAAAAGGAATTTATTTAATTTGAAATTTTTGAGATGTGGTTGATTTAATTATGAAAAATTAGTGAACATTTTTGAGATTTGTGGAAATTATTTAACCTAAAAATTTGGATTTCATTTTTAATAATTTGGATTACTTTCAAAGTGTGCATATATTTGAAAAATGATTTCAACCCTCTTGGGATAGGAGTGTGATTTTAATGGAAATAGAAATTTTGAAAATGTGTTATTGTGCTTTTATCTCATGTGGATTGTGATTTGGGATGTGACCCCTTGGTGCGCATTAGGACTATGTGATTTGAGTGTATTTCAAAACATGAAGGGTATAGATTCATGTTTCATGTTGCTTTACTTCACCTTCATGACATGTATTGATATGGAGTAAAAAGACCATTCTGCGAATATGACTTGAGGAAAATTATCTTATTATTTTAATGTATTTTTTCTAGTGATTGGATTTTCCCAAACTCTGAAAGGTGTGTTAGAGGAATTATCTTTTTCACCTTATGAATTATTGATTCATCATCCTTCATTTTTAATGGTGATCAAGATCCTCATGAGCTTATAGAATGGTTTGGTCATATTTATAAATTCAGAAAGTTAGAAAATCCTAAATGGTTTGAGGTAATTATTATTTTTGGGTGGTGTGCTTGATGAGATTAGAGTGTTTTGGGAATTTTTAAGTGGTTTCCATTATAGTGAGTTCTTGGTAAAAATAATTTTAATTGTCCTAAAATATCCTCCATTAGCCTACATGAAAATGAAATGTCACAACAATCCATATAATAATATCAAATAAAATCTATGTTTTATGAAATTATTTTGATATATATATATATCATGAATGAGGTATGTCTCTATAAAAGTCTCTACTCATGCACTTACAAATGATTAACCTTTATCAGCTCCAAAAATTGGCCTTTATAAATGTTTTAACACCATTAAATCATTTTTTTAATTGAAACAAATGTCTTAAATAAATAATACTAAATAATGATTATTTTATTAATGAACCTTAAAATAATTTAAAATCATTATAATTGAATAAAAACCCCTAAAGTCTCTTTTTAGTACACTCACTAGGCATTTTTGGGAGAGATTTCAATTGAACATATTTTGTGTATTTATTTTTTTAAATATTATTATTACCAAATAAAATATGATGGATATGAATGAATAATGGATGTATGTCAATCGTATGACAAAATAGTATGAAGATGGAGTGAAAGAGTTCATCAAAGTTTTTAAAATATCATGCATATGACCCTTCTCAAATACTTTTTCCATGTTTATGTTATTTTTATTCAAGACTAATTAGTACAGAGAAGTTGTAAGAACACTTTATATGTCACATAATAAATCTAAGTTATAAATGTTGGAATTAACATGGGGAGAAAATAGAATGCAGCTAGTGGATGAGATAACACTACGTTTTATAGATCATCTGATATGATTACAAGTGTGTAAAATGAATAAAATTTTATTGAGGATGTGATTATAGATGTGAATGATGATGAAAATACTATTGAGAAAATGATAAGAATGGTTGAAGATAAACTTCTTGGTTGCCCAAAATTATTTGAGAAGTTAAAGACTTGTGAAAAGATACCATTGTATATTGGTTGCACTAAATATATAGCATTTCCAACTGTACTAAAGTTGTATACTTTGGAATTAGGTAATGGATAGAGTGATGTTGGTTTTACTGAATTACTTGCTCTCTTGAATGATATGCTCCCAGAATATAATGATCTCCCTAACCAAAAATACGATGCCAAAAAAATGATATGCTCGATGGGTATGATATCTGAAAAAATACATGCCTTCTCAAATGACTATATACTATTTTTAAAGGACCAAAAATCACTTAAAGAATTCCCAAAGTATGGTGCTTCTCGATACAAGAATGATGAATCTATTCGTATGAAATTTGTATGGTACTTTACCATAATTCCAAGGTTTATAAACCTATATGGAAGTGAGGAGAATTTAGGGAAATTGATGTGGAAGAAAGATACAAGAAATAAATATGGGAAACTACATCACACAGCAGACTCTCCTCAATGGAATAGAATTGATCATGAGTATCCTAAATTTTGAAATGAGCTGAGAAACCTTCATCTTGAATTATCTATAAATGGAGTGAATCCTTTTGGTTTTCAAAGTAGTCCTCATAGTATGTGGATAGTTATGTCGATAAATTATAACTTTCCAGCATGGTTATGCATCAAATGAAATACATCATGTGATATGTGGTTATATTAGGACCAAAACAATCAATTAATGGTATTGATGTTTATTTGGATCTATTGATTGAGGATTTGAAATTATTATGGGATTTAGGTGTTACTTTATATGATTCTTACAGAAATGAAGATTTCACGTTGAGAGCCATGTTGTATGGGGTGATAAATGACTTTAATGCTTATGAAAATTTTTCAGGATATAGCATTAAAGGAACTCAATGGTATCCCATTAGTGAACAAGTTACACAGTCAATTAGGTTGAAACATTCATTGAAGACTATGTTTCTAGAACATAGCATATTTCTACCCTGATGGAATAAGTACTTATATTAGATGACATCATTCGATGGAAGTTTAGAAGAATGTACAACACTATTTATACAAACAGGTGATCAACTGTTTGAGAAAGTAAAAGATGTGGACACTGCTTTTGGTAAACTTTTTTTGAAAAAACTTATGAAAACTAGTTGGAAAAAGAGATCAGTTTTTTCTGAATTACCATACTGGAATATTTTGTACATCAAAAAATTTCTTGATATTGTGAATATTGAAAAAAATGTATGTAATAGTGTCATCGGTACATTTCTAAATGCACCCAACAAAACAAAGGATGGAATTAAGGTTAGGTTGGACATGGTTGACATGAGAATACGAGAAGAGTTGGCACCAATGAATGGTGAAAAACAAACTTTTCTTCCTCTAACTACTTTCATTCTTCCAGGAAGAAGAGATGTCAACTTTTAAACTTCTTGAATGGTGTAAAGGTTCCATAGGGTTATTCGTCAAATATCAAGAATATCGTGTCAATGACTGATGTAAAGTTAAAGAGTATGAAATCACATGAATTTCATGTTTTGATGAAAGATCTAATTCATATAGATTTGCATTTCATTTTTCACAAGAATGTCCATCATACATTAACCAAGATCTATTTCTTCTTCAAATATATATATAGTAGAGTTATAGACCCAACAAAATTTCCAACTATATAAAGAGAAATTGTTGTCATATTATGTGAATTGGAAATTTTATTCCCAGCAATATTATTTGATATGATGGTTCACTTTATGGTTCAATTGGGGAGAGATATTCAACTATGAGGTCCTATACACTATATATGGATATACCCCATTGAACGGTATATGAATATTTTGAAAGGTTATGTCAAAAATCAAATTCGGCCAGAGGGTTATATTGCAGAGTGATATATTATTGAGGAAGTAATTGAGTTATGTACTGAATACCTTTCTAGTGTGGAAATAATTGGTCTATTAACATATCATCAAACTAGGTGGCTTGCAGGTGAAGGAATTTCTAGAAGAGATATTGTCTCAATCAATATTACAGACTTAGAGCAGGCCCACTTTATGTTTTGTATAACAGTTTGGAGGTTTCCCCATATATTGAAACCCACAAATAAATTATTAGGAATTTGAATTCATCAAGGGATAAAATATGGATATCAAATACACATAATCAAAAGTTTATATGATCCTTTCGAGACCATATTTTTAAGGAGTCTGGTGTAAATCTAGATTCAATTTCATAACGACTTCGATGGCTAGTGAGAGGACCAAGTGTGTATATATTATCTTACAATGTTTATGAAATTAATGGTTATAAGTTCTATAAAAATGAACTTGATGAATACATTACCATGAAAAATAGTGAACTTACCCTTGTGGTTGAAGTGATTCATATTTCTAGTACTAAGGACAGAAATCCAATTTACGTGAATATGTCATACTTTAGAATCATCAAACAAATATGGGAGTTGGATTATACAACATTCCAAGTACCAAATTTTCAATGCAAGTGGGTTGATAATAGGAGTGCTATTAAAATAGATGAATTGGGATTTGTGAAAGTGGATTTCACTAAAGGAAGGGTACAAAGATGAACCATTTATAATGGAACCACAGATAGTACAAGTATTTTATGTTCCAAATCACACAAACTGAAAGTGGTCAATTGTTCTCTTATCGACCAAAACCAATGAAGGGTCAGATGAAAATTCAACTAAGGTTGACCCTTTTATTAGGATATCTCAATCATTTTTGTGACATTATCACTTTTAAATGATAATAAAACCCCATTTTTGTTAATAAATTACAAGTATTTTGGTCTAAAAATGTAATTTTTCAATAATTGTGTTTATTATGGCTTTACCGAAAAGTAAAAGTCTTATTTATCACTTTTAAATATTCTATTAAATATTTTCAGAGTTAGATTCTGATTTTTCGTGGGATTTTGAGGCCCATAGACCCTCAACTTTAATAGAATAAAAATATTAAATATATTTTATTCATATGCGTGTGCGGTTTTTTCCAAAAAAAATAAAATAACTCCCAAATTATGCATCGTATGAGAAATATGAGACCACAGTTAGGTCTGGAACACTGGGTTTACCCAATGAATGGTATAACCTTTATGCGTGTCAAGTATCTGGAAACATCACACATGATAAATAATTACTTTCTCACAAATGTTTCATCGTATAAGAAATGTGAGACCGCTATTAAATCCAAAACGTGGGGTTTAACCTAGACTGGGTATAACATTTGTGAGTGTTAGATGTTTGATTAGATTGCACACTAGGATAATATATTTGGTACATAAATATTTTTGTTGGGCAGTTAGAAATAATAAAATTATTATTTATGTGGATGAAAAAAATAAAACAATATACAGCCAATTAATATTTTTATTATTGTTTGGGAAAATATTTTAGTACTAATCAAAGTAATTAATGTGATATTATTAATGATTTCAATTAAATGAAAAATGTATGGTTAATATTAATTTATTAACTGTTATCTTCTTTAAATGGTTGTTGTTTTTAAATTGTTAATGGTGTCATTGATGGGTTCTATTAAATAATAATAATTTTAATTATTGTTATTATCATTAGATTGGGACAAAAATATTGGTGTATATAATATATATATATATATGGATTAAATATATATATATATATATGTATATATATACATGTGTGGGTGTATGTATATGTATACAAATGTGTATATATACATAACATGTATATATATGGGTGGATATTTATTGTGGCGTTAGATAAAACATTATCAATTTCCCCACATAAATGCTATTGTGTGGTTAATTTATTAACTTCATAGTTTTAATGAAAGTTTTGATTAAACTATTCATGGTGATAATTATGACATAGATTTAATAATAATAATAATAATAATAAAATATTGGTGTTATTATTATTATTATTTTGGGAAAATAATATTGGTGTATATATAAATTTTATATATAAGGAATAAATATATATGTGTATATGTGTGTGTGTGTGCAGGTGTGTGTATATATATGCGGGTGTGTGTGTGTGTGCAGGTGTATATATTTTTGTGTTTGCATGTGTGTATATATATATTGTGTATAAATAAATAAATATATATATATATATATGACATTTAATATATATATATATATATATTTGATAAATGGTTAATGTATTTAAGTGGGGGGATAAAATAATAAAGAATTAAATAAATAAGTGTTTGAAATAAGGGGGAGGCGCTGCACATAGGAAATATAGAATTGTTGGTCCATGCAGATTGCATGGTGGAAGAGAAAACCTTTAATGATTTAAAAATGATAATAAATGAAATTAATTGATGGTATAAATTTTTAATAAATTAAAGAAGAATATAAATAGAGGGGGTGTTGTACATTTTGGGGGATTTCTCCTTTCCTCACATTTTTCTTTTCCTCTCCTACCTCTCTCTTCATTTCCTCTCTCCTTTATTATTCTTATTTTATACTTATTATTTTTCTAAAACTTCAATAATCTATATCTCCTATAATATTGATCGGATTGACACATCGTCAGTGTCATTGGGTTCGTCTCGACAAGAATATTTTTAAACGTATTTTTGTTTATGTGAGCAATGAGGTTTTAGTGGTGTAGTTAAACTCGGACATCAACCATCGTCATCATTCGCCATTTCACCTAAGGTATGAAGTCCTAAACTTTTTCACATGTAATATAAGGGTTATTGACATGATTTTTGGTGTGCATATATAGCCATAGGATCCCTATCCTTGAGCCTTTAAATTTAATAAATTCTTTAAGTGATTCTTTAAATAATTTTAATTATGTTTTCCTTTGATAAATTGAACTACGGACCATGAATGAAATGCTTAGTTCTAATAGATAATTTTTTTGATAAAAAAAGGTCATTGTTTTATAATAAAACCCCTCCAACGGAGGTGCACTATCTTCAAAAACTCACAGTGATGATTTATGATTTCTAGATTACTTAGACATATTGTTTAGTAGTTCCTTTTGCTTTGATATCATTATTTGTAATATGTCATGTTTAGAATATAACTCGTAAGGATATCCTTCAATGGATTTTCCCCCTTGAATATAAATGTTAAATGAATCACGATACCTTCTAAGTACCACTTGAACCTTAATAAAGTAATTGTATTGAGCTATTTAATTAAATGTCATAAATCAAATGGGATGGCTTAACATGATGGTTTTCCTTCCTTAAATGTTTTGAATTAATTAATTTAAATGGGACTTATTAGGGTAGTACGACCATGCCTATTGTTGTGATTAAATAAGCATGATTTATGTAAAATTCTTCAATGATATGGCTTGAATATATTCAATGACATGATTTATGGTGGTTGTATTCCTTGAAGGGAATTGATTTAGGTGGTCCAAACCTAATCCATTTTTGTCTGATTTAATTATTCAAAGTATATGAAATATAATTAATCATTCTGGAATGTTGTGCTTGACCAAATAAATTTAATAATCCCTATTAAATTATAATTGTTCATTTTAAACTGTCCCTTGGATCCTTTTGGGTTTATAGGCATGGAGACTCAGACCTGCGGCCACCCGATTGGTGTGCCAGCCCTGGACCTTATTAAGACTTGTTTTGTTTGAATTTAATGCCTTATAATAAATTGGATAAATTTTTTAATTGATGGATTAGACTTTTGAATTGTCATAATAATAAATTTGGTGATTTCTTATGGTAGAATCACCTTATCTAAATGGGTTAATTAATATATTAATGACCATAGGGTCAAATGATTAATTAAATAGGTTTGATATAATTATGAGGATGATTAGAAATCTGTATTAATGAAATGGATTGGTCAGACATATGGTAATTTTTATAAATTTATTTTTGTGTCTTATGACGATGAATCAGGTATGTTTGATACTAGACTTGTGGTTTTTCTTTCTTAGCTTTTGAGCTTATGTGATATTGATGTGATTGATACCTGGGGGGTCGATTCTAATGACATATTGAGTTTGTTTGGATATAAATCATGATTGGTGTTGAATCCTGGGGTATTGGTGCATGTTTTAGTACTGGCTGAGGGCTAGGTGCACTGGTACTGAATGCCTGAGGGCGGAGTATATGATTATATTGGATGCCTGAGGGATTGAGACACTTGTATTGAATGCCTGAAGTTATAGTATATGATTATGTAGGATGCCTGAGGGCTATATTCATTGTCACACAATGCCTGGGGTGAGATTCTAGTTATACCTAAGGGTGAGATTTTGGTTATCCTGATGGAAGAGGCCGTATGTGTATGGTATTCTGAGTGATTTTTCATGGGTATTAGAATTGTCCACTAATTTGGGTGATCCATTCTAATGTAGGAGGATCTATCCATAGACATGGATACTTTCTAGGGTGATGAAGCAGGTATAGTCGTCAAGTGTCCCTTAGGAACATGGATGGGTGGTTGTCTATTTAATTAGTTTTGTTTATTACTTCTCTATAATTGCACAATTATTAATTTATATTGAACTGTCTGGATTGGCCTAGACACTGGTGGTTCTGGCCTACTGAGATTTATGTATCACACCCTACTCAGGCTTCCATTGCACTAGGGTAACTGAGTAGTCATACATATTTACAGGACCTAGGTTTATTTCTTGTGTTGTTTGCTAGTACCTGAGAGTTAGAAGCATAGGACTGAGCTGGAGCTTGGGATGCTCATGGAGTTTGCCTTGGATTTTTTTTATTTCTTTTCTCTATTCATGTGTTGTATTATATCACTACATTCTATTTATCTTTTTTTAGATTATGTAGAATCACTTGAACATACATGCATTATTTTAAATTGGTGTTGGACATCTGTTATATTTAGTATATATTATTCTTTCACTGCTATTTGTCTTTTATTGTATTACTACTTCCACGTTTTTCTATTATTTTTTATCTAATAAACTGATGTGATACTTTGATCTAGAGGGTATAGTATCCCAACCGTACCATCAATATACCCTCACTAATAGTTGTAAATGGCATACGGGGAGGCGCGCTTGAGGCCATTTGGTGACCAGTCTAGCTACCATCTTAGAGGTGAGCCGAGTTGGGATGTGACAAAGTGTTATCAAAGATTTATTTTTTACTTTGTATTACTAATTGGGGCTGGTAGATAAGAGACTAGGAATATGTTGGTGGTTAGTAAATAGTCATGTCTAGGACTGATCACCCCATGTATGGGAAATGACTAAGTGTCCAGGGTTGAGATTATTGTTCATGCTTTTTTTTGTTACAGTGGATATGATTTCACCTTGAGTAAATGGTGCAATTCCTTCTACCTATGAATTTATGAGATTTATGGTATTTTACCCTTGGCCTGGTATTTCAAGGATGAAGCATTTCATGCACTATAATAGGCACATATAAATTCACATGTCATGTAATATAGTTGCATATGTAGGTTTCTTGCTGATTTGATTTGTGTGCCTTGAGTGTTATGCCATGCCTGATTGTATAACATGATTTAGATATTTATTTTCTATGTTTTATGACTTCTTAGCATGCCTTCCCTATTTAGTATGTTATGATTCTGTGATTTCAGCATGTTTATCTATGTTAGCATCTTATAGTGACATGTTTCTCTTTGTTTTAAATATGTAATTTATGGCATGGGATAAATGTAATTAGTTGCAATTAAAATGGGATCCATTTTTCAGTTTTAAGCTGTATGGGTACCTCACAAATGGGAAAAGGTAAACTGTATACTTGAGCCATCTTCAAGTTTTAAATATGATTAAAGGTTGTTCAGCTTTAATTTAAAATGAACTAGTTAACCATCTAAATGATCAACTATACCTAAGTAGGTCAATTGGAGAATGTTATTTATGGTATAACCCTTAATGGGTGTTTATAGCTTTAAATGTTAAGAAACTACTATTGGGTTGCATTCTGATGAACCCGGGATGGATTAGCGGACCCTCATAGGTCGCCTTATCTTTAATAACTTAAAAGGAATTTATTCTAGCAAATTGCCTAATTGACTGAATGTTGAGAAGAATAAAATGTTTTAAAAAAAAGAAAGTTTTTTCAGACTTGTCTGCTTTTCTTTGATGTGTTGTTAAATCTTTTAAATGGTTAAATATTAAAATGTGAATAAATGAAATGACTTGAAAAGGGAAGTTGTATAGGTATCCTTCATTGAAACCCTCGTGTAAGGGTAGCTTAATATTTTCTTTTGAGTAGACTTGGAATGGAAATGTGAGAATTTTTTGTAGGCCACTTCCTTTTTAGAAATTTCTTAAATGATCGCCTCTTGAGCCTAGTTTTTTTGGTTTGGTGTGACCTAGTGATAGGGTCGACGCTTGTTCTTTCATAAGGGGCCGGCCCGTAGTAGGTAGCACCCTCAGAATTCAAATTCCTTATTAAATATTGTGAGTTTATGACATTTGGTGTCGTTTGGGTGTCTTTTTCCCTTATTGGACTCCTATATTCTAATGGAACCCTTGTTTAGATGGGTGGTCATGGTATCTTTGACCCTTTCTTTTCCTCGGTGATGGACAACTTGGTATAGTGTTGTTAGGGTTAATGGTTGTATGGGGAAATAAGACATAGTGTTAAATCTCTTGTAAAGACTATCTGATGCTTGAATGCATAAGGAGGATAACCTATGGATAGTATTCAGGATGTGTCATCTTGCTTCTAGAACCTCAGGGTTGCATGCATTCATGTATGCGGATCCCATCAAGTGCTAAATGATATAACAAACTAGTTGAGTTCGGTGTAATCACGGAGCCTTGTGTTATTGAGTATGCTCTCGGGTCATCTCCATAGTAGAGTGACCCACGAGTTAAAGAAACTAGTTCATCCCAATGATTAGGATAACTTCCTTGAGACTCGGTTGTTTTGACACGTCGATCTATTGGTTATGACTTTTATGTCTAATTATTGGCATACGTGAGCAAGGATCAGAGGAGCGTCATGTGTACATTTAAGTTGAATCTGATCTATCATGCTTGTGATCACCTAGCTTCTCTTATTTCAACCACTAAGAATCTTCTAAGGTGGGGAGCGTCACATCAGTTTTGGTAAATATTTCCTTTCATGTAACACCCCAATCTTCAATGATATTATTCGCTTTGAATAATGCAATAGCTTGAAAAGTACACAACTTTGAGTTCTAGCACACCACGGCCAATCAAACTATCCATTTAAAAAGTAGTTATGAATAGTAATACACACTATCTGAAATTTTATAAATTTTATTTTTCAAAATGGACTTTATTTTTTGATTCGGAATATCAAAATTAGCTTAGGATGAGTCTTTGGTATTTTTCTGAAAGCTTTCATTTTTTTATGAATAGTGAAAAACATTGCGTTATTGTTCAAAACCGAATTTTTATTTAAATAATTATTTTAAATTTATTTTAAAGTAAAAATAGATACATAATACCTACATTAAACCAATTTAATTCATTGGATTCATTTTATAATAAGATTAGATATTTACCGACCTTCTATGAACATTTCCAAATCTACATAAAATGTAAATTTACCACTTCTGTGAATTTAACTTCAAAAATCTGAGACACACGGTTTACATCAGTAAGTAAAATGTGGTTCAATAGGATAAAAATAATTTTTGGTGAATAGTAACTTTTGAATTTTATTTACCACGGTTAAAAGTAAATAGGGTAATTAAAGGTAAAAATGATATTATAATTACCCTAAAACATGTCCTAATTCTATTGGATAAGTTTATTTCGACCAAAATCAACCTTAGGAAAAAAAATATGATCTTTTTTGATCCACTTGGATTAGATTAGGACATATATTTTATTTTATTTAAAGAAGTGTTAAAAGTGTTAAATTCAAAGTTTAATAACTAAAAAATTTTTAATATTGGGTTACACATAAGATAAATTAGATTATAAATATTAATTATAAATATAAAAGTATTTCCTACATCATGGTATTTTATTTATAATTTTTATACATTAAATAGTTAAATTTATTTATGACATAATGATGATGCAGTAATTACCTTATTAATGAAAGATTAAAACAATTGGTGTTATAAATATTAAAATAAATGTCAACTGAAACTTTTGATGCCATAAATGAATTTTCTAGTTGAATATTACATTTTAGAGTTGATTAAATGTATTTTTTTTAAGAAATAAGATTGTTATTACTTTCACAAAAACCAAATACTAAATAGTGTCAAAATTGATATAAATGAGGTTTTAAAACAAATACTATTTTATTAAATGATATAATACTCCTAAAAATCTAATATTCGGCCAAAGGACTTATATAATATTATATATGTCATTAATGAACCACTTGAGGTTCTCTTGGCATTTTATAGTAAGTTTATTAACCATGTAATATAAAAATACAAGGAGACATGGTAAATGTTAAACTATTTAACCCGGAATTAAATCTAAAAGATAAGGTTAATATGGTGACCTAAACTTGTCTAAAACCTATTGGTTAAGAGTATTTCGACCCATCCCCACCTTATAATATAAATAAATCCATTTTTATCTATTATAAACCGAAAATGGTTTTATAATAAATTAATATTTCAAGCTTTTCCTAAAGTTCCCCCCACCTCTCTTATAAAAGGGTACTTCCCCTTCTCTCAAATTAACACCTCCAAAGCCATTTGGCTCGGCCAAACCCTGCTCAAATCTTATCCCAACTACCATAAATTTAACCTAGAGGCCTTAATTTGATCATAAATCCAACCTAATGATCCCTTTTGTTCAAATCAAAAGGAAGTGTCCGAATAAGAGCTAATTATTTCATCACCTCTTTTAAAGTTCTTTTCTTCTTCCACTTCCACTTTCTTTGTTGTTTCCATAATAAAATAAAAAAATCTAGTACCTTATACATAATGAGATGTTATTATAAATATTTTACAACCATATTCATTATTTTATCCATCCTATGAATGACAAAGTCACCATATGTGCGTACGTACGGCTTATGGTCTCCACGTCGTGGTGTAGTTTGTTATTCAACACTTCATTATTTGGATGGGTATAATAATGAGTATAATTGTTGTAAATAATAAATATAAAATTTTAATGATTATTTATATATAATATACCATCCAATTACATACAATTTCACCACTAATAGAATGATATTTTCGCTCGTGCGTACGTACGGCTTACCGTCTCCACAACGTGATGAGATTTCATTCCCCATCGTAACCATTCAAGAATAATTTCTATTTAATGATTAAAAATAATTTTTAAGAACTTAATATCATTATGGGTATGAATCAAATACATTCTATCCATAACAAACAATACTTACATAACAAAATATATAAAGGAAAATGAATCAGTTAACACCCAAAACAATGATACTACTGAAATATTATTAACAACGCAATATTATAGGATCATATGTGATATCATATTTATGTATGTGGTTATTTTATAATTGAATAACAATTATTTAAGTATTATATAGGAGGTTAACATACCCTCGACTAAGGAAAAGTATAATGTATGGGTTAATTTTACAATCTCTTTATTATCTGAGGTTGTTTATACATGAGTATCTAATATGACCTCTTTATCATCTACATCTGTGTTTCTTAAAAATGTATTTCAAAACATTTTTATTATTTACCAGAATATGGGTTAAATTAATTTATACAATTTTTTGACTTTTTATAAAATGGTTTTAAAGGAATCTTTCCATCGCTTTCCAAACAAGGTATTTTATGACCTTTTCGACAAATTAAGGAAACAATGTTTTTTTAACTTATACGGCGAGTGTGGCTATTTTCCACCATTATAAACCTTTGAAGATTCCCTTAAAATCCATAATAATATTTTCAAAATAAATGTTTTCTTTTATAATTACCTTTCTTTTAAATGATTTCAAAATAGAAAGAGATATTTCGCTCAAATAGTTTTGATTTCATCTATGTCAGCATCCTTTGTTATTGAAGGTTTTGTGATATGTTTTATTATGGATGTGATATTTTTTATACCATTCATGGTTTATGGTTAAAGTATTAACATTTCTTATGCGAGTTTTAATACAAATTTTTATGGTGTGTTTCAACCTTTTCATATAAGGAATGCATTGGACATAGTAAGTGATGGGCGGGGCCCACTATAGCCCCTTGATGCATTGGTATATCTCATGAGACAAACTAGTGTCTTGGCATAAGGCCTTGAAAAAATTATTATTTTTAGTCTTGGCATGAGGCCCTGCCTATGTGGTTATGATGTGTGTCATTATGCATTCCATCATTATGAAATTAGCTATTGATATTACATGTGATTATTCGACTATTAGAATATCTATGTGAATAAGTAAATTACATTATTTGATTTATATTTTCTATATTATGATAAATTTTAATTTTCAAAGGATTTTTTTAGTCTTATACATTTCCTTAAATGTTTATGCTTATTTATGATAGTTTCTGCTATATTATTATCCTTACTGAGCATCTGAGCTCACCATTTTCTTATGTTTTATTTTTTTCCAGGATGCGAAGAAGTATATTATGATTAACCTGCAAGAATAGGCTAAGCGAAATGATTATGTTCAAAGGGGACACAGTGTTGTTGTTTTTCCATTTCATAATGTAATGTAAAACTTATGTATGTATCTAGTACTTCCAAGGATACTAAACTAATCGATCTTTCGAGACTTGATCTCTTGTGATCATGACAATGTTATGTAATAATGCACCGACTATGGGTAACTAGGGTTGGGGAGTTATAGTTTTTATCAGAGAAAGTTTAGTACAAACCTTGGAAACTAGATTTAGAAAAACTCTGATCAGAGAACATTACCCTAAGATAAACTTTAAGGATTATTATAGAAGAACATCCAACAAATTTGGTAATGTAGATATTATGTGGGTTTTCCAAGAAATATATCCCTGTCTGGATACTACAAGTGGATGTGGTTTTGGCACAGATGTACCTAGGAGTGAAAACTCCGACAAGGAGTTTCGGGCTTGACCCAGGGTATCCTGGTACACGATAACAAACCTTACTATGCACCTGGTTTGACACTCATGGGAGATATGCTTAGGATAATTCAAATTTTCTTTACAAACCATTATGAAGGATTTATGATTAAATACTTCCTCAAAGAAAAAAATTTTATGATTATGGATTATATGCCTAAACTGTTCAATTTATGTTAGGTATTTTACTAGTTTGTAATTATGTATTGTGATTTATAAACTAATCTACTGTATGCCATTGTTTATAAATGGTGCCTTGTGGAAGGAATGGAAACTATATCAATGCACGTAATCCATGTAGGGATTTTTATCCTACTCAAGATAATTATAGTGGAGCTGGTAATGAAACTGGTGTTGAACAGCTTATAACCATACGAGGGAAACTCACTCAGGTTATGAATAATAATCTTACCCGTATGGAACACCCTGATCTACAATGTGGAGGATCAATGTTAGACTGCTTCATGATGAAACAGTCACCAACATTCATTGGGACTAAAAACCCATTTATAGATGAGCAATGGATAAGTTCCTTAGAGAAAATATTTCATGCTTTGGGGAGTAGTGAAAGGGAAAAATTTGTCATGACAGTTTATCACCTTACAGGAGATGCAGATCAATGGTGGTCATTAGTTCAAAACACAAAGAAGGATGAAGAAGTTTCAAATATGGAATTCAGGGAGTTTAAAGAGATTTTCTTATAAAAATAATTTCCTCATGAACATCGAACGGATATGGAAAGGCAATTTCTAAGTTTGAGGCAAAAGGAGGATGATAATGTCTCAATGTATAAGGCTAACTTTACAAGGTTAGCAAGGCATGTTGTAGATTATATAAGTAACCCAAGAAGTAATATTTATTGATTATTTGATGGGTTAAAATCATTTCTCCATTGAGCATTAGTCTCACAATCATTCGCATCATGCGAATATATAGTCTCATGTGTAATCAAGACAGAAAAGGAATTCTCTAAGTTTTATGACTTTAAAGAAAAGCAAGAGAATAAGAGATCTGCTGAACACTCTGGAAATGGAATTAAGGGGAATAAGGGAAATTTTGATTTTCCACCCTGTAGTAAGTGTGGGAAGAAACACCCTGGTACTTTCTTGAAGGGAATGGAAGTTTGTTATAAGTGTGTAGAAAAAGGCCATCAAGCTTGTGATTGCAAGGGGAAGAAAGAGGTTGTCAATGTTGAATGCTATAGTTGTAAATAAACGGGGCATTGTGAAAATGAATTTCCTAAGCGTCAAGAAAAACTACCTCAGAAAAGTCCAAGGTGGAAAGGCCAATCTTATACGATCACAACTGCAGAGGTTAAAGTTCCGAATGATGTGGTGGTAGGTACATTAATCGTTTCCTCAAATTTATCCAATGCTTTATTTGATTATGGATCATCACATTCTTTCATATCTTCCTAGTTTTCCAAGAAAATTAGATAATTCTAATTTGATTTAACAAGTTATTTGTCAGTTAAAACTTCTAAGGGAAGTATCATCGCAACAAAGTTTTGTGAATCAGTTACCATTATGGCATATAAATGTGCTTTATCTGATGATCTCATCATCATACCCATGATTTAATTGGATATAATCCTTGGTATGGATTGGATTTCATACCAGGATGAGAAAATTTATTGTAAGAAGAAGGTGTTTACAATTTTTGATGATGATAAGGAATACCTTATCTTTAAAGCATAAACATCGCCATATGATTCTCATCTAGATCCACCCCCAGTAGCTCTAAAAATTAAATTATTGGGGAGGAAGAGAGTGAAATAACTATAGGTGAGGAAACGAATGTTCAAATAGAGGATGTACCTATTGTTCAAGAATATATTGATTTGTTTCCAGAGGATTTACCTAGACATCCTCTGGAATGAGAAATTTAATTTTCCATTAACTTAATTCCTGGTTCAAGGCCCATATCGAAGACCCCTTATAGAATGGCCATTGTAGAATTAGTGTAACTAATGAAACAACTAGAGTAATTGAGTAATAAAGGATTTATTCTCCCTAGTATTTCTCCATGGAGAGCCCCTATTCTTTTTGTTAAGAACAAAGATGGATCTATGAGGTTGTTAATTGACTACAGAGATATCAGTGCTATAACAATAAAGAACAAGTATCCCCTACCTCGCATTGATGATTTATTTGATCAACTTCATGGAGCTCAATATTTTTCAAATATTGACCTTCGATCTGGATATCATCAGTTGTGCGTGAAGAAGGAATACATTCCAAATACAGCATTTCAAACCAGGTATGGTAATTACAAGTTTATAGTAATGCCTTTTGGACTAACTAATGCACCCTCTATTTTCATGCATCTAATGAATAGAGTTTTCAAGGAATATCTTGATGACTTTTTAGTTGTGTTTATTGATGATATCTTGGTATACTTCAAAATCTACGAAGATCGTGAAAATCACTTGCGCACTATTCTGAAAACTCTTAGAAGAAATGAATTATATGGGAAGTTTAGAAAGTGTGAAATTTGGCTTCAATAGATTTCTTTTCTTGTCCATATTGTCTCTAAGGATGGAATATTTTTTGATCCTTCAAAGATAAGGGAAATCCAAGAATGATCAGCACCAACAAGTATAACTGAGGTACGCAGTTTTATTGGTTTAGCAAGTTATTATCGGTGTTTCGTCCAGAATTTTGCCCAATTGGCTAACCCATTAACCAAGATCACACGTAAAGGGGTTAAATTTGTTTGAAAAAAAGAGTGTGAAGAATTTTTTGAAGAATTGGAGAAAATATTAGTCAATGATCCAATCTTGACTCTACCATCAGGGAATGATGGGTTTGTTATTTATAGTGATGCTTCAAAGAAAGGACTTGGTTGTGTCCTTATGCAAAATAATAGAGTTATTACCTATCCATCATGGCAGCTAAAAATTCATGAAAAAAACTATCCTACTCATGATATTGAGTTAGAAGCTGTAATATTTTCTCTAAAGATATGGAGACACTATCTCTATGGTAAAAAATGTGAGATATATATTGATCAAAATATTTTGAAGTATATTTTCTCACAGAAAGAACTCAATGTGAGGAAAAGACGATGGCTTGAACTACTCAAGGATTATTATTTCACAATACACTACCACCTGGGGAAGGCAAATAAGGTGGAAGATGATTTGAGAAGAAAGGATCATGGAGTTTTGAACAAGATGAAAGTTTAAAGGGATCCTATTTTCATAGATCTATTAAATATGGATATGGGAATAATCATGGAAGGTGAAACATCGATACTTTTTAAAATGGTTCCCAGTCCATCTTTACTAGAAAGGATAAAATGTTCTTAGACTGATGATGAGGAATTTCAAAAGAAAATTAAAGCTGTGAATGATGGGAGATTGATCGATATTTTATATGAAGATGGAGTTCTGAAATTTGGGAAGAGACTTTGTGTTCCCGATATACCTAATCTAAAAAGAGAATTTTTGGATGATTCTCATAGCTCCAATTTCTCTATACACCCTAGTAGCATTAAGATGTATAGAGATTTTAAGGAACATTTTTTGTGGGACAACATGAAGAGAGAGATTGCTGATTATGTGTCAAGATGTATAGTTTTTCAATAGGTTAAGGCTGGAAGACAACATCGTGGAGGAGTCATGCAATCTCTTCCCATACCTGAGTGGAAATGGGATGATATTACGATGTAATTTTTCATGGGGCTACTAAATACTCCTAAGAGGAATGATGCAATATGGGTCATTGTTGATATTCTTACCAAGTAAGCACATTTTCTTTCTATAAGAGAAGATTTACCACTTGAAATTTTAGCAAGACTATATATTAATGAAGTTGTAAGACTTCATGGTGTATCCCTATCGATTGTTTCTGATCGTGATCCTTATTTTAAATCAAGATTCTAGAAAAGTCTTCAAAAATCCCTAGATACTGAACTTCTTTTAAGCACTGCCTACCACCCTCAAACTGATGGACAATCAGAACGAATTATTCAAACCTTAGAAGACATGTTGAGATCTTGTTCACTTGACTTTCAAGGTATGTGGGATCAGTATTTACCTCTGGTATAATTTTCTTATAATAATAACTTCCATTCAAATATTCAGATGGCACCATATAAAGCATTATATGGAAAGAGATGCAGCACGCCAACTTGTTGGGATGATGTTGGTGAAAGAAAACTCGTAGGACCCAAACTTATTGAGGAAACAATGGAAAAGATGAAGATTTTCCAAACCCACATCAAAGCATCTCAAAGTAGGAAAAAGAGCTATGCTAATAACTGAAGGAATGATTTGGAATTTCAAGTAGGTGATCATTTTTTCTTAAAGGTATCTCCATGGAAGGGTGTTATACGATTCGGTAAGAAGGGAAAATTATGTCCCAGGTACATCAGACCTTTTGAAATTCTAGAACGAATTGGAGTTGTAGCTTACTATTTGGCAATGCCGCCAAGTCTCTCTAAAGGTCATGATGTGTTCCATGTATCACTATTGAGAAAATACATGTCTGATGCAATTCGTGTACTCACCTATAAAAAAATTAGAACTGGAACTTGTTATGTCTTATTGTGAAGAGCCTATCAAGATTCTTGATACCAGATAGAAAGTGTTGAGAAACTGGACGACTCGTCTGGTAAAAGTTCTTTGGAGAAACCATAAAATGGAAGAGGTAACTTGGGAACCTGAGGAACTTATGATAAAGAACCACCTGAATCTTTTTATGCAATAATATTCTAGAAATTTTGAGGATGAAATTATTTGAAGGAGGGAATAATGTAACACCTCAAGCTTCCACAGTACGCTTCTCTTTGAATAATGTAATAGCTTGCGATGTACACAACTTCGAGTTCTAGCACACCACGACCAATAAAACTAGCCATTTAAAAAGAAGATATGAATAGTAATACCCATTGTTTTAAATTTTATAAATTTTATTTTTCAAAATAGACTTCATTTTTGGATTTGGAATATCAAAATTATCTTAGGGTGAATTTTTGGTATTTTTCTGAAAACTTTCAATTTTTGATGAATAGTAAAAAACATTGTGTTATTGTTTAAAACCAACTTTTTATTTAAATAATTATTTTAAATTTATTTTAAAGTAAAAATAGATACATAATAACTACATTAACCCAATTTAATTCATTTAATTCATTTTATAATAAGATTAAATATGTAAAATTTTATTGAATTTTTTAACGTCTTTTACCCACCTTTTAGGAACATTTGCAAATCTACATAAAATGTAATCTTACCACTTATGTGAATTGAATTTCAAAAATCTGAGAGACACGATTGACATCAATAAGTAAAATTTGGTTCAATAGGATGAAAATAATTTTTTTCGAATAGTAACTTTTGAATTTTATTTACCACCGTTAAAAGTAAACAGGGTAATTAAAGGTAAAATGATATTATAATTACCCTAAAACATATTATAATTCTATTTAAAAAATTTATTTCTACCAAAATAAATCTTAGGACAAAAATATTATCTTTTTTGATCCAATTGGATTAGATTAGGACATTTATTATATTTTATTTAAAGAAGTGTTAAAAGTGTTAAATTCAAAGTTTAATAACTAAAACATTATTAATATAGGGTTACACATAAGATAAATTTGACTATAAATATTCATTAGAAAACTAAATATATTTCCTACATCGTGGTATTTTATTTATAATTTTTAGACATTAAATAATTAAATTTATTTATGACACAATAATGATGCAGTAATTACCTTATTAATGAAAGATTAAAAGAATTGATGTTATAAATATTCAAATAAATATAAAATGAAACTTTTGATGATATAAACGAATTTTATAGTTTAATATGACATTTTATAGTTGATTAAATGTTTTTTTTTTTGAAGAAATCATATTTTTATGACTTTCACAAAAACCAAATACTAAATAGTGTCAAAATTGACATAAATGAGTTTTTAAAACAAATACTATTTTATTAAATGATGTAATACTTATAAAAATATAATATTATTCCAAAGAACTTAAATAAGGTTATATATTTCATTGATGAACCACTTTAGGATCTCTTGTCATTTTATAGTAAGTTTATTAACTATGTAATATAAAAATATAAGGAGACATGGTAAATGTTAAATTATTTAACCAGAAATTAAATCTAAAAGATAAGGTTAATATCATGACCTTAACTTGTATAAAACCTATTGGTTGAGATTATTTCGAACCATACCCACCTTATACTTGAAATAAATCTATTTTGGTCTATTAGAAACCGAAAATTATTTTATAATAAATTAATATTTCAAGCTTTTCCTAAAGTGCCCCTCACCTCTCTTATAAAAGGGTACTTCCCCTTCTCTCAAATTCACACCCCCAAATCCATTTATCTCGTCCAACACCTACTAAAATCTCCTAAAAACTACCCTCACTTCAACCTAGAGGCCTTTGATCATAAATCCAACCTAATTAACCCTTTTGTTCAAATCAAAAGGAAGCACCTGAAGAAGAGGTAATTATTTCATCGTCTCTTTTAAAGTTATTTTCTTCTTACACTTCCGCTTTATTTGTTGTTTCCATACTAAAATAATAAATAAAGTGCCTTATACATACTTATATTTTATTATAAATATGTTACAACCATATTCATTATTATATCCATCCTATGAATGACAAAGTCACCATAGGTGCGTACGTACGATTTACCGTCTCCACGTCGTGGTGTAGTTTGTTATTCAACACTTAGTTATTTTGATGGGTATAATAATGAGTATAATTGATTTAAATAATAAATATAACATATTAATTATTATTTATATATAATATATCATCCAATTACATACTATTTCACCACTAATATAATGATATTTTCGCTCGTGCGTACGTACGGCTTATCGTCTCCACAACACGATTAGATTTCGTTCCCCATAATAACCATTCAAGAATAATTTCCATTTTATGATTAAAAAATAATGTTTAATAAATTAATATCATTATTTATATGAATCAAAAATATCCTATTTGTAATAAACATGACTTACGTAACAAAACATATAAAGGAAAATGAATCAGTTAACACCTGAAACAATGATACTACTGAAATATTATTAACAAATAAATATTATAGGATCATATATGATGTCATATTTATGTATTTGGTTCTTTTATAATTTAATAAAAATTTATTTAACCATTATATAGGAGGCTAATGTACCCTTGACTAAGGAAAAGTACAAGGTAAGGGTTAATTTTACAATCTCTTTATTATCCAAGGTTGTTTATACGTGAGTATCTGCTAAAACCTCTTTATCATCCACATCTGTGTTTCTTAAAAATTTATTTCAAAACATTTTTATTATTTACTAGAATATGGTTTAAATTCATTTATACCCTTTTTTTACTTTTTATAAAATGGTTTGAAAGGAATCTTTCTATCGCTTTCCAAACAAGGTACTTTATGACCTTTTTGACAAATTAAGGAAAGAATGTTTTTTTAAACTTATACGGTGGGTGAGGATATTTTCCACCATTATAAACCTTTGAAGCTTCCCTTAAAATCTATAAGAATATTTTCAAAATAAATTTTTTCTTTTATAATTATTTGACTTTTAAATTATTTCAAAATAGAAAGATATATTTCTCTCAAATAGTTTTGATTTCATCTATGTCAACATCCTTTGTTGGATTTTATGCTTGTTTGAAGTTGATTTATTATGATACAATCTTTCATATTGTATTGAAGGTTTTGTGATATGTTTGACAGTGGATATGCTATTTTTTATACCATTCATAGTTTATGGTTAAATTATTAACATTTCATATGGCAGTTTTAATACGAATGTTTATGTTATGTTTCAAACTTTTCATATGAGGAATTCATTGGATGTAGTAAGTGACAGGTAGGGCCTGCTATAGCCCCTATATGCATCGGTAGGTCTCATGATACAAACTAGTGTCTTGGAACAAGGCCTTGACAAAATTATTATTTTTAGTCTTAGCATGAGGCCTTGACTATGTGGTTATGATGTCCGGTATTATGAATTCCATCATTATGAAATTATCAATTGATATTACATGTGATTATTTGACTATTAGAATATACATGTGAATAAGTAAATTACATTATTTCATTTATCTTTTCTATATTATGCTGAATTTTAAGTTTAAAAGGATTTTTTTAGTCTTATACATTTCCTTAAATGTTTATGCTTATTTATGATAGTTTCTGCTATATTATTATCCTTACTGAGCATCTGATCTCACCACTTTCTTATGTTTTATTTTTTCTAGGATGCGAAGAAGTATATTACGATTAACCTACAAGAATAGGCTAAGGGAAATGAGTGTGTTCAAAGGGGACACAGTGTTGTTGTTTTTCCATTTCATAATGTAATGTAAAACTTATATATGTATCTAGTACTTACAAGGATACTAAACTAATCGGTCTTTTGAGACTTGATCTCTTGTGATCATTCCAATGTTATGTAATAATGCACCGACTCTGGGTAACTAGGTTTGGGGCATTACATTTTGAGTATAAGGAACACAACCGATAGGACCATTTAGAGATGGTCAGTTTTGATTGAATGCCTTTAAGTCTTGAAAGTTTTGAATCATGTTGGTTCTTACTCGATAGTATGATTTTGGTGTGGTTGGTAGTGTATGAAACCTTTGAGAAATATTGTTGGTCATGGGTGGACTTCAATGGTTGATCTTGAAAAATCATGGGATGCCTCAGGCGGTAAAGGCTATGTGATCAGTTAATGATGGTGCATTAGAAGGTGAAGTCGATTATCTTCTAAGGTATCGACCAGTAGTGGTTCAACTATTCTCCTTATGGTAACCTTTAAAATCCTCTTAGTGTACTCTTACTTGAGAGACAATCATGTCCCCTATCTTGACGTCATCCTTGATGCACTAATAGATTGTTGGTCTTACGCCATGTTGTAGTTTAAAAGTTGATGGGTGGTTTAAGTGGTTTCCCAGTGTTTCACGCTGAACATGTGGTTCTTATCAAATCTTGGTTAGTCTTGAGGGACCCTTGTATTCTCGTATAGGAATTCCTTGGATGAACTCTTGTACACCAGCTATTTCTTTTGACTTGACTTTTAGGTTGATGTTGCTCTGGGCTCAGTCAATGTTCTGATGTGGATGTATTAGATTTGTACCAATGTATCACTCGTAAACATGGAGTATGGACAACCTTGGGTTATTTCCTTACACTCCAGTCATTATAATCTGAGGTTATCCTGGACATGTTGTCGGGCTTGAAGGTGATGCTTTTAATCATATAACATCACTAGAAGTTCAGTATGAGCTTCGGTGAGTATATTAGTTGTAAATGAAAGATGCCTTGGAGAAAAGCATTAAAATTCAATTTGAAATGTGTTGGTTGTATAATCCAAGAACCTTCAATATGATTCTGTTGGAGGGGATGACTTGTTTTCTATCTTTTTTTGATGAAAACAGTCATACATGCAAGTCGTCGGGTTAGGGCGGGTGTGTTTTAAAGGTCGGCAGTGTCTTCTTGGAAATCTTGTGTGACCAGTTCTGTTTGGTTGATCTAGAATATGAATATTTCTTTATAATGGGGTCCCTGATATGACCTTATAAGTAATCGGGTTCATTCTGTTAAATAAAATCACGCTTGGAGCATCGCTCGAATGCTTAGAGGTGTGATTTCTAAGGCAATTCTGATGGTGGAGATATCGTGGCTCAGAATTAACCCCCTTTTTAAATGTTGAGACCTTTGGTGGGGAACACCACCACTTAGTTGTTTTAAGAGATGACAGCATAGTCATGTCTCTAGCTAAACAAGCTCAATAAGCATCGTTTCAATGTTTTAGTTGGAAAAATGGGCATTGGATCAGATCTTAATGGATTAATTACCACTTCTATAATCAATGCTTAAAGGTGTATGGGAGTTTGGAAATGCAAAACAGCTGTCTGAGCAAGACATCATGACCCTTGTAGGTTAGTTGATGTTTTAGTTGTTCCTGAAGGCTTCTCAGGGATGATAAGTTCTAAAGTGGTGAGGTCGTAACATCCTCATTTTTAAATGATAAAAAACTCCACTTTTATTAATAAATTATGGGTAGTTTGGTGTGAAAATTTAATTTTTCAATACTTTTGTTTATTATGGATTTACCAAAATGGTAAAATCCTTATTTAGCACTTTGAAATATTCTATAAAATACTTTCTGAGTTATACGCTGAGTTGGTGCGGGATTCTGAGGCTCGTAGACCCTCTACGTTGATAGAATGTTATTCGTATGCATGTGAGATTTTTTCCAAAAAAATGAAATAAATCTGAAATGGTGCATTGTATGAGAAATCTAAGACCACCGTTAGGTCTGGAATGTAGGGTTTACCCTAGGAAGGGTATAAACTTTATGCGCATCGGGTGTTTGGAAACATCACACGTGATAATACCCTCTTTATTTTTAATTAATTTATTATTCTATTTTTTATATATTAATTAATTAATTTCTCACAAACGGTGAGTCGTATGAGAAATATAATACTATAGTTAAGTCTATAATGTAAGGTTTTCCCTAGACAAGGTATAACATTTGTGAGAATCAAACAATTGGTCAGATCTCATACAAGGATAATATATTTAGTATATAAATATTTTTGTTGGGTAGTTAGAAATAATAAAATTACTATTTGTGTGGATGACAAAAAATGAAACTATATATGGGAAATTAATATTTGTGTTTTTGTCATGAACCAACCCAGGTTGACTTTGAACCAGTCACCCAAGCTGGTCTGTGGCATATCCCGAGGGGCGTTCCCGATCCCCCCAGGATGGAAACTAATTTTGGGCATCAAAACATACATTTGGGAATGATTTCAACCCAATAAAAACCAAGATAAAATAAAGATAACCAA
The DNA here is from genome assembly GCA_963277665.1 of Viscum album. NCBI lineage: Eukaryota > Viridiplantae > Streptophyta > Magnoliopsida > Santalales > Viscaceae > Viscum > Viscum album. The sequence goes on from OY728154.1 coordinate 117,903,135, forward strand.
ATACACAATATCTAACAATGGAACATAAATAATATAAACAAATCCAATTACAAGATACATCTCAAAAAGTTGAAAACTAAAATGAACAAACTAAACTGCCACCACACAATCTCCATGTGACCTCTTGGTCACCACCAACCACAAAACTAGGACTGCTCCAAGAACAAGCACCTACCAGGAAACCTGAACAAAAGTTGAACCTACAAAACAGCTCAGTTCTACCGACACCGAGTGGTATAGGTAGGGTGTGAGCTACCATCACAGTAAGAAACCACCAAATAATCCATGTCATTCCTTTCCCAAAATAATTCCATTAATACTAGTCTGAAAAACATTTATAAAATTTGGTTTCTATACACACTTTTCATTTTAAAAATAAACAACATGTTCCATTTCCCTCACAATTTAAAACATGGCATAAGAAGAAAAAAGGGGAGTTATGATTTCTCTATCAAAACATCTATTTAGAAATCATCTTTAAACCAACCACACATTTATAGTTTTTCCAAATAAATACCAAAACCAGGAATAAGGGATAAAATTCAACATAATGAGAAAAATGGATCTAGTAGTACTCGTAATGGGGAAACATGGGAAATCCTAGGAACTCAAAGGAGAACCAAAATGTACTATACATGTGACTCATCTAGAAGGCATGACCTACTCAATGATGACATAATGTCCTAATGCCCAACCATCTCCCTACCTGGCCTGGTCGAGGGGCTTGATCCCATAGCAATAAACCCAAGTATCCACCTATTATAGGACACTAGCTAGTAAAATAACCTAGACTAGTGCAACAATCATTCTCAGTAAACCTTTTTTCTATGTTAGGTTCCCATTTGTAGTTCTCAAGGGGGTGTACTGTACACTTCAAACAATAAGCCACATATATATAGACAAACACGTCTCACAATCCGGCACCACCCTGGCCACCTCAAGGGTATTCCCTTTCCATAACATTCATTACATAGGGAGGTTGTTGGATTTGGTGGCCTAGAACCAACTAATTTGTGCTTTATTCATTAATAAATACCTTATCACATCTTGATTGTTCTTCTTCATGAAAATGCATGTGATAATTTCCTAAGGATAGTTGTTTCATTAAAGGGTCATAGCGGATCCTTGCTATGATGAGAACCTAGAAGTTACATAACACTATTCTTGAATATATATATGTTTTATGGACGAATGATGTTATTTGAGGGACACAAATAATACAGGCCATTAGGGGTGAGGATTCATAAAACTTTGAGGCACCTTCTCATGGTGTGTGCCCTTGGTAATATCCAGGAGGATATTATGAGAATGAGACCCGCCAGTAGGAAATCCACATTTCATAGCGTCATTGGATGTTCCTATCTGCAAATGTGTGTATTGGTCCTTAGACTTTAAGATTATTATTAATGGGTATTACAACTTGTGTACTTAGATGTATTGATGAAAAGTGTGATGACACACTATTCGCAATGAGGTAGGATATGTTGGGTGCGTCATGAGTAATACTGCATTAATAGATAATGTGAGAAATGATTTTTCCCTTCTATTTCATAACGAAGGTAGATATCTCAGGACCTTTGATGGAATTGATATAGCCAAAATAAATCCATGTCCATGGTAAGGAATGGGATAGTTCAATTTTGAAAAGTCAAAGAAATAATAATCGAGCACATGGATTGATGGCACCGGTATGTAACCCACTTGATTCGAGATATTAAGACACAGGGATTACATTACATGGTAATCATTAGTAGGAGGTGACACGTCATTGTGGCATTAACTTATTTCTCTATGGGTGCCTTGGCATGTTTTTAGATGCTAACCTTGGACTTTAGGTAGGATCCGCCTAATTCCACTGAGAAAGAGGCCTAGAGGGTCATACACTAAGTGTGTCCAAGTATCTCAGTTAAATATTCATTTAATAAGTTGAATAAAGATTATTCCTGATTGTGGTTTAATAATTATTCAAGGATGTCTGATCGCATTTATTTTGACACTAGTTATTCGAGAGAATATATTATGGGCGAAATAATATATTTATTAGCGAGTAATGTAGTGATATTTATTTAATAAATAAATATCCATTATTCAAGGTCTAATAAATGTGGTAGAGGAAATAAAGAAAATGGAAAAACAAAAGTACATGCCATGTATATTAATATACATGCTGTGTAGTTTTTCTAGGGATTTGTGAGAATTAATATTATTTATTTAATTAAATAATATTAGGTGTAATTTGTTGGGTGCATGTCAAGTAATAATAATAGTCAACTTTTATTATTAGACATGGGGTATTACTAAGAATTAAATGAAATGAATAAATGTTTTTGGGTAATTAATTCATTTTATTATTCTATGTAATTAAAATCCCAATTATATTATTCTCATTAGCCTAGCCATTTTTTATGTGGTTGTGCACAATGGATCTAAAAGCTCTCAAGACAAGAGGGAATTCTTTTTCCACCAAGAATGATCTCAAGTTATGAGAGAGATCCTCCTCTATTAGATAAAGTAGAGTGCTTTGGAAGGGACTCTCAGGGTGATCGAAAGCGGACATCGCAAGTGAAGGATCTTCTGTGCTAGCACCCAGAGATCCCTTTGGCGATGTTTTGAGATATGTGGAGCACGTGTGGATCACTGATAGAGGAATACTACACTTGTATTCTATGACGCAATGATGGATCACATCATATCATGACTAGAAACATCAACGGAGAGAGAATTTAATCAAGGTAATTCTAGTATTTTAATTAAATTAATTATAACCAACATATAATGATCCTCTCTATGGTTCCAGGACTCCCCTATTTTATTTTGTTCTTCGTTCTATTCCGATTGGATTGATCATCATTAACGGAAAAAATTAAAGTTGGGAACACCCACCAATGCACTCCTGTTGTGCCTAGAACCTACAAGTGGTATCAGAGGGGTCATATAATTGATTATAATTATTTAGTTTTTCATTGATGATTTACGTATTTAATAATTTAGTTGTTTCAATTCAATTTAATCATTCTATAAATATGAATCTTGAGATATGTTCTTCATCTTTTGTTTCTCATTCACCTTATAGAAATGATCTTTTCTTTTAGTTTTGATTAAAATAAAATAGAGGATATCATCTGGAGGTTCCAAAGCTTCCTGGCTATACAACACTAGAATATACGATGTGTATTCGGAAATACACATCATGTATTCAAGATTCAATGCATTGTACCAGTCCGCCAAACCAATTCATGTATTGGAGTCTTTCTAAGTCATAAATGACTCTGTGTGTTGACCAGAAATAGGTGGCACGCGGTTTCCAGATTACACGCCGTGTAGTCCACTGGACACGGCGTGTAGTCCCTTCGGGTTAGAGTTAGACCGTGTACCCTGTACATGGCTTGCCTGACTAGAAACCGCGTAACGTGGATACTAAATAGCATGTGGCCCACTGAACACGAAATGTACTCTGAAGATTTCTGAAGTACATCTACATGCCATATCCTCGGGCATGTACTCCGGATAGATGGTGAATGATAGTACACATCGTGTAGTCGAAACTACATGTCGTGTACTTATCTAAATTACGCAGATTTATTAAAATTTATTATTATATTATATAAACCCTTGAAATGTGTACCATAGTGCAGGCATAAAGTTGAGACATAACACGTGATAGGTGTTTTATATATATGTGTTTAATTTATCATCTTCATAATGTTCATTTCTACTCATTGGGTAGTTATGAATGTGAATTAACTGGGTTGCCTCCAAGGTACAAGTTACGTACAAAGATAATTTTAAATGAATTTAATTTTTTAAAATTATGATAGATGATAATCTCAAGGAAATTCAGAAAAAAGGGTTTAAGATAAAATGATTGATTAATTAAAGATAATTAATTGATTCGAGCATGATTTATCTTAAATAAGAACGATTAAAGAATTGAATTCTGGTTTTATTTAGGCCTAAATATCATTACATGTATGGATGATCATGAGCTAGACTAAGACCTTTGTATGTGAATGGTTTCATTTAATTTATTTATTTAAATTAAATTTGTTGGCATGCAAGCCTTCTCCTCATTAATATGTAGGGCATGCATGCCTAAGGTTTCTTTTATGTAAAACCCTGTTTTACCCCTCACATATGAGTGAGATAAAAGTATATATAATGGATAGAGCTCCCAAGATAGTAGAGGTGGCTCAAGTTAGGATCCAAGGTGAAACCAATCCAAGGAGATACAAAGGTGAACAGGTGGAAAGCTGTAAACACAAACCCAAAAAGTTCAAGGTTTTTCTCCCCTAGGTCTTTGGTTAGTTTATCAACCACTAGATAAACTAACCAATAGAACAAACTCATGATCATACCATTTATTTTATTTTGGTCATTTTCATGGTTTATTTATTGTGGGTGTGTTTTCATGATCACATAATTAATGAATTAAACAAGAATGCAAGATGGAACTAAAATAAGATCGGCTTATGCGTAAATATTATATTAGACACGGTTAATCACTTAAGTATATCCCAATTAATATTAAAAAGCATGTAATAAAAGATAAAAAATGGAAATTTATGTATAAGGATAAAATCTCTCGAAGAAATATTAAGTCGGTATAGCCTTCCATAATCTTGGTTAGAATCGAACCATGGTTCAAAGTGCTTGACTAACCCTAGTTGGGGTGCTTTCAATTATCGAGGAATTATAATTCAAGTTTTTGGGTTGACTTTACTTGGTTCAAATCAAGGGTTGACTACCACAGTAGGACTTGATATGACCAAGAGGCAAAGGTTGAGGAAATACAAAATAAAAGGATTTCAGGATTGGGAAGTCCACTCAATAGATCAAGGAGCTACGAGTTAATTTAGTTGGCATTTGGAATACCTACCTAAAAACCTTCAAGTTTGTAAGAACCCAGATCTTCTTTTTAGGTATGTTTTTCTTTTTTGGTGTTTTTAGAGAAAATGAGGAGTTTCTAAAAAAATTTGAAGTACAGGCCATATACTTGGTTACCGCGGGTAGCTGGGTGCTGGCCATGTAGCGGACATGCAAACGGCCGTGTGTGGTGGCCTAGAGACTGCCTAATGTGGGGGTAGGTAAAGGCGAGTGCATGCCGTGTACTTTATTTTTATCATTAAACGTATTGGGGTTGTGTCTAATCACCAGGAAGGCCTTCTTCTTGACCTAGTTTGTCCGAGAGAACCTGTATGGTCATGATCTTCCTCTAAGACCCCAACCGAGCATCTGATCTCCGATTCGACCGTCGTCGATTGCATTTGGATTGCCTCAGTAAGATCTTCCTTTTGCTAGAGCTCCGTTTTTTTATTTATCCTCTTTCTCAAGTTACCCTCTATTGAACATTTTATACATTTTTATAGATCTACGGTGTTCTTGGGCGATTAAAGTCTTAAGGTTCATGTATATCGATCTCCCCACACCGAGGTATGTGGTTTGTGCCTTTCCATTGAAAGTATTTGAGTTATATGTGCAATTTTGTCCAATACCCTTAAACAGGTGTTGCGTGTTTACCGTTTAACCCTCTTAATTTCCCACCATACTTGTATGCTTGAGTAGAGGTTAATTGAATGTGAATAGGGTTGATTGATATGCTTTGGAAGTGTTTTCCCATGCCTAGTACTGTAGGATGGAGTGATTATTTTATCTGACATGCTTGATATGTTGTATACTGTTTAGCCAAGTATTTCTTGAGGTTTACTTTGGCCGTATTGCATTACTATGCTCGTTTAACTTACACAGGGCAGTGAGAACCAGGTGTAGTAGACTATAAGGGGAATTGACCATGTGAGATTCCTCAGAGAGTCTTTGACCACTTTTGACTATATGGGGAATTGACCATGTGAGCTTCCTCGGAGAGTCTTTATCACTTTTTACTATAAGTGGAATTGACCATGTGAGATTCCTCAGAGAGTCTTTAACGCTTTGGACTATAAGGGGAATTGATTGAGAGAGATTCCTCAGATATTCTTTGTAGTATCCTTATTTTGGTTGAACCAGAGGGGTTAGGCTAAGAGTACTACCCAGAGGGTTACCTACTTTGATTAGTTGTTGTTAGTATATGGAACTGATTGCATTGAAACTATGGATTGTTTACTGTTGAGTACTTCCTTGTTTACTGGTTCTTTTTACTTGTTACCTACCATATATTCACTGACTATTAGGCACAGATCTTGTGGTGGTTACCTACTGGGATTTATTCTCACACCCTCTTTAGGCCATGCTTTTGGGCCCAAACAGATTATATTGATGTAGGTATAGATAAGGGAAATCTCCCTTCTACTTCAATATTTTGACTGCTTTGGAGTTGGAGAGCATGGGAGCAAACTTAGGCTTGCGATGTTGTGGAGCTGTTACTAATTTTATTTGTACTTGGGTTTTGATAGGGTATTTTTTGAGCAAGGTTTTGTTTGAATGAATTCCAAACTTTGGTTCTTGAGGTGTTATGGGCCCTCGTGGACCGGAATTTGGTGGATAATTAACTTGTTTTTCTTGTATATGACATGTATAAGATACCAAGATTTGATTCGCGGAGAGTATGGGCCCTCACGAATCAGAATTTGGCACTTTCAATGTTTGTTTTAGTGTTTTCTGGGTTCCAAAGTAGTTTCTGAGGCTTAATGTCCTGAAAAACCCAGAATACATGGCGTGTGATGTTAAATACACGCCATGTGTTCTTCTGTTCAGGAAGAAACTATTTTTCTTAAGTACATGTTGTGTACTTTATGTACATGTCGTGTAGTATATAACTGTGTCTCATACTGTGTGGGCAGAGACACGGGATATGGAATCTTGGTAGGACATGTCGTTTACCAGATGTGCATGCCGTGTTGTAGAACCGTGTAACTGGTCATGTCACTAACAACACGGGTCGGTTGATTCTATTCTCGTACACGTCGTGCCTGGCATAAACACGCCATGTAGTGTGAGCCATGTATCTGGCCATGTCACTAACAACATGAGTCAGTGAAGATCTTCTAGTACATGTCGTGTCTGGAGAGAACACGTCATGCAGTCTTCTTCTAGGAGAACCGTATGGGTTAGTTGTGTAAGAGAACTCGGGCAAGGGAATAGAATCCAAGTACACGCTGTGTGTTAGGACAACACGTCGTGTGTATGGGGTGTTACATGACCAGTTTTGTAAAAAGTACATGCCCATGTGAATGGATTCAGGGAACACGTTGTGTAGTCATTATACATGCCCTATATACATGTTTTGGAAAACTTAAATGCTTTCCTTATCTTGATCCCTTCTTACACTTCAAGTTTCAGCCCCTGTTAATCTTGATCTAAGATGTGCGCTTGACCGTGTAGAGTCATGCCACCGAGATGTCCTCTGGTTATACACCAGTTACAGGGTGATGATCAGACACCAGATATAGCTAATCAGGGACTGCCGGCAGATCCTCCAGTTGTTCCAGTCTTGGCACTAGCAATTATACCTGACACAGGTGCTGATGCACAGTTCAGGGAGGGCTTTATGAGGATGATGAAAACCTTTCAGGGGGAACCACCTCCTGCCCCATCAATGGTAGAATTGACGTGGGTCTTTCAGCAGTATCATCCTCTCACTTTATCAGGGGATGGAGGAACCCAAGCTGTAGATTCATGGATATAATCCATGTTAAAGATCTTCGAGCATCTGGAGATGCCTCCAGGGAGGAGGGTCAAGATCACTTCCTACATGCTTCGAGACTTCGCCAAGAGGTGGTGGGATGTGATCTCACGGGCGAGGCACCAACATAATATGTCTTGGGATGAGTTTTAGCACACCTTATATGATTAATTCTATCCAGATACCTTGAGGGCCGATCAAACCCAAGAGTTCATGAGTCTGGAGCAGGGTACTCTTTCTGTTATGGAGTATTATTCTCGCTTCACTGAGCTGTAGTGCTTTTCACCCTTTCCAGGGGGAGATGAGTTGTTCCTTGCACAGAAGTTTGAGGATGGTCTCAGGCAGGATATCTGATCTCAGGTAAACATCTTCAGGTTGACTTTGATATCTTCTATAGTTAACCAGGCGCTGATCACCGAGCGTAATCTGAGGGATTCTAAAGTTGTGGCCTAGGGCGGTTCAGCATCCAGAGTTAGTGCTCCGCTAGCTGATAGCAGTAAGTGCCATAGGGAGACTACACATAGATATCTGAGTAGGCGGGATGCATCTTCTGGTAGCCAGGTAGTGTGCTACTAGTGCGAGAAGAGTGGGCATACGAGGCCACATTGTCCGAGGGACCCAGTGGAGTGCCGATCTTGTAGTAAGATGGGTCATCTTTAGTGCTTCTGTTAGATCTTCTCCCCAACAGCTGGTGATAGGGGTTCTTCGATGACTCCTCATTCAGGAGAAACACCACTAATTCCTCACCAGTCTGGAAACTGGATTTCTTCCGGTCGTTCAGGCTGAGGTAGAGGTTGCGGTCATGGTAGTCAGTCACCAGGATTCCAACAACAACAGGATGGATCAGCTCAGAGTGGTTAGGCAAGTTCACAGGGCTGCGGTGCAGGCTAGACTTTTGTAGTGGAGTAAACCCAGTAGGAGAAGGATCCTGGACCCTCTATTGTTTGAGGTATGATTCTATTTGTCTCAATTATAGCTTTTTCTCTTTTCTATATAGGGACTTTCCATAGCTTTATATTTTTCACTATTATGGAGCGACTTGGGCTCTGTATCTTTTCTTCTACTGATATCTTGATGCTAGACACTCCGTTGGGGAATAGAACGGCTAGTGTATGATAGTACAAGGAGTGCCCCCTAGTGGTTGGTGGGTGTCACTTCTTATGGGACCTATATGTCCTAGAGATGACAGGCTATGATGTCATTCTCAGAATGGAATGGTTAGTTCCCTTCCAGGCAGTTGTCGATTGCTATTGCCACAGGGTGAGTTTCATTTCACTAGAAGGTGGATCGTTTCTTCATAAGGGTGAATGGGATGTCTAGGAAAGTAGAGTAGAACCTGGGCATCATGGGTTGGGAAGAGTTATAGCCTAGATTTCTATTATATATCTGGATGATCAAGGGACTTCATAGAATGACTTTCCTCTAGTAGTAGATCGTTTCAGGGACGTCTTTTTAGAGGACTTTTAAGGTTTTCCTCTAGAGCGTGAGGTAGACTTTTCTATTGAGCTTGTGCTAGGAGCGGAACCAGTTTCCATTCCTCTTTATAGGATGGATACACCAGAGTTACAGGAGCTCAAGAAGTAGTTGGAAGAGTTGAAGGAAAATGGTTTCATCCAACCCAGTACTTCTCCTTGGGGTTCACCTATCCTGTTTGTGAAAAAGGTGGACGGTACCCTCAAACATGTGTGTATTATCAAAAGTTTAATCAATTAAAGATCAAGAACCACTATTCCTTACCAAGGATTGATGATCTCTTTTATCAGCTTCGAGGAGCCCGGGCGTTCTCAAAGATTGACTTGAGATTCAGTTGTCATTAGTTTCATGTTAGACCATCAGATATACCTATTACGGCCTTTCGGAGTAGGTATGGTCTATACGAGTATGTGGTTATTCTATTCGGTCTCACGAACGTGCCTGCGGTCTTCATGGCACTGATAAACCAAGTGTTCCATCCATACTTGGATTATTTCATGGTAGTCTTTGTGGATGATATATTGGTGTACTCTCACACTCAACACGACCATGATACCCATCTTAAGATTAGTCTAGGTACACTGAAAGAGCATCAGTTATATGTTAAGCTCTCAAAATGTCACTTTTGGATGGACCATATTCACTTCTTGGGTCATGTTATCTCAGAGATAGGAGTATTAGTAGACCCAGAGAAAGTGAGAGCAGTAGTTTCTTGGGAGTATCTGAATAACATCTTTGAGGTACGAAGTTTTCTAGGGATGGTTGGATACTACAGACATTTCATACAGGACTTTTCTCGCTTAGTAGTGCCACTGACGGTCCTGACAAAGAAGGGTGAAAAGTTATTATGGTTAGATTCTTGTGAGTCAACCTTTCAAGAGTTGAAAGGGAGATTGACTTCAGCACCGATACTAGTATTTCCAAATCCGGTCAAGAGCTATACTGTGTACTGTGATGCTTTAGGTATCAGTTTGGGAGTTGTGCTTATGTAGGGGGAAGGGTTCATTGCGTACGGGTCTCGGCAGTTGAGGCCCCATGAGAGGAACTACCCAACACATGATCTAGAGTTGGATGTTGTTGTTCATGCTTTATTCTGTTAGAGACATTACCTTCTAGGAGATAATTTTGTGGTTTTCACCAACCACAAAAGTCTCAAGTACATATTCACTCAACATAATATGAATTTGAGATGGCGAAGGTGGGTTGAGTACCTTTAGTCCTTTGACTTTGAGCTTGCCTATATGCCTGGTAAAGGCAATGTCGTGGCTGATGCGTTGAGCAGGAGGACTCAGATACAGACCATTTAGGAGGCCAGTAGTGAGTGGAAACTTATGGCTCTATTCTCTAACATGCATTTGGAGGTGCATGATAGACAGGGGAAGACTTTTCTTTCTTCTATAGTTGTTACCTCTACTCTTCTTGATCGAGTGCGAATGAGGCAGCTATCATATTCTGAAGGCTTAGTCCTATAGGAGAGTGCGTCAGGAGAGGACCCTATTCCTGGATGGACCATAGGTGAGGATGAGATCTTGTGTTTCCAGGGGCACGTATGGGTGCCAGCATACATACGCAAGGAGCTGATGCAGGACTTTCATTCTTTAATTTGGGCAGTTTATCTTGGTGTCACCAAGATGCATTGTGATCTACACCGTCAGTATTGGTGGCTTGGTATGAAAAAAGATGTTGCTGGTTTCGTCATGAGGTGTTCCACCTATCAGCAGGTGAAGGCAGAGCATCAGCGACTAGCATGGCTTTTGCAATAGTTACCCATTCCTAAGTGGAAGTGGAATGATGTCGCGATGGATTTCATGATAGGGTTTCTGAGGTCGCCTCGAGGTAATGATGCAGTATAGGTTGTCATTGACAGACTCACAAAGGCTTCTCACTTCTTGCCGATCAAGGAGACCTTCAGTGTTGATGAGATGGTACGGTTGTACATCCGATAGATTGTACATATACATGGGGTTCCACACTCTATTCTTTCAGATAGAGATGTATGTTTTACTTCTTGAGTCTGGCAGGGGCTTCAGAAGGCTTTGGGTATATAGGTTCTTTTGAGTATAGCTTATCATCCCCAGACAGATGGTCAGTCCGAGCGTAAGATTTAGGTGCATGAGGATATGCTGCGAGCATGCATCCTAGATTTTGGAGGTACTTAGGAGAAGAACATACCTCTTATGGAGTTTTCCTACAATAATAGTTTTCAAGCAACTATTCAGATGGCACCTAATGAGGCTTTGTACGGTAGGTCATGTCGATCACCCTTATATTGGCTGGAGGCAGGAGAGGCAGCTATGTTGGGACCTCATCTTGTCTAGAAGACCACAGATCAGATAGAGTTGATTCGGAAGAGGATGGCTACTGCATAGTCTCGACAAAAGTCTTATGATGATCGTCAAAGACGACCTCTAGAGTTTGAGGTCGGAGATTGGGTTTTCCTACGTGTCACACCGAGGTTGGGGCACAGGAGGATTAGTAGACAGGGTAAGCTTTCGTTGAGGTACGTCAGGCCGTTTAAGGTTTTGGAGAGAGTTGGGCCGGTTTTATATCAGATGCAGTTACCTCAGAGGTATCGGGCTATGCATGATGTCTTCCACGTTTCTCAGCTTCAACGTTACTCCTCAGACCTATCTCATGTTTTTCAACCTGAGGAAGTCGAGTTGGAGGTGGATGCATCTTTCAAAGAGCATCTTATCCGGATTGTTGATCGAAGTGTGAAGGTTCTCTATTGTCGGTCTGTTCCTCTAGTATGAGTGCTACGGCAGCACAGGTGAGTACAGGATGAGACTTGGGAGAGGGAGGCTGATGTACGATCGTAGTGTTCGGAGTTGTTTGGGGTTTCTTCTTCTACGCCGCCTTTCTAGGGAAATTTGGGGACGAATTTCTTTAAGGGGGGGAAGTTTGTAAGAACTCAGATCTTCTTTTTAGGTATGTTTTTATTTTCTGGTGTTTTCGAGGAAAATGAGGAGTTTCTAGAAATTTTTGAAGTACACACCATGTACTTTATGAGTACACATCATGTACTCGGTTACCGCGGGTAGCCGGGTATAGGCTGTGTAGCGGCCATGCACATAGCCATGTGTGGTGACCTAGAGACCACCTAATGTGGGGGCCGATAAAGGTGAGTACATGTTGTGTAATTAAAAATTACATGCCATGTACTTCCTTTTTTTCATTAAACGTTCCATGGTCACATCTAATCTCCAAAAAGGCCTTCTTCTTGACCTAGTTCATCCGAGAGAACCCGTGCGGCCGCAATCTTCCTCCGACCCCCTGACTGAGCATCCGATCACCGATTCGACCGCCGTCGATTGCATTAGGATCGCCTCGGTAAGCTCTTCCTTCTTCTATAGATTCATTTCCTGATTTCTCATCTTTCTCAAATTATCCTCCGTTGAATGTTTTAGACGTTTTTGTAGATCTACGGTGTTCTTGGGTGATTCAAGGATTGAGGTTCACGTATATCGATCTCCCCACACCAAGGTAGGTGGTTTGTACCTTTCCATTGAAAGTCTTTGAGTTATATGTGCAATTTTGTCCAATACCCTTGAATGAGTGTTGCATGTTTACCATTTAACCCTGTTAATTGTCAGCCATGCTTGTATGCTTGAGAAGACATTAATTGAATGTGAGTGGGGTTGATTGCTATGATTTGGAAGTGTTTACCCATGCATGTTCTGTTTATGACCATTTGGTCCTGTTTAGCCTGTTATGCTTCCTTGATGTTTTCCCAATCCTGGTACTATAGGATGGAGTTATTATTTTATCTAACATGCTTGATATGTTGTATACTATTTATCCAAGTAGTTCTTGAGCTTTAATTTGTCCGTATTGCATTGCTATGCTCGTTTGACTTACACAGGTCTGTGAGAACTTGGTGTAGTAGACTATAAGGGGAATTGACCGTGTGAGATTCCTCAGAGAGTCTTTGACCACTTTTAACTATATGGGGAATTGACCATGTGAGCTTCCTCATAGAGTCTTTATCACTTTTGACTATAAGGTTAATTGACCATGTGAGCTTCCTTATAGAGTCTTTAACGCTTTGGAATATAAGGGGAATTGACTGAGAGAGCTTCCTCAGAGAGTCTTTGTAGTATCTTTGTTTTGGTTGAACCATAGGGGTTAGGCTGAGAGTACTACCCAGAGGGTTACCTACTTTGATTAGTTGTTGTTGATATATGTAACTGATTGCATTGAAACTGTGGATTGTTTACTACTGATTACTTCCTTGTTTACTGGTTCCTTTTACTTGTTACCTGCCATATATTCACTAACTATTAGGCATAGATCTTGTGGTGGTTTCCTACTGGGATTTATTCTCACATCCTATTTGGGCCATGCTTTTAGGCCCAAAAATATTATATTGTTGTAGGTATAGATAAGGGCAAACGCCCTTCTACTTTAGAATTTTTACTGCTTTTGAGCTGAAGAGCATGGGACCAAGATTAGGCTTGTGATGCTGTAGAGTTGTTACTGCTTTTCTTTGTACTTGGATTTTGTACTGTATTTCAGCATTGTGACTTTTTTAACTACTTTCCTAGACACATGTATCATGCATCATATATATATTTGTGTGCTCCAGTTGTTTCTTTCAGTAGTCTTCCGTTGTTACTATTGTTTAGTATGTTTACTACTTCTGCTATTGTAAATCTGTTTACTTCCACTATGTTACTCTGCCAATGAGGGCATAGTTTACCCACTATCACACCCAATGCCCTCGCTGCTAGTCGGCAGCCTCTGGCATTCGGGGAAATGCACTTGAGGCCATGTGACCAACCGGGTACGGGGCATCTCTGGGCGGCTTATGGAACCGGGACGTTACAAAGTTGCTTGACCAAACCTAGTTGGGGTAATGCAAAGGGAAATATGGATCCTTGCCACTAGAATATTCATGCAATTGAATATTCCAAAGTCAATGGTGAGGGATATTGGATTTTGATAAAATAGTGGGAGACTAATAAGTATTAATTTATTTATTTGTCTCAGTTTTATCATGATAAAGTACTAAAAATTTGCCCATCTTAATTTTTAGAAAGGACAAGAAAAATGATTTCAAACATATCATTATGAACCATACTCGAGAAGAAAAACCTTCTCACCAGCACCAATTTCCAAGAATGGCATAGGCGTTTACGTGTCATCCTTCGCCATAAGAGGAAATCATATGTACTGGAAGAGTCTGTTCCAGTTACACCTGGAAAAGAGGCTAGTGATCAGAAACTATCACTCTATATGAAACATATGGATGATGCCACAGATGTCCAATGTTTCATGCTATCGGCCGTGTCTAATGAGCTCTTGAAGCAACATGAAAACATGGACATGTATAGCATGATGTCTCACATTAAGGATCTTTATCAAGAGAAGGCAAGATAGGAGAGATATGAGATCTCCAATGCTTTGTTCAAAACTAAGCTTGGAGAGTCTGTACCGGTTGGGCCACATGTAGTCAAGCTTATTAGCTACAATGAATGCCTGGACATCTTAAGGATTAAGTTCTCGGATGAGTTGTGTACAGATATCATCCTATCATCACTGTTTAAGACCTTCTCTAGCTTTATTGTCACTACAACATGAGAAATAATGAGAAGAGTGTATCAGAACTTATGACCTTAATTCCCCAGGTAGATAAGGACATGGGACATGACAAACTCGCAGTCCTTATGAGGAATAAGAAAATAAAGGACAAGGAAAAGGGGCCAAGGATTCATAAACGGCTTGAAGCCCCTGAGCATCATCCCTCCAAGAAGGGGAAGATCTAGAGGTAGGGCAAGGAACGGGATGTGGTATGTTTTTCATGTGGCAAGCCAGTCCACTGGAAGAGGAACTACACCCAGAAGTGTGGGGATGCTAAAGGTATGTTTGTATTCGAGTTTAATCTTTCCATTTCTACACATTGGGTATTAGATAAAGCTTGTGGGGCTCACATTTGTATTCAAATGCAAGAACCAAGTATATTTAAAAAGATTGCTAGAGTAGAGGTGGATCTTCGAGCTGCCAATGGCATGAGGCTGGCTGTATTGGCCATTGGAAATTACTATCTCTCATTGCCAACTGGGATGCTTTTGGTTTTACATAACTGTTATTATGTGCCTAGTGTTACCAAGAACATAATTTATGTATCATGTTTGGATATGGATGGATTTATTTTCAAGTTTGGAAATAAGGGTTGCTTCTTTTATAAGAACAACGTATGTTATGGTATGGTGCATTTAAATAATGGTTTTTATGTATTAAATTATGAAAAAAAAGTGTTGGAAATTGATAATGAAAAAAACTCACATGACTCATACATCACCCAATTGCGGCATCACTGTCTCGATCATGTAAATGATAAGCACTTGACAAAGCTCTGCCAAGATGGTTATTTAGACTCTACTGAGCTAAAACCACTTGATAGATGTCATGCTTGTTTACATGGTAGAATGGCCAAGCCTCCTTTCGATGGATAGGGTGAAAGGGCCACAGATCTTCTAGGATTGGTACACACAGATGCGTGTGAACCATTTCCAGTAGAAGCTAGAGGTGGATATTCTTACTTCATTACTTTTACTGATGATTTGAGTAGATGTGGATATATCTAATTAATGAGGTATAAGTCAGAGTCCTTAAAGAAATTTAAGGAATTCAAGAATGAAGTAGAGAATCAGTTTGGTAAGAAGATAAAGAATCTTTGATCGGATCGAGGTGAAGAATATCTGAACCAAGAGTTTATCGACCTTTTACGGGAGTCTGGGATTTTATCTCAACTCACTCCTCCTTATACACCACAGTGGAATGGTGTTAGTGAAAGTAGAAACTAAACTTTTTTGGACATGGTGAGGTCGATAATGAGTCATGCAGATCTTCCATTATCCTTTTGGGGATATACATTACAAACTGCAGCATACACATTAAACCGAGTACTAATTAAGGCATCAAATGGAATTCCCTCTAATATATGGAATGGAAAGAAACCCGTTATATTGAACACACGTGTATGGGGAAGCGAGGCATTTGTTAAGGCCTTCTCAGGAAACAAACTAGCACCCCAGGGCACGAAGTGTATCTTTATAGGATATCCTAAGGAAACGAAAGGATATTACCTATATAACCCTTCAGAAAAGAAATTCGTTGTCGCCAGAAAAGCTGTATTTCTTGAAAGGAGCACATTCTAAAAAAGGATGGTGGGATAAAGATTGACTTTGAAAAAGTTAATACTCAAGATACACAGGATTTGGTACAGGAAAAAGTTCCATAGGTCCCCATGGAAGAGGTTCTAGAAACACAAGTACTGTGTAGGATCTCAAGAGAGGCAAGGGAACCATAGAGATTTGGTTTCCCAGTCACCGAGGATGGTGAATTGTTATTGTTGGAAAATGATGAACCTCTCTCCGACAAGTAAGAATTAGAGTGATCAGAAGCTGCAAGATGGCTGTAAGCTATGAAATCTGAGATGGATTCCATGTATTAGAACCAAGTCTGGGTTCTGGTCGATGATCTAGTTGATGTAAAGCTTGTTGGATAAAAATGGGTATTCAAGAGAAAGTTGGACATGGAAGGTCAAGTTAGCACCTATAAAGCAAGGATAGTGGCTAAAGGATTCAGACAGCGTCAAGGAATTGACTATGATGAAACCTTCTCGCTGGTTTCCATGTTTAAATCCATAAGAATCATACTTTCCATAGCAGCTTAACATGACTACGAGATTTGGCATATGGATGTCAAAACAGCATTCCTTAATGGGAAACTTTAGGAAGATGTCTATATGACACAACCAGAAGGGTTTGTGACACCAGGTGTAACAACCCGATATTTTATAAGATATATTCATTTTAATTTCTTTCATATCTTCTGTTGTACGCTACACCAAGATTATCTTGTGCTATATGCAACACCGTATTAGCTTGCAGTATACGCAACACTAATCTTGGATCGTGTTACACACAATTTCATGTTTGTTTGATAGTAGTTATTCTACGAAACATTGAGTATATATATATATTCAATTTATTTTGTTATACATAATAACAAATGAGTCGTGCACTACACGCAGCCCTGACTTGTCTTTTATTACATGCAATCGCGACCTTCCTCGATAGCGTGTGTTGTACGCAATACCGGGTTTTACTAAACAGCGGTGTATTATTATAATATTATTATGAACTAGCCGTTATGAATAGTATTAACTAAATTTTGAATTTTATAACATTATTATTCATCTTACACATTTTCTAGAACATGGTATAAGAACAAAATAAATTTTTCGGGTAAAATAAGTATTTTTCAAAAAATGCAGTTTTGCCGCCTTTTGATGGTGCACCCACTTTAAATCTAGTTTTTGACATGTTTATAAGTTCAACTTTAAAAAATAAAATTATTCCTTAGAATTTGGATATAAAAATTTAATTGGGATTAAGTTTTCATATTATTCTGATAACTTTCATATTTTGATGAATAGTAAAAACACGCTATATTTTAATTAAAAACAACTTATTTCATCGCAATAATTTATATGGTTATATTATCTTTTTAATTGGTTTTAAAGTGTAATTATAATATATTTTTACAATTTAATCCAATGTTGGTCATTGGAATTAATTTCACTTTGAAATTGGATATAAACAAGTATCAATCTTTTGATAGTTATTGTTTCTTAAAAACACGCTATTTGTTTTGATAACGGGAATTAATTTTAAAATTAATTAATGCCACTTCTATGTTTTGAATTTGGAAAAATAGACATCAATTTTGAATTCGGAATATAAAATAATGCTTAGGATGAAGTTTTGGTATTTTTCTAAAAAACTTCAATTTTCGATGAATAGTGAAACCACTTAATGGTAGTTAAAAAAAACTGATTTTTTCATTTAAATGAAATTTTACCACTTCTGTGAATTGAATTTCAAAAATTCGAGAGACATGGTGAATATCAAGGACTAAAATGTGGTTCAATGAGATGAAAATAATTTTTGGTGAATAGTAACTTTTTACTTTTTTTTACCACGGTTAAAAGTAAATAGGGTAATTAAGGGTAAAATTGATATTATTATTACCCTAACACATGGAATAATTATATTGGATAAGTGTAATTCGGCCAAAAACAACCTTAAGAATAAAACATGACCATCCAGGCCCACTTGGATTAGATTAGGACATTTATTATTAATTTATTTAAAGAAGGGTTAAAATAGTTAAAATCAAAGTTTAATAACTAAATCATTTTTAGTATAGGGTTATACATAAGATAAATTAGACTATAAATATTCATTAGAAATATAAAAATATTTCCTACATAATGGTGTTTTATTTATAATTTTTAGACATTAAATAATTTAATTTAATTATGACACAATGATGATGCAGTAATTATCTTATTAATTAAATATTGAGATAATTGATGTTATATATACCCAAATAAATGTAATTTGAGACTTTTTATGAATTCCACTAATTTTCTAGGTTAATATGACATGTTATTATTGATTTAAGTAACTTTTTTAGAACTAATCATGCTGTTAAGATTTTCACAAAAATCAAGTACCTAATAGTGTCAAAATTGACATAAAATAGTTTTTAAAACAAATATTATATTATTAATTGTTATTTTATTACTAAAAATCTAAGGTTCAGCCAAATGACTTATATAAGGTTATATATATTAATAATAAACAACTTGTGGTTCGTTTGGCTTGTTATAGTATGTTTATTAACCCCATAGTGTAAGAAAACAAGAAGACACGGTAAAAGTAAAATTATTTAACTTAAGGTTAAATCTAAATGATAAGGTTAAAATAGAAACCTAAACTTGTCTAAATTCTATTGTATGAGAGGATTTATACACATCCCCACATTATCTTAGAAATAAATCAATTTGGAGCTATTAAAAACCGAATATGACTTTATAATAAAATAATATTTTTAGTTTTTCCAAAGGTGCCCCTCTCCTCCCTTATAAAAGGGAACCTCCTCCCTCTCTTCCTCACACCACTTTGAGCCTTCAAGCTCAGCCAACCCCTGCCAAAAAAAATTCTACACTTCCATAGAAACATCATAGAGGTTCTGGTCTTCTTAAAAGACCAATTTTAGTGCCCTAAGAGAAGGTCTCAAAGAGGCGCTTCAAAGAAGAGGTAATGTACGTTACTGATTCTTTCAACTTTATTTCTTATTCCACTTATACTTCTTTAGTTGTTTCATTATGAAGTAATAACATCAGTATAAATCATATAATTATATGTTATTATAAGTATGAAACAACCCTATTTCAACATTTATCCATCCTATAGAAAACAAAATCACCACGTGTGCGTACGTACGGAATATCGTCTCCACGCCGTGGTGAAATCTGTTTTTCCACCAACACCTTACATGGATGGGTATAATGGTATAAAGAATAACTATATATGGTTATTATAACATCATACGGATTCTGATATATTATACCATCCACTCCAATTCTATTCAATAATTATGGGAACGATATCATCGCTCGTGCGTACGTACGGACTACCGTCTCCACGACGCGATGAGATTCATTCTCCATGTTAACCATACATGAATGATCATAAAGTTTATATAATGAATAATAATGAAATATATGAAATAATAATTCTACTGTATTTATGTATATATATATATATGTCATCTATTTAGTTTCATTCAATTCAATAAGGAAACGAAAACAACGTTCATGCGTACGTACGGCCTACCGTCTCCATGAACGGTGTATTTCATTCCTTTTATCGATCTATAATATATATATGTATATGATGAATATATATTATATATAAATCATGTTTTACATTCTGTAATTATGTAAATCAGGATATAAGTAATAATATCAAGAACGACAAGTCGAAACACATACGACAAATGAAATGATTTTACCCAAAACGCTGCTTTAACATGGAATTTACAAAAGAACGGGTAATATAAAGTCATAAGTGAAATATATATGATATAATAACAATGAATATGATTCTATAATAAGTCAATGACATTATTTAAATCATTATACAGGAGGTTCGGATACGTACGAATCATATCGGACCTAAGGTAAGGGATAATTTTGCAAATCTCTTTTTTTTATCCGAGATTGGTTATACGTAAGTATTTACTGGGTTTATTGTTATCATCCATGTCCATGTTTTCTAAAAGTGTTTTTGTGTATGTTTAATGTCCTTTTTACCCATTTTGACTTTTACTACATGGTTTTTATGGAATCTTTCTTTTTTTTACGTTACGAGGTACTTTTTGTCTTTTCCGGCAAAAGTACGAGAAGACTGTTTTTTTTTAAACTTATACGGCATGAACGGATTTTTAAGGTTTTATAAAGCCTTATTTTCATGAAGCTTACTCCAAAATATTTCATGAATATTTTCAACAAAATCTATTTCTTTTAAAATTGCATGACGTTTTGTGAAAAGAAATTGATTTTGAAGAAGAAAGGATATTTTCCTCAAGAATTCATTTCAAGTGTTTTATCAAAACCATTTTTCCATCTAAGATGACATTATTTCAAATATGTATGTTTCAATTATAATATCTCTATGATTTACATGGTTTCACTTTTCTTATGATGAAATGATATCCATTTCTTTTATATGGATTATGTGATGATGGGATTATGTTTATGAAACCCATTTTATTTATTGGGTTATTATGAATGATGTATGTTTATTTTGTGGCACAAGTAAGAATGATTTCAATATGATATGGGTGGGACCTATATCTCCCTCCAATGCATTGGGTAAAGATTTTATATCTCATGAGATAGACATGGCTGGAACGGTAAGTTAATCTGGTTCAGTGTTACAGAACTGAAATGAGGAGTGAACTCGATTCAGAAAGGGACTTTGTCCACTAAGATGGTCTTGGAAGCAATGCCTTGGCTACTATGGAAATCATAACATGTTCTGAATGGTTTCCACAATTACATGTTTTATTTCCATTATATTTTATCATGGTTGATGTTCCATTATGATATATTCCTTACGTACTTCCACGATTTATGTCTTTTCTCAAGATTTTGATGTTTAAATTTCATGTTCAAGTTTTTGTTTTCAAATGTTTATGGATTGTTTTATATTCACTATGTTTGCCCTTACTAAGCATTTGAGATCACCGTTTTTATGTTTTCTTTTCCCAAGGATATAAGGAAAGGTTTTAGGTAAGAAAAAAAGGGGAAGATCTTTATTGGGAGATGTTGAAGATATTTCACCACGATTAGAAGATTTTATTCTGAGTTTCCAAAGACACTAAACTATTACGGTACTTGTGTGTCTATTTTTGTTATGTACTAAGTATTCCACAAAAGTAATATAATGTCCATGTACATCAAGCTTCGTGCCTCTACAATTGGTATCAGAGGAAAGGTTTAGTCAACCTTTGGAAACTAGGATGCGAAAACTTTAGTGAGATCCATAGATATATTTCTAAGGTATGTCTAGGGATGTCCCTAAGGTTAAGTATAAATATAGGTTATAGTCCTATAATTATGGTAATGATATTAGATTAAACCTAAGATTTTAGATATTGAAGTTACTCCCCCTTTATTATGATTTTTGTCTCTCACGCTATTCTTTTTGGGTTTTAGAAAATGGCTGGAAACAAGATGATTCACGATAATGGAGGATATGATTGACAATGGAATGATATTCATGAGAAACCAAATGAAATGGGATTTGGAAGTCCAAACATCATTATTATGCTGAATCAGCAATCTCATAATATGATCAATAAACTCAAATTTGGTAAGTTTCCCGACTCGGCAAATAAGAGAAAGATGGAGTTTCATGATGATCATAGAGGAAAGAAAGTTCAATTTCCCCTATGTAAATCATGTGGGAAGAGGCATCAAGGAGAATGTTTCAAAGGAACTGGAAGATTCTTTGGGTGTGGAAAAGAAGGACACAAAGCCAGTAAGTGCAAAGGAAAAGGTTCAGTTAACACCATGGATGAGGATAATGGTATTGCTAGGACATCAACAATGGTTAAATGTTTTAAATGTGGAATGTACGGGCATTATGCAAACCAATGCCCTAAGGGAAAGTCTCATGAAGAGAATCAGTATGGTCGTATGGGTAGTATGTATGTTGATGATGATGAAGAGACTACAAATGATATGTGAGATGAAAGAATTGTTGAAGCTCGGTCAATGGTTTAAGAAGGTAGTGGAATGATTACATGTTTATCAAGTGTAATGTTGTATAAGTAATCTCACGGTACTATGGAATAAAGAGACATCTAAGGATTGTTACACTATTGTCTTTCCTTAAGTTTTGAAAGTGTATGATGAATGGTACCAGTAACCATGAAAGGTTATTCAGATATTTTTGAAAAGTAGATGATATGCGCATAATGAAGGGATAAGGAGAAAATTAAATGTTTGATAGTATTCATGAGCTCATGACTGATATAAGGAGAAGGTTATATCATGGTTTGAGTATATAGAATTTTTGGATTTTGGTATGTGGAAAGAGTTAACTTTTGACAGCATTCATGTTTTCACTAAGGTTTAATGGGTATTCATTTTTCAAGAGAATACATGATTATGGTATTCACATGATTGGAATGTGACCAACAAGATATATGGGGGATAA
The DNA here is from genome assembly GCA_963277665.1 of Viscum album. Classification (NCBI taxonomy): domain Eukaryota; kingdom Viridiplantae; phylum Streptophyta; class Magnoliopsida; order Santalales; family Viscaceae; genus Viscum; species Viscum album. The sequence continues at coordinate 117,925,809 of OY728154.1, forward strand.
ATGATGGTATTCACATGCTTGGTTGATGACATTTCAAGTAATCATTTTATTTATACTATGAGCTTAGACCAAAGTATTTTAGATAAGCCTAAAGATTGGAATGGATTATGTTGGACATAAGTTAGTATTGTTTAAGGATATGACTTTTTTCGATAATATTGATGGGATGTTATAGTAATTTAGTTTTAGAAAAAGGAAAACCTGCAATACGGGCGACAGCCCATCGCGTCGGACAAGGCTGTGGGAATCGAACCCACAACTGAAGTGCGACAGGCCTTTATCGTCTACCACTGGCCTATAGGAAGTCCCTGTTTAGTATAAACTAGTTTTATTATATTAAGCAGTATGATATATGAAGTATAAGTCCATTTTAGGAACCATATATGATTAATCTCACTATAGATCAACTTATGTATATTTAATAACTTTTGCTAACATTTTGTTTGAGACAGATGGAATGACCTGTCATTCTATCACATGATCCGCTAACACTTCACGAATAACAAATTCAACTTCATTTCCTTAAGAGATGAAGTGGAAATTGTTCAAGGCACGAACAACAGTGAGATTGTACTAAAATAAAGTAATTATTTATTCTAATTCAAATTCTTCAACTTTAGGGAAATGATCTTGAAAACCAAAAATGTTGTCCTAGTGCCCTTATATCCGATGAATCAGATGGTACCCTAGATCATCACAAATTTATGGCTTTGTGATTGTTGGCTTTTTCATAGCCATGTTATCTACCACTCTCCATCAGAACTTGATGTTTATATTTCTCTTCCATATCCATATTTTCATTTATGTTCTCCTATATGGAAACCCAATGATGAGTTACTTTGAGTAATCGGTATGTTTCATACTTTAGTTTTTAAAATTAAGTTTTAGTATTTCCTTTTATGATGTGGGTTTCTATAAATAGTAAACGATTTATAACCCCGATGAATTTCGAGAGCGAAATTCATTTTAAGGGGGGTAGAATGTAACAACCCGAGATTTTATAAGATATTTAGTTTTAATTTATTTCATATCTTATGTTGTACGTTACACCAAGATTATCTTGCGCTATACGCAACACCGTATTAGCTTGCAGTATACGCAACATTAATCTTGGATCGCGTTACACACAATTTCATGTTTGTTTGATAGTAGTTATTCTATGAAAAATTGAGTATATATATATATATATATATATTCAATGTATTTTTTTATACGCAACAACAAAGGAGTCGTGTACTACACGCAACCCTGACTTGGCTTGCATTACACGCAATCGCGACCTTCCTCGATAGCGTGTGTTGTACACAATATCGAGTTTTACTAAACAACGATATATTATTATAATATTATTATGAACTAGCCGTTATGAATAGTATTAACTAAATTTTGAATTTTATAACATTATTATTCATCTTACACATTTTCTAGAACATGGTATAAGAACAAAATAAATTTTTCAGGTAAAATAAGTATTTTTCAAAAAATGCAGTTTTGTCGCCTTTTGATGGAGCATCCACTTTAAATCTAGTTTTTGACATGTTTATAAGTTCAATTTTACAAAATTAAATTATTCCTTGGAATATGGATATAAAAATTTAATTGGGATAAATTTTTCATATTATTCTGATAACTTTCATATTTTGATGAATAGTAAAAACACGTTATATTTTAATTAAAAACAACTTAATTCATCGCAATAATTTATATGGTTAGATTATCTTTTTAATTGGTTTTAAATTTTAATTATAATATATTTTTACCATTTAATCCAATGATGGTCATTGGAATTAATTTCACTTCGAAATTGGATATAACCAAGTATCAATCTTTTGATAGTTATTGTTTCTTAAAAACACGCTATTTGTTTTGATAACAGGAATTAATTTTAAAATTAATTAATGCCACTTCTATGTTTTGAATTTGGAAAAATATACATCAATTTTGAATTCAGAATATCAAATAATTCTTAGGCTGAATTTTTGATATTTTTCTGAAAAACTTCAATTTTTAATGAATAGCGAAACCACTTAGTGGTAGATAAAAAAACTGAATTTTTCATTTAAATGAAATTTTACCACTTCTGTGAATTGAATTTCGAAAATCCGAGAGACATGGTTAATATCAAGGACTAAAATGTGGTTCAATGAGATGAAAATAATTTTTGGTGAATAGTAACTTTTTACTTTTTTTTACCACGGTTAAAAGTAAATAGGGTAATTAAGGGTAAAATTGATATTATTATTACCCTAAAACATGTCCTAATTCTATTGAATAGGTGTAATTCGACCAAAAACAACCTTAGGAATAACATATGACCATTGAGGCCCACTTGGATTAGATTAGGATATTTATTATTAATTTATTTAAAGAAGGGTTAAAATAGTTAAAATCAAAGTTTAATAACTAAATCATTTTTAATATAGGGTTATACATAAGATAAATTAGACTATAAATATTCATTAGAAATATAAAGATGTTTCCTACATAATGGTGTTTTATTTATAATTTTTAGACATTAAATAATTTAATTTATTTATCACACAATGATGATGCAGTAATTATCTTATTAATGAAATATTGACATAATTGATGTTATAAATACCCAAATAAATGTAATTTGAGACTTTTTATGAATTACACTACTTTTCTAGGTTAATATGACATGTTATTATTGATTTAAGTAACTTTTTTAGAACTAATCATGCTGTTATGATTTTCACAAAAATCAAGTACCAAATAGTGTCAAAATTGACATAAAATAGTTTTTAAAACAAATATTATATTATTAATTGTTATTTTATTCCTAAAAATCTAAGGTTAGGCCAAATGACTTATATAAGGTTATATATATTAATAATAAACAACTTGGGGTTCTTTTGGCTTGTTATAGTAAGCTTATTAACCTTATAGTGTAAGAAAACAAGAAGACACGGTAAAAGTAAAATTATTTAACTTAAGGTTAAATCTAAATAATAAGGTTAAAATAGAAACCTAAACTTGTCTAAATTATATTGGATGAGAGTATTTAGACCCATCCCCACATTATCTTAGAAATAAATCAATTTTGAGCTATTCAAAACTGAATATGACTTTATAATAAAATAATATTTTTAGTTTTTCCAAAGGTGCCCCTCTCCTCCCTTATAAAAGGGAACCTCCTCCCTCTCTTTATCACACCACTTTATGCCTTCAAGCTCGGCAAACCCCAGACAAATTCTCTTCTCCACTTCCATAGAAACATCCTAGAGGTTCTGGTCTTCTTCAAAGACCAATTTTAGTGCCATAAGAGGAGGTCTCAAAGAGGCGCTTCAAAGAAGAGGTAATGTCTGTTACCGATTCTTTCAACTTTATTTCTTCTTCCACTTATTCTTCTTTAGTTGTTTCATTATGAAGTAATAACATCAGTATAAATCATATACTGATATATTATTATAAGTATGAAACAACCCTATTTCACCATCTATCCATCCTACAGAAAACAAAATCACCACGTGTGCGTACGTATGGAATACCGTCTCCACGCCGTGGTGAAATCTGTTTTTCCACCAACACCTTACATGGATGGGTATAATGGTATAAAGAATAACTATATTTGGTTATTATAACATCATACTAATTATGATATATTATACCATCCACTCCAATTCTATTCAATAATTATGGGAACGATATCATCGCTCGTGCGTACGTACGGACTACCGTCTCCACGACGCGATGAGATTCATTCTCCATGTTAACCATACATGAATGATCATAAAGTTTATATAATGAATAATAATGAAATATATGAAATAATAATGCTACTGTATTTATGTATATATATATATATATGTATGTCATCTATTTAGTTTCATTCTATTCAATAAGGAAACGAAAACAACGTTCATGCGTACGTACGGTCTACCGTCTCCATGAACGGTGTATTTCATTCCTTTTATCAATCTATAATATATATATGTATATGATGAATACATATTATATATAAATCATGTTTTACATTCTTGAATTATGTAAATCGGGATATAAGTAATAATATCAAGAAAGACAAGTCGAAACACATACGAGAAATGAAATGATTTTACCCAAAACGCTGCTTTAACATGGAATTTACAAAAGAACAGGTAATATAAAGTCATAAGTGAAACATATATGATATCATAACAATGAATATTATTATGTAATAAGTCAATGACATTATTTAAATCATTATACAGGAGGTTCGGATACGTACGAAGCATATCAGACCTAAGGTAAGGGATAATTTTGCAAATCTCTTTTTTTATCCGAGATTGCTTATACGTAAGTATTTACTGGGTTTATTGTTATCATCCATGTCCATGTTTTCTAAAAGTGTTTTTATGTATGTTTAATGTCCTTTTTACCCATTTTTACTTTTACTACATGGTTTGTATGGAATCTTTCTTTTGTTTACGTTACGAGGTACTTTTTGACTTTTCCGGCAAAAGTACGAGAAGAATGTTTTTTTTAACTTATACGGCATGAACGGATTTTTAAGGTTTTATAAAGCCTTATTTTCATGAATCTTCCTCCAAAATATTTCACCACTATTTTCAAAAAAATCTCTTTCTTTTAAAATTGCATGACGTTTTGTGAAAATAAATTGATTTTGAAGAAGAAAGGATATTTTCCTCAAGAATTCATTTCAAGTGTTTTATCAAAACCATTTTTCCATCTAAGATGACATTATTTAAAATGTGTATGTTCCAAGTATAATATCTCTATGATTTACATGGTTTCACTTTTCTTATGATGAAATGATATCCATTTCTTTTATATGGATTATGTGATGATGGGATGATGTTTATGAAACCCATTTTATTTATTGGGTTATTATGAATGATGTATGTTTATTTTGTGGCACAAGTAAGAATGATTTCAATATGAGATGGGTGGGACCTATATCTCCCTCCAATGAATTGGGTAAGATTTTATATCTCATGAGATAGACATGGCTGGAACGGTAAGTTAATCTGGTTCAATGTTACAGGACTGAAACGAGGAGTGAACTCGATTCAGAAAGGGACTTTGTCCACTAAGATGGTCTTGGCAGCAATGCCTTGGCTACTATGGAAATCATAACATGTGCTGAATGGTTTCCACAATTACATGTTTTATTTCCATTATATTTTATCATGGTTGATGTTCCATTATGATATATGCCTTACGTACTTCCACGATTTATGTCTTTGCTCAAAATTTTGATGTTTAAATTTCATGTTCAAGTTTTTGTTTTCAAATGTTTATGGATTGTTTTATATTCACTATGTTTTCCATTACTGAGAATTTGAGCTCACCTTTTTTATGTTTTCTTTTCCCCAGGATATAAGGAAAGTTTTTAGGTAAGAAAAAAAAAGGGGAAGATCTTTATTGGGAGATGTTGAAGATCTTTCACCACGATTAGAAGATTTTATTCCGAGTTTCCAAAGACACTAAACTATTATGGTCCTTTTGTGTCTATTTTTGTTATGTACTAAGTATTCTGCAAAAGTAATGTAATGTCCATGTACGTCAAGTTTCGGGCCTCTACATTTGGTATCAGAAGAAAGGTTTAGTCAACCTTTGAAAACTAGGATGCGAAAACTTTAGTGAGATCCCTAGAGATATTTCTAAGGTATGTCTAGGGATGTCCCTAAGGTTAAGTATAAATATAGGTTATAGTCCTAGAATTATGGTAACAATATTAGATTAAACCTAAGATGTTAGATATTGAAGTTAATCCCCCTTTATTATGATTTTTGTCTATCACACTATTCTTTTTGGGTTTTAGAAAATGGCTGGAAACAAGATGATTCATGATAATGGAGGATATAATGGACAATAGAATGATGTTCTTCATGAGAAACCAAATGAAATGGGATTTGGAAGTCCAAACATCATTATTATGCCGAATCCGCAATCTCATAATATGATCAATAAACTCAAATTTTATAAGTTTCCTGACTCGGCTAATAAGAGAAAGATGGACTTTCATGATGATCATAGAGGAAAGAAAGTTCAATTTCCCCTATATAAATCATGTGGGAAGAGGCATCAAGGAGAATGTTTCAAAGGAACTGGAAGATGCTTTGGTTGTGGAAAAGAAGGACACAAAGCCAGTAAGTGCAAAGGAAAAGGTTCGGTTAACACCATGGATGAGGATAATGGTATTTCTACGACATCAACAATGGTTAAATGTTTTAAATGTGGAATATACGGGCATTATGCAAACCAATTCCCTAAGGGAAAGTCTCATGAAGAGAATCAGTATGGTCGTATGGGTAGTATTTATGTTGATGATGATGAAGAGACTACAAATGATATGTGAGATGAAAGAATTGTTGAAGCTCGGTCAATGGTTTAAGAAGGTAGTGGAATGATTACATGTTTATCAAGTGTAATGTTGTATAAGTAATCTCACGGTACTATGGAATAAAGAGACATCTAAGGATTGTTACACTGTTGTCTTTACCTAAGTTTTGAAAGTGTATGATGAATGGTACCAGTAACCATGAAAGGTTATTCAGATATTTTTGTAAAGTAGATGATATGCGCATAATGAAGGGATAAGGAGAAAATTAAATGTTTGATAGTATTCATGAGCTCATGACTGATATAAGGAGAAGGTTATATCATGGTTTGAGTATATAGAATTTTTGGATTTTGGTATGTGGAAAGAGTTAACTTTTGACAGCATTCATGTTTTCACTAAGGTTTAATGGGTATTCATTTTTCAAGAGAATACATGATTATGGTATTCACATGATTGGAATGTGACCAACAAGATCTATGGGGGATAAATGATGGTATTCACATGCTTGGTTGATGACATTTCAAGTAATCATTTTCTTTATACTATGAGCTTAGACCAAAGTATTTTAGATAAGCCTAAAGATTGGAATGGATTATGTTGGCCATAAGTTAGTATTGTTTAAGGATAGAACTTTTTTTGATATTATTGATGAGATGATATAGTAATGTAGTTTTAGAAAAAGGACAACCTGCAGGACGGGCGATAGCCCATCACGTCGGACAAGGCTGTGGGAATCGAACCCACAACTAAAGTGAGACAGGCCTTTATCGCCTACCACTGGCCTACAGGAAGTCCCCGTTTAGTAGAAACTAGTTTTATTGTATTAAGCAGTATGATATATGAAGTATAAGTCCATTTTAGGAACCATATATGATTAATCTCACTATAGATCGACTTATGTATATTTAATAACTTTTTCTAACCTTTTGTTTGAGACAGATGGAATGACCTGTCATTCTATCACATGATCTGCTAACACTTCACGAATAACAAATTCAACTTAATTTCTTTAAGAGATGAAGTGGAAATTGTTCAAGGCATGAAAAACAGTGAGATTGTACCAAAATAAAGTAAGTATTTATTCTAATTCAAATTCTTCAACTTTAGGGAAATGATCTTGAAAACCAAAAATGTTGTCCTAGTGCCCTTATATCTGATGAATCAGATGGTACCCTAGATCATCACAAATTTATGGCTTTGTGATTGTTGGCTTTTTCATAGTCATGTTTTCTACCACTCTCCATTAGAACTTGATGTTTAGATTTCTCTTCCATATCCATATTTTCACCTATGTTCTCCTATATGGAAACCCAATGATGAGTTACTTTGAGTAATCGTTACGTTTCATACTTTAGTTTTTAAAATTAAGTTTTAGTATTCCTTTTTACTATGTGGGTTTCTATGAATAGTAAACGATTTATAACCCCGACGAATTTCGAGGGCGAAATTCATTTTAAGGGGGTAGAATGTAACAACCCAGGATTTTATAAGATATATTCGTTTTAATTTCTTTCATATATTATGTTGTACGCTACACCAAGATTATCTTGCGTTATACACAACACCGTATTAGCTTGCAGTATACGCAACACTAATCTTGGATCGTGTTACACACAATTTCATGTTTGTTTGATAGTAGTTATTCTAAAAAACATTGAGTGTATATATATATATATATTCAATGTATTTTGTTATACGCAACAACAAAGGAGTCGTGCACTACACGCAACCCTGACTTGGCTTGCATTACACGCAATCGTGACCTTCCTCGATTGCGTGTGTTGTACGTAATACCAGGTTTTACTAAACAACGATATATTATTATAATATTATTATGAACTAGCTGTTATGAATAGTATTAACTAAATTTTTAATTTTATAACATTATTATTCATCTTACACATTTTCTAGAACATGGTATAAGAATAAAATAAATTTTTCGTGTAAAATAAGTATTTTTCAAAAAATGCAGTTTTGCCGCCTTTTGGTGGCGCACCCACTTTAAATCTAGTTTTTGACATGTTTATAAGTTCAATTTTACAAAATAAAATTATTCCTTGGAATATGGATATAAAAATTTAATTGGGATAAATTTTTCATATTATTCTGATAACTTTCATATTTTGATGAATAGTAAAAACACGCTATATTTTAATTAAAAACAACTTATTTCATCGCAATAATTTATATGGTTAGATTATATTTTTAATTGGTTTTAAAGTTTAATTAGAATATATTTTTACCATTTAATCCAATGTTGGTCATTGGAATTAATTTCACTACGAAATTGGATATAAATAAGTATCAATCTTTTGATAGTTATTGTTTCTTAAAAACATGCTATTTGTTTTGATAATGGGAATTAATTTTAAAATTAATTAATGCCATTTCTATGTTTTGAATTTGTAAAATTAGACATAAATTTTGAATTTGGAATATCAAATAATCATTCGGCTGAATTTTTGGTATTTTTCTGAAAAACTTCAATTTTCGATGAATAGTGAAACCACTTAGTGGTTTAAATGAAATTATACCACTTCTGTGAATTTAATTTTGAAAATCCGAGAGACACGGTTAATATCAAGGACTAAAATATGGTTCAATGAGATGAAAATAATTTTTAGTGAATAGTAACTTTTTGCTTTTTTTTACCACGGTTAAAAGTAAATATGGTAATTAATGGTAAAATTGATATTATTGTTACCCTAACACATGTCCTAATTCTATTGGATAAGTGTAATTCGAACAAAAACAACCTTAGGAATAAAATATGACCATTCAGGCCCACTTGGATTAGATTAGGACATTTATTATTATTTTATTTAAAGAAGGGTTAAAATAGTTAAAATCAAAGTTTAATAACTAAATCATTTTTAATATAGGGTTATACATAAGATAAATTTGACTATAAATATTAATTAGAAATCTAAAAAGATTTCCTACATAATTGTTTTTTATTTATAATTTTTAGACATTAAATAATTTAATTTATTTATGACACAATGATGATGCAGTAATTATCTTATTAATGAAATATTGACATAATTGATGTTATAAATACCCAAATAAATGTAATTTGAGACTTTTTATGAATTAAACTAATTTTATAGGTTAATATGACATGTTATTATTGATTTAAGTAACTTTGTTCGAACTAATCATGCTGGTATGATTTTCACAAAAAACAAGTACCAAATAGTGTCAAAATTGACATAAAATAGTTTTTAAAACAAATATTATATTATTAATTGTTATTTTATTCCTAAAAATCTAAAGTTCGGACAAATGACTTAGATAAGGTTATATATATTAATAATAAATAACTTGGGGTTCGTTTGGCTTGTTATAGTAATTTTATTAACCTTATAGTGTAAGAAAACAAGAAGACACGGTAAAAGTAAAATTATTTAACTTAAGGTTAAATCTAAATGATAAGGTTAAAATAGAAACCTAAACTAGTCTAAATTCTATTGTATGAGATTATTTCGACCCATACCCACATTAGCTTCGAAATAAATTAATTTTGAGCTATTAAAAACCGAATACGACTTTATAATAAAATAATATTTTTAGTTTTTCCAAAGGTGCCCCTCTCCTCCCTTATAAAAGGGAACCTCCTCCCTCTCTTACTCACACCACTTTGAGCCTTCAATCTCGGCCAAACCCTGCGAAATTCTCTTATCCACTTCTATAGAAACATCCTAGAGGTTTTGGTATTCTTCAAAGACCAATTTTAGTGCTCTAAGAGGAGGTCTCAAAGAGGTGCTTCAAAGAAGAGGTAATGTCTGTTACCAATTCTTTCAACTTTATTTCTTCTTCCAGTTATTCTTCTTTAGTTGTTTCATTATGAAGTAATAACATCAGTATAAATAATATACTGATATGTTATTATAAGTATGAAACAGCCATATTTCACCATCTATTCATCCTACAGAAAATGAAATCACCACGTGTGCGTACGTATGGAATACCGTCTCCACGCCGTGGTGAAATCTGTTTTTCCACCAACACCTTACACTACTGGAAAAAGGGCATATACCCACAGTTCAAAACCGTGGGTATAGCCCCCAAAACCATGGGTATAGGCTATACCCACGGTTTTGAGAACCGTGGGCTGGAACGGCGTCGGTATAGGGGTCTTCAGCTATACCCACGATTTGGTAGAACCGTGGGTATAGGTGTTTTACACAGAAACACCACGCTGTACAGTGTGGCAGGGAACTTCCACCACGGTTTTCAACCGTGGGGAATTTATCAGTTCATTTAAAAAAATTTGCGTCCAGCATGTTTTGACCCCTGCACGGAACGCGTACCAGTGAGAACCTGCACCAACCAAGCCAACACCGCTATTGGTATTTATATATTTATCACTTTTATTATATTAATATATTCGTTTATATGAAAAAACGTAAACAGAAAGAATCGAACCGCCAACCTATCAGTCTTCAAAGCCGCACCTTACCAACACCACTATTGGTATTTATTTACTGGGGTTATTGTTATCATCCATGTCCATGTTTTCTAAAAGTGTTTTTATGTATTTTTAATTTCCTTTTTACCCATTTTTACTTTTACTACATGGTTTGTATGGAATCTTTCTTTCGTTTACATTATGAGGTACTTTTTGACTTTTCTGGCAAAAGTACGAGAAGAATGTTTTTTTTAACTCATACGGCATGAACGGATTTTTAATGTTTTATAAAGCCTTATTTTCATGAAGCTTCCTCCAAAATATTTCATAACTATTTTCAACAAAATCTCTTTCTTTTAAAATTGCATGACATTTTGTGAAAAGAAATTGATTTTGAAGAAGAAAGGATATTTTCTTCAAGAATTCATTTCAAGTGTTTTATCAAAACCAGTTTTCCATATAAGATGACATTATTTCAAATGTGTATGTTTCAAGTATAATATCTCTATGATTTACATGGTTTCACTTTTCTTATGATGAAATGATATCCATTTCTTTTATATGGATTATGTGATGATGGGATGATGTTTATGAAACTCATTTTATTTATTGGGTTATTATGAATGATGTATGTTTATTTTGTGGCACAATTAAGAATGATTTCAATATGAGATGGGTGGGACCTATATCTCCCTCCAATGCATTGGATAAAGATTTTATATCTCATGAGATATACATGGTTGGAACGTTAAGTTAATCCGATTCAGTGGTACAGGACTGAAACGAGGAGTGAACTCGATTCAGAAAGGGACTTTGTCCACTAAGATGGTCTTGGAAGCAATTCCTTGGCTACTATGGAAATCATAACATGTGCTGAATGGTTTCCACAATTACATGTTTTATTTCCATTATATTTTATCATGGTTGATTTTCCATTATGATATATGCCTTACGTACTTCCACGATTTATGTCTTTGCTCAAGATTTTGATGTTTAAATTTCATGTTCAAGTTTTTGTTTTCAAATGTTTATGGATTGTTTTATATTCACTATGTTTGCCCTTACTGAGCATTTGAGCTCACCCTTTTTATGTTTTCTTTTCCCCAGGATATAAGGAAAGGTTTTAGGTAAGAAAGAAAGGGGAAGATCTTTATTAGGAGATGTTGAAGATCTTTCACCACGATTAGAATATTTTATTCCGAGTTTCCAAAGACACTAAACTATTACGGTCCTTGTGTGTCTGTTTTTGTTATGTACTAAGTATTCCGCAAAAGTAATGTAATTTCCATGTATGTCAAGCTTCGGGCCTCTACACCAGGTGAATCCAAATGGGTTTGCAAGTTTCAGAAATCCATTTATGGATTAAAGCAAGCATCCAGGTCATGGAACATTCTATTTGATGAAGCCATAAAGGAATTTGGTTTCATTAAGAATGAATGTGAGCCATGTGTTTATAATAAGTTTAATGGGAATGTGGTATTTATCACAGTATTATATTTTGATGACATATTACTTATTGGAAACGATGTATCAGTCTTATAGTTATTTAAGGAATGGTTGAACAAGTGTTTCTCTATGAAGGACTTAGGTGAAGCAACCTACATTCTAGGGATCAAGATCATTCATGATAGATCCTAGAGGTTTCTTGGACTAAGTCAGGGTACATACATTGACCATATAATAAAGAGATTTAGTGTGGAATAATCCAAGAGGTGATTGGTTCCAGTGTCACATGGCCTATATCTTTTTAAGATAATGTGTCCTCAGACACAATAGGAGATGCAACATCACGTTACGTTTTCAGGTACTTTTGATGTTTCTAAGTACCTCTGTTTTGAAGTAGTTATGAATGAGAGAGTCAGGAAAACTTTAAATGATGTTTTGAGGCAAAGGGGAAGTCGCACGGGCGGCGCATGGGTTGTCTAAACAGTACGGCCAAACCGTGTGTAGTTGGTCTTGAAGGCATAAGCTTCTGCACGGGCAGCACACGGTTTGTCTAACCGTGCGGCCAAACCATGCATGGAGTGTCTAACGAGGCAGTGGATAACACATGGTTAGCGCATGGTTTATCTAACCGTGCGGGAAAACAGTGCGACCACTTAAATGAGATCCATAAATTGTGGATCTCACTCATTTTGCCTCTAAGTGCCTCGTTTTGCCTCCTAAGTGGCCCTAACTATAAAGCCCCGGCATTAAACATTACTTAATCATGAATTAAATGAATAATTCACATAGAGGATATTTTTGGGTTTAGAGTTTTAGAGAATTAGGTCATAACTATTACATCTCAAAAGATTACATAGTAGACACTTCTACTAAGTTTCCATAAAATAAAAAAAACACTTAAAAAGAAACATGTCTAGTTCCATGTTTTAGATAGAATGTCTTTCCGTGATCCCATCCCTGACCCTATTCATCTTTAAGTCCTATGGAAAACATTTCAAAAACTTGGGATGAGAATAAAAAGCCCAGTAAAGGATACACAAAGAAGGAAAACTGTTAGTTTTTCAAAACAACAAGTAAACCATGAGTACTTTACCAAAGTAATACTTTTCACCTTTATGAAGTAGTAAAAACTCTTCACTGAATAAAATACCATTACTTACCCTTTTGTAACCAAAATATTACCATAAAACCCATATAAAGAACACATAACATATAAAGGTAACTTGGGACATAAACATACTTAAATGAAATAACCATACGGTCGACTTCCACACATACTTAATGGAATATCCATACGGTCGACTTCCATACCCAATGCATTGGAGGTTATAACGTAACCACCCATCCTGGTATTCACGGCACCACCCATCATATGGTTTATCACGTAACCACCCATCAAATGTCCAAGTACCATTATAAAATTATAAGACATAAAACAAATATAATGGAACGAAAACATTTCCACATTTCAAACACAATATATCACATAAATATATTGACATAACAAATCCATTATAAAAACCATTTTCAATACCATAATACATAAAATAGTATATGGTATTTATTTCATTTTAAAAAACATCACGGCTTGCTGAGGAAGCCAAAGACCAAATAATACTCACGGCGGCGGAAAAGGTCATTGTCACCGCGTACGTTAAAAGAAACATTCCTTTTTGTCATTTTGTAAAACGCTTCATAGAAAAAGATTCCTTTTGTATAAAATTAAAAGTCAAAGGGTTTTATACACCGTATAAAAAAAGCCTTTTACTATAACAAAATATGCCTCAATGAAAGGAGATTGAGACGAAGTCCCTTACAGAAATCCGACAGCCTAACGGCATCACTTTAAAATTCAGAAAATGAGTTGATGAGAGATAGAAAGGGGTATCTCATCACTTGGACATAACATTTATAGAAAAAAGGATATATAATAACATATCCCATAATAATAAGATTAAAATACCTAAAAAATAAGTCTTTTAAAATGAGGAGGGTGAAAGGTTCCTTTACCGAATTGGGTAACTTCCGAAACGTACACCCCATGAAAGAAGGGTCATACAATGAAGATGTAACTACCCATAAATGAGAGTATATTATACAAATAGTAAAATAATGGGCAGTACATATACCAAAAAAAGGAAATAGTGGCCAATGTAGCATGAATCCCATGGGAATAAAAAGTGAGATGAAAATCCCCTTATGAAAATTTGGCAACCTAACGGCGCCACATAAAACTTCAAAAATGGATTGATGAGATCAAATAGGGTATCCCATCATATTAACATAAAATTTATAGCAATAGGAATATAAAATAACATCCCCCAACATAATAAATATGAGCTTAAAATAAATTACATAAAAGAGAGTACTTAAAAAAAAGAGGTCGGATCCCTTACCTCGTGTCCGACTTGACTCGATCGTTCTTTAATCTCCTTAAAATCGGGTAACTCCCTTTGGTTTGAACCAAAAGGGTTTCTTTAAGAGCTTCCTGCCTAAGGTAAGGCTTCTAGGATTAGGAGAGGTATGTGGAGAGACAAATGATCAGATCTTTGCTAAGACAAAGGCTTGAGAGGTGTGGGTAAGGAGGTAGAGGTGGGGGCCTTTTATAAGAGGAGAGGAGGGGCACTCTTGGAAAGTCAAGAAAGGTTACATTATTTTAAATTGAGTTTCGGATTTTAAAGGTCCCACATTGATATATTTCTAGGATACAGTGATAAGGGTTCAAAATCCACCCATCCAATAGGTTTTTGACATGTTTAGGTCTTAGATTTTACATTATCTTTTCATTTTATTTAAATCGTTAAATAATGAGGTAATCACTGCATCACCATGATGTCATAAATAATTTAATTTATTTAATGTCTAAAAATTATAAAAAAAATACTATGATGTAGGAAATAGTTTTATCTTTCCAATGACTATTTATAGTCAAAATTCTGACTTGTATAACCCCATGTAAAAATTGTTTTATTAAAACAATACATGTTTGTGTCATTTTTACTTTTACTTTAAATAAAAGGCATTAATGTCATTATCTTACCCAAGTGGCTCCATGGGTCCCAAAAATAGACCCATGGGTTTTCTTGGTCGTCCATGACTCATCCAATAGGGTTAGGATAAGTTTCAAGATATTTTCATTTTATTATAATATCATTTTTACCTTAAATCACACTGATTACCTTTAATCACGATTAATAAAACTTAAAAGTTACTTTTCATCAAAAATTATTTTCATCCTATTGAACCACATTTTACTTAATAATTAAAATCATTTATATTGGATTTTTGAAATTCAAATCACAGAAGTGGTAAAGTTCCATTTAAACGAAAAATCGGTTTTTGTAACTACCACTTTGTGGTTTCACTATTCATCAAAAATTAAGGTTTTTCAGAAAAATACCAAAAATTCACCCTAAGCTATATTTGATATTCCGAATTCAAAAAATGATGTTTATTTTACCAAATTCATAACATAGAAGTTGCATTAATTAATTTTATAATTAAATCCCGCTGTCAAATCAAATAGCGTGTTTTTAAGAAACAATATCTATCAAAAGATTGACACTCGTTTATGTCCAATCTCAAAGTGATATTAATTCTAATGACCACCATTGGATTAAATGGTAAAAATATATTCTAATTTTACTTTAAAACCAATTAAAAAGATAATCTAACTATATAAATAAATTAGATTAAAGAGAGGTTTTGAATTAAAATTCAACAATTTTCACTATTCATTAAAAAATGAACATTATCAGAAAAATACCAAAAATTTACACAAAGTAAATTTTGATGTCCCGATTCTAAAGAAGAATTTTACTTTGTCAAATACAACATATAAAATTGCCAAAAGTATATTTAAAAAGGGTTTTCCATCAAAAGGCGATTAATCGACCTTTTAAAGAATATTAGAAGATTTGTGCTTAAAATTGGATTCATTTGCATTTTTAATCCTCTAACATTTATTGTAAAAAGTAAAAATATTTGACAAACATATATAATCATTTTGTAGTTAGTTCTATTCATTCCCATCATTACAACGGCTAGGTGTTAACTACCATTTAAAATAAAATTATTTTATTATTAGAGTGCAACGTAAGATTTCAAAGGAACTCGTTATTGAGTATTGGGTAAGCCATCAAGCATAGTGTTCCCTTTAAAGTAATATTAATATTTTATTCACAAATATGGATAAATATAAAAATTTCATATTCTTTATTTACCTGGGGTGTTACATCCTTCCCCCCTTTTGGGAATTGCGTCCTCGCAATTTTAAAATTGGGCTTGGAAACTCCATTGAATGTCCCACATCAGAACAAGAGTCGGTAAATCTATCACTTAAAAAGAATGGGAGAGAAGTACAAAGGTCACTCGAGTTAACCCATACTAGGATTCCAAGTATGAAAATATGGATATGGAGGAAAAAACAAAGGGTCATGTTCTGATAGAGATTGATAATAAACATGTCTAGGAGAAAGTTAACCATAAGAAAATCCCAAGCTTGTGATGGGTTAAACGGTATTCGATTCCCCAGTAGGAAAAGTTAATAGAAAACATTTTTATTTTAAGTTACTCTTAATTAAGGAATTTATTTTTGAGCTTAACTAAATCATAAGGAAACATACTTACTTGTCATGTTGACTTTCAACTTTTACTAGATTTATTACATGAACTCATATTTTCTCCAAAAGATGAGTATTTAGGATGACTTGTTTACATTAAGAGAGCTATAATCAACTTCTAGAGAATCACCTAATCCACAAAAGAGAACTGTATACTTCCCATGTCTTTAGACCTTAACCAAAACTAAAACCAAAAAGGTTAGTATGGGATCAGATAATACCCAAAAAGGATAATCCTTTATAAAAAGGAAATTTATTCTTAATATCCAAAATTTGTCCAACAAGACCCAAAGTTCAATGAAGACCAAAAGTAAACCAAACTAAGATTGAAACCCAGATATTTGAAGGATTTAATCACATAGTCTTCCAAGTTAAATCGTAACATTTATCTCCAAATAACATCAGTTACTCTTAAAGTCTCACATTGAAAAGTAATTAGCCTAATCACATATTCTCCATGATAGGATAATCATTTCCATAGATAACCCAAAATAAACTTATTCTTGATTCATAAAATCATCTAACTATAAAGAATTAGTCAAACTAACCAGGGACTTCACGTAGTCCAGTGGTAGGCGATAAATACCAGTTGCACTTTAGTTGTGGGTTCGATTCCCGTAGCTTCGTCCGACGCGACGGGTTGTCACACGGTCTGCATGTTTTCCTTTTTCCAAAACTATATAATTTTATAATATTCCTCAAAAATAGATAAATTCATCAAAAATAACCATAACATATTTTAACCTCAAGTTTATCTCATGCCATTCGTATTCCATCATATCATGTAGTAACCCATAATTACCTCAAAGTAAGGATCATATAAACCCTAATGGTTACCTTTATAATTATTACCTGAACTTCCACATCGAGTTGGTTCTCTCATACACAATGTATTAGAGAAATCACCAAAGTTCAAGTGGTTAATCATGACTCCTTGATAGTTGGTTTGGAATAACCATGAGATTCCTCATTGAATCCCCTATTTCATCCAGTCTCTTAATCAGAGAACCACCATAGTTTCCTTCATACCCATTGTCACTTTGGTTCCTGCTAGATCCATCCATTTACTAAAACAAAAAAAAAAGTCAGTGTGAGTATATCAACAAAATCATCATGTACTAAAGAGGAAGATAAACACTAAGATATACTTATCCAAGTTATCTCAAACTCATTCCAACCTTAAAAAAACAACAATGACTCCATCTAATATACCAACCATTATGGTTAAACACAACTTGTCACTTATGCTTAAAGAATACCCTAACCTCTAAAGTTATCTAAACCGACCTCTAATACCAACTATAAATGCTCGGCCTTAAACATTACTTAATCATGAATTAAATGAATAATTCACATAGAGGATCTTTTCAGGTTTAGAGTTTTAGAGAATTAGGTCATAACTATTACATCTCAAAAGATTACATAGTAGACACTTCTACTAAGTTTCCATAAAATAAAAAAAACACTTAAAAATAAACATGTATAGTTCCATGTTTTAGATATAATTTCTTTACTTGATACCATCCTTGACCCTATTCATCTTTAAGTCCTGTGGAAAACATTTCAAAAACTTGGGATGAGCATAAAAATCCCAGTAAAGGATACACAAAGAAGGAAAACTGTTAGTTTTTCAAAACAAAAGTAAACCATGAGTACTTTACCAAAGTAATACTTTTCACCTTTATGAAGTAGTAAAAACTCTTCATTGAATAAAATACCATTACTTACCCTTTTGTAACCAAAATATTACCATAAAACCCATATAAAGAACACATAACATATAAAGGTAACTTGGTACATAAACATGCTTAAATGGAATAACCATACGGTCGACTTCCACACATACTTAATGGAATAGCCATACGGCCGACTTCCATACCCAATGCATTGGAGGTTATAATGTAACCACCCATCCTCGTATTCACGGCACCACCCATCATATGGTTTATCACGTAATCACCCGTCAAATGTCCAAGTACCATTATAAAATTATAAGACATAAAACAAATATAATGGAAAGAAAACATTTCCACATTTCAAACACAATATATCACATAAATATATTGACATAACAAATCCATTATAAAAACCATTTTCAATACCATAATACATAAAAGAGTATATGGTATTTATTTCATTTTAAAAAACATCACGGCTTGTTGAGGAAGCCAAAGACCAAATAATACTCGCGGCGACGGAAAAGGTCGTTGTCACTGCGTACGTTAAAAGAAACGTTCCTTTTTGTTGTTTTGTAAAACGCTTCATAGAAAAAGATTCCTTTTGTATAAAATTAAAATTCAAAGGGTTTTATACACCGTATAAAATAAATCCTTATATTATAACAAAATATGCCTCAATGAAAGGAGATTGAGATGAAGTCCCTTACAGAAATTCGACAGCCTAATGGCATCACTTTAAAATTCAGAAAATGAGTTGATGAGAGATAGAAAGGGGTATCTCATCACTTGGATATAACATTTATAGCAACAAGGATATATAATAACATATCCCATCATAATAAGATTAAAAGACCTAAAAAAGAAGTCTTTTAAAATGAGGAGGGTGAAAGGTTCCCTTACCAAATTGGGTAACTTCCGAAACATACACCCCATGAAAGAAGGGTCATACAATGAAAATGTAACTACCCATAAATGAGAGTATATTATAAAAATATTAAAATAATGGGCAGTACATATACCAAACAAAAAGAAATAGTGGGAAATGTAGCATGAATCCCATGGGAATAAAAAGTGAGATGAAAATCCCCTTATGAAAATTCAGCATCCTAACGACGCCACATAAAACTTCAAAAATGGATTGATGAGATCAAATAGGGTATCCCATCATATTAACATAAAATTTATAGCAATAGGAATATAAAAGAACATCCCCCAACATAAGAAATATGATCTTAAAGGAAATTACATAAAAGAGAGTACTTAAAAAAAAGAGGTCGGATCCCTTACCTCGTGTCCGACTTGACTCGATCGTTCTTTAATCTCCTTAAAATTGGGTAACTCCCTTTGGTTTGAACCAAAAGGGTTTCTTGAAGAGCTTCCTGCCTAAGGTAAGGCTTATAGGATGAGGATAGGGATGTTTAGAGACAAAATTATTAGAGCTTGGCCGAGCCAAAGGCTTGAGAGGTGTGGGTAAGGAGGTAGAGGTGGGGGCCTTTTATAAGAGGAGAGGAGGGGCACTCTTGGAAAGTCAAGAAAGGTTACATTATTTTCAAATGAGTTTCGGATTTTAAAGGTCCCAAATTGATATATTTCGAGGATACGGTGATAAGGGTTCGAAATCCACCCATCCAATAGGTTTTTTACATGTTTAGGTCTTAGATTTTACATTATCTTTTCATTTTATTTAAATCATTAAATAATGAGGTAATCACTGCATCATCATGATGTCATAAATAATTTAATTTATTTAATGTATAAAAATTATAAAAAAATACTATGATATATGAAATCTTTTTAGCTTTCCAATGGCTATTTATAGTCAAAATTCTGACTTGTATAACCCCATGTAAAATTTGTTTTATTAAAACAATACATGTTTTTGTCATTTTTACTTTTACTTTAAATAAAAGGCATTAATGTCATTATCTTACCCAAGTGGCTCCATGGGGTACCAAAAATTGACCCATGGGTTTTCTTGGTCTTCCATGACTCATCCAATAGGTTTAGGACAAGTTTCAAGATATTTTCATTTTATTATAATATCATTTTTACCTTAAATCACACTAATCACCTTTAATCGCGATTAATAAAACTTAAAAGTTACTTTTCATCAAAAATTATTGTCATCCCATTGAACCACATTTTACTTAATAATGAAAATAATTTATATTGTATTTTTGAAATTCAAATCACAGAAGTGGTAAATTTCCATTTAAACGAAAAATCAGTTTTTGTAACTACCACTTTGTGGTTTCACTATTCATCAAAAATTAAGGTTTTTCAGAAAAATACCAAAAATTCACCCTAAGATATATTTGATATTCCAAATTCAAAAAATGATGTTTATTTTACCAAATTCATAACATAGAAGTTTTATTAATTAATTTTATAATTAAATCTCGCTGTCAAATCAAATAGCATGTTTTTAAGAAACAATATCTATCAAAAGATTGACACTCGTTTATGTCCAATCTCAAAGTGATATTAATTTCAATGACCACCATTGGATTAAATGGTAAAAATATATTCTAATTTCACTTTAAAACCAATTAAAAATATAATCTAACTATATAAATAAATTAGATTAAAAAGAGGTTTTGAATTAAAATTCAACACATTTCACTATTCATTAAAAAATGAACATTATCTGAAAAATACCAAAAATTTTCACAAAGTAAATTTTGATGCCCCGATTCTAAAGAAGAATTTTACTTTGTCAAATAAAATATATAAAATTGCCAAAAGTATATTTAAAAAGGATTTTCCATCAAAAGGCTGTTAATTGACCTTTTAAACAATATTAGAAGATTTATGCTTAAAATTGGATTCATTTGCATTTTTAATCCTCTAAAATTTATTGTAAAAAGTAAAAATATTTGACAAACATATATAATCATTTTGTAGTTAGTTCTGTTCATTCTTTTCATTACAATGGCTAGATGTTAACTACCATTTAAAATAAAATTATTTTATTATTAGAGTGCAACATAAGATTTCAAAGGAACTCATTTTTGCATATTGGGTAAGCCATCAAGCATAGCATTCCCTTTAAAGTAATATTAATATTTTATTCAAAAATATGGATAAATATAAAAATGTCATATTCTTTATTTACCCGGGGGTGTTACACTAACTCGGGATTTTGCTTCTCATAAGGTCAGAGAAGGTTCTCCCATTATTTTTAAGGCAATCCAAAGGCTTCTCTTGGTGGATCGAAGCCATATTCTTGAGGTATGTGATCGTTATTCATCGTTCTTGATCAGTTTCTTAGATATCCTTAGATATACTTCTCCTATTCTCTCGGTTTCTTATATCTACACCCATTATGGGTAGATTTAAGTGTGTGGATGCCAAATATGATGATATTTGGTCTTGATCTTGTTAGGAGAAGAGATCTAAGGCGGGTTCTTGAAGGAGCAACTCGGTTTTCTTGAGCGTTCTCGACCGTTGTGGTTTTGGTCAAAACCTTTGAGGTAGGTGGTTCCATCCCAACTTACCAAATTGATTATCATTGTATTTTCTTGATTTATTTCAATTGTTGATTTAAATTAAATTGCTCAAATTTTATTTCAATTATATTGATAAAAACTTGATTCTAGTGAATCGAGATATTTGAAATGGTTTTGGCATGGAAATTTGAAAAACCCCAATTCCATTGAATTGGGTGTGTTTATAGAAATTGGCCGATTTAAATTGTTCAATTTAAATTGTGGATTTGATGGAAATTTTTTCAATTAAATTGTTGAATTTATTGTGGAAATAAATTGTGTGATGATGGAATTAGTTTTGAATGTATTTCAAACTAGTGAAAATGGCTTAAAATGATTTGATAGAAACCCATTGGTTTTATCTTGTGAAAAAGGCATGTTTTGAATAAAACCTGTTTTGGTTTTAAATGGGATGAAATTGGAACTTTTGAAATGGAAGAATGAGATTGATCATTTTTTAATCGTTCTTAAAATAGTTCTCCCATCATGTAAGAGCACATGCAATCTTTAGGTAGTTAGTGAGTTGTTTGGATACACTCTACACTACGACAATGTTCTAAAACATACTTGTGGCGGGTCACATCCCCGACGGGTTGGTGATGAGTCTCCTTTAGCCAGTGTCATAGGGACGTGTGTATACACATTTTTCTTAGTTCACATAGAGAGTGCAGAATCCTATAACTGATTAATACTATCGTACCTTTTGGCAAATGACCATGTTGCTCGCTTGTTTATTTATATTTGAGATATAAATGTATACCAATGATTTTGAACTACTTTACATGCCTTCTAAATTTATATAAACTGTTTTATATAAATGTTTTACTTAAGCCATTGTTTTAGAAATATTCCATCATTGTAAAGCCTTTTCTTAAAGTAATTTTTCCATCATTTGAAAATGTACAACATGTTTTGTTAAAATATGCTTTTGAATTTCCAAACCTGTCTATTTGAAAATTGAAAGTTTTTATTTGGATAATCTATATTTGGCATCTGTTACGGAATCTTTGGTGGTATCCTACTGGGCTTAGGCTCACACCCTACTTTTTCCTTCGGTTGTTTGTATACTTTCTTCTTCCAGGATCGAGCAAAGGGAAGGGATCTCTTTGAGGTGGATCCAGTTTTTGATCTATGGTCTTGGTGAGTTTTGTCCTTAGGGACCTTGGGACTGTTTTCCCATTTTTAGTAATTGGGTTGTAGTACTTTGGGATTTTTATGCCTCTTTGTATTCTGGTACATTACTCCTAGTGGAGTTTCTTTTGTAATGAATACTGTTTTTTTTTCTTTTGCTTTCACATTCTTGTGGAAAAAATTGTTCCCACTTGTATATTGTACGATGCCAGGTGCTAGTCACCGACCCATAAGGATCGGGAATGCCCTTCGGGCTATGTCAGGGTCGGCTCGGTTATTGGATTACCAGGGTACCCAGGCTGGTTCGTGACAAAATAGTATCAGAGGAGGTTAAGTATCTTGCCTTGATGATAGTATGAATTTGAGTATTCTTGTCAGGACTTAGGAGGTAGTTGTGATTGAGTGCCTGGCCAGCTCTCACTACAATGAACCTTAAGTCACCAGGGTTGTTTAGGGAAATACGACTTGTGGATTAGTTCTAGTATTTTCCCCGTTTTGTTTTGGATAGAGTGGAATCCAAATCTTGTTATTCCCTTCTATTAAGAATAGTTTTCCTTGTTACTCTGTTTGAGTGTTAATCAAATTTCTTTTTATGTTGTGAAGCAGCATGCCTCTGAGAAGACATGAGAATAGGATCCAAAAAGAGGTTGCTGTTGAGTCTCAGCAAGCGAGTCCTATTGTGGATCCGAGTCTGGTTGAGGTGATTGTTCGCACTGTCCAAGCTCTAGGACAAGCAACACCTCCAGTTCATGTTCAGGCTCCAGCTATAGATCCTCATCGTGATATTCTCCGAAGTCGTTCTCAAGAGTTCCTATGCCAAAATCCACCAGTTTTCAAAGGCTCCACTAACCCTCAACATGCTGAGGAATGGTTAAGTAAGATTGAACATCTGTTTGGGTTCTTAGAGACACCTGATGTGATCAAGGTGAAGTGTTCCACCTTCTTGCTGGAGGGACCAAGTAGGAGATAGTGGGACATGATGGTGACGGCTGGGAAACATGAGGGTTTGGAGTGGAAATACTTTAGGGTTCTTTTCACTAACCAGTTCTATCCAGAATCAATAGTGTTGGCCAAGGCTATGGAGTTTTTCAAGCTTGAGAAGGCCAACAAAACCGTGACTGAGTACTCAAATCGCTTTTCCGATTTGGTACAGTTTGCTCCTGAAATTGTATCTAATGAGAAGATGAAGGCTCGAAGATTTGAGTTGGGACTTCGATCAGATATTCATTATCAAGTTTTCTTACTGAAGCTACCCACTTATGCTGATGTGCTAGATAGGGCCATGATGGTTGAGATGGACCTGGTAGGAAAGTTAGGGTTTAAGGAGGTTCTTTTCCCTCCTAGTGGCAGTATTGGTTCCTTTAATATAAAACGGAAGCATGACATTTCTCATGGAAGTTATCAATAACAGAGTCATTCCAGACCTCTGGTGGAAACAAGAGGGGCTTCTTTGACTTGATATCAGTGTGGAAAGCCAGGAAAATCTAAGAGGGTTTGTACTGAGGCACCCAATAATTGTAGCTCATGTGGACGTTTAGGGAACTTACAAAGATTCTACCATCACTTCTCTACTCCACGTAGTAGAACGGGATCATCATCACCTCTAGAAACTGTGGGGAAATCAAATTCTTCAGGTACAAAAGGGTTCCAGCCACAGGCATCCGGAATGAAGCTTCTTCACGTAGTGGAAGAGTCGCCATAGGTAGCTGATAAAGGTCTTGAAACTGTAAGAGGTACCATTACTATAGCTTCATCTTTAGTGACATCTCTTTTTGATACTGGTGCATCTCACTCTTTTATTTCAAACCATATTTTTAATCTTCTTAATCTACCTATATATCTTTTATCTTGTGCGATGGATATTACTACGCCCCTTGGTACAATAAGACAAAAGGGTCTCTATAGTCCTGCTTGTGTCTTCTCTCTATAAGATGTTGATCATGCTTGGAGTTTTCTGGTTCTCAACATGAGATATTTTGACGTCATATTTGGGATGGATTGGCTCATTTCCAATAAATTTGGGATCTATTGTTATCTTCGACAGGTCTACCTTACTACACCCAGTGGTGTGCCTCTTGTTTTTCAAGGAGACTGGGACCCAAGGTCAAGCAGAGCTGGACCCTCTTATCCAGAATTGGGGAAAGTTATATCTGTGTTTGCTTTTGATCTAGAGAGAGATTCAATGTGTGGTGATATTCCTTCAGTTATTGCTGAGTTTCCTGACGTGTTTCCTTCTGACTTCTCTGGTTTTCCACCAGTAAGGGAGGTTGATTTTTCTATTTACTTAATGCCTGGTACTCAACCAGTTTCTATTCCCTCTTACCGAATGGCTCCAGCTGAACTAAAAGAACTGAAGTCTCAGTTATAGAATCTTCTTGAGAAAGGATTTATACACCCGAGTGTGTCACCTTGGGCAGCACCAGTTCTCTTCACCAAGAAGGCTGATGGTTCTCTTCGCTTATGTGTTGATTATCGAAAGCTCAATCGAGTTACGATAAAGAACAAATATCCATTACCACGAATTGATGATTTTTTTGATCAATTGAAAGGGTCAAAGTGGTTTTTAAAAATTGATCTTCTATTGGGTTACCATCAGTTGAGGGTAAAAGAATATGACATTCATAAGACCGCTTTTCGGAGTAGGTATGACCATTATGAGTACTTTGTTATGCCCTTCGGCCTAACAAATGCTCCTATAGTTTTCATAGATTTTATGAACAAGGTTTTCCATGAGTATCTAGATACTTTTTTGGTAGTCTTTGTGGATGACATTCTTATCTACTCCAAGTCTGAGGAGAATCATGTGCATCATCTGAGAACAGTTTTGAGTCTTCTAAGGAATCACTGACTTTATGCCAAGCTTTCAAGGTGCGATTTCTAGATTTGGGAAGTGAAATTCTTGGGACATGTCATGTCGAAACAAGGAATATTAGTTGATCCTAAGAAGGTGAGGGCTGTTATGACTTGGGAACAACAACAAAATGTTTTCAATATTTAGAGCTTCTTGGGATTAGAAGGATATCATCGATGATTTGTTAAAGACTTCTCAAATTTAGCTTCTCCAATGACTGATCTGACTCGAAAGGGAGTGAAGTTTTCCTGGAATGATAAATGTCAGAGTTCTTTTGTTGAGATAAAGTGTCTTTTGACTACTACACCGATGTTAACTCTTCCTGAGGCTGGGATAGGTTATGTGGTCTTCTGTGATGCATCGGGTTCAGGTTGGGATGTGTCCTTATGCAAGGTAATCATGTTGTTTCCTATGGAACTCATCAGCTTAAGCCTCCTGAGAAGAACTATCCTACCCATTACCTTGAACTTATAGCTGTAATGCACGTACTTAAGTGTTGTAGACATTACCTTTATGAAGAAAGGTTTATTGTATATTCAGACCACAAGAGCTTGATTTATATCTTCTCTCAAAAAGATTTGAATCTCTGCCAAAGGCGTTGGGTGGAGTACCTACAATATTTCGACTTTGACATTAACTATACCATGGGGAAAGGGAATTTAGTTGCAGATGCGTTAAGTAGGAAACTTCCATCACAGGCTGTGAAAGAATCTTCAGAAGAGTGGAGTTTGATGGCTCTTTTTGCTCAGTTGTATATTGGAATTCAGTGGAAGGAGAAGGAAGTTTCTTTAGCCAGTTTTTAGTTGACATCTGCTCTTCTCGAGTTAATTCTTCAAGAACAGCAACTGAATGATGAATTCTATAGCATTAGGGACTCTCTTTATGGTGGGGAGACCGACACTGAGTGGCCTTTCTCCAAAGAGTGTGTTTTATGTTATCGAAACCGTTACGTTGTGCTGTTATCGGCAAGGAAGTATGTGATGGGGGATTTCCATAACTCTCAGTGGGTTGTACACCCAGGAACCATGAAGATGTTTTATCACATGTGGTGACTGTTTTGGTGGCCAGTTATGAGGTGAGACATTGTTGAGTTTATATCTCGTTGCTATACATGCCAAAAGGTGAAAGCCGAGCACCAGAAACCTTCGGGTTTGATTCAACCACTTCCAGTCCCTACATAGAAGTGGGATGAAATCTCTATGGACTTTGTGGTTGGGTTACCTCAAACCCAGAGGAAGAAGAACATGATATGGGTTTTGATTGACAGGCTGACCAAGTCACACTACTAGAAAAGTAGGCTATACCAACGGTTTATAACCGTTGCTATAGGCTAGAAAACCGTTGGTATAGGGTATACCAACGGTTTTCCAAACCGTTGGCCAGTAAGGCGTGGGGAAAGCCCTTTACCAACGGTTTCATTTAAACCGTTGGTATAGGTTCTAAGAAATCTGGAAAACAATTTACCAATGGTTCAGAACGGTTGGTATAAGTTTTTCCAGATTTCTGGAAAAAGATTTACCAACGGTTGTAAACGGTTGGTATAAGTTTTTCCAGATTTCTGGAAAATGCTTTACCAACGGTTGTAAACCGTTGGTATAAGTTTTTCCAGATTTCTGTAAAAGGCTTTACCAATTGTTCAAAACCGTTGGTAAAGAGTTTCCCAAAACTGCTGCACAGCAGCACCCAGAAGCCCCCCAGAAGCTGCACCTGCATAAAAAAACAGTGTACAACAGCCCTTAGTATACCCTCCACTATACACCTGCATAAAAAATATCACAAAAGCCACATACAAACTTCAAACAGTATAAAAAACACCTAAAATATCCCAAAAAAACACATGATAACAATCATCCGGTGGTAATTCACCTCACCCATCAAATTCTAATAGGAAGAATAGTTTGATAAATATCTATTAGAGTTGAATAAGACATTCAAATTGACTCAAATCCCATTTTTTTTGTGATACTAGGTTTGGGTATGTAATGATTTATGATGAATTTTGCATTGAACTTGTATTGTTTATAATATATAGTGAAAAGATATTTTCTTAGGAGTCTCTTCACTTATGACCCCATGAGTGAAACTACCAAACTCATGAAAAAGAGTCGCTGATGAGTGTAAATTTCAGTTGTATTCACTTAAAATGATTTCCTTTTGAAATAAAAGAGAGACATTGAGTGGTGTCGTCCACACCGCGCCTCGGATTGAGGCGGAGTTGACTCGTACACATCACAAATGACCCATGGATACATGTCCTAAAGTATCAACAGTATCTGAATGCCTTTGGTCTATTTTCCGTATGTCAGTTGTTGTTTTAACTTAAACTATTTTCCATTTCAAAGAAAAGTGAAACACTTTGAGTGGTGCCGGCCACACCGCATCTCAGATTGAGGCGGGGTTGACTCTTACACGTCACAAATGACCCATGGATCATTGTCCTAAAGTTTCAATAGAATCCGAAAGCGTTTGGTCAGTTTTCCGTATGTCGTTTTTTTACTTAAAAGCGCATCCATTTTAAACAAAAGAAAGACACTTTGAGTGGTTTCGGCCACACCGCACCTCGGATTGAGGCAGGGTTGACTCGTACACGTCACAAATGACCAATGGATACATGTCCTAAAGTATCAATAGTATCCGAATGTGTTTGGTCAGTTTTCCATATGTGGTTTTTTTTACTTAAAAGCGCATCCATTTTAAACAAAAGAAAGACACTTTGAGTGGTCCCGGCCACACCGGCCCTTGGATTGAGGAGGGGTTGACTCGTACACGTCACATATGACCCATGGATACATGTCCTAAAGTATAAACAATATATGAATGCCTTTGGTCCGTTTTCCGTATGTCAGTTGTTGTTTTAACTTAAACCGTTGTCCATTTCAAAGAAAAGTGACAAACTTTGAGTGGTCCCGGCCACACCAGCCCTCATATTGAGGCGGGGTTGACTCTTACATGTCACATATAACCCATGAATTTTTTTCTTAAAGTTTCAACAGAATCCTAATGCGTTTGGTCGGTTTTCCGTATGGAAGTTGTTGTTTTCACTTAAAATCCTGTCCATTTCAAATAAAAGTTAGACACTTTGAGTGGTGTCGGCCACAACGCACCTCAGATTGAGGTGGGGTTGACTCTTACACATCACAAATGACCCATAAATAATTTTCTTAAAGTTTCAACAGAATCCGAAAGTGTTTGGTCAGTTTTCCGTATGTCGTTTATTTTACTTAAAAGCGCATCCATTTTAAACAAAAGAAAGACACTTTGAGTGGTATCGGCCACACTAGCCCTTGGATTGAGGCGGGGTTGACTGGTACACGTCACATATGACCCATGAATCGTTGTCCTACAGTTTTAACAGAATCTGAATGTGTTTGGTTGGTTTTCGGTATGTCAGTTGTTGTTTTAACTTAAACTGGTGTTCATTTCAAAGAAAAGTTAGACATTTTGAGTGGTACCAGTCACACTGCACCTCAGATTGAGGCTGGGTTGACTCTTACATGTCACATATGATCCATGGATCATTTTCCTAAAGTTTCAACAGAATCCGAATGTGTTTGGTCGGTTTTCCGTATGTCAGTTGTTCTTTTAACTTAAATTGTTGTCCATTTCAAAGAAAAGTTAGACACTTTGAGTGGTGACGGCCACACCGTGCCTCAGATTGAGGCGGGGTTGACTCTTACACGTCACAAATGACCCATGGATCATTTTCCTAAAGTTTCAATAGAATATGAATGCGTTTGGTTGGTTTTCCGTATGTCAGTTGTTGTTTTAACTTAAACCGTTGTCCATTTCAAAGAAAAGTGACAAACTTTGAGTGATCCTGGCCACACCGGCCCTTGTATTGAGGTGGGGTTGACTCGTACACATCACATATGACCCATGGATCGTTTTCCTAAAGTTTCAATAGAATCAGAATGCGTTTGGTTGGTTTTCTGTATGTCAGTTGTTGTTTTAACTTAAACTGTTGTCCATTTCAAAGAAAAGTGACAAAATTTGAGTGGTCCTGGCCACACCGGCCCTTGTATTGAGGTGGGGTTGAATCGTACACGTCACATATGACCCATGGATCGTTTTCCTAAAGTTTCAACAGAATCCGAATGCGTTTGGTTGGTTTTCCGTATGTCAGTTGTTGTTTTAACTTAAACCGTTGTCCATTTCAAAGAAAAGTGAAAAACTTTGAGTGGTCCTGGCCACACCGGCCCTCGGATTGAGGTGGGGTTGACTTGTACACATCACATATGAACCATGGATCGTTGTCCTAAAGTTTCAACAGAATCCGAATGCGTTTGGTCTGTTTTCCGTATGTCAGTTGTTGTTTTAACTTAAACCGTTGTCCATTTCAAAGAAAAGTGACAAACTTTGAGTGGTCCTGGACACACTGGCCCTTGGATTGAGGCGGGGTTGACTCTTACATGTCACATATGACCCATGGATCGTTTTCCTAAAGTTTCAATAGAATCCGAATGCGTTTGGTTGGTTTTCCGTATGTCAGTTGTTCTTTTAACTTAAATTGTTGTCCATTTCAAAGAAAAGTTAGACACTTTGAGTGGTGCCGACCACACCGCACCTCGGATTGAGGCGGGGTTTACTCTTACACATCACAAATGACCCATGGATCGTTGTCCTAAAGTTTCAACAGAATCCAAATGCATTTGGTCGGTTATCCATATGTGGTTTTTTTTACTTAAAAGCGCATCCATTTTAAATAAAAGAAAGACACTTTGAGTGGTACCGGCCACACCGGCCCTCGGATTGAGGAGGGGTTGACTTATACATGTCACAAATGACCCATGGATACATGTCCTAAAGTATCAACAGTATCCGAATGCCTTTGGTCCGTTTACCGTATGTCAGTTGTTGTTTTAACTTAAACAATTGTCCATTTCAAAGAAAAGTGACACACTTTGAGTGGTCCCGGCCACACCGGCCCTCGGATTGAGGAGGGGTTGACTCGTACACATCACATATGACCCATAGATACATTTCCTAAAGTATAAACAGTATCCGAATGCCTTTGGTCCATTTTCTGTATGTCAGTTGTTGTTTTAACTTAAACTGTTGTCCATTTCAAAGAAAAGTGACACGCTTTGAGTGGTCCCGACTACACCGGCCCTCGGATTGAGGCGGGGTTGACTCGTACACGTCACATATGACCCATGGATCGTTTTCCTAAAGTTTCAATAGAATCCTAATGCGTTTGGTTGGTTTTCCGTATGTCAGTTGTTGTTTTAACTTAAACCGTTGTCCATTTCAAAGAAAAGTGACAAACTTTGAGTGGTCCTGGCCACACCGGACCTCGGATTGAGGCGGGGTTGACTCGTACACGTCACATATGACCCATGGATCGTTTTCCTATAGTTTAAACAGAATCCGAATACATTTGGTCTGTATTCCGTATGCTAGTTGTTGTTTTCACTTAAAATCCTATCCATTTCAAATAAATGTTAGTGGTGTCGGCCACTACTTCAAAGCACATTTTCCATATCATCTTCCACATGCATAAACATGAAATACATGGCTAACTAAGAAAGCTAAGTAAAAAAAATAGAAAAATGAGCATCACAATACCAAGGAATACTAAAGGTCTATGTAGTAGACTAATCATACAATAAGAATCAAGTGCAAAAAATAGAATCTGAATGCAACGTCCCTATGAAGCAGAGGAAAACCCCAAAGTGGAAAACCATGTTCAAAAATAAAGAGTTATACAGAATTCAAAAATGTAATGGATCAATCTGCCTCTGATCACCATCACCATCACTACTATCATCATCAGCCTCATCCTCGCCTCCATCTATGTCCTCGTCATCATCCTCATCCTCGGCATCATCCTCGCCCTCGGCCCCATCCTCGCCCTCGGCCCCATCCTCACCCTCGTCCACATCCTCATCCTCACCCTCTTCCTCTTCAGTATCCTCGTCATCACCAGGAACGTCATCATCTCTATCACCACTAGAGCTGCAGCCTGGTGCATTGGATGATGCACCCATCGACAACATAAATGTATGACAAGCCGCACTAGCCTCTGGTGGAAGTGATGAAGATAAAGCTCTCATCAGTTTCATAAATTCTCTGTCTCTTGTTTGAACTTGTACTTCCAACTCTGTGACCCTTTTATCAGACTGTCTTGCATGCTCCTTGACATGTTCCAACTCGGTGGTACTAGAATGGATACCTGGAGATGACCAACACCTCGTCGGGACTATATTCTTACCAAGTCGGCAGCGTACTCGACCAGAGTGCTCATCTCCCAAAACCTGATATAAATGATCGTGTGGCCCAAAATTGTCAGGCTCCTGGGCATCAAGAGCCTCTAAAGCAGCCTGTAAAAAATATTAATAGATTACTAAATTTTAAATTAGATATTAAACTTTTAAATAAACAAATTAAAACTTACAATCTTCTCTTGGGTCGGTTCATTTACCGCAGTTCCATCTTTTTTTCTTCTACTCGAGCAAAACAATTTTGCTCGAGGGATACGTCCTTCAATATTCATTTTGTGCTTCTGTAATGACATTGAAACAATATAAAGTGAAAGTATAATCATATATTCATTATTAAATAAATCACATAATTTAAGTAGGATCCAATAAAAAGGGAAAGTCCTAAAGAAAAATTATAAACAACTATATCGTACCTGCTGCCTCTCATGATCTGACATTGTTGTGCGCCCCAAAGTGTGGAGGTATTTCTTTGAATCAATGTTTTTTTTGTTTTTTTCAGAAGATTCCTAAATAATGATTAATAATTAATAAGATTATATTAATGCAAAATATGAAAACTCTCATTTAAATAACTCAAATGAGATTAATACCTTAAATTTGGCAGTCGCCCAATGGGTAATCATTTGGCGATATTGCTCTATCGGGCAGTCATCCACGATAGGTAATGTCTCTAACTCCGTGCCCACTCTATCACACCAGCCAACATACAGCGCATGCTTATAAGCTCTCCAAATCTCTCCTAGCTCTTTTAAACGCGCTAATCGTGCACCTTCGCCATCAGGGAAGTTAAACCGAAGCTGAAATCAAATTGATTAGTTAATTTAAATACAAAAATATACTAC
Organism: Viscum album; assembly: GCA_963277665.1. NCBI lineage: Eukaryota > Viridiplantae > Streptophyta > Magnoliopsida > Santalales > Viscaceae > Viscum > Viscum album. Next base: position 117,958,810 of record OY728154.1, read on the forward strand.
ATTAAATCCAATAGATCTTTTACCCATATTTGTGCCCACGCGTTATCCTTGACTTCGGGTGGAAGATGTTTCCAAGAGAGAGGGCTGACCGGAATGATATCAGAGTATTTGGCTAGCGTCGCCAAAAAACCCCGACATTGCTGCCCAGATTTCTCAATCATTTGTCCATCAACATTGTATTCTACCATCAACTGTGTCTGGCGGTTCCATACCGCACGCAAGCGAGTACGCCCCCTCCCCCGCCTCCTATCTATAGATGAATATGTTATTAAAGAAAAATAATATCAATACAAGTTATAATAAAAATAAATTTTGGTATAAAAATTTGATAGAGTTATATAAATATACCTATGGTAGTCGGATCAATGGGTGCAGAAGCTGAAGGAATATCCTGTACAGGTGGAGTGTCCCTCAGTGTATGCTCCTTAGCCACATACTGTGTCGCAGCAGGAGTCGAAGAAGGTGGAATATAATAACCTGGAGATAATGAACCAAAAGCAAAAGATGATGGCATAGACGTCTGGCCAGCTGGTAGTGTAAACATCGGAGGTCTAAATATCTCATATGTCCCTGATGACATGCCAGGATCAAAATAGGGCGTAGAAGATACGTCTGTGGTAGTGGATCGTCTAACTCTCGCCCCACGAGCCCTCGTACCACCAACCTCTCTACTGGGAGCAATATCAGGCTCCTCGTCAGATATCTGTCGTCTAGGGCATGGATCCTGAAAAAAAGTTTGACAGAAAAGTAAACACATGATATTATAAGTTATTGAAATATTTATATTTGAAATAAAATACTCACAACAGGGATGAGTGGGGGAACACCCATCTGTACCATGCGACGATTATTATCTGTCATCTTTTTCCTCCGCCTCTCTTCAATGGGTGTCATTTCCTGCAATGAAAACAAATATGGAAGTAATTAGAAACAGATAACTAATGTGTAACCCAACAAACAAAATATAGAAAGACCATTATGATAAAAAGAACATAATGAAACAGAAGATTTATGGTGTGATGAAGGTAAGTACTAGGATACACACTCTGAATGATGTAGGTGAAACATGTAGGTGAGAACACGACTGTATGATTCTATATATTTCCCACCACAACTTCGGGTTCACAATCAACTCTGACAATTGAGCTGTTGGGGTCATCATAAGTAATAAACGGATTGCTTCCAATTACAGTAGGGATAGTGTCAACTTCATCATCACCATCATCAAAAACATGTCTGGGATTTACTTCAATAATTACACCGAATTTAGGATGACGATGATCTTTGACATAAAAAACTTGTTTCACCATTAATGCCAATACATATGGTTCATCGGTGGCAAGAGTGCGAGTCATGTCAATAACTCGAAATCCGCAATCATCAATAAAGGTGCCTTGCCTCGTCATTGAATCAAACCATTGACATTTCATCATTGTGACTCGACCATGCGAGTAATAATCCAAAATTATTATTTTCTCCCCGACACCATAATAAGCAACATTTTCAGAATGAGGTCTAGTGTCCGATGAACTGGCATAACAGTCTGTTGTGGCAGTTAGCATAACACCATTATGCTGTGTTCTCATGTTTCTTGCTCGTCCAGTGATAACAAATTTGTATCCATTGATCACAAGTGATTTACAAGCACGAACCATGGTATTAGGACCAAAAGCCAAAGCTCTTATTTCCTCAGAAACAGAGTCTGTAGGCAAACTCGATACCTGAAATATAAACAAATAGTAAACTTAATTAAATATTATTTTTATTTAGTTATTACAGAAATATTTTTACCTTCAATTTCAACCAAGCAGAAAACTCTTTGCTATGTAAAGTCTCCTTCTTTCTCAAAGATAAAGAACGATGCTTTCTATATATCAATTCTTTATGTTCCCTGTAGATAAATATAATAATAGTTTAACAAATATTTAAAATTACAAGAGATAAGATAAGAGTTACATGTAAAATTAACTTACTTTATATACTCATCGAACAAATCACAATTGAACAACACTGTGCGATGTGCCATCTCTCACTCTTTAAGGCTTAATGTTGTCAATGTATATGATCCCGGAATTCCTCCTGTTTGAGGAAGTGATGGAAAACTGGGTTCAATTTGCCCATACTGTTCTTCTTCATTTCTCATTGGTCTGTTTATTCTCGTAGTATGATCAGACAAATACATTGAGCAGAAATCCATACATTCTTGATCCAAGTAACTGTTCATAATAGAACCTTCGGGATAATTCCTGTTCCGAACATATGCTTTCAATGTGCACATGTTTCTTTCAGTTGGATACATCCAACAGAAAGCAACGGGTCCTCCAAGAAGTATTTCGGTCAGAAGATGGACAGTCAGATGCAACATGCATGTAAAAAATGATGGAGGGAATATTTTCTCTAACTCACAAAATTAATGGTGTCTCTGCCAACAGTTTTTGCACGAGGGATTTGGACAACCTCTTAGCATAAAGATCTCTAAACAAATATCACAACCGAATAACTGAGACTCTAACATTATTGGACAAGAGATGACTGATTGCTATTGGAATCAACTCATGAAAAAGGACGTGATAATCATGAGTCTTCAAAGATTTCAACTTTAACTCTTTTTTGTTGACCCGTTTTGATATATTGCTTAAATAGCCATCAGGAACTTTAATAGTCTCTAGCACTTCCAGAAATTGATTTTTTTTAGCAGGATTCATCACATAAGAAGCACATGGAACTTGCCATTTATTTTCACTGATACAAACAGGATGCAATTATGGTTTGATCCCCCAATCTACCAAGTCACGCCGAGATCGTAAATCATCTTTTGTCTTCCCCTTGACATTTAGAAGAATCAAAAGCAACATTTCACATATATTTTTTTCAATGTACATTACGTCTAAGCAATGACGTAACAAGTTGTTTGACCAATATGACAACTCAAAGAATATACTCTTTTTCTTCCAATTGTAATAGGTATCATTGGAAACATTTTTCCTCTTTCTAGATTTCATTACACTCTTCCCAAATGAATAACTGAAATCTTTCAATTCATTAAGCACATCAGTTCTAGACATATGCTGAGGTGGATCGTCATTCTCCATGGTATTGTCAAATCTTCAACGATTGTTTCTATATGGATGGTTCATTGGCAAGAATCGTCGATGTCCCATAAAACTAAAACTATGACGATATTTCAGTCTTCTCGGTCGAGTATTCTTCATACAAACAGGACATGACAATTTTCCTTTTGTGCTCCATCCAGACATCATTGCATAAGCAGGAAAATCATTGATAGTCTACATAAGTGCAGCATGCATCTGAAATATGTCTTTCGAACATGCATCGTATGTGGGCACACCCACATCCCAAAGAAGTTTCAACTCTTTTATTAAAGGTTGCATGTATACATCTATATCATTGCCCGGATCAGAAGGGCTAGATATCAGTATACTCAAGAAAGTGTAAGGCTTTTTCATACACAACCAAGGGGGAAGGTTATAAATGTGTATGAAAACTGGCCATGTGCTGTGCGAAGTAAGCATCTACCCAAATGGATTAAAACCGTCACATGAAAGACCCAGTCTCACATTACGCACGTCGGCTGCAAATTCAGGATATCGAGCATCAAATCTCTGCCATGAAAATCCATCTGCAGGGTGAACCAAATCTTCATTATTCTTTTTTCTCTTGGTGTCATGCCATCGCATTTTTACGGATATTTCATCAGACATGAAAAGGTTCTGTAATATGGGGATCAATGGAAAGTGCCACATTACTTTTTGTGGCACACGAGATGGTGTTCCATCATCTTTTGGCTTCCATCGGGAGGTTCCGCATTTTATACAATCATTTCTTTCAGCAGTTTCCTCCCAAAATAAGCTGCAATCATTCGGGCAAGCATGAATTTTTTTTTTGAGAATCCAAGTTCATCAACCAACTTCCATGTCATATAGTGGTTTGAGGGAATATCTGCATCATCTGGAAGTAAGTCCTTCAAGAAGGTAAGAATATAATCAATTGCAGTATTTGAAATCCCATACATAGTTTTCCCATGAAACAATCGGATTAAAAATTCCAACTTTTTCATTTTATCACATTGGCGATATATTGGAGTCGTCGCAGCATCATTCAATTTTTTTACCCTATTAACATCATCATTTTCATTGGACGCATCATGTGTGCTTGTATTGAAATCTTGTTGGATGGACATCCTTTCCTTCTCATGATGTCGAATAAATGGAAACCGATCATATATCAAACTCTCCAATTCAGTCCTATCATTTGGATCATCAACATTTTGAGATTCCATTTTCTCTCCATTGTGATACCACACATAATAGTTTTTTTGGAAACCATATTTGGTTATATGATAGCTAACTGCTTCACGGCTCAACCAAGGTCTTCCAACAAAATTAAAACATGGGAAGTGTATGCGACCACTATCTGAAGCCTTGTCAAATGCAAAATCTAGAAAGCTGTTCAAATTATTTTGAAAATTGGTTGAAATCCGATTATTTTCGTACATCCAACTTCTATCCATTCTGTAAAAAAATCGCAATAAGTCATTTCAAAGCAATTCAATAATATTAAAGTTTAATCAAAAAAATATTTACGTAAATGAAAATTGTTTACTCTATATAAAAGCATAATTGACACATTACTCTATATGAGAATCATATTAAGAAATACAACAAAATACAGTGTATATAAGAAAATAAGATACAAAATTTCTAATGCCTATATTCACGGATTGACCAGTAAGATATTGGAAGTGGATCAAGGAATACATAATCCTTAAGGGTCTTGTTGGGAGTATATGAGTTTTATACTTTAACTTCTCCAAGTAGATCAGGATGAGGAGTAAAATGAGGATCATGGGAGTGGCGGGACTGTCCAAGGGGGGTGTGGCGTGTCCAGGGGGTGCGGGGTGTCTAGGGGGTGGTGGGGGCCGTCCGGGGGGTCGGAGGTGTCCAGGGGGTGGGGGGCTGTCTAGGGGGGGTCGGGGTGTCCAGGTGGGCGGGCTATCCGTGGGGGTGGTCAGGTTGTCCAAGGGGGTCAGGGTGTATAGGTATATTTATATGAAAAGAATACCCCATAATAATCATGCAGCCCTGTCATTAGTCTAAACCCCTAGAACACATAAAAGAAGCTAGTATGAACATTTACTAAAATATTTAACACCATACGATTGAAAATAAAATCTAAATATAGTTTGAGAGGATATAATGGTGTGTGTGAAAAAAATGATATTAAATCAATTTAAATGAATATGGAACAAATGAGGGTTTATAATACACTAAGAGTACCTCAAACAATCCAAAACCACTATAGCACCACCCCCTTGGATAGCCCGCCCACCCCCCTTGATACCCCTTCTCCCTATGGACAGCCCCCCACCCCCTTGGATAGCCCGCCCACCCCCCTGGACACCCCTACCCTCCATGGCCAGCCCACCCACCCCCCCTGGACAGCCCGCCCACCCCTTCTTGACAGCCCGACCACCCCCGTGGACAGCCCGTCCACCCTTGTGGACAGCCCGCCCACCCCTGTACCCCCTGGACACCCCATACCCCCCTGGGATAGCCCTTCCCACCCTCCCAAACAGCCCACACCCCCTCCCCTGCAACCCCACCACCACCACCTAGACATACCAACCCCCTGGACACCCCGCACACCCCTTCCCCACCAGGACACCCCACCCAGACCCCCAAGACAGCCCACACCCCCTGGACAGCCCCGCCCACCCCCGTGGACAGCCTTTCCCACCCTCGTGGACAGCCTCGCCCACCCCTGTGGACAACCCACCCACCCCCGTGGACACCCCCTACCCCTAGACAGCCCAACCACCCCCGTGGACAGCCCACCCACCCCCCTCGACACCCCTTCTCCCTATGGACAGCCCCCCACCCCCTTGGATAGCCCGACCACCCCCCTGGACACCCTTACACCCTGTGGCCAGCCCACCCACCCCCCCTGGACAGCCCGCCCACCCCTCCTTGACAGCCCGGCCACCCCCGTGGACAGCCCGTCCACCCTTGTGGACAGCCCTCCCACCCCCGTACCCCCCTAGACACCTCGTACCCCCCCGGGATAGCCCCGCCCACCCTCCCAAACAGCCCACACCCCCCCCCCCTCCCCTGCAACCCCACCACCACCACCTAGACATACCAACCCCCCTGGACACCCCACACACCCCTCCCCCACCAGGACACCCCACCCAGACCCCCAGGACAGCCCACACCCCCTGGACAGCCCCGCCCACCCCCATGGACAGCCTTTCCCACCCCCGTGGACAGCCCCGCCCACCCCCGTGGACAACCCACCCACCCCCGTGGACGCCCCCTACCCCCGTGGATAGCCCACCCACCCCCCTCGACACCCCTTCTCCCTATGGACAGCCCCCCACCCCCTTGGATAGCCCGCCCACCCCCCTGGACACCCCTACCCCCTGTGGCCAGCCCACCCACCCCCCCCTGGATAGCCCGCCCACCCCTCCTTGACAGCCCGGCCACCCCCGTGGACAGCCCGTCCACCCTTGTGGACAGCCCGCCCACCCCCGTACCCCCCTGGACACCCCATACCCCCCCTGGATAGCCCCGCCCACCCTCCCAAACAGTCCACACCCCCTCCCCTGCAACCCCACCACCACCACCTAGACATACCAACCCCCCTGGACACCCCACATACCCCTCCCCCACCAGGACACCCCACCCAGGCCCCCAGGACAGCCCACACCCCCTGGACAGCCCCGCCCACCCCCGTGGACAGCCTTTCCCACCCCCATGGATAGCCCCGCCCACCCCCGTGGACAACCCACCCACCCCCGTGGACGCCCCCTACCCCCTAGACAGCCCAACCACCCCCGTGGACAGCCCACCCACCCCCCTCGACACCCCTACCCCCCGTGGCCATCCCACCCACCCCCCTGGACAGCCCGCCCACCCCTCCTTGACAGCCCGGCCACCCCTGTGGACGGCCCGTCCACCCTTGTGGACAACCCGCCCACCCCCCGTACCCCCCTGGACACCCCGTACCCCCCTGGATAGCCCCGCCCACCCTCCCAAACAGTCCACACCCCCCTCCCCTGCAACCCCACCACCACCACCTAGACATACCACCCCCCCCTGGACACCCCACACACCCCTCCCCCACCAGGACACCCCACCCAGACCCCCAGGACAGCCCACACCCCCTAGACAGCCCCGCCCACCCCCGTGGACAGCCTTTCCCACCCCCGTGGACAGCCCCGCCCACCCCCGTGGACAACCCACCCACCCCTGTGGACACCCCCTACCCCCACAATCCATTATCCAAAACATATCAAATTGGTTTGAACACAATCCATTATCCAAAACATGTAAACGTTCACGATAGCCTCCCCCAACTCTGATTTACATGTTTTGAACACTCTCCTTCCAAACATAGAATATAAAAACATTAAACAAGTATTCACAAACACAAACAATATCCTATTTAGATATTAATTTCAATAATCAAGTAAACCACCAACACCTGGAAAAAATCTATTCATTAAAACAACTACAACAATATGGTTGAGATCAAATTTTACCTATTCGTATGGGGGTGTACCTGTTGGGATGGGGGGTGCTGGTGTTCGGATTCGCGAGAGCAGTGGAGTCCGATGGGGTTCGCGAGAGCAGCAGAGCGAATAGATTAGGGCTCTGTCTGAATGGGGAGAGGAGATCGCGATCTGGAATTTGGGGAAAACCTTTACCAATGGTTTATAAAAACTGTTGGCAAAGGCACACATTTCCCAACGGTTCCAGTGAACCGTTGGGAAATGTGTGAGTTTAGCACCCATTTCCCAACGGTTCCAGTGAACCGTTGGGAAAGGGTCCACCGAAATTCCCTTTGCCAACGGTTTGATTAAACCGTTGGCAAAGTCTCACTATACCAACGGTTTAAGTAAACCGTTGGTATACTACCATTGGGAAAAGACCAAATTCCAGTAGTGGCATCTCACTTAATACCTATTCAAGATACAACCAAAGTTGAGGAGTTGGGAAATATATATGTGAAAGAATTATTCGTTTGCACGGAGTTCCATCTACTATAGTCTCTAATAGGGATCCTTGGTTCACTTCTCGCTTTTGGAGAGGCATTCAGAAGGCTCTGGGATCTCGGGTCCGTTTAAGCACGACCTACCATCCACAGTCAGATGGCCAGACAGAGAGGGCTATTCAGATCCTTGAAGATATGATATGTGCTTGTGTTCTCGACTTTGGTGGATCTTGGGATGATCATCTGGGTCTAGTTGAGTTGTCTTATGAAAATAGTTATCAGTCTGCGATCAAAATGGCTCCTTTTGAGGCATTTTATGGTCGTCCTTGTAAATCTCCCTTATGTTGGTCGGAGATTGGTGAAAGTTCCTTGGTAGGACCAAGTTTGGTCCAAGAGACAATAGCTAAGATCCAGTTGATTCGTCATATAATTTTGACAGCACATAATCGGTACAAGTCTTATGTTGATCATTTCTGTAAACCTTTAGAGTTCTCAGTTGGTGACCAGGTGTTCTTGAAAGTTTCACCCCGATTAGGTCATCGATGGCTTGGGAGGCAAGGGAAGCTTGCTCCTCGTTTTGTGGGACCTTTTGAGGTTGTTGGTCATGTAGGGAAAGTTGCTTACCATCTAGCTCTACCACCACAGTTGATGTCTATACATAACGTGTTCTATGTATCGCAGCTGCGAAAGTATCTCTCTGATCCATCTCATGTTGTGAGCTGGAGTGATCTTGAGATTGAACTAGATTTATTTGTGACTGAATGACTAGTCAGGGTTGATGATTCTGAGACCAAGGTACTTCGTGGGAAAATGATACCTCTGGTCTATGTACTATGGAAGCATGGTTCTAATTCTCATGAGGCGCAAGAAAGGGAGTCACTAATGATAGAGCAGTGACCTCATCTTTTTGACGTGGAGGTTTCTTCATAGGCTTTCTGGGGACAGAAAGATCTTATGGTGGGAAGGTTATAACATCACATTATGTTTTCAGGTACTTTTGATGTTTCTAAGTACCTATGTTTTGGAGTAGTGACGAACGAGAGAGTCAGGAGAACTTTAAATAATGTTTTTAGGCAAAGGGGAAGTCACACGGGCGGTGCACGGGTTGTCTAAACCGTGCGGCCAAACCGTGTGTAGTTGGTCTTGGAGGCAGAAGCTTCCATATAAGCAGCGCACAGTTTGTCTAACTGTGTGTCCAAACCGTGCATGGAGTGTCTGTCGAGGCAGTGGCTAATGCACGGTTAGTGCATAGTTTATCTAACTGTGCGGGCAAACCATGTGACCACTTAAATGAGATCCTTAAATTGTGAATCTCACTCGTTTTGCCTCTAAGTGCCTAGTTTTTCCTCCTAAGTGGCCCTAACTTGAGATTTTACTTCTCCTAAGGTCATAGAAGGTTCTCTCATAGTTTTGGAGGCGATCCAAAGGCTTATCTTGGTGGATCGAAGCCGAATTCTTGAGGTATGTGATTGTTCTTCATCGTTCTTGATCAGTTTCTTAGATCTCCTTAGATCTACTTCTCCTCTTTTCTCAGTTTCTTAGATATACACCCATTATGGGTAGATCTAAGTGTGTGGATACCAAATATGATGAGATTTAGTCTTTATCTTTCTATGAGAAGAGATCTAAGGTGGGTTCTTGAAGAAGAAACCCGGTTTTCTTGAGCGTTCTCGACCGTTGTGGTTTTGGTCAAAACCTTTGAGGTAGGTGGTTCCATCCCGACTTACCAAATTGATTATCATTATACTTGCTTGATTTATTTAAATTGTTGATTTAAATTCAATTGCTCAAATTTTCTTTCAATTAAATTGATAAAAACTCGATTCCAGTGAATATATATATTTGAAATGGTTTTGACATGGAAATTTAGAAAACCCCAATTCCATTGAATTGGGTGTGTTTATGGAAATTGGCCGATTTAAATTATTCAATTTAAATTGTGGATTTGATGGAAATGTTTTCAATTAAATTGATGAATTTAATTGTGGAAATAAATAATGTGATGATGGAATTGGTTTTGAATGGATTTCAAACTGGTGAAAATGGATTAAAATGATTTGATATAAACTCATTGGTTTTATCTTGTGAAAAAGGCATGCTTTGAATAAAACCTATTTTGGTTTTAAATGGGATGAAATTGTCACTTTTGAAATGTAAGAATGAGATTGATCGTATTTTAAGCATTCTTAAAATAGTTTGCCCATCATTTAAGAGCGCATGCAAGCCTTAGGTAGTTAGTGAGTTATTTGGATACACTCTACGCTATGAAAACTATCTAAAACATACTTGCAGTGGGTCACATCCCCGATGGGTTGGTGACGAGTCTCCTTTGGCCAGTGTCATAGGGATGTGTGTATACACATTTTTCTGAGTTCACATAGAGAGTGTGGAATCCTATAACTGATTAATACTATCGTACCTTTTGGCAGATGACCATGTTGCTCGCTTGTTTATTTATATTTGAGATATAAATGTATACCAATGCTTTTGAACTGCTTTACATGCCTACTGAATTTATATAAACTGTTTTATATAAATGTTTTACTTAAGTCATTGTTTTAGAAATATTTCATCATTGTAAATCCTTTGCTTAAAGTAATTTTTCCATCATTTGAAAATGTATAGCATGTTTTGTTAAAATATGATTTTGAATTGCCAAACCTGTTTATTTGAAAATTGAAAGCTTTTATTTGGATAATCTATATTTGGAATCTGTTACGGAATCTTTGGTGGTATCCTACTGGGCTTAGGCTCACACCCTACTTTTGCCTTCGGGTGTTTGTATACTTTCTTCTTCCAATATCGAGCAAAGGGAAGGGATCTCTTTGAGGTGGATCTAGTTGTTGATCTTTGGTCTTGGTGAGTTGTGTCCTTAGGGACATTGGGGTTGTTTTCCCATTTTTAGTACTTGGGTTGTAGTACTTTGGGCTTTTTATGCCTATTTTTATTCTGGTACATTACTCTCGATGGAGTTTCTTTTGTAATGCATACTGTTTTGTTTTCTTTTGCTTCCGCATTCTTGTGGAAAAAATCATTCCCACTTGTATGTTGTACGATTAAAGGTGCTAGTCATTGACTTGTGGGGATCGGGAACACCCTTCAGGTTATGTCAGGGTCAGCTCGGTTATCGGGTTACCAGGGTACCTAGGCTGGTTCGTGATAGGAGAAAGATAGGATGAGTAAGATCCCATATAATTTGGCTATAGAATCTATCATGTATACCGTGTTATATACCAGGCTTGATGTTTCTTATACACTGATCATGGTAGGCAGATATCAAGCAGATCTAGGAGAACATCATTGGACTGTTGTTAAGACTATCCTTAAGTATATGAGAAGAACTAAGGATATGTTCATGGTTTATGGAAGAGACGAGGAGCTTGTCATCAAAGGGTATGATGATGCTAGTTTTCAGACAGATCAGAATGATCTGAAGTCGCAATCAGGATATGTTTTCTATCTCAATGGATGAGATGTGAGGTGGAAGAATTCAAAGAATCCAGTTGTTGCTAATTCTACAGTGGAGTCCGAATATATAGCGGCTTCTGATTCATCTAAGGAAGCTTTCTGGATCCAGAACTTTGTCCAGGAGCTTGATGTGGTGCCTATCAGTAAAGATCATATCACATTGTATTGTGATAATACTGTAGTGGTGACTCTTGTAAAAGAACCAAGGTTACATCAATGGAAAAAGCACATTCTCCTAAAGTATCACCTCTTGAGGGATTTCTATCAAAGGGGTAAAGTTACAGTGAGTAGAGTGTCCATGGAAGAGAATGTGGTGGACCCCATGACTGAAGGCCTATCTTAGAAGAAGCATGAATATCACGTGAGAGCTAATGGGTTAAAGGTTGTTAACAGTTGGTTCTAGTCCAAGTGGTAGTCTATTAGAGTTAGTGGCCTAGAACCAACTACTTTGTGCTTTATTCATTAATAAATACCTTATCACATCTTGATTGTTTTTTTGTGTGACAATGCATGTGATAATGTCCTAAGGATAGCTGTTGCATTAAAGGGTCATAGTGGATCCCTGCTATGATGAGAACCCATAAGTTCCACAACATTGTTCTTGAATATATATATTCTATGGTCAGATGATGTTATTTGAGAAACATAAATAATACAGGCCATTAGGGGTGAGGATTCATAAAACTTTGAGGCACCTTATCATGGTGTGTGCCCTTGGTAATATTCAGGAGGATATTATGAGAATGTGACCCACCAGTAAGAAACCCACATTTCACAGTGTCATTGGATGTTCCTATCTGTGGACATGTGTATTGGTCCTTAGATTTTAAGATTATTATTAATGGGTATTATAACTCATACACTTAGATGTATTGATGAAAACTGTGACGACACACTGTTCGTAGCGAGGTAGGATATATTGGGTGCGTCATGAGTAATACAACATTAATAGATAATGCGAGAAAGGATTTTTCCCTTTTGTTCCATAATGGAAGTAGATATCTCAGGTCCTTTGATGGAATTGATATAAACTAAATAAATCTATGTACGTGGTAAGGAATGAGTGAGTTCAATTTCAGAAATTCAAATAAATAATAATCAATCACATGGGTTGATGGCACTAGCATGCAACCTACTTGATTTGAGATATCGAGATGAAGGGATTACATTACACAGTAAGCGTTTGTACAAGGTGACACGTCATTGAAGCGTTAACTTCTTTCTCTATGGGTGCCTTTTCATGTTTCTATATGCTAACCTTGGAATTTAGGTAGGCTCCGCCTAATGCCACTAAGAAAGAGTCCTATAGGGGGAACACACTAAGTGTGTCCAAGTATCTCAGTTAAATATTCATTTAACAAGTTGACTAAAAATTATTCTCGGTTGTGGTTTAATAATTATTCAAGGATTCCTGGTCGCATTTATTTCAACACTAGTTATTCGATAGAATATATTATGGGAAAAATAATATATTTATCATCAAGTAATGTAGTGATATTTATTTAAGAAATAAATATCCATTATTCAAGGTCTAATAAATGTGATGGAGGAAATAAAGAAAATGGAAAAACAAAAGTAAATGTTGTGTAGTTTTTCTGGGGATTTGTGAGAAATAATATTATTTATTTAATTAAATAGTATTAGGTATAATTATTTGGGTGCATGTCAAGTAATAATGATATTCAACTGTTATTATTGGATATGGGGTATTACTAAGAATTAAATTAAATGAATAAATGATTTCGGGTATTTAATTCATTTTATTATTCTAAGTAATTAAAATACTAATTATATTATTCTCATTATCCTTGCCATTTTTTTGTGTGGTTAACAGATCTAAAAGCTCTCAAGACAATAGAGAATTATTTTTCCACCAAGAACACTCTCAAGTTACGAGAGAGATCCTCCTCTACCGGATCAAGGAGAGCTCTTTGGAAGTGGCTCTCCAGGCGATCGAAGGCAAGCATCGCAAGCAAAGGCTCTTCCATGCTAGCACCCAGAGATCCCTTCGGCGATGTCCAGAGATACGTGAAGCGTGTGTGGATCATCACTAGAGGAAGCTTACACTTGGCGTCTACGATGCAACGACGGATCACATCGGATCATGACCGGAAACATCAACAGAGAGAGAATTCCATCAAGGTAATTATTGTCTTTTAATTAAATTAATTATAACCAACATATGATGATCCTATCTATGGTTATGGGACTCCCCTCTTTTCTTTCTTTCTTCATTATATTTCAAATATTTGGAATTTTATTATAGTGAAGGATCTCAGATTGATTGTCATTAACGACAAAAATTAAGTTGGGTACACCCACCAATGCACTTCCGCTGTGCCCAGAACCAACAGAGGTCCTACACTAAGGACCCTCTCATCTCATGGATTGCCAACTGGTCAAGGAACCCAACCCAAGAAGGGTTTTCCAAAAACCATTTCAAAATTCCAAACGGGCCTTTAGTTCTCCCATCCAAGGTCCATTTATCAAAAAGAAAGAAACACCTTAAAACCCCTTTCTAATAATAAGATGTCTCATTTTCACTATGCTTTTTCCAATTGACCTTTAAGTTTCAAACACACACCCAAACACATCACATTTTCCAAATAAGCCTTTATCTCAAATCCACTTCACCACAAAACTGTTTTGAAACAAATACAACACACTCAAAGGTGCTAAATGGGCCTTCAACCACTTCAATAAAGAACCACATTTTTATCAAACGCCAAATAATTCATAACCTTCCACACATTTTTCAAACCACTTTAAGAAATTTTGGAAACCATGGAATCATTTATCAAAAGATATGCAAAGGGGAGATAGGAGTCCATTTTAGAAAAACCAGGGTTCGGAAAAAGAACCACTCCAAATGTCATCATCATTTGTAGTCCCATCCATGGGTTCACTATGTGCATCCATGGATGTGCCCACATCTAATGGAATAGCACAAGTGGTCTCCTCCCAACCCTTTTTGAAGAAACCACACACACACATCATTCATTTTCATAATAAACCATTTACTCAAAGACACCAAGTTCCATAACCCAACCCAAACACATGCCAAAAAAAATCCATTAGGGTTTGGACAAAAGAGGGAAACCCAAAGAAAAACTGAGAATAGAGGATAGGAAGATAGAAAGGAGGTAAAAACACCCAAAAACCCTAAAAACTTACCTTATAAATGAAGATGGAGCACCATGGAGGGAGGAGATCCAAGGGAAAAGGGGTATTGGGACCCCTTGGTGCACTAAAAATGAAGGGAGAGGGGGAGGCCCGGTTTTGGGTTAAAGGGAGGAGAGAGAGAAAAGGGGGAAACATATTTTTAATGACCTATCACATCCGCATGGTTTGGTCGCATAGTTTTCCAAACCATGCGGTAACCACGCAGACCTCTCTGCCTAAGGGAGGGTTTCCGCATGTTTTCCTGGAACCTAACACATGGTCATTCTCAAGTCATGTAGTCGGTTCTATCCAACCAGCACCAGCTGCACAATGTTCATGCGATTACTACTAACCGTGCGACAACCATGTGACACCTAGAAAATCCTCCTGAACCATTTAAAACTAAAAAAATGACCAGGACTTAACCCAAACCTCAACCAAAGGAACCTAGACTAGAAATAAAACAAAATAAAGAAGCATATGAGGTTGGGGTGTGACAATTTTCCCCACCACAGACACTTTCTGTCCCCATAAAGTCACTAAGCCAACAGTTAGCAAACTTGAGTCCATGCCCAACAAAAACGAGGAAGACCAAAAACCTCGGGGTGACCATTCCCAACACACATCACACCCAACCAATTCAAGGTCAACCAAAGCCTGAGATTGAGTGGAGAACATGGGAGGGTTCTCCCCACCACAAGAATTCCACTAACATAGAAACCTCAAAATTTGAATAAACCACCCCTAAGGGGGGCTATGTAGGAACTCCCAAACCAAACTCATTTAATTCCTCCACATGGATTGAACAACAGCCATATAACAACTCCACTACTAGGAAACTCGGCATACCGGGATGCTAGAGTGGTGAAATACTCTACAAGAACCGAAACACGCTAGAGGAAAACTCATGGAATGGTACTCGAATTATGAAAGGGACTAGAAACACCACCCATCAACTCTATAAACCCAAATATCTCCTTAGTGAACACAGCTAAAGCTAGACCCAAAACCAGAATGGGTCCATTCATCCATGATCCCAACACCCTTCTAGGAAAACGAATGATTTAAAAACCAAAATTGAAATAGATAAGGCTACTTGGATTGTAGTAGGATGAGCTCATCATACCACCACAACAAAGATGAGCTTACAATGGTGACAAAAATTGAACAAGAAAGCTCTTGATATTTCCATCCCAATCACTTAAAATGAAAATTTATCCAAGGCTTCACACACCCTTGGTGACTCCTAAATGTGTGCGAGATTCACCCCAAGACCTATGGATGGGACCCTAATGTTTAAATCATCTCCTGCCTCACAGCCAGACATTTTTATCCCCCAGTCCCAACTCCTTCTTCCTCCTAATGATTCAAATGACCACAATGGTGGCACATTTTCAAAGGTATGCAACATGAAAGATTATAATTCTTTTAATGGCCACACTGATGGCATAATAGAAGGTGGTCTGACAAACTAGATGTCAGAAGCAACAAGGATAGCTTCTTAAAAATAGGTTCCTCCGGCATGCTCTCTTCGTTAGATGGGAAACCCTCATGATGGCTGACCAACACCAACTACACCTCATAATTAAAATATGGAGAGGCATATAACCTTCACTGGTCTAAAACTAGACCCTCAAACAAACTTGAGACAACACGAACCTTAACAACCCCGGGAGTTCCCCACAACCCAAAGACACACTCTATCTCTGAAAACCACGCAACTACCTCTAACAGACCTCGATTACCTCGATGAACTGGAAACACTAGAAAAGAACTAAAAACTGGGCATGACTCTTTAGAAACCTTGGGGACCTTTCTGGGTGGAACATCCTGAACAACATGAGAAATACAAACTAAAACCAGCATCAAGCCCAAAATACAATCAAAAGAAACACTCTGAGCTCAAAATAACCGGCTTAGAAGCCAGACAAACTCAAGCACAACCAAAAACACCCTTTCATAAATCCCATTTCATATTAGTTTTCGAAATCACCAAATTCCCAAGAAACTTTAAAAGTACCAAAACCCTCTTTTTAAACCAAATCAAATTCCCAAAAAAATCCATTTTCCTTTAAATTTTAAAATTGTCTTCTTCCAATGCCAATTTCCAAATACCAAAACCCAATTTCCAAAACCTTTAAATTTTAAAAACTCGCCTATGGTATCTTATGAACCGTCACATGTGTGTTCCTCTAATCCCACTTACATCATCCATGGATAAGTTCCCCTGTGCACTTACCATACATACCCATGCATATGTGATCCTCCATAAAGAGTACCAAGGGTCAAACATCTCTTTTCCTCATCAAATCCAAACACATGCCCAATTTTCCAATTCAGATGTTTTTTCCTTTAAAACCCACTTCACTAATTTGAAAACAATTTAAAATAAATCCCTTTTTCCATTACAAAACCACTTTCAATTTAAAAACCTATTTTCATTTTCAAATCCTCTTTCACTTTCAACCTACACTCACATAAATCAAAATACCAACAATAAGATACCAGAATGAGGAACTAGTGCATATGCCTAACCTGACGACATGGTGGTGAGTCATGAACCAAGTAAGGAATAACACTAAGAGGACCTTGAAATGGAAACTTAAACTTCACAGGGTCACCACCCCATGTGAGGCCACAACATAATCCGATTCACCTCTATTGTCATTCCTCAATCCAAAATAGTCCAAAATAGAAGACTCAATCTCGAACTACCCCTGGTAACTCAAGGATCAGTGCGAGTAAGAGTTTGTGACACTCTTAGTACACCTACCTCTCAAGTACCAATAGTTCTAATCTCCTTCTACCAGACACCCCAAATAGCAAGAGTCTACTCTAATACCATTTTTTCAGGAACCAACCCGGGTCGACCTTGAACCGGTCACCCGAGCTGGTTTGGGACATGTCTCGAGGGGCGTTCATGATCCCCCTGGGATGGAAACTAGTATAGGGAATCAAAACATACATTTGGGAATGATTTCAGCCAAATAAAAACCAGGATAAAATAAATATAACCAAACAAGCCACGAGAGATAACAACAAAACATAAATAATATAAATAGATCCTGGTACAAGATACAACTAAAAAAGTTGAAAACTAAAATGAAAAAATTGAACCACCACCACACAATTTCTATGTGACCTCTTGTTCACCTCCAACCACAAGACCATGACTTCTCCAACAACGAGCACCTTTTATAAAACCTGAACAAAAGATGAACCTATAAAAGAGCTCAGGTCTACCGACACCGAGTGGTATGGGTAGGGTGTGAGCAAACAGCTCAGTAGGCAACCACCAAAGAATCCACGTCATTATTTTCCCAAAATCATTCCATTAATACTAGTTTGAAATACATTTATAAAATTAGGTTTTCATACACACTTTTCATTTTAAATTCAAATAACATGCTCTATTGCCCTCATAATTTAAAACATGGCATAATGAGGAAAAAAGGGGAGTTGTGATTTCTCTATCAAAACATCTATTTAGAAATTCTCTTTAAATCAACCAAACATTCACAATTTTTCCAAATAAATACCAAAACTAGTCATAAGGGATAAAATTATACACAATGAGGGAAAAAGCTCTAGTAGTACTCGTAATAGGGAAACACGGGAAATCCTAGGAACTCATAGGAGAACCAGAATGTACTATACATGTGACTCATCCTAAAGGCATGCCTTACTCAATGACGTCATAACACCCTAATGCCCAACTATTTCCCTACATGGACTGGTCGAGGGGCCTGATCTCATAGCAATAAACCCAAGTATCCACCTACTATAGGACACTAGCTATTACAATAACCTAGACTAGTGCAATAATTGTTCTCAGTAAACTTCTTTGTTATGTTAGGTTCCCATGTGTAGTTCTCAAGGGGGTGTGCTATAAACTTAAAAAAAAGCCACATATATATATACAAACACACCACACAATCCAGCACCACCCTGGACACCTCAAGGGTAGTCCCTTGACATAACTATTCATTTCACAAGGGAGTTCCTATACCAAGGACCCTCCCATATCATGGATCACCAACTGGGCAAGGAACCCAACCCAATAAGGGTTTTCCAAAAACCATTTAAAAATACCAAATGGGCCTTTAGTTCTACCCATTCAGGGTCTATTACTAAAAATAAAGAAACACCTTAAAAATCATTTTCAATAATAAGAAATCTCATTTTCACTATGCCTTCACCAATCGGCCTTTAAGTTTCAAACACACACCCAAACACGTCATATTTTCCAAATGGGCCTTTATCTCAAATCCACTTCACCAAAAAAATATTTTTGAAACAAACATAACGCACTCAAAGGTGACAAACAGGCCTTCAACCACTTTAAGAAAGAACCACATTTTTATCAAACACCAAATAAGTTATAACCTTCCACACAATTTTGAAACCACTTTAATCCATTTTGGAAATCATGGAATCATTTATCAAAGGATATATGGAAAGGGGAGATAGGAGTTCCTTTTATAAAAACAAGGTTTTTGAAAATAACCACTCCAAATTTCATCATCATTTGTAGGCCCATCCATGGGTGCACTCTGTGCATCCATGGATGTGCCCACATCCAATGGCATAACACAAGTGGTCTCCTCCCAACACACGCCATTAATTATTAAAATAAACCATTTACTCAAAGACAACAACTTTCATAACCCAACCCAACACACGCCAAACAACTTCCATAAAAATGTTTCTTTAGTCAAACACCACCCAATATATCCAACATAACCATTTTACAAGAAAATAACAATTATTCAAACCTAAAGGCAAGGCATACACATGAGCATAAATAGAAAAGCATATTAAAACCTATTTTTATCAAA
The DNA here is from genome assembly GCA_963277665.1 of Viscum album. Lineage (NCBI taxonomy): Eukaryota > Viridiplantae > Streptophyta > Magnoliopsida > Santalales > Viscaceae > Viscum > Viscum album. Next base: position 117,978,291 of record OY728154.1, read on the forward strand.
ATCAACCAACAATATAACACTACCATGATTTAACTATAAACATATTAAAGGTGAGAAACATGATTTAGAAATTAATTAAGAAAATCCAAGCATCAAATGAATTTAAAATTGATGAAAAGATATGGAAACACTTATCGGTCATGTGCAAAATCAATGAACCCCTTAAAACGGAAGATTAGGACACTAGGAACAAACCGGCAACCCTAAAATCCAAGAAACCCAAGATAACACACCAACCCTAGCATTAGGGTTCAGAAAAAAGAGGGAAAACCAAAGAAAAACCTAGAATAGAGGGTAGGAAGAGAGAAAGGAGGGGAAAACACCCAAAAACCCTAAATACTTACCTCAGAAGTGAAGATTGATCACCATGGAGGGAGGAGAGACAATGGATAAGGGGTCTTGGGACCCCTTTGTGTGCCAAAAACAAAGGGAGAGGGGGAGGGCTAATTTTGGGTTAAAGGGAGGAGATATAGAAAGGGGAAAACACATTTTTAATGACCTAGCGTGTTCGGATGGTTTGGTCACACGGTTTGGCCGCATGGTTTTCCAAACCGTGTGGTAACCATGCAGACCTCTATGCTTAAGGGAGGGTTTCTGCATGGTTTCTTAGAACCCATCACATGGTTGTGCTTAAGTCATGTGGTTGTTTCTATCTAACTAGCACCAGCTGCACAGTGTTCGCACGGTTACTACTAATTGTGCGGTAGCCGTGCAATACCTAGAAAATCATCCCGAACCTTTTAAAACTCCAAAAATTTTGATCGGGACTCAACCCAAACCTTGACCAAAGGTCCTAAGACTAAAAATATATCAAAATAAAGAAGCATCTGAGGTTGAGGTGTGAGAGTTATTGTTTGGGTAAATATTTTAGTGATGATCAAAGTAATTAATGTGATATTATTAATAATGCAAATTAAATGAAAAATGTATGGTTAGTATTAATTTATTAACTATTATCTAGTTTTAATGGTTATTGTTTTTAAATTTTTAATGGTTTCATTGATAGGTTGTATTAAATAATAATAATTTTAATTATTGGTATTATTATTAGATTGGGAAAAAAATATTGGTGTATATAATATATATATATATACGGATTAAATATATATGTATATATATACATGTGTGGGTTTATATATATGTATATACAGATGTGTGTGTGTGTAACATGTATATATATATGAGTGGATATTTATTGTGGGATTAGATAAAACATTATTAATTATCCCATATAAATGTTATTGTGTGGTTAATTTATTAACTTCACAATTTTAGTGAAAGTTTTGATTGAACTATTCATGGTGATAATTATGACATAGATTTAATAATAATAATAATAAAATATTGGTGTTATTATTATTATTATTATTTTGGTAAAATAATATTGGTGTATATATAAATTGTATATATAAGTAATAAGTATATATGTGTACATATATATACATGTGTGTGTGTGTGCAGGTGTGTGTGTGTGTGTGTGTGTGCATGTGTGTATATTTTTGTGTGTGCATATATATATATATATTATGTATATATATATATATGTATATATTTGATGAATGGTTAATGTATTTAAGTGGGGGAGATAAAATAATGAAGAATTAAATAAATAAGTGTTTGAAATAAGGGGGAGGTGCTGCACATAGGAAATACGGAATAGGTGGTCCACGCAGATTTCATGGTGGAAGAGAAACCATTTAATGATTTAAAAATTATAATAAATGAAATGAATTAATGATATAAATTTTTAATAAATTAAATAAAAATATAAATAGAGGGGGGTACTGCACGATTTGGGGGATTTATCCTTCCCTCAAATTTTTCTTTTCCTCCCCTACCTCTCTCTTCATTCCCTCTCTCCTCTATTCTTCTTATTTTATTTTTATTATTTTTATAAAACTTCAATCATAAATATCTCCTATAATATTGATTGGATTGACACACCATCAGTGTCATTGGGTTCGCCTCAATGAGAAGATTTTTAAACATATTTGTGTCTACAAGAGCAACGAGGTTTCGATGGTGTAGTTAAACTTGGACATCAACCCTCATTGTCAGTCATCTTTGCACCTATAATAGGAAGTCCTTAACCATTACACATGTAATATATGGGTTATTGACATGATTTTTTGTGTGAGTTTGTAGTCTTAGGATCCCTATCTTTGAACCTTAAAATTTTTGAATGCTTTAAGTGCTTCTTTAAATAAGTTAAATCATGTTTTCCTTTGATAAATTGAACTGCTGACCATGAATGAAATGCTTAGTTCTAATAGATGATTTGTTTGATAAACAAAGTCATAGTTTTATAATAACCCCCCTAATGGAGGTGCGTTATCTTTGAAAACTCACAGTGATGATTTATGATTTCTAGCTTGCTTATCCATATTACTTAGTAATTCTTTATGATTTGATATCATTGTTTGGAATATGTCATGTTTAGAACATAACCCATAAGGATGTCCTTAAATGGAGTCGCCCCCTTTAATATAAATGTAAAATGAATCATGGTACCTTTTAAGTACCACTTGAACCTTAATAAAGGAATTTTCTTAACTTGTTTAATTAAATGGAATGAATCGAATGGATTGGCTTGACATGATGGTTTGCCTTATTTAAATGTTTTGAATCAATTAAGTTAAATGGGACTGATTAGGGAAGTATGGCCACACCTATTATTGTAATTAAATAAGAACGGTTTATGTAAAATTTTTCAATGATATGACTTGAATATATTCAATGACATGCTTCATAGCGGTTGTATGCCTTGAATGGAATTTATTTGGGTGGTCTAAACTTGATCCCTTTTTGTCTAATTTAATTATTCAAAGTATATGTAATATAATTGATCATGTCAGCACTCTATTCTTGACCAAATAAATTGAATAATCCCTATTAAATTATAATTGTTCATTTTAAACCATCCCCTGGATCCCTTTGGGTCTATAGGCATGGAGACTCAGACCTGCAGCCACCTGATTGGTGTGCCAACCTTGGACCTTATTAAGACTTGGTTTGTTTGAATTTAGATCCTTATAATAAATTGGATAAATTTTTTGATTTATGGATTAGACTTTTGAATTGTCATAATAATAAATTTGGTGATTTCTTATGGTAGAATCTCTTAGCTAAATGGGTTAATTAATATATTAACAACCATAGGGTTGAATGATTAATTAAATAGGTTTGATATAATTATGAGGATAATTAACAACCTGGATTAATGAAATTAATTGGTTTGACAAATGGTATTTTTTATAAATTGAACATTATGTCTTATGATGATGAATCAGGTATGTTTGATACTAGACTTGTGATTTTTCTTGCTCAGCTTTTGACCTTATATGATATTTATGTGATTAATACCTGAGGGTTTGATGCAAATGGCATGTTGAGTTTGTCTGGATATGACTCATGATTGGTGTTGATGCCTGAGGGCTTGGTGTATGTTTTTGTACTACCTTAGGGCTTGGTGTATGTTTTTTTACTGCTTGAGGGCTAGGCACACTGGTACTGAATGCCTAAGGGTAGAGTATATGATTATGTTGGATGCATAAGGGCTTGGCACACTGGTATTGAATGCCTAAGGGAAAAGTATATGATTATTTTGGATGCCTGAGGACTAGATTAATAGCCACACAATGCTTGAGGGAGATATTCTAGTTATGCCTGAGGGAGATATTTTGATTAGCCTCAGGGAAAAGGTCGTATGTTTATGGTATTCTAAGTGATTCATCCTGGGCAGGAGAATCTACCACCGATTTGGGTGATCCATTCTGATGTAGGGGGATCTACCCACATACATAGATACCTAGAATAGTTCCAAAGTAGGTATAGTCATCAGGTGTCCCTTAGGAACCTAGATGGGTGGTTGTTTATTTAATTAGTTTTGTTTATTACTTCTCTATATTCTCACACTGATTAATTTATATTGCATTGTATAGATTGGCCTAGACACTAGTGGTGTCGGCCTACTAAGATTTATGTCTCACACCTTACTCAGGTCTCCATTTCACTAGAGTACCTAAGTAGTCCTACATGTTTGCAAGACCTAGGTTGATTTCTTGTATTGTTTGCTTGTACCTAGGAGTTAGGAGCAATGGACCAATCTGGATCTCAGGACGCTCATGGAGTTCACCTTGAAGATTTTTTTATTTCTTTTATTCATTCATGTGTTTTACTATATCACTACCTACTGTATGTATTTTTTTTATATTATGTAGCATCACTTAAACACACATGCATTGTTGTAAATTAGTGTTGGACATCTGTTATATTCAGTGAATATTATTCTTTTGTTTTTATTTATCTTTTATTGTATTATTTCTTATATTGTTTTCTATTATTTATATTCTGTTATACTGTTGTGCTACTCTGATCTATGAGGGTATAGTCTCCCCACGGATATACCCTAGGCCCTTGCTGCTAGTCAGCAGCCTCTGGCATTCAGGGAGATGCACTTGAGGTTATGTGACCTACCGGTCCAGCTACTGGTTTAATGGTAAGTAGGACTAGGATGTTACAATTTCATAGTATTCCCAATTTAGATGGGGTTTTATATGTTAGAAGAGACCAAAATGAAGGGATTGGATACTCGATAGAGGGGTTAAATCCCTTTAACCTTAAAAAAAGATAGTTCAATAATCTGGTTATATTTTTTTTTAATATATATTGTGTTACCTCATGTTATTATTTATTCATTGCTGCATTTATGTAATCTAAATTAAATATTAAACCACTTCTACATATAATAACTTCTGCATGTGTCGGTGCTCCCAATCCTAAGGAACAATAGGTCTCTCAAACTATTGTTGCTCCGAGTGCAGAGGAACAATGACCTTCTACATATGTTGGTGCTACTACTCTAGAGGAACAATATGTTTCTCATCCTGTTATTGCTCCCAATGTAGAGGTACAACGACCTTCTACACATGAAGATTCTACCACTCCATAGAAACAACATATTGACGGTGTTGAATCTGAGGAAATGGTAGGCAACAAAGGACTAGTGATGCAGAAAAAACATGAGCATCATAGTTTGACGGTGTTAGAAAAAATCATTAAGGAGAAAAACAAAGACATCAAATTTAAGGTTGGATGGAATATTTGGGGCTAGCATGTTAACACCAACAAGTCCATGTTCAGTAGTTATATTTCACTCATCACTCGACAACACATGCTGATTGATGTAGATTCATGGCACCATGTTGTGTCCACACTTAAGACACTAATTTTGGAAGAGATTATGGTAACATTATCATATAATTTTTTTATTTTACTAAGAAATAAAATAATGAAACATTGACTTACTTTTATCATCCCTTACAGAGTGAATTTATAGTAGATGAAACTCATAATAAATAGGTATTAATTCTTTCTAGAAGGATTAATAAAGGATTTCACACAATTCTAATGAGATATCATCTTAAAGATGTTGAAGGGAAAATAAACTTGCATCCACCGCTTATGTATACACACCTGATAATACAAGAAGTGTGGGATGTGTTTACTGGTCATCACGGGGAGATATCTTTTTAGGTACATTATGGCTAGTAATAAATTGTTCAAAAATATGTGTATTAATCACTTTGATTGATAATTTTTTTATAAAACAAAGACTGAGTACTGAAAATAAGGAACGGGCAACAAAATCAATATACCCCTACCATAAAGTAAGGATTGTGTATACTTCACTTGAAAAAAAAATAGTACATATTTTAAATATATTGTAATACTTTTATGTGACATGAAATAAAAACATAATTATATTCCTCTGTTTATATATAGATTGATGAATCCAAATCCGAAGCCACTTCCATCTCACACCATGTGTTATGGAAAGAGGCACGTGTAAATAAATATGAGATATTAATAGATGAAAGCATGCAAAAAGTGCGAGAAACATTTGTAAGTATGACATAATAAAAATTTATTTTTCTTTAAATCACTATTACATAATAATGATTACTTATTTTCCTATATTTTATATCTGACATAGTCATAAGAATCATCAACACCTATATCAGATGAACAACTACTATCGGTGGCCTTGAAGTGGCCAGAATAGTATGGTCGCGTCCGATGTGTGGGTTTTGGGGTGACACCTTAATCATATTTTGAGGGGGGAAACAAGAGGATGATAAAGATAAACAAATGATAGAGATGAAAGCAAGATTATTTGCCCTTGAAGAACATTTTCATTAGCATACTGGGTTGCTAGAAAATGTTATGGGGGGAAGCAAAGAGAAGAAACAACTCAAGAACAACCATTGTGTGAAGACCCCCACCCCCACTAGCTTTGAGGCGAGCTATTCCCCTTAAATAGTTATCTTAGTTGAGGTAATTAATATTATAATAATTATTTATGTGAAATGTAAATTAGGCAGACACTGATACATTTCCCATATTGATATTCTACAGGGTGAAAATGACTATGATTTATATCTATCAACACCCACCCATCACCTTTTAGTGAGGGCTATGGTGTTAAATATCCAAGATGACATGCTACACAAGAGACCACTTCCAATAGGTCATGTGAGAGTAGGGATTAGCATAGCTCATGAGACAAGCACCAAGATACCTATTCCACTTGATGACGAAGAGATTCATAAGGTCGACCAAGTTATTGGAACATTCATCGCATTACCATCAGATCTTGTAAAAACACATGTCGACAAGGATTTATTCATTTGGAATTTATTTTTCATGTTAAACATTTAACAATTAATGAAAAAAGGTCCGAACCGATGAAATTTATTAAATATGGACAAAGGTAAGGGGGTAAAATGAAAGGTCGACTCAAAACCATCTAAATAATCAACTAATCGATCGAAAATATATTTCGAAAGTGCCTTTACCCCTCCTATTCAATATTCGCATTTACTAACATTTAAGGTTCATGCGAATACAAAGTTACAAAGTGGTAGTAGCCACATAGTTGATTTTGAAGAAAAAATGTATGAAGAGGAAGGTACTGAATACATTTCTTTTGAGGATGTAAATGAAATCCTCAACTATGAATAGCTAGGAGCCTCAGATGTAAATGTATACATGAGGTATGTTTTCATAATTTAATTATACAAAAGCTGGTATACTATGTTAATTATGACTAAATACATTTCATATTTTTTACAGGCATATATATTAATACCAATTGAAGGAATTTTCCCATGAAAAAAAATTAGACTCGTTAGTCCTCACGCCACCCCTATAGAATAAAAAGTAATAAAATCCAAAAAAATAGATGAAATAGTGGTAGACCTAGCCAAATCGTTTGAAAGAAAACTTGGGGATGAGAGACTCTTCTTAATACCAACAATTCAGGGGTAAAACTCTATAATTTAATCATATCAAATACATTTTCATTTATTTCATTACTTATTCCTTTTTGTGTTTTTATAAAATATTGGATGCTCATTGTGGTCAGTTTGGATACTCCAAAGATTTATTTTCTGGATTCACTATATAGATACCCAATAAACTGACCACACATGATGACGTTTTTCAATTTTAAATATACTTCATTCAACATTTTAGAACTAAACTTCAAGTTATATAATTTTAGATTATGTATTAATGAGGATTATGTTATGATAGGGCTATGTACAAATATCATGAAAATAATGGAATGAGGACAAACACCACACACAAGGACCCTGAAAAGTTCTACAACTGGATAAGTATCAAAGTATATATAATAATATTTCACTATCCAAACACATATCAAAATAAATTACTTATTTTTCTCAATGTTTCTATAGTTTCCGAAAAAAACAAATGGAAAAGATTGTGGTTATTATGTTTCTAAATTTATGAGAGAGATCATATTCCATCAACAAACTAGCATCCCCAAATAGGTATTTTCGAAGATAATTACCATTTCATTTAAAATATTTATTAATCCTTTGTGTATTTATATTTTTCCAGTACTACTATGACTGTAAAAAAATAATATTCACATAAGAATATAGATTTTATTTGAAACAAATGGGCAGGATACTTGATCATAGAATTTACATAAATAACATGAAGATGTGACTTCCACAAAAGTAATGAATTGTTTTATATTTATGTTTAATTTATTTCTTTTTAGTATTACACACATAAGAATTATTTTCTTATACAGGTGGATTCCTTTGTTCAAGTCGGGGTGGTTTGTTCGAAGCTGCTCATGCTCATGAGAGATTGGACTTCAAGGCTATAACTGAGATAATGACAACAAGGAAATGGTTCGAGAATTCACTACTAGAAATTTAGGCTATAGACATGGTTTGGAACCGTGGCTATAAGCCCAAAAATCATGGCTATAAGGCTTTAGCCACGCTTTGAAACCGTGGATATAGTATTTCCCATTTTATAAAAAAAAACCAGCCCCACCCTACCCCTGGAAAGACCCCCCTTGCACCCGGGACAGACCCCCCTGCCACCCCCTCCCTACACAAACCCCCATGCCCCCCCATCCCTGGACAGACCCCCCCTGCCCCTCTATACCTAGGACAGACCCCCCCTGCACCCCTGCAGACCCCCCTGCACCCAGGACAGACCCCCCCCCCCCCCTGCACCCCTGCAGACCCCCCTGCACCCCTGGACAGATCGCCTTGCACCCCTGCAGACCCCCTTGCACCCTGGAAAGACCCCCCCCCCCCCACCTCCCTAGACAGACCCCCTGCACCCAGGATAGACCCCCTGCACCCCTGCACACCCCCCTTGCACCCCTGGACAGACCCCCCCCCCCCCCCCCGCACCCCTGCAGACCCCCTTGCACCCTTGGACAGACCCCCTTGCACCCCTGGACAGACCCACCTGGCACCCTGGACACACACCCCTTGCACCCTGGATAGACCCCCTTGCACCCCTGGATACACCCCTCCCCCTGCCAGTCCCCCCCTCCCCCCTGACAACCCCCCTACACCCTTATAGACCCCCCTTGCACCCCTGTCAGACCCCCCCCCCCCTCTGCACCCCTGCAGACCCCCCCACCCCCCCCCCCACCCTCCTCCCTGCCACCCCCTCCCCTGCCAACCCCCCCCCCCCCCCCCCGTACCCCTGAAAGCCATCCCCCCTTGCACCCATGTCAGACCCCCACCACCCCCCCTCCCACCTGTCAACCCCCCCTCCCCCTGCACCCCTACAGACCCCCCCTGCCAACCCCCCCCCCTGTAGACCCCCCCCCCACACACACACACCCCTGCAGACCCCCCTGCCACCCCCCCACCCTCGCACCCCTACAGACCCCCCCCCCCCCCCCCCCCCCCGCACCCCTACAGATCCCCCCCCCCCGCACCCCTGCAGACCCCCCGCCCCTGGCCTGCAAACCTCTCCCCTAACCCCTACAAAATACACGTCTCCAGTACAACCAATAACAACCTACAAAATACACATCTCCAGTACAAAATACACATCTCCAGTAAACAAGATAAATCCAAAATTCTAGTAGAATATATATAATCAACTGAACTATATATAATATATAAAAGAGACAGTAGACACAAATATATCCCATGAGATAAATACAAGGAAAACAAGACATGAAAATTCTATAGAACATGAAGTAGTGAGAAGATCCTCCACATTTCACATACCATTGGATCACTCTTTATCTGTATTGTTGACCACTACTATCACAAATCCCCATGCTCTATAATGAATCTCCTAGAATCCCTGAGCATTTACTCTGAACAAGCCACCCGAACTCTATGTCTATCCAAGCCATCTCTAAACCCATGAATCTTCTACTTAATCACAACACATGTGGGCATAATTCCTATGCATGGTTGAGTATAAATATACCCAATAAGATTCCTTAAAACCATAGAGGTAACATAATGTGAAAATTTATCTCAACTATCTAAGTACTCAAGAGTGTTTGAGAGAAAGAAAATAAATAATAATCCATACATTCTGAATTACTAAAAGTATCAAGGACACAAAGAAGTCTTGATTATCTCAACTCTAATCCTTTAATGTCATGACATTTGAGAAAACAGGGAAGCTCAGCACCCCTTCCCCCATGCAAAGCCCCCCCCCCCAATTGCACCCCCCCCGGACAGAGCCCCCCTATAGACAGCCCCCCCCAGACAGAGCCCCCCTACAGACAGCCCCCCCCGGACAGAGGCCCCCTGCAGACAGCCCCCACCCCAGACAGAGCCCCCTGCAGACAGCCCCCCCGGATAGAGTTCCCCCTACAGACAGCCCCCCCCATACAGAGCCCCCCTTGCAAATAGATTCAGTTCAATAACATCAGCATGAAAATTATTCAACAGTTTAAAGACAAACACTCGACAAGCATAACATACTAAAATCAAGAATTTCAAAAGAGTTCCAATAAGTGGCAGCACGAATGAATTGTTCTAAACAAGTAAAAACCAAATTAAGTACTCCCACGTGATGATATGATGTAGTTTTATTCTTTTTAATCATCCAACCATCCTATTATATTTTTCACTCAACCTGGATGTTCTCATTGAAGTACCTAAAAAGAAACAAAATCAACATCATATTCCCATAACTATATTTCTCATTAGATAACATTAAATAATCAGACCCCCCTTGCACCCCCTCACTCCTGGACACCCCCACCCCTCCCTTCCGGTATAGAACCCCCTGGCACCCCCCCCCCCCTCCCCTCCTTCCTAGACAGACACCCCCCCCTTATTTCCAAACTAATCTATTTCCACTTTTAAATTCAAGGATTATTAACATATTACTAGGACCTGCCTTCATTATATAAACTTCTTGAAGAGAGGGTCTAGGGTATACTGGGTATGTTTGTCTTGTCATGAATTTTAGTTGGATATATAGTGTGTTGGGATCTATGAGCCAACATAGTGATCAAAATTACACTTCTACAATAATCAGGACTTCATTCCAGAGCTGCTAAGAAATTGGACACCAGGGACCAAAAAATTTCTCCTACATCATTGGGAGGTCAGAAATGGTATATGGGACCTCTACCACTTCATGAGAATCTATATATAGGGAGAGATGTATGATGGGATCCAACTAGATAAGGACATCTGCGATGATAAGGAGGAGAAGCCAACGATCACATGGGTGTCACAACGCTTGTCCTAGGGGAGAGTGACCAAAAAATATGGACGATGGACATCCATTTCATGCAATGTTTTGGGTATTTTCAGAATGAATCAATGGAAATACATACAGGGAAGTTGTGTCATTATCCAAAGGATATTTAATAAGGCAAGGATAACTCATTTTATAAAATACTAGAGGAGAACGAATGGTAGTTGTGGGGATAAAACATGAAGCTCAAGGATCCCATGGTTAGGTTAGCTATATGTATTAATATTATGATTTTTAGGTGGATGATATCGATTTGGGATACACACATGTGGGTGTGTTCGGGTGACCCTATCATGGAAGAGATGCTAGAGATGAGGTAGGGAAAAAACCTAGTAGTCCCAATGCATGTGAAAACATGTTTTGATACTCAATAGAATGCATGAAAATGTATGCAAAAATCTGGCACATCAATAATGTAACCTCACCTAAGTATCTTAATTTCTGAGTATCACATTGGGTGAGGAATGATTACCTTATTTGGTCAGGAATGGGAAGTTCCACAAAAATTAATAGCTCCAAAAAATGACTACAAAGAATGGAAAGACAAAAAATAATAAAAAAATTAAATACTTGTGCTTCGATGATCACATGTTATTCATTGTGCCATATTTTCTCAAATCCTACAAGGAAAAAACACATGTTTTAAAAATTCTTAGTCCATATAAATTAACACCCAAAAAACATTACATTAAGGAACTTATGCAAGCCTTCTTAGCAATCATAAAGTATAGGAAAACACCTCAAAAAAATCCATCATGAATATTCACCATTAATGACCAATACAAGAGTCATATAATAAATGTGAATAAGAGTAAATGAAGGTATAATATAATTTGTTTCATTTTACCAAAATTATAAGACCGATGCCATGAATGAAAGTATTATAAATACTGTTAATAACAAAGATTTCATGTCATTGAAATTACAGATTAAACGTGAGCAGAAACATAGTATATTAATGAATAAAGGTTATACAATTTTATCATGCAGATTAAAAAATTTAAGAAGACATTGAATTTTTGATAAACTGAAAGTGCATTATACATGTATAGAAAATGAAAGTGCATACATAATATGCATACAGGAAATTCATACAGAATATTAAAAGTGTAAAGCTCTTAATGTTGAGAACCCATGTGTATACAAAATTTATATATATAATAAATATATACAAAACATATGTATAAGAACATCAAAAGTGTATATCTCTTAATGTTGAGAACATTTTTTTGGATTTTCCTGGAACCGAATAATTGAAATTGATTAAAGTTTATGGTTAATATTGCTGGAGGATCTACTACTTCTAAGGTTTTCCAAGGCCATCAACTGTGGTTAAGCTCGGTTGGGACTGAAATTGTCTCTAGACAAAAGTGGGTGATTTTTAAGGGCTACAAAGCATCAGGAAAGTGAAATTTTCTTCAGGCTCTCTAATAGAAACCTTGTAATCATTTTGAGAGAGTAGAAAATGGAAGTTTTTAAGATGCCTACTTGATTTGGAATAGTTATTAAAGAAATAGTTGCATTTTTTTATTCACTAGTCATTTGAAATTTGTGGTTTTAATCATCTTTCTACTGAAGAAATTGGTGATTTTAAACCAATATGGGGGTTTATTTTTCAGAAAAGGGTAAATGGAATAGTATTTTGTAGATTTTAGTGGTTCTTATACTTCCTGATTTAGACTTTAAGACATTGACGCTGAGTTTTTAGCTGCTAGAAAATTAGTGAATTCACACAATCATAAGATTCCAGTTCAAAGTTAATAATATTATGGCTTATAATTCTTGTTCTTCTAAATTTTGATTTAATTTTATAGACCATATTTGAGTAATATATTATATACAACAGAACTTGTACATATACAAAACATGTTAAGAGAAAGAGAAAACAGACATAAAATAAATATATATAGAGAGAGAGAGAGAGTAGACAGAACGTACATAAATATATGTAGAGGATCTTTCTTGGAAATTGGAATTAGAGAAATGGCTGAAGAGTGATTTGGAAGAAGTAGAAGATAAGGAGATTACAAACCTTCATCATGCTTAGAAAATTATGCTGAAAAAAGTGGATGAAACATGTGAAATATTTTTCATCAAATAGGAAGCAACACAAACTTCAGCTGTAAAATCAATCCATGTTTTTACAGATGATTTGATTGCACACAACACCATCCTAATGGAAACACTTGCAACAAAAGTTGACAAGCTGATGTCAATTCTAGAATTTTCACTCTTAGAGAAATAGAGAACCAATGATTTTGAAAGGAAATACAAAGAAGCCTTGAAATCAAGTGAAGATAGAAAAAAGAAATTAGAAGAAGCTGAAAGGAGAGTCCATAAACTCCAAGATTCTCTCAAAAGTGTGCTTTAGGATGATATACTCCATGTCTGGGAAGTTTCAAGAGCTAAAAATGATTTTATGTGCCTCATCCTCCACTTCTGCATCTATTCCTGATGACCATGAAGTTGATGTTAGTTATGATAGCTCTGACGACTCATCAACCAACTCTGAGTTCACTTTTCCAACCCCATCTTTAGAAACTAGGAATAAATCTCCCTTCAATCCTAGTGCTCTACAGATTCTAGTTCAGGACATGTTAATGACTGAAATTTCAGGTTCTAAAAACCATGCAAGTATCACAGAGGGTGGATTTGATGACTTCTTCTGATGAATTACCATTCCTATATAGTATGTAGTAGTTTTTATGTCCCTACTGATTAAATGTGTTAATATAGTTAACATTACCCTCTGGCCATGTGGAGAAGGCTAGCAGAAGATAGATTTGTACTATGTACAAGTCTGATGGAAAATATCAGCTATCAAATTATTCATTTTTCCATGTTCTTTTGAAGGAAAGGAGTAGGGGGTGACTGTAAATCACCATGCATGATAATTTTGAGTTCAAATTACACTAGTAGTCCTGTAAACTAACTTTTAATGAAAGGGGGAATAAAGGATTAAAAAGTAACACTTATGATACATAATTAGTGTGCTGTTTTGATAATGGAAACCTTACCGCTTGGCTAGATGAAGACAGTGGATCTTGAGCACCAGCAACATGGACATGGTTAAGGGCAACATAAAAAGGTATCCAATCTTGTTTCATGGCCTCCAGGCAATACTCATGTGTGTTCTACAAGAAAACTTTAATGCTTGTGAAATTTTTTATTGGTCACATGTATGTTCATAGAAAGGATAGATTAAGGTGGTTTTCATCATCATGTGTTTCTTTTTTTCTTTGTTAACATGAGATTAGACCTAAACCAAATCCCACCATCCCTACCACTTGGATAATTTCACCCCTTACATTAGGTAATGCTTTTTACATCTAATGAGATCACTATGTTTATGGTACTGGGGTTAAAACCCAATATACTTTTCACATAGGGCATGGGAGTAGAAATAATATGTTGCATTCTAGTACTAAGTAGTAAACCCAATAAACTATTCTTATTGTATTGTGATGTAAACCAAATCCTCTATTATAGGAAAAAATTCTCTATGATCAATCAATTTGGAACAACCTATGGGAAGATACAATATTGGAATAGTAATAATGTTTTTAATATACTTAGTTTGCACCAACATTCAACAAGTCACAAACTGAAAAAAGAGATAGAAAAGGAAAATAAGTTATTATCTATGTGTAGAGACGTACCTCTCTTGAAATTAAGATAAATCGTAGAGAATATAGTAGTCCCAAAAATAGGCCCTTGCTAAAATCCCAGGGAGGAGCAGTATAAAGAGTTGAATTTCAGGAAACCATATATTGATGTGTAGAGATAAACAAAGAAATTATTAACAAATATAAAATGATGCTAATTAATCAAGAATAATACCTTTCATGTTTACATCGCCTGGAATAAAAACCCTTTTCCATAGTGCAATCATAGCTTCAAGTTGGCCTGACACCAAGAGTAAGTATCCATCAAAGCGGTTTAATGACACAAAGGCTTGGGGAATCCCTTCCACCTGAGAAAACTATAGGAAAGGAAGAAATGACCATCTGGTAAACTAATACATTGACATATCTAGATTCTTTAATGGAAACTCACATAGATCCTCCTGCATATGATAATTCCTCATGAATAATACCTTTCATGATTCCATCGCCTGGAATAAAAACCCTTTTTCTTGGCGCAACCATAGCTCCAAGTTTGCCTGACACCTAGAGGAAGTATCCATCAAAGCAGTTTGATGACACAAAGGCATGGGGAATCCCTTCCACCAGAGAAAAACATAGGAAAGGTAGAAATAACCTAATATTAAATTAATACATTGACATTTCTATATTCTTTAATGAAATCTCACATAGACCCCCCATGAAGATCAATAGGTTGTGAATAGCATCACCCCTTTTGAATTCCAGCATCATTAATACTATTATTATATGGGTTTTTATTAACACGTATATAGATCAAGAATAAAATGTATTATACTATCATCAATTTGTTGGCATGCTTGTAACTTCCATATTAGAAAGAATCTGTGCTATTATTTGCATCATGAAATCCATAATATGATGCCACATGATTGTCACTTCCATATTAGCAAGAATCTGTGCTATTATTTGAATCATTAAATCCATAATATATGTATATAAATATCATTATGTAAAGGGTGGATCGTGAATTATATATCCTCCAATACATTAGGTAATGCTTTTTTACATCTAATGAGATAACTATGTTTATGGTACTGGGGTTAAAACCCAATATAATTTTCACATAGGATGTGGGAGTAGAAACAATACATTGTGTTTTAGTACTAAGTAGTAAACCCAATCCACTATTCTTATTGTATTAGGATGTAAACCAAATCTTCTATTATAGGAAAAAATTCTTTATGAGCAATCAATTTGGAACAACCTATGGGAAGATACAATATTGGAATAATAATAATGTTTTTAATATAGTTAGTTTTCACCAACATTCAAGAAGTCACAAACTGAAAAAAAAAAGATAGAAAAGGAAAATAAGTTATTATCTATGTGTAGAGTCGTACCTCTATTAAAATTAAGATAAATTGTAGAGAAGATAGTAGTCTCAGAAATTGGTCATTGCTGAAATCCCACAGAGGAGCAGTAGAAAAACCATAAAGGGGAAGAGAGTTGAATTTCGGGAAACCATATTTGTTGTGCAGAGATAAACAAAGAAATTGTTAAAAAATATAAAAATATGATAATTCTTCAAGAATAATACCCTTCATGTTTCCATTGCCTAGAATAAAAACCTTTTCCCATAGCACAACCATAGTTCCAAGTTGGCCTGACACCAAGAGGAAGTATCCATCAAAGCAGTTTGATGACACAAAGGCTTGGGGAATCCCTTCCACCTGAGAAAACTATAGGAAAGGAAGAAATGATCATCTTGTAAATTAATACATTGACATATATAGATTCTTTAATGGAAACTCACATAGATCCCCCTGTAGATGAAAATTCCTCAATAATAATACCTTTCATGATTCTATCACCTGGAATAAAAACCATTTCGCTCAGCGCAACCATAGCTCCAAGTTGGCTAGACACCTAGAGGAAGTATCCATCAAAGCAGTTTGATGATACAAAGGCATGGGGAATCCCTTCCACCTGAGAAAACCTTGGGAAAGGCAGAATCTACATACCTGTATGGAATAAAAGATAGACCAGTTTGAAAAAAAAATATGAACAAATTAGAACCAAAATATGAACCTGTTAAATTCTGGAATAAAAGATGAACCTGTTTGAAAAGATGGCACTAACTGGGCCTTCCTAACTCAACTCCTTGGAGAGGTTATTTGTCTGTGTTGTGTTGTGTTGTTATCTCCTTGTGTAATTGAAATAAAAAAACACAAAACATTAAGATATAAGGCAGAATATAAAGAATATAAAGATACGATAAAATACACACACCTTTTATCAGTAGAATATCATACACAATTTAGGTCGTGTTTTGGTTGTGTTTGAATAGCACACTTGAAGCACAAAATGGCCTCATTTGGAATTTCTAGAGCCTGTAAAAGGTTCAAAAATCGCCTCAGTCAAGTAAAAGATCAGGCACTTTCAACAACACAATGTAACCATAACATACCTTATAGACATTTCTAAGGTTTAGGTAAGCATCAAGAAATGTAGGTTTCATCTTTACAACTTCCTGGATGAATGAAATTAGTAGGAAGGAAACAAAAATAAAAAATGGGAAAGGTAACCAAAGTCACAAGTTTTTCCTCACTCATTCTGAATAACTTCCCCACCTTCCAGATGTAATCAGGTTGAGTCGGGTATAAAGTATCATAACTTAAGTCCCTCAAAATCCTCATCCCTAGGATCTATTTTGCTGGAACATGATTCTTTATCTTGAAACTTCTATAAATTCAATCTTTATCTCATCAACTATATCTTTTATTGGACTTTAAATAATAATATCATCAACATGGATATATAGGATGATGAAGATCCAATCTTAGAAAAAATTCAGGCAATAGTAATGATTTGTATTGTTTCAGATGAAATTTTGTTTCATCACGAAGTAATTATTCTTCTAATTATTCTTCCTTGTTTCCAAGAGAAATAGTACAAAAGTAGCTTTCACTATGTGCTTCTCTTGAATGATAGACAACCTGAGTGGCTGAAGAAGTCCATAAATCTGAAAGACTCAAATTAATGGGAGTTGGAAACAAGGGTTGATATTGATTCCCTCCACGTGTTTAGAGAATAAGTGATAATAGAGTGGACTTTTAGGAAGAATATTTCTAAAAAATATATGTTTAGAAGCTGAAGGATTAAGGGGATGGTATATTGAGGTATAAGATGTATCTAGTTGTGAAAGGCTTTCTTTGGGATCATGGATACATTTTGGAAGACCACTAGAAGATATCTTCTAGAAATTACTAAGGCAGAAACAATGTATCAATATTCAATCCCACACTATGGTTTCAAAGAATTAGAAGGATATGAACATAAATCATAACACTACAATGAACAAACCACTTCAAAGGGACACATACAAGAGTATCAAAATATAATTATTAAAATGAAATAAAGAAGAAAAAATATTTACATTGTCAAGATATGATTCCTACTCCACAAGGAGAATACTATTTTATTTTTATTCAAAGAATCAAAAATTATTATAATTTACTAATACTGGTTAAATAATCCATGTTAATAAATATAGTAGAATCCATCCAGTGAAACTAGATGCCATGTCTTTTAATCTCTACGAGGAGTGATTCTATATATCTCATAGCTTCACAACTATCTCTCCATTCCATCAAAGGATCCCACCACCTAAAATCATTCACCTAGTACATTGTGCACATTATAAAAATATCATGAGAAAAACATTATGTTTGATTCATTAATAAACTAGTATATTATATTTTCTAAAATATTCCAATAGTAAAAACTTACATACTCTTTAATCAGGGAAAATATATGAATGTCCTTTTCATTTCCCACACTACTTCCATTATAATAAGTTGTTGGGTAATATTTGATTTTCATTTTCTGACTACACCATCCAGTTAAAGTAACTTCTATTCTTCTATAATTTTTAGCTACTACTCCATTATTGCAATCAATGTTCCAGAAATTACTCTTCTAGAATTTATCCTTCTATTTGACTATGTTTTGGAACCTAAAAATGGTTTTCACACACATAGATGAAACCTAAAAATCTTCAAAATTTTGAATCTTTTTTTGGGATTCACTATTGAGCCCCCCATCAACTTCTATAAACCTATTTCTATTCCTCAAACTTCCTTAACAGATGTATGGTTCCCCCATGATGATTTTATTTATCCTAGCTCAACTGAGGTGAATATCCCCTCAAAACATTCTTGACGGTGACCTTTTTTAGTATATCTACCATATTTTGAGTCCATTATATCTTTCCATATATCTAGTACTCTATCCCCCAAAAACTTATAGATAAAGTGATAATCCCTCAAAATATTCTTCATACTAGATTAAAACATCATATTTTTTACTAATTGAATCACAATCTGTGATTCAAAAAACAACATCTCGTCATATTTACTCCTTATGAGATCTTTCAATGTCCCCTTCAACCCAAACAACTCCTTTCTAACTTCTATTAAAGAAATATAATCTACTTTTATTATTGAGAGTGAAAATATCAATTAAATCTTTGACATTTGATACTAATCCTTTCCTCTGAAATTGAACACATATATAGTGGTTCTCTTTCAAGTGTAAGAATATCTCTCAAAGTATGACTTAGAAAAACCAGGAAACGACTCATCTATTTTGAAGGAAATTTCCAAGCTTCTAGAACACTTTAATTTCTATAAAATCCACTTCACATCAACCCAATATTATCTTATGAGATTCTATGTGTTCCTTCTCCTTTATCAATTTGAAATGTTCAACTAGGGGTGTGGTCATTGGTTTCACCTCACCTGTGATGAAGTGATCCACCAATTTCTAGATGTAATCCAAATAATTTAGGTACAAAGTACCGAAACATAAGTCCCTCAAAATCCTCATCCTAAAGATCCATTTATTCAAACTAGTGTTTATCATCTCAAAACTTCTGGACAATTCAATCTTCATCACATTGACCCTTTCCTTACTGGATTGGAAATAAGCATATTATGAGAATAGTTGAGTGGGATGATGTATCTCCTATCATCAAACACCCAGCAATAACAAAAAAGATTGTTATTGCTCTAGATGAACTTCAACTTCACCATGAAGTTATTAAACTTCCAATTATATTGCCTTGGTACCAAGTACAAAGGTATGAAATTAACTTGTGTTACTTGTATCTAATGGACGATGGAGAACCCAATAGATTAAAATAGGAAAGATATTTAAAAGACTTCAATTAGCGGGAGTTATACACGAGGGATGATAATGATTCCCTCCATGTGTATGGGACATGGGAGAAAATGGAGAGGCTTGATAGAAATAAATTTATTCAGAATAAATGGATGTATCAGCTAGAGTAGGTAGCAGATGATAGATAGAGTTACAAGGCATGACTATTTGTGAGAGGGTTTTTTGGGTGCATGGATATCTTCTAGAATACCCCTTAAATATATCCTCCAAAACTAAATTATGAGGAATCAAAGTACAGATAGTTGATCTCATGCTTTGGAGTCTATAACATAAAAAATTATGCACCTATATCACCACACTGCAATGTACAAACCACTACAAATGAACACAGACAATAGTATTGGAAGAAAATGATTGAAACAGAATAATTAAAATGAGAAACACAAATTTAACCCCACTGTCTGAAACTCAATAAAATTCAACTTAGTATAATGGGGAATGTGTAGCAGCATCCATGTCCTACTTGTTACCTGAAAAAATTGAGCCTCTTTCTAGTAAGTTTATGATTACCCAATATGAAGAAGAGTTGTAGAAGCTAAGGTTACTCAATTCAAAATTAATCGGAGTTAATATACCAATAGAGTGTAACTCCTAGTAATAGGATAATTTATCTCCTCCAATGAATCCACATCAATAATAATGAACTACTCAACCAATAACGAAGGTAATAGATGAAGATTCCTACCTCAAATCACCACATAGGAGGTGCGCTAGAGGAGGAGATGGGAAGGAAGCCTCAGAGGAGCATCGACAGGGAGGTGAGGTGACCGCAGGAAGGTGGGTAGGTCATGTCAGCAGGGAGGTGGGCTGGCAGTGCCAGAGCCGCGTCGGCAGGGAGGCGTCAGAGCCGAGTCGGAGCCGACGGGGAGGTTTTCTGGCTGCATCGGAGTTGAAGGGGGAGGAGGAATCATGAGAGGAATAGGAATAATGAGGGGAGAAGGGGGGAGGGGAGGAGGAATCCCGAGGGGAGGAGGGGGAGCGGAACAGTGAGGACGGTGAGGGAGGAGGAATCGCGATGCGGGAGGAACGGTGAGGATGGTGAGGGAGGAGATTCGCGATGCGGGAGGAAGGAAACCCGATCAAAATAATTTTCACATAAGAAATTGTCACACCCAGCTATTTGGGTGTGGCTATATCTTAGATATAGCCACTGATCATTTAAAGTGTGGCTATAGATCTGTGGATATAGATCATTTTTTTAGTAGTGATGTATACAACCATCATGAAAAGGTTAATTCCTACTACTTATTTAATTGATTTTGTCATCATTTTATCTACTATTTGTAAATTATTTTCCTTATCATTTTTATCTAATACTTATTTAGTTGTTTTCACAGATATTTTAGGAAGTCATATTTTTCTTTCAACTATATACAACAAGCCATATAAGAGATAACATGTTCCTTTCTACCAATGTTACAACACTTTCTATTGCTTTTCTTTATCGACATGTCGATACTACATATTGATTTGATATTGTTAGCTGAAAAACCTTTCTCATTGTTTAAAATTGGAAGAGTGGAGGAAGCTCTTGTGACCATTTTAGTGAATTCTTGTGATATAATGGGCATAAGATCTTCCTCCACTCTTATGGTTTTCAACAACGAGAAAGGTTTTGCGGTTAAGAACGTCAAATCAATATGCAGTGTTGTCATTTCAATAAAGAAAGATAATGGTAATCATGGTAACATTGGAAGTTAGGATTGTTTTGATACTTTGAGATGTTTATGAATCAAAGACACCTCAATCCAACACACAATGTGACTCGTATGACTCTATGTGCGTCTTTTTATTTAAAATTGACAGTAATTTCAGTAAAATAGACAACTGACATACTCAAAACTAAAAACATGCATTCATATTGTTTTGATACTTTATAAAAATTATCCATAAGTCATTTGGGACATGTAAGAATTAGTCTCACCTCAATCCAATGCACAATGTGACCGGTATGACTCAAAGTGTCCATTATCAGTTTAAAATCGACATTTTAGTTCAAAATTTTTCACTCACTAAAAACCAAGAAAACATGCTCAGATTGTCTTGATAATTTAGGAAATCAATCCATAAATAATTTGTGACATGTAGGAATTAGCCTCATGTCAAACTGATACATGATGTGACTGGTATGAGTCAAAGTGCGTATTTCTAGTTTAAAATTAAATTTTAATAAAAAAGACAAGTGACATACTGAAAATCAAAAAATGTATTCAGATTGTTTTGATACTTTGTAAAATGATCTATGGGTCATTTGGGATATGTAAGAATCAGCCGCACCTTAATCTGATCCATGGTATAACCGGTATGACTCAAAGTGCATATTTTTATTTAAATTTCACAGTAATTTTCATAAACCAAGAATTATCCATGAGTTATTTGGGATGTGAAAAAATTATCTACACCTAAATCTGAGGCACGGTGTGACCAGTATGACTCCAAGTACGTTTTTTTATTTAAAATTAACATCAATTTTAGTAAAAAGGACAATTGACCTACTCAAAATCGAGCAAATGCATTAGGATTGTTTTGATACTTTAGGAAAGTGATCCATAAGTCATTTTTGATGTGGAGGAATCAACTTTGTCTCAATCTGATGCATGGTGTGACTGATATGACTCCAAGTGTTTCTTTTTATTTTAAATTGACATTAATTGTAGAAAAAGAAACAAGTGACGTATTGAAAACCAAGAAAACACATTCATGTTATTTTGATACTTTAGTTTAATGATCCATGAGTCATTTGGGACATGTAGGAATTAGTCGCACCTCAATCTGAGGAATGATGTGGCTGATATGACTCTAAGTGCATATTTTTTATTTAAAATTTATATAAATTTTAGTAAAAAGGACAACTGACCAACTCAAAACTAAGAAAATGAATTTGTATTATTTTGATACTTTAATAAAAGGATTTATAAGTCGTTTTTGACTTGTAAGAATAACCAAAAATCAACCTCATTCACTATGTGATTGATATGACTCCAAGTATGTCTTTTTATTTTAAATTGACATTAATCTTAACAAAAGTAACAAGTGACGTACTGAAAACTGAGAAAACACATTCATATTGTTTTGATACTTTAGGAAAATGATCCATGAGTCATTTAGAACATATAGGAATCAGTCGCACCTCAATCTGAGGCACGGTATGTCCAGTATGACTCCAAGTGCGTTTTTTTATTTAAAATTGACATCAATTTTAATAAAAATGACAACTGACCTACTCAAAACCAATCAAAGACATTGAATTGTTTTTATACTGTAGGAAAACAATTAATAATTCATTTTTTATGTGTAGAAATCAATATCACCTCAATAAGACACACGATGTAACCGATATAACTTCAAGTGTGTCTTTTTATTTTAAATCGACATTAATTTTAGCAAAAGAAACAAGTGGCACATTGAAAATCGAGCAAACACATTCATATTGTCTTGATACTTTAGGAAAATGATCCATTATTCATTTAGGATGTGTAAGAAGTAGTTTCAGCTCAATCCGACGCACGGTGTGAACGGTGTGACTCCAAGTGCATCTTTTTATTTAAAATTGACATCAGTTTTAGTAAAAAAGGACAACTAACCTACTCAAAACCGATAAAAAACATTCATATTGTTTTGATACTTTAGAAAAACAATTTATAAGTCATTCTTGATGTATAGGAATCAACCGCACCTCAATCTGATGCATGGTGTGGCCGGTATGACTCCAAGTGTGTCTTTTTATTTAAAATTGACATCAATTTTAGTAAAAAGGACAATTGGCCTACTCAAAACTGAGAAAATGCATTTATATTGTTTTGATACTTTGTGAAAACGATCCATGAGTCATTTTTGATATGCAGAAATCAACTGAACCTCGATCCAATGCGCAATGTGACCGATATGACTCCAACTGTGTCTTTTTATTTTAAATTGAAATTAATTTTAGCAAAAGGAACAAGTGTCATACTGAAAATTAAGAAAATTCATTCATATTGTTTTGATACTTTAGGAAAACAGACCATGACTCATTAGGGATATGTAGGAATTAGTCGCACTTCAATCTGATGCACGGTGTGACCGGTATGACTTTAAGTGTGTATTTTTATTTAAAAGTCACATCAATTTTAGTAAAAATGATAACTGACCTACTCAAAACCAAGAAAAAACATTCAGATTATTTTGATTCTAAAACGATCAATAGGTTATTTGAGACGTATAGGAATCAGTCGCACCTCGATCCGACGCACAGTGTGACCGATATGACTCAAAGTGCATCTTTTTATTTAAAATTGACATCAATTTTAGTAAAAAGGATAACTAACCTACTCAAAATCAAGAAAATGCATTCAGATTGTTTTTCATACTTTAGGAAAATGATTCATAAGTCATTTTTGATATGTAGGAATCAATCACACCTCAATCCGATGTACGGTGTGATCGGTATGACTCTAAGTGCATCTTTTTATTTTAAATTGACATTAATCTTAGCAAAAGGAACAAGTGACTTACTGAAAATCAAGCAAACACATACAGATTGTTTTGATACTTTAGAGCAGTGTTTCATTAGTCATTTGTGACATGTAGGAATCACCCACACCTCAATCTGATGCACGGTGTGACCAGTATGACTTAATGTGTCCATTATTAGTTTAAAATTGACATTTTAGTTCAAAACATGTGTCACTCACTGAAAACCACACAAATGCACTTCGATTGTCTTCGTAATTTAGGAAAGCAATTCGTAAGTCATTTGTGACATGCAGGAAGCAGTCTCACATCAAATCGACACACTATGTGACTAATATGACTCAAAGTGCATGTTTCCAGTTTGAAATGACATTTTAGTAAAAAACACAAGTGACATACTGAAAACTGAGCAAACACATTCAGATTGTTTTGATACTTTAGGACAACAATCCATAAGTAATTTGCGACGTATACGAATCAGTCACACCTCAATATCATGCATGGTGTGACCGGTATAACTCCAAATGTGTCTTTATTTAAAATTGACATTAATTGTATTAAAAAACAATTGACATACTCAAAACCGAGAAATCACATTTGAATTGTTTTCATACTTTAAGACAACGACCCATACCTCATTTGTGATGTGTTGGAATCAACCACACCTCAGTACAACGCATTGTGTGACCAGAATAACTCCAAGTGTGTCTTTTTATTTAAAGTTGACATTTTTTTAATATATTCTTTCATATTAATGTTTAATTTATTTCTTTATAACATTACTAACATAAGATTTGTTTTCTTATATAGGTGGATTCTTTTGCTCAGGTTGAAATGATTTGTTCGGCAACGAATACCATGAACAGACCTTTTTGAGAAGGGATCACAAGTGTCAAAGATGATGAAACATTAATGTTTTTAATTGTTTTTTGGTAGTAATTGTAAATATAATTATACAAAACATTGTTTGAAATGTATATAGTAGTGTTTTTTTTGTATTCATGATGCAAAATTTATTTCAATTAAATTATTTATTCTATGTACAAGTTACGAGTTGTTGCAGTGTGTTGTTATACAAATAGCACAGTGTAGCAGATAGGGCCTTTATCAGCGTTATTTTTAGCACTGATAAAGGCCCCCTTTAACAACGATGAGATTAACAACAATTTTTAGCACTGTTAAAGGCTTTTTTACGCGCTGTTAAAGGGCATATCTATAGTAGTGAAATTTGTCAATCCAGATTTTTCCTTCTTCTAATGTCATTTCTTTCAAAGCAGTAAACTCCTGTTGAAATAGAAAATGTAAAAGACAGGAGTCTCACCCAGAGTCTACTTCCAAACCAAGCTCCAATACCACTTGTTGTGTCAAAGCTGTCAAGGTCTATAACTCGCATTCTCAAAACTCACTTGTCGAACAATGTTCAAATGTTCTGAAATTGGCGACACTTGATGTCAACATCTGGATGAGGGTAATGCGCTCCAACACCTCACATTGAATCAGCTCGATCTCAGGAGGGTTTTCAGAATTCACACACAAATGGAAGAACAAAAGAACTCACACCCACATGAAACAACAACAATAAGAGAGTTTTACATGGTTTAGACTCGGCCTATTCCAAGGGAGAAACATTAATGATATTTGCTAGAAATGGAAAAGAAGAAGACATAATTATTACAAGATTCAAACTAAGTCAAGGTGTGTAGTGACTCCATTCGTCTATGAATAGACACGTCTAGCCGGCTTATCCGATGTCACTATCTTTCGATTTTCATGGATGACCCTCCACTCAGTTAAGATCACCGATAATTGCTTACCTCATGCACCACCTCGATTTTTGATCCTCACTGAATAGTGTCATTAATCCATTTTACTCTTATGCAGTCCTCTGAAGAATCTTACACAGTATTTGAAAAATTATTAACTATTCTTATACATCAACATAGTTTCTCCTGTGTAAGTCAATCGTCTTTTCTGTACCTTCATCATCTGAGTCAGTAGTTGCTAGTGGTGTCGTTTTATTTTGGTTTAGTTTTCTCTGGTTTCGCTGAAATTATTTCATTCGGTTCAATTCGGAAATTTTCAAAAGTTGTAATAAAACATTTATCGCACCAAACATTTATCAATGGTGCAGAGTTATGACGGTAACAAAATGTTTTGCATGAATTGGATAGGATTTATGTACAAACTTAAATTAAAACTCTTAAACATAACCTAAATTAACACCTAACACTAACCCAGTTTTAAGAATGCGTGTTGTCACGACCCAATCATGGGGGTCTTGTCCCACACCAGCAAGAACATCAAAGCTGCGGTTCATCTGGTTAGTCTCTATCGAAGAGATGAGAGTCGCCCCGACAAAGAAGAGAATTGTGTGTGTCAGAATTGACACTACTGGTTGGGAGCTGGGGCCACTCTCCTGATGAGTCCATGGCAGAACGAAATCAGTGAACCTCACATATAAAGAGTTGGAAGGCTGAACCCTGCCCGCCTTGGAGGGGGCTGAGGTGCCGCACGGACGGACCGTTATGTTGAGACGCTCAGCCCGTGACAAGTGGTATCAGAGGGAATGTATATCATGGTGTTGCGGAATGCTGCCAGACAGACCTTGGTGGCGGGAGCGGAGTCCCGGGGTGTCATGCGGAGGTGACATGATAGAGAATGTCATGCTCGAGAGAAGTCAGAGGCAGAGATGCCACTATAAAGGATGGGTCTCATTGAGGTGGTTTTCGACCCTAAGAGAGAGGGTGGACCACGGTGGTTTGCAACCCAGAGAGTGGGTGGACCATTGATGCCAACGACAAGAAGGAGCATCCCCTGAGGCCATGCTTGGTAGGTGGTTAGTTGGAAGCACCATTTCGCGGACACACATAAGGCCACGATCCTGCATGCACGAGAGCGTGCATGAAATGGTGGTGAGAGAATGTCACGACCCAATCATGAGAGTGCCGCACGGACCAATCCGTGTGCTGAGACCCTCCCCGTGTGCTGAAATTGCAAGATCTCATTCCAAATAAATGACCGAGGAAACTCAAGCCGATGACAAGTTCTATCCTCCATTTCCCGTTCATGGAACCGCCCGAGTGCCCCGTCTGCCTCTCTGCGTACGACGGCGCCGTCGCTATTCCGCGGGTACTTGCTTGTGGCCATTCCGTCTGCGAGACCTGCCTTCTCCGCCTCCCCCGCCGCTTCCCACACGCCATCCGTTGTCCGGCTTGCACCCAACTCGTCAATTATCCCCACTCAACAGGCGGCGTCGCTGCACTCCCGAAGAATATCGACCTACTTAGGATATCCACGGCCTCTTCCTCGTGTCTCAACAAGTCCACTGGTTCCAATGCTCAGAGACGCTCCCACGTGAGCTCACAATGCCCTTATTTTGTTCCGTCGTCCTGGTCCGACCAATTGTACTCCGCGTGGAAGCACTGGATCCTCCCCACTGGCGCCGTTTCTCTTACGACTGATCCAAATCCGGAGCCTGATGCGGGTTTTTTATCTGCACTTCAGGGGCAGGTTTTTTCCTCCTGCTGCAGTTCTTCTGGATCGTCAGCGACCACGCCGTGTTTTTGTTTCCTGTGCTGTTTGAAAGGTGATCGCTTGACGAGTCTTGTTCGGGTGGGTCCTTGTGCTTCTCTGCATTATAGCGTGTTTGACTATGGTCACGTCGTGCGAATCATGAACTGCGTGGGCAGAATGAAGGAAAAGGAAAGGGCTGAGTTGGGGCTGATTTTGAGGGCGTGTTCGAGTCAGATTCGCGTGTGCGATTCGTTTGGGCTGTGGTATAATTTGGAGGATTCTTGTGTGTATCTAGCATGCGTGAGGCATGGCCATGATGTGCCCATTAAGTTCAGCGAATTGGAACGCCGGTTTCAGGTCGATGGGGATGTTATGACCGAGAAGATGGATTCAGTGATCGCAGATGAATTGTTGACTTTCGGGATTATCGGCATGGAGTTATGTGAAGCTGTGATTAGTTTGCATTCGGTAGGGCTGATCGCTGGTTGCCTAAGCCTATCCTGTTTTCAATCTGATAATCTGGGTCGCAGTTACGTTGACCTGAATACAGTCCTGGTTACAGGAAGGATGGTTCGCAAGTTCATCGAGGACAGTGTTGCTGGCTTACAAAGAGTAAATGGTTCAGAAAATGCCTCATATGTAAGTGACATACTACACAGACACGTCTTTGTGAGTCCCGAGGTATTCCTTGAGCTATTGCATAAAATGGGCGTTGTCTCAGAACGTGGTAGCCCAATTCATTCTTTCGGCAGTGGTTCAGATTCCTGGTCTCTCAGCTGCTTACTGCTCCACGTTCTTATAGGAAAGGCATTCGTGGATTTGTTGCTCAATTACATGCAGGGGGTTTTCCAGTCTACAAGGGAAGATAACGGTCTTTATTGTTTGTGTTGGATGGACAAAGTTACTTCTCTGTTGGAAGCTAAAATTGGTTCCAAATACGTGCAATTACGGCAGATTCTCGTCAACTCCTTGCATTTTGACCCAAAACTCCGCCCTCCCATTATAGATGTATGGAATTGTATTAGGGGACTGATCATCAAATCTCAATATGGTGATTTTATCAGTTTGGAGAGTACCGTAGAAGAGAAGAACACTAGCTGTTGTATGGTTCTCGGGGATCTGTGTAAATTCACAAAGAAATCTATTAACGAATTAGAAACACGTGGCGGAGGCATAGAGCTACAAGTTGGGGAGATGAGTGGCAACAAAGATCTTTTTCCAGGCCTTTCTGCTGGCAAAGATCAAGTTAAGAAGCTGCAGGGGCATCTTGATTGTATTACGGGACTAGCTGTTGGAGGTATACAGTTGAACCCCTCATTTGAACTTTATATGGTGTTATATGTTTTATTCAGTTCAAATATTTAATCCATTGTGTTCTGTCATACATGCTACTCTCTGTGAACTTCTTAATTCCAGCACAGTCTTATGTGCCGTGTTGCCCTAAATATCCAAGTTTGCTTACACCTCCCTCGATCCATGAGTGTGAGGCATATGCCTCTGAAACATGTTAGTTATAATGCAGGGGTATTGATGCATCTTTGTCTGGTATATGTCTCTGTTGAAATTGAGATACCAGGGAAGTGTACCCCTTGAATGGGGCCTAAACTCTTTGTTTGTAGAGAAAAATTAAAATATAAAGGATTTGTGATAACCAGAAGATATAAAATTCAAACAAGAGGGATAAGATGACAAGATAGGTCAAGTCACACCGATTTATTCTAGACACATTCACATACTCAATACATATTCACTCCAACACTCCCCCTCAAACTGGAGCATATATGTAACGTTCCCGGCCCGGTTTACCTCCACTGTGACCGAACCGGAGCATTGCTAGATTTAGGCGCGCCTCCCTATATGTCAGAGGCTGTCGACTAGCGACGATGATTTGATAACATCACGCGGGATGACTATACCCTCTGGATCAGGTAACCATAAATAACTACAGAAGCAATATCAGTAAACAGTCATAGCAGTATGACAGTAGCATAATGACAACCAATCACAGTTAAGTGCCAACCATAAGTAAGTAACACAACACATGCTGTAACAAAATGAACTATCGTAATGCTACAGGAGTTGTACAGAAATAGAGGATCGCTCGTGGGTCGTTCATATACATCATGGTTCAAAATAAATAAAGACCGGAGATATCCACAAAATTAGTTCGGAGTCCTGACCCGGTTCCATCTTCTAACTCCGACCATGCTCCTTTAGTTCACCCATCCACTGCAGCCGGACCCTTGCCCTTGCCTGGGTCACGAAACATGAAATTTGCTTGGGTACCGGGGTACCTGAGCAGAGTGTGAGTATAACTCAGTAGATCACCACAACCAACGTCCCTAACCAAATCCAGTTTATATAAGTGCATGCTGATGTGACGTGGAAATAATAATAATACATTAAAAATAAACACCCATTATACCCTTGGGTTCCGCTATAACTATCGGGATCAACCATACCTGCTTCGACCAGTGCCGATGTTGAGTCTGAACACGTCACATAATAGTACCAAGGGTTGGCATGACGTCAATCCATAATCTCATCTCACAAAGCTCATGAATACTAGTTGGCAATAAACCAAACTGTAGAACCAAGTATGGTATGGTTGGCAGTACACATGCCGAATCATCCTTGGTCATTCCACCAAAACATCCTTGGTTGGCAGTGTTGGAGTCGGTGTTTTAGTGTAATAGACCAACCCGGGTCAATCCATATTGTCATCCGAATTGGCCCGTGGCAAGGCCCGAAACACGTTCTTGATCACTACGGGCTGGCGACAAGCACCAAGGTATCATACAAAGGAACGTGAAAACAATTTCACCCTTCAATAGACATATGATAGAATAGAAACAATCAGAGTATTACAATTGATATCCATAATACATCATATGTCACCATAAGGTAAAATCCAACAACAAGATAACAAGGTTTAAACAAACAACAGAAAGACCAGAAAACATGGAACCCGAAGCAACCCGTGGGTCCATCTCCTCGTGACCATAAGTCACCACCATCCCAACCCACTGGAAAGGCAACACGGACAAGGAGAGCCGTCCTCTACATGACGCTCTTCTCTTTACCTGTATCCCGCAAAACCAATGTTACAAATTGTTAGGTAATTGTGGTGCTGGTTGGGGCTGTTGTTGAGTATGGGCGAGGGGTTGTCCAGTGTGAGAGTGGGTGTAATAAATTGTAGAGGGGTAGTAGTGTCTTTTCTGCTTTTAATTGTGGCTGGGTTGTTTGTAGTTGGTTGGGGGCTATTAAACAGGGGAATGGGTTGAGGGGGCAGGGACAAATACTCATTTTTGCTTCCTGCTCAGCTTGGGAGCTGTTGCAAGGGCCGATCATTGGGAGGACTCGGAATACTCCAACGGAAGTGGTTTTTCAGGGAGTTACCTCTATTTTCTTCCTCCTCTTCTCCTATTATTCCACATTGTAATTCTCTCTCACTGCCTGAGTTGCTAGATACGATACTTAATATACAATCAATTCTTTTCGATTCACCATTCAATATTTTTACTTAACAATTAGCGACTCCGTTGGGGAATAGCTCGCGTGATTGAGAGTGGCGAATGCGGTTGAGAGATGATCGCAGAAAGGAAGTTGCAGGGAGTGGGCGATCGTAGCTAAGACACGTACGTTGTGGAGCGCGCGACAACTGTGGAAGAGGCGTGATCGTTGCTGGGAAGCGTGAACGAAGTGCAAAAAAAAAAAAAAAAAGACGCAAACACACAGGAGACACGTCAGAAGGGCTGGTTCGTTGCCTTTTGTAGAAGCGAAGTTGTCGAGTGGACTGTGCGTTTGCTGTTGGCGGAACGCGGGAGGTTAGTGTGCGAGCTGGTTCGTTGCCTTTTGTAGAAGCAAAGTTGTCGAGTGGACTGTGCGTTTGTTGTTGGCGGAACGCGGGAGGTTAGTGTGCGAGCTGTGCGAATGAACAGTGCGGGACAAATACAGTGGAGAAGATCGAACTCCCTTGCGCGTGAGGGAGGAAGATCGAAGCTAGCGAAACGTCGTGTACAAACGCTGGGAGGAGTACTCAGTCGAGGTAGGCAATTGCTGGGAGGAAACGATCGCGGCAAAGACATGATCATTGGTGGAAAATCACGAAGCTGGGACACGCATGCTGGAGAAGACAGTTCGCCGCAGCGAGGATGCAGCTGGAAAAGCAATTTCCGGCAACAGTGAGGACGAAGCTGAAGCTGCGTAAAGGAAGAAACGCAGGCTTCGAATTAGTCAGAGGCACTGGCGAAAAGGTTGTGATAGTCCGCGTAAGGGTGCTGGAGAGGCTGCATCTTGGCCGAATCAGATTCTGACGCATTCAGATTGTGAAACGCGCCAGCTGCTGGAGACGCGTTTGCAATGATTTTTGGAGGAAAATTCTCTCTCTACCTTTTTGTTTCTGTGTGAACTACTACAACTGCGTTTGGTTTTTTCCTTATTGAAGGGAAAGTTGTTAAGAACAGAGAGACAACGAGTTTGAGAAGGCATGATGTAGGAGATTGAAACATTTGCCGAAACATTTGCTAGGAGACAAACCACAATTGATAGACAACAACGAGAATTAGAGATTTTGCTGGATCGGATGGAGACTTTCATTGGATTATCAGGACGACAAACAAGTGTTGATCGAACGTCTGGAGTTGAGAAGCTAACAGCAGAAGAGAACCAGGGGCTCGAGCTGCAAGTGGATGGTGGTTCAGAATCTAAAAAGCAGAAGATGGACGTTGCTGAGCCTCTAGGCAGCAGTGGGAGCATGAAACTAGAGTTTGGTAGTAGTCTTGATGGAAGCCTAATCCCAGACGAATTTGCCGGCGAAATAGACAAGTCTCATGAAGCTGTCCAAATCAAACATTCTGTTGGAGTTGAAGGTGAAGCTATTGGTGGATTTGTGATTTTATCTGGTTCAGACTCAGAAGACGGTGTACCCGTTGGGCCGTCAGAAACCAATTCAGGAGCTTATGGCGTTAAAGATTACAGAGGGGAATTATGCTGGAAACTCTATCCACCTACAATGGTTGCCCAAATTTTCCCAAGTGCACTGATAACTTCTAATAAAGATACATTAGGCCACCACCCAAGCCACCGCCCAAGCCACCGCCAAGGGATGCTGATCCAGTGCTTAAGCGGTTGAGCAATGGTTTGAAGGTCTACCTTGCGGACAAGGTGTATTTTTAAGGGGGAGGTAATGATAGGTGATTGTGGTGTTGGTTGGGACTGCCGTTGAGTATGGGCGAGGGGGTGTCTAGTGTGAGAGTGAGTGTAATAAACTGTAGAGGGGCAGTAGTGTCTTTTATGCTTTTTGTTGTGGCTGGGTTGTTTGTAGTTGATTGAGGGGCTATTAAATAGGGGAATGGGTTGAGGGGGCTGGGACAAATTATCACTTTTGCTTCTTGCTCAGCTTGGGAGTTGTTGCAAGGGCCGGTCCTTAGGAGGACTCGGAGTACTTCACCGAGTGGTCTTTCAGGGAGTTACCTCTATTTTCTTCTTCCTCCTCTTCTCTTACCATTCCACACTGTAATTCTCTTTCACTGCCTGATTTGCTAGATACGATACTTAATATATAGTCGATTCTCCTCGATTCACTCTTTCAATATTTTTTCCTAACACAAATGCCCAAAGACAAAAGTAGGGTGTGAGCACTAAAGCTCAGTAGGATACCACAAAGAATCTATATAATGTCTATCTACGTGCATCCATTAGTTCTTGTTTAAAATAGATTTCTAAAACACTTTTAGAAGAAATCGTTTTCCATATAAAAACCATCCTTTTGATTTCTTTTCAAAAACATGTTATTTCTTTCAAAATCACGCCATATTCAAATAAACAGAGCAATATGACATATCACATATCCAATGGTATAAACAGATAATATGAAACAGTTTTCGAGCATCAATATTCATATCAAGATCAAGTGGGCAAATAAGCATATCAAACGACAATGCACGTATTGTAATCTCAAAGTATTCAAAGAGGGCAATCCATGACGCGAGGGTGTACACAATCAAACCACTAAGATTCACAAAGGAACACTAATCGACATATGGGACTCTCCCAGAGTTCGGGAACCTCGGTCCCTCGGAAAGGCTATCCCTTAGCATCCATGGCATCAAGGGCACCTCCCCTAGTGACAGCTAACTCCGCCAGGGCTCGTTCATGTTTAGTTTTCCCCCATACCCCAAGGTCTCCCAATGTGATATTACATCATCACTACGTTCAAAGAAAACAAAATCATGTTATATAAAGCATTTTCCAAGGCAAAATCCATTTCAAATCCATGCCCATTTTCATAAAAACATTTCTATAGCGACACCACGTCGCTCCCATGCTTGAAAAACCATTTCCATTTCAAAACCATCTTTGAGCCATTTTGTCAAACACATAAAGTGCATAAAATCCAGTTTTCAAAGCAAACCCAATTTGAAAACCTCTTTCCATTGCCCACAAACCCAAGGGTTAGACCATAAGATCAATGAAAACGACGTTGCCTTCTTGACTTGTGATGGGAGAGGAAGAGATCAGATTCTCAAGAGCCTAGATTCGTTGAACACAACATCAATTCTCCATGTCCATGTTAGATCTAGCGATCTAATCTCATTAGACATTAGATGCATGGAGAAGAAGAGAAGAAAACAGGTTAGAACGGATCCACTTACCGGATTTCACCCAACGGAGAACCAAACTTCCAGCTGGCACAAACATTCATCAACAGGACGAGGGAGAAAGCCAAAAACGTCACCAAGAAGCTTCTAAACCTAGAGAAATCGAATTAGGGACAATGGGGTCAGATTAGGGGAGATACAAAATTATTTCGGGCTAAAAAGACACTTTAGCCCTTATTAATCCGCATGCCCAACGATGTCACCAGCTAGCCGTTGGGCCTCGCCGACTGGCCGACGGGCCTTCCACCGGCTGGCCGGTGGCACATGCAGACATGTAGGTGTTCTGCCAGCTAGCACCGACTAGCTGGTGCCCTCCATCGGCTAACCGATGGTCTCTTGCTGCCACCAACTGCCCAAAAACTTTCTCCCCATTTATGTACGACCCAGAATTCAAAAAGATAAAAACAAAAGGTGCTTCGTACCTGATTCCGCATACTGGGTGTGAAACTTAGAACCAACTAACTTTGTACCTTCGATTATGTGTATATTCAAAGTCTTGAATATTAATAAATATCTTATCATATGATGAGTGTTCTTTTGCATAATGAACACGTTATCATGACACGTCAAATTGATTATGATTTTAAGGTTGATTTATAATTTTGGGCAGACCCTAGGTCGTCTCTCAAAGAGCGTTGATAGGTTTAAAGTATGCGTTTTTAATAAAAAGTACTAAAAAGGGGGGTGATTTTGAAAATAGTTTTATGAAACTAAATTAATTTAAAGAGTTTAATAGTTAATAAAGAAGTAGATTTTGAAAATATATGTTAAGTATGTGATCATTGCTAAGTTACTACACCACTTGAAAAGTTCCTTCTTCTTAATTGATTATTTGGTTTTTGGTGTAATTCTTTGATTGAGGGTTAACCAAGATCTTGGGCGCCTACAACCCCTAAAATGATGCAAATAAGACCAAAACTTGACATAATAATCGTATAGTCAAGTTCCACCCCCTAAGCATGAATTAAGGTTTGTCAAGGAACACTGAAATCTGAAATGTTTGGGAAAGAAGAGGAGTCTTATGCTGTCCAATTGGAACAACACAAGTTGCACACTTAAAATTGCATACCGATCGATTATGAAATAATGTGTTTCAATTAAATGCATCCAAACAAGTTAAGATACATATAAAAAAACAATTCCAAACCACAATATACACCAAACCAGTAGAGAATTATGTGCCGGAACTTCCTCTTCAAATGTGTAGCTCCCTCACAACGATCACCCACCGCTTAGCTCGACATCGGGAGGAGGTGGAAGTTTGGGTGGAACTCCTTCATTCTTGATCCTTTTATGAGGATAGGGGCCTCCAGAACTTCTTGGATGTGAGGGCTCCTTTGAGACTCTAAAATGTCAGATCTTTGCTTCTGGTTCGAACTCACAAATGAGGAGCCCAAGGTTCCATTTTATAGGCAAAGTGGAAGCTGGTTTTGGACACACAAATTTCTTAAAACCACTTGTCTCATGTTTTTTGGTGGGTATACAACATTATCTCGCTTTAAAGAAAACTACAAACTTGTTGCCCCACCTCTGGGTTATCTCCACCGAAAATTTGGCTTCATTTGGACACCTTCAGCTTGCGATATGGACAGATCACAACACACCACTTTTAACTTCGTGCAGATTCGGTGTGCTGGACATATCAGTTCGGATGAGCCTCTTAGTGGCCGAATTGGGCTTTGGTTTCTTCAGGTGAAATGTAGACCAGTAAATTTTGAACTATCCCACCAAATCTCAGCCCATTTGGATGCATGGTTTAGTAGCAGTGTGCGGTTGAGTTCACTGGTGTGCTTGAATCCTGCGCAATTTGGTCCATTTTTCCTGAACTTCGTCATGGGCCCTCCAAATCATCTCCACCTACAATGCAATTATTAAAACAAGTAACATTGACCTTTTTAACTGTTATAAACACAAAATAATCGAATCAAACATGAAATGCAATTTGTTATTATTTTTATAATTTTCAATACAAAACCAGTTTAACACAGTCGTGTAAGGGTGAAAATGAAACAGTGAATCGCGGTGCGATCACATAACATCAATGTGATAATGCCCTTAGAGTATTTTTCGCATCGAAAGGTCATAACAATTCCCCGCTATGATGAGAACCTTGAAATTACATGACAATATTATTTAAATATATGTTCTATGTCCGAATGACATCTATCTGACAAGACACAGATGATGCAAACTATTAGGTGTTGGAGGCTCATAAGGCATTGACACTTATTCTCATGAAGACTTGGTAATCTTCAAGAGAGGAGGTTATTAGAACAATCAATAGGAATTCTATATGTTATATGTGTTATTGGATATTTCTATCTACGGATGTGTGTATTGGTTCTTTGACTTGAAATTATTATTAATGTATATCACATGTCACGCACTTTGATGTATTGATGGAAATTGTGACAAAATATGTTCACGACGAGCTAAGATACGTTGGGTGTGTTACAAATGATGAATAAGTTAAGAAAGGATTCGCCCCTTCCCTTTTCTGGAAGTAGATGTCTCTAGCCCTTTGATTGAAATGAAACTGTCTGATAAATCCATGACTATGGCAGTATATTGACATGTTCATTTCAGGAAGTCAAACTAAGATATATCGAGCATATAGGTTGATGATACAAAGCATGCAATCTGCTTGATGGGATATCAAGACAGAGCGACTATATTATCCGTGGGTGGTTGTTATTGTTGCGACATTAATTTCTTTCTCTATGGGTGTATTGATGTGTTGCTAGACGCCGATCTTGGATTTTAGGCTGGTTCGCCTAATGCCACTTAGAAAGGGGTCTAGGGGGTCACACGCTAAGTGTATATAGAATCTCAGTTAAATTCTATTTGAATTTAACAGTTTGAATAAAGATTATTTTCGGATTGTGGTTTAATAATTACTCAGAATGAGTTGATCACATTAATTCAAACACCAGTTATGCGAAAAAATATATGATTTGAATATTAAATAAATATTTAAATAAATAGTTATTATTCAAGGTTTGATAAATGTCGAGGAGGATTGACGGACTGAGTTAAGGGTCCGGGTGAAATGATATTTTTTACTTAATATCATTTAAATAAATATTAATTAATTTATTTAAGAAATTATATTTAAATAACCATGGGTTATGCACACGTCAAAGAAATAATATTATTCGACGCGGGCCCCGTGGGGTTTTATTTAGGAGATTGGTTAAGTGTCTTTATGTAATAAGTTATTCTCTCACCCAGATATATAAACCTGCTTATATCATTTCGAGGATATAGAGGATTGTGTGCACTACGGATTCTCTAGAGAATACTCTGAAACTCTAGAGAGAAATTCTCAAAAACTCTCATGAAACGAGAGGTGACGACTCCCTGTCGAGAGATTGAGAGAACTCCCTCTCAAGAGATCGAGAGAATAAGAGAAAGAATTCTCTCATTTGAAGAATTCTTGTTGCGATCAACGACGAACAACATAGGTGGTTTGAATCCTTCGCGCTAGCATCTGGAGTTCTAACAACGATGTTTTGAGGTTTGTGGAGCACGTGTGAATATCGCTAGAGTGATTCTACCTTTGGATCCTTCATCGCGATGATGATACGACAAGGAAAGGTCAATCGATTCGACATCGAAGAAAGAATTCCAATCATAAGTAATTTTTTGTCTCTATAAATTAATTATAAATTATATGTGAAAAGATCCTCTATGAATATTCTAGGGTTGCTTTGGTAAGTTTTAAGGATTAAATCTGAAGAAACTGACCGATAAACCTTGTTGGACACAGACCCAACTGCTTTCACTGCTCCCTAGAACCTTTAAGTGATATTAGAGCGGTCACATATTAATTTGTAATTATTTATTAATTATTGATCGATTTATGCAATTGTTTTTTAGTTCTTCATTTTGGTTTTTTTTCCTCGTTCTTAATCCGAAAGTCAATATAACATGGTCGTTTAGTTTCATATGGCCAAGAACAGGCCAAGAACAGATGAAGAACGTTCAAAGATCCCATCCAGAGACGTCGAAGATTTTGACCGGATAACACAGATACATGACGTGTAACTGAAAAGTACATGTCGTGTACCTATGGTCATTACGCCAGAATGAGTTGCGAAAATCGCGACAAGTCGTGTTGGTGAACAGTACACGATGTCATTACATGCCGCGTATTGACTGGATAGCTGACCTGCAGTTTGACAAGGTTACACAACGTGTAGCTGGTGTATACGGTGTGTAACCCTACACGGTTTGTCCCCGTGTGAATCACGATAACAGTCTAGTCAAAGTACACAATATGCAATTAATAGACACCATGTAATGACCGCTAGTCGAGCGACACAATATTACGTGAAGTACACATCGTGTAGTGGGCTGTACATGTCGTGTAATGCATTATTACTCGCACAGAAAAAACGCAGAGTCCCTAAGCGTATAGTGCGAGTCAATACGTGGAGAAATTAATTATAGCAAATTGAACTACACGATGTGCAGCTGGATGTACGTGCCGCTTGACAAGGTTTACCGTATTTATTACACGCTGAGTATTTCGGCGGACTGTGTCATAATAAATGCATTATTTATTATTTATTTCTGCTTAATTCTGCGGATGCACGACGTGTATGGTCGTTGTACACACCATGTACTTCACGAGAATTGCCGGCATAAATGCTGCGCAAACTATGCGACTTGACTTACGGAACAACAAATCATGTATATCGCGACATGTCGTGTGGGCATACATGTTGTGTAAGTACAATGTACACGATAAGGACCATACACAGTGTTAGTCACACACCCTATCGCGTGACGGAACACGCCATGTAACAGTTAAACCCCATAAATGGGTTTAAGAAAGAAACAATACACGCTGTGCCGTCTCTAGTACACGTCATGTACTTAATTTTTTTTAATTAAAATTAATTTATTTAATATATTTAAAATTACAATGGATGAGAATCTCAAGGCCTGTTTGGATGTATAATTAAGATAAATGAACGGATTAATTAATAAGATAATTAATTTATTAATTCGGGAGATTTATTAGATGCATTGGATATTTTCATCTAAAAGGATGTAATATTTATGTATGAAATGCTTGAGCTGCTTCAGAAATAAACAGGGGATTTGAGATAGATGGGTGATACAAAATTCATTTTAGGTGGATAAGGGGATGAAATAAACGTTGTGAAATCAGATGAATCTAGACACACCCACATACGAGATATATATCAACTCTTAACAGTCTCATTATGTTTTGGAATTTAGTGAATCATTGCTAAGTCATAGGCTCATTCTTGCTTTTTCCCTATATAATATGTTGGTGCTTATGAAGCTTGTAGAATGGTGAAGTCCCTACCTCAAAGAGAGGTGGAGACATTCTTTTATAGATGGATAAAAAGAATTACAAGTTGGAATAATTTGATGTGGAATTCGGAAATACCCTTTACCCGAAAATACAATTAACCAGGTTCAACACTCCCCCTCAAGCTAGTACATGATAGCTTAGAACAAGAGTCCCACAAAAAAGAAAGAAGACACCAAATAAGACCATACACACTCCCCTCAAGCTGGGTCGCTAATGCTATGGGTGCCCAGCTTGGTACAGAGAGTCCAATCGAGCTTCCGAGAGGCCTTTGGTGAAGTTGTTGACAA
Organism: Viscum album; assembly: GCA_963277665.1. Taxonomy (NCBI): domain Eukaryota; kingdom Viridiplantae; phylum Streptophyta; class Magnoliopsida; order Santalales; family Viscaceae; genus Viscum; species Viscum album. Next base: position 118,018,483 of record OY728154.1, read on the forward strand.
ACTGACCTGCCATCGGTATGTGGCTAAAACTGACATGGTGTTGCTCGAGGTGATGACGAAGAAAGTGGCAGTCCACCTTGATATGTTTCGTGCATTTATGGAAGGCGGGATTGTAAGCAATCTTCGTGGCTGCTTGATTATCACACCAAATATGAGCAGACGTCTATGGCGAGAAACCAATCTCATGGAGGAGATGACGAAGCCAAATGATCTCAATAGTGACCGTGACCATCGCACGATATTCAGACTCAACACTGGATATGGAGACAACAGTCTGTTTCTTGTTTCGCCATGAGATAAGGTTACCTGTCAGGAGAACGACAAACCTAGAAGTAGACTTCTGGGTAGTTAAACAACCAGCATAGTCAGCACAGAAGCCCTCAATATTCACATGATCGTGATGTGAATACCGAAGACTATGAGCAAAATCTTTCTTAATGTATTTGACAATGTGAAGGACAACATCCCACTGAGATTTTGTTGCATGTTCCATGAATTGGTTAACCTTGCTGACAGCGCATGCAATGTTTGGACGAGTTATGATGAGATAATTGAGTTTTCCCACAAGACGGTATCTCTCTGGGTGAGAATATGGTTTCGTATTGTCATAAAGAGATCGTTCCCCGGGCTCAAGAGGAGTGTTAACGACAGTTGCCTGAGTCAAACCAGCATCCTGCAAGATATCCAAAGCATATTTTCGTTGGCAAAGAAAGATGGTGTCCGGAGAACGGGAAACCTCAATGCCAAGGAAGTATGTCGGAGGACCCAGATCTTTGGTTTGAAAGTGGTGTTGAAGATGCCCCTTTAGATGAACGATTCCATTTGAGTCGCTCCCGGTTATAATGATATCATCAACATAGACAACCAGCAGGATACAATCGGAGGACGTTGTGCGGTAGAAGACAGTGTGATCCTTCATACTCCGAGATAAGCCAAATGTAGTGACGACTGTGCAGAATCTTCCAAACCATGCACGGGGAGACTGCTTGAGTCCATAAAGAGAGCGATGAAGTCGACAGACATGAGAATCAGCTCCTGAGGTACAGAAGCCAGAAAGTTGTTGCAGATATATCTTTTATTCAAAAAAAACCATGTAAAAAGACATTTTTGACATCAAGTTGATGAAGAGACCAATGACGATGAGTGGCGAGAGAGATGAATAATCAGACAGATGTTATCTTTGCAGCCGGAGAGAAAGTATCAAAATAATCAACACCATATGTTCAGCAGCGACGTGCCCCACCAGCTTCCGTTCAACGAAGGCCTCCTCCCTCTGCCGGATCGCACCGTCAACCACTGTTCAACAAAGGTGTGCGTATTGGCCGACTACTGCTGGCTCCAGATTTACTCCCGCCGACAACGCCGCGACTCTTTGTCTTGTTCTCATATGAGGGATGCGCAACGCAGGAGGCCACACTCGACTCCCATCAGCTCCCCTTTTCTCTTAAGCGGCTGCACGGACTGCCATTGTGCTTTGCCACTTGGTCCGCAGCGCACTACTATCTTCCTCGACCGACTCAAGTCCCGTGCGACGACGTCTGGCCAGAACCGCTCCATTAAGCTCAACCGGATGATGGACGGACCGCGCCTGACGCTTGTACGAGCACAGTGCGACGCACAGAAGGGGCGTGCACCAGGCCGCCTGATTTGTTTTCGGAAAAAAAGGGGTTGGCCACTTTTTATGTCCAGGAAGAGAAACGCGGGTGGAAAAAAAAAACAGAGAGCCAATAACTAACCTACAAAGGGGCTGCCCTACAGAGAAACAACATAACGCACGCTGCCTGCTCCCTACGGGAGGATATTCGCATACTTGGGAGCGCCCCGCTGTTCGGGCGCTGCAGCCTATGGCAACTCGAATGCCAGAAATCTGGGCTTCACTGGCCCGAGTGACTAGAAATCAGAAAACATACTTACAGAAAGAGTTCTTACCAGAATTTTCGGCCACACATTCGGAGTCTTGGATCTCGCAAGGTGAGAAATATTTTTCACGCAATCAAACGCTGGATCTTAAAGAAGCAATTCTTGAGGATTTTGGAAGCTTCGTTAGTGAACCCCTGCAACTACATCCGAGTTCCTGTCGCTGGTAACGCAGCTGTCCGCGTTGCACTCCGAGGGGTCTACTGAACATGGGACGCACAACTGGAGCAAAGGGCTGACTGAAAATCCTGATGACACTATCTCCAACCAGTTTGTGAGAGACTTCCCGCATATTGAGGAGCCAGACACTTCGAAGTTCGCAATGCTGCCGCCCGAGCCGTAGTCGATTAAGCCAACTCTTACATGGACTCTTGTTATTTTACCACCAGTTGTACAGGTCTCGCCCGCGGTGTCGGAATGGGGTCTCCAGGTTCATGAAGGAGGTTCTTCCAATTTTTATACCCCAGAAGTCGGGTGGTTCCAGCTGCACTTGCGGCCCAACTCACGGCAGGACCTTCCCAATGGATGGAGGTCATACATTACGCCAAGAGACACTCTCACTTTCGTCTCTCCAACCTTGATCCATGACGACAGACGAGTGTTTGGGAGATTGCACGACGTACACCTGCGGCACAATCCCTTTATACAGGACCGCAACAGAGGATATGGAAGATTGCCTGACATCATTGTCTGCCTAGCACACCTTGTCCTTCGTTCCCTGCTGCACAAATGATATGGCAGATCGCTTGACATGCCTACACGATTCACCACCTTGAGGGCAAGGTGGTTTTTCGGGACAGTGGCAGTGATAGAGACCATGTATGCCACTTGGAGAGAGGTTAGTTAGGGGTAATATTCTGAGGAATATTATATGGAATATGCTGTGGGCCCCAAGGGAATATTCTGGGGAATATTTTTAGTTGGTTAGGGAGGGAAGTTATAAATAAGGATGGATGGTGAAGGTGAGGGCAGTCTTGAGTTTATGAGTTTAGTGGGATGCTTAGGCCTTTGACTTGGGCAGGATTGAGGGCGAGTCCCTTTCCTGAGGTTCTCTTCCTCCTCCTTTCTCTGTTCTTACCTTGTTGCTGCTGTAATTTCCTCCTATCTACTGTATTTCTGCTCCCTTTTAATATAAATACAAGTGGTCGGTGCTTTGGTATCTATCAATAAGTGAGAGACCATGTATGCCACTTGGAGAGAGGTTAGTCAGGGAGAATATTCTGAGGAATATTATATGGAATATGCTGTGAGCCTCAAGGGAATATTCTGGGGAATATTCTTAGTTGGTTAGGGAGGGGGGTTATAAATAAGGATGGATGGTGAAGGTGAGGGGTGCCTGGAGTTTATGAGTTTAGTGGGATGCTTAGTGCAGATCGACCTTTGGCTTGGGTTGGATTGAGGGTGAGTCCCCATCTCTAGGTTCTCTTCCTCCTCCTTTCTCTGTTCTTCCCTTGTTGTTGCTGCAATTTCCTCCTATCTACTGTATTTCTGCTCCCTTTTAATATAAATACAAGTGGTCGGTGCTTTGGTATCTATCAAAGTGCCATATGCATTTAGGCGTACTGTATAAATCCATTTGTTGTCGACCACTTGTTTACCTGCTGGAAGGGGGACCAGATCCCAAGTATGATTGTCGTTCAGAGCCTGCAATTCATCCCGCATTGCTTGAAGCCACCCAGGGTGTGATTTGACGTCGCATATCGTGCGAGGAATAGATATCGTCTCCAGAGCAGAAAGACCTCTGCATGAATATGTGTAAAGAGGAGTATTCTGGCAAGAATGGGTACCTTTTTATAATGCAATAGGCAAGTCATCTGTTGTCGGAGCAGGAGCGTTAGACAAAGCTAGGGAGATGGTGTCCTCGGCTTGGATGGGGGACACATTCGATGGGCGACGAGAGTAGATGGTGCCAAACCGGGGATCAGTAGAGTGAGACACCTGAAGCAGAGGTGGGTGGATGATGAGAGGAAGACAATCATCGATGGTGGTGTCTGGATGAGAAGAGGGAGGAGAGAAAGGAGAGCTCTCGACAAAAGATACATCAACAGAGATTATATAACATCGTAAGTTTGGAGAGAAACATCGGTAGCCGTGCTCAGTGTAGGAATATCCGAGGAAGATGCAACGAAGAGATTTAGGAGAAAACTTTGAGAGGTTGGGACGAGTGTCACGAGCATAACAAAGACACACAAACACATGGAGTGGAAGTGGGTGAGGAGGGAGAGAGGAGAACAAAGCCTGAAAAGGAGTCAATCTAGGAAGGATAGAAGAAGGAAGTCGATTTATGAGGTATGTAGCAGTAAGGATGACATCCCCCAAAATATGTGGACACAAGCAGTCTCTAGAATATGACGATATTTACGCTCGACCACTCCATTTTGGTGAGGTGTATCGAGGCAAGATGTCAGATGAATGATGCCGTTATCCTTGAGAAACTGCTGAAGGGGAAGTGGATAAATGTTCTCGGCCATTGCCTGAGCGGAGACATTTAATGGGTTTGGAGAATTGAGTGTGAATTTCATGGTAAAAGGTTTTGAAAATATCACACACCTTGGAACGATCATGAAAGAGATATAGCCATGTCATCCGAGAGTAGTCATCAATAAATGATACATAATAACTGTACCCTGACTCCCATACATCAGAATGAACAAGGTCGAAAGGATTTGCTACACGCGTTTCCAATCGAGGAGCATACGTCACCCGATGATGTTTAACAGACTTGCAGGATTCACAATGAAAGGAAATGTGTTGACTGAATTGGGGGCAAAGCTTATTGTTGGAGTCTGCATCCCACATCGGACTTGTGGTACAATGTGGTCTTTATTATTTGTTATAAAAGAACCTCAAGGCCTCCTTTAGAGAGCACTTTGGGGATTGCGTCTTACCTCTTTATCGTTCAACATGGTATCAGAGGGAAATTAATCCCGAACCCTCCCTCCCATTTTATTTTCCCCGGTCTAGGGTTTCTAATCGTTTCTCCCCCCTGCCGGCCCCTCCAGCATTCGACCTCCACCCTTGTGCGACGGACCTCCCCGCTCCTCCTCTGCTCCTCAAGGCAGCCTCCGGCGGTTTTTCCCTCTTGACGCGACTTCCCCGCTCGAGATCCCCAGTTGCGACTCGCGCACGATGGCCAACGCCTTCCTTCCCGTCGTCCCTCCGACTTCCCGGCGTCGTCCGGTCTCCCGATCGACGCGACCTCCCGAGCACCGCTTCTCCCGGCCCTCTGCCTTCGACGCGGCACCGTACCGGCCCGCCTGCGGCTTCTCGTCGCGCCTCCCACCGTCGCCATTGCCCGACGCACCTCCCGCCCGCGAATCCTCCTCGCGCAGCAGTTCTCTCCGACGACGCTCCTCTTGCCCGCGGGACCTCTTCCCATCGCGACACCTCTCTCGCACGCGGCTCTCCAGCGGCGCCCGCCTCCTGCGTTTCTCCTGCACGCAGCCCTCCAGCGGCACCCACCTCATCCGAGGCTCTCCCTTCCATCCACCTCTAGCGGCCTCGCCTCCTGCTACGCGTACGCCTCCCCAACCGCTGCTCCCTCCATGTCGGCCCCCCTCCTCTAGCGCTGCTCTCTCGGCAGCCGCCTCCTTTTCCCGACAGAACCATTTCTGCTAGACTCATTCCAGTCTAGAGCGCGGTCTGCCCTGTCTGTCGGCACGCCCTCGCGCTTCCTCTACTGTGGCGCAACACCTCGGCCGCCTTGGATCTGGGCCCTTTGGCGCCGCCAGATCCCACAACGATTTTGCAGAATCACCGTCTCCCATCGTCGGCCCCGTAAGTGCGGCTTTCTCGGTGCTAGTGTAGTTTTCCCGTCGTATCATCGACCGGCCCCGCTAGTGCGGATTTCTTGGCGCTCAGTCAACCGGTCCGGTCTGTGTGGTTCCTCTGCTGCGTCCGCGACATCTTCAATCCATCCATCATCCTGATGGGGAGTTGCGATCTTGAGGGGGAGCTACGATCGTCGATTGTTTTTTTTTATTTCGTCTTGTTTTGTAATCAAACTGGGTATGTCCAGCTTGAGGGGGAGTGTTTGCGATCTGTTGATGGTTTTGTTTTTTCTTTATGTGTTCAAGCTAGGTACACCTAGCTTGAGGGGAAGTGTTGGAGTCTGTATCCCACATCGGACTTATGGTACGATGTGGTCTTTATTATTTGTTATAAAAGAAGCTCAAGACCTCCTTTAGAGAACACCTTGGGGATTGGGTCTTACCTCTTTTTATCGTTCAACAGTTATGTAAGACGGAAGCCGATGGATGACCAAGGCGAAAATATAGGTCGAGGGCACGAGCAGAGTTGGATGAGCAAGCAAGGGATGGCGGGGTATCGAACATGTACACCCCATCACTAAAACGACTTCGACCAAGTTCTCGATTCGTTGACCGCTCCTGAAAAACAACACCAAAAGACGTAAAAGAAGTAACACAATTTAAATCTTTTGTGAGTTTACTTGTGGAGATAAGATTAAAAGGACTGCAGGGAACATGAGCTAGTGAAGCTAGGCGAATAGACAGAGTCAATGAGCTTGTGCCAAATCCCGCAATAGGGATTGTAGATCCATTAGCAACAGTAATTGCAGAGGCACCAGAGTCAAGCATACTTGAATCCTCTGTGAGATGTTCAGACGCACCAGAGTCAAACATACAAGTTGTCGGTCGATGATATATACACGCGGTAGGGTCACCAGTTTGAGCAATAGTGGCTGGAGAAGATGAAGGTGACAAAGCACCCCGATAAGATTGTATAAATGCAATCTCCTCTTTTGAGAGTGTCAGTTTGTGATGAATATTGGATGGTGATGAGGATAAAGGCATGTCTGGGTATGCAGAGTGCGCCAGGGAGAGGGGCTGCCTCGCGGGAGGGCCGGCGTCGTGGCACGGGATAGCCACGCAGGCGGGCGCACATGCGCGGTGATGGACTGCGGGGCTGCCGTGTGGGAAGGCCGACAACTGGGGCACGGAGGAGCCATGCGGGAGAAGGGCCACCGACTGTTGGTCATCGCTTAGGGAGACGAAGCGCTGAAGGTGGGGACCGATGCTCAGGGGAACGTCGGACCTGGGCTTTGGTGCTCCGGGAAAGTCGGAGAGGCGGAGCTGGACGATGGTGTGCCGGGAAATCTGCGGAGGAGCCGGCGACGGCTAGCCGGGAGACGGGGCGAGGGATGCCTTGCAGAGGAGCAGCGGATTGGGAAGGCGCAGGGCTGGCGTGCAGGAATCCTAGTGACATGGCGCAGTGGCTGTTGCGCAGGGAGGCGTTGCCACAGGTGAGGACGATGCGCGGAGGCCGGCGGGAAGAGAGGGCGCGTCTGTGCATGGGCCCGTGGCGTGGGAAAGAAGGGTGTGTCGTTGTGGAAGGGGCGCCGGGAAGAGGGATGTCGTGAAGGCAGGCGACGATGAGAGATGTCGCACCGGCGAAGGATGCGCGACATGGAGGGTGGGGGGGGGTACTAATCCGGCTGGGAGCCACCGCTGTGGGAGGCTGTGACTCGTGAGTGAGGCGGCTGATCTGGGGATCGCCAGCGATGACCGGCACGGTGGGCCGGTCTGGCAAGGCACACGATGACTGGTGATCGGGAAGGCCGGGCAGCGGGGAGACTGCCGCTGGGGTTCGGCGGCGAGCGGTTGGGATCTGATTGAATGGAGAGGAGGGAATCTGGAGGTCGCGCTACCGGGAGGCAGGGCGGAGCAGCGGTAGTCGGCGAACAAGGAGGCGGCTCAGCCGTCGGCGCTGCAGGAGGGAAGCCGGACAGGGAGGGAGGCGGGGCTGGGAATCCGCACAGGGAGGGAGGCGAGGCCGGGAAGCCGCACTGGAGTCGAGCAGTGGACGGGAGAGGCCGGCGACGGGAGGCTGCCTCGCTGGAGGGCCGCGGGCGAAGCACAGTAGATGGGAGGGAGGAAAAAAAAATATTATATGGAGTCCCCCTTTGATATCATGTAGAATGGTGAAGTCCCTACCCCAAGGAGAGGTGGAGACATTCTTTTATAGATGGATGAAAAGAATTACAAGTTGGAATAATCCGATGCGGGACTCAGAAATACCCTTTACCCGAAAATACAATTAACCGGGTTCAACAAATCTAATTGAAAATTGTCCTTGAATGGTTGCAATATGAGCTGCAAGCTTGCTTCTAACAGCTGTGCTGGTTTTCTGTGTCTCTAAGGTAACTTGTAGTCGTATCTCTTTCTTGCTTTTCTAGCATGAACATTGGAGTCCTTTGGCAGAGCATGTAATTCCATTTGTTTCTATGCAATTATCATTCTATATTATTAATATTAATTCATTTGGTTGCTCTATGACCTATCTTTTGTCTTTCTTTTAAACCTTTTCTGTGTTTTTATTTCATAGTTCCACGCCCTTAACAATTATAGATCGTTTCTCCTCTTTTAGGTGGTTTTCTGCTTAGCTCCTCTTTTGACAAAACAGTCCGCGTTTGGTCTCTGCAGGTACACAAATCAAAGGCTCTATGTTTGTGGCATGCTTGAAAAGGTTTTGGTGACCGAACAAAATTTATTGAATTTTCTCCCATTTTGATTCCTGTACATTTGCTTGCAATTTTTTTGTCACGGTAACATTGATGGTAGTTAAAATTATGTTGATTTTAACTGGTTTCAGGATTTCAGTCTGGTGCATTCTTTTAGAGGTCATCAGCACAGGGTAATGGCCGTGGTGTTTGTCGAAGAAGAAGAACCATTTTGCATCAGTGGTGACAGTGGAGGAGGAATTTTTGTATGGGATATCAGTAGTCCCTTGAAGCAAGAACCAAGAAGGAACTGGTACGAGCAAAAGGATTGGCGCTACAGTGGTATCCATGCTCTTGCGGTGTCCGGTTCTCAGTACCTCTATACTGGCAGTGGAGACAAATTAATAAAAGCGTGGTCTTTACAGGTATCATACTAAATTGTGATTTAGTCAGATGTGTTTCTACATGGTATGGATGTTAAGACTTCCGATCTAGACGCTAAGGAGGAGGAGAAGGAAGACACTCAAGAAATTCCCCAGGAATCTCCCGCACAAGCCTCACAACTGAATTCCTCTTTCCTCCTCTCTCTCTTTTTCTCCTCCCACTTATAACAACTCCACCCTCCCTTTTCTAACACTTGGACCCAGCTGCCCCCCCCCAAACAAACTCCCCCTAACAAAGGCATCTTTACCCTTATTAATCTTCAGGCCCTGACTCGGTTTCTATCACTCGCCGCCCCTTGAAATCAGTCTTGTTTTCAAGACTGAATGAAGGGAGCCAGTGCCTTGTTGTGTTGATTTGCTTCTGTGGCTCGCTCCGCGCCCCCATCCGCCGTGCCATCATCCCCCTCTCTCAATAGTTGTACCCTGATAGAGATACGTGGTAATCTGCGGGAGGGCAAATCTGGAATTGCATGGGGGGCCAGGGGGAATATGCTGGATGGAATATGCTGGGGGAATATGATGGGGAATAAATTGGGGAGGGGCCCGCGGCTACTACTCAAAGGATCTCTGGGGAATATGCTAGGAAATAATCTGGGGAGGGGCCCACGGCCGTTAAAAGGAGGGCTGGTGAGAAAGATGGAGGAGAAATTGGTTAGGCGCGGCTGGAAAGCTTGGGCAGGAGAGCTGGGGAGCCTTCCAAGTATTCTTCTTCCTCTTCCTCTTCTTCTTCTTTGTTTTTCTGTTGTTTCTTCTTCTATTACGTTTCTCCTGTAATTCTGCTGCACTTTACCTTTTAATACAAAGTAGCCCTCTCCAAGGGGGTTGTTCGAGTTGGGGTCTCTATCATTTGGTCTGGCCTGCCGGATATAATTCTGCACGCACGCACTGCCAGATTTTTTGTCGGTGGAGACGCACCCAGTCGACTCACCTTCAGGGGCAGCCCGCTCCGCCAGCTTGCGTCGCAGCACTTCGCACTGCTGGATTTCATCCCTCCCTGTTTTTGTGCGACCATGGCGACCTCTCACCAACCTCGTTTCGATACCTTGGACCACTGCCTGGAAAGGCTTGAGGCAGCCATGTCCACTCTAGCGTTGACGATGAATTCCTGTACATAGGAGAGCGCCGAGTTTTGAAGGAGCCTCTCTTCCTGGGTGGTTCATCTGGAGAAACTGCTACCAGAAGGGGAGGCATTACCGTCGCCCATGCTAAATCTCACTGAGACACAATCAGCAGTGACATGCGGAACAGCGATGCACGCGTTGAAAGCTGCAGTGCCGACTCAAATTGTTGGTCGTGTTCAAGGTCAGTTTTCTACACTTTATCACCTACAACCTGACGCTCGGCCGGCAATTCACATCGAGTATTCACTCACGACTTCATTTGAAGCTAAGGTGGAACCAGTCTCACCTTCATTGACGTCAGACTTGTCTGCGGCATTTTATGTTGTTTCTGGTGCTTTTGTGGCACAGGGGCATGACGAGAGTGTGGCTGCACCTTCGACAGGTTTCGCCCACGACTAGGTCATTCTTATGCACAGACTTGAGCCTCTTTCTTCGGTCTTGCTCTCACACTCAAACGCTTTCGTCCCTGGCAGCGTCAAGCACCAACAACTGTTGCAATACCAAGAATATTGTACAAATGATCTTCTCACAGCACCTGTACAGCAGCAACCTCCTGTTCTGAGAGGATGTGTGGATAAATTTTTTCGACAACGTCAGGATCAAGCAGCACCATTTCCCAAACCACCGAAGCCACCATGGGTTTGTCTTTCATGGTGTCTTCTGGTCGCTCTGTACTCTGGCAGAGACATGCTGACTCGGCTCTTGACTTAGTTTCAAGGTTTTAATTGGGAAAGCTAGAGAAGGCGGTGGTACCTAGAGCTCGCTCCTAAGGCTACTAATTTATCTAAGAGTGGAATAACAACAGTATGGTTCCCACCACCCACAAAGTCTGTTGCTTCTCACGGTTACATGCCATCTGATCTCTACAATCTGAACTTTGCTTATGGTTATGAAGGGGAACTAAGACATTGTATTAAGGAAATGCATTTTCAATATCTTCTGGCCTTGGGAGATGCTGTATTAAATCATCATAAATAGTTTCCAAATGGCGTCTGGAATATTTTTTTGTGGCAAGCTTGCTTGGGACCCTAAGGCAATTTTTTTGTGACAATCCCAATTTTTAGGGCCAAGGGAATCCTTCGAATGGTAATATTTTTCATGCAGCGCCAAACATTGATCATTCCCAACAATCTGTTCGAAATGATAGAAAGACGAGGTTAAATTGGCTGGGCAATGACATTGGTTTTGACGGGTGGCACCTTGATTTTGTGAGAGGGTTCTCGGGATCTTATGTAAAAGAGTATATAGAAGCTTTAAATCCAACATTTGCCATTGGGGAATATTGGGACAGTTTGTCTTATGAAGGCGGTGACTTGTGTTACAACCAAGATGCCCATCGACAGCGGATAATAAACTGGATTATTGCAGTTGGTGGTACATCCTCAGCCTTTGATGTCACCACTAAGGGGATTTTTCATTCTGCTTTACATAATCAATTCTGAAGGTTAATAGATCCCCAGGGAAAACCAACAGGAGTAATGGGATGGTGGCCTTCTCGTGCGGTTATCGGGGTCGTGGATAATGCCCAACAAGCATGGCAAAAAATGCTTGATGGAGAAACTGAATTGCCTAGTGACGCTACCTGGGTACAATTGGGATTTAGCTTGACAGTTGTGCTGACAAAGGCTTTGCAGTTTGGCGGGTTTACTGAGAATTCCTTAGAATTTTTTGATGCTAAAGTTTTTGTTCACTCAAGGCATCATCCCCAAGCATTTGCCGCTTGGACTTATCGTTCAACATCAAGGCTGAAATCTGTAAGGGAAGCTACATGGGCAGATCATGTTGTCATCCAAAATTCCGCAGCACGGTCTATTTATGCCTTTGGCGAGGTTTCAGGGAATATCATGTATTGGATAAGTTGGCCAATATATCTTATGACAAAGAATATCATCCTGCAGAAATATGATGGAAGATTTACGAATTGTTGGTTTGGTGTTGCCCGATCCGGTTGGGCCGAATGCTTGTGGCCCGCAACTGTCGCGGGTCGAGCTCCGCGATGAGCTCGTTGGGGGTTGCAGGGGGCAACGCGCCCCTGCTCTGGGGGTCTGGGGGCCGAAGGCCCCGACCCAATTTTTCGGCACTGTAGCAATGCTGACCACTGTAGCGGAGCTGATCGACCGACACCGATAGGCACTGTAGCGGTGCGGACTTCGGGGTCAACTTTACTGTAGCGCTTTTGACAAAGCCAGCTGCCGTTCACTGTAGCGACGCGGATCACTTTTTTGAATAGTGATCGTCTTCTCCATTGTTTTATAGCCCATTTTCGGGGTAGGGTTACTACTGAAAAAAAACCCTCTGTAATTTGTGCTCCCGAATAGTGAAATATTCTGCCTCTCCCGTGGACGTAGGGATTATTCCCGAACCACGTAAATCGCTGTGTCCTTTGCTTTCTTTCTTTCGTTTTTCTCGTTTCTGTCGTTGTGTCTCCCGGCGATTCCGCAACACGAACATATTCCAAGAGATTTATTTGACCAAATCAAGGTTCCAGGCTGTTGAGATTTGGTATGAGCACAGACTTTTTGGTGACATAGTTGGTTATGGTTGGGCATTCAAGAACTATGATGGAGCTATGCAGAGTGATTTCTTAGCTCAAGGTTTTGGATCTTCAGGATTAATGAGATCTGTTTTGGTTTGCCTAGATGGGAAGTCGTTAGAAATGGAAGTTACCCATGGCACGGTGACACGGTATTATAGGAATCATCAGAAGGGTGGTGAGACAAGCACCAACAGCATAGCCTCAATATTTGTTTGGTTTAAAGTATCGTATAGCATACTGATGCAGTACCCTTGTGCTTCCAGACTGGTCGGACCGAAAGCGAACATGGCAACACACGATAAGTGCATTAATATTGGAGACATTTCAGAAAAGGGTTCAGCGGATTTGATGGACTTAGATGCGTCATCTACACATATTGGAGGCTTCGACATAGATGTTACAAAACAGGCGGATCTTGGCGACAGACTATGCATGCGCATTGACCTTCATGATAAGCACATTAACCTCCCAGATCACGTTCTCCACCATGAGGACAAGGTGGATTTTAAGGTGGTGGCAGTGATAGAGATACGTGGTAATCTGCAGGAGGGCAAATCTGGAATTGCATGGGGGGCCAGGGGGAATATGCTGGATGGAATATGCTGGGGGAATATGATGGGGAATAAACTAGGGAGGGGCCCACAGCTATTACTCAAAGGATCTCAGGGGAATATGCTGGGGAATAAACTGGGGAGGGGCCCACGACTGCTAAAGAAGGAGGGCTGGTGAGAAAGATGGAGGAGAAATTGGTTAGGCGCGGCCGAAAAGCTTGGGCGGGAGAGCTGGGGAGCCTTCCGAGTATTCTTGTTCCTCTTCCTCTTCTTATTCTTTGTTTTTCTGTTGTTTCTTCCTTTGTTATGTTTCTCCTGTAATTCTGCTGCACTTTACCTTTTAATACAAAGTAACCCTCTCCAAGGGGGTTGTTGGAGTTGGGGTCTCTATCACACCTTGTGTCGTCAATTGCTGAAGTCCTCTCCCACCCGAGGTTGTGTGACTGGAAACCTCTCGTCGAACTCCATTGTCAACAGACTCCACCCGGCGGACGGGTGACTGAATGGTTCTGGTTGGCCGTGTCCTTGGACGGTCAGGTGGCTGCCATGGTTCACCTCCATAGACCTTGTTAAAATTCCGCGAGCCACCGTTGCGGAACTGAGTGTCTTCGCCTCCCATGAAAACGGGCTCGACATGGCGAGCGAGCCTCATTGTTTGCAGGCTGGATTGTGAACTCGCACCCATCCCCGCATGTCTTCGAGCAAGCCATGTAAAAAGTACCCCATGTACTGTGGCTCGGGATGCCAAGGAACCAAGGAGAATACTCGATTTTTTCGATATAGTCTGAAACAGAACCATTTTGATGTAAGACAGTTGGTTCTTTGTCAGGATTTTGATTGCAAAGACCACTGAAGCCATCAACTCCTTGAAATTGAACCTGGTGACGTTCGGAAGGGCTTCGCCCAACACTGTAAACCAATGGACGACGATGCTTTCCATGCCAACTTGAGCGAGGGAGAGTTTCAAAGGTTCAGGTGCCTGATTAATGCGAAAGCACAGCTCGGCTCAGGTGAGCCATCCTTGGGGATCGATGCCATCAAAAACAGGGAGTGCGACCTGTTGGATAAAAAACACCGAACCGGCAGATCAGAGCAGTTGTTAAGTCTCCCGATCTAGCAGTACCAACGAAGGACTGCCTTCAATGTATTTGCAGTATACAATTAATGGAAATACAGACGCCAAGGAAGACGAAGGAGAAAGAAGACACTCAAGAAATTCCCCAGGAATCTCCTGCTCAAGCCCATTGGTTGATTCTCGCAACTGAATTTCTCCTTCCTCCTTACTCTCTCTCCACTCCCACTTAAAACAACTCCACCCCCTCCCTCTTCTAACAAGTGGTCCCAGCTGGTCTCTCCCCAAAACAAACCTCCCCTAACAAAGACGTCTTTACCCTTATTATTCCCCAGGCCCTGTTTCGGTTTCTATCAATGAAGTGGTCGATCCCATTAGAAAATATGAAATCTCAAAACTTTTAATTCATCAATTGTTAAATCGGCCACAACCTTAAAAGGGTATGATTTAATTTCAAAACGAATATTGAAAAGTTGTATTAAAAGAAGCAAATATGAAAGCAAGACGTAAGAGATCAATTTCGAAGGATGAATTTACTAAAAGATGTAATCTCATTCCCTTATGAATTGAATTGAATTAGATAGTTACAAGGTTATAATTGCAAATTACTTCAATATGGTCATATCCGCTAGTACTATAACCTATTCAATTCTCTTGATTCAAGAACCAAATTAATTAAAGTGCATTAAAATTCAAACCTTTTTTTTAGGTTCACACCTTTTCTGGAAAAGATAAATTATCGTTCATAGTTTTAATTCGCTCTATTATCTTGAATTTCCTCTCTTAATAACTCCCATTGTCAAAGAATTATTAATAAATATAATAAAACAATATTTTCCAAGATAATACCATTAAAACAATTATTCACAAGTGAATTTTGATAAAGAAATTATGAACACATTCTTCCATTCTTGATCTTCTATCCCTAAAGTGAATTTGCCACTCATGATTGAATGAACATCAACCATCAGTGAATAAAACATTAAGAGTTGAGATTTGTTGAACCCAGTTTATTATGTTTCTGGGTAAAGGGTATTTCCGAGTCCCACATTGGATTACTCCACCTTGTAATCCTTCTAATCTATCTATAAAAGAATGTCTCCACCTCACTTTGAGGTAAGGAGAATTCGCCTTCTACATGGTATTAGAGAAAAAAACCCGTTATTTTTTTTTCCCGCTTCCCTCTTTCCTCCAGGCAGAACCCTTCCGCCCTCCAAGCGGCGCTTCCTGCCCCGCCCTCCCAGCGGCCTATCTCGGCTCCGCCTCCGTCTCGACACTCCCCCCCTGCAGCTTCCCGGCTTCGCCTGACCCCGCTTCTGTCCTGTGCAGCATGACCTTCCGGCTCCGCGACCCTCCGTCCGCCCGCAGCCCTCTGCCTCCCTGCCTCGGCGATATCCAGGCCCCTCCACCTCCCTCGGCGATTCTCGGTCGCCGCCTCTCCTCGCGGCTTACCGGCCCCGCCTCCCTTGCGGCTTCCCGGCTCCCTCCAGGTGGAGCCCTCACTACCGAGTGACGCCAGTCCCGCTCCCGCCGACCCCGCCTTCCCTACGGCATCTCCCCCCCCCCCCCGCATCCTGCGTGGCCTCCAGGCTTTGCGACCGACCCCCACCTCACGCGACAAACAAACGGTCCTGCCCTCCCGCGACCTCTCGGCTTCAGGACCGGCCCTCGCCTTCAAGGGCGTTTGACTGGCCCCGCTCTCCCACGACCTCCCGACACCCGCCTCCCTTTTCGACATCCCGACCCCGCCTCTCTCGACGCCTCCCGGTCCAGCCCTCCTTCGCGAGTCTCGGCCCTGCCTCTGCTGCGGCCTCCCGGTCCCGCCCTCCTCGGCAATTCCCGACACCGCCTCCGACATGGACTCTTGGTCCAGCCCTCCTCGCCGCGTCCCGGTCCCGCGTCTCTCGGCGCCTCCCAATCCAGCCCTCCTCGGCAATTCCCGGCACTGCCTCCGACGTGGCCTCCCGGTCCCGCTCTCCTCGGCGACTCCCGACCTCGCCTCCTTGCGTCTTCCCGGCCTCACCTCCCGCAACGCTTCCCGGCCTTGCCTCTCGGCACCTCCCGACCTCGCATCTCTCAGCATTTCCCGGCCCACCTCTGAAGCGGTCTTCAGGCCCCCACCCTCCTCGGCGGTCTCCTGGACCGCCTCCCGCTGTCTCCCGGCCCTCGCCTCCCTCGCGGTTTCCCAACCCGCCTCTCGCGGCGACGTCCCGGCCGACCGACTCCTCAATGGTTGGCTCTTCCGCTCGCGGCCCTCCGGCACTACCTCCGGTTGCCGATTTTCCTGCAAGGCCGCCCCCTCACCTCCGTTGTCGGCCTTGCCACACGGCAACCCCACGCTTCATCCCTGCGTCTGTGTGCCCACCTGAGCAGCTGTCCCATGCTCCGTCAGCGGTTCTCCCGCAAAGCGGCCCCCCTTCATCCAGTACCCATTACAGATTGGCGCTCTCGAAGGAGGAGATTGCATTTATACAATCTTATCGGGTTGCTGTGCCATCGTCTGCTTCTCCAGCCACCATTGCTCAGACTGATGACTCTACCGCCTGCGTATCTCATCGACCGACAACTTCAATTCTGGTGCGTCCGAACATCTCACAGGGGATGCCGGTATGTTCACTGCCTATCATGCGTATACTGTTGCCTCTGCAATTACTGTTGCTAATAGATCAACAATCCTCATTGGGGGATTTGACACATGCCCCTTGACCCCGTCTATTCGCCTGGTTTCAGTCACTCATGTTCCTCACAGTCCGTTTAATCTTATCTCCATCAGCAAACTTACCAAATATTTAAATTGTGTTGCTACTTTTTCATCCTCTGGTGTTATTTTTCAGGAGCGGACGACGAATCGGGAACTGGGTGGAGGTCATCTTCAGAATGGGGTGTACATGTTTGATACCCCACCATCTCTTGCTTGCTTATCCACCTCTGCTCGTGTCCTTGACCTACATTTTCGCCTTGGTTATTCACCGACTTTCGTCCTACGTAAGTTTTGCCCCCAATTTAGCCCTCATCTTTCCTTCCATTGTGAATCCTGCAAATTTGCTAAACTTCATCGAGTGACGTATGTTCCTCGGAAACGCGTGCAACGAATCCTTTCAACCTTGTTCATTTTGATGTATGGGGTCCTTACAAGGTTCCTAGCCAGTCGGGGTACGGTTATTATATATTCTTTGTAGGATGATAAAAGAGAGGTGAGACCTAATACCCCAAGTGCCTCTCTAAGGGAGGCCTTGAAGTTATTTTATAATGAATAATAAAAACCACATTAGACCACAAGTCCGATGTGGGACGCAGACTCCAACACTCCCCCTCAAACTAGGTGTACCTAACTTGAACACATAAAGAAAAACAAAGCAATCAATAGACGCTGCAAACACTCCCCCTCAAGCTGGACATACCCAGCTTGATTACAAAACAAGACAAAACAAAGAAAAGATATACCGCCATGACGGCTGGTCCCCCTCAAGACAACGATGGATGATGTTGCTGAAAAAGATTGGTTGTCAAGGCGCACAAGCGGTGCCGGTCGACGGAGCGTTGGGAAAGCCGCACAGGCAGACCGATTGTCAGAGGCGCCTGAAAAGCCACACATGCGGTGCCGGACGATGGTGCACCGAATGCAGTGGCGCGGCTTGGCTGGAAGAGGGTTGGTCGGCAGGTTCCGACAAGACTGGTCGGGGAGGAGAGCCGACGTGAGGAGGTAGCGCACAGAGAGGGCCGACGAGTAGAGGAGGCAACAACCAGATCTGGACGGCGCGGTGAAGAGAGGGGCCGCTTGGAGTCGGCGCGCATAGGGAGGAGCCACACTGGGAGAAGCGACTCGCTGGAAGAAGCGGAAGAGGTGTTGTTCGGAGCTGTGGTCCGACAGGGATGAGTGCGCTTGGAATGGGGTTTCGTCCGACAGGGGTTTCGTCAGACCGGGAGGAGCACGCCTGGTGAGGGCGACACGTGTGTCACGACCCGACCCGTACCAGGGCTCGAGCAGCAACTACCCCAAGCCCGCCTCCGTAGGCCAGAGGCTGGCAACTAGCGCCGAAGGCACAACAAACTCGGGGAGGCCTTTGCCTAAGAACCTGTACACACACGCAACTAACTCAAAGCAAGTGCAGAGAAAAAGAAGAAAGCAGGGTTCCACACTACTATAAAAAGGGAACCAAACAAAAATGCATCGACCTCTAACAGTTCAAGTACAAGAAAAGTAAAGCTGAAAGGGAAAGGGGCAAAAAAATACACACCCAACTAGAAAAGTGCCACAACCCAGCAGCAGATGAAAAAGTAAAACAGCTGGAAGAGTCTCACTCCTGAATCCCAAGCTACGACCACCGCACGCGGTCCAAGCACCCCTTATCCCGAAGCTCCTCTGATGTCACGATCAACCTGTTCGTCGTCTGCAAGGGCACGCCAAATGCGGGCAAAGCCCAAGCAGGGGTGAGTATAAGAATACTCAGTAGGATGCCCTGAAGGCTCGAGGGAGCAACAAGAGATGTTCTGAAGAGGATAGCAGTAAGAGAGAACAAGGTACAACAAGAGTGAACAAAAAGAGTACAGCTCCACCCAATAATAGATATGATCGCTCAAAGAAACCCAAACGATAGAGGAAGGGGATCTTCATCTCATAGCTCACACTAGGTATATGCCCATACATATACCCAGGGCAACCAGATATACTCGTAACTCAGACTCGTAGTCTAGACACAAGTCACACAACCACATACCCACGCTAGGGATCTAGTTCGAAGATTTCCACGAAGTACTCGTTCCGGGAAAACACACTCCGCGAGTCTGGTAGCTCTGATGACGTCCGTCCGAGAAGTATTGTTCGTCGGGAAACGTCACGAGAGGTATTTACACTCATTACGGGAGACACACTGCTGAGTGGGAAGATCACGATAGATAGAAACACTCATTACGGGAGACACACTCCTAATTAGGAAAGATCACGATACACAGATGAGGACCACTGCCAGGGCCATGGCGGATACCGCGACTCATCCGGATTCACTAGCTAGGTGATTCACCAGCTAGGTAGAGGATCAACGCCCGGTAGAGTTGGTCACGTCGATGCCTGACTCTACCTAGGATCAAGAATGGATAGAGGATCTCGCTCCGGGCCTCTCGGAGGGATGCCGACTCTATCACAGAAAGTACTGCTGAAGGGATCATACTCCTGTAGAAGGAAACGATGTCTGACCTTCAGGGGAACGAGAAGAAAATGGGAACTAACCCAAACGAAACATGTCCAAGCTATGGTGGACATGAAGATCAAGTCATGTACTGAGAAGCACACGACGTGTAGAAGTGTCACACGCCATGTCTTCTGACCCCAGGTACTACCCGTGTACAACGGCCCGTGTCGTAAGGCTGGTCGTGTGGTGGAGTACCGACTCCAAAGATAGGAAAACCATCTCAGAGGAAAACGAACTCGCACTCATGACGTGGGGAGTCCCGTCTCTACCGGAGCAGAGGAGTAAGGAATACCCGCGCCTTGAGTCATCAAGGAAGTAGTCATCCTAACTCTCACTAAAAGAAACACCCTAGTTCTGCTCCTCAGGTTATCGGTCATACCTCAACCGCCACGAAGTTCCACAAGGGAGCAACCTGAAGGACTGCCATGTCATAAAGGTTCCAACACGACAGACGGTGCGTCAATCAGACGCCCAGTCTGTAAGTTATAAGCATTTTAGTACCGAGGGCCCGGTTGGATTCAGGTACGATCCAACCCGGTCACACTCCAACTTTCTCCGAAAGCCATGTGGTGTATCTCAAAAGGACCGCCTCGTCCTATGGGTTCTGACACGACAGACGACGCGTCAATCGGACGATCGGTCTGTAAGTTATAGGCATTTTAGTACCGGGGGCCCGGTTGGATTCATGTTCGATCCAACCCGGTCGTACTTCAAACGACACCGGTTAACCAAACCGGTCACACCATTACGATCCATACGGAAAAACACACGAGATGGACTACCCATTTGTCCAAAACGGATAGCTGGTGAAAAAGTTGCATTTCACCGCAACATGCGTGAACCGGGCCTCGTGGGGCCCACGCCTCGACCTCAAGAGTTATAGCAGGTCAAAGATTTAATAATAATATTAAATCTATTAATGTACGAGCGTTTCGGGTACCCGATCCGAAAACCCGAAAAAGACATCCAATATTGGACTCATAAATTCCGTCTCGAAGTCAGGGTCGCACTGCCACTGACGGTTCGTGAAACCGAGGTCGCACGAAAAAGATACCGTCAAAATACGGTTTTCCCAACGAAAATAATAATAACATTATTATATTATTATTATTTTTAATTTAATTTAATTCCTTAAATTCTCACACCCCAAATCCACGCACCACCAAAAGTACCGCCTCCCTTGCCTTACTCCATGCTTCCTTGATTGATATCTTTTTTTTTCTTTTAAGTTATTTCTCTTATTTTATCTCTCCAATCTTCTTTCATTCATCCACGATTCCTCATGCTCTAAGAAAACTCCTTCCCCAAAATCACGCTCCCTCAACCCAAAAATTCAGCCGCCGATGAAACCCTACCCGCCAAGGGTCTTGCGCATTGCCGCCTCCGGACAGTTGCGCCTCCTGTCCGCTCGATCTTATCGTTGGACCGCCGTACCAGCCGCCTACCTGCGATGTCCTGCTCGTGTCGTTATCCCAGCGTCGCCCTCACATCGGCCGCCCCGACTCCGTCCTGCCGCCTTCGTCCGCACCAGATTGCCTCGCCCAGCTTTCGCGGTCGCCTGATCACCTCACCGAACCGTCGCCTTGAACCGCCGAAACCCTCGTCGGATCCGCCCCACGGGATCCTTCCGCGCGTCATTCCGGCTTCGATTTAACTCGGAAAAAAAAGACGAAAAGTGGATCCGTGATCCTTGGGTCGAGACCTTCGCGTCCGTATGCCGCGCTCAACGAAACAATGAGTTTCCAGCGCGCTTAATTATTTGGGGATGCAGAACACGCGAAGAATGCGCGGACAATGAATAAGGAAAGATCACGGTCAAAGTGCGGATCGATAGGCGTGTTAGTTTTACCATTATTTTTGAGAATCAAGAACATGGGGAATTGGAAATTAAATATTTATCATGCTTCAAGAATTTCAAATTCAAGATAAACAAGAAGAAAATTAATTCAATCAATTGTTTATAGATCCGCGAATTAATTTATTTAATTCGCGTTCATCATGAGAAATTAAACCGGGGTAAGGAATCCACCAAGATAAATCCTACCTCAAGTTTGGATCGATCGTTGGTGAAGATCGCGTTCATCAAGACCCGCTTGGTGTTGACGAGGATCACACTCTCACAAAGATGAGAAGAAGACGTTTTGTTCGTCGCTCTTCGATTCGCTTGGATCCGAGGCTTCATCGCCGTTCGTTAACAGAGAGGATATGAGAGGAGAGGAGAGGCTTGTCGTTGTTGGCAAAACTAAACTATGTGGACAAACCCTTAAAGCCTCATATTTATAACCACTTATTAGGTTAAAAGAGCTTTTAATCAAATAATTAAATAAATAATTATTTACTTATTTAATTATTTTTCCCACGATGGCGCAAAAGCCGAACACCCGACGCCAACAAAAGTTATACCCTGCCTAGGGTAAAACCTACGTTCTGAACTCATCGGTGGTCTCAGATTTTTCATCTAAGTCCCTCTTCGAGAGATAATCGGGTTTAAGCTATTAAATGAATAAATTAATTATTTAATTTATCCATTTAATACACCGCCAACGAGTGAGGGGTCCGAACACCCCGCGCCGACTTATTTTATGTCGCGCCTAGGGGAAACACTGCGTTCCGGACCCAACCGTGGTCTCAGATTTCCGATCTGATCAACCACTTAAGAGATATCATGTTGTATTTAGTTAACCACGCGTGCGTAATATAAAAACAATTAACATTTTTATAAAATTAATTCCGGGCACACCGGGCCTCGGAATTGCACGCCGTCTCAGCCCCCAACTCTGGAAATATTCTTAGAAATATTTCAAAGTCTTATTAGGCCAAAAACCGGGTCTCTACAACGTGAAGGTCCTCTGATCGCTGGAGGGAGGTGGGGTCGGGAAACTGCGAAGGTGGGTCAGGAGATTTCCGCTTGGAGGGTTCCGCCGGGTGGGAGTCGTGCAAGGAGTCGCGGAGAGAGGTTGGGCCGAGCGGAGCCGGGAAGTCGTTGGGAGGAGGCCGGCGTGGAGGCAGGGCTTCCATCGTCGAGCGCACCAGGGAGGGAGGTGAGGCCGGGAAACCGCGAAGGCGGGCCGGGAGTCCGCACAAGGAGGCGCCCGGAAGATGGCAGGGGGCGGCGCTGATGGTGGCCAAAGGGCCGGGACCCCCCCCCCCCCCACCGGGAGGGAATTGCTGGAAACCCTCGACGGGGAAATCAAATAGGTGGGAAGGCTCGGGTTTAGAAAACCTCTTTTGATATCATGTAGGATGATAAAAGAGAGGTGAGACCTAATACCCAAAGTGTCTCTCTAAGGGAGGGCTTGAGGTTATTTTATAATGAACAATAAAAACCACATCAGACCACAAGTCCGATGTGGGATGCAGACTCCAACATCCTTTATTGATGACTACTCACACATGACATGGCTTTACCTTCTCTGTGATCGGTCTGAAGTGTTTTCTACTTTTCAGACCTTTTATAATGAAATTCATACTCAGTTCTCCACCTCCCTTAAATGTCTCCGCTCGGACAATGGATGAGAATATTTGTCCACTTCCTTTCAGCAGTTTCTCAAGGTTAAAGGCATCATTCATCATACATCCTGCCCCGATACACCTTGGCAGAATGGAGTGGCCGAGCGGAAACATTGCCATATTCTGGAGACTGCTCGTGCCCTCCTATTCCACATGAAGGTACCTCTCTTTTTTTGGGGCGATGTCATCCTGACTGCTACCTACCTCATAAACCGACTCACTTCTTCTATCCTTCAGGGGGAGACTCCTTTTCGGACTCTGTTCTCCTCTCCTTCCTTACTAACTTCCACTCCGTGTGTTTGGGTGTCTGTGTTGTGTTCGTGACACTCGTCCCAACCTCTCCAAGCTATCTCCCAAATCCTCCGTTGCATATTCGTCGGATATTCCCGCACTCAATGCGGATACCTGTGCTTTTATCCTGACTTACAGCGGTATATCATCTCTATTGTTGTATCGTTTGTTGAGAGCTCTCCTTTCACTCTTTCCTCTTCCCATCCAGACACCACCATCGATGATTGTCTTCCTCTCATCAATCATCCACCTCTGGTGCCCCATGTAAAGACCCGAAAAATTCAAGGAAATTTTTTTCTTAATTTTCTTTGGATTTTTACAAGAACGCAGTTTCAGACGGCACCTGATTATGAGACCCGGTGTGCCCGAAATCATTTTCCGAAGTTTGGCTCGGGTACGTTCAGTCAACGGACGATCGGGTTTTTCTAACTTTTGAACCGGTGCTCGGAATCGAATTCTGAGGGCACCGATGGAATCGCAGCGCCGGTAATTGCTTAGAAACGCCTCTTCCGGAGTTGAGTTTGCTCGGGTGTGGTTTTTAATTTTTGGGCTTAAAGTTAAGAAATAAAATAAATTGTACGACAAACTTTATTTTATTTCACTTAAGCCATTTGGAAGCCACTTGAAGCCACTTAAAGCTGCTTAAGCTGAGTTGATGCGGATAGGGTGCTATCCAAAAATATCCCACCCTCTTGGTAGGATATTTGTGAGGTGGGGCCCGCACGAGCCCCACCGTTTCTTTTCCGCTAAGTAACGCACCCGCGAAAACCCGTCATTATGAAAGTCAACTGACGCGTTTTCTTAATTTCTTAACGCACCAATTAATTGGGCGGTTTTATTCCTTGAATTAATTTTATGAATTAATTTAATCGTTTCTTAACCTGTTTCAATCCGTTGGCGTAATAATAAAATAAGACCAACGCACGACTTCTGGAGAAATGCTCGTTGGGAGGTTTTGACCAATTTGTGCCTTCATCCTCCTTCGCGAAGAACGCGAAGAACGTGAAGAACGCCGTCACCCTCGGAGATTGACGACGCTTCTTCCGAGAAGTTCTTCCCCGCAACGATCTCCGATCACCAACTGCTTGAGGTAGGAGATTTTGGGTTTCTTCTTTAAATCTCTTTGTGGATTAAAACAACAACATGGATTTAATTAATATAATTAAATCTGTTGTTCTTGAACCTCGGAGTTCGTCGACGCGACACCGTATTCCGCGACGACGCGACGCCCTTCCGCGACGCGACGCCCTTCCGCGACGCGACGATCGCCTCCTTCCGCGACGATCAATTCCGCGAAGAACGCGCGTGCGACGACTTGACGAGGTAGGGAATTTCATTTGAGAACAATCTTTAATTCCCGTGATTGTTTCTTTTAAAACAAAGAACCCGGTTTCATAAGAACAATTTTTAATTTATTAAAATTGTTATTTGTTATGTTTTCTATGTATTGATTATTTCTCCTGACTGTTATCATCTAACGCGGAGGGTGCGGGCCAAACAAACACGGCCCGACAACCCTCCGCAGTTCTTCGTTGATGCGCGGATTGGCGGGCGACGACAAAATATGCCGCAGGGACGATCCGTTGTTTTCGCAGTGAAGAACGGGACCTGGGAGGAGATTCGGCGCAGACAGGAAGGAAATCGGACCACCGGAGCAACTCCGGTGGCCCGCGGAAGCCACCGGCGGCGCGGGTCGCCGGCGCTGGCGGCGCCCCGGCGCGCCGCCGGACAGGGCCGCCGCGGCTGAAGCCGTGGCGGCGGCGGCCAGCGGACCCGTGGCTGCGACACCATCTTCCCGCGGGGGCAGCGCCACCCCGCGGCTCCCTCGCTCGGCCGCTCGGCTGTGCCGAGCCGGGCCGGCCCGACCGGCCGGGTCGCGCCTTGGCCGGACCGGGCCGCGCCGAACTGGGTCCGACCCGGACCCGGGTCGGGTTGACCCGGTTCGGGCCGACCCAGGGGGGGTTGGGCCGGGTCGGTCCGGGCCTAGACCCCCCGTTTTCGGACCGTTTTCGGACCGTTTTCGGTCTTTTGCCCGTAACTTGAGCTACGAGCCTCCGAACGACGCGCCGTCAGCGGCGATGCGATCCTTGGATCGAGACGGTCGTTTCGGTATATTGCACTCAAGGTTTCGGAATACTTTGGGTTCGGCCGGGTTGGTTCGTACACGAAACCAACCGGGCCCTCGGAGCGGAAACACTCATATCTTGAGCTTCGGACGTCCGATTGACGTGCCGTCGACTTTGTTGGATTCCTCTAAGTGAGACGGATCTTTTGGCTTACTCCGCCTGAGGTTTGGACGCAGGTGAAGTACGGTCGGGTTGGTTTTGCCTTAAAAACCAACCGGGGCCGTGGGACGAAAAAGCCAATAACTCTCAGACCGGGCGTCCGATTGACGCGCCGTCTGCGACGATGAGTTCCTGTTGACGATACAGAACTTTTGGATACATCAACTCTGGACTATGTGTCAGTTGATGTATCAGCCTCTCGGCTCGTGGAGCGGACCCTCCCAAACGAGCTTGCTGTGTGCGGGAACCCTACAGCTGGCTGCGACTGCTACTGTGACGACGACGACTGTGCAGAGATCCTCAGTGGATTCGACGGCGACGACTACAGCACTCAGCGATCCTTTGTGGGTCAGTGCTACCGATCATGTGTGGGTCCGATCCTGTGTGGGTCAGTGTTCAGCGGTCCTGTGTGGGCCAGCGCCTACAGGTCCTGTGTGGGCCTTTGCGGGGGTTAGTTACCTATCGATCCTTTGTAGGTCAGATCCTTTGTGGGTCATTGCGGGGGTTAGTATTTATCGATCCTTTGTGGGTCCGACGACTTAGATGGATCAGTGATCATCTCTATCGTCATTCGAAGAAGTATACCTGTGTGAGCTGAAACTCTGTTTTACTTTCCTTTGTGGATTGTGTTGTGCTATCCTGTGTGGATTTACGTTTTACGTTCCTTTGTGGATTGTGTTAAGCTATCCTGTGTGGATTTACGTTTTACTTTCCTTTGTGGATTATGTTGAGCTATCCTGTGTGGATTTTACGTTTTGCTTTCCTGTGTGGACTGGGTTGTACTTGAGCTCGGATGTTGGAGCCGAGCGAGAATTGACGACTTAGGTATATGTATGAGCATATACCTAAGCCGTGTCGGTTGTTACTTCGTGATTGTATCTTTCCTTTGTGGTTTATCCTTTGTTGATTTTCGGAGACCTTTGAGGGTCTTGGGGTCCCTACTGAGTAGCTTATACTCACCCCTGCACGGGCTATGCCCGCACTTCGTTGTGTTGGTTGCAGACGACGGACAACGCTGATCGTGGTGGAGGCTTGCGGAGCAGGACGGTACCTGGAGGTGAACCACTGGGCGGGACGTACTCGGAGCGGACGGCTGGACCGAGGAGCTGTGGAGGCTATCTGTGCTCACCCTTCAGGTGAGACTTCCAGAGGACGGCTCGACGCTGCGGCTTTTCTTTTCAGTTGCTGTTTTCCCCTTTCAGTTGTACTTTACAGTTGAGCTTGTATTTCCGGCCCCTTTTTACTTTCAGCACAGCTTGTTACAGTTTTTACTTAGTGTTTACTTTTTTCCGCTTGCTTACTCTATGGTGCTTGTTTATCTTACAAAGGCAATGCCTTCCCTTTTTCCGGGATTTACGCCTTGGTGCTAGTCGCCAGCCCTGGCCTATGGAAGGCGGGCTTGGGGTAGTCACGACACGGGCCCCGAGGACGGGTCGTGACAAATTGGTATCAGAGGCGGTCGGTTCTACCGCAGACTCTGATCTTTCTTCTATGTGAAGCAATAGTGTTTAGCGTATTAGGTGTGGTTATCAGTCCAGGGAGTCCAGTGTTGGTGCGGCGGCCGACGTATCCGTACACCAGGACCCTGACATCTGATTTCCGACTTAATGCACGAAAACATTGATTGCATGTGTGTTTCAAGTTTTCTTTGTATCAGCTCACCAGGTATACTGTTCTGACCGTGGCGCACCTGTTTCCTTTTCAGGATGGCCCCACGACGGCAGCCAGCTAGGGTTCTGAGAGTCGAGCGTGACGACAGCCCGTCGAGCGACGAGGCTTCGGTATAGGGCCCTTTGACAGCAGAGGCACCGGCGGTACCTCTACCCGCCGAGCCACCGATGCTTCCAGCACCAGCCGCTGACGATGCACGTCGCCTCAGTGCACTGCATGAGTTCCAGCGCCAACGACCGCCCAGGTTCCGCGGGGAGACGGACCCCCAGGCAGCCGAGGACTGGCTGGAGGCAGTTGTACGAGTTTTCAGGCTAGTGAGGACACCAGCAGACCTCATGGTGATCCTCGCAGCGAGCCTACTGCACGCAGCAGCAGGACGATGGTGGAGCTTGATGCTCCAGGTGCACGATGAGGCCTCTCTCATCTGGACAGACTTTGAGGGCCTCTTCCGCTCAGAGTTCGTCCCGTCTACCCTCCGTGCGGTGCGCATCTAGGAGCTTCTTCAGCTGCGGCAGGGCAGCTTGACGGTCGCCCAGTACTCGGCGTGATTCACCGATCTCTCGCGCTACTCGACCGACATGGTATGAGACCCGTTCTTCCGGGCCCGGACCTTTGAGCAGGGATTGAGACACGAGATCAGGGCATCGCTGATCTCCCTCAGCATCCTGACCCAGGCAGGAGTACTGGAGCGAGCCCTCTTGATCGAGAGTTTTCTTACTGAGACTTCTCCAGCGGCGAGACCTACCGCGGGGCGGCACGTAGCAGAGTCTTCCGCAGTAGGCAGTCGACGGATGACTCAGGGGTCCAGGCAGACCAGACCCTCACGCAGATGGCCTCAGGACATTGGCTCAGCAGTGCGGGGCACACAACGCGGAGCCAGTCTCTCGAGAGGCCGACAGTGCTACACATGCGGCGGACAGGGTCACATGGCTAGTGACTGCCCGACCCATCGTGCCGAGGAGCAGCAGACAGTTGAGAGGCCACCCAGGCAGAGGCAGAGGGTCGACCGTGGCGGTCCGCAGGAAGGAGGCGGACGAGGCAGAGGAGCTGGCCGAGCAGCAGGTGGTGGGCGACGCTTTGAGGCTCCACCACCACCACCACCACCACCAGGAGGTCCACCCCGACCACAGGGAGCTGGCGGGCAGAGACAAGCACAACTCCAGGCAGCGGAGGCCTACGACCACGGCGCACCCGAGATGATTCGAGGTACGATCTGTGTCTATTCCACCCTTGCTGCAGTTCTTATAGACACATGAGCGAGTCACTCTTTCATAGCCGCTGCCCTTGTTCGGAGCTCGGAGATTCCGACAGAGCCGTTGGCTCGATCCTTACGGCTAGAGACTCTTACGGGAGCAGACTCTACGATTACGCACTGGTGCCGGCAGTGTGAGCTTACTCTAGGAGGCGAGAGCTTCGGCTGAGATCTTCTTGTAGCAGCGTCGAGGCCTTACGACGTCATCTTGGGCATGGATTGGTTATCTACAGTCCATGCACAGATTGACTGTATTAGGCGCAAGGTGCGATGTGTACGCACCGACGGGAGTAGGTTCACCTTCACCGGCGAGAAGGGAGCCTTCACAGCACAGGATGGACTTCCGCAGAGGAGAGGACAGCCCATCACTCATCAGTTGGCTAGCCTCATCCTAGGAGCTGTTGACGTGCGGAGTCCTAGTTTTCCTGCAGTGGTGGATGAGTATGCAGACGTCTTTCCCGACGACGTTCCAGTACTACCTCCTCGCAGAGAGGTAGACTTCCATATTGACCTGTACTCCGGGACAACCCCGATATCGACTCCAGCGTATCGGATGGCCCCCGCTGAGCTTCGAGAGCTACGGGTACAGTTGGAGGACTTGCAGGGCAAGGGTTTCATCCGACCCAGTGTTTCACCCTGGGCTTCCCCGATATTGTTCGCCAAGAAGGCGGACGAGAGTTTGCGACTGTGTGTCGACTATCGTCGCCTGAACCAGGTGACAGTGAGGAACAAGTATCCGCTACCGAGGATTGATGACCTCTTCAATCAGCTCAAGGGAGCACGGTGGTTCTCGAAGATAGACCTCAGGTCAGGCTATCATCAGCTCAGAGTTCGAGACGAGGACGTGCAGAAGACGACCTTCAGATGTCGGTATGGCCACTATGAGTTCTTGGTTATGCCATTCGGTGTAACCAATGCTCCAGCAGTGTTCATGGGCCTCATGAACAGGATCTTTCAGCCATACCTCGATCGATTTGTCGTGGTCTTCATCGACGACATTTTGATATACTCGACGACTGAGGAGGAGCACTCCTATCACTTGCGGGTTGTACTAGACACACTCCGAGAGCACCAGCTTTATGACAAGCTCTCGAAGTGTCAGTTCTGGATACGTGAGGTCCACTTCTTGGGGCACGTCATCTCTGAGGCGGGAGTTGCAGTGGATCCTGCGAAGATCGAGGCGGTGCTAGCTTGGGAGCCACCTAGGAGCGTGACAGAGGTGCGGAGTTTCTTGGGACTAGCTGGATGCTATCCGAGATTTGTGTCAGACTTCTCCAGAGTTGCGGCACCACTCTCAGCTTTGACGAAGAAGGGGAAACCCTTTGTGTGGTCAGACAGATGTCAGCAGAGCTTTCAGGAGCTGAGACAGAGATTGACCAGCGCACCTATCTTGAGGTTTCCTGAGGAGGGAGTAGGGTACGTAGTCTACTGCGATGCATCAGGGACCGGACTCGGATGTGTCCTGATGCAGGAGCGGGCAGTGATCGCCTATGGATCACGTCAGTTGAGGCCGCATGAGCAGAACTACGCTACCCATGACCTGGAGTTAGCAGCAGTGGTGTTCGCTCTGAAGACATGGCGACACTATCTGATGGGCGAGCGTTTTACAGTCTTTTCTGACCATCAGAGTCTCAGGTACATCTTCTCTCAAAAGGACCTGAACCTGAGACAGCGGCGATGACTCGAGTTCCTGCAGGACTATGACTTTGAGATAGTCTATACTCCTAGGAAGGGGAACGTGGTAGCCGATGCCCTCAGCAGGAGGACGGGCATTCAGCTACTTGAGGAGGCGACAGAGCAGCTAGCCGCTTTGCAGATATCCTTCGTGGATAGAGATGGAGCAGCCTTCCTCCGGTCTCTCACAGTCACCCCTCCACTACTGCAGCGGGTCAGAGAGGCACAACGTGAGGACGCTGACTGTGAGACGCGGCGTGCACAGTTATCCTCAGGACAGACACCTGATGGCTTCTCCTTTGGAGCAGAGCACGACATCCTTTTCAGAGGACGTACCTTGGTACCAGTCGCTTTACGAGAGGAGGTGCTGAGAGAGTTTCACACTTCTCCTTTGGCGGTACATCCTGGAGTGGCGAAGATGTACCAGGACCTCAGACGACAGCACTGGTGGCCGGGCATGAAGAAGGCTGTGGCAGAGTTCGTTTCTCGATGCCTCACCTGCCAGCAGGTGAAGGCAGAGCACACCAGCAGGCTTGGTACAACCCTTGGAGGTCCCGGAGTGGAAGTGGGACGGCATATCTATGGACTTCGTGACTGGACTTCCACGCACTTCCAGAGGTCACGACTCCATCTGGGTGATTGTCGACCGACTCACCAAGTCGGCTCACTTCTTACCCATCAGAGAGCAGGGCTCGCTTTACTTCCCGGCTTTGGAAGGGGTTGCAGGAGGCGTTCGGGACGCAGCTACGTCTGAGCACCGCCTTTCACCCTCAGACGGATGGTCAGACGGAGAGGACCATTCAGACTCTCGAGGACATGCTTCGCGCATGTGTCCTCAACTTTGGTCGCAGCTGGGAGGACCACCTACCCTTGGTGGAGTTCGCGTACAACAACAGTTACCACTCCACCATAGGGATGGCACCATACGAGGCGTTGTACGACAAACCTTGCAGATCTCCTTTGTGCTGGACAGACCCTGAGGAGTCAGCACTTGTGGGACCAGAGATGGTCCGGGTCACGACAGAGAAGGTCCAGGTCATCCAGGAGCGGATGAGGACAGCTCAGAGCCGACAGAAGTCTTATGCTGACAGGAGGCGGAGGCCACTAGAGTTCGAGGATGGCGACCACGTCTTCTTGCGTGTCTCACCTCGACGTGGATTACGGAGATTTGGCCGAGGCGGCAAGTTGTCTCCACGCTTCATTGGACCATTCCAGGCCCTCAGCAGGATTGGCGAGGTGGCTTATCGCCTGGCTCTACCACTTCAGTTGCACCGGGTGCACGACGTCTTCCACGTATCTCAGCTGAGGAGATACGTGCACGACCCGACGCACATCATTGACCATGGGGAGCTAGACGTGGATGATGGGGCGACTTTTGCGGAGGTCCCGGTGGAGATCAAGGATCGACAGGAGCGGGTCTTACGTGGACGATCGATTCCTCTTGTGCGCATCAGATGGCAGCACGGGAACCTCCAGGAGAGCACTTGGGAGCGGGAGGCTCAGATGCGTGCTCAGTACCCACATTTGTTTCCTTAGTTTATGATGTATCTTTACGGGGACGTAAAGCCCTGAGGTGAGAGTGATTTAAAGACCCGAAAAATTCAAGGAAATTTTTTTCTTAATTTTCTTTGGATTTTTACAAGAACGCAGTTTTAGACGGCACCTGATTCCGAGCCCCGGTGTGCCCGGAATCATTTTCCGAAGTTTGGCTCGGGTACGTTCAGTGAACGGACGAGCGGGTTTTTCTAACTTTTGAACCGGTGCTCGGAATCGAATTCTGAGGGCACCGATGGAATCGCAACGCCGGTAATTGCTTAGAAACGCCTCTTCCGGAGTTGCGTTTGCTCGGGTGTGGTTTTTAATTTTTGGGTTTAAAGTTAAGAATTAAAATAAATTGTACGACAAACTTTATTTTATTTCACTTAAGCCACTTGGAAGCCACTTGAAAAGCTGAGTTGATGCGGATAGGGTGCTATCCAAAAATATCCTACCCTCTTGGTAGGATATTTGTGAGGTGGGGCCCGCACGAGCCCCACCGTTTCTTTTCCGCTAAGTAACGAACCCGCGAAAACCCGTCATTATGAAAGTCAACTGACACGTTTTCTTAATTTCTTAACGCACCAATTAATTGGGCGATTTTATTCGTTGAATTAATTCTATGAATTAATTTAATCGTTTCTTAACCTGTTTCAATCCGTTGACGTAATAATAAAATAAGACCAACGCACGACTTCTGGAGAAATGCTCGTTGGGAGGTTTTGACCAATTTGTGCCTTCATCCTCCTTCGCGAAGAACGCGAAGCACGCGAAGAACGCCGTCACCCTCGGAGATTGACGATGCTTCTTCCGAGACGTTCTTCCCCGTAACGATCTCCGATCACCAACTGCTTGAGGTAGGAGATTTCGGGTTTCTTCTTTAAATCTCTTTGTGGATTAAAACAACAACATGGATTTAATTAATATAATTAAATCTGTTGTTCTTGAACCTCGGAGTTCGTCGACGCGACACCGTATTCCGCGACGACGCGGCGCCCTTCCGCGACGACGCGACGCCCTTCCGCGACGACTCGACGCCCTTCCGCGACGACACGACGCCCTTCCGCGACGCGACGATCGCCTCCTTCCGCGGCGATCAATTCCGCGAAGAACGCGCGTGCGACGACTTGATGAGGTAGGGAGTTTCATTTGAGAACAATCTTTAATTCCCGTGATTGTTTCTTTTAAAACAAAGAACCCGGTTTCATAAGAACAATTTTTAATTTATTAAAATTGTTATTTGTTATGTTTTCTATGTATTGATTATTTCTCCCGACTGTTATCATCTAACGCGGAGGGTGCGGGCCAAACAAACACGGCCCGACAACCCTCCGCAGTTCTTCGTTGATGCGCGGATTGGCGGGCGACGACAAAACATGCCGCAGGGACGATCCGTTGTTTCCGCAGTGAAGAACGGGACCCGGGAGGAGCTTCGGCGCAGACGAGAAGGAAATCAGACCACCGGAGCAACTCCGGTGGCCTGCGGAAGCCACCGGCGGCGCGGGTCGCCGGCGGCGGCGGCGGCTGAAGCCGCGCGGGTCCGGCACGCACGTGACGCGGCATAGCCGCGTTCGTTGACTCCAGCGCGGCCCCACGCGGGGCCGCGACACCATGTTCCCGCGGGGGCAGCGCCACCCCGCGGCTCCCTCGCTCGGCCGCTCGGCCGAGCCGAGCCGGATCGGCCCGACCGGCCGGGTCGCGCCTTGGCCGGACCGGGCCGCGCCGAACCGGGTCCGACCCGGACCCGGGTCGGGTCGACCCAGGGGGGTTGGGCCGGGTCGGTCCGGACCCAGACCCCCCGTTTTCGGACCGTTTTCGGTCTTTTGCCCGTAACTTGAGCTACGTGCTTCTGAACGACGCGCCGTCAGCGGCGATGCGATCCTTGGATCGAGACGGTCGTTTCGGTATATTGCACTCAAGGTTTCGGAATACTTTGGGTTCGGCCGGGTTGGTTCGTACACGAAACCAACCGGGCTCTCGGAGCGGAAACGCTCATATCTTGAGCTGCGGACGTCCGATTGACGTGCCGTCGACTTTGTTGGATTCCTCTAAGTGAGACAGATCTTTTGGCTTACTCCGCCTGAGGTTTGGACGCAGGTGGAGTACGGTCGGGTTGGTTTTGCCTTAAAAACCAACCGGGGCCCTGGGACGAAAAAGCCAATAACTCTCAGACCGGACGTCCGATTGACGCGCCGTCTGCGACGATGAGTTCCTGTTGACGATACGGAATTTTTGGATACATCAACTCTGGACTATGTGTCAGTTGATGTATCAGCCTCTCGGCTCGTCTAGCGGACCCTCCCAAATGAGCTTGCTGTGTGCGGGAACTCTAGAGCTGGCTGTGACTGCTACTGTGACGACGACGACTGTGCAGAGATTCTCAGTGGATTCGACGGCGACGACTACAGCACTCAGCGATTCTTTGTGGGTCAGTGCTACCGATCCTGTGTGGGTCAGCGCTCAGCGGTCCTGTGTGGGCCAGGGCCTACAGGTCCTGTGTGGGCCCGATCCTGTGTGGGTCTTTGCGGGGGTTAGTTACCTATCGATCCTTTGTGGGTCAGATCCTTTGTGGTTCATTGTGAGGGTTAGTACCTATCGATCCTTTGTGGGTCCGACGACTTAGATGGATCAGTGATCATCTCTATCGTCATTCGAAGAAGTATACCTGTGTGAGCTGAAACTCTGTTTTACTTTCCTTTGTGGATTGTGTTGTGCTATCCTGTGTGGATTTACGTTTTACGTTCCTTTGTAGATTGTGTTGAACTATCCTGTGTGGATTTACGTTTTACTTTCCTTTGTGGATTGTGTTGAGCCATCCTGTGTGGATTTTACGTTTTGCTTTCCTGTGTGGACTGGGTTGTACTTGAGCTCGGATGTTGGAGCCGAGCGAGAATTGATGACTTAGGTATATGTATGGGCATATATCTAAGCCGTGTCGGATGTTACTTCGTGATTGTATCTTTCCTTTGTGGTTTATCCTTTGTGGATTTTCGGAGACTTTTGGGGGTCTTGGGGTCCCTACTGAGTAGCTTATACTCACTCCTGCACGGGCTATGCCCGCACTTCGTTGTGTTGGTTGCAGACGACGGACAACGCTGATCGTGGTGGAGGCTTGCGGAGCAGGACGGTACCTGGAGGTGGACCACTGGGCGGGACGTACTCGGAGCGGACGGCTGGACCGAGGAGCTGTGGAGGCTATCTGTGCTCACCCTTCAGGTGGGACTTCCAGAGGACGGCTCGACGCTGCGGCTTTTCTTTTCAGTTGCTGTTTTCCCCTTTCAGTTGTACTTTACAGTTGAGCTTGTATTTCCGGCCCCTTTTTACTTTCAGCACAGCTTGTTACAGTTTTTACGTAGTGTTTACTTTTTTCCGCTTACTTATTCTGTGGTGTTTGTTTACCTTACAAAGGCAATGCCTTCCCTTTTTTCGGGATTTACGCCTTGGTGCTAGTCGCCAGCCCCTGGCCTATGGAAGGCGGGTTTGGGGTAGTCACGGCACGGGCCCCGAGGACGGGTCGTGACACCCCACTCTGTTGGTCACCGATTTGGCACTGTCTACTCACGTCGCCCGTCGACTGTATCCCCTGTCTAGGCCGAGGACACCATCGTCCCAGATTCGTCCGATGCTCATGCTTCGGCTACAAACAACTTGCCCATTGCACTATGAAAAGGTACTCGTTCTTGCTAGAATACTTCTCTGTACACATCCTCATACAGAGGTCTTTCCGCTCTGGAGACGATATCTATTCCCCGCACGGTTGACGATACCAAATCTCACCTTGGGTGGCTTCAAGCAATGCGAGATGAATTGCAGGCTCTGGACGACAATCATACTTGAGATCTGGTCCCTCTTCTGGCAGTCAAACAGGCGGTCGACATCCAATGGATTTATACAGTCTGGCTTAATGCAAATACACTCTTCCTCGCCTCAAAACCAGACTTGTGGCGAAGGACTTTGTTCAGACATATGGTGTTGACTATTTTGATACATTCTCTCTGATTGCAAAGATGACATCTGTCTAATTATCCATCTCTCTAACCGCTAATCATCATTGGCCCCTTTATCAGCTTGATGTAAAAAATACCTTTCTCCATAGCTTTCTTGAAGAAGAGGTTTATCTGCAGCAACCTCCAAGATTTTTTTGCCTCTGGAGACGACTCCCATGTTTGTTGACTTTGTCGCTCTTTATATGGCCTCAAGCAGTCTCCTCGTGCTTGGTTTGGCCGATTCAGCATCGACATCACTACATTTGGGCTCTCTCGGAGTATGAAGGACCACATTGTCTACCGTACGACCTCCTCCAGATGCATCCTTCTGGTGGTGTATGTTGATGATATCATCATCACTGGGAGCTACTCAACTGGAATTACCCAACTAAAGAGGCATCTTCACCACCACTGTCACACCAAAGATCTCGGTCCGCTAACATACTTCCTTGGCATTGAGGTCTCCCGTTCTACGGACACCATCTTTCTTGGCCAACAGAAAAATGACTTGGATATATTGCAGGATGCTGGTTTGACTCAGGCGATTGTCGTTGACACTCCTCTTGAGCCTGTGGAACAGTCTCTCTACGACAACACGAAACTCTATTCTCACCCAGAGAGCTACCGTCGTCTTGTGGGGAAACTCAATTATCTCGCCATGACGTGTCCGGACATTGCTTGCGTTGTTGGCAAAGTTAGCCAATTCATGAAGCATCCGACCAAATCTCAGTGGGGTGCTACCCTCCGCATTGTCAAATACATCAAGAATGACCCTACTCGTGATCTTCGGTACTCACATTACGATCATCTGAATGTTAAGGCCTTCTGTGATGCTGACTATGTTGGTTGTGTTGCTACCCGAAAATCTACTTCTGGGTTTGCTGTTTTCCTGGCAGACAACCACATCTCCTAGCGCAGCAAGAAACAAACTGTCATCTCCAGATCCAGTACGGAGTCTGAATACTGTGCGATGACCACGATCACTACTGAGATCTTTTGGTTTCGTCA
The DNA here is from genome assembly GCA_963277665.1 of Viscum album. NCBI lineage: Eukaryota > Viridiplantae > Streptophyta > Magnoliopsida > Santalales > Viscaceae > Viscum > Viscum album. Next base: position 118,054,985 of record OY728154.1, read on the forward strand.
TCTCCTCCATGAGCTTGGTTTCTTATCGCAGACGTCTTCTCACATTTGGTGTGATAATCAGGCAGCCACGAAAATTGCTTCTAATCCCGTCTTTCATGAATGAATGAAGCATATCGAGGTGGACTGTCACTTTTTTCACCATCATCTCGAACAACACCATGTCAGTTTCGGCCACATACCGATGACTGATCAGCTTGTCGACATCTTCACCAAATGCCCCCTGAGAGCTCGTCTGGACTCTCTCAGTACCAAGTTGGGTATCCACAGTTTTAGTGACTCAACTTGAGGGAGAGTGTGTATGGTCTTGTTCGATGTTGTCTTTCTTTTTTGTGAGACTCTTGATCCAAGCTGGGCATGTCCAGTTTGAGGGAAAGTGTTGAACCCGGTTTAATATGTTTCCGGGTAAATGGTATTTCCGAGTCCCACATCAGATTACTCCACCTTGTAATTGTTCTAATCTATCTATAAAAGAATGTCTCCACCTCATTTTGAGGTAAGGGAGATTCGCCTTCTACAAGATTAAAATGAATAAAAAGAACTTACTTGAATTAACAATGACAAGAAATAAACACAAATTAAAACTCACTGGAATTGCTAGGAGAAATGCTTAACAACGTTGTTCTGTAATGGAAAAACAGAGGGCTAAAATAAAAAATCCGGCAAAACTCCCTCAAAACTGGAAAAAAGATATTTATTTATAGAAGTTGGAAGACAACGGCGTGGCACTAGTTACCATGCCGTGGTGACTATCTCTTGAATAAAACGGCTGACTTTCCTCCACTCTTGAGTGCTGAACCGACCCTTCTTATATGAGCCTCATCTGAATTATTCGCGGGATGAAATATACCTATAATTGGAATGTTTGGAATGTTAACCTATTTTTCTTTATTCAGGATTACACGTTATCGTCCACCATGAGCGGTCATAGGTCAGTAGTGTCTACACTGGCAGTTAGTGGAGGGGTTTTATATAGCGGCAGTTGGGATGGAACGATCCGACTTTGGTCTTTAAATGATCACACTCCATTGACAGTACTGGAGGATGATGCGCCCAGAAACCCGACCCCTGTCTTGTGTCTTACTGCTGATCAGCATCTACTTGTTGCGGCTTATGAGGATGGAATCATAAAGGTATCCAAGCCAAACCCTTCTATTAGTATCTTAATCGGCGAATCTTGGGGAAATCTGACCTGATTCTATTTCTACAGATTTGGAAAAATGATGTGGCTATGAGATCCAAAAAGCTTCATGATGGTTCCATATTTACCATTGGCATGGCGGGCAAATGGCTTTTCACGGGAGGGCAGGACAAGACTCTGAATGTGCAGGTGACGTGCAATTTACTAGACCCTGCAACCTCTTATTGTTGTGGACAATGATAAAAACTCAGTTATTAATTTTGTAGGAATTTTATTTAGATGAGTATGGCGCAGAAGCTAACCTGATCGGGTCCATTTCTTGTGATGCTGTCGTAACAGCCCTATGTTATTGGCGTGGGTGGCTCTTTGTTGGATTCGCTGATACGCTGATTAAGGTACACAGTCCTTGGTATTGGACTACTGAAAAGCCTGCAAATGATATCTCGACAAAAATGTTATGAGGATGTCATGATGTTTGCATTCTGCATGATATAAGAGCACTCACAGTGTATGACATCTGAGAAACATGCCTGGCTGGGTTGGGCCTAGGAGTGTAAACGAGCCGGGCTGAGCATCTCAGTGCCCGAGCTCGAGCTTGGTACTTGAATCCGATGCTCGAGCTTGACCGAGTAACATTTTTCCAAGCCCGAGTTTGACTTGGGTTTGATCAAGTTGCTCCATTAGGTTCGATTTGACTTGATTAGAACACTTTATTATAAATTTAGTTATAAGATCGAGCTCGAGCTCAAATTCATACTCAAGCTCAAATTTACACTTGAGATCGAAGTTTGAGCTTGAAACTAAATAAATATGTATATATATTGAAAAAATAATATATTAAAAAATGAAGTGCTCGATTCAGTTTGCAAGCTACTGATTAAGGACCTTGCGAGTATTAGTGTATCGTTTACACCCCTAGTTGGGCCCTCTTACATCTCTTCCTGCTTTTGGTATTCTTGGTGGACCCCAGGGGTTTCAATCAAGTAGTTGAGTTGATATAATATATTATTCGAGCTAGCGATACCAGTCTTAAACGCAATGGAGATTTTTAGTTTCAAACCAACTTAGATTCTAGAATTAATAAAGGGAATATAAAAATTTGAAATGCAGAACCGAAGGTAATTATAATGATTGTAAAAATATTTTCAAGTAATATATTCACATTTTTATTAATTTATACATCGAAATATCAAGTAGAGCATTAAGGTTTGGATATTCGAATTTATTTGAATGAAATGTTCAAGTAGTTCGAGTTTGACTTGACAGAGAAAAGGTCAAACTAAAGTTTCGTTTAAGTTGGTGTAATATCATTTACAATGATGTTGATTTATTTTTGTTTTGGGTAGGTGCATTATAATGAAGAGTGACTTGGGGCTCAATTGGATGATGTACGGAACCATTGTAAAGCTGGCATCATGACTTGTGCATGCTACAAATTAAATCCTCTATCCTGGACGTATTCATCTACTGGCATTCTTTCGCAGGTCGAAATTCTTTTCAGTGCTTTACCGTCCATTTTCCAATTCCAGGTGTGACATAATGTGACGTGTTGGATTGTAAATTTCACGGTTAAGTATTGGAGAAGGTTTTGATTAGAATGTTGCACACTATTAGAGAAATAAGCATTCGCGGCCGTCAAAAACGGTTGCCGAAGGGGTTCCGTGGCAGCGTTTGGCAGTCGTGGTAGATGGGGTTGTAGATACCTCTTTCACGACCACTCTAACCGGTCGCCATAGTTTATTTTTTTCTTGATGCCCTTTTGGTGTATGTATTTTTTGTTATTAAATTCTACATATTTATTTATCCATTAATCTTTGACAACAGATATTATACATATTAATATTTTGTTCTAAAAAAATGACTCTACATTGTAAATTATATTATCATTAGCTATAACCAAACACATATATCCATTAATAAAATTAATTACAATATCCATAACATGCACATAATGTGTCATAACTCAAGTAGCAAAACAATTGCTAAAAACCGCAATTCATACACATAATCAAATACATTGCCTTGCCTCCTTTGAGTCATGACATTAATGAATTGTCTATGAAAGTAAAAAATAAAAATTTATTGAAGTCAACAAGAATTATTGATTTAAAAAAAAAACACATCGCACACATTTATAGATTTTTATATTCAGACTCAATATTACATCTTCACTGAGAGTTTGAACATTAGTCGTCCATCAGTATGTTCAGAAACATCTTTGCAATAACAAAGATAAAAACCTACTAAATTAAAAAACTCGGAACAAATATAAACATGCTCCAATGGAAAAATAAAAGTAGCTTGTTTGGTCCCAAAACGTACAAAATTTTAAGAGGATTACTGAGCACATTTATCATGTGAAGTAAAAAAAAAAAAAAAGTCACCACATGCAAATTTCATAGGAAAAACCTTCGAAATAGAGGATCTAGTTATGATTCATCATTAACGTCATTTGTTAGAGAATTGACAAAAAATGCCACAGTAGATTTCCTCGAGACTTATGGATGCTACATTCCCATTGATTTTTTTTTGTACTTCCATTTATATTATGAAGATTCTCTTTCACTTGGTTATGAAAATACTCTTATGATGAAAGCAGGGGCTAATGCAACTAAAAGAAAATCAAAATTCAATTAAAATGTTGTTATGTGCAATTAATCACTTATTCTAAAACAAAGCAACTCCAAATGCCATGAACTAAAAATCAAAATTCAGTGAAAATGTTGTCATGCGTTATTAATCACTTGATCTACAACAAAGCACCTCAAATTGCTTCAAGCCATGATTCACAATCAGTAGGGCACAACCTTCAATGATGTAAGGACATTTATAATGGACAATACCTAGAGAAATAAGCAGAAGACATAGTCCCAATGAAAATAATCTTCATTTTCCCCATAGGCTTTGAAAACATACCTTGAACTTCAATTTTCTTTTCTCCATCTCCACATATCATCTTTGCAAGATATCCATCTTCCGTGCATTCTATCTCAATTATGGCTTTATCTTGAGAAAATTTAATGATAAGACATCATAGGCTTTGAAAACATACCTTGAAATTCAATTATGGCTTTGAAGATGAAACACCACATAATGCATTAGAAGACTATATATATATATATATATATCCAAACTCACTCATTACATAACATGTTCAGTAGACAATGTAATACGTGAAAGGAACTGCATACATGATCTCATAACATCGAACATTTATAACATGAAAAAAATCATCAAATGTGACCCGCAAGGAAGGAATGTGAGTGTTTATGAAAATCCTCATTTAAAGAATGATATCATATAGAGATGATTAACCTTCAATCAGTAGGGAATACATAATGAAGACAATCATGGAGGATGATAATCTCATGAAAGGATTTTGGTTTAAAGGGCATCATGAATAATCCTTTGAAAGGAAAAGTATTAAAAGAAAATAATCTTATGAATGAATGCTTGTTTACATGATATTACAATGGTAAAATGCCAAGATAATGATGAATGAAATCCCTCTCAAATTAGTTGCATGTAATACATATATGTTGTAACCTGTGGTCCCACTGTACGCCCTATAATGGTGGGGGGTGGGTGTATTAGGGTGTCTTGAAAAATTTTTATCTTAAAAAAATGGATCTTGCCTTTGCATCGACAAAGACACCTTGAATCTGTCCTGTAGGCACATCAAAATGCAAAATAGTAGAGTAAGGATCAAAACGATTTTACTTGGTCTACCCATAATGGGATACATCCAAGGAGCACATATTAACAATGTGTTGATATTCCAACTAACCATTACTTCACTAATATGTGATTACAAGCTTTATGACAATTTCACTGCTCATCCAAGGTCCATGACCTCTTCCTCTCTCTCACTCACTGCTTTCAAGAGGGTTATAAAGAAATTATCAATATGCAGGTCGAGCTCACAAAGATATCAATTAGAGATTCAACACCAAACTACAATGGGTGTTCTCCATGATGCTTCGTTCTTCACATCCAAAACTTTAGTGTTATACACATCAATTTAATCTCCCAATCTTGATCTTTAGTATAACTCAAATTGATCACACTTCACCTTAAAATTCTAGATAATCAGTGAACTTCATTGCTGATTCTCTATTCTAGGATCTTCAAGATTCCTCTCCTTGTGCGTGCATGTGTGTGTGATTCTTCATCCTCTTCATAGCCACTACCAAGAATATTCCAAAAATATTTGAATTTCAAATTAAAAAATTAAATCAAAGACAACTTACAATTAATTTTTCTTTAAATCCAACCATTGGATCAATTTCCAGTAGATCTTCATCATAGAAATTCAAAAAGGTAGTTAATAGACATTCTATTAACTGCTGAACTTACTTGAGAAAACCACATCATCAAATTTGTTTAAATTATCCAGTTTCTAGAAACCATGGCATGACATACATCTTTATGGAATGACAAGTCAATTTCTTCCTCAACTATCTTCAACTGTCAGATCAATCATGATGTGTGACATGATTTTATGGTGCGTACTCTTGTTCCAGTGCTAAACAACCCAAAGCTCTAAAATCATGGACCTGTAGCTTTTCCATGTCCAGTAGTCATGACACGAACTCTTCAATCATATTTTAGAATTGAACCTGTCGTGGCGTGATTGCGTCGTCACACACATCAAAATTCAATTTAATTTTTTCTAGGTTTTGCAGTATAGCATAACCTAGGCCGTTTCCTACAAAAGCAATGGATCAATTAATCAAAGTTGATTATCATTTGTGAAATTTAGAAAAAAAGATGAAGAAGGCGGGTTTTTTTTTTATGATTTTAAAATAGAAAATGAAACTAAGTTATTAAATGAGAGACTTGTTGGTGAAATCATGGTCAACCCGGGTGAGTGTCCCTTGATGATCAACTGTCATCGCTCTCAAGGGATGTGGAATGGATCATTGATTCTTTGATTTATGCATACTGAAACCAGTATGGTATGTGAGTTAATACTAGTTTAACACCTAATATTTGATCAATCAATGATATTGATTACCAACAACCACTCAAAAACAATAAAATTGTGTACGATGTAAGATCTGAACTCAATCAAGGCATCACAAGGTGAATGCGATGGCTAGATTTGGGTCTATGTTAAAATTATTCTCAAGACTAAAACATACATATTCATTGGTGATAACTTCTATATTTCATCAGCTAACACAATCCATAAGCGCACTCATGAAATAAAAAGGCTGAGAGAAGAGGCAAACACACTCAAATCATCTCACAATCCTAGTTATGCATGAAAGAATGAGGATTCATGTTCCTTTGATTTGCGTATGACCATACCAACATAAACACAAAATCAAAATATAGAAACTAAGAACAATAGATAAAAAACTTGTAAATTCAATTACCTCCCAATGATTACGAACAATGAGCTCCATATTACAATAAGGAATACCCCTAGATTGTTCACCGAGGGGTTTATAAGTACATGAGGGGGAAGGAGAAGAAAATGGCTGAATAAAGATCTCAAATTTAACTTAACCTTACCCCTAGATATTCCATCCTTGAAAATGATCCATAAAGTGATTTTAATGTCAGTTTTTGCAAGTTGACCCCATGAAAATTCAAGAGTTTATGGATGTAGGTGAGCTATTTATGAAATTATTTTCTATCCAATTAATTCGACTGTATGTATGACTTAAACACATTCATTTGAATTGAAATTCTATTGATAGCAGGGACTTCAAGTATGATGTCTACAAAATTTTGAATATTCCCAATTGGACCACCCTAACTCGAGTTATGGCCATATCACTATAGGTGGGTCCAATCCATCTCGCCCAGATTTCTTCACTCCATGGGCCTCCCTTGGGGATCTTGTGCTTGGATCCAACCTTTGGTTCAATTGGATTGATTGAATCCCCATGATCATATAATCCTACTGCAAAGTAATTTTTAATTTTTGATAAGTGTAATGAATGTTATGATAGAAAAAGTAAACCACTGTCAAATTGGGCCATTATGTGAAAATATCCAATTTAATGATTTAGGCCCAAAACCTCATGATCATCCTAATTTATTCATTCAACGACATAAAATGTGATGAGATAGATGATAAAATATATGAATAAATGTTACTCATCATGACATTAATCTATTTTCATGATGTGGCCTCTTCAAGAAACAAAATCACTGAATTCCACCCAAGCATCCTTCACGATGCGATATAAAATCACGTGTTGTGAATAACCCTTTCCAAAACCACTAAAATACTCTTGACCATTTTCATGGTGTGATGGATATTTCATGTGAAACTCAATTTTTTATAAATAAGTCTTATGTTTTTTCAGATGACTCTTGCAAAAATTTCCTTTACTCTTATAGAAGTGTAAGGGATTTTTCTATTTTTTGAACATCAACCCCAATCATGGTATGAAACATGAGCTCCCAGCATGACCTATTCCTATAATTTCAACAACTTAAAATCATTTAATCTCTAATCTGCCTTTACTCATCTAAAAAATCTTCATATGACTTTAAAAAATATAACCAGTTGACAACAAATCTAACTTATCAATCCGTGGTTGAAATGATCACCCTATTTGGATTTTGTTGTTAATCCACCATTTATGTTGTCAATCCACTATAAATATTTTTCAAAAATTCCATGCCCCCTAACTTTGAACCCATGAAATCATTCTTAGTCATTATTTTTCTCTATGCTTTCTCCATTTTTGATTCATTTTCCATGAGTTATTCTCCCCATTTGAAAATAAAATTCAAATGGTATGTTTACTTCAGTTCATATCGTGTTCATATATCCTTGATTTTAAATCATAAAAAATAGTATTTAACTAATCTCTAAGCATACGTGAGTTAAAGTTAAGTGTAGGAAATAAGATAAATAATTTAGTGTTGCAATGCTATCTAATAAGAAATAAATTGTTCAAACCTTTGAATGGATTCCAAATTCCCATGAATAATATCTCTACATATCTTCTTACACCTAATAAATTTCAATCCTTGTAAGTACAAACAATATCCAAATATAACATTAAATACAATGGGGAGAGGGGCATCCACACCTTTTCTATTTGAGGTAATCGGTTGAACTCCAAGGTTCAACTGATGCTTCTAAAAAACATGTGAAAACAACAGTCTAGTGAAGATATATTCCACTTGATGTTGTTTTCCAACAAATTATAGTTTCACAATGTTGTTCTCCAACTTCCCCTTTAAAAAATGATAACAAATCTCAATGTGTTTCATGTGAGAGTACTATACCAAATTTTTCATTAATTCAATGACACTTGTTCTCACATTAAATCAACATTGGTTGTTGTGAAAATTCACAAAGATCTTCCAATTACCGCTTCATCCATATTAGTTGTGTACAAGCCTTGGTAATTGAAATATACTCTACTTCTGCTATACTTAAAGAAATACAATAATGTTTATTACTTATACATCCAACATAGTTTATTCCAATGTAAAAAGATCCACCACTTGTGGATTTTCAATCCATAATGTCACCAACCAATCTACATCAAAATAAGACAAAAAATACAAATATTTTCTATCCCTGAACACAAAACCATAATTTAGTGTTACTTGAATATACCTCATTATTCTATGCACTGCCAAGAGATGTTATTTCTTAGGATGAATATAGAATTGTGATACCAAGAATGTAACATGGATATTTTATATCCTTATTATAGTATGATAAAGAAAACTCCTGATGATTCTTCTATATAGAGTTGAGTCTATGCTTTCACTGTTCTCATGCTTTCTGAGTTTAGTTCCAACTACTATCAGAGTTAAAATAAGATTTCATTCTTCTATTATGAATTTATTCAAAACTTCCCTTGCATAATTATGAGATAAATATACTTAATTATTTTTATTGTATTTGTATCCCCATAGAATAATCCAGTTCTACAATCAATGAAATCTCAAATTTTGAACTCATAAATTGATAAAACTTATCAACTTCATTCTAGTTGTTTCCTCAAAAAATGATGTCATCCACATACACCATTACTGTAAACTATTATTTTTATAAGATTTTCTCATAAACATTGTGATCAAACCCTTCTATATTTGACTTCAACTTCCTCAAGAAAGTATCCAATTATGCATACCAAGTACGAGGTGCTTTCTTTAGGCTATAAAAATACTTTCTCAATCTACACACTTTTGAATCATCATTTACAATAAAAAATTCAATTGGTTGTTCGATATAAACTTCTTAATTCAAGAATCCATTTAAAAATGATATCTTCACATCCATTTGGAATACTCCAAACTTTATTTGAATAGAAAATTCTAGGAATAGTCTGATAGACTCTATATTTTCCATTGGTGGGAATGTTTCATCAACATTAATGCCTTAAATCTATGCATAACCTTTACATACCAGCCTCAATTTATTCAGAATCACTACCATTTTCATCAATATTTTTTTGAAGACCCATTTTATATAATCACTTTATGATGTCTAGGTATGTCCAAAATCTCCCAAGTGTGATTCTTATCAATACGATCCAATTATCCTTTCAAGGATTTAACCCACGACTCTTCCTCTTCTACTTCTATGAATGATGTGGGTTATATTTCTGATAATAGAACAATGTGATCCATTCTTATCATCCTCCAAGTCTATGTTGGAGTAGATTTGTCACCAATAATATTTTTTAGACCAACTTGAACTATTTTAATTCTTGATTGAGTCATAGGTTGAATCTATTTTTCACCTTGTTCTTTTATTGTTTCAACTTTCGAATCATCATCAATCTAGATATTTGGAGTTTCTCCCAAATCTACATTTATCTCTTAATCTTTTTTAAACACTTATCCATGAATAATATTTCCAAAAGTTTATTTGGCTTCATACTCAAACACTTTCACATCACTTCTCTCAACAATCTTGTTAAGCCTTTTATTGAAACACTTATAAGCCTTAATCTTTGATGAGTGGCCTAAAATAAACCTTTATCTAATGCATCACCATACTTACCTTGATTAACAACTTTACCCTAAATAAAGAATTTTCTTCCAAACACTCTAAGATTCTTCAGTGAGGGATTTATTTCATGCCATATTTCATATGGAATCTTCTCTACTCTTTCATTGAGTAATGATCTATTTTGAGTATACACAACCACCTGTATCACTTATTTTTTAGCAGTGACATGAGATGATAATTTCTATCAACAATGTTTTTCCATATTGTTCACCATACAATTTCTTATTCTCACTACCCCATTCTATTAGATAGTTCTCATCAAAGAGACTTCATGTTTAGTACCATGCTTTTCAAGGTAATTTTCAACCTCATAGGATGTGTACTATATTCCATTGTCTGATCTCAGAATCTTCATAGTTATTATAGTTTCATTTTCTTTACTTCTTTAAAATATTTTTATTCAATCCACTACTTTACTCTTTGATCACATAGACATGGAACATATCATCCTATTATAATCACTAATAAATAAGATGAAGTACTTCTCACCACATGTTCTATCCAGACCAATTGGACTACATACATTGATGTGGACCTGATTTAGCAAACCTGATGCTTTCTTATTATATATAGATATAAATTTTGAACCATCTTTCATCACATATAAGCATAAAAAATATTTTTACAATCTCACTTAAATTTAGGAATATCCATTACAACTCTGAACTTGGACAAGTTCTCTATAATTTTTTGATTAATGTGGCCCAACCTATGGCTCAACAAGTTTTTTTCCTCTTCCAATATTATAATAAAAGTATTTTATTTTCTATATACCTAATATATATTTTAATTTTTCCTCCAATATTTCATAAAATAATTTCCACTCTTTCCTTTGATATTATAACCTTTATGATGGAATGTGACTTCCAAGCCTGAGTTATAAAGCTGGCTTGCACTCAATGAATTATGATGAAGTCCATCAATATATAGTAATTTAGTATTCCTCAATTCATATCCATCCAATTAGGTCATGGACCTTCCTTAAATATAATTCTCCATCATTTCCAAAGCATATTGTTTCATCAACTTTTACCTTTACATTCTTTAATAGATTCATATTAATTATTATATGAGATGAGCATGCACTATTTAGAATCTAGGTGTTAATATATTTTTTATGATTTCATGGAAATTTCAGTAAAATTTTCATTCTTAATATTCTCCCTTTCCTTACAATATATTCCAAAATGATTTGAGACTTTTGCTGATCTCTTCTCATTTTCTTCAATATAAATAATCAGATCAAAATTTTATCCTTCATAAGAGAAGAACATGTTTTTGAAAGGATTTAATTGTATCGTCTTACATACAATTTTCTTTGGATTCCATAAGAAGATCTACCTCTTCTCTTCTGATAATCTACTACTTTATGTCTAAAATTTACACAATTAAAGAAGTACCCATAAAATGAGTTTCCATTATGATATAAAGTATATGTTACAACTCTCATTTTAACACTTCCAATAGCTTCTACTATTAAATAATTTTTATCTTCACTGTAATAGGACATAGAGTGGTCAATAAAACCCCAAAACTAACACTTACTCAATGGAAATATCGTATTGCTATCATTTCTAGATAAGTCACCTTCATTTGAATACCTCCTTGATTATCGGTAAGTTGTTGATGGTTGAGAACATTATCCATTTCTCTATAGATTGTTTGAACATATTTTTGATGTACCATCCTAATAACCAAGACCATTTTTACCTATAGAATTAGGCCATTGAGCACTAAGAATTTCCAATAAAGTTTTTGTTCTTTAATTTAACCTTTATTTCAAAACATCATATGAGAATTTCTCAAACTAAAGATTCTTATTTGAACCATCTATCTTACTCTTTGATTCAAGATTATTTCTCAAGGATATGACTTACACCTCAAGTATTTTTATTTTATTAACTTTCTCCTTGACATACATATTAATATAATCAATGATCATGGTATATTCCTCAATATTCAATTTTTAATTCACAACTTCTTTAGATTTCACTTATTTCTTTTCATATTCCTCCAATACCTTTTCAACATGATCAAATTATACTTTAATTTCATCAACACAACTTGAATATTATTTTAGTAATCCTCCAATATTCCTATTTTTCTTTATTTTTAAATTAATCACTTCAAGAGATCCTTATAATTCCACTTGGAGATCAACAATTCACTCTGTTTAACCATCCTTTTCTTCCTCAACTTTAGATTTCTCCACACCATCCATCGTAAAATATTTTATATCTAAGATAAATAAGTTTCAATACAATATAATATATATTCCTATGCATCTTCTTCCTCTATTATTACCAAGACCATCCTCTGAAATTCATTTCTACTTGAATTTATAGAATTGAAATTACTTCTAGGGGGAATATATTTTTTTGAGAATTAAAACTCACTATCCTCTTCATCAAACTTATTTAGACATATTTTAGAAATGTACCCAACCTTTCCACAATGAAAGTAAGACAAAGGTAACTTACCTTCAAATATTCCTTTATATATTTTGAACTTCCTTGCCACAAGTGATAAGAAATCATCAATTTAATCTTATTTAATTTTAGCCTCCTGAACCTCTTACTTCTCCATAACTCTGAATGATATATATTTAGATGAATATTCTTAAGAGATATCAGGATTCACTCACATTTAATATGTGGCCAGTTTACTATGTAAATCATCAAGATATAATTATCCAAGGTTTATTTCTTCAATTACTAACACTTTTGGGTTGCACATTAGTGGAAACCTTCTAATGATTTTATTTACAATATCAAAATCCTTGATCTCATGGATAAGTACACTCATTTCTATAACAACTCCAGTAATAGAGTTAAATAATTCATCCACATTTTCAATTGAATTCATCTTCAGATCATTAAATATATTTTATAAAACCTATAGATTTACTTCATTCACCTTGTTTTCATCTTCATAAATGTTAAAAAGCATATCAAAAATTCATTTTTTTGCTAGAAAATCCATCAAATTTATATAAATTTAATTAGATAATGCTCTTGATAGAGCATCCTAAGCCTTAATATCATTATTTAACAACTTTTTATCAGCTTCAATTATTGATCTTCTAGGAATCACTTTCTTGAATTACATGTATTGCTGCTGAATAAACATCAAGTCTAATATATCTTAAATAAAATGTCATTATATTCTTCTATATTTTATAATTAGGCCCATAAAATATGGGAAATCCCTCTGCATCCAAAATATTCTCCATGAACATATCCTCTGAGATATTCTATAAGAAATAAATAGTGGATTTGTTATAACTTTTTGTAATCTATAGTCCCATTTCATGCCTTGGGGGGGGGGTGAATTGGGGTGTCTAGAAAAATTCTTGTAATGTTTAAAACAAATTGGATCTTATCTTCACATTGGAAAAGACACCTTGAATATATCTTATAGGAACAATAAAATTCAAAAAAATAAAGAGAAAGGAGCACACCTATTTTACTTGGTTCACCTGTAATGGGATATATATAAGAAGAACATTTCAATGATGTGTTGATATTCCACTTAAACACTAGTTCAATAGTATGTGATTACAATATTTAGTAAAATATCACTACTCATCCATGGTCCATGACCTCTTCCAATCACTACTTTCAAGAGGGTTACAAAATAATTATCAACATTCAAGTATAAATTATAGAGATATAAATCATAGATTCAACATCAAACTATTAAGGGTGTTCTCCATGATTATAAATTCTTCATTTCGACATCATCAATTTTATGCACACAAATTTAATACACTAATCCTAATATTCAATGTAACACAGATTGATCACACTTCACCTTACAATTATAGATAATCAATGAACTTCACTATTAATTATTTGTTTTTAGATCTTTAAAATACCTCTCATTTTTTGTGTGTTTGATACTTCATCCTCTTTATAACCACCACCATGTATACTCCAAAAATATTTGATTTTCAAATTCAAAATTCTAATCAAAGATAAATTGAAACTTCTTTTTATATAAATATAGCCATTTAATCAATTCCTAGTAGATATCCATCAAATAAATTCAAAATGGTAGTTAATAAACATTATATTAACTACTAACCTTATATGAGAAAGACACATCATCTAATAAGTTAGAATTATCCTGTTTCCAGAAACCACAACATGAAATTTATTTTTACAGCATGACATGTTAGTTTCTTCTTTAACTATCCTCAACTTACAGATGATTCATGACATAAGGATTCACAACACGTACTCTTATTTTAGTTCTAAATAGCTTTAAGATCTAAAATTATGCCCCTATATCTTTTCCATGGATAAAATTCATGACATGACTTATTCAATCATATTTAAAAATTAAACCTATCACCATGTGTCTCACATTTCAGAGTGTGATCTAAAATATCATGGCATGAATAACCCTTTATAGAAACATTTAAATATGCCCGATCATTCTCACAGTGTGAAAAATATATCATGGTGTGTAAAAAAAACTCAAATTTTTGGAAAACTGAGAAATCTTACATTTTTTAGAAGAATCTTATGGAAGTTTACTTTAATATTATGAAAATATCCTTTACTCTTATGAAATAGTAAGGGACTTCGCAATTTTTTAAACATTAACTCCATTCATGGTGTGATGTATGAGCTTGTAGCATGATCTGTTCCTAAAAATTCAACAGCTTCAAATCATTTTAGCGTTCCCAAACTTATTCAACTCATCATCTTTCAATCATCTCAAATATCTGTAAATGAAATCCAAAATTTTCTTCCAGTTAAAAAAAAATCAACTTATCAACCTATGGATGCAAAAATATAGATAATTAATATCGATAATATAAAACTATTCAAGAAAGAAATTTTATTCAATTTCAATACTGAATGTTCATTTATATCAATACAAGTAGATATACTGATGGTCTTGATATATATTGAACTAAATATATCATAGTACACCCTTATAAGGAGACCCGCTCTCAAAAATATTATATTTAAAATACTAAAGATAATTATGAATAATACATCAAAAGAATAATACTAAAATTTA
The DNA here is from genome assembly GCA_963277665.1 of Viscum album. Classification (NCBI taxonomy): domain Eukaryota; kingdom Viridiplantae; phylum Streptophyta; class Magnoliopsida; order Santalales; family Viscaceae; genus Viscum; species Viscum album. The sequence continues at coordinate 118,070,158 of OY728154.1, forward strand.
TATACAACCATAACTTAATAAGATACTAAATTTTAAAAGGGATATTTATAAAAAAAATACAAGAAATAATGTGAGGAAGAAGAAAATATTACATTGATTTTTCCTCCTCGTTTAATAATTAATCCTTAAAGCATTTTAAACTTATCTAAATTGGTGAGAAAATTAATAGAGAGAGAGAGAGGATTTGAGAGAATTATTATGATGAAAATCCAATATAGTATGATGATAAATGAAATAAAAAATTAATATTTATATGTTTTGTGAGTGGAATCTCATTAAAAAATTGAATAAACTGTTATTCCATTATCTTAAGTGTTCTAATTCATTCCCAAGTGCTCCACTACATTTCTTTATACTCTAGTGCACCCACTAATGCACCAAAAAAATTCATAATGATAAAATTAGTCCAATGTCTATATTATAACCTAATAATGACATGCTTATATGTTGATGATGTGATGTATACTTCATTCTACCATATTTCAACATTTTTTTTATCATATTTTACTTTTTTTAACAAAAAATTAAAATTTTCACCCCGTATATAATTTTGAAATCCTAATTCCAAATATATAATATTTTATCATATCCAACATATAATTATGATGAATTTATATTTTAATTAAATAAATTAATTTAAATGAAAAATCATGTATTTAGGTGGAATACATTTTATTATCAAAAGAACTTACACATTAATACCACCCTTTATTCTAGATACATAATCCATTATTAAACCAATATCATATAAGTTTACTTCATATAACAAATCGATATTTTCTTCATTGTTAAATAAAAAATAAACATCTTAGAAACACTTTATTTTAACCAAAATAAAAAATAATTAAAACTTCATGTTATTATTTCATTATAAGAATAATACAAATCAAAGTAATATATTTATAATTTTTTTAATAAATAATAATGGATAATAAATAAAAACAAAGATCATGACTATAAGGTGAAGTTCCAAAGGATCAAATAACAACTGATTCACCCCCTTCTCAATTTCCAAGGTTCCCTTGTTGAATTATTATCATGGATAATCTTAATTTTGTCAACATTAGAAGAATTCCTACATTTGATGGAAAAATTATTATGGTTGGAAAACAGGATGATTCCCTATATAATATCTCTTGGACTGGAAGTTTTTGTTGATGCTATAAGTGGTTTTACACCTATTGAGAAAGTTTCTCCTATGACGTTTGCTGACAATAGAAATATTAAAGTTGAAGAAAAGGATAGAAATTCTATCCTTATGTCTCTATCAAAAAATGTTTGTATGAAGGTGATGGGTCTCGAAACTTCAAAGAGTATGTGGGACAACCTAGAAAGTATTTTAGAAGGGAATACTAAAGTGAAGGAAGAAAAGCTACAAATCTGGTGTAGTAAGTTTGAAAACATAAGAATGAGAGATAAAGAAACTATTGATGAATAATTCACCAGAGTAAATGAAATTATTTGAAATATTAGATATTTTGGAGATGTCCTAGAATATTCTAAAATTATGAAAAAATTCATGAGAAAATTTCTGGATAGGTTTGATTTTAAAATTTTTACTTTAGAAGATTAATATGATTTGTCTCTTTATTAATTTCATAACTTTATTGTTTTTTTTGAAATGAGAAAATATCCAATGTTCAAAAATAATATGAAAGTTGAAATGGATTTTGAAGCTATGAGAAAAATAAAAATTCAAGATGTTAAATATGTTGATCCTTATGATTCTAAAGATAAAGAGAATGATGAGTTGAATGATAAAATCATGTATCTTATATACAAGAACTATTGAAGAGGAATATGAAAATATGGAGGAAAACTTTCTCTCAAATGTTTTGAGTGGTAGAATTGGGAAATTTTCTATGAATTTCCCCAAGAATAAGGTTGGATAATATCGATATGTTTCTAATGAAAAAACCCGATGAATGAAGTGTAAAAAAAGGTCTAAAGAATAAAATTCATCCAAAAAATATAAGAAGTTTACTGGGAACAAGAAAAGAATGTTGAGTAATAAAGATGAATCAGACTCAACTAAAAACGATTATTCAGAATATTAGAGTTTATAAGAGGTTAGAATATTCATTGAAAAAGTTGAGAAAACATAAGACTCTTCAAATAGTAAAGAATAAGGAGGTAAAAAATACTATAGAGAGGATCATCTTAGAATATATTTTTTTTTTGTCTTAAGAAAAATAGATCTCTCAAGAAATAAATTATAATGATAATAAAAGATAGCGGAAAAGTTTTTAAAGGTGTAAAAGATTTTGTCAAGTAAGAAGAAGAATACATTTAAGAGATCTTAAGTTACAAACTTAGAATTAAAAAATAGAGAAATATGGTTTACGATCTTAGTAAGAACTTAGTAGATTAGGAAGAGTAAGTTAAAAAGTCTCTATAAAAACTTCTTGAGGATGAAATTACTTTAATAAAGATTAATGAAAACTTTAATAAATATTCAGAATTAAACACTGAGAATTCTAAATTTGTTGAGAAATCTTCAATCAAGAATCATGTGAAATCATCACCCACCAAAAATAACGTTCCATCTATTTTTTTTAAACTTTTAGGTTACATAAAATTTACTGGGAAAGCTTGGCGTGAGAAGGGTTTTGAAAAATATATCACATTTCAAAAAGTTGAAAATTACCCCTAGAAGAAGGTTTCCACACAACCAGATTATGTTAGAGAAAAATGAAGTTATCAACCTCAAAAAAGTTTCTATATAGAAGTATCTTAATTTGATAGAAAATCAAGATTTGATGGTTTTTACTGGTTCTATGGAATTTATGGGCATAGAGCTTTCAATTTTTGGTAAAACATTTCTCTACCTATAAACAGGTATGAAGAAAGAGGAAGCATAATGAGTAACTTTACTACAACTTAGAAAGTTAGTAAAGTAAAAACACAAGATGTAAGAAAACTTCAAAAGGAAAATAAATTTGAATTTATGGAAGAGGTATACGGAAGATGTGACCAGGCTGGTCATCATGTTGAAAAATGTATGACACTCCTTCCAGAACAAGTTTCTTATAGTTGAAAATAAAAGGAAGCTGGAAATAATAAAGTTAAGGAAATAACTTTTATTGTTGAGAAAACTTTGAAATTAAGTAAAAAAGAACAAACCATGATACTTGATATAGGTTATTCTTCACACATTACAGGTGATATAAAAATACTGAAACATGTTGAAAATTACGATGGAGTATTAGTTACTTTTGGAAATGATAGTTCCTTGAAAATCAGAGTTATAGTAATTGTTGAGATGGAACCTCAAAAACTTAAATCAAATTAATTTTTGTTTGTCTATGGGATCAAACAAAATTTACGTAGTGTGATTCAACTTTATGATGATGGAAAAAAAGTTTTTTTTTATAAAATATTCCTATATGATTAGAAGCATTAAATATGGGCAAGTTAATACAAAAGGATAAATAACTAACAGAAATATTTTTCAGATTGGAGAACTTAAAAACTCATATTATATAAGTGATAAAGATGAGAATAAGTCATGGCACTGAAAACTTGGCCAACTTGGGAAGAAAATCCTGAAAAAACTTTCCAAAGTTTATGTTTTTGAAATTTTTTAGAATTGAAAAGAAGAGAAGAATATGTTTGTGTAACTTTTTAAAATGGGAAAATGACTAATAAGAGTAACAATAAAGTTGAGATTCAATCTACCAGACCCATTAAACTTATTCATTCTAATTTATTTGGGACAATGAGACATCAATAAAAAAATATATTTGTACTTTATCACTTTCATTGATTATTTCACTTGGATGAATAACATCATGTTTATGAAGCACAAGTTAGAGGTAGTATAAATGTTTAGAGTTTTTAGAAGAGAAGTTGAAAGAGAAATGATGGTTTATATAAAGAATTTTAGAATAGATAATGGAACATAATTCACATGTAATGAATTTGAATCTTATTTGAGAAATCCTAAAATCAAATATCAGTATGGTGATCTATAAACCCTATAAAAAAATGAAGTTACAGAAAGGAAGAAGAGAAGTTTTGTGGAAATGGGAAGTAGATTGTTAGCAGAGTACAAACTTTCAAAGTTATATTAGAGAGAATCTATTAGTATTGTTGTACATGTACAAAATAGATGATTTTTGAGGCCAAAATCCAACATAAATTCCTATGAAACATGTTATAAAAAAAACTTCATTGAAATATTTCAAGGTTTTTGGAAGTCCCTATTTACTAAAAAAAATCAAGTTCTTGGGAAATTTGATGAGAAAGATGAAGAAGTTATTTTCATAGGATATTCACCCAATGGAATAAGTTAAAAATGTTTAAAGAAACATTTAGAAAAGATAGTGGATTCATATGATGTGAAAGTTATTGAAAATCCAAACTCATTAACAAAAGTTGTTGATAATGTTGAGGAAGATAAACTGAAGATTTCCAAATAAAGTGAAAGTGAGTCAAAATAGAATTTTCAAGATTCAGAAGAATCATGGGATGATGAAAGTGAATCTAGAAGAGAAACTTTTTAAATTCACTACTTTATAGATACATGTTGAAACTAAAAATATTCTTGGGAATTAGAATACTTTAGTTCAGACAAGAATAAATTTGAGATTGGAAAGCCAAACTTCACTCATCCCAAAAGTTGAACCAAAATCAGTTTCAAAATATTTTCAACATAAAGAATGGGTAGATGATATGAATGAAGATTTGGATCAAATTTTAAAAAATAACACTTGGGAAATTTTTCCACATCTAACAAAAAAAATGTTATCAGAATAAATTGGATACAAAAAAAATCTGAATAAACAAGGAGAAGTTTCAAGAAACAAAGAAAGACCTATTTTCAAAGGTATGTATTGGTAGAAGGTGTGGATTTTGAAGAAACCTTTGTTTAAGTTTAAATATTAAAAACTATCAGAATGTTTCTGGTAGTTACTTCACATCGGAATTACAATTTTTCTTAGATGGATGTAAAGTCAGCATTTCTAAATGATGAGATTAAATAATAAGTTTACATTGAGTAACCTTGTAGTTTTTTACTTGATGATTTGTATGAGTTGAAATAATCACCATGTGGTTGGTATTTAAAACTTCAAAATTATTTGAGAATGTTGAATTTTTATAAAGGAAAAGTTGATAAAAACTTATATGTGAAAGATGTTAACTATAGTACCTTAACTGTAATTGTGTATGTGGATGATATAATTTATGCTGGAGATAGAGAATATGTTTGTAAAACATTTTATAAAGAAATGAAGATGAAAACTGAGATGTAAATGTTGGGATAATTAGCTTTATTCTTTTTTTTACAAGTTAAAAAAAAGGAAAAATAAATTTTCCAATCTTAAAAAAAGTATGCTTGGGAATTATTTCAAAAGTTTGGTATGGAAGAATCCAAAGAAGTTTCTTCTCCTATTTCAGTTGGAATAAATAAGAGTAGAGATTAAACTAAGAAAGTCTGAATCAGAAATATTTTCAAAAATTGATTGGATGTTTTATTTATCTAACCACTTTGAGACCTACTATTTTTTATACTGTAACTTTATGTTCCAAATATCAGAATGACCTGAAAGAGTCTCATATATTGGAATCAAATAGAATTCTAAGACATGTTAAAGTAACAAATTTAGATGGGATTTTATATAGAAGAAGTTGTGAAATGATCTTTCATGTTTATATTGATGTTGATTGGGATGGAGATTGCAATGATAGAAAATCAATTTCAGAAGGAAACTTTTTCTTGGGAGAATGTTGTGTGAGCTGGAACAATAAGAAAAAGAGTTTAGTAACCTCAATAAAAACATAATCAGAATATATTGTAGCTAATCAATCTTATAATCAAATGTTGTGGATGAAAGTTCAGCTAGAAGATTTGAACATAGAAGTTTCTAAACCATTGAAGATACTTTGTGATAATCTGAGTGAAATTGTTTTTTCTAAAAATCCTGTACACATTCAAGATCAAAACACATTGATATAAATTTTCAATTTATAAAATAAAAAGTTTATACTAGATATTTTTTGATGGAATATATCTAAAGGAAGTATCAAATTTCTGATATCTTTACAAAATCAATGCCAAAATAGAGATTTGTGGAATTGAGGCTGCAACTACATGTTCATCCTCCACTAAAGAATTCCTAAAAATCTTATGTAATTCCCCTATTGTGCTTTGGATTATGTTGAAAAAGGGAGAGAAATTTATAAATTTATCCTTTAATGGAAAGAGAAGTGATTTTCTTCTTAAATTAATCTAAAGCTATGGTTAACATGGTTGTAAAACTTTCTTGTCATCGAGGGATAAAATTCATTCAAAAACATTACTTTATCCATTAGTGTGGTGTCAGAACACTCTCTTTTGAGAAAGGATATGTTTTGTTAAAATTTAAAAACTTGAGTTGTTAAAAATTATGAGTGTTTGAGAAATGGTATGTTGAAAAAGTTGTTAACAAAAGTCAACAATAAATCCAAACAAGGACATTGAAGATCCTTTGTTATGTTTTTCCTTTTACAATATTTTTTATGTTGGAACCATGGTCTTCTATGCATGATTTGGAGTGTGGTTTGTGTTTGTTGTCGATCCTCAATGGAAGTTTGGATCGTGTACCAGCAAAGAGATCATACCATTCAACCAGACAACAGTATTGAAAGTGGCGTCATTTCCCAGTGTTTGCCAAATTTTTGGGGTCCAAAATCTGGAAGTTTTTGAGCATTGTGAAAAGTGGATTTCCCTAAAGATAATAATTAAATATGGAAAAGGCTTGAATTTCGCGAAGAGAGGATGCATGGTTTGGAAATCGTGAAGACCAGAAGAATGGAGGCGGTGAGTCTTCGCGATTACATCAAAGCTTCACGAACGGCAGAGTTGAAGCGCATTGCGGCGCTGAAGGGCTTTGTGAGGGAGCTTCGCAGCATGCGAGGGAGCTTCACAGAGAAGTCTCGAAGGTATGTTGATGGTGATTCTTCGCGATTACATCAAGCTCCGCGAACGGAAAATTGCCGTGGTGCTTCGCGATTTGGACAGAATTACGACAGAAACTTTGGAGCTTCGCGATTTGAGATGATGTGGCGTTGACTTCACACGGAAGGGACGAGGGTCAGTGGAATCGTCTATAAATAGAGGCCGACCCCCTCGAGAGAAGTAGAGAGAATTTCTGTGAAAGTCCTTTGCTCTCGGTTCGCAAAGGTCTCTCGCGAAGGCAGTGTGCTTCGCGAACGAGGAGCTTCACGGCGGCTATTTTAGCTCCGCGAAAGACGTGCACCCCACATTGGCTCAGTGAGCTTCGCGAAGAGGCAGGAGCTTCACGATAGCCAAGCATTGCGAAGGCTGGAGCATCACGAGAGTGCTTCGCGATTGAGCTTCGCGAACTGGCAGGGGCTCCGTGAAGGCTTGTTTGAGCTTTTCAATTTTGGGAGCCTCGCGAAGTAGGGTACTTTGCGAAGGCCTTTTGTCAAAGGTTGTTTGCCTTGTGGACAAGGAAAAAGGGGGTTTTCTTCAGTGGTTGGAGTTTGGATATTAACAGAGCATTAACTCAGGACTCTGATGCAAGCAAAGTCTCATGCTGAACAGGAGACAATGAACTTCGCGACTATCAATTGAAGAGACCTTCATGTCTATAAACTGAGTGAGACTTCACCAACGGCAGTGATCCAGGGGGAGTCAACGGGAGTGACCCGAGGGAAGCAGTGAGCTATCCCTTAACCTTTGTAAAGGTAGTGAGCTTGGGACATAGTGACTGTACCCGAACTTTTGTAATCTACAGCTAGTGAAGCATAGTGGTTTTTGGTACGACCGACAACCTATCGGCGTATGCTCCTTGGACGTAGCCCTTAGTGGTGAACCAAGTAAAAAGGGTTGTGTCTTCTCTGTGCTTGTGAATGCTTTCTTTCTAATCATAATCGTCATACAGGTTCAACAAGTTCCTACCAATGTGGGAACAAGATCCATCACATTAAAAGAAAAATTGGTCACCCTGATTCACCCCTCCCCTCTCAGGGTGTCCCAGGGTCCTTCAAGTGGTATTAGAGGTAGGTTGCTGGTGTTGAATTTGACCTTCTTCATCATGGAAAACACGGTCAATGCCAGGGGAGTCCCTCACTTCGATGGAAGCAATTTCCAGATCTGGAAGAACATAATGAGATCTCATCTAAGATCTCTTGGAATAAAAGTTCTTTTTTCTACTGTGCAAGGAATACAAGTCACTGATCCAACAGGCCTGGCTATGATTGAAACAGATAAGAAACTTCTTGATGCAGATGCTAAAGCACAGAATGCTCTCACTGCAGCCCTTTCTGATCAGATCTACCTGAAGGTGATGAATTTCACCTCAGCAAAATCCATGCGGGATAAACTTGAGAATATTTTTGAAGGAGATAGCAAAGTGAAGGAGGCGAAACTACAAGTGCTACACAATCGGTTTGATGATCTGAAGATGCATCCAGACGAGAATGCAGACTCTTTCTTCAATCGAATTATTAAAGTGGTTGGAGTAATTCGGGGTCTAGGCAAAGAAATCAAAGACATTGATATTGTAAAGAAAATATTAAGAAGACTTCCACCTCTGTATAATGCGAAGGTGTCGGCCCTTGAGGAAAGAGATCTTTCCAAACTTTATCTAGATGATCTACTGAGCAGCTTGGCAGCATATGAAATGAGAGTCAAACCAGAAGATGCTACGACTCGGGTGAGCAAGGAAATGACATTCAAGGCCATGGATAAATTGAAAATCTCAAAGGATAGTAGCGGTGATGATGACGAAGAGAAAGAAATTATTTCTCTCATTGAAAAGAAGTTCCAGAAGGGGAAAGGGAAATTCAAAGGGAAGTTACCTCTCGAATGTTTCCGTTGTGGAAAAGTTGGGCACATTGCCTCTCAGTGCTTGAAGAATATCAATGATGATGACAGTGAAGATGAAAACTTCAAGAAGCCTCAGAGAAGGTTCTTCAGAAAGGGAGACTTCAAATCTGGTAAGAAAATGCAAAGGAAGAGTTTTGTCTGTGAAGAGGAAGATGATGACAATGAATTCTGTGATGAAGAAGAACTGGAATTCAAAACTGGGAACCATGCTTCTACGATGGCCACTGTTGAAAAGTCAGAAGATACTGATGGAGAAAAACAACTGATAAATTGTGTAGATCCTGAGGTGCAACTTAAGGATGCGGTTAGTAAGCTTAAGATTAAATGTAAGAGCTGCAATAAGTGGAAATCAATTGTAGAAGAATCAACTGAATACGTTGATCAACTTGAAGATGAAATTGAACAACTGGAAGAATTTGTGAAGGTACAGTCTAAAATAATTTAAAGCAATAATGATGTAGTTGATCTGAAGTTGAGAATTGAAGAGCAGGCAAAGGTCATCAATGACCTCACATCCTGACTGGATGAAAAATCCAAGACTGCTGAGGGTCTTGAGGAGGAAGTAGTTACTCTAAGGAGTAAACTGGAGACTGAATCAGTTCCAAAAGAATCGAGGAAGAAAATACAGTTCGGAAGATTCTCAGATGCAGAATTACTAGCAAGAGCCAAGTGTGGTTCAGATGGGGTTGGAAAAATCTTGAGTGATCAAAGACCCTCTTGCATGGGAAAGAGTGGAATTGGCTGTGAGGTTGAGTCATCAACTACTGGAAGTGGAAAGATCCAAAATAAAGATAAGATGAAAGTTGAACATGTTGAAATGATACCTAGAGTGCTGAAAAAGGAACACTCAATCCAAACTAAAAGGAGACCTGAAAATTATCCTCAAACTTTCAAAAATGACAGACAGTCTTACTATTCTCCCAAGGAAGAAGGTATAAGGAGAAATTCAAGTGAGAAGACATTTCCTCTCATGAAGTGTCAGTTCTGTGGCTATCTGGGCCATACCATGTCTTATTGTGAAGAGGCAAGAAGCTATCTGAATAGAGAAGATATAGATGCTCAACAAAGGAGAACAATCTCATATCCTAATTCTTATAGAAGAAATAATTTCTATGGATATTTTTTTGTTGTTCTAACTTTGGTCATAAGGCCATTAATTGCAGGCAGAGAAGGGACATAGACACCTCATACCGAAGTTCAAGACAAGTCAAGTCTCGTCAGCAAGACAGTGTTGCTCTTTCAAACAGGTTCTCACCTCTCAAAGAAGACTTTGACTATGAAGAACCTGGGTATGCAGAAGAGATAGTTGAAAGGACATCAGTTCTATATACTCAATCTAATGTCTCATGGAAGGAAAGGAAGAAGATTGAGAAATCGAACCTTGCAGAGGTAGCCCTCAAAGCTACAAAGAACAACAGTACCTGGATTCTAGATAGCAGTTGTTCGTCTCATATGACAGGTAATTCCGGCCTACTAACGAATATCATAAAGAATGTTGATGGTACAGTAAGATTTGGTAATGATGGGGCTCTGAAAATCAAAGGGAGTGGAAGTACCCAATTAGCTAATGGAGAACTAAAGAAGACTGAAGTCCTTTACGTAGATGGCCAACGTCATAATCTCCTCAGCGCGAGTCAACTCTGTGACTCAGGACTTATAGTTACTTTTAATCAGAAAGGCTGCACTATTAAGGGAAAAACCATCAATTCACTTATGAAGGGATGCAGAACAGAAGGCAACTTGTATCAGGTTGATAGTGAAGAAAATGTATGTTACATGACTGTTGAAGAAGAAAACAATTTGTGGCATCGGAGATTGGGACACATCAATCAACAAGACATGGAGAAAATATCAAAATTGAGAATTGTCATGGACATCCCCAACCTGAAGCGTGAGCGTGAAAAATCTTGTGATGCTTGTATTCATGGGAAGCTGGTCTGCAATTCATATCGGCCAAAGAAGAAAAAGGCGTCTCACCTTCTTGATCTGATTCATACAGATGTTTGTGGTCCAATAAATGTTGCCAGAACACATGGAGAAAGGTACTTTGTCCTTTTCATAGATGATTACAGTAGAATGACATGTGTGATGGTCATTCACAGGAAACGACAAGTCCTTGACTGCATGAAAACATATCGGCAAATCGCCGAGAATGATACTGGACGAAAAATCAAAGTGTTCCGATCTGACAATGGAGGAGAATACATGTCCATTGAATTTGAGAATTATCTAGAGAAGCATGGGATACAGCATGAGGTAGCTGCTGTGAGAACTCCACAACAAAATGGAGTTGTTGAACGTAGGAATCGACAGGTGAACAACATGGCACGAACTATGCTGATTGAGAGTCGTATTCCACGACATTACTGGAAAGAGGCTGTTCAAGCTGCAATGTACATTCAGAATCGAACAGGACTTTATATGGGTGAGATGAAGACACCATACGAATTGTGGCATGGACAGAAGCCTTCTATAAAATTCTTTCGTGTCTTTGGAAGTAAATACTTCATCAGGAACAAAGAAGAAAATCAAGGGAAATATGGTGACAATGCAGATGAAGGAATTTTCCTTGGTTACTCAATGAACAACAAAGCCTACAAATGTTTCAACAAGCGTTTGGGAAGAATTGTGGAAAGCAGTGATGTTAAGATAATTGAAGAGAAAACCACAAATGCTTCAAGGACGTCATATGCTGATATGATAGAAAGTCAGGAAGAATGTGAATGTGAAGAAAATACAAGTGCAGAAATAGATGAAGTTGTTCAAAACACTCAGCAGTCACATCATGATGTTGACTCAGAAGAAGAATCTGAAGAAGAAACTATGGCTGAAGAAAATGCTACTGAACCTCGCAGGAGAAATCGAAGAGCTGAGATTGATCCATCCAACATAATTGGGGACAAAAGTGCACCCACTCAAACAAGGAGGATGAGGAATAACACACAGTCTGTATTTCTATCAGTTGTAGAGCCATCCTCATTCGAAGAAGCTGCAAAAGATAACTCTTGGGTGAAATCCATGAATGATGAATTAGATCAGATTGACAAGAATCAGACATGGGATCTTGTCCAGAGACCCGAAGGTCACAATGTGATTGGTACCAAATGGATCTTCAAAAATAAGTTTGATGAGCATGGAAGTGTCATCAGAAACAAGGCATGACTGGTATGTAAAGGATACTCTCAGATTGAAGGCATTGATGTTGAAGAAACCTTTGCTCCAGTGGATAGACTGGAGTCAATTAGGCTTTTCCTTGCCATGGCACTCCAAAGAGGATATAAAGTATATCAAATGGATGTCAAGACAACATTCTTGAATGGTGTACTTGAAGAAGAAATCTACATTGAACAACCAGTGGGCTTTGTTTTGGGTACTGATGAAACAAAGGTCTGCAAACTGAAGAAAGCCCTATATGGTTTAAAGCGGGCACCATGGGCATGGTACTCACGGCTGGACTCATATCTCAAGAAGTTGGAATTCAAAAGAGGAGGAGTTGATCACAATCTCTATGTGAAGAATTCTCCAAAAGATCAATTCATGGTTCTTGTCTACGTTGATGATATCATATTTGGTGGCAGCAGGCAGAAATCAGTGGATGAATTTTCCAACCACATGAAATCAGAATTTGAAATGTCTATGATTGGGGAGCTCACATATTTCTTGGGGCTGCAAGTGATTCAAAAGAAGGAATACACTTTCATTTCTCAGGAAAAATATGCAAGAGAGTTGCTGAAGAAGTTCAATATGCAAGACTCCAAACCAATGTCAACTCCGATTGCAGTTGGAACTAAACTTGGAAAACATGAGGATGGGAACTCTATTGATCCCACCATGTACAGGAGGATCATTGGAAGCCTACTGTACCTGACAGTGACAAGGCCAGATATTGTCTTTGCAACATGCCTTGCGGCCCGCTTTCAGAGTAATCCAAAGGAGGAATATATGGCAGCAGTAAAAAGAATTAAGAGGTATATTCAAGGCACACATAACTTCGGGTTATTTTTTGCTGCAGGCAGGGACAGTGAATTATCAGTGTTTTCTGATGCTGACTGGGCTGGTGATGTAGTAGACAGAAAGTCCACTAGTGGTGGAGCTTTCTATATTGGGCAGAAATGTGTTGGCTGGTTGAGCAAGAAACAAGAAAGTACTTCTCTTAGTACTGCTGAAGCTGAGTATATCTCCGCCACAAAGGCATGCACTCAACTGCTATGGATGAAGCAACAATTAAATGACATTGGCGATGAGGTAATGCAACCAATGGTGATTTACTGTGACAATAAGAGCGCAATTGATCTTACGAAGAATCCTGTTCATCATTCTCGTACAAAACACATTGAAATCAGGTATCACTTTATCAAAGAGAAAGTTGAGCAAAGCGTGATTAGATTGGATCATGTGGGAACAGATGAGAAAGTGGCTGATATCCTGACAAAGCCACTGTCAGCAGTTGTGTTTGAGAAGCATCAATTGAACCTCGGTGTTCAACCACCTCCCAGTGCATAAGGAGGTTACGGAATTCCCCTCTCACCGTTTGTTTTAAATGTTTTAATCAGTTTATGGATATGATGTAGGTTTATGGGGGAGATACTATCCAGGGGGAGTATGGTTTGAGCTGAACGTGAAATTTTTTTTACTGGTCTTTGGATTTATTGTCAATGGGGGAGAAAGGAGAAGGAATAAATTCAGGAAAGAAGAATGAGAAGGAACACAGTGGAACCCAATTCAAGCCCCCTCTCTTGTTTTCTACACCGAGCATTTCTCACGTAGACTTAGAGTGTTGGCTGGGTTGATTCCTGCGGTTTTTGGTTTTCACATTGATGGAGATCTATTGAATTTTTCTTCTGATTGCCAACAAACCCAAAGGGGGAGATTGTTGGAACCATGGTCTTCTATGCATGATTTGGAGTGTGGTTTGTGTTTGTTGTCAATCCTCAATGGAAGTTCGGATCGTGTACCAGCAAAGAGATCATACCGTTCAAGCAGACAACAATATTGAAGCTGGCGTCATTTCCCAGTGTTTGCCAAATTTTTGGGGTCCAAAATCTGGAAGTTGTTGAGCATCATGAAAAGTGGATTTCCCTAAAGATAATAATTAAATATGGAAAAGGCTTGAATTTTGCGAAGAGAGGATGCATGGTTTGGAAATCGTGAAGACCAAAAGAATGGAGGCGGTGAGTCTTCGCGATTACGTCAAAGCTTCGCGAACGGCAGAGTTGAAGCGCATCGCGGCAGTGAAGGGCTTTGAGAGGGAGCTTCGCGGCGTGCAAGGGAGCTTCGCGGAGAAGTCGCGAAGGTATGTTGACGGTGATTCTTCGCAATTACGTCAAGCTCCGCGAACGAAAAATTGCCGTGGTGCTTCACGATTTGGACAGAATTACGACGGAAACTTTGGAGCTTCGCGATTTTAGATGACGTGGCGTTGAATTCGCGCGGAAGGGACGAGGGTCAGTGGAATTGCCTATAAATAGAGGCTGACCCCCTCGAGAGAAGTAGAGAGAATTTCAGTGAAAGTTCTTTGCTCTCGGTTCACAAAGGTCTCTCGCGAAGGAAGTGTGCTTCGCGAACGAGGAGCTTCGCGGCGGCTATTTTAGCTCCGCGAAAGACGTGCGCCCCGCGTTGGCTCAGTGAGCTTCACGAAGAGGCAGGAGATTCATGATAGCCAAGCATTGCGAAGGCTGGAGCATCGCGAGAGTGCTTCACGATTGAGCTTCGCGAACTGGTAGGGGCTCCGCGAAGGCATGTTTGAGCTTTGCAATTTTGGGAGCCTCACGAAGTAGGGTACTTTACGAAGGCCTTTTGTCAAAGGTTGTTTGCCCTATGGACAAGGAAAAAGGGGGTTTTCTTCAGTGGTTGGAGTTTGGATCTTAACAGAGCATTAACTCAGAACTCTGATGCAAGCAAAGTCTCATGCTGAACAGGAGACAATGAACTTCGTGACTATCAATTGAAGAGACCTTCATGTCTATAAACTGAGTGAGACTTCACCAACGGCAGTGAGCCAAGGGGAGTCAACGGGAGTGACCCGAGGGAAGCAGTGAGCTATCCCTTAACCTTTGTAAAGGAAGTGAGCCTGGGACAGAGTGACTGTACCCGAACTTTTGTAATCTACAACTAATGAAACATAGTGGTTTTTGGTACGACCGACAACCTGTCGGCGTATGCTCCTTGGACGTATCCCTTAGTGGTGAACCAAGTAAAAAGGGTTGTGTCTTCTCTATGCTTGTGAATGCTTGCTTTCTAATCATAATCTTCATACAGGTTCAACAAGTTCCTACCAACGTGGGAACAAGATCCATCACATTAAAAGAAAAATTGGTCACCCTGATTCACCCCTCCCCTCTCCGGGTGTCCTAGGGTCCTTCATTTTATTTATCGAAAACTAATATTTTTGTGATAGAATGGTTTTGTACATAAAGTGAAATATGTGCTTCTAAAATTTATAACTTTTTTTGTTGAGAATTATATGCGAATCTGAATAAAGAATGTTCTTTGCAATGTTTTGGTGGTCGGACACATGGCTTCAGAATCAAACTATTGGAATCGGTTTTTGTTAGAAATTTGAAAGTTAGATGTTTTAAAAAAGTGTTGATCAAACAATTAATTAGAAATAGTTTATCAGACTAAGTAAAATAAGCTAATGAAGCTAATAAGAATAATAAAGTACAAAGTTCTATAAATTTGGTGATCAGACGGACCGAATCAGAGTCAGACAATCAGACACTATTTTTATCAAAAGTTTCTAAGTTGTTTAAAAAGAATAATTTTGTAAATTTATAGAGTTAGGAAAGACTAAGAGTTATAAACTTTAAAAAAAAATATAATGATGCTTTTTTGATCTATCAATGTTTCACTAATCATGAAAATTTATGATACAATCAGGAGTGAGTAGAAGGAAACAAAAGTGTGAGTTTTCAGAGTTTACAACACTAAAGTTTTCTGAATGAATATTATTAAAACAAGGCATGCCCTAGATTTAGGATTTTTTAGAAGTATAAAAACAAGGATATGATGAGTTTGAAGGATTTACAAAGTCATGATCGGGCTAATCCATCAGTGTGAGGTAGATTTCGATACATCATATGGGTTGATAAATGGGATGATCCCCAAAGACCGATCCATTCATATGATATAGATGTGATCTATCAGACATAATGTTACAAAAACTAGTACATAGGATTAGTGCTTAAATAAATTCACACATAAAGTTGCTGACACTGGTACATCAGATGAGTATTGAAACTGATTCATCTTACTAGAGAAAATATAAAGTGGGAGTTTATCTTTATAATCAGAATCATATGATCAGTCCAATAAAATGCATTAGGAAACTATCATAAAGAGTAAGTGATTGAAAATATAAGAAGTTTTGAGTTTCTACTGAAGTAGTTGTAGAATAATGCATTCTAAAGAAGTTGCAATAATTTAGTCAACCATTTTCAATTGACTCAGAGCATCAAATCATGCAATCATTAGATTGTTTTTCAGTGGTTCAAGAGAAAATGTTTTGAGGTTGTTTTTTTTTCAATTAGGTCATGAAAAAAGGATGCAGAGTTCAAATTTGTGAAGTATAGATCCATTGGATGATCATTTAAAAATAAATTCTATCGGACATAGTTTATGTAAGAAAGTTTATCAGATTGAATCATAGAAAGAAAGAAAGATTAGAGTCACAAACAAAGAATGATCAATCTAAATTTATATAACTGGAGAATTGTTGTAAATTTGAAGAAGTATGAAGTTTTGAGAAGATAAGAAGATTCTAGAAGTCTCTAGATGTATTGAGAAAAGTTTAAATAGTCATACGTGAATCTCAAATGAAATTAAATTTAGAGTTTTATGAATTTGGGTGAGCAGAAAATGTTTTTAGTTTTCCCGCCTTTTCTATCCTAGGATGCCTATAAATAGTAACCACAATACATTCATACTTTGTAACTTTTCACATGTGTGAAAAAGGTAAAAGTTCTATAGATTTCTTAACAGAAGTGTTTTCTAGATAGAGATCTCATCAGAAGATCAGATTGAAGTTAGTTCAGATTACCAGACTAAGGAAGATCGAAATGAGGAAGATTAATCTGAGTATTTGAGTAGAGTTTATAATTAGTATGTTTTGTTATTAACAAAACAAAAAGTTTCTTTATGTGAAAGTTAAGAAAAGGTGAATTATATCAAGTCTATCAAACTGAGTTCATCAGACCGAGGGCCATCAGACTCAGGGTTATCAGACCTAGTGAATTTTGTGAAGCATTTTGAACAAAGTGTTTATACTTTTGTTGTCACTCATTTTTGTAAGAAAAAAGTTGTAAACTAATGGAAGTTAGTATAATCATTCATATCAGAATATAGAAGGTGTTAAATAGGATTTGACACAATTTGTATTCACTTTTTCTTTATAGTGAATTTTCATAGACCCATGAGAGTGGCTATGGAAAGGATGTAGGTTCTCACATTGAGGCAGAACTTTGTAAATCTAGGGTTCTTTACTTGATTTCCTAGAAAAAAATTATGAAAAAATATATAAATAAATAATCATCCAAGTGATAATAATAGAAATATTAATAGTTATTTTATTAGTAAAGAATATTTTTTTATTAAAACATGGTTTTAAAGGAATTATGAGATTTTAGTCTATACTTAAATTTCATATATTTAGATATTTATTTTAATAAAATAGATTTTATAATTGGAATCAGGGTGTAAAAATTAGGTTTTATAAAAAAATAAATTACCTTGGTGGATAATGAAATATGTTTATGAATAACAAATGTATCACCCTGACATGTGACCTATACACCCAACCCAAGTTGGGGCACCATATAACCCCAAAACATTCCCCAATCCCAAAAGGCTGGTGATTAAAACTGAACATTTTTGAATCCATTATTGGGGAGTGATTTACCATCAAGTCACAATACAAGATACCAATTGATAAAATAAAATAAACATACAATAATAACATAATGAAAACAATTCATACAAAATCATGATGTAGGGCCAACAACCCAAATAAAATAACCATAAAAATACACACACCCCATGTCATGTCATTTTATATAGGTCATACATTAAATGGTTCACCCAATGGGTTGAACATATATATGGTAGTATATAAAAAAGAAAACAAAAGAATGGAGATTTCAATGCATAAAAAGCCATCATATACAACTAATTACCATGTCTCCCTAACCCCTTACCAAGCTATCTCTAGCTCAATTTTTTTTCATATGGACCCTTCCTTTTCCTGAATCATGAGATAGTAAGTTTTCCCATACATGAGGTGTACATGAGTGGTGTGAGTATGAAACTCAGTATGAAATGACTAATAAGTCCTTAAAATTTTATAAATATACATGTGAGTGCATAAATGATAATATATTAAATAAAATAATAGTTAGGTAAACATAAAATAAGACAACCTAGTTGGGTCATCAAGTGCTTAACAAGAAACCATGAATCCCAACCCTACTTGATTTATCCATTGGTTTCCTTCCACACCCATCATAACACTATAAAACTATATAATGTTGAATCATGAGTTATGACATAACATAATGATGATATTTCCCATCCAGGATCAATGTATCATTGAGTGAGGAAGGGGTTGAATCAATGATATCTTTTTATTTTAAGTTTCCATTATTTTGAAACAACCTTCACCTACTATTAAATATTTATCACTTTACTGAAAACAAAACAACCAAACATTTACAAGAACATAGACATTTATAAGGTTCACTACTCCAAAAGAGTAGCTACATCCTTGGCATGGTTTGGAAACAATCCAATACTAAACAATACACTATAAAAAAATCCTTTTGTGTGGGTGAAAAAAGTATGATACACCCTTACACTCGTGTGGAACTATGATTAATACAATAGTGCATGTGCTTCTTCTAGCACAAAATATGTGAACATATTAGAGTTCTTCTTTCAGTATTGACCGAATTGAAAAACAATTTAACCTTATAAAAATTGCTGACTAAATTGCTGATATTAATCCAATTGATTAGTATCTGAATTTCTTACATGCATTGGTCCCAAAAAAATCCATTTATTTCTTTTTTTATTCGTCCCAACAACTCCAAAAAAAAAAACAATTCTACCTCCGATTGATCGGTGGCACACTGCGTCCAATGGATCGGTGTCAACAACAACTCATTTCCTTTTCTAATTATGGTACACACCAACTTATTTCTTTATATATTTGTATCTTTTGAATTATTGGTCTAACTGAAAACCATCATCTTCATCTTCTCACATTTTGAACAAAACTTCCCAGCCTTCAAGAAATTATACATCCGGTGTTCACACATCGATAAGATAAGATAGGGAAACTTTGAATTTATTTTTTCTTCTCCATAAAATCCTTCTTGTAATCATGAATTCCTCATGACTATGAGAAAATTTAGGATCATAATATCATAGTCTGATATACATTGTAAATTATTATGAATTCCCACCCTTCCAGGGTCTTCTTTATTTCCAATCAAATCCCAAACTGATTAGAATCACTTGTTCTCCCCATTTCCTTTATAGGGATCACATCACAATTTTCCCATACAAATTATGATTTATGATAACTCCATGATCAATAAAGAATTATAATATTTAGTATGTATACTTTAAAACTCTTATATAATTTTTCATTACGATTAAAACTTTCATTTCAGACCCAAGGTGAGTCTGATGAACAACTTCACTTGCAAAACATCTCCAACATAGAAAGTAGATACAAAGAAACTATCTTATGAAAATTTCATCCAATTAAATAATTAAAATTAAACCTTTCATCCCTTTATTTTGATCATTAATAACTTAAAAATTGAATTTATTTCTTTTCTTGACAATAACAGACAACACTTTCAGCACAAACTTCTTCCAACTTCCAAAAAAAACTTCCAACCAACTTAGTCCCAACAATCTCCCCTTTTGTATTTTTTTGTCAACCAAGACATATAAATCAATGAAATTTGTAACCTCAAGATATGGATTACTTATCAAATAATTCTAATCCTATGTGAGCTAACTCATTGTAGGAAATAAGAATCATTGACAACAAAACCATGTTGTCCAAAAGTAGTGACTCATGAAACTTCTTCAACTTTCCAAATTTCCTTCACATCTTGATTTACTTATTATTATTTCCTATAATTTTTTTCCTACAACCACTCCAAAAAAATGTTAGAATAGTTCACACTCTTATATTCTAAATTCACAGATTACCCACAAATCCACCTACATACATGCTTCCTTAAAAGGTTTAGCATATATCAATGGATAGATTTATGAAACATTCTCACCCTTGACAACACTATCAAAATAAAAGAAAAGAGAGGGGATAAAAACACATACCTAAAACTTGATGAGAAAAAGGTTGTTTACTATGTTCAACCTTAGTTTGATAAATTCTTCCTTCGGTAAAGGTTTTGTGAAAATGTCAGCAACTTGTTCCAATGTAGGAACATAATCCAGCTTAAATTAATTATTCTTCACATTATCTTTTATGAAATGACATTTGATATCAATATGTTTTTAATGATAATTTTGTACTAAGTTTCTTGTAAGTTTTATGTAACTCTGATTATCACAACCCAAGAGCAAGATTAAATTTACTTTAACAAGTTATTCTTCCAACTGAGTATTCATCCACCTAAGTTGGGTAGCAACTTGAGTGTCAACAACATACTCAGCTTCAGCTGTTCTAAGATTTACTAAATTTTGTTTCTTAGTATGCCAACTTACACAAATTTTCCCTAGAAATAAAACTCCACTAGATGTGTATCTTCTATCATAAACCTTTTCTGCCCAATCGACATTTGTATAATCAAATAAATCAATACTTTCTGAGCTATCATACTTAATTATGATTTTTTTGTGACTTTGATATATCTGAGAATTCTTTTTCTAGACAATAGGTGTGATTATTTTGGATAATTATGAAATATTGAACATAAGGTAACACTATAAACAATGTATGGTCTTGAGGAATTCAAATATAACAAACTTCAAATCAGTATTCAAAACTCTTTAGAGTCAACTTACTTACCTTCTCCATCTTTAGTAAAATTGGTTCCCGCTGAAATTGGTTTGAAAATAATTTTCAAATTTTCCATTAAAAACTTCTTAAGAAGTTTCTTAGAATACTTTTCTTGAGAAATAAATATGTGTTTTTTATTTTATGAGATTTGTAACCTAAGAAATTATTTCATTTCACCTAGCATGGAAATTTCAAACAATTTTTTTATCTCTTTATAAAACCTTTCAAAAGTTATTTTTTCATTACTAGAAAAGATAATATCATCAATATAAGCTATTAAAATGAGGGAAATATCCTGAATTTATTTGATGTAAAAATTACTATCAATTCTTCCTTTCTTAAAATTTAACTTTCTTAGGCAATTGTCCAATTCAAAACATCATACCATTAGAGTTTGATTTAGACCATATAGGGATTTATTTATCATGCACACATAACTTTCATCCTTCCTAATAAAAAATCCACATGTTTTTTTAATACAAAATTCTTCATAAAGTTATCCATTCATAAATTATGACTTTACATCCATCTGAAATATTTTTTAACTTCGTTGTGAAACAATAGAAAGAAAGATTATAATTGTTTCTAACCTTGAAACTAGAGAAATATTCTTATCAAATCCAATGCCCTCTATCCATGAGTACCATTTTCACACTAGTCTTTCTTTGTTTTTTATTACTTTACTATCTCCATTGAACTAATTATAGAACACCCACTTTGTACCAATAAAAGTTTTGTCATTTATATTAGGTATGGGTTCCCCAGTATCATTCTTCTTGATTTGATCCAACTCTTTATTCATGGACTAAACCCATTCAGGATACTCAAAAGTTTCATTCACATATTTCAGATCAATTTTTTAATATAAATAAGTATGTTTAATAGATTTTTATGTTCTTATTTTTTTAACCTTTTGATGTTGATCACAAATGATGTTTTGATCTTCCACTTGCTTCCTCAGTCTAGGATGATATTTTCAAATTCTTCCTCATCACTAGAATCACCTAAACCCGATTCTTCTTCTTGAGTAGGATTACAATTATTTACATCCTTATAAGAACTTTTTTAAAAGAATTCTTTCAGCCTATTCATCTTCCTTATCTACATGAGTTTATTTAGCATTTTCCTTATCTTTTTCAAAAACTCATCAATAGAGTCAACTAATATTCCCATATATTTGTTGAAACATATATATCCTATTCCTTTCATATCATATCCAATAAATATTCCATCTTCACCTCTCTGATCAAACTTTACAAGGTTTCTACCTTTGTTCTTTATGATGTAGGGACTCCCAAAAACTCTCAAATGTTTCAAACTTAGAGTTTTGTCATAAAAAATTTCATAAGGATTCATATTAGAACTTGGCTTATAAAAACATTGGTTTTTTAATATAAACAATAGTCCTCATGGATTGCCTCCAAAATTAATGAGAGAGACCATGTTCAAGTAACATAGTTCACCCCATTTCCACTAGACTTTAATTTTTTATTTCAGAAACACCATTTTGTTGAGGAGTATATGGTGTACTGAGATCATTCCAAATTCTATGCTTCTCAAGATATCTTTCAGAATCTTTATTTTTTTATTCAAAACCCTTTTCTATTATCAACTTCTTCACTAAATACTCACATTAATTCTCATATTTTCTCCTGAAACTTTTAAACATTTTCAGATCATCTGACTTATATTTCATATACATAACAAAACTAATGCGAGTAAAGTCATTAATGACAGTAATGAAGTACTTATATCCATGAGTTATTTTTTTTTCTCATTGGTCTAAAGATATATTAATGAATAATTTCTAGGGGTTGTTTTGAACAAATGTCAAATTTATTATGCACAAAGTGGGTAATCTTTATCTTCTGAAAAATTGTGCAACACCAATCTCTTTTTCTTGACATATCAAGAATTCCACAGACACTATCCTTCTTTGATAACTTGCTCATGTTTCTCTGAAACATGTTTCCTATCCTTTTATGTCACAAATAATTCTCTTCTATCATACTTAAGTAGTAAGAGTCTTGAACCTCACCAACTTGGAACAAGTTTCCTTTTTTATGTTGGCCTCTTATAACTATCTTTCCATATTCATCTATTTTTAAAATAAATACATATTTTATGAAAATAAATTTGATGCCTTTATTAAAAATTTATGAAATTCTTAGTAATTTGTGTTTCATACCATAAGAAAACAATTCTTTCTTGTATTTTAGCTTTTCTTCCCTAATAATATCAGATCCAATACCTTTGATTATGAGAGATTCATCATTTCCAAATGTCACTGTTCCTTATTTTAAATCTTTCCCATTCTTCAAAAACATTAAATCTACTATCCTATGAGAATAAAACCCACTATCTAAGATACACAGTCATTCTAATTTTGTAGCTTTGAGATCGGTTTCTACAACAAGATATTTTTCTTTCCCTTTATCTTTTTTCACATCAGGATTTTGAGAATTGTTATAAACCTTTTTTTGTTCTGATAAAAAAGAAAGACATCATTTTTCAAGATGTATAGGTTGTTCACATATTTTAAAAATAGTTTATAAAGGTTGGAATCTATTTTCAACTTTCACAAAAACCTACCCATGTTTCTTCAAAACATCCTTCTCATAATTATTCCTTTGATGGTATTGACTCTCCCTCAACATTTTCCTTTAGTAATTTATGGAATAGTTATAATGTTGTTGATTAAACTAACACATATTTTTCATGTGACCAAATTCACCACAATACTAGCAGTACCTATAAAAAGAATATTTACCTCTGTAACTTCTATATTGTCAAGAGTTGCGAGCATGTTTCTTAGAAACCTTCTTTTATTTAACATTAGAACTTTGTTTAGTCCCAAAATTTATTTTCTCAAATTGAACCTTATTCTTCAGATCAGTTTTATTTTCAGCCGCATTGGAACCAGAATTTTTAGGAACTTTTTCAAACTAAGAATTTTTAGAAACTTCTAACATATCCACTTTATTGATTTTGGACACATACATAACTTTTCCAACTTTCTTCTTCTTAGAAACAATTTCAACTTTATTCTTAAACTTTGAAGGTAAGTCCTGATTCTTCTCAGGTCCACCCTTTCCATAATTTTCACCAACTTTAGAGACAGAGTTCTTTAAACTTGTAACCCTTTGCTCGACTTTAGATAGTTTTTTAACAAGTTACAATTCTTATTATTTTTATTTCACCTTAACTTATAGATGTTCATTATAATTATTTTATTTCTCAATAAATTTCTTCAAGTCGTTAATATATTTCAGTAGATTAACTTTATCATCAGAAAAAAATTCTTGATTTTTTGTTGAAGAACATTCATTTTTTAATTTCCTTTTTTCTTTCTCAAGCCTTACAATATTTCACATACATTATTTCAATTAATATTTTATGTGAAATTATAATTGAGTTTCTTATTCTTCAGAAATACTGATTTTAAACTTTTCATTGTTAATTACTGTAATGAAATTATTTTCTCTATAATTCTTAGTATACTTTTTGGATTCATATTCACTATATTATTATTTATTATCTTTAGACAAAAAACTTCTCCTTTTTTTATTTATAGATTTTTTATCTTTCCATTTGGAGTAGGATTTATCTTTATCACCCTGTTTATTCTATGATATTATCTTCCTTCTCCCACCTTCATCACTATTATCTTCATTCTTTCTTTGAGAGAAATTTGAAGCAAAATTCCCAATAGTTCCACATTCAAATAATTTTAAGGGAAGTTTCCCTTTATACTTTACTATATATTTTTTCGAATTTTTAGAAAAAAAGGATACAAATTCATCAAGATTTTTACATACCTAATTTTCATAATCAGAATATCTAGATTCTTCTTCTTCAATAATATTCTTAGACTTTAATTTCTTGGAAACCTTGAAGGAAATTTCTTGATCAACTTTTGTTTTTACTTTTATAATGTTCCCCCTTATCATCTCATAAGTAATGAGAGTACTATGAAAATAATCCAGAGATAATGTTTTTTGATCTATATCTTCCAACTAGTAAACTTTAGCATTAAAATTTTTCCAGAAAAATTCTCAAGATATTTTCAACAATAGTAGAATCTTAATTTTTTTACCAAAACACCTAATAGAACTAATAATTTCATTCACCCTAGTAAAGAAGTCACCAACTGATTCATACTCTCCCATCTTGATATCTTCATACTTAGATCTACAGATTTTTAACTTTACCTTCTTTAGTCTTGTATTTCCTTCATTAATGATCTTCATCTTATCCCATATACCTTTGGTAGTGAAAAC
Organism: Viscum album; assembly: GCA_963277665.1. Lineage (NCBI taxonomy): Eukaryota > Viridiplantae > Streptophyta > Magnoliopsida > Santalales > Viscaceae > Viscum > Viscum album. The sequence continues at coordinate 118,095,308 of OY728154.1, forward strand.
ACCCTTCATTATTAGAAAATAACTTTTAGAAAGTGATGAGAGTAATTAATTCTTAGATCCTCCATCATTCTTAAGATTATTCTTATCCACAGATGTGAGAGAAATTTTTTCATCAATAGGAGAAAATATAATTATAGATGCTTCCAAAACATCATACCCAAGAGACATAAGATAAAGAAACATTCTATATTTCTAGATATGATAGTTCTTACCATCGAAGATTAGAATCTTTTTATTGTTCACACAATTTAGATTCTCTATAACAACTTCTATTTAAAAAACTTCTGTAAAGAGTAAACGAAGGGAACCTTGGATTTGATACCAATTGATATTTCCTAGCTAGGATCAATGTATCACTAAGAGTGGGAGGGGTGAATCAGTGATATATTTTTCTTTTAAGTTTAATTTATTTTGAAACAACCTTTGACTCCTATTAAAGTTTAATGAATTTTCTAAAAAAATAATCACACATTCATAGGAACAAAGGTATTTAAAAGTTTGACTACTAAAAAAGAGTAGATAAGTCCTTGTCATAGTTTTTAAACAATTTAATACAATACAACCCACTAAAAAATAGTCCTTTTGTGTGGATACAACAAGTAGGATATACCCTTACACTTGTGTGTCACTATGATCAATACAATAGTTTATGTGCTTCTTATATCACAAAAGATGTAATAGAAGTTTGTGTAATAAGTTGAGAAACATTCACCAATTACTTTCAAACATGTTACTATACTATCTTATCAACTTTCAATTTTGATAACCTTCAAAAAAATTCTTCACTTTCTTACCTAGAAGCAGGTAAGAACTTCTCTGGAATTTGTAATGACACTCAGTCTGATGTCCCAATCTGATTCCTTAGTCTGATTTCTCAGTATGAAAATATAACTCTCTTAGAATACTAATGAAAAAATTATGAACTAATTCTATCTCAATCCAGAAATCTCATTATAATTTTCTAGTCTGATGACCAAGTATGATTTGATAACCACTGAATATGATCTTCCTTCTTCTTCTTTTGTCCTAAAAACTTCCTTAGGAAAACACTGTTAGGAAACCTATTCTCACTAAAACTTCATAGATTCTATCTCCTTTTCTACACATGAATAGTGTTATGATCAGTTAGAAAGTAAAATGTATTCTACTCCTTTTATAGGTGCATAAAAAATGGTTTCCTAAAAAATCTGAAAAGTTTTCCCACTTCACCAAATTTCCAGAAACTCGAATTTCCTCTTCATTTTGGATCCATATTTAAATTCTTCAACACTTATCTACCCTTCTCAATTATTCTCAAAACTTCTAAAATCTTCTCAAAGATTCATCCTACTTTAGAATTTCTAACCATTATTTAGTCTGCTTCCAATTGTCATTTTGATCTATTCATTATGATAAAGACATATGTACGACAACAGATTCTTCATTACATTTTTTAATACCAATTAATCACATGAAAAATAAATGTATTCGCATTGTGATGATCAATACCAACTAATAAAATATATTCATTCTGATTCTCCATACTAACTTTTTTCCATAAAACTTTGAAACCATACTTCCATAAACATGGTAGAAACTTCTAAAGATATCAACACTTCTTGTTTGCACTTAAAAAACAACTTTGAAACCCCTTTTCTTCTTTTCTTCAGACTGATGATCCTATGTTTGATGAAGTTATCAACATCAGTCTATATCTGATATATCAGTCTATGATTCACTCTGATGTATCAATTTTATTGCTAGTCTAATCAGTTGGCATCACTTCATGTCTAATGACTCTTGAACCAATTGTAAACACAATCATAGTTATTTTTTCAGTCTTGACCCAATTTTCAAACAATTCAACCTTATGAATATGATTGACTAAAATTTTGATCTTCATCCATTTGATCAGTATCTAACGTTCATACATGCATTGGTCCCAAAAAAATCCACTTCTTTTATTTTTCATTGGTCCCAATAACTCCCCTAAAAAACAATTCTACCTCTGATTGATCGGTGGAACACCACATCTGATGAACCAATTTCACTATCAGCTTCTTTCCTTTTCTAATTATTGCACACACAAAATTATTTCTCCAAATATTTGTATCTTGTGAAATATTGGTCTAACTAAAAACCAACATATTTGTCTTCTCACATTTCAAAGAAAACTTCTTATCCTTCAAAGAATTTTGTGTTTGGGGATCTCACACTGATAAACTAAGACAAAAAAACTTTGACTTTATTATTTCTTCTTCCACAAAATCCTGATTGTAATCATGAACTCTTCATAACTGTGGGAACATTTAGGATTATAATAGCATCGTATTACTTACATTAGAAAGTATTACGAATTACCATACTTCCATTTTCTTCTTTCTTTCCAGTTAAAACTAACACCGATTAGCATCACTTTTTATCCTCCTTTCCTTAACAAGGATTACAACACAAGTTCCCTAGACAACTTATGATTTATGAGAACTCCAAGATCAGTAAAGCATCATCATATTTTGTATGTATACCTTCAAACTCTGATACAATTTCTAATTATAATAAAAACTTTCATTCTAGACCCAAGGTGGGTCCGATAAACAACTTCACTTACAAAACACCTCCAACATAGAAAATTGAGACAAAGAAAATTTCTTATAAAAAGTGCATCCGATTCACTGAATAAAATAAAAAATTTCATCCCTCCTGTATGATCATTAAAAAATTAAAAATTGAATTGATTTATTTTCTTGACAAAAAAACACAATACTTTTAGCACAAAATTCTTCTAGCTTCCAAAAAAACTTTCAACTAACTTGGTCCCAACAAGTGAGCTCGTGGAATCTTACAACCAACCTACCAAGTATTGGGTTCCAGTATAACATAGTTTACCCTCATTATAGTGACATGGTTTGAAAAATAACATATCATATCCTTGGTATATAATACCAGTCCATAATCTATATATAAAATTAATATATGTAAAATAATAACAATCAATAAATGTAGAACTATCCGTTTTCCCTCTTGGATAGTCAATACTTCCCATCCCCTTATCCCAAGTAGCCAAACATACTTATCGGTGCACAAGAATTCTGAGATTGGATCACTATTTCCATTTGAAACCAATTAACATATACAAAGTTCTTAGACCATTCATTTTTATTTTTTCCCAAATACCTGTTTTTGGTGATCATATTATAGGTTCCAAAAAAGTTCCCAAAGATTAAATTTAGTGATCAAAGTGAGGACGCATCACAAAATTTAAGCAAAAGGAAAACATATTACATAGTGAAGATCCTAGTGAATGCACACTCGAGCTAAGGTATCACCAAAGTCAAGTCACATGAATGATTCAATGCACCTTACTCATAAGGCACATTGAGATGATCTAGAAATCAAATTGGTGGCATCGAGATAGAATGAACCCCCAAATTGAGGTATTGTTGAATGATATCACGACCAACAGATCCTTAGATTCATCACAGCTTTCCTCATGCCTTCCACTTGGCCCTCTTGGTGAATTTGGTTCCTATGTTAGTAGCCTAGTGCATGAGGCCTATATTACCTATAAATACCCCCAAAAGACCAAGATTCAGGGGTACATTTTTTTCATCTAGTTAAAAGAGGAAATAAATACTCTCAGTAAGATAATCACCTCACATTAGTGAATCCCTCACCTCAGTGAGCCTCCTTAGAGCCTAAATAAAACTTTTAGCTCTAACTCCCCTTATATTAGCTCCTAGTTCCTGACATTTTTCTCAACATGAGAAAATTATACCAAAAATATTTTAAAATAAATTAAGATATTTTACTTGATGAAACCAATGGGATTTACACCCAACATACATATGTGCGAGTCCCCATGAATGACTATTACTGAGAATTATATTTTTACATCACACCCAAACCCAAAAGTTTGAGAATAACCTTAACTTATTCACGAATATTCTATCATTCATAAATATCATGTTCATAAGTTTTTAATATGAGGGCCTTCCCATGATCATAAATATAACCTTCCATACAATAAAGCTGAACCTTTTCACATTCATGCATTACCCTTTACGAAATAGATATAACCCCTTCCATGAGATATCTATCATCCTTGTTAATCACTAATATACTAAGGAGTACCCTAGGTTAATTATGAACAGGTTACCAAACTTTCAAAAAAATTTAACTAACCCCAAATTTTGGATTTATTTTACATAATCCCCACTTATGTTACATTGTCTTCTCATTCGACTTGTTACCAATTTCCCATCATCAGTTAAGCTCTAGTGCATGCCAAGTAGTTCCTAGACTAGATCCACCCTTATTACATAGTCTGTATGAGCTTCCATATATTCATGAAACCAACAACACTTTGTTCCTAAGAACATGATAGGATGATAATATGATGTAATCCCTACAACTCTCTTCATATACTAATAATTCTAGTGGATGGGAACTTTTCTTGATGGAAATTTCCATTCCATTATCCATAGAGGATGATGAGAACCCACAAAACTTGGTTACCAATTTGGTGTAAGCCCAAACTTTCTCCCACTAGTTTTCACCACCCATGTCTCTAATCATCTTTACCCATATCTAGTTACTAACATATAGGATGTGATTACCAATGGGAAACTATTTTTGAGAAAAACCTCTACACCCTTACTGAGTTTTTGTAAAATATTGAGCACCAAAGGGACTCAAATCCTATGTAAGAACCATACCTTCACCTATATCACATGTAATATTAAATTAATTAATATTATAATCCTATGTAATCCCTAAACAAAAACATTTCTAGGAACCTTTCACCTAATAGTCCATTTTTTATAACCATAAGCTACTTGGAAAGGGTCCTAGTCATATGATTTAAAACTATAAGGCATGATGGTATTAAATGCATGACCTTAAAAGATACCATTGTTCATAGAAGAAAAACCTTAAAAGGAACCACTATGATCCTTGTCACATGACCTTAAAAGGTAATATTTTCCTCATTAAATGGAACTAAAATACATGGGTTTTGATTTTGTTTATAGGGATACATAGGAAGACCATTTCATGAGTCCAATACAGAAAACACATTACCTCCCATTGATGATGAGTTAGTTTACCCTTAAAACTTACTAGTGACGAGATAATAAACTCTAAACTCATTGGTGATGATCCAGTTACCCATATCTCTGATGGTGATGAGCCTGTAAACTTTAAAACCACTAGTGATGAGCCAGTAAACTTGAAACCCACCGGTGACAAGAAATTGAATACATATATTCATTGGTGCTGATCTAGTGAATAAATATCTTTACTAGTGATGATCCATTGGAATCTATATCTCTATTGATAATGATATAGTAAATTTTGAATCTATTAGTGATGAACAAGTGAATCTATATCTCCACTAGTGATGACCCAATGAATCTATATCTATTTTTTTGGGATGATGTGAATATATATCTATATTAGCCTCGAGATGGTGAATCCATATCTATATTAGATATAATCTAGTGAATATTTATCTCTATTGTTGATATGGAATTAAACTTTAAATCCACTGTTGATGAGATAGTGTGTCCCGAACCGAATCTGGACACCGCCAAAACTGGCACCAAACCCAGCCCGTGACATGACCTAAAGGGTGTTACCTATCCCCACGGGCTGGCACAAGTGCCCGGGTATCATTAATTTAGGTTTAGGAACGATTTACCCAAGTTTGAAAGCATAAAACATTAAAAACAATCCATAATATAAATCTGAAATTTTTGAGCCAAACAAGACTTAAGTAAAAACCAGAACTGATTAAATTGGTTTAAAGATAATACAAGTGGTTCAAATATAAATAATTATAGCATCAAGATAGCCCCAAGTACTCCACACGACTAGGGGTCATCGCCCCCAATCTATCTCTACAACTCCGCACCAAGGATGGGAAATAACACCCTGAACCTCCATCAACCTTAGCCTTTCCTTTACCTGAATCAAACATAACCAAGTATACTTACACCCAAGGGGTGTAAGTAGGGTATGAGCCTAATCCCAATAGGATACCACCCAATGATTCCAAGGAGTAAGAAATACAATGTGAAAAAGCAAGCAGTTTTCAAACGCATGGAAAAGTAGTGTTAAAATTTCAAGAAATGAAACCTCCAATTGAAAATAGATTTCAATCAAAAATTTTCAGAATATTAACACATTAAAATAGAAATTTTAGATACTATAATTTACTTCCAAACACACCCTAAGACATGGGTAAATACTACAAATCCAATGAGCAACAACATTGGGAACACCCCTAGGCACTAAGTTGTCTTGGGCCCTATGTACCTCGTACCTCGATGTAAAGTAACCATAGAACAATTCATTCTCGTGCATGAGCCACTAGTAGGGAACATACCCATAACCTATTGGTCCTCAATAATCATCCACATAGTTTAGTTAGAGTTGTCATTATCCAAATTCTAAGTGAAACATGGACAAAACCCATCCGGTCCACTAGCCGTACTAGTACAAATCCGCCCCACCTAGGTACCCGGGCTTCCCCTTTTGTGCTCAATCAATTTCAGCATGCAACATAAATCAATTTTCATATAAAACACCATTACTGGTCAAACACAACCAATATAGTATCTTTCACATTTTATACCACTTAAAACACGCAACAAAACACTTAGATTTTTCATAAAACAATTCCTCAAAATCCCATAGTGTTTCAGACACAAAACTCTTTATAAACCTCACTTGCATACTATGTGCACATTTTTAAGTTTCCAAAATAGAAAGGACATCCTACTACATTTCAGTGAAAACAAAAAATCATTTTTAGGGCAGCTCCATATGGTTCAAGAAACGACATCATTGCAAAATCTCCATTTTTACACAACACAACTCTTAGAATTTCATGTGGTTCACAAACACCATTAAAACCAGATTTTGCAGCAACAAACACAAGGGATAATCATTAATAACAGTATTTTTATCCCTATTATAGTTAAATAAAATCGACTAATTACTTATAGGGTAGCCCCAATTAAACTAATAAAACATTTCTATGAAGAAACCTCCAATTTCACATGAAATTGGCATTTAGGATTCATTCTAAATACAAACACCACTAAAACTATTTTTTTTCAGCAATAATAAAATTAAATTATCATGAAAATACCATAAAAATAGTAGCCAATTCACAAAGATTTTATACACAATGGAATCACCTACCAAAACCAAAGAAACCCTTGAATCCTTTGTGCGAAAACTCAAACGCACCACCGCCGCACCTCAAAAAAAGTAAACCAGACCTAAAACCAGAATTTCAGACCATGAAACACAAGATAAAACCCTAATTTTTAAACCCTACTTTATGGACATTAGGAACCTCTATGATAAGGGAAGAAACCCTAAGTACATTGGATGTAACCCTAAACAAATTGAAAGAAGAAAGAAAGAGGACAACTTACTTAAAATATCTTGTATAAATCATCCCCAAAAATACCAGTAGATGATTTTAAAATACTAAAAACTTAAATGGAGGTTCGAAAAAGGATAAGGAGATCATTTAGGAATTTTACTGGGGGAAAAAGAGTAAATATTGAGAGAGTTATGAAGGAATGAACTTATCTCTTCAAATCTGGACGATTTGAGGATGCCTATAAAGTTCAGCACCAAATAGAGATTAAACAGAGCTCCAAAGAGGGGTGAGATAGAATGGTCGAGCGGTTGGATTCAGTGGTCTTGGGTGCCACTTGGAATCACAGAAAAATCCCAAAAATTGAATAAGTTATAACATAATGAAAATTTATTTTTAAAACAGGAATTGGGCTTTCGGGAAGGCCCAACCCCATAGATAAAAACCCAAATAAACCCTGTTTATGGGTTTCTAAAAGCTCCAAATTACCTTGGTGGTGTTAATTGGTTAGGGGAGGTCAAGTAGGAATTTGAATGGATGAAAAATGTTGAAAAATGAAAAAGTTATAAAAGATAAAAAATTTATTTTTTAATCTGAAATTGGGCTCACGGTTTGGCCCAATTCATGAATACTCATCTATTCCTCCCTAAAACCTAGGGAAACCCCCAAAACAAAGCAAGGATGTAAATTAAATGAAAAAATACCTTTAAAATATGTCTTTTATGTGACAATTAGACCCACCAAAAAGCATTCCGCCCCCGGAATTCCACAACAAGACCAGATGCAAAAGCAAAGCCCAAACGATAGACCAAGACAGACTTCCTTGCCACGTTTTCACCCGCTTCAAAAAGGAAAAACATCTCCAGTTGATCAAAAAAATGAAGATAAGACTCTCACCAACCAAAAATAACCCTACTTACTTAAAATTATGAACCACATTCAAAACACATCCCAAAACAAAACACCTCAAACACTACAAGACGATGCTCAAGCAATCCACTTGAAACGAACAACGAACTCAAATAACGCTACCACAACATTACGTAAACAAAACCATTGGGTGTTATCCAACCCCAAATTTACCCAAGTAACAAATTTGTGGATTTATAGACTTGAACGATACTACCTCTTACCTAGAATACACCAAGGAGAAAACTGAGTCACTAGTACGGGGTGACCCAATCCGAACATCCCACCACCAGGGATAACTCAATTTCTAAGACAGGATAAGGATAACAATTGGGGAAGGAACGAACGGTCTCCCCATCATAAGGGTTAAACTAACATTATTACTTTTCAAATAGAACATACATGATACCCATGATGGGTCTCCCCACTATAATAACGAACACAACTTTCCTTAAGACAAAATCAACACACTAACAGGGGGCCTCGAACGAACTTCCCAGCATTAGGGGTAGATTAATATCAGAATTCTTCCAATGAAACTTACATGAGTCCCATTGTGGGTATACCCCAAACAAAACCCAACCATATTATCTAAATATTATGGGATAATAACAAGAAAACAACAGAATTTTAAGGAGCTGGCATGGTCGCACGGTTGGTTCACACGGTTTGGGAAACCGTGAGTTAACTGTGCGGATCATTCTGTCCAAAGAGGAAGCTTCACACAGTTTCCTTGGCCAAGGATCATAGATGTGCGGAGACCATGCGGTAGCTACTGTCTCTTATCACACGGTCCCCTGGGTTGGCACATGGTTACTGCTAACCACTCACAAACTATGCACTTCAACCTGCCTAACCCAAATTTTAAACTTTTTTCCAAAAACACAAGGGACCCCAAAGGGGAAAAAAATCAATTCAGGGTATGACATGGGAACAAGGTACTCACAACTCTTTCAACCAAATGTGAGAAATTGGAACAAGAAGACAACACCAGAGGTTTAAACTATTCCTATCTTTCATATTGAGGATATGACCTTGAACAAAAGTTTGAACGACTCTAGGATTTCCCCTAACTATGTGCCAGCTTTTCTCCGGGGCCTATGGCTGGAGCTCAATGGATTGAAGCATCTTCGGCCTCGCAGTTAGGATTTGGAAACCCCTAAACTGAACATCTTATTCCAGTTCCAAAAAAAATTATACTGTAATCTCAGATGGTCTCATTGAGACATGACACACTTCAAACCTGCTTTTCCCCAACCCATAATTTTACCAAAAAAAGAACTTAGAGGATGCACACACATCGCCCCTTTTTTTCTTCGGATGCTAAACAACAGAATGAAAGGACATATAGAAACACATTCCTCTAGAACATAGGATTTAGAATTTCCTATATGGAGACACACATCCAACAAAAAATAGTGACTCTCATAAGATTGCACAATCTTCACCCTTATAGTCAAATGAACACATGACATTGCAAGGCATCACCGAATATAACCATTGTGGATAAAAGAAAACACTAGGAGAGGGACCTTGTACTGAATCCCAAATAGCACATGATTCCAGCAAGTGTCCATAATAGCCACTCTTGGATAGATCTTGCACACTGGTGGCCTAACATGAACTCTTGCTTCAATGAGACTGACGAAAGACCCAGAGGCCCTTTAAAACATCATTCTACACTGAAAACCCTGAACTTCATTGACCTTCGACAACTTAGGAAACATAAGAAACTAAAGTCTATTTCAACCTCCCACAAACACTCTCCCACTATAGGGGGATCCACATAATTTAAAAAGAAGAGGGGTAAACTCAATCTCCAAACCTCAAGAATAAAGTCCTTATGTTGATCAACTAGAGGATCATCCAATGGTGAATCACCATAGGCCAAACATGAATCATACATTAACACTTTATGGGGGCGTACCCTAGCCTACAGGAAAACCCAAGGACCCAACCAATCTGGTTATTTGGTCACAACAGACCACAAACCTGAACCGAACACATGAGACAAGCCACCACATTGGCCTCCCAAACTTTTCCTCAAGAGAGACCACTAACCAACACTTCATTCCATCTTATCAATGAAACACCAAACCAAAACATCATCTAAAGAAGAGGGGGTATTGAACTCGAAACATCCCACAATAATAATCCGAAAACACATAATCCATACCTCCCAACCATACATTATCAAAACACAACACTTTCCTTCAAAAACATTATTTAAAAAAAACAGTGTTACTAGGTTGCGCATTTACCAATAGTATCTCATGAGCCTCACACATGCATGTTTACAAGCCACACTGGGAACCCACCTCATATCCATCCATATTCCCAAATAAACCTATGCATGTGGTCACCCTTGAGAGCACCAATTACCAAAAATCAAACCTTTCCTCTTTTTAAAATCAAAACTTTTAACCACACTTTCCCTTTCTCAAAAACAATAACCATAACATCAAAACCCAATTTTTCATCTCACAAACCAATTTAGAAAAGAATACATAATTCAATAAAAGCACATATTCATGCCTTTCAAAATTGTTTCAAAACATTTCAACCCATTTCAAAAAAAATCTAATTTCATGAAAAACACCATTTCATAAATCTTCATTTAATTAAGAACTCAAATCTTCTCATTTAATGAAAAGGTTCTAAAAGTTCATAATTTTTTTTGTTCAGTAGTCACCAAACCCAAAATACATCTTCAACCCCCACACAAAAATTCTAGAACACTTAATTCAATGCAAAACACTTTTCCACGGTTTAAAAAAAATTCCACTAGAAACATATTTTCAAAACCCCAATTAACATAGTTCATACTTTCAAAAGAGGTGTAAACACATAATTTACCCTTTTTAAATAATTATGAAATTCCATTTATAGGCATTAAAAAATAATACCATTTTCACTTTACTAGAAAATAACTTCACAAAAATTCACACTCCTTAAAGTGAAGTCATTTTTTTTTGCTAAAAAAAATCCATGTTTCCAAGATTCCAAAACAAAGAGACACAAGACAATGTGAGAGGAAACTAGTTTCGGTGGGTGACTTGGACATATGTTTGGCAGACATATTCCAATAACTTTGCCATCACAGAGAGTATTCTAGGGAAATATCCACGGCTCCACATGGCTTTCCAGGCCCTGTGAGCTCACTGAGATTATTCACCCAACTCTCTTTTCATTTCCCATAGTCATCATTAAACCAAGAAAACCAAAGGACGCAGATAAATCCATACTTACCCTGGTGAATTGAATCCCATCATGAGGTGTGCTGGCCAGGCACACTACCCATGACTGAAATGTCAAGTCCTGACAATCCTAGCTCCAGACTATCCTGACTCTTCCCCAAAAAACATGACCCAAGGAGCTAACCTCCTCTGATACCATTTTTTCACGAACCGAATCTGGTCGCTGCCAAAACTAGTACCAAACCCAGATTGTGACATGACCCGAAGGGAGTTCCCTATCCACACGGGCTGGCATAAGTGCCCGGGTATCATTAATTTAGGTTTGGGAATGATTTACCTGAGTTTTAAATCATAAAACATTAAAAACAATCCATAATATAAATCTGATATTTTTGAGCCAAACAAGACTTAAGTAAAAACCAGAACTAATTACATTGGTTTAAAGATAATACAAGTGGTCCAAATAAAAATAATTATATCATCAAGACATCCCCAAGGACTCCACACGACTAGGGGTCATCGCCCCCAATCTATCTCCACAACTCCGCACCAAGGATGGGAACTAACACCCTGAACCTCCATCACCCTTAGCATTTCCTTTACCTGAATCAAACATAACCAAGTCTACTTACACCCAAGGGGTGTAAGTAGGGTGTGAGCCTAATCCCAATAGGATACCACCCAATGATTCCAAGGAGTAATAAATATAGTGTGAAAAAGCAAGCAGTTTTCAAACGCATGGAAAAATAGTGTTAAAATTTCAAGAAATGAAACCTCCAATTGAAAATAGATTTCAATCCAAAATTTTCAGAATATTAACACATTAAAATAGAAATGTTAGAAACTATAATTTACTTCCAAACACACCCTAAGACATGGGTAAATACTACAAATCCAATGAGCAACAACATTGGGAACACACCTAGGCACTAGGTTGTCTTGGGCCCTATGTACCTCGTACCTCGGTGTAAAGTAACCATAGAACAATTCATTCTCGTGCACGAGCCACTAGTAGGGAACATACCCATAACCTAGTGGTCCTCAATAATCATCCACATAGTTTAGTTAGAGTTGTCGTTATCCAAATGCTAAGTGAAATAGGGACAAAACCCATCCGGTCCACTAGCCGTACTAGTACAAATCCGCCCCACCTAGGTACCCGAGCTTCCCCTTTTGTGCTAAATCAATTTCAGCATGCAACATAAACCAATTTTCATATAAAACACCATTAATGTTCAAACACAACCAATACAGTATCTATCACATTTTATACCACTTAAAACATGCAACAAAACACTTAGATTTTTCATAAAACAATTCCTCAAAATCCTGTAGTGTTTCGGACACAAAACTCTTTATAAACCTCACTTTCATACTATGTGCACATTTTTAAGTTTCCAAAACATAAAGGGAAGCCTACTACATTTTAGTGAAAACATAAAATAATTTTTAGGGTAGCCTCATATGGTTCAAGAAACGACATCATTGCAAAATCTCCATTTTTACACAACACAACTCTTAGAATTTCATGTGGTTCACAAACACCATTAAAACCATATTTTGCAGCAACAAACACAAGGGATAATCATTAAAAACAGTATTTTTATCCCTATTATAGTTAAATAAAATCAAATAATTACTTATAGGGTAGCCCCAATTAAACTAATAAAACATTTCTATGAAGAAACCCCCAATTTCACATGAAATTGGAATTTAGGATTCATTATAAATACAAACACCACTAAAACTATTTTTTTTTCAGCAATAATAGAATTAAATAATCATGAAAATACTATAAAAATAGTATCCAATTCACAAAGATTTCATACATAATGGAATCACCTACCAAAACCAAGGAAACCCTTGAATCCTTTGTGCGAAAACTCAAACGCACCACCGCCGCACCTCAAGGAAGGTAAACCAGACCTAAAACCAGAATTTCAGACCATGAAACACAAGATAAAACCCTAATTTTTAAACCCTACTTTATGGACATTAGGAACCTGAATGATAAGGGAATAAAACCCTAAGTACATTGGATGTAACCCTAAACAAATTGAAAGAAGAAAGAAGGAGAACAACTTACTTAAAATATCTTATATAAATCGCCCCCAAAAATACCAGTAGCTGATTTTAAAAATACTAAATCCTTCAAGGGAGTTTTGAAAAAGGATAATGAGATCATTTAGGAATTTTACTGGGGGAAAAAGAGTAAAAATTGATAGAGTTATGAAGGAATGAACTTACCTCTTCAAATCTGGATGATTTGAGTAAGCCTAAGAAGTTCGGCACCAAATAGCGATTAACCAGAGCTTCAAAGAGGGGTGAGAGAGAATTTTAGAGCGGTTGGGTTAAGTGGGCTTGGGATCCACTTGGAATCATCGAAAAATCCCAAAAATTGAATAAGTTATAACATAATCAAAATTTATTTTTAAAACAAGAATTGGGCTTTCGGGAAGGCCCAACCCCTTAGATAAAAACCCAAATAAACCCTGGTTATGGTTTTATAAAAGCTCCAAATTACCTTGGTGATGTTAATAGTTTAGGGGAGGTCAATTAGGAATTTTAATGGATGAAAAATTTTGAAAAATGAAAAAGTTATAAAAGATAAAATATTTATTTTTTAATCTGAAATTGGGCTCACGGTTTGGCGCAATTCATGAATACTCACCTATTCCTCCCTAAAACCTAGGGAAACCCCCAAAACAAATCAAGGATGTAAATTAAATGAAAAAATACCTTTAAAATATGTATTTCATGTGACATAGTGAATATATATCTCCATTGGCGGTGAGCCAGTGAATCTAAATCTTTTCTAGTGACAAACCAATAAAATATAAACCCACTAATGGCATGCCAGTGAATCCATAACTTTTATGGTGTTGAGACACTAAATTTAACCTATTTCCATTATGATCACACTCCTCAAATCCATTACACATCTATTAAATTCTTGAGTTCCCTCCTATATGGTTTTAAATTGCAGAGTAATCATGCACACACTTTCACTCCCTTGTGAAACTAGTAAAAGATTCCTTGATCCATGAGTATGAGACAACCTACTTTAACCATATCACTTATTCAATTCCTTGATCGATCAACTCCTTTTAAAATGGTTGTTCTCTCCACTAAGGTGATGGGTGATGTAAAAAAAAAACAAACATTGTTATCAGAAAGGATTTCATAAAAATATGATTAAATCTATAAGAGAGTCTTGTACTAGGTAATAATCTCCTTAGTGAGATAATCCATCCTCCCATCATCTTGATTTTGATGCAGATGATTCATGGAAATAAAATAACAAAATGAAAAAATAAAACATTGAAAACAAAAAAATATTGAACTCAAAGTGAATCCTTTACCCATGAAAGAGATAGATTGGTCACGATCGATTATTTTTTATACTAAAATGATGTGTATTTTTATTCTTCTTTATGTCCCTCATCACCAAAAAATGACTTTGAGTGAACACCAAGGTGCTGTGAACTTAAACATGCATTGTGATTCCTAAAGGTTTCTGGTGACCTTATGACTCATGGTCATCTTATTGCAATTCCTTGCACCTATGCTAATGCCTTTTCCTCTTCCATGACTCTTGGGTAACACCTTCATCTCTCCCCTACCTAGAATTTCCATCGACAAATGGTTAATGCACCAGTTCAAGAGTGCATTAATGATGGTGTGATCCTAATGTAATTTTATACCCTAGAGAACCTAGAGGGGATTGAGATATGCGGGCTGGTATTTTTCTCAAAATTTATCCAGGGAAGGTGACCCCCATCACTAATTTCAACCATTTCGAGAGTTTCTATCCTAAACATGGAAAAAACCTACTTCTATATTTTGAGGTGGATAATAATGCAATTAAAAAACATATAGTCTGCTACTTGAGAGTTTATCAGGAGGGATCCCACTCACAACAACTGTCATCATTACCAAATGACCTCAGCTGCCCCAGAGGTCGGAGAGGGCACCCTAACCTTATTTGTTCAAGCCTGAGTACCAAGGAGTATTCATCAACATGGGCACACCAATACTATAATTTATAGGGACATAACCTCCTTTAATATTTATTCAAAGGCCCTTGTGGTCCTCCTTCATATTAAAATATAAAATCAAGGACAATCTAGTGTCACCATGGCTAGGAGACCCCAATAATACAATGGTTGTGCTTTGGTTACCCTATCATTTGACCCAATACAACTAAAGGAAACATATTACAATGTTGATCAATCCCATAGAGATATCAATAGATGATAGGTAGAATATACTTTCACTAATGAATTTCTACTAAATAAAGGTCCTCCCCATGGCCATACCAACCAACACATAGGTCCATCTCATGTTCACTACAAAGAGTCCAAACATGAGGTGACTCTAACATTTTTTTTCAGTAACTCATTTTATGGGATTGATCATACCAGAGCAGGAAATAAATAATGTTCCATAATTATCTAAAAAATATATATACATCATTACAAAAATGATAATGTCAACCCTATGATCCTCTAAACCTAAAGAATTTGAGTTTGATCAAGTGTCACTAACCACTAATAAACTGATAGATACTTCAATCTCCACAAAGGCACCCTATATCAGAGATCCTATTGAATCCATAACTCCCCAAAATAGGGGTTCCATTGTCAACCAATGATACTTTGGTACCAATAAAAGACACACTAAAGTGGTGATATTCATACATTACTCTAGTAGAATGTATAACCATGGGTGAACTAAAAAATACCCAAAAAAGTTTGACCATGTATGATAAACCCATCGAGAAACAACCAATATAGATTGAGTGACCAGATGAATCATTTATGGAAAGTGAATCCCATTTAAATGAGATGTAGAAATAATTGGAAGATGAAAAGATCCCAATCATGTATTCACCCTTCTCAACCCATTGGTACACATTTCCTTGAAAAATAAAGGAAAATTACATTCCATACCTCCAATATAATATATATGAAACATTAAGTCAATTTTGAGGCTGAAATACACCATACATGGAATATAGAAAAAATTTTAATATTCTAAAAAAATTATGAAAACAGATGGATCTTGTTGTCCTATAAATAGTGATAAATCCCAAATCCACTATGAAACATGAGAGACTTCAAAATGCTCACACAGTTTTCTCAGAGATGATATTGGTGGATCTGATATATTGATAGATTCTTTTATGAAGCTATGAATATCACAAAGGGATTGAATTAAAGAAGTAAAAAAACCTATTAATACTAGGAAAACTTCCATAAAAATTTCCCCTTAACTAACATTGATCACAGTGGGGGGAACCTCAAGAATAAATTATTTATTTAATGCTCAATAGGATATGGGACGGTGATAAAAGAATATCTATGACTACAATATTTATTGTAACACCTCGTGGAACTCCCCAACCTATAGGGTTAGTAGAAGTTTTATCCTAACACCCCAAAACCTATCCCATAGGAATAAGTAAATTTTTATCAAAATCACCATCACCACCCACACCACTAGTCAAACTGAAGGTGGGATCAATAGTGGTAGCACCCACTAAAAGGAGAACAATATTTTCAAGTTTAGGGGTACCCCTACGGATGGATAATAATCCAGTATCTCTTTCTATTCCACGCTCTATCAAAATTAGAGGGTATTATCTCCAAATCACATGTCAGATAGAATATCTCGACACATCACAAAACACTCACCCAAGTGAAAAGGGAAAATACTATAAGGGTTGTAAATATACAAGTCTGTCTAATTGTATATTCATCATATCTAATCATAATGATATATATGTTTGATATTTTTATCAATATGAATCCCCATATTTCATTGATGATAATTATGAGGTAAAAAATTTAAGTTACTCATTAGTGGGAATTATCATTATTGATATCATCAATTTATCTAGATAAATCACCAATAATGAGTCAATTATATATTACTCTCTAATAAAAAACTCCACTCACACCGAACCAAATGAACAAGGTGTATGAACCTGTCATCAAAGGTACACCTAATATTTAGGGTCCTATCAAGAATTTATCTTATCACTGGGTCAATGTACATTGATTAAGGATAAAGTAAATGTTATGGATAATCCCTCAAAAAACCCCTCCCAATATTGTTGAGATACTAATATCCAAGGAGTAGTTTATATGATACAAGTATAAAATTGAATGGAAAATTAATGATGAGATCTCGAGAAGGAATTCCCCTAATATCGATAAAATCCAATAAAAAGATCAATTTCAGTCAACAAGTGATCCACCTCACCAGGAAGGGACCTATTATCCAATAAGAGTAGATACTACCCATCAAATAGGATATAATCCACACTAATTTGTTTGATTGACTACATAACTTCTTGAGTACCAATTTTTTCTCTAATTTGAACTACCATATAAATCCAATTCAAGCGAGTCACCTAAAACATAACCTAATGAAAGGAACAATGTCACATACTAAAATGTTTAAATCATTTACTAATAAACTAGATAAAATTTATAAAAAATGCTGGTTGATCTGGCTTAAGGAATACAGACCCTGAATGAGATTATTTTATTCCACTAATGATAAAATTTTGAAACTATAACATCTCAACCTTCAATGGTATAGGGTACTTGAAGAAGAATCTCACTCATTATGATTATTGGTTTGGCCTAATTTTAGGAACCCCAGATCAACAATGTGCATATAAACTAATGTTCTTTTTCCAAACATTGAAGGGATTGAAATTCATATAGTATAATAACTTGGAAACTAGATCAATCACTAGGTGGGATGACCTTTTTTGATGATTATTATATTATTTCAACTTGACACTAATAAATATGACTATCCATGACCAATCTAATTGCAATAAAATAAAAAATTAGAGAGATTATAAAGGGATTGAGATATTCTCGAGAGATGAAATTACCCTAGATAAAATTTTAAAATTATTTACAAAGAACTTGCATAGAGAGGTAGCCACCATGTTAATATCATAGAAATAACCTATAAGATTACATGAGTTCACTGATATAGCACAATACTTGAAGGAATAGTTCATCAAACTAAGGAAAAATATTTGTTGACATTGCTACTATAAAATAAAAAGGTGGGAAAAGTAGAAAAGACCACCATTTATTTTAAGTAAACTATGGAACTAACCCCAACCACTGAGATATTAAGGTTTTATGTAGAACCACCACCTAAAACACATCATAAATAATAAAATTATGCATGAATTGACCCTAAAATAAAATATTCCCATGAGGAATAGAGGAATCACAAATTTGATTAAATAAAGAACAAATTATCTTCCTTCCAACATACTAAAGTCCCTAGATTCTTCATATTGTCCATGAAACACAATATGACCACACTACTTAAGATCTAAAATCTCAAAGAGGTAGGTATTAATGGTCATCTCAATTACTTCCCCTTCCATCAAATATTAGGGAAAATCATTAACTTTTTTCTTTAATGATATTCTCTAGAAATTGGTAGATGATGGAAGAGTAATATTGAATACTATAAGGGCACATGTAACCTACATGAATTCCACCCATATTAATGAAGGATAGTAGTAGGAAGTTCTGAATAAATGGACACATAAATTTGATAATTTTATTACCTAGAATTTGATTAATCATGTGCCTACTATCATTATGCCATGACCGAATTATCCGGTCATGATCCCAATTCCCTTTTAACCCCAAAAACGAAATTTTCAAAGTAAAAGTCTTCTCAAAGTCAATAAAATCAGTTTTTTTTCATTATAAGGAGCCTATGGAGGATCCCCAAGGGTTACTAAACCAATTCAAATCATTTTTTATTTCATGTCTCTGAAATTGGGAGGATCGAAACCACCTCGCCAAATGGATTCCTCCTCTAGAGAAGAGGAGAAATGAACTTTTTTTTCAATCTCATAAAGATGAAATATTTTTGTGAAGGTGAATAGGATTTATATGGAATATATCTCTCATAATTATTCAATGGGATATATCACAAATATAAAGAACTACACAATCATGACCTACCCAGGAGTCAAGTGGTTTCCCAGAACATGTCATCCATGTTGCATAAACCCAAAAAATGGTGATGTAATATGATTGATAAGAGAAACAACCATATATGAGGAACTTAAGAGCCTATATAGTAATAATTCGACTTGTTTATTAATTATCCATAACACCATCACTTAAATAGTATCAATGAACCACCATACCTAATTATTTAGGTATTAATATTATGAAATCATCACTACCTAGGAATATATGAGAATATTCCTCAAAATCACCTAAATCTATGGCACATTATGATTATGAGAAGGTCATATATTGAAATAATAGTCCATTAGAATAAAAATTTGATGTAAAAAAGCACCTTGATACAGTCCTAATGAAAATATCAATTTTAAGCATAGTTTTTCTATCCAAGGAACTTATAGAGGCCCTTGTTTAATCCATGAAGAGTACACGGGAGTTTAAGACTATGGTTTCTATAGATAATTCATATTGCACTAAGAATGAGTTTACTAATTACAAAAAAATCATTTATTTTATAGAGAAAGACCAGGGAGTAAAGATATATGGGAACATTTGTCCCATCTATGTGTCTGATATTCCCAATAAAGTGGATTCCCATTGATTCATAATAGATAATGGGTCTTGGATGAAACTAATCCTCTCACAAACCCTTTGATTTATTTGATTAAAGGAAACAAATATAACCCCATAAGGGTTAAAAATTTAATATTATGACAAGAGAGAGTATAATCCCTTGGGAAAGATCACATTGAGAACCCAATTTAGGGGTCTATTTTTTTCCTGATAATGAATTTATGGTTGTTTTTCAATACATAATATTCAACGCTTTTCTAGGGAGAACCTGAATGCACTTTTAAGTAATTATCTTATCATCATACAAATAGTACTTGAAGTACTTTCTTAACAGACATATAAGAGTTCTTCATGGTGAATGATCCCCTTTATACACAATTAAATTTATTTATATTGATACTAGATATGATAATAAATAGGGTAATCATCCCTAGATAGAGAAAAAAACACAAGTGATATCACTAAATGGATTATAAATTACCCCTAATAATCCATGTAATGAATAAATGAAACTTTTCTATTAACCATTCATCATATTGAGTAAAAAAACCATATTTGGGAAACTATATCGTGCTCCTATATAAGGGGAAAGACACCCTAAATAACCTGTTCTTATATAATGGAAAACTAGATACCATAATTGAACCACCCATTATCACTACAGGTGAAAATCATTCTATTATAATCATGTGAATCAAACCTCTCATGGTGAAATTTTACCAGAATACTAGGATGACTAATACATAGTTGACACAACCTAGAGTGTTTTATGATATAAAATATCACTAAAAAAGTATTACACAAGGTTTAGGAATCTCTTCCACCATTAATATAATCTCCATAGGAGTGGAAGACCCCCCCCACCAAGATCAAGAAATAATAATAATGAACCTAATAATAAAAAATTTAATGAATAAGAAATGGAGGAAATGGTTTCAATTGAAAATTAAGAGGAAGACCAATACTATGCCTCCCCTAATTTTAGGGTGGATAATCTTGATTAAACTACACCTAATTTCAAATAAGGCATCAAAACAATGGTCAATGAGCTCATGAGAGTGAATTTGGATTCTGATGAAGACTTATGAATAACATGATTTTGTCAAAAAATTAATAGAGAACATATAATAATTATTTTTACCTTTTAATTTAATGATTTAATCCCCATAAATTCCATAATTTAATAAAATTTATCACATATTAGGTTTATAGGTGTGTTTTGGAATTTATTACAAACATGGGATAAAATATGTTTTTTAGTGATTTTATTATTATTATTTTATTAATTGATTAAATGGATAGA
Source organism: Viscum album (assembly GCA_963277665.1). Taxonomy (NCBI): domain Eukaryota; kingdom Viridiplantae; phylum Streptophyta; class Magnoliopsida; order Santalales; family Viscaceae; genus Viscum; species Viscum album. The sequence goes on from OY728154.1 coordinate 118,116,689, forward strand.
CATATTAGTTTATGTTTTTCTTGATTTTTAGGAAAAGGGAAAAACATTACATGTGGGTAAGTTGGGATATGTAATATATTGTGTTGATATGTAATAAATTCTAGTACATACATAATATTTCACATTAATATGTAAGAAAAATGCATTTTCCATTAAATAGAAATCAGAAAGAATTGGAAAAGTACTAGGAAGGTCACTATGGTATGTGGGATATTTAAAGAGTAACATAAGATATTACATATCATATTTAGAATGAGGGATAGGTTCCATAATATATATAATATATATTCTAACATACATAAGGATTTTCTACTCATATATAATATTTATTTGGTGATATGGAAGATAATTGAAATTTGTAGATAGATACTTAAATTTTTTTACTTAGATAATATAATACAAGCTACTCATATATGGTTTTATAATTTTCCAAGAATAATAATAATAATAATAATAATAAAAACAGTCATAATGATGGTGTAAGAACCAGTGAAGTTGATGATTTCTCACACACACTAGAGGCTTTACCACTACAAACCCCATAAAAATCACTTCATAAGGACTTAGAAGTGTTATTTGAATCCATAATATCCCTCATCTATACATGTGGTAGTGTTTCAATGAGATTCAAATGGAAAATAAACTACAGTATCTTTTTCATTCTAAATGATATTTTCTTATATTTTTCTTGAATGCATGATTTTAAACTCAGGGAAAAGATGCAAATAAGACCATAGGTAAGAATTAAATAAAATTATGAATTAAAAGGTTAAATAATTTACACATGTGGTATTATCCTATGAAATCATTTTCACATGGAATTATTCCCATGCACGTCCAAGTTTGTGGAAGTCTTCCAGTTCTTATTTAAATTATTTTCCCATCAATTTCAAGGGAATTTTGTCCCTGATAAAAAGTGATATTTTAGGTTTCTATCCTTAGATGATTTATTTTAGGGTTTTTTAATGGATAATGAAATAAATTGAGTATCCAACCCTAGAACCAATACATTTTTTACTAACAATTGTATAGTGTTTTTATTTTACTTTATATTTAATAAATTTTCTATAAACACCAAACACCATATTTTCATTTATTTTATAAAAATAAAGAAATTCCAAAAATATAAAAATGTGAAAATAATAGTGTGTAATCCAAAATAGAAACCTTGATAAATGAACCTAGTTAGAAACCATGCTTCACTAGGAGTAAAATAAATATTATTTTATACCACCTTAAGAAAGGTGTGTAAAAATTTAGCATCATTTGCACAGATCTAGATCACTCACTCTTTATTATTTCACTTGTTTTAATACAATTATACTTTTATAAAAATAAAATCTAAAAAAATTAAATAGAAAAAAGTAAAAAAACTATAGAGTTTGAAGAATCACCCTCTTTGAGTGAAAAAGTGGAAATTCTTTCCAAACAAATCAAGAGGTTCTCAAAATCTAACTATGAGGAACACATGTTTATAGATTTCATTGAATATTTTTAAGAAATATTGGTAGTGTATTTCCTTAAAAATTTGGATAAAGAAATCAATTATTTTTCTATATATTTATTTTAATTTTATACAGGTTTTAAGGAGGAACCAATGACATCAAAACTAGTAGAAGATGATCCTTGCACCTCTGTTAAAGAAAATATCTAGTAAGTGGAGGAACCTAACTTTGTTTTACCCCAATAGAATAATATATAACTCACTATAAAGGGGGTTTAAATAAATTTCTATATCCAAGGGAAACTTTTCCACTAGGAATTTAGATAAGAACTGAAAGGAAAAAGATGTGTTGGTACTTTTCAAAGAAACCCCATCCACCTGTAGATTAGGGATAAACATAAGGCCACATGGTTGTAGGTAGTATAAAAAAACACCTATAGGGGGTATTATAAAATTTTATCTTTATTTATTTGTATATACTACTTACATTAATTTTTAACTAATTATTAATTATTTTTTTCCTTATAGTTTTAAAGAGAACAATAATTGCATGGAACTGAAAAAAAATTGAAATAAATAGAAAATCCATCCACTTAAAAAAACCATCATGATGAATTATTCCTTTAATTTTTTTTACTTCCTAACTAGATTTTTTTTAAAAATCCACCATGATTTTATTTGAACTAAAAAGTGGGGTATTAAATAGACAAGTGTCGGGGAGTGGTAATAACTTATTATAGGATTTATTTATTTGTTTTTATTTTTGATTATTGTAGTGTTTCTTGGAAATATTGAGCTTAGATAAATACATTGGTAAATTCATATTAGCTTGAAATTTTTATAAAAATTGACTAATTAGATCATCTAAGGATCTGAATTATTTTTGAATGAATTTTATCCCTTCATTTACAATCTAAATATTTAAGCAAGTTTGATCAAATGTAAAACCCACGTGTATAAGTGTTTTTTAATGTCAAAATAACACACCTAACAGGCTTCTAACACATTTTTTAAATATTATTCACAATACTCTCATTTATTGGGTGAACCAAACCATGATTAAATAACTATAATTTTCTATGAATTCTAGTCAAAACATTGTAGAATTAAGAAGCTTGTGTTAAAAATGATCAATCCATTAATTTTTTTTATAATAATTTTTTTAAGTACCACCTTGAAATTTGACCCTTGTTATCTCCTAGAATTCACGAACAACCTTGTTAGGCAGCCACATTGCAAGCCTGAAATACCTAACTACCCACCTCTAGAAGTAAATTCATGATTATAGTTGAACCCAAGTCTGAGGAAGAAGCTGATTTTTGAGAATATTTGGGTAGAAATACGAATTATGGAAAATATGGAAGATAAATAAAACATCCTTAAAAATTATGAAAGGAATTTAACACAACTATTTGAAGATAAAATATTCCTCTCTATCTTCAAAATGAAACTCTGTATAGAATTAAAATGAAAAAAAACTAATGAATGAATGGGAGAGAATAAAAATTTAATACCACTAAAGTGAATTTTGTATGACCATTACATGAGAATATAAAAGGATTTGGGAGCTGAATCACTATAAGGGATAGTGATCAAGGATACCATTGTTGTGTGTAAAATGTTAATCATGAATTTTTCTTCAATTAGAGCCAAAACTTATAATTTCACCTCATAACCATTAACATTAGTACCCATCAAACCTTAAACATGGAATAAACCTTTAAAATTTCTCATGATAAACAAAAATAATGGACTCATTTGGGATATATTTAAAAACTCATCAAGCCTATGGTGACCCCTCCATTATTTTTTATTAATATTTTTTTTCTTGAATTCATACTTTTTTTGATGAGAGATATATTTCCAGGAAGGTAGGAAAAAAATGAACATGCATATTAATATAATATCGAATGGATTTTTAAGAACAATGAGGATTTAAGGAGGTGATATCCATATATGAAGCATGATTTTTCAAAGTCATGAAAATTGAAAAGATGCTTTCAAATTTTCCTTGATATTTTTTTTGTACTTTGGTATAATGGATTTTTCTAGGAGTAAAAATAGATAAGTTTGGGAGAATTGATAGAGAAAATATAATCATTATTTTTACCTTATAATTTAATGATTTAATCCTAATAAATATCATAATTTAAGATAATTTATCAGATATTAGGTCTGTAGGTGTGTTTTGGACATTATTGCAAACATGGACTAAAATGTGATTTTTAGTGATCATATTATCATTATTTCATTAATTAATTAAATGATAAATTCTCTTAATTTGTGTTTTCATGATTTTAAAGTAAAGTGTAAAACCTTATGTATGGGTTAGATGGGGTACATATGATATTGTGATGATATATAAGAATATATTGTATATATGTAATATTTTTTTTCGATACGTTAGAAAAATTCCTTTTCCACTAAAGAGAAATCAGATAGAATTAGAAAAGTACTAGGAATATCATTGTGATATGCAAGGTCTTTCACAAGCCATGTGAGATATTTTGGGTTATACATAAGGAATTTTATGTTTTTCCACTAGGATTTCTGAGTTCCCTAAGGTATTTAATATATATATTATTGTACATAAATATTTATAGATCAAACATAATATTTATTTGGTGATACATAATATAATTGAATGTTGTAGATGAATATATAATTTTTTTTAACTTTAATAATTTTATATAAGATATGAATGTATGGTTTTATACTTTTCCAAGAAGAATAAGAAGAAAAACCAGTCATGAAAATGGTGTAATAAACTATAAAGTAGATAATTACTCACACACACTTAAGGCCACACCACCATGAATATCATGAGAATCACTGTGCATGGACTTAAAGGTATTATTTGAAGCCATAGGATCCCCCATATTCAAACGTGGTAGAGTTTTAGTGATATTTTAATGGAAAATAGGATCAAATATATTTTACATCCCAAATGATATTTTCATATCATTTGTTTGATCACATGAATTTAAACTAAGGAAAAAATTGAAACCAAATAGTGGGTAAGATTTAAAGAAAATTATTAATTCAAAGGAATCATGTAGGAGCCACATATATATAAGGATCCTACAACACCATTCCCATTTTGAATTATTACTGCGCACATTGAAGTCTGCCAAAGGCCAATGCTATTTATTTAAATTATTTCCCTTTCATTATAAGGGTGTTTAGTCCCTGAAAAAAAGTGATATTTTAAAGTCCATTCCCTATTCGATTTAGTTTAGGGTTTTAATATTTTGTTTAATTCTTTAAAATTTTCTAATTATCTTGATATAATGTATTTTTCTCTTCTGTCTTATTTTCTTTGTGTTCTTCCACTGTACCTCTCTAATGATCATTATAGTGAGTAGTTTTCCTAAGGCTTGGCCTTGGGGGGGGGGGTCTTTTTCTATTCCTAAATACCAACTCTTAATTTATTAATGTTTATTTTATATTTATAATGAGGTGTGGGTTAATGTTTGGATTAGTGCAGTGATGTTTTGTTTGTTTGATAGATGAAATGACATACGATGAATCCAGGTGTTGGAAGGTGTCACATACTCAATTGATACATGTTCATTATTCTTGACTTTTGGGGAGGTGAGATTTAGTGTAATGAAGAGGTCTCTTAGGCATGCTGAGTTTCACACTCGAATTAAGGGATGGTAGTTCATGTAAGATTTTTCGAGCTATCAAATGAATTTTAGATAATAAAAAAAATGGATTATGAAGGAACCTTAATAGCTAACCCTAGGATCAAGAACTTTGATGCTAACACTTGTGTAGGTTCTTATTAATTTAAAATATATTTCATTAATTTAACATAAACACAAAACACTATATTTTAACTACTTTTTTAAAAATACAAAAAACCCAAAAATATAATAAAGTGAAAGGAATATCGAGTGATCTAGAATATGATCCCTGAAAGATGACCCTAATTATCTATAATGAACCATTAAGAGTAAAATAAATATTATTCTGTACCACCCTATGATAGGTGTATCAGTTATTCCACTTTTAGAGTATAATAAATACATTTCATTTATTATGAATCACTATGATTCCTTCACTTAAAATTACATAGAGATGCTATAATTAAATCCCTAGGTGGAAGTTCACTACTTGGGCATTCTAACTAAGCATTGTGACTATAGGAAAGATATAATAAGGATGCATCCATATCAAAATCCTATGGTTAGGACTAAGGTGGGTAATTTAATTAAGAACCATTTTGTCTGGGAATTATAATACCTAAAATGGTTACCCAACATAGTTACCATCAGAAATAAGAACAAAAAAATTAGAGTCTGTATCAAATTATGAGACCTCAAATACCACCACTTGAATAATGACCTTATATTCCCGATCTTGTAATTAGAAATTGAAATAATTAATAATTTCAAAGTCCTTTCTTTTATGGATGGTTACTCTATATACAACTAAATATGGATAGATATTAAAGATGAAAAAATCATATCTTTTAGAGCACCCCAAGGGGTTTGTTTTAATAAAGTTACACCCTTCACTTTGAAAAATATCAATGCCACTTAATACTAGAAAATACATCAAATATTTAATCCACTTCTTAATAAGATAATGGAATTCTATATAAAATATCCAATAGTGATGCACCATTAGCACTTTGACAACTTCATCGATCTTAAAATAGTGTTCACCATATTATAGAGACACATCCTAAAGATGAACCTACTAAAAATAACATACCATGTCACTTCTAGGAAATTCCTTGATTTTTTTACCATTATAGAGGCATTGAGGTTGATCTTGAAATGAAAAAATACATTAATGAAATTCACCCTCCTTGAAACCTCTAGGAGTTGAGTGGCCTTTAAGAACACATAACTTACATAATATGCATCATCATGAGCCTCACTGACAAGTATTCCCTTCAAAACATTAATAAAGAAATCCATGACTAACCAATGGTATGAATAATACCAAATAGAATTTGATATCCTAAAGAAATATCTCTCCCTCCCGTAGTTTTGATGTCACTTGTGGAAGGTTAACCCCTTATCCTTTATATGGAAACTATGGAGCGGTCTCTTGGAATATTTGTTTCCACAAAAAAATGATGAAGGTAATGATAAAATTATGTACTACCTCAGCCTCACAATGGTGGATACTAAGAGAAGATATAACGTATTAAAGAATAATTTTCTCACACAAATATTTATGCTATAGAAGCTATGACACTACTTGTAACATCGTGAGATCCATTTGGTATCCCACATTGATCAACCAAAGTCTATTATCAATAATTTGATGCATTATGGGAGTCTGGAATGGTGGAAAATAATTTTTCAATAGTATGAAATTCAATTTGTCTCTTAGAAGTAAATAAAAGGGAAGAAACTAATATATTTTCTAGATTACCACTCTTAACCAATGGATTTTTTTATGGATATAGAGTTACTTGATGTAGGTGTTTTCTCTATTAGTAAAACCTATCAAACATGGGAGATTCATTTTAATGGTGCTTCTAAGATTTTGACTGTTAGAATAATGGATGACCCTATATTCAATAGGGTTGGAATAGGTATTGTATTCAATTCCAATAAAATGACTCTATTTCCATATACATTCTTCATATTAGAGGGATGACAAAATAATGGGGTAGCATACCATGCCTTTATCATAAGGCTGTAGATGGCCATGAAAATATTGATTGATCACCTCAATGTTAAGGTTGATTTAGAAGTAGTTTTTATGAATATTAATAGAGAATATTCCATCAAGAATGAGGTGCTAATAACATTCTTGATTATACTTGGGAGTAGATGGGATAGTTCCCCATAGATCCAGTGATATCATTTGTCCCACGATTACACAATTCCCTTGTAGACGCATTGGAAAACTTGGATGCTACCCTCACCAACCTAGATTAAGAAGAGATAATAATACATGTGGTGCATCTAAGGGAAACACACTATTTATAAAATGAATAAGTCAAGAAATTGTATGAAATCAACACCAATTTACCTTAGGTAAAAATTATGTCCCCTAAAAATACCTAATAAATTGACTAGATGTTCCCAATGGTGGCCTATCTCTAATATAGAGCTCTTCTATAGGATCATTTTAAAAATGACAAAATTCATAGATAAGAGGAAAGTTTCTTCCTTTGTGATAGTTCAAATTCTATCCAAATTCTTCATAAGTGAAGTTTTTATGGGATCCTACTTAGGTGAATTAAAGGAGTGATCCCTAAATTAATGGGATAAGATCATGAAAGTACACTCTTATATCATTATACAAGAGACAAATCACTCACAAAATCAGGAGGCTTGAATATTTCTAACCTTAAATAATGCATGATTACATAGAATTTACAAACAAATTCCAAGCATATCAAATTCATGCCAATTTAATACATCAACCCCCAATGATTTTTGGAATCTACCAAGTACTCCTGGTTATTTTCCACATGGAGTTTAGATGTTATAGGCTCATACTCATTAATGATGACCTAAAAATAAAATATCATCCTCACTTCCATTGATTTATTCTCTAAGTGGGATAATATAGTACCCTTAAAGGAAGTCAGGAAAATTTTTATGATTGCATCTATAAAATCAAACATCATTATAAAATTTTTAGTTCTTCATGTTATCCTCATAAACAATGAATTAAATTTTTTCACACATGAGTTGAAAAGGATATATGAAAAGTAAAAAATCTATTCCAACCACTCCTATCACTATCACACTATTACCAATGAAAAAATAGAGGCATTTATCAATACCTTATAAAATATCCTACATAATATGGTTTAAAAGGATAATGAGATATGTTTGGACAAGATACTCAATGAATTGTGGGCTTCTCATTCCACTATACACACCCATGCATAGGAAACCCCATATTTCTTAGAGAATGTGATGAAACCTATCTTAATAATTAAGGTTTAACTACCCTAACTCAAGAAAAATATCTATGAATAATTGAGTGAGGGTGAAAAATCATAAATATGAATGAACGAGTTATAAAGTATCTATGAAAAAATTATAGACACTCTACAACATTAACGTTCATTAGAATAGAATGGATTAAGAATTTAATAATAGATTTCAACTATATCCATTTTTTAAGAAGAGTTGGAGTTAACTCTGAAGATAAGAATGATTATTAGAAAGAAACCTTCAAAGTTGGAAACCAAATGGGAAAGGTATTAAATCGTACACAAGGTCTACTCCCATAGAGCATACTCCTTAATCATAATGGATGTAGAAAATATCATGCCTTCTACAAATGAAATATTTTTAAATAAATACTTTTAGTAAAACCTAAAATCCCAATTTTAATACTATAAAAAACATGAAATATGTTCCTTGCCTCATGAACTTAAACCGAATAGTATATAGTCCTTGTTGAATGACTCTAAAATCCTTGATATAGAGTCCTCATCGCAATATGTTGACATAATATCCTTACCACAAAAATTTAAAATTGTAAGGTGTATGATCATTACCTCATCATTATAAACTAAATGGTGTAAATTCCTCATCATAGGATTCTACACTACGTGACATTAGATCTTTGTCACAATATATTAAATTACCTGATATAAGGTACACCCGGTATGACATCAAACAACTTGGCGTGAATCATTTTACATATACCAAGACTATGAAAATTTCATTATTTAAGATCTTGATGTAAATAAGATCCTCTATAATATAGTTCCCCACCAATTAATGTTTTTTTACACATTAACCTTATGCTAGGATTAAATACCCCTCTTTTATAGATACACATATGACTTTATTCCTATTATCACATAATACATTGTGATGCCTGAATCTTCTACTCAGGACCAAACTATAAATTTTAAACCCCCACTATATCCCAGTGCTTTGTTCCCCCAAAAATACATATCTAGTCTTCTTCAATGAACCTATACTAGGATAAAACCACTCTATAATTTAGAACTACATATGGATTTATTCCTATTATCACATGACACATAGGGACACATGGGTGTTGTACCCCTAGTTTTAGATATATAACCCTTTCCTTATGTTTTTATGTATATAAAGGTTATGGCTGAAGGGTGGGAGAGTTTGGTGAATTTTCAATAAGTTTTGGGGGCTAAAGGAGAGGTGCACAGTCTGCGCACGGTTTGTCCAAACCATACGGATATCCTAGGAGAAATCGTGTACAGAAGCAGGTTTGAGGTAGGGAGATACAACATTATGTGTTCTCTATTAGGGGTACCATGTGATGAGGTCGTTCGAGGCTATTATTGAGGTAGTAGCTAACACATAATTAGTACACAGTTTGTCTAACTGTGAAAACTAACCATGCACAGGGTTAAAACAAGATCCTAAAAAGTGGATCTAGGTCGGCCTTGCCTTTAATCTACTTGTTTTTGCCCCAAACTAGCTCTAACTCAGGATTTTTCTTCTACTAAGGATAAATAAGGTTCTCCCATTTATCCTAAGGCAATCCAAATTCTTTCCTTGGTGTTTTGAAGCTGAATTCTTGAGGTATGTGATCGTTCTTCATCATTCTTGATCGGTTTCTTAGATCAACTTAGATTTACTTCTCCTCTATTAACGGATTCTTAGATATATAGATGTTATGGGTAAATATAAGATAGTGAATTCTAAATATGTTGATATTTGGTATTGATCATGATAAGAGAATATATCTAAGGTAGTTTCATGGAGAATTGACCTGGTTTCTTAAGCGTTATTTGTCCATTTTCAGTTTTCGTCAAAAAGATTGAGGTAGGTGGATTCAATCTTGACTCCTATTGATAAAATATTTGGAATGATTTAAAATTTATTTCCTTTTGATTAATTGATTGTGAATTGTATATTTATGAATTTTTAGAGACCTTCTTTTGTGATGGTTTGGTAGATTGTGGAAATCTGGAAAATTGGGCGTTTTGAACAAAGTGATTTTATCTTGGTTTTAAAATATAAATATTAAAATCGTGATTTTATGGAATCCTAGAACATGGATTTGAATTTATTTTTTAAATAAAAGGGGATGATTTATTGAAATGAAATGGTTGTTTTGTGGCTAGTGCGTCCTTGAAGGCACACATATTTGAATTAGGGCTAAGGTAGGGGATTCGCTCAAATATTACAGTGATCTGTATTACGGATTATACAGAGATAGTGAATAGAGAGATAGTGTATGAATGTGATATCTCCAGATATATGGGACAAGTAAGTATGGTGATACCTAAGGGAAATGGAGGGAACTCTAATTCTGGGAGCAAGCGGAAGATGGACACTTATTTCCAAGGTGGGAGTGAGAATCATAATCAGATAGTTAAATCGGTAAATCTTCCTCCATGACCCAAGAGAAAAGCAGGCTATTTTAAATGTGGTTCATTTAACCACATGAAGCTAGAGTGTATGAAACAACCTAGATAATTCCATAACTACAATCATATGGGGAATATTTAGTGCTATTTTTGTAGTGTTCTGAAGTTAGGTGCTTGAGACACTTCTCAAGTGTCACAAGCATCATATGCTTCAACGGGACAAGGAAAACCGAATTAGACTCATCAATAGAGTAGAGCTTGACATGGTGATTCTAGGAATACCATTACTCTTAAAAAAGGTAAATCTTAGTAAGGGAACCAAGAGAATAGTGCAGTGATGAAGCTGTTGTATGGAGCTGAGAAGATGATTGTAGATGATCAGGCTGAACTATATATGGTGAGAGGTAATATTCTTTTAAATTCCACCATTATGTAAGTTATTTTTGATACTATTGAATAAAATTCCCCCATTTTTTCTCATGATGTTGATATGCTATGTTTAAATCTTGAAATGTTTCCTTCCGTGATAAAACTTCAAACTCCTCTTGGTGAAAGAGAATTCATAGCCTTTGTGTGTAGAGAATGTTCTATAACTGTTGATGGAGTTGAGCTAAAATGTGACTTCTTGGTGCTATAGATAGATGTATATGATGTAGTCATGGGCATTAATTGATAAAAACATTCAAGGATCACATAAATTTTTATAGAATAATGGTTAGTTTCACAACTGAGGATGGTGTCGAGCATCTCTTTAGAGGAGAGTGGGTTGTAAAGAAAGGTGCAATGAGCTTGTTGGCACCAGCAGTTGGAAAGATCTCTTACCAGTTGGTGGCATTTACTTTAGAATCAATGGAAGAGATTGAGGATACCAGTTTTCTAGTAGTCATGGATTAATTTCCATATGTATTTCCCAAGAACTTCTCAAGGTTACCACCTATAAGGAAAATGGAGTTTACGATTGATCTTCTTCTGAGGACTAGTCCTATTTACCTTCCGTCTTATAGGATTAAACCAATAGAATTAAGGGAATTTAAAGTATAATTGGAGGAGCTATAAAGCAAAGGTTTCATTTAGCCAGGTACATCTCCATGGGAAGAACCGGTCTTTTTTGTAAAGAAAGTAGATGGAACTCTTCAGCTGTGTATTGATTATCGTAATCTTAACCAAGTTATGATAAAGAAAAAATATCCAATTCCATGTATTTATTATCTGTTTGATCAATTTAGGGGAGCTCAGTGGTTCTCTAAAATTGAATTGCGATTAGGATATCATCAATTGTGAGTTCGGAAGGAAGATATTTTGAAGACATCCTTCAGAAGAAGATATGTACATTATGAATACATAGTCATTCCTTTTATTCTAATGAATAAACCATTGGTCCTTATGACATTGATGAATTAGATATTTTAGATATATCTTGATTCTTTTGTGGTGGTTGTGGATGAAATATTGGTTTATTCAAGGATAAGGGCTGAGCATGAGAAACACTTGGATATAGTGTTGGGAATCTTGAGAGATCATCAATTGTATTCCAAATTGTCAAAGTGTGATTTTTGGATACAATAGGTACGCTTCCTCAACCATGTAATTTCTAAAAAACGTGTTTCAGTCAATTTAGAGAAGATAAAAGCTGTTATCTCTTGGAAATTTCCAAAGAATGTCTTTGAGATATGAAGTTTTCTTAGTCTAGCTGGTTATTACTGATGCTATGTATGTAACTTCTCATGACTAGCCTCATCAATGAAAACTTTGACAAAGAATAATGATCCATTCCAATGGACTAAGGAATTCTATAAGTCTTTTCACGAGCTAAAAATTCATCTTACATCAGAAACTATCTTGATTTTTCTAGAAGAAAGACATGGGTATGTGGGGTACTATGATGCTTTAGGATCTAGTTTGGGATGTGTTCTCTTGTAGGGAGACCATGTGGTTGCTTATGGTTCAAGGTAGTTGAGGGTTCATGAAAAGAATTACCCAAAACATGATTTGGAGTTAGTTACAGTTTTTCATTCCTTGAAGACTTGGATTAATTATCTATTTGGTGATAAATTTACTATTTTTACGGATCATAAGAGCACAAAACACATTTTCTCACAACAATATTTGAATCTGAGGAAAAGGAGATGGATGGAGTATCTTCAGATGTTTGACTTTGACTTGATGTATACACTTGGTAAAGGCAATACGGTGGCAGATGAATTAAGAAGAAATTAATATGATCAGTTGGAAAAATAAGCTTCAGATGAGTGGCAGTAGATGTAGGTCCTAGCCAACATGCATGTGGAATGTGAAGACCGAGGTGATGTTGCAGTTTTCTTTTCATTTTCCATGGTTCTTGATTTGGTTAAGATGGTTAAAGAGGCACAAAAATCTGATGCATAATTCTTAGTTATGAGTTCAAAACTCAATGGTGGGGAGACCATTGAGGGATGGAAACTTTAAGGGAGTTTAGTGTTGTGGTTCAAAGATCGGATGGTTGTACCTATGGTTTGTCATAAAAAACTTCTTTATTCTTACCACCATTCCAGATAGGCTATACATTTGGGTATATAGAAGATTTATAAGGCATTTAAGGCACAATTTTGGTGGATCATCATGAGAAGGAAAGTGGACGAGTTCATTTATAGGTGCTTAACTTGTCAACAAGTTAAGGTAGAACATCAATAAACAGTGGGTATGTTGCAGTCTTTACCCATACTAGTGTGGAAATGGGAGCATATAGTGATGTATTTTGTTACAGATCTCCTAAGAATGGTTCGGAAACATGATGCCACATGGGTGATAGTGGATCGATTCACAAAGTTGGCCCATTTCATTCCTATTCATGAAACTCATACGGTGGAGGATCTGTCCAAAATCTATATCCAAGAGGCAGTGGTAAAGAGACATGGCGTACTAGTTTCTATAGTCTCAGATAGAGATCTGAGGTTCATATCTCATTTCTAGAAATCATTATAGAAATCCCTTGGGACTCAGTTGAATATGAGTACGGTGTATCATCCTAAGACAAATGGGAAATCTGAAAGGATGATACATATGTTGGAAGACATGTTGCGTGATTGTGTAATGGATTTTTTTGGCTCATGGGAAGATCATGTGCCATTAGTAGAGTTCTCATATAATAAAATATATCAAGCCTATATACATATGGATCATTTTGAATCTTTGTATGAGCATCCTTTTCCTTCTCTACTATGTTGGGTGGAAACAAGTGAGACTTCACTAATTAGGCCAAGAAGTGTCTAAGAAATAATAGTGAAGATTCAGTTTATTCATGGTGAGTGATCATGTATTCTTGAGAATCTCTCCAAGGCTTAGACATCGTCATTTTGGGAAGAAGGTAAAGTTATCTCCTAGATACATTGCCCATTTTGATATATTGGAACATATTGGAGAGGTGTAATATCAGTTGGCATTGCCACCATGGTTCAGTTCGGCGCATAATGTGTTCTACATATCTCAGTTGAAAAAGTATCAGCCTGATCTTGAACATGTGATCAGATGGGATCATGTTGACCTAGATCCAGATGCTTTGTTGGTACATATCCGGGTATAGATTTTGTATAGGTAGGATAAAGTCTTTCATGGTAAAATCATTGGTCTAGTGCGGGTTTTATGGAAAATGGTCAGATTTAGGAAGAAACTTGGGAACATGATAAGGAAATGAAATATCTATGGACGAAACTCTTTCAGGGAAAGGATGGATTTCTACTTTATGAGGATGGAAAGACCAATTGTGGGGAGAATGTAGTATCCCTAATTTCTGGTATGTAACCCTTTACTTATGTTTTTATGTATATAAAGGTTATAAGTGAAGGGTGGGAGAGTTTAGGGATTTTTCAATAAGTTTTGGGGGCTAAAAGAGAGGTGAATGGTCTGTACACGGTTTTTACAAACTGTGTGAAGACCCTAGGAGAAACCATGTGCAGAAGCAGGTTTGAGGCAGAGATCTTCAACATGGTGTGTGTACAATTAGGGAGACCATGTGAGGAGGCTGTTGTTGGAGTTGGTGGCCTAGAACCAACTACTTTGTACTTTATTCATTAATAAACACCTTATCACATCTTGATTGTTCTTCTATGTGACAATGCATGTGATAATGTCCTAAGGATAACTGTTTCATTAAAGGTTCATAGTGAATCTCTTCCATGATGAGAACCCAGAAATGCCATAACATTGTTCTTAAATATATGTTCTATACCCGGATGATGTTATTTGAGGGACACAAATAATACAGGTCATTAGGGGTGAGGACTCATAAAAATTTGAGGCACCTTCTCATGGTGTGCGCCCTTGGTAATATCTAGGAGGATATTATGAGAATGAGACATGCTAGTAGGAAATCCACATTTCATAGTGTCATTGGATGTTCCTATCAGCGTACGTGTGTATTAGTCCTTAGACTTTAAGATTATTATTAATGGGTATTAAAACTCATGCACTTAGATGTATTGATGAAAACTGCGATGACACACTATTAGCAGTGAGGTAGGATACGTTGGGTGCATCACGAGTTATACTGCATTAATAGATAATGTGAGAAAGGATTTATCCCTTCTGTTTCATAATGAAAGTAGATATCTCAGGCCCTTTGATGGAATTGATATAGCCTAAATAAATCCCTGACCATGGTGAGAAATGGGAAAGTTCAATTTTGGAAAGTCAAATAAAGAATAATTGAGCACATGGGTTGATGGCACTAGCATGCAACCCGCTTGATTCAAGATATCTTGATAAAGGGATTACATTACATGGTAAGTGTTCGTAGGAGGTGACACGTCATTGCGGCGTCAACTTCTTTCTCTATGGGTGCCTTGGCATGTTACTAGATGCTGACCTTGGAATTTAGGAAGGCTCTGCCTAATGCCACTGAGAAAGAGGCGTAGAGTGTCACACACTAAGTGTGTCCAAGTATCTTAGTTAAATATTAATTCAACAAGTTGAATAAAGATTATTACCGACTGTGGTTTAATAATTATTCGAGGATGCCTGATCGCATTTATTTCGACACTAGTTATTCTAGAGAATATATTGTACCCGGAATAATATATTTATTAGTGAGTAATGCAGTGATATTTATTTGAGAAATAAATAGTCCTTATTCAAGTTCCAATAAATGTGGTGGATGAAATAAAGAAAAATGGAAAAATAAAAGTACACGCTGTGTAGTTTTTTTGGGACTTTATGCAAAATAATATTATTTAATACATTAAATAATATTAGGTGTAATTCACTGGGTGCATGTCAAGTAATAATAATAGTCAACTATTATTATTAGAAATAGGGTATTACTAAGAATTAAATGAAATGAATAAATTATTTTGGGTAATTAATTCATTTTATTATTCTATGTAATTAAAAATCCCAATTATATATTTCTCATTAGCCTAGCCATTTTTTGGTGGTTGTGCACAACAGATTTGGAAAATCTCTCAATCCAAGAGAGAATTCCTTTTCCACCAAGAACACTCTCAAGATACAAGAGAGAGAGAGGTCCACCTCCACCAGATCAAGGCGATCAAAGGAGGACATCGCAAGCGAAGACTCTTCTACGCTAGCACATGAAGATCCCTTTGGCTATATCCAGAGATACATGGAGCATGTGTGGATCACCACTAGAGGAATCCTACACTTGGATTATATGATGTTATGACGAATCACATCGGATTGTGACCGGAAACATCAATGGAGAGAGAATTCCTTAAAGGTAATTCTTGTCAATTAATTAAATTAATTACAAATAATATATGGTGATCCTATTTATGGTTTCGGTACTCCCCTCTTTATTTTTCGTTCTTTATTATATTCTGATGATTTGATGTTTTATTATCATGATGGATCTCAGATTGATTGTTGTTAACACTAAAATTAAAGTTGGGTACACCCACCAACGCACTTCCGCTGCACCCAGAACCTAGAAGTTGTATCAGAGGGGTCATATCATTGATTATAATTATTTAGTTTTTTCGTTGATGATTTACGCATTTAATAATTTAGTTATTTCAATTCAAGTTAATCGTTCTTTAAGTCTGAATCTCGAGATCTGTTCCTTATCTCTCATTTCTCGTTCACCTTACAGAAACAATTTTTTATTTTTATTTTGATTAAAATAAAATAGAGGATCTCATCCAGAGGTTCCAAATGTTCCTGGACATACAACACCAGAATACACAGTGTGTATTCGGAAGTACACGCCGTGTATTCTAGGTTCAATGCATTGGACTGGTCCGCCTAATCAGGAAATATAAATGGATCCTATCTAAGTCTTTAAGATTTTGTGTGTTGACCAGGAATAGGTGGAACACAGTTTCTAGATTACACATCATGTGGTCCACTGAACATGGTGTGTAGTCCCTTCGGGTTAGGGTTGGACCGTGTACCCTGTACACAGCTTGCCCGGCTGGAAACCGTGTAACGCGGAAACTACACGACATGTGTCCCACTGAACATGCCGTGTACTCCAAAGATTTCCAAAGTACATCTACACACCATGTCCCCAGGCATGTACTTCAGATGGACGGTGAACAAAATTACACAATGTGTAGTCATAACTACACACTATGTACTCATCCAAATTACATAGATTTATTATTATATTATACAAACCCTTGAGACATGTACCATAGTGCAGGTGTAAAGCTGAGGCACAACACGTGATAGGTGTTTTATATATATGTGTTTAATTTAACATCTGCATAATGTTCATTTCTACTCATTGGGTAGTTATGAACGGGAATTCACCGGGTTGCCTCCAAGGTACAAGTTATGTACAAAGATAATTTAAAATTAATTTATTTGTTTAAAATTATGATGGATGAGAATCTCAAGGAAATTTAGAAAAGGGTTTAAGATAAAAGGATTGATTAATTAAAGATAATTAATTGATTCGAGCGTGATTTATCTTAAACAAGAATGATTAAAGAATTGAATGCTAGTTTTATTTATGCGTAAATATTGTTGAATGTATGGATGATCTTGATCTAGACCAAGACCTTTGTATGTGAATGGTTTCTTTTAATTAATTTATTTAAATTAATTTTTTTGGCCTACGAGCCTTCTCCTCATTAATATTTAGGTCCTGCGTGCCCAAGGTTTATTTTATGTAAAAACCCCTTTTTACCCCTCACCTGCATGTGAGATAAATGTATATGTAATGGATGCAGCTCCCAAGCTAGTGGAGGCAGCTCAAGTCACAATCCAAGGTGAAACCAATCCAAGGAGATACAAAGGTGGACAGGTGGAAAGCTGTAAACACAAACCTGAAAAGTTCAAGGTCTTTCTCCCCTAGGTATTGGGTTAGTTTATCAACTACTAGATAAACTAACCAATAGAACAAGCTCATGATCATACCATTTATTTTATTTTTTTTCAGTTGCATGGTTTATTTATTGTGGGTGTGTTGTCAAGATCACACAATTAATGAATTAAGCAAGCATGCGATATGGAACTAAAATAAGACCGGCTTATGCGTAAATATTATCTTAAACATGGTTAATCACTTAAGTATATCCCAATTAATATTAACGATCATGTAATCAAAGATAATAAAATGTAAATTTACGTATAAGGATAACATCCCTCAAAGAAAATATCAAGACATTATATCCTTCCATAATCTTGGTTAGAATCGAGCCATAGTTCAAAGTACTTGACCAACCCTAGTTGGGGTTCTTTCAATTATTGGGGAATTATAATTCAAAGTTTTGGGTTGACTTGAATTGGTTTGCATTAAGGGTTGACTTCCATAGTAGGAATTGGTGTGACCAAGAGGCAAAGGTTGAGGAAATCCAAAATAAAATGATTTTAGGATTGGGGAGTCCACTCAGTGGATCAAGGAGTTGCGAGTTAATGTAGTTGGAATTTGAAATGCCTACCTAAAACCCTTTAAGTTGCTTGACCAACCCTAGTTTGGGTAATGCGAAGGGAAATATGGATTGTTGCCACTAGAATATTCAGGCAACAGAATATTATGAAGTCAATGGTGAGGGCTATTGGATTTCGATAAAATAGTGGGAGACTAATAAGTATTAAATTATTTATTTGTCTCAGTTTTATCATGATAAATTACTAAACCTTTTCTCATCTTAACTTTTAGAAATGTAATGAAAAATTACTTCAAATATATCATTGAAAACTATAATTGAGAAGGAAAACCTTCTCACTGACAATAATTTCCAAGAGTGGTAGCGGCGTTTATGCATCATCCTTTGCCATGAGAGGAAATTGTATATGCTGGAAGAGCCTATTCCAGTTGAGCCTGGGAAAGAGGCTAGTGATGTGGAACTATCTATCTATAAGAAACATATGGATGATGCCACAAATGTCCAATGTTTCATGCTATCGGACATGTCTAATGAGCTCTTGAAGCAACATGAAAACATGGACGCGTATAGCATGATGTCTCATCTTAAGAATATCTACAAAGAGAAGGTGAGACAAGAGAGATATGAGATCTCCAACGCTTTGTTTACAACTAATATTGGAGAGTCTGCACCAGCTGGGCCTCTTGTAGTCAAGGTTATTGGCTACATTGAACGCCTTAACATCTTAGGGATTAAATTCCCGGATGAGTTGCGTAAAAATCTCATCCTATCATAACTTCCCAAGACCTTATCTAGATTCATTTTCAATTATAACATGAGAAGAAATGAGAAGAGTCTATCAAAACTTATGACTTTAATTTTCCAGGTAGATAAGTACATGGGGCATGACAAAACCACAGTCCTTATGGTGAATAAGAAAAGGAAGGAAAAGGAAAAGGGGCCAAAGACTTATAAACGGTCTGAAGCCCCCGAGAACTATCCCTCTAAGAAGGGGAAGATCCAGAGGCAGGG
Organism: Viscum album; assembly: GCA_963277665.1. Lineage (NCBI taxonomy): Eukaryota > Viridiplantae > Streptophyta > Magnoliopsida > Santalales > Viscaceae > Viscum > Viscum album. The sequence continues at coordinate 118,136,268 of OY728154.1, forward strand.
AAAGGAATGGGAGGTGGTATGTTTTTCATGTGGAAAGTAAGGCCACTGGAAGAGGAATTGCACCTAAAAGCGTGGGGACGCTGAAGGTGCATTTGTTATCGAGTGTAATCTTTACATTTCTACACATTGGGTATTAGATACAGCTTGTGGGGATCACATCTATTTTCAAATGTAGGAACCAAGTAGATTTAGAAAGATTGACAGAGGAGAGGTGGATCTTCGAGTTACCAATGGCATAAGGCTGGCTGCATTGGCTATTGGCGATTACCATCTCTCATTGCCAACTGGGATGATTTTTGTTTTACATAACTGTTATTATGTGCCAAGTGTTACCAAGGACATAATTTCTGTATCATGTTTGTATATGGATGGATTTATTGTCATGTTTGGAAATAAGGGTTGATTCTTTTACAAGAACAACGTATGTTATGGTATGGAACATTTAAATAATGGTTTGTATGTATTAAATTACAAAAACCAAGTGTTGGAAATCGATAATGAAACAAACTCACATGACTCATACATCACCCAGTTGTGGCATCACCGTCTCGGTCATGTAAATGAGAAGCACTTGACAAATCTCTGCCAAGATGGCTATTTAGACTCTACTGAGCTAAAACCACTTGATATATGTCATGATTGTTTACAAAGTAAAATGACCAAGCCACCTTTTGGTGGATAGGGTGAAAGGGCCACAGATCTTCTAGGATTGGTGCACACGAATGTGTGTGGAACATTCTCAGTAGAATCTAGAGGTGGATATTCTTACTTCATTACTTTTATTGATGATTTGAGTAGATATGGATATGTCTACTTAATGAGGTATAAGTCAGAGTCCTTAGAGAAATTTAATGAATTCAAGAATGAAGTAGAGAATCATCATGATAAGAATATAAAGAAGATTCGATTGGATCAAGGTGGTGAATATCTGAACCAAGAGTTCATCGATCTTCTATAGGAGTCTGGGATTCTATCTCAGCTCACTCCTCCTTATACACCATAGTGGAATGCTATCAGTGAAAGGAGGAACCACAACTTGTTGGACATGGTGAGGTCGATGATGAGTCATGAAGATCTTATATTATCCTTTTGGGGATATGCATTACAAACTGCAACATACACATTAAACCAAGTACCAACTAAGGTGAAAAATGGAATTCCATCCGAGTTATGGAATGGAAAGAAACCCATTTTGTCGCACACACGTGTATGGGGATGAGAGGAATTTGTTAAGGCCTTCTCAGGAAACAAACTAGAACCCTGGGTTATGAGGCATATCTTTATAGGATATCCCAAGGAAATGAAAGTATTTACCTATATAACCCTTCAGATAAGAAAGTGGCTGTCGCCAGAAAAGCTATCTTTCTTGAGAGGGATAACATCCTAAAAAAGGATAGTGGGAGAAAGATTAACTTTGAATAATTTGATGCTCAAGATACACAGGAGTTGGCACAGGAATAAGTTCTATAGGTCCCCATAGAAGAGGTTCCAGAAACACAAGTACTGCGTAGGAGCTCAAGAGAGGTAAGGGAACCAGAGAGATTTGGTTTACTAGTCACCGAGGATGGTGAATCATTATTGTTGGAAAATGATGAAACTCTCTCCTACAAGGAAGTAGTAGAAAGTTCAGAAGCTGCAAGATGGATAGAAGCTATGAATTATGAGATGGATTCCATGTATTAGAACCAAGTCTGGGTTCTAGTCAATGAGCCAATTGATGTAAAGCCTGTTGGATGCAAATGAGTATTCAAGAGAAAGTTGGGCATGGAAGGTAAAGTTAACACCTATAAAGAAAGGCTAGTGGCTAAAGGATTCAGACAATGTCAAGGAATTTACTATGATGAAACCTTCTCACCGGTTTCTTTGTTTAAATCCATAAGAATAATTTCCATAACAACTTACCATGACTATGAGATTTGGCAGATGGATTTCAAAACAACATTCCTTAACAGAAACCTTTAGGAAGATGTCTATATGACACAACCAGAAGGGTTTGTGACACCAGGTGAAGCCAAATGGGTTTTCAAGTTATAGAAATCCATTTATGGATTAAAGAAATAATCCATGTCATGGAACATTCGATTTGATAAAGCCATAAAGGAATTTGGTTTTATTAAGAACGAATGTGATCCATGTGTTTATAAGCAGTTTAATGGGAATGTGATCGTTATCCTAGTAGTATAAGTTGATGACATATTGTTTATTGGAAATGATGTACCAATATTACAATCAGTTAAGGACTGTTTGAACAAGTGTTTCTCCACGAAGGACTTGGGTGAAGCAGCCTACATTCTAGGGATCAAGATCATTTGTGATAGATCCAAGATGCTTCTTAGACTAAGTCACGGTACATACATTGACTAGATACTAAAGAGATTTAGTATGGAACAATCCAAGAGGGGATTGGTTCCAGTGTCACATGGCCTACATCTTTCTAGGAAAATGTGTCCTTAGACACAACAAGAGAAAGATAGAATGAGTAAGATCCCATACGCTTCGACTATAAGATCCATCATGTATGCCATGTTATGTACCAGGCTTGATGTTGCCTATGCAATGAGCATGGTAGGAAGATATCAAGCAGATCCATGAGAAAAACATTAGATTATTATTAAGACTATCCTTAAGTATCTGAGAAGAACTAAGGGTATGTTCCTAGTGTATGGAGGAGATGATGAGCTTGTCATTAGAGGGTATGCTGATGCTGGTTTTCAGAGCGATCAGAACGATCTGAAGTCACAATCTGGATATGTTTTCTATCTCAATGGAGGAGCTGTGAGCTGGAAGAGTTCAAAGGAGATAGTTGTCGCTAATTATACAGAAGAGTATGAATATATATCGGCTTCTAATGCATCCAATGAATCCATCTAGATTTGGAACTTTGTCCAGGATCTTGATGTGGTGCCTAGCAGTAAATATCCCATCACATTGTATTGTGATAATACTATAGCGGTGGCTCTTGCCAAATAACCAAGGTCACATCAACGGACAAAGCACATACTATGAAAGTATCACCTCTTAAGGCATTTCTATCAAATGGGTAAAGTTTCAATGAGTAGATTTTACACAGAAGAGAACGTAGCAGACCCCATGACTAAAGGCCTATCTCAACAAAATCATGAATATCATGTGACAGCTAGAGGGTTAAATTTTTTTAGCAGTTGTCTCTAGTCCAAGTAGGAGTCTGTTAGAGTTGGTGGCCTAGAACCAATTAATTTGTACTTTATTCATCAATAAATACCTTATCACATATTGATTGTTCTTCTACGTGACAATGCATGGGATAATTTCCTAAGGATAACTGTTGCATTAAAGGGTCATAGCGGATCCCTGCCATGATGAGAACCCGGAATTTCCATAACACTATTCTTAAATATATGTTCTATGTCCAGATGATGTTATTTTAGGGACATAAATAATATAGTCCATTAGGGGCGAGGACTCATAAAACTTTGAGGCACCTTATCATGGTGTGTGCCCTTGGTAATATCTAGGAGAATATTATGAGAACGAGACCCACCAGTAGGAAATCCACATTTCATAGTGTCACTGAATGTTCCTATCTACGGACGTGTGTATTAATCTTAGAATTTAAGATTATTATTAATGGGTATTACAACTCACGCATTTAGATGTATTGAAGAAAACTATGACGACACACTGTTCGTAGCGAGGTAGGATACATTGGGTGCGTCATGAGTGATACTGCATTAATAGATAACGCGAGAAAGGATTTGTCCCTTCTGTTTCTTAACAGAAGTAGATATCTCAATCCCTTTGATGGAATTGATATAGCCTAAATAAATCCATGTCCATGTTGAGGAATGAGAAAGTTCAATTCTAGAAAGTCAAAGAAAGAATAATCAAGTACATGGGTTGATGGCACTAGCATGCAACCCGCTTGATTCGAGATATCATGACAAAGAGATTACATTACATGATAAGTGTTTGTAAGAGGTGACACATCATTGTGGCATTAACTTCTTTCTCTATGGGTGCCTTGGCATGTTGTTAGACGCTAACCTTGGACTTTAGGCAGGCTCCACCAAATTCCACTGAGAAAGAGGCCTAGAGGGTCACACACTAAGTGTGTCCAAGTATCTTAGTTAAATATTAATTTAACAATTTGAATAAAGATTATTCCCGACTGTGGTTTAATAATTATTCAAGGATGCCTGATTGAATTTATTTTTACACTAGTTATTCTAGAGAATATATTGTGGCTGGAATAATATATTTATTAGTGAGTAATGCAGTGATATTTATTTGAGAAATAAATAGTCATGAAGAAGTAAAAAAACCTGCCATGATGAAGCTCCAATGCAACAGTTTGTATTGTATTCTATGGAGAAGCCTGAGACTAAACCCATGGAGTTAAAAGATTTCATAGGGAATATAACCTTAACTAGATAAGGTTATATAATAGTTTTATTACTTGAGGTGGTAGGAATAAATACCTAAGGTGATATAGTAGAGAATATAACTTCTGTGAGATTAGTAGGAGATTTCATGCAGATGGATGTGAATCCTCCATGCGAGGCTACATAGAATCTCACTAACATCACCTCTCAACCTGAATGTGGAGGAAGTGTGAGTAAGATAAAGTGATTATCTCATGCACCATCACTATTAATGTCACTCATCATGCATTAAAAATGGGATATATAGGATAAAAAATTTCTAGTTAAATTCACTTATTTGTAGGATTATAATAGGATGTATTCTAGAACAATTATTGTTTCTAAAAATAAATAACAAAGGGAATGGATTAATTCTTATGATTGTACTTTTATTTTAGGATTTTAATAAGTGAAGTTCAATATATAGAAGTATATCAAGGCTTGGGATAATATGTATTTTTTATTTAAGGATATAATCAACAAGGATCTAGGGTGGAGTAAACTTCATATCATGTGGAGCCTTTATCGGATAAGAGAATCCAATAATTTAAGGTTGTATTTGAATACTTCATCTTTTATCATTAAATTTTAATGTTTTATTTGTTTAGTTTACCATTAAACCCCTAAAAATGGTCTTTGAAAATGAATAAAAATTTAATTTTAAAAGTGTATATAGTTAATCATCTTTTATTGTTTATAATAACTATTTGTTAAAAAACAATACCTCTTATGATATAAAAGAAATGAGACGAAGATACACATCCTTAGATTCATCTAATCTTGATAAATTCATTTAGATTCAAATATTTGATGTTGAAAATCCTTTCTCCATAAATTTAATGATAACTATAATCTTTATCAACTCTTCCATTAACTTTGAACTCTTTTATACACACTACACTTGTAAAGTATATATTTGGTATCACATACCCTTAAAATTTTAAGAATCAATTTTTATAACACTAATGATTACCATGTACATTTTATATAGTTTCATAAACCCCTTTAGGTATCTTGAAAAATTCCATACCATGGAATCATTAATTATTCTTCTTGATAACTCTAGATTTCAATTCCCTTAATTAGATGCCTGAAGAAACATTTTTGGATTATTCAACCAAATTTTATTCTTTTAGTTGAAATTTTACCCAAATTTACTATCTATATAGTACCAAAAACTAGACATCATATGTGAATTTCATATATAAATTAATATTTTATTAAAATCAATCAAATTATTGAAAACATTTCTACTAATGATAATAAAATGAATCCCTTAATCAGAATAAGGCTCAAAAAAACATCTAGTCCCACCAAGTTATTACATGTCCTGTCATATTAACTATATGATAAAAGAATCAAATTTATTTATTCAACTTTAATCTAATACCATTTAACCCCCAATTGAATCATTCCATGCTTCTCATAAGTTTCCAAATTCACCGACTGGTCAATTTCAACACTTAATTACTTAGGAAGGAATTTATTTAACATATATAATTTTATTTTACTTAATAACTTCTCTTAAGTTACCAATATTAGGAGTTTTTTATATTAATCTTATCCTTTTAAGGATTTATTTTAAGGATAAGTTTGATGATGATGCCATTTATAAACAATGAAATTTTTTATCAGATGATCATCATGTTTTATTACCATTTAATAAGGAATTTTATTAAATGGGTTCCCTAAAAAATGATGACTCTTTTTGAATTAATTATATCCATTAGTGGGTCAAGATCTATATTTAGATAAGATCAAGGTTACTTTAGAATTTCTCCCATCACTTAGTGATTTAGCTAAGGAATCATCTCATATATGACTCTTAGATAGCCAAGTGAACAACTATTTATCCAATATATTTGAATAAATAAACTCCAATCTATTCCTCCAGCAACCTAATCCTATTAGGGTCTATTAGAGAAGTGTAACCCAAATAAAATCCCAATAACATTCACCTAAACCTATTAGGGTTACCTATTACTTGCTTTCCTTACATAAGATAATCCACATGCACCCATCTTAGGCATGACCTACCGAGTTGGATGATTGAGTTCTTTTCAAGTTACGCTTTAAAAGGAATCACACACTTAGTATTTTAAGGGGATTTAATCTCACCATTTTATATTAGGTTATTCCCTTTATTTATGTATGATTCTGGTGATATATTTTTTAATCCAATTCCTACCATAAATCCAATATGTTCAAACCATATTGATGTGTAACTCTATACACAACTCATAATTTGTATTACTCACCCAAATATAGAATCCAAATATATATACACATATCCAAATGCATCTCATGAATAAGGTATATTAAAACTTCGTGTAATGTTTTATAATTATATAAAATTTACAAAATTCATATGAGTAAGCATAGAGTAATAAATAACCAACTCCAACTTTTCCAAAATAAGGTATAAGCCTCTATGATAGTGGGAAGTCCAACCCAAAGTCCCTCTAGCTGAGGATACTTTACTCAAGTGAGAATCTAATTCATTATAACTCAAAAAAATAATATAAAAAATGTGACACCCACTATGCCAATATGGTACTTATTTTATATTTTTTAGAGTTTCGTGCGTGTTTTAAGTTTCTATGTAGGTTCGACCTGAAACTTGGAAATTTGGAGTTTTTACTTCTGTGCATGGCTATGGCACATGGTTTGGTTAAACTATGAGAATCACCTTATGTGGCCCAAAAAATAATAATTTTGTTCAATTAATTTTGAATTTACATGGGTTGGGTTTCATGGGAATAACATAGTTGAGTCTCAAACAATGTGAGTCCTAAGAGAAAATGAGATGAAATTTTGGTGAATCTAGAGTGTAACACATAGATTGCACACGGTTCGATAAGCCATGTAGAAAGAATGAAATTTGGATCTATATTTTGATAGATATATTTTCAATGATCAAATAATGGTATTTCTAATCATGTGAGGTCTCCAAGTAAACCATGCTAGTCATTTTGGTCTAGGCAGTGACCTACACACAGTTGGCGCATAGTTTGGAAAACCGTGTAGGCTACCTAGATTCATTAAAAGTTGAATTCCCAATTTCCCCATCTTTTATTTTTAATCCTCTACCCTTATTTCCTCTCCTATCTTTCTCAAATAGACCAGGAGAACCTCCCTTGGGATTATTATCCTCACTCTTTCAATTTTTGTGAGTTTCCACCTTGGATTCAAGTGGGTTCTTCATGATAAGTTTCTCTAAACTCTTCCCTCTCATCTATTTCATTTTCCCTTGATTTATAGTTCCTACCAAGAACCCTAATATATATGTTATTCTATTTTAGGTTTGGGATTGGTCTAAATCATGGGGATTTTTTCATGTATGTGTTGTAGAGGGCATGCCTTTTATTATGGGAGTGTTCACCATTGTAGGTGATATATTTCATCTTGTTCTCCATAGAAATTAGGTAGGTGATTCTTTGTCATTGATTTATATTTAATGCCTTCAAATTATTAATGGTTTGAAAATTAATTTTCTTCTAAATTATGTATATATGTATATCCCATATTGGGCCAAGCTAATTTAAAAGTGATTTTAAGACTCAACATGAGATGGGATTCCATTCCAAGCATTTGTTTAAGGAATTATTTTGGTTTTACAAATGAAAGAGAGAAACTACTTGGGTTTTTTAAAAGTTTTTCTATTTTAAATCACTTTCAAACTAAGTGTTTGGGTTTTTTTAAAGTGTATAAAATGGGTTGTTTTGATTTAAATGGGTTTTATTGACCTTTTTTTTGATGTTGTAACTTTTTTAAAACCATAGTGTACTTTAAAATAAAATGTTTTAGATGTTTTAAAGATTTTTAAATATTAAAAATCTGTTTTTAGATTTAGAAGTGTGAGTTATCCCATAAAAATTGTATTTTAGAACTCATTAATAGATTTGAGTGTTTTGAAAGGTTATTTAATGGGAAGGGTAAGTCCACATTTTAGTTTCAAAGGAAATATTTTAAATTTTTTATTAAGAGTTTATTGAGATAGTTTCTCTAAATGATGACATGGATTAGAATTCCAAGCATGTTTTAGGAAGAGAAGTCCCATTTGTAATTTTATTGAAAATGGGTTTTCATAAAAGGTGTTAGAACCTCTTGAGACCCTTATGAATATGCTATTCTTGTGATTTATAATAATAGCATGATGTGATGTTTATTATTGATGCATTATATATGCTGCTTATTCTTTGAGATAAGGGGGTTGTTTTGTGTGAGGGTGTGGGAGGTGATTCATGTGTTGTTTTCAAATGTTGAATATTTGATCTATGTAATAATTTCTTATGATCACATCCTTTAGCTTTTCATGGTCAAACTTGGGGAAATGGGTTAGGTGTATTAGGTGGTTGATTCTCTAACCTATCTTTATGTTTATTATGGATGATGCCTCGAGACCAAGTGGGCCCATAGAGGGGAAGTTTCCTATAGTGGGGACCGAGAAAGGCCTGGGAGGACCAAGTGAGCCTAAAAGCTGTGTAGGAAAACTAAGTGCTATGAGAACCTAGGTTTATACTAAGTCATGATAGTAACCATTTTCAAAGACCATTGGTTAGATCCATGAAACTAAGTATCTTTTTAGGACTTTTTAGGGGATTTATATTGTATATTGATTATATTACCCATTTCCAAGATTATTGTTTGGAACTTATGTTTTTTTATCCTTATTATATTAATTGACATAGTGATACATGATCATGTGATTTATTTTTTTAATTATGTGGTTTAATTTTTAAATACTTGGAAAGGGATTTGGATTTATTTTAAAATAAGTAAATATTGTGTGTGATTTTAAAAGTATTATCGAACCATTTCAAGGAAAAGTTTGAGATGTATTTTTTTTGGAAATATAGAAAATGTTATTTCACAAAGAGTTTTGGAAAATATTTATTATAAAATAGGATGTGGATTGTTTTTGAAACTTTGAGTGTGTGTGGGTTCTGAAAACATGGTTTTAGGATAATGTGCCTAGTTTTTTGGAATGTTTGGGTTTCAAAAACAATTTGAAAAAGCATGTAAAATTTTTAAACATCTTGGAGTTGAATTTTTTTATTTCAAAAAGGGGTGATTAAGAAATGGTTTTAAAGTGGTACTTTAAAACATTGTTTTTAATAAGAGGTGTTGGATGGGGGAAAATTATTATCCATGTGATCGTTTTCATTTAATTAAAAACTATAAAAAGAGTTCTAACACACTTTGAAGTGTTGTTGTTTATTTTTTCAAGACTTATGAAAAATATTTATTTTTTATTATATTTTAAACTAGCATGTTTATGATGTAATGAGAAAGAGACTTCTTGGATTTAGTGGATTGTAGTAACCTCATAGTTTATTTATATCTTTCTAATATTTTACAGGTTTTGGTCTATTCTAGTTTTTTTGCTTCTTTGATATGTTGGGAAAGATATTTGGTTGGATGGTGACTGTGGGTCAATCGGTGAATCAGTGGAGTTGGTCTCGTGATTTTATTTTAGTTGAGTTGTTTTGGCTATTTGTATCATTGAATTTTATGCTATGGATTATGTATATTTGTTTCCACTGTTCTTTTATTAATGCCTCAGTTGTATCATGTTTGAATGTTTTACTGATTTTATTTCCACTACTGAATTATTATTATTATGTAATTAGTGTGAAAGTGTTCCCAATATATTTTCTATGATGCCCAAGCATTGGATTCCATTCCATAGAGATTGGTAATTACTTTAAGGACGTTTAGAATACTGATTTAGGAGAAAGGTTGGATGGTACCCCAAGCTGATTCATTACAAAAATTGTATCAAGGAATTAGGTTCTTAGTGGGACCTAGGTTCTGGAATTCCTGCTTGTTATTTTGGGTGTTAGTAGTTTAGAGATAAGGTTTTCATAACTTGGGAGGTAGTTGTGGGGAGATTTTTTCAAGATCTTTATCACCCTAAGACTCAAGTTTCTATAGGAAGTTATTATTTTTGACTTGATTCTGGTTTTCATTTTTATAGAATTATTGGATTACAGTTTGATGCCTTTGGTATTAGTGTTTGGATACTTAATGGAGTGGATTGAGTTTCCTTGGAGGATCATGTTTTATGTTTGGGATAGAGATGGAAAAATGAAATCAAATGGTGTGGTAGGATTTTAGGGCCTAACAAACCATATTCCAACTAAACGCTTGATGGTCGATACATTCTAGAGACCAAAGTATGATTAGAATGTTTCCATCAACCATGTGGCCATGTTGGGTGTGGTTATATAACTTGGATGATTTGGATATTTAAACCCATTGACCCTTGGATTTCCTAGTGTATTAGGGAAATGGGTAAAGATACATTGTTGGCCTTATGATATGTTGAAATTTTTTGATTTAGTTTTTATTGAGGGTGGTTTTATTTATTTTTTTATGAAATTTTACATGTGATATGATTTTTTTTTTGTGTGGGTTAAAAATGGATTTCGTAAGAAATATTTTTAGTTTTAAAACAAGGAATCAATTACTGTTTGTTAAATAAATTTAGGTTTTTGAATTTTTTTGAAATAGTTGATTTAGTTTTTGAAATTTGTAAAACAATTTATGTGTGACTAGTTTTTTTAATCATGTGTGCGTGGTGTAAGGATGTGTTTCCTGTTTTAAGGGAAATTGATGATTTCCAAATTGGGTTTTTTGTAATGCTTGGATTTTTACCCTAGGTGTGTGTTTTAAAAGGAATAAAATATTTAAAACTATTTCAAATGGGAAGTGTTTTATTTATTATGAAAATTAGAATGATATTTTGGTTTAAAAACTAGTTTTTTTGAAATCTAGAAATCTTAGTCAGAGGCAAACCTTTGACCATTTATTAAAATAATGGAAAAGTATAGTAAGCAAGACCCACATGACTAAAACATCAACTAGTTGATGTTGTCTTGAAAATAGTTTTGGAAATGTTTTAAATTGAACAATTCAAGTTATTTCTAGTGGTTGAAATTTAAAAAAAATGTTTTCAATTTATTTTTATTCAAAGAAATCCCAATTTTATTAGTCCTTTGGTTTTTAATACAATATTTTTGGACTCATTATTATTGGTCCTTCGCTTTTTAAAAGGTTTTTTTGTAGAATAATTTTTTGTTTTAGAAATATTTGTGGATTGGTTTGTCCCTTGTGTGTTTATGGGACTATTTTTTGTTCTTTTTAAGGAAAGGTCAGGTTGAGGTCATGTCACATGTTGTTTAGTGAAATAATCCCAAAAAGTTCTAGTGTGAAGTAGAGTATTTTTCTTATAGTTTTTCCTCCTCTTGGTGTTAACACTACTCAAGATTTGAATGAAGTGGCATGTGTTGTTTCCTTATCAGAATGGTGTGAATTGGATTTATTTGGGTGGTATTTATCTTAAGTATATTTGGGAATCATGTGGGTTTAGTGGTTTATACTCATGATCCTTGGTTTGATGGATAGATCTATGAGGAATAGTCCTTCTTGGAGACACCTAAAGATTTATGGATGAGTGGTCTTCATTTAGTGGAAACATTAGGTGTTTGGTTTTGTCTGTTCTTGATGAAAAACCCTTTTGGGATTTATTCTCATTGAGTTTAGAGTAGTCTTGGCCTGAGTAGGACTTGGACCAGTGTTTTCATGGGTTCTTCATTGGTTTCACATTATGGGTAGTGTTTCATTTGGTAAACATTTTAGGCCTCATTTTTTATTGTTTCTTGTGTATGGTGTGGACCATAGTCAGGTTTTGTTTGCATGTTTGTACATGGGGAGAATAGAGGATGCATATGTAGATAATTAGGGTGTAGTTTTGTTTCCAGTTGGATCATGGAATCCACCAGGTTGTGATTTCCATAGAAATCACCACAGAATGATATTCTAGGGATTTTGATCTAAACACCCTCGTATTCCATAAGTTGCCCTTAAGTTAGTTCCATGTCATTTATTAATGAGTCATGTTACTAGTTTTTGTAATCCTTAGTTTTAGATACCTTATTTGGGTGATATGGTTTTTCAATACTTTGGGGTGTTTCTTGGAGAAGTGATATAATTTTATTTTGTCTGGTTTTTTAGTATAATTCCATTTAGATATTTTGGGAATGTGGTTTTTTGGTGACCTCCTCTTGTTTTATGGAAGAGATTTTATTGATTGTTCTGGCATTATTGATGAATTTTAAATGGTGGGGAGACTTATGTTAGGACTCAATTTTCTTAAAATATTTATTTTATATTTTGCTGATCAGTTATTGATTGTGTTTTCTTGATAATGTTTGGTGTTTTTTGAGGAATTTTCTAGTTTCTTATGGAATCATTTTTCTCTTTAGTTGTTTGATTTAGAATATATCATCAATTTTACTGTACTTATACTTGAGACTTTCGATGGAAAGAAAGTGCTATAGTGGGGAGAATTTTTACACCCATCATGTCACTATAGTGTTTATTTTATATTATTTTTTGAGTTTGGGGATTTTTTTTATGTTTTTATGGAGTTTCATCTCAAAACATAGAATTTAGTGTTTTTCATTATATGTATGGTTAGGGAACATAGTGGGTAAACAATGTGAATACCTTTATGTGGACCTAGAAAACCATCTTGTGTGGTTCATTTTCAACATGAATAGTTTGGATTTCACTGGTGATGAAAATTTGATTCTCAAACCAAACGTGTCTCAGGAGAAATTGTGTAGGACTTATGGTATGTCTGGGGTGTAGAATATTGCTTGCACATGATTTTATAAACCATGAAGAAATTATGAGATTTGTATATTTATTTATATAGTTACATTTAGCACTATTTGAGAATGATATTTATAAACATTCAAGGTCTCCAGGTAAACCATGTGAGTTGGATTTATGTAGGAAGTGACTTGTGCATAGTTTGGAAAACCATGCGGCCAAACCATGCAACCTAGATAGATTCATTAGAAGAGAAATTTCCACTTCCCCCTATTTTATTTTTAAGAGTCCAACCCTCATTTCCTATCCCCTCTTTATTGAATGTACCAAGTACACCACACTTAGGATTCTTCTCCTTTAAACAATTTTTGTGAGTTTTCTCCTTAGATTCAAGTGGTTTTATTCATGGTAAGGGACTATAAACTGATCCCTCTCATCTCTTTCCTTTTCCCTTAATTTTTATTTCATACCAAGAACCATAATATCTATGTTTTTGGATTTTATGGTGGGGGTTGATCCGAATCATGGGGATTTGTTCATGTATGGGCTGTAGAGGGCTCATCTTTGCGTGTGGGAGTGTTTTCCATCATAGGAAAAAAATCTAGCATGTTTTCTATTAAACTGAGGTATGCGTTTCTTTTTAACCACTTTTTATTACATTAATATAATTTTTTTTATGGTTTAAAAATGGTTTTTATTTTAAATTATGAATATATGTATGATCCATTATGAGAAAAGATAATTTAAAAGTGATTTTATGGTTTGGAATGGGATGAGATTCCATGCCAAGTGTTTACGAAAATTCCTAAATGGATTTTAAATAATTATTTTGGTTTTAAAAGTGGTGTAAAGAACAAAATTGGATTTTTATAAGTTTTATTATTTTGAATGACCTTCATTGCAAGTGTTTAGATGTTTTGAAAGTTTTTAAAATGTTTAAAATGAGTTAATTTTATTTCAAAGGGATGTGTTAACCTTTTTCTTGATGTTTAAACCTTTTTACAACCTTAGTGGATTTTTGAATAAATTTTATAGATGTTTTAATGCTTTTTAAATATTCAAATTTGTGTTGATGGTTTCAAAAAGGCGAGTTATCCATTGTAAATTGTATTTTGGAATTAATTTTTAGCTTTGAATGTTTTAAAAGTTTATTTAAAGGGGAGAGTGAGTTTCCAATTGAGTTTAAAAGGTAATTTGATAAAATTGGTCTCAAGATTATATTGATATGGATTTTTTAAATGATGAAATGGATTTTTATTCCAAGAAAATTTTAAAAAGATAAGTTCCTTTTGGAATTTTATAGAAACTAACTTTTCATAAAAGGTGTTAGACCCTATTGAACACCTTGTAAATATTCTATGTTTTTGATGGATTTTAATCCCATTAAGGGATGTTTATTATTGATGTATTGTATATGATTTTATGCTTTGAGATAATAGGGTTTTTTCTAATAAGGAAACTATAAGTGATGGATGTGTTATTCTCAAATATTGTATATTTGATCTATATGATAATGGATTATGCTCACCTCCTTTGTGATTTTTTATGGTATAACTTAGGGGAAATGAGGTAGATATATTAGGTGGGTGATTCCATGATCTAGGTTGATATTGATTAAGTTTATTTCCCCAGGACCGAGTGATTCCAAAAGAGGATGTCCCCCCCTGATCCAAGTGTGCTCATGGGAGGTGGGGGACTAAGAGAGCCCATAGAGGACCAAGCGAGCCTCTAAAATATGTATGTATGTTGAGTGCTATGAAAAAACAGGGTTATACTAAGGCATGATAGCACCCATTTTTAGATCCCATTGGTTAGATCCATAACACTATGATCCTTTCTAGGATTTTTATGGGATTTATCTTGGGTATAGATTGTATCCCTTATTTCTTGGATTGTTGTTTATCACTTATGTTCATGTTGTTGTCCTTATTATATGAATTTACGTATCCGTTTAAGATTGTGTGATTTATTATTTATTTGTGTGTTTTACTTTTCAAATTTTTGGAAATGGATTTTAAAAGGTTTTAAATGAAGGAAACCATGAGTTATTTTAAAGGTATTTTGAAACTATTTTAATAATAAGATATAGATGTATTATTTTTTTGAAATATATAAAATGTTTCTTTCTAAAGAGTTTTGGAAAAATTTTATTATAAAAATGGATATGGATTGTTTTTAAAACTCCGAGTGTGTATGGATTTTGAAAACATTGTTTTAGGACGATATTCCTTGTTTTATATAAATCTTGGTTTTCAAATATGTTTTATAAAACCATAAAAATTTAAACCTCTTTGATTTTGAAATTCGTTTTTGAAATATAATTATTTATGAAATGGTTTTAAAGTGGGAATTTAAAATATTCTTTTGGACAAGAGGTATTGGATGAGAGGAAAAATAATTTTATAATATATTGCTTTCATTTAATGAAATACCTAGAAAAATATTTTTAACAAACTTTTTAAGTATTGTTGTTTATTTTTCAAAGCATTATGACAAATTATTATTTCTCTATTTCATTTAAAACTAGAATGTTTATGATGTTATAGAAAAGTGACTGCTATGATTCAGTGGGTTTTAGTGACCTTAATGGTTTTTTAGATCATGCCTATATTTTATAGGTTCAAGTTCATTCTAGATCATTTAACTCCTTTGATCTTCTGGGAGAGATGATTGGTCAAATGGTGACTATGGGTCACTCGATGGCTTAATAAAGCTGGTCTTAGGAGTTTCTCTCAGTTGGGTATTTTTTGGCCATTTAAACCATTGTATTTTATTTTCTATCTTATATATATATATATATTTGTTTCCACTATTATTTTCTTCATGTATTAGTTTTATCCTATTTGGATACATTATTGATTTTACTTCCATTATTTTATTATTATTATTATGGAATGAAGGTGAAATCATTCCCAAGGTATATTCTGTGATGACCAGTCACTTAATGGCAGCCCATGGGGATCTGAAATGCCCTTAAGTCCTTATGGTGGACCGATTTGGGAGTTGTGTTATATGGAACCCCAAATAGAATTATTACACATAAACTATATTCAAAAACTAAATTCAAGCTCATAACAAACTGAAGTCAAGGTAGATGGATACTAAATCCTTTATCATACATAGCTTGTAACTACTTAAATGCTTGTATAATAATCTCTAAAAGTAGTTTATATTTTAAACTAAGGAATACACATATTCATAATATAAAAAACTTATAACTATGAATAAAAAATGGAATAAAATTTAAATAAATGAACATTTAATATATCTAAACATGAGATAAACATTTATAAACAATTCATAAATAAAAGAGAATTTTAAACATTTTATAATTAATTTATACAATATGAACATTCCATAATCTCTAATTTAACCAACTTATATTCATTTTATCATATAAATTTTTTAAATTTCTCATTATAAAATTTACTTTTAATATATGATATTTTATGAATTATAATCAATTTATAATCCATTTTTTATTATATAAACATTTTCATAATCTAAATTTCACATACTAAACATTATTTAAACCATAATCAGGTCAATTATAAAAACACCTTTAATGAGGCTTAATTAATTTTCCAAAATAAGGACTTAATTTGAATAATTCAAATTATTTAATTATGAACTATTCATAATTTTAAAATTTAAACACTCTATAATTATCATTATTTTATAATTTATAAACATTTTATAAATAACCCTTATGATTTATAATAAAAAAAATTTATTTCTAAGTCATAAGGAATGAAATATAATTTGGAAAAAGGTTATTTTAATATTAAAATTTAATATTAAAGATTATTTAATAATAAATGTATCATAAAAATTATTAATTTATTATAAAATTTTTATAGTTAATTAATTTAAAACACTTTATTAACTAGAAAATATCCCAAAATAATTTTTATCATTATTTATAAAAAATGTATATATAATAAAATCCAATTAATAATTTAATTTTGAAGAAAATAAATTTTTCATTCTCTATCATATTTTACGATAAAACATGAGTCATATATTATGATTCATAATCAAATTCTATAATCCATGAGAAATTGTTTTCTATAATTGATAAAATAGTGGATACATGCTATCAATCATTTTTTACCACCGATAGACCGATCATTTTCTATTATATCACATTTTATAATGTACAAAGATATTATATTTATTCCATGATACTCTATTTTTCAAATATACAATGCATAAAACCACATGATATGATATTAGAACATCATATGGTATGACCATTAAAGTACCATGGATTTAAAAAAATGTTTTGAATTATGATATCATATATCATATACTGTGATGAAATACACATAGAATAATATAGCACATCATATTTTATAATTAGCATATAATTGATAATATTATTTAGAAATTACTCATTTCTAGTATGAATTCACAAATCAAAATGAATTGTAACCTTAGATATCACTGTTGGGTTTCATAAGGATCTAATAAGTCTTATTATATGTATAAAAAATGATTAAGAAACCTAAACTGAGATCTCCATGCTTAGATAAATGAAAACACACAAACCAAAATTAAAGAATCATAAAAATAGTGTCTTCCTTACACCAAAGCTATCACTACATCATATTTTAATGAGCTTGATGAAGATCAAAAGAGTGGAAATAAATTTTTTTACCACCTCCATAGGCATCCATGGGTTGTGCCTGAATCACTTGATGTTTGAGTTGGAGTATCCAACAGCCAAGACATGCTAGTTCCTCATAATACAAAGGTGGTGGGAGAAGAGATCTTTGAGGTTATAAAGTTTCAACTGATCATTAGGCAAGTAGGATCCCTAAATGTCATCACATGGCAGTGAGAATTATATATCCCTCAAAGATGATCCTTGGGTGAGCTCAATTTTAATCATTCATTATAATTCATGAGAAAATTACTCTCAGTGATTCATGCATTCATAACATTAATGCATATACTCCCTCAACATTTCATATCACAAAACAGTTATTAATGACAACATTTGGAGGTATGATTAACTTTAATGATTATCATTTTCCTCCCAAATATCAAATATAGATTCCATATGATATGGTAAGTTTTACTCTATGACTTTCATGGCAGTATCCTTATGATATCTATCTTATCATACCATACAATTGAAACTGGTAGTGGTGTGGAATCTCATTCCATGAATTATGATATCCCTATCGTAAAATATTTCATAGCCATTAAAATGTATCACATGAAAAATTACCTATGGGGAATATCTACTTCATTATATTCCAAAGTTAGGGGATATTATAAAGAGTGGTATAGTGACACCGCACAACTATAATAACCATTCATAGAGTGTGACTTATCCATATTGTTATGTGATGAATTGTAAGTTATTATTTATCAATCATCCTATGATTGATTATGTAAACTAGATGTTAAAAATTAACATACATGAATCTTCCAAAAACAAGCTATTATTAACTCTGTAGTGTTTAATGAGATGAAACAATGAGATTTTTGATTGGTCAAAGGTTATAACTATTACAACAAAAATAATATAATAATAATATATTACTAAATTAATGCATGAATCGATAGTGTCAAAAGGATATATTAAAGTGGCTATCATAATGAAATGGTGATGTTGGTCTATACCCAAGACACTGATGATTATTTATTGAGATCTCTTTATCTCATTTCCTTTTTCGTATGAAATACTACCATTTCATCAGATTGAGGGGGCCCTGCCCTTATGATGGGTATTTCATGTCAACTTGTGGATACACGATGTAGGTGGGATTCCTTAAACTGCATCTAAAGGATCCTCATAAACAACTTGGATAGAAGAATGTAGTATTGGTGATCATCTATTTATGGTACACAATATGTTATTTATTTTATTCATATATGGTTTCAAGATTCAATACATATTATATATTGGGTTATAGGGATTATTGTTGTTTTTGTTGGGTTGATTAAGAGTCAATTAATCCTTAGAAATATTTTAGGTGTCATGTCCCAAATACTATAATGTGATCAAGATGATGCGGGTTTTTAGGAATAATCTCAATGATAAAGGAGAAGTAGAACTAAAGAAATCTCATCTTTTGTGCAAGTGATATTCTCAATTGAGGGTATATATTTTGTGTAGGATCAAAATAATGATGCAGATGCTCAATATATAAGAGGGGGGGGGGGTGAATTGTACTCTTTAAAAATTTCCTTAAACAAGGAAAGATCTAAGTTTAAAAAAGTTAAACTAATCAAATTCAAAACACCTCTAACACCAATTTAAATATTGGGACAAAGTATGAAGTTACAAACTTCTAGTTCTATACACTTGCTTAAATCTGGAAAGAGATTTCGAAAAACCGATTCCGGAAATATGGATCTGGAAAATGAAACTTAACCAAAGAATACAATATGAGATTCTACCTTAAAGCGTATAAAATCTAACTGAATCAGAGTACACAAGTTTAAGGAAGTATAAGATATTTATACTTTTTTAAACATAAAAAATTCAGTGGGAAAACTTGTAACAAAAACAAGTAACAAGATATAAATCTTTTAACCCAAAGAGAAGGGTATCCAACAACCTTGGATAAAGGTCCCTTGATTTATACTTTCAAGAAAGTCTGTCTTACCCACACCTGGGTAAGCCCTCGATATGAAGATCGGAGTCTCTATCTTGCTATCCCCGTAATCTCTCAACTTCAAGGTAGTTGGAACCTCTGTCTTCCTCAGTAAAGAAGCCCTCGAACTTCAAGGTAGTCGACACCTCTATCTTCATATCCCCGGAAGCCCTCAAATGTAATCACCAACATTCGAAGTCGCATGAAGCAATCTGAACGATCAGTTCAGTATGCAGAAGGAATGGAAATCTTCTATCTCTAGAAATCACCTTGACAGCATGTGGTCTCTAGAGTGATCAACTTGTTCTTGAGATCTTTCAAATGATATCCTATTTATAGGCTCAGTATCAATGGTTGGCTCCCTCCTCCAACAGTCATATTTTCCTTAAATTTCGGAGGGACCTGTACATGTGTCACTCAAACAACGGTTAGTCAATAACTGAATACACGGCATCGTTTTGTAATGAAACAAGTGTAAGCATAAGCAAAACTAAAGTTTGTAATAAAAGAAAAATAAAGTTCTTAGTCTAACCAAAAAGGTATTCAGAGTCTATAATAAAGAGATGTTCCGATTCTGTTTTTCTAAGCAATTCGTATTGAGAATTTGTAATCAGAATTCGTAATCAGAATTCATAGTGAGAATTCCTCATCAGAATTTGTAATGAGAATTCTACACTAGAATTCATAATGAGAATTTGTAATCAGAATTCGTAATGAGAATTCGTAATCAGAATTCGTAATCAGAATTCGTAATGATAATTCATCATCAGAATTCGTAATGAGAATTCTGCACTAGAATTTGTAATGAGGATTCATCATCAGAATTCATAATAAGAATTCGTAATCAGAATTCGTAATGAGAATTCATCATCAAAATTTGTAGTGAGAATTCATCAATGGAATTCGTAATGAGAATTAATCATCAGAATTCGTAATGAGAATTCATCACTGGAATTCGTAATGAGAATTCATCATCAGAATTCATAATGAGAATTTTGCACTAGAATTCGTAATTAAAAACAGAATACCTTACATCTAAGTATTTATATGATTCCGATGTTTTGGACTTCAATCTGAAATTTATACTTAGACAAATTTACGATATGAATACGAAAATCTAGGTAAGGGTAAATTTACTCAAGGAAGGAAATTTTCCTTAGAGAAGTAAAATATAGATTTGCTTAAGTATAAGGTGTTTGTGATTTTCAAAACAAGAAGGAATGGAAAAGTCATAAGGGAAACTTTATTGACTCAACAATCTCCCCCTTTTTGGAATGCACAAACATCCTTATGAAAAAGAATATAAGGACTTAGAAAAATTTCTTTATTCTTTGAAATTAAAACTTATCTCCCTTATTTTATGGATGATGGTGAAGACAACTAACTCCCCCTTATGCTTAGGAACACTAAGGATTGTATTCTGGATTTTCATAATGGATTTTTCATTATCATGGGAATGAAAACCTTCGTAATGAGAAACTCCCCCTTGGATAAGCTCCCCCTTACTTAGGGATAGTTCTTACTTAGAGATTTTTCCTTATCCCCCTTTTCAGTGGTTCTTTTTCCTTCTCCCCATTTATTATTTTCAAAAAGAATTGATGGAATGGAAAAGTAATAAAGTACCTGAAACATTAGTACATAATAACACCAGATACCAACAACCAGAGATTTCATTAGAGTTGAAAGAATTTTTACAAGGAAAATCAAATGCAACAAAATATCTGATTGAGTTTATTTGTCTTCCTTGTCCTTTGGAATTAACTTTTTTAAGAGAGTTTTCAACTTCTTCAAATCTTTCTGATCCTCCTCAGCTTGCTTATCCAAAGCTGTGATCCTTTCTTCTTGAGCTTTCAGCACCTCTGTTTGAGCCTTCATGGCCTCTTCCTGTATCTTTAGCAACTCATCTTGCTTTTGCAGCTTTTCTTGAAACTCAATACAGAAATATATTTCCCCTTTCCAGTTCTGAGCAACCAAGTTAAGCTTCCCATTCATATCTCTGACCTGTTGATTCTTATAATTTTTCTCAATGGTCAGCTTTTCCTGAAGATTCTTGATTTTTCCATCCTTAGTGTCAAAAGCATTTTTTACATCATTTTGAAAACGATCAAACTCAGCCAAATCCTTATCAACTTTCTTTGACCACAGAGTGACTTTGCTACATGATTTACTGTGCACAACATAATTGATAAGGAAATTTCTATGGTCAACCTCAATCTTTACACACTTATCCATCACCATAGATAAGGATTCTGACTTCTGATTCATGCTATGTTGAAGCATTTGGCATCTGGAGTCTATAGTGGGAAAGATCGGAATGGTGTCCACCAACTTTTTCAAAGACTCGACAACAAATTCATGACCTAGTGATGATGATTCTGAATCAGACACTTTACTTGGGGATTGTTCTTCTTCAATTTGCACCAGCTTCTTTTTAGAAGAACCACCAACCTCCTTCTTTCTTATAATATATTTTTTTGGGGTATCCATAAGCACTTGCTTCCCCTTGTCATCTTTCGTAATGGGTTGTTCATTAGGAGAATCTTCCTCTCTTTCAGATACTTGACCAATTTTATCTTCATCTGGTTTTTTCTTCTATGTTCCTTCTTCAAGGAAATTCTTCTCATAACTCTCTTCCTCAGAAAACTCATTCTCTTTCTCTTCCTCCTTATTATCATCTTTGTTTCCTTATTTCTGAGCTACCTTTTCCGGAGTGATAAACTTTGAGGATTTGGCCTTTTCTTGATAATCCTCAACCTATTTAATCAAGGCATCTAGATCCTCACTTCCTTATTCCACTTCTTCTTCTTCTTCAATTTATTCAACAACTTCTTCCTCTACTTCTTCACCAGCTTGTTTCTCTACTTCTTCAAAAACTTGTTCCCCTTTAGACTTTTCTAGAGTGAAATAATTCTTCCCAGGGGTCTCTGGTAATGATTGGACATCAAAAGTTTCCGAAATGGGGATCTTCTCAGAGGCTACTACAGTATCTCTCAACAAAGATTGTACAACCTCAGATTCATACATATTTTTCTTCATCTTCTTCTCTTTTTCTTTCCTCTCTAACTCATCAGATGCTTTCTCTTTTAAGGCCTTAGCCTCAACAGGGTCTAATTTGAACTGGGGTTCCCCTTCTTTTCTCTTCTCCTTGAGCTCTCTCCACTTAGCTACCACTTCCTCCGGGTATGCTTTTTGTTTCTTTGGCTTGGGTGGTGCAGATTGGGTTTCCTTAGACTTAGGAGTTTTTCCTTCAGCTTGCACTTCCTTCAGCTTCCTATTCTTCCCTGTCTTCTTAGATGGTTCGGCTTTCTCTACATTTTCTGTACCAGCTTCTGCCTCCTCCTATGGCAGATTGTAGAACTCTCCTGACTCTTTTGAAAAATAAATTTTCATTCTCTTTAAGGTGTCTTCACTTATCAACATTACCTTACAATTCCTGATCTTTGAGGTGCAAGTAACCTTAAAAGAATCAAAACCTAGAATAATAAGCTTGGAGAGGAGAGCTGGATACATAATAATTTGGGCTTATAGAGTTCCATTATTGATATCTTGAATTGTAATAAGAATGTGCCTCATCATGTTGATCTTCCTTAGATTTATCAATAAATCGAAGATGTAAATACCACTCTTCTTAAGATTTTCCTTATCACCTCTCCTCGGTATGAAAAATCCCTGAACCCACAACTGCAACATCCGGTTGATGGTGGAGAGATGAGCAATCTTCACTGTTTTATCATCTTTGAGGCCAAGGAATTTCAATTCCTTTACTTTTTTGAAACTTCCCTAATCATCCGGCAGTTTGTGTGAACAAAATTCAGCCTCTCCATCATAAGATAATCCCACCAAGATCGCAGCCTTGGTATAAGAAATCTTGTAATTCTTTCCACAAGACTTAAAAGAAAACCTTTCTCTGCCATCTTCTTCATTGAAGGAAACAGACTCATAGAATTCTATAAGCAAATCTGTGTAGACAACATCTTGGTCCCCTATCTTTGATATGAAAAAATCTTCCCAACTATTGAGTTTGATATTCTTAGAGATAAGAGAATCATACTTGTTGAGGAAATTCGGGTGGACCAACCTTTCTCTGTAGACTAACCAAGATGAGATTGGTTTTATGGAAGACATTTTTTGAGAGGTGGATTCTACAGAGATTCGGAATGGAGAACTGAAAAGTTCATAATGGGATTTAAGAAATGAGGCAAGGCTTCGGCACGTGAGAGCTTTGAAATCGATGTGGGACACAAATAGGGGTCCCCTTTATATAGGCGATGGAGGTGACCTTTGAACTTCCAAAAACCATCTAACGGTTGAAAAACCCTTTGATCTGATCTGATGGTTGAAATCATACCCGTAAGGAACTCTTGAATCCGATCTTTTGAGGTTTTAATAAAAATTTTCAAATTTAATAAAACTTGAGTACGATAATTTTAAAATAAAAGGAAACTACTGACAAGTAAAAGTGGTTACGAAAACTTAAGTAAGAAAGTAATACCTTCAGATTGGCTAGGAAGTTTAATCATAATAGGTGATATTCTTCTTGGAGAAAAATTTAACTATGAAAAACATTAATATGAAAAACTCACTACGAGAAACTTAATGTGGAAAATACTTTGAGTACCAAAACTCTAGTACGAAAAGCATGAATACGAATATTATGAGTATGGAAAATTATGAGTACAAAAAATTATGATTATGAAAAATTATGTGTAAAAAAAATTATGGGTACGAAAAATTATGAGTACAAAAAATTATGAGTACGAAAAATTATGAGTATAAAAAATTATGAGTACGAAAAATTATGAGTACGAAAAATTATGAGTACAAAAATTTATGAGTATGAAAAATTATGAGTATGAAAAATTATGAGTATGAAAAATTATGAGTATGAAAAATTAATGAAGACGAAAAATTATGAGTATGAAAAATTATGAGTTCGAAAAATTATGAGTACGAAAAAATATGAGTACGAAAAAGTATCATTACGAAAGATCTGAGTACGGAAAATTTCCATTACAAAAAATCTGAGTACGAAAAATTTCCATTACGAAAACTTCAGTTCTAAAACTTCATTACGAAAATTTTCACTTGCAAAACATCATTACGGAAAATTTTGGTTACTAAGTTTAAAAAAAAACTGACTAGAAAAAATTTGATTATACTAACAAGAAAATGTACCCCCCCTATGAAAAAGAGGTTATTACTGTAAGGAGATTGTTTTAACAAAAAGTTAATGAAGGAAGATTATCTCACTGTTATCATTCCTAACTTCTCTTTAATGTATTCAAATCTACCGAAAGGTAAAGATTTTGTGAAAATATCAGCAAGTTGATCTTGCGTTCTGATAAACTGAAGAATGATATCCCCTTTTTGTGTGTGATTCCTAAGAAAGTGATGCCTAATATCTATGTGCTTTGCACGAGAGTGACGTGCATGGTTTTTATTAAGGGCAATGGGACTTGTGTTATCACACAAAATTTGAGTCTTAGTATAACTCAAGCCATAGTCTGTGA
This sequence comes from Viscum album, assembly GCA_963277665.1. NCBI lineage: Eukaryota > Viridiplantae > Streptophyta > Magnoliopsida > Santalales > Viscaceae > Viscum > Viscum album. The sequence goes on from OY728154.1 coordinate 118,161,411, forward strand.
GTGTGTGTTGCATCTACAACACTTGAGCACAAAAACTTCCAGCTACTACATATTCAACTTCAACAGTGGAGAGTGCTACTGAGTGTTGCTTCTTGCATGACCAAGAAACTAACAAATCTCCTAAGAAATGACAAGTTCTGGATGTACTATTTCTATCCATTCTACATCCACCAAAGTCAGCATCTAAAAAGCTCTTTAAAACGAAATCATTTCCAGAAGTATAAAATAGTCCTAGATCCATGGTTCCTTTTAAGTAGTGAAAAATTCTTTTCACTACCTTTAAATGAGATTCCTTAGGATTGCATTGATATCTTGCACATAAGCATACTGAAAACATCAAATCTGGTCGAATAGATGTCAAGTAAAGTAGACTTCTTGTCATACCTCTAAAAGATGTTTGGTCTACTGGTTTCCTAGCTTCATCAAGATCAATTGTGTTTGAGGTACCAATGGGAGTACTAATACTTTTAGTGTTGTCATACCCATACTTTTTAAGAAGATCTATAATATACTTATGTTGGGATATGTAGATTCCTTCTGGTTTTTGAGAAGTTTGAAAACCAAGGAAAAATGTTAACTCACCCATCATACTCATTTCAAACTCAGATTTCATTAGATCTACAAAGGAATCAGTTAAAGATTTCTGGGTTTAACCAAATATAATGTCATCAACATAAATTTGAACAATAAAACCATTTTTCTTATCTTTCTTTATAAAAATGTTTGGATACGCATTTCCCTTAACATAGTTATTTTGAAGAAAAAATCCTATAAGTCTATCATACCAAGCTTGTGGGGCTTGTTTAAGGCCGTACAAAGCTTTGGTAAGTCTAAAAACATGATCAGGATGTTTTGTATCTTCAAAGCCAGGAGGTTGTTCAACAAAATCTTCCTCTTGAACATAACCATTAAGGAAAGAGCATTTTACATCCATTTGAAAAAGAATAAAATTGAATAATGCTGCAAAGGCAAGTAGAATACGAATAGATTCAAGTCTAGATACTGGAGCATATGTTTCCTCAGAGTCTATTCCCTCTTGTTGATTATAGCCTTTATCAACTAATCTAGATTTATTTCTAACGATGACTCCATTTTCATCACATTTATTTCTGAAGACCCATTTTACTCCAATAACAGAAGTTTCCTTAGGTCTTTCAACCAATATCCAGAATTTATTCCTTTTGAATTCATTTAGTTCATCTTGCATGTCTTTAATCCAATCATCATCACCTAAATCTTCATCAGTGATTTTTGGTTCCAATTGGGAAAGGAATGCTAGACGCTCTACTTCATTTCTTAAGGAACTTCTAGTCCTTACAGGTTGATTCACATCACCAATGATACTATCACTGATATGATTCTTAAGAAACACCTGACTTGGGTTTTGCAAAACCTGTTCATCAACAAAGGGTAGAAAGTCTTCTGGGGTAAATGTTTCAGAGTTATTTTCTGGAATATTTTCCTTATCAGAAGGATCTTCTAACAAAGGTTGATAGTCAATTTTTGAAAACACATCCGAGGATGTAGGTTGGGATGGTTTAAAAAAAAGGATCAGACTCATCAAATTTTACATGTACTGTTTCTTCAGTAGTACAAGTGTTTTTATTGAAAACTCTATATGCCATAGAAGTTGTGGAGTAACCTAAGAAAATTACTTCATCAGATTTTGGTGAGAATTTGTGTAGATTATCTTTAGTATTCAGGATGAATGCCTTGCAACCAAAAGCATTGAAGTTGGAAAGTCTTGGTTTTCTACTATTTCATAACTCATAAGGGGTTTTATTAAGAAAAGGTCTAATCAAAACTCGATTTATAGTATAACAAACAGTACTTACAGCTTCAACCCAGAAATTTTTAGCTATAGAATATTCACTCAACATGGTTCTAGTTATTTCTTGTAGAATTATATTTCTTCTTTCAACTACACCAATTTGTTGAGGAGTTCTAGGTGCTGAAAAGTTGTGAGTAATACCTTTTCTACTACAAAAAGTTTCAAAATCAGAATTTTGAAATTCTCCTCCATGATCAATATGAATAGTTTTCAATGGAAGGTTTTTCTCATTTTTTACTTGGGCTCTAAAGATTTTGAAATAAGAAAAACCTTCAGACTTTTTTTCTAGAAAATAGACCCATGTAAATCTAGTGTAATCATCAACCAAAACAAATACATAGTACTTTCCCCCAATGGTTCCAGTTTGTGTAGGACCAAAAAGATCCATGTGCACCAACTGCAGTGCATCATTTGTTGAGACTTCACCTATTGATTTAAAACTAGATTTATGTTGCTTTCCATATTGACAAGGATCACAAACTTTTGAAGAATCAAATCTAATCTCCGGTAAATCCTTAACTAAACCTTTCTTAGAGAGTTTACATAAGTTCCTAAGGTTACAGTGTCCTAACCTTCCATGCCACAACCAAGAATGGTCTTCCATTGCACTAAGGCAAGGTAAGTCTTGGATTCTAAGGTCTTCTAAGTATAGTATGTAAACATTCTCTTGCCTGTGGGCAGAAAAAATAAATTCTTCCTTGGAATTGTGTACTAATCAGTTATCATTCCTAAAATTAACTAGGTATCCTTCATCACATAATTGACTTATGCTAATGAGGTTGTGCTTAAGACCCTTTAACAAACAAAACATTTGAAATCAATGTTTTTCCAAGAAGAACAATTTTACCTATACCAATAATTTCTCCCTGAGCATTATCTTTGAAAGTTACTTTTCCTCCTTTCGTCTTGATAATATTTTTGAAATAGCTTTTGTTACCAGTCATGTGCTGGGAACATCCACTATCCATGTACCAAGTATTGTTGTTGGTACTTCCCCTATTTTCATGAAAATAAGAAACAATTTAGGTTTTCAGAATCCAGACTTTCTTGGATATGAAATTGTTAGACAACAAAATTTTGGGTATCCACATTTGTTTATAAAAATATGCTTTATAAAACCCAAGAGATTGAACTCTATTCCAAGAACAGTTTTTCTTCCAATGCCCACCACTTTGACACTTAGTGCAAAAAGGGGCTCTAGAAAGAACAAAATAGTTTTTTTTGAAAATTGGTTTTTGGTGAGTATAACCTACTCTAGTAGTGTTTTTGTGAGGTCTAATTTGAGAATACATGTTGTCAAAATTTTCCTTCCCAGAGGTAAATTTTTCAAGAAGCTTCTTAAGAGAAAATATTTCAGATTTTAGTCTAATGACTAAATTCCTATCCTCAGGAATCATTTCCTTAGAGTTAGATTTTTCCTCAAAAATTTTCATCTCTAAAATAGAATTCTTAAGATCTTTAGAAAGTTCTTCCTTAGCAGAATTTGCTTTCTCAAGGTCTTTAGAAAGTTTTTCTAAAATCTCTTCTTTATCTCTAAGATTTGTAGAAAGATCTGAAATCTCTTTTGTAAGAATTTATTCCCTAGTATTTGCCTTGTCTAATTTCTTAGAAATTTTACAATTTGTTGCTTCAAGTTACTTGGAAAATCTAGATACTTCTTAATATGAAGGTTATTAATTTTCTGAGGATTAAGTATCTTCATTAGAAGTACTATTTTCAGAATAGTAATTCTTATCAAGAGATAAATTTGTTAAAGCATTGGCAGAGCGTACCTTGTCCATAAGACATGTATGTGGAAAAGAAGTTTTAGCAACGAATCCCATATTCTTCTAAGCTGATGAATCATATTCTGAATATTCTCTTTCTGAAGAGTCTCTACAGCTAGAACTCCAAGTAGTATTAGCTTTCAGACTTTTCTTATCTTTAGCTTCGTAAATATTTTTTCTATTCCTTTCAGAATGCCTCTGTTTTCTTTCTTTCTTTTTAAGCATAGGGCAATCAAGTCTTATGTGTCCACTTCTCTTGCATTCATAGCATGTGACCTCAGAATATTTTTTATCTTTCCTTTCCTTCTTCTTATACTTGGATTGGAAATTTCTTTGACCAGCTATCTTGTTCATTCTTCGAGCAAGATTTGATAACTCGTTCTCTGAGACTTCACTCTCACTAGATTCGGATTGGATAGTAACCTTATTATAAATGGATCTAGTTACTCTCTCAGGAGTCTTAGATTTAATGTGATTTGATGTTGTGGTAAAAGCAACAATACCATTCCCATTCTTCTTTTTGATGTTGTCAGCATCTCTCTTCATCCTTGTTTCATGTTGGAGAAGAGTTCCAAATAGCTAATCTAAGGAAATTTGAGTGACCTTCCTATTCTCATCAATAGCTGTTCTCTTTGATTCCCACTCATTGGGCATAATATTAATGATCTTTCCAACAAGAGATTCATCGTTTAGACCTTTCTCTCCCATATATTGTAACCTATTCATGATAGTCAATATTCTTTGTTGCACCTTACAAATGGGTTCTCTATAAGGAAAGTTAAAACCATGATACTCATCTCTAAGCATGGCTCTTCTAGTCTCAATCACTTTAGATGTACCAAAATGTGTAACTTCAAGTTTCTTCCATATACAGTTAGCTGTTTCACAAGAAGAAATTTGGCTATAATTGTTCCTAGTCATTGAACATAGTAGAGTATTGCATACCTTATAGTTTAATTGATAATCATGCTTCTCTTGGTTTGTGAAAGTAATAACTTCCTTGTCAGGAATTTGATAACTTCCAGTAAGCATAACAAAATTATCTACCCTAGTATTGATAATGAAAGTCTTCATACGATCTCTCCAATACTCATAATCATTGCCATAAAAAATTGGTGGTCTTGTAGGATTTAGGTTGTCGATGGAACCAACATTTAAACCTGCCATCCTTAAGGAAATCTTTGGCACACAACAACTTGTTAATAACAAAAGTTCGGATTCAAAGTGAATATTACTAAGCAAGAAGAATACAGAACAATGAAAAATTGAGCAAGAAAAACTTATATGTGAGTATAAGTATTTCAGAGACCTGCCCTGATACCAATTGGATGATCGAAATAATGATGTAGATGCTCAATATACAAGAGGGGGTGAATTGTACTACTTAAAAATTTCCTTGAACAAGGAAAGATCTAAGTTTAACAAAGTTAAACTAAGCAAATTCAAAACACCTCTAACACCAATAGAAAGATTGGGACAAAGTATGAAGTTACAAACTTCTAGTTCTATACACTTGCTTAAATCTGGAAAGAGATTCCAAAAAACCGGTTCCGGAAATATGGATCCAGAAAATGAAACTTAACCAAAGTTTACAATATGAGATTCTACCTTAAAGCATATAGAATCTAACTGAATCAGAGTACACAAGTGTAAGGAAGTATAATATATTTATACTCTCTTAAAATTACAAAATGCAGTGGGAAAAATTGTAACAAAAACAAGTAACAAGATAAAAATCTTTTAACCCAAAGAGAAGGGTATCCAACAACTCTGGATAAAGGTCCCTTGATTTATACTTTCAAGAAAGTTTGTCTTACCCACACCCAGGTAAGCCCTCGATACGAAGATCAGAGTCTCTGTCTTGCTATCCCCACAAGCCCTCAACTTCAAGGTAGTTGGAACCTCTGTCTTCCTTAGCAAGGAAGCCCTCGAACTTCAAGGTAGTCAGCACCTCTGTCTTCGTATCCCCAGAAGACCTCAAATGTAATCACCAACATTCGGAGTCGCACAAAGAAATCTGAACGAGCAATTTAGTACGCACAAGGAATGAAAATATTCTCTCTCTAGAAATCATCTTGAAAGCGTGTGGTCTCTAGAGTGATCAACTTGTTCTTGAGATCTTTCAAAGGAGCTCCTATTTATAGGCTCGATAGCAACGGTCGGCTCCCTCCTCCAACGGTTATATTTTCCTTAAATTTCGGAGGGACCTGTACACGTGTCACTCAAACAACGGTTAGTCAATAAATGAATACACGCCATCGTTTTCTAATGAAACAAGTGTAAGCATAAGCAAAACTGAAGTTCTTAATGTAAGAAAAATAAAGTTTGTAGTCTAACCAAAAAGGTATTCAGAGTCTATAATAAAGAGATGTTCGGATTTTGTTTTTCTAAGCAATTTGTAACGATAATTCGTAATTAGAATTCATAATCAGAATTCGTAATCAGAATTCGTAACTAGAATTCCTTATCAGAATTCGTAATGAGAATTCTGCACTAGAATTCGTAACGAGAATTTGTAATCAGAATTCATAATGAGAATTCGTAATCAGAATTCATAATGAGAATTCATCATCAGAATTCGTAATGAGAATTCTGCACTAGAATTTGTAATGAGAATTCATCATCAGAATTCGTAATGAGAATTCATAATCAGAATTTGTAATGAGAATTCATCATCAGAATTCGTAGTGAGAATTCATCACTGGAATTCGTAATGAGAATTAATCATCAGAATTCGTAATGAGAATTCATCACTGAAATTTGTAATGAGAATTCATCATCAGAATTCGTAATGAGAATTCTGCACTAGAATTCGTAATGAAAAACATAATACCTTACATCTAAGTATTTATATGATTCTGAGGTTTTGGACTTCAATCCAAAATTTATACTTAGACAAATTTATGATATGAATACAAAAATCTAGGTAAGGGTAAATTTTCTTATGGAAGGAAATTTTCCTTAGAGAAGTAAAATATAGATTTGCTTAAGTATAAGGTGTTTGTGATTTTCAAAACAAGAAGGAATGGAAAAGTCATAAGGAAAACCTTATTGACTCAACATTTTTAAGAGACTTTATCTCAAGTAACAAGGCTTGAAACAATAAGGATTTTTCTTGAGATATGTGATCAAAGGAATTAGAAATCATTCCAAATGGATTTGAACATAGGATTCTTTCACTATAAGAAAATCTCTATTTAACAGTGGATTAAATTGTCAATGAATGTTTTGTGGTAGTTTCTAAAAACCATAGCATATTGAGGTGTTGGGAAATATATCATAATGGTTATATTATGGTGTTTTTTTCATAGTGGTTTAAACCATCATCAATCAATTAGCGATGATATATATATATATATATATATATAATTTTTTATTAATAATCATTAAAAATTATCTATTAATTATTTTAAATATATTTTTTATTTAATATTTATTTTATACTTGTTTCAATATTTTTATACACTACACAACTAATTCCCAAGAGGAAACCCATCCTTACACCACTCCCACCTAATCTCACTTAACTCTTTAAGTACTAACCACTCCACCAAATGAATTTACATATAATAATATATCATTAACTGTTATCTAACTTATCTGAAACATAAAATACATTATATAAATATACAATGAATAAAATTATAAATTTCTATTGAATTATTAATTATTAAAATTTATTAATTATTAATATTTACTAATTTAAAATTAATAAATAATACATAATAAATAATATATTCATTAATAAATAGTATTTATCAATTAAAAAATTCATGAATAATAAATAATAAATTAATAACAAATACTAATTAATAATAAATAATAATAATTACTAATTAATAATTATTACAACCAAAGGTTGTAATTTTTTATTTTTTATCAATTAAAAATCAATTAGTATATTTGAAGTGTGTAAATATGTTTAGAGTAAAGTTGATATGGATAGATATATTCTAGTTGTTGGAGGAACAAGACATGTTGTGGTGAGCTTGGTCACACCGTGGGATCTAAATTGAGAAAAATAATAGAATTAGACATGCTGTTCATCATGCCACAGTGTATAAAAGTTATATTATGGTGGATGAGTAAATGGTTAGAGTGGATAAGTAGTGGGAGTTTTAGATGCCATTTCAAATTGAAATCATTTCGGTATGAAATAACCATGTTGTCTATTCTATGGTAAATGATGTTTCAAATATGTTGCAACAATGAGTATTATAGAATAATTAGAGATATGAAAATGGCATGAAAACTATTTAACTAGGAATTTCATAAGGTGTTTTAGTTGGGAAGTTTTCCTTTGGAAAACTATGAGGCTAGTACATGTCGTGGTTAAAGCCATGGTGGATCACATGCATCTTTGGGAAATTAGAACAGTCTTTATATAAGGTATAATACACAAGAGTTGATCTATGATTCATAAGGTTATTACTTTTTTAAAAATAGAGTGTTTGTATGGGAATCAAAATGGGATGTCCCACACCGTCGCATAAGCCATGGTGTGAGAAAAAAATATTTATTTCTGAAACATTAAGGGGAGAACACATCATGGAGGAAGGCGTTTAGAATATCAGGTTTCCTGAATTTGAAGTAAAAATGTCTAGGAAATCATCGAGAAAGTATTTTTAAGGGAGTTTTTACTTGGATAAGATTTATGCCATGGTATTTAGAGTAACAATCCATGGTTGATCTGATGTGGTACCCAACACAGGTGTTTTGAATAGAGGAAACACCATGGTTTTTGTAAAATGAGAGATTATATCTAGTTTTGATGATTTGGAACTTCTTCGATGGGTTGGAAGTTACAGAACAAACTTCAATAGCCCAAATGAAGTTCAATGGTGGAGAGATACAAGAAGATGATCTTAGGGCAAGATTTAAAGTAGTAGAAGTTGGTTTTTTGAAATCTTAATTTTGAATTTGAAATTCAAAATTATCAAGATATATTGGGATCGACTGTATGGAAGAATAAATAATCAAAAAATATAAGGGTATTAAACATTTGGATGAAGCGAAGGATTTTGAACCAATATTGTACTTTATTGAATATCTATAATTATAATGTAAAGTGTGGTTGGACTAGATTCCATTAAATATCAAGCATTAAAGTAAAGTGTTGATATGCCTATCATTGAAAGGCTAGGAAGTGAAGACTAGAGCATCATGGATAACAACCATTATTATTTAGTGTCATATATTTGATTGATATTTTGTGATTTTTATCCAAGCAAAGACATTATTATTTGTAGACCTCATGGAAATCCATGAGTGGAAGAGAGGAAGAGGCTGTAGAACTTGGATGAATAAAGATCTTTCCCAAAAGATTACAATCACGAACTTGTGAAGTAGGGATTATTTGGAACATCAACACATCATTGATATGTTCTCCTTAGATGTAGCCCAATGTTGGTGAACCAAATAAAATTATGGTGTTTGTGCTTCTTTATTTTTCTATATTCATTTGTTGTTTATGCATGATCATTATAACAGATTCAAGGCACCTTTACGAATGCAAATACAAGATCAATCTAATCATAATAAAATAAGAATTTTAAAGACACCCTAATTCATCTCCTCTTCGGGTGTTTAGTGATGCCTTAGGTTACAACAAAAATTAATATATACTAATTAATAATTAATATATAATAATAAATAACAACAAAATAATTAATAAGTAATAATTAATAATAAAAAATTAACAATAAATATAAATTTTAAATTATAAATAATTAACGATTATAAATAACTAATAACTAATAAATAATAATTTATAATTAATAATCACTAAATAATAATAAATAATTAATAATTACTAAATAATAAATAATAAATATAATTAATTTTGTTTAAAAATAATAAATAATAAATATTTTTAATTAATTATTAACAATTAATAAATAATAATTAATTAAAAATTAATAAATAGTAATTAAAAATTAATCAAAATAATAAACAATAAATAATAAATAACAAATAAAAAATAAAAAAAAATAAAAAATAATTAATAATGAATAATAAAAATAATTAATAATTAATAATTAAAGGTTAATAGTTATTAAATAATAAATAAATAATAATTTATAATTAACAAATAATTAAAATTTTATATAATAAATAATATTTAATAATAAATAATTATTTAATTTAATAAATTTTGTGCTGATTTAAAGAAAACACCAATAAAAATAAAATAAATAAAATAAAATTCATTATTTAATGGCGGTTTTGGAAAACCACAACTAAAAAGTAAAACTAAGACATTTAGTGGCGAGTTTTCAAACCATCGTTAAGAAATCATTGATAAATTACATTTTTATATTGTTAGTTGGAGAATATTGAAGGTTTTGGGCACAATAGAAGCATGTGATGGGTCATGCCTAACTTTTATTTTTGTCATGATCGATAATCAATCTCAGATTTACAATACAATGAATGCAATAATCAATGAAATTGAATCAAAGAAAAAATACAAGGAATAGAATGTCAGAACCATGCAAAAGATAATCACATATTATTTATAATTAATTTAATTAATTAAATAATTACCTTGCATTAATTATTTCTTCATTGATGGATCTGAAAATAGATCTACATTGTATTGTCATTGTATTGTAGTAATCAAGATAATATCCCCTCTAGCGGTGTTCCACACATGTTCCATAAATCCCCAAACATTGCCATAGGTATTTCTGGGTGCTAACACGACAAATCCTATCACCTGTGTCATTCGCCTTTGATTTCATTGAGAATCACTTCCAAATAATTCTCCTTGATCTCTCTAGACTTGAGAGTGGATGGTGGAGGAAGATCACTCTCCATTATTAGTAGCATTCTTGGAGGGGGAGATTTATTGGGCTTTAGAGGATTCTCTATAGATCTCATTATGCACAACACAAATGAATTGGATCTCTTGGAAAATAATATAATTGGGTTTAAATACCACTAGGGTTTAGAAATAAATATTTGGACAAGTTCCCTTTAATATTTATTTAATCCCTTGCGGAACCCCATGTCTAAAATAATAATAGTAATATTATTCCCTTAACATGCGCTTAACTTGCGAATTCAATTAGATATTATTTAATCAAATAATATATAATATGTATTATTTCTTATTGGACCGAAAACCTCAGTCTGTCTTTCCTCCATAATATTTATTGGGCCTTGATTAATGAATATTTATTTAACTAATAAATATCACTACATTTTTCTCTAATAAATAAATAAATATTATATTCACTAAATATCAAATAAGTATTTATTAAATATTCCTCTAAAATAATATTCTTTGTAATAACTGGTGATAGAATATATGCTATCAAGCATAGAAAAATATTTATTAATCCATGCATGAAAAAAATATTTTTTCAATTTTTTTAATAATAAATAATAATATATTATTTAACTTAGATTCACGATACACTTTTTGCGTGACCCTCTAGGGATCTTTCTCACTTGAATTAGGTGAAGAAGCCTAAAGTCTAAGGTCAGAGTCTAGAAACATGCTAAGGTACCCATAGAGAAATAAGTTAAATCCACAATGACATAATACCTCATAAAGATTCTTACTATATAATATAATCTGTTTATCATGATATCTCTAATCAAGCAGGTTGCATGCTAGTGCCATCAACCTATGTTCTCGATGTCTCTTTCTTTGACTTTTGGAATATCAAACTTTCCTATAGAACACCATGGATATGGGATTATTTAGGATACATCATTTCCATCAAAGGGTATGATATATCAACTTCCATTGAATAACATAAGGGACAAATCTTTTTCTCATTATTCATTAATGAAATATTACTCATGACGCACACAACATATCCTACCTCATCGTGAAGATATGTCATCTCAGTTTTTTTCAACACATCCATGTACATGAATCATAATACTCATTAATAATAATCTTAAAATCTATAGATCAATACACATGGGTGTAGATAGGAATATCCAATGACACAAATAAATGTGTATTTAATACTGGCGTGCCTCGTTCCCATAATATCCTACATGAGATATTACCAATGGTGTACACCATGAGAAGGTTCATCAAAGTCCTATGAGTCCTATCTTTTGATATCCTATATCATTTGTGTACCTCAAATGATATCATCCAACTATATAACATATATTTTAGAATAGAGTTGTAGCACTTCTGGGTTCACATCATAGTGTGGAATTACTATGACCTTTTAGTGAAACAACTACTATTAGGACATTCTTATATACTATGTTACATATAAGAATAATCATGACGTGATAAGGTGTATATTAATGTTCAAAACTATGAATAAAAGTAATCATAAAGTTCAAAAAGATGGTTTTTGGGCACCAAATCCAACAGACTCCCACTTTCACTAGAGCCAATTGCTAACAACATTCAGTCTACTAGGTCTCACATGATACTCATGCTTCTGCTAAGAAATATATTTAGTGAAGGGGTCCACCATGTTCTCTTTACTACTAGGTATCACATCAATCTCCTAGATAATGTTTCATTCCAAATGGATTCCTTTTCTACATCAAAAGATTCTATATACTTGGAATCCACTATAGAATTAACTAAAATTGGCTACTTTGAACTCTTCCTGCTCACAACTCCTCTGTTGAGATAGAAAACATATCCTGACTATGACTTCAGATCATTATGATCTGTTTAAAAACAAGAATCAGTATAACCCCTACTAACCATATCCTCATCTCCTTCATACACCTTGAACATATCCTTAGTTCTTCTAAAATACTTGAGAATAGCTAAGATTGAGAGATAAAAATGATGTTCCCCACTCAAAATAACATGCTTCATGCACTGGATCAAATTCAAAAAAATTCAACCATTCCCTCCTCGACGACTGCTTCCTCTCTGGAAGTGATCATTCCTCAAATGAATCTCAACCCTGTTTCTTCATCCAATGGTGTTCTTCTTTCCCAAATGCTTGGGGTCCCTTCCCCACCTTTGATGGTGCATCCCATTGTTTTTCTCAAGGGAAACTTACTGACTTCTTCTTTAGTGGGTGATCCTTCAATGGTGTAGTGGCCACCTCCCAATAGGATAAATTCAAGTGGTGATGATCATGTGGCAGGATTTTATTTTATCAAGTAGGATTCAAGGAAGGTTACTTGGGATAGATCCTTTCTCTATGACCCTATAAAATATATTCTATTGGGACCCTCTCTCAGTGAGGTGATTCTTCAGCCTCCACCCTCGTCCGAGACCTTGGATTTGATATTTCCCAAAGTTTTGATGGGGGTTCGCTGGAACAACATGGTAGTGGAATCCACATCCCTGAGCTTTTTATTTGGAGGCCTTAAAGGAGTTATATTCTATTTATAAATGAATCCTGGTAGCATGCTTTGGGGATTAAAATCCTCCCCTCTTGTTCTTCCAGAATTATGTGGGTTCATGGGGCTTATTGGATCCAAAAATGGTTTCATATTTGAATCAAAAATATTTTTCATTATCTTTTCTTTGAGGGAAGAATTTGTGAAAACATGGTATTATGATTCTCGTGTGTAAGAAAGGTGATTATTTCACCTATTTTGTTGGTCGATGGAGGCACATCTTGGCTCTAACTCTCCTTAGGAAATGGTTTGGGTAAATATTTATGGCCTTGCTCTCTTGTTTCATATTATTAGATTCCATCGTAGCATTGTTATTTCATTAGTGGATTTATTGTGTATGGATGATAAAACCATCAGTCTTTTGGATGCTTCAAAGGCATGAATTTTTGTTTTAATGAATATTTCCTAGCCTCATCCATCACAGTTGCTTCTCCGAGTAGGGTAGTCTCTAGAATAGTGAAAAAATATTGTTTTCTCCACACCGGTGCTCTACTATATGAAATTCCATCCTAGGGTCACTCTCCTTTTGTGTGTTGTAAGATTTGTGGTTTTCATGTAGATATTCACTGGGTTTCGAGTCCCTCTTAGAATCCAGGACAATATTTTTCTTCTCTTCTGGTCGAACCCATCCTAGCTGTGTCAATGATGCTAGGAAGTGAACCTGGTCCCACTAGAAGTATTGTTTTTTATTCTCCTACCCATAATTATTTGGATCCATCTCAACCCTCATTATCCCCTCCAAGGGAAGGACCCATTTTGGATTTAGTTCCCCACTCAAAGCGACTAGATACTCCCTCCTTAGATAAATGGACTGTGATTTCTTCTTTGAAGCTTCACTCTATGTCTTAAAAAAGGTAGTATGAGGAGCCTTTATAATTCACTTCTCCAAAAATTCTTCTTTGAGGATTGAGTTCATACTTTAAATCCCATATGAAGACTTAAAAGTTTTTTAGATTGTTATCATATGTTCAGGATGGGTCAGATCTGGTTGTTTTACCTTCTCCATCACCTCCTAGTGGTGTGTGCACTAGATCAAAATACAGATGGTTGATTTCCAAGCATTAATTTCCTTAAAAATATGTTGAGATTACTAGGGAAAAATCCAGGTGAATAAACTTTCAATGATCTCTCTTTTGATATGTAATGGCCATATAATTGGCGCACGGGTTAAAACTGATTTCATTTCCTCTGATGTTTTTAATAATAACCCTTCCATTATGGATATTCTCAAGCTGAAGCAATCTTCTTCAAAAATAAGTGTGGTTTCAAAAATAATCAAGATGGTTTATTTTATGAATGTTGTGGAAAAAAATCATCATATCTGGATTTTATATAACTCTAGTACCTCAGTTGATCTCATTGATGTTTCTGATCAGTTCATCACCACAATAATTAATACAGGTACTTATAGCTTTCTATTTACTTTTTTTATGCTATATGTGATGCAAAAGAGAGGTAGGATCTATAGAGTGAGTTGGTTTCATTTTACCTGGGTGATATTCCATGGTTTGTTATAGGATATTTCAATGTGATTATTGATCCTATATAGAAGAAAGGAGGGGTATATTTTCCTCAGAGGGATAGCCAAAAATTTTCATCATTTATGTCCCATATTGGTATTCTTGATTTGGGGTATATTGGGGATCAGTTCACCTGGTGATACAATCAGTGGGGTAGAGGGTGTGTCTGTAGTCACCTTGACAGATGTTGAGCTAATTTCCATGCTATATCCTACTTCCCTGATACAAAGGCCACCCATCTTGTTCATGCTTTATCTGATCATTCTCCCCTTCATGTTGATCTATCTACCACACAAGGGTGAGGATACCATTTTCATTTTTCTCAGTACATGAAATCTTATCTGGGATACCACCAAGCGGTTGTGGATTCATGAAATAATCCTTATAATGATAGTTTATGGAATGAGCTTAATAATAATATTATTCTCTTGAAGGGGTATCTTCAATCCTAGGTTAATAGCCAACACCATAGTACACAGGACATGGAGTAGCTCTCAGATGAGATTGTCCACATGGAACTTTACCTTAAGAAATAATGTGATGAATACTTATTTTGTAAGCTTGATCCAAAGAGGAAAATGTTTGCTGATATGGTTTTAAGACATGTGTGCATGGAACGTGATCAATCCCTTATAAAATGGATTAAATAAGGGGACCGTAACACCGCCTACTTCCATACTTGAATCAATGAAAAGTGGAAAATTATCAGGCCTATTATCTTAATAGAGGATGGAACTTTCTCTAATGACCATGAGGTGGTTGGAGGTATGTATCTTTTGAACTTTAAAACTCTTCTTATAGGTACCAACCCTCACATGATTTAAGGCTACCCGAGAGGCCATACTTAGTTGTTCGAGGTTATCCCCAAAGTTATCTTGGAGAAGGATAATATTCTTATCGAATCAATCCCTTATGAAGAGGAGATTCTTGAATCAATTTAGGTGATTAATCCATAAATTGATTCCAACCCTGATGTATTCCTGGGGGATTTCTCTATTAACTCTTGGGACCTTCTGAGGAACAACTTGGTGATGGCGATCAAATATTTCTTTTGGTGTGGAAGCCTTCCTTGGGTGGTAGTGGCTACTAACTTGGTGCTCCTACCTAATATTAAATATCCTTCTGTGTTGAATCATTACAGAATAATCAGTATATGAAATTTCTTATATAAGGTTATATATAGTGTGATTAATAGGAGGCTATATAGGTTTATTCTCCATTGGATATCTTGAGAGCAACATAGTTTCGTTCAAGGAAGGTCGATCCAAGGCGCTATCAACTTTTCCCCAGAGGTGGTTTGTGACATCAAAAAAATATTTATGGGATCCAAAAAGGAAATAAAACTCGATATGGATAAATAATATGATAGGTTCGAGTGGGGTTATATTATCAAAGTCTTCAAATACATGGTCTTCTCATGTTGTTACTCCAACCACATGTTCAGATGTTTCAACTCGGCTTGGATTTCTATTTTTTTCCTAGGGAGGAACCAGGGTTTCTTAAAATTATTTTGTGATCAAGTATAAGGTGACCCCCTTTCTCTAAGATTATTTATTATTTCCCAAGACACCCTTATGCATTTCATTAATAAAAAGATTCTCGATGGGGCAATCAATCTATATCGATGCATAAATCATTTTGGTGGTATCTCATATTTATTGTTCACTGATGAATCTATATTTTTTTATTAATAATGACAAAAGAACCATTCTAGTAATTAATAAAGTTATGGAAGTGTATACTAAGTGGAGTGTCTAACTTGTGAATTGTGATAAGATTAGTATTTTTACTTCTAGTTAGTACCCGAACAGGCGAGTTACTTTTTTAGAAAGCTTGATGGGTATTTGTAGAGGAGGATTTCCACTTAAGAACCTAGGTGATCTTATTTCCCCTGATATCCCCCTCATTCCACATTTTTATAGAGTGGTAAATAAAATTAGTGGTTGGATATTAAACTGGAAAAACTGATACATGTCCTTTGGGGAAGAGTTGTGTTGGTAAATTGTGTTCTTACGCCCATCCCTATGCATGTTCTATACTCTATTATGGTGTAAAATGGTGGAATAAAAAGAATAAAAAATATCTTGGACTCATTCATATGGGATTAAAAATTATAAATAATATACTACTGGGCATCATGGGATTGGATGGAAAAGCCTATGAGATAAGGATGTATTAATCTTAAGAGTGTGTCATGCTCACTTTACAGAATACACATAGAGCTATCATGGGAATTTATTAATGGAATAACTATGTGGGGTAAATTTGTGGTAGGAAATTATGGAAGGAACCATGGTTTTTTGAGAGGGAAGGTTTATTCCCTATAGCTCTTAGTCCACTAGCACATACCTACATTACATAACTTCTCATAGTGAATTGTTGGTCATAGAGATATTAATTTCTAGAACCAAAATTGGATTAGTGTTAACCTAGGAATTTTAGAATTACCTACACCAGAATTAACAGGTTTTTATCCATGCATGGATATCCATTTTATCCATGCAATCCTTGAAAATAATCATTGTGTTTATTTTTGAATATTACTCTTAATGATGAGGCAGATAAGAGTATTTTTATAGGCTCTGCATCTGGAAAATTCTCAGCTAAAGATTACCATAGGGAGATACTAATCCCAAATCAACATGATGAATAGGGGGAGATCCTTTTGTGAAAGGAGTTTATTGTAAAGATTAATTTTCTATTATGTCGTATTAGGAACCATGCACTACCCACAAATGAGAATGTAAAGTGCAAGGGTGTTTCACTTGTTTCCATGTGCACCTGTTGTAGGATTCATCCTGATGAATTGGAAGATCATTTATTTTTCTATAGGGACTGGGTGTAATTAGTTTGGATATAATTTAGTGTCCTTTCTAGTGTTTCAAATCAAAGGGAATATGAGTTATTTTTTCTTATCTCTCTGGTTTTAGGGTGATCAAAATTACGGTATTGAAATGCAAGATATAAAATGCATCCTTCTAGCTAGATGTTGGTGATTATGGAAAGAATGGAATAAAGTTCACTATGAAGGGGTCCATTCTTCATGATATGCCCTCATTTATAGAACCAGGTGCTCAATTATGGATCTAATATGGCTAAATAAGAACTGATATGATGCATGGTCACTCATAATGTTTAATACAAACAATAATCATTATCATTTCATAGAGCATATTTTATAGGGTTACTGGATCCACTGGTGGCCTCATAGTGAGGGGCTCAAACTCAACACAGACATGTCCTACCATATGGTGGTGATGTGTGGAGGGGGAATTTTTTGGGACATGAATGGATCAATAATCTTTTCCTATGATGCATGCTCTCGTAATGGGGATCCTCTCCAGTTTGAGGCTCATGTAATGCACACATACCTACAACTATGAAACCTGGAAAACATTTGGATAACAGCAAATGAATCATATTTCTAAACAATTCATAACACACTTCTTGGATGGGGTACCAACCCATGGTTAATTATTTATCTAATAAAAATAATTAAGGCAATTATATCTAGCCGCATAGAGGTTCTTCATACATGGAATGAGGAAAATAAATTCACTGATTTCCTTACCTCATTTGTCTCTGATACTCATGATGAAATGGTTATTTATTCCACCATGGGTTCCTTTTATCTAGAAGTTATGATTTTATTTATATGGGGTGCCCTCGATCTCCACTATTTTCTTCCTCCTTGAGGTTTGGATCCTTTATTGTCTTTTTTATTTTGGGACCTTATGGTTACGCTTTCATTTCTTGAATAAAATAATAATATTTTGTCCTTAACAGTAAACCAATTTTGTTCACC
The DNA here is from genome assembly GCA_963277665.1 of Viscum album. Taxonomy (NCBI): domain Eukaryota; kingdom Viridiplantae; phylum Streptophyta; class Magnoliopsida; order Santalales; family Viscaceae; genus Viscum; species Viscum album. The sequence continues at coordinate 118,179,681 of OY728154.1, forward strand.
TAGATTTTATTAATATCTACCTTCCATGCTAAATGCACAGGCAATATCAATTATAGTATAAAACATGACATACATGATTGATCCTATCACTAAATCATATGGTATCTTACTCAGTATCTATTTATCCTAATGTATTTGAGGACACATTTTCTTAGAAAGATATAAACCATGTGATACTAGAACCAATTCCCAATTTTATTATTCCATACTAAATCTTGTTAGTATCTAGTCAATGTATGTACTTTGAATTAGAACAAGCATCCTCTGGGATCTATCATGAATGATCTTGATCTCTAGAATATAGGCTGCTTCACTTAAGTCCTTCATGGATAAAAATTTATTTAACCACTCATTAATATATTTTAAGAATGTTATTTAATTTCCAATAAGTATTATGTCATCAATATATAATACTCGTATAATGACTGAATTCCCACTAAACCTCTTTTATAAACATGGAACACATTTGTTCTTAATAAAATAAAATTATTTTATAGCTTCATTGAATCAAATTTTCCATGACCTATATGATTTATTTAATCCATATATGGATCTCTAAAACTTGAAAATACTTTTGGCATAACCTGGAGTCAAAAAACCTTATAGCCATGTAATATAGATATTTTTATGAAGGATCCCATTAAGGAAATATGTTTTGATATCCATCATCCAAATTTCACAGTCATGGTAATTTAATTCTTCCAGGACAACTCATGGAATATGTTCTTCTAACAACTCTTGTGTATCTTGAGCATCAACTTCATTGAAATCAATATTACTCCAACTATCAATTTTAAGGATGTGATCCCTCTCACGAAAGATATCCTTTCTGTTGAAAACCACTTTTTTATCCGAGCAGTTTTATTAGTAGTATCCCTTTGTTTCCTTGGAATAAATTATAAAGATAAAATTATTCCCTAAGGCACTAGTTTGTCTCCTGATAAGTCCTTAACAAGCACCTCACAACCCCATACACATTTATGTGATAAAATGGGTTTATTTCCACTCTAAGACTTGAAGGAAATTTTGTTTTTCACTTTAGTTGGTACTCAGATTAATGGGTATGCCACAATTTTTAATGTATATCCGCAAAAAATTAATTGAATATCTGCTTGACACATCATCTAACTTACCATGTATAACAAGATTTGTTTCCTCCTTTCACTAACACCTTACCTCTGTGGTGTGTAAGGTAGAGTGAGTTGAGATAGAATTCCAAACTTCTATAGAAAGTTGATAAACTCTTGGTTAAGATATTCACCACCTCGATCTGATCAAATCCACTTTATCTTCTTTTCAATTTGATTCTATAATTCATTATTGAATTCCTTGAATTTATAAAAGGACTCAGACTTATACCTCATTAAGTATTCATTAACATATCTTCTCAAGTCATCATCAACATTTACGAAGTAAGAATACACACCACAAGATTCTACTGGAAATGGTCCACACACATTAGTGTGTACCAATCCTAGAAGCTCTGTGGCACTTTCATCATATCCACTGAATGGAGTTTTGGTCATTTTACCTTGTAAATAAGAATGAAATCTCTCAAGTGTCTTTATATCAGAAGATTCTAAATAACTATCTTGATAGAGCTTTGTCAAATGCCTCTCATTTACATGACCAAGATAGTGATGCCATAACTTGATGTTATATGGGTCATGTGAACATGATTCATTATCAACTTCCAATACTTGGTTTTTGTAATTTAATACATAAATACCATTATTTAAATGTGTCATACCATAACATATATTGTCTATATAAATAAAGAAACCTTTATTTCAAAACTTGAAAATAAACCCATATGCATCTAGGTATGATACATAAATTATGTTCTTGGTAACAATAGATATATAATAACAATATTTAAAAAAAAAATAATTCATGTTGGAAATGAAAGGTGGTATTCAACAATGCATAGGGTAGCCAGCCTCATACCATTGGTAGATCACAGATCCACCTCTCCTTTAATTTTTTTTTCAGAATCTACTTGGTTCCTGCATTGGATATATATGTGAGCACCACAAACTATATCTAATACGCAATGTGTATATACTGAAATATTACACTTGATAAAGAATGAAACTTTAGCTTCCCCTTTCTTATGGGTGAATTTATTCTTTCAGTGGCCTTACTTTTCACATAGAAAACACACCGAATCCTTTTCCTTTCACTGCCTTTGGATATTCCTCTTATTGGAGGGATGGTTCTTGGAAGATTTAGACTTTTTATGAGTCCTATGCCCCTTTGCCTTATTCACCATTTTCTTATTCACAATAAGAACCATAGGTTTATCATGCCCCATGTACTTATCCATTTAGAGGATCAAAGTAATAAGTTATGAAATTATATCCTTATTGATGCTCATATTGTAATTAATAATAAAACTAAGGAAGGTATTGGGTAGTGATGAAAGTATAAATCTGTGCACAACTCATCTTGGAATTTAATTCATAATATGTATAAGAGTTCAATATAGACAATAATATTTCCTACATAAGGCTGAGCTGGTTTTGATTCTCTAATATTATTTTTGAACAAAGTGTTGGAGTTCTTGTATCTCTCTTATCTCTCCTTATCTTAATATAGATCCTAAAGGTTATACATCATACTATATACAAAAATGTGCTCCTATTACTTCAAAATCTCATTAGTCATGGATAATAACATGAAACACTAAAAATCTATAGCATCATTTAGGTGTTTTATATAGAGAGATAAACTTTAAACACTATCCTCATTACCAGGTGCTTTAGGAACAAGTTCGTCCAACACATACAATTTCCTTTCATGGAAGAGGATAACTTGTAAGTGCCTTTTACACTTTTGGAAATTTGTGATGGTTAGAACCTTATCCTTCTCACATATGGATCACAATGATATATTTGATTTCATTTTTATTATTATTTATACATGTAATATGAGTATATATTTAGTACTTCATCTGATAAAATTTAGAAAATGAATAAATAATATATATATTAATCTTTAACAATTTCATCGAAACCCAATATCCCTCACCATTAGCTTCGAAATATCATATTTCTTAGATATTCTAGTGTAAAAGATGCATATTACCCTTATCATTACCTCAAATTTGGTTGGTCAATCAACTTGAATGGTTTTAGGTTGGCATTCTAATTGAAAACCACATTAACTCAAAGTTCCTTGATCTGTTGAGTGGACTCCATTATCCCAAAATCCTTAAATTGGATTTCCTCAATCCTTTCCTCTTAGTTACACTAAGTCCTACTTTGGAAGTCAACACTTGATGTGAAGTAAGTTAAGTCAACCCAAAACTTTAAGTTAGAATTCTTTAATAATTGAAAGCACCACAACTTTGGCAGGTCAACCACTTGGAACTATGGTTCGATTTTAAATAAAGTAATGGAAGGCTATACTGAATTAATATATATAATTGAGTGATTTTAAATTTTATGTGGAAATTTAAAATTATTATCTTTTTCAAATTCTTGTTAATATTAAGTGTATTTAATTTAGTTATTAACCATTTATTAGATAATATTTATGTATAATACAATTTATTTTAGTTCTACCCTTCATGCTTGTTAATTCATTAATTCATGTCATCATGAAAAAACATCCATAATGAAATAACCATGCAGCTTGAAGCGGTATGATTATGAGCTTTCACTAATGGTTAGTTTATCTAGAGGATGATAAAATAACTATCTATCTAGGGGGAAAACACCTTTAACAAATTAAGGTTTGGGTTATAGCTTTTCACATGTCCACCTATGTATTTCTCTTGGATTGGTTTCACTTTAGATCCAAAATTGAACCACCACCACTAGGTTGGGAGTTCCATCCATTACATATGATTTTCCTCACACTTAGGTGAGGGGAAAGGGTTTCACACAAATGAAACCATGGGAATGGAGGCCTGTACATAATGATATGAAAGATGACACAAAAACCACAAATTTACTTTAATAATAAATTAAATGAAACCAATCACATACAAAGGTCTGGTCTATACTCATGATCATCCATATGAATATAATTAATTACATATTTAATAAAACTATCATTCAATTATTAATCGTTATTATTTTAGATAAATCACAGTCAAATCAATTAATTATACTATTTAATTAATCAATTATTTATTCTTAATTATCATCCAAATTTCCTTGACATTCTCATCCATTATAATTTTAAACAAATATAATTAATTAAATTAAAATTAATCATGTCATAAATGTACCTTGGTGGAAACACGGTGAATACCCATCCAAATCTACCCAAAATATATTATACTTGTATAATATTTACTCTTGTGACATATGATATATATAACTTACCATTAAATTTCATGACATGTATTATGAACTTAATAATTATACAAATGTCATGATTTTTTGGTCACATGTTATGCTTCAATTCACATAGAGTAATAACTATAATACGACTCATACATGATATACATATCCGAAAATTACACACAAATTAATTCTATATATCTATATATCTATATATATATATATATCTATCTATCTATATATATATATTAAAACCCAATACATGGAGTGTCCTATCAACTTAAAAATGACACACAAGCACATGTCGATAAGGTTTACACAGTATACTAAATTAAATTTAATTATGCATAATTTTGTATAAGTAAATGGAGTATACAACTCTCACCATCTATCTGAGGCACACACCTAGGGACTTAGTGTGTAAATCATGCCTCAGAAAAGTTGGAGTACACAATTTATAAAAGGGATACATGGTTTGTGGTCTCTGAGTTACATTATCACCAGTCAGGTTGGCCGTGTATGAAAATACATGGCCTGTCTATGACTTAATTGTCTAAACACCATGTACATGGGATACACAGTGTGTACTATGGATGACCATGCGATAGATCACCCTAATCAACATATGGTGTAATAAATTAAATGCACTAAGTGTATTCAATACACACAGTTTGAATTAATTCCAAATTAATTCCTGGTGTATTGAACACTAGTACACGACATGTAACTCTGGTTACATGGTGTGTAGTATTGTGTTATCCATCCATAATCCTAAGAACCTCCAGATGATATTTCTAATTTTAATTCATTCCTAAAATTAATCGATTTTATTAGATCTGTGAGAAATAAAATAGGAAGAATCAGATCTCACAATTCAGATTAAAGAATGATTAAACTTGAATTGGAAACTAAATTACAAATGTGTGAATCAATCAATGATCTTTAAATAATTATAAATAATTATGTGACCTCTTTGATACCACTTAATGGTTTCAGGCATAGTAGAAGCATGTAATGGGTCATGCCTAACTTCTCTTTTTTTTCATGATCTATGATCAATATGATATTTACATGACCATCAACATTGTAATCAACATAATTGAATATATAAAATAGAAAAGGGATAGAACACCGGAAACAAGAACATGATCATAACATAATATTTATAATTAATTTAATTAATTAAAGAATTACCCTGTCTGAATTCTTTCTTCATTGATGGATCTAAGAATAGATCTATGTTTTATCATCGCTTAATTGTAGGAATCAAGAGAATATTACCTCAAGAAGTGATCCAAATGTTTTCCACAAATATATGAGCATCACTGTAGGTATTTTTAGGTGTTATCATGGGAGATCCTATCACTTGTGTTGTTCACCTTTGATCACCATGAGAATCGCTTCCAAAGCATTCTCCTTGATATCTCTAGACTTGAGAGTAGATGGTGAATGAAGATTACACTCTGTTCTTGGGAGATTTCTTGGAGAGTGATCTCTCTAGGGATTGATAGATTCACTCCAACTGTTGTTGTACATAACACAAATGAACTGGCTCTCATGAAAAATAATATAATTAGGTTTAAATACCGCTAGGGTTTAGAAATAAATATTTTCACAAGTTCCATTTAAAATTTATTTAATCCCCTGAGAAACCCCATGTCTAAAATATAATAATTTTATTATTTCATTGACATGTACTTAACTTGTGAATTAATTGAAATATTATTTAATGAAATAATATTCAATATATATTATTTCTCATCTAACCTAAAACCTTGGTTTGAAATTACTCCATAATATTTTTCAGGCCTTGAATAATGACTATTTACTAATAAATAAATATTGCTACATTATTTTCCAATAAATAAATAAATATTATATTCACTAAATAGAAAATAAATATTTATTAAATAATCTGATCATATAATATTCTTTCAAATAACTGATGACAAAATATATGTGATCAATAATACATGAATAATTATTAAATCACATTTGGGAATAAAAATTATTCAACTTGTTAAATAATAAATAATAGTATATTATTTAACTAAGATTCTGGATACACTTAGTGTGTGACCCTCTAGGATGATTTCTCAGTGGCATTAGGTGAACAAACCTAAATTCCAAGGTTAGAATCTAGAAACATGCCAAGGCTCCTATAGAGAAATAATTTAATGTCGCAATGACATAATACCACATAAGGACACTTACTATATAACATAATACCTTTATTATGATATCTCTAATTAAGTAGGTGGCATGTTGGTGCCATCAACTTATGTTCTCAATGTCTCTTTCTTTGACTATTTGAAAATAAAACTTGCCTATAGAATACCATGGACATGAATTTGTTTATGCTATATCATTTCCATTAATGGGCCTAAGATATAAATTTCTATTAAAGAATAGAAGGTACAAACCCTTTATCACATTATTCATTAATTCAATATTAATCATGACACACCAAACATATCCTACCTCACCATGAACATATGTTGTCATGGTTTTCATCAATACATCAAAGTACAAGACTCATAATACTCACTAATAATAATCTTAAATTATAAGGATCAATACTCATGTCCGTACATAAGAACACACAATGAAAAATATAAATGTGGATTTCTTACTGGCAGGTTTGGTTATCACAATATCCAATACATGATATTATCAAGGGATTACACTATTAGAAGGTGCCTCAATGTCCTACAAATCTCTAAACTTGATAGCCTATATCATTTATGTCCCTCAAATTATGTTATCCAATTATAGAAAATAAATTTAAGAATAGTGTTGTAACACTTACGGGTTCTCATCATAGTGGAGAACTTCTATGAACTTTTAGTGTGACATATACTCTTAGGAAATTTTCACATACTATGTTATGAAGAATAAGAATTGAGATGTGATAAGGTGTTTTTAATAATCAAAACTATGAATACAGGTTATCATAAATTACATAGAAGTTGGTTCTAAAGAACCAACTCTAAAAAACATGGGAAATACATTTACATTGAATAACTAAAAGAATTTATTCTTTATAGTGATGTTTGTTGAGTGTGAGAACTGAAGAAATAACTTTATATGATACTGCAAGAAATCTGAGCATAGTATTCAAAGCTATTAATTTCAGGTGCAGTGGAATCATGCAGTGGTAGATGATATATTAAAATTTATTTTTCTTATCATTTTCTGAAATCATGTGTGATGAACATGCAAGTAAAATTTATAATTAATTTATTCAAATATATAAAGTATTTAATACTTGGGATTAAAAAAATATTCATTGAAGAATTTTGATCCTCCGAAATGTCCCTTTTGGATTGCCTTTGTTGAACTATGAGGATCAAAGTATAGAATCTCTCTAGCAGTGATACACACATGCTCCTATGATCTATGATAAATGCCACCCAATCTTCAGGTGCTAGTGTGGAAAATAGAATGTATTATATTTTTCATTCTTGATCACCCATTCTTCATAATTGAATAAATATATCTTTCATTTATCATTATTGAGATGGATAGAGGAGTAGTTGATAGAGAATTCATTGTGCGCAACAATTCTACTTTTTTCAATTGCACACTCATGCTCCACACAATAGACATAACCGTCTATTTATAGAGCTAGGGTTTAGGTTAATATAATAATTTAATTTCAAACCAACAATTAAATTATATTATAACCTTTATTTAAACCCCATTCCACTTAATAATAATATTATTATTTTGTGGAACACACCAACTTGTAATAATTGATAAATAATATTTACCAGCTTTTAAATAGTTATTTATCATTAGATGTGGTCTTGGTCTGCTCGAAATAATTTTTATTTACTGAATAACTGAATAAATATTTTATTTTTAAATAAATATTTCATTCACATACAAACGAATAAATATTTATAAAATATTCAATAAAATAAATAAATATTTTTATCCATATTATGGTGAATAAATATTTATTAAATTTATACAATTAATATAACTTGAATAAAATTATTCCTCAGTCCGGAGAATAATATTTATTCCATTAACTAAATTCAAATAGAATTTTTATTGACCTCAATTAATGTACTTACTACGTGACCCTCTAGGATTATTTCTCATTAGAATTAGGAAGGCTTCCCTAAAGACCAATATTACTTTCTAGAAATGGGTCAAGGCACCCAAGAGAAAGAACTTAATGTTGTAATGTGAACAACCACATACTAATGCTCTCTATGTAATATAATACCTTTATCATAATATCTCATCAATAAGGTTTCAAAAAGGTGTAATTGACCTATATGTTCGATACATATTTATTTGAATATCTAAAATAAACACATAGTTACACCATGACCATGGAATTTAGTGTGACAGTTATATTGCAATAAAAGGGATGAGATATCATATTTTATAATGATAGAAGAGACAAATCATTCCTCAAATTATCCATTAATGACATTTCAACCATGATTCACCCAACATACCCTACTTCCTCCCAATATATGGAGGGATAGTTTTCATTAGTGAATCAAAGTGAATGAGTAATGACTTGAAATATGATAATATTAAAGTATAAGGACCATTAAAAATGATCACATATAAGAATATATGATGAAAAAAACATGTAGAATTCCTAATGGCATATCTATTTTCACAATCCTTCATATTGGAGATTACCAAGTGTGAACTTCATGATAAGAATCCTCATCCACTTATGAGTACTCACACCTGACAGTCTAAATACTACATGTCCCATTATATAACATTATCCAACCACATAACTATATTATGAATATTATCATATCACTTAAATGTTCTCATCATAGTAGGGAACTTCCATGACCTTATCTATGAGAAAAATACTCTAGGACATTATTACATTAAATCCATGTAGAATAATGAGAAATATGTAATAAGATATTTTATTAATATTCAATATATAAAATATACATTTAATAAAAGTAAAAACAGTTGTTCCTAGGACACAAACTCTAACAAAATCCCACTTACACTAGAATTAACTACCTATGAATTTTAGTTTGCTATACATCACATGGTAATCATGTTTCTATTGAGTTTAATCTTTATTCAAGGGGTCTACTATGTTGTATTCCATAAATATACTTCTAACTTCCACCTCAACTTATGGAGAAAAATACCTCATGAGATGATACTTCTGAAGTATGTGATTTTTCCCATTGACGTGACCTTGGATATTTTGAGAGAGCCACTACTGTAGTATTATCAAAATATAGTGTGATAGGATCTTTACTGCTAGGTAACACATCCAGATCTTGGATGAAGTTACACATCAATTCTTCTTCTTTAGCTACCTAAGATTCTATAATATACACTAAATATACTATAGAATCTACGACCATAACCTAATTTGAGATCTTTCAGCTCATATCACCTCCATTAAGAGTGAATATATATCCCATTTGTTACTTCATGTCATCTCAATCACTTTGGAAACTATCATTTTCATATCCTCTGATGATTAGTTCCTCATATCCTCCATAGACCAATAATATTTCTTTTGTATGCCTCAGATACTTAAGGATAGTATTGATTTCCATCCAGTAGCGGTCACCGAGATAAGCTTGATATCTTCCAACCACTATCAGTCTTTAGAAAAATATATCATAGTACATAGCATATCATACATGACTTACTGAATCATTGATGAATATGCGACCTTTAACATTTTTTTCTTTCTTCATGCGTATGATGACACATTTTATTTGATAGATTAATGTCATGCGATGCTAACAAAAATATCCTCTTGGATTGTTTTATACTGTATCTCATTAGTATCTTAATAATATATGTACCTTGATTTAGGTTGAGCAGTATCTTGGATCTATCATGATGGATATTTATCCTAAGAATATATATTACCCTTTTTAAGTCCTTCATAGGGAATTAATTATTCAACCAAGTATTAACAGAATGTATGAATTGTATTTAATTTCTTATGAGTAATATTTCATCAACATATACTATTCATAAAACAATCAAACTACCACTAAACCTTTTATATACACAAGGATCATATGTGTTCTTTATGAAACCAAATTCCATTATGAACTCATCAAAATTAAGGTTACATACCCTATATGGTTTCTTTAATCCGCAAATGGATATTTTCGACTTGCATACCTTGTTGGAATCCTTTGGAGTTAGAAAAACTTCAGGTTGTGTCATATAAATATCCTCATGAAGGTTCTTATTAAGGAAATATGTTTTGAAATTCATTTTCCAAATCTCATAATCATGGATGTTTATAATGGAAATTTGAACTTTGATGGATTTCAAAATTGTAACTGGTGAAAAAGTTTCTTCATATTCAATGAATTGATCTTGTTTAAACCGTTTTGCAACAATTCATACCTTATAGGTACTAACTTGTCCTTACATGTCCAATTTCTTCTTGAATACCCTTTTTTAACCATTGGTGTTTACATATATTGGAGGGTCTACCAAGATCCAAACACAGTTTTGGTACATGGAATCCATCTTAGAATTAATGGATTCTTTCCACTTGGAAATATCTGTGCCACTTAAAAATTCCTTGTAGGTTATTGGATAATTATTATCAACTAATAATGAGTCACAATCCTCAGTGAGTTGAATAGCATAACTGTAGACACCAAAAAATGCGTAAGTGCTGGAGAAAGTTTTGAAACAAAAAAGCGAAGTCATATTTGGACCCGGAGGCCCGGTCTGGAGGGCCCAAAGAAGTTGTGTGAAAAAAGGAGAAGCGCGCGAAAAAATTACGTCCTGCGCGGAAGGCTCTGGGATTCGTGAAAGGTCTTGGTGCCGGGGCAAAATAATTTCACGCCCGCGCCCCACGCGGTTGATCTTTCGCGTCGTCGCATCAGTCGAAAAATTATTTCACGAAAACCTAGCATTCCGCACTGCTGGGTGCCTACAAATAGAAGGAGACCCCTTCCTTTTCAGGGTTGAAGAATTTGAACCGCCTCTCGTGCGCGTAATTGGCATTTTGCACGCACACAATATGGCATTCAGGTAGGGTTCTTTTTTGCGCCAAGTCACCCTGGGATCCGTCTTCGCGCGAGATCCCCCTGGCTTAGACTAAACTCCAACCCCTTGAGGTCTACCCCCTGTACGCAATTCCTTCCATTGCGCACATGCCCGTCAGTTGCGCGCTGGCCCGTCAGTTGTGCGCATCTTTGTGCGCCCCCTGTCCTTACGCTCGGCCCTCTCCACCCGCGCATAATTATACCACCTTGCACCCAATCCATTCAAGTCACGCAAAGGCTCATCTGCCCTTATTTCGTGCATCCCCAAGGGCTTCACGCAATACTTCGATACTTTTCACCTCGGTGCTCCCCGGGTTATCCCTGTGCGTGAGTCCAATGTCCTCCTTTCGGGTTCCATTTTCAGGTGTCCTGTGCACCTCGGGAATTTGTATCATGTATGGTTTTCTCATATTCCCTTTTTGGCTCGTACGAAGCAACTTCAAAGTCCATTGGAAAATCCTTCCAGTTGCATTGATTTGCCGCATGCTTCTTCTCATAGGAACGCTAACGACTATTGCTTCTTTGCATATCCACGCTAATGTGGACCCCTCGATGGTTCGCCCCGCGACACCCCCTCTCACGGCCTTGCCGATGCCTTCCCTTCCACAAGGGGCAGAGGGCACTGGTTATGTAAGTCCTAGGGGTGCAATGCCAACCCACTTCGTCCGAGCTGCAGGACGTTAAACTACCAAACACCTCGTCCTCAACACATGATGTTAAACTGTTACCCGACCACGTGTCTCGCATGCAGGGTCCCCCCCACCTCAGATATTCTCCATGCCCACTCGTCTCCACGGGGATGGTATCATCCCTCATAGGGGGTGATTTATTGTAGTGGCGTTTGTCCGTGGGGAAGGGTAGCCACCTTGGTGTAAGCCCCTAGCCCTTCTTGCGGAAGGTAGAACCCATGCACCTCTGTACTTCCCCAGTGTCAGGGCCAGCAGAGAGCATGATGGGAAGTGGGACTCCTCCTTTCTTTGGTCCAAAATCCCTCTCCCGCTACGCTTTGTCACCCTCGAGCCTCTATCCTAGAGTAAGTCCTGACACCATGGGCCGCTCAATACGTAAGACCCTATTCTCTCCACACGGACGCACCCTTCGAGACATGATCATCAGGTCCCTACAACCTCTTGTTTCTCACACTGAGCATGAATCCCATGAGCATAGAGTGAGCACCGACCCTAACTGCCATCCCAAACTACAGGGACTTTGATCTGTGCTAAGGCATGGTACGTAGGAAGCCTCCACGAGGTTCAAGCTCCACTACTATGGGTCGTATCAGAGCATAAGCCCCATACCTTCATGAACTATGTGGACTTTGATCCGTTCTAAGGCATGGTATGTAGGAAGCCTCCATGAGGTTCAAGCCCAACCGCCATGGTTCATCTTAGAGCGTAAGCCCCATACCATCTCGAACTATGGGGACTTTGATCCATGCTAAGGCATGGTATGTAGTAAGCCTCCATGAAGTTCAAGCCCCACCACTATGGGCTGTCTCAGAGCGTAAGCCCCATACCATCCCGAACTATGGGGAATTTGATCCGTGCTAAGGAATGGTATGTAGGAATCCTTCACGAGGTTCAAGCCTCACCACTATTGACTATCTCAGAGCGTAAGCCCCATACCTTCCCAAACTATGGGGACTTTGATCCGTGCAAAGGTATGGTACGTATGAAGCCTGCATGAGGTTCATGCCCCACCACTATGGGTCGTATCAGAGCGTAAGCCCTATACCATCCTGAACTACGGGGTCTTTGATCTGTGCTAAGGCATGGTACGTAGGAATCCTCCACAAGGTTCAAGCCCACCACCTGGTCATTCTGACCCCTTCACGTCAGTTCACCAACTCTATGGGCCGTCTCAGAGCATAATCCCCATACCCACCTTAGGATGCCTCAAAGCGTGAACCCCAAATGCCTCATCCTACCCTATCATCTAACTACTCATACTTTGATTCCCCGCTATGGGGATATGTAGGAAGCCTCCACGAGGTTCAACCCCAACACCCATGTATCATCCTGATCTCTCCCTCAAGACCATGTGTCTCGGGAAGATCATGCCCTAACCCAGAGGTTTTACTCCCTCTGGGTCCCATCCATTCATTCATTCTCAAGGGTCACCTCTTCAGGCGTCCCATCATATCATTGAACTACGTGGACTTTGATTCCCTACCACAAGGATACGTAGGAAGCCTCCACGAGGCCCAAGAACAAAGCCATCATTCATCCTGATTCTTACCCAGGTTGCCACATCCTGGTGGGATCATGCCATTTCAGTCCCCTCCACAGCATTCGAGAAGCTGCCCATGTGATGTCCCCAACATCTGTGTTCCCTCCAGGGGGTTCTTCAATCTGATCCACTCCAGCTAGTGTTCCGATCAGTCTGATCCATCCCCGTTGGATGTTAAACTTGTGGCATACCCTGTGTTAAACATGGGAAGTTGAGGAAAACCTTAGATACATGCCTATGGCATACAATTCCCCACGTTCGATGTGGGGCATCACCGGCGCAGGGGAAGGGGAAATATCAGCGCGGCTTCCCCGTGTGGTTTTTCCTCTTCCACGATGGCCGCGACCACTACGACTGCTGGGTGCCCATGCCCCCTCTCCCAATCGGAGAATATTTAGAGAAGGGTAATCAATGACCTTGTACGCAGCTACGAGGAGGAGGGGGTCATCCCCACCAGGGATATGGCCCTCCTAGATCTTGAGGCGGCTGTGCCTCACCATCCACGCCGACCCGAGGGCCATGCAGGGAGCCACTGCTCCCCACCCCAACATTCAATCGCTTCGGTAGCTTGTTCCTGGAGCACCTCGACATCTCCCTTCCCTACGCAGATAAAGTAGGAGGTATTCAGGCCGTCCCTATTGGAGTCCCGCTTCAAGGGATCTCGGTAAGGGCCCCCACCAGGCCGCGCCAATGCTGTCACCTGGTTCCCTGAGCCGAGGAGCAGGTAGTTCACGCGCCTACACCACTGGCTCCATTCCACCTGACCCGACACCAGTTTCAGACATGAGCAGAAGAAGATGCCCATCATGAGGTGTCAACATCAGAGAATACTTTGGCTCGAGCCACCACTGGTTTACCCCTCCAAATCCCTGCATACGCCGAGCAGGGAAAGCAGTATGCCCGACCCAGATCAAGGCCCCAACTTCTCCACAGGCAGGTTTGGTTGACTCTCCCGGTCGCCGGCATGGGTGATGGCTGCCGCAGACCAATCTGCAGCAGTGCATCCCAGCGCGAAGGCTCACTCCGTACCACCACTATGGAAGGTATGGGCCCTCCCTGCTTCCAATCTCGGCTTGGAGGTCTGCCCCGTGCCACCTTCAAACCAGGCGAGGGTCTTCCATCTGATAGTATCACTCCACGTGGGGGTCTCTCCCACGCCCACTACACTGGGTATGGGGTCGCTCCCCCTGCCGCGAATAGCGAGCATGGGGGCATTGCATGTCTGGTCACTCGCCAGCACATAGGTCCTCCCTGTTCCCCTTTCGATATTTGTCATGGTGCCCCTCGCACCCCGACCTCCTCAGGTGGGAAATTTCTCCACCCTAGCACTGGTATAGCCGGGGGACCCCATGTTGGAAATCATCCATGCCCTGAAGAACCATACAAAGGCCGGAGGGCAGGCCGACGTCACCGCAAGAGAAATTCTGGGGGAGGCTGGGCAGGAATCAGGCCAGTTTGTTTCTTAGACTATGAGGCAGAGTACGATCCAGCACAGGAGCCCTCCCCTCGGTCCTCTAAGTCAGGGGTCGGGGTAGGAACGAGGCGTATCATCCTCGTGCTTCCGGAATGCAAAGCTCGCAGAATCACTGCTTCCCTCTGAAGGTATATCCAGGAGGACGAGACCCTGGCATGCTTTCTGGAGCCAACCGCACAGTCACCACCATCGCCTCCAGAAGTACCCTCTACCTTAGAGCTATTTTGGGGGTCAATGGTGGAAGATCCAGGATGTAACCAACCTTCGGAAGACACTTCTTCCGCGTTATGGGTCGTGGTCGTCGGTCCGTCCTACCATGACATGGCAGCCAGGTCGCTGCAATCCCCAGGGGACAGCTCGAGATTCGGTGGCCAGTCAGCTCGTTCGCCGTATTCTCCTCCGGCCAGCCGGTTGTCCTAGTGGTCTGCCTCAGTACCACCACTAGTTACTCAGCCACCCTCAGTTTACAAGTGGGGAAATCGAAGGACAGACCCCAGATCTGAGCCAGGGAACTTCTGGTCCAACCTTGTAGCTGGCTAGTTCCCTGAGAAGTTTTGGCCAGTCACAGGATCAAATTTCGGTACGCTAGAATGGCTCACCCCGGAGGAGTTTGAATTCTTCTGCCAAACCCTCTGGGCAATTCACCTCCGTCTTCACCACCGACAGGTGACTTATCCCAGGAGCCAAGAGCACCTCTAAGGCATCAGTGAAAAATGCCTCATGGTGGACCTGACCACACTCCCTGCAGTCTGACACACCGAGTCACCTGGCCACCACAGGACCCTCCAACAACAGTGAGTTTAGAGTTTTCAAGTACCCCACGTAGTAGTCTAGGAGGCTACCCCCCACATGAAAGTCCATTGTTGGGGGTAGTATGTTGCCCTCCTCTTCAGTGCGATTCATCGGCAGCCTGATTCCCTTGGCAGTAGTGAGGGAATTCCCCTAGGAAGAGTGGCAGTCAACATGACCGACCAGACATGAGAGTTGAATGATCTAGGACTTCTCAATGGGGATGCCCCCCCTGAGGAAATTCTACCACTGGACCCATTAGTAAGAATTACTTGCCAGTAGAGGAACCTCCTAGGTCTCCCAGCACCCACTGAGTCAGTAGTACTGAGATGAAATGTCAGTAAAGGAAAATAGCATGTTAGAGCTTCCAAGCACTCCTACCCATCGGCCTCAGTGCTGAAGATGGAGGAGGACTCCGAGAAGACTGTGTTGCATCAGCAACTTTCTGAGCAAAAGAAGTTGGTCAATGGCCTTCTGGCCGAGCGCATTGCAGAGTGGCATCCCGAATACGGTAATCCTAGGTTAGGGCAGCAGGTGCAGGAAAGATTCTTCCAGGAAACTCTGATCTTGTTGTATTCGCTGACAGGGCAGAAGTTGGAGCCCATGGAAAGAGGGCGCGGTATGTCTTGCCGAACCCTCCTGAACGATGGGACCGCCCAGGGAACCCCGCCCGGGCTCCTCCAGCCGCCCCAAGGGTCACTCCACTAGCCGCTCCAAGAGCTAATGAGTTCGGATACCGTATTGAAGAGCTCGACAACGCGCTCGTAGTTAGGGATCCCCATCAGGATAGGGACCCGCACCCAGAATATCCAATGGCGGAACTCATTGCCCACTTGGAAGATTTGAAAACGCGAAAAGTGGTTGTCCCACCTGATGAAAAGCCGTACCCGGCATGGGTGGACGACATGTCGGCACCCCTAGGATTCGGAAATCCCACTTTCTCCCCCTTTAATGGGATGGGGGACCTGCCGCATCACCTGGACCACTTCAACTCGAGGTGTGGGCCTATGTTGGGGACTCCAGCGTAGCAGGAGGCCGCCAAGCTCCGTTGCTTTGTTCAGACACTGGAAGGGCCGACATTGGTTTGGTATAGCCAGCTCCCCGTTGGATCTGTGACTAACTGGGAAGACCTTCGCAGGCAGTTCCTTTACCAGTTCAACTCTACCACCTAGAATATGAACATTGCAGACCTTTTCAGGTGCAAGAAAAGGCCCGACGAGCGAGTCGCGGACTTTATCGCCCGGTGGAAGGGGCTCACAGACTCCCTTGACATGCCATTAACTCAGGAGAAATTACTGACAATGTGCATGGGGAATATCAAGACGGAACTGGTTCCCTCCCTGATCACTCAGAATTATCCTGAAGGGTTCCGAGACTTCTCAGATAAGTCCCATCGCCTCAAGGAAGCCCTACAACAAGCTGGCCTGGCGCGCCTGCTACCCCCTGCAATTCCAGCAAGGAGAGATACCAGAGCTGAGCCCTCCATCGTGGCCCAGATAGTGACCCCCAGGAATCTAGAGTTACTACTGGTGGAGGCCGCTCCGTAGCCTCATAGAGGCCCTCCATCGTGGTCACAGTTTCCAACCCAGCAGTGCCTGCCCCAAAATTAGCAGGCGCCTCTACGTAATGCGCCGCCACTGCTTAGGCGAGATAATCAAGTTCTGCCCTCTCGACAGGCTCGTCCGGCCCCCCATCAGGGTCAGGCTCATAGAGACCCCTTTCCAGATAGAAGGAATCAGACCTAATCATTCGATGAGGCTCAGGTCCTCAGCTACTTCCGTAGTGCCTTAGAGTAGAGAATCATGCTACTGCTCGAGTTCGAGAAGCCGGAAGAGGCACATCTCACTGATCACCCCAACTACTAACCTTATCACTGGATCCTAGGGCACACCATCAAGCAATGTTATGTGTTCAAGGACTGGCACCAAGACCAGATTAACAACAACATATTCAAGTTGGGACTAGCCTCAACACAAGTGGCGGGTGTCTTTGTAAGATCAGATAGCAGCAGCGATGACGGAGGCGCCTGGCAGTAGGTCCCTGACCGTGGGTCCTAGAAGTATAGCGACTGGATGGCTCGCAGGATGGTCGCTCGTGCCCATGGAATTATCCATGCACGCCTAAATCAACCGGAGCCTTCAGAAGCTGGGACCACCACTTCAGTGTCATCATCTTAGCCGTCCTCTTCCTAGAAGAGCAAGCATCGACGACGCAAGAAGAAGCAACGCGCCTAGCCAATCTGTTGTCGTCTCTCACCCTCGGTGACTTCATGCCCCCATAGATGGGAATCCTTCCCAGAATCCACCAAGTGGTGGATGATTCATCAAGAGAAAGTCAGGGGTATGCTTCGGTTAACACCATCGAGCTGGTAAATCTCTATATGACCCCGATGAGCGGGAGCGCCAGACGAATCTCCCCAATGTCCCCAGCCGACGCCAACGTTGAAGAAACTGCGGCCATATGGGTCATCGGGGCATGTCAGTTGGTACCTCCAGCTAGGCCTTGGACACCGCTGAGACCAGACATCAGGTCCAACATAGTACTCAGCACGCGATAGGACCTCCACCGCCATCGTTTTTGTTACTGGATTAGGTAGATCCAATTCGGTCGTCTCGCGATCAGCTTCACCCAGCCACATGCCAATCTCAGTCACCCGGTCCTTACCCGGTAGATGCTGTCCGAGCTCCAACTAATGAGCAGCGGGATGTCCCCAGCACTAGTCAGCTGCTGGTCCAGCCGGTAGGGTCCTCCATGCCTCAATACATAGAGCAGCCTCTTGTAAGGAGAAGTTCGTGCTTGGCACGAAAGTATGATGTTCTGAAGCACCTCGCTAGTATCCTGGAGAGGCTCTCCATCCTTGAAGCCCTTCTCCTATCACCGGATATGAGCGAAGCACTCACAGAGGCTTTAAGAAGCCCCCTACAGTTTGAGATGGAGGTAGCAGCTACAGAAGCCTTCCACGCTGAAGCAGTTGAGAGTGCCGAGTTCCAGGCTGTCATCTCGTTCTCTGGTGAAGATGAAGACCCTCCCATACCGGGGCATATCCACTTGTTGTATATCACTGGTTAGTTCAATGGAATGAAAGTCCACCACTTTCTTATTAACACAGGATATGTGATTAACCTAATCCCAACTTGGACACTACGGAAGCTGGGGTTGTCTAAGGATGATCTAACTCCCTCTGACCTCAGAATCTAGGGATATGATAGGACATAACAAACCCCGGTTGGCAAGATCCATTTGAAGACCCAGTTCGGTGGCCTATTTGCCAGTACCAAATTCATGGTTGTCTCCCAGGACACCGCGTACAACGCATTGATGGGCAGGCCATGGCTGCACTTGCACGCGGTGGTCCCTTCATCGTATCACCAATGCCTCAAATACTCCTTCAATGGTTGAGTATGCGTGCTCCAAGGTGATGCGTCTCCTTTTTCCTCTTGTAAAGCCCTCTATCTGGATGCTGACTATTAAAAGAGCAAGGATAAGCAGATTTTGTCAAGAGAGGTTGAACCCTACATTGTCACAAGTAATCCCTGGGTAGGTCTGGATGATGCCTACATCTTCTTGGTCCATCAGTTGGAGGCCACGACCCCCGACATGGGGCAGTGTTTTGTTGTTTCGGGTAAAAGAGGAAGGCATATTCCTAGGTCCAAGTGACGGAAAAAAATCACCTCGTACTCCTACACAAACTAGGCTCATGTGATCCCGGAACCCCCTACCCCCCTACGGTATCGAGATGTTCGGCTCAGGGCAATGACAATTCGTCATACATGTTTTTTTCCCTGGGCTGGGATAAGTCGGATCCGGCTGACGCGCCACTACTGCTTTGATGTTATCAAACATTGCTGCTGGGCCCAAAGACTAGATGAGATTGGGTCGAAAACCTTCATAGCCATGGTCTCGGCGGTGCCAGAGTGCCCCGATGCAAGGACCACAGCTGCACAAGCAGGTAGCAGCCACCCATCAGGGTTTGATAGCTCAGAAGCAGCTCCCCCTGCGGCTGATCCCTCCACAAGTGTAGAAGAAGATATAAAGGACAGTCCCCCTGCCTTTGAAGAAGGCGTCTGTACCACGGTCGATGAACTGATACATGTGAACCTTGGTAGCGAGGCAGATCCGAGGCCCACATTGATCAGTGCCACTATGTCCCTCGAGGATCAGCAGCAATAGGTGAACTTCCTTAAGAAGCACCGTGATGTGTTTGCTTGGAGTTATGAAGAGATTCTAGGACTAGATCCTCAGGTAGTCGTCCACCGCCTCAGTCTCCCTGCAAACCATCAAGGGTTCCAACATCCTCCCAGAAAGTTGCACCCTTCCCACGATGCCATGGTTGAGGCCGAAGTTGACAAGATTATTAAAGCCAAATTCGTCAAGGAAGTTCAGTACCCCAATTGGTTAACCAACATTGTGTCAGTTAGGAAGAAGAATGGGCAGATCAGAGTCTGTATCGACTTCCGTGATCTCAATTTCCACTGTATGAAGGATGATTTTCTCCTTCCAGTGATGGAATTGTTGATTGACGGTACCACTAGATTCCAAGATCTCTCCTTCATTGATGGTTACTCTGGATATGATCAGATCTAGATGGCCCCTGAGGATGAGGAATCTACCGCTTTCAAGGCACCCCGGGGCACTTTCTGTTTCTGGGTCATGCCATTCGGCCTGAAGAATGCAGGTGCCACCAATCAGCGGATCATGCATTGAATATTCAAGCTGATCTTGGGAACGTTGGTGGAATGCTATGTGGATGACCTGGTAGTCAAATCTTTCCATCACCAGGACCATCTCAAGGACCTTGGGAAAGTTTTCAGCTTCCTCCATTCCCGCCACTTGAAGATGAACCCGTTGAAGTGTGCCTTCGGGGTCACCTCTAGGAAATTCCTTGGATGTGTTGTCCGGCATCGTGGCATCGAGGTCGACCCAGAGAAGATCAAGGCAATCAGCCAGATGCCTCCCCTGAGCAATATTCAGGAGATTCGAGGTCATCAAGGCCACTTAGCCTACATACACCGATTCATTTCGAATCTGGATGGAAAGTGTAAGCCCTTTTATTGACTATTGAAGAAGGGAACCGCTTATAAGTGGGACGAGGAGTGCGAGACCTCCTTTGAGGAAATTAAGCAATATTTGCTCCAACCTTCGGTCTTGATGCCACCCGTCTCTAGAAATCCACTGATTCTCTATGTCACCGCCCTGGAACGATCATTGAGTTCCCTTCTCACCCAAAAGAACAATGAGGGGATAGAGAATAGCCTCTACTACCTCAGATGCATGATCCTTGATACAAATACCAGATAATTCCCCATCAAGAAAAGATGCCTTGAACTCGTATTTTCTGTGCAGAAACTGCGGCATTACCTGCAGCACCATGAGGTGCAGTTGGTCTACCGAGTGGAACCGCTGAAGTACATTCTGAACCTCCCCATGTTGACCGGCCGACTAGTGAGATGGGCAGTGATCCTCCAACAGTTTGACATCAGGTTCGTGTCTCAGAAGGAAATCAAGGGGCAAGCATTGGCAGACTTCTTAGCTACCCACCCAACTTCTGTGGATCAGCTGCTGGACCTAGGTTTTCCTGATGAGGCAATCCTCTCAGTCGACCATGCCATCCCATGTTGGAAAATTCACTTCCACGATGCCTCCTGGAGCCCCATCGGTAGGAGACTCAAGGATCCTAGGCTTAATAGAGTGGACCTGGGTATCGTCTTCATCACCCCAGCGCAAGCCATTCTGTCATACACATTCCTATTGTCAGAAAGCTACACCAACAATGAGGTAGAGTATCAGGATCTCATTACTAGTCTCGAGCTGGCCCTTGAGATCGACGTGCCCCATTTGCATGTGAAAGGAGATTCTGAGCTGGTCATCAAGCAGGTCAATGGAGACTATGTTGTCAGAAAGCTAGAACTCGTGACATTGTTGGAGTGCACCCCCCATATAATGGCCTAGTTCTCTTCTTGACCAGAGGTTACCCATGTCCCCCGGTTGCAGAACGGTCGAGCAGACGCGTTGGACGGATTAGCCGCACCGCTTGAAGAGCCTGAACAGGATGGCCTGATTATCCATGTGGTGCACCAGAGAGTCATTTCTCCCGTTACCCCAGAGGATGATGGAAGCCAGCAGATAAACCATCTTACCGCTGGTGCCCCTACGTCAGGAACCTAGGGTGCTTCAGATGCGGTGATCGAAGTAGTTTCCTATTGGAGGACACCTTTGGTCGAATACCTCCAATGAGGTAATCTCCCATCAGACTGGGCTGAGCGCAAGCAAATCCGATGCCACACACTACAATTTACCCTTCAGAGCGGTCCCAACATTGAGCAGATCCTCTATAAACATAGATTTGATGGTGTTATCCTCTGTTTCCTTCATGGAGTCAAGATTCCACAGGTCATGCAAGAGTTTCATGCCGGTTCTTATGGCGCCCATCAGGCTGGGTCAAAACCATCTCACCAGATTTGGAGACAGGGGTACTTCTGGCCCTCTATGATCCATGACTACATCGAGTTCTCCAAGAGGTGCCATGCATTCCAAGTTCAGGCTAATTGTGTGCAGTGGCCACAAGAGCCTCTCTATACCACCAAGTACTCTTGGACCTTTGCAGTCTGGGGGTTAGATGTCATGGGGCCATAACCACCGGAAATGGCTCGCCAGTGCCGGTTTATCCTGATTGCTATGGACTTCTTTTCCAAGTGGGAGAAGGCAATTCCGCTCAAGGAAGTCAAGGCTTATTCTATCATCGGCTTCGTGAGTTCCAATATCATCTATCAATTTGGGGTACCTCACGCTATCCTCACTGATAACGACACCAACTTCCAAGCAGCCGAGCTGAAAAAATTGTATGACACGTACAACATTCACTCCAACCATACCTCCCACTATCACGTGTAGGCGAATGGCCAGATTGAGGCGTTCAACAAAACCCTCTCTAACATTTTGCAGAAAATGGTTGGTCAGAACAAGAAAAATTGGCCGGATAAGCTCCCCAAAGCCCTTTGGGATTATCGAAAGATGACCCATAATTCCACCCAGGTGACCCCATATTCCATGGTGTATAAAACAGAGGCCATCCTACCCATTGAGATTCAATTTCCTTCATTGCGCACAATGGTTTATGAACAGCAAGAGCCGAATAGGGTGACTTAAATCCGTCTAGCGGAATTGGAAGCACTTGACGAGAATAGGCTTCGTGCCCTGCACAACCTAGAGAGGCATCAGAGCAGGATGGCTCGAGCTTTGAACAAGAAGGTTCGCCTCCACTCTTTCCTGCAAGGTGACTTGGTATTGACCCTCAAAGTGCCAATGATCCCCGGCAGGAAACCACCCAAGTTGGAGCCTAAATGGGAAGGGCCTTTCATTGTTCATAAGGTTTATCCCAATGGAGCGTACTCCCTAGTGACCATGGATGGTGAGTGTATAACACCTCCCACCAATGCCAAGTTCCTCAAGCAATACTTTTCCTGAGACTCATGGTTCTGCACGACTTTAAACTATATGGTCCCTCATGACCCTAAACTGCATCTGGTCCCACCTGATCTTAAACTGCACGCTCGTCCCACATGACGTTAAACTGAAAGCAGGTCAGGCCTTCCTGACCGAGGCCCAGCCTCAGGCCCCTTGGCCTTCTTGGGCCCTAGCCCAAGTTCTTACCCGGAGGATACGGTGTGGTGTGGGATTATGTCCTCATTAACATCAAGTTATTCACCGCACCATACACCTCCCTTATGTGGGGTGTCTTCCTCCTCTTCCCATCCCCACTGCAAGACGTTAAACTGCGAGCTGGTCAGGACTTCCTGACCACCGAGGCCCAGCCTCAGGCCCCTTGGCCTTTTCGGGCCTTTGGACCAGGTTCTCTCTTATGGGATTGTGTGGCATAGTGTGGGATTATGTCCTCATGCACGTCAGGTTACCCACTGTACCATGCGCATCCTCGGATGAGATGCCTCTCATCGTCCTACATGACGTTAAACTGTGCTTCTATAACTACGTGTAGATTGATTCCCATCCTTACGGGATATGTAAGACCACCTAAACACCTAGATTTCAGGTCCAACCCCATATCTTAAGAGATCCCATGATCCCCCTGTCCCCTTGGCCTCTTGGCCTGTCCCTATCCACGAGGGGGATATATAGGTGTGGTCCAGGGTTTTTGGCGCCATGCCACCCTTCTCCCGGGAATCCGCCATCTTTTGGAAACTCTCCAATTGAGCCCCTCACCCCTTTTTAGTGGTCCGCTAATGTGTTCAGAGTACTCTGGTCTAGGACCTGGAGTGTCAGATTCAACTTAGGCAAGTCTTGTTTACTTTTCAAGCTTCATGTTCCCCTTCATTCGGGCCCCCGTTATCTTTCACACGAGGAGGGACCCAAAAAAAAACGGCCTGGATACAACACCTAAGGGCTCTCCTACCGTTATGGGCCAACACCCCCAAGGGTTTCAGATAGAAAATTGATACAAATCCCACGTTGTGAACATGGTCAGTGGTCGATCCTCATTTGTCTGTCCCCATTTCAGGCTAACACGATAGGATGCTGTGTTGCGAACATGGTCAGCAGTAATCCTTCATCGTCACGCGAGCCCCTTCAGGCCCTGAATGTTGGTTGCATGATTCACATTATGTTTCACCCCATAGTGTCAAGCTGGAATCTCGATACTCTTTGCACTAACCCTAAGTGCAGTTCTACACATCAGGCAGACAAAGCTGCAATACAACATCTCTCAGGGTTCCTGCGATCTGAGCGCTAGGACTATAGGATTAGATCTTCTCTAAGAGCCATGCGCAGCTTGACCCTCTTCCCCATGGGATATGTGGGGTCACCCAGAAATTTCATTTCGGGCCCAACTCAGCTGGAGGCTAGTGTCTCCTGCCCCTTGATCTTTAGACCTTTGCCGGCCCCTTGGCCCGAGGCTCCTTTCCAGGAATCGCGTGCGGTGATAGTGTGGGATTATGCCCTCATTCACATCTGGTATGCTTTATCGCTTTGTGCGCATTACCCTAGTTCCAAGCCATATGATCTTAAACTATGCTGGTTGGTCCTACCACATGACCATAAACTGTGATGATATCGTCCCGGCCGCACAACGAAAAACAGAACTGCATTGTGATAACCTCTCCAAAGAGGAAATCACGTTGGGTATCGGTCATTTACCATACCATTTGTCAATGCCCTTATATGGATTGACTATTGTGGCACTGCCAAGAATTTCTACCCTAGGCCGGTCACTCCACAAAAAAAACCATTCAACTTAAAGGGCAAACAAGATACATCAAATGCCACTTCTTTTGGTGTGAATTCTAGACCCACACACCCCTTTCATCCCTTGCAAAGGTACCATACCATGCCGTGACACCCTCCAAGAACTACTTATGGCTTGATTCCCATCCTTATGGGATACGTAGGAGTGCTCGAGCACTTCCCCATGGGCCCAACCTAATGTTCATTTTTGGTCCCTTGACCGGAACACTTCCCCAGGGAACACATGGTAAGTAGGGCTTATGTCCTCATTAACGTCGGGTTTCATAACCACCTTATCACATGTCTCTTGCTCCCCTTACCCCTTGGTTTGTGTTCTAAGACTTTAAACTAAGACCCCTTTCCAAAACAACGTGCGTGTTGATTCCCATCCTTATGGGATACGTAGGAACGCTCGAACATTTCGTCTTGGGTCTAGCCCCAGGAATCACAAGTCTATTCCCCACCTCACTGTCATCCCTTTGTCCTGACTTCTCAGGGAGTTGTGTAACTGCATTATTAACCCCGAATAAGTTTGGGATTCCCCATAATGATGTTGGGAAGCAACAGTTCCCTCACCAGAGAGGTCCTGTCTAAAATTAGGGATGATTTGTGAATAGATTAATACGTCAGCCTAATGTGACTCCACCACTGTGGTGTAATCTTGGGAGTGTTGGATTCCATATGAAAAAACCATCACTCCTCTTTCCATGCTTTGCGTTCCCTTTTATTCGGATATTTATCCTATTTCACATTTGATGGGACCCCTAATTGTATGGATGCTCGACCTATGGTCTGCCTGCTATCCTGGGCCAATGTTCTGGAAGACTGGTCCTGTTTGGAGGGACCCCCTAATAGTATGGATGCTCGACCTATGGTCCGCCTGCTATTCGGGGACAATGTTTCGAAAGACTGATCGACGATATTTGAGTCGGGCTCCATGTTGCGAACATGTTCAGCGGTCAGCCCTCATTTGTTGTCCCCATTTCAGGGTAATGCAATATGGATGCTGTGTTTCTATCACGGTCAAAATCTATCCTCCATCACCATGCCCCTCCCATAGTGTTCCAAATTTGGGTAACATGATTCACTTTTTTCATCTCCCTATGTTCGGATTGATTCCAATTCCCCCAGCATTTCCCCGTCCGTGTGCTAGAGCATGTTGAGAAGATGACACATCGATTGGTCTGAGGTCTTCTACCTTTTGTTGGACCTCCCTCGTCTCCTTGGGAATCCGGGTTTGAATTTCTAATGCCCGGAGCCTGGTCGATGCTCTCACAATCGAACGAAGCGATAGTACGATCCTCCTTTATTTCTCACAACCCACGTGATCTTAGGGATGGGTTGCTATTTATTTCAGGATTATGGTTGAGCATGTTAAACCAGAGGGACAAGTATGATTAAGCAAAGGGGAAAGTAAATAGGCTTGTCTATACATGCAGTTAAGGGAAAAAACAAAAAACAACGGAGCGGGACAAATATAGGGTTTTGGCCAAAACAAGGCCCCCCTAAGGGTCAACTTCCTGGATGGATCTCACAAATGCCAGCACCCTTTTGCTGGTGGCCTCTAGGACTGCCTCCCGTCCCCTAAGAAATCATTCTTCATCAATAGCTGCGGAGCGCAGCTCGTCGACCCTGGCCTGTGCCCGTGCCTGTTCGTCTTGGAACTCGGTTATCTGATGACTCACTTCAATGAGTGATCTTGAGCATTCGCCAGTTGGGCCCTCAGCTGATCCACAAGATTAGAGCAGTCTTCAATGAACACTGCTTGCTCCTTCGCCTATTCCTCGAGGTGTCAGACCTTTTGTTCTGCCCTCAGAAAGGCCCAGGTACTCCCCGACTCCTCCTGACACCAAATGACATCGGCGCGTCGGCTGCTCTCCCGCATCCTCTCATCCATGTAATCACGGACCATCTGATGAAGACGTTGAGAATCCACCCCGCCAACACACAGGAAGCGCAGCCAGGTGTGGAGAGACCCCATCCACTTTAGCCATTCCGCTTGGGGATGATTGAAGAAATGTCAGATGCACTTCCATCCCTTGCATCGCGTCATCTGACTCTCCTCAGCCGCTTCCGAATCTGAATCATCAAATTCTTTGGGGTCAGCGAGCCGGTAGATTGGGAAGACATCCAACAGGGAAGCAGCTGGGTCTTCCTTAGAGATTCCTCCTAGGGGAATAGGCTCTTCAGCATCTGGATGAACTTCCTCTCTCCCCTCTATTCCGGTGGCACCCGCATAAGCTTCCGGCTCTGCCCCGAAGATAGCACCGCTGATATCCGCCGCTCCCTAGTCACTGATTACCAGAGCCAACTCAGTTTGGGAGGCATGTCCTGGATAGGGTGGCACGTGTGTCATTGACATGGTAATAGATGACCCGGGCTCAGCAGCCCGACGACCCTCCAGCGTTGTGATAACTGTATAGACAAGGAGCACCCTGATCAGTTGAGACCTCCGACAGTGAGTACTGGTATTGAAGAAAAGAACTTACAGGAACCCAAGGGATCAACCTCTATTGCTCTGGCCGCTACAGGAGCTATCGCGGCGGGGGAACCCTCAGCACTTGTCAGCTCGATATTGGGCGTCGGTGCCCCACCTTACCCTATTGACGCCTCCTACTCCCTTTCGGACAGAGAGGCTTGGTCAGTGCCGATGTGCTCCTGAGTAAGACGAGGAAGATGGATTAAGGGTTGCAAAGGAAAAAAATATAGGAGAAGAAGGGTAAGGGTTGGAGCCTACCTCGAGCAGCTCAGTCACATCCATATCGGAGCCGACAATCTCGCCGCTCTCCTGAAGACTCCCTTGGTGGGATGCCCCTTGTGAAACTTCTCCTTCAGGCTCCCCTTCCCCTTCTCCTTCACCTTCCCCTTCTCCTTCGGGCCACTCTCCTATTTCTCTATCCTCTGACTCATCACTACCGTCATCATCCTTCGATGACAGCTTTTTGGGGTCATGCTCCTGGCCGACCAGCACCTTCACCAAGAGAATTGGCTCCGCACGCCGAACCCATTGGAATGCGCATGTGTCCATGGCCATCAGGTATGCATGCCATCGATGGAAGCTCACTTTGTCGGTGACCTAGACAAGCCCAACTTCTGGAAGCTAGATCCTGTCCCGCACTATCTTCTGCCAGAGGGATTCGGTACTCACTGACTGCCATAGAGTTATCCAAGCCGACCACAGTGCAGGGAAGATGACATCCTAGGAAGGTTGAAGAAGGCATTTTATTTACTTCCCAGGAAGTTCTTTGGTCACCCCATGTGACCCTCCTCCAGGCAATGAGGGTGCGGCCACACCATGTGATGCCCCCACCGCTGAAGTCCCGGCTTGCGCAGGCCCCGTTTCCTAAGGCGATACTGGTCCTCCTCTCCTAGAGACACCCCACCAACTCTCTCGCCACTGAGGTTCCGCATGGACAACCTTGAGCTGCCGAACTCGCTTCCACAGAAGCCCCTCATGGTATTCTATGGTCCAATGTTCACCATACCTGGTTGAGAGGCCCGCATCAACTCTGGTGGGCGGAAAAGTGATGATATCACCAGAGCCATAGGTTGTAAACATCAGCCACAACTAGCGAAGAACACATGGATGCATCTCATCTCGGACATCTGTGTATACCCTCTTTGGCATTCACTGGAGGCATCTGAACTGCCTAGTGAAACAGGATGGAACATAAGGCTCTCATAAAATCTCCCCATCAATCCGGGCCACAAGTACCCGACCTCTAATGCTTTGAAAGTATTCCTTCTGCTCCAGCGAGCCTTTACTGTCATCTACCAGCTGGCCGATTGGGGTAGGGAATGGGAAGAAGGTGAAGTTGGTGTGGTTACTGATCCTGATCTGTATTACATCCTCATTGAGTGTCATTGGCACGACCTCGGTAATGTTCAGCAGAGAGGGTTGTAGGCAGTTTCCTGGGGGACGAATGGAATTTGGGAAGGTGTAGCCACCACAATGAGATGCAACCCAGCCATGGAAGATCTGGAAGGGGCCCCATACTCTACAATGTGATCCCCCTCTCGATATGCATCCCAAGATGGCATATAGTCAGGCCAGCACGGGGACCCCAAGATTGAACCTTTTTGTTGCCAGCCATGATGCCCGCCTCACCAAGGTCGCGGGGCGGACACCCATCCTTGGGTCCCATACCGGCAAGAGCCACCCACTCAGGAACGTAGAAAGGAATATGGCGTACATGAAATTTGGGTCCTGGGACTCGTTGATGCTATATCACCATGATTGGTATTGCCCGCCTCCAGGATCCTCCAGTAGGATCCACTCTTGCTCCTCTGAACCGCAGTTGGACACCGCTTTCCCTGCCCTGGCATCTTGACCTCTGGGTCCTTCTCCAAGAATAGGCTGAACTAGTCCTTTTAGGCAATGTCCTTCAGAAAGTCTTTGACCTTCAGCCTCTCCTTGTCCAACTCCAGCAGGTGCCACATCAGTATAGGGGTTTGAGACTTGTCAGCCCAGATATTCATCAGCGGGAAAAACTCATCCTATTGATGGCCCTCCAAGGGGATGCCTCCGATGCAGTGGATTTCCCAGAGACTATTTCCGACTTCCCCATGATGAAGATGAAATGTTTTGGTGTTAGGAGACCATAGAGTGAACAACTCCGGTCCGAGCTCTGGTTGCCGGTAGAAGTGGAACTGCGATGTCCACACTGCCTCGAATAAACCGATGTGCTGTAGCTTGGCCTCGAATTGGTCGTATGTGTGGCGAACCCAGTACGCCCAGGCCCACTCAATGGTGAAGTTGCCTCCAGACCGCAGATCCCAGTCCTGCAGCCAGCCTTTGGTCTCGTCAGTGATGCTCTGAAAGAAAGTGCTCACGTAGAGGGCTGGTGAGTTCTCCACAACGGGATCACCCCCAGCAATGGTCCTGGTCCTGGGATTCATGATATATACCTCCATGTGACTAGTTTCTCTAGAAGGGAGACTGTTGTTGGTGATGTTGTATTGAGGAAGGTCGTCTTCATGGTTCACCCATGATCACGGGGTATCAACCTCGAAGCCTGGTAGGGGAACCTCTTCCAGAATGCCGAAGTTCCACAACGACAGATTATCTGATAAAGCGTACTCTTTCTGGGCGGGAGTTAGCATCTTTAAGAGCGTGTGGTTATTGGAGACCACCCTCTTTGCACTGTAAACCTCCAGGTTCGCCTCCATCTCAGCTGTGCGTGCATCGGCCTCCCCCTCATCAATCTGGTTTGCAGCCATCTTCTTCATGCTAAGTGTTTGGAAGTGGTGCGTGAAATCGGGGACTTAGGTGCAGAATCTAGTAGTCGGGTGCATAAAAGCAGCAACTTGTGTGCAATCTTAGAGTGTTGCAAATAAAATCTCGGGTTTTCACGTAAAAGGCCGCTAAATCATGGTGTAATTATGCACAGCCAAGCGGATTACACGCAGAAGAGGAAGAAATTTTGCGCACGAGAGCTAAGGGCTTATCGCGCGAGAAACGTTGTACGGAGCATGGGGCCAATGGCGGCTTTTATAGGCCATGTCTGGGCTCCGCACCTACGCGTAAAGAGGCTTCCGCACCTGACAGGGTTTTTTGAACCTCCTAAGTTTTTGTGCGCCAGCGGCCAATGGGCCCTGCATTTCGGCGTTTCCCTCGGAATCCGATCGTCGCAACCCCTCACCGATCCAATTCCGAGGGGGGCATTTGTAGACGCCGAAAAATGCGTAAGTGTCGGAGAAAGTTTTGAAACGAAAAAGAGAAGTCATATTCGGACTCGGAGGCCCGGTCTGGAGGGCCCGGAGATGTTTCATGAAAAAAAGGAGAAGCGCGTGAAAAAATTACATCTCGTGTGGAAGGCTCTGGGATTCGCGAAAGGTCCCGGTGACACCGCAAAATAATTTTTCACCCAGGCCCCACGCAGTTGATCTTTCACGCCGTCACATCGATCGTGAAATTCTGTTGCGCAAAAATAGCATTCCGAGCTGTCGGAGGCCTATAAATAGAAGGAGATCCCCTTTCTTTTCAGGGCTGAAGAATTCGAACCGCCTCTCGTTCGCGTAATTGGCATTTCGCATGCGTTCAATATGGTATTCAGGTAGGGTTATTTTTTGCGTCATGTCACCCCAGGATCTGCCTTCACGCAAGACTCCCTGGCTTAGACTAAAATCTAACCCCTTGGGGTCTTCCCCCCTGTGCGCAATTCCTTCCATTGCACGCAGACCCGTCAGTTGCGTGCATCTTTGCGCGCCCCCTATCCTTACGCTCAGCCCTCACCACCTGCACGTAATTCTGCCACCTTGCGCGCAATCAATTCAAGTCACGCAAAGGCTCGACCACCCTTATTTCACGTAGCCCCAAGGGCTTTGCATAATCCTTCGGCGCTTTTCATCTCGGTGCTCCCCAGGTATTCCTTGTGCGTTAGTCTA
Source organism: Viscum album (assembly GCA_963277665.1). NCBI lineage: Eukaryota > Viridiplantae > Streptophyta > Magnoliopsida > Santalales > Viscaceae > Viscum > Viscum album. The sequence continues at coordinate 118,211,123 of OY728154.1, forward strand.
ATGCCCTCCTTCTGGGTGCCATTTTTAGGTGTCCTGTGCACCCCAGACATTCGTATCATGTATGGTTTTCCCGTATGCCCTTTTTGGATCATACGAAGCAACTTCAATGTCCCTTGTAAAATCCTTCCCATTGTGTTGCTTCGCCTCATGCTTCATCGCATAGGCACGCTAACAGCTATTTCTTCTTCGCATAGCCACTTTAACATGGACCCCTCGATGGTTCACCCCGTGACAACCCCTTGTCACGGCCTTGACGATGCCTTCCCTTCCACAAGGGGTAGAGGGAACCAGTTATGTAAGTCCTAAGGGTGGGAAGCCAACCCACTTCGTTCGAGCTGTAGGACGTTAAACTACCAAGCACCTCGTCCTCAACACATAACGTTAAACTGTGACCTGGCCCCGTGCCTCGCACGCAGGGTCCCCTCACCTTAGATATTCTCCACGCCCACTCGTCTCCACGGTGATGGGATCATCCCTCAGATGGGGTATTTTATTGGAGTGACGTTTGTCCGTGGGGAAGGGAAGCTGCCTTGGTGTAAGCCCCTATCCCTTCTTGCGGAAGGTAGCACCCATGCACCTCCGTACTTCCCCGGCGCCAGGGCCAGCGAAGAGCATGATGGGAAGTGGGACTCCTCCTTTCTTCAGTCCCAAATCCCTCTCCTGCTGCGCTTTTTCGCCCTCGGGACTCCATCTTGGAGTAAGTCCCAGCACAATGGGCCGCTCGACGCGTAAGCCCCTCTTCGCTCCCCATGGATGCACCCTTCGCGACGTGATCGTCAGGTCTATGCAACCTCTTGTTTCTCACACTGAGCATGACTCCCATGAGCTTAGAGTGAGCACTGACCCTAACTCCCATCCCGAACTACGAGGACTTTGATCCGTGCTAAGGCATGGTACGTAGGAAGCCTCTATGAGGTTCAAGCCCCACCACTATGGGTCATCTCAGAGCGTAAGACCCATACCTTCCCGAACTACGAGGACTTTGATCCGTGCTAAGGCATGGTACGTAGAAAGCCTCCATGAGGTTCAAGCCCCACCGCCATGGGCCGTCTCAGAGCATAAGCCCCATACCATCCCGAACTACATGGACATTTATCCATGATAAGGCATGGTACATAGGAATCTTCCACAAGTTTCAAGCCCCACCACTATGGTCCATCTCATAGTGTAAGCCCCATACCTTCCTGAACTATGAGGACTTTGATCTGTGCTAAGGCATGGTACGTAGGAAGCCTCCACGAGGTTCAAGCCCACCCATCGGACCCCCGATCCATCTTCACGTCGATTCTTCGACACCACCATGATCCGTCTCAGAGCGTAAGCCCCATACCATCCCGAACTATGGGGACTTTGATTTGTGCTAAGGCATGGTACGTAGGAATCCTCCACGTGGTTCAAGCCCCACCACTATGGGCTGTCTCAGAGTGTAAGCCCTATACCTTCCCGAACTACGGGGACTTTGATCCGTGCTAAGGCATGGTACTTAGAAAGCCTCCACGAGGATCAAGCCCCACCACTATGGGCCGTCTAAGAGATTAAGCCCCATACCATCCCGAATTGCAGGGACTTTGATCCATGCTAAGGCATGGTACGCAGGAAGCCTCCACGAGGTTCAATCCCACCAACCGGTCGTTCCGACCCCTTCACGTCGGTTCACTAACTCTATGGGCCGTCTCAGAGAGTAAGCCCCATACCCACCTTGGGCTACCTCAGAGCGTAAAAACCAAATGCCTCATCCCACTGTATCATCGAACTACGCGGACTTTGATTCCCTACCACGGGGATACATAGGATGCCTCCACGAGGTTCAAGCCCAACACCCATGTGTTATCCTGATCTCTCCCTCGAGACCATGTGTCTCGGGATGCTCATGCACTAACCCAGAGGTTTTACTCCCTCTTGGTACCATCCATGCGTTCATTCTCATGGGTCACCTCTTCAGTCATCCCACCATATCATCAAACTACATGGAATTTGATTCCCTGCTGCAAGGATACGTAGGAAGCCTCCACAAGGCCCAAGCCCAAAACCATCATTCATCCTGATTCTTACCTGGGCCGCCACATCCCGGTGGGATCATGCCATTTCATTCCCCTCCACAGCATTCAGGAATCCACCCACGTGCTAGCCCCAACATTAGTTTTCCCTCTAGGGGGTTCTTAAATCTGATCCACTCCAGCTAGTGTTCCGATCAGTTCGATCCGTCCCCGCTGAACGTTAAACTTGCGGCATACCCTATGTTAAACAAGGGAAGATGAGGAAAACATCAGATACATGCCTATGGAATTCAGTTCCCCGCGTTCTATGTGGGATGCCTCGAGCTTCCGCACCCTCGAGAAGCTCTATAATAAGTGACAGAAGACAGACATACCAATTCCCCAGCATCAAGACATGCCAGTGATTCCCAAACATGACTACTCTCCTAACTGAAGGTTACTTCCCTAACCGGACCCATTGGAAGGTTCTGATAGAAGTGGAGTAATTAACTGGTGTTCATGAAGATATGGGGTTGGAAAGGGATTCACGAACCACAACTTAATCTATGAGGGAGACCCGGACTAGGTGACGATATCAGAGGATAAATACACAGAAGGAAGAACCAACATCCCATCATCCCAGTTTCGATCAAGGAGTAGACGTCCCTGAATAAGGAATGGATGCCACCCGCCTTTGGAAAGTAGGAATGCGGGGCCACAGCAGCGCGTCCTCTGCGTGATGGATGCGTGCGCGTCCCCGATGAAAGTGTCAGAAACAATAACATTCTTTTTTAATAGTCTCTCTTGTACTTCTATACAGTACATGTCTCTCCAAAACAGTTTCATCTTCCACGGGGCTTTGTGAAATCCATTCTTGTACTAACTATTGTGTACCTTGAGCCTCAAATTAAATTTTTTTTATCTAGCCCCCACTATCTCTTTTAGAGATGTGCTCTATCTCAAGGAACATGGAATGTATTTCCACAATAACTATTTTTCACGAGGGGTCATATAGGTAATACCCCTTTATTTCCTTAGGATATCCTATAAAGGTATTCTTTTTTCCTTGGGGTGAAAGTTTGAAACCTGAAGAGGCCTTAAAACATTATTCTCTTCCCACACATGTAAATTTGATAACATGGTTTTTCTTCCTCTCCAAAATTCTTATAGAATACTATTTATCAATTTTTTTGGAACTTGGTTTACTATGTTTTATCTATTTGTAATGAATATCCTCAAAAATATAATGGAATACTCGTATAACTCATCATTAATATCACCATGTACAGGAAGGCATAGTTCCTCCTTTCTCTTACACCATCCCACTAAGGCGTATAAGGAGGAGTGATTTGGGATAGGTTCCAAAGTTCCCATAATTAATCAATGAAGTGTCGATTAAGATATTCTCTACCATTACCTGATTTTAGTTTCTTTATATTCTTACCAAGATGGTTCTTAACTTCATTTTTTATTCCTTGAATTTATCAAAATAATCCAACTTATACCTCCTTAAGTATACATATCCATATCTACCAAAATCGTTAGTAAAAGTTATGAAGTATGAGTACCCACCCATTTCTTCAATAGGAAATGGTCTACACACATCAGTAAAACTAATTCAAGAATCACTTTATCCATTTAACCTTTCCCACTAAATGGGGGTTGGTCATTTTACCTTGTAAACATGTGTGGCATACACCAAGTCTTTTTAGGTTAAAATAATATAAATATCCATGTTGATTTAGTTTAGTAAAGTGTTTTTTGTTTACATGAACTAGAAAGTGATGACAATGTTGGGTGTGGTATGAGTCATGTGAGGTTGTTTTGTTATCGATTTCCATTAATTTGTTTGTGTATTCTAACACATAAAAATTATTATTTAATTGTTCCTTAGCATAACAAAAGCTATCTTTATAAAAAAAGAAACATTTATTTATAAATTTAAAAATAAAACCATTTATATTCAGAATAGATACTGATATAATGTTTTTGATAAATGAAGGTACATAATAAAAACCCCTTAAAACCAAGATTATCTTAGTTGGCAATATGAGGTGGTATTCACTGATAGACACAACAAAAAGTTTAGCTTTGTTGAATGCTTGTAGATCCACCTATCCTAAGATTTTTTTTGAATCTACTTGGTTCCCATATTTGAATACATATACGAGAACCGTAAGATGTATTTAATACTCAATTTGTAGAAACAAAAAAATTTAACATGATAATAAACATAGCTAAAGATTCCATTTTCTTCTTTGGTTGGTTTAGTTTTTCTTCCAGTGTCCCTTATTTCCACATGCAAAAAAGATGACATCCTATTCCCTTGATTTATCCTTTATCTTCCTCTTCTTAGAAGGGTGTGAATATTATTTGGGCTTAAATATATTCTATTTCCATTTTATGATTGTTTACCACAAGTATTTAAGGATTTTCACATTTTTTATATTTATGTACTTGGTGAATGAGAGTAAAAATATATGATAGAGACTTCTCAATTTTTTTCATATTGAAATTTATAATAAAGCTTGGGAAGTTCTAATGGAGTGATTCCAAAATGAGATCGATGCCCAGTTCTTTGAGGAGTGTAAACCCTAGAACCTATAGGTACTAAATGTATAAAATATACTTGACTAAGTAAGGCCCAACTAGGGAACCCTCTTCATGCTTTCTCTAAAAAAGTTCCATGGAAATCTCAAAATATTCTTGTCTACATCTCTCTTAGTAAATACCATAGAGGTGCTCAAGAATGCTATACACATCCACGATTTCATAAGACTTTATGAGTTCAATAGACATATATTAAAGAATAAAACATTGAAAATTGAACATTATATTCATATATCTCTCATATATTAGGAAATATTCATCACTCGCCTCCGTAGAAGGTGGATCAAGAAATGACGATTTTAGCGCTAATGATTTTTGTTCATGGTGAAACACAACCCAAAGGTGTCTCTACCAATCCTATAATTTAATACCAGTTAAGAGGTTGTATTTATCCAATATTGATCATAAGGATAAATTAGATGATAATATTTCCATTTAATTAAAAAATTAATAGAGAATATCAACACTTTTCTTGATTTGAAAATTATGTGAAAAATAATACATTAATTTGTTTTATTAATTATTAAATATACCACTATTTTATCAAGTCCCAATATCCCTCAACATTGAACTCGAAATGTTATGTTTCTAGAACATTATAGTTGAAATGATCTATATTAACCTTCACATAACCCCACCAAGGTTTGGTTAATCTACTTGAAGTTATTTTGGTAGGTAGGACTTTTCCAACTACAAGTTTATAGCTCCTCGATCCATTGAGTGGACTCCCCTATCATGAAGTCTTGACTGGGATTTCCTCAATACTTACCTCCAAATTACACCAAGTCTAGAAAGGGATAATCCTATTGGTGTGAAATGGTTAAGTCAACCCAAAAAATTCATAATAACTCCCCTTACAAAAGTAAGCATCCCAACAAGGGTTGGTAAAACACTTAGTTCTATTGATTTTCATTACTAATAAAGTAATGGAAGGCCAAGTAAAAATTAATATTTAATTGAGGTGTTTTAATTTATTATACATAAATTTTATCTAATTTAAACCTCTATATTTATTTTTATTATTACGTGGATGTTATTTAATTAATTTACCATGATGGATAGAACATTTACACATAATTCATTTATTTGATTTCCATATTTTCACATTAATTTATTTATTTATGTGATAACATACTTGTGTCCATAAAATAAATAATTTCATAGAAAACAATAAATAAACAATTAAATGACCTGTTCATAAGATTTATCTAATGATTGATTTAACAAGTAGACATTTAATCAACCTTTGACTGAGGAGAAATAACTCTTATTGCAAGTCTTGGAATGTGTTACAGTATTCCACCCATTCACCTATGTATCACTCGAGTTGGTATCATAATTGTTTTGTTTAGAACTGCCTCTATGTTCCTTGGGATACTCCATTAATTACAAGTATTTATGAATCACATGCAGGTGAGGGGAACCAAAGGATTGGTTATAAAGGAATAAAATAAATATCTTTGGACTTACAGGTCCAACATAATAATGGAGGGAGGGATAAATCAAAAACCATTATATTTAATTTAATAATAAATTATTGAAAACCCATTCAATAAGTTAACTTAAAACATCTAATACATACATAGGTCTTGTTCAAGCTCTTAAATGGTCATACAAGCAAAAAATACACAAAATTAACTGACTATCATTCATTCATTCATTTGTTCATTATTATTAAAATGAATGTGATTTCATTAATTAATTAATTAATTTCCTTTCATATTAATAATCATCTGAAATTTATTGGAGATACCCATAATTTATGGAAATTATGGAAAATAAATGTAAGAGCCAATAATGACATATATTTATTACCATAAATTAATTGATCATTTACTATTATTTAAAACTATTATTAAATTTTCAAACACGCAATGGTGTTCCAATCAATAAAATAAGGTTTTAATGTTTCAATTATTCAATTTAATTTAATTTAAAATTATTTCCATTGATGGGAGACTAGAAAGTATGTACATCAAGCTAAACATCTTGTATCTCGATCTAGTTACATGTCACGTATCTCGATTGCGGTGTATCCAGGGTACAATCTTGGGTCTACGTCATGTACCTTAGATGGTCTACAATACATGTACATACCAGCTACATGCCATGTGTTCTACTTTCCATGTGTTCAATAAGAATTTTTGGGTATTTGGTGCGTGTCTTGGCAGACTACACGATGTGTACATGCCATGTATCTCTTTGATAGATGTGTCCATTTTCTCATCAAGTGGCTCAGTGTGTTCTTTAGACATGGTAATTAATGAACCATGCTTTGCATGCACTTTATACACATTTTTTATATCATAATTTTTCCAGGTTGTCAGTCTCATGTAGTTTTGACCATGTATAACGGCCATAAGTATTGCACGATTTACACTTCTAACCCGTGTAGACTACATAACGTGTACACTAATACACGCCATGTAATCCAACAACTGTTTAACAGGCTGGTCAGTCATCATGTAGTGTACATCAGATGTAATTATAGCATAGTCCACCGTGTATCCCTCATCACATCCATATACATCACACAAGGGTACACAATGTGTACTACTGAGTACATGTCATGTAACCCGGTCTTACCAACCAAAAAATTGGCAATTTCCCAATGGCATCTCTGGTTGTTCTTCATATGTTTTTAAAAATTTATAAGAAAGAAGCAATGAATAAATCATGATTAATATGTTGAATCATGTTAATTTAAACTGGATTAAATAAATAATACCATGAATTGAAAATCTAACCACAATTGCGCATATATCAATAATCAAATAAATAATTAAAAATTCAAATGTGACTACTATGATACCACTTATTTGTTGTGAGTGCAGTAGAAGTGTGTGGTGGTGGGAGATATAATAAAATTTATTTTAATCATCATTTCGCAAAACAATGAGTGAGGATGTTTCACTTTAAATTTATAATTAATTTATTTAATATATGAAAAAATGGAGATATGGGCTTAGAAACTTTATTCATTGATGAATTTTGATGATCCAAAAAATAACATTTTATATTTCCTTTATTGTGTTGTGAGGATACAAGGATAGAATCCGTCTAGAGGTGATCCACATGCTCTTCTGTTATCTCTGAGTAATTCCACATGATCTCTAGTTGCTAGTGTGAAGAATAGAATGTCTTACATTGACCATTCTTGATATCTCATTCTTTGATATTAAAGAAATTACTCTTTCATTCCTTATTATTGAGATAGATATAGAAAGAGGAGTCGAGATAGAATTTCTTGTGTGCCAAAATTCTCTATTTTTTCTATTGCACACTAATTCCCCAAAAATAGATATAACCATCTATTTATAGAGCTAGTGTTTAAGTTAAAATAATAATTTAATTTCATATTGACCGTTAAATAATATTATAACCTTTACTAAAACCCCATGCCACATAATAATAATAATAATATTATTTATTTTGTGAAAACTTGCAAAAATTGATAAATAATATTTACCAGGTTATAAATAATTATTTATCACCTGATGTAGTATTGGTCTATTTGAACTCCTCGGTATTTATTGAATACTCAAATAAATATTTATTAAATATTAAATAAGATAAATAAATATATTTTTATTCACACACCTGTGAATAAATATTTATTAAATTTATGCGATCAATATAACTTGAATAAAATTAATCTTCAGTCTTGAGAATAATATTTATTCAATTAATTAAATTCAAATATAATTTAATTGTGATCAATAAAAGAAGTTACTATGTAACCCTCTAGGATTCTTTCTCATTGGAATTAGGAGGACTTTTCTAAAGTACAAGATTATTATTTAATAACAAGTCAAGTCACCCAAGAGAAACAAATTAATGTCACAATGTTGAAAACCACATATGAACTCTCACTTTGTAATATAATCCCTTTATCACAATATATCATCAAACAAGATGCATGATGGTGTCATCAAGCTATATGATCGATACAAATTTCTTTGACTATTTAAAATAAACACGTTGTTACACCATGACCATGTAATTTAGGGTAACATATCTATTTAAATCAAAGGGAATAGATATCAGCTTCTATAAAGATGGAAGGGAAAAATCCTTCCACAATTTATCCATTAATGACATGTCAATCATAATGCATCCAATGTACCCCACTTCTCGCTAATATGTGGTGTGATGTTTTTCTTTAGTAAATCTTAGGGTGTGAGTCATGAAACGAACCAATGATAATCTTAAAGTCTATGGACTATTACATACTCTCATAGATAGGATTATCGGATGACACCAAAACATGAGTAATTACAACTAGCGGGTCTATTCTCATAATATATCATCTTTTATATTACCAAAAAATAATTTAATGAGAAGAAGCCTCATCCACTTATGATTACTCACACCTAACAATCTAAATACTACATGTCCTATAATAGTACAGTATCCAAGAGTAGAACTATATTAATAATATTTTCATAGTACTTCAAGGTTCTCATCATAGCATGGAATTTCTATGACCTTATCAATGTGAAAAATACTCTAGGACATTATTACATTTAAAACATGTAGAAAAATGAACAATATATAATAAGATATTTAATTAATATTTAATATATAAAATATACATTTAATCAAAGTAAAAATGTTGGTCCTAGGACACCAATTCCAACAAAATATACACATGATATGAAAGATTATGTATTTTTTGAAAGGAAAGATTTGCAAAAATATATACACAAAGGAAGATGACACAAAATCACTCATTGTGATTTTTTATATTGATGTAATAATTTATATAAAAATTAAAAGAGTGATTTGAGATAATTTTTATACCCAAATAAAAAATCACATCGAGATGTCAATGATTAGAGAAACAACATTATTTTTTTATATTCAAGTTGTGAACACAATAGGTTTTATATTTCTCTTACAAGAAATGTATGATCATGAGTTATTGAAGAAGTTCAGAATAGAAGAATCGAGTGAGGCAATTACTACTAGAACACTTGGAACCAATTTGTTCATAGATGAAAATGGAATAAGAGTGGATAAATTATTGTTCAAAAGGATTATTGGCATCCTACTATATTTGAAAATGTGTACACCAGATACCGTGTTTCTGGTCACTCTTTGTGCATGATTCTAATGCAATCCTAATGAGTAATATCTTATGGAAGAAATTTGAATCTTATGATATGTCAAAGTTAATCTTGATTATGGATTGGGGTATGAAAAATACACATATTTACAAATTTATAGCTATTTTTATGTGGATTGGGTATGTGACATTAGTGATCAAAAGTATACTTCTAGTGGTGCATTCTTTATTAGGAGAAAATTCATTTCTTAACACCTAGAGAAGAATAATTCAGTTATATTAAGGATAAAATAACTTGTGTATGTTGAAAAATTACAATCCACAACTCAAATGATGAGTATTAAGTCACATTTTTAATACATGAGGGTTGATGTTTCATTCCAATTGATTATTGGGTGTGAAATTCAATGTGTAATCAACTTTTCGAAGAATCTGTTATGACACTCAAGGTTCTAAGCATGTTGATATCAAGTAAAATTCATTAATTAAAGGGTTTAATGTGGATAAATTTCATAATAATATGTTGAAAAAAAGGATTAAGATATAAACATCTTGAAAAATCCCTTAATTAAGGAAACCTTCCAACACTTGAGATTATTAATGGGAGTTAATTCTAACCTTAAATCCCTATAATTGTTTTTATATTTTCCCCAAATTTTCATGCCTTTTTATTTTTTGATATGGGGTATACAAAGTATCTCTTATTTCAAAGGGGGGGGGGATATATCTTGTTTTTTAGGTAATAAATAAGGGAGATAAGAGAAGAAGAGTATTCCCAATAGGAGAAGACATGAGGAGTTGGTAGCTAAATCATGGAGAAGAGATCATGTAATGTATTTCATGTATCTAACAAATATAAAGGGGGAAATTGAAGATCCCTTGGGGAGATATTGGAGTTTGGGGGAATTTAAGAGATCAAAGAACCCTCATTAAGTGAATTGATAAATGGGGAGATATGAGTTTTTCTTAATTGAGACATGTTTAATATAATATTATTTTTTACACCAAGGGTTGGAGAACTCTTAAAAAAACATTCTATCTGGTTGTGTGGTGTTTAAATAATATTTACATTGGAGGAATTCTATGGCTTATTTCATGAGATAATTCTTTCATGATCCTTGAAGGTGTTTTCATGTAATATTTATTGACAACATGCTCATGGATTAGTTAGATACTAATGTGATATGAGAAAGAATTAAAATGAATGATGTTTTCTTGAGTTAAAGGATATAACAACATGAATGGAGCTATTACAGTTTGATGGAGTTCAATTAGAGGATACAATTACTCTTAGGTAAATAGTCACACCTTGATATGTATATGTTGTTCCATTAGGGTTTTTTCTTGAGGTGTTTGGAGTCTTTTTTTATCCTATGGATAAAGTACATGAATGTTTTATGCAATACTAGTCAATGAGATAAAAACCATCACAGCGAAATCTAGATCACCACACCACAAGATATATAGTTCACAACCTAATAGTTTTAGCTATGAAAATTCTGAAAAAACAATGGAATTGAGGAGAAAGATACACCATGCTTCAATATGATAAGTTATTCCACAATGCTAGTATGAAAATTATGGATCTAATTAATATTTTAGAAAGAGATATAATCTATTAAAATTCATATTTGTATGTCCTTATACAAAACATACCATCACACCATGATATTTGAGTTTTCTATAAAAATTGGGAGTCTTTCCCAAACCAAATTAGAATTATGAGGGAAACAAAACTTTTATATATCCAATAAAATATTCCAAGATGCATTCCAGAGGGGATTTAGGTGGGATTAAGGATATGAATGAGGGTTAACACATGATCAAAATTATAGAGGTAATTGTGGTGTCTTTGAGATATTGACCGATTTTATGATGTTCATATAGATCAATATTGCAAATGATAGTTCAAGACAATATTCCTAATCTTTTCTTCTTATTGATAATAAGGTAATAACCTAGGGATATACCCTATCTTCTTTTTGAAGAGACCACTGCACTGAATGTCTACTAGGGTTCCCATGACTTAGCAGAAATGGTGCCCACACTATTCCATCATACAATGGTGGGGGTGGGACTAATTGAGGACTCTACAGAGGTTCAATCCTGAGGTTTTGGTCCATTAAATGGCTGAAATAACCTTTTGGATATTCCTAATATTTCCCTATTCCCTAAGGCACTTCCATGTGTCAATGGTGTTTCTAATCTTCTAATATATACCTTGGAGTTCATTGTGGTTACATGCCTCCTCTAATTCTCTTTAGTGGCTCTATTTGGTCACTATTAACCCCCTTGGGGATGACTTTGGTAGGGTCATCAATATCTTATGGGGATTATAGGAACCTGAAATTGTTGGTTTGTTAGATCCTAATAATTTCATTAATCATTATTCTATTGAAGATGAAATTATCTCTACTTGGGAGAAATCCCCGTGTTTTTTAAAATACTCTCTCTTCTCCATGTTCTGGTGGTCTTTCAACCTTCACTTGTACCATGATCCCAACACCTCTATGATTTATGTTTTCTTTTCTAGAATTCCTCTGCACTTTCAAAAATTTTCAATCCTTAAAATGATCGGGAACTCTATAGGACATTTCTTTTTCTTGGACCATAGATCCTGTTGAAGTAGTGAAACTTCTTGAAGATGAAATAAAATAAAAAAAGAGAAGAAAAAGGATAGACATGAGGGATTTAACATGGTTTGGAAATATTTTCTATGTCTATAGGATACAGAAGGCCTATCATTAATTACTCTCTCTCTGAATCAAGTGTTGACGGATTACATATACATTAAAGATCACAGAATTTTGATCTTGTTATATAGAGTAATAATGCATGGCTATCAAAGGGTTGATTTGGGTTGGTTAATCAACCCTTGAAAAATATCCTCATCATCAGCTACATTCCATATTACCTACTATTCTTCTACTGCATATGGATGGGTGTAACACCCCAATCTTCCACGGTACGCTTCTCTTTGAATAATACAGTAGCATGTGTTGTACGCAACTTCGAGTTCTAACACACACCACAACCAATCAAACTAGCCATTATGAATTGTAATACCCGATTTTTGAAATTTTATACATTTTATCTTTCAAAATTGACTTCATTTTTGGATTCAGAATATCGAAATTAGCTTAGGGTGAATTTTTGGTATTTTTCTGAAAACTTTTAATTTTTGATGAATAGTGAAAAACACTGAGTTATAGTTTAAAACTGAATTTTTATTTAAATAATTATTTATTTTATTTAAATTATTTAATGTCAAAATAGATACATAATACCTATATAATTTCAATGTAATTCATTGGAGTCAGTTTATAATAATTTTAGATATATAAAAATTTTATTGAACTTTTCACTGTCTTTTACCCACCTCCTAGGAGCTTTTGTAAATTCACATAAAACTTAATTTTACCACTTTTGTGAGCTGAATTTCGAAAATCTGAGAGACAAAATTAATATCAAGGAGTAAAATTTTGTTCAATGTGATGAAAATAATTTTTTTGTGAATAGTAAATTTTTACTTTTATTTACCACGGTTAAAAGTAAATAGGATAATTAAGGATAAAAATGATATTAATATTAACCTCACTCATGTACTAATTCTATTGGACAAGTTTATCTCGACAAAAAAAGACCTTAGGAACAAAATATTATCATTTAGGTCCACTTGTATTAGATTAGGAGATTTATTATTATTAAATTCAAAGAAGAGTTAAAAGAGTTAAAATCAAAGTTTAATAACAAAAACATTTTTAATATGGGGTTTTACATAATATAAATTAGATTATAAATATTCATTAGAAATATAAAAATATTTCCTACATCATGGAATTTTATTTATAATTTTTAGACCTTATATAAATAAATCTATTTATGACACAATGATGATGCAATAATTACCTTATTCATGAAAGAATCAAATAAATGGTATTATAAATATTAAAATAAATATAATTTCAAAGATTTTATGACATAAAGGAATTTTATAGGTGAATATGACATGTTAGGATTGATTAAATGTATTTTTTTGAAGTAATAATGTTGTTATTATTTTAACAAAAAAACAAATACCAAATAGTGTCAAAATTGACATAAAATAGTTTTTAAAACAAATATTATATTATTAATTGATATAATGGTTCTAAAAATCTAAGGTTCGGCCAAAATACTTATATAATAGTATATATGACATTAATGAATCAATTAGGGTTCGATTGGCAGTATATATAGTAAGTTTATTAACCATATAGTGTAAGAATACAAGAAGACATGGTAAAAGTTAAATTATTTAACTTAGAGTTAAATCTAAATGACAAGGTTAAAATGGTAACCTAAACATGTCTAAAACCTATTGGTTGAAATTTTTTCGAGATATCCCCACCTTATACTTTAAATAATAATCTTTTGAGCCATTAGAAACCGAATATGAATTTATTATAAAATAATATTTTAAGTTTTTCCTAAGGTGCCCCTCATCCCTCTTATGAAAGGGAACTCCCCCTTCTCTCTAATTCACACCTTCTAAACCATTTTTCTCGGCCAACCCCTGCCCAAATACACTCTCAAATATCCTCCCTTAATCCTAGAGGCCTTAGTTTGATCAACCTAATGATCCCTTTTGATCAAATAAAAAGGAAGAACTCGAAGAAGAGGTAATGATTTCACCGCCCTCTTTCATGTTCCTTTCTTCTTCCACTTCCTTTTTATTTGTTGTTTCCATTATAAAATAATAAATCTAGTATATTCTATATAATTTGATATTATTATAATTATGGTTCAACCAAATTCATTATTTTATCGACCCTTTGAATGACATGTCACCATATGTGCGTACGTACGGCTTACCGTCTGCACGTCGTGGTGTAATTTTTATTCAATACATTATTGTCTGGATGGGTATAATAATGATGTGTATTTGATGTAAATAATAAATATAACATGATAAGGATTATGTATATATTATATACCATCCAATTATATATTATATTAATATCAAAAGAATGATATTTTCGCTCGTGCATACGTACGGATTACCGTCTCTACGACGCGATGAGATTCATTTCCAAGTTCACCATTCACCGATGATTATAAAAATATATATTACTAATAAGTATGTAATATATGACATAATAATTCTACCGTATATATATATAAGTATTTATGTACTTATATATATCTTATTCACTTACTTCCATTCAATACTATGTAAAAACGGAAACAACGTTTATGCGTACGTATGGACTACTGTCTCCATAAGCGGTGTTTTCCATTTCATATATATGTATATTATAAATTTTAATATTATAAATATATATGATAAATAAATCAAGTTTTAAATTCTGTAAGTATTGAAATCATGATCAATGTGATACAATCAAAAGTAACAAGTTAAAACACATACGATAAAGAAAGCGATTATTACCTGAAATATTAATATAACATGGAAATTATTATTAAATGGGTAGTATAAAGTCATAAATGAATAATTTATGATATCATAAATATTAATATGGTTATTTTATAATTTAATAACATACTATAGTCTTCATACAGGAGGCTAAACGTACCCTCGACTAGAGGAAAGTGCAAGAATATGGGTTTTCATCTCACTCCTTATTCTCGTGAGATTCAGGCCATATTTCAACTATTACCTTTTGTGTGGTTTATGTACTGACCATAATTGTATTCTTTGTGTAATACACTTTAACTTATGTGTATTTACATATTCATTGTATGATACCTCTTTCATGCGTTGTTTGTTTTGTAAGTTACCAAATTGGTAAGGGTTAATTTCACAATCTCTTTATTATCTGATGTTATTTTTACGTAAGTATCTATTGGGAAATATTTATTATCCATGTTCATGTTTTATGAAAGAGTTTTCAAAGGGATTATTTTAAGGGAATTTTTACAAAAACATCATTTCAAATGTTTTAAATATTTATTCTTCTAAATCTTTCTCATTAATGTCCATATCTTCAAAATGGTTTTTAAGGATTTATTTATATAGACATGAATGTTTTTAAAATGTTAATTCCTTTAAAAAGATTCAAAGTGGTATGGGACACTTTGATTCAAAAATTTATTTAAATGACTTCTTTTCCAAATTGTGTAACTTTTAAATGTTTTCATGAAAAAAGAGATATTTCTCTCAAATAGTTTTGATTTCATCTATGTCAACATCCATTGATAAATTCTACACTTGTTTGAAGTTGATTTGTTATGATACAAATCATCCATATTGTATTTAAGGTTTTGTGATATGTTTGACTATAGATGAGTCATTTTCATGCCATTAATGGATTATGATTAATGTTTTGGCATTTCGTATGCTAGTTTTAATACGAATGTTTATATTATATTTCATCATCTTCTTAAGATGAATGTGTTGGACTAGTATGTTCCGGGTTGGGGACCGGTAAAAGTAAGCCCTCCGGGTTGGTGTCCGGTTATTAGAGGCACTCAGGGTTGGTGTCCGGTTATTAGAGGCACTCCGGGTTGGTGTCCGGTTATTAGAGGCACTATGGGTTGGTGTCCATTTATTAGAGGCACTCCAGGTTGGAGTCTGGTTACAGAGGCTCTCCGGGTTGGGTTCCTATTACAGTTATCCCTTAGGTATTGGCACGAGGCCTTGACACAGAAATTAAAGTTTGGCATTATGCATTCCATCATTATGAAAGTGGTTAGTGATATTGCATGTGATTATTCGACTAGTAGAATATCCATGTGAATAAGTAAATGGCATTACTTTATTTTAGTTTTTTACATATTATGTTGAAGTTCAAGTTTAAAAGGCTTTTGTTTTAGTTATACATTGCCTTAAATGTTTATGCTTATTTATGAAAGTTTCCACTGTATTTTTATCCTTGCTGAGCATCTGAGCTCACCCATTTCTATGTTTTATTTTTCCTAGGATTCCAAGAAGTGTATTGTGATTGATATGAAGGGTTAAGCCAAGGGAATAATGGTGTTTGTGAAAGATTATTTATGTTGTTTTGTATGTTATGAAGTGTAATGTAACATTCATGTATGTAATCTATTTTCCAAGACTGCTAAACCGATCGGTCCTTCAGGACTTGATTCCTTGTAATCATGCCAATGTATTAAAATAATGCACCGACTCTGAGTAACTGGGGTGGGGTCATTACAGTTGGTATCAGAGGATGTTTAGCAATAGCCTTGGAAACTAGATTTAGATAAACTCTGATTAGAGAACATTACCCTAAGATAGACTTTGAGGATTAGTATAGAATAACTTCCTATAATTTTGGTAATGTAGAGATTTTGTGAGTTTTCCAAGAAAATACATCCCTGTCTCGATACGAGCAGGTAGAGGCAGCTCTGGCACAGATGTACCTAGGGGTAAAACCTGAAAACACCGCTTTGAGCTAGACTCGAACGGGAACTGGTGCACGATAACAGGCCTTTCTGCACTCTTGGTTACGACACTCCCAGAGGATATGCTTAGGATAATTCTCATTTTCTTTACAAACCATTATGAAGGGCTTATGAGTATATACTTACTCAAAGAAAACATTTTTATGATTATGGATTATATCCATAAACTGTTTAATTTATGTTAAGAATTTTACAATCTCGGGATTAGGTATTTCTATTCATGAACTAATCTAGTGTATGCCATTGTTTAGAAATGGAGCCCAGTAGAAGGAATGAGAAATCCAGCAATAAAAATGATCCAAAGAGTAAGAAGGATTATATCTTTCATGGTCTTAATCCAGAATTTAGAAGGGAAATAGTCTCCCACGTATTATCATCATATGAAGAAATAATATCATGTGTTGATAAGATAAGTAAAGAATTTTTTGGAGTCCTATGGCTTTGAAGGGAAGATAGAGAAGAAAAGGATGGTAGAGAGAAGGACAGATAAAGGGAAGAAGGTAAAGAAGGATTTTTCCATATGTGATAACTGTGGAAAGAATCACCTTGAAAAATGCTTGAAGGGAATGGGAGTATGTTATAAGTGTGGAGAAAAAGGACACCAAGTACGTGAATGAAAGTGTAAGAAAAAGATTTCAAATGTACAATGCTTCATCTGCAAGGAGTTTGGAAACTACACGAACCAATGTCCCAGTCCTCAAACTATGCCGCAAATAATGCTATTGGATAATAATCAAGTTATGATACCACAGATAAAGAGGAATGACTAGTGATCTTATGTTGTTTTCGAATTATTTCATTGAAGTGTTGTATCAATGATGTACTGGAAATAAATAAGGATTGTACTACAGTACTATTTCATTGAGGATTTGAGATTTTATGGTACTAAGAAAAGTGACTCTACAGCGAGTCAAAAGTTTTGGAAATTACATGGTTGAAGGAAAGATAATCCTTAATATGGTCTTAGTATTGAGGTAATGATTTCGGAATAAGATAAAGTTGATTTGGGTAAATTATATTGGATATTCTTGAATACCTTGAAACTGATTAATGATTTTTCATCATTGGAATTTACAACATTTTTGATAGAAGGAGTATATCCAGTATTCTATAAAGAATAAGGGAGCATGAATGTAATCAATAAGGTTTTATAGTAATTCAAGATGTTACCATGTTTTAAAATAATACATGGTGAAGGTGTTCACATGTTATTACATGGAAAAAAGGATCTTCATTGTGTTTAACTTACTTATAAATTTTGGATTGTGAGTTTGGATAGTAGTATTTTGGATAAGTCTAAAGGTTGGAATGGATTAAGTTTGAAAGGTTATTTTTGGATTTTTATAAAAGGACAACACACAGACCGTGTGACAACCCGTCGCGTCAGACAAAGCTGTGGGAATTGAACCCACAACTATAGTGCAATTGGGATTTATCGCCTACCACTAGACTACGAGATGTTCCTGGATGGTATAATGTAGTTTTTTAAAAGGTCTGATATGTGAATTATAATATTCATTATATTTGGAACCCTATACGATTAGGATAAATAGAGTATTTTTGAGTGGTATTATGTTTTGGGGTGAAAGATGAGTTTGTGTTAGAAATTTATTAATGGATAAAAATCTAATTATAAAGTTAGTATATCTCCTTATGATCTTATCCAATATCATAAATAAATTCCTCAACATTAATAAAAGGAACTTAGAATAAAAATGTTGTCCTAGATGGTACCTTAGATAATCACAAATTTATGGCTTTGGGATTGTTGGCCTTTTCATAACCATGTTCTATACCACTCTCCATCAGATATTAATGGTTATATTTCTCTTCCATATCCATATTTTCCTACATGGAACCCTAGCATGTGTTATTTTTGGAAACCTTCACACTTACCACTCTTTATTTTAAATAGAGGCCTCATTAATTCATTTTTTGATGTGGGATTTCAACTAAGATATTTTGAAACGTCAACCCCAAGTTTCCAATACCGAGCATAAATTGCGAGGACGCAATTTATTGAAGGAGGGGAGAATGTAACACCCCAATCTTCCATGGTACGCTTCTCTTTGAATACTACAGTAGCGTGTGTTGTACGCAACTTCGAGTTCTAACACACACCACAACCAATCAAACCAGCCGTTATGAATTGTAATACCCGCTTTTGGAAATTTTATACATTTTAGATTTCAAAATTGACTTCATTTTTGGATTCAGAATATCAAAATTATTTTAGGGTGAATTTTTGGTATTTTTCTGAAAACGTTTAATTTTTGATGAATAGTGAAAAACACTGAGTTATAGTTTAAAACCAAATTTTTATTTAAATAATTATTTATTTTATTTAAATTATTTAATGTCAAAATATATACATAATACCTATATAAGTTCAATGTAATTAATTGGAGTCAGTTTATAATAATTTTAGATATATAAAAATTTTATTGAACTTTTCACCATCTTTTATCCACCTCCTAGGAGCTTTTGCAAATTCACATAAAACATATATTTACCGCTTCTGTGAGATGAATTTCGAAAATCAGAGAGACATGACTAATATCAAAGAGTAAAATGTGGTTCAATGTGATGAAAATAATTTTTGGTGAATAGTAACTTTTTACTTTTATTTACCATGGTTAAAAGTAAATAGGGTAATTAAGGATAAAAATGATATTAATATTACCCTCAAACATGTCCTAATTATATTGGACAAGTTTATCTCGAATAAAAGCAACTTTAAGAATAAAATATTATCATTTAGGTCCACTTGGATTAGATTAGGACATTTATTATTATTTAATTCAAAGAAGAGTTAAAAGAGTTAAAATCAAAGTTTAATAACTAAAACATTTTTAATATGAGGTTTTACATAATATAAATTAGATTATAAATATTCATTATAAATATAAAAATATTTCCTACATCATACTATTTTATTTATAATTTTTATACATTAAATAAATAAATCTATTTATGACACAATGATGATGCAGTAATTACCTTATTCATGAAAGAATCAAATAAATGGTATTATAAATATTCAAATAAATATAATTTCAAAGTTTTTATGAAATAAAATAATTTTATAGGTTAATATGACATTTTAGTATTGATTCAATTTATTTTGTTTGAAGTAATCATGTTGTTATTATTTTAACAAAAAAACAAATACCAAATAGTGTCAAATTTGACATAAAATAGTTTTTAAAACAAATATTATATTATTAATTGATATAATGGTCCTAAAAATCTAAGGTTCGGCAAAAAGACTTATATAATAATATATATGACATTAAGGAACCAATTTGGGTTATATTGGAAGTATATAATAAGTTTATTAACCATATAGTGTAATAATACAAGAAGACACGGTAAAAGTTAAATTATTTAACTTAGAGTTAAATCTAAATGATAAGGTTAAAATGGTAACCTAAACTTGTATAAAACCTATTGGTTGAGTTTTTTTCTACCTATACTCACCTTATACTTTAAATAATCAACTTTTGAGCCATTAGAAACCGAATATGAATTTATTATAAAATAATATTTTAAGTTTTTCTTAAGGTGCCCCTCACCCCTCTTATAAAAGGGAACTCCCCCTTCTCTATAATTCACACCTTCTAAGCCATTTTTCTTGGCCAAACCTTACCCCAATATACTCTAAAAAATCCTACCTTAATCCTAGAGGCCTTAGTTTGATCATAAGGGCAACCTAAGGAGCCATTTTGATCAAATCAGAAGGAAGAACCCGAAGAAGAGGTAATGATTTCACCACCCTCTTTCAAGTTTATTTCTTCTTCCACTTCCTTTTTCTTTGTTGTTTCCATTATAAAATAATAACTCCATTATATTATATATACTATGATGTTATTATAATTATGGTTCAACCAAATTCATTATTCTATCCAACTTTTGAATGATATGTCACCATATGTTGTACGTACGGTTTACCATCTCCACGTCGTGGTGTAATTGTTATTCAATACATTATTACATGGATGGGTATAATAATGATGTGTATTTGATGTAAATAATAAATATAACATGATAAGGATTCAGTATATATTATATACCATCCAATTATATATTATATTAATATCAAAATAATGATATTTTCGCTCGTGCGTACGTACAGATTACCATCCCCACGATGCGATGAGATTCATTTCCAAGTACACCATTCATCGACGATTATAAAAATATATATTACTAATAAGTATGTAATATAAGACATAATAATGCTACTGTATATATATATATATATATATTTATATATATAATTATTTATGTACTTACATATATCTTATTCACTTACATCCGTTCAATATTATGTAAAAACGGAAACATCGTTTATGCGTACGTACGGACTACCATCTCCATAAGCGGTGTTTTCCATTTCATATATACCTCTATTATAAATTTTTTATTTTATAAATATATATGATAAATAAATCATGTTTTATATTCTATAAGTATTTAAATCATGATCAATGTGATACAATCAAGAGTAACAAGTTAAAACACGTACGATAAAGAAAGCGATTATTACCCGAAATATTATTATAACATGGAAATTATTATTAAATGGGTAGTATAAAGTCATAAATGAATAATGTATGATATCATAAATATCAATATGGTTCTGGTATAATTTAATAACATACTATAGTCTTCATACAGGAGGCTAAACGTACCTTCGACTAAAGGAAAGTGCAAGGTAAGGGGTTTTCATCTCACTCCTTATTCCCGTGAGATTCAGGCCATATTGCCACTATTACCTTTTGTGTGGTGTATGTACTTCCCATAATTGTATTCTTTGTGTAATACAATTTAATTTATGTGTATTTACATATTTATTGTATGATACCTCTTTCATGGGCTGTTTGTTTCGTAAGTTACCAGATTGGTAAGGGTTAATTTCACAATCTCTTTATTATCGGAGGTTGTTTTTACATAAGTATCTACTGGGACATATTTATTATCCATGTTCATGTTTTATGAAAGAGTTTTAAAAGTGATCCTTTTATTGAACTTTTTACTAAAACATCATTTCAAATTTTTTAAATATTTATTCTTCTAAATCTTTCTCATTAATGTCCATATCTTCAAAATGGTTTTAAGGATTTATTTATATGGACATGAATGTTTTTAAAATGTGAATTCCTTTAAAAAGTTTCAAAGTGGTATGGGACACTTTGATTCAAAAATTTATTTAAATTAATTCTTTTCCAAATTGTGTGACTTTTAAATGTTTTCATGAAAAAAGAGATATTTCTCTCAAATAGTTTTGATTTCATCTATGTCAACATCCATTGATAAATTTTACACTTGTTTGAAGTTGATTTATTATGATACAAATCTTCCATATTTTATTTAAGGTTTTGTGATATGTTTGACTATGGATGAGTCATTTTCATGCCATTAATGGATTATGATTAATTTTTTGGCATTTTATATGCTAGTTTTAATACAAATGTTTATATTATACTTCATCCTCTTTTTAAGATGAATGTTTTGGACTAGTATGTTCGGGGTTGGGGACTGGTAAAAGTAAGCACTCTGGGTTAGTGTCTAGTTATTAGAGGCACTCCGGGTTGGTGTCCAGTTATTAGAGGCACTCCGGGTTGGTGTCTGGTTATTATAGGCACTCCGGGTTGGTGTCTGGTTTTTAGAGGCACTCTTGGTTGGAGTCCGGTTACAGAGGCTCTCCAGGTTGGGTTCCAGTTATAGTTATTCCTTAGGTCTTGGAATGAGGCCTTGAAACAGAAAGTAAAGTTTGACATTATGAATTCCATCATTATGAAAGTGGTTAGTGATAATGAATGTGATTATTCGACTAGTAGAATATCCATGTGAATTAGTAAATGGAATTACATTGTTTTATTTTTTTCCATATTATGCTGAAGTTCAAGTTTAAAAGGCTTTTGTTTTAGTTATACATTGCCTTAAATGTTTATTCTTATTTATGAAAGTTTCCGCTGTATTTTTATCCTTACTAAGTATCTGAGCTCACCCCTTTCTATGTTTTATTTTTCCCAGGATTCCAAGAAGTGTATTATGATTGATATGTAGGGTTAAGCCAAGGGAATAATGGCGTTCGTGAAGGATTATTTATGTTGTTTTGTATATTATGAAGTGTAATGTAACATTCATGTATGTAATCTATTTTCCAAGACTGCTAAACCAATCGGTCCTTCGGGACTTGATTCCTTGTAATCATGCCAATGTATTAAAATAATGCACCGACTCTGGGTAACTGGGGTCGGGGCATTACAATGGGTTAGTTGCCTCTAGATAATAATTACACTATAGATGAAAATTTATTTCCTCCTCAATAAACTCCCCAATTAGGAGTGGTCCCCATAAATCTTCCCATTATGACCAATATGGGGTAGAAGCTAGACCTGTAGTCTCCTTGCAGGCTTATAGCTTCTCTTTTGGTAGAAACTTCATCATCATGTCTTCCACATTATCATTGGTGTGTATTTTCTCAACTTTCGAAAATATTTGTTCCAATACATTTCGAATCTAGTGATATATCACTTATATTTGTTTGGACCTAGAATGAAATTTTGGGTTCTTATTGTGATGAATAACACTCTGAATATCACAATAGAGAATATAATTTCCTTGACTCTATCCCAACTCTTGTAAAAAATTCTTCATCCAAAACATCTCCTTGCATCCATATATTATTAAGATATAATCTACAAATATGTTAAAAAGGTAACACACTTCTAAAGTCATGATTTACATGAGACTTCTCCCCTACAAATGATATCAGGTACTTGGATATGGAATTCCTCATGTCTATATCTCTAACCATATCGGTATCTATATATCCTTCCAAAATAGGTTTATCACTTCCAAAACATAAAAAATGACTAGATATAAATCAATATCCATTTGACCACTGTCCAAATCTCCTTTACCGTATTTGATAAAAATCTTCATACAACACCAATAGTATGCAAAATATCTCATTTTGTGCACACCATAGCATACATAAGACTACTAACTACTGACTGGTATTTTTTCCTATATCTACTTTATCATCACTAGTTGATAGACTCTGAATTTTCATGAGATTTAAATGAATCTAATGTGGAGTACTAATTATTTTTTCCATTCTCATGTTTAATCTTTCAAGAAATTTTTTCAATGTACCACTCCAAAGACAGATAAATCTTATGATTCATCCTATCATGAGTATTCATTATACCAAGAATTTGAGTTGCATCTCTCAAGTAATTTATTTCAAAATAATTGTTCAAATCCTTCTTCAACCTATCAATATTGGTGATATCTCTTCCAATAATTAGCACATCATCAATATAAAGATACAAGATAATAAAATCACAATCATGGAACTATTTGATGAAAACACAGCAATCACTAGTTGTCTTTCTGTACTCATTTATCTCTAAGAATGAGTCAAATTTCCTATAATATTTCCTTAGTGACTATTTCAAACCATATAAACTTTTTGTAAGCTTGTATACCTAGTTTTATTTACCTTTCACCTGAAATAACTCTAGATGCCCCATGTGAATCTCCTAATCAAGATCACCATGGAAGAATGCTATATTTACATCCAGTTGTTGATCCTCTCGGTTCAGACTATCTGCTAATCCAAGAAAAATATGATAAAATACATTTTAACCATAGGAGAAAAAATTTCATCAAATTCAATACATTTCTTCTGATCGAATCCATTCAAAACTATTATGGATCTGTAGCATGGCTGTGACCTACCATATTCTCATTTGATTATGTACACTCAGTTGTTCTTGAGTTCCTTCTTTCCATTTGGTAATTCCACCAAATCAAATGTACAGTTCTTGTTCAAGGACATAATCTCATATTGCATGAACTTCTTCCATTTCATCTTATGTGGGATTCTATTTGCATCATTATAACATTTTGTCTCTCCCTCATTAGTGAGAGTCGCATCCTCACGTGGTGAGTATCTATGAATTGGTTGTCATTCTCTAGTGGATCTCCTCAACTATTCTTTAGAAGAAATATGTTATGGAATATAATATGATGGAGAAATATCAGTAGATGGAGACATATTACCTAGTAGGGATTTATCATCAGTGGAGGATACCTCTCTCACACTCTATGGTACTGATAGTGGTGAGATTGGTTCCATACTGATTGTAATTTCCTCAGACTATAACTTATCTTCATTTTCTGGATTCTAAAAATATTCAACCATCAAATCCTTAGAAACACCACATCTATGCTTCTAATGAACCTCCTACTGATAGGATCCGAAATTCAATATTCAAACTCCGGATGAGTATATCCCAAAAAGATACACTGATTTCTTTTTCCATCCATCCTTTCCTTTTCATCTTTTGGTATGTGAAGAAATTTCCTATTTCCAAATACTCTCAAGTGATTGTATGAAACATATTTACCTATGAAAACCCTTTCTATAATGTTGAAAGTTAGTGGAACTGATGGATTAGGGTTGATAAGATCAACTACGATCTTCATTGCCTCTCCACAAAAGGTGTTTGGAAATATTGAATTTGAAAGAATACACCTGAATCTCTCACAAATTGTCCTGTTCATCCTATTAGAAACAATATTATGGCAAGGCATCTTTAGTACATATTTTTCTAGACTAATGATAAAACTCATCCAACAATCCTCAAATAGACCACATTACTCTCAACCATTTTCTACTTACATACACTTTAATTGCATACCTATTTCTATTTTCACCTTCACATGAAACTGTTTGAAAACATCCTACACTTGATCTTTAGTTTTCAAAGTAAAGGCCGCAAATTTTCTAGAATGATCATATATGGTGGTAAAAAAATAAATTACACCTCCCTCTGGTTTAGTTCTCATCATACAGACATCAATGTGAATCAAATCTAAAACATTTGTTTTTCTAGATGGAAAATAACCATGAAATGATACTCTATGTTGTTTTACAATGATACAATCAACAAATGTATCCAAATGTGCACCTTTTATTCCTAGAAATACATCCTTCATGGAGATCGTACTGATTCCTCTCTCACTCATGTGACCAAGCCTCCTATTCCAAACTTCTGTAGAAACATTTTTCTAGCTATATTGAATTGTCCTCTACATGTTTAAGAATATGTCAGATAAAGAGAAGTATATTTATTTTCTTTTTCAATTACCATGTAACCTTTGGTAGGATTCTATTTCCCATCACTTAAGGAGCCGAAATATCCATCATTATCAAGAATTCTAGTGGATATCAAATTGAGGTAAATATCAGGAACATGACTCACATCCTTCAATATGAACCTGCATCTAATATTATTCTTCAGAAAAATATTACCAATACTAATAATTTTAGATGAACCATCATTTCCAATATTCACATGTCAAAAACTCCTTAAAGTCTAATATTAGAATAAATATCTTTTGAAAGTGACATGGTAGGATGCAAGGGAATCGATCACTCATGTTGAGTCTTGGCTTTCAAGACCGGCCTGGTTATCTTCTTGAATAATAAAAATTTCTTTATTGATAAATGCAACATCATTATTTTGGCTCTTACCTTCCAAATTATTTTTCTCTACCTTTAATATTCTATAATTTCGGATGAAGTATCTTGGATTTCCAAAGTGGGGGCACTTTATGTCATATCTCAATCAAGATTTCAATCACTTAATTCATTAAAAACAATGGTCACAAGGTTCTATTACTTAGCTTCTTCCAAGAAATTTATATTTCCATTATCTTTCAATGAAAAGAGCCTCTAATTCCGGTGAACATACCTCATCATTCCATCGAGGATCTTCATTCATCATTATGTATTTCACCATATCAACAGTGTGAGTTCCATATAGAGTTTAATTGATGACCGACACAACTAATGTGTCTCTTATCTTCAGTAAAGAATTCAACATCAATAATGCCTAAAAATAAACATCAATCATCATTTTCATGGAATTCAACTAATCAACAGTACCTTGGAACCTACTCATGTGATCTGATATATTGGTCCCATATTTTTTTACTTTAATTTAACAAGAAGATGTATCATGTTTTATTTGTTCTTCATGGTTGTCCTTGAACACATATTTCCTTTTTTTTCAAATAACACAAGCATCATGTTCATTGGAAATTTTTTGGAAGATACTCTTGTAGATCCACTATTTGATCTGGGCATCATAATTCCTGTTGAGAATAACCCACTCTGCATCAACAGGCAAGGTATTAGCTGATGTATTCTCATCAGATTGACATATTATTGACAATTATTCCTCTTTCATTCCAATGGACTAAGTGGTCTCCAATATTGGTTTCCAAAAATCTTTAATATAAAAAAGATCCTCTATTTTGAGTTTCTATATGACCTAATTAAAAGTAGTAAGCTTAATCACATTACCGGTATTTTCTTCCATTGATGTAGTGAGGATTTAAAAATATATTAGTATGGATGTGTATGGAATAGACAAAATAATTGGAAACTACTCCTAGATCACTGAAAATTGAATCCAATTTAGCCAAGATATAGCTAAAATAGTTTCAACACTCTAGATAGACTAATGAGGTGGCATTGACATGGATTTCCAAAATAGTGACCAAAAAACATACCAGAAAGTCACCACTTGTATGAATAATGTCGTCTTCTCTGGCAAGGGGTACTGTAGCACTAGGGGTTTGAATGAAACTTTTTTTCCTCTACCAAATTCATTTAAACTACGTTTTTGATGTCTCTTATTTCATTAGAACTGTCTCTCTATGTTCTTCAAAGAGCATACCTCAAAAAAAAAAAAAAAATACCTACCACCATCAATTTTCTGGTCACTAGAAAACCATCTTGTAACATCATCGTTTTGACCATGGTATCTTGGATACAATGTTTTTGGTGTAGAAAAACTCCTTGGTGATGAAATAGGACACAAATAGAGAAGAAAAAGGATGGAAACGAGGGATTTAACCTGGTTCGGAAATATTATCTACATCCATGGGATAAGGGGAGCCTATCTTTAATTACTCTCTTCGAATCAAGTTTAGGAGGATTATATATTCATTATAAATCATGGTATTTTGATCCTGTTATATATATGAATAATTCATGGATGTAAAAGGGTTGGTTTG
Organism: Viscum album; assembly: GCA_963277665.1. Classification (NCBI taxonomy): domain Eukaryota; kingdom Viridiplantae; phylum Streptophyta; class Magnoliopsida; order Santalales; family Viscaceae; genus Viscum; species Viscum album. The sequence goes on from OY728154.1 coordinate 118,239,290, forward strand.
GGTTGGTTCATCAACCCTTTGAAAATCTCCTCATTGTGGGCTACATTCTATATTGGATGCTTTGCCTCCACCACATACGATTGTGTTGGTTTCTGGAAGAGAAGACTTCCACTGTAGCTGAATGTTTATTTCCACCTCAATCAACTACCTAATTGGGGGTGGCCCCTAGAGATCCAAATCCATGAGTCACCCCATCACTCCCCATAGTTTTGTGTAAGTCTACATCTCAAAGCCTCCTATTAATTTTATATGGATTGAAATCAAGGGAGAATGAAAATATCAATAACTTATTAGCTATGAATCCCTCATCGATTACTAAGTTGTCTACAACAGGGTTGGTTATCCACAATAGGCCCCATAGTGGTCTTGTATGACTTCATGTAGGGTAATTTCAATTCACTATAAGAGTGTGTTCCCTAAAAGTGTAGAGATATAATCATTAAACTACTAAATGCATGGAGGGAATTCTGATTGTGATCATGGTTCATCATGAGGATGAGACTTCAGCTTTTACCATAAAAGAGAGACACTCTAAGAGCATTACACACAAGTTTTCACATATACCTTCTCATAATTTACTTTTTATAATTTTACTAAAAAACCTGTTTTAATCATTGGGAGATGGTATAATGGACAATGAAGAGAATAATGGATGAAAAAAATTAATTCCAAGAAAAAGAAGAAATAGATGCAGGTAGAAGGAGTGAGGGGTGGTAGTTTGGTCTTATCATTTTCCGAGGAAGAGGACTCAACCTAGTACATGGTTGAGTATGTATAAGAATTCAAGGATACATAATATTTTTGAGATAGGAATAGGAAAGGAAAAAATGCCTTAAGTGGTGTATAGGGATATAATAAGGCCTCATATAAGAAGGAAATTAAATGAAAAGATTACTCCAACTTGCCGAAGAACATAGATAATAAACTAGAAAAGAAAAAAAGGGTCTTAAACTAGCCATATCCTGAAAAAACCTAAAAAATTTAATAAAAAGGGCCTGATAGTTTTGGATTTTTTTTGGTTGGAATGAGAACTTTTATAAAAGGACAAGTCCCTTTATTAAATAAAATCAATGTTGTAGAATTCAAAAATAAGGATTTTTACAATAGTTCCATTGAAAGAAAGAGGGGATCTCATTGGGAACATCGTCGAGTTAGGTTAACTCAAGATAAATGACCCCTTTATTTTCCAATACATCATGCAAATTATTAGCTTCACGATATGCATGCATGATGATATGATTCAATGTGAAAATAGAATCCATTAAATTAATCCATCTGGAAGTTAACATCCATGAAAGATGAATAGTTATATTCCAGATATACTATAAAAAAGTAGTAAAATCACATTCAATTCAAAAGTTGAGCCAACCATGTTGCTTTTCCATTTCAACCGCATTTATAATCTGAAGTATTTCTACATCAAGAGAAATAGTGATTACATATGGTTCATAAAGACATAATATTGCATTACCATTGTGGTTTCTAAAGATTAAACCATATCCACAGGGACCTAGATTTCCTATTGAAGCTCCATTTTAATTACATTTGATCTAGCCCAAAAATAGGGGAATCTATAAAACATCGAATTTTTTTATAAGGAGGATGAAAGTTACCTGTAATTCCAAGATTATTAAGCATAAAAAGGTCATGAATAGAGTTGTCACAATACCTATCTTGAAGTGTATTTTACTTTTTGATAGCAAGTATGATACAGGGGAGGGCCTGATGTTAACAAAATAATGAATTCAAATAAAGTAGGCCATTTTGGATTTTCTGTATCACATAAATGACCTTAGTGTAGGCCATTAGGAACAACTTAATCAATTACTGGGGGAGAGGCAGATTGATACAAAAAAATAAGTGATCTTGGTTATCTATTGTTCAAATAATTATATACTTAAAGAGATCATAAGAAACTATACATAGAGATATATCGGCTGTATAACTAAGAAAAATATGATTTATATTATCCTTATATTTATTACATAAGTCACATCATGAGAAATAATTAATACCAATGGACTGGATAATGTTTCCGATAGGAATCTCGGAATACATCACCCTCAATTATAGGGTAAATTTAAATGGAAGAATATATTTTTAATTGAAATTATTCACCCAAATTTTAACATTCCATTATATTTAATCATGGTAGAATAATTTGGGGGAGATTATCCCATTAGAGGTAGGCTCCCAAACCAAAATATCATAACCATTGATGAATGTTTAGTTCAAAACCATTTCCTTGACTTTAGTAGGAAGCATATCCAAGTATTTATCCATTTTATCATTGATCTACTCATTAGTGTCAAGTGGTAGGTTAAGTGAATTAAAAATATTGAGAAGAGGCGTACTTTTCCAATTATCTAACTGAAAACTGAAATAATAATTAATGCCATCCAACCAATGATAATTCAATGGAATGTTGGAATAAGAGGCCTTGAGGGCAGGCCATATAGAGAAATCCACATAATTCAAGTTACTTGCTTTCATCCTACTCAAGAACCTGCATCTTAGAATGGAAAGTGACTTCAAATTCCTATTTATGACTCTCCACATGAAATTAGACCATAAAAATTGATCAAATTTACAGATATTCATGATGCCAATCCCTCCATAATCAATTGAAAACATTGTTTCCAAGGAACCATTGCAAGTATTTGTTGAAGGATGCTTCCACTCTTGAAAAAATTCTTGATTGAAGTGTTGATATTATTAATGAGATAATATGACCATTAATTGATCATAAATGAGTAAACAAATTTTGACACAATGATAACTTTCACAAGGCTAACCCTACCTGTCATCGAAAGAGTTTTTCCTTTCCAAAAGGAAAATTGATTTTTTATTTGGATAATAATATAATAAAAATGACTGAAACCTGATTTTCTATAAAATATAGGGACACCAAGATAACTTAACATTATCAAACATTCTAATATTCCCAACTCATTAATGATGTTCAATTTTCTAGTTGTAGGGATAAATTTTCCAAAGTATAAGTATGAATTTCCCCAACTGATCTCTTTCCCAAATACTTTTTCATAATGAATGTGAGAATTCAGGAATTTTCTAATATTTCTTTTATTACAATGAATGAAGGGAATAATTTCATTAGCATCACAAAGGCGAGTAGGGAAAATAAGGCTTTTGTAAGCTCTGATTGTTTTTTTCACATTGACCTTGTTGAGAAGGAACCTACATAAATAATCTTTAGCAATAGATAAAAAAATGGATGAGAGAGTATCACCATGTCTAACACCACTAGAGCATGTGAAATAGACCTCATTGGATCCATTTATAAGCACTGATATGTGGGTTGAGTGCATAATAAATCTATCCCATTTAATAAATTCATCATTAAAACTAAAACTGGTTAAAACCTTACAAATGAATCCCCAATCTAACATGTCAGAATATTTTTTAACATCAAGATTGATGGAAACCTTACCTACTCTGGTGAATTTCCTGAGAAGATTAACACATTCATTGATATTATCCTATGATGAATATCTAGAGGTACTAGAACTTATCACCACACTTGAATAGACTGTTTAGGCCTATCCAAAGCTTGATGTTGGTGACTTAGTATAGAAATATCGACAAGCCTGTCTTGGTTAGTGTTATATTATACCTTGAATTTTGTATCTTATTTTTATTTTTGTGACTAATTTTTTCCTTTAAATGGGTTTTTTGGTTCCCACTTATCCAAAAGATTCTTATTGAAAATCAATAAATAAGGAATTACAATATTTATAATAAGATAAGAACATGGATAACAAGATCATAATTTCTAGTCACCAAGGATTATCCACTTGATAATTAGAGTGAGTGAACCTTATAAAAACCCTTGGGATATGTGTATTTTTTTATCACTCTATATTATTCCATCATGTGCCATTTTTTATTGATACTATATACTAACCAATAATGATAAAAAATAATCAAGAGTTAGTGTTTTTGTAAACACTGATTCATCCTCCCTCTAAGTGGTGGAATACTCTCATCTGAACCTCCCAAACCTCTTCCTATTTAAAATGGGTGAGCAAACCAAATCATTGGTCCTTTCTTAGAGGGGTAAAAGTTGGGTACGCCCAATGCCATAGTCAAACGTAGACACTATAAGGTGCATGGAGGGGACATTATAATTGTAATTTTCAGGTGTATATCTATTGATAAAAAGATTCAAACTTGAAATTTCAATTAGTGAAAGGAATATGGTTACCAATGAACATTCTTATGTGTCTTAAAAGTGGGTACACCCAATTACACAATTAAATACACATTATTTAAGATATAAATAAATGATATATCAATTGTAACTATTGTACATATATCCACTGTTAAAAGGACACAAATTCGGAACCTTAGTATGTGTAAGGAATGTGGCTACCTCGAGATATGTATTTACATGCAAAAGTGGGTACACCCAATGCATTTGTTAGAAACATAAAATACAAGGTACATAGATGGTACAATTCATTTGAACCTACTATGTCAATTAAATTGAATTTAAATGATTTATTTTTTAAAATATAAAAATATAACAAAATAATATTTTGATATCATTATTCATATATATATATATATATATATGTTTTTGTGTGTTTGTGAATTGTTATAAGAAAATTAATATTTGATTTCTAATATTTTTCAATTTATTTCATTAATAACCCTCTGAATTAAAGGTTTATAAAAAAGGGATATCAAAGGCCATGCGTTTTTTTTGGGAATTACTTAATTATCATATCATCCCTCCATAAGAAATTATTTAAAAAAATTTTCATCCACATTATGGTACCTATAACATTTCATGTTAATCTAAATAAAAATCAAGATAACATGTTTAACCTAATTTATTTTAGATTTATCCTATAATATTTGTAACACCCCAAGCTTCCACGACACATTTCCCTTTGAATAATGCAGTAGCTTGCGTTGTACGCAACTTGGAGTTTAACCACACCAAGACCAATTAAAGAAGCTGTTATGAATAGTAATACCCACTTTTTGAAATTTTATAATTTTTTTTTCAAAATGGACTTCATTTTTGGATTTTTAATATCAAAATTATCTTAGGGTGATTTTTTGGTATTTTTCTGAAAACATTCGATTTTTGATGAATAGTGAAAAACACTGCGTTATTGGTTAAAACCGACTTTTTATTTAAATAATTATTTATTTTATTAAAATTATTTATGTCAAAATATATACATAATACCAATATATTTTCAATGTAATTCATTGGATTCATTTTATAATAAGTTTAGATATATAAAATTTTATTGAACTTTTTACCAATTTTTACACACCTTCTAGGAGCATTTAGAAATTTGCATAAAACTTAACATTACTACTTCTATGAGTTGAATTTCAAAAATCCTAGAGACACAGTTAATATCTGTAAGTAAAATGTGGTTCAATAAGAATAAAATAATTTTTGGTGAATAATAACGTTTTACTTTTATTTACCATGATTAAAAGTAAACATGGCAATTAATCGTAAAAATGATATTATAATTACCCTAACACATGTACTAATTCTACTGGATAAGTGTAATTCGATCAAAAACAACCTTAGGAATAAAATATTATCCCCTTTGGTCCACTTGGATTAGATTGGGACATTTATTATTATTTTATTTAAAGATGAGTTAAAAGAGTAAAATTCAAAGTTTAATAACTAAACCATTTTTAATATAGGGTTATATATAAGATAAATTAGACTATAAATATTAATTAGAAATCTAAAAATATTTCCTACATAATTGTATTTTATTTATATTTTTTAGACATTAAATAATTTAATTTATTTATGACACAATGATGATGTAGTAACTACCTTATTAATGAAAGATTAACATAATTGATATTATAAATATCCAAATAAATGTAATTTGAGACTTTTGATGAATTACACTAATTTTATAGTTTAATATGACATGTTAGGGATTATTAAACATTTTTTTTGAAGTAATCATACTATTATGATTTTCAAAAAAACCAAATACTAAATAGTGTCAAAAATGACATAATTGAGTTTTTAAAACAAATACTATATTATTAATTGATATAATATTCTTAAAAATATAAGGTTCGTCCAAAGGACTTATATAAGGTTATATATATTAATAATGAACTACATGGGGTTCTATTGTCTTTTTATAGTAAGTTTATTAACCATATAATATAAAAATAAAAAGAGACATGGTAAATGTCAAATTATTTAACTAAGAGTTAAATCTAAAATATAAGGTTAATATGGTGACCTAAACCTGTATAAAACCTATTGTTTGAGAGGTTTTAGAACCATACCCACATTATCCTCGAAATAATGAATTTTGGCGCCATTATAAACCGAAAAGGATTTTATTATAAAATAATATTTCAAAATTTTCCTAAAGTGACCCTCACCTCTCTTATAAAAGGGTACTTCCCCTTATCTTAATTTCACACCTCCAAATCCATTTGGCTAGGCCAAAAACAGCCCTAATATCCTCCCAAACTTACTAATTTTATCCTAGAGGCCTTCTTTTGGTCATAAAGGCAACATAAGGAGCCATTTTAATCAAATCAAAAGGAAGAACCTAGAGAAGTGGTAAATATTTCATCACCTCTTTCAGGTGCTATTCTTCTTCCACATCCTCTTTATTTATTGTTTCCATTATAAAATAATAAATTCAATATCTTCTATATAATTTTATGTTATTATAAAAATTTTACAACCATATTCATTATTCTATCCATTATATGAATGACAAAGTCACCATACGTGTGTACACACGGCTTATCGTCTCCACGTCGTGGTGTAGTTTGTTATTCAAACACTTCATTATTTGGATGGGTATAATATTGAGTAAAACTGATGTAAATAATAAATATAAAATGTTAATTATTCTTTATATTTGATATAACATCCAATTACATACAATTTCACCATCAATATAATGATATTAACGCTCGTGCGTATGTACAGATTACCGTCTCCACGAACACGATGAGATTCATTCCCCATCATAATCATTCAAGAATAATTTTCATTTTATGATTAAAAATAATGTTTAAGAACTTAATATAATTATGGATATCAATAAAATACATCATATCCATAAAAAACATGGCTTATGTAACCAATCATATAAAGGAAAACGAATCAGTTAACACCTGAAATGATGATACTACTGAAATATTATCAACAAAGCAATATTAGAGGATCATATATGATATCATATATATGTATATAGTTATTGTATAATTTAATAACAATGTTTTAACTATTATACAGGAGGTTAACATACCATATACTAAGGAAAAGTACAAGGTAAGGGTTAATTTCACAATCTCTTTATTATCCGAGGTTGTTCTTACGTAAGTATCTACTAGGACCTCTTTATCATCCACATATGTGTTTTCTTAAAAAGTATTTCAAAAAAAATTTACTATTTACTAGACAATGGGTTAAAGTCATTTATACCCTTATTTTACCTTATATGTTTTGAAAGGAATCTTTCTTTACTTTTCCAAACAAGGTACTTTATGACCTTTTCGACAAAATTATGGTAAGAATGTTTTTTTAACTTATATAGCGGGTGTGGCTATTTTCCACCGTTATAACATTGTCAAAGCTTAACTTACAAGATTATAAGAATATTTTCAAAATAATTGTTTTCTTTTATAGTTACATGTCTTTTAAATGATTTCAAAATAGAAAGAGATATTTCTCTCAAAAAGTTTTTATTTCATTTATGTCAACATTCTTTGATGGATTTTAAACTTGTTTGAAGTTTATTTATTATGATACAAATATTCTATACTTTATTGAAGGTTTTGTGACATATTTGACTATGGATGTGTTATTTTTATATCATTCATGGTTTATAGATAAACTATTGATATTTTGTATGTTAGTTTTAATATGAATGTTTATGTTATGTTTAAACCTTTTTATATGAGGAAAGCATTGGACATAGTAAGCGATGGGTGGAGCCCTCTATAGATCCTCGATGCATCGGTAGGTCTCATGAGACAAACTAGGGTCTTGAAATAAGGCCTTAATAAAATCTTATTTTTAGTCTTGGCATAAGGCCTTGACTATGTGGTTATGAAGTCTGGCATTATGCATTCCATCATTATGAAAGTGGCTATTGATATTGTTTATGATTATTCGACTAGTAGAATATCCATGTGAATAATTAAATGGCATAATTTGATTTTAACTTTTCCATATTATATTGATGTTTAAGTTTAAAAGGCTTTTGTTTTAGTCTTATACATTGCCTTAAATTTTTATGCTTATTTATGAATGTTTTTGTTATATTGTTATCCTTAATGAGCATATTAGATCACCCATTTCTATGTTTTATTTTTCCCAGGCTATGAGAAAGTATTCTATGGTTAACCTATAGGGATAGGCTAAGGATATAAGTGTGTTCAAAAAGGGGAAAAAATTTTGTTGATGTTTTTATTTCACGATGTAATGTAAAACATTTGAATATATCTAGAACTTCCTAGGCTACTAAATTGATCGGTCATTGAAGAAATGATTCCTTGTATCATGAAAACGTTATGTAATAATGTACAAACTCTAGGTAAATGGGGTTGGGGCTTTATAGTTGGTATCAGAGGAAGTTGAGTACAAACCTTGGAAGCTATATTTCAAAAAACTACGATTAGAGAACACTACCCTAAGATTGAATTTGAGGATTAGTATAGAAGAACATCCTAGAATTTTGGTATTATAGAGATTTTGTGAGTTTTACAATAAATAAATCTCTATATAGATACGAACAGGTAGAGGTGGCTCTAGAAAATATGTACCTAGGGTTGAACCCCAAAAAAAAAACACTTTGAGCTAGACTCGAATGGGAACTGGTGCACTACAATAGGCCTTTCTGCACTCTTGGTTACGAAATTCCCAGGGGATATGCTTAGGATAATTCAAATTTTCTTTACAAACCATTATTAAGGGTTTATGAGTATATAATTCCTCAAAGAAAACATTTTTATGATTATGGATTATATCCATAAACTGTTCAATTTATGTTAACTCTTTTACAAGTTTAGAATTATGTATTGTGATTCATAAACTAATATAGTGTATTCCATTATATAGAAATGGCACATAGTAGAAGGAATGGAAACCGTATCAACACACATAATTCATGTAGTTATTTCCCTTCTACTCAAGATAATTATTGTGGATCTGGTGAAGCAGTCAGTGCCGATCATCTTATCACCATACTGGGAAAACTCACGCAGGTTATGAATAATAACCTTACCTGTATGGTGCTCCCTGATCCACAATGCAGAGGATCAATGTTAGAGTTCTTAATGATGCAAAAACCACCAACATTCAATGGGAGTAAAAATCCATTAGTAGCTGAGAAATGGATAAATTCCTTAGAGAAAATATTTCATGCTTTGGGGAGTAGCGAAAGGGAAAAAGTTGTCATGGCAGTTTATCGCTTCACAGGAGATACAAATCAGTGGTGGTCATTAATCCAAAAAAAAAAGGAAGATGAATAAGTTTCGAAAATGGAATGGAGGGAGTTTAAAGAGATTTTATTAGAAAAATACTTTCCTCGTGACCATCGAGCGGATATGGAAAGACAATTTCTGAGTCTGAGGCAAAAGGAGGATGAGAATGTCGCAAAGTATGAGGCTAATGTTACAAGGTTAGAAAGGCATGAACCAGATTATATATGTAACCCAAGGAGTAAGATTGATCGATTATTTGATGTGTTAAAACCATTTCTCTATCGAGAATTAGTATTACAATCCTTCTCATAGTACAAAAATATTGTCTCATGTGCTATCAAGATAGAAAAGGAATTCTCTAATTCTTACGACTTTTAAAGCAAAGCAAGAGAAAAAGAGATCTGCTAAACACTCTGGAAATGGAAATAAGGGAAAAAAAAAGAAAACTTGAATATTCATCCTGTGGTAAATGTGGGAAGAAACACCCCGATACTTGCTTGAATGGAATGAGAGTCTGTTACAAGTGTGGTGAAAAAGGCCACCAAGCTTGTGATTTAAAGGGGAAGAAATATTCTATCAATGTTGAATTCTCCAATTGTATAGAAAAGGGGCATTATGAAAATGAATGTACTAATATACAAGGTAAATTACCTCAGAAAATTCCAAGGGAGAAATTCCAAGCTTATGCGATCACTACTGCTGAGGTTGAAGCTTCGAAAGATGTCGTGGAAGGTAATTTAATGGTTTACTCAGGATTATACAATGCTTTATTTGATTTTGGATCATCACAATGTTTCATATCTTCCCAATTTTCTAAGAAAATTAGACATTTTCAATTTGACTTAACCAGAGAGTTATTAGTTAAAACTCCCAAGGGAAGTATCATTACAACAAAGTTTTGTGAATCAGTTCCCATTAGGGCATATAAATGTTCTTTATCTGTTGATCTCATCTTTATAACCATGATTGAATTTGATATAATCCTTAGAATGGATTGGATTTCAGACCATGATGTTAAAATTTATTATAAGAAGAAGAAGTTTACAATTTTCCATAATGATAAGGAGTACCTTATCTTTTTAGCAGAAACGTCACCACCAGATTCTTATCTAGATCCACCCCCAGTAGCTCTAATAAATTCAATTATTGGGGAAGAAGAGAATGAAATAACTATGGGTCAGGAAAATAATGTTTAAATAGAGTAGTTACCTACTGTGCTAGAATATATTGATGTGTTTTGAGAGGATTTACCGGGTAATCCTCCAGAACGAGAAATTGAGTTTTTTATTTTTTTCATTCCTAGTTCAAGGCCCATATTGAAGACCCCTTATAGAATGGACATTGTGGAATTATTGGAAATAAAGAAACAACTAGAGGAATTGAGTAATAAGGGATGTATTCACCCTAGTGTTTCTCCATGGGGATCCCCTGTTCTTTTTATTAAGAAGAAAGATGGATCTATGAGAGTTTTGCATTGACTATATGGATATCAATGCTATAACAATAAAGAACAAGTATCCCCTACCTCACATTGATGATTTATTCAACCAACTTCATAGAGCTTAATATTTTTCAAAGATTGAACTTCAATTTGGATATCATCAGTTGTGTGTGAAGAAGGAATACATTCTAAAAACCGTATTTTGAACCAGGTACGGGCATTACGAGTTTACAGTAATGCCTTTTGGATTGAATAATTCACCATTTGTCTTCATTGATCTAATGAATATAGTTTTCATGGAATATCTTGATGACTTTTTAGTGGTATTTATTAATGATATTATGGTATACTCAAAAAGATACTAAGATCATTAAAATCAATTGCGCATTATCCTAAGGACTCTTAGAAGAAATGAATTATATGGGAAGTTTATCAAGTGTGAATTCTAGATTCAAGAGATTTATTTTCTTGGCCATATTATCTATAAGGATGGAATCTATATTGATCCTTCAAAGACCAATGGAATCCAAGAATAGCCAGCACCGACGAGTATAACGGAGGTACGCTGTTTTATTGGTTTAGCAGGTTATTATCGACGTTTTGTCTAGAATTTTTCTTGGTTGGATAAGCCATTAACCAAGCTCAAACTTAAAGGGGTTAAATTTTTTTAGACAAAAGAATGTGAAAAATGTTTCGAAGAACTAAAGAGAAGATTAATCAATTCTCTTATATTTACTCTACCATCAGGGAATGATGGGTTTGTTATTTAGAGTGAGGCTTAAAAGAAAGGACTTGGTTGTGTCCATATGAAGAATGATAGAGTTATTGCCTATGCATCACGCCAACTAAAAATTCATGAACAAAACTATCCCGCTCATGATCTTGAGTTAGCAGCTATAATATTTAGTTTGAAGATATGGAGACACTATTTCTATGGTAAAAATGTGAGATATATACTGATTACAAGAGTTTGAAGTATATTTTCCCACAGAAAGAACTCAACATGAGGCAAAGATGATAGAATGAACTACTCAAGGATTATGATTTCACTATACACTACCACCTGAGGAAGAAAAATAAGGTGGCAAATGCTTTGAGTAGAAAGGATCATGGAGTTCTGAACAAGATGAGAGTTGAAAGGGATCATATTTTCATAGATCTAGTAAAGATGGATATGGGAATAACCATGGAATGTGAAATATCAATACTTTTTCAAATGGTTGCCAAACCATCTTTACTAGAAAGGATAAAGAGTTCTCAAACTGATGATGAGGAGTTTCAAAAAAAGATAAAGCTGTGAATGATGGGAGATTGAGTGACTTCTTATATGAAGATAGAATTTTGAAATTTGGGAAGAGACTTTGTGTTCCTAATATACCTGATCTGAAAAGGGAATTTTTGGATGATGATCATAGCTCCAATTTCTCTATACACCATGGGAGCACCAAGATGTATATAGATTTGAAGGAACATTTATAGTGGGACAACATGAAGAGGTAGATTGTTGATTTTGTGTCAAGATGCATGATTTGTCAACAAGTGAAAGCTAGGAGGCAACAGCCTGGAGGAGTCATGCAACCTCTTCCCATACCTGAGTGGAAATGGGATAATATTACGATGAAATATTTCATGGGGATACTAAAGACTTCTATAAGGAATGATACAATATGGGTCATTGTTGATTGTCTTACCAAGTCAGCACATTTTCTTGCTACAAGAGAAGATTTACCACTTGAACGTTGGGAAAGACTATATATTAATGAAGTTGTAAGACTCCATGGTATACCCCTATCGATTTTTTTTCTGATCGTGATCCCCATTTTGCATCAAGATTCTGGAAAAGTCTTCAGAAGGCCCTGGATACTAAACATCGTTTGAGCACTACCTACCACCCTCAAACCAATGGACAATCAGAACGGACTATTCAAACCTTAGAAGACATGTTGAGATCTTTCTCACTTGACTTTCAAGGTATGTGAGATCAATATTTACTTCTAGTAGAATTTTTCTATAACAATAGATTCCATTCAAGTATTTAGATGGCACCATATCAAAGCATTATATAGAAAGAGATGTCGCACACCAACTTGTTGGGATGATGCTGGTGAAAGAAAACTCACATGCCCAGAACATGTTGAGGAAACAATGGAAAAAAGGAAGATTATCCAAACCCACATCAAAGCAGCCAAAGTAGGCAAAAGAGCTATGCCGATAACCGAAGGAAGGATTTGGAATTTCAAGTAGGAGACCATGTTTTCTTTAAGGTATCTCTATGGAAGTGTGTTATACGTTTCAGTAAGAAAGGTAAATTGAGTCCCAGGTACATTAGACATTTTAAAATTCCAGAATGAATTGGAGTTTTAGCTTATCGTTTGGCAATTCCTCTAAGTCTCTCCAAAGATCATGATGTGTTCCATGTATCACTGTTGAGGAAATACATTCCTGACCCAACGCATGTACTAACCTATGAGGAAATTGAAATGGAACATAATCTATATTATTGTGAAGAGCTTGTCAAAATTCTTGATACCAGGGAACAAGTTTTGAGAAACCAGAAGACTCTTCTGGTAAATGTTCTATGGAGAAACCATAAGATGGAAGAGACAATGTGGGAACCCGAGGAAATTATGATGAAGAACCAACTGAATCTTTTTATTCAATAATATTATAGAAATTTTGAGGACAAAATTATTTTAAGGAGGGGATAATGTAACACCCCAAGCTTCCACGTTACATTTCCCTTTGAATAATGCAGTAGCTTGCGTTGTACGCAACTTGGAGTTTTAACACACCACGACTAATCAAAGTAGATGTTATAAATAGTAATAACCACATTTTGAAATTTTATATATTTTATTTTTCAAAATGGACTTCATTTTTGGATTAGGAATATCAAAATTAGCTTAGGGTGAATTTTTGGTATTTTTCGGAAAACATTCAATTTTTGATGAATAGTGAAAAACACTGCATTATTGGTTAAAACTGACTTTTTATTTAAATAATTATTTATTTTATTTAAATTATTTTAGGTCAAAGTAGATAAAAAATGCCTATTTAAGTTAAATGTAATTCATTGGAGTCATTTTATAATAAGTTTATAAATATGTATAATTTTATTGAACTTTTTACCGTCTTTTACTCACCTTCTAAGAGAATTTACAAATTTGCATAAAACATAATTTTATCACTTTTGAGAGTTGAATTTAAAAAATAAAAGAGACAAAATTAATATCAATAAGTATAATGTGGTTCAATAAGATGAAAATAACTTTTGGAGAATAGTAACTTTTTACTTTTATTTACCACGGTTAAAAGTAAATAGGGTAATTAAGGGTAAAAAGGATATTATAATTATCCTAACACATGTTAAAATTATATTGGATATGTGTAATTAGAAAAAAAACAAACTTAGGAATAAAATATGATCCCCTTTTTTCCACTTGGATTAGATTAGGACATTTATTATTATTTTATTTAAAAAAGAGTTAAAAGAGTTAAATTCAATGTTTAATAACTAAAACATTTTTAATATGTGGTTATACATAATATAAATTCGACTATAAATATTCATTATAAAGATAAAAATATTTCATACATAATTGTATTTTATTTATAATTTTTAGAGGTTATATAATTTAATTTATTTATGACACAATGATGATGTAGTAATTAGCATATTAATGAAATACTAAAATAATTGATATTATAAATATCCAAATAAATTTAATTTGAGACTTTTGATAAATTACACTATTTTTATAGGTTAATATGACATGTTAGAGTTTATTAAATAATTATTGTTCAAAGTAATCATGCTGTTATGAGTTTCACAAAAACCAAATATTAAATAGTGTCAAAAATGACATAATTGAGTTTATAAAACAAATACTATATTATTAATTAATATAATATTCCTAAAAATATAAGGTTAGTCCAAACGAATTAGATAAGTTTATATATATTAATAATAAACCACATGGGGTTCTCTTGTCTTGTTATAGAAAGTTTATTAACCATACAATATAAAAATACAAATAGACATGGTAAATGTCAAACTATTTAACTAATAGTTAAATTTAAAAGATAAGGTTTATATGGTGACCTAAACCTATATAAAACCTATTGGTTCAGAGGTTTTAGACCCATACCCACCTTATCCTATAAATAATTCATTTTGGAGCCATTATAAACCGAAAATTATTTTATTATAAAATAATATTTAAAGCTTTTCCTAAAGTGACCCTCACCTCTCTTATAAAAGGGTACTTCCCCTTATCTTAATTTCACACCAAAAAAGCCATTTTTATAGGCCAAACCATGCCCTAATATCCTCCCAACCTTCCTCCCTTCATCCCAGAGGCCTCTTTTTGGTCAGGAATCCAACCTAAAAATCCCTTTTGATCAAATCAAAATGAATAACCAAAAGAAGAGATAAATATTTCATCACCTCTTTCAAGTTATTTTCTTCTTCCACTTCTTATTTATTCATTGTTTACGTTCTAAAATAATAAAACCAGTATATTCTATACAATTTTATGTTATTATAAAAATTTTACAATCATATTCATTATTATATCCATCATATGAATGACAAAGTCACCATACGTGTGTACGTACGGCTTACCTTCTTCACATCGTGGTGTAGTTTGTTATTCAAACACTTCATTCTTTATAAGGGTATAATAATGAGTATAACTGATGTAAATAATAAATATAACATGTTAATTATTCTGTATATATGATATACCATCCAATTATATACGATTTCACCATCAATATAATGACATTGTCGCTCGTGTGTACGTATAGATTACCGTCTCCATGAACGTGATGAGATTCATTCCCCATCGTAATCATTACAGAATAATTTTCATTTTATGATTAAAAATAATGTTTAAGTGCTTAATATAATTCTGGATATGAATAAAATACATCCTATCTATAACAAATATGTCTTATGTAAGCAATCATATAAAGGAATACAAATCAGTTAACACCTGAAACGATGATACTACTGAAATATTATCAACAAAGCAATATTAGAGGATCATATATGATATCATATTTATATATATAGTTCTTTTATAATTTAATAAGAATGTTTTAACTATTATACAGGAGGTTAAAAAACCATCAACTAAGGAAAAGTACAAGGTAAGGGTTAATTTCACAATCTCTTTATTATCTGAGGTTGTTTTTACTTAAGTATCTACTGAGATCTCTTTATCATTTACATCTGTATTTTCTTAAAAATAAATTTCAAAACATTTTTACTATCTAATAGAAAATTAGTTAAAGTAATTTATACCCTTATTTGACATTATATTTTTTGAAAGGAATCTTTCCATTGTTTTCCAAACAAGGTACTTTCTGACCATTTCGACAAAATTAAGGTAAAAATGTTTTTTTAACTTATACGGTGGGTGTGGCTATTTTCTACCATTATAAAATCATCAAAGCATCCCTTAAAATATTATAAGAATATTTTCAAAATAAAGGTTTTATTTTATAATTACATGACTTCTAAATGATTTCAAAATAGAAAGTGATATTTCTCTCCAAAAGTTTTGATTTCATCTATGTCAACATTCTTTGATGGATTTTAAACCTGTTTGAAGTTGATTTATTATGATAAAATTATTATATACTGTATTGAAGGTTTTGTGATTTATTTTACTGTTGATGTGTTATTTTTATACCATTCATGGTTTATGGATAAAGTATTGACATTTTGTATGCTAGTTTTAATACGAATGTTTATGTTATGTTTAAACCTTTTCATATGAGGAATGCATTGGACTTAGTAAGTAACGGGTGGAGCCCGATATAGCTCCTCGATGAATCAGTAGGTCTCATGAGACAAACTAGTGTCTTGACACAAGGACTTGAAAAAATCTTATTTTTAGTCTTGGAACAAGGCCTTGACTATGTGGCTATGAAGTCTGGTATTATGAATTCCATCATTATGAAAGTGGCTATTGATATTGCATGTGATTATTCAACTAGTATAATATCCATGTGAATAAGTAAATAGAATAATTTGATTTTATCTTTTCCATATTATGATGAATTTTAAGTTTAAAAGGCTTTTTTTGTCTTATACATTACCTTAAATATTTATTCTTATTTATGAAAGTTTTCGCAATATTGTTATCCTTTCTGAGCATCTGAGCTCACCCCTTTATATGTTTTATTTTTCCCAGGATGTGAAGAAGTATTTTATAATTGACCTGTAGGGTTAGGCTAAGGATATAAGCATTCTAAAAAAGGGGCCAAAATGTTGTTGATGTTTTTATTTCATGATGTAATGTAAAACTTATAAATGTATATAATACTTCCAAGGCTAGTAAACTGATCGGTCATTTGGGACATGATTCCTTATATCATGCCAATGTTATGTAATAATGCACCAACTCTGGGTAACTGGGGTCGGGGTGTTACAATATTATTGTTGGGATGTGTCGTATGATGTTAACTTATAGAGAGTTTTATATTATTCATTACATATTTATAATAATTATATCATTCATTTATGTTTATTGCATTATAACATGGGATATGATAAGATAATAAAAAAAATCTAGATATAAAATTATGAATATTTTTAATTAGTGAATATCATGAAATATTCAAAAGTTATGAAGATATGTTAAGATAAAAATGATTAAACATTTAGAAACTTTTATGAAAGGTCGTCGAGGCCTATAAATAGGTGGCTACCACCATAAAAAACTTAGTAATTTTCTAATGAGGATTCGATTGCTCTGCCGCATTAAATATTTGAGCGTGGAAGAATTATAGAGAGTTAATCTTGTGCGCAAGATGTTCCTTTAGTCTAAAAAGACCAAGTGAACCATTTTGTTGTAGTTGTGAGAAATATAAGGGTTGTGTGAAAGGTAAGGGTTTCCCAAAATCCATCTTGCATGAAAAATCCCAAATCTTACACTCAAGAGCAAGTGTTGCACCCAAGTGCAGTGTGAAGCTTTTATGAGTCTCTTGATATCCAGTTTGTTCGATCAGTGCATTTAAGTACATAAATTCAGGACATCGATGGAAATAGAGTCTCATGATAGATAGAGGCTAAGACTTCAATTCAAATATTTTGAAGATACCTTCAAGTCAATAAATAGAGTAAGACTTCTCCCAAGGCAGTGAGCTAGGGGGAGTCAACAGAATTGTTACAAGGGACACAGTGAGCTATCCCTGGACTTTTGAAAAGGTATTTTACATGTCATAGAGTGACTGTGCTAAAATCCTTTACTCCATTAATAGTGAATAATATAGATTTTTTGTACGAACAACACACTCTCGGTGTATGATCCTTGGATATAACCCATTGTGGTGAACCAAGTAAAATTGATGTGTTCCATCTCTTTGCATGAGAATTTTTGATTGCTAATCATATCCATCATACAAGTTTAACGAGTTCATGGAAACATGGGAAAAATATACATAACATTAAAAGAAAAAGGTGACACCCTAATTCATCCCTCCCCTCTCAGGGTGTCCCTAGGTCCTACAAATACATCTAGGTATTTTATAAATAAATATTAAGAATTTCATTGTTATTTCTAAATAAATGACATGTAATATATTTATCCATATGAGTCAATCGACTAAAAAACATAGAAATAATAAACAAGATATATGATATTGACTTATTTCATTTATTGTTTCGAATTTTGTTGTCTTGGTCAAATATATTTTATGCACAAAATTGATTTGAATTCATAAAACATTTAGTACTTTATGTAGCATTGATGCATTACTTGATATTTCTCCACACTTATGATTCTAAAATAAAAATAAATAAAATTTTTTATTACTCTTAATTATTTTTATAAAATAATTAACACTACAAGAATATGGATTAATTTTAGATCTAAGTATTTTTCCAAAATTTGATGGAGCCTATGTGAATTTCGTCATGCACAAAATAATTCAATTTGAACATGGGATCTAAGTTTTTATTTAACCCATGTGATATATAATTATTTAAATATAGTTTATTTAAAATAAATAGAAAATGTATTTTTTTCTTTCTTAAAATTAAAAAAAATTAGTTTAAAATTTATTTATATTATTTGATTATATATACAATATGAATATTTAACACAAGATAATCAAAATGAAGGGAAATATGTTTATGGATTTATTGTATAATATGTGATAATTTCATGGTAAGTGGGGTATTTATGGAATGCATTAACTTAAATTAATGTCGATTTATTCATATATTTGGTTATATAAATGATTTTATCATTCTATTTGAGATATAATTGTAAGAAATCATGCCCTATAAATTAATAATTGTTTTATGATTTGTGACAATATTTGTACCACATACAACATTATTTATTAATGTAATAATATTTTCCATTATCACCATATTGCTTTATATTTCATTTGATGTTATATAGTGTGATAATAATTATCATAGTATTAATGTAATTTGGGTTTTATGCTTAACTAAAATTCATAAAACAATTAAGAGTTGTGATGCAATATTTTCTAGATTAAGGATTATATTCAATATTTTTTGTATAAAGTTATCTATGAGGTTATAGGTAAATATTGTTAAACCAGTATGACCCAACATGAGAAAACATACATACATAGTCTTTGTTGTATCCTATGTGAGATATTACAGATGTATTTTTTAATAATGTTTTTTCTAATTTACAATAACAGAACTACATACATTAGATTCCATCATAAGTCAATATATATTTCAGACTAATCAGTTGGTTTTGGGTATGTTATTGATTATAGATATGAAAATAATAAAAATTTTAATTATATTTCTTGGTTGTTGTAACTTATGAGGCCTTAAACAACCTAATATGAGATCAATTAGTGTGCAACCTTTTTCTCATTGAATGGATATTGTTCTCGTGTTTGAAATAACTAAAAATTCTATCATAAAATCACACCAAATATATAATATAAGGAAAGAAAATAAAACACAATTAACTTGATGGTTTTACATGATTTACCTGAATGTCTGATGTATAAAGAGCATACACACAATAGTGTACAGGTGTGCAAATAATTACTAAGATCACTACTTGTAATTACACTATTTTTCAGGAATGATCCACTATCGAGTCCTAGGATCACCACCTCTTATTAGATTTTCATACACTACTTTAAGATATTTTTAACAAAGAATTGGATCATAATACATTATAAAGATTGAATCAAAAATACTATTAGTAGACAAAACTAGAGTATTAATTTCTCTTTAGATCCATGAGCATCATATTCATTTCCTTGTGTTTCTATATATCTTTAGTTTATTATAGGATCTCCAGATATATCAAAACTATATCACTTTATGTTTATCTATAATATTTAATAACATATCACCTTACTATGAATGACACACACATATATTTTTATACTCATTTTATATTTCTAATATATCTCATTGAAATTATTGAATTTCATTTATAAATATGTTTCTTATTAATGGTTCATAAAAACCATCAACATTAGTCAAGTATGATCTCTTAATATTTTATCCAAATTTTCTAAAATTCAAAATAGTTATGAAAATAACTAGTACCATACTGTATCCATACTCCACCATGAAATGTAATTCCTAGTAAAATATTGAGTTTAAAATCCACAATATTTTTCTCTAAATACCATGAAAATATTCCATATTTCTTCTTCTAAGATTTCATATCATTTCTTCACCATAATTTAACCCATTATACACAACTTGGTGGTTTTATAAAAGAGAATATTGAGTCTTTAATCCTTGATATCCATGCTTATATCCACAACATGATCTGGCTCGAATAATCTATTTTGAGAAATTTTATATGGTTTTTCCCATAACCATGATATATTATTCTATAAAATAAATTTTGGACAAAACATGTGTCAGAAAAATTTCCTTAAATTCCTTTTTTATTGGTTGTAATTCAACTCCAATATTTTTTATATAGGGATTATATAAATAAAAAATATCTACCATGACTATATTCTATGTTAGGATTCCTTACTGATGCTATTTTATGTAGCAGATCTCCTAAAAAACTTAAAAAATGCCTAATACCATAACTAAAATTATTTTACCATGGTATTAAGTAGAAAACCATGGCATGGTTCTTCTATTGATGGTGGAAATTAGTTACAAGATGAAATTACTTCACCATAACATCAGGTTGCAAACAATATTGCAGGTTTTCTTCTAGTGGTGTACATTATTTACTGCCTTTTTCCAGTGTCCACATGCTTTAACCAAAACCATAAAAATGAAATGCACCACTTTGTGGTTTGATTATTTTCACCAAATCATCTTTATCTAGCTCCAAATTTACTCTAAATTATTCTATTTTACTCTTTATCACCTTAAAATGCATATAATCTTTATAATATGCCATGAATTAAAAAAACAACTATTTACAGCTTCCCATTTCAAAAAGTATATAGATATATCATTATCCTATATACTTATAAGGGTCCTGAAATTATACCTTAGCATTAATAGGATTCCAACATTCTCTCCCATTGGGTTTGTTGAAAACACCATTTTATAATGATCAAATCTTATTGTTAATTCCCATATTTTTTAATTTTTATTATAGATCTCATCCATATTCAACTTATAACTCTAAAAGACCAAGGATATAATTTTTATAATGTCTATACCTACTTGATTCATGCTAATTTTTGGAAATAAGAGAGAGTTAAACTATTCTATATTATAGCACTTATTTTAAACATTATTCTTTCTTCAATAATTGTTAAGAAAACCTAACACACATCCCATATAATGTATAAATTTTTCATACCACTATTGAACACAAATTAATTAACTTAATCCCCTTGTTTCATATTTATTTTTAGGCTAATAAAATATTTCCCATGGATTGTATATCTCTATATCATCATACCTAATTTGCTAATATACCCCCCTTTATAAGAGAGTATCCCCAATTGTATAAGAGAATTAATGCATCACTTCTCCCACTTTAAAAATAAACCCAAATAGAAATTCATTTTTAAAAATAAAATCTTCTTGAAATTTATTAACTAAAAAAATAATATTTTGGGAGAGGGTATTTAAAAAATTTACTTCATCTAAGGTAGGTGGTTGAACTCCAAGATTCAACTAATGTTTCTCAAACACCAATTTAGTCAATCGTTTAATGAAAATATCTGACATTTGTTTATTTGTTCCAATGTGATCTACCTCAATAGTATCTTACATCACCTTTTCTTTCATTCAGTGTTTCTTTATCTAAATTTATTTAGTACATGAATGTTTTAACATGTTCTTCATAAGATAAATAATATACATTTATAAAAAAATATCACTATGGGAACCTTGATATCTTCACTGAGATATTCCAACTAATGTTTCATCCAAATAAATTTGGTGTAGGTCTTTTTTATTGAAATATACTCCAATACAATTTCTCTATAATAATTAATATATTATTTCTAATACAACTAATGGATTTTCTTCTGATAAATAATGAATTTTTTCTTATGTATTTTCAAACTATAATGGATCCATCCTAATACACATGTGAATAAGCTATTAAATATTTATTTATTCTATATTTATAAATCAATCCATAATCAAAAGTTCCTTTAACATACCCTATGAACCTTTTTACTAATATACGATTCCCATCCTTTAGATTTCATTGAAACCAAGCTACTATGAATAATAGAGAAAAAATATCTAACCTTGTTGTCATTAAGTATAAAAAATTTCAATTCTTCTATAGAAAAATGTGGGGTCACTAAATTTTATAATTTTAAACATTCTAAGTTTAGGTCTAGACATAATTATACAAACAAATAACTTTAAATCTTGTATATAAAAATTATTTAGTGTCTTATTGGTATAGTTTACTTGAGAGATGAATGTATACTCATGTTGTTGATTTAATTTTAGGCAAAGAAAATATAAAGTTTATTCAATAATAAATAGTTAAAAATAAAATCTATTAATTTATAAAACTTCTAAACTAACTTCTTATTATATTTTCAAAATATTCCATCATCAAACTAGTCGAGTACCATAAATGTTTCTTCCTTTATGCTCTCTATATAATTATTTTACTCAAAAAATCCTCTCTTGAATTCATGATTCTTCAAATATATATCTAATTGAGCATACCAATCTCATGGTCTTTACTTCATGCCATATAATGCCTTATTTAAGTGAACCACCTTTTGCTTCTCATTATTAAGATAGAATCCAATTAGTTGTTTGATGTAGACTTCATATTTTAGAACCCCTTTCAGAAATGTATTCTTCACGTCTATTTGATATATGTTGAAATATCTTTGAATAGCCACTATTAAAAATAATCATACTGATTCAAGTAATTAAACTGGTGAAAATGATTCTTAAATATCAATACCCACAATTTTAGGGTATCCTTTTCAAATATACCATAAATATTTTCAAATAAAATTTCATTCCTCATCATGTTTAATCTTGAAAAGTTATTTCATTCTAATTAAATAATGATCATTTAGTATTCTCACAAGCTCCCATTACTTGTTATTTTCAATTCTATAAATATATTTATTATAGTTTTAAACCATTATTAATTATTAAATTATTCTTTAAAATATGTGTGATCTACTTGAGTTTACAAAATTGTTTTTTTATATTTCTTATTTTCTAGGTTTACATAAATGTTGTTTTTCACAAATGATATTTGACTCACTGAACTCATACCTTATTATTTTAATTTGAATTTTTGAACTAATAACCTTAAATATATCTCCATATTTTAAATTAATATTAAAATCTTATTCATGTGATGTACAATGTGATGGGTTTTTAAGGATTTAACATCACTTGTTCACTTTAGTGGAAGATGCTAAAAACCATAAATCTTAAGATCTCCATGTATTGAAAAAACAAACAACATAAAATATGAATAATAAGATATAACTTACACAAAATGTAAAGAAATTGAAATCAGTAGCTCAGATCCATTGGTTATCTTACTACATTGGCAATAAATACAAGTGATCACATACCAATTGACTAAATATTTTAGTAGCCTTGGTAAACTAGATACATGTTTGAATCTCATATTATATTTGAAAATATAAAATGTAACATAGTATTTTCTTTGAGAAATTAATTATTCCCTATAGAATATACTTCAATATCAATAATAATACACTTCTCTACATCCTGGGGAATGTAAACATAATAAATGGGTGAGATCAGATGCTCATTAAAGGAATGCGTACAACATAAGCAATTATAGAATAAATAAGGCATAAATAATATGATAGGAATAAATGATGATCAAATAATTCCATATAAATAATCACATGATTTTGAAACTTATCCATGGATCAAATAACCATCACAATAATCACATGGACATAAATAACTGATTTCATAATATTAGAATGCATAATGATAGGCATCTTAAACTTACTGTTGAAGCCTTGTGCCAAGACATCATAAACATACTGTTAAAGACTAGTATTAAGACATCTTACATAAATGGGTAAGGCCTCATCAAAATACCCAACCTATTTTGTATCATAAGGAATATCGATACATCGAGGCACTATGTAATTGTAGAACCCACTCATTACTTAATAAATATAATGCATTCATCATATAAATAAATATTCAAGGAATATTCTCCAATAGTCTACAAGAATTTTCAAAAATCATTTTCCGAGCCTGTTGGTAAAGCTAAATAATGTTCTTGGTGTTGTCCAATCCATTCCTTATCATTTTACATCCTCTTCTAGTGAGAAATAAGAACAAGAATCCACCCCATATGACCCAAGACCAACCTATTAAACACATTTATTATGCTGATTAGTGGATTGTAATCTATTTTCAAAACATTTGAGTTAAAATTCAATTTCCATTAATTTATCTTTATATATATGAGTTTTATAATTTTATTGTTTTATTATTTATGTCCAATTTTAAACTACTAGAACACTTTTACTTTTTCTAACCAGTATACCATAAAATTAATTTATTGTTCTTTTCAAAATTTAATGTGTTTTAATCCATTTTCATATGCTTTTTTATATCACAAAAAGGGGTAGAAAATTGGGTAAACACAACATTCTCAATTATTAAAGTATCTAACATCTTTTAATCAAAATAATATTCTGAAATCAAAATAATACTTTGAAAAATTAATTTTCAAAAAAAAGTATTTCCTTTAATTTTATTATTAGTGTTTACAATTCTTATATTTTCAATAAATTATATTATGGGTTTTGTGATCATCAAAAAGGGGTAGATTTTTGGGCATGCATTTTCTCAATAATACTTGATAAATCTTATTTATTTTTATGATTGGAAACACCCTTATTTATTTTACTAATGATATTACCTTAATTCAGTTTTAGGAAATTAATATTCTTTACAATATTTATTCTGAAATTATATTCAAGTTATTAATCTACAAGGAATATTCTTCAAAACATTCAGAAAACATTTTATTATTTTCTGGAAACACTATCCATACCATACATTGATAAGCATAATGTAAGGAATAAACCCATTGTTCAAAATAGTGAATATATATTTCATAACCTATATTGATGAAAAGTATGGAACATAATCCCTACACTGAATAGTTAACATATGGATTGGAAACCCTACATTCGGTAAATGAAAATATGTATTATCAACCCTACATTTAGATAAATGTATGGAATATCAACCCAAAATTGAAGTCTGGAATCAATTTTCAAACCATACGTTCATAGAATGAATGTATAGATAATCAATCCTATGTTTGGAATCAACCTTATGTTGGGAGAATGAATGTATGGAATTTCATCCCAATGCTACTTTTGATCCCTATATTTCGCACAGATGAAATTATGGTTCATGAACCATACGTTGAACCCTACACTATTAAATGGAACCCTACTATATGTAAATGAACCCTACACAATGAAAAAGAACCCTAATATACACAAAGGATCCCTACACTACAGAGTTAAACACTACGTTTGTCAGTTCAATAATGAATATTTTTAATTCGTGATTTTATTCTATATTTATACAATAGTCTTGATGGAATTTAATATTGTTTCAATGAAATTGTATGACTGGTTCAAAGGATTGTCATGATCAATTCAAAGAACCGTATTCATCGGAGAAAATCAGTCACGTTCTTAAGGAATGTCATGACTCCCCTGGTCAATTAAAATTTGAATATATTCCATATGTCAGGAAAATTTGTTGGATATGAAAAACTGAAGAAAGATGTATGCTATATATATTCCCCTTGAGAATATTTTCAAATAGAAATTTTTACATAGCATTATATTTTTGGAATATATTTTGAATACAGAACTATTGAAAATAATGATCGAAATTTTTTTTTGAAAGAGGCTACACTTTGGAGGTATACATTTTCAACCTTATTCTGGTGTAACTACTCTTGTTCATTCATTTCTACTTTTAATGAAGATATTTTTCTACTAGTATCTCTTTCAAGTTATTATTTCTTGAATAAATTCATTTATGAACAATAAGAGCCATCTAATGGGTGTTTTTATTGCAATTGTGAGGTACAAAATAAACCATAAACAAATCAAACTCTTTTGATTTATTGGAGTTTTGATTGCTCGGACTCAGTTGTGGCGAAGTATCAGCTTCTCATATAAGTTGTGGATTTTTCAGTTCTATGTAAAAGAAATAGAAGGATCTGTATTTTCTTGTTGGAATGATTTCAACTACCTACTCTCAGTTGTGGTTTTGAAGGTCTTGTGATAAGAGGACCTTTCTAGTGAAATTCACCAAGCTCACAGAGATAACATTGATGGAGTGGACTAGGGGATCTTTTTACCCCAAACAGCAATAAAATTATTGTGTTTATTCTTTTTGTTTATCCATTACTCATATTATATATAGAATAAAATGATTCATATCTATATAAATTTCAAAGAGAGTCAAAATCCATAATTAGTGAAGATTATCGAAAAGACACAATTAACACCCCTCTTGTGTATATTTGTATTTATTTTGACCCAACAATAATAATTAGAAATTCCATTCATATTGAGTATGTTAAAACAAATATTCCTTTCATATTTTCAGTAGAAAGTCAAAAGTACCTCAT
The DNA here is from genome assembly GCA_963277665.1 of Viscum album. Lineage (NCBI taxonomy): Eukaryota > Viridiplantae > Streptophyta > Magnoliopsida > Santalales > Viscaceae > Viscum > Viscum album. Next base: position 118,266,314 of record OY728154.1, read on the forward strand.
TTAGAAAAACACAAGATGATTCCTTTGATTTTTTTTTATAAAAACTTAAATATGGGTAGTTTTTAGAAAATCATTGGATATTAGTAAAACTATTATTAATTTTTTTGAAGTAATATGGACATGGAAGAAAATGATTCTGAACTGAATAGAAAACAAATCCAGTTTTCCTTAAAAACATTCTTTTATTATCTTGAGGTCTTAAAAATAGAAAAATAGAATGAAACATTTTAATTTATATAAATAACCATAGGATAAGTAAAATTAATGCGTTTTATTATATAATTATCATATAATTTCAATAAATGTAAATTAAAACATAATCATTCCTGATTAAAATGATATTAAAACATAAATCCCTTACCTCAAGCCTTATCTTTCTTCATATATGTTCAAATATATAGTATAATAAATTAAGATTTATTATAAATATATTCTATTAAAATAATAATATATATAATATCCTATATTATTTAATTATAAAATCGTCTCACTGGTGTATTAAAAATTCGTTGTTAAAATCACTGTTCTGAGTGATAATTGCTTCATTATTCATGTAAGTTTTGAATTGGTAGTTTTAATCTTTCCATATTAATCATGTATAAATAATCTATAGTATGTTTATAATGATATTAATATCATATATATTAATTATATACATATAATCATCCATTAATGAAGGATGTGAAAAATGAATCACATTGTTCAGTGAAGGTTATAGTACACACGTACGCACGAGGAATGTTATCATTTTTTAATCAGTGGAAGGGTAAGAAGATGATTGATATATTATATTTAAAAAATAATAATTATATCATAAATACCATATATATTCATTTTTCACATATTTATAACCATAAAAGTATAATGGTGACAAAAAAATTACATCGTTATGTCGAGACGGTAAGTTGTATGTACGTATGAGCGATGTTTTCATTTTCCATAGGATGGAAAAGAGGTGGAAAATGGTTTTACCATAATCATAATAAAATATCAATATATTTATGATACTATATTTTTTATTTTAGGAAGGATTAAACATATTTATAGGAAGTATAAGAAGAAATAAAATTTAAAAGTACTTGGTTAAGACTTATATATCTTTATTGAGAAAAATCTTTTTGGATTACACCTTAAGCCTTGAAAGGATGAAATTTTTGAAAGAAAATAAACTCTAGGAATTTGGGATGGAATATAATATGGTATTAGGGTTTTTATTGTTGGATGTATAGTGCTCAAACTTTATAAATAAGGGAGGAGAGGTGGTTCCCTTTTATAAGTGAGGGCATGGCACCCATGGAATTACATAAAGTATTAAATTAATATAAATTAATTTTCATGTTAAAGTGGAACAAAATGATATATTATGAACATATGATTATAATAATTAAAAAATAATCTCATTCAATAAATTTTATACAAGTTATTGTTATGGTTTAACCCTTACATCTTAGTTTTAACTCATAGTTAACCCTCTTTATGTTTACTGTGATATCAATGTTTTTTACACTTTAAGGGTCAAGAATGTTACTATAAAAGGAAAAGTGTACCATTAATGGAAAATGGATGATATTTTAGATGAATATAAGTTTTTATGAGTCTTAAATCATTTAATAAAATATTAATTAACATAATATACCATTAAAGTCATTTTTAGGACTATTCACATTCTTCGACTTTATAGACAACAAGCGAGAAATGTAATTAGAATAAAACCCTTTAAAAAATAAATAATATATTATATTTACCTAAAAAATTAATTTAACACAATAATTATTTTAAATTTTATTAATTTTAATATTTTTAAAATCAATTATTTTATTTTTCTATTACTTACACAAATAATGTGCTAGCATTACATAAGTATTTAAGGTAATTGTTTCGTCACTAAAAATTAAAAATAAATTTTAATTATAAAAAAAATTAATAAAAATTTAAAATAAATATTTATAACAAAACATAACCTATTTTTATCCTTGTAAAAATTATTAGAGATATTAATGTCAAGAGAGTGAAATTTTTAATATATCATTTTCTTAAAATAATAAAAGGTCTAAAATGGAACAAAGTTTCCGTATAATAGAAATTTAGATGAAAATATCCAAAATAAAATAAAAAAATAGGATAAATTCAAGTTTAATAGAAATTTTAAAGCCTTATCTCAATGTCTTAACCATGTTTTAGTCGTTTTACACTTACTGAGGGAACAAATATTTACCAAAGTTACTATTTATAATGAAAAAAATAAATGGGACCAATTTAAAAAAATCGATCCTCCTAATTCCAAATACTGAATATATTTTTCAAGATTAAATTTCTATAAGTTTAAGACATAAATTTAAATATAAATGCATAAAACGCGGTTAAAAATAGTTTTTAGAAAAATGTGTTTTTAAGCCTAAAAATGAGTTTATACCAAAAGCAAATATAAAACTGATTACTTTATATTTAACTATATTATATATAACTAAATAATGATTATGTTAATTTAGAAACAAATTAAAATCATTATAGGTTATTTTAAATGAAAATAAATGATAGTTTAACAAAAATTGTTATTTTCACTATTCACTGAAAAATATTTCTTTTCATAAAAATTTCAAAATTTCACCCAAAGATAGTTTGGATAAGATGATTTCAGAAATTATAAAGTTTTTTATTAAATTCAATTTCTAAAATTAGGAGAACTTAAATATAATAATTTCTCACAAAAACAATAAAACCCATTTTTGAAGAAAATTTATTTTTAAAGAATTAAATGACTCTACTAAAAATTGAGTACTTATCAATTTTGGATTAACAAATTAACTTATAATTTATCAAACCTTTATAAATATTTTTTATAATGTGGTTATTACAATTCATAATCATCAATTTAATAATTATGTTATAATATATTTCAGTTCATTTTAAGCTTAATGTTGTGTGTCCATAAATCTTTTAAATAGTTAAAATTTATTTAAAGATAAATATATTCTAAAATATCTGGATGTTATATTCTAACCACATTAAATAAATTATTCCCTTAAAATTTTTATCTTGATAATAAAAGGTTCAATATTTGAAAATAAGTTTGTTTAAAACCCACATCATATAAAGGAAAAACAAAACTTCCTTTTGTAAGGACATTGACCCTAGTATCCCATCACTGGTGTCTGATTTATTAAACTAGAATGAGATATGAGTAATAAATTCCTAAAGGACCGAATAGTTTAGAATTGTTGAAAAATAAGATACATATATGATTCCAATATTACATTTTAAAAGAAAAATTATAACATAATTTTTTTGAAAATAACATTTCTCACTCTACCATATCTATGCACATCAATCATAGTAGACTTCATGAAATTATGGGTAAGGGAAAGAAAATATGTTTTATATAAAATTATCAATAATGGTTAAGTATAATAGAAGCTATCATTAATTAATAAGCATAATCAATATGGAAAGGTAAATAACTAAACAAACATTCTATTTAAATAATTGAATAAAGTATAATAAATATGGAATGATAAATAAATGAACACAAATTACATTTAATAAATAACTTGACTATCATAATTAGTTAAATAATAATCAATATGGAAAGGTAAATAACTGAAAACACATTCCATTTAATCAATAAACAGATAATGAAATGCATCTAGAGATAATATCCTTGAGAAAATATCATGGATAATAATATATAAATTATCAATGAAGGAAATGATTAATTATTAGATGTTATTATATCAAGAATAATGATACAATGAATTATGATACATTTACCACAAAGATATTCCCTCAAGACAGTTTAAAATTGATTTGTAGGTATACATCACAAACCCATTTAAATAAGGCTAGCTAACTTATTTTTCTCGTGAGACTATTATTAAATCAAGGGGAAATCTATAGCTAGGCCCCAAACATGTCAGCATTTCCAAGGAATTTATCATATATCTAATAATCTATTTAATTCATAAACAATGATACTTATCATCAAATATACTTATTGAGTAAATAATATAGATTTATCAATATTTCTCTAGATAAAAAATAAATTTTAATATAGAAAACTGTATGTATAAGTGATATATGGTTTAAGAAATAAACATATACACGATAAATAATATATATATTTAAGGTTTATCTAATGTTAAATGATTATAGGTAAGTGAATATTTCAAGGGTAAGTTAATGAACACAAAAATGAAACAAAAAAGTGAGTTTCAATACTTTCCTTGGTAAAAATGATCATAAACAATCCATATAAATAATAAGAATAGTTTAAATCCAAGATATAACCATCAGAGTAATAATAAAATGGGTTTTTTCATTGATGAATAAAAATACCATAAAATATATTTAAAACCATTCTTAAGAAAAATATGATTTTCATTTTGAAAATAATATTTTTAAACTAAAAGTTAAAAAACGTTTTTGAAAATAATTTCATTTGAAAATAATCTTATAAACCCATAGAGGATTCCATAAAATAATTAGTGTCCATAACAACATGAATTCTGTACATGCCAAGTACATTAAAACAAAGATTCATTTTATTTTTATGGTAAAAGACAAATAAGACATGTTATGAAAATGATATGAATATTACCTTGATTTATATTTATAAAGGGTCAAAATTGTTAAAAATTTATTTAATAAATCATTTTTAATATTTTAAAAACATTTTTGAAAACATTTTTAGAAAGCAGGGTTTTTGGAAGAAAATTGATTTCCAATCAAAGAGATAAATAAAGTCAGATTTTAATAAAACATTTTATCAATAATTTTTAGTGAAAAAGTGTGAAAAAATAGAAATATTACATGAAAATATCATTAATTACTAGATTAAAATAAAATTAATTGGGTTTTTTAGATAATGATAAAATAATTTCCATTAATGGAAATTCAAGCATAAATAATCCCGATTAAAATGATATTGTGAAATAAAACCTTACAATGAACATAACATTGAAGTGAGAATTAACAAATAAATTAATTATGTATATAAAATGTAAATAAACATAAAACGGTTAGAAATATAACATTATATAATAAAAATTTATTACACGCATAATCGGATAATATCAAGGACAACGAAGGAGTAATATAATCCAATGGAAAGTAGTTGAGTTATGAAATCCTTTACTAGTTGGTAACTTTTAAATCAATATCTATTTTGATAAAATAATTCAAATTGAAACTTAAAATAACATTTATAATAAATTTATCATTATATTACATGTCAATGTGGTATTATATACACCATATAAAATAAATTTGGTTCATAACATTACAATACGAGTCAATGAAGGGAAATTGAGATGAAGTTCCTAATTACACGCTTCCTTTTAGTTCAACGCACTTTAACCTTAACTATAGTGGTTTTAAACATGTTTTTAAATTTTACTAGAATCATATTAATATTTATAATATCATATATTATCCTTTTATAACATATTATCTCCCTTTTTCTAATAATATTTCATTATTTTCATTATTTCGGGTGTTAATTACCTTGTTTTCTCATTCACAATTTACTATGAATGTTCCGATTATTATGAATATTATATACTTCTATAATATATATAATAATTATAATGAATTAATTATCATATTTTTACATCAATTTAACTTTTAAAACCAATCATGAATGATGATTTTTAGAAATGAAGTATGTTACAGTCATGAAGATGGTATGTCGTAAGCACGCATGAGCAACGTTTCCATTTTTCAATGATCATTATGGAAAGGGCGTAATTAATATTTTTTCCTTATATAATTATTATAATATAATAAATACCATATAATTTCTTAATAAATACTTATATTATCATCTATGTGGTGTGGTGATGAAAATAGAGTCACATCGCTTCGTGAAGGCGGTAGTCCACACTTACACAAACAATGTTATCATCTTTATATGAGTGAAAAGGTAAGAAATAAAATTACATATAATATATTTTTAGATTTATAATAAAGTAATTAATATCATAATTATTTCATTCATATCACATATCTTCATTAAATTTAATCTTATTACCATCCATGTAAAGTGTTAGTGAAAAATGAATCACATCGCTTCAGAGGGCGATAGTCTGTTGTACCCATGAGCAACATTATCATATCCCGTAAGAAATGGAATGTGAAAAGGTATATATGATATAATGAATAAATAGGTATAATTATGTTATAAATATCATATATATACTTTATATCCATCATCATACCCAACCGTTAGTGGTGTTAATGAAAAAATGAAGGACATCAGTTCATGAGGCGGTAGTCCACTGTACACACCAATGATGATTTCACAACCTTTTTATGGAAGTGGATATGTTTTTAGATCATTATATTAACATAAAAAAAATATTATCATATGTAATATAATTCATTTATTATATAATCATGTTTTAATAATAATTGAATTAGTTTGAGGAATAAATAAAATAAAAACCGTCGTTGAAGATTGCAACCTCTTCTTTGAGTAACCTCCTTAGGATTGCACTAAAAAACTTCATAGGTTAGATTTATTAACAATAAAATGCTTCTAGTATGAGATTAGGGAAGTTAAGAAGTTATTTTTTCAGGTATTGGTTGAACCAAATGGGTATTAAGGTGTGAAGAGGAGAGGAACGGGGGTGACCTTTTGTAAGTGATGCGAGTGACACACATGTAATATTTGAAATAATAAATGTGTAACCACGTTTTCACATGTAAAAGGGTAAAATATAAATAAATATTGATTATTAGACATTATAAGTTCATCATATGGACATAAAATATATTTTAGACACATTTTTAGGTCATTTTAGCCCTTATCTTTTCAATTTAACCCCCAGTAAATCCATTTTTACCTTAACTGCAATAAATTGTTTTTACTGTTATGACTATTTATTTTGGTGAAAAATTTTGTTGAGATTATTATATAATATGAATTATTATGAATCAAAATATGTAATAAATTTTTAAAAATTACATTCATATAAGTATAAATTTTTTTATTTAAAATTAATTTCAAAGACATGATGAGAAAATGATTTTTGGAAGGGAAAATATTCAAAAGTTTACAAAGGTTTTATAAAAGAATTCAATATAAAAATGATTAAATTGAAATAAACACAATTAATAGATATATATTTGAACTAGTTTTATTTAAAACAAATTATTAATATAATTTAACTTTATAAATAATTTACACGAAAATAAAATTCTCAATTAAAATTCAGTATTTTCACTATTCCTCAAAAAATGAAATATTTTCAAAAAACACCAAAAATTCACCATAAGAAAATTTTTATATTCTGATTTAAAAAATTTAATTTAATTTTTAAAATAAATTTTCTAAAAGTGGTAAAATGTAATTTCATATTAAACGTGCAAAGTATGACTAAACCGTCTTTTAGAAAAAATATTGTTTTTTAGACAACATTTCTTTTTTTTTCATTTAAATGATTCTTATTTTATTTCTAATAAATAGACAACCAAAACTATCATAAATTATTTAGTACTATTTATACCCTCTAATTTAGTAGCTAGTCTATAAAGGTATACTATATTACAATTCATTTAAACTCGATGTTGCGTGTTCTGCAAGCTATCGAAGTGATGAAATTTAAAGAAATATATTTGATGGGATGTTTAAGTTATGTGTTGCGTTTCTCATATTATATAGAATAAAATTTTATTATTTTAGAATATTAGGGTGTTAAATTCTTCCCACTTTAAATAAATTTCATCATCTCAATTGAAACTTGATCCTGATAACCAAGGGTATGATATTTTAAAATTCATTTGTTGAAAACCCATAATATAAAAATGGTTAATAAAGAACCCTCTTAATAAGAGATAAAGGTAAGTAAAAAATGCCATATGTAATAACACATTAATAGTATTCTTATTAGGATACAATTTTGGGAAAGTTAAGATATGGACATGGGATAATATCATAAATAATTATAGAGTGCGATATAGGCCATTAATCACAAGAAAGTGAATGATTAAAGGAAGGTTAAGGACCACAAAACCATAAATATTTGATGATTTAAAATACCATCTGATTCATTATATATGACTAGGATAACTTGTTTGTTTTAAGATACATTTGTTATTGTTGAGGAATTCTTTTACTGTCTAATAATATAAGGAAGTATACTCACTTGATACATTTATATTTCATAAGAACAATTTTATCCTTTAGTTATACTTTGATCAATATACAATTCACTGATTACTTTAATATCTAAAAATAAATTTTTTATTCTCGAGACACTAAAATTCACTTTTAACGGATCGTAAGACCCATAAAATAGTGAAAAGTCTTTCTGTTTGTCTCTAACTATTTTCCAAAACCAATATGGTTAATACAAGTTATCCAATATAATACATTAATATGTAAACCTTAAAAGTAACACCAATAGTTCATCAAAATTATTTTTTCAAATCATTTTACTAAAAACAATAACATATTAACCAGGAAAGCACATAGGCCAGTGGTAAGCATTAAACTCTTATCGTCCTTCGGTTATGGGTTCAAGCCCCATGGCCTTGTCAAACATGACAGGTTGTCACCCGACTTGTAGGATGTAATTTTTCTAAAACTATATCAATATAATTCTAATATTATTCCAAAAAAAATATTATGGACATCTTTTTAATAAAATTAACCATTAAATAGAGATTTTACTAAGGTTTTCAATTAAAATTATTCTTTTTAATTTTTTTTCACAAAGCCTAATAATCTTATTTGACAATTATTACAATTTTTTTAATGATAATTTTAACCCTAAAGGTTATAAACACCTTTAAACTTATGTATATAAATTGTAAATACATTATTCCTGAAATAAATTTTCCACTAAAATATATAACCACTATAAACTTCTCCCAAATTATCCTTAATCTTGGTAATCTCCCATCACATTAAACCTAAAAAGGTGTGCTTACAGATTTAAACTTATGATCAATATTAAACTGATAAACCCATGATGGTATCCATAAATCTTAAGTTAATGAAGATGTATATGACTATAAAATTTTACATAATCCATAGATATTTCACGATTTTTATAACCACAATACCATTAGTAAAATAATTCTACAATTTTATTCTTGAAGAAAAATATGTAAATAATTCATCTATTTTATTTTAAAAAAGGTCCTTTCTTGTTCTAGGTTTTAACCTTTATAAGTGGTAATTAACTTGGATAATTCCTATGTTTCTTAAATTTAATACAACAAACCATAAATAGATCCCCAAGATGATATTTATTTCCTTACATCGTACTCTTCATTTTTCCTCAGAAGTTATTTTCTTTATTCCCTTCCTTTAAACACACAAATTATTGCCACATTCTATTGAGACACTTTCCTATGTTTCTACTTCCACATTTCTAACATGAATTACACCGATCCTTCTTTTCTCCATGTACTCCACAACTATATCTCTTAGTAAACTCCATCATTCTCTTCTCTGGTGAGTTCAATGGTTGGTTAAGGTATAAGTTATTGATCATATTTTAGGATAAATGATTAGGCATAATTATGATATATTTTACTCCTCTCATCATTCCATTTGGGTACTGATAGTTACCTCATTTTCCGTCATGTTCAATGTTACAATGATTCCTTTGGGTTCCAACCATTGACTAAAACCAAAATGCATAGTGTAAAAAACAATAATAATAGTGGGAAAATCATATAATCATTTATATAATGGTTAAATTTTAAAACCCCATATTAAATTTAAAACACCTTAGTTTTAACCTAGGTCACTCATTTTCATCATATATTCAAATAATTTATAATTTTTTTATAAAAAATGTCAATTATCCTAAGCATGTCTATTGGGAGTGTCAAACCAGGTGTATAGTAAGGCCCGTTTTTGTGCACTAGGTGACAATCAGGTCAGGGACACTATTCCCTTTCAGATTTATTACCCCCTGGTATATCTATGATAGAACCAAATATACTTGTAGTATCCATAAAGGAATGTATTTCTAAGAAAAATAACATAATCTCCACATTTCCAAAACTTTAGGATATTCTTGATTACTTATCCTAAAATACTATCATAGGGTTATGATCCCTAATCTATGTTTTCCTATGTATAGTTCCCAAGGTTTTTACCAAACTTCCTATAATACCAACAATAATGAACCCAACCACAGTATCCTAGATCTGGTCTATTCTTTATTATATTGGAATGAGATATAAGTAATCACATCCAGAAGGACCAAATAGTTTAGTAGTCCTGGTAAACTAGATACATTCCTGATTCTCATGTTACATTTGAAAACAAAAAATTCAATAATTTTTTTAGAATAACATTATTCCCTTGATCATATTCCCACACATAAATTATTGTACACTTCATAGAATCCTGTGGAATAGAAACAAAATAAGGATGATCTCAAATGCTTAGTAAGGATTAAGTACAACTGAATCTATCACAAATCAATAATCATAATCAACATATAAAGGTAAATAACTGAACTCACATTTCATTTAAATAACCAGATATAGAATAATAAATATGTAAAGTTAAATAATTGACCCCACATTCCATTTAATCAATAACTTGACTATCATAATTAGATAAGGCATAATCCATATGACATGGTAAATAACTGAAAACACATTCCATTTAATCAATAAATTGAGAATAAAATGTATCCTGAGATAATATCATTAAAAAAATATCATGGATAATAATATCTTAATTCTAAATTGAGTAAATTATTAATTATTAGAATTCATGATATCGGGCGTCATGATACCTCTACCTTTAAGATCTTTCCTCAATAAAATTTAAAATTGATGGGTAGGTATACACCAAAAACCCATTTAACTAAGGCTATCTAGTTGATTTATCTCATTATACTATCGATGCATTGAGGGGATATCTATAATTGGTCCCCTTCTGTGTCTAAATTTCCAGAGCATTATTTATATATTAAATTATCAATTTAATTCATGAACAATGTGCATTACCATCAAATATCCGTATTGAGTAAAGAATACAGATTTATCAATATTTCCCTAGATGAAAAAATAACTTTTAATATAGAACACAATATAAAGAAGTGATATATGGTTTAGGAATTTAAAATATCCATGATAAATAATTTGGATATTTAGGAGACATTTAATGTCTAATGATCACATGTAAGTGAATATTTCAAGGTAAAGTTAATGATTAATAAAATGAATCAAGAAAGTGAGTGTAAATACTTTCCTTGGTCAAAATGATTATAAAACATACATAAAACTAATAAGGATAGTATCAATAAAACATATAACCATTGAAGTAATAATAAAGGTTTGTTTTCATTGATGAATAGAAATACCATAAAATGACATTTAAAAACATTCTTGAGGAAAATATCATTTTCATTTTTAAAATAAATTTTTAAAACTAAAAGTTTATTTTTTTAAAAATAAAATTATATGAAAATAATTTTTTAAACTTATAAAGGAATATTTAAATCATTGATTAGTCCTGACGACATGAAATTCTATATATTACAAGTATGTTAAAACAAATATTCTTTTCACTTTTTAGTAACATCCAAATGGGCCTTTTTTTGAAAACGACATGAAAATTACTTTAAATTTTTTTTGTAAAAATATAAAATGGGTAAAAATTTCATTAATAAATAATTTTTAAATGGTTATTTTTTTTATTTTTTTAGAAAACAAGGTTTTGGAAGAAAAAGGATTTTCGACTGAAGAGAGAAATGTAGTCAGATTTTATTAAAACATTTATCAATCACTTTAAGTAGAGAAGAATGAAAAAATGGTAATATTACTTGAAAATATAATTAATAACCAGAGGATAAGAAAATAATTTTTTTTTAGGAAATTATAAAATAATTTCTATTAATGGAAAATCAAGTATAAACAACCCCAATTAAAATGAGATTGTGATATAAACCATTACAATGACCATAACATTAAAGTGAGAATTAATCAATGAATAAATTATGCAAATCAAATGAAATTAAACATAAAATAATTGAAAAAAAAAATATATATATTGAAAATTCTTTACACACATAATCTTATAATATAATAGAAAAAGATAAAGTAATATAACACAATGAAAATAAATTGATTTAATAAATTCTTTACCACTTGGTAACTTTTAAGTCAAAACCCCTTTAGATTAAATAATTGAAATTAAAACTTAAAATAACATTTGTTATTAATTAATAAGGACATTACATGTCAACTAGGTAGTATATACACCATATAAAATAAAATAGGTGTATAACATTACAATATGCCTCAGTAAAGGGAAATTGAGATGAAGTCCCATACCTCACACAACCTTTTGGTTGAACATAATTTAACCTCTTGTATAGTGGTTTTAAACATGATATCAAATTTTAACTGAATTAATTTCATATTTATAACATCATATATGATCCTTTTATATCATCTTATCACCCTTTGATTAATAATGTTTCATTATTTTCATTGTTTTGGGTGTCAATTTCCTTGTTTTCTAATTCGAGCTTTGTTAGGAATATTACAGTTCATGTTAATATTATATAGGTCCATCATCTATATAATAATAATAATGAATTAATTATCATATATTTACAGTGATTATGATTTTAAAACCAATCATGAAATTTAGTTTTTAGAAATGTAGTGTCTTACGATCATAGAGACGGTAAGCCGTACATACGCATGGGTAATATTTCCATTTTTCAACTATCATTATTGAAATGAGGTATCTAAATTTTAATATTTTAATAATCATAATAATATCATTAATACCATATTAATTCTTTAAATATACTTATATATATAATCAATTTGGTTTGGTGATGAAAATAGAGTCAAATTGCATTGTGAATGTGGTAGTCTACACGTACAAGAATGATGTTATCATATTTAAGTGAGTGAAAAGGTAAGGAAGAAAAAGATATATTGTCTTTTAGGAATGATAATAATTCCATAAATATCATAATAATTTTGTGTATGTGCCATATATTCATTAAATTTATCCTTATTATATTCTATGTAAAGCATTAGTGAAAAATGAATCACATCGCTTTCACGAGGTAGTAGTCCTCCGTATACACGAGAGATGTTATAATATTCCCTACAGAATAAACATTAAATATATATTTTATATAATTAATTAATATGTATAATTATGTTATAAATATCATATATGTATTTTATATCCATCATAACACCCTACCATAAGAGGTCGAAATGGAAAAACAAATGACATCGGTTCGTGAGTCGGTAGTCCTCCGTACACACGAATGATGATTGCATAACCCATTTGAGGGAAGTGAAGATTATTGTAGTTTATACACTTAACATAAAAATATATTAGTATATGGAAGATACTAAGGATATTATAACTTTATGTTTTAATAATAATTTAATGATGTGGATGAAGAAATAAAATAAAAACTCTCATTGAATAAAGTTATATCTAATTCGGGTAACCTCCTTGGTTTACACCAAAAGGATTTTTGTTTATACCTAAAATAAGGCTTCTAGAATGATAGGAGGGAAGTGGGGAAGTGATTTGGGCTAGTATTGAAAACCCCAAAAGGGTCTGAATGTGTGTATGGGAGAGGATATGGGGAGACCTTTTATAATTGAGGTGAGTGGAACACTTGTATTTTTTGAAACGAAAAAGGTGTAATCATACTTTTAACATGTAAAAAGGGTCAAAAATGGAGTATTATTTATGAATAGACATTATAGTGTTAAAATACATCCATAAAATATATTTTAGACAAGTTTTTAAGGTCATTTTAACCCTTATATTTTTAGTTTAGCCCAAGGTAAATTTATTTTTACCTTAACTACATTGAATAGTTTTATTTGTTTTAACTATTCATTTTAGTCAAAGATTAAGTTGAGATTATTAGATAATATAAATTATTATTATTAAAAATATGTAATCCATTTTCTATAATTTCATTAATATATGTGAAAAAATTTAATTTAAAACTAATCCCACAGATACGATGAGAAAGCGAGTTTTCAATGAGAAAATGTTTAAAAGTTTACAAATTTTTTATAAAAAAAATCAATATGAAAATTATTAAAATGAACTAAATTGGATTTATATATATATATATATATATATATATAATTGAAATAATTTTAATTTTAAACTAATTAAAAATATAATTTAACATTATAAAAAATTTAAATGAAATGGCAGTTTTCAATTAAAATTGAGTATTTTTCACTATTCATTGAAAAATGAAATATTTCAGAAAAATAAAAAAAGTTAACCCTAAGATAACTTGTATATGATTATTTCAAAAATGTATGTAATATTAGTTTTAAATAATGGTTACAAAATGACAAAACTGTCTTTTAGAAAAAAATACAGATTTTTAGAATATTTTCCTTATTATTATTTTTATTTTATATATAAAAAATATATAACCATAATTTTAGTAATTTATTTACCACTATTAATAACCACAAATTTAGGTGTTGGGTCAAAATATTATACTATATTACTGTTCATTTAGACTCTGTGTTGCATGTTCCATAGGCTATCAATGTGATTAAATTTAAAGAATATATTTCATGGGTCATTTAAGTTCAGTTTAGCATAAAAAAATACTATTGAATAAACTTTTTTCTTTTAGAATCTTGGTGTGTTACACTTTGATATGGGGATTTGGGAAATGTAAAGTTTTCCCAAAATAACATATAATCAGGTTCCTAAATAAGGATAACATTATTCAGAATTAAAAATATGGATATATCAGAGAAATAATAATGTATAAGTAATAATAGATAGTGATTTATAACATGATTATGAAAAAGTTAATGACCAAAAAACCATAAAATTTTCAGAGATAAAGACAACCATTAATTCAAAAAAATAAAGGTAAAATGATAATATTTTTGTATTTCATGTTTCTTTTCCTATATTATTTTATGAATAACCTACTAACTCTTATATACTCAAGAATAAATAAACCCAAAAAATAAGGATTATTTTGAATCCAAAAATAATAAAAACAACCATGTTTTCAATTATTAAATAACTATTCATATTAACAGAAACTTCTTGATATATCACAACTAGATTCTTATTAGGTGTATTTAAATAATCCCTTACTTAGAGTGTCAATAAATTATCCTATATCAATGAAAAATATAAAAGAGTGTATAAATATATAATCAAATAAATCATGAGTTTATGATTCAAGTACCTATCATCAAAACTTAAGGGATTTAATCTCTTTCTATAGTAATTGCATATGATTAACCTTGATCCATTATCATTTTTTGAGGTAAATTCTCTTCACACTTGGGGAATTCATTTGAGTAGTACCCCATCTCCTTATAGTTGAAACTCTATGAATTAAAAACTAATTTATTTACTTTATAATAATGTACCAGGTTACCTTTCTTTCCACACTTGAAGAAAACTCTCTTTCCCTTTAAAAAATTACTAGGGTATTTCTTTCCACAATTATCACATATAGGAAGTTCCATTATTCCCATATTTTCCTTTTCTTTTTTTTATTATTTAATTGAATTCAATCATCCTCACCTTCTCTTGATTTAATTTGAAGATATATGACTTGGATAATTATTTCTCCATCCTGATGGAACTTGATACCATATCACCATATGAAGAAATCATTTTATAGAACAGTTAACTTAATAGAATTTACTTAAGAACATAAAATAAATGATCCATCGTACTTTCCAGATTATGTATGTAGTCATTATCATGGCTTGCTAATCTTTTAATCTTTTCCCAATATTCAGAAAAACATTCCTCTTCCTTTTGTTTTAGATTGAGGAATTTCCTTTCTATATCAGCTCATTGCTCATGAGGAAAATATATATCAAAGGATATCTCCTTAAAAATATTCCATTCCATTATCTATATCACCCCCTCCTTTTTATTTTGAATGAATGAACACAATTGATCAATATATTCCTTTAAATAATACACTTCTAGAATAACCTTCCCCATTTAATTACTTCTCAAATACATAAATATATTTTATAGGGACTTGGTCTATTATTCATCTACAAATTGATTTGTAGTTCCATTAAAGGATATAGGTTTTATCCACCTAAAGTGGTCCAAAATCAATGAATCATGAAGTTAATAAATAGGTTGTTCCATATGGTTAAGGTTATTGTTCATAACCAGAGTCAGTTATCCTAATATAAACATAATATACTCATCCCCATGACTAGCCATGTTGGATTACTCATGAGAGAAATTCCTATATTAATTATCGGTGATCAAAAGTTTCCCATTCCTTCTATTAGAAACCATTTTTGAACAATAAAATACACTATTCTATCTCATATAATTATGAATCATAGTCTACAACTCCAAATCCATTTCCATACCTAACATAGAATGAGAATTTTTGCATCACTAAACTTAGAATCATAAGATTAGTATCTTTAGGGATATCATAAAATTATATTCAAATATTTCATAATTATTAGAAAATAAAATGTGAATTAACCCAATAGTATCCTTCAGGAGTGTTAAACCAATTGAATAGTAAGGGAGAATTCACCCTGAATCAAAATAATGGCCAATATATACTTGGATAAATATTTTTGAGGTTATTACCCCTAGATTCATTTGTTCCAAAAACATATCCACTTGAAGTATCTAGCCAAAGATTTATTTCATGGTAAACAACATGATCCCTACCTTTTTAGAAACTTTATACTATTATACTATGGTTAAACATATCCTCAATTTCATTCATATGTTTATGTTTCATAATCTATGTTTTCATAAATCTAGTTTCCAAGGTTTCTACTAAACTTTCTCTAATTAAAATTATATAGACCCTGACTCTAGTATCCCTAGATCTGATGGTTAGCTTACTATATTGAAACTAGATAAGAGTGATCACTTACTAAAATACTAAATAGTTTATTAGTCATGATAAACTAAATACATTATTGGGTCATATATTATATTTGAAAACATAAAATACAATAGAGTATTTTATTTTATAATTTTATTATTATCTCTAGAATATCCTTTCATATTACTCATAGTATACTTCTCGAAATACTAGGGAAAGAAAACAAAATAAACAGGTGATATCATATACTCAGTAGGGGAATTAATATAAAAAAATCTATCATAGAATAAATAAGGCTTGAATAATATCTAGGAATAAATTATGATCAAATAATTACATATAAATAATCAAATGAGATTGAATCTTGTAAATGGGTGAAATACCTATTGTAATAATCATATATAAATCAATAAATAATTTCATAATATGGGAATGCATAATTCCGAACATCTTAAACTTATTATTGAGGACTCATGACAAGATATCATAAACATATTTTCAAGGACTCATTCCAAGACATTTGTCATAAATGGGTAAGGCCTTAGCCAAATATCCAACCTATTTTGTCACATAATACCTACCCAATGAATTAAGAGGCTAAATAATTTCGGGCCCGTCCATCACTTAATAATTCTAATTCATTAATCACATGAATAAGCAAAATATCTTAATCAATTATCCTTAATAATAAATAAATGACTGTATTGGAAGAACTGGCATAAGAAATATTAACGCTTTCCCTAATCAAAATGATCATAAGACATCCAGAGAAATTTAGTTGATGATATAATTAGATTATAACCCCAGTAAAGAAAAATATGCATACAATTATGTTAACATAGATTAAAACTCCTTAAAAAATCACTGTAAACTTTCTTTTGGAAAATTCCCTTTTCATTTTGAAATCACATAATTTAAATCATAAAATTTCAAAAATATTAGTAAAAAAATTATTTTAAAATAACCATGTAAACATATAAAGGTAGATTCAATTCAATGATAGGTCATGATTATGATGAATTATATTCATTAAAATTATATAAAAATAAATATTTATATCACATTTTCAGTAAAAAGTCAAAAGTACCTCATTTGGAAACAATAAGAAGATTCCTTTGATTTTTTTATAGAAAGTTAAACATGGGTAAAAATGTTTTTAAATTATCATTGGATAATTTTTAAAATATTCCTAAATTTTTTTAAATGAAATATGGAAATGGAAGAAAAATATTCCTGAATAAATAGAGAATAATGTCAGCTTTCCTTAAAAACATTCTTTCGGTCTCTTGAGTACTTAAAAATAGGAAAATGAAAGGAAAACGTGTATTTAATATAAATAACTATAGGATAAGAAATATTAATGGGGTTTATCATATAAGGATTATATAAATTATCTCAATGTAAATTCAGGCATAATCAATCTTGATTAAAATGAGAATGAAACATAAATCCATAACCACAAGTTTCATCTTACTTCGTACATATTCCGAAAAATGTATAAAAAATGTATATTTATTATATATATATATATATATTCTAGAACCATAATCATATATATATATATATATATATCATACCATATCATATATTATTATTTTTATAATATAATATCATCTTTTTATTATCAATTATTTATTAAAATCATTGTTCTGTGTGATAAGTGCTTTGTTTTTCATGTAAGTTTCTGTTTGTTAGTTTCAGTATTTGTATATTGATAATTATTCCATAATATCTAATATGTTTATCATGGTATAAAAATCTTTCATTCTCACTATATAAATATGTAGATTCATCTATTAAAGGTGGATGTTAAAAATGAATCACATCATTTCATGGACGTGGTAGTCCATATGTGCGCACAAGAGACACTGTCATTTTTTAGAGAGTGGAAGGTCAAGAAGGAAAATAATATATTTTATAAACAGAATATTAATTATGAAATAAATATCATATATACTTATTAGTTCCATATTTACAGCCATATAATTATAATGATTATGAAAAACAAATTACACCTCTACGTGGATACGATAAGTCATACATAAGCACAAGCGATGTTTTCATTTTTCATAGGATGAAAAAAATGTCACAAATTATTGTACCATAATCATAATAAAAAATAAATATATTTATGACTATAGAGTAATTATTTCAGGATGGTTACAACATATTTAGATGAGGTAAAAAAAGAAATAAAATTTAAAGTACTTGGTTAAGAGTTACACCTCTTCATTGAGAAACCTCCTTTGGATTACACCTTAAGTCTTTAAGGAATGTTATTTTGGAATGAAAATAATATTTATTAATTTAGAAATGAATATAACATGTTATTACAGTAGTAATTTTCCAATATATAGTGCTAAAACGTTGTGAATAAGGGTAGAGAGAGGGTACCTTTTTATAAGTGAGGGGAGGGACACCTTTGGAATTAAAAGTATTAAATTAATATAAATTAATTTTTCATGTTAAATTAGATCCAAATTAATATATTAAAAATATGAGACTATTATAAGTCCAAATAATCTCATAAAATAAAATTTAGACAATTTTAGGTGATGGTTTAACCCTTATATATTAGTTTTAACCCCCGATTAACCATTTTGATGATTATAATGATATCAAAAAAATTTACACTTTAGGGATAAATAATATCACTATAGAAGGAAAAGGGTTCCATAAATGTAAAATGGGTGATATGATAGACCATATATAATTCAACTTTTTGAATATATGGTTTTTATGAATTTTAAATCAATTAATAAAATATTAATTAACATCAGATGCCATTAATGTTGTTTTAAAGAATATTTACATAATTTAACTTTAAAGAAAACACGATTGAAATGAAATTATAATAAAATTATTTAAAACATCTCTAATAGTTTATATTTATATAAAGAATTCTTGGAATATAATGATTAATCCAAATTATATTACTTTTAATATTTTTAAAATCATTTCTTTTGTTTTTCTTTTACTTGAACAGATAAGGTTTCAGCATCACGTAAGTATTAAGGTAATTATTAAAAAAATATAAATTAAAAATAAATTAACATGTAAAAAATAATAATTTATATTTTAAAAAACATTTATAACTAAACATAATCACTTTTTACCATTATAAAAAATATTAGAGGTATTAAAGGAAAGAGAGTAAAATTTTGTGTCTATCCTTTTATTAAAATAATAAAAGGTCATAATCACAGGAAAATATAACCAAGTTTCCATATATTAAAAAATTGGGTAATAATGGTTGAAATTTTCTTATAAAATAGGACAAATGAAATTTTTAGAGAGATTTTAAAGCCTCATATTAAAAGACAAATGATTAAAAAATTTTATCCTCATGATTCTAAATATGGTATCAATTTTTAAAGATTGATTTTATATTATTTGTTGAAATCAATTTAAATATAAATGCATAAAATGTGATGAAAAACAGCTATTAGAAAAATGTGTTTTAATCCTAAAAATGAACCTATACCAAAATTAAGTATGAATTTAATTCATATATATTTAATTAGAATATTTATAACTAAATGATAATTATATTAATTTAGGATCAAATTCAATGCATTATAGGACCTTTTTAATGAAATTAAATGATAGTTTTACAAAATTCAGTATTTTAACTATTCACTAAAAAATAAATCTTTTTAGAAATATCATAAATTTAATCCTAAGGTAATTTTGATATTTTGATTTCAAAAATGATATCCTTTTTATAAAATATTTTTTAAAGTGTCAAAAAGTAATTATAATATTTTCACACGAAGATCGATTAAAATCAATTTTGAAGAATATGTATTTTTCAAGAAAAAATGACTTTACTAAAAATTGAGTACTTATTTATCATGCATTAATTATTGAATTTGAATTAAATAAAATTTTATACGTATTTGTTTATAATATTATAATTACTATTCAAACTCATCAATTTAATATCGATGTTATAATATATCATAGTTTATTTTAAGCTTAGTTTTTCATATCGAGTAAGCCATCAAACAATTATAGTTTATTTAAAGAAAAACATATTCTCAAATCTCGAGGTGTTTCAGTAAATATCACTACTACTCCTGTATTAAATATATTTTTTATTAAGATAAATAAGTAATAATTAAAAGACACTCCCTTTGAGGTGTATACACATTTCAATTGAATAACCCAATGCTTGGGTATGACCCCCCCTCAAAACCATAGTATGCTAGTACCATTATTGGAAAAGGATAAATGTAGAGAGAGACTTGAGAAAAATTTTAGGAGAATATGATCACATGTAAATCCATATCAATGGAATTATCATCCTTATATAGCACCTTGGGACATGACCACATTGTCATGACACGTCAAATTTATTATATTTATAAAGTTGATTTATAGTCTAGGGAAGACCCTAGGTCATCTCTCAAGGAGCATTGACGGTTTTAGAGTGTGTGTTTTTACTAAAAGTACTAAAATAGGGGGTGGTTTTGAAAATAGTTTTTGTATTAAATTACTCAATTGAAAGTTTAAAAGTTGAGAAACCAAATAGATTTTGAAAAATATGAGATAAAAGGGTTCATTGTGAGTTCACTACACAATTTTAAGTTCATTATTCTTGAATATTAATTTAGGTTGGGAGTAATTCTTTGGTTGAAATTAATTGGAATCCTGGTTAATTCCTAAGCCTTTATTTTATTGCTTGAAGAACCAAACCTTGACATAACAATTTTATTGTAAATGTCCAGAATATATTCCTAGAATAATAGATTCCAAAGTAGATTGAAATCACATGTAAGTGGGTAAGAAAAGTAATTCATCTGTTTTCCAATCATAACAACACAAGTCACACACTCAAAATCTCACATCGATCGGTTGGAAATTAAGAGTATCTCAATAACATGAATCAAAACAAGAATTAAAAAATGAAATTATGTAATATACATAAAAAGAAATATTTTCACACCCAAATTACTCCAAACTAGTAGCTAAAATAATAATCGGAACTCCCTTTTCATGTGTGTAGCTCCCTCAGAACGAACGCCCACCGTTTAGCTCGACATCGAGAGGAGGAGGAAGCTCGGGTGGGACTCCTTCTTTATTATTGATCACCATATGAGGATAGGGATCTATAGAACTTCAAGGATAGGAATTTAAAATGGAATAGATTCACTTCTGGTTTGAACTTACAAATGAGGATCCCAAGCTTCCATTTTATAGGTAAATTGGAAGGTGGTTTTGGGCTCATAGATTTTGCAAATCCACATTGCCCATGGTTTTTGACCACTTAACCGTTGAATATCACTTTATAAAAAACTAGAAACATGTTTAACCACCTCTTTACCATCTATAAAGAATTTTTGGAACCATTTGGACAACTAAAACTTGATATATTGATAAAATACAGAACACCACATTTGACTTTGTGCAGATTTGATTATTTGGATAGATCCATTCAGATAGGAATTATAGAGGCCGAACGAGGCTTTGGTTCCTTCATATGAAATGTAGCCCATTAAATTTTGGACGATCCCACTAAATTTTTTCCCATTTGAATTCACAATTTATAATAAATATGCGGTTGAGTCCACTGGTGTTCATGGATCATGCACAGTTTGACCCATTTTTCTTGGACATCATCATGGGCCCTCCAAATCACCTCCACCTTCAATGAAATTATGAAAAAAAGTATCATTTACATTTTTAAAAGTAATAAATAATATATTATTGAAACAAACATGAAGTGAATTTTTTTATTGTTTTTATAAACTTCAATACAAAACTAGTTTAGCACAAACCTGTAAGGGTGAACATGAAATAGTGAATCATAGTGTGATCACACACCCACACCTAAACATTTTCACTCCTCACAAAAGTCATAATTCGAAAAATTATTCATGTAGATATTTCCAACTTCATAAATATTTAACTTTCAATGAAAATTTAATTCCTGATAGAAATGTGATCAAAGAAAAAAATCACACCGAGGAGTTATTTTTAATGATCATTGAGAAAGAAGTCTAAAAACTTGTATCCAAATGAAATTACAAGAGATGCATGATAAAAATCCAAGAAAATAATTCAAAAGCTAATCATGTTACTAATTCTCCACGTGTGTGTGTGAAAACCATTTCATGCTATTCTTTCCACTTTCTATTGAGTAAATATAAGTTATTTAAATAATTTTCTACTTACAATATCCTTTCCACCGAGCTTTCCCTACGTCCTTTGAAATCAAATTTCATGAACCACTCACTTAAATATTTGTAGAAGTCAAACCATAATATCTTGACCTAGATATCCCCATATGCTGTAGATTTCATCACTCCCCTAATTTATTATATTTTTTTTCCAAAGTTTCACTTGGAACAAATCTCACACTCTTCTCCCAACCCTTGTTTTATCTCCTCACGAGACTAATTTTAATAGTTATAACAAGATAAAAGGTCAATGAATAGTGGTTTTGGACCTTCCCAATATACAAACCTTAATTTATTTTTTTGGGCGTACAACAGTCGGATAAGAGGTACACACGCATCGGTCAATCTGGTATAGAAATGAAATAGAACCAGAAAGGAAAGAACATATAGAAAAATGATTTTGGAAAGTAGATAAAAATCAAACTAAGTTATATTTACCTTACATTAAGTAAGAAAGTTTCACACATCATGGTTGGGTGAAAAAAATGTGTAGAGAGATTAGGTGACACAATTTTCCTTTAAACTATTCAAAAAAGTTCACTATTCTTCTCAAAGGGTTAAAAATGATACAACTATTTATATCATTGACAAAGAACTAAATATAAAAACAAAGTCACACCATAATATTGAATTCTTGTTGAAATTCACATTTCATCAGATTTTTTTAAATGTTAAAACAACATGAAATACAGACATTGAACATGCATTTTCAATAACTTCCATAATTAAATGGGCATCATTTTCCATGATAAAGTGGGAATAAAAAATAGAGTAATATTACAACCCAAAGGTGAGTGGGTGGGAAGGGGGGGGGGAAGTAACAGTACTATTTAGCAATCTAAAAAGAAAAAAAGAAGAAAGATGATGAAAATTCCTAACTAACCCAGGAATATACCCATCCCCCCACACACAGAGTGTGAAATGTCCTCACTATAAGAAAATAGAATTTGGAAAGGAAGGATAAACCCTGGTGAGTTTCATTCATTGATTGCTTCTTGAACATGGATTTCCTTCATCAAGGACTCCAAAATAGATTCATTGAAGTGATTCATCTGCTGCCCATTCACAGTGAAGGTTTGCTTGGTTTCTTCATTTTGAACTTATAAAACACCAAATATAGAGATGTTAGTAATAGTGTATGGTCCAAACCACTAGGAACGAAGCTTACCTAGATGAAAATTCAGCCTTGAATTGTAGTGGAGGGCCTTCTTCCCATTTCAGAATTGACTATGAAGGATGAGACGGTTTTGGGCAGCCCTGATTCACTCCTTATAAATCATGGAGTTCACATATGCATCTCTTTTCATATCCTCAATCTCTTTAATCCACAACTTCCTTTGAGAACCTGCACCAGAAAGATTAGAATTACATTGTTTGATGGCACAGTAGGCCTGATGCTCAATATCAATAGGTAGGTGATAGCTCTTTCCAAATACAATCCAATAGGGTGACATTCCAATGGGAGTTTTGAAATTAGTATGGTAAGCCCATAAGGAATCATCGAGTCTAAGACTCCAATATTTTCTATTAGGTTGAGACATTTTTTCCAGAATCTATTTTACTTCTCTATTTGAAACCTCAACTTGACCATTGGTTTGTGGGTGATATATAGTAGACACTCGATGCCTGACCCTATACCGACACAAAAGTGATTGCATTATTCAATTTTATAAATGAGAACCCTGGTCACTAATGATGAACCTAGGTAATCCAAACCTACAAAAGATCTGAGTTCTCAAAACTTCCACAACTATTTTGAAATCATATATCCTTGTGTCTTGTGCATCTACCCATTTTGAAACATAATCAACCACTAGAAGAATGTACAAATTGCCAAAGGAATTGGGAAATGGACCCATAAAGTTAATGCCCCAAACATAAAAATGTCATGAAAGAGCAACGGTCATTGTGGCATTTCATTTCTTTTAGATAAATTCCCCATTATTTTACAATGAGGACTAGATTTTCAAAAATCATGGGTATCTCGAGAAAGTGTTGGCCAAAAGAGACCATAATCAAGGACCTTGCGAGCAGTCCATTGGGGACCAAAGTGACCCCCACAAGAAAGAGTGTGGAAGAACCAAAGGATAGACTGAAACCCACTATTGGGAACACTAAGCCTGGGGACTTGATCATTACAGGACAAAATGTACCAACGAGACTCATGTTTTAGACAGTTAGCCTTGTTTTTGTTGAAATTAGTAGGAATGCAAGATGCTACCAAATAATTTACAATTTTATCATACCAAGGGATAAAATCTTGCACTCAGTATAATTTCTCATCAGGAAACATATCATTAATAGGAATATAGGTGGATGAGTCAATGTTTAAGGATGGTGTAATCCTACTGATATGGTTGGACACCACATTATATGCTCCCTTTTTATCTCTAATTTCTATATTTACTTCTTGAAGGAGGAGCATCCAGTGAATGAGATGTGGTTTTTATTCTGGTTTCGTAAGGAGATACCAGAGGGCTGTATGGTCTGAGAACACAATGAATTTGGAACCTAAAAGGTATGACCTGGATTTTTCCAAGAAAAACAAAATGGAAAGGAATTATTTTTTAGTTGTAGTGTAGTTTTCTTGGGCAGGGTCCAAAGTACATGAGGCATAGGCAATGACATGTGGAGATCAATCGAACCTTTGTGATAAGACGACCCTAACTGCATAGTTAGAGGCGTCACATATGAGCTCAAATGGTAAATCCCACCAAGGTGGTTGGATTACTAGGGGTGACATGAGACTCCATTTTAAATTATTAAAAGCTTCCTCACATTCTTTATAAAAAAATTTCTTTTCTTTTTGGAGTAACCGAGAGAGGGGTAGTGCAATCTTACTAAAGTCACAAATTATATGATGGTAAAATCCAGCATGACCTAGGAAAGACCGCACATCCTATACAGTTTTGAGGAATGGTAGGAAAGAAATTACATCCACTTTTGATTTATCTACTTGGATACCATCACCAGAAAGGACATGTCCAAAAACTATACCTTGTCGCACGATGAAATAGAATTTCTCATAATTTAATACGAGTTTATTTTCAATACAGCGACGTAGGACTAAAGAAATATTACACAAAAATTCATCAAAATAAGATCCATAAATAGTGAAATCATCCACGAATACTTCCATGGAATCCTCCAGGTAATCCAAAAAAATACTAACCATGCATCGCTGGAAAATACCTGGAGCATTGCACAGGCCAAATGATATCCTCCTATATGAAAATGTGCCAAAGTGAAGGTTATCTTTTCCTGATCCTCAGAAAAAATATGGATATGAAAGTATCCAAAATACCCATCAAGGAAATAATAGTGGGACTTACCCGTTATCCACTCTAGAATTTGGTCAATGAATGGAAAATGGAAGTAGTCATTCCTAGTGTGTTGGTTTAGTCAGTGATAGTCTGTGCAGACATGCCACCTATTCTGCACACGATTTGGAACCAATTCATTATTTTCATTTTTTTATTACTTTAAGGCTAGTGTTTTAGGAACTACTTGAATGGGACTGACCCATTGGCTGTCAGAGATGGGGTAAATGATTCCAGTAGCCAATAATTTTGTTACCTCCTTTTTCACAACTTCTAGGAGGTTTGGGTTCAGTCGAAGTTGTGCCTGCCTCACTGGTTTAGCCTCATAATTTAATAAAATAGGATGTGTAACAATTGATGAGATAATACCAAGAATGTCAGCAAGTGTCTATCACAAAGCTTATTTATACTCCCTTAAATGTTCAAGCTGTCACAATTCATGATTAAGAGGGATTGAACTAGAAATGATGACAGGAAACATGTTTTCATTCTCAAGCTACGAATATTTTAAATCCGGAGGCAATTGTTTTTGTTCCAATTTAGTTGGATTTTTGATTGATGAGAGTGTGTGTGAAATTTTGAGGTCACTGATATCATATAACTTCTTAATGGTACCATCCTCAGTATATTAATGAAATCTTACAAGATTATCAGTATCATCGACGATCATTGGATCTTTAGTGTTCAAGAAATTATCAATTAATAAACATGCATAAACATTTTATAGACCACTACAAAAATCAATGCATGATTGATTACTAAGAAATTCAATCAAGTATGGAAACTCAGAAAGGGGATCATGGTAATGAAAAGATTTATTATCAGAAGAAGGAAGTACATCAATTGAATTTACTGAGAGAAATGAATGTTCTTCTAAGGGGTGCTTCATGGCATCAAGGATATTTAAATGGACTATGTAACCACCAAATTCCATAGATAATGTACTATTATAGACATTATTTATGGTTTTGACGTTTTTCAAGAAGGTTATCCCTAATATAATTGTGGCATGTCCATTCATCCTATCATCCTCCATTTTAAGCACATAAAAGTCAGCAGTAAAAATTAAAATTTTAACCCTCACTAGAACATCCTCTAACACACTAGAAGGGTGTACAGTACTCCGGTTATACATTTGAACAATAATTATAGTAGGATTAAGTTCATAAACTTGTAATGTAAATTAAGTGGAGTGAGGCATCACATTTATAGAAGCACCTAAATCAAGCATAGCATTAGAAAAAGAATACTCTCCTATGGTGCAAGAAATTGAGAATATTCCAGGATCATTGAACTTGGTGGTAAGTGATGGCTCTATCAATGATTAAAAATTCCTCTTCAATATCACCTTCTCATCACCTTGAAGTCACCTTCATTTTGTGCACATAACTTTTAGAAACTTGAAATATCTTTGAATTTTTTTCACAACATTAATCAAGGGAATGTTTACCTACTCTTTTTTGAAAGTCTCCAAAATTTCCTTATCCAGTTCAGTTTCCTTTTGTTTTCTAGGTTGGGTTGCCCTTTGTGGAAATGGAAGAGGGATTTTTAGACTAGGTGAATCATCAATAGACACACTCTTTCCTTTGGAGGGGATTCTCTCAGGACAAGGTTCTACCTCATTTGGAGCATTTTGAGTACTTGGGATGGTGGTTTCTTTATGAGGGGATGACTTTAGTGGATAGGTAATTTGGTTTTTTAGTTTTGTTCCACTCCAAAGGGTGATGGAACTGATATTTCCTTTATCTATAGGGTTAACTACTGGTTGAAAAAGTAGTTTACTCAACCCATGACTTTGAATTTCCCCCACCGAGTTAGCTAGTTAGCCTAATTGGGGTTTGAGGTCTTGTATGCCAACTTGGGTGGTTTGTTGGAATTGAAGATTGTTGGCATCCATTTGTTTCATCATATCTTCTAGGCTAGGACCGGGTTTGGGAGGGAACATTTGGAAAGGCCTTTAGAGTGGTTGAGGATTTCTGGGTTGTGGTGGTGGATGACTACTCTAACCCTATTGGTTCCATGGCTATTGAGGATGGTTTGAATACCCCCATTTCCTATATCCTTGGTTGTATTTCCACCTAGGATTGGATGGATAGTATGGTTCTTTCCTAAAGGGTTGGTTATAGGGGCGGCCAGGAAAGATTGCCTCACAACTCTTAGAATTTTATCTTAGTTGGGGGTATTGATCAGAGTTGTGGGTGTCAGAAGAACATATACCACAATGTTTGGGAGGAGGAGATTGGGATTTCCCATGGGAAAGATCATATTTTCGAAGAAGGGTACTTACCTCTTCAAACTTCGAATGGGGTACTTATTCTCAATTAAGGTCCTTTCAGCGATTGGGGTTTTATCTACTAGTGCACCGCCTGCAGCAGTATCAATCATATTTCAGTCAATAGGAATAAAACCTTCATAAAAATACTGAATTAAAGGTTGATCACTTATTCAGTGGTGTGGACAGTTTGAACATAACCTTTTAAAATGTTCACAATATTCATGTAATGTTTCCCCTTAATGTTGCCTTATACTACATATTTCTTTCCTTATAGTTGTAGTTTGAGAGGCCGGAAAATATTTTTCAAGAAAAGGGCATTTCATGTTTGCCCAGCCTCTAATTAGTGAATTAACATAGTAAAGCCAGTATTTTGTAGTGTCTTTCAAAAAAAAATGAGAATGCTCTGAGATTTACTTGTTCTTCATCCACATTTATAGGTTTAAATGTAGAACACACGAAATGAAATTATTTAAGATGCTTGTGTGGATCTTATCCAACAAGTCCATGGAATCTTGGTAATAAATGAATTAAACCAGATTTAAGTTCAAAATAGGGTGCCTCACCTTGCATTTGAATGTAAGTGGGTTAGATATCAACATCTATTGAGGTTAATTATTTTAGTGTTATGTTGTTTTCATCCATTTTAAACACATTAATTTCAGGTTCTAATTTGGTTCCAAAAGAATATGGGCTTTGAAAAGTCTAGAGTTGTGGTGTGTCCTCCATCAAAGGGTTGTCTTGTGCACCTCGGGGTCGCTGATGTAAGATCCTCTCTGGTTCGAGTTTGAAAGATGTTAAGTCTCCCGAAGTAGAACGCATCATGAAAAGAACCTACAGAAGAAATAAATCAGAACACAAATTTATATGAAAAGGTATAATATAAAACAAATAAATATTCATAAAAATTACAAAAATATTATGAAAAATAAAAACTAAAACCAAAGTGATCCCTGGAAAAAGTGCCAAACTTTGACCACGTTGTCATGACACATCAAATTTATTATATTTCTAATGTTTATTTATAGTCTATGGAAGACCCTAGGTCATCTCTCAAGGAGATTTGGTGGGTTTATATTGTGTCTTTTTATTAAGAAGTACTAAAATAGGGGGTGGTTTTGAAAATATTTTTAGGATGAAATTACTCAATTGAAAGTTTAAAAGTTGAGAAACCAATTTTGTTTTGAAAAATATGAGATAAAAGGGTTCATTTTGAATACACTACACACTTTCAAGTTCATCGTTCTTGGAGATTAATTTAGGTTTGGAGTAATTCTTTGGTTGAAATTAATTGGAATCCCAATTAATTCCTAAGCCTTTATTTCATTGCTTGAAGAACCAAACCTTGACATAACAACCATACTGTCAAGGTAAAAAACTTATGCATGGAATATGAGATTCAAAATCAAACCTAAATCTCAAGTGGTTAAGAAAAGGATTCTTTTGTTGTCCAATCGGAACAACACAAGTTACACACTCAAAATTTCACACCGATCGGTTGGAAATTAAGAGTGTCTCAATCACAAGAATAAAAAAAGAATTAAAATATGATATTATGTAAGATAAATGGAATGAAATGTTTTCACACCCAAATTACTCCAAACAAGTAGCTAAAATATGAATCATAACTCCCTTGTCATTTGCGTAGCTCCCTTACAATGAACGCCCACTGTTTATCTTGACATCAAGAGGAGGAGGAGGCTCGGGTGGGACTCCTTCTTCATTATTGATACCCCTAAGAGGATAGGGGCCTCCATAAAATCAAGTATGAGGAGGATACTCCTCTATTACTTCATAATGGCTGAGTTTCACTTCTATTTCAAACTTACAAATGAGGATTCCAAGCTTCCATTTTATAGGCAAAGTGGAAGGTGGTTTTGGGCACACAGATTGTGTAAAACCACATAGACCATGGTTTTCGACCACTTGAAAGTACAATATCACTTTCAGAAAAACTAATTTTTTTCCCCATATCTTTACTATCTCCAAAAAATGTTTGGTGCTATTTTGATAACTATAACTTGATATATTAAAAAAATACAGAACACCACATTTGACTTTGTGCAGATTTGAGTATTTGGACAGATCCGCTCCGATGGGAATTGTAGAGGCCAAATGAGGATTCAGTTCCTTAATATGAAATGTATCCCATTAAATTTTTGACCATACACCAAAATTGAAGCCCATTTGGATTCATGGTTTAGTAGAAATATGCAGTTGATTCAACTGGTGTGCATGGATCATTCACAGTTTGGCCCATTTTTCTTTGACATCATAATGGGCCCTCCAAATCACCTCCACCTTCAATGGCATTATCAAAACAAGTATCATTTACCTTTTTAAAAGTAATAAATAAAAAAAATCAAAAATTTAGTGAAATTTGTTATTATTTTTATAATTTTCAATACAAAACTAGTTTAGCACAGTCGTGTAATGGTGAAAATGAAACAGTGAATCGTAGTGTGATCAGGACACTTCCAAGTATTCCTTGGCACTTACTTGAATGCTATGAAACATTAGAGGGATTCCATTGGTTATAAACCATTTTTAACCTTCAGGAAAACCAATTATATCAAACTTTTAATCATATAAAATGGTTATTAATAATATACATTTTGTGAAACATTAACAATTATTAACTCTTAATTTTAAACTTCCATTCATAGTCATAGAGTGTTATACGAACCGTAAAAAATTATTCTCAGCCATACAACTTGTTTATATCGTACACTATGCCTGGTTTGAGAAGAGGAAAGATATCAAATATCAGTCCTTATGATATACCTAATTCAAGGAATAAAATATTTCTATGATCCCATGCACTTTATACTCTATGACATACATATATCATAAAATACAATACAATTAAAACCATCTCATATTTTAAAATAGATTTTGGACATATCTCTATCCATCTGTCACTCTCACTAAAGACTCTTAGAATTAATTCCAATTCACCCTAAATTGTATCATATAAATTAACTTATGAAACCATACCAAAAACTCGTTTTGGATATCTTCAAAATAGTTTTTTTAAATTTATCATAAATTTCACCTTACATCACATTATTTGAAATAATTTACAAATTTCCATCCAAAAACCCTTTTGGATAAAATATAAATAAATTTTAGAGAAAATTGTTAAATTTTGTAAAAATAAATCCAATTTCATTAAACTAAAATGTGTGACCCCAAAGGACTTTGTATAATTTTTTAGAAATAAATTTTTTCAAATTTATAAATGTAATAAAAGAGTGGCCTCTAGAAAAGCATCACTGTAACTCAAGATATAAAGGTATCTAGTGTGATATTCATAAAACAAATGTATCTCCAAACTTGTGTCCACTATATGCATCATATACATGTATGAATAATTATATAGTCTATTTTTCTTTGAAATAAAGTAACTATGAGATAATGAGTATGCTAATACTATATAACCAACTCACCACTTCTCGATTATTAATGTATAGAATGAACGAGTCAATAAATACGACACACACCATTCATGTTAATTAGATGAGAACATATAAATTATCTAGGTATGTCCATACACTTCCTCAATGTATCCCAATTGAGGTTACAAATTTAATACTGTGACACCCCAAGATTTTATGAAATAGATTATTTTTAATTTCTTTGATGTCTTGTGTTGTACGCTACATAAATATTAGATTACGCTATATGAAACACCATATTATCTTGTAGTATATGCAACACTATTCTTGGTTTGTGTTACACACAAGAGCAACCTTCCTCTATAGCTTGCATTGTATGCAATATCGAATTTCAATAAATAACGATATATTATTTAAATATTATTATTTAATAGGATATAAACTAAATTTTTTGAATAGTATTAACAGAATTTTTAATTCTATAAAAAATTAAAATTCATATTATGTATTTTCTAGAACATGATATAAGAAAAAATTCAAATTTTCAGATAAAAGAAGTATTTTTCAAAAATGTAGTTTTTCAACCTTTTAACAGCGCACCAATTATAAATCTTATTTTTAATACTTTTATATATATTATTTTTGAAAAAATGAACATCTGCTTTGTAATAAAGACATCAATATTTACTTTGGTTGAATTTTTGGTATTTTTCTGATAAAATTCATATTTTAATGAATAGTAAAAAAATATTGTATTTTAATTCAAAACTGACTTTTCAACTAATTTATTTATATAGATATATTATATTTTAAATTGATTTTGAAGTTTAATTAGAATATTGTTTTATCTTTTAATCCAATATTCTTCTTGGAAGTAATTTCACATTTAAATTGTATATAAACATATGTCTATCTTTTGATAGTTTTTACTTCTTAAAAACCCGCTTTCTGGTTTTGACAATTAGAATTTATTTTAAATTAATTTCTTCCAATTATGTGTTTTGAATTTAGAAAAATGGATTCCATATTTGTAATCATAAGGTCCAAATTATGTAAATAGTTCTCTTTTATTTTTTCATATTAGGAATAGTAACTATGGTAATTTTTATTTACGAGAGTTAAAGGTAAATCAAGAAAATTAGTGTAACAAATAATATGATAACGACAATAAAAGTGTCCTAAAACCTTCAAAAATCTTATTGGATGAATTAAATTATACCCTTAACATTTTTGGTTCAAAACATGGTCATTTAATGGCCACTTGACAATGAAAATGACATAAATATTAATAAAATCGATGAAAGTGATAAAATGTCATACTCACATTTCATGTAAGTATAATAAATTTAATATAGGGATAACTAGGTGATATCTTCAAAATTAAATAGTAGATGGAAAGATAAAATAGTTAAATACATCATGGTAATTTATTTTTAATTTTTAGGAAATATATAATTACCTTAAATTCTTATACTTTGAGGATGTAAAAATTAATTAATTGATGAGAAATCAATAAAACATTTTACATTAAAATCATAATAACTATAAAAAGACCCAAAAACATAAAAAAATATTATTGGTTGAATATATATCAACCATAATCATCCAAGGGTCAAGATAGTAACCATTTGGATACTTATAGAATAGATTATGACATTTATATTATTTTATTTAAAGTAATGTTAAAGTTGTCACATTCATACTTTAATAAGTATAACATTTTTAATGTTTTATTTTATAGAATATAAATTATAATGCATATATTATATTGAAATATATTAAATTTATCTTTATCATTGTATTTTATTTTTAATTTTAACTCAGAAAATAATTATATTAAATAATAACACAAAATCATTGTAGTAATTATTTTATCAATGGAGATATCAAATAAATGTTATGAAAAATATTAAAATAAATATATTTTGGTATAATTAATATGTCCAATGAAATTTTTTAGATAAAATTGACCTCATAGGAATATAAAAAAAATTTGGTTAGAAGTTAACTTGTTATCTTAATGCTTTTAAAAATCAATAAATTGAATAGTGTCAAAATCAACACTATTGATTGTTTATCAAAATAGTGTTTTATTAAAATATTTAAAAATCATAAATCATTTTTAAAAATATATAATTTAACACCTCAAGCTTCCATGGTACACTTCTCTTTGAATAATACAATAGTGTGCACTGTACACAACTTCGAGTTCTAGCACACCACGACCAATCAAACTAGCCGTTATGAAAAGTAATACCCATTTTTTGAAATTTTATAAATTTTAGTTCTCAAAATGGACTTCATTTTTGGATTTATAATATTAAAATTATCTTAGGGTGAATTTTTGGTATTTTTTTGAAAAATTTAATTTTTGATGAATAGTGAAAAACCCAGCATTATTGTTTAAAACCGAATTTTTATTTAAATAATTATTTATTTTATTTTAATTTATTTTAATTCAAAATAGAAACACAATACCAATATTAGTTCAATTTAATTCATTTAAGTCATTTTATAATATGATTATATGTTTAACATTTTATTAAACTCTTCAACGTATTTTACCCACCTTCTAGGCACGTTAGAAAATTTACATAAAACATAATTTTACCGCTTCTGTGAATTGAATTTCAAAAATATGAGTGACAGGGTTGACATTAGTAAGTAAAATTTGGTTCAATAGGATGAAAATATTTTTTGATGAATAGTAACTTTTGGATTTTATTTACCACGGTTAAAAGTAAATAGGGAAATTAAAGGTAAAAATGATATTATAATTACTCTAAAACATGTCCTAATTCTATTTTATAGGTTTTTTTCGAAAAAAATAAACCTTATGAATATAATATGATCCTCTCTGATCCACATGGATTAGATTATGACATTTATTATTATTTTATTTAAAGAATAGTTAAAAGTGTAAAATTAAAAGTTTTATAACTAAACCATTTTTAATATTTGGTTATAAATAAGATAAATTTGACTATAAATATTCATTATAAAGTTAAAAATATTTCCTACATCATAGTATTTTATTTATAAATTTTAGACCTTAAATAATTAAATATATTTATGACACAATTATGATGTAGTAATTACCTTCTTAATGAAAGATTAAAATAATTGATATTATAAATACCAAAATAAATCTAAATTGAGACTTTTGATGCATTACACTAATTTTATAGGTCACTATGACATGTTAGGGTTGATTTAATTTATTTTTTTCAAAGTAATCAAGTTTTTTTGACTTTCACAAAAACTAAATACTAAATAGTGTCAAAATTGACATAAATGATTTTTTAAAATAAAAATTATATTATTAAATGATATAATATTTCTAAAAATCTAATGTTCTGAAAAAAACTTAGATAAGGTTATATATATCAATAATTAACCACCTGAGGCTTGCTTGGATTTTTATACAAAGTTTATTAACCATTTATTATAATAATACAATAAGACACGGTAAAAGTTAAACTATTTAACTAAGAGTTAAATCTAAACAACAAGGTTAATATGGTGACCTAAACTTGTCTAAATCCTATTAGTCGAGAGGTTTTTTATCCATCCCCACAATATCCATGAAATAAATTCATTTTTATCCATTATAAATAGAAAATGATTTTATAATAAAATAATATTTCATGATTTTTTCTAAAGTGACCCTCACCTCTCTTATAAAAGGGTACTTCCCCTTATCTCAAAATAACACCTTCAAATCCATTTGGATCAGAAAACACCAACTCAAATATCCTCCCAAATACCCTCAATTAATCATAGAGGCCTTAATTTTATCATAAGCCAACCTCATGATCCCTTTTGACCAAATCAAAAGGAAACACCCGAATAAGTGGTAATAATTTCGTCACCTATTTCAAAGTTCTTTTCTTCTTCCACTTTCTTTTTCTTTTTTGTTTCCATACCAAAATAATAACTCTCGTACCTTATACAAACTATTATTTTATTATAAAGATGGTAAAACCATATTCATTATTCTTTCCATCTTATGAATGACAAAGTGACCTTACGTGCGTAAGTTCGGCTTACCATCTCCAAGTCGTGGTGTAGTTTGTTATTCAACACTTCATTATTTGGATGGGTATAATAATGAGTATAATTGATGTTAAAAATAAATATAACATGTTAATTATTCTTTATATATGATATAAAATCCAATTGCATACAATTTTGCATCAATATAATGATATTGTCGCTCATGCGTATGTACGAATTAGCATCTCCAGGAATGCGATAAGATTCATTTCCCCATCATAACCAATCAACAATAATTTTTATTTTATGATTAAAAATAATTTTTAAGAACCAAATATCATTATGTATATGAATAAAATACATCATATCGATAACAAACATGGATTATGTAACAAAACATAAAAATAAAAATAAATCAGTCAGCACCTGAACCAATGATACTACTGAAATATCATTCCCAAAGCAATATTATATGATCATATATGATATCATATTTATGTATGTGGTTATTTTATAATTTAATAACAATGATTTAACTATTATATAGGAGTTTAATGTACCCTTGACTATGTAAAATTACAAGATAAGGGTTAATTTTACAATCTCTTTATTTATTAGAGGTTGTTTATACATAAGTATCTACTGGGAATTCTTTATCATCCACATCTATGTTTCTTAAAAATGTATTTCAATTTTTTTTACAATTTCCTAGAATATGGGTTAAAGTCATTTATACCATTTTTTGACGTTTTATAATTTTTTTTGAAAGTAATCTTTCTGTTTTTTTCCAAATAAGGCAATTTATAACCTTTTTGACAAATTAAGTTAAGAATATTGTTTTTAACTTATACAGAGGGTTCTTCCATTTTATTCCATTATAACACCTTCAAATATTCCATTACAATATTATAATAATATTTTCAAAATAAATGTTTTCTCTTATAATTACTCGACTTTTAAATTATTTCAAAATAGAAAGATATATTTCTTTCAAATAGTTTTGATTTTATCTTTGTCAACATCCTTTGATGGATTTAACATTTATTTGAATTTGATTTATTATGATATAATCTTCTCTATTATATTAAAGGTTTTTTGATATGTTTGACTGTGGATGTGTTATTTTTATACCATTCATGGTTTATGGTTAACATTTTAACATTTTGTATGCTAGTTTTAATATGAATGTTTATGTTATGTTTCAACATTTTCATATGAGGAATGAATTGAACTTAGTAAGTGACTAGTGGAGCCTGCTATAGCTCCTAGATGCATCGGTAGGTCTCATGAGACAAACTCATGTCTTGGCACAAGGCCTTGACAAAATCTTATTTATAGTCTTGGAACGAGGCATTTACTCTGTGGTTATGATGTCTAGTATTATTCATTCTATCATTATGAAATTAACTATTGATATTACATGTGATTATTCGACTAGTAGAATATCCATGTGAATAAGTAAATGAAATTATTTGATTTATCGTTTCCATATTATGCTGAAGTTTTATTTTAAAAGGATTTTGTTTTAGTCTTATACATTTCCTTAAATGTTTATGCTTATTTATGATAGTTTTTGCTATATTTTTATCCTTACTGATCATTTGAGAACACCCATTTCTTATGTTTTATTTTTCCCAGGATGTAAAGAAGTATATTTTAATTAAACTGTAGGAATAAGCTAAGGGATATGAGTTTGTTCAATGGTGATTTGTTTTTTGTTTTTCCATTTCAAAATGTAATGTAAAACTTATGTATGTATCTAGTACTTCCAAGGATACTAAAATAATCAGTATTTCGAGATTGGATCCCTTGTGATAATGCCAATGTTATGTAATAATGCACCGACTCTAGGTAACTAGGGTTGGGGTGTTAAAGTTGGTATCGAAATAAGTTTAGTATAATCCTCAGAAACTAGATTTATAAAAACTCTGATTAGAGAACATTACCCTAAAATAGACTTTGAGGATTAGTATATAAGAATTTACTAGAATTTTGGAAATGTAGAGATTTAGTGAATTTTACAAAGAAATAAATCATTGTCTGGATATGAGCAGGTAGAGGAGGCTCTAGCACAAATGTACCTAGAAGTGAAAACTCAGAAAAGGAGTTTCAGGCTTGACCTGGGGTATCCTGGTACACAACAACGAGCCTTGCTGCACTCTTGGTTATGACACTCCCAGGGGATATACTTAGGATAATTCACATTTTCTTTAAAATTAATTATGAAGGATTTATGAGTAAATAATTCCTCAAAAAAATTTTCATGATTATGAATTATATTCATAAACTATTCAATTTATGTTTGGTATTTTACAAGTTTGGAATTATGCATTATGATTCATAAACTAACCTAGTGTATTCCATTATTTAGAAATGGTACCTAGTAGAAGGAATGGAAACTGTATCAACGAACGTAATCCATGAAGGGATTTGCCTCCTACTCAAGATGATTATAGTGGAGATGGTGATGCAACTGGTGCTGAATAACTTATAAACATACTGGGACAACTCACTCAGGTTATAAAAAATAACCTTACCAATATGGAGCACCTTGATCCACAACGTGGAGGGTCAATGTTAGACCACTTCATGAGGTAACAACCACCAAAATTCAATGGGACTAAAAATCCATATATAGATGGGAAATGGATAAGTTCCTTAGAGAAAATATTTCATGATTTGGGGAGTAGTGAAAGTGAAAAAGTTGTCATGGAAGTTTATCGCCTCATAGGAGATGCAGATCAATGGTGGTCATTAATTCAAAACACAAAAGAGGATGAATAAGTATCAAATATGGAATGGAGGGAGTTTAAATATCTTTTCATATAAAAATACTTTCCTCATGACTATCAAGAGGATATGGAAAGACAATTTCTGAATCTAAGGAAAAAGGAGGATGAGAATATCGCTAAGTATGAGGCAAACTTTACAAGGTCAGCAAGGCATGCTATAGATTATATACATAACTCAGAAGAGTTTTTTTATTTATAGTGATTCTTCAAAGAAAGGACTTGGTTTTGTTCTTATACAGAATGATAGAGTTATTGCCTATGCATCACAATAGCTAAAAACTTATGAAAAAAAATATACCACTCATGATCTTGAGTTAGCAGCTGTAATCTTTACTCTGATGATATGGAGTCACTATCTCTATGGTGAAAAATGTGAGATTTATACTACTAACGAGAGTTTTAAGTATATTTTCTCACAAAAAGAACTCAACATGAGGCAAAGGAGATGCCTTGAACTACTCCATGATTATGATTGCACTATACACTACCACCCAGGGAAGGAAAATAAGGTGGTTGATGCTTTGAGTAGAATGGACCATTGAGTTCTGGACAAGATGAGACTTGAAAAGGATCCTATATACATGGATCTAGTAAAGATGGATGTGGTAATAACCATGGAAGGTGAAATATCAATACTTTTTCAAATGGATTCCAAACCATCTTTACTAGAAAGGATAAAAATTTCTCAAAATGATGATGAGAAGTTTTAAAAGAAAATTAAAGCTATGACCGATGGGAGATTGATTGAATTTTTATATGAAGATAGAATTTTGAAATTTGGGAAGAGAATTTGTGTTCCTGACATACCTAATTGTAAAAGTGAATTTATGGATGATGCTCATAGCTCTAATTTCTCTATACACTCTAGTAACACTAAGATGTATAGATATTTGAAGGAACATTTTTTGTGGGACAACATGAAGAGAGATATTTCTGATTATGTGTCAAGATGTATGGTTTTTCAATAGGTGAAGGCCAGAAAACAAAATCCTAAAAGAGTCATGCAACTTTTTCCCATACCTAAGTGGAAATGGGATGATATTATGATGGAATTTTTCATGGGGATACCAAAGACACATAAAAGGAATGATGCAATGTGGGTCATTATTGACCATCTTACCAAGTAAATACAATATTTTTCTATAAGAGAAGATTTACCACTTGAACATTTAGTAAGACTATATATTAATGATGTTATAAGACTTTATGGAGTACCCATATCGATTGTTTTTTATCGTGATCTTTGTTTTACATCAAGATTCTAGAAAAGTATTCAGAAGGACCTAGATACTAAACATCGTTTGAGCACTGCCTACTAACCTCAAACTGATGGACAATCAGAATGGACTATTCAAAACTTAGAAGACATGTTTAAATCTTTCTCACTTGACTTTCAAGGTATGTGGGATCAATATTTACCTATGATAGAATTTTTCTATAATAATATCTTCCATTCAAGTATTCAGATGGCATCATATGAAGCATTATATGGAAAGTGATGTTGTATACCAACTTTTTGGGATGATTTTGGTGAAATAAAACTCATAGGGACAACAATTATTGAGGAAAAAATGGAAAAGGTGAAGATTATCCAAACCCACATCAAAACAGCTTAAAGTAGGCAAAAGAGATATGCCGATAACCCAATGATGGATTTGGAATTTCAAGTAGGAGATCAAGTTTTCTTGAAGGTGTCTTCTTGGAAGGGTGTTGTATGATTCAGTAAGAATGGTAAATTAAGTCCCAGGTACATCAAAACTTTTGAAATTCTAGAACGAATTGGAGTTTTAGCTTATCGTTTGGAAATGCCTCCAAGTCTCTCCAAAGATCATGATGTGTTCCACGTATCACTGCTGATAAAATACATGACTGACCCAATGCATGTACTCACATATAAAGAAATAGAACTGGAACCCGATCTGTCTTCTTGTGAGGATCAAATCAAGATTCTTGATACTAGAGATCAAGTGTTGAGAAACTAGATGAATCGTTTGGTAAAAGTTATATAAAAAACCATAAGATGAAAGAGGCAACGTGAGAACATGAGGAACTTATGATGATAAACCACCCGAATATTTTTATGTAGTAATATTCTAGAAATTTCTAGGATGAAATTATTTGGAGTAGGGGAAAATGTAACACTCCAGGCTTCCACTATACACTTCTATTTGAATAATACAGTAGATTGCGCTGTATGCAACTTCAAGTTCTAGCACACCACGACCAATCAAACAAGCTGTTATGAATAGTAATACCCACCTTTTGAAATTTTATAAATTTTATTTTTCAAAATGGAATTCATTTTTGGATTTTTAATATCAAAATTATTATAGGGTGAATTTTTGGTATTTTTCTAAAAACTTTCAATTTTTGAGGAATAGTGAAAAACACTGCGTTATTTTTAGAACCAAATTTTTATTCAAATAGTTATTTAATTTATTTAAATTTATTTTAAGTCAAAATAGATAAATAATACTTATATTAGTTCAATATAATTCATTGAAGTCATTTTATAATAATATTAGATGTATACCATTTTATGGAATGTTTTAACGTCTTTTACCCACCTTCTAGGAAAGTTAACAAATTTGCATAAAATATAATTTTACTACTTTTGTGAATTGAATTTCCAAAATATGAGAGACATGGTTGACATCAGTAAATAAAATTTGGGTCAATAGGATGAAAATAAATTTTGGTGAATAGTAAATTTTGGATTTTATTTACCACAGTTAAAAGTAAATAAAGTAATTAAAGGTAAAAATGATATTTTAATTACCCTAACACATGTCCTAATTATACTGGATAAGTGTTTTCCAACCAAAATCAACCTTAGAAATAAATTATTACCCTTTTTTATCCACTTGGATTATATTAGGACATTTATTATTATTTTATTTAAAGAAGAGTTAGAAGTGTAAAATTCAATGTTTAATATCTAAACCATTTTTAACTTTGGGTTATACATAAGATAAATTTAACTATAAATATTCATTATAAATATAATAATATTTACTACATCATGGTATTTTATTTATAATTTTTAGACTTTAAATAATTAAATTTATTTATGACACAATGGTGATGTAGTAATTATCTTATTAATGAAAGATTAAAATAATTGATATTATAAATATAAAAATTAATGTAAATTGGGAATTTTGGTGCATTAAAATAATTTTATAGGTTAGTATCACATGTTAGGGTTTATTTAATGTATTTGTTTTATGTAATAAAGTTTTGTTGACTTTCACAAAAACCATATACTAAATTGTGTCAAAATTGACATAAATGGATTTTTTAAATAAATAGTATATTATTAAATGATTAAATATTCCTAAAAATCTATGTTTTGACCAAAGGACATAGATAAGGTTATATACGTTAATATTTAACCTCTTGGGGTTCTCTTGTATATTTATTGTAAGTTTATTAACCATTTATTATATTAATAAAAGAAGATATAGTAAAAGTTTAACTATTTAACTAAGAGTTAAATCTAAAAGATAAGGTTAATATGGTGACCTAAACTTTTCTAAAACCAATTTTTGAGAGGTTTTAAACACATACCCACCATATCATAGAAATAAATCCATTTGGAGCCATTATAAACCAACAACGATTTTATAATAAAATAATATTTCAAGCTTTTCCTAAAGTGACCCTCACCTCTCTTATAAAAGGGTGCTGCCCCTTCTCTCAAAATCATACCTCCAAATACATTTATCTTGGACAAAACCTGATCAAATATCCTCCCAACTAACCTAAATTCAATCTATAGGCCTTACTTTGATCCGAATCCAACCTAAGGAGCTCTCTTTGTCAAATCAAAAGGAAGCACCCAACGAAGAGGTAATAATTTCATCACCTCTTTCAAAGTTATTTTCTTATTCCACTTCATCTTTCTTTGTTGTTTCCATACCAAAATAATAACTCCAATAACTTATAAATACTTTGATGTTATTATAAATATGGTACTACCATATTCATTATTTTATCTATCCTATGAATGAAAAAGTCACCATACATGTGTACGTACGACTTACCATCTCCACGTCGTGGTGTAGTTTTTTATTCAACAATTAATTATTTTGATGGGTATATTAATGAGTATAATTGATTTTAATAATAAATATAACATGTTACATATTCTTTATATATTATATACCATCCAATTACAAACAATTTTACCATCAATAGAATGATATTATCGCTCGTGCATACTTATATATTAGTATCTCCACGAATGCGATAAGATTCATTTCCCCATCATAACCATTCAAGAATAATTTTCATTTTATGTTTAAAAATAATGTTTAAGAACTTAATATAATTATGTATATGAATCAAATACATCCTATCCATAAAAAACATGACTTATGTAACAAAACATATAAAGGAAAAATAATCAGTTAACACCAGAAACGATGATACTACTAAAATATTATTAACAATGAAATATTAGAAGATCATATATGATATCATATTTATGTATGTGGTTATTTTATAATTTAATAACAATGATTTTACTATTATACAGGAGGTTAATGTACCCTCTTCTAAGGAAAAGTACAAGGTAAGAGTTAATTTTAAAATCTCTTTATTTATTCGAGGTTTTTTATACGTATCTATAGGGAATTCATTATCATTCATATCCATGTTTCTTAAAAATGCATTTCAAAACATTTTTACTATTTTCTAGAATATGGTTTAAATTATTTTATTCCATTTTTTACTTTTCATAAAATGTTTTGAAATTAATATTTCTATAATTTTCCAAACAAGGTACATTATGACCTTTTGAAAAAATTAGGGTAAGGATGTTTTTTTAACTTATACAGCGGCTGCGGAAATTTTCCACAGTTATAACACCTCTGAAGCTTCCCTTACAAGATTATAAGAATATTTTCAAAATAAATGTTTTCTTTTATAATTCCGTGACTTTTAAATGATTTCAAAATAGAAAGAGATATTTCTCTCAAATAGTTTTGATTTCATCTATGTCAACATCCTTTGATGGATTTTACATTTTTTTAAAGTTGATTTATTATGATACAATCTTCCCTATTGTATTGAAGGTTTTGTGATATGTTTGACTATGGGTGTATTATTTTTATACCATTAATGGTTTATGGTTAAAGTATTAACATTTATTATTCTAGTTTTTATATGAATGTTTATGTTATGTTTCAACCTTTTCATGTGAGGAATGATTGGACTTAGTAAGTGACGGGTGGAGCTCGCTATAGCTCCTCAATTCATCAGTAGGTATCATGAGACAAACTAGTGTCTTGCTATAAGTCCTTGAAAAAATATTATTTGCAGTCTTGGCATGAGGCCTTGACTATGTGGTTATGATGTCTGGCATTATGTGTTCCATCATTATGAAATTAGCTATCGATATTACATGTGATTATTCAACTAGTAGAATATCTATGTGAATAAGTAAATGGAATTATTTGATTTACCATTTCCATATTATTATGAAGTTTAAGTTTAAAAGGATTTTGTTTTATTCTTATACAT
The DNA here is from genome assembly GCA_963277665.1 of Viscum album. NCBI lineage: Eukaryota > Viridiplantae > Streptophyta > Magnoliopsida > Santalales > Viscaceae > Viscum > Viscum album. The sequence continues at coordinate 118,310,641 of OY728154.1, forward strand.
TTCCTTAAATGTTTATGCTTATTTATGATAGTTTCTGCTATATTGTTATCCTTACTGAGCATCTGAGATCACCCCTCTCTTATGTTTTATTTTTCCCAGGATGTGAAAAAAAATATATTACAATTAACCTACAGGAATAGGATAAGGGATATGATAGTGTTAAAATGAAACAAATTTTTGTTGTTTTTTCATTTCATAATGTAATGTAAAACCTATGTATGTATCTAGTATTTCCAAGGCTACTAAACAAATCGGTATTTTGAGATTTTATCCCTTGTGATCATGCCAATGTTATGTAATAATGTACCGACTCTGGGTAACTAGGGTCTGAGCATTACATAAAAAAATTATGATATGGTCAAAAATGTTCTAAATTATTTATTTATGATTTAATTGACATCAAATAAGTAAATATTTTACTGTTATAATATTGAAATATTTTTTACCCTAGTTAAAATGAAATAGAATAACTAAGTTTTAAATTGAAAAGATATAGTTTTAATGGACATTGAAACTTGTATAAAATTTATTGTTTGATGATATTACAACCCTATCTCATCTAATATTTGAAATTGGGTCATTTTTAAGGTTTTTAGGGGGGTTTAAATTTATTATAGATTAATATTTTTAAGGTTTCCAAAAGTGCCCCTCAACTCAATTATAAAAGGGTACCTCCTCCCTAATTTATCCACAACTCATTAATCATTAAAGTTCATCCATAACCTGCCCATTTTTCATCTAAAATTCTCTAGTAATATTATAAAGGTGCTGGTATTCTCAAAAGACCAACTCTAGTTCCATTAAGAGGAGATCTAAAGAGTGCACGTCAAAGAAGAGGTAATATTCTCTACCAATTCTTCCATATTTCTTTCTATTTATACTTCTACTTCATTATTTATTTCATTATAGAATAATAAATTTAGCATCACTTATATACTGAGATGTTATTATAATTATTAAACAACCATATTCAACTTTCTATCTATCCTAAGAAAGATGAAATCACCACACGTGCATACGTACGGCTTACCGTCTCCATGACGGGGTGTAATATATTTTTTCACCACCACCTTACTTGGAGTAGTATAAAAATGGATTTAATAACTATATATGATTATTATAAAATTATATAGATTAGGAAATATATTATACCATTCAACAATTATGGGAATGATATCATCGCTCGTGCGTACGTACGACCTACCATCTCCACGATGCGACATAATTCGATCTACATGATAACCACACGATCATTATTATATAAATGTAAATAATGAATAAATATGGTATTTACTATGTTAATATAATTTTATAATGATATAAATATGACCTAATAAGTATAACTATAATTTATTAGTCAAAACATGCATACAATCAGAAAGAAGCTAAAACCCAAATAACAAGTAATAATGAATTGTTACAAACAAAAAAAGAAGAATATGACCATATATGATGATCATGATTTTTTAATAAGTTAATAACATTATATAAATCAATATACATGAGTTACAGATACATAAGAAGCATATTAGACCTAAGGTAAGTGATAATTTGGCAATCTCCTTTTTATCTGAGATTGTTTATACATAATTATTTTCTGAGGATATATTTATCATCCATGTCCATGTTTTATAAAAATGTTTTCATCAATTGTTTACTATTATTATATTTATGTTTAATATCATTTTTAATCATTTTTTACTTTTACTATATTGTATGGAAGGAATCTTTCATTTGAATACCATATGAGGTACTTTTTTACTTTTCCAGAAAAAGTACGGGGATAATGTTTTTTTATATTATATAACATGAACAAATTTTTAAATATTTATAATCAATTACTTCCATGAAGCTTCCTCTAAATTATTTCAAGTTTATTTTAAAATAAATTATTTTCTTTTAAAATTGTGCGGAATTTTGAGAAAATAAAATGTTTTTGAAGAAGAAATGATATTTTATTCAAGAGTTAAGTTCAAGTGTTTTATCAAAATTATTTTCCATCTAAGCTGATTCTATTAAATAGGGTTATGTTTCTATCCATATTATTACTATTATTTGATGGTATTAATTATGGAATGATCTTTTATATGGACTACGTTATGATATAATGAGATTTAAGAAACCAATTTTATTTCTTGAGTTATGCTATGATGAATGATTTATGTTTTTATGGAACATGTAAGAATGATTTCATTATGAGATTGGTGGGACCTATATCTCCCTCCAATGCATTGGGTAAAGATTTATATCTCATGATATAGACATGAATAGAATGAAAAGTATATCTAGTTTATTAATAAAAGGTTTTAATGACATAAAAATATGGTTCAGTAATATGTGGATGGAATGTCAAGTAAACCTGGTTCAATAATGGACTTTGTCCACTATGATGTTATTGGTAGCAATGCCTTGGCTACTACAGAAATCAGATTATATGCTTATTTTTTTCCACAATTCCATGTTTTATTCACATTCTATTTTATCATGGTTAATGTTCCTTTATGATTTATGCCTTATGTACTACCATGATTTATTTCATGACTCATGATTTTGAAATTTAAACTTTATGTTCATGTTTTTACAGTCTTATGTTTATGTTTTTTAATGTTCTCAATGTTTACCCTTAATGAGAATTTGAGCTCACCATTTTTATATTTTATTTTCCCAATGATATAAATAAAGTTTTTAGGTAGGAAAACATAAAGGGGAAGATCAATATGGGAGATGTTGAAGATCTTTCCCAAGTTATAAGATTATGTTCTAAGTTTTCAAAGACACTAAACTAATATGGTTTTTGGGTGTCTGTTTATTTCATTTATTATGTATTCCAAAAAATTAATGTAATGTCCATGTACTTCAAGCATGGTTCGTTAAAAATACTCTTCATATGTGAGGGAAAATCCCATATTGGTTAATCTACAAACAATTACATGATCAACAATATACCCAACCACCCCCGATTAGTTATGCCTTAAGAATTATATAAGAAAAGTATCAAAGTATAATGGTTATCATGATATGTATCTTTATAACCTCAGGTATGCGAGTTACATATGAGACATAATCCCTTAGAATACTAAATAACATTATATATCAATTCATGGGGTATACTTGGTGGGTCATATAGTCCAAAAAACTCATTTTTACCTTATGACCATATTCTGTATCTCTATAAAAAAAATCTTTCTATGCTGCCATTAATATATCATCAAAACCTATAATAAAATATGTCTAAAATTGACTAGGGATAACATAGAGTCATAATTTGAGAGGTCAATTATCATTTCACATCATATAATATATAAAACCAACATTAAACAATGATAAAGTTTAGATTTCATTTTATATAACATGATACATTTTATATTCTTAAAACCTTTTAAGAATATTAAAAAAACTATACATATGTTCCCATTAAATCATATCCTATATGCTTAACTACTAGAGAAAAGTTATATTTGCTACAATTTTTGGGGTTTTTAAACAAATTACATCTCTACGTAATTCATATCATTTCTCTATGTGACTATCTTATAAAACCCTCCCACTAAAATCCCTAGTGTGTAACATCTATAAAGAATTCCAATTTGAATAATAGTGGGATTTAATAGTAATATTCCTAATGTTCAACTCCTTGAACATGTATTCAAATTTCTTTACTTCACAACACAAAAATTTATGATGGTAATAACTTATATTGTCCACTTAAAACTAATTTTTGTTTTTTTATAACCATAATTCATGAAACCATTCCTTAAAAATTTCCCATTGAGATCATTTTGGTAACAAAATATAACTCTTTAAATTAATTATCAACGCTCCAAAACTATTTATGATATAAATTTTTTAGCTACTTTATAATAACTAAATACAACTCCGTGTTTCTATTTATTGACATACATGAAACTCTTTTAGGATATAAGTTGAAATTAATTTTTTTATTTTGTCTAGTATAATCATTTATTTATTAACTTTTAACTTTAATAACTCCAAATATACAAATACTATCCTATTAGAATCTATATTCTCTCTAAAATATAATGTTAAGTATAAAAAATATTTTTCTATTAAAAAATAACACTTATTTCCTTAAGTGAGAATATTTAAAATGTAAAATATTTTATCAATATTATGTATTCTATTCTATATGTTTATAATAATTCATTGAAAATAATATTTTATTCCCTAAAATATACTATTTATGGATAGAGTGGTTACAACCCTTGTATTTTAACCAACATTTAGATAAATTTTTTTATCCTATATAAAATTCCTTTTATCTTAATATTATTTTAAAGTATGTTATAGTATTTGATGAATCATAAACCATGTGTAACATCTATTATTGTTCATAATAACTCCTTTATTATAAATAATTTATCTTATCACATAAAAAATTAATATAACTATAATCATAATTTATTTAGATCAACTGGAGACTAAAATATACCTTTGTATTAAAATCCATGATTTTGAAATCCATACTTCATAATTTCAATAAATACTATAAGATCATTTAATTATTACCTTGAATTTGAACTTCCTTTATTTTTAAACCATCAGTAAAATTTACATTTTATATTATATACCCTTCAAAATTGAAGAATTTATTTCTATAAGATGAATTCTTAACATGGAATCTCCATATAGTTTCTAAATCCTCTTTAGATATTCCAAAAAATTACATCTCACATGGAAACATTTCCCCTGCTTCCTTACACCTTTAATAGGTTTAAATAATCAAGGATAACTATTATAAATTTTAATATTTTTTACCTTAGACCTTTATACTTTTTATACTATAAACATAACAAAAGAACCCAAACATCACACATTCATACCACATATCCTAAAAACTTTGAGAAAACAGGATAAAATTCGGTTAAAAATAATTCACAATTACAAAAATTTCCAATTATAACATCAGAATGAATTAAAAAACTAGATCATTCTTTAAATAAAGTATACAACCTCACTAACTCATTGGAAAAATCAATAATATTTAGTATGTTAGTGAAAAAATAAGTCCCCTTGGTCATATTTCATTTAATTCATTTTAAAAATTAATTGAATCATTCTATACTTCTCATAAGTTTATAAATTCAAGTGTCGAACAATTTAAAATTTTGGTTACTTAGGTATTGGTTTTCTCTAAAAAAATATATATTTTTCTCTTTTACTTTACATGAACAATTATTTAGTTTTATAATAGTTAAATTAGTTGATTACATTAAGATTATCCTTCCTAATGTTATTCTAAAAGTTATATTTGATATTGATGATATAATTTATATACTATAGAATCATTTATCAGATGAGTATCATGTTTTATGTTTATTTAATAAGGTATTTTATTAAAGGAATTTCCACTAAAATCATTGTAATTTGGAATTAAATCATGTTCATTAGGGGGGAAATATCCATTTTCCAATAATATCTGGTTTTCTTTTTCATTTATCCCATCATTTCTCCTATAAATCACATTACATATGACTCTTGGATGGTTGAGTTGAAAAATATTTACCCAATCCATTATATAGTTAGAATAAACATAATATCTTTAGTAACTCAATCTTATTAGGGTCTCCCAACTAAGTTTAAAACAAATAAAATTCCTTAATTTGAAACTTAATCCTATTAGGGTCACCCATTACTTGCTTTCCCTATATAAAATAATCAATTATTCCCCATATTTATCCTGACCTACCTAGTTAGATGATTGAGGCATTGAAAAGTGTTTGCATTAGAAGGAATTTGACACTTATTATTTTAAATTGGATTTAATATTACCACCTTATCTCTTGTTATTACCCTAACATATATGTATTCTTCTAACGATTGAGTTTGGAATCCTATTCTTTATACCAAATAAATATAATCAAACCATATTTATGTGTGACTCTTTACAAAACCCATAGATTATGTTACTAACATACTTAAAGATAACTATATTCATACACATCTAAATGAATCTCATGAATAAGGTACACAAAACCCTTTATGTAAAGATTTATAATCATATTATATCAATAATCCCCACAAGAGTAATCTTGGAGAAATAGATAACCAACCCCCACTTTTCTCAAAAAGGTATATTCATCTATTACGGTGATAAATCCAACTAAAAGTCCCTCTACACAAAGGCAATTTACTAAAGTGAGACCTCAATTCCATTATAATTATACACTGTTTAATATTTATAAACTATAATAAACCTTTATATTAAATCTCATAACACAATACATTCCAAATTCAAGATAAAATAATAATAAATCAATTATCTTACCTAGAATTTAACTTCTTAGATACATGTTTTTCAATTTATAAAAGTAGTTCAACACTTTAAACTAAAGCATGGAAAATTCATAATATAAAAATTATATTTATGAATAATGATGGGAATAAAAAAAATAAATGAATGATTTATATATTTAACCATGATAGAAGTTTTTTGATCAATTTATAAATAAATCAATTATGTTTTTTTATAAATTTTACATACATTATTGAAATTCCATAATTAAATAACTATAAACACTTTATATTTATTTTTAACATGAACAATTAATATTATTATTTATATGATATTTTTTTAAATACACTATATTTAAAAAATATGCACTTTATATTCCAATTTTAGAAACAATTTATATAATTTACATATCACATATTTAATATTAATTAAACCTTGATAATATAAATTATCAAAGATCCTCTTGACATGGTTAAATAATTTCTAAAATAAGGCCTTTTAATTTGAAAAATTCATATTAAATAATACAAACAATTCATAATATTAAATACACACCCATTTATATCTTTCCTTATTTTATAATTTATAAAACCATTATAAATTATTCTTATAATTTCTATATAATAAATTTAAATAAGAATTATAAGTCATGAAATAAAATTATAAAAGGTATTTAGTATTAACAATTAATATTATGGAATATTTATTTATTAAATGTTTTAAAAATATTTAATAGTGAATTATAAATATTTTATAAATAATTTATTTATAAACACTTTATAAATTAAATAAATGTCCACAAATAACTATTCCATAATATAGAAACATTTTTTTAATTATAAAATTCATTTCGTAATTGAAATATTAAAAAAATTAATTTTTCATGTTTATTTTATTTTTACGATATCCTTTATATCATAATATATGGTATGATCTATTGTCTATCATATTTATTGATATATAATATTAATCAAGGATATATTCTTTGGCGCCTAGGTAGTTGTAGTTTATGATATCACCAATATCATAACAATGATATGATACTCCATTTTGCATACTATGAATCATCCCTATCACTTATTACAACTCCCTTTAACATACACTACAACATTTCCAAACTAGTGTATATACAATCGATTGTATTCTATGATATCCCATATGATACTATACGGTAATATCAAAAATTATGAAATATTATATCATAAGGTATTCCACATAATATGTTTTATATCATATTTGAAGACATGTATTTTGATATCCATTTCTCAATAAAAAATCATATCATATCTTACAATATCCAATACGAAATACATTATTTCTTCATTTTCAACATGATTTTGATAATTAAGAAACATAGTGAAGCATTGATACTTCTAATGGGTTTTTAAGGATCACAAAACACTTTTCTGATGCCAAAGAAGTTAGAAACCATAAATCTCAGGATCAGCCTACATTCAAAACCCAAATCATATAAATTGTAAATGGATGAAAAACACCTTGAAATAAACATCACCACTAATACATTATTCAATATGATATTGATTAAAATTAAAAAGTAATAGATAAAGTATGATTCCTTCTAATGTGTATCAATGGATTGGATGAATCACCCAACATTAGGTTAAGATCCCCCTCACAACCATGGTATGTTAGTACCTTAACTGATAAAGGATTAAAGATGAGAGATTTTTAAAAGAATTAATATGAGTATTTGATCACAAAAAATACCCATCTCGATGGAATCAACCTCTTTATATAGTATTTTGGGACACTATCAAGTATTCCATGGAAATTACTTGAACATTATAAAATGTACAAGTAGTTTCATCAGTTACAAACCATTTTTAAACTTATATGAAACCATTTCTCCCAAATGTTTCATCATATTAAACCTTTATTAATGATAAATATTTTCTATTAGATTCATGATATTTAGCTATTAATGTATTATTTCCACTATCAGTCATAGAGTGTTATATGAATTGTACAAAAATATTCTTATCCCAATGAAGTTTCCATATCATAAACAATAACTGGTCTGAGTAGAGGCATGATATCTCATATCCTTATTTATAATAGCCCAAATTTCAGGCACATAGTATGCCTATGATTTCATGCATTTAATACTCTATAGTGTACAAACACACATCATACAATATGACATCTCTAAAACCACCCCATGGTTTGTAATGGATTTAAAGAATATCTCCATTGAAATGAGGTTCCTTAAGGACGTATTCATGACCATACCCTTATCCATGGATTTCTTTCAAATTTATATTTTGGACATGTTTCTAGATTTAGTTAAATCACATCTACATAAATTCTCCAAAAAAATTTATTTAGTCTCTTATATAAGTTTTTTAAGCCTTAATTATGTTTTAATAACTAATAAATAGTGCTTCATATACTACATCATCATATTTTCCTTTTGTTACTTGTTTATTGTTAATGAAGAATTTTCATACAACAACTCTAATGAGTTTTATATTTGGTTTCCTTGGAAGACCACTCTTGATGATATAAGTATTTACCATGTTTTTCATTATGTGTTTCCTCCTTTAAACCACTATTTTTATGGAGTTATCACTGTTGAAACCCCATTTTCGATTTCATGTTTCTCCAAGTAATTATCCTCTTATATAAAGGTAAACTCAATGATATTGTTCAATCCTATGGTTTATATTATTATACTTATTTCATTTTCAACAAACCTCCAATATATTTTAATGTAATGCATTACCTCCTTCTTTGAGTGTATGAAAATGATGAAATATATCATGTTATAAGTTTATATAAATAAAATAAAATACCATTATTCTTGTCCCCCTTTTGTATCATGGGTCAAAAAATGTGTGTACAACACATTAAGAAAGTGTGATACACTATTATTGTTTTTCTTATAGATACCCTGGGCCATCTCCCCTCTCATGAATGCATAAAAATAATTCTATATTTTACTTTTCAAATTTGGAATATCAATCTATACTTTAATCTTCAATTTTTTTTAATTATTTTTTGATGAATGTTCCCAAGTCATCAATTCCACAGGTTATTTTCCTATTACTTTATGAGGAAACATGTGATTTCATTATTATGGACCAGATAAATATATATTTTTACTATTATTTAATATATCAAAGCATCAACATCCTTTACCTTAATAAATAAACCCCTCTTATTAAATGTAACTTCAAGACCCAATTTATAAATCCATCTCACACTCAATAGAATATGATAAAGTCTATCCATAAAGAGTAAATTAATTTTTTTAACTATTCTCTATCTATCCACAATATCTTTATACTCTTGATATTCAATACTCCATTATTTTGGAATCTAGTCATTCTATATGCATGAATCTTTATGTTCTTTACAAGTATTTAATTTCTCATCATGCGTGAAGAGAATCCACTATATAGAATCTAAGTGGAATTGTTATTTTATACGTTAATTCGATTTTAGAAAAAGTTTTATTCTATTTTAGTTTTTTTTTCATTCCAAGAGATTACCTATTGAGTAGAGGTATATCTGGGTCCCTCCTCATTGTTTAATTCTTGATCAGGGACACAATATTTTTTCTCTTATTATAAGAGAAATTATTACTTCAATGGAATAATGTTCATGTCTTGCATTTGAACTTTTTTTATAGCTTATATATATTGGAGTTGATGTTCTAGGAAAAACATATTGTATATTGATTACATTTAAATTTTATGTTTTGAATATTAATCAAACATCTTATTACATATTGTTTTTTGTTCAATATGACTTTAATGTAATAATATCCTAGATTACTTATTGCATCGATAAGGTCATAACAGTTACCCACTATGATGAGAACCTTAATGTTTTATGACAATATTATCAAAATAATTATACGATTGGATAACATACTATGATGGGACACATATTATATTGACAATCAGGTGAGAGTACTCAAAAGATAAAGATGCTCCTTCCCATGAAGTTCACACTTGGTAATCTATAATATGGGAGATTATGAAAACATACCCACTAGTATGAATTATGAATGTTTTGGTTTCATCGGGTGTTCCTATAAAAAAATAATGTGTAATGGTCCTTAGAATTTATTATTATCATTGGTGTCTGTTATGATTTGTACACTTAGATTTATTAGAAAAACACATCACACTATATATTGGCGAGAAGTAGGGTACAATAGGTTCAACATGGTTGATATGTCATTAATGGAGAAGTTGAGAAAGGATTTTCACTTCCATATTTATGGGAGTTGATATCTCAGCCCTTTTATGAGAATATTACCATCACATAAAATCCATGGCCATGGTGTATCGATGTGTTTATTTCATATAGTAAAAGAAAGACGTATTGAGCATACAGGTTGATGAAACCATTGTGTAACCTTATTGATGATTTTTTTTCAAATGAATTATATTACATAGTGAGTTTTCGTATGTGATTTTTGACATTGTGAAATTAATTTGTTTCTCTTGGGTTTCTTGACCCATGTCTAGATGATAATCTTTAAATTTATACAATCCCTCCTAATGATAATGAGAAATAATGCAAGTGGGTCACACAATAAGTGTTTCCATTGATCTCAATTAAATTTCATCTAAATTTATTTAATAGAATAAATATTATTCTCAATACCAATGATTAATTTTATTCAAGTTATTATGATCACATAAATTAAATAAATATTTATTCATCAACATGTAAATAAAAATATATATATATTAATTGTATTGAATATTTAATAAATATTTATTCATCGGTATGTGAATGAAATATTTTTTATGAATAAAATATTTATTTATGTATTAAATAAATATTGAGGAGTTTTAATGGACCAAGATCGTCTCTTGTGATAAATAATTATTTATAAGACGATAAATATTATTTATCATTTGCACAAGATGGAACATGAAATATAATAATAATTATATTATTATTTTGTGGCATGTGACTTATTAAAGGTTTTAATATTTTTTAAGGGATAACATGAAATTAATTTATATTCTAACAAAAATCCCACCTCTATAAATATCCCATTTTGGCTATTATGTAGGTAATTGAAAAAAGAGAGAATTTTTGTACACAACAAATTATCTTTTAATCCCCCAATCTATCTCCCTCCCATGAATGAGAATGTAAGAGAGATTTATTCAATATTGAGGAATGAGCGATCAAGAACAAACAATGGAATATATTTGATTTGTCGTATTATCACTCAGAGATTGAGTGATGTTATTCAAATTTCATTAGGAGCATGTGTGGATCACCACTAGAGGGATTATGCATTTGGACCCTCACAAGTGAAATAAAGGCAATCTAAAAGGGTATTTTTAGATGATCAACATAAAATATGAATAAATAAACCTAAGACGAGTTGATTTATATCTTCTAATATAAATAAATTAATTATAAAATTAACATGAAAGATCCTCTATTGGGGTTCCTGAAAATTAAAATTAATATAATTTTTTATTATATCATTGCCCAACACGTACTTCCTCTATGTCCAAAACCAAAATTGGTATTAGTGTGTCCAAATTTAAATTTATAAATTATTTATTTTGTTGTTGATCTTTGTGAAATTGTGGTTATATTTTCATTTCCTATTATTCGTTATTTAAATCAATTTTAATTAACATGATTAATCATATTAATCAGGTTCTTTTAGTGTTTAATTTTCTTTGAGGTATAAAAATAGATAAATAATGATCATATATTCCAATAAGAACTACCAAATTTTTTTGTGGTAAGACTGGGTTACACTGCATCTACTTAGGAGTACACACCATATACCCTAGTTCACTGAATCTAGAGGCACCAAGGGATACACAAAATTACATGTAGTTACTATATGTGGAGAATTTAATACACATCAAATTTAGATCGGTCTTGGATGGAAAATAGGTTGTCAGATTACATAGAGTTTATCGGTGCACACACTGTATAGTCTACACGGGTTTGAGGTGTAAATCACGCAATCCGTGTGGTCATTATACATAGTTAGACTACGTCAGACTGAAAACCTAGATCATTTAGGATATACACGATGTGTATGTGATGTAAAAGGTGTGTCACCAATAAATTCCCATGTCTTAAACACAATTCGAAGACCTAATAACCTATCCTATACACATATAAATAGGAACCCATGATGTTTAGTGTGTCTATACACACTGTGTAGTCTAACTGAGGTACACGTTGCAAATCCTGGCATGTAACCTGGATACATGAAAACTGAGATACACAACATGTAACTGATCTATATATTCCGTGGAGTCTCCCATTAAATAACAAAATTAAAAATTTCATTAAACTGAAAATTGTATAATTAAAACCTTATTTTATTTACTGGCACACCAATGTGTGTTTGATAGTTTAATGATGGTTTTAAATAAATTTGAATAATAAATTAATTTATTTTAATAAATATGTAATTATTGGTTCTTCTATTTATTTTCCATGAATTCCATAAATAATGGGTATCTCCAATTATGTTATAATGATCTTTAAGTTTAAAGGGAATTAATTTATTAATTAATTCAAGCCCATTAATATTAATAATAAAAATGAATAAAGAAATGAATTCTTTCCAATTACTTTTTCATATTTGTTACATGTATGACCGATCATGATCTTGACTCAGACCTATGTATATGCTGGCATTTACTTGATTCAATTTATAACACGGGTTTGCAATTATTTAATATTAAAATAAATTATGACATGTGAGTCATCCCTCTGCTCATTAATATGTAGGACCTATGTTTATGATGATATTTATGTAATCCCCTTTAACCAATCCTTTATTTCCCCTCACATGCATGTGAGTAATAAAAAAATTTAATTAATAGAGAATCCCAAGGAATGTGGAGGTGGTTCAATATGGGCCATGATGTTTCCAACTTCGTGATACATATGTGTACATGTGTAATTATATAACTCATGACAAGACTAGTAAATTGTGTTATTCCCCTAGGTTATAGGTTGAGTTAATTTCTTCTCATTAAATCAAACATTAGATAGTCTCAGGATCATGTTATTTTATTTGTTTATTTATTTCTATCCATGAATTATTTATTTTATGTAAGAATCCAATCACATAAATAAATGAATTAATGTGAAAAAAAGGAATTTAAATAAATAGATTATGCATAAATGTTTTATCCAACACAGATAATTAATTATGTAAAATCTAATTAATAATAACAAGACATGTAAAGGATAAAACAAGATAAAATTTATGCATAGTAAATCAAAATCCATCAAATAAATATTAAGTCATATTTAGACTTCCATTACTTGATTAGGAATGAAACTAATAGAAAAAAGTATTTGAAGAAACCTTGTTGGGACACTTACTTTTATAATGGGAGTTATTATGAAGGTTTTGGGTTGACTTAACCATTTTAAATCAATAGGAGCAACCCTTTTTAAAATTGGTGTAATTTAGAGATATGTCTTGAGGAAATCCAAGTCAAGATTTTTGTATTGGGGAGTCCACTCAATGGATCAAGAAGATCTATACCTATAGTTGGCAAAGACATGCCTACCTAAATACATTAAAATAGCATAACAAACCCTTATTGGGGTTATTTGAAGGGGAATATGGGTCCTTACCACTATAATGTACTAGAAACTAGACATTCCAAGTTCAATGATGAGGGATATTGAGACTTGATAAAATAGTGAGAGATTTAATAAAAAAACTAATTTATTGTATCTCTCATAATTTTTAATCAACCAATGTACTAATAATATGCTCTTTTAAATTGTATAAAAAAGGAAATATTATCATCCAGACTATCCCTATGATACATATTGGATAAATACCATCTCTTATCTAGAAGTAACTTCCATGAATAGTATAGACACATTGAGATTGTTTTGCACCATAAACAAAAATCATACGAGCTAGAATCCTTACTCTCTGATCTTCCTGACAAGGAGGTGATTGATGAAGAGCTCCTAGTATACGAGAAACATATGAATGACATGGTCAATATTAAATGTTTAATTCTTTCATCTATGTTCAATGAGATCTTGAATTCTCATAAAAACAAGGCAATGTATAGAATACTCAAGCATCACCATGGCCTATATCAGAAGAGAGCTAGAGAGGAGTGTTTTGAGATTTTCAAATCACTATTTCAGAGTAAGCTTGTAGAGGTTTCCCCAATTAGACCTCATTTAGTCAATATCATTGGCTATATAGTGCACCTAGTGGTTCTATGGTTTAAAATCCCTAAAAAAAATGGAACATATCTCATTTTTAATCACTACCTTAGAGATTCTCTAGTTTTATTTTGAATTTTAATATGAAAAACATTTTTAAGTCTCTAATAGTTATTTTTAGTTTTCTTAACCATGCGTATAAGGATACGAAAGATGAAAATCATGCAGTCCTTATAATGAATGATTGGAAAGGACAAACAAAAATCCCCAAAGGATAAGGATTCTTCACAATGCCTATCCAATAAGAGTAATATCAAGGGAAAATCAAGAGAATAAGATGTTGTTTGTTTCACATGTGGTAAGAAGGGCCACTAGAAGAAAAAATGTACCCAGCCTAAGAAGAAAGGGGAGGCTTCTGGTGTGTTTTTTATGGAGTGAAATTTATCCATTTCTAAAAATTTGGTATTAGATATATCTTGTGATGCTCACATATCTATTAAAATATAGGTACCATGTAAATTCAATAGAATTTACTGAGGGGAGGTAGATCTATGAGAAACCAATAGATCTAAACTTGTTGTTGTAGCTTTTGGGGACTACCACCTCACATTTCCGACTAGGATGATCTTGGTTTTGTAAGGTTATTATTATGTACCATCCATTACCAAAAACATTATAGTACCTTTTATGGTATGTTGCATTTAAATAAAAGTCTTTATGTGTTGGACTACACAAACTAAGTAATGGAAATCAATAATGAAACAACCTCACATGTGTCATACCACACCAAATTTTTGCATCACTGGATATGTCATGTAAATGAAAATTTATTGACTAAAATACATCAATATAGACATTTATATTATTTTGAAATAAAACCACTTGGTATATGTCATGCATGTTTATAAAGAAAAAATGACCAAATCCCCATTTATTTTGAAAGGTTAATAAAAAAATCTTCTAAAACTAATTCATACAAACATGTGTGGAATTTACTATTGAATAAAGTCAATGGTGACCATAATTCATAAATTTTACTAATGATTTTAGTAGATATGGATATGTCTACTTAATAAGGTATAAGTCAGGTTCCTTTGAAAATTTTAAGGAATACAAGAATGTAGTTTAGAACCAAATTGGTATGAATATTAAGAAACTTTTCTCAGACCGTGGTAGAGAATATCTCAATCAAGACTTAATTGATTATTTATGAGAGTTGGGGATTTTATGTCAACTCAATACTTAGTATACACCTCAATGGAATAGTATAAGTGAAATGAGGAACCACATATTGTTGGACATGGTGAGATCAATGATGAGTCATGTGAGTTATCCATTATACTCAAACTTTTATTTTTATTGAAAGGGAATATCATACAAGATGAAGAAGAGCATACAAGATCAAGGGGACCTATATAAGTGGAGCCCTAAAATGTCTCCAATAATCTTGACAGCACATCCTGGGGGGAATGAGAATGAAGAATTCTATGAAAGGATTGTCTTGAGATGCCTTAGAATCCATGAAGCCCACCTCCCAATTCCTTTCTCACCACATGTGAAGAACTTCAACATCATTTAGTATTAGAGATTTGAATCTACGAATCAGGTAGGTGATTTCCCATGGGGAAGAGGAGAATACTTTGATTGAGATTCATATAATCCTTGAATTAGTCTCAATGGTCAAACCTGAGATGATTTTTTGAAGACACAGTTCCAGACTATTAACCATGGCCCCAACCTCTGCTGGAAGGGAGTTTCCAGGTCCATAAAAGGAACTAAAAAAAATCACCACTGATCCATGAGGGTCACAAACAAATCTTCCTTCATGCATGATACCTTGGATATATGATCCATCGATGTTGATTTTATTTCCATTCAGAGGTGAGTTCCATCTCAACCATTTACCCATTGAATGGGGATTGGACACACCTACATGGATACTGGGAAGAAACCATATGAGAGAGGAGGTGACACTTGTATCGTCGAGAAGGAATCACTGGTCGACCACCAAGAATTACATTCTTAGTTTAATCTCTAGACTGGAGTGAGACTTCATGTGAAATTCAAGGTTACTATCTTCCCATATACTTCACCACCTTATCGTGAAGAGTACCGAGCAACCCCTCTCTTCAGGTTTATTACTACTAGATCCTTGGAACCAATGTTGGAGGAAAACATCAATAAATTATATAACTAACTTGAAACTCGAGAATTACCCTAGAATTATTTAGATAGTACTCACCCAGTCACTACCAAAGAAGAGTTTGGATGTTGTTTCCTCATCGTGAGACATTCAATAGAAACATATGGATGCTAAATGAAGCACCTTGTGCTTGATTGTGGTGTCCGTCAGAATAGCATGCTTATGAATTCTCCAAACCAAAAATTAAACTTACTTGGAATTTTTTTGAACCATAGGATTTTTCCCACATGTCACTAATTTAATGAGATTTATGCATCCTATTGTAGTCTTTGAATATATATATAATCAATGATGATCCCATGAAGATTCAAGAGTATTTGAATCCTCCATATTTATCTTGTTAAATAAATTTTGCTGAGTTGGGTTGAAGACCACCTTAATGAGCCTGTGGTGATCAACGACCTAATTGAAGGATAAATCTAGAACTAGAAATCCATTTAAACCCAAGGTCTCATAGACCTAATTGCAATCAAAAAGTTTAACTCTCCGCGTCCGATGATCCACCAGGAGCATTGTTGCAGAATAGGAATGTGATTTTGTAGGGATCTCCAGAGGGATGCCAATTTACATCCAGTAGTGTGTATACCCATGCCATATTTTTATTTGATGATTTTTCTAATTGTAGTTCCCTTCAATAACCTCCCAGTCCAACTTACCATGTTAAACATGAATTTCCTCTCCAAACTTTCTCACGCTAACACCTCCAGAATCCACCGTCTTGGCTATGTTTTTCCAAGAAACCCAATGGCTTCTTCCTTCACCACGAGGATCCCATAAGAATTCACAGATAAGTTTATCAATTATTTTTTGAATTGTTTTTGGTGCATTGATAATCGAGAAGATGTGCAAAGTGATGGAGGTCAACAAACTATTAATGAGAGTTATCCCACCATCATAGGACAAGAAGCAGTTCTTCTAGTTGGTAATCCGATTAGTGATCTTGAAAACAACCCCTGAAAATTATGTATTAGAATTATCCTAGGGGATATAAGAGATCCTATGTATTCCATGGAAAATATTTTTCTACCAATACCCTTTTGTGACTCAATATAGTGACTATGACTATCTGAGAAAGAGGAGGTCATGAAAACATTAAGTTTTTTCCTTTGTTAATGATCTTAGAACTCTATTTTGTATACTATGCCATGATTCTGATGAACCCCTTGATAGAAAAAATACCACATTAATGAAGAAAATCATATCATCTATGATAAATAGATGAGAAACTCCTATGTATTGTGCTCCACAGTGGTAAGGCTTAATGACGCCTCGTTGCCTTCTAAATGACACACATATTCTTAGGACATTCTGAGCCATAAGATAGATGATGGTAGAGAGAGGATCTCCCTGGAACAACCCCCTAGTTGGTCTTAGGAAACCTGCTTGATTCCCTATGAAGAGAACACTAAACCATGTTGATATATAGCACTGAAATAGTGAGTCAATGACCCATCAAAAAAAACCCACAGCCCACATGACCCTGATTATGAAGCTCCATTATAAGCATTCACAAGCCTTATTTATACCACATTTGATGACGATGTTTGAGCCCACAACATTCCTATTAATTTCACATACTAATTCTTGTGATATCCCCATTGCACCTTGGATGGACCTCCCTTGAATGAATTTATGTTTCTCTTACAAGATCCACGTATGAAGACACTGAGAGAACCTTCTATTGATGATGGAAGCTAGGATTTTGTAGGAATCATTGAACGTGCTAATTAACCTGAATTTAACAATAGACATGGGGTTTATAAACTTTGTAATGAGGACCATCAGTTTTGTAGGGGACACCCTTGGGAGGGGACCTCCCTAGAAAAAATCTTGTACTACTTTAAGTAGGTCCTCTTTAATAATTCTCCATACACTTGAGTATAAAGACCTCAAAATTCTGTCTGGTTTAGGGGCACTATCCTGGTTGAGGGAGGAGATGGAGTCCCATAATTCATCATTATTAGTAATTTTTTATAATGCGTTCATTGATTTGGGAGGTGATGACTTGAAAAATTGGGCTAAAAATATTGACCTGACCCCCTAGTTACCCGCTCTGTATGGCCAAGTGAGGAGAGAATAACCCAAGTTCTAACTAAATCAATAAATGGTATTCCATATGAATTTTGGAGTGAAAAAAAACCATTTTATCAAATTTTCATGAGTGGGGAACTGAAGTTTTTGTTAAGGCCTCTTCAGGCAAAAAAATTTCACCTCAAGTTACGAAGTGTACCTTTATAGGATACACTAAGGAAATAGGGGGATATTACCTACACAACCCCTTAGAGAAAGGTTATAGTGGCATATAATGTAATATTCTTTGAGAGGGATCACATATATAAAAGGTATAGTGGGAGTGAGAAAGAATTCGATGAATTTAAGACCAAATGAATACAAGGGTTAGTACAAGAATAGATTCAATAAATCCCCATAGAAGAAGAAACTTTTCTAAAGAAACAAGTAATGTATAAGAGTAAAAGAGAGGTTTGAAAGATAGAATGTTATAGCTGTCTATTCATTGAGGATGGTGACTCGTTATTATTTAATAATATTGATCCTCTAACCAAAAAGGAAGTAGTAAGTGACAAAGATGTTTCTAAGTGGAAATAATCCATGAAATATGAAATGGATTTAAAATACCAAAACCAAGTCTAGATTTTGGTATACCCACTAGTAGATGTAATTAGCATTGGTTAAAAAATGAGAATTCAAGAGGAAAATGAACTTGAAAGGTCAAGTTAGTACCTATAAGTCCCGACTAATTGAAAAAGGGTTTATGTAACATCAATGAATTGACTACGAAGAAACATTTTCACTAATTAAAATGCTGAAATCCATCAAAATTATACTTTCCATTGTGGCATTCCATTATTATGAGAATTTAGAAATGGATATCAAAACTGCCTTCCTTAATGGGAAACTTCAGGAAGATGTATATATGACATAACCTAAAGGGGTTTGGAATCTAAAGGATTACAATAAGGTGTTAAAGTTGAAAATATCCATTTATAGATTAAATAAAGCTTAAAAATAATGGAGCCTTCATTTTTATGAGGCCATAATGGAATTTTGTTTCATAAAGAATGAATGTGATACATGTGTATATTAAAAGTTTAGTGGTAGTGAAATAATTTTCTTAAAAGTATATTTCAATGACATATTAATTATGAGAAAGGAAATACCAGTCTTATAGTCTGTTAAGGTGTTTTGAATAAATGATTCTCCGTGAATGACTTGTGAATGAAAGGATATATTCTTGGGATCAAGATCCATTGTGATATATCCAAGAGACTGCTCAGCCAAAGTCAAGGTGCATATATTGGAAATATATTGAAGTGATTTAGTGTACAATAATCCAAGAAGGGATTATTTTCAATGTCACATGGAATTCATCATTATAAGAAAATGTTTCCTCAGACACATAAAGAAAGAAACCAACTAGAAATTATTTCATATGCATCAGCAATTAGGTCAATCACATATTATATGATATGTACTAGTATAGATGTTTCCTATACATTGAGTGCAGTAGGAAGATATTAAGATGATCTAGGAAACCTCTATTGGATGGTAGTTAAGACCATATTTAAGTATATGAGGAATACTAAGGATAAATTCCTAGTCTACGAAGATGATGAGAAACTATTCATAAGATATTATGTAGATGCTAGTTTCCAAATAGATAAAGATGACATGAAGTCACAAATGGGATACATATTTAATCTAAATGGAGGTGATGTGATCTAGAATAGATCAAATTAGTATCTAGTAACAAATTCTATAGAGGAGTCCAACTATATTTCATCTTATGAGGATGTTAAGGATGCATTACAGATACACAACTTCATCTAAGAGTTTGATGTGTTACCTAGCAGTAAAGATCCAATAATACTGCATTGTGATAATAATACAACAGTGTATCTCGAAAAATATCCAAGTTTACATTAGTGTATGAAGCATATACTTCATAAGTATCATATCTTGAGGGATTTGTTTCTAGAGAGGTGAGGTTGCAGTGAGTAGTATTCCCATAGAATATAATGTAGAGGACCCATTGAGTAAAGCCTTGACTTAGGAAAAATGTGATTATCATGTGAGTTTAAGAAGAATAAAATTCATTGGGAGTTGGATATATTTCAAGTGGGAGTTTATTGAAGTTGGTGTCTTATAAAAAAATGATTGTACTTTGATTACACGTTGGTGTCTTATAAAAAAATGATTGTACATTGAAGTTGGTGTCTTATATTCGATGTATTGAATAATAATTAAACATATTATTACATATTGTTCACTGTTAGGCATAAATTTATTCTAATAATGTTCTAGATTATTTTTCACATTGATAAGATCATAGTAGTTTATGAGAATATTTAAGTGTGATTAAAATGTTCCTAATATAGTTCTATGGTTGGATAATGTACAATTTTAGGACACATAGTATATAAAATTTAATGTGTCAGTATTCATAAGTGGATGAGGATTCTTCTCATAAAGTCTGCACTTGGTAATCTACAAGATGAGAGATTATGAGAATAGACCCACCATTGGTAATTATACATGTTTTGGTTTCATCAGATATTCCTATCCGTGAGCGTGTGTAATTTTACTTAGAATTTAAGATTATCATTGGTTCATGTCCTTACTCTAGAAGCTAGATTTACTAACAAAAACCACCACACCATATGTTGGTGATATGCAGGTTATGTTGGGTGCATCATTATTGACATGTCATTAACGGATAGACCAATGAAGGATTTGTCCCTTATATATTTATGGGAGTTGATATCTCATCCCTTTTATTGGAATATAACCATATTCTAAATTACATGGCCATGGTGTATCATTGTGTTTTGTAAATAATAAAAGATAGACATATTAACCATATAGGTTGATGAAATCATTATACATTATTATAGATGAGATATTATGAGAAAGGGATTATATTATATAGTGATCATTCGTATTTGGTTGTTGATGTTGCAATATTAAGTTTGATCTCTTGGGTTCTTTGACCCGTTACTAGATAGTAATCTTGGACTTTAGGAAATCTAGTCTAATGTTTAAGAGAAATAACCCTAGAGGGTGACACACTAAGTCTTTACATTGATTTAAATTAAACTATATTTCATTTTAATTAATGGAATAAATAATAATTTCAATATTGAGGTATAATTTTATTTAAGTTATAATGATCACATATATTAAATAAATATTTATTACATGACATTCGAATAAAAAATATTTATTTATTTTATTGAATATTTAATAAATATTTAATTTATAGTATGTTAATGAAATATTTATTTTTTAATAAAATATGTATTCAGGTATTCAATAAATACCTAAGAGTTCATATGGACTAAGACCCCATCCAGGGATAAATAATTATTTACAAGCCAATAAATATTATTTATCATTTTTAAAATATGGCGCACACCCTAAAATAATAATTATATTATTATTTTGTAGCATTGGGTTCATTAAAGGTTTTAATATTGTTTAAGGGCCTACATGTAATTACAAAATATTTTAAACTAAACCCTACTTCTATAAATAGCCCGTTATGGATATTATGTAGAAAATAAAAAAGAGAGAACTTTTATGCACAATGAATTCTATTTTGACTCCTCCATCACTCTTCCTCTCAAGAATAAGAACACAAGAGAGATTTCTTAAAGACCTAATAATGAGGAATCATGAGTGAACAACGCGAGACACTCAATTTGACACACTAGTGCCTAGAGATTGAGTGGAATTACTCTGAGATCATTAGGAGCACGTGTGGATCACTTTTATAGGCATTCTACCCTTGGATCCTTATAAGAACAATGAAGGAAATCCAAAAGGATATTTTCATATGATCAACATCGACTATCAAGAAAGAAACCTAAGGCAAGGTAATTTCATTCTTATTATCCAAATAAATAAACTATAAAATTATCATGAAAGATCCTCTATTTGGGTTCTAAGAAATTGAAATTAAAAAAAATTAACTATCTCATTTCCCACCATGCACTTTCATTCTGCCCGAAACAAAAAATACAGACTAAATTTCTTTTATACTTCACCTAAAATCATTTTGTTTATATCCAGAATTAAAATAATTAAAACCATTCCCATAAAAATAATTTCTCTTTTATTGTGTGGGATGTGTCCTGATCCTTTATTTATCTATCCTAGTTACTTCACCTTGAAAATAACTACTCTCTTTATTAAAATATGTCATAGTGTGTCCTATTTATCCAAAAAATTAGTTTTTTATAAATGGTAAGGGAATATCACTCTTGTTCCCCATTGTATCTAGATATCTTTTATATTTTTATGATACTCTCAAAGTTTATGTTTGAGAGTCTTTTAAAATGTTATACAATCATTTCATTTTTGATATTACAGAATTATTCATTGTTTGATATTCAGATGAATTAGCTTCATATATAAGTATTATGTTACCCTTAGTATTATTCCATTGTTTTATCAAACACTACTGATGTTTTATATAGTGATTCTTATATTTTTATTTAAAAATTACACTATTATTGCTAAAAAGTTTCCTTTTTTTATTTTATTATCTATATTTTAACTTAGGTTAAATTTTATTCTATACGGTGACCACTTATTCTTCATGTAATTCAATCCTTGTGTCTAATTCCTTGATACAATCATTTATATCATTACTTAAATTATCTATCTCTTTAATATTTAGTTTTAAATCCACTACTTCTATTTATTTTTTGAGTACAACCTTTTTCTCTTCTATAACTTGTTCTAGCAGTGTAATTTCATCTTCAAGTACCTAAACATGCTCAAATAACTCCTCTAGAAAACACCCAATATTTTCATCTTTATTTCTATGAAAATATAAATGATCTATTGCACCATCAATTTCTATATTAAGGTAAACTACCCCATTAAATTTATCATCATATTTATTTTTAGTTTAAGCCTCATTGATTATTTCCATCATCATATATTTAAAATATAATTTTAATTTTATTTATTTTACTTCAAGGAGAGATTAATTATTTTATTTATCCTTAATCAAATAAATTATTCATTAAAAATTTCTTATAGGTTTATAAACAAAACCAAAATTTAAATTTACTCTTGGGGGATTGTTTTGTTTATTTTATAAGAAATAAATCTCCTGTTTTTCAATATATTATCCTCTTGGAAACCTATTTATGACATATATAACTTTTATAGACTTGAAATATGATAATTATAGTTTTACTTTAACCATAAATTTACCACACTTGAATTTTTTTGCCACTAATGAGAGGAATACAACACTAACATCTTCATCAAATATTTCATGGCTTAAATAAAGATTATTTGCCCTCTTGAAAAGCATATCCTTGGACAAGTGAATTTTAATTTCTCCCAACATAACCCTCATTTATTATGCTACCAAGATTCATTTTAGATAATTAATAGACACTTCAATAAAATTTCATTGTATATGAATGGATACCTTTTCATTTTACTAGGGAACACGTCACCTTATAATATTTTTTTTAAATTCCAACTATTTAATCTCTTCACTAAGACATCATATTGACTTGTTACATCGATGATTTAATTAAATAAACCATTAATTAATTTTTTAGAATATGTCCTAATGTATTTAAATTTATTACGTAAAATTTTAATATTGGACACCATTACCTTATTATCCTTTTTATCTATTGTTTCTGATGCTTTCGCCAGGGCACGTGCGTCCATCTGCTTGAGTGCAACAGGCACACCTTTTGTTACCCCACATTCCCACTTTCCAAAGGTAGGCATCATTTTCTCCTTCTTTAGGGATGTTTTCTCCTTGATCGAAATGGGATGATGGGATGTCAGTTCTTCATTCCGCGGATTCCTCCTCGAAATTCGTCACCTAGTCTGGGTCTACCTCATAGATTTAATACGTTGTTTGTGAAACTCTTCCTGGTTCCATATTTACATGGACACCAGTTAATTACATTGCTTCTGTAAGGACATTCCAAGGGGTCCAGTCAGGGCAGAAACCTTCGGTTAGGAGAGTAGTCACGCTAGGCATCACTGGCATGTCTGGATGCTGGGGATTGGTGTGTCTTTCTTCTGTCCCTTATTATAGGGCTTCTCGAGGGTGTAGAAACCCGAGGCATCCCACATCGAATGCGAGGAATCATATTCCATAGGCATGTATCTGAGGTTTTCCTCATATTCCCATGTTTAACACAGGGTATGCTTTGAGTTTAACGTCCAACGGGGACAGATCAGACTGATCAGAACACTAATTAGAGTGGATCAGATTGATGAACCCTACTAGGGGGAACACCGATATTGGGACCAACATGCAGGCGGCTCCCTGGATGATGTGGAGGGGAATGAAGTGGAATGATCTCACCAGGATGTGGCGGCCTGAGTAAGAGTCAGGATGGATGACAGTTTTGGGCTTGAGCCTCATGAGGCTTCCTACATACCATACCTTGACATGGATCAAACTCCGTATAGTTCGTGTAGTGGGGAATACAGTTTAACGTCATGTGGGACGGGTGGTGAACTGATGTAAAGGGGGTCGGAATGATCGGGTGGTGGGATTGAACCTCGTGGAGGATTCCTATGTACCATGCCTTGACATGGATCAAAGTCCTCATAGTTTGGGATGGGACATGGGTGTGTCGTAGAACCGACATAAAGATGGACATTAGTCCGATGGGTGATGGGCTTGAACCTCATGAGGCTTCCTACGTACCATGCCTTGACATGGATCAAAGACCACGTAGTTCAGGTGTGTGTTTCGTCAGGTAACTGACATGAAGGTGAACCCGTGGGTCCACTGGTGGTGGGCTTGAACGTCATGAGACTTCCTACGTACCATTCCTTGGCATGGATCAAAGACCATGTAGTTTAGGTGTGTGTCGGAGAATTGACGTGAAGGTGAACCTGGGGGTCCACTGGTGATGGGATTGAACCTCATGAGGCATCCTACGTACCATGCCTTGACATGGATCAGAGTCACCATAGTTCGGGAGGGTGTGGGACTTACAATATAGGCTTCCTAAGATGTTAATGGGGATTGGCACACCGACATGGAGATGGACGGGGCCAATGGTTGTTGGGATTGAACCTCATGGAGGCTTCGTATGAACCATACCGTGACATGGACCAAAGTCCTCATAGTTCGGGCATATAGTTTAACATCATGCGGGATGGGGATGATGTCATGGTCAATGCTTACTCTAAGCCCACATGAGTTGTTCTTGGTGTGAGAAACAAGATGCAGTAGAGACCTGACGATCACGTGGAGAAAGGTGCGTCTGTGGGAAGAGAAGAGGAGTGGGGATTACGCTCTAAGGTGGCCCAGGGTGCCGGGACTTACTCTAGGATGGAGGCCCTATGGTGAAAAAGCGCAACGGGAGAGGGGGATAGAGACTTACTCCAGGATAGAGGCCCGGTTCCCTATCATGTCCTTCGCTGGCCTTGGAGACCGAAGATGAAAGGAGGGGGGACCGTTCCCCACCCCACCGTTGGCTGGCCTTGGCACTGGGGGAGGGGGGAGGGAAAGGGGTGCCACCTCCTACAAGGACGGTTAGGGCTTACACCAAGGTAGTTGCCCTTCCCCGCAGACAAACGCCACTCCAAGAAGGAGGATATCATCCCCTGTGGAGACCAGGGGGCGTGTAGATTATCCAAGGAGGGGGACCTTGCGTGCGGAGCATGGGGTGAGGTCACAGTTTTATGTCATGTGTTGAAGATGAATGTTCTTGGCAGTTTAATGTCTTGCAGCTCGGACGAGGTGGGTTTGCTCCTCCCCCCTAGGACTTACATAACTGGTACCCTCTGCTCCTTGTGGGAGGGAAGACATCGACAAGGCCGTACTAAGGGGGTGTCATGGACAAACCATCGAGGGGCCCATGTTAGCGTGGCTATGCGGAGAAGCAATAACCATTAGAGTGCCTATGTGAATAAGCATTAGGCGCAACAATGCTATGGGCGGTATCATCCAGGGAACATTGAAATCACATCGTGCTAACCTGGAGGGTCGCACGGGAAAAGGATTTTCCAAGCAGAGGGGTCCATAGGCAGGGTCCTTGTGGAGCTCTGTTGCTCCGCGTGGAAGAGGGAACTTGCGAAGGGGAGTTCTTCATGAAGTAGGGTGCCTTATCCTTAGCATGGGGAAAAGGTGCATATGGGATGTCCTTCATGAAGTGGAAGGGCGTTCGCAGAGCACAGCCTTGCGGAGTAAAGGTGCCTCACGGAGCAAGGTGTCAGGAAGCAATGTGCTTCACGAAGTACAATGATCCTACCTTAGCAAATGGATCAAGTGTACATGAAGGGTACTTCGTGAAGCATAAATTCTCCGCGATGACTCAGGTCCCCTTCCTTCACGAAATCCCTTAGGCTTCATGAAAGGCATCCCTCTCGGAAGAGGTGATCAAAACGAGACAATGGGGAGGCACTTCGCGAAGCATTAGTACCTTGCGCAACTCATGGTTCTTTGAGAAGAAGAGTGCTTCGTGATTCGGGAAATGAGAAGCTGAAAGGTCGGATTGTTCATCCTTGAGAGCTCAGGTGGAGTCCGGTATTTATAGGCAAGAGGTGCCGAGGAGCAGGGCTCACGCGGTGCGAAGAGGGGTCGGGCTGCTTCGCGGTAGGTCACGAAGGTCAACTAGGATCGCGGAGCATCCCACCTCCTTGGCTTCATAGCGGGATCATGAATGTCAAATTCATTCACAGAGCATCCCGCCTCCTTGTCTTCGAGGCGGTCTCGTTAACGTAAAATGCGTTCACGGAGCCTCCCACCTCCTTTTCTTCATGGCGGCTGCGGGGCTGGGGTAATCTGCGAAGGGGATTCACGAGGCAGCCCATGGGGACATCTTGGAGCCTTTTTCTTTATTCCAAATATTTATGCCAACAAATGACCCCCTCATACTTGGGGCCGCGGAGAGATGAAGGGTCGAAGTCTGAGGGAAATCACAAAAAATCCTCGGTCATTCGTAGTGCAGATTCACAAGGCATGATCGCGAGGCGGACAAGGGATGCATGGGCAGGTCACTCTGTGAAGCTCCACGCGGCCAGGACGCGCCGCAGAGCTCCGAAGGCCATCGCCTATAAATAGGGGGTCAACCTTTTCTTTTTTCCTTTCCTTTCTCCACGATCTTGTTTTCTTGCGCTCTTGATTCGTGAAGCTCTTCGTACTCCGCGAGTGATCTCTGCGAATCAAGGCTTCGCGGCGCACAACGAGTCTTCGACTCCACGTTTACGCTCCGTGATCCAGATTTGAACACTGAGGCAGCACTACCACGAATAGTATTCGCGAGCGGCCTTTAAAAAATCACTTCGCAATCGATATCCATGAACCAACCAACCAAACATCCAAGTTCCAGAACCAAATGGCCCACTAAGAAGCTGCCCAGGGGGTCCTTGCGGATGCTGCCCCGAGGGACAAAATGGTGAACAACCTGTGGCTAGGAGAGCTAGTCCAGAGCCACTTAGACCATAGTTCTTTAGTTTAGTTGCTATCGGAGAACCAAAATAACTATCCGTTGTGCAGGAGGTTGCCTCTATATGGCTTCGGGCTGAGGGATGATGTCTTCATCCCAGCGGAAAGTAGGGATGAGCCAGCCTACTGGTTCCAGAGCACGTCATGCCAGCACCGATGGTTCAGGGCGCCCGATGGTCATGCCCAGGAGGATGTCACACCTGTCATCGCCGAATACCTGTACAATCACATGAACAACATTGATGGGAGGGAATTTCATCCGGAGAAGTCCCCTCCCCTGTACCGAACCATCCTTAAGGCAGTGTTGGGGAACCCAAAGAAGGGGTGGTCCGAGGAATGGGACCTGAGCCGGGGCGGTAGTTTCACAGATGATTGGGCTTGGGCCTACTAGGTAGGCGCCTTGTGTGAGGAGTTTAGGGTGGAGTAGAGAAGAGTGGGCCTGTATGAGGCAGCTTGGGCTTCTTAGTTCCACATCTACCAGCTGAAGCAATTGATGTCGGAGCTTGGGCCTACTCGTCTCAGGGGAATGCATGGACTGGCTAGAGGTGCCAACTGATGTTCCCCGATGACCCATATAGTCATGGCTCCGCTGATGCTAACATCGGACGGGGGCTTTAGGGAGGTTCGCCTGGCTTTCCCCCTCGTCGGGAGTCATATAGAGGTTTACCATCTCAACAGTGTTAATTGAAGCGTACCCTTGACTATCACTTGAAGAGTCATACACCACTGGGTGGATTCTAGGAGGAATCCCCATCTCAGGGGGCATGAAGTCACCGAGAGTGCGGGATGATGACGACATTGGTGGAGCGTGTTGCTTCTTCTTGCGATGCCGCTCCTTGCCCTTCTGGGAAGAGGCCGGCTGAGATGATGACGCAGAAGTGCTGGCCGCAGCTTCTGAAGGCTCTGGCTAGTTCAAGTGTGCATGGATAATGCCATGGGCATGAGAAACCATTTTATGAGCCATCCAGTCATCTTAATTCTAGGATCCGCGGCTGGGAACCTGCTTCCACTCACCTTCGTCATGGCTACCACTTTCTGACCTCACAAAGACACCCGCCACTTGTACTAGGGCCAATCCCAGCCTGACTATGTTGTTATCGACCTGGTCTTGGTGATAGTTTTTAAAAACATCACACTACTTGAGGTTGTTCCCCAGAATCCGATGATAGGGGCAGTAGTTGGGGCGATCGGTGATATTCACCTCTTCCGGCCTTCTGCACTCAGGCAAGCATACAATTCCCTACTCTGGGGCACTACAAAAGTAACCAAGGACCTTATTCTTGCTGAACGAGTATGTCAAGTATCTTCTTTCTAGATAGGGAGCCGTAAGAGCCTAGCCTTGACGAGGAGTCAGAGGGGCTTGTCGAAGAGGTGGACCCGTATTTCCCTGCCTGGGCGATGGCGGCGGATTATGCAGAGGTGCCTACCGATTCTGAAGACGTTGCGGGGCCGGAGGTTGTGCCTGAGGTGGAGGACCTCTGCGAGGCTGCGGGGCCGGTGCCACTTATAGCAACTCTAGCTTCCTAGGGGCCTCTATCTGGTCCACGATGGTGGGCTCGACTCTAGCAGCTCTCCTTGCTGGGATTGCAGGGGGCAACGTATGTGACCTTCTGGCCTGTTGCAGGGCTTCTTCATGGCGCTGGGCCTTATCTGAGAAGTCTCGGAACCCTTTGGGATAGTTCTGATTGATCAGGGAGGGAACCAGTTCTGTCTTGAAACTCCCTACGCACATCGTCAGTAATTTCTCTTGAGTTAGTGGCATGTCAAGGGAATATGTGAGTCCCTTCCACTGGGAGATAAAGTCCTCGAATCGCTCCTCAGGCCTTTGTTTTGACTTTAAGAGGTCTGAGATACTGGTCTTCCAAGAGGTCGAGCTGAACTGGTAGAGGAACTATCTGTGAAGTTCCTCCCAGCTAGCCACGAATCCGATGGGGAGCTGGTTGTACCAAACGAATGTCGGCCTCTCCAACGTCTGAATGAAACAACGGAGCTTGGCGGCCTCCTGCTATGCTGCGGTCCCCAAAATGGGCACACATCTTGAATTGAAGTGGGATAGGTGATGAGGTGGGTCCCCCATCTTGTTAAAGGGGGAGAAGGTGGGATTCTCGAATCCCGTATGTGCCGGCATATCGTTCACCCAAGCCGGGTATGGCTTGCCATCCGGTTGGATTTCCACCTGCCGCGTTTCCAACGCCTCAAGGCGGGAAATGAGTGCTTCCCTAGGATCATCCAGGCAGGGGTCCCTGCCTTGACGAGTATCCCTAACACGAGTGTGTTTCTGGGATCTTCGACACGGTAGATAGGTTCAACGGCTCGTGGAGCGGCTGGTGGAATGGCCTACGGGGCAACTGGGGGAAATCAAGCTGGATTCTTTGGATTGCCACGCCGTTCGGGAGGGTTTGGTGATACATACCGCACCCTCTTTCCATGAGTTCCGGCTTTAGCCCTGTCAGCAGGAGCAGCATTATCAGGGTTTCCCGGAGGCATCTCACCAGGGGGAAGTTGTTCCTGCCCATGCTGCCCCAGCCTAAGAATCGCCATAGTTGGGTTGTCGCTCCATCGTGCGTTCAGCCAGAAGTTTGTCGACCAACCTCTTTTTCTCAGCAAGTTGCTGGAGCAGAGCGGCCTTCTCGGGATCCTCCTCCTTCTTCTGCACTAAGGCGGATGAGTCAGAGTGCTTGACAGCTCCAACATGCTATTTTCCCTTACATACATTTCAGTTGAGAACCAAAGACTCGGTGGGCGGAGGGGGATCTAGGAGTTTCCTCGGCTAATGGGTAATCCTTTCCGATGGGTCCAATAGTGGTGGAACACCCTCAGGGGGTAAGTATTCATCGATAAACTCCATCTTTTCCTCATTTTCCACTATGTCATCCATGTGGACCGTGACCCTTCCCTGGGGAATTTATTCAATATCGCATAGTGAGTCGGGCTACCGTTGGATAGGGCTGAAGAAGATGGCAACATACTATCCCCAGCCACAGACTTTCATGTGGGGGTTTCTTCCCTGATGATTTTTCAGTGTACCTTAATAATCTGAATTCATTGCTGCTGGAGGGCCTCACGATGGTCTGGTGACTCAGGGCGCTAGGCTACTAGGAGTACGACCAAATTGACTAGATGTCACTGCTCGCTGATTTCCTCAAAATGTGCTTGGCTCCTCGAATAAACCACGCAACGATGATGAAAAATGAAATGCATCGCCCAGAGGGTGTAGCGGAGACAATCAACTTCCTCTAGGGTGAGGGACTCAGGTATGCATAAATCCTACGCTTCTACGGGCCATAACTCCTTGGGAAAGCGGTCCGCTGCAAGGATTCTCCAGAAGCTCCTTGGCTCAATTTCAGGGTCTATCCCTTGATTTCCCCACACACCAACTAGGGGTGGTTGAGGAACTGGAAGCGGTATAGAGGCAGACCGTTGGGACGACAGGTTGGCCGATGGAGAATATGGCGAACGGGCCAAATGGATGGCGATTCTAGCACTGTCCTCCAGGGAGTGTAGTGACCTGGCTGCTACGTTGCGATAGAACGAGCTGGCGGCCACCATTCTTGGCTCTGGGGCTGGGGCTGCCGGTGGTAGGTCACGATGCTGATCGCCCGATATTTGTCCCCAGAATAGCTCTCCGTGATCTCTTGTGGAGGTAGAAATTTATTCTCGGTGATGATGGTGGTGACAGCATGACCGTAACCTGTGGGGTCGCCAAATTTTAATCATCCTAGAGGAACCTGCGGAGGGAGGTATGGATCTTACAGACCTTGCATTCTGGAAGCACCAGGCTGATGCACCATGTCCCCACTCCGGCCCTTGACTCTGATGAACGAGGGGAGGGATCCTAAACAGAGTTACACTCCGCTCTAGAGTCTGAGAATCATACTGGTTTGATCTCCATCCGGGCCTTCCCAGGATTCTTCTTGTGGTGGCGATGACCCACCTTCCCACCCCTGGGTGGTTCCTCGGGACAGGGCTGATTTCCGACATGTCGTCCTTCAGCCACACTGGTGCCAGGGTGGAGAGGACTTCCACTTGAGACAGCCGGGCTGTGAGGAGCACTAGGACAAATGTCTAATGGGACATGGGGAGGACCTCCATGAACAGTGCCTGAGTAGGAAAAATCTCCGCTGGAACTGGCGGGAGCATGGGGAGGACCTCCATGCACAGTGCCTGAGTGGGGAAGACCTCCGCTGGAACCGGTGGGATCATGGAGATGCCCTTCATGCTTGGTGCGGGTGGAGCGAGGCTGGCACTCACTCTTCTGGTTTCCGGGGTGAGGAGGACCTTCACCAGTTTCGGAGAGGATGTAGGGAGGATCCCCACGATGGAGAGAGACCGTACCGCGGGGCGGCCCCTCATTTGGATTGGGGGTGGCATGGGGCCAACCTCCATACTGGACCTTGAAGCGGGGAAGACCTACACTTTTGGTGGTCGTGGTGCGGGGAGGACCTCCATATGGGGTGGTGTCGTGGTGGGTTGGTTCACGACGCCCCCCACTCACACTTGTGACCACGAGAGTCGACCCAGCCTGCCCGTGGGGCAGTTGGGGCCTCGATCCCAGTTGGGCGTAGGAGTGCCCCTTCTCATTATGCGCAAGGAATTGATGATATGCATTGGTAGTGGCCTGGGCCACAGCAGCTGTCGACATTGACACCCCTTGGTGGGCGTCCTCAGCTCGTGCCCGATGCTGGTGTCGGGTCAGGCGAGCCGGTGCTGGTGGAATAGGTTCATGGATTACCTTCTCCTCTGGCAATGCCGGGCAGTGACGCTGACGCGGTCTGGTGGGGGCCCTTGCTGGGAGCCCCCGGATTGCGACTCTGACTGGGCTAGGCCGGACGTCACACACCTCATTAGCGTAAGGAAGGGTGTCGTTGAAGTGCTTCAGGGACAGGCTCCCGAAACGATTGAATGTTGGGGTGGGGAGCAGCGGATCCCTGTGCGGCCCTCAGGGGAGGCATTGACAGCATTGATGGCGGGGCCTGGACACCTCCAAGTCTAGGCGGTCCATATCCAGGGTTGGGATTGTTCCCTCTTCCTCGTAACAATGTACAAGGTTGTTAATCACCCCTCGTTGGATGACTTCCGATGGGGAGTGGGGAGTGAGCGCCCCACGGTTGTGAACGCAGATGCCGTTACGGCAGCAGTGGATCCACGCGGAGCGACTGTGCTGGTGTTTCCCCTGCCCCAGCATAGGCGGGCGAGCAGTGATCACATTCCCATGCCAGCAACCTGATTTCTGAGTTGTAGGGAGGTGGACTAATCAGTGCCAAAAGGAAACGAAATTGACAACCTGTTCCCCAGAGTCATTCCGTATTCTATGGCCGGTAAAAGGGAACCATGCTGACAACATCGTAGAATGGGATGCCCAACATTCTACTACCCCAACTTCTGGTGAGTTTCACACTAGTCCCGCTACTTTCTTGGCGGGACCCGATGCCGGATAGCTGGATCCAGTGACACATCAATCCATGGATGCACCGAGCATTACTAATCCCAATATTGAGGAGAAGACCTTCATGTTGGGTTCACCATTTCTATTTCCAATGCTTTCATCGGGGCGCACGTGTCCATCTACTTGAGTACGATAGGCGCGGATTTTGTTACCCTGCATTCCCTCTTTCCAAAGGTAGGTGAAATTTGCTCCTTATTCAGGGACGTTTTCTCCTTGATCGAAACGGGATGATGGGATATCGGTTCTTCCTTCCATGGATTCCTCCTTGAAATTCGTCACCTAGTCTGGGTATCCCTCATAGATTTAATACATTGTTTGTGAAACTCTTCCCAGTGCCATATTTTCATGGACACCATTTAATTACACTGCTTCTGTCTGGATATTCCAAGGGGTCCGGTCAGGGCAGAAACCTTCAGTTAAGAGAGTAGTCACGCTGGGCATCACTAGTGTGTCTAGACACTGGGGATTGGTGTGTCTTTATTCTGTCCCTTATTATAGGGCTTCTCAAGGGCGCGAGAACCCGAGGCATCCCACTCCAACATGGGGAATAATATGCCTTAGGCATGTATCTGAGGTTTTCCTCAGCTTCCCATGTTTAGCACAGGGTATGCCGTGATTTTAACGTCCAGCAGGGACAGATCGGACTGATCAGAACACTGATTAGAGTGGATCAGATTGGGGAACCCCACTAAGGGGAACACCGATATTGGGGCCAACATGCGGGCGGCTCCCTATATGCTGTGGAGTGGAATGAAGTGGCATGATCTCACCGGGATGTGTCGTCCTGGGTAAGAGTCAGGATAGATAATGGTTTTGGGCTTGAGCCTCGTGAGGATTCCTATGTACCATACCTTGACATGGATCAAAGTCTGCATAGTTTGGGTAGTGGGGAATATAGTTTAACGTCATACGAGATGGGGGTGAACTGACGTAAAGGGGGTTGGAATGACCGGGTGGTGGGCTTGAACCTCGTGGAGGCTTCCTACGTACCATTCCTTGACATGGATCAAAGTCCTCATAGTTCGGGTTGGGACATGGGTGTGTTGGAGAACCGACGTAAAGATGGACCTAGGGTCTGATGGGTGATGGGCTTGAACCTCATGAGGCTTCCTACATACCATGCCTTGACATGGATCAAAGACCACGTAGTTCAGGTGCATGTTTCGTTAGTGAACTGATGTGAAGGTGAACCCGTGGGTCCACTGGTGGTGGGCTTGAACCTCGTGAGGCTTCCTACATACCCTGCCTTGGCATGGATCAAAGACCACGTAGTTCAGGTGCGTGTTGGCGAAGCAACGTTAAGGTGAACCCGTGGTTCCACTGGTGATGGGCTTGAACCTCGTGAGGATTCCTACATACCATGCCTTGACATGGATCAAATTCCTTATAGTTCGGGATGGTGTGGGGCTTACACTCTAGGCTTCCCAAGGTGTTAATGGGGCTTGGAGCACCGACACGGAGATGGTCGGGGCCAATGGTTATTGGGATTGAACCTCGTGGAGGCTTCCTACGTACCATGCCTTGACATGGATCAAAGTCCTCATAGTTCAGGCATACCGTTTAACATCATGCGGGATGGGGATGGTGTCATGGTCAATGCTTACTCTAATCCCACATGAGTCGCGCTCGGTGTGAGAAACAAGAGGCACCATAGACCTGACGATCACGTCACGAAAGATGCATCTGTGGGAAGTGAAGAGGAGTGGGGATTATGCTCTGAGGTGGCCCAGGGTGTCAGGACTTACTCCATGATAGAGGCCCTAAGGTGAAAAAGCACAGCGAGAGAGGGGGATCAGGACTTACTCTAGGATGGAGGCCCGGTTCCCTATCACGTCCTCCGCTGGCCTTAGGGACTGAAGATAAAAGGAGGGGGACCATTCCCCACCCCGACCTTGGTTGGCCTTGGCATCGAGGGAGGGGGGAGGAACAGGGGCGCTGCCTCCTGCAAGGACGGTTAGGGGCTTACACCAAGGTGGATTCCCTTCCCCACGGACAAAATCCACTCCAAGAAAAAGGATATCATCCCCTGTAGAGACCAGGGGGCATGTAGAATGTCTAAGGCGGGGGACCCTGCTTGCAGAGCATGGGGTGAGGTCACAGTTTAACATCATGTGTTGAGGACGAACGTGCTTGGCAGTTTAACTTCCGGCAGCTCAGAAGAGGTGGGTTTTCTCCGCACCCCTAGGACTTAAATAACCAGTTCCCTCTGCTCCTTGTGGGAGGGAAGTTATCGGCAAGTCCGTTCTGAGGGGGTGTCACGGAATGAGCCATAGAGGGTCCCACTTTAGCTTGGCTATGTGAAGAAGCAATAGCCATTAGCAAGCCTATGCAAAGAAGCATTAGGTGCATCAACTCTACAGGTGGTATCGTCTAGGGAACATTGAAATCACATCGTGCTAACCTGGAGGGTCGCATGGGAAAAGGATTTTCCAAGCAGAGGGGTCCATAGGCAGGGGCCTTGTGGAGCTCTGTTGCTCCACATGGTGGAGGGAACTTGCGAAGGGGAGTGCTTCATGACGTAGGGTGCCTTATCCTTAGCATGGGGAAAAGGTGCATATGGGAGGTGCTTCGCAAAGTTGAAGGGAGTTCGCAAAGAACAACCTCATGGAGCAAAGGTGCCTCATGGAGTAAGGTGTCGGGAAGCAATGTGCTTTGCGAAGTACAATGATCCTGACTTAGAAAATGGATCAAGTGTACATGAAGGGTACTTCGCGAAGCATAAAAGCTTCGTGATGACCCGGGTCCCCTTGGGGATTCCCTTGCTTCTTGAAAGTGCTTAGGATTCGCTAAAGGCATCCCTCTTAGAAGAGGGGATTAAAATGAGACAATTGGGAGGCACTTCGCAAAGAAGAATTACCTCACGCAACTCATGGTTCTCCGAGCGGAAGACTGCTTCACAATTTGGGAGATGAGATGCCGAAAGGTCGGATTGTTCGTCCTTGAGAGCTCAGGGGGAGTCTGGTAGTTATAGGCAAGAGGCACCACGGAGTAGGGATCACACGACGCGAAGGGGGGTCAGGCTGCTTCGCAGTGGGCCACGAATGTCAACTGGGATCGCGGAGCATCCCACCTCCTTGTCTTTGTGGTGGGCTCGCGAACGTCAAATGCATTTATGGAGCATCCCGCCTCTTTGGCTTCCCGATGGGCTCGCGAACTTCAAATGCGTTCGCGGAGCCTCCTTCCACCTTTTCTTTATGGCGGCCGCGGGGCTGGGGTACTCCGCGAAGGGGCTTCACGAGGTAGTCCATGGGGCCATCTTGGAGCCTTTTTATTTGTACCAAATTTTGGCGCCAACATCGATATTGGAAATTTATCCTGTATAAATTTATAGTAAGAATAACTCATCACATTTAGAGGATCACTTATATGAATTATATGAATTGAAATAAAAAATATCGAGTTTGAGATATCATAAATGCTATATTATTTTTTTCTTATATATTTGATAGTTATTACTATCAAAGACTAAAATACTTTTCACATCGAAAATATTATCCATTTCAAATATTTTTAAGACAATTTTTTCAAATAGAACCTTTTGGATCAGATATAGCATGTTGCAATTTTTATTGTGTCAAACACCTAAAGTGGGGGATGGAATGAGGTGTAACCTTTTTCACATAAATTGAATGGATATTAATCTTATGTAAGTAATAAATAAATGATATATTGTTCTGATAATTAAGAATATCATCAATATAATGAAAATAAAAGACAATGAACATGAATATTTTACCAGGTTCACTCGAATGTGATATTCCCAATGATAAAACATCCTGAAATTTATTAGTGTAATAATAATCACTTAACTCACTACTTATGATTATAATGCATTTTTAGTATCTTTCCACTCTTTTAGGATACAATCATCATCTCAAATTATTCCTCCCATACTGATTTGAGACAAAATTAGTTAATAATTAACTCACATGCTATTATAATATATGAATAAATAATATGATCAATATACCAAACCCCATTTTTCCTATCTATTTAGTTCCATGAAAAATAAATTAATATCCCTTTATTTATCTAAATAGTTAGTTTAGTATAAGCTATATTGATGTGTTATGCTATAAACCTTTTTTATTTCTAATAATTTATTTTCATACTTATTAATTAATTATATTTTTGTTATGAAATGAATATAATTTTACATAAATTATGTTTATATTGATATTTTATAGGTAGTTTGAAGAATTTGATGAAATTTAAGAACATTGGAAAAGTAAGAAGAATAAAATTGAGACAAAGAACATTGTGTATCTTAGTAAACCATGTCGTAGTGCCTTAAATATCCTTGAAGTTAAAGAAAATGATTATAAATTGAGACTCAAGTGAAGCTAACTATATATAAGAACCATGAAAAATAAACTACATAATGGTTTAAATAATAATTTTTTTCATAACTTATACAATGAAGGTAAATTAAGTTACATTCTATGTGTATCTTCCCATTTTTCCTACATAATATTATGGAATTCAAATAAAATGTGCAGTCCATAATAAACCATGTCATGGAAATTTATCATAGATACTAAGAAAAATAAGGATTTTTTTTGTTTGTTCTTAGGGGAAACTATTAGTTTTATGTTTTAGATAGGAAAACCAATTTTTGGTGTATCCAATCATGACATGGTCAATCTTGTTTTTTAAATACATGCATCTTCTATAGTTTAACAAATATAAATAGAATTTATATTAGAAGTTTTATTCTACACAATTTTTTAAATAGACTTTAATTTTATAATCCTACTTTATTTATTAATAATATTTTATTACATACAAGTTTTTTCATTCTATAATTTCATATTTTTCAAGTTTAATTAATTCATTAATTATTTAATCTTAGTTTATAATATGATTAGTTCATTAATGATTAAATATACTTTGACTATGACTGACTAGTCTCTTAGGAGATGAAAATTCAAGAGTATAAGAATAGATAATGAATATTTTATATTGAATTAATTCATAAATTATTTTTTAAGAAATTTGTTGAAAATTTATTCTAATATCATTCATTAATAATTCATTAACAAAAAGAATTTTTAAGGGAGGATATCCAAGATAGTAGAATAAATTAAACTATAATGTTTTTTGATTAATATTTTGTCTTTAATGTTAAACTTAAGAAAATTATTTTTATTTATTTCATTAATAAAAATATTTATATTAAATTAAGTAGAATTTATAGATTCGATCATACTGAAATCAATTACTATTGAATCAACTTGAAACTAACCAATTCAATAGATTTATGAATAAATGAGATAATCTATTTCTATGGAAATCATTCATTGAAATTGATTTATTACTTATTTCTTAGCTAATTTTTTTACATCACTATTGAATTTAGTTTTCCTAGTCAATTGTAATATTTTTAAAGTAATAAGAAGGGGTTAAAAACTAGTAAAGCAATTTTTTAAGGATTATAACATATTTTTTTGTTGGATCAATATTATACTTAATATATATAAATCCTTTGTAGCCTTAGTTTCATTATGATAATAATAATTTAAAAAATTTAACCCCCATTATAGTAATTGATGTTTATTGGGTGGTATTTTTTTTGGAAGTGTTGCTACCAATATACGATGAACTTAAATGTGCAAAATTTCTAATTGATAAATACATGATTTTTTTATCTTTTTAAATCATATTTTTTTTCTTTTTTTGTGAATGAGTGTGTTTTTTTATCTCATAGATTTGTAGATTCATGAATAAGATGATAAATAATTGAACAAGGAGTGTTGATTCAAGATAATATCTATATTTTAATCCCAAGACTAAGAATGACCTTCTCAATCATAAATGAGAATCCATGTAAAGACATAATCACCCTGGTAAATGCAATGATTTAGTTATAAATTTCAGTTATGAGGACCACCAAGATGTGTCTCAACAAATTCCATGGGCAAGAAACATCATGAAATATGATCTATCACCCATCGATATGAGTACCCCAAGCATTGTTTAATCTTTTATTTAGGAAAATAATTTTAAAATCAAGCTGTGTACACTCTAAATGATTCAAAATATGGAATAATTTGGTGTCATGTAATATGAGGATCCTCATAGACACATGTATAATTTTGGATAGATATGTGATATGTTTGAATATATCAAAGTCCCCAAAGATTCTATAAGATTGATGGAATTGAAATTTTTTCTTACGGATAGGATGATAGATAGGTTAAAAATATTGTAATATGGTCGTATAAAAACATGGGACAATTTGTATAGGAATGTTTTAAAAAAAATACTTCCCAATATAAAAAATGTTGAACTAGAGAAATGTGATTCCAAATTTTATATAATAAGTGAGAGAATACACATTTGAATCATGATATCATTTTAAGGAGTATATAAGAAAGTTAATAAACCATGTATTTGATATTTTACTCCAAAAAAAATGTTTTACTATGATTTATCACACATATATATATATATAAATTTATGATTTATGACTTTATAGATAAATGGATGGTGATACAATGTTTAGAAGTCATATGAGCCTTCTTGATGAAATATCTCACAATTATATCCTTTAGAAAAGTAAAAAGTACTGTAAAAGAGAGGGATACATAAATTGGAAGAAATTACTTTCTTGGATTCCAAAATATAAGTCTTATATAATTTTTTTTTATAATTTTTAATTGGCAGAACCTTCAATTCCTATGTTGAGTCACATTTCATAATTCTGTGAGATACATGTAGGGTCATGTGAATTCAATGTGTATCATGATATTTCAGATAATAATATACTTTTGGATTAAAAATAAATTAACTAAAACCAACATCCTAAATAATTCATAAATGCTAATTGGATTCTAGAGAATCCAGACTAGAACCTGATTTAGAATCAATAAATCAGTGGAATAAATTTTAATATGAACTAATGTATTCCAAGATAAACTCCTTAACAAAAACTCTTAATACCATTTCATTAAGTGTGACAACATGTTATAACTCAATTTAATTAGCCTCTATAGTAATTATAACCACAAAAAAAAATGAAAAACCATCTATATATTTCTTTCTCACTAATTATATTTGAAATTTGGATCAATGGATTAAAAAAATAAAATTATCTTATGAATTAGAAACCTAATCTAAAAAATATAGAGAAAAAATTGGAAAAAATTAACCAAACTCCATAAATGGGAATAATGAGTACACTATTAGGTAACATATAGAAAAATCCAAGAGAAGATGTGAAATCAGTGACACTTCATAGTGAGTGAGAGTTGGAGGAATAAAAACCACTAGTGGATAGGAAATAGGTAAAATAGTATAAAATTAAGGAGAATGTCTTGAAAAAAGATAGCAAGGGAATTAAAACCGAAAATAAGGAAAAATAATATTTAAAATAAAGAATAAAATTCAAAAGAATACACAAAATTGGATCTATAAAATCCCCCTCATTTATTCATGGAGAGTAAAGAGTAAGGAATGATAAAAAATAATACAAGAAGTTCTGTGATATCCTTAAGAAGCTCCACATAAATATCACCCTCACTAATGAAATTTATCAAATATAGATGTATGACAAATTATTGAACAAAATATTATCTTAGAAAAGGAAATTATAGTATCTCATAGTAATATCCCCAATCAATAATTTATCTATTGTAGTTTGAAGAAATATTCCTATAAGGTTTACAAATTTTGAAAGCTTCACCATAATATTCATAATTGGATCATTCTTGTTTGGGAATAAATTATAATAATTAATAGAAAGTTTCTATTTGATATCCCTAAATGTGTTTCATAAAATGGTATTTTATTAAACAAAACCAACATGATTTTCACTTTTATTTTATTTATTTCTTAGTTAAATACCATCATAGTGTTATTGAATAAATTTTTATAAAGGTTGTAAAGTTATTTTTTTTCTAGTTATTTTTATCTTTTAGATAAAAAATAAGTGGTTATTATAATTATCATTAAGGGGATATTCTTATCCATGGGGAAAGTGTTGATTGATGTGAATCAAGGAAGATTCATAGTTAGAGTTGGTGATGAACAATTCAACTTTGATATCACAAATGTATTGATGCATGGAGTTATGGATAATTATTAATAATTATACACCAAAATTGGATAATATTCATTATTTATCATATAATATTCATGCGATTCACTATTCATAAACACTGGTATTAGTGAATTTGACAATTTAAACTTTATTTGTCTTCATGTTTTCAATTATTGCTTAAAATAAACTAATACTTGACACATCTATCAACACCTTTTCAAACAAACAATGGTTATGATTTTAATTTTAAATTTTCAGATAATAATATCCCACTAATGGGGAAATTTTTTCACTTCTTTAGAAATGAGAAATTTATTTGGGAATATAACCATTTTCTACTTTGAATCTGGAATTTTCTAAGTGAAGTTAACTAGATGCTATTCCACTAAAATTCCTGTACCTACCTTGTTACACGTACAGTGTATCCAAAATTTACACTAAGTATATATAAAATCAGGAATTAAAATAAATATGTTGTTACACCATGACCATGGAATTTAGGGTAACATATCTATTCAAATCAAAGGGAATAAATATAAGCTTCTATAAAGATGGAAGGGAAAATCCTTCCAAAATTTATCCATTAATGAGATGTCAATAATAATGCATCCAATGTACCCCACTCCTCGCTA
This sequence comes from Viscum album, assembly GCA_963277665.1. Taxonomy (NCBI): domain Eukaryota; kingdom Viridiplantae; phylum Streptophyta; class Magnoliopsida; order Santalales; family Viscaceae; genus Viscum; species Viscum album. The sequence continues at coordinate 118,352,861 of OY728154.1, forward strand.
ATATGTGGTGTGATGGTTTTCTTTAGTAAATCTTAGTGCGTGAGTCATGAAACGAACCAATGATAATCTTAAAGTCTATGGACTATTATATACACTCATAGATAGGATTATCTGATGACACCAAAACATGAGGAATTCCAACTGGCAGGTATATTCTCATAATATATCATCTTTTAGATTACAAAATGTGAATTTCATGAGAAGAAGCCTCATCCACTTATGAGTACTCACACCTAACAATCTAGATACTGCATTTCCCATTATCGTACATTAACCAAGTGTATAACTATATTAATAATATTGTCATAGTACTTCAAGGTTCTCATAATAGCATGTAATTTATATGACCTTATCAATGTGAAAAATACTCTAGGATGTTATTAAATTTAAACCATTTATAAAAATGAACAATATATAATAATATATTTAATTAATATTTAATATATAAAATATACATGTAATAAAAGTATAAAAGTTTGTCCTAGGACACCAATTCCAAAAAAAATCTACACATGATATGAAAGATTGTGGATTTTTTGAAAGGAAAGGTTTGCAAAAATATATACTCCAAGGAAGATGACACAAACTCACTCATTATGTTTTTATGTTGATGTAATAATTTATATAAAAATTAAAAGAGTGATTCAAGATAATTTTTATACCCAAATGAAAAATCACATCAAGATTTCAATGATTAGAGAAACAACATTATTTTTGTATATTCAAGTTGTGAACACAATAGTTTTTATATCTCTCTTACAAGAAATTTATGATCATGAGTTATTGAAGAAGTTCAGAATAGAAGAATCGAGTGAGGTAATTACTACTAGAACACTTGGAACCAATTTTTTCATAGATGAAAATGGAATAAGAGTGGATAAAATAGAGTTCCAAAGGCTTATTGGCATCCTACTATATTTTAAAATGTGTACACCAGATACCGTGTTTGTGGTCACTCTTTGTGCATGATTCTAATGCAATCCTAAGGAGTCACATCTTATGGAAGAAAATTGAATCTTATGATATGTCAAATTTAATCTTGATTTTCAACTAGGGTATGAAAAATACACATATTTACAACTTTATAGCTATTTTGATGTGGATTGGGTATGTGACATTAGTGATCAAAAGTATACTTCTTGTGGTGCATTCTTTATTAGGGGAAAATTCATTTCTTAATAGCTAGAGAATAATAATTCAGTCATATTAAGGACAAAAGAAGTTGTGTATGTTGAAAAATTACAATCCATAATTCAAATGATGAGTATTAAGTCACATTTTTAAGACATGAGGGTTAATGTTTCATTCCAATTGATTATTGGGTGTGGAATTCAATGTGTTATCAACTTTTCAAAGAATCTGTTATGACACTCAAGGTCAAAACATATTGATATCAAGTAAAATTGATTAATTAAAGGGTTTAATGTGGATAAATTTCATAAGAATATGTTTCAAAAAAGGATTAAAATATAAATATCTTGAAAAATCCCTTAATGAAGGAAACCTTCCAACACTCGAGAGTATTAATGAGAGTGAATTCTAACCTTAGATCCCTATAATTGTTTTTATATTTTACCCAAAGTTTCATGGATTTTTATTTTCTATAGGGGGTATACAAAGTTTATCTTATTTCAAATGGGTGGGATAATATATCTTGTTTTGTAGGTGATAAATAATGGAGAGAAGATAAGAATATTTTTCCTGTAGGGGAAGACATGAGGAGTTGATAGCTGAATCATGGAGAAGAGATCATGCAATTTTTATCATGTATCTAACAAATATAAAGGTGGAAATTGATAATACCTTGGGGAGATATTGGAGTTTGGGGGAATTTAAGAGATCAAAGAACCCTCATCAATTGAATTGATAAATGGGGAACTATGAGTTTATCTCAATTGAGACATGTTTAATATAATATTTTTTTACACCAAGGGTTGGAGAACTCTCAGAAAAACATTCTATCCGGTTGTGTGGTGTTTAAATAATCTTCACATTGGATGAATTCTAGGACTTATTTCATGAGATAATTCATTAATGATCCTTGAAGTTGTTTTCATGTTATATTTATTGAAAACATGCTCATGGATTAGTTATAGACTGATGTGAGATGAGAAAGAATGAAAATGAATGATGTTTTCTTGAGTTAAAGGATACAATAACATGGATGATGCTATTATAGTTTTATGGAGTTGAATTAGAGGATATAATTACTCTTAGGTAAGTAGTCACACCTTGATATGTATATTTTGTGCCATGAGGGTTTTTTTCTTGAGGTGTTTTGAGTCTTTTCTTATTCTATGGATAAAGTACATGAATGTTTTATGCGATACTAGTCAATGAGATAAAAAAATTCACAGCGAAATCTAGATCACCACACCACAAGATATATAGTTCACAACCTAATAATGTTAGCCATGAAAATTCTGAAACAAATAATGTAATTGAGGGGAAAGATACACCATGCTTCAATATGATAAGTCATTCCACAATGCTATTATGAAAATTATGGATCTAATTAATGTTTTAGAAAGAGATATAATCTATTAAAATTCAGATTTGTATGTCCATATACAACACATACCATCACACCATAATGTTTGAGTTTTCTATAAAAATTGGGAGTCTTTCCCAAACCAAATTAGGATGATTAGGGAAACAAAACTAATAGATATCCAAACAAATATTCCAAGATGAATTCCAGAGGGGATTTAGGTGGGATTAAGGATATGAATGAGGGTTAACACATGATAAAAAATATAGAGGTAATTGAAGTGTCTTTGAGAGATTGACTGATTTTATGACATTCATCTAGATCAATATTGTACATGATAGTTCAAGACCATCTTCCTAATCTTTTCTTCTTATTGATAATAAGATAATAACCTAGGGATGTAGCCTATTTTCTTTTCAAAGAGACCACTGCTCTGCATGTCTTCTAGGGTTCCCATGAATTAGCAAAAATGGTGCCCACACTATTACATCATCCAATGGTGGGGGTGTGACTAATTGAGGACTCAACAGAGGTTCAATCCTGAGGTTTTGGTCCATTCAATGGCTGAAATAACCTTTTGGAGTTTCCTAATATTTCCCTATTCCCTAAGGAACTTTCATGTGTCAATTTTGTTTGTAATCTTCTGATATATACCTTCGAGTTTATTGTGGTTACATGCCTCCTCTAATTCTCTTTAGTGGATCTATTTTCTCACTATTAACCACCTAGGGATGACTTTGTAAGGGTCGTCAACATCTTATGGGGCTTATAGGAACCTAGAATTGTTGGTTTGTTAGATCCTAATAATTTCATTAATAATTTTTCTATTGAAGTTGACATTATATCTACTTGGGACAAATCCCTGTGTTTTTGAAAATCCTCTCCCTTCTCCATGTTCAGGTGGGCTTTCAACCTTAACTTGAACCATGATCCCCACACCTCTATGATTTATGTTTTCTTTTCTAGACTTCCTATGCCCTTGAAAAACTTTTCAATCCTTAAATTGATCTGAAACTCTAAAGGACATTTCTTTTTCTTGGACTATAGATCCTGTTGATGCAGTGAAACTTCTTGAAGATGAAATAAAATAAAAAAAGATAAGAAAAAGGATATACATGAGGGATTTAACTTGGTTTGGAAATATTTCCTATGTCCATATGATGCAGCGAGCCTATCATTAATTACTCTCTCTCTGAATCAAGTGTAGAAGGATTACATATACATTAAAGATCACAGAATTTTGATCCCGTTATATAGAGTAATAATTTAATTATATCAAAGGGTTGATTTGGGTTGGTTCAACAACCCTTGAAAACGATCCTCGTCATCTGCTACATTCTATATTACCTAATATGCTTCCACTGCATATGGATGGGTTAGTTTCCTCTAGATAGGAATTCCACTATAACTGAAAATTTATTTCCTCCTCAATAAACTCCCCAATTAAGAGTTTCCCCCACATATATTCCCATTATGACCAATATGGGGTAGAAGCTAGACCTGCAGTCTCTTTGCAGGATTTTAGCTTGCCTTTTGGTAGAAACTTCATCATCATGTATTCTATATTATCATTGTTTTGGATTTTCTCAACTTTCAAAAATATTTGTTCCAATACATTTCAAATATAGTGATATCTCACTTATATGTGTTTGGAACTAGAATGAAATTTTGGGTTCTTATTATGATGAATAACACTCTAACTATCGCAATAGAGAATATAATATCCTTGACTCTATCCCAGCTCTTGTAAAAACTTCTTCATCCACAACATCTCCTTGCATCCTTCTATGATTACGATATAATCTAATTATATGGTAAAAAGGTAACACACTTCTGAAGTCATGATTTACATGATACTTCTCCCGTACAAATGATATCTGGTTCTTGGATATAGAATTCCTCATGCCTATATCTCTAGCCATAGCTATATCTATATATCCTTCCAAAATAGGTTTATCACTTCCAAAAGATAAAAAATAACTAGATATACCTCAGAGATACCTCAATATCCATTTGAACACTGTCCAAATCTCCTTTCTCGGATTTGATAAAAATTTTCATACAACACCAATACTGTGCGAAATATCTGATTTGGTGCACACCATGGCATACATAAGACTCCCAACTACTGACTAGGGTTTTTTCCCATATCTACTTTATCATCCCTAGTTGATATACTCTGAATTGTTGTGAGATTAAAATGAATCTAATGTGGAGTAATAATTATTTTTTCTTTTTTCAATTTGAATATTTCAAGAAAAATTTTCAATGTACCACTCTCGAGACAAATAAATCTTATGATTCATCCTATCATGAGTAATCATTATACCAAGAATTTGAGTTTCACCTTTAAAGTCCTTTATTTAAAAATGATTGTTCAACTCCTTCTTTAACCTATCAATATTGGTAATGTCTCTTCCAATAATCAGCACATCATCAACATAAAGAAACAATATAATAAAATCACCATCAGGGAACTATTTGATGAAAACATAGTAATAAGTAGTTATCTTTCTGTACTCATTTATCTCCAAGAATGAGTCAAATTTCTTGTACCATTTCATTAGTGCCTATTTCAAACCATATAAACTTTTCTTAAGCGATTATACCTTGTTTTATTTACCTTTCACCTGAAATAACTCTAGATGCCCCATGTAAATCTCCTCATCAAGATCACCATGTAAGATTTCTATATTTACATCCATTTGTTGATCCTCTCGGTTCAGACTATCCACCAATCCATGAAAAACTCTGATAAAAGGCATTTTAACCATAAGAGAAAAAATTTCATCAAATTAAATACCTTCATTCTGATCGAATCCATTCAAAACTATTATGGATCTGTAGCATGGCTGTGACCTACCATATTCTCATTTGATTATGTACACCCACTTGTTCTTGAGTTTCTTACTTCCATTTGGTAAATCCACCAAATCAAATGTACAGTTCTTGTTCAAGGATATCATCTCATATTGTATGAACTTATTCCATTTCATCTTCTGTGGGATTATATTTGCATCATTATAACATTTTGGCTCTCCCTCATTAGTGAGAGTCACATCCTCATGTGGTGAGTATCTATGAATTGGTTGTCATTCTCTGGTGGATCTACTCAACTATGCTTTAGAATAAATATGTTATGGAATATAATATGATGGAGACATATCAGTAGATGGAGACATATTACCTAGTAGGGATGTATCATCAGTGGAGAATACCTCTCTCACGCTATATGGTACTGATAGTGGTGATATTGGTTCCATGTTGATTGTAATTTCCTCAAACTATAAATTATCTTTATTTTATTGATTCTAAAAATATTCCATCATCTAATCCTCAAGAAACACCACATCTATGCTTCTGATGAACCTCCTACTGATAGGATCCCAAATTCAATATTTAAACTCTTGATGAGTATATCCCAAAAATATACATTGATTTCTTTTTCCATCCATATTTTCCTTTTCATCTTTCGGTATGTGAAGAAATTTCCTATAGCCAAATACTCTCAAGTGATTTTATGAAACATATTTACCCATGAAAAACCTTTCTTGAATGTTGCAGTTCAGTGGAACTAATGGATAAGGGTTGATAAGATCAAATGCGGTCTTCATTGCCTCTCCTCAAAAGGTGTTTGGAAATATTGAATTTGAAAGCATACACCTGAATCTCTCACAAATTGTCATGTTCATCCTCACAGCAGCACTGTTTTGGCAAGGCATCTTCAGTACTTATTTTTCTAGCATAATGCCAAAACTCATGCAGTAATCCTCAAATAGACCACATTACTCTCAACCATTGTCTACTTACACACACTTTATTTTGGGTCTTACCTTTCAAATTATTGTTTGATACCTTAAAAATTCTATACTTCTGGATGAAGTGTCTTGGATTTCCAATGTGGGGGAACTTCATGTCATATATCAATCAAGATTTCAATCACTTAATACTTTGCAGACTTTGGCCACAATGTTATATTACTTTGCCTCTTCCCAGACAATTCTATTTCCCTTATCTTTCAATGAAAATATCCTCTAATTCTAGAGTACATACCTCATAATTCCTTCAAGGCTCTTCATTCAGCATTTTGTCTTTCACCATCTCAATAGTGTGAGTTCCATTTGGAGTTTAATTGATGACCGACACAACTAATGTGTCCCATATCTTCAGTAAATAATTCAACATCAATAATGCCTAAAAATCATCATCAATAATCATTTTCATGGAATTCAACTAATCAACAGTACCTTGGAACCTGCTCATGTGATCTGATATATTGGTCCCATATTTTTTACTTTAATTTATCAAGAAGATGTATCATGTTTTCTTTTTTTCTTCATGGTTGTACTTGAACACATCTTTTCCATTTTCTTCCAAATAACATAAGCATTATGTTCATTGGAAATTTTTTGGAAGATACTCTTGTAGATCCACTGTTTTATTTGGGCATCATAATTTCTGTTGAGAATAACCCACTCTGCACCAACAGGCTAGGTATTATCTGATTTATTCTCATCAGATTGACATATTGTTGAAAATTCTTCCTCTTTCATTCCAATGGACTAAGTGGTCTCCAATATTGGTTTCCAAAAATCTTTAATATTTAAAAGATCCTCTATTTTGAGTTTCCATATGACATAATTAAAAGCAGTAAAATTAATCACATTACCGGTATTTTCTTCCATTGATGTAGTGAGGATTTAAAAATATATTAGTATGGATGTTTCTAGAATAGACAAAATAATTGGAAACTACTATTAGATCACTAAAAATGGACTCCGATTGGCCAAGATATAGATAAAAAAGTTTCAACGGTCTAGATAGACCAATGAGGTGGCATTGACATGACTTTCCAAAATAGTCACTGAAAAACATACCAGAAAGTCACCACTAGTATAAATAATGCCGTCTTCTCTGGAAAAGGGGTACTATAGCACTTGGGGTTTGAATGAAACTTTTTTTGCCTCTACCAGATTAATTTCAACTATGTTTTTGATGTCTCTTATTTCATTAGAACTGTCTCTCCATGTTCTTCAAAGATCATGCCTCAAAAAATACCTACCACCTTCAATTTTTTGGTCTATAAAAAACCATCCTGTAGCATCATCGTTTTGACCATGGTGGCTCAGATACAATATTTTTGGGGTAGAAAAACTCCTTGGTGATGAAATAGAACACAAATAGAGAAGAAAAAGGATGAAGAGAATGGATTTAACATGGTTCTGCAATATTACCTACATCTATGGGATAAGGGGATCCTATCTTTAATTACCATCTTTGGATCAAGTTTTGGAGGATTACATATTCACTATAAATCATGGGATTTTGATCCTGTTATATATATGAATAATTCAAGGATGTAAAATGGTTGGTTTGGGTTGGTTCATCAACCCTTGGAAAATCTCCTCATTGTTGGCTGCATTATATATTGGCTGCTTTGCCTCCACTGCATATGATTGTGTTGGTTTCTGGAAGAGAAGACTTCCACTGTAGCTGAATGTTTATTTCCACCTAAATCAACTACCTAATTGGGAGTGGCCCCTAGAGATCCAAATCCATGAGTCACCCCATCGCTCCCCATAATTGTGTGTAAGTGTACATCTCAAAGCCTCTTATTGATTTTCTATGGATTGAAATCGAGGGAGAATGACAATATCAACAATGTATTAGCTATGAATCCCTCATCGATTACTACTTTGTCTTCAACAGGCTTGGTTATCCCCAATAGGCCCCCTAGTGGTCTTGTATGCCTTCATGTAGGGGAATTTCAATTCACTATAGGAGTTCATTCCCTAAAGGTGTAGAGCTATAATCATTAAACTACTAAATTCATGGTGGGAATCTTAATTGTGCTCAAGGTTCATCATGAGGATGAGACTTAGACTTTTCCCATAAAAGAGAGACACTCTAAGATCATTCCACACAAGTTTTCACATATACCTTATCATGATTTACTTTATATAATTGTACTAAAAAACATGTTTTAACCATTGGGAGATGGAATAATGTACAATGAAGAGAATAATGGATGAAAAAAATTAATTCCCAAAAAAGAAGAAATAGATGCAGGTAGCAGGAGTGAGGGGTGGTAGTTTGGTCTCATCATTTTCTGAGGAAGAGGACTCAACATAGTACATGGAAGAGTATGTATAATAATTCAAGGATACATAATATTTTTTAGATAGGAAGAGGAAAGGAAAAAATGTCTTAAGTTGTGTAGAGAGATATAATAAGGCCTCATATAAGAATGAAATTAAATGATAAGATTACTCCAACTTTCCCAAGAACATAGAGAATACATTAGAAAATAAAATAAGGGTCTTAAATCAGCCATATCATGAAAAAAACCTAAAAATGTAATAAAAAGGGCCTGATAGTTTTGGATCTTATTTGGTTGGAATGAGAACTTTTCTAAAAGGACAAGTCCCTTTATTAAATAAAATCAGTGTTGTAGAATTCAGAAATAAGGATTTTTACAATAGTCCCATTGAAAGAAAGAGGGGAGCTCATTAGGAACATCATTGAGTGAGGTTAACTCAGGATAAATGACCCCTTTATTTTCAAATACATCTGCCAAATTATTGGATTCACGATATGCATTCCTGATGATATGATTCAATGTGAAAATAGAATCCATGAAGTTAGTTTATCTAGAAGTTAACATCCATGAAAGGTGAATAGTTCTATTCCAGATATCCTATACAAAAGAAGTAAAAACACATTCAATACAAAAGTTGAGGCAACCATGTTGCTTTTCCATTTCAACCGCATTTATAATCTAAATAATTTCTACATCAAGAGAAATATTGATTACATATGGTCCATAAAGACATACTATTGCATTACCATTGTGGTTTCTAAAGATTAAACCATATCCATAGGGACATGGATTTCCTATTGAAGCTCCACTTTTATTACATTTGATCTATCCCAAAAATAGGGGAATCTATAAAACATCAAATTTTTTTATGAGGATGAAAGTTACCAGCAATTCCAAGATGCTTAAGCATAAAAAACGCCATGAATAGAGTTGTCACAATACCTATCTTGAAGTGTATTTGAGTTTTTGATAGCAAGTATGATACAAGGGAGGGATTGATGTAAACATAATGATGAATTCACATGAAGTAGGCTATTTTGGATTGTCTATATCACATAAATAACCTCAGTATAGGCCATTAGGAACAAATTACTTAATTACTGGGGGAGAGGAAGATTGATACACGTAATAAGTGATCTTGGATATCTATTGTGCAGGGAATTCTAAACTAGAAGAGATCAAAAAAAACTATCCATAGAGATATATCAGCTGCACAACTAAGAAAAATATGATTTATATTATCCTTATATTGATTACATAAGTCACATCATGAGAAAAAATTAATACCAATGGACTGCATAAAGTTGCTGATAGGAATCTAGGAATACATCACCCTCCATTCTAGGGTAAATTTAAATGGAAGAATATATTTTTAATTGAAATTATTCACCCAAATTTTTACATTCCATTGTATTGAATCTTGGTAGAATAATTTTCGGGAAATATTAGTATTAGAGGTAGGCTCCCAAACCAAAATATCATAACCATTGATGAATTTGTAGTTCAAAACCATTTCCTTGACTTTATTAAGAAGCATATCCATGTATTTATCCAATTTATCTTTTATTTACTCATTAGTGTCAAGTGGTAGGTTAAGTGAATTAAAAATATTTATAAGAGGCGTACTTGTCCAATTATCTAACTGAAAACTAAAAAAATAATTAATGCCATCCAAACAGTGATAATTCAATGAAATGTTGGAATAAGAGGCCTTGAGGGCAGGCCATATAGAGGAATCCACATAATTCAAGTTACTTGATTCCATCCTACTCAAGAACCCGCATCCTAGAAAGTAAAGTGCCTTTAGATTCCTATTTATGAGTCTCCACATGAAATTAAACCATAAGAATTGATCAAATTTACAGATATTTTTTATTCCAATCCCTCCATAATCAATTGACAACATTATTTCCAAGGAACCATTGCAAGTATTTGATGAAGGATGCTTCCACTCTAGAAAAAAATTCTTGATTGAAGTGTTGATATTATTAATGAGATAATCTGATCATTAATTGATTATAAATGAGTAAACAAATTTTGACATAATGATAACTTTCACAAGGATGACCCTACCTATCATCGAAAGAGTTTTTCCTTTCCAAAATAAAAATTGATTTCTAATTTGGATAAAAATATAATAAAAATGACTAAAACATGATTTTATCTAAAATATAGGGACACCAAGATAACTTAACATTATCAAACCTTATAAGATTCCCAACTCATTAATGATGTTCAATTTTCTAGTTGTAGGGATAAATTTTCCAAATTATAAGTATGGATTTCCCCAACTGATCTCTTTCCCAAATAATTTTTTCATAATGAATGAGAGAATTCATGAATTTTATAATATTTCTTTTATTACATTGAGTGAAGGGAATAATTTCATTAGCATACAAAAGGCGAGTATGAGAAATAAGGCTTTTGGAAGCTCTGATGGTTTTTTTTACATTGACCTTGTTGAGAAAGAGTTTACTTAAATAATCTTTAATAATAGACAAAATAATGGATGAGAGAGTATCACCATGTTGGACACCACTAGAGCATGTGAAATAGACCTCAGTGGATCCATTGATAAGTGCTGATATGTGGGTTGAGCTCAGAATAATTCTAACCCATTTAATAAATACATCATTAAAACCAAAACTGGTTAAAACCTTACAAATGAATCCCTAATATAACATGTCAGAATATTTTTTAACATCATGCATGATGGAAACATTACATACGCTAGTGAGTTTCCTGAGAATATTAACTCATTCATTGTTATTATCCTATGATGACTATCTAGAGGTACTAGAACTTATCACCACAATTGAATAGACTCTTTAGGCCTATCCTGAGCTTGATGTTGGTGACTTAGTATAGAAATATCGACATGCATATCTTGGTTAGTGTTATATTATACCTTGAGTTTTGTATATTTTTTTATTGATGTGACTAAATTTTCCTTGAGATGGGTTGTTTGTTTCCCACTTATCCTAAATTTTCTTGTTTAAAATCAATAAATAAGGAATTACAATATTTATAATAAGATAATAACATGGATAACAGGATCAAAATTTCTTGTCACCAAGGATTATTCACTTGATAATTAGAGTGAGTGAACCTTATAAAAACCCTTGGGATATGTGTACTATTTATCACTCTATATTTTTCCATTATGTGACATTTTTTATTGATCCTATATACTAACCAATAATGATAAAAAATAATCAAGAGTTAGTGTTTTGGTAACCACTGATTCATCCTCCCTCTAAGTGGTGGCATACATTAATATGAACCTCCCAAACCTCTTCCTATTTTAAATGCGTGAGCAAACAAAATCATTGGTCCTTATTTAGAGGGGTAAAAGGTGGGTATGCCCAATGCCATAGTCAAGCATAGAAACTATAAGGTGCATGGAGGGGACATTCTAGTTTTAATTGTCAGGTGTATATCTATTTATAAAAAGATTCAATCTTGAAATCTCAATTAGTGAAAGGAATATGGTTACCAATGAACATTCTTATGTCTGTTAAAAGTGGGTAAACCCAATTCCACAGTTAAATGCACATTATTTATGGTTTAAATAAATTATATATCAATTTTAATTATTGTACATATATCCACTGATGAAAGGACACAAATTCAAAACCTTAGTATGTGTAAGGAATGTGGCTACCTATGGATATGTCTTTACATGTAAAAGTGGGTACACACAATGCATTTGTTACAAACATAAACTACAAGGTACATAGATGGTATAACTCATTTGAACCTACTATATCAATGAAATTGAATTTAAATGATTTATTTTTGAAAATATTAATGTATAACAGAATAACATTTTTATATCATTATTCACACACACACACACACACACACAGATATATATATGTTTGTGTGTGTTTGTGAATTGTTATAAGAAAAATTTATATTTGATTTATAATATTTTTCAATTCATTTCATTGATAACCCTCTGAATAAAAGTGTTATAAAAAAGGGATATCAAAGGCCATGTGATTTTTTTTGGAATTACTTAACTATCATATCATCCCTCCATAAGAAATTATTTAAAACAATTGTCATCCACTTTATTGTACCTATAACATTTTATTTTAATATAAATAAAAATAACAAGAACATGTTTAACCTAATTTATTTTAGATTCATCCTATAATATTTGTAACACCTCAAGATTCCACGATACATTTCCCTTGGAAATAATACAGGAGCCTGCATTGTACGCAACTTAGAGTTTAAACACACCAAGACCAATCAAAGTAGTTGTTATGAATAGTAATACCCACTTTTTTAAAATTTATAAATTTTATTTTTGAAAATGGACTTCATTTTTGGATTCGGAATATCAAAATTAGCTTTGGGTGAATTTTTGGTATTTTTCTGAAAACTTTCGATTTTTGATGAATGTGGAAAAACACTTCGTTATTGGTTAAAAATGACTTTTTATTTAAATAATTATTTATTTTATTAAAATTATTTTTGGTCAAAATAGATACATAATACCTATATAAGTTCAATGTAATTAATTGGATTCATTTTATAATAATTTTAGATATATAACATTTTGTTGAACTTTTTACCGTTTTTTACCCACCTTCTAGGAGCATTTACAAATTTGTATAAAACATAACTTTACTACTTCAATGCATTGAATTTTAAAAATCTGAGAGACACAGTTAATATTAGTAAGTAAAATTCAGTTCAATAAGATGAAAATAATTTTTGGTGAATAGTAACTTTTTACTTTTATTTACCATGATTAAAAGAAAATAGGGTAATTAAGTGTAAAACTGATATTATAATTACCCTAACACATGTCCTAATTATATTGGATAAGTTTAATTCAACCGAAAACAAAATTATTAATAAAATATGATCCCCTTTGTTCCACTTGGATTAGATTAGGACATTTATTATTATTTTATTTAAAGAAGAGTGAAAAGAGTAAAATTCAATGTTTAATAACTAAACCATTTTTAATATAGGGTTATATACAAGATAAATTAGACTATAAATATTTATTAGAAATCTAAAAATATTTCTTACATAATGTTATTTTATTTATAATTTTTATAAATTAAATAATTTAATTTATATATGACACAATGATGATGCAGTAATTACCTTATTAATATAAGATTAACATAATTGATATTATAAATATCCAAATAAATGTAATTTGAGACTTTTGATGAATTACACTAATTTTATAGGTTAATATGACATGTTAGGGTTGATTAAATATTTTTTAAGTGATCATGCTGTTATGAGTTTCACAAAAACCAAATACTAAATAGTGTCAAAAATGACATAATTGAGTTTTTAAAACAAATACTATATTATTAATTGATATAATATTTCTAAAAATCTATTTTTCATCCAAAGGAATTATATAAGGTTATATGTATTAATAATTAACCACATGGGGTTATCTTGTCTTGTTATAGTAAGTTTATTAACCATATAATATAAAAATACAAAGAGACATGGTAAATGTCAAACTATTTAACTAAGAGTTAAATCTAAAATATAAGGTTAATATAGTGACCTAAACCTATCTAAAACCTATTGGTTGAGATTTTTTAGACCCATACCCACCTTATCCTTGAAATAATTCGTTTTTAAGCCATTATAAAACGAAAATGATTTTATTATAAAATAATATTTTAAGCTTTTCCTAAAGTGACCGTCACCTCTCTTATAAAATGGTACTTCCCCTTTTCTTAATTTCACACATCCAAATCCATTTTTCTTGGACAAAAACCTGCCCAAATATCACCCCAAACTTCCTACCTTCATCCTAGAGGCCTTACTTTTGTCAGAAATCCAACCTAAGGAGCCATTTTGATCAAATCAAAAGGAAGAACCCGAAGAAGCGGTAAATATTTCATCACCTCTTTCAGGTGTTTTTCTTCTTCCACTTCCTCTTTCTTTGTTGTTTCCATTATGAAATAATAAATCCAGTATCTTCTATATATATTGATGTTATTATAAAAATTTTACAACCATATTCATTTTTCTATCCATCCTATGAATGACAAAGTCACCATACGTGCGTATGTACAACTTACCATCTCCACATCGTGGTGTAGTTTGTTATTCAAACACTTCATTATTTGGATGGGTATAATAATGAGTATAACTTATTTAAATAATAAATATAAAATGTTAATTATTATTTATATTTGATATAACATCCAATTACATACAATTTCACCATCAATATAATGATATTGTCGCTCGTGTGTACGTATGGATTACCATCTCCATGAACACGATGAGATTCATTCCCCATGGTAATCATTCATGAATAATTTTCATTTTATGATTAAATATAATGTTTAAGAACATAATATAATTCTGGATATCAATAAAATTAATTCTACCCATAACAAACATGGCTTACTTAACCAATCAAATAAAGGAAAACGAATCAGTTAACACCCGAAACGATGATACTACTGAAATATTATCAACAAAGAAATATTATAGGATAATATATGAAATCATATTTATGTATATAGTTTTTGTATAATTTAATAAAAATGTTTTAAATATTATACAGGAGGTTAACATACCATCAACTAAGTAAAAGTACAAGGTAAGGGTTAATTTCACAATCTCTTTAATATCCAAAGTTGTTTTTACGTAAGTATCTACTGGGACCTCTTTATCATCCGCATCCATGTTTTCTTTAAAATGTATTTCAAAACATTTTTACTATTTACTAGACAATTGGATAAATTCATTTATACCCTTATTTGACTATTTAAAATAAACATGTTGTTACACCATGACCATGGAATTTAGGGTAACATATCTATTCAAATCAAAGGGAATAGATATCAGTTTCTATAAAGATGGGAGGAAAACATCCTTCCATAATTTATCCATTAATGACATGTCAATCATAATGCATCCAATATACCCCACTTCTTGATAATATGTGGTGTGATGGTTTTCATTAGTAAATCTTAGTGTGTGAGTCATGAAATGAACTAATAATAATCTTAAAGTCTATAGACTATTACGTACTCTCATAGATAGGATTATTTGATGACACCAAAACATGAGGAATTCCAAGTGGCAGGTCTATTCTCATAATATATCATAATTTAGATTACCAAATGTGAATTTCATGAGAAGAAGCCTCATCTACTTATGAGTACTCACACTAAACAATCTAAATACTACATGTCCTATAATAGTGCATATCCATGAGTAGAACTATATTAATAATATTGTCATAGTAATTCAAGGATATCATTATAGCATGGAATTTCTATGACCTTATCAATGTGAAAAATACTCTAGGACATTATTACATTTAAACCATGTAGAAAAATGAACAATATTAATATTTAATATACAAAATGTACATGTAATCAAAGTAAAAAAGTTGGTCTTAGGACGCCAATTCCAACAAAAGCTACAAATGATATGAAAGATTATGGATTTTTTGAAAGGAAAGGTTCGTGAAAAACGGTATTATAAATTGGTCCTAGGACACCAATTACAATTTCTCTTTATTTTTTGTTTCTATAACAAAATAATAACTCCAGTACCTTATACATACTATTATGTTATTATAAATATGGTACAACCATATTCATTATTCTATCCATCCTATGAATGACAAAGTCATCATACGTGTGTACGTTCGCCTTACCGTCTCCACGTTATGGTATAGATTGTTATTCAACACTTAATTATTTTGATGGGTATAATAATGAGTATAACTGATATTAATAATGAATATAAAATGTTAATTATTCTTTATATATTATATAAAATCCAATTAGAGACAATTTTACCATCAATAGAATGATATTATCACTCGTGCATATGTACAGATTACTGTCTCGAGAAACACGATAAGATTCATTTCCCCATCGTAACCAATCAATAATAATTTTCATTTTAGGATTAAAAAGAATTTTTAAGAATATAATATCATTCATTATATGAATAAAATACATCCTATCCATAAAAAACATGACTTACGTAACAAAACATATGAAAGAAAACGAATCAATTAACACCTGAACCAGTGATACTACTGAAATATCATTCCCAAATCAATATTATATGATCATATATGATATCATATTTATGTATGTGGTTATTTTATAATTTAATAACAATGATTTAACTATTATACAGTAGGTTAATGTACCCTCGACTATGTAAAAGTACAAGGTAAGGGTTAATTTTACAATCTCTTTATTTAGCAGAGGTTGTTTATACGTAAGTATCTACTGGGATTTTTTTATCATCCACATCTATGTTTCTTAAAAATGTATTTCAATTTTTTTTACTATTTTATAGAATATGGGTTAAATTCATTTATACCCATTTTTGAATTTTTATAATTTTTTTGAAAGTAATATTTCTGTTGTTTTCCAACTAAGGTAATTTATAACCTTTTTGAAAAATTAAGGTAAGAATGTTGTTTTTAACTTATACAGTGGGTGTGTCCATTTTCTACCATTATAACACCTTCAAATCTTCACTTAAAATCCTATACGAATATTTTAAAAATAAATGTTTTCTTTTATAATTACATGACTTTTAAATAATTTCAAAATAGAAAGATATATTTCTCTTAAATAGTTTTGATTTTAGCTTTATCAAAATCCTTTGATGGATTTTACATTTTTTGAATTTTATATTTGTTTGAATTTTATTTATTATGATACAATATTCTATATTGTATTAAAGGTTTTTTGACATGTTTGGCTGTGGATGTGTTATATTTATACCATTCATGGTTTATGGTTAAAGTATTAACATTTAGTATGCTAGTTTTAATATGAATGTTTATGTTATGTTTCAACCTTTTCATACGAGGAATGCATTGGACTTAGTAAGTGATAGGTGGAGCTTGCTATAGCTCCTAGATGCATCGGTAGGTATTATGAGACAAACTCATGTCTTGCCATAAGGCCTTGACAAAATCTTATTTATAGTCTTGCCATGAGGCCTTTTATAACAACCCAGGTAACTAATGAATATGACATTTTTGTATTTAATAATATTTGAGAATTAAATATTAATTTTACTTTAAAGGGGACTCTATGTTTGATAGTGTACCAAATACGCAACAACAGGTTTCTTTGAAATCTTATGTTGCACACAAACAATATAATACTATTATTAGTAGTTAACGCCTAGCCGTTGTAATATTGGGATTGAACAGAACTTACTAAAAAATGATTACATATGTTTTTTAAATATTTTTAAATTTATCCAATAAATGTTAGAGGCTTAAAATGCAAATGAATCCAATTTTATGAATAAATACTCTAATATTTTTAAAAGAATGTTTTACTGCCTTTTGATGATGAACCTTTTTTAAATCTAAATTTTGACAATTTTATAAGCTCTATATGTCAAAATAAACTTATTCTTTAGAATTGGGACATTTAAATTTACTTTGGATAAATTTTTGGTATTTTTCTGAAAATGTTCATTTTTTAATAAATAGTGAAAAATACTGTATTTTACTTCAAAACTGCTTTTTTCATCTAATTTAATTATATGGTTAGATTATCTTTTTAATTGGTCTTAAAGTGTAATTAGAATATATTTCTACAATTTAATCCAATTTTGGTCATTTGAATTAATTTCACTTTGAAATTGGACATAAACAATTGTCAATCTTTTCATTGATATTTTTTCTTAAAAGCACGCTATTTGTTTTGACAACGAGAATTATTTTTAAATTAATTACTGTAATTTTTATGTTTGGAATTTGGTAAAATGGAGTCCATATTTGGAATCATAAGGTCCAAATTATGTAATTAAGTATCTTTTGTTTTTTGACCTTATGAATAGTAACTACTGTAATTATCTTTAATTATCGTGTTTAATTAGTAATCGAGTAGTTAAGAGTAATAAAATAATATCATAAAAATATAATATGACCCCAAAATGTGTCCTAATGCTACTGGTGGTGTCATGGCCAACCATGAGATGCCTTGTGCCAACCTTGGGACACCATGGAATCACTTTAGTGTGATATTGACTTTTTATCATATTAATTTTTTTTAAAGAAAGGAAATATAACAAAGGTTTGTATATCCTAAGTAAAAAAAATTTAATTTCGTTTGCATAAATGATTTCTTTGACTATAAATAGTCATTAGAAATCTAAAATGATTTCCTACATGATGGTAATTTTTTTATAATTTTTAGACATTAAATAAATAAATTTATTTATGACACCGTGATGATGCAGTGATTACCTCATTAATGAACAATTTAAATAAAATGAAAAGATAAGGTTAACTCTACGACTTACACTTATCAAAAACCTATTTTAGGGGTGGATTTAGAACCCTTATCACCTTATCCTCTAAATATATAATTGTGGGACCTTTAAAATCCGAAAATCATTTTATAATAAAGTAACTTTTCATGACTTTCCAAGAGTGCCCCTCCTCCCTCTTATAAAAGGCCCCCACCCATACCCCCTTACACACACCTGTCAAGCCCTTGGTTCATCCCACCTCTGCTCATATTGTCTCCCCACATACCTCTATTACTCCTAGAAGCCTCAATTTGGGCATAAGTCTTCCCAAGGAAGCCTTTGGCTCAAATAAAAAAGAGTTACGGATTTAGAGGTAATGTATTCTCTTGAGTTTCTTTATTTTATTTTCCTTCTTCACTCCCCCTAAAATTATTATTATTTTATTACATAACAACACTAGTATCCTTAATTTACTAGGATTCTGTTATAAGAAGTATTTGATTTACACTTACACACACCTCCGTCTAATGGTTAAAGAACATACTATTTCTGTGGGTGGCGAATTACTGCCTCACGAAACAATGATTGTTCAATATTTTTTTAAAACCTCTAATGGTGGCCATTATGATGGAACTGTATTTATATATGATATATATTATATTATGTACCCTCTATTATTCTGTATTTTATATTTAAAACATAACTTTATTCTTTGCATGTTGTGCAAATGCGATAATTTCATATGAGGAAGTGTGGACTACCGCCCCCTCAAGTGATGTGACTCGTTCATGAAATACATGGAATGAATAAAGAATGAAATTAATGTACTTATGTGACCTATATAAAATATATATTATACTGTAATTATAATATATATAACTCTCATTTATTTTTAATTTCATTAATATGACAAAGAAATGAAATTAGTTTTCATGCGTACGTACGGCCTACCATCTCCATGAACGGTGAATTTCCTTTAATTTTATCTCTAAATGTCATGGAATAGTATAAAATGAATATATAATGGATATATATGATATTTAAATCATTAATAATATTCTGGAGATGATGTACTTATAACTATATTGACAATTATTTTCAAACAAGTTCATTTTTGACTCATGTACCAACCATCGATAAAAACATCTGATGTGAACTCACATAATTAACTAATTTGTAAGAACCCGGGTTTTTAGAAATGGGTGAAATTCCAACCCTGTTTAAACCTTTTTACTGGTATTTGAGAAGTCTGTAAAATCTCTGCAGTTTCTGGAATTTTCCAGACTACACGCCGTGTACTTTAAGTACACGCCTTGTATGAGTTACCCAAGTGACCGGTTGTGTGCTCTCCGAGTACATGCCATGTGAAGACCATGTAGAAGTGTCTTACTACATGACATATATTTATAGACATGCCCTGTATCCCTTACCCGTGCGAGTCCAAGTACATGTCGTGTGGTGCCCAGGTGTGAATTTCAATCTACATGGCGTGTAGCCTTCCTTGACACGTCGTGTACCCATGCTCCATGTAGCAGCCGAGACCCTAGCCGTGTGTTGACCGTGTACATGGTCCAAACCGTGTGTTGGACTCCGCTTAAGTCGGAGTATGGAAACATATCTACATGGCGTGTAATTTGGAAATACACGCCGTGTATTTTTATTTTTATTCGATCAATCGAGATGCCGTCACATATCATTCCCAGAAGTCCCTTCTTCTTCCCCTTTGGACGAACAGTTCATCCAAGAATCCCCAAAAACTCAAACCCTCCCAAAGTCTTCGTATGACCTCTGTTCTTTGATCCGTCAATGGCAGCGGGACCGCATCGGAAAGACTAACCCCGTGCACCCTTCTTCGTCCTTGATCCCTCACATGTTCCTTCGCATATTCCACCCGAATGGAATTACCGGATTTGACGGAAATTTAGATCTACCACGATTCAGTCCAATTTAGAGGCTAAAATCATAATAGTTTCATCGTATGAGTACGAGGTAGGTGGTGCATACCTTCTTTCAGGTTTTCATTGACAATTTGGGGTTGCGACCTCCAGGCGCGACGTCGGGTGTTGAGTGAAACCCTGTTTATTTGTTGTTAGTTAATTATCTGCATTGTGGGATGCCTCTGGGTATTCCCCGACCCTTGTTATTCCAGATCAAGGCTGGGTGAGAGGTCATGGCTCGTTTGGGGCAATTCGACCAGGGGTGCTGAAATGCGTATGTTTTAGACCAGTATTTTAACTGCTGAGTTTAGACTGCTGTTGATGTTGTTGAATTAAACTGCTGAGTTTTTTTTAAAGCATGATGTTAACTTGTGTAAGGAGTTAAGACCTTAGGTGCTGGTTTGGGTTAGCACAAGTTAGTGTAATTTGACTGTTTTGTAATTTTCTGTTAAAAGTTATGCTTGCAAGTATATTTATGCAATGTGTGGTTTGCTTGTGTTGGACTACTTGATTGTTGGGAATGGCCTGAATATATGTTGTTGAGTGATGAGGATCACAGGTTGGGGATTTTGGCTTGGGTTACTTTGGGTGGTTGCTACCACGGGACTGGGCGTCATGGACGTCGGTTGAGGCAGTTGGGCTGTCAGGTTGGGCTTGGCCTTGGTTACATGGATGACGAGGCCATCAGACTTGAGCAATAGGTTCGCAGGGACACGAGGTGTTAGAGGTATTGTGGCTTGAGACATGATGAGGTGATTACCGCTCACCGGGTACTTTTGAGTAGTGTGCAAAAAGATAGACTCTGAGATGAGGTGGTACGACCACTCACTGGGTAGAGGCCCCCAATAGTTGCGGTTAGGTATTTTGGTTTGGGGGTGCTTGCCATAGGAATCCACGTTGAAGGTGAGGAGCCTTCAAGAGACAGCTTTGAGGCAGTCAGGTTGGGGGCCGAGGCTCGCTGTGATTTGAGGGCAGACATCGCTGTCCCTCCGGTTACTATTTGAGGACAGGTATCGTTGTTCCTCCAAATGTGTGCCATGGGCAGGTTGAGCTTTTGAGCTGGGTTACGATGGTTGGGCATGCCTTCAGGACATCGGTACTCGAGACACATGGTGTTAGGTGGAATGAGGTGCCGGGATACCGACCATAGATTCAGCGTTGGCCGAAGCATGTGACACTTCCTGGTGGCTGCTGAGCGCCAGTGAAGTCTTTGTTTACTTTTGGGCAATGCAATGTTTACTATTTTTCTTATATCAGAATGTCTGCCTAAACACTTATATTAGGTACGCACCTCTGGGTGGTATCCTACTGAGACTTGTCTCACACCCTACATGGGCCCTTTGGGACGCATGTAGACTTTATGAAATTGCATGCAGGTAGAGGGTCAGCCTCGGGAGCTGGATTTTAGTGCTGTTGACATGGAGACTGGCACAGACCTTGAGGTCATGCCATATCAGAGTTACTTGTTTAGTATTATTCTTCTTACATCATCATGTATACTTGATATTGTAGCTACTACTGGTTTTCCATTGACACCATTATATATATATATATATTGATTCGTATGACTTGCTTGGATGCATGCTTGGTTGTTTTAGCAGTTATTTCAGTTGATTGCTGACAGGATGTTCTGTTTACTTCCCACTGTTGTTGCTTCTATATTGCTTCCGCTATTTATTTTTATTGAATGTGCTTCTATTATGTGGGTCTGGTTCGATTCTGTTGAGTCATTTATTTCTACTGCATCTCTACTGTTATAATCGGACCAGTACCATTATTATTCCTCTGAGAGGGTATAGCCTCCCCACTATACCTATTCAGACCCTCGCTGCTAGTCGGCAGCCTTTGGCATTCAGGGGAGGTGCACTTAAGGTAGTGACACCCGACCCGTTTGGCACTGTTTGGGTGGCTGCTCGGGTCCGGGTCATTAAGAAGTGGTATCAGAGGAGTTCTTGACAAGGATTTAGTAGTATTTCTTTGCTGGCTACTAATGAGTTTGAGACTTCTCTTTTTATTTCTACTGGTTTTACTATTTGTGATTTGGTAGACTGGAGATAGGTTGTTGTTGGAACTTGATTTTTGAACTTGTGCTTGGGTGCCTGCAGCCCCATGTACGAGGGATGGATTGAGTTGCTGGGGGTGTGAATTTCTATTTCTTTTTGCTCAGATTATAGTTGATATGATTTCCACCTCAGTGGCTCACTTGTTGTGCGATGTTATTGATTATGATATGTAAACCTTGGCCGGTATGGTAAGGGTTTCTTGCTTGGCTTTTGATAGGCACATTTTAGGGTATTTCAATTTCATAACTGCACGTATGCTTTGTAAAGTGATAATACCATGTGAATAAAATCAATTTCCATGCTATGTATGATCTGAAATGTGAATAGGCAAAACTCCTGATAGAATTTCTTGTTTATTGCAATGTGTATTCCATGCTTTGTATTTTTGTAGAATTGCATGTGCTGGACATATGGGTCTGGCTCTTATGAAAGCAGGCAGGTACTATGAGTGAGGTAGTGTAACTGTCAGGATTGGGAGACTCGGCCGTCGGGTTTGAGGAAACGTTGGATGTTAGGAGGGGCATGGCCCAAGGTACTATTGATAATTGGCTCTGTTGAGGGCGGGTAAGGAGGCCATGAGGCCGGGATGCCATTGGGCATGGGTTGCGGTGAGGGGGAGTAAGGGTAGTTGTTATGCACTACCTTTTACTGCTTTCCTTATCTGCGTAGAATATGTTGTTATATATATATATATGTGGGATGTCTATCCATTTATGGTATTCAGCGGGGTACTCCTTCATTACACGATAGAGCGTCAGGAAGGAGAGGATACAGTACCATAGGATCAGGTTCAGAATCTGGTGCAGGGAGAGCATGAGCTGCAGGTATAGGCTCAGGGATAGGATCAGGTTCAGGATCCAGTGCAGGAAGGGCAGTAGCCGGGTTTGGCAGTATTTGGACCGTGGATTGATGAGCAGCTCCGAGCTATCCTGGTACATGTCTTGCAGGGGATTGACAGAGGCGCATAGGGTGCAGATCCTTCTATGGAATATCTGACGCGGGAGTTCCAGTCGCAGCACCCACCGCTTTTTCAGGGTGAGGGTGGTCCGCAGGTGGCAAAGAACTAGATAGAGAGTATGAACATGATATTCGAGAAGTTTAAGACGCCTCTAGGGTGGAGGGTCAAGCTGGCAATGTACATGCTGAGAGGACCGGCGAAACGTTGGTGGGACGTATAGGTTCATGCTCGTAGGCATGAGGGACTAGCATGGAAGGACTTCGAGTACAGGTTCTTTGAGCACTTCTATCCAGAGACACTGAGGGCAGAGAGAGCTCAGGAGTTATTGAGTATTCATCAGGGAGATATGTCAGTCATGGACTATGCATCTACCTTCACAGAGTTGTCCCGTTTTGCACCTGGTATGGTGAGCGATGACACAGCTAGGGTGAGGCGCTTTTAGGATGGCTTGTGACACGCCATTCGGGTTCAGGTAAATATGTTCAGGATGGGTTCCTTCTCTGAGGTGGTGAACCAGGTGATCATAGCCAAGGGCAATGAGAGAGAGAGATCTCGCTTTGGCAAGGTGAAAATCCCAGGTGATGGTTCAGATAGCTGGAAGCAAGGAAGAGACGAGTTCTAGATGGGAGGGCATGCCAAAGACTCAGCTAGGATATGTCGAGGCAGTTTAGTGGTGGTTTGATTTCAGTGTGGACAGCTGGGACATGTTCAGGCTCAGTGCGATAGGCCCCCGAAGGAAGGTCGGTCGTGTGGATAGGTCAGGCATCTAGAGAGATTTTTCCGGAAGCCTTCTCAGACAGCCGGCAGGCAGGGACCAAGATAGACTATGGAGTCAGGTTCTAGTTCAGGTTCGGTACCAGGAGAGGGTAGTCGAGGTTCAGCTGCATGCGGAGGACATGACAGGGATAGAGGGACCCATTTGAGGGGTTAGTGGCTGGTGACTAGAGCAGCATCGCAGGGAGGTCAGGCATTGGGCAGTCGTGCTTCAGGCCAGGTGCACGCTGTGGAGCTGCCAGGGATTGAGCAGGCTAGAGAGTTGACGATGGTGGTAGGTACACCACGGGTGTGGCTGCGAGTTTCTTTGCTTTATTTTAGCATGGCCACTTGAGGCGTGTCTGGTTGAGTGCACGAGTTGCACATGTTACTTGTGGACTGAATAGAGACCAGTTAGTGGGGTTGGAATCATATCAGATGCGTTATATATTTTATTATATATTTGAGATGCATGGCATCTGGAGAATCAAGGATGCAGGTTACTTGAGGTTTTGTGGGCATCAGGGAATTGTAGATGCGGGTTACTTGAGGTGCATGGCACCAGGTTTGATTTGATCATCTATTAGATGCAGGACCTCAGGGAGGTAGACACTGATGTGGTGAGGGTTACGTTGGGTGTCGGAAGCGGCACGTGAGCACCGAGGAGGTGCAGGGGTGGCGATGCATCACGGAAGGACCATGGGTCTGGGAAATAGGTCGTTGGGCCATGTTTGTTTATTTTTATTACTTTGAGCTTTGTTCGGGTTGACACCGAGTAGAAAATTCCTAAGTTGGGGAGACCCTTTAGGATTTCATCTAGAACCTTAGGACCGGGGTAGTCCAAGTTGTTTAACTGGGATGGGTGTGTTCGATGCCATCTTCTGGTTTTGGTTGGTAGCTCGGGGATGAGCTACATTAAGTTGGGGAGTTTGTAAGAACTCGTGTTTTTAGAAACGGGTAAAATTCCGAACCTGTTTAAACTTTTTGACTGGTTTTTGAGAAGTCTGGAAAATCTGGGCAGTTTCTGGAAATTTCTAGACTACACGTCGTGTATGAGTTACCAAAGTGACCGACCGTGTGCTCTCTGAGTACATGACGTGTGAAGAACGTGTTGAAGTTTCTTACTACACGGCGTGTATTTATAGACATTCCATGTATCACTTACCCGTGCGAGGCCAAGTACATGTTGTGTGGTGCCCAGGTGTGAATTTCAATCTATACGGCATGTAGCCTTCCTTGACACACCGTGTACCCTTGCCCCGTGTAGCGGCCGAGACCCTGGCCGTGTGTTGACCGTGTACTCGGTCCAAACTGTGTGCTAGACTCCTCTTAAGTCGGAGTACGGAAACACATCTACACGGTGTGTACTTTGGAAATACACATCGTGTATTTTTATTTTTATTCGAGCGATCGAGAAACCGTCGCATCTCATTCTCAGAAGTCCCTTCTTCTTCCCCTTTGGATGAATAGTTCGTCCGAGAATCCCTGAAAACTAAAACCTGCCCAGAATCTCCATACGACCTCCATTCTTCGATCCATCAGTGGCAGCAAGACCGCATCAGAAAGGCTAACCCCGTGCACACTTCTTCGTCCTTGATCCCTCAGCTATTCCTCCGCAGATTCCATCTGAATGGAATTTCCGGATTTGAAGGAAACACAGATCTACCACAATTCAGTCTGATTCAGAGGCTGAAATCAAAGGAGTTTCATCATACGAGTATGAGGTAGGTGGTGCATACCTTCTTTCGTGTTTTCGTAGACAATTTTGGGTTGCGACCTCCGGGCACGACGTCAGGTGTTGAGCGAAACCCTAATTATTTGTTGTTAATTAATTATCTACATTGTGGGGTGCCTCTGGGTATTCCCCGACCCTTGTTGTGCCAGAGAAAGGCTGGGTGAGAGGTCATGGCTCGTTTGGGGCAATTCGGTTGGGGGTTCCGAAATGCGTATGTTTTGGACCAGTATTCTAACTACTGAGTTTAGACTGCTGTTGATGTTGTTGAATTAAACTGCTGAGTTGTTTTATTAAATCATGATGTTAACTTGTGTAAGGAGTTAAGACCTTAGGTGCTGGTTTGGGTTAGCACAAGTTAGTGCAATTTGACTGTTTAGTAATTGTATGTTAAAAGTTATGCTTGCAAGTATATTTCTGCAATGTGTGGTTTGCTTTTGTTGGACTGCATGATTGTTGGGCATGGCCCGGATATATGTTTTTGAGTGATGAGTGTCACAGGTTGGGGATTTTGGCTCGGGTTACTTTGGGTGGTTGCTACCACGGGATTGGGCATCATGGATGTCAGTTGAGGCAGTTGGACTGTCAGGTTGGGCTTGGCCCGAGTTACTTGGATAGTGAGGCCATTAGACTTGAGCGACAGGTTCGCAGGGACACGAGGTGTCATAGGTATCGTGGATTGGGACATGATGAGGTAATTACCTCTCACCGGGTACTTTTGAGTAGTGTGCACACAGATAGACTCCGAGATGAGGTGGTACGACCACTCGCTGGGTAGAGGCCCCCAATAGTTGCAGTTAGGTATTTTGGTTTGGGGGTGCATGTCATATAAATCCACGTGGAAGGTGAGGAGCCTTTGGTAGACAGCTTTGAGGTAGTCAAGTTGGGGGCAGAGGCTCACCGTGATTTGAGGGCAGACATCGCTCTCCCTCTGGTTCCTATTTGAGGACAGGTATCGTTGTTCCTCCGGATGTGTTCCATGGGCAGGTTGTGCTTTTGAGCTGGGTTATGATGGTTGGGAATGCCTTTGGGATGTCATTACTTGAAACACATGGTGTTAGGTGGCATGAGATACTGGGATACCGACCAGATATTCCTCTGTTGGCCAAAGCATGTGACACTTCCTGGTGGCTGCTCAGCGCCAATGAAGTCTTTGTTTACTTTTGGGCATTGCACTGTTTACTGTTTTTCTTATATCAGCATGTCTTCCTAAACACTTATATTAGGTATGCACCTCTGGGTGGTATCCTACTGAGACTTGTCTCACACCCTACACAGGCCCTTCAGGACACGTGTAGACTTTATGAAATTGCGTGCAGGTAGAGGGTCAGCCTCAGGAGCTAGACTTTAGTGCTGTTGACATGGAGACTGGCATGGACCTTGAGGTCGTGGCGTACTGGAGTTACTTGTTTAGTATTCTTCTTCTTGCATCATCATGTTTACTTTATATTGTAGCTACTGCTGGTTAGCCATTGGCACCATTATATATATATATATATATATATATATATATATATATATTTATTGATTCGTATGACTTACTTGGATGTGTGATTGGTTGTTTTAATAGTTATTTCAGTTGATTGCTGGCATGATGTTCTGTTTACATTCCACTGTTGTTGCTTCTATATTGCTTCCGCTGTTTATTGTTATTGAATGTGCTTCCGCTATGCGGGTCTGGTTCGAGTCTGCTGAGTCATTTATTTTTTCTGCATCTCTACTGTTATAATCGGACCAGTACCATTATTATTCCTCCAAGATGGTATACCCTACCCACTATACCTATTCAGACCCTCGCTGCTAGTCGGCAGCCTTTGACGTTCAGGGGAGGTGCGCCTAAGGTAGTGACACCCGATCCGTTTGGCACTGTTCGGGTGGCTTCTCGGGTCCGAGTCATTACATAATTATTACAAAATTATAATATGTGATATAAATTTAATAATAAACTTTAAATGAGGTCCTTAAGAAATTATAAATTGAAAAAAGTTTATTATTTAGGAATATAAAGAAACGAACATGACAAGTCAGACTTGAGGTAAGTGATCCTACCTCTCTCTTTCTAAGTACTCTCTTTTATGTCATTTCTTCTAAGATCCTCTTTATTATGTTGGGATATGTTCTTTTATATTCCTCTTACTTTCTTTTTTATATTAATGATATGAGAGACCCTATTTGATCTCATAAATCCATTTATGGAAGTTTTAAGTGGCGTCGTTAGGCTGCCGAATCTTTGTAAGGGATTTCTTATCTCACTTTTTATTCCGTGAGATTTCAATTGTTCACCACTTATTTATTGCATGTGATGTATTGTGTATTTCTATTACATATATAGTATCATTATTGTATTTATATTCATGGTATTAAATGATTCATTTGGTGTTTATTATCTTTTGGTCATACGACTCGATTGATCACAACGAGGTAAGGGGTTTTTATCTCACTTTTTATTCCCATGAGATTCATGCTATATTTGTCACTATCACCTTTGAGTGGTGTATGTACTGCCCATTATTCTAATATTTGTGTAATATAATTTTTTATGGGTATTTACATCAACATTGTGTAGTCCTTCTTTCGTGGGGTGCACGTTTCGAAAGTTACCCAAATCGGTAAGGGAACCTTTCACCCTCCTCTTTTTAAAAGACTTCTTTTGTTAGGTCTTTTAATTTACATCTTATTATGTTGGGATATGTTATTATATATCCTTATTTCTATAAATTTTATGTCCATGTGATGAGATACCCTTTTTATCTCTCATCATCTCATTTTATGAATTTTAAAGTGACGACATTAGGCTGTCAAATTTCTATAAGGGAACTTCTTAACCCAATTTCAATTATTTGGGTTAAACCTCTACTTCTTGATTAATTCATGCTATAAATATGTGTGAATGACCTATGTTTGTTTTACACTTAATATCCACTTATATTGAGTGTATTTATACTTTTCACACATAATTATGTCATTTCTTTATCCTTTCTCTAATGGCATGATCTTTGATTGGGATTACATCTCAATTTCTTATCATTAAGACATTTCATGATGATATGCACTTTTATTCTTTTATAAAGTGTATATACAGACCCTTTGACATTCCATATCCATATTATGTCAATACTCAAGTCATTTAAATGTTTTTAAAATGGTCTAATTTCATGTGGATTATAATTTAAATGTTCAAAATGGAAAAAGACTCTTTTATCAAAACAACGTTTTAAATGGTTTTAATGATTTATTCTTTTAAGGATTTATCATCCATTTCCATGCTTTAAAAATGGTTTTAAGGATTTATTTATATGGACATGAAGGTTTTAAAACCCTTTCAAAATATTCTATGTGGTATGAGACACTTTGATTCTAAAATCTCTTTTAAATGTCTTCTTCTAATATTTTCAAAGTATAAAGGGATATTTCTCTCATAGAGTTTTAATGATTTTATTAGATGTTTTTATTTATGTTAATATCATGATGTGATCTCTTATGATTGAAATGTGGAAATGTTATATTTCCTTTATGCATGTTTTATGTGATACGATTATGTTATGGTTCATAGGCATTGTTTATGAAGATGGGTGGTTCCGTGATAAACTAAGGGCGGGTGAGCCCGAGATAGATCTCTAATTCATTGGGTAACGCGAAGGAGTTAAACGCTAAGGTTTCTCCGAATAGATTTAGGGAATATACTGTGATGGGTATTCCAAATATAACCATGAGGGTTACTCCCTACGTAAGAATATTATGAATGCCTCAAGTTACCTTTATGTCTTATGATTTCTACGAGTTATTCATAAATCTTATGATTTCATGAGGTATGTTAAAGTGCTTATGTTTTATGTGAAAAGTATAATTTCAATGATTTTTATGTATACATGGACTAATGTTTTTCATTATGTATTTTTACATCCCTTGATGAGCTTTTTATTCTCATCCCAAGTTTTTGAAATGTTTTCTATAGGACTTAAAGATGAATAGGGTCAAGGATAAAATCATGGAAAGACATGCTATCTAAAACATGTAACTAGACATGTTTCTTTTTAAGGGTTTTTTATTTTGTGAAAAAAATGGAAACTGAGTAGGAGTGTCTACTTTGTAATGTTTTGAGATGTAATAGTTATTTCATAATTCTCTAAAACTCTAAACTTGTAAAGATACTCAATGTGAATTATTCATTTAATTAAAGATTATGTAATGTTTTATGGTCGGGTCCTTATATCTTTACTTTGTGGTTATGATTTCTGGTATTATTCATTCCATCATTATGAAATTAACTGTTGATATTACATGTAATTATTCGACTAGAATAATGTCCATGTGAATAAGTAAATAAAATTATTTGATTTATCATTTCTATATTATGCTGAAGTTATATTTTAAAGGGATTTTGTTTTAGTATTATACATTTCCACAAATGTATATTATTATTTACAATAGTTTTTTCGATATTTTTATCCATAATGATCATCTGATCACACCCATTTCTTATGTTTTATTTTTCCCAGGATCTGAAGAAGTATATTACAATTAAACTATAGGAATAGGCAAAGGGATATGGGTTTCTTCAATGGTGATTTTTTTTGTTTTTCCATTTCATAATGTAATGTAAAACTTATGTATGTATCTAGTTCCTACAAGGATACTAAAATAATTGGTCTTTTGATATTTGATCATTTGTGATCATGCCAATGTTATGTAATAATGCACCAACTCTAGGTAACTAGGGTTGGGGTGTTAAAGTTGGTATCAAAAAAGTTTTAGTATAATCCTTGGAAACTAGATTTATTAAAACTCTGATTAGAGAACATTACGCTAAGATAGACTTTGAGGATTAGTATAGAAGAATTTCCTAGAATTTTGGAAATGTAGAGATTTAGTGAATTTTACAAGAAATACATACTTGTCTGGATACGAGTAGGTAGAGGAGGCTCTAGAACAGATGTACCTAGGATTGAAAACTCCATCAAGGAGTTTCAGGCTTGACTCGGGGTATCCTGGTACAAGACAATGGGCCTTGCTGCACTCTTGGTTAGGACACTCCCAGGGGATATGCTTAGGATAATTCACATTTTCTTTACAATTAATTATGAAGGATTTATGAGTAAATACTTCCTCAAATAAAAAAATTTCATGATTATGGATTATATGCCTAAACTGTTCAATTTATGTTTGGTATTTTACAAGTTTGGAATTATTCATTGCGATTCATAAACTAACCTAGTGTATGACATTGTTTATTGGTACCCAGTGGAAGGAATGGAAACTGTATCAATGCATATAATCCATGAAGGGATTTCCCTCCTAATCAAGATAATTATAGTGGAGATGGTGATGCAACTGGTGCTGAAAAACTTATAACCATACTAGGACAACTCACTTAGGTTATGAAAAATAACCTTACCTGTATGGAGCACCTTGATACACAATGTGGAGGGTCAATGTTAGACCGATTCATAAGGTAACAACCACCAACATTCAATGGGACTACAAATACATCTGTGGTTGAACTATAGATATGTTCCTTAGGGAAAATATTTCATGATTTGGGGAGTAGAGAAATAGAAAAAGTTGTCATGGTAGTTTATCGCCTCACGGGAGATGAAGATCAATGGTGTTCATTAATTAAAAACAAAAAAGAGGATGAAGAAGTATCAAATATTGAATGGAGGGAGTTTAAATATATTTTGGTAGAAAAATACTTTCCTCATGACCATCAAGAGGATATGGAAAGAAAATTTTTGGGTCTAAGGAAAAAGGAGGATGAGAATGTCACTAAGTATGTGGAAAACTTTACAAGGTTAGAAAGGCATGCTATAGATTATATACATAACCCAGATGGGTTTGTTATTTATAGTGATTCTTCAAAGAAAGGACATGGTTGTGTCCTTATACAAAATGATAGAGTTATTTCATATGCATCACAATAGCTAATAACCGACAAAAAAACTATCCCACTCATGATCTTGAGTTAGCAGCTGTAATCTTTACTCTGATGATATGGAGACACTCTCTTTATGGTGAAAAATGTGAGATTTATATTGATCACAGGAGTTTGAAGTATATTTTTTCACAAAAAGAACTCAACATGAGGTAATGGAGATTCCTTGAACTACTCAAGGATTATGATTTCACTATACACTACAACCCAGGGAAGGCAAATAAGGTGGTTGATGCTTTGAGTAGAATAGATCATTGAGTTATGAACAAGATGAGAGTTGAAAGGGATCTTATATACATGGATCTGGTAATGATGGATATGGGAATAACCATGGAAGGTGAAACATCAATACTTTTTCAAATGGATGCTAAACCATCTTTACTATAAAGGATAAAAAGTTCTCAAAATGACGATGAGGAGTTTCGAAAGAAAATTAAAGCTGTGATTGATGGGAGATTGATTTAATTTGTATATGAAGATAGAATTTTGAAATTTGGGAAGATAATTTGTGTTCGTGACATACCTTATTTTAAAAGTGAATTTTTGAATGATGCTCATAGCTATAATTTCTCTACACACCCAGGTAACTCTGATATGTATAGATATATGAAGGAACATTTTTTGTGGGACAACATTAAGAGATATATTGCTGATTATGTGTCAAGATTTATGGTTTTTCAACAGTTGAAGGCTGGAAAACAAAATCCTAGAGGATTCATGCAACCTTTTACCATACCTAAGTAGAAATGGGATGATATTATGATGGACTTTTTCATGAGGCTACCAAAGACACCTAAAAGGAATGATGTAATGTGGGTCAGTTTTGATCGTATTACCAAGTCAACATAATTTCATGTTATAAGAGAATATTTACCACTTGAACATTTAGTAAGACTATATATTAATGATGTTGTAAGACTTCATGGATTACCCCTATCGATTGTTTTTTATCATGATCCCTATTTTACATCAAGATTATGGAAAAGCCTTCAGAAGGACTGAGATACTGAACTTCATTTGAGCACTTCCTACTAACATCAAACTGATGGACAATCAGAATGGACTATTCAAAACTTAGAAGACATGTTTATATATTTCTCACTTGACTTTCAAGGTATATGGGATCAATATTTACCTATGGTAGAATTTTCCCATAACAATAGCTTACATTAAAGTATTCAAATGGCACCATATGAAGCATTATATGGAAAGAGATGTTTCATACCAACTTTTTTGGATGATGTTGGTGAAAGAAAACTCATAGGCCAAAAACTTGTTGAGGAAACAATGGAAAATGTAAATATTGTCCAAAACCACATCAAAGCAGCTCAATGTAGGAAAAAGAGATATGCCAATAACCCAAAGATGGATTTGAAATTTTAAGTAGGAGATCAAGTTTTCTTGAAGGTATCTGCATGGAAGGGTGTTGTATGATTCAGTAAGAAGGGAAAATTAAGTCTTAGGTACATCGGATCTTTCGAAATTCTAGAACAAATTGGAGTTTTAGCTTATTGTTTGGAAATGCCTCCAAGTCTCTCCAAAGATCATGATGTGTTCCATGTATCACTGTTGATAAAATACATGCCTTACCCAACGCATGTACTCACATATAATGAAAAAGAACTGGAACATGATCTATCTTATTGTGAGGAGAAAATCAGGATTCTTGATACCAGAGATCAGGTGTTGAGAAACCGAATGACTTGTCTGGTAAAAGTTCTAAGGAAAACCAAAAGATGAAAGAGGCAACGTGAGAACCTGAGGAACTTATGATGAAGAACCACCCGAATATTTCTTTGCAGTAATATTATATAAATTTATTGGATGAAATTATTTGGAGTAGGGAAAAATGTAACACCCCAAGATTCCACGGTACACTTCTATTTGAAGAATACAATAGCTTGTACTGTACACAACTTCGAGTTCTAGCACACCGCGACTAATTAAACAATCCGTTATGAATAGTAATACCCAATTTTTGAAATTTTATAAATTTTATTTTTTAAATTGGACATCATTTTTGGATTTTTAATTTTAAAATTATCATACGGTGAATTTTTGGTATTTTTTTGAAAACTTTCTATTTTTGAGGAATAGTGAAAAACCCTGCGTTATTGTTAAAACAAACTTTTTATTTAAATAATTATTTATTTTATGTAAATTTATTTTAAGTAAAAATAGATACATAATACTTATATTATTTAAATATAATTCATTGAAGTCATTTTATAATAAGATTAGATGTATAACATTTTATTGAACTTTTTAACGTCTTTTACACACCTTCTAGGCAAGTTAACAAATTTGCATAAAAAAGTTAACAAATTTGCATAAAATGAAATTTTACTGCTTCTTTGAATTGAATTTCAAAAATATGAGAGACATGGTTGACATCAGTAAGTAAAATGTGGTTCAATATGATGAAAATATTTTTTGGTGAATAGTAACTTTTGGATTTTATTTACCACGGTTAAAAGTAAATAAAGTAATTAAAGGTAAAAATGATATTATAATTACCCTACCACATCTTATAATTCTATTGGATAAGTGTTTTTCGACCAAAATCTAACTTAGGAATAAAATATTTCCCTCTTTGATATACTTGGATTATATTAGGACATTTATTATTATTTTATTTAAAGAAGAGTTAAAAGTGTAAAATTCAATGTTTTATAACTAAACCATATTTAATTTTGGGTTATACATAAGATAAATTTGACTATAAATATTCATTAGAAATATAAGAATATTTAATACATCATGGTATTTTATTTATAATTTTTAGACATTAAGAAATTAAATTTATTTATAACACAATGATGATGTAGTAATTATCTTATTAATAAAAGATTAAAATAATTGATATTATAAATATCACAATTAATGTAAATTGAGAATTTTGATGAATTAAACTAATTTTATAGGTTAATATGACATGTTAGGTTTTATTTAATGTATTTTTTTTTGAAGTAATCATGTTTTTTTGACTTTCAAAAAAACCATATACTAAATTGTGTCATAATTGACATAAATGAATTTTTAAAATGAATACTATATTATTAAATGATATAATATTCCTAAAAATCTTTGTTTTGTGCAAAGGACTTAGATAAGGTTATATACGTAAATATTTAACCACTTGGTGTTCTCTTGGATTTTTATTGTAAGTTTATTAACCATTTATTATATTAATACAAGAAGACATAGTAAAAGTTTAACTATTTAACTAAGAGTTAAATCTAAAAGATAAGGTTAATATGGTGACCTAAACTTATCTAAAACCTATTTTTTGAGATTTTTTTGACAAATTACCACCATATACTCGAAATAAATTCATTTTGAACCATTATAAACCAA
This sequence comes from Viscum album, assembly GCA_963277665.1. Taxonomy (NCBI): domain Eukaryota; kingdom Viridiplantae; phylum Streptophyta; class Magnoliopsida; order Santalales; family Viscaceae; genus Viscum; species Viscum album. The sequence goes on from OY728154.1 coordinate 118,388,441, forward strand.
AAATGACTTTATAATAAAACAATATTTCATGATTTTCCTAAAGTGACCCTCACCTCTCTTATAAAAGGGTACTTCCCCTTCTCTCAAAATCACACTACCAAACCCATTTTTCTTGAACAACCCCTGATCAAATATCCTCCCAACTAACTTCAATTCAACCCATAGGCCTTAATTTTATCTGAATCCAACCTAGGAGCCCTTTTTATCAAATCAAAAGGAAGCACCAGAAGAAGAGGTAATAATTTCATCACCTCTTTCAAAGTTCATTTCTTCTTCCACTTCATCTTTCTTTGTTGTTTCCATGCCAAAATAATAACGCCAGTACCTTATACATACTTTTATGTTATTATAAATATTGTACAACCATATTCATTATTGTATCCATCCTATGAATGATAAAGTCACCATACATGTGTACGTAGGACTTACCGTCTCCACATCATGGTGTAGTTTTTTATTCAACACTTCATTATTTTGATGGGTATAATAATGAATATAATTTATTTTAATAATAAATATAACCTTTTAATTATTCTGTATATATGATATACCATCCAATTACATGCTATTTTACCATCAATAGAATGATATTATTGCTTGGGAATAAGTACAAATTACTATCTCCACGAACGCGATAAGATTTATTTCCCCATCGTAACCATTTAAGAATAATTTTAATTTTATGTTTAAAAATAATGTTTAAGAACTTAATATCATTCAGGATATAAATCAAATACATCCTATCCATAACAAAAATGACTTACATAACAAAACATATAATGGAAAATGGATCAGTTAACACCAGAAACATTGATACTACTAAAATATTATTAATAAATAAATATTAGAAGATCATATATGATATCATATTTATGTATGTGGTTACTTTATAATTTAATAACAATGATTTAACTATTATATAGGAGGTTAATTTACCCTATACTAAGTAAAGTTACAAGTCAAGGGTTAATTTTACAATATCTTTATTTATTCGAGGTTTTTTATACATAAGTATCTACAGGGACTTCATTATCATCCACATCCATGTTTCTTAAAAATGAATTTCAAAACATTTTTACTATTTCCTAGAATATGGGTTAAATTGATTTATACCTTTTTTTAATTTTTATAATTTTTAAAGGAATATTTCTATCATTTTCTAAAATAGGTAATTTATGGCCTTTTTGGAAAATTAAGGTAATGATATTTTTTTAACTTATATAGCGGGTGCGGAAATTTTCCATAGTTATAACACCTTTGAAGCTTCCCTCACAAGATTATAAGAATATTTTCAAAAATGAATGTTTTCTTTTATAATTATGTAACTTTTAAATGATTTCAAAATATAAAGATATATTTATCTAATTTGTTTGATTTCATCTATGTCAACATCTTTTGATGGATATTACATTTTTTTGAAGTTGATTTATTATGATACAATATTCCATATTTTATTTAAGGTTATGTGATAAGTTTGGCTATGGATGTGTTATTTTTATACCATTCATGGTTTATGGTTAAAGTATTAACATTTATTATTCTTTTTTTAATATGAATGTTTATGTTATGTTTCAACCTTTTCATACGAGGAATGCATTGGACTTAGTAAGTGATGGGTGGAGCCTGCTATAGCTCCTCAATGCATTGGTAGGAATCATGAGACAAACTAGTGTCTTGGCACAAGGCCTTGACAAAATCTTATTTTAGCCTTGGAACGATGCCTTAACTATGTGGTTATGATTTCTGGCATTATGAATTCCATCATTATGAAATTAGCTATTGATATTAAATGTGATTATTCAACTAGTAGAATATCTATGTGAATAAGTAAATGGCATTATTTGATTTACCATTTCCATATTATGTTGAAGTTTAAGTTTAAATAGATGCTGTTTTATTCTTATACATTTCCTTAAATGTTTATGCTTATTTATGATAGTTTTTGCTATATTGTTATCCTTACTGAGGATCTGAGATCACCTCTCTCTTATGTTTTATTTTTACCTAGATGTGAAGAAGTATATTAAAATTAACCTGTAGGAATAGGCTAAGGGATATGAGAGTGTTCAAATGTGACAAATTTGTTTTTGTTTTTTCATTTGATAATGTAATGTAAAACTTATGTATGTAACTAGTATTTCCAAGGCTACTAAACTAATCGGTCTTTTGAGATTTGATCCCCTTGTGATCATACCAATGTTATGTAATAATGTACCGACTCTGGGTAACTAGGGTCAGATCATTACATAGAATAATTATGATATGGTCAAAATATTCTAATTTATTTATTTATGATCAAATTGACATCAAGTAAGTAAATATTTTACTCTTTTAATATTGAAATATTTGTTACCCTTGTTAAAATGAAATAGAATAAATAAGTTTTAAATTGAAAAGATAAGGTTTTAATGAACATTGAAACTTGTCTAATTTTTTTTTGATGATATTACAATCCTATCTCATCTAATATTTAAAATTGGGACATTTTAAGATTTCTTATTGGGGTTTAAATTTATTATAAATTAATATTTTTGAGGTTTCCAAAAGTTCTCCTCACCTCAATTATAAAAGAGTACCTCCTCCCTCATTTATCCACAACTCATTAAGCATTAAAGATCATCCATACCCTGCCCATTTTTCTTCTAAACTTCCCTAGTAACATTATAGAGGTGCTGGTATTCTCAAAATACCAACTCTAGTTCCATTAATAGGAGATCTAAAGAGAGCACATCAAAGAATAGGTAATATCCTCTACCAATTCTTTCATATTTCTTTCTATTTATACTTATACATCATTAGTTATTTCATTATAGAATAATAAAACTAGTAGTACTTATATACTCATATGTTATTATAATTATGAAACAACTATATTCAACTTTTTATCTATCCTAAGAAAGATGAAATCACCATGCGTGCATACGTACGGCTTACCGTCTCCATGACGTTGTGTAATCTATTTTTTCACCACCACCTTACTTGGAGGGGTATAAAAATGGATTTAATAACTATATGTGATTATTATAAGATTATATAGATTATGAAATATGTTACACTATGCTATTCAATACCATTCAACAATTATGGGAATGATATCATCGCTCGTGTGTACGTACGACCTACCGTCTCCACGATGCGACATGATTCGTTCTACATGATAACCACTAGATCTTGATTATATAAATGAAAATAATGAATTAATATGGTATTTATTATGTTAATATAATTTTATAATGACATAAATATGACCAAATAAGGATAACTAGAATTTATTAGACAAAACATGCATACGTTCAGAAAGAAGTTAAAACCCAAATAACAAGTAATAATGAATTGTTACAAACAAATGAAGAAGAATATGAACATATATGATGACCATGATTTTTGAATAAGTTAATAACATTATATAAATCATTATACAGGAGTTTTATACACATAAGAATCATATTAGACCTAAGGTAAGTGATAATTTGGCAATCTCATTTTTATCTGAGATTGTTCATACATAATTATTTTATTAGGATATATTTATAATCCATGTCCATGTATTTTAAAAATGTTTTCATAAATTGTTTATTATTATTCTATGTATGTTTAATTTCATTTTTAACCACTTTTTTACTTTTACTATATGGTATGGAAGGAATCTTTCATTTGAATACCGTATGAGTTACTTTTTGACTTTTCCAGAAAAAGCACGGGGAGAATGTTTTTTTAACTTATACGACATGATTTTTTTAAATCTTCATAATGAATTACTTACATGAAGATTCCTCTATATTATTTCTATTTTATTTTCAACTAAATTCTTTTCTTTTAAAATTGTGTGTCATTTTGAGAAAAGAAAATGTTTTTGAATAAAGAAATGATATTTTCCTTAAGAATTAATTTCAAGTGTTTTATCAAAACTATTTTCCATATAAGATGATTCCCTTAAATAATGTAATGTTTCAATCCATATTATTACTATTATTTGATGGTATTAATTATGGAATGATCTTTTATATGGATTATTTTTTGATAGAATGAGATTTAAGAAACCAATTTTATTTCTTGGGTTATGCTATGATGAATGATATATGTTTTTATGGTACAAGTTATAATGATTTCATTATAAGATTAGTGGGACCTATATCTCCCACCAATGCATTAGGTAAAGATTTATATCTTATGAGATAGACATGAATGGAACAACAAGTATATCTAGTTTATTAATACAAGGTTTTAATGACATAAAAATATTGTTCATTGATATGTGGATGGAATGTCAAGTAAACTAGGTTCAATAATGGACTTTGTCCACTATGATGTTCTTGGAAGCAATGCCTTAGCTACTATGGAAATCATATTATATGCTTATTTGTTTTCCATAATTCCATGTTTTATTCTAATTCTATTTTATCATGGTTAATGTTCCTTTATGATTTATGCCTTACGTACTACCAAGATTTATTTCATGACTCATGATTTTGAAATTTAATCTTTATGTTCATGTTTTTACAGTCTTATTTTTATGGTTTATTTTATGTTCTCAATGTTTACCCTTAATGAAAATTTTAGCTCACCCTTTTTATATTTTCTTTTTCAAATGATATAAATAAAGGTTTTATGTAGGAAAACAAAAAGGGGAAGATCGTTATTGGATATGTTGAAGATCTTTCACCAAGTTATAAGATTATGTTCGAAGTTTCCAAAGAAACTAAACTAATACAGAATTTGGGCGTCTGTTTGTGTCATGTATTAAGTATTCCAAAAAATTAATGTAATGCCCATGTACTTCAAGCATGGTTCATTAAAAATACTCCTCATATTAGGGGAAAAATACCATATTGGTTAATCTCCAAACAATGACATGATCAATAATATACCCAACCACCCCCGATTAGTTATGCTTTAAGAATTATATAAGAAAAGTATCAAAGTATAATGGTTATCATCATATGTATCTTACTAACCTCAGGTATGAGAGTTACATATGAGATATACTCCCTTAGTATACTAAATAATATGATATATCAATTCATGGGGTATACTTGGTGGGTCATATAGTACATATAACTCATTTTTTACCTTATGAGCAAATTCTGTATCTCTATAAAAGAAATATTTCTATGCTAACATTAATATATCATCAAAACCTATAATAATATATATCTAAAATTGGATAGGGATAACATAGAGTCATACTTTGAGAGGTAAATTATCATTTCACTTCATATAATATATAAAACCAACATTAAACAATGATAAAGTTTAGATTACATTTTGTATAACATCATACATTTTATATTCTTAAAACATTTTAAGAATATTAAAAAAACTATACATATGTTCCCATTAAATCATATCCCATATGCTTAAATACTATATATGACTTATATTTTCTACACTTTTAGGGGTTTTTAAAAAAACTACATCTCTATGTAATTCATACCATTTCTTTATGTGACCATCTAATAAAACCCTCCCACTAAACTCCCCAGTGGGTAACATCTATAAAGAATTCCAATTTTAATAATAGTGGGATTTAAAAGAAATATTTCTAATTTTCAACTCCTTGAAAATGTATTCAAATTTTTTAACTTCACAACACCAAATTTTAGGATGGTAATAACTTATATTGTCCACTTAAAACAAATTTTTATTTTATTTATAACCATAATTAATGAAACCTTTCCAAAAACGTTTTCCATTGAGATCATTTTGGTAAAAAAATATAAATATTTAAATTAATTATCAATGCATCCTGAACTCTTTTAGGATATAAAATTATTTTCACTACTTTATAATAACTAAATACAACTCCGTGTTTCTCTTTATTGACATTCACGAAACTCTTTTAGGATATAAGTTGACATTATTTTTTTATTTTGTCAAGTATAATCATTTATTTATTACCTTTTAACTTCAATAACTATAAATATACCTATACTATCCTATTAGAATCTATATTCTCTCTAAAATATGATGTTAAGTATAAAAAATATTTTTCTATTAAAAAATAACACTTATTTTCTTAAGTGATAATATTTAAAATGTAAAATATTTTATCTACATCATGTTTAATATTATATATGTTTATAATAATTCATTGAAAATATTATTTTATTCCCTAAAATATTCCATTGATGTATAGAGTGGTTACATCCCTCATATTTTAACTAACATTTAGATTATCTTTTTTATCCTAGATAAAATTACTTTTATCTTAATATTATTTTAAAGTATGTTATAGTATTTGATGAATCATAAACCATGTTTAAAATATATTATAGTTCATAATAACTCATTTTTTTAAATATTTTATCTTATCACATAAAAAATGATATAATTATACACATAATTTATTTAGATCAACTTGAGACTAAAATATACCTTTGTATTAAAATCCATGATTTTGAAATCCTTGCTTCATCATCTCAATATATACTATAAGATCCATTAATTATTACCTTGAATTTTAACTTCCTTTATTTTTACACTATCTGTAAAATTTACATTTTATATTATATACCCTTCAAAATTGAAGAATTGATTTCTATAAGATGAATTATTAACATGGAATCTCCACATAGTTTCTCAAACCTCTTTAGATATTTCAAAAAATTACATCTCACATGGAAACTTTTCCCCTGCTTCCTTACACCTTCAATTGGATTCAATGATCAAGGATAACTATTATAAATTTTAATATTTTTTAGCTTAAACCTTTATCCTTTTTATACTATCAAAATAAAAAAAGAATCTAGACATCACATATTTATACTCCATATCCTAAAAACATTGATAAAATAAGATAAAATTCTGTTAAAAATAATTCACAATTACAAAACATTTCCAATGATAACATCAGAATGAATTCAACAACTAGATCATTCCTTAAATAAAATTTACAACATCGCTAACTCATTGGAAAAATCAATAATATTTAGTATGTTAGTGAAAAAATAAGTTCCCATGGTCATCTTTCATTTAATTCATTTTAAAACTTAATTAAATCATTCTATGCTTCTCATAAGTTTATAAATTCAAGTGTAGTACAATTTAAAATTTTAGTTACTGAGCTAATGGTTTTCTCTAAAAAAAATATTTTTTTCTCTTTTACTCTACACGAACAATTATTTAGTTTTGTAATAGTTAAAGAAGTTGATTACATTAAGATTATCCTTTATAATGTTACTCTAAAAGTTATATTTGATATTGATGATATAATTTATCTACTATAGAATCATTCATCAGATGAGTATCATGTTTTACGTTCATTTAATAAGGTATTTTATTAAAGGAATTTCAACTAAAATCACTGTACTTTTGAATTAAATCATGTCTATTAGGGGGGAAAATATCCATTTTCCAATAATATCTGGTTTTATTTTTCATTAATCCCATAATTTCTCCTATAAATCACATTACATATGACTCTTGGATGGTTGAGTAGAAAAATATTTACCCAAAACATTATATATTTAAAATCAACCTTATTTCTTCAGTAACTCAATTCTATTAGGGTCTGCCAACTAAGTTTAAAACAAATCAAATTCCATAATCGAGAACTTAATCCTATTAGGGTCACCCATTACTTGATTTCCCTATATAATATAATCAATTATCCCCCAAATTTAGCATGACCTACCTAGTTAGATGATTGAGGCATTGAAAAGTGTTTGCATTAGAAAAAATTTTATACTTAGTATTTTAAATGGGATTTAATATCACCACCTTATCTCATGTTATCCCACTAACATATATGTGTTCTTCTAAAGACTTATTTTGGAATTTTATTTGTTATACCAAATAAATATAATCAAACCATATTGATGTGTGACTCTTTACACAACCCATATATTATGTTACTAACATACTTAAAGATAACTATTTTCATACACATCCAAATTAATCTCATAAATAAGGTATATAAAACCCTTTATGTAATGATTTATAATCATATGATATCAATAATCCCCACAAGAGTAATCGTGGAGAAAAATATAACCAACCCCCACTTTTCTCAACAAGGAATAATCCTCTAGTACAGTGATAAATCCAACTAAAAGTCCATCTACACAATGACAATTTACTAAATTGAGACCTCAATTACATTACAACTATAAATTTTGTAATATTTATAAACTATAATAAACCTTTAAATTAATGATCATAACACAATACATTCCAAATTCAAGATAGAATAACACTAAATCAATTATCATACCTAGAATTAACTCCTTAGATACATGTTTGTCAATTTATAAATGTAGTTTAAAAATTTATACTAAATCATAGAAAATTCATAATATAACAATTGTATTTAAGAATAATTATGGGAATAAACAAAATAAATGAATGATTTATATATTTAACCACGAAATAAGTTTTTTGATCAATTCATAAATAAATAAATTATGAATTTTTTTATAAATTTTACATACATTATGGAAATTCCATAATTAAATAACTATATACATTTTATATTTATTTTTAATATGAACAATTAATATTATTCTTTATATGATATATTTTTAAATACATGTTATTAAAAAAATACGGACTTTATATTCAAATTGTAGAAATAATTTATATAATTTAAATATCACATATTTAATATTAATTAAACCTTGATAATATAAATTATCAAAGAACCTCTTGAAATGGTTAAATAATTTCTAAAATAAGGCCTTTAAATTTAAAAAATTCAAATTAATTAATACAAACAATTCATAATATTAAATACACACCTATTTATATCTTTCCTTATTTTATAATTTATATAAACTTTATAAATTATTCATATAATTTCTATATAATAAATTTAAATAAGAATTATAATTCATGAAATATAATTATAAAAGGTATTTAATATTAACAATTAATATTATAGAATATTTATTATTAAATGTTTTAAAAATATTTAATATTTAATTATAAATATTTTATAAATAATTTATTTATAAACACTTTATAAATTAAATAAATTTCCCCAAATACCTTTTCTATAATCTAGAAACATTTTATTAATTATAAAATTCATTTTTTAATTGAAATATTTAAAAAAATTAATTTTTTCATGTTTATTTATTTTTACAATATCGACTATATCATAATATGTGGTATGATCTATTGTTTATCATATTTATTGATATATAATATTAATCAAGGATATCTCCTTTGGCGCTTGGGTAGTCGTAGTTTATGATATCACCAATTTCATAATAATGATATGATACTCCATTTTACATAGCATGAATCATCCCTATCACTTATTAAAACTTCCTTTAACATACACTACAACATTTCCAAAGTGGTGTATATACAATCAATTGTATTTTATGATATCCCATATCATACTATACGGTAATATCAAAAATTATGAAATATTATATCATAAGGTATTCCACATAATATGTTTTATATCATATTCGAAGACATGTATTTTGATATCCATTTCTCAATAAAAAAAATCATATCATATCTTTCAATATCCAATATGACATATGTTATTTCTTTATTTTCAACATGATTTTGATAATTAGGAAACATAGTGAAGTATTGATAATTCTAATGGGTTTATAAGGACCAAAAAACACTTTTCCAATGCAAAAAAAGTTAGAAACCATAAATCTCAGGATCACCATACATTCAAAACCCAAATCATATAAATTGTAAATGGATGAAAAACACCTTGAAATAAAAAACACCACTAATAATATCTTCAATATTTTATTGATGAAAATCAAAAAGTAATAGAAATAGGATTATTACCTCTAATGTGTATCAATGGATTGGATGAATCACCCAACATTAGGTTAAGATCCTCCTCACAACCATGGTATGTTAGTACCTTAAATGATAAAGGATTAAAGAGGAGAGATTTTAAAAAGAATTAATATGAGGCTCTGATCACAAAAAATACCCATCTCGATAGAATCAACCTATTTATATAGTATTTTGGGACACTCCCAAGTATTCCATGGAAATTACTTGAACATTATAAAATGTACAAGTATTTTCATCAGTTACAAACCATTTGTAAACTTATATGAAACCATTTCTCTCAAATGTTTCATCATATTAAACCTTTATTAATGATAACTATTTTCTATAAGATTCATGATATTCAGATTTTAATGTATGATTTCCACTATCAGTCATAAGGTGTTATATGAATTGTACAAAAATATGCTTATCCCAATGAATTTTCTATATCATACACAATAACTGGTCTGAGTAGGGTCATGATATCTCATATACTTATTTACAATATCCCAAATTCTAGGCACATAGTATGCCTATGATTTCTTGCATTTCATACTCTACAGGGTACATACACACATCATACAATATGACATCTCTAAAACTGCCCCATGGTTTATAATGGATTTAGAGAATATCTCCATCGAAATGAGGTTCCTTAAGGACTTATTCATGACCATACCCTTATCCTTGTATTTCTTTAAAAATTATATTTTGGACATGTTTCTAGATTTAGTTAAATCACATCTACAAAAATTTTCCAAAAAAAGTTACTGAGTCTCTTATATAAGTATTTTTAAGCCTTAATCATGTTTGAATAACTAATCAATGGTTCTTCATATACTAAATCATCATATTTTCCTTTTGTAACTTATTTATTATTAATGAAGAATTTTCTTCCAACAAATCTAAAAAGTTTTATATTTGGTTTCCTTAGAAGACCACTCTTTATGATATAAGTATTTACCATGTTTTTCACTATGTGTTCCCTCCTTTAAACCACTATCTTTTTATTGAGTTCTCACAGTTGAAACCTCATTTTCGATTTCATGTTTCTCCAATTAATTATCTTCTTATATAAAGGTGAACTCAATGATATTGTTCAATCCTATGGTTTAGATTATTATAATTCTTTAATTTTCAACACACCTCCAATATATTTTAATGTAATAAATTACCTCCTTCTTTGAGTGTATGAAAATGATGAAATATATCATGTTATATGTTTTTATAAATAAAATAAAATACCATTATTCTTGTCTCCATTTTGTATCATGGGTCCAAAAATGTGTGTACACAACATTAAGAAAGTGTGATACACTATTATTGTTTGTCTTATAAATACCTTGGACCATATTCCCTCTCATGAATGCATCAAAATAATTCTATATTTTACTTTTCCAATTTGCAATATCAATCTATACTTTAATCTTCGAATTTTTTTAATTCTTTTTTGATGAATGTTCCCAAGTCCTCAATTCCATAGGTTATTTTCCTATTCTTTTAGGAGGAAACATGGGCTTTCATTATTATAAACCAGATAAATATATATTTTTACTATTATTACATATATCAAAGCATCACCATCATTTCCCTTAATAAATAAACCCCTCTTATTAAATGTAACTTCAAGCCCCAATTTATAAATCCAACTCACACACAATATAATATGATAAAGTCTATCCATAAAGAGTAAATTAAATTTTTTAACTATTCTATATCTATCCACAATATCTTTATACTCTTGATATTAAATACTCCATTATTTTGGAATCTAATCATTCTATATGCATGATTCTTTATGTTCTTTACAATTATTTAATTTCTCATCATGTGTGATGATAATCAACTATCTAGCATCTAAGTGGAATTATTATTGTATACTTTAATTTGATTTTAGAAAAAATTTTATATAATTTTAGTTTTTTTATTCCAAGAGATTACCAATTGAGTAGAGGTATATCTGGGTCCCTCCTCATTGTTTACTTCTTGATCAGTGACACAATAGTTTTTCTCTTATTTTAAGAGAAATTATTACTTCAATGGAATAATGTTCATGTCCTGAATTTAAAATTTTTTATAGCTTATATATATTGGAGTTTGTGTTCGAGGAAAAACATATTTTACTTTGATTACATATATATTTTATGTGTTGAATATTTATCAAACATCTTATTACATATTGTTTTCTGTTCTACATGACTTTAATATAATAATGTCATAGAGTATTTATTGCATTGATAAGGTCATAACAGTTACCCACTATGATGAGAACCTTAATGTTTTATGACAATATTATCAAAATAATTCTATGATTGGATAACATACTATGATGGGACACATATTATATGGAAAATCAGGTGAGAGTACTCAAAAGATAATGATGATCCTTCCCATGAAGTTCACACTTGGTAAACTCCAAGATGGGAGATTATGAAAACATACCCGCTAGTTGGAATTACGAATGTTTTGGTTTCATCAGATGTTCCTATCAAAAGGAATGTGTAATGGTCCTTAGACTTTTATTATCATTAGTGCATGTCATGATTTGCGTGCATAGATTTATTAGAAAAATACATCACACCATATATTGGTGAGAAGTAGGGTACATTGGGTACAACATGGCTGATATGTCATTAATGGATAAGTTGTGAAAGGATTTTCCCTTCCATATTTATGGGAGTTGATATCTCAGCTCTTTTATTAGATTATTACCATCACGTAAATTCCATGGCCATGGTGTATCAATGTGTTTATTTCAAATAGTAAAAGAAAGGCGTATTGAGCATATAGGTTGATGAAACCATCGTGTAACCGTCATGATGATTTTTTTTCCAAATGAATTATATTAAATAGTGAGTTTTCATATGTGTTTTTTGATATTATGACATTAATTTGTTTCTCTTGGGTTTCTTGACCCATTTCTAGGCAATAATTTTGGAATTTAGACAATCCCTCCTAATGATAATGAGAAATAATCCAAGAGGGTCACACAATAGGTGTTTCCATTGACCTCAATTAAATGTTTTCTAAATTTATTTAATAGAATAAATATTATTTTCAATACCAATGAATAATTTTATTCAATTTATAATGATCACATAAATTAAATATATATATATATTCATCGATATTTAAATAAAAAAATATAATTATTTTATTGAATATTTAATAAATATTTATTCAACTGTATGTGAAGGAAATATTTTTTATGAATAAAATATTTATTTAGGTATTCAATAAATATTGAGGAGTTTTAATGGACCAAGACCATATCTGGTGGTAAATAATTATTTATAAGATGATAAATATTATTTATCATTTGTGCAAGATGAAACATGACATATAATAATATTTATATTATTATTTTGTGGCATGTAACTTATTAATGGTTTTAATATTTTTTAAGGTATGACATGAAATTAAATAATATTCTAACCCAAATCTCACATCTATAAATATCCCATTACGGCTATTATGTTGGTAATTGAAAAAATAGAGAATTTTTTTGTACAACGAATTATCTTTTAATTCCCCAATTTATCTCCCTCCCATGAATGAGAATTTAAGAGAGATTTATTCAATATTGAGGAATGAGCGATAAAGAACAAACAATATAATAAATTTGAATTGCCGTATTATCACTCAGAGATTGACTGATGTTATTCAAATATCATTAGGAGCATGTGTGGATCACCACTAGAGGGATTCTATATTTGGACCCTCACAAGTGAAATAAAGGCAATCTGAAAGGGTATTTTTAGATGATAAATATAAAATATAAATAAATAAACCTAAGATCAGTTGATTTATATCTTCCAATATAAATAAATTAATTATAAAATTAATATGAAAGATACTCTATTGTGGTTCCTGACAATTGAAATTAAAATAATTTTTTATTATATCATCGCCCAACATGTTCTTCCACTATGTCCAAAACCAAAATTGGTATCAGTGTGGCCAAATTTAAATTTATAATTATTTATTTTATTGTTGATATTTGTGAAATTGTGGTTATATTTTCATTTCATGTTATTCATTCTTTAAATAAATTTTAATTAACATGATTAATCATATTAATCAGGTTCTTTCAGTATTAAATTTTATTATAGGTATAAAAATAGATAAACAATGATCAGATATTCCAATAGAAACTACAAAATTTTTGTGTGGTAAGATTGGGTTACATTGTGTGTACTCAGAAGTACACACCATCTACCCTAGTTCACTGAATTTGGAGGCGCCAAGAGATAAAAAAAATTCCATGTAGTTACTATATGTGGAGAATTTAATACACATCACATGTTGATCGGTCTTGGATTGAACATAGGTTGTCATATTACATAGAGTGTATCGGTGGACACACTGTATAGTCTACACAGGTTTGAGGTGTCAAGCAAGAAATTTGTGTGGTCATTATACACATTCAGACTACGTCAGACTGAAAACCTAGATCATTTAGGATATACACGATGTGTATGTGATGTAAAAGGTGTGTCACCAATAAATTCCCATGTCTTAAACACAAGTCTATGACCAAATAACCTATCCTATACACATAGAAATAGGAACACTTGATGTGTAGTGAGTCTATACACATTGTGTAGTCTAACTGAGGTACACGCTGCAAATCCTGGCATGTACCCTGAATACATGAAAACTGAGATACACAAAGTGTAATTGGTCTGTATATGCCATGGAGTCTCCCATTAAATAAAAAAATTAAAAATTTCATTAAACTAAAAATTATAGAATTAAAACCTAATTTTATTGACTGGTACACCAATGTGTGTTTGACAGTTTAATGATGGTTTTAAATAATTTTAAATAATCAATGAATTTATTTTAATAAATATTTAATTATTGGTTCTTCTATTTATTTTTAATGAATGCCATAAATAATGGGTATCTCCAATTATGTTATAATGATCCTTAAGTCTAAAGGGAATTAATTTCGTAATTAATGCAATCACATTAATATTAATAATAAAAAATGAATTCTTGCCAATTACTTTTTCATATTTATTACACGTATGACCGATCATGAGCTTGACCTAGACCTATGTATGTGCTGGAATTTACTTGACTCAATTTATAACATGGGTTTTCAATTATTTAATATTAAAATAAATTATGACATGTGAGTCATCCCTCCCCTCATTATTATGTAAGACCTATGTTTCTAATGATATTTATGTAATCCCATTTAATCAATACTTTGTTTCCCCTAACATGCATGTGAGTCATAAATAATTTTAATTAATAGGTAATCCCAAGGAACATATAGGTGGTTCAATATGGAGCCATGATGTTTCCAACTTCATGATACATAGGTGTATAGGTGTAATTCTATAACTCATTCCAAGACCGGTAAATTGTGTTATTCCCCTAGGTTATAGGTTGAGTTAATTTATTCTCATTAAATCAAATGTTAGATAGTCTCAGGATCATGTTATTTTATTATTTTTATTTATTTTTATCTATGAATTATGTATTTCATGTATGTAAGACTGCAATCACATAAATAAATGAATTAATTTGCAAAAAAGGAATTTCAATAAATAGATTATGCATAAATGTTTTTTCCAACATAGATAATTAATTAACTAAAATATACTTACTATTAACAAGACATGTAAATGATAAAACAAGATAAAATTTATGCATAGTAAATCAAAATCCCTCAAATAAATATTAAGTAATATTTAGAATTCTATTACTTGATTAGGAATGGAACTAATAGAACAAAGTATTTGAAGAAACCTTGTTGGGACACTTACTTTTATAAGGGGAGTTCTTATAAAGGTTTTGGGTTGACTTAACAATTTTAAATCAATAGGAGCAACCATTTTTAGAATTGGTGTAATTTAGAGGTATGTCTTGAGGAAATACAATTCAATATTTCTGTATTGGGGAGTCCACTCAACGGATCAAGATTATCCATACCTATAGTTGGCAAAGACATGCCTACCTAAATACATTAAAATAACATGAACAACCCTTATTGGGGTTATGTGAAGGGGAATTTGGGTCCTTACTACTATAATGTACTAGAAACTAGACATTCCAAGTTCAATGATTAGGGATATTAAGACTTGATAAAATAGTGAGAGATTTAATAAACAAATTTATTTATTATCTCTCTCATAATTTTTAATCAAGCACTGTACTAATAATATGCTCTTTTAAATTGTTTAAAAATGGAAATATTATCATCTAGACTATCCCTATGATCCATATTGGATAAATACCTTCTCCTAACTAGAAGTAACATCCATGAATAGTATAGACACCTTGAGATTTTTTTGCACCACGAACAAAAATCATACACACTAGAATCCTTACTCTCCAATCTACCTGCCAAGGAGGTGATTGACGAAGAGTTCCTAGTATATGAGAAACATATGAATGACATGGTCAATGTTAAATGTTTAATGTTTTCATCTATTTTTAGTGAGATCTTGGATTCTCATAAAAATAGGGCAACATATTGAATACCCAAGCATCACCATGGACTATATTAGAAGAGAGCTATAGAGGAGTGTTTTGAGATTTCCAAATCACTATTTCAAACTAATCTTGTAGAGGGTTCCCCAGTTAGACCTCATTTAGTCAATATCATTGGCTATATAGTGCACATAGTTGTTCTATGGTTTAAACTCCCTAAAGAATGTTGAGCATATCTCATTTTTGCATCACTCCCTCAGAGACTCTCTAGTTTTATTTTGAATTTTATTATGAAAAACATTGATAAGTCTCTAATAGTTATTTTTAGTATTATTAACCATGTGTATAAGGATATGAAACATGAAAATCATGCAGTCCTTATAATGAATGAGTGGAAATGACAAAAAAAATCCCCAAGGATAAGGATTATTAAACATTCCTATCCAATAAGAGTAATTTCAAGGGAAAATAAAGGGAATAAGATTTTGTTTTCTTCACCTATGGAAAGAAGGGCCACTATAAGAAAAACCGTACCTAGCCTAAAAATCAAGGGGAGGCTTCTGGTGTGTTTGTTATTGAGTGAAATTTATCCATTTCGAAAAAATTGGTATTAGATATATCTTGTGATGCTCACTTATCTATTAAAATATTGGTACCAAGTAAATTAAATAGAATTTACTGAGGGGAGGTAGATCTATGAGAAACTAATAGAGCTAAACTTGATGTTGTAGCTTTTGGGGACTACCACCTCACATTGCTGACTAGGATGATCTTGGAATTTGAAGGTTGTCATTATGTACCATCCATTACCAAAAACATTATAGTAATTTTTATGGTAAGGTGAATTTAAATAAAAGCCTTTATGTGTTGGACTACACAAAATAAGTAATGGAAATCAATAATGAAACAACCTCACATGCCTCATACCACACCCAACTTTGGTATCACTGGATATGTCATGTAAATGAAAAGTTCTTTACTAAATTACATCAAGATAGATATTTATATTATTTTTAAATAAAACCAATTGGTATATGTCATGCATGTTTATAAGGAAAAATTACCAAATCCCCATTTATTCAAAAATGTTAATAAAAAAGCTTCTAGAACTAATTCATACAAACATGTGTGGAATTTACTATTGAATAAAAGTATGGGTGATCATAATTCATAACTTTTACTAATGATTTTAGTAGATATGGATATTTCTACTTAATACGGTATAAGTTAGATTCATTTGAAAATTTTAAAGAATTAAAGATTTTAGTTTTGAACCAAATTGGTAAGAATATTAAGAAACGTTTCTCATACCGTGGTAGAGAATATCTCAATCAAGACTTCATTGATTATTTATGAGAGTTAGGGATTTTATGTCAACTTAATAATTCGTATACACCTCAATGGAATAGTATAAGTGAAATGAAGAACCCCATATTGTTGTACATGGTAATATCAATGATGAGTCATGTGATTTATCCATTATACTCAAACTTTTATTTTTATTGGAAGGGAATATCATACAATCTCAAGAAGATTGTAGAAGATCAAGGGGGCCTATATAAGTGGATCCCTATAATGTCTCCAATAATCATGATAGCACATCCTAGGGGGACTGAGAATGAAGAATTCTATAAAAGGATTGTCTTGAGATGCCTTAGAATCTATGAAGTCTTCCACCCAATTCATTTCTTACCACGTGTGAAGAACTTCAATGTCATTCATTATTAGAGCTTTGCATCTATGAATCAGGTAGGGGATTTTACATGGGGCAGAGGAGATGATTTTGATTGAGCTTCATATAATCTTTGAATTAGTCTCAATGGTCAAACCTGAGATTCTTTTTTGAAGTCACAGTTCCAGGCTATTAACCATGGCCCCAACCTCTTCTCTAAGGGAGTTTCCAGCTCCATAAAAGGAACTAAAAGCAATCACCACTGATCCCTGAGTGTCACAAACAAATCTTCCTTCATGCATGATACCTTGGATACATGATCCATCAATGTTGATTTTAATTCCATTAATAGGTGGGTTCCATCTCACCCATTTACCCATTGATAGGGAATTGGACATACCTGCATGGATACTAGGAAGAAACCATTTGAGAGAGGGGGTGACACTTGTATCATCAAGAAGGAAGCACATGTCGACCCCCAAGAATTTCATTCTCAGTTTAATCTCCAGACTGGAGTGAGACTTCATGTGAAATTCAAGGTTAATAGCTTCATATATACTTCATCACCTTATCGAGAAGAGGACCATGCAACCCCTCTCTTCAGGTTTATTACTACTAGATCCTTAGAACCAATGTTGGAGGAAATCATCAATAGATTCTACAACTAACCTGAAACTCGAGAATTCCCCTAGAATGGTCTAGATATTCCTCACCTAGTCACTACCAAAGAATAGGTTGGAGGTTGTTTCCTCATCATGAGACATGTAATTGAAATATATAGAGGCTAAATAAACCACCTTGTTCTTGATTGAGGTTTCAGTCAGAATAGCATGTTTATGAATTCTCCAAACCCAAAAATTAAACTTACTTGGAATTGTTTTGAAGCAGATAATTTTTTTCCCACGTGTGATTAATTTTGTGAGATTTAGGCATCCTATTATAGTCTTTTACTTTAAATATAATCAATGTTGATCCCATGAAGATGAAAGAGTCTTTGAATCTTCCATATTTATCTCGTTAAATAACTTCTGTTGAGTTTGGTTGAGGACCGCCTTAATGCGCGTGTGGTGAAAAGTGGCCTACTTGAAGAATAAATCCAGAATTGGAAATACATTTAAAACCAAGGTCTCATCAACCAAATTGATATCCCAAAAGTTTAACTCTCCACGTCCGATGATCCACCAGGAGAATCGTTGTAGAATAAGAATGTGATTTTGTAGGGATCTCCAGAGGGATTCCAATTTACATCCAGTAGTGTGTATACCCATTCCATATTTTTATTTGATGGTTTTTTCCAATGATACGTCCCTTTGATAACCTCCCAAGCCAACATACCCTATTAAACATGCATTTCCTCGCTTAAATTTCTCACGATAACACCTCCAGCCTCCACCGGCTTGGCTAAGTTTTTCCAGGAAATGCAATGGATTCTTCCTGCACCATGTGGATCCCATAGGAATGTGTAAATAAGTTTATCAATTCTCTTTTGAATAGTTTTTGGTGCATTGATAATCTAGAGGATGTGAAAAGGGATGGAGGTCAACAAACTATTGATGAGAGTTATCCCAACCCCATAGGACAAGAAGCAGTTCTTCTAGTTGGTAATTTGATTGGTGATCTTGAAAACAACCCCTAAAAATTACTTATTAGAATTATCCTAGGGGATATAAGAGATCCTAAGTATTCCATGGGAAATATGTTTCTACCAATACCCAGTTGTGACTCGATATAGTGAATATGACTGTTTGAGAAAGAGGAGGTCATGAAAACATTACTTTTTTCCTTTGTTAATGATATGGGAACTCTATTTTGTATACTATTCCATGATTCCGATTAACCCCTTGATAGAAACAATACCACCATTAATAAATAAAATCAAATCATCTTTGAAAAATATATGAGAAACTCCCATGTATTGTGCTCCAAAGTGGTAAGTCTTAATGACACCTCGTTGCCTGCTAAATCACACACATCTTCTTAGGACATCCTGAGCCATAATATAGATGATGGTAGAGAGAGGATCTCCTTGGAACAACCCCTAGTTGGTCTTAGAAAACCTTCTTGATTACCCATGAAGAGAACACTAAACCATGTTGATATATAGCACCAAAATAGTGAGTCAATTACCCATTCCAAAAAACCCACGGTCCGCATGACCCTGATTATGAAGCTCTATTATAAGAATTCATATGCCTTATCCATATCACATATTATGGTGATGTTTGAACCCGCAACCTTCCTATTAATTTCACTTACCAATTCTTTTGATATCTCTATTGCACCTTGGATGGACCTCTCTTGAATGAATTTATGTTTCTCTTATAAGATCCACGTATGAAGACACTGAGAGATCCTTTTATTGATGATGGAAGCTAAGATTTTGTAGGAAACATTTAACATGCTAATTAACCTGAATTTAATAATATAAAAGGGGTTTATAACTTTTGGAATGAGGACCATCAATGTTGTAGTGGACACCCTTTGGAGGGGGCCTCCCCATAAAAAATCTTATACTAATTTAAGTATTTCCTCTTTAATAATGGTTCATACACTTGAGCACAAAGACCTCCGAATTCCTTATTGGCCAGGGCTACTATCTTGGTTGAGGGAGGAGATGGAGTCCCATAATTCATCATTATTAGGAATTTTTTCTGACATGTTCATTGATTTTGTAGGTGATGACTTGAGCAATCAGGCTAAAAATATCGACCTGACCCCCTAGTTACCCGCTCTATATATCCAAGTGAGGAGAGACTAAACCAAGTACCAACTAAATCAATAAATGTTATTCCATATGAATTTTGGAGTGAAAAAAAACCATGTTATTGAATTTTCATGATTTGGTAAGCGAAGTGTTTTTTAAGGCCTCTTCATGAAAAATAGTTTCAACTCAATGTCCAAAGTGTACCTTTATAGGATAAATTAAGGAAATAGGGGGATATTACCCACAAAACCCCTTAGAGAAAGGTTATAGTGGCATAAAATGTAACATTCTTTGGGAGGGATCACATATATAAAAGATATAGTGGGAGTGAGAAAGAATTTGATGAAGTTAAGGCTAAATGAATACAAGGGTTAGTACAAGAATAGATTCCATAAATACCCATAGAAGAAGAAAATTTTCTAAAGAAACAAGTAATGTATAAGATTAAAAGAGATGTTTGACAGCTATAATGTTATAATTGTCTATTCATTGAGGATGGTGACTCATTATTATTTAATAATAATGATCCTCTAACCTAAAAGGAAGTATTAAGTGACAAAGATTTTTTTAAGTGGAAAGAATCCAAGAATTATGAAATGGATTTTATATACCAAAACCAAGTCTGGATTTTGGTGTACCCACTAGTAGATGTAATTCTTATTGGTTGAAAAACGAGAATTCAAGAGAAAAATGAACTTAAAAGGACAAGTTAGTAACTATAAGTCTTGACTAATTACAAAGGGGTATAAGTAACATCAGTGATTTGACTATGAAGAAACATTTTCACTAATTACAAAACTAAAATCTATCAAAATTCTACTTTCCATTGTGTATTTCCATTATTATGAGAATTTACAAAGGGATGTCAAAACTGCCTTCCTTAATGAGAAACCCCAAGAAGATGTCTATATGACATAACCTAAAGGGGTTTTGAATCTAAAGAATTACAATAAGGTGTTAAATTTGAAAAGATTAATTTATGGATTAAATAAAGCTTCCAAATAATAGAACATTCATTTTGATGAGGCCATAATGGAATTTTGTTTCATAAAGAATGAATGCGAGACGTGTGTCTATAAAAAGTTTAGTGGTAGTGCAATCATTTTCTTAATATTATATGTCAATGAAATATTAATTATGAGAAAGGAAATACCAGTCTTACAGTCTGTTAAGGCATTTTGAATAAATGCTTCTCCTTGAATGACTTGTGAATGGAAGGATATATTCTTGGGATCAAGATCCATTGTGATATATCTAAGAGACTGCTCATCCAAAGTCAAGGTGCATATATTGGAAAGATATTGAATTTATTCAGTGTGAAATAATCCAAGAGGGGATTATTTCCAATGTCACATGGAATTCATCATTATAAGAAAGTGTTTCCTCATACAGATAAAGAATGAAACCAACTAGATGGTATTTCATATGCATCAGCAATTAGGTCAATCATGTATGATATGATATGTACTAGGCTAGATGTTTCCTATACATTGGGTGCAATAGGAAGATATCAATATGATCTAGGAAACCTCTATTTTATGGTAGTTAAGACCATATTTAAGTATATGAGGAATACTAAGGATATATTCCTAGTCTACGGAGATGATGAAAAACTATTCATAACATATTATGTAGATGCTAGTTTCCAAATAGATAAATATGACATGAAGTCACAAATGGGATAAATATTCACTCTAAATAGAGGTGATGTGATCTAGAAGATATCAACGTAGTATCTAATAATAAATTCTATTGAAGAGTCTAAGTATATTTCATCTTCTAAGAATGTTAAGGAAGCATTACAGATATATAACTTCATCTGAGAGTTTGATGTGTTACCTAGCAGTAAAGATCCAATCACACTGTATTGTGATAATAATACAATAGTGGATCTCGTAAAAGATCAAAGGTAACATTAGTGGATTAATCATATACTTCATAAGTATCATATCTTGAGGGGGTTTTTTTCCAGAGAGGTGAGGTTGTAATGAGTAGTATTCCCATAGAATAAAATGTGGAGGACCCATTGACTAAATCCTTGACTTAGAAAAAGTATGATTATCATGTGAGGTTGAGAATAATAAAATTCATTGGGAGTTGGATATATTTAAAGTGTGATTTTATTGAAGTTTGTGTCCTATAAAAAACTGATTGTACTTTGATTACACATATATTCGATGTATTGAATAATAATTAAACATATTATTACATATTGTTCACTATTAGGAATGAAATTTTCTAATAATGTCCTAGAGTATTTTTTACATTGATAAGATCATAGTAGTTGATGAGAATATTTAAGTGTGATTAAAATGTTCATAATATAGTTCTATGGTTGGATAACGTACTATTTTGGGACACATAGTATATAGAGTGTCATGTGTGAGTATTCATAAGTGCATGAAACTTCTTCTCATAAAGTCCGCACATGGTAATCTACAAGATGGGAGATTATGAGAATAAACCCACCATTAGTAATTACACATGTTTTGGTTGCATCAGATATTTCTATCTATGAGCGTGCGTAATTTTCCTTAGAATTTAAGATTATCATTAGTTCATGTCTTTACTCTAGCAGTTAGATTTATTGACAAAAACCATCACACCATATGTTGGTGATATGTAGGTTATTTTGGGTGCATCAGGATTGACATGTCATTAATGGGTAGAACAATGAAGGAATTTTCCCTTATATATTTACGGGAGTTGATATCTCAACCCTTTTATTGGAATATAACCATCTCCTAAATTACATGGCCATGGTGTATCAATGTGTTTTGTAAATAATCGAAGACAGACATATCAAGCATATAGGTTGATGAAACCATTATGCATTCTTCTAGATGAGATATTATGAAAAAAGGATTATATCATATAGTGATCATTCATATTTTGTTGTTGATGTTGCCATATTAAGTTCGATCTCTTGGGTTCCTTGACCCATTGCTAGATAGTAATCTTAGACTTTTGGAAATATTGTCTAATGTTTATGAGAAATAACCCTAGAGGGTGACACACTAAGTCTTTACATTTATTTCAATTAAATTATATTTTTTTTAATTAATGGAATAAATAATAATTTCAATAGTGAGGTATAATTTTATTTAAGTTATAATGATCACATAAATTAAATAAATATCTATTATATGACATTTGAATAAAAAATATTTATTTATTTTCTTGAATATTTAATAAATATTTAATTTATAGTATGTTAATGAAATATTTGTATTTTAATAAAATTTTTATTCAGGTATTCAATAAATACCTAAGAGTTCATATGTACTAAGACCCCATCCAAGGATAAATAATTATTTACAAGACAATATATATTATTTATCATTTGCGCAAGATGGAGCACGACCTAAAATAATAATTAAATAATTATTTTGTAGCATTGGGTTCATTAAAGGTTTGGATATTGTTTAAGGGCCTACAAGTAATTACAAAATATTTTAAGCTAAACCCTATTTCTATAAACAACCCATTATGGCTATTATGTAGATAATAAAAAAGAAAGAACTTTTATGCACAAAGAATTCTATTTTGAATCCACCATCACTCTTGCTCTCAATAATAAGAACACAAGAGATATTTCTTAATGACCTAAGAATGAGGAATCACGAATGAACAACACGAGACACTCAATTTGAAACACTAGTACCTGGAGATTGAGTGTAATTACTCTAAGATCATTAGGAGCACGTGTGGATCACTTCTATAGGCATTATACCCTTGGATCCTCATAAGAACAATGAAGGCAATACAAAAGGATATTTTCAGATGATCAACATTGACTATCGAGAAAGAAACCTAAGGCAAGGTAATTTCTTTTTTCTTATCCAAATAAATCAACTATAAACTTATCATGAATGATCCTCTATTTGGGTTCCAGGAAATTGAAATTAAAAGGAATTTTAACTATCTCATTGCCCACCATGAACATTCATTATGCCCAAAACAAAAAACATAGACTAAATTTATTTTATACTCCACCTAGAATCATGTTCTTTATATCCATAATTAAAATAATTAAAATCATTCCCATAAAAATAATTTCTCTTTTATTGTGTGGGATGTGTCCTGATCCATTATTTATTTATCCTAGTTACTTCACCTTGAAAATAACTACTCTCCTTATTACAATATGTCATAGTGTGGCCTAATTATCCAAAAAATTAGTTTTTTATAAATGGTAAGGGAATATCTCTCTTTCTCCCCCTTGTATCTGGATATATTTTATATTTTTGTGATACTCTCAAAGTTTATGTTTGAGAGTCTTCTAATTTTTTTCATTCCTTTCATTTTTGAGCTTATAGAATTATTCATTATTTGATATTCAGATGAATTAGCTTCATATATAAGTATTATGTTACCCTTAGTATAATTCCATTGTTTTATCGAACACTAATCTTGTTTTATTGAGTGATTCTTATATTTTTATTTAAAAATTACACTATTATTGCCAAAAATTTTCCTTTTTTTATTTTATTAGTTATCTTTTAACATAGATTAAATTTTATTCTTTAAGGTGACCACTTATTCTACATATAATTCAATCATTGTGTCTAATTCCATGATATAATAATTTATATTATTAATTAAATTATCTCTCTCTTTAATATTAAGTTTTAAATCCACTACTTTTATTTATTTTTTGTGTACAACCTCTTTCTCTTCCATAACTTGTTCCATCAGTGTAACTTCATCTTAGAGCACATAAACATGATCAAATAACTCATCTAGAAAACACCCAATATTTTCATCTTTATTCCTATGAAAATATAAATGATCTATTACACCATCAAGTTCTATGTTGAGGTAAAAAACACCATTAAATTTATCATTATATTTATTTTTAGTTTAAGCCTCATTGATTATTTCCATCATCATATCTTTCAAATATAATTTGAATTCAATTTCTTCTACTTCAAGGAGAGAATAATTATTTTATTTATCCTTAATCAAATAACTTATTCATTAAAAATTTCTTATTGGTTGAATAATAAAACCAAAATTTAAATTTAGTCTGGGGGGATTGTTTTTTTATTTTATAAGAAATAAATCTCCCATTTTCAATATCTTATCCTCTTGGAAACCTGTTTATGACATATATATCTTTTAAAGATTTGAATTATGATAATTATAGTTTTACTTTAACCCTAAATTTAAGACAATTGAATTTTCTAGCCACCAATGAGAGGAATACAATACTAACATCTTCATCAAATATTTCACGGTTTAAATAAAGATTGTTTGTCCTCTTGAAAAGCATATCCTTGGACAAGTGACTTTTAATTTCTCCCAACTTAACCCTCATTTATTATGCTACCAAGATTTATTTTAGATCATTAATAAATACTTCAATAAAATTGAATTTTATATGAATAGATACCTTTTAATTTTACTAGGGAACGCGTCTTCTTATAATATTTTTTTTAAATTCCAACTATTTAATCTCTTCACGAAGCCCTCATATTCAATTGTTACATAGATTATTTAATTAAATAAACCTTTAATGAGTTTATTAGAATACATCCTAATGTATTTAAATTTACTGTGTACAATTTTAAGATTGGACACCATTACCTTATTATCCTTTTTATCGATATTAGAAAATTTATCCTGTATAGATTTAGAGTGAGGATAATTTATCACATTTATAGGATCACTTATATGAATTATATGAATTGAAATAAAAAAATATCTAGTTTGAGATATCATAAATGCTATATTATTTTGTTCTTATATATTTGATAGTTATTACTATCAAATAATAATAATTTTCACATTGACAATATTATCCATTTCAGTGATTTTTAAGACAATTTTTTCAGATAGAACCATTTGGATCTGATATAGCATGTTGTAATTTTTAATGTGTTAAACACCTAAATAGGGGGATGGAATGAGGTGTAACCTTTTTCAGATAAATTGAATGGATATTATTATTATGTATGTAATAACTAAATGATATATCATTCTCATAATTAAGAATATCATCAATGTATTGAAAATAAAAGACAGTGAACATGAATATTTTACCAGGTTAACTTGAATGTGATATTCCCAATGATAAAACTTCTAGAAATTTATTAGTGTAATAATAATCACTTAACTCACTAATTATGATTATAATTTATTTTATATCTTTACACTCTTCCTTGATACAATCATCATCTCGTATTATTCCTCCTATACCGATTTCAGACAAAATTAGTTAATAATTAACTCACATGCTATTATAATAAATGAATAAAAAATATGATCAATATACCAAACCCCATTTTTCTTATCTATTTAGTTCCATTAAAAATATATTAATATCCCTTTATTTCTCTAAATAGTTAGTTTAGTATAAGTTATATTGATTTGTTATGCTATAAACCTTTTTTTTATTTCTACTATTTTGTTTTCATACTTATTAATTCATTATATTTTTGTTATGAAATGAATATTATTTTACCTAAATTATGTTTATATTGATATTTTATAGGTATTTTGAAGAATTTTATGAAATTTAAGAACATTGGAAAAGTATGAATAATAAAATTAAGTTACAAAACATTGTGTATCTTAGTAAACCATGAGATAGTGCCTTGAATATCCTTGAAGTTAAAGAAAATGATTATAAATTGAGAGTTAAGTGAAGATAACTATATATAACAACCATAAAAAAGAAACTACATAGTGGTCTAAATAAGAATGTTTTTTTTCATAACTTATACAATGAAGGTAAATGAAGTTACATTCTATGGGTATCTTCACATTTTTTCCCAAATAATATTATGGAATTCAAATAAAATGTGCAATCCATAATGAATCATTTCATGGAAATGTATCATGGATAGTAGGAAAAATAAATTTTTTTTGTTTGTTCATAGGGAAAACTTATCAGTTTTATTTTTTAGATAGGAAAACCAATTTTTCGTGTATCCAATCATGCCAAGGTCAATCTTCTTTTTTAAATACATACGTCTTATATAGTGTAAAAAATATAAATAGAATTTATATTAGAAGTTTTATTCTACACAATTTTATTAAATAGACATTAATTTTATAATTCAACTTTAATTATTATTAATATTTGATTACATACAATTTATTTCATTATACAATTTCATATTTTTCAAGTTTAATTAATTCATTGATTATTTAATCTTAGTTTATAATATGTTTAGTTCATTAATGATTTAATATACTTTGATTATGATTGAATAGTATCTTAAGAGATGAAAATTCAAAAGTATAAGAATAGATAAT
This sequence comes from Viscum album, assembly GCA_963277665.1. Lineage (NCBI taxonomy): Eukaryota > Viridiplantae > Streptophyta > Magnoliopsida > Santalales > Viscaceae > Viscum > Viscum album. The sequence continues at coordinate 118,416,280 of OY728154.1, forward strand.
GAATATTTTATATTGAATTAATTCATAACTAATTTTTTTAAGAAATTTGTTGAAAATTTATTCTAATATCATTCCATAATAATTTATTAACAAAAAGAATTTTTAAGGGAGGATATCCAAGATGGTGGAATAAATTAAACTATAATGTTTTGGATTAATATTTTATCTTTAATGTTAAACTTGAGAAAATTATTTTGATTTATTTCATTAATCAAAATATTTATATTGAATTAAGATGAATTTATAGATTCGATAATATTGAAATCAATTACTATTGAATCAACTTGAAAATAATAAATTCAATAGATTTATGAATAAATGAGATAATCTGTTTTTATGGAAATCATTCACTGAAATTTATTTATTACTTATTTCTAGCTAATTGTTTTCCATCACTATTGAATTTAGTTTTCCTAGTTGATTGTAATATTTTTAATGTAATAAGAAGGGGTTAAAAACTAGTAAAGATTTTTTTTAGTATTATAACATATTTTTTGTTGGATCAATATTATACATAATATATATAAATCCTTAGTAGCATTAGTTTCTTTATGAGAATAATAATTTTAAAAATTTGACCCCATTATAGTAATTTTTTTTATAGGGTGGTAATTTTTTTGGAACTATTGCTACCAATATACGGTGAAATTAAATGTGAAAAATTTCTAATTGATTAATCCATGACTTTTTTTTATATTTTTAAATCCTATTTTTTTCTTTTTATGTGTATGCATGTGTTTTTTTATCTCATAGATTTTTAGTTGCGTGAATAAGATGTTAAATAACTGGACAAGGAGTGTTGATTCAAGATAAACTCTATATTTTAATCCCAAGACTAAGAATGAACTTCTCAATAATAAATGATAATCCATGTAAAGACATAATCACCCTGGTAAATGCAATGATTTAGTTATAAATTTCAGTAATGAGGACCACCAAGATGTGTCTCAAAAAATTCCATGGGAAAGAAACATCATGAAATGTGATCTATAACCCATCGATATGAGTACCCCAGGCATTTTTTAAACATTTATTTAGGAAAATAAATTTAAAGTAAAGCAGTGTACACTATAAATGATTCAAAATATGGAATAATTTGGTGTCATGTAATATGAGGATCCTCATAGACAGATGTATAATTTTGGATAGATATGTGATATGTTTGAATATATGGGAGTCCCAAAAGATTCTATAACATTGATGGAATTGAAATTTTTTCTTATGGATAGGATGAAAGATAGGTTACAAATATTGTAAGATGGTTATATAAAAACTTGGGACATGTTGTATAAGAATGTTTTAGAAAAAATACTTTCCAATATAAAAACTAATGAATTAGAGAAATGTGATTCAAAATTTTATATAATAAGAGAGAGAATATACATTTGAAGCATTTGATCATTTTAAGGGGTTTATAAAAAAGTTAATAAACCATTTATTTGATATTTTACTACAAATAAAAACGTTTTACTATGATTTATCATATATATCTCAATTTATGATTTATGAATTTATAGATAAATGGATGATGATAAAATGTTTTGAAGTCATATGAGCTTTATTGATGAAATGTCTCACAATTATATCATTTATAAAAGTAAAAAGTCCTCTAAAGGAGAGGTATACATAAATTGGAAGAAATTAATTTCATGGATTCCTAAATATAAGTCTTATATAATTTTTTTTATAATTTTTAATTAGCGGAACATTTAATTCCTATGTCCAATCACATTTCATAATTGTGTGAGATACATGTAGGGTCATGTGAATTCAATGTGTATCATGATATTTCAGATAATAATAAAATTTTAGATTATAAATAAATTAACTAAAACCAACATCCTCAATAATTCAAAAATGATAATTGGATTCTAGGGAATCCAAACAATAACCTGATCTAGAATCAACAAATCAGTGGAATAAATTTTAATATGAACTAATTTATTCCAAGATAAACTCCTCAACATCATTTCTTAATAATATTTCATTAAGTGTGAAAACATGTTATAACTCAATTTAATTAGACTCTATAGTAATTATAACAACAAAAACATATTAAAAAAACTTCTATATATTTCTTTCTCACTAATTATATTTGAAATTTGGATCAATAGATTAAAAAAATAAAATTATCTTATGAATTAGAAACCTAATCTTAAAAATATAGAGAAAAAGTGGAAAAAATTAACCAAACTCCATAAATTGGAATACTGAGTACACTATTATGTAACATAGAGAATAATACAAGAGAAGATTTGAAATCAGTGATACTTCATAGTGAGTGAGAGTTGGAGGAATAAAAACCAAAAGTGGACAGGAAATAGGTAAAATAGTATAAAATTAAGGAGACTATCTTGAAAAAAGATAACAAGGGAATTAAAACCAAACATAAGGAAAAATAATATTTAAAATTAAGAATACAATTCAGAAGAATACACAAAATTAGATCTATAAAATCCCCCTCATTTATTCATGGAGAGTAAAGAGTAAGGAATGATAAAAAATAATACAAGATGTTCTGTGATATCTTTAAGAAGCTCCAAATAAATATCACCCTCACTAATGAAATCTATAAAATATATATGTTTGAAAAATTCTTGAACAAAATCTTATCTTAGAAAAGTAAATTATAGTATCTCATAATAATCTCCCCAAACAATAATTTATCCATTATAGTTTGAATAATATTCCTATAAGGTTTCCAAATTTTGAAAGCTTAACCACAATATTTATAATTGGATCATTCCCGTTTGGAAATAAATTATAATAATTAATATAAAGTTTCTATTTGATATCCCTAAATGTGTTTCATAAAATGGTATTTTATTAAACCAAACCAACATGATTTTCACTTTTATTTTATTTATCGCTTAGTGAAATAACATCATAGAGTTATTGAATGGATTTTTATAAAGGTTGTAAAGTAATTTTTTACCATTTATTTTTTATCATTTAGATAAAAAATAATTTTTTATTATAATTATCATTAAGGGGATATTATTATCCATGGGGAAAGTGTTGATTGATGTGAATGAAGGAAGATTGATATTTAGAGTTAGTAATGAACAATTCACCTTTGATATCACTAATGTATTGATGCATGGAGTTATGGATAAGTATTAATAATTATTCAATAAAAGTGGCTAATATTCATTATTTATTATATAATATTCATGCGATTAACTATTCATAAACACTGATATTTGTGAATTTGACAATTTAAACTTTATTTTTCTTCATGTTTTCAATTATTGCTTAAAATAAACTAATACTTGACACATTTATCAACACCTTTTCAAAAAACCAATGGTAATGATTTTAATTTTAAATTTTAGGATAATAATATCCAACTAATGAAGGAATTTTTTAACTTCTGTAGAAATGAGAATTTTTTTTGGAATATAACCATTTTCTTCTTTGAATCCGAAATTTTCTAAGTGAAGTGAACTAGATTGTAGTCCACTAAAATGCGTGTTCTTACCATGTTACACGTACAGTGTATCCAAAATTTACACTAAGTATATATAAAATCATGAATTAAATTTAACTAAACTATGTAAGGAGATTATTCTAATGTTTAATAATGATATATGAATCCTAAATTAAGGATAATATTATGGATAAATTCTATGTCCTAGAATGATAACATAATATTTTTAAAATTACTTTAAGATAAAAAAAATCCATTAGTGTAAAACTTTCAGAATATTTAAATTATATATTTGTACACATTTTAGTATTCTATGATCCACCAAAAATAACCCATCTAGAAGCTCGTTTTGGTGTATCAATTGGAGATAAAAAAGTTGAACTAATTTTATTTCAAGGGTAAAAAATGGAACTTAAAAAACTTTTCCCCAACCTATTCCATACCTAATAAATTGGTAAGACTTAGAATGTTATTTTGGGGTTGGGGGTAGACAAAAGGATTAAAAAATTTCTATTTAAGGTAATTTTAGTGATTTAAATAGAGGAAGTTTTTGTGTTATTTCAATTATAGTGTTACACTATGTCTTTGTCAACACGTGTTTGTTTTTCTCAATTATGTTGATTAAATTAATTTTATTTCTAAATAAAAGTACTTATTATTCTTATATTATGTTTTTATTATTGACAAATTTATACTAATTACCCAATATGTGAAATTATTCACACTACCAAGGTTGAAATTCTCCACACAATGGTGGGGTGTTCATTATTTTATAATTTTATTTTCTTTGGTTCCAATTTAATGAGTATTAATTCACCTTCTATTATGATTTTTACATAAAATAGGAATAATAATCATATTTTATAAACTAAATATGTCTCATGGGGTGGTATTTGATGTTATTTTTTATTCAAATAATTTTTAATAATTTATTTTAGTTGAAATTATCATTCAATGATTTACTTTCTTACTCGTCATTATTGAATTTTAAGGTCAAAATTTCAAGTGATAATACAATTCTATAACTTGGAGTTCTCATGAAAATGATCCTCTCAGTTTATAGGTTATTGTAATAATACTTATATAGGAATAAGAATAATAAATGATGATTATAGTTTCAATTTCATTGAATGGATCCTTCTTGAATTAAAAGTGAAATTTTATGAAAAATTAAATTCATTCAATATACATTTGTAAATATTCTAGAATTAGATCATTATCCTTAATTGAGTATAATTATATCATAATAAATTATAGGGACCAAAATAACATAAACCTTCATGTTTTCCACTTTATATCCAATTAAATTTGTAGAACATTTGTTTCTCTTTGGTTTTTTATTATGACTTTTAGGTTTCAGAAACTCTTATCATGAAATAATATACCACATAAAACCATTGGTATAATTTTTGTGAACTAGTTTTTTTGTACTGTTTTCAAGGATGAATCTTGGATCAATAGCATGAGAGGTGGGAATACTAAATTTTTATATACAGATAATTGGATATAAAGATTCCAACATTGAGGTTGATTTGATTTGGGTTATTATAATATAGTTCAATTTAAGTTTAATTAAATCATTTGGGGTTTATATAAGGTCATTTATAGGGTTACATTGAATGAATTTATTTTTTAGAAAATTTTACATTCATTAATTCAAAAAGGATCAATTCAACTACATCAAAACTACCCTCACAACTTAATGATTTAATACCTCAAAAATATAATCCTAATCACATATACAATATTGGGTTCATTTTCTAGATCTCTATAGGGTATAGGATCATATTATCACTTGAAGTTTGTGGCCTTAAAATTCAATAAGGATGGGGAAGAAAGTAAACCATAGAATGAAAATCATAACTAAAATAAATGATTAAAAATTAATAGAATAAGAAATAAAATTAAATATATCCCCATGAAACATCTTTGGTTTTATTTTGAGGACTATTATCCATCTAGTAATGGAATTATCTCAATAGGTGATGAAATGTGTCTCATTTAAATAGAATTGAAGAAGAGAAAATAATAAAGTAATGGACACTCCACTATTGTGTAAATAATTTCACACTTTTTGGTGAAAATGAATTATAAACATGTGAAATTAATATAAATGAGATAATAATAAGAATATAATATAATAATAACAACTCCTATCTAGAAAATAGGGTGATTTAATCAACATGTGAAAGAAAAAAACTTGTGTCACAAAGTGACAACATAATATTTCAATCAAAATAAAACAAAAACATACCAAATTTACATCACTAAAACTACCTTAAATTGGAATTTTTTTAGACATTAATTAAATACCAAAACTTTTAAATTTTTTCCACTTGATTAGGTTTCACATATATTGGTGGAATTTTTTGGAAAGTAGACTTTTACACCCTTAACCCAAAATCAGTGTAACTTTCCTACCTCTACGTAACAAGACAAAATATATTCTATATGAATTATTTTTGGTGTATTTTTGAATAATAAAATATAGACCAATATAGAATCTAAATGTTTGAAAGTTTTTATATTAATTTTATTTTTATTTGTAAAGTTATGATAAAAATTATGGGCTATTATTCTAGGCTATGAAATCCATCCTATAATTTTATCTTTGCATTATTATTACTATATCACCTTTAAACCTAAAAATTATATCCAAAAAAATTAAATTATATTTATTTAATGATTTCATATTTCCATATTTTAAATATTATCTTCATTGGATCTATAATAAGGCCAATGGATGCTTTTTAGTGTACTGGTTTCTAGTTTACTTCGCCCATAAAATTGTACATTCAAGGCCTAAAATGATTGCCTAACCAAAATAATTTTTAATTGATATAGAAGTAAAGAATACTCCACATAACTTGGGTAACATGATATTGAAATTTAAAAATCAAATCATGACTAGTGGTTATTTTATAGGGTGTTGCTAAATGTGGTGAGTAATAGTTCATTTTTATAAATAATTTCATACATGATGAGAAATGTAGTTTAAATTGTAATATAATCTAATATTAGTGTTTATAAACAATAAATAAAATGATTATTATATAATAAAAAAGGAATATTAGCCTTTTTCAGTGGATACTTACACCTCCTAACATGAGTTTTTCTAGTACATAACAACCAAATATCTTAAAATATAAAAATAAAATCCCACCCTTCCAAACTCAATTAACATGAAATGTTTACTATTAATAACTCACATAAAAAATTGGGTACAACCGCGAAAGCGGAACACACAAATGTAAGAAAATTACATGTAAATTTCAAGCCCAGGGACTTGACCCCGCGACCTACCCCTCACCCCCCAAGCCCTTACCACCCCACCACCAATGGTGGGGCGTACGTGTTGGTCGGTTTAGGGGGTATTGAGGTGGCCTTACCCCACCCCTATTAATAACTCACATAGAAAATTCATGAAACAATTAATTTTTTTATAAATCTTGGTTCACAAGAATATCTCAATCCCATTCCTTTGTACAAACTAACCACTACCTTCTATCCAATTACAATTAAAATGAAATATGTGTAGTACATCACAAAATACATGAGGGTTCCTTTTTATTTAATGAGAATAAAATGGAAGTGATAGGCAGGAATAAAATATTAATCCTAGAATGACTATAAATTGTTTTTATAAATTTCCCATTGTAATTGAAATTATGATAAATGAATTCAATCGTTATAGTAAGAGTTATTTGATGACTCTTAGGAATAGATATATTAGAGAACCAATATAATCTCACATTCAAAGGAATTATATAGAGTTAAATTATTTAATTAAAAATAAAAACTACTAAAAATAGATATATAGTACCCAAATAAAGGATAGAAAACTATGGAGTAATTATCCCCAAGTGTTGAAATCCAAAGATTAAGTCCGTCCATTGCTCTGCATGAAAATTTTTATTTTATATTTTTTGTTATGTTATTTTTTAGAATACTCATATTAATCTTAAAATGATCATTAAACCTGTGATATTTTTATATTAACCCCAATAAATAAAACTCACACCCCACAATTGAAAGGATATCCATTGAGAAATTTTGATTAAATGTATGAAAATATAGACAGTGAAAAATAAAATCAAACAACCATTATTTCCAAAATCAATTCATGTATACTTAAACTTTCATTAAATTATAATTAAGGAATGAAAATTTATTTGTTATCTAGTTTTAATTTTCACGAATTCCATTATCACATGAAATCTAAAGAAATTTTATTTTCCATTGAAAAATATAATTTATTTCTATTTTATCCCCTCTAACTTAAGATGAAAATACCCTAATTATTAAAAATAAAATTAACAAGAGTAAAAATAGATTAGAGGAGTTATAAAATGAAATTTAAAATATAATTACAGAATAATATCACTTTGTAGTTTGATAATGAGGCTTTTGCTATAACCAATTAATCGTTTGATCCCATTTTCATTCACAAGCACCTCATGAATGATAAAATATTGAGTTTTAACTATATAAAGATGGTGATTTTATTATAAAGTATTCAAACATAGTATATTTAAATTAATGGATTTGTTATGATACCCTATTCAACTTTTTATCCATAAATAATCTAGTATATAATTCCCCATAGTTGTCTATTGGGGAGGTTTCATACCAAGTTAAAAACTATCACTTTTTATGTGTGTTTGTAAATAATAATAAAATTGTGGATTTAGTGGGTTTTTATGAAAAGGTTAAAAGGAAATGAAAATAATTTCTATAAAAAAAGAAACAAAATAATGTTTTTTCTAATAGAAATGTAAAATTGGATTGAAAATATGTATGACGTTAGATTAAAAAATGACAGTGGTAAAAAAGCTTCAACCTTTTAGAAACCTCTTTCATTTTATAAAAATATTTCCCAATTTATTTTCTCAATGTACACTTGAATACCTTAAATTTAACCCCTAAATATGCCTAATAACAATACTATGACATCAAAATGGGTGTTTAAACTCTTATGAAAGTGATCTAATTACAAAAATAAATCTAATAATTTAAACCCGATGGAACATATTGTGTTAAAAAGTGATACATCAATTAAGACGTTTAAAAGGAAATAATTATCATTTTATTTTCAATAGTTAAAAAATTGCCTAGAATAATTTGGAAGAAAATAAATTCATGATTTAGAATGACCCTCTTAATTCATGAAACATATTTCGATAAAAATTCAAAATTTTACAATGAAGTGAAAGAATAAAAATGGATTGTTCTTTGGTCTCCACTATCTGAAGTCACCTAGGAGTTTATCCTAAAATGGATAAATAAAAACCTATCTCTTCTTCTTATCTTTTTCTCTTTAAACTACTAAAAACTACAAAACAAATATGTGTGAAAACCACTTGGTGAGAATCTCTATTGTGTTTGGTTCAACCTCCTTATAAATCCACATTTGTGGGAAAAATATTTGAAAGTAATGATAGAATTCAACTCACATCTAGGGAATATTTTACACATGGAACGACCTTCATGACCATCTTCCAGATGTTAATAAAAATAGTCCATGGAAGGGAATCATTGTATGGAGCGTTCATGTGGGTAAAAAATATTTTATTCCTATTTAAATTACCCCATGATCTTAAACTATTCATATACTTTAAATTAGAAAATGTGGCCAATACAAGGGGTAGTTTAAATTTTTACATTGTGAAGCTTATTCTCTGTTTATTCCTAAAATTTCCCAAAGGTAAAAGTATGATGTGTGAGGTTCAACCATTTCATAATACTTTATAAATATTAAGGTTTCAAAGTCATAAAATATCTAAAAAATGGAATATTAGAAATCAACTAAATAATTTTAAGGAACCCCATAAAATGTCCATTTTATAATAATTCCAATGTATTATGGGATAAAATTCATATTCATACTCCCACAAGTCATACGATATAAAAAATCATAATGGGGATCATGAAAATTCTTATGATCTTATAATTGAAATCATATGGAAATGGAAAATCCCTATAGTATCTACAAAAGACTTATATGATTTCAAAAAGTCTTATGGGATGATAAATATCTTATGAATTCAAATAAATATCATATAAGATAGTAAAGTCTTATGAAAAAGGGGAAAAGTCATATGGGAATAGGGAAAATGTCTTATGATTCCAAAACATAGCCAAAATTGCCTATTTCATGTTCATAATTACTTTTTAAAATAATTAAAATAATAATAACTAAAAAAACGGATCATTGAATTACTTCAAAAAATTGATTAAAACACCTAAAAACCACGATCTTTTCTATTTTCAAAACTAAAAACAAAATTTTTATTAAATATAAAAATGATGTAAATTCTCTAAGAATGAAAAAATGATGGGAATAAAATCATTAAAATTCATGGAAAATGAAATGTAAATATCATATCTAACAATTTCCCCACACTCTAGAGTTGGAATCCTAGAAAAGTAAGTATAAAAAATAATACCAAAATAATTTCCAAGAACAAACCCATGAGAAAAATGAAATTCAATAACCAAGGTGAAAAATAATCCTCACTCATCAAAATCCTCGATTCCAAATTATTTATTTGGTTTCTTCAATCAATTCACACTTCATTCATCCCCCCATGAACATAAACACTTACCACTCTATGATTCTACCTGATTATATAGATTTTATTTTTTATACATTTTTCTTCATACAAAAAAAATGAAAGGGTTGCTATAAGATTAATAAATTCTCCAATATACAACTAAATGAGTCTATATCTTGTTTTTATCATGTGGATTTTTTAGTGATGATTAAAGGATGAGGGATAAAAGGTTTTAGATGTTAAAAATTCTAAGGTAGAATAAGAAGGTTGGCTCTTTTTTAAGAAAAAATTCATAATTGTAGTTTTCACTATATAATGTTATAATATTTACTAATCTTGGAAATAAATCATATTTTAACACCTTTATACTTCAATTACAATTCAACCCATTAAATATTTAAAAAGAATAAATTTTTTTACTCAAATTCTTTTAGTATATTTGAATTTATAATTTTGGTGTTTTTAAATTCTGTAAATATTTCTTTTTAGATGAAGAGAGGGTTATTTGAATATTTAAATAGTGGTGTGACTTAACAATACTTATTTTTAATTATAAAAATTATATTCGAATCCTAAAAAAATTATTTTTCATTATTTATTTATAGAATATTTCATTATAATATATTGTTTTCATAATTCCTATTTTTAAAATTTGATCCAAACAACATAAAAAAATAGAAATTTAGAAGAAAATATTAGCCACAAATTTCTCCCAAAATAGATCCAAATGATGTATCATACTACAAGACATTGTCCCTCACACTTAAGTTTAAATATATCACACATTTTACTTATAGATAAGGTTTTATTGGGATTAATGTCTTATAATATGGAAACCTTATAGGGTTTTTATGGATACTAACGAATCATAAGAATCAAATTTAAAGGTAAGTCCAAAAAATAAAAAATTCTTTTTTAAAATATAATTTAATATTAATGAATTTTCTCAATAATATCTAAGAAGAGAACCTTAAACTCTATGGTATTGATAGAGGCTCATAAAATTCTAGTTAAATTAATCATTGATCAGTTCACCCAAGAAATAAATTGAATGTAATGAATATTTCAAATTGATTTATAATCTTCATAGGGTTTTCGTTGAAAAATTCATATATTCATTTATGTCATGAAATTGAAAATTTATATTTTTTTTCATAAAATTCCCCAAATTTGAATCAAATAAAAATTTCACATCATTATTCTTTTTAATTTTCTTATATGGGTTAAATTAGTTCACTCAGTGAAATTGTTTTAAAAGTTAAAAAGACTATCATCAGAGCTAATTGTTTTCAAAAATATAGATAAAATGGAAAATAATTTCCCAAAAATGAAAGAAAAAAAAAACATTTTGTAGAAAAATAATACAGAAGCTGAAAAAACACACAAAAAATCCTAATCTAACAAAGGTGGTCCTCCATTATTATGTTCTTACATTTAAAAACACTATAATCAGTGATATCACAACAAAATATTCTGTAATTTCCTTAGTTTCAGCATAAAAAATAGTTATAAGGTAAGGGAAACTTTTTTTTGAATCTTCTAATTCATGTTTTTAAAATCCATATTAAAAGGGGAAAATTTATTATTGAACTTATATTTATTTTTAAAACCCTTATTGTATTTGAAATATATTTTTATTAACTCTCTTTACCTAGGGAAATGTTTTTAAGGGTTTGAACTAATATAATTATTTAATATTCCCATTAAAAATCATACAAGTTCTTAAAAGGTAACTTCATTTTATGAATTCAAGGATAGATTTTGAGAGATAAAATTTATTATTTTATGTAAAAAATAACTTTTAATTCTATAAATTTCATTCATGATTATAGGTATTGACATGAACTATACTTAACATTGAAAATCACATTTTTTAAAATCATATACATAATTTTAAGTTTTTATATACAAGAATAATTTGTTTATGTTTCTCAAATATTATAAATTTCTGTTGATCTTTATAAAACAATAATATTTCTTTAAAGTTAGTTTTTTATGTTTTTGAGATATGTAATTATTTTCCTTTTTAAAAATAACTTTCATAGTTATGAGGATTTTGAAATGTTGTTTTTAATGGCCTTATAATAACAATGGAAAGATTTCTAAAAAATTTTATTTAAAATTTGGCACTTTGATATTGATTATGATGATGAGGAATGGAGAGTGAACCAGTGATCTAAAGGAGACCTTATCCTAAAATTGATTCTACTATTGGACACAAGGGTTTCTTAATGGTTTTCAAGTATCATTATATCAAATAAAGAGATTCTACTTTCAAAAGTAATGTTTTTATTTTTTCAAATGAGAAATATGGATTTATTCCAAGGGTATTATATTTATAAAATAACTTGGTATTCGGAATATGTCTTTTAAAATTCTTGAAAACCATATCTTATTTTGGATTTTGAAAACCCAAAATAAATTATTAGAAAAATGTTGAAGGATCTTACCTTTGGTTTTAAAACCACTTACTGAATAAGTTATTTCTCATCCTACATTATAAAATAAATTTAACAAGGATCAATAATGAATAGGATCAATTTCATATTAAGACCTAAATTAAGGAGTTACTGCAATTTATAATGTGATTGTTCTCAACAACTTTTATGAAAATCATAGTTTTTAATTTATTATGTAATGAGTTTTATTTTAAGTTTTCTTAAACCTCCAAATCTATAGACCAAAAAGATATTTGAGAATGTATTAAAATCAATTTTAACCAATGATAATAAATTTTGAACTACTTAAAATCTGGTTACCTACTTTGGAATTTAAACAAATTTAAAACAATTTCTTTGAAATTTTAAGCAATGAGTTTTGGAGTGAGGGGATAGGGATATTATACATTCCATCATGAAAGAATTTAGTTTTATTCTTATAAAACCTTTAGTTTTCATTAGTATTATTTCTCATTTATTCCAACTCCTGATGTATAATTTTATCTATTTTCCATCTTCAAACATATTCAAGTTATATGTCTAATATCCCAAAAATATATATGCTCTAAATCCAATGGTAAGTGATAAGATTTTCTATATACAATTATAAAATATGAAATTCCAATAAAATTTTTGAAGGCAGTATATTAATCCTAAATAAGATCATCTAATCACAAAATTCTATCTTTTATATTGGGGTGGAAATTTGTTTCCAAAATATGTTTTTTCTCTATTTTTAAAAAATCTGTAATTCCATTTTTTTGAGGATGATTAGATATAAAAAACCTGTGATAACTACATAGTTTTTCAAGATTGTTTCAAATGTTTTAACACATATGGGTGTTCCTTGATCAGTGATGATAAAATTTTACGATCCAAATCTAGTAAATAGATTTCCTTTCCCAAACATAGAAACACATTTTCCATCATCATATCTAGTAAGAATATATTAAACCCACCTAGAAACATTATTTATAATAATTAAGATGTAAAGATATCCAAAATAATTGTGAATTTGTCCCATGAAACCCATAACCCAAACATCAAACTCATCACAAAATAAAAGGTTTTTTTATGACCTTTCATTCCTCTAGGAAATGTTACCTTGAAACTATAAGGTTTTAAATGTTCTATAGAATTTATAATCTCCTTTAAAAATTATGTGCCAATATAAACCTGAGTGAAAAAACAGTATGAACTATTATTTGGGGTCCCAAGTGACCACAAAAAATCAAAATATTGAAAAACAATTAGCACTTATTAAAATCCAAAATATGGGATACATCTTCTAATTATTTGATCATTACCAAAATTATATAATTTGGGATTTTACAAATTGTATTTTCTTTCCTCAATCACTCTATTATAAACATTATTTCTTATAAAACCAATGGGGAACTTTATTAGTATCCAAATAATTCAAAATATCAAAAATACATTGTTTCTCACTCTTAATTTCTTATAATTAATCATAAAGAAAGGAGTAATGCTCTACCTTCCCAAACCACTCAATAGCGCCTTGACTGATGATCTTCATATGACCTTAAGCATGCTTCCCTATATTACAGAGGCTTTCGACTAGTAATAATTGTATACTGTGTTATCATGGTTAGACTATACCCACACATCATAGTGTGAAATAACAGAAAATAACCAAAAATTATCCAATAATAATAAAAATATCTTAGAATATACATAATCAATATACAAGAACCATTAATAATAATAATGAATGTGGAAACATACAACCGCACATACACATAACAGACCACCCACGAAACTGATCCCAAATATAGAATTAATAAAATAATAAAGTACACTAATGATCTACTTACTTCCCATCATCTCAGCTCATATCATCCTCTAATCCCACATGAGCAATACCGATTGAAATACTACACCAGGTCTTCTCCCAACTTGAACCTACAATCAGTAAAGTTTTCTTAGGTACCCATGATCCATGGAAACTTGAACAAGGTGTGAGTATAACTCAGTGGAGCACCACCGACATGGTCCTGTATATAACCAGTAAATATTATGTGTGTGAATGTGACATACTCTATTGAATAAATAAAACTGTGTGAAAGAACAAATAATATATCCATTGTCGATCCTTTAGTTATAATATGAAACCAAGGATCAATTCAAACATTTTTAGCTAGTTACAGAGTGTCTCTGTGAATATTACATAACCATGACAACCAATATCATGTCTACATCATATCCCTAGAATTAAGTACTATAAAATTCTATATTATCATTCCTAATGACTTATTCCAAGGAGCATGTCCTAAATAATCCAAATTAAACAAACACAATATAAATCCAAGGATTGTGTATAAGGAACTCCATCCTGAATACCCATGAGATGAATTCAAGGAGTGTGTCCATGGAACTCTAATCCCAATAATCAAAATATAAATTCAAAGAGTGTATCCAAGGCTTTACAACTCAAATAACCATGAGTTGAATATATGGAGTGCATCTAAGTCATTACAACCTAAATACCCATGAGCTAATTCCAAGTATCTTGTCCAAGTAAATCCAACCAAAATAACTAACTAAATCCAAGGATTAAGTCCAAATAATTCAAAAATCATGCCCATAGACCAACTAAGAGGGTCACATACCTTATCCTTGATTCAAACATCAAATACAAGGTAATACAAACCAATATTAGGCATGAATTATGGATCATAGGAGATCATTAGAGGTATCCCATGTATCTTAATACATACTAGTGGGTAGTGAATCACACGCGAATCATATCATATAATACTTCTCAATGGGGTTGACCATCTTTCCAAAACTATTCCATATATTTGAGGTTGGCCACTCACGTGCATGACTTATCATATTTATTATCATACAATTCTCACATCATCGATTCAGAATCTAAGGAGACACTCATAATAATCATTACTAATTCCCTATATGCACCCTCAATAGGGTATCCACCAGGGTCCCCTAGGTATCATCATAACCATGACACCCTTATTGAGTTCCTTTATACCATTTACATCACTTGAGTGAAGATTTTAAATTAAAGAGAATAAATTCCTTTATCTTCATCATAATCACACCCAGAAATCCTTGTATTTGTAAGCTATCTTGAATTGATATCATAGAAGGGAGATGGCCTCAATACCATCCCCTTCCCAAGTCACACAAGGTCCGTCCTCAAACCCAACCTATCCATCAATCTCATAGGGTTTACCCACCAAGGTAATCACATCTAAATGGGGGGAGGAACTCTCTCACATTGACTATCACTCAACCTAATATCACTAAGTCATCAATAGGGTCCACTTAGGCCTACTAGGGCTATTCTTTCTCATCCCACCACATCCTCTACTTGGAGGTCAATAAGGAACCAATACTAAGAGCTACCATGCATAAATAACTGAATTACAACCCTCAAGGGGTCTATATTTTTCTAGGAACATAGAAACAAGAAAGCCATTATCCATCAGTGATCAAGATAATAATATAGGGCATAAGTGTCCAACATGACACTTGGCACTTTGTTCCATCTATCCATAAACATTAAATTAATTTAAAAAATTATATAATTTAAATAGGTTAAAATACTGTAGTGTGGAGGCTAAAAATAACATTCCAATAATAAATAATAAATGAAAATACCATAGGGGTATTCTCAGGGGGTTACCTAATTAAATTTCAAAGTTATTCCCTTTGAATCACAACTTATAAGTTCCTATCCAAATATGTCTAAGCATCACATATACTACCAAGAACCTATATCAAGAAATAAAACCCAAAACTTAGTTATAATAACTTATAATTGATAATTCAATTTTATTTTAACATTTAATAATTCATTTAAAATTTAATTCAATAAGGAATAATTCCCAAAAACTCATCAAGTGACGTCCATTTTCCGAAACCGCAAGCAATGGGGAGAAATATACTCCCGACACACAGCTGGACCAAATCCATGAAAAATAACCAATTTATACACCCATTATAATTACCAATTTAATTTAGTTTAACTAAAACCACAATAAAAATCATATGGTGACACAACTCAATTGAAATGTTAAGAAATGAGAGGTAGATGTCGTGCAGAGACATCCTCTCTCTAAGGCATATAAAATCCCCATCATTATTAGATGACTATACCATGATATGCTGAAATCAATTACAAACCATAAACTAAAACCAAATTGATATCAATATGAATGAAGGGGAAATGAGAACATAGAAAAAATGTAAGAGCTTACCTCTGATCATAGTGAAATTTCACTCAGAATCATTCTGAATGTAATGGGAATAAAGGAGGGAAATGAGAGAAGAGATATTGGCCAAATGGCCTCCTCCCATCACCTATGTCCATATAAATTATGACATGTAAAAATAAAATCTTTACCCAATCTAAAAACACCACCCAGACACTTCACGTGTGAACCCCTAGTTCAAGTAGTGAAATATTTAAGGTAGAAACGTATCCTCCTCGACTAAACCACCTTAATAATGTGAGCTTCATTTCACTTCATGAATGGTCCATGTAAGGGTCCTCAAACCCTTATATACATACCACCATCATGTTATAAATAATCCATTCATAGTGTGAGTTCCCTGTATAAAGATCCTAGAGCAATTTAAATTTCAATTCAAAATATGAATAAACCCTTCACATTTTTAATGGACTGTAGTTTTAAAATATCAACATCCCAACCACCCAACCCTTATGAAATGATCAACTAAGAACTCGTACCACAAACTTGGTTTTGAAAATTTTCTAAAAACATCATTTGAGACATTCAAATTATTAATTTATTAATTCAAGTAATGTTTATAAAAACATCTTTTACTAAGTTAAACATTCAAATTTCCTTAAAAACTAACACCTATAAAGGGTATTGGGTTTTAAAAAAGATTTATTTAATAGGTGGAAAGATATGAATTTTTTATCCAAAGTAGTAGTTAATATACTCAAATGGTCATAAAAAAGGTTTTTACTTCCTTTTATATCCTTTAATTAAATATTAAACTATTATAACAACTAAATACATCTCGAAACCATGATTTTACATCATATTAATGCATTATAAAACTGATTAGAGAATGGTCTATGAAAATAATCACTTTTGATCCTAACAAATAAAGTATTAAATTTTCTAAAGTATGAAATAATATCCAATATCTCTTTATTAGTTTTTTTATAGTTGTATTGATCATGATAAAAATTACTAAATTTATAATTTAACACATGAGACTTATTTTCTAACTTTTGTCTCAAAACCCCCCAAGGGAAAAATTAGTTGCATCAATCATTAATTCAAAAGGAAAGTCCCATTTTGGTTGTTGGATAATGGGTGGGAATACCAAATTTTGTTTTATATATTTAGAGGATATTTTATATATTTCATCAAAGATAAATTGAGACTTTTTTTTGAAGAAATATATATAAAGTAAAGTTACCTTACTATAATATTTAATGAATCTCCTATGGAATAAAACATGTATTAGAAAAAATCACACTTATTCAATTGTTTTTGGGTACGATTGTGAATAAATGAACTCAATTTTAGATTATTAAACTTTAATTCTACCTTTATACACTACGTGTATAAGAAAATCCCCTTTTCAACCAAGATATTATATTCTTCATAATTGAGAATGAGGTTTTTATCAATAAAATTCCTAAGAATAACATCTAAAATTTTCAAATAACATTAAAAATATGATCCATAGACTATAAAATATTCTATAAAAACATCCATACAACATTCTGAAAATTAAAAAGATATACTCATCAGACGACCTTTAATAGTTTCTTTTTGAACAACATATACCAAAAGGCATTCTTTTATAGGTAAAAGACCCAAAATAAAAATTGAAGGTTTTTTATATTGATCATTAGGTGAAATATTAATTTGGAAGTAAAAAAATATATTTTTCTATATAACCATTTATGTACAAGATATATAAGTTTAATGGTGTAAAACTCCTTCCTTGTCACTAGGTTGATATGTCTTTAATTAATGCACACTCTCTATTTTTTGGGAAGCTTAACTGGATTAGTTCACTAAATTCATGTTTTGAAATGTTAAATCAACTCTTTTTTAAATTTGTTCTGATAGGACTCACTCATTGGATATAAAAAATTTAACATTATTCTATTATCCAACAAGGTAGAATTTATTTTTAAATAACTTCTAATAGTGATGGGTTCAATCTATATTGAAATTTACTAATAGATCAATAATTCTCTCCAATAATATAATATGCATGAAAATTGATGGGATAATTACTATTAAAATATAAAAATTCAATGCTAAAGATTTATTATGCTTTTTAAGGACTCATAAAATTTTTGTTTCATGATCTGATAAAAAATATTTTGCAACGATGATATGGATTTTCCCATTCTCTATTTAGAATGAATACCAGATATTTTCAGCTAGTGGTTTTATTTCTAACTCAAATGGGATATTTTTCTTTGGTAAAGAAGGTTTAATTGTATCAAAAACACCAATTTTGTCGCTTAATTCCTTCCTAAAAAAATAATATATTAAATTAAAGTTAGTAATAACAACTTGTTTATTATTCTATCAACAATTTTGATTTCTATAAAAAATTAAACATTCAAAATAACATGTAGAATATGATTTTTTATAATTAATTTTAATAAATGTTTCATATTTGAATCTTGTTTCATAAGAAAAATTTTCATTATATTCAAGAAAATCGAAAGCAGGTCTAGAGGATTTCAAAGATTCAATGGTTTCATTGAAAAAAATAAGGGTTAGAAATTAAATAAACATAACATGAAATAGTTTTAATATTCAAACATTCTTTTTGTTCATTTTTTAATTCTCATATAATTTTGTTTAATTAGAATAAAATGTCCATTTTTACGTTCAACAGTTATTGGATCATTGCTTGTGAAATTGGGAAATAAATCAATGGGAAACCAATTAATATTGTTTACTTGAGGTGATGAATGGTTTTTTATTAGGTATTTTATGTGCTGAAAAATATTAAAGTGAAATACTTCTCATCCAAATTCAAGTGGCAATATCCTTTATGGGAATTTATTATTTCCTTATAAATATACTGAAAAGGTCTTCCATGAATAATAGGTGCTTTTGTACTACAATTATGATGCTCTATATGATATACAAATAAATAATCAAAAAGTATCATGTCTCTTGGTTGTACCAAAACATCCTCAAAGATATCAATAGGTTTTATAATACTCTGTCTGGATAATTAAATTGTTATCCTGGTAGATTTTATCTCTCCAACTTATAAAAATAGAGTAAAAATATGTATCATGAAATTTATATAGGCTTCGAAGTATATTAAAAAATATTAAAATTCATACTCTTTGGGTTTTTTCATTTAACAGTTAAATCATATTGAATCATTGACTAAAACATCCTTCCTATGTTCACTTTCTCCCCTATTTTTAACTTTATCTTATAAAAACACATTTCTTTCAAAAACTTTTATGACCTTGAAATATGTCCATAGTGTCAAGAAAATGGAATTTTAGTTTGAAATTTCTTAATTTTTTCTAAAATTTCCTTATCCAAATATATAACACCCCAAAATTATAAAATAATTAAAATATATTCGATAGAATATGTTACACACAATACTGTGCTTAAACAACCCATAAAATATATTTCTTTAATCTCTTCGATAGCTTGTGAAATACGTAACCCCAAGTTGAAATGCACCATAATATAGTATAATTTTATAACATAAAAATTAAATTGGAGGGAATGAATATTACTAAATAAATTATGAAAATTATGGTTATCTATTTATTATAAATAAAATAATAATAATTTAAAAGAAAAAGAAAGGATTTCTAAAAAATGTTTTTTTCTAAAAGATGATTTAGCCACTCTTTGAACTCATTATTTGAAATTAATTTTTTCCAATTTTAGAAAATTTATTTTAAAAAATAAAATTTAACCTTGAAATCATCTTAAAAAAATTATCTTAGGGTGATTTTTTTTATTTTTCTAAAAAAAATTATTTTTGTTGAATAGTGAAAAATATTGTACTTTAATTGAAAACTTCTGTTTTGTTTAAATTATTTATAAGTTTAAAATAAATTTAAATGGTTTATAAAGTAAAATTATTTCAATAATATATCTATTAATACAATTCATTCCATTATAATCATTTTAATATTGAATTGTGATATAAAGATTCGTAAACTTTTGAACATTTTCCTTTTAAGTGTGGCACTCACCTCACTTATAAAAGGCCACCCCATGTACTCTCTTATTAACACCTTAAAATATAAGGCACCGACCTTAAACCTTACTTAATATTGAATTAAATGAATAATTCACATTGAGGATCTTTTCAGGTTTAGAGTTTTAGAGAATTAGGACATAACTATTACATCTCAAAAGATTACAAAGTAGAAACTTTTACTAAGCTTCCATAAAATAAAAACTCTTTAAAAGAAACATGTCCAGTTCCATGTTTTAGGTTGCATGACTTTCCCTTGATCCCATCCTTGACCCTATTCCACGTTAATTCCTGTGAAAAACATTTCAAAAACTTGGGATGAGCATAAAAAGCTCAGTAAGGGATACACAAAGAATGAAAACTGTTAGTTTTTCAAAACAACAAGTAAACCATGTATACTTTATCAAAGTAATAATTTTCACCTTTTCTAAGTAGTAAAAACTCTTCACTGAATAAAAGTTCATTACTTACCCTTCTGTAAACAAAAGATTACCATAAAACCCATATAAATATCACAGAACATATAAAAGTAACTGGGGATATAAACATACTTAAGTGGAATAACCATAAGGTCGACTTCCACACATATCACTTAATGGAATATCCATTAGACCAACTTCCATACATACTTAATGGAATAGCCATACGACCAACTTCCATACCCAATGCATTGGAGGTTATAACGTAACCACCCGTCCTAGTATTCACGACACCACCCGTCATAATGGTTTATCACGTAACCACCCGTAATATGTCCAAGTACCATTATAAAATTATAACACATAAAACCAATATAAAGGAATGATAAAATTTCCACATTTCAATCACAATATATCATTTAAATATACTGACATAATATAATCCTTTATCAAAACCATTTTCAATACCAAAATACATAAAAGAGTATATGGTATTTATTTTATTTTAAAAACATTACGGCTTGTTGAGGAAGCCAAAGATCAAATAATACTCGCAGCGGTGGAAAAGGTCGTTGCCACCGTGTACGTTAAAAGAAACATTCCTTTTTGTCGTTTAGTAAAATGCTTCGTAGAAAAAGGTTCCTTTTGTATAAAATTAAAAGTCAAAGGGTTTTATACACCATATAAAAGAAAGTTTTGTATAAAACGAAATATGCCTCAATGAAAGGAGATTGAGACGAAGTCCCTTACAAAGACGGTATCCTTGGTTTAAGGATAAATCAATTACATAATTATGTGTGACAAACAAATACACCAAATATAAGTGAATATTAAGTGTAAAACAATCAGAGGTTATTCACACATATTCATAGAACGACATATTCAAGGAGTATAAGTTTATCCCAAAAAATCAAATTTGGGTTAAGAAGTTCCCTTGCAAAAATTTGACAGCCTAATGGCGTCACTACAAAATTTAGAAAATGAGTTGATGAGAGATAAAAAGGGTATCTAATCACATGGAAATAAAATTTAAATCAATAAGGATATAGAATAACATATCCCAACATAATAGTATGTGAATTAAAAGACATAACAAAAGAAGGCTTTTAAAAAGAGGAGGGTGAAAGGTTCCCTTACCGACATGGGTATTTTTCGAAACACACACCCCGTGAAAGAAGGACAATACAACATTGATGTAAATACTCATAAATGAAAGTATATTACACAATGAGTAAAATAATGGGTAGTACATACACCACTAAAAGGAAATTGTGGCAAATGTAGCATAAATCTCACGGGAATAAAAGTGAGATGAAAAATCCCTTACGAAAACTCAGCAGTCTAACTGCGCCACATAAAACTTCCAAAATGGATTGATGAGAGAGAATAGGGTCTCTCATCATATGAACATAAAAATTACAGTAAGAGTAATATAAAATAACATCCCAATAACAAGAAAGATGATCTTTAAAAGGAATGACATAAAAGAGCTTACTTAAAAAGAAAGAGAGGAGTAGGATCCCTTACCTCGGGTCTGACTTGACTCGGTCATTCTTTAATCTCCTGAATAATAAACTTGAGTTAATTTGTACTTGATTAAGAACCTTTTTCAAGTTAATTATTCATTTTATATGAATTATTAACATGTTATGAACATTATGTAATCATTTAAGTTAATAATGTTTGTTTTGTCGTTATTTGGTACTTAAGTCAAAAGTGAACTTCTTATATTTACAAGTTGTTCACGTAGTCAAATATCCATTATGTCAATAATGATATTCAATATTTGGATATCATATATATCATATATATCCATCATATACATGTATTTATAATATTACATAATTATTTAGAGGTATGAAATGAAATGCACCGTTCATGGAGACGGTAAGCCGTACGTATGCATGAACGCTACTTTCATTTCTATGTCATATTAATGGAATTAAAACTAAATAAGAGATATGTATATTTTTAATTCCAGAATTATATTCATCATTTAGATGTATCATACATCATGTATATCCATTATATGTACTTATAATAGCATATTACATTTGAGGATAAGAAATGAAATGCACCGTTCATGGAGACGATAAGTCGTACGTACGCATGAACGCTACTTTCATTTCTATATCATACTTTAATGGAAAGAAAACAATAATGATATAAAGTTATATTATAATTCCAGTATAACATCATATATAATAACTTTAAATCCATCCTTTATACATCCCACATATGGCATTAACAAATCAAATCACTTTGAGGGGGCGGTAGTCCGCACTTCCTAAAATGAAGATATCGCGTACACCCATAATGGAAGCCATAAAGGTATGCCACAAATGAAAAATACAGAAGCTTAAGTAAAACACAAAAATATCATATATCATATATTAACATAGTGACATCTTAATGTCCACCTTTGAAGGTGTTATATGAGTGTTGAACAATCATTGTTTCGTGAGGCAGAAATTCGCCATCCACAGAAACAGTATGTTATTTAACCATTAGATGAAGGTGTGTGTAAGTGTAGCTCGAATACTTATTATAACAACATACTAGTATATTGAAGATACTTTATTTGTTACAAAATAAATGAATAAAAAGATTTTAGGGGGTTGGAGAAGCAAAATAAAACAAAAGAGCACAAGTGAAGACGTTACCTTAAAATAGGGTAACTCCCTTTGGTTTGAACCAAAAGGATTTCTTCAAGAGCTTCCTGCCTAAGTTAAGGCCTCTAGGATGAGGAGAGGGATGTGGAGAGACAAAATGATCAAATCTTGGCCGAACCAAAGGCTTGAGAGGTGTGGGTAAGGTGGTAGAGGTGGGGGCCTTTTATAAGAGGAGAGGAGGGGCACTCTTGGTAAAGTATAAAATGTTACTTTATTTTCAAATGGTTTTTAGATTTTAATGGCCCCACATTGATGTCTTTCAAGGATAAGGTGATAAGGGTTCTAAATCCACCCACACAATAGGTTTTTGAGATGTGTAGGTCCTAGATATTTCATTATCTTTCCATTTTATTTAAATCGTTAAATAATGAGGTCATTGCTGCATCATCATGATGTCATAAAGAATTTAATTTATTTAATGTCTAAAAATTATAAAAAAATACTATGATGTAGGAAATATTTTTAGATTTCCAATGGATATTTATAGTCAAAATTCTGACTTGTATAAACACATGTAAAAATTGTTTTAGTAAAACAAATCATGTTTGTGACATTTTTATATTAACTTTAAATAAAAGGCATAAATGTCATTATCAAACCAAAGTGGCTCTATGGGGTACCAAAAATCGACCCATGGGTTGTCTTGGTCGGCCATAACTCATCCAATAAGGTTATGACAAGTGTCAATATATTTTCATTTTATTATAATATCATTTTTACCTTAAATCATACTAAGTATCTTTAATCGCGATTAATAAAACTTAAAAGTTACTTTTCATCAAAAATTATTTTCATCCCATTGAACAACATTTTACTTAACAATTAAAATCATTTAAATTTGATTTTTGAAATTCAAATCACAGAAGTGGTAAAGTCCCATTTAAACGAAAAATCAAATTTTGTAACCACCACTTTGTGGTTTCACTATTCATCAAAAAATTGATGTTTTTTAGAAAAATACCAAAAATTCACGCTAATCTATATTTGATATTCCAAATTCAAAAATGATGTCTATTATACCAAATTCATAACATAGATGTTGCATTAATTAATTTTATAATTAAATCCCGCTGTTAAAACAAATAGCGTGTTTTTATGAAACAATATCTTTCAAAAGATTGACACTCATTTATGTCCAATCTTAAGGTGATATTAATTAAAATGACCACCATTAGATTAAATGGTAAAAAAATATTCTATTTACACTTTAAAACCAATTAAAAAGTTACTCTAATCATATAAATAAATTAGATTAAAAAGAGGTTTTAAATTAAAATATAACATTTTTCACTATTCATTAAAAATTGAACTTTTTCGGAAAAATACCAAAAACTTACACAAAGTAAATTTTGATGTCCCGATTACAAAGAAGAATTTTATTTTGTCAAATATAACATATAAAATTGTCAAAAAGTGTATTTAAAAAAGGTTCGCCTTCAAAAGGCGATTAATCGACCTTTTAAAGAATATTAGAATGTATACGCTTAAAATTGGATTCATTCGCATTTTTAATCCTCTAACATTTATTGTAAAGAGTAAAAATATTTGACAAACATATATAATCATTTTTTAGTTAGTTCTGTTCATTCCTGCCATTACAACGGCTAGGCATTAACTACCATTTAAAATAATATTATTCTATTATTAGAGTGCAACGTAAGATTCCCAAGAAACTCGTTGTTGCGTATTGGGTATGCCATCGAGCATAGCATCCCCTTTAAAGTAATATTAATATTTTATTCACAAATTTGGATAAATACAAAAAATTTCATATTCTTTATTTACCTAGGGTGTTACATCCTTCCCCCCTTTTGGGAATTGCGTCCTCACAATTTTAAAATTGAGCTTGGAAACATCCTTGAAAGTCCCACATCGGAACAAGAGTCGGTAAAACAATCACTTTAAAATAAAGAAAGATAAGTACAGAGGTCACCCGAGTTAACCCATACTAGGATTCCAAGTATGAAAATATGGATATGGAGGAGAAAACAAAGGGTCATGTTCTGATGGAGAGTGATAGTAAACATGTATAGGAGAAAGTTAACCACAAGAAAATCACAAAATTGTGATGGGTTAAACGGTATTAGATTCCCTAGTAGGAAAAGTTAACAGACAACATTTTTGTTTTAAGTTACTCTTTATTGAGGAATTTATTTTTTGAGCTTAACTAAATCATAATGAAACATACTTACTTGTCTCGTAGACTTTCAACTTTTACTAGATTCCTTAATCAAACTCATATTTTCTCCAAAAGACGAGTTTTTAGGAAGACTTGTTCGCATTAAGAGTACTATAATCAACTTCCTGAGAATCACCTAATCCACAAAAGAGAACTATATACTTTCCATGTCTTTAGACTTTAACCAAAACCAAAACCAAAAAGGTTAGTACAAGATCAGATAATCCACAAAAGGATAACCCTTTATAAAAAGAAAATATATTCTTAATCTCCAAAATTTGTCCAACAAAACCCAAAGTTCAACGAGGACCATTCGATAAACAATTTGTCCATAAAATTCTTCAAAGTAAACCAAACTAAGATTGAAACCCAAATATTTGAAGGATTTAGTCACATAGACTTCCAAGTTAAATCATAACATTTATCTCCAAACAACATCAGTTGCTCTTAATGTCTCGTATTGAAAAGTAATTAACCTAATCACATATCCTCGATGATAGGTTAATCATTTCCATATATAACCCAAAATAAACTTACTCTTGATTCCAAAAATAATCTAACTAAAAAGAATTAGTCAAACTAACCAGGGACTTCACGTAGTCCAATGGTAGGCGATAAATACCAGTCGCACTTTGGTTGTGGGTTCGATTCCCACAGCTTTGTCTGACGCGACGGGTTGTCACACGGTCTGTGTGTTGTCCTTTTTCCAAAACTATATAATTCTTAAAACATTCCCCAAAACGAGATAAAATCTTCAAAAATGATCATAACATATTTTAACCTCAAGTTTATCTCATGCCTTTCATTTTCTATCATAACATATAATAACCCATAATTACCTCAAAAGTAAGGATCATATAAACTCTAATGGTTACCATTATAATTATTACTTTAACTTCCACATCGATTGGTCATCTCGTACATGATGCATTACAGATCATACCAAGGTTCAAGTGGTTTATCATGACTCCTTGATAGTTGGTTTAGAACAACCACGAGTTTCCTCATTGAATCCTTCATTTTATCTAGTATCTTAATCAGAGAACCACCATAGTTTCCTTCAAACCCGTTGTCACTTTGGTGCCTGATAGATCCATCCATTCCCTAAAAATAGATATGTCAGTGTGAGTATATCAACAAAACCATCATGTACTAATGAGGAAGATAAACACTAAGATATACTTACTCATTCACTTTATCTAAAACTAGGACTCTTTCTGAAATTCTAACCATTATGGTAATGCCACTTATGCTTAAAGAATACCCTAACCTCTAAAGTTATCTAAACCGACCTTTGATACCAACTATAAGGCCCCGGCCTTAAACCTTACTTAATATTGAATTAAATAAATAATTCACATTGAGGATCTTTTCAGGTTTAGATTTTTAGAGAATTAGGACATAACTATTACGTCTCAAAAGACTACAAAGTAGAAACTTTTAATAAGTTTCCATAAAATAAAAACTCTTAAAAAGAAACATGTCAAGTTCCGTGTTTTAGGTTGCATGACTTTCCCTTGATCCCATCCTTGACCCTATTCCATGTTATGTCCTGGGAAAAACATTTCAAAAACTTGGGATGAGCATTAAAAGCTTAGTAAGGGATACACAAAGAATGAAAACTGTTAGTTTTTCAAAACAACAAGTAAACCATGTATACTTTATCAAAGTAATACTTTTCAGCTTTTCGAAGTAGTAAAAACTCTTCACTGAATAAAAGTTCATTACTTACCCTTTTGTAACCAAAAGATTACCATAAAACCCATATAAAGATCACATAACATATAAATGTAACTTGGGACATAAACATACTTAAGTGGAATAACCATAAGGTCGACTTCCACACATATCACAAAATGGAATAGCCATTCGGCCAACTTCCATACATACTTAATGGAATAGCCATACGGCCGACTTCTATACCCAATACATTGGAGGTTATAATGTAACCATCCATCCTGGTATTCACAGCACCACCCGTCATAATGGTTTATCACGTAACCACCCGTAATATGTCCAAGTACCATTATAAAATTATAACACATAAAACCAATATAAACGAATGATAACATTTCCACATTTCAATCACAATATATAATTTAAATATATTGACATAATATAATCCTTTATCAAACCCATTTTCAATACCAAAATACATAAAAGATTATATGTTATTTATTTTATTTTAAAAACATTACGGCTTGTTGAGGAAGCCAAAGATCAAATAATACTTACGGCGACAGAAAAGGTCGTTGTCACCGCGTACGTTAAAAGAAACATTCCTTTTTGTCATTTAGTAAAACGCTTCGTAGAAAAATATTCCTTTTGTATAAAAGTAAAAGTAAAAGGGGTTTATACACCGTATAAAAGAATGTTGTGTATAAAACGAAATATGCCTCAATGAAAGGAGATTGAGACGAAGTCCATTACAAAGACGATATCCTTGGTTTAAGGATAAATCAATTACATAATTATGTGTGACAAACGAATACACCAAATATAAGTGAATATTAAGTGTAAAACAATCCGAGGTTATTCACACATATTTATAGAACGACATATTCAAGGAGTATAAGTTTATCCCAAAGAATCAAATTTGGGTTAAGAAGTTCCCTTGCAAAAATTTAACAGCCTAATGGCGTCACTACAAAATTCAGAAAATGAGTTGATGAGAGATAAAAATGGTATCTCATCACATGGAAATAAAATTTAAATCAATAAGGATATAGAATAACATATCCCAACATAATAGTATGTGAATTAAAAGACATAACAAAAGAAGGCTTTTAAAAAGAGGAGGGTGAAAGGTTCCCTTACCGACATGGGTATTTTTCAAAACAGACACCCCGTGAAAGAAAGACAATACAAAATTGATGTAAATACTCATAAATGAAACTATATTACACAATGAGTAAAATAATGGGCATTACATACACCACTCAAAGGAAATTGTGGCAAATGTAGCATAAATCTCACGGGAATAAAAGTGAGATGAAAAATCCCTTACGAAAACTCCGTAGTCAGAGAATAGGGTCTCTCATCATATGAACATAAAAATTATAGTATGAGTAATATAAAATAACATCCCAATAACAATACAGATGATCTTTAAAAGGAATGACATAAAAGAGCTTACTTAAAAAGAAAGAGAGGAGTAGGATCCCTTACCTCGGGTCCGACTTGACTCGATCGTTCTTTAATCTCCTGAATAATAAAATTGAGTTAATTTGTACTTGCTTAAGAACCTTTTTCAAGTTAATTATTCCTTTTATATGAATTATTAACATGTTATAAACATTATGTAATCATTTAAGTTAATAATGTTTGTTTTGTCGTTATTTGGTACTTAAGTCAAAAGTGAACTTCTTATATTTACAAGTTGTTCACGTAGTCAAATATCCATTACTCAATAATGATATTCAATATTTGGATATCATATATATCATATATATCCAGCATATACATGTATTTATAATATTACATAATTATTTAGAGGTAAGAAATGAAATGCACCGTTCATGGAAACGGTAAGCCGTACGTACGCATGAACGCTACTTTCATTTCTATGTCATATTAATGGAATTAAAACTAAATAAGAGATATGTATATTTTTAATTACAGAATTATATTCATCATTTAGATGTATCATACATCATTTATATCCATTATATGTACTTATAATAGCATATTACATTTGAGGATAAGAAATAAAATGCACTGTTCATGGAGACGGTAAGCCGTAGGTACGCATGAATGCTACTTTCATTTCTATCTCATAATTTAATGGAAAGAAAACAATAATTATATAAAGTTATATTATAATTCCAGTATAACATCATATATAATAACTTTAAATCCATCCTTTATTTATCCCACATATGGCATTAACGAATCAAATCACTTTGAGGGGGCGGTAGTCCGCACTTCCTAAAATGAAGATATCGTGTATACCCATAATGGAAGCCATAAAGGTATGCCAAAAATGAAAAATACAGAAGCTTAAGTAAAAAATAAAAATATTATATATCATATATAAACATAGTGACATCTTAATGGACACCTTTTAAGGTGTTATATGAGTGTTTAACAATCATCGTTTCATGAGGCAGAAATTCACCATCCACAGAAACAGTATGTTCTTTAACCATTAGATGAAGGTGTGTGCAAGTGTAGCTCGAATACTTATTATAAAAACATCCTAGTATATTGAAGATACTGGAGTTGTTACAAAAGAAATGAATAAAAAGATTTTAGGGGGTTGGAGAAGCAAAATAAAACAAAAGAGCACAAGTGAAGACGTTACCTTAAAATAGGGTAACTCCCTTTGGTTTGAACCAAAAGGGTTTCTTGAAGAGCTTCCTGCCTAAGTTAAGGCTTCTAGGATGAGTAGAGGGATGTGGAGAGACAAACTGATCATAGTTTTTCTGAACAAAAGGCTTGAGAGGTGTGGGTAAAGTGGTAGAGGTGGTGGCCTTTTATAAGAGGAGAGGAGGGTCACTCTTGGTAAAGTATAAAATGTTACTTTATTTTCAAATGGTTTTCGGATTTTAATGGTCCCACATTGATGTGTTTCGAGGATACGGTGATAAGGGTTCTAAATCCACCCATCCAATATGTTTTTAACATGTGTAGGTCCTAGATTTTGCATTATCTTTCCATTTTATTTAAATCATTAAATAATGAGGTCATTGCTGCATCATCATGATGTCATAAAGAATTTAATTTATTTAATGTCTAAAAATTATAAAAAAAATACTATGATGTAGGAAATAATTTTAGCTTTCCAATTAATATTTATAGTCAAAAGTCTGACTTGTATTACCACGTGTAAAAATTGTTTTAGTAAAACAAATCATGTTTGTGACATTTTTATTTTAACTTTAAATAAAAGGCATAAATGTCATTATCAAACCCAAGTGGCTCCATGGGGTACCAAAAATCGACCCATGGGTTGTTTTGGTCGGCCATAACTCATACAATAGGGTTAGGACAAGTTTCAATATATTTTAATTTTATTATAATATCATTTTTACCTTAAATCATACTAATTATCTTTAATCGCGATTAATAAAACTTAAAAGTTACTTTTCATCAAAAATTATTTTCATCCCATTGAACCAAATTTTACTTAACAATTAAAATCATTTAAATTGGATTTTTGAAATTCAAATCACAGAAGTGGTTAAGTCCCATTTAAACGAAAAATCAAATTTTGTAACCACCACTTTGTGGTTTCACTATTCATCAAAAATTGATGTTTTTCAGAAAAATACCAAAAATTAACCCTAATATATATTTGATATTTTGAATTCAAAAATGATTTCTATTTTACCAAATTTATAACATAGAAGTTGCATTAATTAATTTTATAATTAAATCCCGCTGTTAAAACAAATAGCGTGTTTTTATGAAACAATATCTTTCAAAAGATTGACACTCGTTTATGTCCAATCTTAAAGTGATATTAATTACAATGACCACCATTGGATTAAATGGTAAAAATATATTCTATTTACACATTAAAACCAATTAAAAAGATAATCTAATCATATAAATAAATTAGATTAAAAAGAGGTTTTGAATTAAAATACAACATTTTTCACTATTCATTAAAAATTGAACTTTTTCGAAAAAATACCAAAAATTTACACAAAGTTAATTTCGATGTCCCGATTATAAAGAAGAATTTTATTTTGTCAAATATAACACATAAAATTTTCAAAAAGTGGATTTAAAAGAGGTTCACTTTCAAAAGGGGGTTAATCGACCTTTTAAAGAATATTAGAATATCTACGCTTAAAATTGGATTCATTCGCATTTTTAATCCTCTAACATTTATTGTAAAGAGTAAAAATATTTGACAAATATATATAATTATTTTGTAGTTAGTTCTGTTCATTCCTGCCATTACAACGGCTAGGCATTAACTACCATTTAAAATAATATTATTTTATTATTAGAGTGCAACGTAAGATTCCCAGGAAACTCGTTGTTGCGTATTGGGTACGCCATTGAGAATAGAATCCCCTTTAAAGTAATATTAATATTTTATTCAAAAATATGGATAAATAAAAAAAATGTCATATTCTTTATTTACCTGGGGTGTTACATAAAATCACTTTTATGAAGAAAATACCTACTAAAATAGTTTACCAACTTCCCTACTATAATCCTAGAATTGTTATTTTGGTAAGAAATCCAACCTATAAAGTCATTTGGTGTTATCCTAGGGATGATACCTAAAGAAGAGGTAATGTTCTTCAATGAGTGTTTTTTATATTATTTCTTCATCCACCTATTTCAATTATATTTAAACCATGATTATATAATAACCTCAGTATGTTCCATATTATGAGATATTTTTTTGTTAATTTAATTACCTACAACCATCCGCACT
Source organism: Viscum album (assembly GCA_963277665.1). Taxonomy (NCBI): domain Eukaryota; kingdom Viridiplantae; phylum Streptophyta; class Magnoliopsida; order Santalales; family Viscaceae; genus Viscum; species Viscum album. The sequence continues at coordinate 118,448,610 of OY728154.1, forward strand.
TCCATCAAATGGGTTATGAAATCATCATTCTTTTGTACAACAAACTACTTCTTCACGAAGCGATGTGATTTTTTTTCACTAACACATAAAATGGGAGGTAATAAGGATAAATTTATGAATATATTGGTTATAAATGATATATTTATGATATTAATGACATAATTTTCATTCCGAAAATATAATATATCATTTTATTTCTTACAATGACAAATGATACCATCGTTCGTGTATGTGTTGACTACTGCCTTCATGAAGTCATGTGACTCTCTTTTCATAACCAAACAAAGATATATAAAAATTTATTTAAAGAAATAATATGATATATGTTATATTGTTATAACTATTTAATGATAAAATTTTTCATAACTTATTTTCATAATGATCATTAGAAAATGTAAACGTTACTCACGTGTACATACGATTTACCATCTCCATGATCGTAACATACTTCATTTCTCAAAACCATATATCATGATTTTTCCTAAAATTATAATTTATTAATATACATTATAATTGTTTTATGATTATTTTACTATATAATATGAAACTATATAATATTCACATGAACTGAAACATTCATGACAGGGTACTCATGGGAAAACAAGGCAATTAACACATGAAATAATGAAAATAATGAAATATTGTTAATGAAAGTCTGATAAAATTTTATAAAAGGGTAAAATATGATATTATAAATATTAATATAGTTCTGTTATAAGTTAATAAATTTTTTAAAACCACTATAAATGATGTTAAACCATATTCAACCAAAATTAATCATGGGGTAAGGGACTTTATCTTAATTTTTATTCATTGAGGCAAATTGTAATGTTATGAACCTAATTTATTTCATATGGTGAATATACTGACCCTTTGAAAAGTAATATCATTATTTATTAATTATTCATGGTATTTTAGGTTTAAATTTTAAATATTTAATCCAATGGTATTTGACTTAAACGTTACCAAGTGGTAAAGTATTTCATAACTAAATTTATTTTCATTCGGTTATATTACTTATTTATTTTCATTGATATTATTTGGGAATGTGTGTATTTACATATGAATAAATTAAATTTTATATCCAATTGTTTTATTTTAATTTACATTTTATACACATAATCTATTCAATTCTTAATTATAGCTTCAATGTTATGATCTTTGCAATGGTTTATTTAACAATTTCATTTTAATTGGGATTTTTTATACTTGAACCTACATTAAAGGAAATTATTTTATCATTATTTAATAAAACCTTTCATTTTCCTCTCATTTTGTTACTAATGAAAATTTTCAAGTAATATTACTAATTTACACTTTTTGGTGCTTAAAATAATTGAAAAAATGTTTTTAAGAAAACCCAACTTCATTTCTCTCTTTGGTCATAAACCAAATTTCTTCCAAAACCATGTTTTCTAAAAATATTTTTCAAAATATTTTTAACATTCTAAAATTGTTTTATTAAATAAAATTTTACCCATTTTTACTTATAAAATGTTTTTAGAGGAATTTTCATGTCATTTAAGAAAAGGTATGTCTCGATTTTACTAAAAAATGTGAAATAAATCTTTGTTTTAATGTACATAGTACACACAAAATTTTCCACTTCCATGACCCCTCAATTTCTTCATACGTTTCAAATATTATTTTGAAAGAAATGTATTTTACAATTTTTTATCCAACTTATAGTTTTAAAAAGTGATTTTTAAAATAAAAATGATATTTTCCGCAAGAATGATTTTAAAAATATTTTTCTGGTATTTATATTGATCAATGTCAACAACCCTTTATTTTAGTTCTAATAAATTGGAGATATGTTGTATTAATACCATAATTATTCTTTATATATATATATTATTATCATTTTGACAAAGTAATGTATTGAAATTCACTTTCTAGATTCATTTTTGAAGTCATTAACTTTCCATTGAATTATTTACTTTTCTATGGACCATAAATTTACACTAAATATCCATATTATTTATCATGGATAAGTTTATTACTTAAAATAAATATCATATCTACATAAAATGCTATACATTTAAAGTTATTTGTTTTTCTAGGGAAATATTAATAAGTTTGTATTCTTTACTCAATACATATATTTGATGATAAGACAAATTGTTCAATAATTTAATCGATTATTTGATATATGAGGAATGATTTTGACATGAAATGATAGGTGGAGACCATGATTATATACCCCCTCGATGCATTGTTAGTCTCATGAGATGAATCTGCGGGGAATCCTTATTTAAATTAATTCTGTTGTATACCTATCGATCAGTTTTAAACTATCATTTGGAAAGATCTTGACGGTAGAGGTTTTCATGATATATGAGATTCTAATGTCAAATAATTAAGCATTTATTTAATTTATAATTCACTTATTATTATCCATGATATTTTCAAAAAAAATATTATCTTTGGATGGATTTCATTGATTAAATGGAATGTTATTTCTATTATTTACCTTTCTATATTTATTATTCATTATCCAATTATGATCGACAAGTTATTGATTAAATATATCAGGTGTTTAGTTATTTACCTTTCCAGATTGATTATTCATTATCTAATCATGATAGTAAAATTATTTAAATGGAATTTTTTTTATATTATTTACATTTTCATATTGATTATGCTTATTGATTCATGATAGGTTCTCTTGTACTTAACCCTTACTAAGAATTTGAGATCACCCTTATTTTTTTCCTTTCCTGAGATTATAGGAATTGTATTCTGAATGATATAAAATGACATGATATAGGGAATAATTATATTCTTGAAAAAAAATTATGTTATAATTTATGTTTCCCAAATGTAATACAGGACTGAAGTACGTACATAATTAACCAAGATTACTAAACTATCAGGTCTTTCAGGATGTTATTCCTTGTAAATTATTCTAATATAATATAGAAAAATCTTGATATAGGCTACCAGGGTTGAGGTCACTAAACAATCTCCCTGAAATCCTTTTTTCATTTGGTGGGATGACCCTATGGTAAGACAATGGTGATTTTGGAACTTCTTGATCATTTTGAGCAGTGTTTAATGAGACATAAGGTCATTTCATTTTTATCTAATATTTTTTGGCCATTTGAAGGAAATACACTTATTGTTTCAATAAAGTTTCATTCAAAATATCTATAGAGCTTTTAAAGGTTTTAACAACAATTCTCCTCTATTCAAGAGGGGCTATGTCATGGGAAAAAGGGTTGGAAGTATCTTAAAAAATATTCTATTTAAAAGAAAGTTCTAAATCCTCAGTTTTTGGGTTTACTAACATAGTTACACTACAAATTTTTATTTCACTAATATTATCCTTTACTTTGTCTATGTGATTCACTTGAGTTTGTAGAGGAAAACCTCCCCTGATCTGGTTTCTTATACTAATAATATAAGTAGCCAATTGTACAATTTTTGTAATGAAAATGTTCATCATAATCTCTTATTGTCTCATGGTTTCCTTAAGGTTGTTTTTGTATTTTTAAACTAGATGTGTAGGCTATAAATTCCTTATATAATGAGCATTATTTTACTCCAAGAAATATATAGGTTTATAATTTATTGATTGACCTTGAAAAAATATTCCTTATTTTCCAAGTACTCTAAATATATCATTAGACCAATTAATCCATCCTTGGTTGAATTGTTTTTAGATTGAAATTTTTTTTTTGGTTTGATTGAAAGAGACAACCTAGAAAAACCAAATTTTAGTTTACTTAGGGTTTATGAATTTTTGGAAGATGATCCCTAAAATGTTAGTTGGAAGTAGAAATTTCACAAGGAACTTGTATTTGAAAAATTATTTCAGTATTGGGTTGGGTTTACTGAGGGTTAGACAACATCATTAATCTGACCATAGTGGTAATATCACTAAGTTGACTCATAATAATTCTATTTTTAGAACTAGAATTGGGAACTTCCTAAAACAATTTACAATGTAAAAGGCCTCTTGTTCTAAAGTGTTGATAATTTTAGTCTATATTTTCTATTTGAGTCATAATAGAAGTTAGGAATTTTTTTAACTAAATATCCTTTTAAAGTAGCATTAATCATACTTATATCATTATTACACAATCCATAATAAAAGTATTGGATAAAATATATTCACTTATTTGATAGTGGGGGAAACTAAAACATAATCTCTTGAATCTTTCCCAATATTCATGAAAAGTATCACCTTGTGTTTTTACCATTCCTTAGATTTAATTTTTAATTCCAGTAGTCCTAGAATCAAGGTATTTTTTCACAAAAATATTATTCAATTAATTCCAATCCTAATAAAGTAGAGTGTGAATAGAAAAAATATTATTTATCTACTCTTTCCAAATAAAGGGGGAAAGATCTCAATTTCATTTGATCTCCATCTAATTCTAGTGGTTTCCTATTAAGAAAACATAGATAAATTATTTAATATATTTGTGTGGATCCTACAATGGGATAACATTAAATCTTGTAAGTTTATTAATGAGTCTAGATTTGATTTCAAATCTAGTAGGCAAATTGGGGTATTCTACATTGTTTTTTTGATTTCCTTCATAAGTTGAACCTAGAAATTTATGTGATCTATTATCATTCATTATTATTTGAGGTTTATAATTATTTTTTGAAAGTGTGTTGGTGGAAGTATTTAATCTTATGGGTTGATATTTTAGGGTTTCCTCACTCACAAAGTTAAAAAATGAGTTTTCATTTTCATCAATCCTAATAAATTTGGATCTATAATTGTAATTATTATCAATTTTAGGATCTAAAGGAAATAAATTTGGGTTTGGACCTTTAGAATTAAATGTTAAAATACCTTTTAAAACCTCCTCATAAATAACTATAGTTGAAATAATGGATTTCTCATAGGAGTATTTTTAAATTTTTACCCTAAAATAATGAAGTATAGTAGCCCTCAAGGTTGTCTCTCAAGGAGGTTGTAGGATAAGTTAAAAACTATCACTTTTGTTTATGTGTTTTTTTAAATAATAGAAAAGTGTGTATTTACTGATTTTTAATTAAAAGGTTTAAAATAACGAAAAAATAAGTAATAAAAAATTTAATGAAAGAATTTTTTAGATAAAATTAAAATTGGATTTAAAGGAAGTGTTTAATTAGATTATAATATAATAGAAATGGACGAGTTTCAACTCTTTAGAAACTCCATTTTTTCTTATCTAAACATATTACCTAATTGAATTTTTCAATTTACACTTGATAACCTCAAATTAAACACTTAAATATTCTTAAAAATTGTTATAAGACCACATTATGGGTCTTAGTCCTCTTATTAAAGTGATCTAATTAATCAAATACCTCTATGAAATTAATCATTATCGAACTTATTGTGCTCAAAAGTGAGACCAAACATAAGAATTTTAAATAAAAATAATAATCCTTTCACTTTAAGTAGTTAAAAACAACCCATAATAGTTTAGAATAATATTAATTCAAGAAAGAAAAAGACCCTATTTAATTAGTAAAACAATTTCCATAAAAACAAAAAATGTTTTAATGAATTTAAGAATTAAAAATGTATTGTCAATTAGTACCAAATATCAATAATATCTTCATATTTTCGACTAAGGTAGAAAAATCAACTCCCATACATTTTTCTTTTTCTTTTTCTTCTTATTCTTCTTCTTCTCTATCACTCTCTCTCTCTCTCTCAATTTCCTATAATTGAAGAAGTAGTGTATGAAAAAAATATCTATGATAATGTCTATTATATTCATTTCATCATCCTTACACATCCGTAGTGAAGGGAAATATATTTGATAGTGGGGATAACATTCATGTCATATTTGGTGAAGCTTTTCTTCATGCAACAACATTCACGATCTACTTATATGTTGAAAAAATAATGGTCCTAAAAAATGAATCTTTTCATGGATTTCTCACATAGGAAACAAGATTTTACTCCTATGTTAATTCCCAAAAAACCTTTGACTCATAATTTCATTTAAGTTGGAATAAGTGGACAAGACATGAGGTTGTAAAAAATTCTTATATCACAAATCTTATTCTTTTATGGTTCTTAAAATTTCACAAAGTAAAAAGTCTTATGTGGGGAGTTTAGAAATTTCAGAGTACTTCTAAAATCTTACGATTTCTATGTTATATGACATCTCAAAAAAAGTCAAATGATAACTCACTTTAATACATTAAGTCACTCCATAAGAATTTTATTTCATAATAATTATAAATCATTATGGTAAAAAATTCACACAAAAATTGACAAAATAAATACATGATTATAGAAAACATCACATGAGGATGAACTAATGTATTGAGAGATTATAATAAAATTCATTTGAAAGTATAAAATACCAATGGGATCTAAAAAAAATTCATGATAATTCAAGAAGTCATATGTGATGTTAAATGTCTTAAAAATCAAAGAAACATCATATAGGTCCGGAATGTTGTATTAGTATAGGTAAAAAGTCATATGGGGATTGGGGGAAAGTCTTATGAGGCCTATACAGAGGCAAAATTGCCCATTTCAAGTTAAAAATGATTTATTCCAAATAATTCAAAGAATCAAAATTGAAATAATATATTTCCCAATCATTTTATAAAATGAATAAAAACACTTAAAAACCATTAATTTTTCCATTTTCACAATTAAATCATAAGTATTCAAAAAACATAAAAATGATGAAATTTCTATTAAAATAAAAAAATATTGTGGTTTAAATATTTGAAATTAAAGGAAAAAGAAATTTAATTATTCTCACTATCAAGACCTTAAGAGTCACACATAAAAAAGTAATAACACCACTGAAACATAAAGGATTTACCTTAAAAAATTAAATAAAAACTAAAGGATAGAAAAAATAACATGTGTTTATTGTAGAACACAAAAAACCAACTCAAGGTAAACATTACAATAATAATGAAAATAAAAACACACACAAAAAATATAAAATATAGATATATATATATTGAAAGGGTTAAAATTGGAAAATAAAAACACCTGGTTCTGTGGTAGGAATTGTTCCCCTATCCTCATTTAGTCTTGAGTTTGAGTTATGTGACCTCGTTGGATAAGATGAGATATTTCCTAGCCTATGAGATGGACTTTTTCCAAAAAAGTGAAATGTTTATTTTATTTTTTCTATTTTTGAAGAATAATTGTTTATAATTGTTTATATTTTTTTAAACATTAAAATAAAATAAAATAAAATCTATACCAAAGCTAAGTTAGCCCTCGAAAAATGGTTAGTTTAAATTCATTATCTTGACATAGACCCCTAACTTATCAAGAATTTTGTTTTTTCATTATTTAGATCAATTAAATCATACATAGTTTCTGATTATGGAATTATTCTAGGAATTGTTTTATCCTATAAACATTGACCTTAAATATATGACCACTAGTGGGATCTTAAACCTTGACTGATCCATGAGGGTATACATGATACATAATATAGGGATTTGGAATTATTGACCTTAAATTCCCCAAGTAAATATGAAGTTACAAATTGTATAGGATCATAAATTATCTTAATTTAATGTTTTTTAATTTAATATTCATTTATAGGTTGACTTGAACTATAGATTTTATGATCCTTGGATTTTTATAAGCCTCAATATTAAGTTACTAAAGTTCATTGTGGTACAATTTCATATTTTTTCTAGCTAATAAAATTTCAAAAACCATGTTTCTTGATTTCCTAAAAATTATTGTGCACAATTTCAACTAGTAAATTATAATATTTTCCCTAAACCAAACAATATAGTGACATACATAAAACAGTTTTTAATGTAGTATGACACACCCAAATTGAATTTAAGAGCTTCATGAACCAATCTTTCCTAGTGGGATTGATATATGTTTTTAAAAAATTATATTATATCCATATTTTCTTGATCCTCTTATACATTAGTTTGAGGGAGGTAGGTTGTAGAACATTTATGAGGGATCCCATACTTAGAAATGATTTTTAAGAAGGGATGATTGTAGAAATGGGTTCCATGGTCACTAGTGACATCCCTAGGAATTCCAAATCTAGAAAAATTTTTATTTGAGGATGAAAATCACAACATGCCGATCACTGGATTTCATGGGAATGACCTCAAAAAATTTAAGTACATAATAAATATCTAGTATATATAGAGATATCCACTAGGGTTTCATAATGGTCCTATATAATTAGTTCCCCAATAGTTAAATATTTCTATTCTTAGAATTGGATTAAGGGGAACTTGATTCCTTTTTTTATGGATCCATTTTTTGACATTGGGGAAACATTTAATAGAATGTATAAAAATACTTAAATTGGGAATTCTAAAATAAAAAACTCTTTAAAACCTTTTCAGTGGTTTTCTTTATGAAAAAGTGGCCTCTAAATACCTCTTCATAATAGAAATTGAAAATATACTCTTACACAACCTATGATAAATATATCCTATTGATTTGAACAGGAAACAAATTATAGAGGTATGTATCATTTAACATATAATGTTTGATATTGTAAATAAATTTCCTCCTATATTGATCCCCTAATAATTTTGGAAGGTTTTTTAGTTATTTATATCAACATACCAAGGGAAATTACTCACATAATAAAGTTGCTCATCAAGGAATTAATCTTACAAAGAAATATGGTTTTAATTATCCTTGATTTAAAAGATATAAAGGTGATGAGAAACCATATTTTCAATAAACCATTTCATTAAATATTATGTCAAATTGTTTTAAGAGAAGGAACCACATAATCAATCTAGCCTTGGAATCTTATTTTTGTAAAATTAATTTTAATATGGAATGATCATTGATGATAGTGATAGGGTATCCTAATAGATAAGATATAAAATTTTATAAGGAAAAAGAAATAAAAAGTAATTATTTCTTAATGTCTATTTAGTTTATTTTTGAATTATTCCAGAATTTCTTTATATAAGAAATATTAAATGGTTTTTTTATCCCATCATTTTCCTATGACAGTTACAATAGAGAAGTCTCTTTCATCACACATGAGTTCAAAATAAATTTTCCAATTGGGAGATTAAATAATTAGTGGAGTGATAAGAAAGTACATGAGACCTAGGAAATATCCATAACAACTCTTTTTCCATAATAAAGGGGTATCTTTCACAAGTAGAGAACAAAGGGGTCATGCAATGGAGCTGAAGTTTCCAATGAAAATTCTATAGAAACCAACATGTACAAGGAAGAATCAAACTTATTTAATAGTTTTTATATATGAAAGGTGATTAAGGATATCTACCATGGATTTATAAACTTATATCTTTATAATAAATATAGTATGACCAATTAAAAGTCATTACTTTAACATAAAGTAGATTTTCTTACAATTTCAGCCATGATTCTTATCCTCATATATTAAAAAAACTATCTCAAAATTTTCTAGGCATCTGTATCCCAAAATATAAATAAGTAATCAATAAATATTTATAGAAACTCCCCCTCAATGTCAGATAAAATTATGACTGTGTATCTCTTGAAGGTACCAGGGGTATTACACAACATTAAGGGAATGCGCTTGAATGGAAAAGTGATAAATGGATAAGATATGATTATTTTTCATTGATAATATAATGAAACATATATTTTATTATACCATTAATACCCATATAATAATTATTATTACCCAAGTCTCAATACATACTCATGGACTTGATCAATAAAGAGTAATGGAAAATGATCATTTTTAGTATAAATGATCAATTTTCTATAGTCGATGCACACTATCCATCCACTACTCACCCTTGTGGGGAGAAAATCACCCTCCTTATTTGAAACCAATTGATTTTTTATTCCCCACTCACTCTTATAAAAAGTGAATATACTACCCAATTTTAATAACTTAAGTATTTTCTTCCATAACTAATTAATTTGATCAGGTTCGAGTCTCAATCAAGGTTAAAAATGGAGTTTAGAATTGGTTTTAAGAATAATATTATGGGTATAGATGAGTGGGATAATCATAGGAATATCATAAAGGGATTATCCAATTACTTTCTTATACCTACTCAAGATATCCATAAGCCTTATATTTGTGTTGGATTCAAGTAAAGATGAAATTAAAACATAAAGGGTTTAGTTTTCCCCTAATAATTCATAATTATGTGAGGCTTATAAGACCTTAAATTTAAGATTGCTTTGGTTAAAATTTCATCAATAATTTTGGAAATTTTTTATCAAATTGATTTTATTTTTATATAATTAAAAACAAATCTAGTTCCTTTAGAATAGATTTTATACCACCAAATTTGATAGATCAGTGTTTGGAATTGGTGAAGATGCAAAATTTTATGAATTATTATAATTGTTCTCTGAGCATTGATCCTTAAATATCAATATAGGAGCTATAAAAAACTGTTTTAAGAAAAATATGAACATTTACCTCATGTGAAGAAATGAAATCAATATCTTCTTAACTTAAACATTATTTAACAATTAATTGACATCCCTTGGGTTTAATTTCAACAATACATTTCTAATTTACCTTATGAAACTCCTCACCATCCCTAATTTGAGAGCTTACATTATAAATGTTTAGATTGATTCTCATATTCCCAAAGGTTATGGTCATGTTTTCATTCCTAACTTATATTATAAAGTTGATTGGTTTTCATAAGAGATAACCAAGGATGGTTTAATTTTTTCCATAACACCCAAGTTTTGATTATTTTGAAGGAAAATGAATTTGCAAGGGTTAATAATGTTTTCAAATTTTATTGTATCATACTTTATGTTTCCCTTTGGAACCTGGATAGAATGATCAATCAGTAAGAGAATGATGGATATAGTATAAATCCCCTTAATACCAAACTAATAAAAAATAGAATGATTTTAACACTGGATCCTAAATCACATAATGGTTTGAATTTTTTTCCTATTTCCACATTAATGTATAGACAACAAGAATTTTAAACTATGTAGAAATGTTTCCCTTTGTTATGGTGGTCACATTAACTACCAAAGGAACTTGGTTTTTGTGAGTTAACTTTATTTTAAAAGTAAACTACCTCTTAAGGTAATCTATGTATAAAATTATGATTTTGATTTCATTGATAAAGGGGATATTAATCATAAATTGAGAGAATAGTTTCCTCAAATTTTCATTCTAAAAAAGTTTGAATTTTCCCCACCTTCTTTTAGGGAATAAAAAAGCATGTTGGATTTTTTAGGGAAGATGTTGTTCCCCCATATTATCATTGTATTACTATGATTTTAATGGTGGTTATGTAAAATTATAATTATATTTGGAATTATTATACATTTTAATAATGGATAGTTTATTTTTTTAATTGGCTTCCACACTTCTTAGGATATTTACTCTTTTGAGCTATCTGGGAGAGGATTGTGCACAACATGATTCTCCACTTAAGGTCAGGGGAGGGAAAATATAAGTGGGAATCAGTGAATTTCCATTTTAATGGTTTTCAATTCATTTTTTATGGAATAAACATTAGGAATCATTTTCTCTATTTTCTTTCAAGATTTATCAATTAACAAGAGAGGAATAGATTAGGCAGGGATTTAAGATGGTTGTTTTACCCAAACAGAATATCTAGGTTGTTAGATTGGTTATTGGATAGGATGCTAAAATTGTAAATTGAGATGTTTTAATTATAATGGTTGGTACTAAAACTAGTTATGAATTTTGAAATTTTGGGGAGTGTTGGGATTTGGACCTTAAGGATGACTATGTTATAGATTATCCATTCAACAGAATCTCGAATAGTCATTATACATTGGATTGAATGTTTTTTGGTATAACGGCTTCTAGAAATCTAGATAATTTAGTTATATAGTTGGTACTTATAGAATCACATCCTTTATAAAAGGGGTGTTTGGAAAATTATCCATAAAATGGTCATGTTTGTCACAAATTATACCAAAATTCGACATATTAAATTGCTTTGACATTCCAAAGATTAATCTCATCAACCATACTAGTGTAGACTACATGATTTTCCCTAAGGATTTATTCCTCCCTAATAGTGTGAATCCCACCATACATAAGAGTATTATTATAATATGGTAAGGTTCATAAAGTTTTATTTTATTTATAATGTCATTCTAAATTCCCATAATTATTACATAAAGATTTCTTTATAAAGGTATCATCACAAATGATGTTAATGAATTATTTGTTTCCTGGTGAAAACCATTAATAAAATATTCTCATTTATTATGGTATTGATAAAAAATGGTGTGGTTTCTATGCTTAATGTATCTTTAAACCATTAAAAAGTTCCATAAAATGACTCTCCATATTTTTCAAAAAAGTTTGGAATAGTATTTGTTTGTGATTTTTGTTTATAGTGGGAGAAATATTTTTTTTGTAAAAATATATTTACAATTGGTCCTAAGAGTGGATGGATACAAGTCGTAAATTATTTAACCTACTATTATCATGTTAATTTAACATAAAAATAATGATAATTATTTTGGATAATTTAATTTAATATGGGGGAACATGGTCTCAATAATGTAATTAAACTCCTTGAAAAGGAGGTATTTCAACTAATACTACATACCATGAAAGGTGGGAAGATGGTTTTAGACATGGGGTTTTAAGACATAGTGTGAATATTCTAGGGTATTATGTCTAATGGGATATGGTTCATAGGTCTAGGAAGATGTGAGGTATCTATTTGTGGTTTTATTGACCACATTTTCTAAGTTAAGTGTTGCCTCCTTTGGATTTCCATTTTAGTTACCTCCCAAGTTTGTGATTGGGTTATAAGGAAGACCATCCATATGAGTAAACATAATCTTATAATCCAAAGTATTAGGTCGATTAGTATCTAAAGGAAGAATACCCCTATGTATACTTGACCCCCCAATCAGAGTATTATCTAACCTAACTAGTATGTTTGAATGGGAATAAATATAGAAGGGAATAAATAGAAAGACATAAAGGAAAAAATATAAGATAAATGAGGGTTAGAAATGATAAATGGGGTGAGAATATAATGATAGTATCTAATATTTTTTACTTGGGTCCTTTAAAACTACGCAAAAATTTGGTTTTCCCAAATTATTTATATGGGTTGATGTGGTCACCTATATCATAGTAAGCATTATTGAATACTCAGAGTCATATGAAACATCCTAAGACACAAAAAAATTCTAAAAAGTGATTTGGGTATAAATTTAAAAACTTTAGGGTTAATTTGATTTGGTTTCCTAGGATCTAGTATTATCTAAGTGATCATGATTAATTAGATTGGGTTGATCTTAGCTTATTTCTAAGGGTAGATGGAGTGAATTTATTTTGTAATAAATTTTATGTTCTATAATTCAAGTAGGATCCACTCAATAAAATCAAAACTATCCTCATCAATTACTAGTTCAATAACTACCAAAATCTAATTACAATCTGGAATATAATGGGAGGATCATTTTTATGATCACTACATGGTATATGATCATATTATCAATTGAAATTTTCATCATTATAATTTAATAAGGTCAAGGAATAAATTAAACCATCAAATGAAAATCTCAACTAAAATAAATTATTTTAAATTAATGGAATAATAAATAACATGAAATATTATTTAATACAATGTTTGGCATTAATACATCACATAAAACAATCATGAAACATAAAAATATTATTTAAAACATACTAGGTTGACAATAATATCCCAAAATACCTGAGGGTATATTTTTACTCAAGGGGAGAATATGGAAGCAATTGGAAGGAATAAAATTTTAATCCTAATATGAGTATCCATCTTTTGTTTCAATTTTCCATAGTATTTGAAATTGTGCTAAATAATGTCAACCCTTTTTTTGTGACTTTTTTGCTGAATCCCATGCATTAATACTTTAGGGAACCAAGTGAATCTCATATTATAGGGAATAATATTGAGTTAATTTAATAAATAAAATAATTCAAACTACCTAAAATAAGGATAGAATTCCAAACTCTGGGCTAGAAAACTATGCAATTTCTACCCCCAAGTTCTAAAATCCATAAATTAAGTCAATCCATTTCTCTATGTGATTTTGTATTTATATTTTTTTTTCTTTTTTTTTATTACTTTTAATACTCACATTAAGCTTAAAATGATCACCAAACCTATGTTATTTATGTATATACCCCAATAACTTAACTCCCACCCATCAATCCAAAGTATGTGCATTATGATATTTTTATTAAATGGATGGAAATGAAAATGGTGAAAAATCACATCAAAAAACCATTTTTTCCAAAAATTATTCTTGTGAACATAAACATGCATTGAAATCATAATCAATGTATGAAAATGATTCAATATTAAATTTTAGTGTTGACAAAGTAAATCATCACATGCAAGGTTACAAAAATTTTATTTTCTTTTAATTGACACATTGTTTCTTTTCAATTTCCATGATATTTTCATCACTAACTATCATTTAAACACCATGAGTTTACAATAATATGGATAGTGAAATATGATAGAACTTATAGATGAAATTTTGGATTATAAATACGTAAATAAAAATTTAAATCAATGAGAAATAATATGGAGATATGCAGTGGAAAAAATAATTATTGAGGGACACTTACTTGAATTTTATCACTCTAATTATCAAGCTACAGATTATTGATAATATCCACTACATAACACATGAAGGCATTCATTTTAAGGAGAAAAGGAGACATTAGTTTAGATCACTAATACATAATCATAGAATTAATAAGAGGAGAAACTCTAAAAAGTGCCAAGGAATTTAAAAAAAGAGATATCTTGGGGTATTACTGATATTAAAGACATTAACCAAGAAATTTTTTTCATAAGGATCTAGTGAAAAAATGATGCAAATCCATTCATAAACCTCAAAGGTGTCTTACACCACAAATGAAAGAGGTTATGGAAAATTATGAATCTCTTCAATACATGTATGATCTTATTTATTTTAGAAACTGAATGAGAAATCCCCTTTTATGTTTTTCTAAATAGGGGAGGTATAACCATGATTAAAAATGAAGAAAATGAATTGATCTCATCACGGATAACCGTAATATGAATAGTTTTAATAGATTACTATAAGATTAAAAAAAAATAAGAAAATACCAATTTCTACTTCTATTCAAGGATGAAATGTTGAGAGGTTGTATGGATATGAATTTTATTATTTTCCAAATGGTTATTTTAGTTATAACCAAGTACTGGTGGATTGAACAAACTAATATAAAATGAAATTTATATCCATTTATATAACATTCACTTATCATTACATGTATTTTGGCACGTGCAACACACCGATAACATTCCAATGGTAAGCGAAGCATATTTTTCACGACAAAATAGTAATTTTTTTTATAAACTTTCGTTTTTGATTTTTTAGGTTATAGAAATTATTTTTAGGCATGCCTTCATGACCTTATTTTTGTATTTAAGTGATGTGAGGAGTATTTCTTTGTTCTCAATTGGGAAAAGATCCATTTTGTAACAAATCGAATTTTCTCTTGATTGAGCTTGAGCTCATTTTTGAGTTTTAATGTACCATAACCTTAAAACGGATATAATGGTAACTTCAATGTAGTAAATGATATCAGAAAAGCTTTATGATTCTTTCATTAGTCTTAGATCATTGTGTTTACCCTTGGGTTAAATTTTCTTAATTTCCAGAGCAACTTGTATTTCATGTAATAATAAATATTTATTCCATAAGAATAAAGATTAATATATCATAAATGGAAGTTTGGATAGAAATTTTTATAATGAAATTTTGTCTAAAATGATTTGTTTTTCCTAGGAATGTTATAAGCTATCTTCTTTTTATGGAGACACACACCAATAATTTTATGGTCTTTATTCAAAACATCAGTTAATTTCACACTTAATTGTTAATAATATAATATTATTTTATCGGTGAAGTTGAATTTGCAAAGACATGTGGAAATGTGGTTTCCTTATATTAATGACATAGTAGTTTAGAGAGAGAGTGTGTGTCAAGATATTTTTGGGAAGTTGACTAGGAATTAGTGGGGGGTTTATGAGGAGAAAAATAGAGTGAGATTTATCATGGTTTATAATGGGGTTTAGGGGAAAATTAATTCCACCCATAAATAATTCTATCATAGTTAGAAAATCCCCCTCCATACCCTTTTATCATTGGTGGAAGGAAATCCTTATAGATTCATATCTCCCTCTCTACACATTGAAGAGGAATTTTTCACATTTTTCACAATCATTGTGATTGTGGTGACAATGATGTGTGGGGTATATGAAAAGATCATAGAGTGATGGATATTATCTAACATGGTTAGATGTTTGATCATTATATTATTCTAATTTCTTCATATATTCTATCTCCCCTTTATGATTGAATTATCATTAATATCGAATTATTTTAAAATCTATTTTTGTGAAAAAAAATGTTTTAAAAAAGGGATTAATGAAGAAAATAGAATAATTGAATATTTATTCAATTATATTAAAGGGGGGACATCTCATTATAATGAAACTTGATTATTTAGAAAACAGTACATGAAATATTTGATTATAATGATTTATAAGATTAATAATAAGCTAATTTATATTTTTTAGAAATAATAATATCATGCTTAATGTTTGAATTTTTTTGATTAAACACCACCAAATATAAATTCTTATTGAAAAGACACTTTGAGGGGAAGTGGGAATCCTCAGTCAATATATCCTAAGAACTATGTGCTGAAATATCTCACAAATTGATTAAAAACAAGACTAATATTGTTTTCATTCAAAACATTGTATAACTCCCAATAAATTTAACTAACCTAAAGATATGGTTCCTTGCTAAGAATATCTTCAAAATAAATAGTCATTCTTTATATTGTCTATATAAATTCCTCAATATTGATTTTACCTTTATTGAAGTCCAGCACCATTATTCAATCTTTCTGGTTTATCCATTCTTATTGATCCTCATTAATATCAACTCGCAACATTCTTTCATAATTTTTTCAACCTCCTCTTTGGAGGAATTGACCTGAACAACATTTTCAAGCATCTCTTCCAGATAATGAAGGATGATCTGCAATGCGTCTCCTTCATCTTCTTCCACCTTTTCTATTTCCTTGCTTTGTTCTCCACTTTTCATCTTTTTTTGGTGGTTTCTAATTCATTTTATCCAGTTTATACTTGTCCGTTATTACCTGAAGATCTGGTAACAATTGTTTTAGGGAGTTGTGAGTAATCTTTGTGGGGTATAGCTTTCTTAAATCCCTTATGAATTGGGAAATTCCCAGATTTATGGTTTCCTTATTTTCCCTTGCTCAGTTTGGATCCAACATTTAAATCCTTAAAGGATTATTTCTCATACTCTATTACCTGCTGGTAGACCCTATCTCTATCACTCGTCTCAGTGTTTTCAACAGACTTTGATTTGCAGCATTTATTTTTATTTTTGGAATTAATTTCTTCCACCCTTCATGATCTTTTTCTCCTTATTCTCTTCCAGCTAAAGACAAAAACTTGTCATGAATCTCAAGAGTGCTTGATGCATCCTGGTTATAAGATGCCAAGTTCTTTTGATTTGATACATTTTGATGAGGGAGTTCCCTATTTGGGAAAGGTGACCTTGGCTCTAGTGTCTCCATCCCCTCATTCTCACTAATAACAATAGGGATTAGTTCATGTCCAGGTTTCACTGCATCAACAACAATATCAGCATTCATAATAAAATAAGTACATCCCAAATCAGTCTTCAAGCACTTTAAAACATCAAAGACCCCTAGTTTATCCCTAACCTTTAATAATCCACTGCCCTCCTTCTTACCTAGAAAACCTACCTCCAACCCCAGGTCCACTGGTGCCTTATCATGTAAATAATTACCGACCTGTTTTACAACATTAGAAAATGATCTATGATTGGAAATGCCATGTTCCTTCCCCATAGTTCCATTCTATTGGATAGGATGAGCAATCCCACCAGTAACCATTTGATCCCCCTCAATGGTAATTTCGCACTGAGGAAGAGAAATGTCGACTGAAGTAGGATGAAAGGGGGAAAAATAAGAAGTAATGAGCTCATGTGGGACAACTTCATAAATAACTTCTCTAGAATGAGCCTACTAAGCTTCTCCATGACCTTTATTATTGTTACTCCACTTTTTAGCCAACTTCATTCGTCTGATTCGAGACCTAGTGCCACAATAATGGGAGAGATGTCCATTTAGACCACAAGATATATAGAAATCATTCCATATTTCATAGATGATAGATTTATTCCACCTAAATTCCTCGCTAATTGAATTCCGGAACCGATCCAATGGAACCATCGACACATCAACCTTAATGCAAATTCAGGGGAAAATGGGGTGGCTAACATCTTTTGTTCGAATATCCAAACACAAAAACCACCCAATAAAGTTTCTGATAACCTTCAAGATAGAAGGGTTATGAAATGAAAGGGGGATTTCTAGGAGTATTACACAAATCGTGGTCATTGGTACATCCCTCTTCAGGTGAAAATCAAAGGACCAGCAGAAAATGTAAAAGAAGCATTTTTTGCATCTGTAGTGGGAGTTGGACCATGAAGTAATAAGATCATCCATAGTTGCAAGCCTAATCATAATGTTCTTTTGATTGAGAAGCCCAAACACTACTCGGTTATTTAAACCCCATGAGTCAAAGGTGAAACAATCAAAATCATCAATTGAGTGACATCGTTGTAGGAAACGAGCTACCAATGATTGGTTAAAGAGACTAGAGGCATTAGAAAACTCAGAAAGTGAGAGAGGAATATGAGGTGAGCCTTTGAATAGATCTGGTACCTTTGGTCTAAGCTTTATTTTTGGGATCTTTGGAAGTATTATAGGGTTTGAGAAAGGAATTAAAGGAGGGAGATATGATAGGGAAGAAGGAGACGAGGTGCCTCCCCCCTCCAAAGAGGAAGGGGGAGTCGGAAATGCCGCCATCGATGCCTAGAGCATCGTCGGAAAGTGGTGAAGAGCCATAAGGTAACTCTATAATAGACTTAATGTTATATCACCTTATTTTTCTATAATATAGAGAATAATAATAATTTTATTTTTATTATAACTATTTTGAATAAAAAATTATTCTATTGATGATTATATAATTTTACATGGAATAAGAAATACTTAATTGAGAAAATGAAATCTTTAAATAACATAGTGATGAAACTAATATTTAAATTGTGGGTTTTATTTATAAATAATGATCATTCCAAGTTTAGTGGAATCATGCAGAGGTGGGAAAAATATTAAAATTCATCTTAATTATCATTTTTTAAAACCAAGTGTGAGGATATTTCACATCAAATTTATAATTAATTTATTTATTATTTGAATAAATAAATATATGGGCTTAAGAACTATCTTTATTGGTGAATTTTGATCATCTGAAAAGACCCTTGCATATTACCTTTATTTTTCTGTGAGGATCCAAGGATATAATCCCTCTAGTGATGATCCACACATTCTCCTATGATCTTCTAGCAACACCACTCGATCTACGGGTGCTAGCACAACAAGTCAAATTTCTTGTGTTGTTTATTATTGATCACTCATTATTTGGTCTTGGAGAAATATCTCATGCACTTATAGTTATTAAGAGGGATAGAGAATGAAGTGTTTATATAGAATTCATTGTGTGCAACAATTATCAATTCTCAATTTTGGATTCCCTATACAATAGACATAATTGCCTAATTATTATGTTGTGATTTAAATTGAAATATTATTTAATTACATTCCATCCCTTGAATAACATTTAATACCTTTAATAAATTTCATTCCACATAATAATAGTTATATAATTATTATTTTTTTGTGCACTCCAACTTGTGCTATAAAAAATATTATATAATGGTCTTGTTAATTAATATTTTTCGCTGGAATTAGTCTTGGTAATTTTTAACTCCTACAGAATTTATTGAACAACCGAGTAAATATTATATTCATAAATAAATATTTTATTTACAATATATAGAATAAATATTTATTAAAATATTCAACAAATAAAATAAATATTTTATTCACAAGTGGGTGAATACATATTTATTTAATTAATGTGATCAATATAACTTGAATAAAATTATCCCTCAAACCTAAGAATAATATTTATCCAATTAATTAAAATCAAATAGAATTTAATTGAGATCAATGGAAACACTTAGTGGGTGACCCTCAAGGATTATTTCTCTTTGGCATTAGTCAGAATTCCCTAAAGTCCAAGATTACTATCTAGAAATAGGTCAAGACACGAAAGAGAAAGAACTTAATTTCACAATGTTGACAACCACATACAAATGCTCATTGTGTAATATAATCCCATTGCCTCAATATCTCATCAAGTAGTTTTAACATCTATGTCAACAACCTATATGCAAGATACTTAATTCTTTGAGTATCTGAAATAAACACATCATTACACCATATCCATGTAATTTAATGTGATGGTTCTATTCCAATCAAAGGTCGGAGATATCAACTTCCATAAATATGGATGGGAAAAATCCTTCCTTGACTTAATCATTAATGACATGTCCCTCAAGGAACACCCAATATATCTAAATTCTCCATGAACTGTTATCATCATGGTTTAAGAAATAATTCTAAATAAGTTAGTTGTAACATACATTAATAATAATCTTAAAGTATAAGTTCCATCACACATGCTTGTAGATAAGAATATCTGATGACACAAAAATAAGCAAAATTCCTACTGGTGGGTCTGTTCTCAAAATATCCAGGTATGGAGATTACCAAGTACAAACTTCATGAGAAGAAGCGTCATCTACATAGGATTACTCACACCTAATAGTCCATATACTATGTGTCCCATCATATTATGTTATCAAACCACATAATAGTATTTTAGAATATCGTCATAGCACATCAAGATTCTCATCATAACAGGGAACTATTATGACCTTATCAGGGTGACATATACTCTAGGAAATTATTAAATTAGAGTCATGAAGAAAAACAAACAATATATTATAGAAAGTTTTATTAATATTAAATATATTTAATATACATGTAATAAAAGTCAAAAAAGTTTTTCCCAGTAAACCAACTCCAAAAAATTCCAATTGGAATAGAGATAACTACCTACGACATTTAGTCCACAAGAACTCCCATGATAGTCATGTTTCTGCTGAGTTAAGGCTTTAGTCAAGGGGTCCGCCTCATTGTCTTCTGTGGAAATACTCCTCACTGCAACTTCACCTCTATGAGAAAAATCTATCAAGATATGATACTTCCAATGTATGTTCTTCATTTGTTGATGTGTCCTTGTATATTTTTCAAGAGCCTCCACTACAATATTATCACAATAGGCTATGATAGGATTTTTACTGCTAGGTACAACATCAAGCTCCTGGATGAAGTTGGGAACCCATGTTACGTCCTTAGATTCCTCATAAGACACAATATACTTAGAATCTACTATAGAATCTGCAACCATATCCTACTTTGAGCTCTTACAGATCACATAACCTCTATTAAAAGTGAAGCTGTATCTTGTTTATGACTTCATGTCATATTGATCAGCTTGGAAACTAGCATTTTTATATCATCTGATTACTAGATCGTAATCTTATCTATAAACCATGAATATATCCTTAGTACACCTCATATACTTAAGGATAGTCTTTAATTCCATCCAATGATGGTCAACTGGATCAGTTTGATATCTTCATACTGCAATTAATTTATAGGCGATATCTATCATAATACACAGTACATCATACATAACTGACTTAATCACTTATGCATAAGAAATCCTTGTAATTTTGTTACTTTCATTATGTGTCTAAGGACACATTTTCCAAGAAAGATTAATGGCATGTGACACTGAAAAAAATCTACTCTTGGATTATTCCATACTAAATTTCTTTAGTATCTTGTCAATATATCTACTTTGACTTAGGCCAAGTGACCTCTTGGATCTATCATGATGGATCTTGATCACAATAATATATGATTCCTCACCCAAGTACTTCATAGAGAATAATTTATTCAACAACTCCTTAATAGACTATGAGATTGGTATTTTTTTCTAATGAGTAAAATTGTCAAAAACATATACTATTAAGAAAATGAATACACTCCCACTAAATAGTTTGTAGAAACATGACTCAAATCCATTCATTCTGAAACCAAATTTTTATTATAGCCTCATTAAAATGAATGTTCCATGAACTAGATGCTTTATTTAATCTATAAATGGATCTTGGTGACTTTCATACCTTGTTGGAATCCTTTATAGTCACAAACCCTTTAGGATGTGTCATGAAGACATATTTTTAAAGGGTCCCATTAAGGAAGGCTATTTGACATCCATTTTACAAATCTCATAATCACAAAAATCCATAATGGAAATTTGAATTCTGATGGATATTATCATCGCAACTGGTTAAAATGTTTTGTCATAGTTAATGCCTTGATACTAATTAAACCCATTTTGCAAGGACTCATGCCTTATAGGTACTAAATTTTCCTTCCATTTCTAGTTTCTTCTTGAATAAAAAATTTCAACCAAAGGGGTTTATATCAACTGAAGGTTCTAAAAAAATCCATACCTATTTTTTGGTACATGGAATCCATTTTAGAATTCTTGCATTCTTTCCACTTGGAAACATATGTTCCACTTACTACTTCCTTGTATGTTAGAGTATCATTATTATCATATAATAATGTATCACCATCCTCAGTGACTAGAAAATCACACCTTTATGGTTCTCAGACCTCTCTAGTACTTCTATGAAATAATTATGTCTCCGAAAAAATTTCTTCTTCCATGGGGATTTATAGAATTTGTTCTTATATCAAATATTTTATATCTTGCGACTCGACTTCCTAAAATTCTATCACATTCCCATGATCCCTTTTAGAGATAAATTCCTCCTCAATAAATGTGGGATGTTTATCAACCACAACCTTTTTTCCTAAATGATTGTATAGGTAGTATCCCTTTGTTTCATTGGAATATCCTATAAAGATACACTTTGTGCCTCTGGGTAGAATCTTGTTACCTAAAGAGTCCTTAACAAATTTTTCCCAATACCACACATGTAAGTAAGTAAACATGAGTTTATTTCCATTCCATAATTGGTATATTATACCATCCGTTTCTTTAGTTGGAACTGGGTTTAGTACATATGATATTGTTTGTAACATGTATCCCCAAATGGATAATGGAAGATTCGCATGACTCATCATTGATATCACCATGTTTAATAAGGTCTAGTTCCTCTATTTGATTACACCATTACACTGAGGCATATAAGGAGGTGTGATTTGAGATAAAATCCAAAACTCTTATAAATAATCAATGAATTATTGATTAAGATATTTTCCACCACGATCTGAGTGAATTTTCATAAATTTATTTCCAATATGGATCTCAAATTCATTCTTGTATTCTTTGAATTTATCAAAATAACCCAACTTATACCTCATTATTATACATATCCATATCCACTAAAATCATCGGTAAAAGTTATGAAGTATGAGTACCCCCTCTTTGCTTCAATAAGAAATTTTCTACACACATTGGTATGAACTAATTCAAGAATTTATTTACCCCTTTCACCTTTCCCACTAAATGGGAATTTTCTTAATTTTCCTTGAAAACTTGCATGGCTTACACTATGTGGTTTTAGGTCAAAAGAACATAAATATATCTCTTGATGTAATTTAGTCAATAATTTTTCATTTACATAACCTAGTCGATGATGCTAAATTTGGGTGTGGTGTGATTCATGTGAAGTTACTTCATTATCAATTTCCATTATTTGGTTCCTGTAATCCAACTCATAAAGATAGTTATTTAAATGATCCTTACCATAAAAATTTTTATCTTTATAAAAGAAACAACATTTATTAAATGTTTTGAAAAAAAATCCATGAATATCAAGTCTTGGTATAGAAATAATGTTTTTGGTAACATAGGGAGCATAATAAGAACTCTTTAAATCCAAGATCATTCTTATTGGAAATGTGAGATGGTAGTCCTCAATAGCTAAAACAATATGTTTTGTTCTGTTGGCTACTCATAGATCTACATCCCCTTGTTCAATATTTCTGAATCTACTTGGTTCTTATATTTAAATACATATGTGAGAATGAAAATATGTATCTAATACCCAATTTTTAGAAACAAATAAATTTAACTTAATAAAAAACTAACCTAAAGCTTCCCCTTCTTTCTTTAGTTGGGTGCATTTTTTCTTTTAGTGACCCTTATTTCCACATGAGAAATAGACATCATCCTTTTCCCTTGATTTTCCCTTAATATTCATCTTCTAGGAAGGGAACAAAGAATATTTGGTCTTAAATCTCAGCACTTTCCCAATCATTTTTCACCATAAGGATGGAAGTTTTTTCATGATTTATATCCTTATCTACATGGTGATGAAGAGTCAGAAGATATGGCAGATACTTCTTATTGTTTTTTATATTAAAATTTATCATAAATTTAGAGAATCTCTAATGTAGTGATTCAAGAATGAGGTCCCCAATTATTTGGGGTGTTTAAACCCTATAACCTCTAAGTGATCAATGTATCCAATTTTCTTGACTACATGAGGCCCAGATAGGGAACTCTCTCTAGGATTTCTCTCAAAGAGTGACTTGGAAATATCAAACCATTCTTGTCTATCTCTCTCCTAGTAAATACCAAAAAAGTACTAAATCATGTTGTACATATCAATGTTTTTGTTATACTTCATTAGTTCACTAGTCATAGATGAAATCACAAAACATTGAATGTCGAACACATTGATAAAACGTTTTTCATTGAAAAAGAACTCTTCATAACTCACCTACTTAGCAGGCAGATCTGGCATTGAGGATTCTAGCATGTAATATTTCCATTCATGGAATAACATAACATGAAGGCATATAAACCACTCTTGGAAGTTACTTCCAGTTAAGAGGTTACCTTTCTCCAATATTGATCATAGAGATAGTGTGGATGATGAACTTTTCATTTTATTCTGCAATTAAAAAGAGAGGATTATTGGTACTTTTCCGGATTTCAAAATAAGTGAGATATAATAAATTAAATGTTATTACAGATTTATTTATTAAATATCTGACTATTTTATCGAGTCTCAACAACCCTCACCACTGATCATGAAATGTCCTATTACTTTAACATTCTAGTGAAAATTATCCCCATTAATTTTCTTAATGATCTATACTTTGTCCATGAAAACCATAATAAATTTATTAGGTAGGTGTACTTTCTAACTATGGACTTACAGCTCCTTAATCCATTGAGTGGATCCCCCTATCCCGAAATCCTGATTTGTAGTTCCTCAACGCTTGCCTTTAATTTTTACTGAACATATTTTTACAGTTAAAATCAATATAATTTCTATTAAGTCAACCCAAAAATATCATGAGAACTCCCCAATAAAATTAATTGTCCAGAATTTTGACATATACTATAATTAGTTCTATAGTTTCATTCTCAATCAAGTAATGTAAGTCTAAGTCTGACATAATATTTAATTGGGGTATTTTAATTTATTATGCATAAATTTTATCTAGTTTTATCATTTACACGTCTTGTTAATATTAAGTGGATATTACTTAATTAATTAACCATGTTGGATAAAACATTTACAAATAATTATTCAACTAAATTCCCATATTTTACACATTAATTCATTTATTTATGTGATCAAATCATTGCATCCATAAAATAAATAATTCTATAGATAGAAATAAATAAATAAGTAAATGACACATTTATGATCTTTATCTAATGATAGATTTAATAACTAGACTTTAAATCAACCGTTAACCTAGGGAAAATAACTCCTATTTCTGAAATTGGAATGAGTTACATAATTCCTTAGGTCCACCTATGTATCATCTTGGTTGGAAACATTATGGTTCCATCTTGAACCACCTCCACACACTTTTGGATGCCCCATTAGTTACAAATATTTATTACTCACACTTAGGTGAGGGTAACCAAAGGATTTGTTAAATGGGATTAAAAAAATATCATTTGAAATGTAGGTCCTACATAATAATAGAGGGAGGGATGAAATGAAATACATAATTTAATTTAATGTTAATTAATTTCAAACTCATGTAATAAATTAAAATAAAAAATCCAATATAAACATAGGTCTTGGTCATGATCATGAATGATCATACAGGAAATGAAAACACACAAGTAAATGTCTACCATTCATTTCATTATTAGTTATTTTATTATTTAAGATAAATGCACTTTAATTAATTAATTAATTAATTCCATTTCATCATAATGATAATCTGTTCTTTTATGGAGATACGAATAATTAATTGAATTAATTGAGAAAAATGGTAGAACTAATAATGACATAATAATTACATGAAATTAGTTGACCATTTAAAATTTTTTAAAACCGTTTTTAAATTTTCAAACTCATAGTGATGTTCCAATCAATAAAAGAAGGTTTTAATGATGTAATTTCAAATCTAATATAATTTTAATTTTTTACATTAATGGGAGACTACACAGCATGTACATGTAGCTGCAAACCATGTAACTCAGTTTCCATATATTCAAGACACATGCATGGGGCTTCAGCATGTTAACTTGAATAGAATAAAAGGCATGTACAGGACAACTACACAATCTGTATCTACCTATCATGTTCCATGGTTGGACCAGTTAACACATGGTGTGAAATTAAATCATAGTGTGTAATTAATTTTTTTGGTGCATCTAGATCAATGTGCATGGGTATACAATGTGTGCTCTGACCGCATATCGTATAACCCATTTTTACCATCTGAAGATTTGGAAATTCTCAATTGAATCTCCAATTATTCTCCATTTATTCATCAACCATTAAAAAATTGAAACATTGAATGAAAATTATTAATATGTTGATAACATGTTAAATCAAATCAAATTAAAGAAAAAATAAATTGAAATAAAAGTCTAACAATAATTGCGCATAGATAAAAAGTCAACTAAATACTTATAAATTTAAACGTAACTTATCTATTACCACTTAATGGTTTTAGGTGTAGTAGAAACATGAAATGGTGGGTTAGATATTAAAATTTATTTTAATAATAATTCTATAAAACCAAGAGCAAAGATATTGTACGTAAATTTTATAATTAATTTATTTAATATTTGAAGAAATAATTCATTGCCTTAGGAACATTATTCCTTGGTGAATGTTGATAACCTGAAAAGAAACTTTTGGATTTCCTTCATTGTACAATGAGAATATAATGATAGAATCCCTCTAGCACTAATCCACATGTGCTCTTATGATCTCTGAGAAACACCACTCGATATCCATGTGCTAGCACGGTGAGTCGAATGTATTGCATTTTTCATTATTTATTTGTTATTATTTGATCTTGAAGAAATATTTCTTTTACATATCATTCGTGTGAGGGAGAGAGAATGAGGATTTTATATATAATTCATTTTTTTCAAGAGTTCTCCATTCTCTATTTTGATGATTTACACAATAGAAATAAACACCTATTTTTATATTTGTGATTTAAGATAAAATAATAATTAATTGCATACTCTCCATTAATGAAAATATATTACCTTTAATAAATCCCATACTACATAATAATAATTACATAATTATTATTTTGTGTCACACTCCAACTTTCTTAATAATAAATATTATATAATGGTCTTGTTAATTAATATTTTTCACTAGACTCAATCTTTGTGTGTTCAAAGTCCTCTTGAATTTATTAAATAATTTAATAAATACTTTATTCATAAATAAATACTTTATTCACAATCTTGAAAATAAATATTTATGAAAATATTTAATAAAAAAATATTTTATTCATAAGCTGGTAACTAAATATTTTTTTAATTTATGCGATCAATATAACTTAAATAAAATTATTGCTTAGACATGACAATAATATTTGTTCCATTAAATAAACTCAAATAGAATTTAATTGAGATCAATGTAAACACTTAGTATGAGAACCTATAGGATTATTTCTCATTGGAATTATGAGGTTTTTCATAAATTCCATGATTACTATCTAGCAATGGGACAAGGAACCCATGAGAAATAACTAAATGTCATAATGTCAACAACCGCATAGAAATGCTCACTGTTTAATATATTCTCATTTGTCTCAATATCTCATCAAGAAGGTTGCACATCTATTTCAACAACCTATATGCTCAATATGTATTTATTTTACTATCTAAAATAAATAAATTGTTACACCATGGCCATGAAATTTAATACAAAATTATATTCTGATCAAAGGGCGAAGAAATAAACTTCCATAAAGATGGAAGGGACAAATCCTTCCATGAAATATTCATTAATTACATGTCACTCATGACACATCCAACATATCCAACTTCTCCAAGAACTATTATCATTATGGATTGCGAAATACATCTAAGTACGTGATTTGTAACATGCATTAATAATAATCTCAATGTTTAAGGACCATCACACACACTCATAGATAGAAATATCTAATGACACCAAAACATCCAGAATTCTTATCGGTGGGTCTGTTCTCAGAATATCTCATATTGGATATTACTAACTATGAAATGAATGAGAAGAAGCCTCATCTACATATGAGTACTCACACATGACATTCTATATACTATATGTCCCATCCTAGTATGTTATCCAACTACAGACCATTATTTGATAATATCATCATAGCACATCAATGTTCTCATCATAATGTAAAACCTTTATGACCATATCAAAAAATAAAAAATATGTAATAATAAGTTCTATTAATATTAGATACATAGAATATACATGTAATTAAAGTAGAAATTATTGGTGCTAGGACACCAACTCTATCAAATAATTCTGTTTGTTTGTAGATATTAATGAAATTTTTTTATGGATGTTATATTCATGTTGAGTTACCATTTATTAAATAATTTTATCAGAATTATAATGCTTATATTTTTTTAAAAATAAATTTTCTCTAATTATTATTAAATTTAAGCATGATTTAAAAATAATATAATTTATATTATTATTATTATTATTATTATTCATAATATTATTAATAATATTATTATTCATGTAATGTCCTGATCTAGAGGACACTTGACCAGTTCCCCTTATTGGTTCACCACAAGACCATAGGCACACCTCCTGAAATTTTAAAGGCTACCAACTAGCAGCAGAGGATTAAGGAGGTACCTTGGGGAGACTATGCCCCCTATATTAGAGTGAATATTGGAATAATAAATAACTAAATATTATCCGTCATGATAAATATTAAGTTGATGAAATAAATATAAAATTGATAGATAATAATAGAAATGAAATAAAGGCCCAAACAACCATGCCATACATACAATAACTAACTAACCACTAGGACATTCATATATACACACCAGTATGAAATAATAAAACATTATGGCTCTATGAATACACTGCTCCTCATCTCATATCAATTTCTAAACCCATCCATGTTGTCTTCTTGATCATGCTTTCTTGATACTCTACCTAATCTTGTACCTAAAATAAACCTGTGAGAGCTGCTCGAGTACCCGTTTACAATAGAAGTCTAAGGAGGGTCTGAGTATAGACTCCACAGGGAACCACCAACACAGTCCTGTGACACTACTATATGTAGTTTTATATTCATGAAACATACTCAATATAAATAAATATGTTATTTAAAAATAAATAAAATAAACCAAAAATACCTACTTCATCCTCATTTTGGAATGTCTCTAGGAACATTGTGTGGATTGTTCAAACCTTTGTACCATAACTAAACCATTATCAATCCCTAGGTCTGTGAACTTGATTTACCATAACTACTTCAGATAGTACCGAGGGGTCTCATAAAATGTCACAATATAAATCAAAGCATATAAATATCCTAATGTAATATAGATATCCCTTATATCGAGGCACAATGACCAACAACTCATTCTGAATGGATCAATAACTAGATCCCCTACATCATGGGAATCTAACCAAACTATGGTATAAATTGTAAATGGATCGAGGTTGATTCCAGAAATCCCAAGAAATCACTGAATCAAATTCATCCCCATTTCACAAAGTTGAAATAGCTAAATCCTAGGCATCCTAGGAATCTTGATCAAAGAAAGATTAATTGAATGAGGATCAAATAGATGTATCTGATGGATGACCTAGGAATATCCTAATGATCATAATCAAAATAAAATAATCCATAAGACAATAAGGATGGGTCCTAGATATGCCGGGCATCATAGGGTCTCGTTGCATCTGGGTGTCCCATATAGACCTGAGGTCAGATCTTGAAATCCTTTGAATTATTCATTTGAATCAATAGCCATATTAGAACATAAAAACTTGGTATTCACAACTATATCAAAATATCCAAGCCATATCATACAGTTCCACCTAAGGCCCAAGGACGGGTCCATGGATGCATCTTTGGGCATCCACCATACTATCATATCATCCAGACTATTTTCTTAGTACCAAGAAACATATCTAGTCACCATGAATACATCCAAAATAAATACATGATATCATAAAAGAAATTAATGGATTTTCCAAATGCCTAAAACCATCAGAAAAATCCACAAGACCATGAGTTACCTGTTTGAAGTAAGCTCTAAGGTGACACCTTATACCCTCTCTACATAGTCCAAACCAACCCGCTCAGGGTTAGTACATCACTAGGGAACCCACTAGACCCCCAAGGTCACAATATATAAGTGAAAAACTCACATGGGTCCTCAGTCTCGATCTAGGTCTTAGGTTAATAGTCATTTCCTTAATGACTCTATATCCCTATGTATCATCATCAGGACATAACTTCCTCTCCATTAATATAAGGTAACTAATATTAGAAACATTTTCAATTTGGAACATGAACCATCTTAATCCTCAAGGTCTTATGGGGTAAATCTGATCCCCAAACCATCATCTGTATCTTGGGGTCCATCCAGATAGGTTGAGCCCATTTTCATGGTCAATAGGCCATATTGATATCATTTTCACCTTTATATAGGTATAAAATTATTATGTAATCTTAATATAACCCTTAAAGACTTTGAATATCAATAGTTGAAGAAACCATCCAATATATGTGGGCCTTTAGTGGATTGGGACACCTTATTCATTCCACTTAATGTTAAATCATCTAATTAAAACTAACAATTTAAATAATTTTTAATTTAGTGATTATTTTACTAATTTAAAAATTCATTTAATTCAAATGACAACCACCATAATGTGGATAGTACACATGTCGTAATGCGTATGATAAAATTCATAAACCATATGGTGTATATGTGATTCACACATATCGTGGGGTGTGGAAAAGCTACTATTTTCATTTTCCTAGTGCAACACAATTGTAGAACATGGTTTTCTCAATTGAAGAGATTTAAAATTATTCACTCACTAATTAAATTCACCTAAACTACTTTGTTTTTGTGTTTTTATTATTTCATCAAATAATAAAAAGAGAAATAATGGAAGAATGCAAATATAAACTAATATGGAATGAAAGATAGAATGAGGATTATAAAATAAATAACTTGGACTTATTTAGTTTTAGGTTTCTTTATTATTCATGTTGGTTGTTTAAATATATCTAGATAGTACCACTCTGAAATATCATGCTTGAACTACTATTTTGTTAATTATTGGTTGTGGAATTTTTAATGCCTAGATAATCTTAATTACACCACCACCTATAATCAAGGTTGATGACACACCTCAATTAAGAGAGTGGATCCTTGAAGAACTTGAATCCATTATATGGTGTTTCATCCATTGAATGGATGAACTCCATCATATGAATAGATTTTTGTGCAATTAAATAGAGGGATAAAATTTAAATAAAATCATAGAAGTAAACTCGGGGTCTATGATGTGGTAGCAAATAGCCACACTCATACACTTCACCCTCATCCTCCACAAATAGATTAAAAATATAAAATAATTATTGTGTATGATTCAAGAAACACCTATCCTCCCCTTGAGTCCACACCTTAGAGAAATCTTCCATTATCAAAAGTAATAGGTCATGGTGGATGAAGAGATAAAGAGATAAAGAGATAAATTAAGAGAATAAAAATAAAAAGAATAAGAATGAGTGAGAGAGATATTGAAAAAAAATACTTGTAATTAAAATAATTCATAAATAATATGAGAAAAGAACTAAATACAAAATACAGTAAAAATAAAATTAAAACAGAAAAATAAAAATGAAAATAGAAACAATACTTCAACAATACCCATACCATAAACTTCTTGCTGACACTCGTTGTATCCTCTATAGTGGTATAATAACCTCTTCCTCTAACATTCAAAAGAAAATATTTTTTCCATCATAAGAAATCTTTTATATCCGACACATATTATCTTTCTCTTTTAAAACTCAATGAGGTCATCAAATCTTATATTTTTTAGGATTTTCTTGACCTACATAATTTATTCTCTCAAATCATCATGAGTCATGTGGTGTATCTTGAAATAATACCTAGTATATTTGTGTTTCAAAAACATTTATGGAATGGTAATAAACCATTTTTCATGTATTGTGTAGTTGTACTCAGACTTTTCATGGGATTCATGGCCACATGTCCATGATTACTCTTTTATTTTTCTCTTTATTTATTCACTATGGTTCAATACTGAGCTCACAAAACAACATTCCTCTTGAAAGAGATATAGATTTCATAGTGGATAGATCACACTCTCCTTCAATGTAGGGAAATATCCTTCTTCGAAGTGGGAATCACTGAGGTCACACGAGGTCTCATATGTGTTCCATGGTGATTCAGGGCCTCAAAACTGGATATAATCTCAAGACCAAGATTTCCTAGTTTTATAATTAGTGTTATCTGATGTTTATATTAATCATCTTGGGGATGTCCAGTGTGAAAGGTAATAAAGTCATCTCAATGAAATGTTTGAGCACAAGGGAGTGTAATTGAGGTGATACAATGCCATTTTTGTAAGTAATAAAGAGTTTTATGGGAAGTGTCATCCCAAATAGAAGTTGAATGCATCCAGCTGCTCATACATATGATAACACATTCCAAAAACTAGATACACTATGGAAGGAGGGGATCAGATCCTATAATCACCAATAACACACTATATGGAACTATGGTGACAGACATGTCCACACACGAGCCTCGGTCCACACTACACTTTCCCTATGGTGCATAACCCAATATACTACTTTCCACTCAACAGGCCTTCTAATGGGGTATCCTTGGAAGTTCAACCCTACTTGTGCTGGCTAAATGGCTTGGTGGCCTTTAGGTTGAGGTCTATCTAGTTGGAGACTTTTTTTACCTATAAAAACAATTCAAAACATTTAGTAAAATTCAATAGTAATTCATAATTAAATTAAATTCTTATAAATTCAACACTT
Organism: Viscum album; assembly: GCA_963277665.1. NCBI lineage: Eukaryota > Viridiplantae > Streptophyta > Magnoliopsida > Santalales > Viscaceae > Viscum > Viscum album. Next base: position 118,481,933 of record OY728154.1, read on the forward strand.
TATACCATTTTATTTGTTTAATTTTAGTTTTCCCCATTTACAATAATCAATTAATTATCTCATAATATTACATAAATTCACTTAAAAATATATAGATAATGTTTAAAAATGCGCATGAAATAATGAGTGGATAAATACCCCCACTATTGAACTATGCTTATCCTCAAGCATTGAATCTTAACATTTAATTAAAAATAAACACCATGTTCTCAATATTTAAAACTCAAAGAAATAAAAAAATGATTATCAAAATAAAACTAAATATTAAAGTTCCATGTAAAAGATCAATTAAATTTCACACAATTTAAAGAAATAATGAACCAATGTATTTTACTTTCTCCATTTGGAAATTCGTGGAACCTCTTCTTTCCTTAATTGAAGCCTCTCTATTCATTTTTATTAAACATTCCACGTCATTATCTACCACACTTTTGAATCTTTTCACTCATCACTCATGATAAATATTTAGGTAGAGTTGTGATGTTATCATGAGTACATGATCCTTTTACATATTCTTTCAAAGGAACTAATTTCTCTACTTTATAAAGAAAAAAGTCACATAACATCAAGAATACTTAAAATCAAGACTCAAATGACTCTATGGTAAAAGGTTGGTAGGAACTTATTTAAAAAAAATTATATATCAAAGAGGACGTTTCTATCTTAAGTATAAATCAAGATATAAAAAGTAAAATTTCATTGGAATCATCCCCTTTAAAACGACAACTCCCACTTCCGAAGAAACAAAGGAAGGCTATTACTAGTGAAAGCATAAAGAATGATTTAATCCTTGAATTTTATCTACTTTTTTTTTAAAAAAAATTTCAAACTTATTTTTTTCAGTGTTTTTTATTTTTTTAATTTCATGGTTGACTCAAACATCAAACCCACCACCTAACCACATATGATTAAAATAATAGGTCTACTAGTGGTGTTTTTTAATTTTCCCAAGTTACAACTCATCATTTTTTACTTTTGTTTCAATAAGGGAAAATAATAAAAGTATAATGAATGAATCTTAAACCTTTCTAAATCACCAAAATAAAAAACCTTCAATTTTCTTTTATAATGTAGTAAATCCTTTCCACCATGACTTTACTCACCAAAAATTTAAAATTTAAAATATCATGTAAAATAAAAAGAGAAGGGTAGGAATAGATAATAATGGCTTGTAATATGGATCATTCCTAACAAGGTAAATCATGGCCTCTATCGGTTAAATAAGAACTAATGTATAAGGTGGTATCAATTATTAGGGATTATCAATTAAAAATCCTTAGTCATATTAAATGTGTTTTTGTTCAATAAATCCCATGACAAGTTCCAATTAAAGTTCTAGCAGGTGACATGTACCAAGATCACTTAAGAAATACGCTTAAGATAAAATAGATAATATTTAGTCTTGAAATTATTACAGGAAGGTACATATAATATTGGATAATAAATTATGGAATGGATAATAATATAAAATCAATTCAAATGAATTTTAGGAATACAATTTATGAGAAATGGTAGGGAAATTTCATTTACATAAATCAACCAATTCCTTCAAATCACAATTTTTCAATTTAATATCCATGATTCAATCTATTCATTCAATTATAAACTTTAAACATTAAATATCATTAACATTTAAATATAAAACTTGACATGATAGGTATCTTAATAACTCATGTCTCTAAGATATGTCCTATAAATCAAAAATCTTATGTATGGAAATTATAGTTTTTAACACAAAACAAAATTTCAGAAAAATATAATGAGTTAGTAGAATAAGAATGTTATAATGAAATACATTTTCTCATTAATATTTATTTCTCTATTATTAACTATTTGGGGATTTCCTTATTCAATCATGGTCCTACGAAAGTAAAACAATCAATTATTCACAAGAACTATGTCATTTAATCTCAGAAATGATGGAGGGATTGAGTTGTATCCTACAATAATTACTAATAATAGAATTTAAATTCCTAGAAATCATGTAAAGAGATAAGTCTTGGTATTATCCACTGTATGGGACCTATATTTGCACTTCCTTCATAAGGGTAGCTCTATTTTTCATCCATATTCCATTGGTGGGTGGAGATTCTTTGATTTGAACCACCCCAAGTGTCCATTTCTATCTTTCACTTCTTCTTTTTCGGTGTCAAATATATAGTTAAATATATACCAAATCTACCCCCTTTTAAATAAGGTAAAACATACATGGTAGGGGTAGGATGATGTTTGGATCATCCTCTTTCTTGGTTGATATTTTTGAAACATCATCTTTCTTTTCAAGTGCTTCCTCAATGTGGGATTCATGAATTGACAATTAAAAGGGAGAGTAATAAAATAATTTTACTTGAAAATAATTAAAAAACATAGAATCATAATGAAGATTAACCCTTTCACACTGAGAATCCTCTGTCATGGGTTCCTTAGGCTCATCCAATTTGATATCCTTATGGACTTCCACTAATTCATGTTGGATAAAACCACGTATATTTATGTGTTATTCAGTAAGAGATTGTTAATATTCTTCATCTTACTCCAAGAAAAAACATGGGATGGAAATATATGTAAATTAAAAATAGTATTAGTTAATACTCAACTAAAATTGAACAAAATTTGATAAGATAGAGTTTAAGAAAGGATCAACTCCCAAGTCGGATCAACTTCAATCTCTTTTTCAGTGGTAGGGACCTTTGGAAGTTGGATATCAATGGATAAGGGTACATAGATGAAGTACTCTATCTTTTATTCAAATTTAACTATATGTGTGGATTCATAATCTTTCAATGTTAGAGTGATATGGAATGGTGATATCTCTACTATCTTATAGATAAGGAGATCACTTTTCATTTCATCATTTTCCCAATCACTCAAAAATTGTTCAAGGTCTTGTTGATCTTTCATATTCATATCCGCATGTGAGTATTAATCATTAATCTATATCTCTTTATGGTATATCTAGATCTAAATCTTGATATTATTGGGGTTTGGATAATCCTAAATTGTAGACTTAACCTTTTGGGACTCTTCAATATAATTGGGCAGGTCCAGTGGCGCTTCCCTTATGGTCTTTAGTTATAGATATCCATTTTGGGATTCATTAACTATCTCTTCAACTTATTGAAACATCAGACCTATCCCTTGGCCAAATTAAAATATCTCATTGAAATAAATAATATTTTTATACCTTTGTATAAGGGATCCTTCATCTTTCTGGACCACTTCCTCTTGGTCCTGCACTTGTGAGTATTAATACATGATTGGTTCCATCTATAATATTATGGTATGTTTTGTTACATTATGGGTTTTTCAATATTTTTTTATTAAAATAAATGAAACAATTATATAAAAATAATGAAAAGAAAAATAAAATAAATAACTAATTGGATCTTCAGAAATGATACTATGTTTTGTTGAACACCTTTCACAGGGTGTAGAAAAAGATAATATTTTTATTTTCTAAGTGCAGCTCAATGGTAGACCAGGGTCATCTCACTTTATGAGCTTCATATTTATTCACGTACTATTTAAATTCACCTAAAATACTTTCTTTTTGTATTTTATTATTTTATAAAATAGTGAATATAAAATAAATAAACAAGACTAATCTAAAATAACATGAAATTCATGAAAACAATGAGGGTTAGAAATGAAATAACATGGATTATAGGTTTGATTTTGGGTTCCTTCATTATTCATGTTGGTTGTTTAAATTCAGTTTGATAGTCCAATATTTAAATCTCATGCATGAACTACTATTCTTTTATTTGTTGGTAATGTAATCTTGAATTACTAGATAATATTAATTCCAACTCCTCCTATAATCAAGGTTGATGACAAACCTCAATCTAGAGTGTGGAACCGTTCAAGACCTGACACCACCATATTTTGTTTCATACATTGAATCTCTCAACAGCATCATGTGAAGTGATTTTTTTCAATGGAAGGGATGTATAAAATTTAAATAAAATTATATAAATGAATTTTAGGTCAATGTTATGGAAGAAACCCACCACACCCTTATACTCACCATCTTCTGCCACAAAAACATTCAAAACATACAATAATTTAAGCACAAAATTCAGGAAACGCCTTTCCTTCCCTTAATGAAAAGCCTTGAGTGAGTATTATATTATCATAAGTAAGAGGTCATTGTGGATGAAGAGAGAAATATAAAATGAGAGAGAGATAAATAGAGGGACAATAAAAAGAATAATAATTAGGGAGAGATAGTAGAAGAAACACTTTTAATTAAAAGAATGAATGAATCACATGAAAAAATAACTAAATACAAACTTCCAAAAAACCTAAAGATGAAAAAAATAAAAAAACATAGAAAGAAAACTTCATAAGAATCCAACGCATGAAACTTTAGTGTGTGGCCTCTCTTTATCCTCCATAGTGGTTTATCATACTCTTCGTTTTATATTAAAAAAATCTTTCGAATTTTTTAAAAATATTTCACATCCAACTTAGATTATATTTCTCATCTAAAATTCAAATTGGTCAACCAATCTTCCATCATTCAGAAGTTTCTAGACACCCTTATTTTATTTTCTCAAATCAACCTAAGGCTTGTGTGTATTTCAACATAATAATGAGGATATTAGTGTTTCAAAAACTCTATTGGAGTGAAAATAAACACTTCAGTGTGGGTTGTGTGAAACCTTTGCATGTGATACATGGACACATGATAGCACCTTCACTTTGGTTCTTTTACTTGTTTCTTCACTACGACACAATTACAAGGTCATGGAAAAGAATTCCTCATTAAATAAATCTAGCCTTCATAGTGTATGAATCACACTCTTATTCCATTTTGGGAAATATCCTTCTCTTAAGTGGGCATCAACATGATCTCCTGAGGTCCCATAGGCGTACCATAGTGATTTGGGGACGATGATAGTGGATATAGGCATAGGCCTAACCATTCCCAATAGAAGAAATGATGTTCTACAGTGATTATAGGTGTTGAACAATAAAAATCGTGCATAGAATGTTGTGGAGGCAACACGATGAAATATTCGAGTGTGAGGGAGTGGAAATGAGGTGAAACAGCTCCATTTTCGTATGTGATGAAAAATGATGCATGAAGTACCATACCATATTGAAGTTTAATGAATATGGATTCTAATATATATGATAACCCATTTTTTCATCCATTTACTCTATGTAAGTGGGGGACTGGTGACCACAATAACCACTCACACACCACATGGGACCATGTTTATATGCACGAGCCCACATGGGCCTGTGCTGATATGAACAAGCCTACATGATCCTTGTACAACACTATAATTACACTCTAATGTGCAGCTAGATCTCCTCCCAACCCCTAAGTATTATTTCTCACATGAGACCACCTACATTTTAAAAATATTTTAAGTTACTTTTTAGGGTCTAAAAGTTGCTTCTCAGGCCTATGTAAGAAAATCCATCCTAAATTGAGCTCTTATCAGTGAATTGAGGTTTATATTTCCACATCATTATAGAACCACCTCTAAATTCATTCCAATGGTTTTTTTAAAACCCTAATCCTAGGTTGAGTTAAATTTCCAATAACCAATGCCAAATCAATTGGAAATTTAATTTAAAATTGGGGAAACCTAGGAAAATTCATAACAAAGATATAAATTTTCATATCATCAAGTAACTAGGTGAAGATAGAATCACAGGACACTATCATCATAATAATAGTGTAAATACCAAGAGAATTCATATATTCCACCATTATTTGATTGATTCAATATAGGAACCCAAAACCTGAAAACCATGATTAAAGACAGATGAATAAAAATGAGGGTGGAGATAAATAGGAGAAAGAGAGTACCATAGATCACTATAAAATTCCCCTAAGAAGCCCCAAAATCATGGGAAGAATAAATGGAATATGAGAGAAGGGTCAGGTGACCATGTAAGTGTGTGAGAGGATAAATATGGCTTTTTCACTTTTAATTTTCATAGGGGTAAATGTGTATTTTCAATCTTTTAATGAGGCATATAGTTTGGCCATACAATTTTCTAAGTTTTGAATTAATTGTTTAGCAGACACCATCTAAGCATACACCTCTTTCATGTTTAGTCCATAAGGTTTTACATGTCATGCACTAACTATGTGAATTGAAAATGGCTTGGTCTACAACATCTCACACGGTTTGGATGCAACTATGCGCAAACCATGTGCCATGAATTTATCCCAAACCAAGCCACATGGTTTCCCCTTGAATTAAAATGGATTTCTAAAAACTATGAACTAAACTTTCAAGAAAACCATGCACTCTGAAAATTAAAATGAAAATCCTCCCATATAATGGTACACACATATTTTATGCTAAACTGTCCAACCCAAACCATGCAACTTGAGAAGATTTCTATAAAACCTATAAAATCTAACACCAAGAATCCAAGACTCACAAAAGCGCTAGAGGGACCCCCAAACCTCAAAACTTTTCTAAAAACACCACTTTAAGATGTTATATCCTTCAGAATTTCATTTTAAATCATTGATAATAATTTCACACATCTAGTATTGTCATAAATTAAAATTACTTCAGGAAATTTCAATCTGTATGAACATTGGATCTTACAATATCCCCTCTATAACTATTCTCAACCTTGAGGATTATTTGTGGTAATCATACAGTTTATCATGACCTACCATAGTCATCCATTATCCATCAAATGACAGTGTCTCAGTTCGATATTCCAAAAACACTTCTTAAGTACAACATCAAGATTAAGGTTCTAAGGCCATAAAAATATCAGCCGATGCTCGTAAAAATTTTTGAAACTGAAAGATGGTGACCAATGAAACCCATTCATCTCAATACATGACCAAATTATTATAAAATTAAACATCTAGAGTATGGTGATCCCCACCATAGATATTATCTAAAAAATGGCCCATTACAAGCTATGGTACACACCACCATTAGAATTTCCCATCCCAACATATTTTAGGCATCCTCATGAACCAGTCAGTGCAGTTCCTGATTCACCATATCTAATTGAATGTGAAACACTAGTTAGACCTCCTATGTCTAACCCTTCTCAAGAATGCCCAACTCTAACTACTGATTCATTACCAACTACCCAATCATGATACACTTTTGGTCCAAATCCAACCTGTGATCATGCAAGCATGATCACTAAATCCCATTCTTGAAATTAAAATATGTTTCAAGGTTAAACCATCATCTTAAATTTCCACTGTCATTATATAATTCTAAATTTGATGCATTCCCAAACCAATATATTTGGGTAATAAAACACTTTCCCAAGACCAACGTCCTATGCTCAGACTCCACCCACCTATCACTATATATGAATTTGTACCAGGAAATATCCATGTTATCCAGAAGTACTTGGGTACATTTACTCATTAGAATCAAAATTCCAAAATGATCATCCAATGTCCAATCCAACACTCTTGCACCCCTATAGTATAAGGGCCTCATCGTTTGAGACTGATATCACATCCCCAACATAGGTGTGTCATTTTCATCATGATACCAAACCAAAATCTGAAATCATAATGAGGTTAATTCCCTAAAATGGATAGTGTTCACATCCCATAATATGTAATCACTTAAAACCCTCCCCAAGTTCCACTTTAATAGGTTACATTCCCAAACACATGTGTTGTTCATCATGAGATGTGACCGTTGCATCCCAGAAAAAACATTCTTTTACTCAACTCCTAGGTTGGTCATACCACCACACCTAATCCATTTACAAAATATACCTAAACATGGGGAACTCCGTTTATTCCTTCCAAAGATATGAGTAACCATTCCCAAAATATCCTTGCCAAATTATCTATTAGACCTCAACCTGCATATTGGTTCATGTTAATTCCCCACTCAAAAACACCACACGTAACCAACAAGCGCTACTTGATCAAATTCTATAAGTAATGACATAAAATATTATACCACCCAAAAGAAGAAAAAAAATCAATCCTTTAAAAGTCACACATCAATAGAACTATGATCAAGTTCCTAACCACGTACCATACTCTCCATTCATGTTAGTCACATTCATCATGGAGCACCCTTGGTACCACTCTTCAAAATTTGGAACTTTAATTGCGCCATGTTCTATCACAAGACCACCCAAAACTTGGGATTCATTATCATGTATATGTTTAACCATTAAATAGTACTAATCCATGTCATGAGAATCTACCAATTCAATTACAATGCTCCAAAGTGAATTGAGAACATGAATTACCCACATCTGCCTCCTGGATTATAGAAAAAAACACTCCCAAGACACCCTCGTGGGTTTCCCTCGATCAATGAAAAGGCTCTAAATCACTAAATAGCAATTAATATCACATGTTCTATAGGTACTAAAATATATACCAAAACAAATTCACAACAGTCACACCTCAAGAAAAGGCATAGATCATGGAGCATCATCCACACACCCATCTTAAACCCCCATGGCATCCAACATTCCCAAAACATCTATCTCTAGGATATCACATTCAAAATGGTAAGGAACCTCATTCTAGATTATCAACTCACCAGGGTAATAATTTTCATTGAGCATATATAAATGGAATTACCCTAACGAATCTTCCTCTCATTGGTTAATAGGTTCAAGTACAACGACATCACCTAGACAACCCATGTCAAGAAACTATAGACAGATGGTTCAGTTAAGTAGAATGATATTCCAAGATATATTGGAAAGAACTATATAACTTGTTATTGAAACTTTAAATAGTTGAAACTATAGAGAGCTGACCCTAAGGGTTCATTCCTAAGACACTAAACCTCATTAATAGCCCCTCAGGGTCTCTACTCATTCCATTCTAAAGCGACCATACCACCATCACTGCCATCATTTGTTTCACCATTGGATCCAAAAGATATTCCACTAGAATAAAATAAATTTATAAATGTCAACCCATCTTATTATAATTCCAAAAATTACTTATAGGAGAAAAAAATTATGAGAAGTTTTTGACACATTAAAAAACTATTCCTTAGTAATAATTAAAAAATATCACAATAGTAGGCTCTTATATGTCATTTGAATGAATATATGTAAAGAATGATGCATGTGATTCCCTTCACCTCTACATTTAAAAATTAAAAATCCAATAATTGGAATCTTTAAAATGGGATAAGAACTATAAAAAAATAACTCAAAAGTTATAAATATCAAACTGCATGTGCGTCACACTAGATAAAAATCTCAAACAACCATAAAAATAAACTATAAGGACATCAATCCTATACCCATGGTATCATGGAATTCCACTGGAAAAGGTGTTCACAATACACTATCTGAGATTCCATCAAAATTTCGGACACATTATTATATATCATATATACTAACTCTCAAAATAATAATTCAAAAATAAACACACCTTTGATGCCCCTTTGCAACATCCTAATATTGAGTCCTCTCAACTAGTTCCTTAAACTAGTTTACCACAAGACCTCAGACATTCCTCCTTGAATGGTTGAGTCTTCCTACTAGTAGTGGGGGTCTATAGAGGTACCTTGGGGAGGTTATACCCCTTATATCAGGGTGTAAAGTGGAATAATAAATAACTAAATATCATCCATAATGATAAATGAGAAGGGGAAGAAATAAATATAAACACAATAGATAAAAAATTAAATACAATAGAAAACCAAAAAAATTACATACATACAATAGCTAACCGCCCACTGGTCTGGTCACATATACATACCAATACAAAAGAATAAAAGTAACTAACTCCATGAATACACCAAGCCTCATCTAATACATATCTCTAACCTTATATAAGTCATCTTCTTGATCATTTTATCCCTATACTCAGTTGGAACACATGCTTTGAATAACCATGTTATAGATTCTAGGGTACCCATGTGCAATGGAAACTTGAGTAGGGTGTGGGTGGGAAGAACCAATGCATTATTGTACCAACTAACATTTATAGTAATATGTTCATACGACATGATCAATATAAATAAATAGACTGGTGAAAAATAAATAAAATCAATCAATAATAAATGATTCATAACAATATTAGAATGTATCTAAGAATTCCTTATGGACTATGGAAACCAATGTACAATAAAAATACCATTGTAGATCCTTAGGTTCATGACCCTGATTGATCACACATGATTTGATCAGTTTTAGGGTGTCTCAGAGCATGTCATGATATCATGAAAACCATATACATACCGATTCATATCGTTACAAAAGAATCCCTCATACCCACACTCAAAAACTAAAAACTCATGATGAATGGATCAACAACCAGATATTAGGGGTCCTTGGAATCTATCCAATCTCTAGTATAAATAGTAAATGGATCAAGGATGATTCCCAACATCCTTAGAAATCATGGAATCAAAGTCATCCCCTAAGTCACAATGCCCAATAGATATATCCCAAGCATTTTGAGAATATTGATCAATAACAAATAATATAATCAATATCGACTATCTAGATCACAGGGATGGCTGAGGAATCTCATAATTATCACATAATGGTAAATTAATACCCAATCCTACATTTCCCAATATTAGATAGTCTAGACGACCTAGGGACCCATGGTATATAGGGTGTCCCATATAGAACCAATGTTGAATCTCGATGTCTTGGGAATTTATAACAAGGATCAACAATTAGATCCTAAGATACACACTAGTAATCTAAAATTATTTCAACACATAAAATTTGTATCACATAGTACCACATAAGGACCAAGGCTGGATCCCAAAAATAATATTTGGGCATCCACCATATCGTTATCTCATGATACCCATAATATAGGTTCCAAGAAGTACATTTGGGAACTATAATTTCATTCATAATAAATATACGATGGAATAAAATAAATTAAAGGTTTATCCAAATGTCTAAACTTATGACTATAATCCACAACCCCATGAATTAACTATTTGGAGTGGGATCTAAGGTGACACCCTATACCCTCTCTACTTAATCCAAACAAACCCACTCAGGGTTAGTCAGTCACCAGGGAACCCACTAGGTCCCCCTCTGTCATATTACAGTAGAGGCACACTCACATCGATCCTCAATTTTGATCCTTGTTTTAGGTCAATACTTGATGCCTGAGGATACTACAACAATCAAAATTATCATCATGATAGCAGGTCATTAATGAATACATAGGGTAACACACATTAGAAACATTATAGATATGGAACATGACCCATATTAATCATTGGGATCTCATGTGTTCGATCTGATCCCCAACCCTTCATCCATATCTCAATATCTATACACCTAGGTTGAGCTTATCTCTAGGGTCATAAGGCCAAACCCAACCTAATCCCTCCTCTCAATAGGTTTAAAATTTTCAGGTAATCTTAATTTAAAAAATAAAGCCTTTGACCATTAGTATCTAGGAAAATCAGACAGTGTCCGAGGGTCTGTAGTAGACTTAGAAACCTTTTGAAACCACCTAAGGTTAACTCTTATAATTAAACTTAAAAATTTAACTAGTTATTAATTTATTAATTAGTTTTTTATTTAACAATTACATTAATTCAAAGGATAATCGTTACATGGTTGTGGGTCCACAGGCTTTATTGAATATAATAGAATTTATAAAACATCGGGTGTGTTTGTGAGACCAGCTACCTTTTAAGAATATTTTTAGTTACTTTATAGGGGAAGATAATTAATGTGAAGGCCCATCCAATCCTGTCCATCCCTAACCTATCATGTCTCAGGTACTTGAGCTCAAAATTTATCATTTACACCATAATTACATCTAATGGAACCCGAAGTGTACATCTCACATCACCACCTCTATGATTAGTTAAATCACAATTAAAAAACACAAATTAAATTGGGAATTTAATTAAAAAATTGGGAAAAACCTAATAAAATTTAAAATTGAAACATAACTTATAAATCATTAATATATCAAGTGAAGATAGTTTCTTGAAATACCATTATCCTAAAAGAGTTTAATCCCTATGAGAATAGGCTAATTATACCATTTTCTAGTGTAATTAACACCAAAACCCTAAACTTGAAAACTTTGATTAAATATGGATGAAGGAAAATAAGGATAGAGACAAATAAAGGAAAGATAATACCTTATAATGACATAAAATTCCATTAAGAAGCTCCAAAATCATGGGAATAATCTGGGGAAAAGAGATTAGGGTTATATGATCATGTACACATGGGGGAGGAGAAAAGGGGATTCCACATTTTAATTTTCATAAGAAAAAAGTGATCTTTTCCAACTTTTAATGAGGCACATGGTTTAACAAAACATTTTTCCAAACCATGAACTAATGATATAGATATTCATTATCTTAGTCTATAAAATCACCTAATATTTTTCAGCAATCATCCACAATCCATTCACCAAGCATCCAGACCAAACCAAGCCACACTATTTCCCCTTGAAATCACATGATTTTCTCAGAACCATTCACTAAGAGTGCTTGAAATCTATAAACTATAGAAATTGAACTAAAACTCTTCATGTGTAATGGTACATGCACAATTCTCTCTAAATCGTATGATCTGAACCATAAACCCAAGGAAATGTTATCCAAAAATTCTAAAACTTAACCCCAAGCCTCTAAGTACCACCCAGTCATTCAAGTCACCCATATAGTCACAAACCATGTCTATGAAAATCAATTTAGTATTTTTTAAAATCTATAATTACATTCTGAATCTCTAATCAAAATTTAACTCTTCTTTTAGATTCAAAGATTCATATTCCTTTCGGAATTTTCTAGAAAAAAAACATGGGATCCTATAATTCACCTCAAAGGATTGTGATCTTCACAAGAAAAACAAGTGAATATCGATAAAGAATAATTAAGAAATATGATGATATAAATAATAAATTATTATTATTTTGATTTATGCATCCTCATATCCATCAATGTACATGAATGTGAATATTAAATTGGGTGGTTAGAATTCCCACTAACCATTGTTCATTATCTTTCTTCCTATAGATTATTCATGTCATGATTCATTCCTAATCATGCAATTTAAAAATACAGAGTTACTGGAGAAACTCAAGTTTAAGAGTGTATAAATGATGACATGATTGTTTTTTAGTATAGTTTGATGAATAGTTGGATGATAACGAACTAGACAATGAATAATAGTTAAGAATTACAATGATGGTGTGTGATTGAAGTTCCAATGGTAGTGGACTTGAATTGTAGTAGAGGAAAAACCAAAAGAAGATTCCATAATGAATTTTACAGTGTGAAATCAAAGTTTTTTTTGTTATAGAATCTTTCTTACTACACAAAATGTATCCCACCATCACACACCATGTATGTCCCATATTACAATTTATTTATTTAAATTAATTATTTATAATATGTAATCTTGAAAATATCATGGTGTGAATTTGAATCAATAGTTATATGGTTTTGTATGATCTTAAATATCACATGCTATGTGGGTATGGGTCACACACCATGTATAATGGGATCAAATGCATTATCTTGTACTCCATATACACTTTAGGTCCTCATGATGGGCATATAAATTGTGTTTGACACTACACACACTCTATGTTCTAAAAACTATGGCTTGGATTTTACAAGTTTTTCATTCCCAATTGCCTCTTAATACACAAACACTATGTTACATAATGTGAATTCTATGTATTATGGATTCACATTAGTTCAGAGATGATAGTACATGAATAGACTTCTTAAGTGACTAACATTCCATGTACCCTATAGGGACACACTGTGTACTAGGCAGTTTCCAATTATTTTCCTATCTTTCTGCCTGAGTGTCAGATTTAGATGTATGAGTAGTTAATTCTATGTGTTTTTACTTATACAATGTGATTCTATTTATAACGTCATTATCTTGTGTTTATATTCAATTCATTTGATCATATTTATTTTCTTATCTTTAGAGAATGATGATGTGTGGGGTTGTATGAATAGATTTTCTTCCTATTTGATAACCCTTATGGTAGTATACAATCTCTAAGTAATGGTTCCTCTATATATCTATTGGAGTAGGTAACCCTCCAATAGTGATAGGGAAAAATTACCCCATTCATGGAGTAGGTAACCCTTCTGGTTGATATACATTACATGTGTTGGGGTATGGGTTATCTATAGTTGTTAATAACCCTCTTAGATGACATGATATTTAACAAGGCATGATTCCCCCCATTACTATTTTTACTGAAGGATGATATAAAGGTAAAAATTTTGAGATATTTCAGGTTCTTTGGGTTTTTAAGTGCATAGTGAACTTTAGATTCTTTTCCAGAGTAATATTTTTAAAGAACTAAGATGTGAAATTTGATGTAATTTTCCTTATTAGAGAAAACCCTGCTACTTAGTTATAGGGAAGTGAAACTGGGATTATGGATCATTAGATTGCTTAGATGAAATGGATTCTTTGATAATTTTGGTTTCCTTAAATTCTTGATATATGAGGTGCTGAAATCTAGTGGTTTGAGGATTCTCACCATTATTTGGGCTATAGGATTGGGACAGTTCAAGTCTTTCATGGACCTGATCATCCTTGTATAATTTTATAATATGATTCTTGATAACGATGAGATAATTTATGGTGTCAAGATACTCCCCTATGTTTCTGTGTTTTCCTTCCATAAACTATATATTGGGTTTCTATATCTTTATAGATTCTGGTTACTCACTTGTACTGAGGGTTCTAGTTGACTACTTGTTTCATTTTTCATTTTTTACTTTGGGGAATTCTACCAGATATATTTAACATCACCCCTAAATTGGCCCTTTTCCCACCCATGTTGTGCTTTTGTAAATGATGCACAGTTTAAATATGGGTTTAGTGATCATAGAGATAGATCTATTAATGTTTATCAGATTCTTAGGGATGTATAATTATTCTCACTGGTGTTACCACGTGGTTCTTCTCAGGTTTCCCTATAATAAGGATTTATTGCTCAATTTATACTAGCCTATTGCACAGTGGTGTTATCATGAGTATTGATCATTTTCTAGGTTTACCTATGAGATGTGGTGTTGAATATTTATTATCTATGCATCCATTATTTTATATTTCAATTATTATTTTATAATGATCTGGTGATATTATGTGTATAGAATTATATATCTATTGTAAATTTTTATAGGCTAAGTCCTCCCATGGTTGATTATGCCTTCTTGGTACTAGTCTCAAGCATCTGACCTATTGATGGTAGGATTATGGTGGCCCACTCAAGTCATAAATAGTCTAGGAGTGGTCTCAATAATTTTTGAAATGTAAAGATTCTATAAGAGTAGTTAGATTCCAAGGGGAAAAGTTTTACTTTTTTAGTTTTCAATGATTGGTTTGAAAATTTAGACCAATAATATTAGAAGTGTTTTTATTTTTTTTTTAACCATAGAACCTGTAGTTAGTGTGATGGTAAAAATATACTTTAACCAGATCTTTGATAATCTGTAGATCACCTTAGAACCTTAAGTCATGATTTATAGGGTTTATTTATGATGATACACACATCATGTAGTGATCAGTTGTGATCCTTCATGTCCATCATGTGTCATATCACCAAAATCTGCATAAATTAATATGGGTATATCCTATCAAATTAATGATTCTAGTTTTGAATAGATATATCTTATATAGAGATAGGGTTATGAGTGTCTGGGAAAATATGATCCATGATAGATAAAACCATTGGAAGAAGGAATCACGGTCCATTGGAAGTTTACATTTAGATCAATGCAGTGAAAAACCAAACCTCTGACAAAATCCCCCAAGATTAAGTGTATCAGAACTAGGTAGTGAATCCACCCAATACACTTCATAAAATCAACCCTTGATAAGTTTAATAAAACACACACTTCACAAACATATATGAAAAGTAAAACAAATGGAAATATAAATAGACGTAAGAATTAACATGCTTCAGAAAATGAGTCCCACATTCATATGAGAAACATTATTTCTTTCCTTTTACTTACCGGATGATATAGGATATTAAGAAAATATTACTAAGAAAAATTAATCTGCATAAGTTATACTACTAAACATTATCTCTTCACTTCTACATTATACACAAAATCGTATCCTTTTTTCCAATAGTCCAACCCACACATGTAGTAAGTTTCATCTTATCAATAAGTAATAACCTCTCCCATGAAAACATGGATCACTCAAAATTATTTTGTCATCTTGATCATCACCCTCTAAACCCATCAACTTTTAAGAAATTCTCAGCCTACAAAGATCCACTTTAACATCATCAGAATATGTGAAATTATGATGATCCTACTACCCTTGGAAATGATCCACTACTACTATCTTCAGATAACACCACTAAAACTTTTTGTAATGATAATTTTAATGACTTAAATTAATCAAAATAAATTTTGGTGAACTAAAAAAGGTTTCACCTCCCAAAAATATCCCACTTGAAGTCTTTTTTAGGGAAACATGGAAACTGTTCAACACTTCAACAAACATACTTTCTTATTTATAGTGAGAAGTGTTCCGTCAACTTATCATTCCACTTACCAATGACACATTAAGGCATGATGCGAAGTTAAACTTTCCAGATCTATAAACTTGGTAAATTTGCATCCAAATTTTTTCCTTCCACTATCTTTCATTATTAAACCTCCTTATCCTCTAGAAAATTTCTAATTATGTGGTAATTCTGGTCAGTATGCTTCATTCGAGCATGGAACACCTTATTTTTAGCTATATTGATTATACTTTGACTATTAGAGAAAATAACTCCTCATTCCTAAATTCTCTCATGATCCTTATAAATATCATCAATATGATCATTTCTTTACTTGACTCCATTACAAGTACATACTCATTTTATGTTGTGCTTAATGTAAGAAGATTACATATTCATGACATCCAACTAACTTCTATTTTAAAAAATAAAGAAGTAAAACTGGTTGTGATCTTCTCGATGTCCAAATCTTCCATGGATTCATAGTTAATGAATCCTCATAATAGTTCCTCCTCTTCAAATTATAATTTTATATATTCCATTCCTTTTAAATACCAAAGGATCCAATTTCCATATTCCCAATGTGCCTTCCCTATTCAATATCAATCGACTTACAGATCCCATTCAATATACAATACCTAGATGAGTACGAGTCATTATATATATAAAACTTCCATCCAATGATTCATATGGAACAGTCCCCATGTACTTAATTTATTCTTCCACTATAGGTTCTTATGCCTTATAAAAATTAAAGTGCTGACAAGTGGAGTTGATGTCAGCTTACATCCAATCCTCTTATATCCTCTAATGATCTTCTAGATTTATTCCCTCTAATATATAATTAACGTTTCATCCTTCCTATATCTTTTCATTTTCATCCCTAAATCGTCTTAGCATGTATGAGATTTTTCATCACAATTCTTCCAAATGAGTCGAGTTTCATTTTCCAAATTATTCTAGTATCCCATCCATCAAGAAATATTTCATATAAATATAAAATAAATATGATTATTGTCCCATATTCCCATTTATTCCAATAAAAAATGATTTGTGTTTCTGAAACCTTCTTCCAGTATAAATGAATCAAATTTATGATTCTATTTCAATGGTTCTTTCTTTAGTAATTAAATAATATTATTCAATATATAAACCAACTTATGGTTAACATTTAATGAAATGATGGATATCAGTCAACTATAACTAATTCCATTGAAATACTGATACTAATAAATAGTTCACTACCTCCTTCTATTATTCTAATGGAATATAATCTTATGAAAGTTGATATTCTTATATAGTTTTCACTATGAAACCTACAGTCCTTTTTAAAGTTTCATGTTTTTCCACACTTCCAATATATATGTCCTAAACCTGCCAAATTTTCTCAACTCTTCTCAATTGGATTATTTTTCAATAGCTTGTTCTGATAGACTTTCTTCCATTGAGGTAACCTTCCTCATCCATAAACATTAATAACATTACAATATGGTGATTAGATTTATTTATTCTAGAGATACTCATTCAAGATTAGGTTTTTGATATCATTAGATATCAAGTCTAATTTTTTTGAAGATTTAATCCCTATAGTGAATATCACACCCCCTCTATCTAGAAGTGATGATATTAATAGGAGTGACAAAACCTCATTTATGAACTTAAACTTCATAAATTTTAGATTCCTTCAAATCATATTAAAATCATTAATGTGATTTGATACTCGTCTTCCTTCAAATAACCTTATGATAAAGATCTCACACATCATGAACAATTTTTTCAATACTATAGGTTTTCCATACATATTTGTCATACCCTTTATTACTTCCAATGTATTTTTATTCTCCATTTTATGAAAGAAACATTATGTGTTAGATAGATCCTAAAAACTATAGATTATTCATATTTAAGTGCTCCCATTATTTTTTCTCTACGATAACTTGATTCATTCTATAAAATGGAACATTTATTTACTTTTGAATAACATTGTCTTCAATATGAATCCTCTAGAAGACAAAATCTATTCCATCAAACCTATAAATTCTGAATTTTTTATCTTCCAATGTCATTACACCAATTTGTAACTCACACTAAATTAAATAATACCAATAAATAAGGAAGAAAAAATATTAAAACCATAAATTATGGTACCATTTTATTGGAAAATGTGATCTATGATTTCAATAAAACCACCAAAATAAGGAATCACAGTTCCCCAGAGGTTTATACATAGATAAGTGCAGTGAAAAATCAAACCTATAAAAAATACCATATGATTAGTAATATTATAACTAATTATTTAACTCACTATATCCCTAAAAACAAATCTTTGATAGGTTCAAGAAAACACAAACTTTATAAACATACATGAAGAGGATGATTAATATAAATTTAAATGGACACAAGGATTAACATGATTTAGAATATGAGCCATATGTGCATGGGATAAAAACTATTACTTTCCATTTATTTAGTAGATGAAACAAGTGATTAATTTTTTTCCTAATTACTAGTAATCTATACCAGTTATACCACTCCCCTTAATCTCTTCTATTCAAAATTATCCATAAATAATCTCATTTTCACTAATAGTCCCACCCACTTATATTGTAAGTATCATTCAGTAAATAAGTAATACTTGTTCTCATAAAAACATAGATCACTAAGCATGACCATATCATTTTCATTACCAACCCAATGTCCCTTCATGTTTTATAAACTTTAGGACCGCTATTTCTCCACCATAACATAATCAGAATATGTGAACTCTTGATTATCTTTCTTTCTTCGGAGGAGACCCTTTATCACTATTTTCATACCCCATCACTCAAAATTATAGTTCCCATAATTATAATGACCTAAATATATTGAATCTACAATAAGTGAAATAAAATAGATGTCACTACCCAAAAAGTGATAGCCCATTCCAATTATTAATCCTCTCATTGCTAATAAATTAAGCAATGATGTGTTGATTCAGACACTATTAAGAGATACCATTTCCCCCTAAGTGAAGGTGGATTCTATTCATTTTTATAGAAATAATTTCTCTAATATTATGGTTATTTCAATTAAGTCTAAAACAATCACCCATAGGTAGTGTATTCTCAAACATTTCTATTACAAGAGATTTTCTAGTCTTTAATATAACCCTCAACCTCATTTAAAAGAGTTTTTATTGGAGTAAGTGACTCATGAATTTTATTTGTTTGAGACACTTATTGATGAAGTGATGAATCATTCTTGAGTCCCATGTATGAAAAAGTGAGTAATTGGTGGGAGATGTTTTTCTTAAATTCCCAAATATAATATACTATCATGGTAAGGACTTCATCCCATGTTCAAACCATTGTCACATCTAATGGATGATATACTCTTTGAAGGTGTTGACGCTCCTTTCGTCACAGAATCTAAAGATCGGAAAAGGGAATATCTGAGCTCAAAGTGATTAATCCTTTGAAGAAACATCAAAAATCGACAAAGGGATGGAAAAGGAGAACATTGCCCATAGGTCGCGCAAGTTCCCTCTTGGTCGCGCAAGTACACTTGCGCGCCGCCTCAACACTTGCGCGACCCCTCATGATCGTGCAAGGGACTTGCGCGACATATCTGGTAACCGCCCAGTAACCGCCCGGGGTCTTCTTTTTCCTATAAATAGACCCTGTGGGCCCCCCATTCGAGAGGATCTCTTCCCAGAAACTCGGATCAAAGCTCCCGACGCCCAAGTCTCTTCTCAAAGCTTCCAGAACACTTCTAAGGTAATTTCTTACCTAGAATGGAAGATCTAAAGGGAAGAAGGAAGGCCTAAGTGTTGAAACTTATCAAACACTTGCGCGCCGACTTAATTCCTTCAATATAACTTGCGCGTCCCTCTTCTGGAAAAACCTCAAGAGGATGGGAAAGGGTTTAATAAAGAGTCGCTCAAGTAATTCAACCCTGGTTGAAAATCGCGCAAGTATCCCTTATGTCGCGCAAGTATACTTGCGCGACCAATACTTGCGCGCCGCCGCAGGACTTGCGCGACCTTCAATACTTGCGCGCCCCTATCTTTTTGGGTGCCCATCTTGCCCTTTTTCACCCCTCTTAAGCCATTTTCACCCTTCCTATTCAAGATTCAGTCTTCAAGATACTTTTCAAAGCCATTTATGGCATGATTTCTTGATTTGACATCCTTATCTGAAAGGAATTATGTGAAATATCTCTCAAAACCTAATGATTTAAACATCTTTATATCACCAAAGATTGAGAGTTCATTCATTCAACCTCATCCTTTAAAATGAGAGAATCCTAACCTGGGTCTCCTTTTCAGGAATAAAGACTCAGTCATAAATCCTGGGCATCTTTCTTAAGAATAAGCCCCAATCAAATCCTTCAATCTTGGGCATCCTCCTCAGGAGTAAGCCCCAAACCTTAATCCCTAACCTGGGTCTCCTTTTCAGGAATAAAGACTCAGTCATAACCTTGGGCTTCCTTTTCAGGAGTAAGCCCCAAGTCCCCTAACCTAGGTTTCCTTCTCAGGAATAAGTCCTAGTCATAAATCTTGGGCATCTTTCTTAAGAGTAAGCCCCAAGTCTCTTAAAATTTCTCTTAACCAGTCATAAATTTCCTTTGATTTGGGTTTCCTTTTCAGGAATAAAACCCAATCATAAGTCCCCTCCTAACTTGGGCATCCTCCTTAGGAGTAAGCCCCAAGATTAGAGTATTCAAATCTCCATGAAGCACATATAACTTTGTGGACCCTGTTCATGGATTTTCTTCCTAAAAGTAAATCCTAAACCTTCATCTATCTGGGCAATCATCCATACATAAGCCCCAAACAAAATTCTTATGATTGCATCCTTCATGGCACAATTGTCTAAATTTTACCAATACCTCTTGTTTCGCATACCGAGCATGACTCACGTGAGCTTAGAGTGTAAAAGTAATTATGACATTCATCTTTGAGCCATCAATCATAAAATATCATATCCCATTCCTCGAACTACGTGGATTCTGATTCCATTTTTCAAAACAAAGGATACGTAGGTAGCCCATTCATGGGTTCGATCCCAACATTGAAATAATCTCTGTCCTTCTGAATGACGATAAACTTCAAGTGCCCCACTGAGTGGCTTTAAAACCAGCCTGGTCATCAAAATGACCAAGAGACTTTTATATAAATGTTTTGAAGGATACCATTGACCAAGAATCTCTAAAAAAATATAGATGATTCTATATTGATGAAGAACCTCGAATACATATAAAAGATTCTCTAAATTTCTTGCATATTTAATCATTGATTGTTAAAACTAAAGGAAAGCTCATTTTATACTTGGTAATGTAATAAGGATTCACGAACTTAACTTAAATCTATAAAGAGAGTCCCGGAGTAGACAATAATTCCCCTCAAAAAGGTGTGATGAGTCCGACCTCCCATCCTCTCGACCAATGCAAATTCCTAAGCCTCATTAGCCCACAAGCTAATGAGCGCCTGCCTTTGGAAAGTAGGTCCAAAAGGATGTGGAATCATTGGATGTTTCCGGTTCTACGAAAAAACCCGTTAGAAACCGATCGGAACGTTTGAATCTCCCGTCCAGGAGGTCATCCCCGGATTCCGCGCGAAACAAAAAATGGTGAACCCGACGTGAATCCTTAACCAAGTTAAAGTGATGTTCTTCTTAGATGTTAGGCCCCTTGGGCCAACAAGGCAATCATTGACATATGATCATCCAAAAGATGCAGTAGCCGGATTCATCTTGATTATGTCTGTTATATGGAACAGGCACTCTTTTTTCAAGATCTCCTACAAAATATGGCTTTCCTTAAATTCACCCCTGTGAATACTGCTGCTGAGAACACCTCTACTGTGAGGTCTGCTGCCATGAAAACCAATGCTGCTACTCCTGCTGGAACGTCATCCGCTCTGAGGATGACATCACCAACTCAGCGTATTCAACGCTGTGTTTCAAATGCACTGGTTAAGGAGTACCGTCGCAACGGTACTATCCCAACTCTGGAGGCCGCTCGTCAAGCCCTCCAAGTTAACAATTCTACCTGGTCGTCCGGACAACGGCGACCAGCAATCAAGAAGCAGGCGGTGCTGACTACCGTCTCCAACCGTTTCGGGTCGTTATCCCCGGAACGCAATTTCCATTCACTCCCTTATTCTGAGGAAGTGAATGAGCAGGTCCCGCGGGACCTTAATTCAAAGAGACAGGAGTCCTTCTCAAGGGCTCCCATCAACAATCGCCGCCAGACTCGTGCGGTAGTGCACCCTCAACATGATGAGGGTACCGGCTCCAGGCATTCAGCTCAGGTTCCTCGAACCCGAGCAGGCAAGATGAATCACCAGAGACGGAATCCGGTTAATAATAGGCAGGTTGTCATCCCTGCCATCTCCGGAGAAGTCCACCAACCTAACTTGGTGGCAAATAACGAGCAGGAATACACACCTGTTCGTTTTAATCCCGCTGTCCAGCAGACTCGTCTGGCAGCATCAAGCCGATCCCGCCAGGCAATTCCGGCGGAGTACCATAGGCAGGAACATACACCTGCTTATACATCAGCAGTTAGTCAGCAGGCTCGTCTGACTACATATGATGGATCTCGTCAACCGCGTTTGGCGAAGTGTAATCAGCAGGCACATACACCTGCTGATACTAATCAAGTCTACCAACAGTCTCGCTTGGTAGCACCCGGAGAAGTCAGTCGGAAAGTCCCGACGACAAACAGGAGGCAGACTAAACTCTCTACCTCCACACTTGAGTACTGTCAGGATTCACTGACAGGAAAAGGAGGACAGGAGCAGGCACATACACCTACTCCAAGCCCGGAATGGACGTATATCCCTGTTCCGGCGGCTGAAGTCACCAAACATATTTTGTCAATGGTGAAAGAGCAGAAGCAAATTCCTGCTCATATTCTGGATGCTTGCCAGGATATCATAACAGCTTCAGCTTCATCTCAGGGACAGACACATAAATCTATCCCTAGCAGTGGAGTGACACATCAACAATTCACTCCGGAACAGACACACACATCTGTTCCAGTCCAAGAGGGTTGTGGGGCCTACTCCCCCATATCATATGGACAACCAAGTCAGGCACATACACCTGATTTGAGCGATGATCGTCAGCCTAACCTGACCATCTTTCCTGATCAGTCACATACACCTGCTCAGAGCAATCACTTTCGTCATCAAGTGATTTCTAAAGCGAGTAAGAAGGCATCTAAGAAAAAGATCCGCCCAGCACAGTCAGGAGATCAAAGGCCAATCTGTAACAAGGCCTTGCTCGATGCTGGAGTTCTTGAAGCCCTCAGACATTTATCTGTCGGAATTCAAGATTCTACTCCCTCAGTTCCCAATAACAGGAACATTAATCCCGAAGGTCTTCAACAGACACTTCCTCATGAAGACTTGCTTCATGAAAATTCGGTCAATCTTGAAGTTTCTTCTTCAGATGAGAACCACAGGAACCCTCTGTGTGGTCAGAAGACCAAGGAGCAAGAGATATCATCTTTTGCTGTAACCCATCATGAAGGTCCTCCTCATGGTGATGAACTTCGCTGCGAAAGTCCTCTCCGCAGTAGTGATTCACATTGTCTCGAAAATTCTTCAGAAGGCAATGTAGTGACGAGAAAGCCCTCCTATCTCGAGGCACTTGCAAACGTAAAACCAGTCATGTCTGAAGTTTTACTATCGGCAGGTGAAACTCTTTCTCCATCAGAAGATAGCTTGGGGTTCAGGTTATTCTCCGAACCTTCCCTAGGTCATTCATCTTCCAGCATGAATAGTGATTCCTCTACCAATCTTGTTGAATCCGATGAAGCAACAAGGAAACACCAACTCTGGTCCAAACAGGTAGAAGAATCTTCATTTAATGATAAAGAGGAAATGCTGAACATGAGGAAAAAACTGGCAAAAGGTGAAGTACCAGTCATGTTTTGGCCTTTGGCTGATTCACAGTATGACATTCCAAAGATGTTGACGGATGATGGAATCCATGATATTCGTCTTAACATATGGAAAACTCTTTGTCAATTAAAGAAGAAGGTATTATCTTACGATGAATATGAAAATCATCTTAAGATAATAGAAGGGTTACAACGCCAGATTGATTTGGCATCTCTATCAGTCTCTCGGTATCCGAAGGCCGAAAAGCAACAGAGAACCCTTCAACGTTCATGCCTTGGCGCGCTGAGAAAATTGCGTCAGTTAATTTCCA
The DNA here is from genome assembly GCA_963277665.1 of Viscum album. NCBI lineage: Eukaryota > Viridiplantae > Streptophyta > Magnoliopsida > Santalales > Viscaceae > Viscum > Viscum album. The sequence continues at coordinate 118,506,584 of OY728154.1, forward strand.
ATGCTCCATCTAATGTTCATATCAGAGGATGGGGTATTTACGGAGCACTACATTTCACAGTGCTTTCCGGTCAGCAAAGCCCGCCGAAAATGGTCTCATGCAATGTTATTGCCCATGGCCGGCCACAGTCAATGGGCTTTGTTCATAATCAAAATCTTGCTCGAGATCAAGCTTCAACTAGTTCCTCTCAAAATCAAGTATATAGAGAACAGGTTGTTGAATTGCTCCTACATCAAGCAGGCGAGAATATTGCGCAAGCCTCTCGTCTGGAGCAAACACGTCATCAAATGACAGAAGTTTCGGAAATCATCCAACGGTCTGTTGAACCAGGTGATAAAAGTGGATACAGGTTAATGCATCCAGCTAATTTCCGAACTAAGATCCGCAAGATCAAGAGAGATTTCAAGAAGATCTCAGACATAGCATGTCAAGAGACACCCCAGCTTGCCAGACTGGGGACTTCTCTAACCCAACCCTCAGAATCAACGAATGGGATTCGAGGAGTTGAGCAGAAGCAACAGGAACACCCCCAGTCCACCGGACTGGGGACTTTTTCAAATCTTCAATCCCTCTCTCAGAGAAAGTCAGTATTCTCTCGATTAGGGAATAAGCCTCAAGAGGAACGAAGAGCCAAGATGTCAGGAGATTCTCTCCAAGTGACGGTTCACAAAGAAATTCCTGAGGGGTCAAGTCAACGGAATGCCATGTCTTATCATGGACATAAAAGGAGACAATATCATAGAAATGCTGATAGAAAGGATTTCATGAAATATGCATCCATTAATGTCATCACTGCCGTTGCTGCTGATTCACCAGATGAGGCTCAATCAGAGGGATCAGATGAAGAGGTTCCTGCTCAAGAAGTTGCGCACACAGACCTAAATGAAGAAGGTGTGCGCACACGTAATCAAAGGCTTACCCAAAATTTGGGCATTCCTTCAAGTAACCCACTTCCCCCTCTCCGAAAAGGATCCAATAAGGGGAAAGGAAAGAATCAGGTTACTTCTCACCCTTCCTCTGAAGGAGGTCAATCTCTCTCATTAGAGCAAAGGCTTGCACAACAGGAGGAAGAAATGAAAGAGTTAAGAAGGTTGAATGCAGAACTACTTCAGAGTAGTCTTCTTCTTAAGAATGCTGAAGTCCGACAGCCGAAGGAATTTGTTGTAACTACTGAGATGGATCAGGAATATCCTCCTTTATCAGTACACCCACAGAGGTCTAATCCTACGGGTCAAACGCAACAACGGTTGGCAGCACTACCATTAGTTGCAGCACCAACCTCCACGGCTGTCCAAGCTCCATTCATTGCACCTACCCAAAACCAAGTTCAACCTGACGTTTCTCAAAAGTTAATAACTACTATTGAGTCATTAACAGCTCGGTTAGAAACTATGGAAGGGAAACGGGCGCAAGTTCAACCTGAAAAGAAAGTTTACCCTGAATGGGTAGATTCAATTTCTCCTCCATCCAGTTTTGGAAACCCTATTTTCCCTACTTTCAATGGATCAGGCGACCCTGAACAACATTTGACGCATTACGTGTCTTGTTGTGATCCTATGATGGGAACTCCAGAACAACAAGAAGCAGTGAAACTCAGATGCTTCGTGCGAACCTTGCAAGGACCAGCTTTTGTCTGGTATACAAGCTTGAAATCCCGGTCAGTCATCGGATGGGAGGATCTTCGTCAAAAATTCCTTCTTCAGTTCAGCTCAACTTTGCCAAAAACGACAGTTTTCGATCTTACAAACTGCAAGCAAAGGGAGAATGAAAGAGTCTCTGATTTCATTGCTCGTTGGAAGGGATTAACGTATTCCTTGAGTTTATCACTCCCTCAGGAGGAATTATTGCCAATCTGTGTGGCAAATTTGCGTGACGAATTACGCACGCCATTGATCCCTGTGAAATACACAGGAGGGTTTCGAGACCTTACTTCAATCGCTCAACAGATTGAAGATTCCCTTATGCAGGCTAAGGTTAAATCTCGTGTAATTCCATCAGCTCCAGGAAGAAGAATGGGTAAAGCAGAAACTGCTACAGTTATGCTTAAACAGGCACCTGTACCTATTTCTACTTCAAAACCTTCATCTTCTCGAAGGGCTCCACCTCCTGAACGCCAACAACAAAGGCTGTTTCATCCAAATGATCAAAAAGATCAACGACGAAAACAATTTGAGGATATGAAGAGTAAAACATACTCTTTCCGAAGTGAGCAAGTTCCTGGTTACTTCATTTCAGCTCTGGAAAATAATTTGGTTCAATTACCAGTGCCGAAGAGACCAAACAAGGAAGGAGATGAAGACCGTCCCAATTATTGTCCCTTTCATCAAATGTTGGGACATCCCATCCAGGAGTGTTTTGTCTTTAAAGACCTCCTACAAAAGATGGTTGACTTGGGACAAGTCAAATTGAAGGGTTCTTCAGCTCATGTAGCGTGTATTACCGCTACAGATCCAGAGGAAGGAGGCGAGTGGCAGGAAGTCAAAAGCAAAACTGCGAAAAAATATGATGATTGGATGGTCAGAAAGACAATCAATCGGACCCATTCCATTTTGCGAACACAATTGAAGAAGCCAATTGTGTCTCCTACAAAAGCTGCAGTAAAGCCTCCATCAAAGGACAAATCCTCAAAAGGACAGTGTAATTCAAAGAAGAAAGAGGAATCAGGAGAAGATGAGTATGTATCAAAGCCTAAATTGTCTTTGACTCTGGCAGATTTCATGTCATCTACTTCAAAGTCACGGGCACCGTCCCACCAAACGGCACAGCCTAAACAGGCCAACCAGGCAGAGTCTTTATCAGACGAAGAATTGATCTTTGGTTCTGTTAATATGATTCAATTAACAGATTCATATTCCAGTCTTGATAAGCCTGAATTCCCTGTATCAAATAAAGGAACCCGAGGAAGTTCTAGAGGTTCAGGATATAGGGGAAGACGTGGATCTTTCCGAAGCCACTACTCTAATTCTACCCCTGCTAGCACTGTATATGCAGCAGAAACTCGTGGTAGAGCCCTTCAGCGAGCTCAAAATGAACAAGCAAGTTCTTCTGCTAATGGCCAACTCAGCTTCGGCACAATTATTTTGGAAGACCGATTAAAGGATTCATCTTCTTTATCTCAGCAAGCAAATGGATCTAATCAGTCTAATTTTCCAAAACCAAAGATGTTGCCAACTTCAATACAAGATGCATCAGCTTCCAAAGCATCTGCTTCCAAGATACCTGCTAAACCACATATTCCTATTGGGAAACGCAGGCCTCTAGATCAAAAGTATGATATATTGAAACACTTGGCCCAAGTACCAGCCAAATTATCAATTTTGGATGCTTTGAATCTATCAAGAGATCTTCGGGAAGCACTCATCGAAGCTTTGTCAAGTCCTCAAGAGTTTGAAGCTGAGATTGCTGCAGCTGAAATTTATCACATAGAGAATAATCCTGCAGAATGTCATGCAGTGATATCTTTTACTGATAAAGATGAGGATGATGTTGTGCATGGGCACATAAAACCTTTGTACTTATCTGGAAAAGTCAATGGTATAGATGTTCGAAGAGCTTTCATTGACAATGGTTCAGGAGTCAACCTCATGCCCATTCGCACACTTCGTCGATTGGGCCTCACAGAATCTGATTTATCTCCTTCTACCATGATGTTGCAAGGATATGATAAAAATGAACAAGAACCACTGGGAGAAGTTACGCTCAGAACTCAGTTTGGAGATCTTGTTTCCAATTCAGATTTCATGATTGTTGATCAAGACTCAGCTTTCAATATCTTGCTTGGAAGACCCTGGTTACATCAGCATGCAGCTATTCCGTCATCATACCATCAATGTCTCAAATACTGTTTCGATGGTCAAGTTGGAACATTGTATGGTGATAAGGCCCCGTTCAAAACATGTGAGTCTCAATACATTGAGGCAGAATTTTATCACATGAAGGGAAGAGAAAAATCTACAATGAAGGAAATTACCAAAGTTAATGCTCCATATGGTTTGGAAAAAATTCCAATAAATCCATTTTCACATGTGAGTACAGATTATGTGTTACCTATCAGTCAAATTGACAAAATAGGCCCAAATCAAAATACTCTTATGGAAAGATCCATAATGTCAATTACGGCAATCGAGCCAGACAACATGGGAGAAATTGGTAACTTACCAAGCAATGATGAAAGCATAAGTGGTGACGTTTTCATTTCGTCTGCTGAAATCCAACAAGTCTATACTTCACTAATCAGGCCAGAAGAAGTTATAGCAACACCAGAGGTGAATGTTGATGTCGATTCTCAATCCATCATCTCCTCTTTATTTCCCAAAGAAGACCCTTTTTCATCAATAGGGACGGAAATGGAAGCTTCTTCTTCAAAATGTGAAAATTTTGACATCTCTTATGATCATGAGAATTTCGTCTTTTCACCTACTTTGCAAGTAGAAACGGAAGATATAACACATGATGAAGAGGAAGAGGAAGATCTTAGAGATGCTCCTCCAGCATTTGAAGAGGGTATCTCTACCACTGTGGATGAACTCAGAGAAGTAAATCTGGGTACAGAGAAAGATCCACGCCCCACTTTAATTAGTGCGGCCATGACCTTTGAAGATCAAGAGATGTATATTTCTTTTCTAAAGCAAAATAAAGATATCTTTGCTTGGAATTATACAGAGATGCCTGGCCTTGATCCTGATGTTGCCACCCATCATTTGGGTTTGCCAAAAGAACATCGAGGATTCAAACAAGCCGCGAGAAGAACACACCCAACCTATGCTTCCAAAATCGAGGCTGAAGTGGATAAGCTTATTAAAGCTAACTTCGTCAGAGAAGTTCAATATCCCAAGTGGTTGGCTAATATTGTCCCAGTAAAGAAAAAGAACGGACAAATTAGGGTTTGCATCGATTTCAGAGATCTTAATCGGTATTGTCCCAAAGATGATTTTCCAGTTCCGATTACAGAACTCTTAATTGATGCGACGGCTGGCTATGAAGTACTTTCTTTCATGGATGGATATTCTGGATATAATCAGATCCGAATGGCCCCAGAAGATGAGGAATATACAGCCTTCAGAGCTCCTCAAGGTGTGTTTTGTTACCGAGTGATGCCCTTTGGTTTAAAGAATGCAGGTGCAACATATCAACGCGCCATGCATCATATCTTCAAACCTTTTCTAGGGAAATTTGTTGAATGCTATGTAGATGATTTGGTGGTTAAATCCAAACAACGTTTTGATCACTTGGCTGATTTGGAAATCATATTCCACAAGCTTCGACAACATAATTTGAAGATGAACCCCTTAAAATGTGCTTTTGGGGTAACCTCAGGAAAATTCCTCGGCTTTGTTGTACGCCATCGTGGTATTGAAGTCGATCCTGAGAAGACCAAATCAATCCTTGGTATGTCACCTCCTCAGAATTTGAAAGAATTAAGAGGACTTCAAGGACACTTAGCCTATATTCGGCGTTTCATCGCCAATTTGGCAGGCAAAAGTTTACCTTTTACCAAATTACTGAAGAAAGGAGTCACTTACCAGTGGACTAAAGAATGTCAAGAAGCATTTGATGTTCTCAAGAAATACCTCTTAAGTCCACCAGTACTCATGCCACCTGTTGAGGGTAGGCCTCTTATCCTCTATGTGACAGCTTTAGAGCGATCATTGGGTGCCTTTCTCGCTCAAAAGAATGATGCTGGGAATGAAAATAGTCTCTACTATCTCAGTAGAACTATGCTTGAAGCAGAAACCCGGTATTCGAGTATTGAAAAATGCTGCCTAGCATTAATCTTTGCAGTTCAGAAACTGAGACACTACCTGCAACATCACGAGGTCCAATTGGTATCTCGTAATAATCCACTCAAATTCATCCTTAGTCGTCCAATGCTTACAGGACGTCTGGCAAGGTGGGCGGTTATTCTACAGCAGTTCGACATTCAATATGTGTCTCAAAAGGCAATTAAGGGCCAAGCTCTGGCTGATTTCCTGGCTGAACACCCTTCAGTGGAAGACACATATTCAGATATCGAACTCCCTGATGAGGAAGTTTTTTCTATTCAAGAGAATCCTCAAACATGGGAAATGTATTTTGATGGTGCTTCTAGAAGTCCAACAGGGAAGAAAATGGAAAATCCTAAATTCAACAAAGTTGGTTTAGGAATTGTGCTCATTTCTCCAGATAAGGCAGTGTTACCTTATTCCTTTTTGTTGTGGGAAGGTGGTACCAATAATGAAGCTGAATACCAAGCTCTCATTGCAGGCTTGGAGTTAGCGCTTCAAGCACAAGTGAATCACTTAAAGGTAAAAGGTGATTCAGACCTGGTAATCAAACAAATCAATGGGGATTATGCCATCAGAAAAGAAGAATTAATCCCTTTGTATGATTACGTCAGAGAGTTAATGTCGGAATTCCCTTCAGAACTGACATTTTCTTATGTCCCAAGATCACAAAATGCTCAAGCTGATGCACTGGCTAATATAGCCACAGCTTTAGCAGATCCAAATCGGGACGAGACAACCATCGGTATTGCCCACCGTCGTGCAATTTCACCTTATGTTCAAGTCAGAACAGAGGAAATTAATGAAATTAGTCCCATTCCTGAACCATATGGTCATACTACAGGATGGATGTCACCTATCAGGGAATACCTTCAAAATGGAACACTTCCACCTGATAGAGCCAAGAGAGAACAAATTCGGCGACGTGTGGTCAATTTTACTCTTTATGATGGTCCAAACCACCTCGAGAAAATTCTCTACAAACGTGGTTTTGATGGAGTTCTCTTCAGATGTATTGATGGTGAAGAGACAATGGCTGTCATAAAAGAAGTGCATGCAGGAGTCTGTGGTGCCCACCAGTCTGGACATAGATTGTCTGATCAAATTCGAAGACTTGGATACTTCTGGCCTTCAATGATACAAGATTGTGTTAATTTCACAAAGAAGTGTCATTCATGCCAAGTATATGCCAATTTCATTCATCAACCTCCAGAGTTGCTTCATACAGCTAAATACTCATGGCCATTTTCCACATGGGGAATGGATGTGGTGGGACCTTACCCTTCAGCTACGGCCAAGCAGTTTAAGTACATTCTTACTGCTACTGATTTCTTTTCCAAATGGGCAGAGGCAGTACCTCTCAAAGAAGTCAGTTCTAAATGCATTGTTAGCTTCATCAAGTCTAACATCATTACTAGATTTGGTGTCCCTCATACCATATTGACAGACAACGGCACCAACTTCTGCTCTTCTGAGGTAAAGAGATTGTATCAAGAATACAACATTAAGTCCAACCATTCATCTCGATATCATGCAGCGGCTAATGGCCAGATAGAGGCCTTCAACAAGACTCTTTCAAATATACTGCAAAAGATGGTGGATAAAGATAAGAGGTCATGGCCTGATAAACTCTATCATGCTTTATGGGCTTATCGGACTACCACTCGCAATGCAACGCGGTCTACTCCATATTCATTGGTATATGGAACAGAAGCAGTCTTGCCAATTGAAGTCCAATTGCCCTCACTCAGAATAGCCATTTGTGATCAGTTATCAACAGATGAGCAATCCCAAAAGCGGATGAATGAATTGGAACAGTTAGATGAGAAAAGATTGTGCACTTTGCACCACTTGGAAATCTATCAGAATCGAATAGCACGAGCTTTTAACAAAAAGGTTCGTCTTCGTTCATTCATTCAGGGAGAATTGGTATTGGTTCTCAGAACACCAATGATACCAGGAAAGAAGCCTCCCAAGCTTGAACCAAAATGGGAAGGACCTTATTCAGTACATAAGGTCTACTCCAATGGAGCGTATTCTCTGATTTCAATGGATGGAGAACACATCACGACTCCAACTAATGCCAGATTTCTGAAGAAGTATTTTGTATAAACACAAAATATTGTTCCCAAAACCAAGACTCTTACATTTGGTTTATACAGCAATGGTCCAGTATGACCTTAAACTACAACTACGTCCAGCATGACGATAAACTGTATGGTCTGTGCATATGACCTTAAACTATTCGCACTTATGTCCCTGCAACATGACACTAAACTGTGCAGCACCAATAGTCCTAACTGCAAGACTTTAAACTGCATAGTCCTTGATTTTTTCCTACATGACAATAAACCGTATAGAAGTTCTTATATTCTGTCCGAGATGACATTAAACTATATTTTGTCCTAACGACATAACATTAAACTGTGTGGCACTTTCATCGTCCAGCATGACGTTAAACTGTGTTAAGTCCCTTATTGTCCTACATGACACTAAACTGTATTCTGTCCGAGATGACATTAAAACTATATTGTGTCCTAGCAACATGACATCAAACTGTGTGGCACTTCCAACGTCCAGCATGACGATAAACTGTAAAAAGATCAGAACTGATATCCTCATATTGATTCACCTTAGTCTTAGCTACATGACTTTAAACTGTACAGCATCAGTTCGTCCTTGCTATATGACGCTAAAACTATACAGCAATGGTCCAGTATGACTTTAAACTGCAACTTCGTCCCACACGACATTAAACTGTGAAAAAAGTTCCATAAACAGTCCAGCATGACCTTAAAACTGCATCATCCCTGGTCCATGTATATGACCATAAACTATTTGCAAATATGTCCAGCAAGACGTTAAACTGTGACGTCCTAACTACATGACGCTAAACTGTATAAAAGTCCCTCACGTCCGGAACGACGTTAAACTATATAATCATCAAAAGTCCAGCATGACATTAAAACTGCACAATCCCCCTTTCGTCCAATATGACGTTAAAATGTATTGTCCCCATCGTCCTAACTACATGACGCTAAACTGTACAGAAAGTCCTTGATATGTCCTACATGACATTAAACTGTGCATCGTTAAGGTTGTTATTACCTCTTGTTTCTCACACCGAGTATGACTCACGTGAGCTTAGAGCGAACATCAACCATAACACTCCCTTTGGGCCACTAACCATGTGTAAGTCCCAACAACATTATTAGATCATTGTCCCCAAAAAACAATTTGATCGTTAATTCATTCTTTAATTGAACTACACAGACTTTGATCCTTGCCCTCCAGGCTGGGTATGTAGGCAACCTCCCAAGGTTCAAGCCCAAAAACAATCTCTTCACATCGGTTCACCACCATCTAATATGATGTTGATTTGTGAAACCGCCCCTGAAATCAATATCTTTACATTGATTCATTTTTGTCCTTGTTATACGACGTTAAACTATACAACACTTTTGTCCGGTACGACAATAAACTACAATATTCTTTGATTTCCTCATTTGAGAGAGAACTATTATTGACATTGATTTTTCAATCATAGTTTTTTTCGTTTTCAAAAGACTACATGCATACATGGTAATGCCTGAACTTTTTATCTTAGGTTAAACCATCATTGCACTAAAGTCCCCTTTCACCCTTCACATGTACGAACCAAATTTGTACAAAGGATAATTCTAGAACTACGTGGACTTGATTCCCATCCTTATGGGATACGTAGGAACATTCGAGTGTCCCTCGAATCCAGTCCCAAGTCTTTTGGGCCTAACCCCAAATTTCACTTTCAGTCCCTTGGCTGAAAAGTCCTCATGAAAACACACACTGTGTATTCATTATTATGGTCCGAATTCTATGACCCAAAAAACTAAGATCACTCATCCTTTCGTCCTGCACGACGTTAAACTGTATTTCAAGAACTACGTATGGCTTGATTCTCATTCTTATGAGATACGTAGTGAAGTCCAAGTTTCAATTCAGGACCCAGCCACAACATGATTATGGTTTTCATTGACCTATGTATCTCTATATACATTGGAAAATACCCATCTTTATGTATTATAATCCTAACCTTAAATATTTTCAGATCTTCATAACCCTTTTTCATGACTTATGGTCACAAAAATGTCAAACTTCTGAGAATTCTTTTGCCTGACTATGCAGCACGTGCCCATAGGTGGCCTTGCATAAACAGTCCACATAACAGACTTGTCAGCCAAGAGATGCTATTTATTTGACCATGCAGCCAATGCGCATAGGTGGCCCTGCATGTTTTCAACCCCCTAACGGGTTTGTTAAATAATAGTAACTTCATTCTTGGGAAGAATGCCTCTTTTGTCCTTATTTGTCTTAAACGACAGTATGTAGGGATCCGCAAAAATAGCCATCCTTAACATATTTGTCCCATATCCTTTTTCATGATCTGAAAGTATTCAAGTCTATGGTTTATTATTCTTCCCTACGTTTGGGTCAGACCTTCGTAGGAGTGATATTCATCCAGTTCTTCGATATTCTTGTTCGGAAATATCCTTTCCATATTCAAGTACTTCTTTCCATACAACAAACTCTATGCTTTAGAAAATTTGAATCTCCATAAACTTTCACTGGCTTTTAGCACTAGGAAAGTAAATTTCTGAGAGTTCTTTTGCCTAACTATGCAGCACGTGCCCATAGGTGGCCTTGCATAAACAGTCCACATAACAGACTTGTCAGCCAAAAGATGCTATCTTATTTGACTATGCAGCCAATGTCCATAGGTGGCCCTGCATATTTCCACCCCCTAACGGGTTTTGTTAAATAATAGTAACTTCATTCTTGGAAACTACTTCTTCTAATGCTATTTAGCTCTTTTTCATATCATTCCTCAGATTCAAATATTCTTAAGTCATAGTTTACATATTTTCTCTCATACTTGAGTATGGTAATTTGTTTTCAGATAAATTATCAAGGAATTGAATCCATTTTAATCCATTTTTTCGGTCAAAGCTATTTCGACCTTAAACATTAGCCTCTTTATGTCCGGCTTGCATGACTTTAAACTGCCCACACAAAAGACAGAGGAACTATGAATAAAAGTCAAGTTCCAGCTCACTAAATATACATTTTCTGTATGATTTAGGTAATATTGAGCAATTAAAAGATTCAAAGTTTGTAGGGTTATTTGTAATAATCCTAGTAAAAATCAAACTATGCTTACTAAGCCCATTGGCTTAAGTAAATTTGAAACAGGTAATGGAAGAATGCAAGCACAAATGATTGAAGACAAAGGTGTTTTTCATTGATACACAAGAGTTAGAAGGACATCCACAGATTGGAATCTCTTCTCTTTTTTCAAGAAATTACAGGAGATTGTCAACAAAAGTCTTCATTTGATGTATAGCATCCTGAGCCTTATCAACAGTTGCTTGAAGCTCGTGCACTTGACCAGCTTCACTCTTTTCAGCTTGCTGAAGTGCCTTCTTAGCATCTGCAATGGCTTTCATGCAATTTACATGAGTTTCATCCAATGATTCATTAAGCTGATCAAGTTCCCCAGTAACAGCATCTAACTGTTGCTGGAGTTGCACCTGCTGGACGACCTTTTCTTTGATTTTTTGTTTCAGATCCTTCATCTTGACAACATAATCAGCTTCAGCCTGGGATATCGCAGCCTCAAATTCGCCTAAGTTGACTGACGATTTCACTTTGGTCAAATCTTCGCGACTTGTCTGCATTTGCTCCCTCCTGAAGATAATCTGTTTCACTGTAGCATGGATCTTTTCATACCCAAAACCACCAAGTCCCATTATAACAAATTGGGATGACAATCGGGAAATTTTTGATGGTAGCTCTTCTAAGGGCACCCCCGATATGATGTTCCATATATTGTTCCACGCCTTACGTCGTGAAAAGCTGAACGCTTTGAGCATCTCTGGATCTGATTCAACATCTTCGTCAGAAGGGGGTATGTAATCTGGAATTAACATGCTTAAAGAAGTGCCTCGTTCTGCTCTTTCCCCTCTGACTTGGGCTTCTTCACTTTCAATTCCCATTGGGGCAGAGGCTGAAGCCTCATCTCCGGATCTAGCCATTACAGTTGATGGCCCTACATGATCAATTGAAAGATTTTAGTTGAATCTTAAAGAATAACAAAAGAATGGATTGTCTTGCAAATAAAGTACAATCACAAATATTGTTATCCCTTACCCAATGGTGGTTCAGCAACATGAGAAGACTTCTCCCCATCTTTCCCGGTTTCAACAGGATTTTCAAGATGGGTCTCAGGAGAGTTTATTGGATTTAGCTCTACTTGAGCTAATGTTTCTGCAATGATAGGGTTGACATCAGTGTCCACACCCTCTTCAGGCATTGGCAGTTCAGCAGCTTCTACGGAAGAAATTGCATATTATTTTACATCATGATTAGAAATATTTTTCTTTTAAAAGAAAAATTTGGGCGAAGGGTAACACTCACGCCCAAGGTCTTCTAAATCACATGACAATCTAGCATGATCATAAAATTCTTCAAAAGTCATTCCTTGATTCATCATTTCATCCAATGATACTTCAGAATCTTGGTTAGTCTCACCAGTGGGAGCATTTGCTATGTCTTCTTGCTGACTTATGTCCTGCAACCCCTGACCCTGGACAGCATCTTCAGTAGTAGGAGGGATACTGGGAATGGATGGCAGCTCTTCTCCAGGAGCTACCAAGTCAGCTTGAGTTTGTGGTTGTTCTACAGCACCCTCCAAGGCCTTTGAAGAAGGATCAGTCCCTTCCCTCAAGGGGGAAATTGAAGAAGCCCCTGCAATCCTCAGAAATATGAGTAACCATATGATTATGGGTATAAACTCATGATTGTTCGAAGGACTTACCACTGCTAATGAAACGTTTAGCTAAGGATTTCCTCCTTCGTTGCCTTGGCTTCTTTTGTTTTTTTGGAGTTTCAGCTGTCTCCTTTATTGGCACTTGGATTGGCGAATGAAAGGCTATGTCCAGTGCCTCATTCATGGCCTGCTGGCCTGGAGATATCTCGCCTGGTTCGCGAGGAGAATCAGCAGCAGCCCCAACAGCGGTACCACCAGGGCTATATTGTGGCGAAGGAACCCCGGTCCCTTTCTTTGCAAGCTGCAAGATGAAGAAAATAACTTTCTTAAGAAACAAAGCTTCAACTGAAATCAAGTTGCAAATAAGGAAAGAAAACTTACATCTTCAGGAGCCACGTACTCTTGCCACTCCTCATCTCCAGAACCACCAGCCCCCTTAGTGGTGCCACGATCAATCATTTCCTTCACCCGCCTGGTGATAGGAGTTGAATTATCGGTGGCATATATGAGCATTTCCAGCTCTCTGATGTAAGCCCGCACTTCATTGGGGTTATCTCCGTATTGAAGGTCTTTTGAGGCTAGAAGATATCCTATCCCAGGAAGTTGTAGACCCTCACACAAATCCAGCCAGGCGGTTTCAGTATCACAGTATAAGCTCTGCCATAGCTGAACAGCCTCTGGTCTTAGATATAAAGGCTGTGAGGAAGGTCCTACAATTTTTGATTTCAATTTCTTCCCAACTCCTGCAACTACAGATAGAGAATAAGAAAGTGAGACTTATTACTTTATAAAGTATCAGTGATTGAAGTTATTACAATCAAATAACTCACCAGGAGCTGATGGAGTGGGTCTTTTGACTCTGGCCGGAGGATTATATCGGGCACGAAACCGCTTTGCTGCCGTTTGTGCCTCATCATCCCCATCATGATAATCCGAGGAATCAGTTCTAGAGGAGGAGTCTGTTGAACCTATTTCAGGAGGATAAGCAGCACCTTCATGAGGAAGAGTTTCTTTCTCTACAGTCCTCTTCCTCTTTCCCACTTGATATACAGGGTGATTCAATATCCCTTTAGGGTATGATGCTATCCAGTGTTCGGCATAAAAAGTAGTCAGATAATGTGCCGCTTTTTCAACTGGTAGATCAAATACTGCTCCAGTCTTCTCTCTTGACGTCAGCAACCATAGTTGTCGAGCAACCATCGGATGTTGCTCTAACCTGACGTGTACTGGAGGGGATACAACAATCTGTTGTAAACATTTGAATTGGCGTGCAAATCTATATGGAGCATAGGCCTCGCATATGATTTCTCCATCAACCCTGGCTACTAATACGCCATCCCTGCAAGCTAGCATGTATGCCCTCAAATCCAAAGGGGCTTTCCCATCATCAACAAACCGCCCAGATGGCGGACTTCCATAAGGAAAGAAGTTGAATTCCTTATACATGCTTAGTCTTACTTTTATGTCATAACCATTGACATCTAATGGAGCAATTCCAGAGAATGCTTGCACTGACGGTCTGAAGGAGCTTCCAGGAATTTGTAACCCATTCTGTACATTGTAAGTCCTGAAGTGAGTGGCAATCCATCCCCACAAAACCTGGAATGGTCCCACTATTCTTAAAGGAGATTTACCCTGGAAGACATGAAGTAAACTCCTGTGAATCTTTGCTAAAATAGGGGTAGCTAACCCAACCATTTTTCCCTCAGCTAACTTAGCCGCAATGACGAAGGTCCCTGGCCTAACGCCTCCCTTCGAATCTCTGACCGGCAAGAGGTAAATACTGAGCCACATTGCCAAGAAACCCGCCAGACGAGTTTTCTTTGGAATTCTTTGATTCACTTCATAGCCCCATTTTTCAAACTCTCCTGCTTCTAGAGTTGGCCAGAATGTGCCAGGAGCTCCTCTCTTCTCAGGTTTTGGGCAAGTGGTAGGACGTCTGGGCCGGGTATCCTTGGATTTCTTTTTATTGGATCCTTTTTCCTTTGGCTCCATCCCTTTCTTCTCAGTAAGAAACACCTTCATCCATTCTTCCGGATGGATATCTTTTCTGAAATGAGTTAATGAGGTCTCTGAACTCTTGAGCTTATGAAAGATTTTGAATAATTCTCGAGCCAAAACAGGAGTCTTCTCTGGATCATTCCAAGTCACCTTGGGAGGAATGAATTCATCATACATATCGCCCAAGATTGGAGCTCCTGAAATCTTGTGGACATCCCACAAACTGATACCTACTTCTCCATGAGTCAAGTGGAAAGAATTAGTCGCTGGACTCCAGTGACTGAGTATCTCTGGCACGAAGATATCATGTCTGTAAATATATGTCTGCCCAACCCAAACAGCTTCATATATTGCAGCTCTCTTCAGATCCTCAATAAACTCTGCGCAAGTCTGTCGCACCCAGTATGCCCACATCCAAGTTGGCTTCACACCTCCCCCAGGGCGGAAATCCCAACTTTTCTTCCAGCCTTTGGACTGATCCATCTGAGCATCTCGGAAGATTGAAGGATGGCAATGTGGTTGAAGCTCAGGTGTATGTTTTTTCAGATCTGGTGTGCAAGGGCTATGATGCATCACATACGCCTTCTCTACTGTTCCAGCAGTTTGAAATACTCCTCCGCCTGAGATATTTGCTGAAGCAAAATTGGTATAATTCTGAAACCAAGAAAATGGAAGATAATTCTTTACTTCTGGAATAATGACTTCTTGCAGATGACCATGACCATACAAAGGTAGATAAGTGCAGTGAGGAAAGTCGTGATGATATTTCTTCAGATACTTAGCCAAATCTGGAAGAGTGCTGTTTTTGACAGTATAGTAATCAGGGCCAATGATATTCATCATATCATCTATCCGCTTGCTAGCCAGTTCATCAAGGAATCCAGGTCTAAGAGCCATTGAATCTGCACAGGAGTTGAATAAATTAAACTCTTAAATGGGTTTTAATTTTTCATAAAATTTGTGAGAAAATCTGAAAAAAATGGCTAAAGCATTAAGGCGCGCAAGTATGGAGATGTCGCGCAAGTGGTACATATGTCGCGCAAGTATTTGTCGCGCAAGTGTTTGCCGCGCAAGCCTTATTACCTTGAGAGTAGCGCGGCAGCGAGGAAACAGCCAAAATAAGAGACTTGCGCGGCGACAAAGACTTGCGCGGCGAGAGCTCGAGAGAATTCGGGGTCGGATACCATTTACGGCCGGAAGCAGCATATTTATAGGCCAGGAGGCCTACCTGCGCGCCATACCATAGGGTTTAAGGCCTGCGCGACGCAGACTTGCGCGCCTCCCTCTGCACCGACTGGAGACTTGCGCGCCGCCCTTTTCCTTTAGAGGGATTCGATTTCCTCAGAGTCAAATCCTCATTTTTTCTCCGGATCCAACTCTGAGGGGGGACTTTTGTTGACGCTCCTTTCGTCACAGAATCTAAAGATCGGAAAAGGGAATATCTGAGCTCAAAGTGATTAATCCTTTGAAGAAACATCAAAAATCGACAAAGGGATGGAAAAGGAGAACATTGCCCATAGGTCGCGCAAGTTCCCTCTTGGTCGCGCAAGTACACTTGCGCGCCGCCTCAACACTTGCGCGACCCCTCATGATCGTGCAAGGGACTTGCGCGACATATCTGGTAACCGCCCAGTAACCGCCCGGGGTCTTCTTTTTCCTATAAATAGACCCTGTGGGCCCCCCATTCGAGAGGATCTCTTCCCAGAAACTCGGATCAAAGCTCCCGACGCCCAAGTCTCTTCTCAAAGCTTCCAGAACACTTCTAAGGTAATTTCTTACCTAGAATGGAAGATCTAAAGGGAAGAAGGAAGGCCTAAGTGTTGAAACTTATCAAACACTTGCGCGCCGACTTAATTCCTTCAATATAACTTGCGCGTCCCTCTTCTGGAAAAACCTCAAGAGGATGGGAAAGGGTTTAATAAAGAGTCGCTCAAGTAATTCAACCCTGGTTGAAAATCGCGCAAGTATCCCTTATGTCGCGCAAGTATACTTGCGCGACCAATACTTGCGCGCCGCCGCAGGACTTGCGCGACCTTCAATACTTGCGCGCCCCTATCTTTTTGGGTGCCCATCTTGCCCTTTTTCACCCCTCTTAAGCCATTTTCACCCTTCCTATTCAAGATTCAGTCTTCAAGATACTTTTCAAAGCCATTTATGGCATGATTTCTTGATTTGACATCCTTATCTGAAAGGAATTATGTGAAATATCTCTCAAAACCTAATGATTTAAACATCTTTATATCACCAAATATTGAGAGTTCATTCATTCAACCTCATCCTTTAAAATGAGAGAATCCTAACCTGGGTCTCCTTTTCAGGAATAAAGACTCAGTCATAAATCCTGGGCATCTTTCTTAAGAATAAGCCCCAATCAAATCCTTCAATCTTGGGCATCCTCCTCAGGAGTAAGCCCCAAACCTTAATCCCTAACCTGGGTCTCCTTTTCAGGAATAAAGACTCAGTCATAACCTTGGGCTTCCTTTTCAGGAGTAAGCCCCAAGTCCCCTAACCTAGGTTTCCTTCTCAGGAATAAGTCCTAGTCATAAATCTTGGGCATCTTTCTTAAGAGTAAGCCCCAAGTCTCTTAAAATTTCTCTTAACCAGTCATAAATTTCCTTTGATTTGGGTTTCCTTTTCAGGAATAAAACCCAATCATAAGTCCCCTCCTAACTTGGGCATCCTCCTTAGGAGTAAGCCCCAAGATTAGAGTATTCAAATCTCCATGAAGCACATATAACTTTGTGGACCCTGTTCATGGATTTTCTTCCTAAAAGTAAATCCTAAACCTTCATCTATCTGGGCAATCATCCATACATAATCCCCAAACAAAATTCTTATGATTGCATCCTTCATGGCACAATTGTCTAAATTTTACCAATACCTCTTGTTTCTCATACCGAGCATGACTCACGTGAGCTTAGAGTGTAAAAGTAATTATGACATTCATCTTTGAGCCATCAATCATAAAATATCATATCCCATTCCTCGAACTACGTGGATTCTGATTCCTTTTTTCAAAACAAAGGATACGTAGGTAGCCCATTCATGGGTTCGATCCCAACATTGAAATAATCTCTGTCCTTCTGAATGACGATAAACTTCAAGTGCCCCACTGAGTGGCTTTAAAACCAGCCTGGTCATCAAAATGACCAAGAGACTTTTATATAAATGTTTTGAAGGATACCATTGACCAAGAATCTCTAAACAAATATAGATGATTCTATATTGATGAAGAACCTCGAATACATATAAAAGATTCTCTAAATTTCTTGCATATTTAATCATTGATTGTTAAAACTAAAGGAAAGCTCATTTTATACTTGGTAATGTAATAAGGATTCACGAACTTAACTTAAATCTATAAAGAGAGTCTCGGAGTAGAAAATAATTCCCCTCAAAAAGGTGTGATGAGTCCGACCTCCCATCCTCTCGACCAATGCAAATTCCTAAGCCTCATTAGCCCACAAGCTAATGAGCGCCTGCCTTTGGAAAGTAGGTCCAAAAGGATGTGGAATCATTGGATGTTTCCGGTTCTACGAACAAACCCGTTAGAAACCGATCGGAACGTTTGAATCTCCCGTCCAGGAGGTCATCCCCGGATTCCGCGCGAAACAGAAGGGAAACATAACAAATCTCCGGTACTCATTCATCACCAAAAACATCATGAGGTACTCCTTAAACATGATTTATAGTGAAATTTTCAAAATCAGTAGTTTGAGTAGAGTTTTTTATGAGAGGATGTAGGATATATTTTTCTCCTATGAATCTCTACATATAAAAGAGTCCATGTATAAGAATTAGTAGTTGATAGTTTCTTGGTAGACAAGCACCTTGATTTTGGGAATGGGGTAGAGTTCTTACTATACAAATTAAAAGTGGTTCTAGGTATGGACCTTTAGGTCAAAGGTAATTTCGAGATAATATAAATTCTTATTATAGGCATAATAAATTACTAATAAAGTTATTTAGATGAGGAGAAGGTGGTATAGATGTGGCTAGTTGTGGATAAATCTTTTATAAACTCACAAAAATTCCACCCTCATATATTTCTTATTGAATATAGAGTGCTGATAGTCAAGGATATGTGTTTTCACATACAATGGATAACTATTAACAACTAATGTTCGGTGTGGTAAAAGGTATGATCTATTTTGTCTCTTTATATAACCATGTTCTTATTGATAAATACACAATTTATAGATGAGTAGTTTTATGTTACTAGGTAACTTATAGAGGTTTTTTTCTATTTGTTGATGTAATTAATGTAATTATCATCATTTTTTGATTCTTATTGATCATAGACACACTTAAAGTGTTTAACTATTTAATTTATGTGAAATTAATCTTGATGAAATATCATTTTAAACCTTTTAAGAATCC
The DNA here is from genome assembly GCA_963277665.1 of Viscum album. Taxonomy (NCBI): domain Eukaryota; kingdom Viridiplantae; phylum Streptophyta; class Magnoliopsida; order Santalales; family Viscaceae; genus Viscum; species Viscum album. Next base: position 118,525,532 of record OY728154.1, read on the forward strand.
TTAGTTATATCATAATGGATATTTTGAAGCCTTATAATAAGTCTAAAATATCCATGAAGGCTCATTAAAGGAATTGGAGAAGGCACTTTGTGAAGTGCATGGACATAGAAAGCAATGACTACCTAGTGAAGTGCCATCGACCAACTGGGGGCATGACCAATGCATTTACTATATAACAGAACCCCACAGGCTACCTAGTGGAGGATCATAATTAAGTTGGTGCTGATAGAAAAAGTGAGTTTATCCTCCATGAGTAAACCAACTAACCTATGGTGGTGAACCATCTGATCGGTGGTTATAAGAATTCCACACCTTGTTCCAGAAAGCCCACCGACTACCTGGTGGAAGCTTCTAGGTACCCAATGGTGCCAGAACTGGATCTTAAGAGACTATATTTATTATGGTAAAATTTAAAAAAATTATTATATTCACCTTAAAGACTTCAAAATGATTCTATAATATTTTTTTAAATGTTTGGGTACATAAATAGAGACCTTAGGAGGCCTTGACAATCTAAAACAACACAATTGAAAATATGATCACCAAACACCAACTGGATCAATTGCTAAATTTTATCAAGAGTGTTAACTATTTTAAAATTTTATTTCCTTCATTTTATAGTGTGAATAAAATTATAATATCCAATCACACTATTTAATTATTATCATTATTTTATATCATTCATCATATTATTTGAGAGAATTGAGATAAATACACAAAGAAACTACATCCTATAAATCTTCTTATCTTCCCTTTTCTTCTAAATTTGGTGTTTAAAATAAGGGATGATGGTTTTACTTAATTCTACTTTAAAAAAGAAATGGAATAATTCTTTTGAGTTTTCTAGAATTACCATTAAAGATCTAGTGTCCTTTGTATTTCTGGTTTCTTTATATAAACTAAAAAAGGAAAATTTTGGTATATTGGATGCCAATAAATCTAAGAAACTAATACATTAAATCCTTAAAATATTGGGTTTGTATACATAGGGTATCTTTTTTATCTATTTAAATATTACTTACCAAATATCTATATCATTCATATTCTACAATTTTATTTATTTATATCTTTATTTTATTCTTTTATTAAATTGACTAATCATGAAATTAACGCTTAATTTCTTGATAATTTTTATATTTAATCCCTTAATCAATTTAAATATATTTTTTGAATCTTAATTTTTTTATTATATTTAATTATATAACTTAAATTTCAAATCTAATTCTTTTTTTATTTATTTAATATTTTATAAATATTTTTTAAAACTTGGATTGTTTCCCTTTATTTTTTGAAGGGAAATTCACCCATGCTCTTTCCATTTTACTCATCTCAAATATAAATTTGGTGTTAAGGATTTTCTATTTTCTTAATTTTCCTGTTTTAAAATTCTTTTATAGTTTTTATTTTCAAAATTTTAAAATAATTTATCAAATAAAGATCCTTTTTCGTAATGAATTATTCAAACACCCATGGTGGTCCTGAAGGTCAATCAAAATGTCATGATTTACATTTTTATTATACTTATTATAATTATTGTAAATCATTAATGTCTAATTTTATTAGATATATTTGATATATTATATATAAAATTTTTATACATGGCTATATTCTTTCATCTAAAACTTAAGAAAAATGGACCCCTGATGATATTTCTTCTTTTGGACTATATGGTAAAGTTATGGATACATTAAATTTTAGTTTATTTGTTAATGAGTTTAATAGATATTCTTCATGTGAAACTTCACATGAAATGTTAAAATTATTATAATTTACCCATAAATGAATAAATACATTTTAGGATACAAGGCATGACATGTATAAGAAAGACTTTGAGAGTTTCTATACACATTCTAATTAGTCTAAAACTACTATGTTTACTAGATTTATTGATATTTATAATGAATGAAAATATCTTGGTTACACTCTATAGAAACATTTTTCATGAAAATAATTTAGGTTTTAATAAAAATTGGGTCACCAAAATTCATCGTAATCCAAGAACATAAAGATATTAAAAACATCTCTCTTGAGAAACTCATAGGTTCTCTCATGAAATATGAGATAACCATGAACAGAGCACATGGAAATGAGGCTATAGAGGTCATGAAAAACCAAATTACAATTTACTTAGAGAAAAGTAACGATTACTCATCCATAAGTGACTACAATTTTTCCATCTTTACCAAGTTAAGGGAAAGGGACACAAATAATAAGTAATCCACTCTACAATTCAAAAATAAAAATCATGATTTTCAGGTAACTTTGTTTGGTTTAAATAACAAGGTCCACATCAAGATTAATTGTCTCTTGAAAAATAAAAATTCAATATATAATAATAATTGCAAAAAATAACTAAATTTATTATCTTGGAGAAATTTCTAGGACTCCATTTCAACATATGAATCAAGCGATGAAAGTCTAAAGTGTCTCATGACACATGTTGAGGATTAAATTGAGGTTAGTTCTAAAATTTCCTCTCTTTCTCATTCCACTTTGAACTATTCAACTTCTTTTACCTCTTTTTTTATCATGAATATATTCTAAATACTAAAAATGGACTTCAAAATGGTTTGTGTGACCTTGTTCGAAAATTAAATGATCTTAAAAAGAAATGCACTATTACGATTTTTGAAAAAGAACAACTTAATAAAAATAGGATTTTTATAAATTAAAATGATAAAAAATGTTGAAAATTTAGAATTTTAAATTAAATATATTAAAAGTTACGATTATAATTTTTCTCAAGGGGTAGAAAACTTAAAAAAGATTTTGGGTTCTAAAAAACCTATAAAAATAATTATGGTTTTATTCAAAACAATGTTGTTTACCCAATAATTCTAAAAAGTCTAATTTTTTAATGAGAATTTCTAAAAATTAATTTTGTAATTATTTTTAAAAAACTAGAAATATAGTTTATAAATGAAACATTAAAAATTATAGATATGTAAGAACAAAAATAATTCATCTTTATTCTAATAATTCAAATGGGAAAACTTGTTCTAAACAAGTTTGAATTTTAAAATAATTATTATCTAACATAATGGGGCACAAATTATGGGTACCAAATGAAATATTTTATTAATATTTTGTAAAAAATAATATAAAAACTCAAGAAGTTACATGGTATATGGATAATTGGAACATAATGTATATGTGTGGTTATCCTTAAAAAATCAATCATCTCAAATATTTTGATAGAGGACACGTAACATTTAGAGATGATTAAAAATGAAAAATAACTAGTAAAATTCGAATAGGACTCTCAAAATATACTCTATTTAATGGTGTTTTATTTTTCAAAGTCTTAATATATAATTTACTAAGTATTATTCAATTCTATGATAATAGTTTTATATTACTTTTATAAATTAGTTTTTAATGTTTTTAATTTCAAAATAAATATTTTATATACCATATTCCATTTTCAAAATTTTTATATTATAGAATAAAAATCTCCTGAAATTAAACATTTTAAGTGGTTATGTGCACTAAATGTAACGCCCCGACCCCAGTTACCCATAGTCGGTGCATTATTGTGTAACATTAGCATGATCACAAAAGATCAAGTCTCAAAAGACTGATTAGTTTAGTAGTCTTGGTTACACTAGATACATTCATAAATGTTACATTACATCATAAAATGAAAAACTAAAATAACATAGTCTCCATAGTCCACACCCATATCCCCTTCAGACTATCCCTGCAGGTCATTCATAAAATATTTCTTCACATCCTGAGAAAAATAAAACATTGAAAGTGGTGAGCTCAGATTCTCAGTAAGGATAACAATTTAGCGGAAGCTTTCATAAATAAACATAAACATTTAAGGCAATGTATAACTAAAGCAAAAGACTTTTAAACTTGAACTTCAACATAATATGGCAAAAGTAAAATGAGATAATGCCATTTACATATTCATATGGATATTCTACTGGTCAAATAATCACAAGCAATATCAATAACCACTTTCGTAATGATGGAATGCATAATGCTAGACTATCATAACCACGTAGCCAAGGCCTCGTGCCAAGACTACAAATAATATTTTGTCAAGGCCTCGTTCCAAGACACTAGTTTGTCTAATGAGACCTGTCGATGCATCGAGGAGCTATAGCAGGCTCCACCCGTCACTTATTTAGTCCAATGCATTCCTCATATGAACAGGTTTAAACATATCATAAACCATAACATAATCGTATCACATAAAATATGCATAAATGAAACATAACATTTCCATATTTCAATCACAAGATATCAATACAACACACTGATATAATAAAAAAATTATCAAAACCATTTTCAATACCAAAATAAAATAAAATTAAAACATGGTATTTATTTTTCATTAAAAAAAAGTTATGGCTTGTAGAGGAAGCCGAAACTCAAATAATGGTCACGGTGGCGGAGAAGTCATTTTCACCGCATATGTACGACAAGAAAAACATTACTTTTTTTGTTTAGTAAAAAACTTCGTATAAAAAGATTCATTTTGAATAAAAGTAAAAGTAAAAGGGGTTTATACACTGTATAAAGGAATGTCATGTATAAAACAAAATATGCCTCAATGAAAGAAGATTGAGACGAAGTCCCTTACAAATATAATTTTTTAAATAAAATAGATTTATTATGTGTATTCGCTATATTTACACATAAAGAAAGTATAAATACAATATAGGACATAATAATATCATGACATAATTTTAAAGTAGGAGATTAACCCAAAGGATGGAAATTGGGTTAAGAAATTCCCTTACCTCATGTCCGACTTGACTCAATCGTTCTTTAACCTCTTGAATAATAAACTATAGTTATTTTCTAATTTATTAAGAACCTTTTCCAAGTTCATTATTCCTTTTATATCACTTATTAACATGTTATGAACATTATGTAATTATTCAGGTTAATAACGGTCATTTTTTCGGTCTTTGGTACTTGAGTAAAAAATAAATTTCTTATAAATACAAGTTGTTCATGTTGTAAAATATCCATTATATCCAGAATTATTTTCATGATATAGATATCATATATATCATATATATCCAGTATATAAATTCATTTATAATATTACATTACATTTAGAGGTAATAAATGAAATGCATCGTTCATGGAGACGGTAAGCCGTACGTACGCATGAACGCTACTTTCATTTCTATTTCATATTTAATGGAATGAAATTATAATAATATAAAGGTATAATATAATTCAAGTATAATATAATGTATAATACCATTTACTCCATCCTTTATACATCCCACATATGGCATTAATGATTCAAATCACTTTGATGGGGCGGTAGTCTGCAATTCCTAAAATGAAATTATCGCGTTTACCCACAATGGAAGTCATAAAGGTATTCCATAAATGAAAAATACAGAATCATAAGGAAAAAAACATAATATATATCATATCTAAAAATATTTTCATCATAATGTCCACCATGAGAGGTGTTAAAAGAAGATTGAACACTCATCGTTTCGTGAGGCAGTAAATCACCACCCACAGAAATAGTATGTTCATTAACCATTAGACGAAGGTGTGTGTAAGTGTAAATAAAATCCTTCTCATAAAAACATCCAAGTATATTTAGGATACTGGTGTTGTTACAAAAGAAAAGAATAAAAAGAGTTTAGGGGTTGGAGAATCAAAATAAAACAAAACAACCTAAGAGAAGACATTACCTTTAAATCGGGTAACTCCCCTCGGTTTGAACCAAAATGGTTTCTTGAAGAGCTTTATGCCTAAGTTAAGGCTTCTAGGATGAAGGTAGGAATGTTTAGAGAGTATTTGGATAGATTTTGGCTGAGACAAATTTCTTTGATGGTGTGACTAAGGTGGTAGAGGTGGGGGCCTTTTCTAAGAGGAGAGGAGGGGCACTCTTGGAATGTCATGAAATATTACATTATTATGAAATGATTTTTGGATTTTAGAGGTCCCAAAATTATATATTTCGAGTATAAGGTGATAAGGGTTATCAATATACTCATCCAATTGGTTTTTGACAAGTTCAAGTCTTAGATTTTACATTATCTTTTCATTTTATTTCAATCGTTAATTAATGAGGTAATCGTTGCATCATCACGGTGTTATAAAAAATTTAATTTATTTAATGTTTAAAAATTATAAAAAAAATATCATGATGTAGGAAATATTTTTAGATTTACAATGAATATTTATAGTCGAAAATTTAACTTATATAACCCCATGTAATAATTGTTTTAGTAAAAAAACCCATGTTTGTGACAATTTTATTTTTACTTTAAATAAAAAGTTATTAATGTCATTTTCTTACCCAAGTGGCTCCATGGGGTCCCCAAGTTGACCCATGGATTGTCTTGGTCGGCCATGACTCATCCAATAAGTGTAGGACAAGTGTCAAGATACTTTAATATTTTTATAATATCATTTTTACCTTAAATTTCACTAATTACCTTTAATCCCGATTAATAAAACTTAAAAGTTACTATTCACCAAAAAATTATTTTAATCTCATTGAACCAAATTTTTCATTCTAATAACAACCATGTAATTTGGACTTTGAAAAATCAAATCACGTAAGTGGTAATATTTCATTTAAATGAAAAATCAGTTTTTTAACTACCACTTAGTGGTTTCAGTATTTATCAAAAATTTAAGTTTTTCAGAAAATTACCAAAAATTCACTCTAATCTATAATTGATATTCTGAATTCAAAAATGATATCTATTTCACAAAATTCCAAAAATATAAGTTGCATTAATTCATTTTATAATTAATTCCTACTTCAAAACAAATAACATGTTTTTAAGAAACAATATCAATCAAAAGATTGAAAATTGTTTATGTCCAATTTCAAAGTGAAATTAATTCTAATGAGCACCATTGGATAAAATGGTAAAATATATTCTAATTATACTTTTAAACCACTAAATGTTATAATTTATCACTATAAACTATTTTAATTAAAAAAAGTTGTTTTTAAGTATTTTCTCTATTCATAGAAAATTGGAAGTTCTCAGAAAATTACAAAAAAATTCAAATTCAGATAATTTTGATATTCAAAATAAATAAATGAAGTCCATTTGGAAATATAAAATTTATATAATTTCAAAAAGTGGGTATTACTATTCATAACGGCTATTTTGATTGGTTGTGGTGTGTTAGAATCTCGAACTTTCTTATAAAGCAAGTTATTGCATTATTTAAAGAGAAGCGTATCGTGGAAGCTTGGGGTGTTACATTCTGCCCTCCTTCAATAAATTGTGTCCTCACAATTTGAAATTGTTCTTCTAAAATAAAATGTTCAATGTAGAAAATACCTTTTTGGAAAACCCATATCGGAAATAAGGTTAATAAAATTTAGCCTTAATAAAAGGGAAAGGGAAATGAAAAGTCACCACCAAATTATGATCTCAATTAGGAGAACATTGGTGGAAATTAGAGACATATTATTGGAGGAAAAATGTAAATATTTGTAGGGAGTGATTGAGGTCATCAATCCCAAACAAGTGTAAAATTGAGGGCCTTAAAGCCTTAAATCTATAGTGATTTAAAATATCATCAGTTCAACAAAGCATAAGGTATTAGGATAACACATTTTTTTAATATCCCTTTCATAAATTTTAAGAATTAATTTATTCATAGAATAAGAGAGAGGTATATATATATATACTTGACAAGTAGAGTTTGAACATTCAACTAATTTCCACCACAAACTCATCTTTCACTCAAAAAGATAATAGAACTCAAAAATATTATATTTATCCTAATCGTACAAGGTTCAAAATATTAACACATACCATTTAGATTAGGAAAACTATTTTTTAATAATCAGGGACTTACTGTAGGCTAGTGGTCGGTAATAAAGGCCTGTCGCACTATGGTTTTGGGTTCGATTCCTGCAGCTTTGTCCGACGCAACGAGTTATCCCCCAACCTGCAGGTTGTCCTTTTCCTAAAACTATAATATTTCAATATTCCAAAAATAATCTTCAGAAAATTTTTAACCTTAAACAATACTATCCAAAGTTAAACTTAATCCATTCCAACCTTTATAGTTATCCAAAATACCTCTGTCCAGAATTTCTCTAAAAGGTCTCAAAATTCAAAAATCAATTTATCAGATTCCCCAAACAAAGTAAAGTTTCTCTTATTTTCACATACTAAAAATATGATTACTTTATTCATATTAAAACATTAAATAAAACAACAAGTACTATAGCACAATCCTTATATATATCACATTATTCTTATAACCATAATATAGTTCTTGAGTCCAAAAACACAAATACAATAATTATTCCACTTCAACTATAGTAACAACATAATATTAGCCTTGATCCCTTGGTCTTTTCCGAGGTAAGTTTCCTTTGTGCTTGGGGAATTCATTTGCATAATGCCCCATTTCTCTATAATTGTAGCATTTAACATTGATATCCTCTTTCTTTCCCTTACAATCACGAGCCTAGTGACCTTTTTCTCCACATTTGTAACAAACTCCCATTCCCTTTAGGCAAGTACCTGGGTGATTCTTCCCACAATTATCACATAATAGAAAATCCTTCTCTCCCTTTTTCCCTTTATCTGTATCTTGTTCCACCGTTCTCTTCTTCTCTTGCTTTGCTTTGTTGTCATAAGACTTAGAGAATTCCTTTTCTGTCTTGATAGCACATGATAAAATATCTTCATACAATGAGAAGGATTGTGATACTAAAGCTCGATGGAGAAATGGTTTTAACCCATCAAAGAAACAATCAATCTTACTTCTTGGGCTACGTATATAATCAGCTGCATGCCTCACTAACCTTGTAAAGTTAGCCTCATAATTTGCGACATTCTCATCCTCCTTTTGTCTCAGACTCAGAAATTGTCTTTCCATATCTGCTCGATGGTCACGAGGGAAGTATTTTTCTATGAAAATCTCTTTGAACTCTCTCCATTCCATATTTGATACTTCATAATCTTCCTCCGCGTTTTTTATCAATGACCACCATTGATCAGCATCTCCAGTGAGGCGGTAAACTACCATGATAACTTTTTCCCTTTCACTACTCCCTAAAGCCTGAAATATTTTCTCTAGGTAATTTATCCATTGCTCAGCTACCAATGGATTTGTACCCCCATTAAATGTTGGTGGTTGTTGTCTCATGAAGCGATCTAACATTGATCCTCCACGTTGGGGATCAGGATATTCCATACGAGTAAGGTTATTATTCATAACTTGAGTGATTTGTCCCAGTATAGTGATAAGCTGATCAACACTAGTTGTATCACCAACTCCATTATAATTATCTTGATCAGGAGGGAAATCCCTACATGGAGTGCGTGCATTGATACGGTTTTCATTCCTTCCACTAGGTGCCATTTCCAAACAATGTCATAATGTAGATTAGTTTATGAATCGAAGTACATAATTCCATACTTGTAAAACATTTAACATAAATTGAACTATTTATGGATATAATCCATAATAAAAAAAAATTTCTTTGGGGAAGTATATACTCAAAAACCCTTCATAATGGTTTGTAAAAAATTGAGAATTATCATAAGCATATCCCCCGGGAGTATCGTAACCAAGAGTGCAGCACGGCCTGTTATCGTGCACCAGTTCCCGTTCAAGTCTAGCTCAAAGCGGTGTTTTCGGGTTTTACCCCTAGGTACATCTGTGTCATAGCCGCCTCTACCTGCTCGTATCCAGATAGGGATGTATTGCTCAGAAAACTCTCAAAATCTCTATAATACCAAAATTCTAGGAAGTTCTTCTATACTAATCCTCAAAGTCTATCTTAGGGCTATGTGCTCTAATCAGAGTTTATCTAAATCTAGCTTCCAAGGTTAGTACTAAACTGTCTCTGATACCAACTATAACGCCCCGACCCCAGTTACCCAGAGTCGGTGCATTATTGTGTAACATTTTCATGATCACAAAAGATCAAGTCTCAAAAGACTGATTAGTTTAGTAGCCTTGGAAACGCTAGATACATTCATAAATGTTACATTACATCATTAACTGAAAAACTAAAATAACATAGTCTCCATAGTCCACACCCATATCCCCTTCAGACTATCCCTGCAGGTCAGTCATAAAATATTTCTTCACATCCTGAGAAAATTAAAACATTGAAAGGGGTGAGCTCAGATGCTCAGTAAGGATTACAATTTAGCGGAAGATTTCATAAATAAACATAAACATTTAAGGAAATGTATAACTAAAGAAAAAGCCTTTTAAACTTGAACTTCAACATAATATGGGGAAAGTAAAATGAGATAATGAGATTTACTTATTCACATGGATATTCTACTTGTCGAATAATCACATGCAATATCAATAACCACTTTCATAATGATGGAATGCATAATGCTAGACTATCATAACCACGTAGCCAAGGCCTCGTGCCAAGACTACAAATAAGATTTTGTCAAGGCCTCATGCCAAGACACTAGTTTGTCTCATGAGACCTGCTGATGCATCGAGGAGCTATAGAGGGCTCCACCCATCACTTATTAAGTCCAATACATTCCTCATATGAACAGGTTTAAACATATCATAAACCATAACATAATCGTATCACATAAAACATGCATAAAGAAAACATAACATTTCCACATTTCAATCACAAGATATCAATACAACACATTTATATAATAAAAAGATTATCAAAACCATTTTCAATACCAAAATAAAAGAAAATTAAAACTTGGTATTTATGTTTCATTTAAAAAAATGTTATGGCTTATAGAGGAAGCCGAAACTCAAGTAATGGTCACGGCGGCGGAGAAGTCATTGTCGCCGCATACGTACGACAAGAAAAACATTCCTTTTTTTCGTTTAGTAAAACACTTCGTATAAAAAGATTCATTTTGAATAAAAGTAAAAGTCAAAGGGGTTTATACATCATATAAAGGAATGTCGTGTATAAAACAAAATATGCCTCAATGAAAGGAGATTGAGACGAAGTCCCTTACAAATATCATTTTTTAAATAAAATAGATTTATTATGTGTATTCACTATATGTACACATAAAGAAATTATAAATACAAGATAAGACATAATAATATCATGACATAATTTTAAAGTAGGAGATTAACCCAAAGGATGGAAATTGGGTTAAGAAGTTCCCTTACCTCGTGTCCGACTTGACTCGATCGTTATATAACCTCCTGAATAATAACTAGAGTTATTTTCAACATTCTTAAGAACCTTTTTCAAGTTCATTATTCCTTTTATATCACTTATTACCATGTTATGAACATTATGTAATTAATCAAGTTAATAATGGTCGTTTTTTCAGTCTTTGGTACTTGAGTCAAAAATAAAATTCTTATAATTACAAGTTGATCATGTGGTAAAATATTCATTATATCCAGAATTATATTCATGATATAGATATCATATATATCATATATATCCAGTATATAAATTCATTTATAATATTACGTTACATTTAGAGGTAGGAAATGAAATGCACTGTTCATGGAGATGGTAAGTCGTACGTACGCATGGATGCTACTTTCATTTATATTTCGTATTTAATGGAATGAAATTATAATTATATATAGTTATAATATAATTCAAGTATAATATAATTTATAATACCATTTAATCCATCCTTTATACATCCCACATATGGCATTAACAATTCAAATCACTTTGAGGGGCGGTAGTCCGCAATTCCTAAAATGAAATTATCACGTTTACCCATAATGGAAATGATAAAGGTATGCCATAAATGAAAAATACAGAATCATAAGGAAAAGAAAAACATAATATATATCATATATAAAAATAGTGTCATCATAATGGCCACCATGAGATTTGTTGAAAGAAGATTGAACAATCATCGTTTCGTGAGGCAGTAATTCACCACCCATAGAAACAGTATGTTCTTTAACCATTAGACGAAGGTGTGTGTAAGTTTAAATAAAATCCTTCTCATAAAAATATACAAGTATATTGAGGATACTAGTTTTTTTACAAAAGAAAAGAATAAAAAGAGTTTAGGGGGTTGAAGAAGAAAAATAAAACAAAACAACGTAAGAGAAGACATTACCTTTAAATCGGGTAACTCCCCACAATTTGACCCAAAATGGTTTCTTGAAGAGATTTCTACTAAGTTAAGGTTTATAGAATGAAGGGAGGAATTTTTAGAGATTATTTGGGTAGAGGTTGGCCAAGACAAATGGCTTTGATGGTGTAAGTAAGGTGGTAGAGGTGGGAGCCTTTTATAAGAGAAGAGGAGGGGCACTCTTGGAAAGTCATGAAATATTACATTATTGTGAAATGATTTTCGGATTTTAGAGGTCCCACAATTATATATTTCAAGTGTATGGTGATAAATGTTTGAAATCGACTCATCCAATAGGTTTTTGACATGTTTAAGTCTTAGATTTTACATTATCTTTTCATTTTATTTAAATCGTTAATTAATGAGGTAATCGTTGCATCATCACGGTGTTATAAAAAATTTAATTTATTTAATGTTTAAAAATTATAAAAAAATACCATGATTTAGGATATCTTTTTATATTTCTAATGAATATTTATAGTCGAAAATTTAACTTATATAACCCCATGTAATAATTGTTTTAGTAAAACAAAACATATTTGTGACAATTTTATTTTTACTTTAAATAAAAAGTTATTAATGTCATTTTCTTACCCAAGTGGCTCCATGGGGTCCTCATGTTGACCCATGGATTGTCTTGGTCGGACATGACTCATACAATAATTTTAGGACAAGTGTCAAGATATTTTCATATTTTTATAATATCATTTTTACCTTAAATTTCACTAATTACCTTTAATCGTGATTAATAAAACTTAAAAGTTACTATTCACCAAATATTTATTTTAATCCCATTGAACCACATTTTACTTTCTAATAACAACCATGTATGTCAGATTTTTTAAAATCAAATCACAGAAGTGGTAATGTTTCATTTAAATGAAAAATCGGTTTTTTAACTACCACTTAGTAGTTTCACTATTCATCAAAAATTGATGTTTTTCAGAAAATTACAAAAAATTCACCCTAATCTATAATTGATATTCTGAATTCAAAAATGATGTATATTTTACTAAATTACAAACATATAAGTTGCATTAATTAATTTTATAATTAATTCCCGCTGTCAAAACAAATAGCGTGTTTTTAAGAAACAATATCAATCAAAAGATTGACAATTGTTTATGTCCAATTTCAAAGTGAAATTAATTATAATGAGAACCATTGTATAAAATTGTAAAATATGTTCTAATTTTACTTTAAAACCACTCAATATTATAATTTATCACTATAAATTATTTTTATTAAAAAAGTTGTTTTTAAGTATTTGTTCTATTCATAGAAAATTGGAAGTTCTCAGAAAATTACAAAAAATTCAACTTCAGATAATTTCGATATTCCGAATACAAAAATGAAGTCCATTTTGAAATATAAAATTTATATAATTTCAAAAAGTGGGTATTACTATTCATAACGGCTATTTTGATTGGTCGCGGTGTGTTAGAATCTCGAACTTGCATACAAAGCAAGCTATTGTATTATTGAAAGAGAAGCGTATCGTGGAAGCTTGGGGTGTTACACTAAATAATGATTATTTTATTTGGCATCAATGCATGGGTCACTTTAATATCCATTCTCCTGTCAAGATAAATAGTAACCAACTAGAATGATATTTAAAAAAATTATCTTTTGAAGATAACTTAGTTTTTTAACCTTTCCAACTAGGCAAGAAACCCAAGTCTTCCTTTAATCCTAAAAACCTTGCTTCCTCATCTAAGTCCTTAGAACTAGTCCTGCATGACCTGTTTGGACCAAATTAAGTTGTTAATATAAATTATAAAATTTATCAATTTGTAATTATAGATGAATTTACTAGATTTATATGGTTTTTCTTATTAACTCATTACAACGAGGATTGTAATTTATTTATCAAAATGTAAAGTAAAGTCAAAAATAAAAAAGGCTACAAAATCTTTTTCCTTTAACATGACTGTGGTTGAGAAATTGATAACAAATACTTTGATGAGTTTTCTACTTCTCAAGGTTATCATCTCTATTTTTATTCAACTATAACATCTCAATAAAATAGGGTTGTCTAAGGATGAAATAGAACCCTCCAAGAAATGTCTAGTACTGTACTAAATGATTTTTCCCATACAAAATTATTTTGGAATGAGGAATTCAATAAAATATGATTTATCCATAACCATGTCCTTATAAGTCCCACATTTGGGAAAATACCTTATAAACAATGGGAAATAAAAATTAAAAAACAAATCTTTCTTTAAAGTCTTCGGTTTTAAATGTTTTATCCTTAATAACAAGGATAATCTAGGAAATGTTTACCCAAAATATAATGAATTAGTCTTCCTTGGTTTCTCTAACTCAATTATATCCTTCAATGTCCTCAATAAGATAACCAAGACCCCAAAAAATTAAATTCACATCAAATTCGATGAGAACCTTCTTTAATCACATCAAAAAAGTGATGATGATATTGACTATCCTAGTTTGAATTTTCTTAAGCCTTAATATTATAAGTAAATTGAATATTCTCTAGAAACCCCATCTATAACTTTACTCAAGTATTGGATTCAATGTAAAGACCATGATCTTGAGAATTTTATCAGTGAATTATAATCCAGAACTCGTACTAGAAGTCCAGTTTTAAATAATGTTAAATATCAATATTTTCTCTCTCACCTTGAACCCCATTCCCTAAATGATTCTATAAATGATAGAAATTGGAAACTTTCCATGAAATATGATATGAAAAAATTTTAAATGAATAATTTTTGGAAACTCTTGGAACATATTGACAATCATCCTATTATTTTAACCAAGTTAATTTTTCAAAGAAACTTGAAAAATAAGGAAATGTAATCCACAATAAGGATAAAATTATTTAAAAATTATATAATCAAGAAAAAGGTATTTATTATTGGAAAACCATTGAAACCATGGCATAAGTAGAATCTTGTTATAATTTTTAAATCATATCAATTTTAACATTTTTTCATATTGCTTTCAAAAGTTACTTTTAAATAGATTTATTTTTAAAAATTTTTTGTAGACTAACTAATAAATTTTTAAAATACTAAATTTAAAAATTATATTTTCATTTTAACCAATGTTATTTATGTTTTAAAATTATCCCCTCAGGCTTGGAATGTGAGGTTAAATAATTTTATTTTATCAAATGATTTTAAAATATGAATAGTTGATTCCACCCTTTTTCCAAAAATGTTTTAAAATTATTTATTTAGCAATCAAATTTGTGTTGATGATTTTATTTTTGGATTAACTAAAGAAAATATTAATAATAAGTTTTTTTATTTAATAAATAAATGGTTTGAAAAGATTTTTATGATAGAACTTAAATTCTTCCAATGTTTTTCAAATTTTAAAAAAATTAAATGGAAACTTTTTAAATCAAATTAAATACACCAATGAACTTCTTAATTATTTTACAATGGATCATGATAAGGAAATTAGAATACCCATGAGTACAACTAGTGAGATAACATTGGATGAAGATGGTCAATCAATTAATAATTATATTTATTGATGTATGATTATAAGTATACTTTACCTTACTATGACCAATCCATATATCATGTTCAATGTATGAAATTGTGTTCATTTTTAATACAACCCAAATGAATCACATTTAAAATCCCTAAAAATAGTATTCCATTATTTAAAAGGAATTAAATAACTTGGATTATTTTATCCTAAGGAAACCCCATTTGAATTTTTTATAATTATGATTTTTGAGGATTTTATATTGATAGGAAAATTACTATTTGAACATACCATTTACTTAGAAAATCTATCATCTATTGGAGTAATATGAATAAAAATTATATATCTATTTCTATAGACTAATTGGAATACAAATCCATTGGGAGTTATTATACCCATGTTTTATGGATGGAACATACTCCTCTAGAATTTGGGATAATATATTCTTCCATCCCTATCAAAAATTACAAAACTAGTGAAATCCAAAACTCCTGCACTAACCACATTGACTTGATAGAACATTTTCTAAGAGAAAACTTTTATAAAGGTGATATAATTCTAGAATCTGTTTTCACAATCCTTAAACTTTTCAATATCTTCAGTAAACACCTTACTATTTTTTCCAAAACTTTATTCGAAAAAATAAAATGTTTTTGAAAATGTTTCATAATTTGGAAAAGGTAAAGGTAGTTTGATATTTGAGGAAACAAATTGTCTGGATAAAAATAACTGGATGTGGTTTTTTTGTCAAAGATACTCATATGAATCTATCCAAAAAACATTTGATTTTGTTTTTAAATCTTTCTATATTCTATACATGGTGAGTGGAACCTTATTATACACCTGGTTTAAAAAACATTGTGAATTTACTATGGTTTATTACAAAAATATTTAATAAGAATTAATAATAGAATGAATTTTCAAAATATTTATTTTTCAAATATTTAATTTATTTAATTTATTATTTTGTAATTAATATGATCCTTTTAATATATTTTGATGCATTAATTTAGGGGGAGATAATCTTTTCAATACTAACATGATCCAAGAAGGGAAACCTTTCTTTTCAAAATAAATTTCCAAAATTAAAATCTTTTTTTTCAAATTAGAAAAAATTTATCTTTTTCAAAAAATATTTTTCTAGTTTTTATTTAACTAATAAAATCTATTTCAAAAACTATTTTCTCTTCTATCATTATATTTATTAAAAATATTTCTTTCAAAACATTTAAATGTTTGGAAACTATTTAAGAAACCTTATTTTATTCCCTCTTTAAATATCATTAATGATGATAAAATTAATTCTAAATTTTATATATATACATTATATAAACCTATGTTTAACTTATTATGAAAAATATAAACAGGAGAAATTTTTTATTCTTTCTAAAAAGGATGAGGTTTATCTTTTTGGGGATAAGTTCTAAATTTCTACAAAATATTTTTGTGGAAGAAGCTGCGTTTGTTGGGAGAATATTCTTTTCTCTTCAAAGGATAAGAATATCATGGTGTCCTGAAAACTATTTATTTTTATACTCTTAATTAAATTTAATTATTATTAATGTAAATACCCAAACTTCTCATACATATATATTACATCTTAATCAATGAATATTCATTACATAACATAACAATATATGTCAGAATTGTTTTGTTTTTGTGCCATTGGAAACTTGGACACATAAAGAACTAGTCCATAAGTAAGATAGTTTATCTCCTACTAATGTTTTCATAACTATCACCCTTATTAAGCATATCATATAAAATAAATTTATTTATAACTAGGGTAAAGGATATAATAAAGGGTGAGATTATATGCTCAGAAAGGGTAAATAAGGGAGATATGTAAAAAAATGTGAGCATAAAGGTATAAGAACATCAGAATGGCATTTGAAAAGCATATCCTACATATCAAATATCATACTTTTGATTCATGGAATAATGATTTCTAGTTCATAAGACATGGATCATAAGGGAATAAAAGAACATGAGCCATAAGAGAGTAACATTTGAATAAGACATATAATTGTGTCATATATATAAGCATAAAAAATCATTTAATTAATAGTTAAGGATCAATTAAAAGGATTTTATAGTGGAATGAGTTCACTCCCCAAACCATAATAGTAGTCAAGTTTCACTCTGAAGACTATCATAGTGGACAAAGTCCCTTACTGAACAATTTTAACTCCCCATTCCAGTCCAGTCATTCTCTTGAGATATCAACACTAACCCAATGCATTGGTGGTAGATATAGGTCCCACATGTAAGATATTGAGAACCATATATATTTATTCCATAAGATTATAAAACATGCATCAAATTATAACCCATAAAAAGAAATGGGTTTGTTTCTTAGTTCCTTGAAACATGTGTTCTAGTTTTAAGAATCTCTGCTTCCAGTCGATTTCCATTGGATGTATTGGTGGAAGAAAAAACACCCAAAAGTTCTTTATCCACAAGGGTCCAACTTTCCAAAGGTATGAATTCATTAATTTTGAAGATTAAAATACTTAATAACATATATTTGTTGATATGATGGGAGGTCGGACACATCCCACCCTTTTGGGGGGAAATATTGTCTACTTTGGGACTCTCTTTATAAATTTAAGATATTTTCATGAATCCTTATTAATTTACCAAGTATAAACTAAGTTTCCTTTGTAATTTTCAATCACATATTAACCTATGTAAAATTTATAATCATTCGTATGTATTCGAGGTTATTCATTAATATAGATATTCGTATGTATTCGAGGTTCTCCATTAATTTTATACTCTCATATAGTACTTAAATATTATTTTAATCATCATTATGATGATACTGGTTTTTAATCCACTCATTGGGGAACTATGGAATTTATTTTCGTCTAGAGAGATGGATTTTTGCTTTAATATTGGGATTATACCCATAAAATGGGATACTTACATATCCTTGTAAAAGGAATTACAACCCTCATAGTTCAGTGCCACTGAATGGTGTTGTATTTGGTGGCCTAGAACCAACTACTTTGTACTTTATTCATTAATAAATACCTTATCACAACTTGATTGTTCTTATGTGTGACAATGCATGTTATAATGTCCTAAGGATAGCAGTTTCATTAAAGGGTCATAGCGGATCCCTACTATGATGACAACCCATAAATGCCATAACACTGTTCTTGAATATATGTTCTATGGACAGATGATGTTATTTTAGGGACACAAATAATACAAGACATTAGGGGTGAGGACTCATAAAACTTTGAGGCACCTTCTTATGGTGTGCACCCTTGGTAATATCTTGGAGGATATTATCAGAACGAGACCCGGCAGTAGGAAATCCACATTTTATAGTGTCATTGTATGTTCCTATCTACGGATGTGTGTATTGGTCCTTAGACATTAAGATTATTATTAATGGGTATTACAACTCGTTCACTTAAATGTAATGATGAAAACGGTGATGACACACTGTTCGTAGTGAGGTGGGATATGTTGGGTGCATCACGAGTTATACTGTATTAACAGATAATGCGAGAAAGGATTTTTCCTTTTTGTTCCATAATGGAAGTAGATACCTCAGGCCCTTTAATGAAATTTATATAGCGTAAATAAATCCATGGCCATTGTAAGGTATGGGCGTGTTCAATTTCGGAATGTCAAAGAAAGAATAATTGAGCACATGGGTTGATTGCACTAGCATGCAACCCGCTTGATTAGAGATATTGAGATAAGGGGATTAAATTACATGGTATGTATTCATATGAGGTGACACATCAATGAGGCATAAAATTCTTTCTCCTGGATGCCTTTACCTATTGCAAGATAGTAATCTTGGACTTTAGGAAAACCCACCAAATGCCAATGAGAAAAGGGCCTAGAGGGTCACACACTAAGTGTATCCAAGTATCTCAAGTAGAATAAAGATTATTCCCATATGTGGTTTAATAATTATTCATGGAATCCAAAATCATTTTAATGTTGGAGGAAGAATAAAATGGAAAAAAAGATATACACACCATGTATATTAAATGTACACGTCGTGTAGTTTTCATTTTAGAAAACAAATGAAAAACAAGTACACTCCATGTATTAATGATTAAACACCGTGTAGTTTTTTCAGATGGGATTTTGAGGAAATAATATTGTTTTACTAAATGAAATTTATTTTAATCAGCATGGGCATATGTCAAGGAATTAATGATTCAACATGGGGGTTTTCAATAAGAGTTAATGAAATAAATAAAACACGTAACATGTTTATTTATTGTCATAACTCTATAACGTCAAAAACGATTATAAATATCCTCACAACCCAAACACTTTTCGAAAATCATTGTGCACAACAATTCTGGAAAATTATCTCAAGGCCGAGAGAACTCCTTCCTCCAAGAATGCTCTCAAGACCAAGAGAGATCCTCCTCCATTGGATCAAGGTGATCTAAGGTGGACAACACAAGCAAAGTCTTATCCACACTAGCACCCGAAGATTCCTTTGGCGATGTCCAGAGATATGTGGTGCATGTGTGGATCACCGCTATAGGAATTATACACTTGGATTTTGTGACGCAATGACGAATCAAATTGAAACTTGACCGGAAAACATCAACGAAGAAATAATTCCATTAAGGTAATTCTTGTCAATTAATTAAATTAATTATAACCAACATATGCTGATCCTCTCGATGGTTCCAGGAACCTTCTCTTTCTTTTTGTTCTTCGTTCTATTCCAAAGATCCAGTGTTTTAATATCGTCACAAGTCTTGGATTGAACATTGTTTAATGCTAAAATTAAAGTTGGGCAAACCCGCCAATGCACTTCAGCTGCACCCAGAACCTACAAGTGGTATCAGAGCAGTCATATCATTGATTATAATTATTTAGTTTTTCATTGGTGATTTATTCATTTAATAATTTAGTTGTTTCAATTCAAGTTAATTGTTCTTTAAATCTGAATCTCGAGATCTATTCCTCCTCTCTCATTTCTTGTTCACCTTACAGAAATGAATTTTTCTTTTAACTTTGTTTAAAATAAAATAGAGGATCTCATCCGGAGGTTCCTAACGTTCCTGGCTGTACAACACAAGAATACATGACATGTATTTGGAAGTACATGCTTTGTAGTCTAGGTTCAATGCATTGGACTGGTCTACCAAATCATGTCGTGTATTAGAGTACACCTAAGTCATAAATGACACAGTGTGTTGACCAAGAATATGTGTCACACGGTTTCTAGATTACACGCCATGTGATCCACTGAACAAGTCGTGTAGTCCCATTGGGTTAGGGTTAGACCGTGTACCCCGTACATGTCTTGCCCGGCTGGAAACCGTGTAATGTGGATACTACACGGTGTGTGTCCCACTGAACATGCAATGTACTCCATATTTTTTTAAAGTACATCTATACGCCATGTCCCCGGGCATGTACTTCGTATGGACAGTGAACAAAAGTACATGTCGTGTAGTCGGAACTACACGCCGTGTACTCATCCAAACTATGCATATTGATTAATATTTATTATTATATTATACAAACCCTTGAGACGTGTACCATAGTGCAGGCATAAAGCAAAGTCACAACACGTGATAGGTGATTTATATATATGTGTTTAACTAAACATCTGCATAATGAACGAGAATTCACTGGGTTTCCTCCAAGGTACAAGTTACCTACAATGATAATTTTAAATGAATTTATTTGTTTAAAATTATAATGGATGATAATCTCAAGGAAATTCAAAAAAGGGTTTAAGATAAAAGGATTGATTAATTAAAGATAATTAATTGATTCGAGTGTGATTTATCTTCTACAAGAATGATTAAAGAATTGAATGCTAGTTTTATTTATGCATAAATATCGTTGCATGTGTGGATGATCACGAGCTAGACCAAGACCTTTGTATGTGAATGGTTTATTTTAATTAATTTATTTAAATTAAATTTGTTTTCCTGCGTGGCTTCTCCTCCTTAATATGTAGGGCTTGCGCGCCCAAGGATTCTTTTATGTAAAACCCCTTTTACCCCTCACCTGCGTGTGAGATAAATGCATATGTAATGGATGGAGCTCTCAAGCTAGTGGAGGCGGCTCAAGTTTGGAGCCAAGGTAAAACCAATCCAAGGAGATACAGAGGTGGACAGGTGGAAAGCTGTAAACATGAACCCGAAAGGTTCACGGTATTTCTCTCCTAGGTCTTGGTTTAGTTTATCAACCGCTAGATAAACTAACCAATAGAGCAAGCTCATGATCATACCATTTATTTTATTTATGTCTGTTGTATGGTTTATTTATTGTGGGTGTGTTGTCACGATCACACAATTAATGAATTAAACAAGCATGCAAGATGGAACTAAAATAAGGCCATCTTATGCTTAAATATTATCTTAGACATGGTTAATCACTTAAGTATATCCCACTTAATATTAACAAGAATGTAATCAAAGATAATGAAATGTAAATTTACGTATAAGGATAAAATCCATCAAATAAATACTAAGTCTGTACAGCCTTCCATAATCTTGGTTAGAATCAAACCATAGTTCAAAGTGCTTAACCAACCCTAGTTGAGGTGATTTCAGTTATCGGGGAATTCTAATTCAAGTTTTTGTGTTGACTTGACTTGGTTCGCATCAAGGGTTGACTGCCACAGTAGGTCATGGTGTGACCAAAAGGCAAAGGTTGAGGAAATCCAAAATAAAAGGATTTTAGGATTGGGGAGTCCACTCAGTGGATCAAGGAGCTACGAGTTAATGCAATTGGCATTTAGAATGCCTACCTAAAACCCTTCAAGTTGGTTGACCAACCCTAGTTGGGGTAATGCGAAGGGCAGTATGTATCCTTGCCACTAGAATATTCAGGCAACATAATATTCCGAAGTCAATGGCGAGGTATATTGGATTTCAATAAAATAGTGGGAGACTAATAAGTATTAATTTATTTATTGGTCTCAATTTTATAAAGTAATAAAACCTTTGATCATCTTAATATGTTGAAATAACAAGAAAAATGACTTCAAATATATCATTTTGAACTATACTCGAGAAGGAAAACCTTCTAACTAGCACCAATTTCCAAGAGTGGCAGAGGCGTTTATGCATCATCCTTCACCATGAGAGGAAATTGTATGTGCTGGAAGAGCCTATTCTAGTTGTTCCTAGGAAAGCGGCTAGTGATGTGGAAATATCTCTCTATGTGAAACATATAAGGGATGCCATAGATGTCCAGTGTTTCATGCTATCAGCCATGTCTAATGAGCTCTTGAAGCAACATGAAAACATGGATGTGTATAGAATTATGTCTCACCTAAAGGATCTCTACCAAGAGAAGGTGAGACAAGAGAGATATGAGATCTCCAATTCTTTGTTTACAACTAATCTTGGAGAGTCTGTGCTATCTGGACCTCATGTAGTTAAGCTTATTGGATACATTGAATGTCTTGACATATTAGGGATTAAATTCCCAAATGAGTTGCGTATAGATCTCATCCTATCATCACTTCCCAAGACCTTCTCTAGCTTCATTGTCAATTATAACATGATCAACAATGAGATAAGTCTATCAGAACTTCTAAACATAATTCACTAGGTAGGTAAGGACATGGGGCATTCCAAACCCATATTCCTTATGGTGAATAAGAAAAGGAAGGACAAGGCAAAGGGGCCAAAGACATATATAAGGTCTGAAGCCCCCGAGCGTCATCCCTCAAAGAAGAGGAAGATCCAGAGGTAGGGCAAAGAATAGGAGGTAGTATATTTTTCATGTGCCAAGCAATACCACTAGAAGAGGAACTACACTCAGAAGCATGGGGATGATAAAGGTGCATTAATTATCGAGTGTAGTCTTTCCATTTCTACACGTTATGTATTAGATAATGCTTGTGGGGCTCACATGTGTATTCAAATTCACGAACCATGTAGATTTGGAAAGATTTTCATAGGAGAGGTGGATATTTGAGATGCCAATGGCGCAAGGCTGGCTGCATTGGCTATTGGCGATTACCACCTCTCATTGCGAACTGGGATGATTTTGGTTTTACATAACTATTATTATGTTCCTAGTGTTACCAAGAACATAATTTCCGTATCTTTTTGGGATATGGATGGATTTATTTTCAGGTTTGGAAATAAGGGTTGTGTATTTTATAATAACAATGTATGTTATAGTATGGCACATTTAAATAATTGTTTTTATGTATTAAATTATGAAAACCAAGTGTTGTCAACCGATAACGAAACAAACTCACATGACCCATACATCTCCCAGTTGTGGCATCACCGTCTCGGTCATGTAAATGAGAAGCGCTTGACAAAGCTCTGCCAAGATGGTTATTTTGACTCTACTGAGCTAAAACCACTTGATAGATGTCACACTTTTTTACAAGGAAAAATGACCAAGCCGCCCTTCAGTGGACAAGGTGAAAGGGCCACAAAGATTCTAGTATTAGTGCACACGGATGTGTGTGGACCATTTCCAGTAGAAGCAAGAGGTGGATATTATTACTTCACTACTTTTAATATTGATTTCAGTAGATATGGGTATGTCTACTTAATGAGGTATAAGTCAGAAGCCTTAGATAAATTTAAGGAATTCAAGAATGAAGTAGAGAATCATCTTGGTAAGAAGATAAAGAAACTTCGATCGAATCGAGGTGGAGAATATATGAACCAAGAGTTCATCGATCTTATATGGTAGTTTGGGATTTTATCTCAGCTCACTCCTCCTTATACACCACAATGGAATGGTGTTAGTGAAAGGAGGAATTGCACCTTATTGTACATGGTGAGATCGATGATGAGTCATGCAAATATTCTATTATCCTTTTGGTGATATGCATTACAAACTACAGAACACACATTAAACTGATAACAACTAAGGCAGAAAATGGAATTCCCTCCAAGTTATGGAATGGAAAGAAACCCATTTTGTTTCATACACGTGTATGGGGATGCGAGGGATTTGTTATGGCCTTCTCAGGAAACAAACTAGCACTCTGGTGCACGAGGTGTATCTTTATAGGATATCCCAAGGAAACAAAAGTATATTACCTATATAACCCTCAAGATAAGAAAGTGATTGTCACCAGACAAGACGTCTTTCTTGAGAGGGAGAAGATCCTAAAAAGGGATAGTAGGAGCAAGATTGACTTTGACAAAGTTGATGCTCAAGATACACAGGAGTTGGTATAGGAACAAATTACACAGTTCCCCGTGGAAGAGGTTCTAGAAACACAAGTACTGCGTAAGAGCTCAAGAGAGATAAGGGAACAAGAAAGATTTGGTTTCCTAGTCATCGAGGATGGTGAATCATTATTGTTGAACAATGATGAACCTCTCTCCTATAAGGAATTTGTAAAAAGATCAGAAGCTACAAGATGGATAGAATCTATGAATTCTGAGATGGATTCATGTATCAAAACCAAGTCTAGGTTCTGGTCGATGAGCCCGTTGATGTAAGGCCTATTGGATGAAAATTGGTATTTAAGAGAAAACTGGACATGGAAGGTCATGTTAGCCCCTATAAATCAAGGCTAGTGGCTAAAGGATTCATAAAACGTCAAGGATTTGACTATGATGAATCCTTCTCACCAGTTTCCATGTTTAAATCCATAAGAATCATACCTACCATAGAATATTACCATGACTACAAGATTTGAAAAATGGATGTAAAAAAAACATTACTTAACATGAACCGTCAGGGAGATGTCTATATGACACATCCATAATAATTTGTGACACCAAGTGAAGCCAAACATGTTTTCAAGTTTTAGAAGTCCATTTATGGATTAAAGCAAGCATCTAGGTCCTGGAACATTCGATTTGATGAAGTCATAAAGGAATTTGGTTTAATTAAGAATGAATGTGAGCCATGTGTTTATAAGTGGTTTAATGGGAATGATATCGTTATCCTAGTAGTATATGTTGACAACATATTGATTATTGGAAATGATGTACCAGTCTTACAGTCAGTTAAGGACTGGTTGAACAAGTGTTTCTCCATGAAGGACTTGGGTGAAGTAGCCTACATTCTAGGGATCAAGATCATTAGTGATAGATCCAAGAGGCTTCTTGGACTAAGTCAGGGTACATACATTGACTAGATACTAAACAGATTTAGTATGGAACAATCCAAGAGGGGATTGGTTCCAGTGTCACATGGCCTACATCTTTCTAAGAAAATGTTTCCTCAACACAAAAAAAAGATAGAATTAGTAAGATCCCATACGCTTCAGATATAAGATCCATCATGTATGCCATGTTATGTACCAGGCTTTATGTTGCCTATGCACTGAGCATGGTAGGTAGATATCAAGCAGATCCAGGAGAACAACATTGGAATTTTGTTAAGACTTTCCTTAAGTATCTGATAAGAACTAAGGATATGTTCCTAGTGTATGGGGGAGATGATGAACTTGTCATCAGAGGGTATGTTGTTGGTGGTTTTCAGATAGATCAGAATGATCTGAAGTTGTAATCTGGATATGTTTTCTATCTAAATAGAGGAGCTATGAGCAGGAAGAGTTCAAAGAATCTAGTTGTCGCCGATTCTATAGCAGAGTTCAAATATATAGAAGATTCTGATGCAACCAGGGAAGCCGTTTGGATTCAGAACTTTGTCCAGAAGCTTGATGTGGTTCCTAGCAGTAAGGATCCTATCATGTTGTATTGTGATAATACTATAGCAGTGGCTCTTGGAAAAGAACCAAGGTCACATCAATGGACAAAGCAATACTATGTAAGTATCAACTCTTGAGGGATTTCTATCAAAAAGGTGAAGTTTTAGTGATCAGAGTGTCCACGGAAGAGAATGTGGCAGACCCCATGACTAAAGGCCTATCTCAGCAGAAGCAAGAATATCATGTGAGAGCTAGTGGGTTAAAGGTTGTTAGCAGTTTTCTCTAGTCTAAGTGGGAGTCTGTTGGATTTGGTGGCCTAGATCCAACTACTTTGTACTTTATTCATTAATTAATACCTTATCACATCTTGATTGTTCTTCTTCATGACAATGCATGTGATAATGTCCTAAGGACAGGTGTTGCATTAAAGGGTCATAGCAGATCCCTGGAATGATGAGAACCCGGAAGTGCCATAACACTGTTCTTGAATATATGTTCTATGGTCGGATGATGTTATTTGAGGGACACAAATAATACAAACCATTATGGGTGAGGACTCATAAAACATTCAGGCACCTTCTCATGGTGTGCGGCCTTGGTAATATCCAAGAGGATGTTATGAGAACGAGACCCACCAGTAGGAAATCCACATTTCATAGTGTCATTGGATGTTCCTATATGATGACATGTGTATTGGTCCTTAGACTTTAAGATTATTATTAATGGGTATTAAAAATCACACACTTAGATGTATTGAAGAAAACTGTGATGAAACACTGTTTGCAGTGAAGTAGGATACGTTGGGTGCGTCACGAGTGATACTGCATTAATAGATAATGCGATAAAGTATTTGTACCTTCTGTTCCATAACAGAAGTAGATATATCAGGACCTTTTATGGGATTGATATAGCCTAAATAAATCCATGGCCATGGTAAGGTATGGGCGAGTTCAATTCTGGGAAGTCAAAGAAAGAATAATCGAGCACATGGGTTGATGGCACTAGCATGAAACCATCTTGATTAGAGATATCGATACAAAGGGATTAAATTACATGGTGAGTGTTCGTATGAGGTGAAACATCACTGTGCCATCAACTTCTTTCTCTTGGGTTCCTTGACCCATTACTAGGCATTAATCTTGGACTTTAGGCAGTCCCACCTAATGCAAATGTGAAAGAGGCCTAGAGGGTCACACACTAAGTGTATCCAAGTATCTCAAGTAGAATAAAGATTATTCTCGTATGTGGTTTAATAATTATTTATGGAAGCCTAAATCATTTTAATTTTGGAGGAAGAATAAAATTAAAAACAATATATAAACTTCGTGTACAATGAATATACACGCCATGTAGTTTTCATTTTGGAAAGGAAATGAAAAACAAGTACGCACCGTGTATTAATGATTACATGTTGTGTACTTTTTTCAGTAAGGATTTTGAGGAAATAATATTGTTTTATTAATTGATATTTATTATAATCATCATGGGTGAATATCAAGTAATTAATTATTGGACATGCGGTTTTTTAATAAGAGTTAATTCAATAAATAAAACATGTAACGAGTTTATTTATTGTCATAACTCTATAACCACAAAACCGATTATAAATATCCTCACAACCCATACACTTTTTGAAGAATATTTGTGCACAACAATTCTGTAAAATTCTCTCAAGGTCAAGAGAACTCCTTCCTCCAAGAATGCTCTCAAGACTGAGAGAGATCCTCCTCTATCAGATCAAGGCGATCTAAGGCAGACAACGCAAGAAGAGGATTCTCCATGATAGCACACAGAGATTCTTTTGGCTACGTCCAGAGATACGTGGTGCACATGTGGACCACTGCTAGAGGAATTCTACACTTGGCTTATAAGATGCAACGATAAATCACATCGAAACATGACCAGAAAACATCAACGAAGAAAGAATTCCATCAAGGTAATTCTTTTCAATTAATTAAATTAATTATAACCAACATATGATGATCCTCTCAATGGTTCTGGGACCCTTCTCTTTCTTGTCATTCTTCATTATATTATAAAGATCTGATGTTTTATTATCATGATGGATCTTGGATTGAACGCCATTTAATGCTAAAATTAAAGTTTGAAAAACCAACCAACGCTCTTCCACTGTGACCAGAACCTACAAATGGGACACATCATACCTTTTAAGGTCATGTGATAACGACCTTTAATAGAAAGTTTCTTAGTCAAAGTTTGTTGTGGGACTTATTCCTATGAAGCCAAAGGAACATGGAAAGAATATGGGTTTCCAAGTAAGATTAGAACCTATTGAGAATATGGAACAAGGAGAACATGGTTGATTTGAAGTGTTGTGTTTGAACCCTAAGAAGGATCCCGACGTATTCCATTTGGATGGGAATAAAATCCCATGTAGTTCAATGATTATCATAAGAGAGAAAAGTCTTTTGAGAGAAATGAGTTTGGTCTTACTTTCTGAAAAGGATGCCTAGATGATTTGGGTGTTTAATTTAGAGATTATTCCTAAGGAGGGTGCCCATATTTGGTGGATTAGGGTTAGATTCCTGAAGAGGATTTACAGTGAGCTCAGGCCCTGAGAAGGCTTCCTATGTATCCCAATTATGAAAGGAATCAGAGTTCTCATAATTCATTAAGTCTCATAGGAAAGTGTAGTCTTTTGAGATAAATGAGTTTGGGCTAACTTTTCGAAAAGTATTCCTTGAAAATTTGGGGGTTTAATTGGGGGATTATTCTTAAAGAGGGTTCCCAAATTAGGGGAATTAGGATTGGATTCATGAAGAGGATATCCAGTGAGCTCGGACCCTGAGAAGGAATCCTATGTATTCCAATTATGATAGGAATCAGAGTTCTCATTGTTCATTAATTTTTGAAAATGTATTGATCATGAAAAATCTCTAAGCCCACGTGAGTCATTCTCGGTGTGAGAAATAAGAGGATGTTAAAGATTCAAAAAAGGCACCCACACCTTTTCTCCTCTACTAGTGGAAGAGGGAGCGCCTATGGCGGCTAGGGTAGATGAGGTCGAGTCAACCTAAGAAGAGGGAGAGGCGACAAACCTTCCCTCTATTCAATTTACAATGGAAAAGGGTCCAATGAAATAAAGGATTGAAGGTGAAATATGTAGATAGGATCAAGACTGCAACGTCCTACTTGAAAGGTTAGGGTATTACACTAGGATGGCTTCTCTCGTGGATCTCGGTAGGGGAGGGAGATTTATATTTTGCTTTCATGGAAAAGGAAGTGTCAATTGTACCTTCCCTACTAGAGACCTAAGGTTCTAGGTTTTAGAGATGAGAAGGGGAGGTCAGAACCCAAACCCTAATTCTCCAAACTGGGAACTTCCCAACACTATTCCTGGGTGAAATGTCCATGTAACTGTGGATATAAAAACCCACATACACTCTATGAATCCTAACCCCATTATGAAACTAATGTGAGAAACCTATGATTGAGGAAATAAATAACAAAATAAGAGACACACATATGATCCATCCTCAAAGGTTTTATAAGTTAGAAGGTTTTGGTGGAGGTCTCAATAGAATCCATTTCAGACAAGGGATCCAATTAAGAAGAAGCCTTGTCATGAATGGATTTGAGGAGGGCCTGATGGCTTGTAGACTGAAGAGAGTAGGTGAATAAAAGAGGGGCTCCCAAGTAGGTACTGGCGCACAAGTATGGGAATGCAAGTAGTCTTGGGAGACCTGATGTTGACTTACATAATAAAAAACATGGATGCTAATACATGGGAGAGACTTGAATCATGCATTCAATAGTATTCACATATATTCTCAGAAGTGGGGTGCTCAAGTTTCTATGAAATGAATAGGTGGCACACAAGTGTTTCTAATTTACAGAGGTTGGGTGCTTTAGGCACGCAATTGTTATAGATGTCAAACACTAACAGGACTTAATCTCACTGATCCTCCTTCAATTCCTCTAATTTATGTGTTAAAGAACTACCTTGAAATTTTCGGAGGACTTGGGAGAAGCACTATGATGACCAGAGAAACAATTAGGATTCCTTGAAATTCTTTCATACAAATGAAGGCCCCTATGGTCTATTTATAGGCAAAAATCAGACCCTGGGCGAAATGAAATTGGGTGGGAAAGTAGGATGCGTACCATATGGGGGCGTGCAAGTACATTGCGCACTGACAACCCCTTGGTCCAATTAGGGCAATTCAAATCACATGCCTTTCCAAATCATGATTTTTATCATGTTTTTTCTCATAATTTTTCTATTGAATTTCCCTTTTTCATTTTTTAAACTCTGTTACAGAATAGAGTGTTAAAAAATCCCCACCCCAGAATTGGATTCGGAATGAAAAGAGGTCTTATACTGAGGTAAAGTAATGAATAAGAAACAAAGGGTACTGGGGTGCACAGTTTTTAAGCACACAAATAAACTAGTCATGCAAGTTGGTAGAACGCAGGATCATGGTGCGTAGGGTGACTTGCATTGCTTATATATAGCAGCTTCACTTCTATGAGAATTCTTCTAACTTTCATAATTTTATCTCTCAGTGAGCAAGAATTTTCTTGCTCAGACACTTCTATTTTAGTCACTCTTCTATCATATGTTTTCTATTTTCACACTATAACTGGAGCATCACACTTTCGTGATGGCTTACACTTGTGTGCTAAGTTTTAAACTATCTCGCCTTAATGACTTGGTCGATTTCTTCAATTATTTTGTAAAAATGACAAAAATGACCTTACTTTAAAGACAATTTTTTATCTTTTTGTAGGTTCAATGGCTCCTAAAATAATCGTAACCACTGCTGAACTGGACAGAAAGAGGATTAATGACATGATGAATGTTGTCGGTCATGACTAGTATGACGTTTGTGACACCACACTTCCAGACATGGAAAAATATCTGAATAAACATCACTTCAACATTCCCCGAAGAACTCATTCTAATCTTTATAGCTAATGGTCATGTGTAGGATGTCAATATTTCAGACCCAAAGAACTATGTCACACTCTCTTGGTTTATAGATTATACCAACTTCTCATCTACTAATGTTTCTATTGCGGGTTCATTTTCTAATGTTGCGACAACAGAAAAAGCTCATATCATCAATCTCAACTAGTGTTCTCCATATTTGAAACTAGATAGACAGATCTGCAGCCCCACTTTTATTCATCCATATTTTGAAATTTTTAGACAGATCAATCCGAAGGCTGGATGAAAAGTTGTGATTTTATCCATATAGGAGGTGTAAAACCTGCATGGATGTGGGAATATTGGGTGCGCAAGATGTGTGAAGAATTTATCGATGACTTAAAAGGTGTTGGGATTTATATGGCTGTCTGTTTTGGGAAAACCTATGTGTACACGAATGATGATTTTGTGCCTGAGTTACTAAGTCGATGGATCCCAGAAACTAACTCGTTCAATTTAACACATGGAGAAGTACACATTTTCTTGTGGGTTGTCTACAAGATTGATGGACCTCGAATCCTTAGAGATATGTACTATGAGTTTATTCTCCCCAAGGTGACATGGAATGACTCATAGAAGTCACCAGCTTTGGTTCGTGAGTTGATGAAAATATTTAACAAACTCAAGAACATGACCACCACGAAGTCCCACACAAGAAGGGATATTCATCTAGAGGAATGGATGGAAATATTCTTTGTAAAGAAGAAGGAAAAGGGTCACACCTTCACTCATCTGACCGGTTTTCCAAAGGCCGAGAAAAAAGTAACACCTAACACTTTTTGGCCAATTTTGGAGAATGGAGAGTTTTACAAGTGGGGATATGAAGTCAATTCAAATATTCCCCTAAAGACACATTTGGAAGTTTTCCTGACCATGTAGATCAATGTGTACTTGTTACCATTCCGAGATTCCCAAGGAGGCATGAGGCCAAGAACTTTTGTTATTGAGACCAAGATGGCTGTGAGAAGGATGGTAGGGTTGGTCACTCCTATTTTGGAAATTATTCATAGGATCTTACTACATATTTATAGAGGAAAGTATCATTTTAGAATAGAGGGACCATTCCAGGTGTTACAGGGATGGACCACTACTCACATTAGAAATTATGTTGTACAAAGATGGGTATAGGTCTTTGTAAGTTCTTTCTGGTCACCTGTTCAAGCTTTCTCTGGTATTTCACCCTTTTATTATAATTCTTACAATATTAAGGGAAGGTTGGGTATGTTTAAGGAATTTAATTTCTTTCATTCTGGGAATCCACCTATGAGGTGATTTGTTGCTGATGGGATGTCCTATTTAGAGCTAAGGGATTACATGTTAGCTTCCAAGGATGGTGTATTGGCTACCATAATTGATAGAGAAATCATATGAAAGGACAATGATCCCTATAGATTTGCGCGTCAATTCAAATATCCACAAGAAAATACTATATCACCCTTGAGCATGTCATATTAGAGCAACATCTGATGGATTCCTGAAATCTATGATTGCTGAAATATGTGGATAATACTAGGGAAATATTTAATTTACCTATCACAAATGTTGTAAGAAGATTGAATATATGGTATGCCAAAAATTGGGTCGCATCTTACCCTGAAGTGGAATTAAACCATGTTGTCCCTTGAGTGGGGATACAGAGAAGTAGAAAGAGGGAACCCCTTTGTTTGGAATGTAATTCTTCATCATCAGGGGATAAATCACTATAGTCTCAGGGTGGAGGTGATGAGGCTCCAAATTCACTGAAGCAGCCTCATTCCAGATATAATCCACCTGCCAGAGTTAAGTGATCCATGCCATCAATACCTACTAAAGTTGTACCGAGGAGATCTAGTTGCCATCATTCCAAAGAGAGACCAGTCACATTTTCTCATACCCCATATGTGACTGCCGGAGTTGGAAAGAAACATAAATCCAAGGCTGCAAGATTCTCTAGACAACTTTCTGGCATGTACTCTGAATATTTATGACCAGAGGTTGTTAAAACATGGAAGTTTATATTGTGATGATGAAACCACGTGGATGGATCTATGTGAAGGGCTACATATTCTAGGAGTAGGGGATCTACAAGCCTCTTCTGATATTATATTTAAGGACAATCCTAATGAAGTGAAAACTTACATTCGAGAGTAAGAAATGTTCATATATGAAACTGATGAATCAATTCCCACCATGAAGCGGGTGAAGGAAATGATAGATCTTGGTACCAGTGAAGGGATTGGTCCTTCATTAGATTAATAATGGCATGATTTTTTGGATCACGAAGATGTAAGTTTCCTTTTTTTCTCACGTTATCTTTTACTTTGCAATTTGAATTTAGTCAAATATTTTTCGCTCATGGAAAATATCATCTTAACTTGAAACTGGTTAAAGGAAAATAAACTGAAGTTCCATCACCATGATATAGCCCTGGTGGAACTACTCTTGGAGTTACAAGATCACCCCATGAATTAGGTGAAATATCTCCAGGGAAAAAGCCCATAGAGGATGAGATGGAAAGAGTATTTCCATCTCCAATACCTATATTTGGAGATGATGATGCAATTCCTCGTAAGAAGGTGAAGAAATAAAAAATAAAATAAATAAATCCAGGGATAAATACTTTCTTAGTAGTGGTAAGCCTTTCTAATAATCATGAATTTTATCATTATTCATGAAAAACTATTTAAACATCTTGGAATTACAGGGGCTTATTCTATTTATTCTTTAAAAGAAAATACTGATAAGCTTCAAGTAACCATTGAGGTTTCTTCTGAATAGGCACAAATTCCTACTAACATGGTGGATTTTGAAGAGGCATTGTCATCAAAGGAACCAATGCATATTCCTAGAACTACTCATGTTCCTTCTATAATAAGAGAGAGGCTCTGGTAAATCAACAATAATTTATATGAAATCAAATGTAACAATAATTGAATTCCATACTATGGTACATTAGGTTCATCACATGCACCAAAACATTCAGGAACAACTGATGTTGACCCCACAAATATTACTGATGAAGCTATTTAGGGTCAAAGGTTGTCAGAGGAAGGTAGAAAAGAAAACATTTGAAGTGCTCCCACAGGTGAGACTATCCTCGAATCTATGATATCATTGGATGATATAATGAACCTTGGAATGTATTTTGAAGAAGTATTAGAACATGTTAATATACCAAATTCTTTAGAAGATTTTGAAGTTCCTCTATATAGAATAAACTGTATGCGAGTTTTCATTATTCATCCTATTAATCTTCTTATGATTAAATTTCTAACCATGGTTGGTAGAAATATGCAGTTCCATCTAATGAAAATACATCCATGGGAATTATTGAAGGAAATATTGACATTAATGTAAATCCTATCATTGTAGAGACATTGGCTCAGGTGAATCTTGAGACTATAGATCCTCTTGAGACTCATTTTGAGAATCTTGAGATAATTAAAGAGAGCCTTTCCCACCCAGAGACATCAAAAAATCTGTTGAAACTGAAAATATTGGGGAGGAGTCTTCTCAAGTTGCTGACCTACTGTTAAGTAAGAGATACTGATATTGTGATTGTACTCACTTTTTTAATACCTTGAAACTAACCATAACCATAATCCTTAATTGAACATATAGGGCTGTCAACTTCGATGGATAGGTCTAGAGGTGAAGCCTCTACCTCACCTCAAACAGTATAAGAAAGTAAAGAAACCATCGTCAAGGAAAGAGTAGAACAAGGAACTTCTTTAAGTGTGTTAATCCCAGAATGTGTCCCTTTGTATAATAATGACTCTGAATCAGAACCAGAACTACAAAAGGCCCTTCGTCTAGCACATCGCAAAGCATGTAAGAATATATGGAAGATAGTATCTGAAATTCCCCTTGAGGAATTGCCTTCAATAATTCCATAACATTCATCTCTATTTATCATGCTAGGATTTTTTGGGTTTGAATACAGCGAAATTCATATTGTAGTGAATGATATTATCCAAAATATGGAGCAATAGCAGAAGCTTCGACAAGACTTGATAAAAGCTAAACTATTTTTCAACACAGGGGAATTCTAAGAACCATTTTCCTGAGAATATGCTAATCATACTATAATGTTAATGGAACTAAAGCATAATATTAAAGAAAAGGTTGTTCAGTAGCTACATCTTCAACGGGAATTAGATATTTTCATAGGGGAGCTTGACCAGCTTCATAACTCATTAGTAGATGTCTTAAAGGATAGTGAAAAATCCATTACAGATTCTAAAGAAGCACTTTGTCATGTTGAAGAGAACGAAGTTGGTAGGATTAACGAACATCAATGAGGAGTTTATGGGGCTCAAAAAGTTTTTAACCAAATAAGAAGTTACATAGAAAACCTTTTTTGATTTCTAAAAAAAGAGAGACTATAATTTGTGGATACTCTTCTACAAAAAAATTTCTCATAAATTAAAAGCATTTCATCTTCAATCATCTATGTTTTAATTTTTGCTAACTGCTTTGTTTTTAACTAATTCAATGGGCCTAGTAATTTTAGTTTTATTTTTTCTAGGGTTATACAGACCAGCCCACATACATTTTATCTTTTGAATTTGTATTGCTCAATATTACCTAAATCATACAAAATGTACATTTAGTGAGTTGGGACTCAAATTTTGTTCTGAGTGCCCTTTGCGGGTTCCCAATCTGGTGAGTACCACATCTCTTGTTGTTGGTAGTTTAGAGTCATGCATGTTAGGCTATAAAGGGCTAATGTTTAAGGATGAATAGCTTTAACCTTAAATTTTGAAATTAGATCCCAAACAAAACTATGTGGCTGAGAATTACTCTAATATTCTTTTAAATATTTACAAGGGGAATCTTGATCCATGATGTTTATGGTCACCAAATCTAAAACTTATATAAAGATAAGGGAAGTATCTTCCAAGAACAAATTTACCATTATTTGACAAATCCGTTATGGGAATTTTGTTATACAGGGACAACTAGGGTTTATGTTTCATAGTCAAATAGTATAATCTTTTGAATGAAAAGCCTTTTATGAAGGAAACTTATGTAAGGCACCTAAGGGCACATACTTCATAGTTTGGAAAAAGTGATCTTAGGAATTTAACATTTTACTATTTATAGACAAGGTAAAAGATGATTTGGGTGACTCAAGACCACTGTGGGTGGTTTTTCCAAGAAACAAAATTTTAAGAATAAAGGGTTATATATGCCAACATATTTCATGAATAGGAAAACCATTTATAAAAAAAATTGATGTATAAGGAATGGTTAAAATTTATTATAAAGAAGAATTTATGATATTATACTGTACAGTTTTATGTCATACAGTAAAGGCATTGTACTGTGTAGTTTTAAGTCATACAATGAGAACATTATGTGGATTTAATTTAAAGTATTTAGCTTTGACCAAAGGTATGATACATTCCAAATTTCATTATAATCTGTTTAGAAACTTATTACCATATTTAGGTATGGAAGGGAAAATTATAAACTATGATTTTGGACTTTCATGATCTGAATAATGATATGGGAAAAGGGTTAAAGGCATTAGAGGAAGTATTTTCCAAGAACAAATTTATCATTACTTAACAAACCTTTTATGGGTGTTATATTATGTAGGGGCAACTAGGAAATATACTTTATAGTCAAATAGTATCATCTTTTGATAAATAGACCTGTTATGTAGGCAACTTATGCAAGGCCACCTAAGGGAATGTTCTGCATACTCAGGAAAAAGATCTCTTAGAAGATTGGAATTCTATTGACAAAAGATAAACAAAGTTTATGGAGATTCAAATTTTCCAAAGAACAATGATTGGTTTATGAAGAAAGGTACCTAAATATGGAGATGGTATTTCCAATCATGATTTAAAAAGAATTGGAGGAATATTATTTCTTTGAAGGTCTGACCCAAACGTAGGAAGTATGGTGTCTTTAGATTTACGCCATACAACTAGGACCATAAATGGAAACAATATATGATATGTGGTCAAGTGATCCAAGGTTATTTAATATTTCTTTGAAAACAGGGAAGGAGAGAGATGTGTAAATCATGGTCTTGAAGGCATTCATATCTATAGAAAGATAATAGGACAAATACACCTTAATGACTATTTTAAAATAAATATTCTTGTATATTGTCATAAATGTTTGAAAGATACAAAGACACTATAACCAAGAACTAAATTACCATCATTTGAAAAACCGATTATGGGGGTTGTATTATGTAGGGCCAACTGGGGAATATGATGCATATCCAAATAGTGGAATATTTTGACTGACAATCCCATTATGTAGGCAACTTATGCAAGGCCACCTAAGGACACATACTACATAGTCAGGAAAAATAGATCTCAGATATTAGAAACTCTGTCACTAGAACCTATAAGAAATATTATGATGATATGAAAATATTCAATATTAAGAGTGTGAAATATGGGAGGGGTAATGCTAAATTCATATGATAAATATTTTAATCAATAGTTTCCATGAGTTAGAAGTCCATTACATAGATCTAACTCATATTTAAAGTGAGGACATTCTTTTTTCCTTGGTTGGTTCTCTGAGGAGAGAACTTAAAATTAAAAAAATTCCTATATAGATTGTTTATACTGTATATAGGAGAGGGGGGAAACAAATTTTCCCATGTTTGGGACTTGGATTTTAGTCATAGTCTTCACTATGTATCTTAATGTGATGGTAATTAAGCCACACATAGTTCATAGATTTCTGTGCAGTTTAATGACATGTGGTAAGGATGAAGATAAACTAACATGAAAAAAGACTTGTTATAGCTGGACCAAGGAATAAACCCCAAGTGTCACTATATATCTTGATGAGGTAAAGAATCAAGCCACATGTAGTACTTTAGACATTCCCTATATAGGTTTTGATTCTTATATAAGGAATAATGGGGGGGGGGGGTTCTCATGGTGGTAGGACCCAAGATTGGAAATCTAGGTATCTTTACGTATCTCATATAGATGAGAATCAAGTTGTACGTAGTTCTTGAAACAATCATTTCCCATAACAATTGAGTTTGATATGGGAGATGGTGGATTTTGACACGTTCTAGAAGAATGGTTAAAATTAAGACACAAAATGGTATAAAGATCAAACCATGTATCTTAAGTGAACACTCTATATAGATCTAATTCACATACATGAGGATAAAATGAAATAAAAACAATGTGGTTGTGGATGGGCCCAATATTGGAGTTCCATGTGTCCCTACATATCTCAAATAGATGATAATCAAGCCACACATAGTTCTTGGAATGAGATCCCTTTGCAGATATGATACAGACATATGGAACAAAGGGACCCATGTATCATTAAGGAGTAGAAATGATGTCAATGATTCTTGTCTATGGAAGATCCTAACATCTTGTAGAGAACATGTTAACCATACAGTTTAAGGTCATGTAACGAAGACAAATGATGTAATGTAGTTTAACATCGTGCGATAAGGACAAAGATGCTACACATTTTATTGTCTTGCAGCATGGACGCTTATGATTGTTATGTAGTTTAACTTCATGCAACTAAAATTTTGTGATGTGTAGTTTGAAGTCCTTAAGTGAGGACATTCTTCAATTACATAAAGTATTTCTTTATGAATCTCCCATTGGTTGGAGTTGTAATAAGATCTCCATCCATTGAGATTAATTAATAAGATCCATTTGAGTAGACCTTATGTATAGAATAAGGTCCTTCCCACATTTGCTCATGCTTTGGAGGTTTCATTCCTGGTATCATTGGAGTCCTGAGGACCAATACCAATTCTCCTTGAATAAATGAATGGAGGAGAACTTTCTTGTCAAAGGATTACGCTATTCTGTGATGATAGACTTATAAATGATGCAAAGTATGAAATATTTTTTCTTCTAATCATTCCTTCTCATAAAACCATTTCTGAGACGTCTCATCTATAGACAACTGATCAAAAAATTAAATCTTGAGTAAAGGCAATTGAATTTCAATTAGCAAAACTGCTTCTGTTCCATACACCAATGAATATGGGGTTTCCTTGGTGGCAGTACGAGTGGTAGTTTGATAAGCCAATAAAGCATGAAATTTTTTATCAGGTCAATATTTCTTATCTTTGTCCACAATATTCTACAATATATTTATTAGGGTCTTATTGAAGGCCTCTATCTATCCATTGTCCTCTAAATGATTTCAAGATTACTGGTTGGATTTGATGTTGTGATCCTTATATAACTTCTTTATCTCTATAGAATAGAAATGGGTGCCATTTTCCATCAATATAGTATGAGGGACACAAATATGGTGATGATGTTAGTTTTGATAAAACTAAGAAAGGTTTTGGCTCCGATTTATTTGAGAGGTATTTCCTCATCCCATTTGGAGAAGAAGTCAGTAGTAGTAAGAATATACTTGAACTGTTTAGCCATAGCTGAGGGATAAGGCCCTACTACATACATTCCCTATGTGGAAAATGGCTAGAATTATTTAGTTTTATATAACAACTCTGAGGGTTGATGAATGAAGTTAAAATGCACTTGGTAGGGATGAAATTTCTTAGTGAAAAATGTACAATCATGATTCATGGAATTCCAAAAGTATCCCAGCCTTTAGATTTGATTAGAAATCCTACACCCAGACTGGTGAGCACCATAAGCTCTTGAATGCACTTCTTTCATGACTACTGTAGTTTCTTCTCCATCAATACATCAGAAGATGATTCCATCAAATCCTTGTTTTCTGAGAATCTTCTGGTGATCTGGACTATCATAAAGAGTAAAAAAAAATCGTTCGTTGTTGGATTTGTTCTTTTTCATCGATATCTGGTGGAAGTTATCCATTTTGAAGGTCTTCCATTAAGGGTGATCTCCATCCTTTGGTATGACCATATGGCTCATAAATAGGACTAATTTCATTAATTTTCTCTATTCTAGTTTGAATGAAAGGTGATACCATAGGAATATGGGCTATACTTATGATTATCTCATTCTGATTTGGATCTTCCAAGGTTGTATCTGCATTAGCCAGTGCATTAGCTTGGTCAATTTGTGATCATGGGACATAAGACAACGTCATCTCTAAGGGAAATTCAGCAATTAACCCTCTGATGTAATCACATAAAGAGATTAACTCTTCTTTTCAGATGGAATAATCCCCATTAATTTGATAGATTACTAAACCTGAATCACCTTTCACATTCAAGTGGTTCACTTGTACCTAAAGGTCCAATTCCAGATCTGCAATGAGAGCTTGATATTATGCCTTATTTTTGGTTCCACCTTTTGAAAACAAGAAGGAATAAGGAAGCAATGCCTTTTCTGGGGAGATAAGTACAATTCCTAACCCAACATTGTTGAGTTAAGGATTTTCCATTCTCTTCCCTATTAGACTTTTGGAGGCACTATCAAAGTACATTTCCCATGTTTGGGAATTATCTTGAATAGAGAATACATCTTCATCAGGAAGTTTAGTATTTAATGATCTATCTTCCACAAATTGGTGTTCATAAAGGAATTCGGCTAGAGCTTGGCCCTTTATTTCCTTTTGAGGCGAAAACTAGATATTAAATTATTGCAAAATAACTGCCCACCATGCCAAATACCCTATAAGCATAAGATGATTGAGGATAAATTTGAGTGGGTTATGACAAGACACCAATTGGACCTCATAATTTTGTAGGTAGTTCCTAAATTTATGAACTAAAAAGATTAATTCCAGGAATCACTTTTCAATATTTGAATACTGAGTTTTTGCACCAAGCATAGTTCGACTGAGATAGTAAAGGTTGTTTTCATTCCCAACATCATTCGTTTAGGCAAGGACGGAACCCAATGAGTTCTCTAAATCTGTCATGTAGAGAATAATTAATCTTCCTTCAATAGGTGGCATTAATACTTTTGGAATAAAGATATATTTTTTTAGGGAATAAAATTCTTCTTGGTAATCTTCATTCCATTGATAGGTGACTCCCTTATTCATTAATCTGGTGAAGGGTAAACACTTGCCTTCTAAATTAGCGATAAAGTGCTGAATATAGGCCAAGTTTCCTTAGAGTCCTCTTAATTCATTCAAATTTCTTAGAGGTGACATTATAATTATTGATTTGTTTTTCTCAAGATCAACCTCGATACCACGATGGCATACAATATGATGAGGAACTTCTATAAGGTTACTCAGAAAGCACATTTCATGGGGTTCATATTCAAATTGGGTTGTGATGTTTTTTGAATATGGTCTCTAGATCAGCCAAGATATCAGAACATTGTCTAGATTTAACCACAAAATCATCCACATAACATTCGACAAATTTCCTTAATAAGGGTTTAAAGATATAGTCCATGGCACGTTGATACGTTGCACATTGCATTATTTATGACAAAGGGAATTACATCATTGGAAAGAACACCCTGAGGGGATCTGCAGGCTGTAGATTCTTCATCATCTAGGGCCATGTATATTTTATTATAACTAGAGTAACCATCCATAATAGAAAGAGATTCATAGCCAGATGTTGCATCAATTGAAATCTCTCTGATCGGAACTGGAAAGTCATCTTTAGGACAATTCCAGTTAAGTTTTCTGAAAGCAATGAAAAATCAGATTTTACCATTATTATTTTTCATTGGGAGAATGTTTTCCAACCATTTAGGATATTTAACCTCCCAATAAATGTTATCCTTCATAATCTTATCAACTTCATCTTTAAATTTAGAGGCATTAGTTGGGTGTGTTCTTCTTTCTATTTGCTTGAATATTCGATGTTCTTCTAGAAAACCCAAATGATGAGTTGCTACATTGGGATTAAGTCATGGAATTTCTATATAATTCCACAAAAATATTTCTCAATGTTTCTTTAGAATTGAGGTATACATATCTTTCTCTTCAAAAGTCATGACCACACTAATTTGAGTGGGGTGTGGATCTTCTTATATACCAAAATTTATTTCTCTGAGATCATCCACAGTGGTATACATATCTTGATCTTCCTCAAATTATGGAGGAG
Organism: Viscum album; assembly: GCA_963277665.1. Classification (NCBI taxonomy): domain Eukaryota; kingdom Viridiplantae; phylum Streptophyta; class Magnoliopsida; order Santalales; family Viscaceae; genus Viscum; species Viscum album. Next base: position 118,567,540 of record OY728154.1, read on the forward strand.
CATCCCTGAGATCATCCTCTTCTTCTTCATTACATGTTACTTCTTCTTTTTCTACATTCATTGTAGATGACGAAGCAAAACATATAGGGTTAGGAGAGGAGTCAATATTTGAACATCCTGAATAAGAGGCCACTATTTTTTACTCTACTGATGATGAAGGGTATTCTTGGGGTAATAAAGAGGATATGATGGATTAGAAATCAACATCATTGCCTTCCTTTATTATTTCTACAACTTATTATTATTTGATTAATGAAGTAGTTTCTTGCTGCAGTTTAGTGAATGAAAGTAAGACATCTCCATTTAAGCTTTCACCACAGCTTGGTGAATCAATATTTTCTCTCATGCTGTTAGGCTTGATTTCTAAAATTTACATTATGGAAGTTACTGGATGAATGATTGGATTTGGTTTTAACCTTTGAATTTGATAGATAGGTAACACATAATCTGTACTCAAATGTATGAATGAGTTTGTTGGGATCTTTTCCAAGCCATTCAGAGCATTGATTCTGGGTACCTCCTTTTCAATGGACTTTGTTTCCTTCGTGTGATAAAATTATTCCTCAATGTATTGAGATTCACACATTTTTAATTGAGCCTTGTGACCATACAATGTCCTGATTTGACCATTTAAATAGTACATAAGACATTGGTGGTATGATGAATGTATAGAAACATGTTGATGTAGCCAAGGCCTTCCAAGAAGAATGTTTAAGGCTATGTCCTGATGAACAACCATGAAATATGAATTAGACACAAGATCCCTAAGCTGAGTTCTGAGTGTAATATCTCCCAGAGGTTCTTGGTCATTCTTTTAATATCCTTGCAACCTTAAAGTAGAATAAGAAAATTAAAAATTAGTGAGGCCCAATCGATGAAGTGTACGAATAGGAATGAGATTGAATCCTGGGACATTATCAATAAAGGCTCATAGAATGTCTATGTCATTGACCCTACTAGATAGATACAAGGGAATGATATGTCTATGTACAACATCATCTTCATACTAATTTGTAAAAGATATTTCTTCCTGACATTATGCATGATCATTCTCTATATGGTAAACCTCAACAGTAGCAACTTCGGTTTCAAACTCTTGAGGAATTGACAAATCCTCAATAAGGGCTTCTCAAAGATCTTTTGATAGATTTCGGGCATCCAAAATTAAAAAATTGGATGGTACTTGGGAAAACTATTTCAAAACATCATAATTTTGGTCCAGATGTCTATATCTCTCACCATAGATATGCAGTTTTGTAGGTATCTTGGAATTTGACACTTTTAATGTAATTGTGCCCTATGTTAGAGCAAAAACTGAAAATACTCATGGATTTGGTAGATTAGACTCACTAGGTCTATTTATTTGCTAAGATTAAGTTGGTGTGACCTCTAATCGTTCCTCCAAAACAATCATGTCATGATCGAACCTATCATGCATGGAATAATCTTCTTATTCTTGTTGAGCCCGCTAAAGGGCTCTCCCATGAGTTTCTGCCGCATATACAGTCCGAGTAGGGGTAGAGTTAAAATAGTGGATTCTAGAATACCCACGTATTCCCCTATATCCTTGACCTTGGCCTCTTTCTCTAGTTCCCCAGTTAAGTACAGGGAACTTAGGCTTATTATAATCAAAATCACCATTGGTATAGGGATCCGTTAAGTGAATCACATTGAAGGAACCAAAGATAATTTCTTCATCAAATGAATATTATACTTGACAGATCAGTTTTGGTTGTGCCATTTGGTGGGGTGGTGCCCATTCGTTTGAAATAAATGACATTAAATCTTCCATATTTAAGTAAACATTTGGTCTTGGCATGAGCTCGTCTCCTTCTGAATTCTCTTTGTCCGTCTAATCACATCACTTCATTGAGGATTTACCTTTGGATGAAGGTGGTTTTTATATGGAAGATATAGCATAAGACACAATCGGTTGATTTAACTATTCTTGTAAAATGGCATGAGTTTGGTTAATCATTTTACTGATCATCCAATCATTATATTTTTGTGAATTTTTACTTTTGACTTCATTCCATTCACCTTCTTCCTCTGGATCAGTAGCCATAACACATGCTACTTGGGAAGAATAAATTTTCAGTTTTACTTGTCCAGAGTCTACCATTTTATGAAAAAGGTATTTGAAAACAAAAAACTCTTGAATGGGATACCCTGACATCTGGTGAAAGAGACAATAATTAAGAAGATCTTCATCTCCTTCGTTGTTTGGTTTCTTCAGCCTTGACAACTGAACCAAATTATTTTCAAGGGATGAGATGATGTAACTAAAAAATTGTTTATTCTGGAAAGAATAAACATTGTTCATTAACTTATCAAACTATTTCAACCTTTGATCTCTTTGATCATCTTGACAAGGTGGTTTTTGCTGCTAACTCTTGGGAGGCAGAGCCCTTCGATATGATGAAGGTTTTGAAGTGGAAGCTGGTACAATTTCTTGCTTAAATGTAACTATTGAAGAATTTTCTTTCCCTATTCCCCTTCCTAGAGCTGATGAAATTACACGAGTTTTAGCTTTAGTTTTCATAATGGAATCTTTAATCTATAGAGAAATTGAAGTAAGGTCTCAAAATCCTCCTATGTATTTCATAGGGATCAGTGGTGTGTGTAACTCATCACATAGATTTTCCATACAAATCGACAACAACTCTTCTTAAGAGAGTACCATATTTAAGGAATATGTTAATCCTATACATCATGCAATGAAATCTAAAACTCTTTTATCCTCCCTTTTTTTGAAATTTTTAAGATCATAAAATATTTTCTTTGGTGGTGTTGAGCTGAATTGAAGAAGGAATTTCTGATGGAGATCTTCCCATATAGTAATTGATTGAGATTGAAAAATTGTATACAATACAAAAGTTGGTCCATGTAATGACTACACAAAACACCTTATCATTACTGATTCTTGTTGTTGAGGAGTTCCCATCATGGGATCACAACAAGAAACGAAATGCGTTAAGAGTTATTCCAGATCTACTAAACCATTAAAGATTGGGAATGTGGTATTGACAAAATTTGGTGGGGGAAAAATTGGATCCACCCACTCAGGGTAAGATCTATTTTCTGGATTAACTAGCACACACCAGTCTTTTATAGCTTCCAATCGAGTTGTTAATGCCTCAATTGTGATCATTAGAATTTGGGGAACATCTTGATGAGCTGGGACCTATACAGGTACAATATCTGAAGCTTGAACTGGTGCAACAACCGGAAAAACCATTGGTGGTGGTGCTGGTATCTTCCATGGATAACCCACATGGACCAGCCTATAAGGATGCATTTTATCCTGCCCTGTCTATGTAACTAATGGAGGGAATTAATTATATGCATCTTTAGTTAACAAAAATCCTCTTTGCTGAGGAGATCATAGAGGTTGTGAAAATTGAAGATCTATCTGGGGAGTATGTCTAGAAGAAATTCTGCATCAAAGTAACTTAGTATTGAGTCTTTAAAACTCTTTAATCTCATCTTCTTGCTATGGAAATCATTCTTCAAGTGAAAGAGATTGACCATCTACAGTACAAAAGTGATATGTGATCTGAATTTTACATTTCCCCTTGTTAGATGTCTTTCAGAGGGGTGGGAGTTCGTCATTTGAAGGCGTACCTAGATTCTCGATAAGCCTCTGATTTTGGGTACGCACACCTCCTTCATTTGATTCAGTCTGTACCATATTATGTATAATAACTTCATATTCTTATTTCCTTGATCTAGAATAATTTTATAGAAGATCTTCTGCCATGTTTTTAATAACAGTTACTGATGCATAATGCATTTAAGGCATTCTGTCAGTATATTTGTAAGATCGTCTTCTTCTGTATCTTCTATAAGATTATACTCTCCTATATGATGGATTCCCAAGAGCCGTTTTGGAAAACAGTTACCTGAAAGGAATCATTGGATAGTTTAGCTGTGTGCTCTCTTTAGGGTTTTTTCCCTAATCGGGAGAAAATATACTTCTATTGGGGAGGGGATTGTAGATGTGAAAAATCCCCAGCCCTGCAGGCTGGGGCTATTTCTGTTCTTCTTCTTCAAACCGTCGAACATTGTTTATTGAAATTAAAGGTTGAACTAAACAAGCCCCCAACCCTATAGGCTGGGGTAGAAATTGAACTAATATGGCTGAGATTCATGGAGCTGCTCTTCTGATTTTGTGAATTTTGGTTCAAACATTAGCTGGGTACATTATCCGACAACCAATAAAATCACCTATTTCAGAAGATCACTATGCTGTTTTAGATATTTTCATCATCTAATGGCTGACATCCTCTATGTGGGGGCCTGCTTAAGACTCTTAGATGCTTGATGCAAAAGTATCTCAATAGATTTATTTCTTTGGATCTGTCTCTAATGAGAGATAGTTGAGGCCTGTTCTTGAGTGTACATTTGATTACACACAAAATCTGTTGATTGTAGCTGGATGTGGGAAATAAAATTGCATGAGACCACTTCTTGTGTGATTTTTCGAATCTAGTGTGCAGTGAAATGCAATGCTCCATGTTCCCCCGATCCTCTGATATGAACAACATATGGGCTGTCATAAATTAACTGGTGTAGCCTCTTTAGAGCATTGAGGCATGCATGATGAAGGGTTCTCTGCTGCTTTTAAACCTTCAAATGTCAGGAAACTGAGGGAGATGCCATGTCAATTTGGCATTGTAACCCTTCTATTACCATTACATGATTTTTATATTCAGCATACGGTAATACTTTGGTTTTCAAGTGACAAATATTATTCCGTAAGTTGAGTTGAATATCATTAATGCAATCTTCTGCCATCAATTCTGAAATATTATACTGAGAATTTTCCGAAGGCATAACATGAATCGTATTTCTCCTTTAGGCAATCTTTTTCTCATGTTTTAAATATCTTCATCAACTTTCACTAGAGTTTTCTCTACTTGGTCTGACCGAAGTAGATGCTTCTTGATTGTTTTATTAAAAACAATTAGATCTATCACTTTTTTCCTCTGCTGTATTAGAAGATAAATGACCCAAGAGAGGTTCAGAGAATGACTATTCCCTTAAGATATCTTCCAGTTAAGAAATTAGTTTTCTCATTAATGACAAGTACTTAGACATGATTTTCCTTGTGTTGGAATGTGCCTCAAGATAAGGGGGATTTTTCATTACTACATTGTCAATTATAGAATTATTTTGACAATGTAAAATACTACTATAGAGAGAACTTTCTCAATGAATGCCATCACAAGGAGGACCACCCTGGTGGATTATAGCAAGGGATAAATACTCTTTATCCTTGGTCTTCTAGGCACACAGAGGGTTTTTGTGGCTCTCATCCAAGGATATGCTCTCTGGAATGACTGAATTTTCATGAAGCAAGCCTTCATGATGAAGTTTCCGATGGAGAACTTAATAATCACTGATAATACTCCCATAATTTGGTAATGAGAGGGTTGGATCTTGAGCAACAATAGATAAATGTATAAGGGCTTCAAGAACTCCAGCATTAAGAGGAGCCAAATTGAAGCTTGACTATTGATTTTCCAACTGTGTTTGGTGAGATTTCTTCTTGGATGCTCTCTTACACTTAGTTGGGGCCACTTGCTGGGAGAAGTGGTTATCATGGGAAGGTGTATGTGGCTGCCTTTGAGTGGTTATCATAATGGAAAAATTACATCTAATTGGAAAGGTTGTATGTTCCCTATCTAGTTATCCATATGATATGGGAGAGTATTACCCTTGACCCTCATGGATTGGAATATTGGTATGTATCTGCTCTAGGATGGCATGTCGATGTGTCATCTAGGTGTAGGGAAAGATTTATATGTATATTCCCATGGTACTACTGAAGTTGTTGTTATGATATCCTGGCATGCTTCTAGAATATGGGTAGGAATTTTTGTCTGCCCTTTCAACATTGATAAGATGTTTTTGGTGACTTTAGTGGTCAGAATGAGAATATATGTCAATTGCATATCTGGAGTAGGTGTATCTTCCTGCTCTTATCCTCCATTTCCTATAAATGGGTATTGAAAATACTATTTATGGGGGTAGAGAGTTAGTTCTGCCCTAGATTTGTCGTTGTAGCTTCCAAATTGACTTCTCCATGTGCTTCCAAATGAGACTTTTGGAAGGTTTGATGAACACTAGAAGGTGTATGTGTCTGCTGGTTTCTTTACATCAAGAAATGTTGAAAAACCTCCTTCAATACTGATATACGAGACTGATGGTATAATTAGTGATTTTAAGCAGGTGTATGTTTCTATTTACCAGTTTCCACCACATTTGATTAGCATGCTTCTTTAAATGTAGCCAGAAGATAATACTGAATGGATGATAATTTGTAAATAGGTGTATGTTCCAGTTCATGGTACTCCACTAGATGTTTCTTGTGGTATTGGGGGGTCGCTTCTAGACGAGTCTATTGGGAAGCGAAATTAGGAAGGACTGGTGTATATTCCTTGTCATTGTTCTCCATCAAGTTAGGTTGATGGAATTTTCTCAAGGGGAAAGAGGTAATAACCTGCTCCATATTGACCAGATGTTGGCCCTGGTAGTTCTTCTTGTGTGCTCGGGTCTAAGGGACCTGGACCGAATGTCCAAAGACAACACTTCCATCATGTTGGGAGTTCACTACCATGCGATTCTACTGGTAGTGATTGTTGGTGTAAATCCTCAGGAAGGACCCCTCATCCTTGAATTGAGGCCCTATGTGACCTCTTGATTCACCTCCCTGTAGTATGGGAGTGACTGGTGTTTGAGTTTTGGGGATAAGGACCTGGAACAGTTGAAGACAGGGGTTAGAACCATATGTTTCTTGATCATTGGTCGTCGTTGGCCGAACGATCAAGGATTGTAATTGACCTAAAGAGCATGTCAGGTAACCTCCAAGGTTGGGATTGTACCTTGATAAAGTTACTCCCTTACCAGCACATTGGAGACCCAACATCTAAGATGTTGGGTGTGTGATGGTGTAATTCCTATGGATGAGGATCTAGCTTGACAAACGGTAGGGAAGTTCACAGATGTCATCTTGAAGAAATCCATTTTGGACTGATGGGAGTTCAAAGGAAAAATTTGAAAACAATAATAAACTCCATTAAAGCGACATATTTCATATGGATACATGTGTGATTGATTCCTTTGTCTTTCCTTCCTTTATAAATTGATAGTGTTCTGACAGGTGGGTAATATTACTAACTTGTTTAAGGATTCACGTCAGGTTCACCATTTTTGTTTCATAGTTTCTTGAAACATGGTTTTTATTTTTAAGAATCCCTGCTTACAGGCATTTTCAATTGGATTTATTCATGGAATCGGAAACACATGACAATTATCTATCCAAAAAGGGATCTTATTTTCAAAGTCATGCATTCGTTACATTTAAACTTTAAGATACTTAATAACATGCATTGTTCGAGAGGATGGGAGATCAGACTCATCACACCCTTTTGGGGGGAAATATTGCTTAATTTGGGACTCTCTTTATAAATTTAAGATAGTTTTATGAATCCTTATTAATTTACCATGTATAACATAAGTTTCCCTTGGAATTTTCAATCAATTATTAACATGTGTAAAATTTGGAATCATCTGTATGTATTTGAGGTTCTTCATTAATGGAGATATTTGTATGTATTCTAAGTTCTCCATCAATGGTATCCTCTCATATGCTACATAGATATCATTTTAATCAACATTTTGATGATACTAGTTTTTATTCAACTCAGTGGGGGCACTCTAGAATTTATTATTATCCAGGGAGATGAAGGTTTTCTTTAATACTGGGATCACACCCATAAAATGGGCTACCTATGTATCCTTGTGAAAGGAATCTGAACCCTTGTACTTTGGTTCCACTTAATGGGACACATCATACCTTTTAAGGTCATGTAATAAGGACCTAAAATAAAAAGTTTCATAGTCAATGTTTGGTGTGGGACTTATACCTAATCATCCCACAGAACTTGGAATGAATATAGATTTCCAATCAAGATTATACCCTGTTGGGAATACGACCTAAAGAGAACAATTTTTATTTGAAGTATTGGGTTTGAACCTCAAGGAGGCTTCCTACGTATCCCAATTGGATGGGAATCAAATCCCATGTAGTTCAATGAGTCTCATAGGAGGGTATAGTTTTTTGAAAGAAATAAGTTTGGTATTATTTCCTAAAAATGATACCTTGATGATTTGGGGGTTTAATCTGGGGATTATTCTTAAGGAGGGTGCCCAGATTAGGGGAATTAGGGTTGGATTCTTGAAGAGTATATCTAGGGAGCTCGGGCCTTGAGAAGGATTCATATGTATCCCAATTAGGATAGGAATCAGAGTTCTCATAGTTCGTTAAGTCTCATAGGATAGTATAGTCCTTTGAGAGAAATGAGTTTGGGCGTACTTGAAAAGGATTCCTTGATGATTTGGGGGTTTAATTGGGGGCTTATTCCTAAGGAGGGTTCCCCGATTAGGGGAATTAGGGTTGGATTCTTGAATAAGATATCTAGTGATCTCGGGCCCTGATAAGGCTTCCTACATATCCCAATTATGATAGGAATCTGAGTTCTCATAGTTCATTAATTTGTGCAAATGTTGTGATCATGACAAATATCTAAGCCCACATGAGTCATGATCAGTGTGTGAAATAAAAGGATGTGAAAGATTCAACAAATGCACCCACACTTTTCCACCTCCACTGGTGAAAGAGGGAGTTCCTACAGTAGCCAGGGTGGATGAGGGTGAGTCGACCCGAGAAGAGGACGAGGAGACTAATGTTCCTTATCTTCAATTTACATTGGACAAGGGTCCAATGAAAGGAATGAGTGAAGGTGAAGGAATTAGAGAGGATCAAGACTAAAACCTTATACTTAAAGGTTATGGGATTACACCAGGATGGCTGCCCTCATGGATCTTGGTAGGGGAGGGAGATTTCTCTTTTTCTTCCATGAAAATGCCAGTTTGAACCGTACGTTCTCTACTAGAGACATAAGGTTACGGGTTTTAGAGATGATAAGGGGAGGTCAGAGCCCAAACCCTCATTCTAAAAACTAAGAAATTCTCAATACATTACATGGTAGAAAGGTCCATGTGACTTCGGATATAAAAACCCACACACTCTCCATGAATCATAACCCCATTGTGAAACAAATGTGAGAAACCTCTGACTACAGAAATACAAACCCCAATATGAGACACACAGATCTGACTTTCCCAAAGGTTTGATAAGTCAAGAGGTTTTGGTGGAGTTCTTAACAGAATCCCCTTTAGAAAATGGATCCAATTAAGATAAAGCCTTTATATGAATGGATTTGAAGAGGGCTTGATGGATTGTAGACTGAAGAGAGTAGGTGAATCAAAGAGGGGCTCCCAAGTATGAACTATTGTGCAAGTATGGGCGTGCAAGTAGGCTTTAATGACTTGATGTTCAATTAAGTGATGAAAAACCTGGATGATAATAATTGGGTGAGAGTTTTCGCAAGCCTTAAAGAGTATTCATAGGTATTCCCAAAAGTGTGGCTTTCAAGTTCTTATGAAAGGAATAGGTGTCATGCATGTGTTTCTGATTTAGGGAGGTTCGGTGATTTAGGCACGCAAGTGTTATGGATTTCAAACACTAAAAGGACTTAAGTCCTATGATCCTCCTTCAATTCCTCTTCTTTAGGTGTTAAATAACTACCTTGAAAGTTTTGGAGGACTTGAGCGAAGCACTAGGGTGACCAGAGCAACAATTAGGCTTTAGGGAAATTCATCTGTACAAAAAAGGCCCCAAGGGTCTATTTATAAGCAAAAATAAGACCTTGGGAGAAATGAAATTGGGCGCGCAAGTAGGCCGCATGCAAAATGGGGGAACTCAAGTAGGTTTCTTGCCGATGACCTCATCGTCCGACTAGGGTGATTCAAATCTCATGCCTTTGCAAATCTTGATTTTCTTCATGTGGTTTCTCCTCTTTTTTCTATGGAATTTACCATTGACATTTTTAGACTCTGTGACAGAACAGAGTGTCAAAAGGGTTTTATAAATAATTCATGATATCATAACACATGAAAAGAAATGACCAAATATAAATATACCCTATACCAACAGTTTGGAACCATTGGTATACGTCTCCAAACCGTTGGTATAGCCTACAACAATAGTTTGGAGGACTGTTGTCTGGTTTGGCGTTGGGATAGGTCTATGCCAATAGTTCTGGGAAAAACATTGGTATAGACCTATATTGATGGTTTTTTCAATCCTTTGGTATATTTCATATGAAAATCCTAAACCAACATTTTTAGAAAACCGTTGGTATAGGTAATTCAAAAAAACAAGGCTTAGTTTTGATCCCAGCACCCCCAGTTTATAATCCAACGACCTAACCACTAACCTAACATGAATTTTTTAAATATAATTTCATATATATATGTGTGTGTCTGTGTGTGTGTTTATAAGTACTTTAACTGTTGATTAATTTAATATTATTTTACAAAAGATTCTATAAAAAATATGTGTACCTATACCACCAGTTTTGAGAACCGTTGGTATAGATTTTTTGATTTTTTGACTTATACCAACGGTTTTGGTGAATCTTTTGGCATAGGTTGGACCTAAACAAATGTTTTTGAAGAAAACATTTTTATAGGTCAATTATAGTGACCCTATACAAATGGTTTTGGCCAAACCACTGGTATATCTCCAAATTAGGGACCTATACGATCGATTTTGCCTAAACCATTTGTATGGGTCCATAAAAGTGACCTATACCAATGGTTTTGGCTAAACCATTGGTATAGGTCCAAATTAGTGACCTATATTAAAGGTTTTTTCCAAAACATTGTTATAGATCCTATTTCTAGTAGTGGTGGGATTCATAGAATATTTTATTATAGTATAACCCATGAAAAAGAAACAGGTGTCCAAAAAAATTATCATAAACATAAACCATTAAAATAATGAATAAATATTTTATCATTAGATTATATCCCTAGTAAATATTAAGTAACATTAAAGGGTTTCATCGAATATGGAAAATTATTTTGAAAGAAAAATAATGTAGAATGTTTCTTGAAGTTACTATCCTTTCATTGAAATTAAAATTTTAAAATAAAACATTCATAAAATATTATGTAAATAATTTTCCTTGAAAATTACCATAAAAAATTATGAAGGAATATTCAAATAAAATAACGGTCACAGTGGTAGGAAATTCCATTCTTGAAGTTCATGTTAAGAAAAAGATTCCTTTCTCATTTTTTGGTAAAATTTAAACAGTCCTTGTTTAGAACATTAGATGAATATTCCTTTTAAAACACTTAATAAAAATTAAAAACAGTTAAAAAGTCTTTAATAAATCCTTTGAGGAATTTTTAAACATTTTAGAACATTTTTACAAAACATAGATATAGAAGAAAAAGGGATTTCAAAAGAAGAGATAGATAAATATGATTTTTATGAAAATATTTATTTTGGTTTCTTTAGTACATAATGAAATGAAAATGAAAGTAAAAAATTTTATTTTCACGAGATAATCTGATTAGAATAAAATTTATGATGTCATTGAGAAATATATAAGAATATTTCATCATCAAAAGCATAATTATAAACAATCTCAATAAACAATGAGATAGTAATTTCAAACCTTTAACACTTTTATATCTTTTAAATCATATTCCCCATTAGAGAATAAAATCTAATGAGATAGTTAATATAATTAAAATAATTATATTTCTGATATAACATGTCAATGGGGAATTATATACACCTCATAGAAGAAGATAAGTGCATGACAAAACTTATGTCCCAAAGAAGGCAATTGGAGGAAAAACTCCCTTACCACTTTTGTAATAATTTAAATCACAATACTCATTAAATAATATCATCAAAATAAAATTTAAATATAATGAAAATTACTATATTCAAAATATAATATGTAAAAGGGGTAGTGTATAGACCACACAAAATAAATGTGTGGTGGTTATGGCATATGTCTCCCATAAATAAAAGAGAGACTAGAAATCCATTACCTTAAGTCTCAAATTCATTCATACAGATTCAAAACTGTTGTATAATAAATATGGGGTCTTTATACATATATTAAATAACCATAATTATATATATCATACCATATATTATTTAATTATGATATTTTATTACCCATTTATTAACAATTACTTGTAAAAATAACATTTCGACCAATAACTGTTTTATTTTTCATGTATGTTTTGATTTGGTATAATTGGGCCTCTTAATTTGATAATATATATATATATATACATTTAACTACGATAAAAAAAATATATATATTCATTATATATTTATTTATAGTAATCTATAAAATTTATATATTGAAAATGAAATACACAGTTCATGGACATGGTGGGTTATATGTACACATGAACGTTGTTTACATGTTACCGATGGATTAAAAAAAGAAATTTAAATAAAATTTTACCTTTAGAAATTCATTTTTACATTATATATCTCAAATATATTTATTAAAGTTTCTATTATTACCTTTTATGAAAATCGTTACGGAATAACGAATCACACCACTCTATGAGGCGGTAGTCCGCCGTACACATGAACTACGTTGTCATACCCTCCATGGAATGAAAAGTAAGAAGGTATATGTGATATATTTATTCAAGAGGTATAATTATTTTAAAAATATCATATATATTCATTTAATATATCCTTATTACCATCCAAGTAAAAAAATGAAAAAAACCTCACAATGGTTCGTTAGGCGGTAGTTCACTGTACACATGAGCGACATTATTATTTCCCAAAGGGTTGAGAGGTAAGAAGGTAGATTTGGTGTTATAATTAAAAATTTATAAATATAATACATAAATATTAAATCCGTAATTATATCCATATGTGATATTTGGTGATGGAAAACGAATAACTTCAGTTTGTGTGACAATATTTCTTTCGTACCCATGATCAACAGATTCATTTTCTATTTGATAGAATAAGAGATATATTTAGGTTATTGCATTAATATAATATAATCTATATATATGTTAGATTATAGTTTTATAATATTATTATAATTTTATTATATTTTAAGGATTTATAATAATAATTAAAACAAAAATGTAAAGTAAAAAATATTACCTCTTCTTCGGACAACCTCTTTAGGTTTTACATAAATTTTTCATAGATAGGATTTATGATAACAAAAACACCTCTAAGATATATGGAGGGAATTAATTAATGCATTTTTTAGGTATTTTTTTACCCAAATATTTATAGATTTATAAATAAGGGAGTAGAGGTTGTTTCCTTTTATAAGTGGGGGAGAGGACACACATGGAATTTTTAAAAACAATCAAGTGTTACCATGTTTGTTTCCCATGAAAAAGGCACCAAAATGGGTTTTTATAGAAAAAAGGGGTGATATGGTATAAATATTTCCATCCAATGGGTTTTGGACAATTTTATATATAATTTTACCCCTTATATTTTTAGTTTAACCCCCAGTCAACCTATTTTAAACTTAACTACAATAATTAATTTTTACTTTTTTACAATTCACTATGGAAAAAAACTAAGTTAACCACATTATATAATATTTATTATTATAATTAAAAATATGGAACAAATTATTCTAAATTACATTCACATAATTAGGAAAGTTTCATTTAAAATTAAACTTATAGATGTGACGAAAAAGCGGTTTTCTAAAGATAAAATCATAAAAAGATTAAAACATTTTTATATCAAAATTAAATATGAAATTTATTCTGATGAACTAAATTAGAATAATATAAATATAATTTTTCAAATTTTAATTTTAAATCCATATTAAAATAATATTTATATTTTAAATTCTTTTAATTAAAAGGTTATTTTTTAATAAAAATCATTATTTTTTGCTATTCATAAAAAAATTATCTATTGAGAAAATTATAAGAAATTAACTCCAATATAATTGAAAAAATATTAATTTAATAATTAATTTAATTTTTTCAAATACATACTCTATAAGTGCTAAAATTAAAAAATAAAATTTCTGTTCAAAAGGCAAAAAACTATTTTTTAGTTATAATACAGTTTTTTAGTGTAAACTTGAATTTTTTCTTATCTCATACATACTAAACACAGGGGATGAATTTTAAAGATTTTATTGTATATATAATATATAAATTTCTTAAAAGAAATTTAACATGAGTTTTTTATTTAATTTATTAATATAAAATATTTTTTGTGTACAATAAAATAGTTTTTCTGAAAAAAATTTTCTTTATTTTCAAATAGATTATATTTTCATTTATAATTAATTGGACACTTAAGAGTTAATTTTATATACACTTTTAAAACATATATTTTTATAATTTTATTTAACCTATTCATACCCTCCATTCCAATTTCTAAGTGATAAATATCATATTAATTAATACAATTTTAATATTATTTCACATTTCATTAAAAATCGGTGTTTCTTTTAATGCAAGATATCAAAAAAATTAACTTTACTTAAAAAAACAAATATTTCATAAAATCTCATTTCATTACATTTCAGCCACATTAAAATTAATTTTCGATTGAAATTTCTCTATTGGGTACAAACAACTGAGTTTAATATTGTCTCATTACATCCTCCAGTTTCCACATAGCTTCCTCAATTTAGAGGTTTCACAATAAAATTTTGACCAGATGAGTGGTATTATTTCATAGAACTTTCTCTGTATGGTCCAAAATATTCATCAATTTTTCATCATAAAAAATATCATGTTCTAAGAGTATGAAATCTATGTTTAATACATGTGATGGATCAGGTATGTACTTTTTCAAGAGAGACACATGGAACACATCATAAACTTGGGAGAGGTTTGATGGGAGTACCATCGATAGGCTACCATCTTGATACGATCAAGAATTTAAAAGGGACCAATGTACCTATGGCATAGCTTTACTTTATACCGTAAGAAATATTTAATCCTTTGGTTTTTATTTGATCAATTTACACTTCATCTTTTACACCAGCAAAAGAAAATGAATTTCTTATGCTAGAAGAACTAAAGGACACAAGATCCATAATATAATGACAATTCATTCATTATTTCTCTAGTTATTATCAAAATTAAATGGTTAGGACTGGTTATCCTATATGAAACAACATATATATATATATATATATAGTGAAGTAATAAATTAATCTTTAAAACCTCATCCAAATTTGAACTTAAACTACAACATAAATGGTTAATCTTATGCCCCTTACAAAATTATTATTTTTAAATAAGGTAGCTAAATAACCAAAAAGAACTTAACATTAATCCCCCAAATATCATTAGTATATCTTAATGGTAACTTGAAAAATATGCAAATACCTTGGTTATATATTCTCTTAAAGCATGGTAATAACAAAAATTACCATAAAACCTTAATGAAAACATACATGATTCTTGATTCCTTAAATAAAACCACTTATTATTGATTATATTGAATAAATCCAAAAAATTCTATCAAATCCATTAATGATAACAAAAACCAATTTTTTAGAAAATCATTAATCAATTCTGGCATCATCAATACTATTTATTTCACTTTATCTATATCATTCATCTCTTTATCTAAACTAAACACTATTTTTACAACTTTAAAAACATATTAATGGTTATCTTCCATTAATCATGTGTTTTTTATAAAATATAACCTTTCCAAATCACATTTCTAGGACATCAGTATTATTCAAAATATTCTTTAAAATTGCTAATGAGAATATTCTATAGAATAATCCTTATATGTTTTATGATTCATATAACATAATTCTTGAATTCACAAAAACACTTCAATCATTCCAATTTATTCTTAAACCATTAAACATGATTCATTATATTATTCTATAAAACTTCATTCCTATAATATGAAGTTTAAATCATGTATTAATATTCATCAACCTCAATTTAATAATTTTTCTCATGTTTAACATACACAATACTATTATAACATCCCATTCCCTTCATATTTCATTCATGGTTTCATAATAATTAGCAGTATAATCATCATTCAAACCACCTTGTTGACAATATTCACAATATTTACCCATAGGATATCGATTTACATAATGCCCATTATTTCCACATTTAAAACATTCATCCATTGATAATATATTATGGAGACCAATATTCCCATCAATTTCATTAACTAAACTTTTCATTTTCTCTTGGAAATTTATTAATCTATTCCATTCATCTCCACATGTAAAACAAATTCTCATTCCTTTGAGATAATCCCATGAATGATCTTTCCCACAATCGCATCATATAGGAAACCAAATATTATTTCATCTATGGTATCCACCACCCAAACTCTCAATGAAATCCACCCTTATCTTCTTTGGTGAGTCTGAGAGTTGGTTAAAGTAAAATTAGTTAATAATAAATCATGATAACTAATAAGTCATAATCACAATATCCTTCACTCCAGTCACTATTCCATTTGGTTTCTCAGTAGAAAATTGTCTATCATATTTAATGTTAACCCAATTCATTCGGGTTATATCCATTGACTAAAACCAAAATCTTAGTGTGAGAAAAAATAATTATAGTGGGAAACCAGATAATCAGGAAAAAACACCAATATGATGTCTAAATAATGATACCTTTTTTAGAATATATGAAACCTTAGGCTTGTCCTAGGTCATTATTAAAATACATCAAGATATTTTATAAAGGGAATGTGAATTAACCAAATCATATCTGATGGGAGTGCCAAACTAGGTGAGAAGTAAGTTTCATTTTACTATACTTGGTAACAGTCAAGTCAAGACTGTGGCACCTTTTTTAGATTTTTTACCCTAAGGAAAATTTGTTCTAGAAATATTTCCACTTGTAGTATCTAGATACAGATATAATTGCATGGACATCACTCTCTCAATCCTTCACCAAAATTCTAGAATATTTTCTTATACCCATACTTATCCTTATAGTTCTCACTAATGTTTTATCATACTAGTTTCCAAAGTTTTAATTAAAACTAGGTCTGATATAAACTGTAAAGATACAAAATTATCATACATGGATATTACATCTTAATAGATATATATTAATAACACAATATAAAGCTCCATTCAAGAATAATTTTGGTCTTGTACCATTGGAAACATGGACACATAAAAAAATAGTCTATAAGTGAGCTACATAGTATTCTAATAATTTTTTCATAACTAGAAACCTTATAAAAAATATCATACATTATAAATTTCTTCAAATCTTGGGGAAAGGAAACTCAAGAAAGGGTGAGATCAGATGCTCAGTAAGGGTAAACATGGGAGATACTCAAACATAACATGATAATAGAGGTATGAAAACATGAGAATAATATTTGAAAACCACAAAATACATATCAAATATCATAATTTTGAGTCATGGAATAAATAATGGTTATTCAAAAGACATGAATCATAAGGTAATCGAAGAGCATGATTCATAAGATCAAAACACTAGCATAAAACAAGGAATTGTGGCATGCACATAAGAATAACTAAATAATTTCCTTATAAGTTAAGGATAATTTAAAATGATATCATAGGGGAATGGGTACACCAACTAATCTATTATAGTAGTAAATATTCAATCCTAACAATATCATAGTGGAAAAATTCACCTACTAAACTGGGATCACTCCACATTCCACTCTTGTTTATCTCATGAGACATCAATCATTATCCAATGCATTGGATGGAGACATAGGTACCACCCATCACATAAGAAAAATAATAAATACAAGTTCCATAATATCATAAACTATTCATCATATCAGAACCCATGAAAAAAATGGGTATCATGAATCATTCATTATATCATAACCTATGTAAAGAAATGGGATTAACTGAACATTTCAACATTGTATAACCCACAAAAATGAAATGGGTTGCATAAAAATATTTTCATCATAAACATAAATCATCCAAATAAATAATAATTTTGGTATCTCTAGATCATGTCCCCATTAAATATTAATTAACATTAAAGTATGTCATCTTAGATAGAAAATTATTTTGATGGAAAAATCACTTGGAAAGTTTCTTGAGGAAAATATCCTTTATTTGAAAATATACATTTTAAAATTAAAAATTTATAAAATATTATGGAAAATAATTTATTTTAAAATAAACTTTAAAAAATATAGAGTAATAAATAAATAAAATAATGTTGATGATGGTGGGGAATTCTATCCATGCCATACATGTTAAAACAAATATTCCTTTGACATTTTCGTTAAAATACAAACAATACTTGTTTGTAAAATGACATGAATATTAATTAAAAAAAATATAGAAAATGTAAAAATTATGTAAAAATTATTTCATAAATCCTTTGGGTAAATTTTTTGGAATTTGTTTTAAGAAAACCTAGATATGAAATAAAATGGGTTTTCAAATTAAGACTAAAATATTGATGATTTTTCTTAAAGGAATTATTTTGGTATCTTGAGTACATAAAAAGATGAAAATTAAAGGAAAAATTTATTTTCATGAAATAAATATAGTACAATAAAATTAATGATTTTCTTTATAAATATATCATAACATTTCATCATCAAAATCATAATCAGAAATAATCCGATAAGCAATGTGATTGTAACATCAAACCTTTACAAATTTAGTATCTTATGAATCATCGGACCCACTAATTAATAACATCAAATTAAACTTTTAATATAATAAAAAGAAGACATTCAGTATATAACATGTCAAAAGGGTAGTATATACACCTCATAGAATAGGATAGGTGCATAACATAACTTATATCCTAAAGAAGGAAATTTGAGATAAAAATCACTTACCGCTTTAGTAATTTTTTTAATTATAAGACCCATTAAAGAATAAAACAAATAGAAACATTAAATATCCTGAAAATAAGTATATTCATGATATATATTGTAAAATGGTTTTTATATACACTATATAAAAGGAACAAGGGGGTGATTATGACATATGTCTTCCAGAAATAAAAGAGAGACTGGAAACCCCTTACCTTAAGTCTTGAATTATATTTTATAGACTATAACCACATGTATAATAAATATAGTTTTATTATAATTATATTACATAACCATATTTATATACATCATACTATATATAATTTATGTATGAAATTTTATTACCCATTTATTAAAGAATTCCTATTAATATAACATTTCTAGCAATAACTATTTTGTTATTCATGTATGTTTTGATTTTCTGTAATGCCCCAACCCCAGTTACCTAGAGTCGGTTTATTATTACATAACATTGGAATGATACAAGGAATCATGTCCTGAAAGACCAATCAGTTTAGTAGCATTGGAAGTACTAGATACAATCATAAGTTTTACATTACATCATGAAATAAAAACATCAACAAAATTTTGTCCCCTTTTTGAACACACTCATATCCTTAGCCTATCCCTGTAGGTCAATCATAAAATACTTCTTCACATCCTAGGAAAAATAAAACATAGAAAGGGGTGATCTTAGATGCTCAGTAAGGAAAACAATATAGCGGAAACATTCACAAATAAGCATAAACATTTAAGGCATTGTAAAAGACTAAAAAAGCATTTTAAAAATAAAATTCAGAATAATATGGAAAATATAAAATCAAATTATTCCATTTAAATATTCACATGGATATTATACTAGTTTAATAATCACATGAAATATTAATAGCCACTATCATAATGATAGAATTCATAATGGAAGACATCATAACCACATAGTCAAGGCCTTGTGACAAGACTACAAATAAGATTATTTCATGTCCTTGTGCCAAGACACTAGTTTATCTCATGAGACCTACCTATGCATTGAGGATCTATAGAAAGCTCCATCCGTCACTTAATAAGTCCAATGTATTCCTCATATGAAAAGGTTTAAACATTACACAAACATTCGTATTAAAACTAGCATAATAAATGTAAATACTTTATTCATAAACCATGAATGGTATAAAAATAACACATCCACAGTAAAATATATCAGTAAACCTTAAAAATGTTTGTAATATTTAAATCATAATAAATCAACTTCAAATGGGTTTAAAATCCATCAAAGAATGTTGACATAGATGAAATCAAAAAAAATTAGAGAAATATCTCTTTCTATTTTGAAATCATTTAGAGATCATGTAATTATAAAAGAAAACATTTATTTTGAAAATATTATTATAAGATTGTAAGGGAATATTCAACGATGTTATAACGGAGGAAAGTAGCCACACCCACCGTATAAGTAAAAAAATATTCTTACTTTAATTTTGTCGAAAAGGTCATAATGTACCTTGTTTGGAAAACGATCAAAATATTCATTTCAAAACATATAAGGTCAAATAAGGGTATAAATTACTTTATCCCATTGTCTAGTAAATATTCAAAATGTTTTAAAATAAATTTTTAATAAAACATGGATGTGGATGATAAAGAGGTCCCAATAGATACTTACGTAAAAACAATCCCAAATAATAAAGAGATTGGGAAATTAACTCTTACCTTGTAATTTTCCTTAGTCGATGGTATTTTAACCTCCTGTATAATAGTTAAAACTTTTTTATTAAATTATACAAGAACTATATACATAAATATGATATCTTATATGATCCTCTAGTATTTCTTTGTTGATAATATTTCAGTAGTATCATCATTTGGGGTGTTAACTGATTCATTTTCCTTTATATGATTGGTTACGTAAGCAATTTTTGTTATGGATATGATGTATTTTATTCATATACAAAATGATATTAAGTTCGTGAACATTATTTTTAATCATAAAATGAAAATTATTCTTTAATGATTACGATGGGGAATGAATCTCATCACGTTCATGGAGATGGTAATCCGTACGTACACACAAGCGATAATATCATTATATTGATGGTGAAATCGTATGTAATTGGATGGTATATCATATGTACAGAATTATTAACATTTTATATTTATTATTTACATCAGTTATAGTCTTTATTATACCCATCCAAATAATTATGTGTTTGAATAACAAACTACACCATGACGTGGAGATGGTAAGTCATACGTATACACGTATGATGATTTTGTCATTCATATGATGGATAGAATAATGAATATGGTTGTAACATTTTTATAATAACATAAGAGTATATATAATATACTGGAGTTATTATTTTATAATTGAAACAACAAAGAAAGAGGAAGTAGAAGAAGAATAGAACGTGAAAGAGGGTGGTGAAATATTTACCTCTTCTTCGGGTTCTTCCTTTTTATTTGATCAAAAAGGATCCTTAGGTTGGATTTCTGAACAAAGGCCTCTAGGATGAATAGAGGAAGGTTGGGAGGATATTTTGGTAGGGTTTGGCTGAGACAAATGGCTTTGGAGGTGTGAAATTAAGAGAAGGGGAAGTACCCTTTTATAAGAGAGGTGATGGTCACTTTAGGAAAAGCTTGAAATATTATTTTATAATAAAATCATTTTCAGTTTATAATGGATATAAAACAATTATTTCGAGGAAAAGGTGGGGATGCGTCTAAAACCTCTCAAAAATAGGTTTTATATAGGTTTAGGTCATCATATTAACCTCATATTTTAGATTTAACACTTAGTTAAATAGTTTGACATTTACCATGTCTCTTTGTATTTTTATATTATATGGTTAATAAACCTACTATAACAAGACAATAAAACCCCATGTGGTTCATTATTAATATATATAACATTATATAAGTCTTTTGGCCAAACCATATATTTTTAAGAATATTATAACAATTAATAATATAGTATTTGTTTTAAAAACTCAATTATGTCATTTTTGACACTATTTAGTATTTGGTTTTTGTGAAAATCATAACAGTATGATTACATTGAAAAAATATTTAATCATCCCTAACATGTCATATTAACATATAAAATTAGTGGAATTAATCAAAAGTATCAAATTACATTCATCTGGATATTTATAATATCAATTATTTTAATCTTTCATTAATATGGTAATTATTGTATCATCATTATGTCATAAATAAATTAAATTATTTAATGCCTAAAATATTATAAATAAAATACCATTATGTAGGAAATATTTTTATATTTATAATGGATATTTATAGTTGAATTTATCTTATGTATATCCCTATATTAAAAATGGTTTAGTTATTAAACTTTGAATTTAAATCTTTTAACTCTTCTTTAAATAAAATAATAATAAATATCCTAATCTAATCCAAGTGGACCAAAGGGGATCATATTTTATTCCTAAGGTTCTTTTTGGCTGAATTACACTTATCCAATAGAATTATTACATGTGTTAGGGTAATTATAATATCATTTTTACCCTTAAATACCCTATTTACTTTTAACCGTGGTAAATAAAAGTAAAAAGTTACTATTCACCAAAAATTATTTTCATATTATTAAACCAAATTTAACTTACTGAAATTAACCATTTCTCTCATATTTTTGAAATTCAACTCACATAATTGGTAAAATTAAGTTTTATTCAAATTTGTAAATGCTCATAAAAGGTGGTTAAAAGACGGTAAAAAGATCAATAAAATTTGATATATCTAAACTTATTATAAAATGACTCCATTGAATTACATTGAACTAATATATGTATTATGTATCTATTTTGACCTAAAATAATTTAAATAAAATAAATAATTATTTAAATAAAAAGTTAGTTTTAACCAATAACACAGTCTTTTTCACTATTTATTAAAAATTGAAAGTTTTCAGAAAAATACCAAAAATTCACCCTAAGATAATTATGATATTCCAAATCCAAAAATGAAGTCTATTTTGAAAAATAAAATTTATAATATTTAAAAAAGTGGGTATTACTATTCATAATGGCTACTTCGATTGGTCGTGGTGTGTTAAAACTCCAAGTTGCGTACAACGCAAGCTACTGCATTATTCAAAGAGAAAACGTACCGTGGAAGCTTGGGGTGTTACATTTTGAATCCTTAGTCCTATTAATTTGATCATGGTTCCACCATATAAAAAATTATAACCATGTTATAAATATCATATATATTTAGTATATATGTATTTATATTAATCCATAAAATTTAGAGATAGAAAATTAAACACACCGTTCATGGAGACGATAGACCGTACACACATATGAATATTGTTTCCATTTTAAATATTGATGATAATAAATAAATGTAACTAATAAATTAGAATTAAATAATCATTTATATGTCATATATATCATATATATTAATTAAATTTACCCTTGTTACCTTCTATGCAAAGCATTTGTGAAAAAGGAATCACATCGCTTCGTGAGGATGTTGTTCACCGTACACACGGACAACATTATCATATCCGTGAAGAATAGAAAGTA
Organism: Viscum album; assembly: GCA_963277665.1. Lineage (NCBI taxonomy): Eukaryota > Viridiplantae > Streptophyta > Magnoliopsida > Santalales > Viscaceae > Viscum > Viscum album. The sequence goes on from OY728154.1 coordinate 118,590,814, forward strand.
AAAAGTTATATGTGTTATATTTATTCTAGAGGTATAATTATGTTAAAAATATGATATATATTAATTTAATATGTCCTTATTACAATCGAAGTAAAATAGAAATGAAAAACATCTAATATCGGTCCACAAGGTGGTAGTCCTCCATACACATGAGCGACGTAATTGTTTTCCAAAGAGATGGGAGATAAGATGGTAGATGTGGTATTATAATTAAAAAGTTATAAATACCATATATAAACATTATACCCATAATTATATCCATCCCTGAGAGGTGGTGATGGAAAACTAATAACATCAGTTCGTGAGGCAATATTTCGCAGTATACATGATTGACGGGTTCATTTCACATTTGATGGAAGAGGAGATGTATATAGGTTATTACATTAAAATAATAACATCTAAGAATATTGGATATACTTTTTTATTATATTATCATATCTGAATAATATTTTTATGTAGTTATAATAATAAGTAAAACAAAAATGCATAGTTGAAAACTTTTGCTCTTTATGGGACAACTTCTTTAGGTTTAACCTAATGCCTTCCTAGATTGGATTTTTTATCTCAAAATGCCTATAAGATGTGTGGAGTAAAGAAAGAAATTTTTTCATGTATTGTCTGATCTAAATAGTTTTAGAACTGTGAATATGGGAGGTGAGTTAGGGACTTTTATTAGTGGGGGGTGAGGACACACATAGAATATTTGAAAATAATAAAGTTTACCCATGCTTGTCAGATTACAAAAGGCTCAAAAAACTATATTCTTGAACCTTAGAGTTTATAAGGTCATAATAGGTCCATAAAATTCATTTTTGACTAGTTTTTATGTCATTTTACCCCTTATCATTTTAGTTTACCCCTGGTAAATCCATTTTAAGCATGACAATGATAATTAATTTTTAATATTTTTATTGTTTATTATAGTAAAAATTTAATTTTAAATAATTATATAATATTAATTATGAATATTAAAAATATATAATATTTTTTTTAATTATATTCACATTGGTGGAAAATTTTAATTTAATATTAAACCTATACACGCAACAAAAACGAGGTCTACAAAGTGAAAATATTTAAAATTATAACATGTTTTTATATAACTATTAAGTATTAAACTGATTAAAATGAACCAAATTGTACTAATAGATATATAATAGAAATAATTTTACTTTTAAAACAATATTAAATTAAAATTTATCTTGTAAATGCTCTGAATGAAAAGAAATTGTTTTAATAAAAACCTGTATTATCACTATTCACTGAAAATTTTATCTCTTCATAAAATTAAAAAAACTTAACTCCAAGATATTTTTAACATTATTATAAAAAATTTAATTTCATATTCTAAAATAATTCTTCTAAAATTGGAAATAAATAATCTTAAAATAAGTGTGAAAAATGCGACAAAACTATTTTTTATAAAAAAATACATTTTTAAGTTTAAATTTGGATTTATTATTATATAATTTGTATAAGAAACATAAGATGTTTTTTTAAAAGTTTTATTGAATATATAATATATAAAAATTTAATTAAATTCACTCACCAAGATTTATTTATTAAATTTATTGAGATAAAAAATATTTGTGCGTATAAAAATAGTTTTTTCTGAAAAAGATTTCCTTTAATTTAAAATGGATTTTATTTTAATTTTTAATTAATTGTAAACCTAATAATTCATTTTATAGAAATTTGTAAAACATATATCATAATAATTTTTTTATACTATTCATAATCACCATTCCAATGACTAGGAGATAACTATCATATTAAATAATTAAAATTTAATAGTATGTTGTGTTTCCTTAAAACTTGGTTTTGCATGCAACGAAATCTATGAATCAAATTATATTCATTTGAAAAAAGATATTTCATAAAATATTAGCATGTTTCAATTCAAGTTTTTATGATCATAAAAATGGCGATATTATTATTTTTTTCTATCTTTTCATTGATTTTAATTATCTAAAACACTCTTAAAGTGTTTAATTGTTTTATTTAAGTGATATGCAACTAGTGTTGGTGGAATATTATTAGAACTCTTTGAATGATACTTAGAAATATTTTAATAGGTATTTTTAAGAATTAAAATAAGTATATAATATCCCTGGAGTATCATTAAAGTAAGTAGATAAGGGTCTTTGAGAAGTGCATGGGAATATACAACATTACCTACCCATGTAGTGCCACGAACCAATCAATGGCATGATCTGTACCTTACCCTTGTAGCATAACTCCAATGACTACCCGATGGAGAATAAAAATCTAGATGATGTTCATAAAAAGAGCTATATTATTCTTTCTAAGTCCACTGTCAAGACTATGTAGGTGCACGAGCCAGCCGATGGAAGCAAGCAGTGTGCACCTGTATTGGGATGCCCACTGATTGCACATTGGAGGATAGCAGGTACCCGGTGGCATCGATATAGAATTTATGAGGATTTAATTTATTATGGTAAAAGTTAAAAAAACTTTTATTATTTAATATAAATACTTTTTAAGTATTCCACATAATTTTGAAATGTTTTTTATGGTAAAAATAGAGGCCTTGTGGGAACTTGAAAATCTAAAAAAACACATTTTCTCATTTGATCACCAATCACTAACATGCTTAATTTATATATTCTATCAAGAGTTTTGTATCTTTTAAAATCGTATTTTTCCTTTTATAACATGAATTAACTTGTAATATCCATTCAATTTCTTATATTATTCCCATTCTCTATTATCATTTGTTATTTTTTTTGAGTGAATTGGAACCAAGATGAAAAGAGAATACATATTATTGATCTCCACATCTTCCACCTTCTTCTAAATTTGGTTCTTACTATAATTAAAGTAAGGGACTGTGGTTTTCTCACAATTTAATTTCAAAAATAAAGGAATATTTATTTTTGGATTTCTTACATTACCGTTACATAGCTAGTGTCTTTTGTATTTCTGGTTACTTGGTATTGCCTAAGAAGTAATGGACAGTTTTGATATCTTGTATTCCAACAAATCCAATGGTATAATACATTAAATCCTCAAGTGATTAGGGTTGTATATGTTGGGGCTATTTTAGTTATATTACTGAAATTCTTTACCAAATATCTTCTCTCATTTAATTTTTACAATATCAATTATTTATCACTTTCACTAACTCTTTTATTAAATTTATTAATCCATCAATTAAAACATAATTTCTTAATCGGTTTTATATTCTAACCAATTAATTGTTTTATGTAACTCTTTGGTTTATTTTTTTATGTTTTTATTATTATATTTATTTATATCATTTCACTTTTAACTTTGATTCTTTTTTTACTTGTTCAATCTTTCATAAAGAGGTTATTAAAAAATTTATTGTTTTCCTTTAATTTTTAAAGGGAAATTCACCCCCTCTTTCCATATTACTCATATATGATACACAATAATCACTAGTTTCTTTCAAAAGGAAGTGAAAACAATAAATTGAGTTGTTTTCATAAGTGGATGCTATGATGTTTGGGATTAAAAATATTGAGGTGGAGTTTTTTCGTATGATGAGTAAGATGTCCATGTTATATTTTTTCCTAGGGATAGAGACAAGGGTGAATACACCTTGTTGGAAAGAGATGATAAAAAGGTAATGAAAACCTAGAGAAAATCCTACCTATTAGCTCTTTGAGAGTCAGTTTATAATCTCTATGTTGAGTTTTTTAGAGTTATTTGATATCAATAAACGATTTCCAAGTAATATCCATCTGGAAAACTGATGAAGGTAGGGATAATAACACCCCCGCATTAGGAATTCTTGAAACCAAACAATTTCAAGATTGATTTTAGTGGTTCATGGTTTCTTTTCATTCCAATTATATGGACAACCATTAGGTGAGTAAATAGAGGGTATGGAATTTCCATCGGGACTAGCATGTGCATGCATGGGAAGCCTATACGAACAAGACATGCAAAGGAAGAGAGACAACATCACGATGAAGAAGCTAGGGAGGAGCAGTTACATGTAGTTATAGTATGAATATTTCTTAAGACCTATGGGTCATGTAATCTCTAATCCTATGGGAATTGTAAGGGTTACCCCTCATCTATTTAAAGGGGGTTTATCAAAATCAATAAAAATTAGGCCTTTGGGCCATTCAGGTTAATATCTCATAAAAAATATACCAAATAAATATTTATACATCATGGCTGGTTCCGGAATGGGGGATTTTTCCAAAGGGAGTCATAAGTTATATTCATGGTTATAGAGACACAAATCGAGTGTGTTTAGGTATTTATTTAAAACTTCAGTTTATTCCATACATAATTATTAAATATAATATATTATTTTTATTGATGAATTAGTATTGGAATGTCGACATGGTGTTATGGTGGCCATGTGGGGATGACATGATAGTTTAGAAATAGGTTATGTGTCTAGATATTTTTGGTTAGTTGACCAGAAAGTGGTGTGATATTTATGAGGGGTTCATTAAAGTGAGGGTTATGGTAGTTTATGGTGGGGGTTTATGTGAGAAATAATTCCTTTACTAACTCATTCTTTAAATTTTTTAAAATCCCCTACCTCTCCTTTTCATTAGTGGAAGGAACTTCTTAGATATTCATATTCCCCTATCTTCATAACAAATAATAGTTCTTTTCATTATTTTTGGTGATAGTGATGGTGAATGCAAGGTTTGCGAGTAGATCACCATGTGATGACTATTTTCGAATGAGGTAGGACTTTTGATATTTTGTTTCACCTAATTTTTTCATGAATTAAATCACCCTTCCAGGATCAAATTCTTATTACATATATTTTGGTGGAAAAACTCACTAAATTTATTATAATAAATATAGGATTTTCACATCATGAAATCACATGGAAATTAAAACCAATTGTTTGAAAAATATCTTATGGTAAATTTGATATCCCTAATTTATATGAATAATAAGAAGAAATTTTCTTTTTTTAAATGATAATCCCATATTTAATGTTTGACCATTTTAGTGGATTAACTTTATAGAGAGTAATAATAATTTTATTATAATTATTAATATTTTTAATAATGTATTATCTCCTTATTGATTTTATAATTTGACATGGAATAAAGAATAATTCACATGAAATATGAAATATTTAATTAAATCGATGATGGAAAAAATATTTAAATCATTTCATCTATTATTTTATAATAAAGTAATCTCCTTGATGGATGTCATGTTCATGTTATATTTTTAATAGATCAATAATGTTATCAAAACTATAATGTTTTCATTTTTTTTATTATTAGTTATAGTTTGCTATTGTGGGATTGAAACATGAGTTATTTATGCTGATTATGAGTAATAAAATTGATATTATAATAATAATAATAATTATTATTATTATTATTATCATTATTATTATTATTATTATTTATCTCAAGGGATTGTGATTATCTCAGAATGAAGGTTGATGAGAAATTATGAATGGTGATATACAGTGATCAAAATAATTTTAAATTATTCTTTTTTAATTTCACCTTCCCATACTCACCGGTGAATGAGAAGGTGAACACAAACTTTTGTGTTCATGATTACCACTAATCATTATTCTTTGTATTTTTTCCTATATATTCTTTATGTCATAGTTTATCTATGATTGTGTGGTGAAACAATGAAGTGTAACTAATGAAACTAAGATTTAAGAGTATGGAAATAATAATGCAATAGATGACAGGTCTTGTTCAATGAAAAGTTAGAAAATAATTAACCAAATGGTGAAGGATGGTTGTAAATTTCCCTTGATGATGTTATATAGAGGTTCGAAGGGTAGTACACTTGTCTAGAAGTGGAGGTATGATCCGAGGCAGAGGCAGCAGTGGTGTTTTCCTCATGAAATTAATGTTTTTGATGTTTTTGAATTATTTTAACTACATGACATATAATTTATCACCACATTCCATGTTTTTAACTATTTATATTTTTATATTTTTAATTAACATAACATTACATGTAATCTCAAAAATTCCATAGTTTCATTTGGACTCATAATTTATAGGGTTTCACATGATTTTAAATATCACATTTCATGTGAAAGCGGGTCACATGATATGTATTTAGGGATTGTGATACTTCACATGTAAACCATGTACACTCAATGTTGATGTTGTAGACCCAGAATTCCTATTTTATACTACACATGCCATGTATTTTAGGAAATTTAGCATATCATGTTCAAGATGTAAACATATAGTAGTAGCATAAAACCCAAAAACTGTTTTCTTTATTAGAAACACCATGTATGATGAATTTACATGAGTTGGTCAATAAAAATACATGACCAGCCTGCCCAAGTTACTCAAATTTATATAGGTTTTACACACCTATTAGTTGCACGAGTTCCCTACACTATTCTTCTTACTGGACACACCATGTATGATAGATTTACATGAGTTGGTTGATGACAATACATGACCATCCCACCCGAGTGAATCACATATATACAGGGTGTACATGCATAGTAGTTTCATAAGATACACACACTATGTTCCGTGATATAAAAACCATGTATGATGGATTTACATGAGTTTTTTTATAAAAATACATGACCAACCTTCTCAATTGACACACATTTCATGTACCCTATAGGGACACTTCACGTACTGGGTTGTTTTCAATGTTCTTCATATATTTATTTCTAGGTTTCATATTTGAATGTATGAGTAGTACATTATGTGTTTTTTTCTATATAGAATGTGATGGAATGTATATACTATTCATCTTCAGTCTATATTTTAGTTGTTCAATCATATTTATTTTCATAGCTACTTGGAGATTATGACATTCATGGGCGAACAATTATAGAAATCATGAGTTTTGTAACCCTCCTTGTATCATACCATCTCTAGAGAATGTGTTATATATATATTATATTATATAACCCTCCTATAATTGTAGATCATTGGTCATAGACTCATGGATCATGTAAACCGCACTATAGATACACATTACACACTCTAGGGAATTAGTAACCCTATCAATTTACATACTCTTCGGTTAGGCACAAGGTTGTTATTACTACTAGTAATATTGAGGAAATATGTATAGGTAATTTATGTTAGATATTGTGGGTGATTTGGTTTTTTTATTTCACATGTTATGAGAGAATCCTTTCCAAGTAAGAATTTTATGAAACTAAGCTATATCATTTGGTGTACTTTGTTATATCAAGGCGCAGTCCCACTCTTTATTTACAGGGGGTGAAGATAGGATTATAGATGACCAAGCCTTATTAAAAATATGAGGATTCTATGTTATTCTTGGTATCCTTCAGCTCTCATGCTATGAGGAGATGAACTTCAATGCTTTGTATAATATCTATATTAACATCATTCACCACAAAGGTGTGGCATATAATTGGTATGTAGACTTGTGGACACGTTGGGTACTATTATGACATATGAATCCCTATAAATTCATGTAATGTGATTCTTTATAGATCTGATATAAGATGTGTTGAAAAGAGACTCCCCTATGTTCCTTTTTTTCCTTCCTGTAAATTTTATATTGGGTTTTCTTCTATATTTTACTTATAAATAATCTCTTATACTAGAGGTTTCTAGTCGAATAGTTGTTTCATGTTTTATTTTTTCATTTCGTGGTATCATATTGAGTATATTCATAATCACCCCAAATAATCCTTATTCCCACATGGGGTGTGTTTTTATAGATGATGTAATGTTCAGAGATGGTCTTGGTGATCATTGAGAAAGAATTTTTTATGTGGAGTAGATGTTGATGAATGGTGGTACTTCGTGAGAGAAATTTATATTAGTGCACCCTTCTAGAAGTTCTTTGGTATATGATGAAACATAGTGGTTCTTATTAGGTGTCCCTATCATGAGGCGACAATGTTCCCTTTGTAAATTTCTATTTCTTAATGGTATTATCATGTATATTGATCATTAGTCTAGGTTTCCCACAAGGCATAACAATGTATAGTTATTATTCATGAGTCCATTATTGTTTATTTTAGTTGTTATTTTATATTGATGTCTGTTTTTTGTTATATTTTATGTCTTATATTGAAAATATATTGTAGTATATTATTATTTAAGAGCTCCATTGGTTAATTATGACTTCTTGGGAGAATTTTTTTATCTATTTTCCAATTGTAGGTGCGATTGGGGAGGAAAACACAACTAATCACTATCCTAGGAGTGGTTATGGTGGGATGAGTCATGGTTATATGGTATCAGAGTTGTTTAATTCCTTAGGATATATTTTAGAGTTAGTAGTTTTTGTGAGGATTGGTTTGGGAATTTAGGGAAATTGTGTTAGAATGGTTTTTATTTTGATTAGTAGACCTGAGAAACTAGTGTTAGTGTTATAAATTATGTATAAATTAAATATGTCTCTAATAATTTATAGATCCCCTTGAAAGCATAATGAATAAGATATGAGGTATAGTTAGGTTGGAACATTAATCATATCGTGGTCAATTATGATGCTTTATGTCTTTATATTGTCGGCTCACCCAAATGTACTTTAATCATTGCAGGTTTATCTTATTTAACAAAGGATACCACCCACACAGATCCAAATATTATATGGGGAAAATTTTTAGAGTTTGTGCTAGTAAATATGTCTCTCATTGGTGATTCGATAAGAAACAAAGAATAATTCAGACTCTTTTAAGAGATATCCTTACCCCATGAGTAAAGTTATATTCTCTTCCCTTTTTTAGAGAAGTGATTTTTATAGAGAGGATGGTAGTTCCAACTGAGTCAGAGAAGACCACCCATAGGTAGTATACTATTTGGAGTTATATTAATAAAGGTTTTTATTAAACCAAGGTTGTTTAATTTTTGTTTTTGTTTTTTTTTTTGAAAATTATATTTTAGTGTGATTATAATTATTTTTGTCTGAGGAGGATGATGTTTTTGAATAATAAGTCTAGATGCAACCTTGAATAATGTTTAAGAAGATGCCTTTATTTTGTAATGTTTTTAAAATTTTTTGTATAATGACCCAACTTCCCTTATGTGACTATTAAATCATTTTTAAGATAAAAAAATAGTAGTAATTCATTCAAGGATAGAAAGGTTTAACATCATAGAAAAATTAGGCTCATTCATCACTTATAAATAATAAAAATTGAAAATTATTTAAATACTTTTTCTTTATCCTCATAAAATAAATCACATTCTCCTTATTATATGTAATCACCAAATGATATACATCAAATAAAGGGGTGAGATAAAATCCCAATAAGGGGAGGAATATAATAAAATGAATAAGATATATGAATCCATCATATATAGGTGAGCATATTAATCATCATCATTTTATAAGCATGGGATCATCATCATAATAATGAGGGAATTTTTCAAAAATAATAGATTGTGGAATATGTCAAATAATGAAACATCATAACATAGTTGTAAAATACCACACATGTTTACGAAAAAAGATAACATCATGTTCACACAAAACTTATGTGCATAAATAGTAATATCATGTTTGAGAACAAAGATAAAAACATATCCACAAATAATACACATAATCTCATGATACATATCACATTACCCAATTCATTTGAAGGATATATAATTTCCCCCCCCCCATCATGTCATAAAATGATCAAAATAATACATTCCACATGGAAAGAGAGAATATAAAAATAATATTCATAAATAAACCCATGAAAAAGGAATGGGTTTCATAAGGGTTTCACAAACCATACATTAAGGAATAACCTTCAGGGATCCAACACTAATAAGAGATACCATCTTTTGGAATAAGAGATAATTTTTATGTAAATTAGGAATAACTTAATATGAGTCAAAGAGAAGTTTTCAAAAATAAATTACTTTTTGGAAAAATCTTTATAATTGGCTTAAGGTTTTTTGAACAAGATCGAAACAAGTATATCCATAGAAAGAAATGAGAAAGAAGAGTGAAAGGAATATGTAAGGACAATATAAGAACATTTATACTATGAATAATTTCAAAGAGAAGATAATCCAAAAAGAAGTAATTGGGTTTGAGAATCCCCATGCCTTAAATCATGCTTTATTTCATCACTTTTCCACCTCCTAAATAAAAAAAATTAGGTTTATTAAAACATCAGAAATTTTTTTAATTATTTTAATTTTCTTCACTCTTTATCAATTATAATCATTATATTCTATTCCATTATTCACTTTTCTAAATGTGAAACAATTTGATATCATATTTTTATTAAAATATATCATCTTGCTTTAATTTAATGATCTTGATTTATTATTTTTTATAAATTGTTAATACTAACTCCAAAATATTATAAATAATTATATTTATAAATTTATATATTATAAAGTATTTATTACAACCACCCATATGGGTGGTGATAATAAAATAATTGGAAATATCCTTTTTGGCGGTTAACTGACTATTAATGGGAAATTGTCAAAAGAAGAGGAAAGAGAAGTAAGAAATATAAATACAACACAAATATAATCATTTTAGTAGGTTAAAATCATTAATATAATTTTAACAAAAAACATAATTATTCCTATAATATATTTTAATGTAATAGAGGCAAATAGGAAGAAATACGGAAAATGGGAAGAAGATTTGGTGAATACTTAACCTCTTCTCGACATTTCTTCTTTCCTTTGACTCTAGACTCATTGAAGGATTGGACTGTGTTGCTATAGAATTTCACTAAGGATTTTAAGGGTCTTGATATAGGTTATTTAGGAATGTATTTTTCTTAGTTGAGTGGAATTGAAGTGGTTTTCCAAGGGAGGGGTGATGGGTCATTCATGCTTGAGGTGAGGGGTATTTTTGAGTTAAAATATTGAATAAAATATTATATCTTTGGTAAAACATTAAATAGAAATATTTTTGACATTATGAAATAATTTTAATTATATAATTTGATTTTATGAATTTAAAACACTTTATATTATAAATTTATTAATTTAATCCAAAAATAAAGGTTGAAAAATGAAAAACTATTATTTTAATATCATACTTGAGACGTTATACTTTGAAAAATATTTTTAAGGTTTGTAAAACAAGTTTAATATATTTAAATGATCATTTATCAACATAAATTTCTTTCTTGTCGAGATAAAATCCCCATGACTAGTTGTCTCATTATTACAACATAAATGATGTAATTTTAAATACATTGGTTACGGAAAATTTGTATTTTTAATATTCACCTAACATTTGAAGCATATAAAAAAAATACAAAAAATAACACTTATACAATTATTATGTGATTATTCTAAAAATTACATCCATTTTATCAAAATAACTTTTTAACATATTGAATTTTAATTTTTTTATAAAAAATTTCAATTATTATGAAATAAATTAAAATATTGTTTATTCAAAATGTGATTATATCTTTTTGGGGATTTATTCTTGATATTTATTTTATGGAATTAAAATATTTACATAATCATTATAAAAATTATTTATATTAAATTTTATTGTTTTGAGGTTAGATTACAATTCTAAAGATCGTGTTACTATTCCAAACTATCAGGTTACTATTATTAATATACATGTTACTATTACGATGATCACATTATTTTTCCAAATATGATAATACCTCCTATAAATACCTATTTATTCTTTAATATAACATTTCATGCATTTCCCCTAAAGGTTTTATATTTTCCTTCTATAATATTTTTGAATGGTTTACTAATATTCAGTTGCTTTTATATAGTGTTGTCTATGGGAGAAATAATTCAAGCATATTCGAATTATCCATATTTTCCCATTCTAATTTTTATATTTAATATTGATTTCCAATTTTAATATTTGTATTTTCATGGGATTAGTTGCTGACTAGTTTAATGATATCCATTAATGAAATAAAGTTTTTTTAGTCTCTCTATGTGTTGTATATATATAATTCTATATAATATAACACACATTTATTCAAATATCATTAACAATTTCGTTTTTTTACATTTCAGTATAAAATATGAGGAAAAATAAGAGTTTTTGGGTAATTCATTAAGGATTACACAGATCATGTAAGTCCAAATGGTTCACACAATCATGTTTATGAAACAATTATGGTTAAAGGAATAATAAAACACAGTCCCTTGAATCATGTAAGGGGGTTACACTTTAAATTATGAAGTTTTTGTGTGATCGCCTGATCCTAAGCTCAGCTGAGTTACTCAAAAGAGGAGATTCATTATTTAGTCTCAAGAACCACATTTTAAGAGAGAGAAATGTGGTCATAAGTCCAAGTGTTTTTGTGACCCATGAGAACCTAATTCATGTGATAATAAGGCAAAACAGTTGGGAGAACCATGTATCCATGAGTCCATAGAATAAATGGTTGATTGTGTTTATTGAAGTTATGTCGGTGGATTGGATATATAAATACCATCTGTTTATGTCATTAGAGGGGGTTCAAGAGATATTTTAATGGGTGAATAATTTTTATTCGAAGATTTTACTATGAATTTCAAATAATCCTAGAGGTATTTCATAAATGTGTTTTTCAAAATGCGTTTCATGCATGTGGAGTGTGTAGATTGTTTGTGGATAGATTTAAGAGAAGTGTCACATGATCCAAATATAGAAAAGTTTTTATGTGATCAAAATCACCCAAAAAAGAATACACACCCTTGATTAGGTGGTGAAGTTAAGTTCCCAAGGTCACACAACAGGGGTATCATGCTTGTAATTTCATAATTTGTTTACAAGTTATGGTTACACGATGTATAGTGAATACATGAAATTTTGTTTAAAAATTCAAGAGATAAAATTTAAAAGCAGTTCTAAAAATAAAAGAGTTTATGTGATAATCATACATAAAAATTAAAAAATTAATATTCCTTATAGATGATGATAGAGTGACCTTTAAGTAATTAAACTAATAAAGGATTCATCTAGTTCAGTTCATAAGGGGGAGTCGATGGAGGTGGTCTAAGGGAGAAAGTTCACTATTCCCTAAACATTATAATAGTTATGTTCCTAGTGTAGAGTTTCATTGATAAGAATTTATAATCTATGAAAATTGGATAAGCATAGTTTCTTTTTTCATGACCGTCACATCGATGACATATTCTCCTTAGATTATCCCTTATTGGCGAACCAAGTAAAACTTACTATATTATTAGTATACTTTATACATTTGTTATATTTTTAAATTTTCATGTTAATGATACATGTTTAATGAGTCCCTACCAATATGGGGTTATGATCCATTTATTTAGAAGAAAAAAATTAAAAACCTAATTCACCCCTCTCCTCTTAGGGTGTTTTGAGGTTCTACAAGTGGTATCAGAGGGAAGGTGATAAGAGTTAAATCAATATTTAGTAATATGATAATATGGATAACTCAGTTAATTCTATGGGATTCCCATTGTTTTATGGAATTAAATGTGTGATTTTGAAGAACATTATGAGATATTATCTAGGATTTATTGACTTGAATGTTCTAATTACTATAGTTAATGTGATTAAATCTAGTTATATGATAGGAATATCTATAATTGAATATGATAAGAAATTTCTAGATTTTGGTTATAAGAATAAAATTATCTTACTAGAGAACTAGTATATCATATTTAAAAGAAATTTATGTGTTTCACTACCAATAAGGTAATGTGGTAGAAATTGGATGATGTAAATGAAAGTGATAGAAAGGAAAAGGAATATAATCTTCAAGTGTTGCAAAATTGATTTGATGATGTTAAGATATCTCCAGATGAAGATTCTAATAGGTTCTTCTAACAAAATACTAAGTTTGTGGGATATCTTATAAGACATAGAGTGGAGATAAAATATATTAAAATTATTAATAAGATCGTAAGAATAAATCTACTTGAATAGAATAAAAGAATTTCTACTCTTGAAGAGAGACATTTATCCACATTATCTCTTGATGATATATTAATTAGTCTAGTGGCATATGAAATGTGATTTAAGATAGAAACATCATCTGCACACATAAGTAAGTAGGTGGATTTAAATTATCAGAAAAAAACATGAAATTTTAAAATATTTAAATGATAAAGAGGATATTAATGATTAATTATTATATATTTTTTCTAGAAAATTCAAATTGGGAAAGAGAATATTAAAAGGTAAGGTACTTATGAAATGCTTGAAATATGGTGGATTTAGTCACATTTCTCTAAGAATATTAATAAATATTATAAATAAGAGAGTGAATAATAGATCACCCAAAATCCTCATAGGATATATTCTCAAAGTAATGAATATAGAACAAAAAAATTCATTTGAACGAATGTTTCGAAGGAAGAAAATTGTAATAAAACAAGATGATGTTGAAAAATACATTCTAGAGGAAGATAACACCTAGTTTATATCCAATAAAGAATATGATCTAATGAAGACTATTGAAAAATTGGTGGAAAAAAAGTAATGTGAATAGGAACTTAAAGGTGATTCTAATTTGAAGGTACAGTTATAAGGATATGTTGAAGAGATAGACATTCATAGGAAAAAATAAAAATATTAATGGATTTATGAAAGAATCCTAAGAGTATGTTGATCAACCAAAGCAAAAATTGATCAATTATAGGTGGAACAAGAAATAAAACTTCTAAAAAAATGAAGAAACAGGTGAATCAGTGGTGTTTGAACTTTAAATCAAAGATCAAGAAAATTTTATTAATTATCTTAATGCTATACCTGAGGAGAGAGCTAATAAAATTTCATTTTTTAAAGAATAAGTTATCACTCTTAAATGAAATTTTGAATTAGATGTAAATTTGGGTTAACCAACAAATAATCTATTATTTGTATGATTATATAATTAAGAACTTATACAATGGGGAATGATAGGAAGAAATGGTGTTGAGAAAATTATGAGTGATCAAATTCCTTCACTCTTAGATAAAAGTGGGGTCGATCATGTTAATGAGACATCAATGTATAGAGTAGAGAATAACTAGAACAAAGGAATGAGTAAGGTTCAAAATATCAATGTTAACACTGACTTAGTAAAATCATCATCTAATACTGGTATAAATAAATGAAAAAAAGTGTGGGAAATAATTCTCAACCATGAAATAATTATCAACAATTAAGGTGGTTCTTAAAGGAAGGAGATATTCAGGGAAATGATAGTGAAAATATATCTCCACAAATGAAATGTAAATTATGTGGATATCTAGGACACACAATATTCTATTGTGATGAGGCTATGAGATATTTAAAAATGAGTTTATCCTAGAATCTATTAGAGAAAATGAGATATTATCCTACTTCTCAAAGAAGAAATTGTTTTATTGGATATTGTTTTCAATTTTATAACATTGTTAATAAAACTATTGACTTTAAGGAAAGATGGGTAAAAAATCATCAAATAAAATGAAAAAGTTATTTCCATGGAGTTTTTAGGTTGGTTAACGCAATGAAACTGGTCCATATACCTTTGGGAAATATGTATTCACCGATGGAAGAATAAGAACAATTTGACTTTACATACTATATGGAAGATGATGTAGTTATTCCCTATTATTCCTCAAGAAAATTGTTATAGATACAAAGGAAAAATGCTTTTATTTTAAATCCTTTACATGATTTAAAACATTAAATTTCATACATAATAATATCCCAAGGACTGATAAGTTTTGTATATTTGGAGAATATAAACATAATTATCATATTTTACAATACTTGAGATCATTTCAGATTAAAGGCACCATACTAGACCATATTCTTGACATATAATTTGTAAGATTCATCCAAATAATGTAGGTAATGAAAACATGAGAAAGGATTGAGCTTAAATTCTTACCAAGGGGCAGATAAAATTTTTATCATGTATGAGCTCATAAGAATAAGTAAAAACATGGACATAATAGAAATATCATAACATCATGAGTAATAAACATAAAAGGTAAGTGAGATTCAAAGTACATGGAATAAGAACTTAAAGCCATGAAATATCAACATAGAGATTAATATCTATAAAATTTCTTAGAAACATTTAACATTAACCTTGAATGAAGATAGTATAAAATCATAATGAATTACATCCTTTAATTAAGGCACAAGCATCAATATAAGGAATACTTACTTTCCTGAGCCACGCCATAAATGACCATGTTTATGAGAAATTTAAATGTACTCAATAATTCATATATCAACAAATATAAACTCTTAACCAATGCATTGTAGGGTTATATAATACCCCACATGTCATTCATCCAAACTTATGTGCGCCATATAAAAAACATTCAATTTTCACATCATAAAGAACCCATGGAAATAAAATAGGTTTCATAAAACATCCAAATGGAAATAATTTAATTTTCATAAATAACCCAAGGAAATAAAATGGGTATCTTAAGAAATCCAAATGGAAATCATTTACTTTTTAGAAAGAACCTCTGAAAATAAAATGGTTTTCATAATGGTATAAAGTATCACCATGAATTAAATAATTTCATACCAAACTCTTGATCACCCTAAATAATCACATAATAAAATATAATATAGGGTGATAAATGAAATATAAATCCATTTGGGGTATATAATTTTTAAGAAAAATAGGAAAATGAAAACTAAAATATGAAAATAGTTCTGAAAAACATTTTGTATTAATCGTTATAAAAGTCATAGTTTCATGTCTCATTTCAAAAATCACCCATATTTAAGAAAAATGAAAATAAAAAATTTCACGAAAATAGATTTGGTTAGAAAAATATTCTTCCATATAGAAAAAATAGAACATCATTTAAAATTTAAATTATTGGAATGATTAATTTCTAATAAGAAATTGTATAACTCAAGTAATGGAGTTTAAGTTACCCAGTCACTTACCATTACCCTTTATTTCCACTGAAGTTATTTAACTTGATATGTTATAAAGATAAAACTAATAATTAAATATTACATAACCTTATTCATATACATTTATATTCATACTCTCTGTTAATAAAAATTATCTTTATGTACTAGGTTGTTGTAATATCTTTTCAACATTGGGTGTTAGTAATCTTGACTGTTTTGAAATAGGTTCATAAAAAGGATGTTAATACTCTTTTTACTCATAAGGATCATCATTTAAAAACCTTTAAAGGTACTATAATTGATATTTTATAAATAATTATAATTTTATCATTCCATTACCTAGTTTTCTTAGTTGTTTTTTAAGAAGAAATTGATAATGAACTAGTTTGGGGTTATTTACCAATATCAATAGATTATCTTGTAACAAACGTTATTTTTTATACTATCCCAAAATAATCATATTAATGATTTATATTAATTATGAATATCATATATACTTATAAAATATATACTAATACCATTTATGTTTTTAAGCGAATGAAAATGAAACATGTTTAATCATGGAGGTAGTAACTAGCACAACAAAAGAATCTCATTTTCAATTTTATTAATGTAAAAGGGGAGGGAGTTTAGTTATTATACCATCAATTTAATAAAAATTCAATATAATAATTAAACTTATGTTATCATATTTTTATGGTGAAATTAAATTTTAGGAAGAAGAAAATCACATAAAGAGATATAAAAAAGAAAGATAGGTTAGAAACTTATACATCACTTCATAGATTATCACCTTCGTGATAGGGATTGAACCATTGAGTGGAAGTATTTTGAGAATTAAAACCTTATAAATGTTTATAGGGGTTTAAAGGAGAGTTTTGGGTAGATTTAGGGCTTAACATTTTGTTAGGGGAATTGAATAGAGGAGTCCCTCTTTTATAAGTGAAAAGTATTGGCATTTTTATTAATTTCTAAAACACTTAAAGAATGGGAAGTCACTATTACGTATGGTGGATCAAAAATTGATAAATAATATATTTTATAATATTTAATTCCATTAAAAACCTCCAACAATCAATTATAAATATTCTTTAGACATGATAGTCCCTTTACCTCTAAGGTTACTCATTTTTTCATTTAACTTTCACTATAGTAACTAGTTTCTACCTAGGTAATTTTCCTTTGTAACGAAAAATAAAATAGTAATTATTTTATAATTTGGACCTAATAAATCAAAATTTGAGATATTTTTTATTATAATTTTAAAAGTGATTAAAATTAATTTTAAAATAATAAATGTATAATGTATTAAATTTGTTTCTGGAAAATATAACTTAAATTATAAAATATCAAATATGAGTTTATATATATTTTAAATTAAAAATTCACTTATAAAATATGTATTTTGTATTAAAATAATATTCCATAAATTTCTTACTCATATTTCTATAATAATAAATTCATGTTATTTGTAAAAATAGTACGTTGTTCGATCCAGCTAAAAGTAAATCATTTTTAAAAAATATCATTAATTAATGTAAAGATAATATTGATATGGTAAATCCAACAATGATATTAGTCATTCAAAATTCACATCATAAAAATTATAAAATTTATTTTAATTTAAAATATAAAATTCAATGAAAATTATTTTTATTAGAAAATGAATTTTTGTATATCATTTATCCTTTTTCCTATTTTTTATGATTTTTAATTAAACTTGTTTTAATAATTTATGTATATAAAAATATTTTATTATTTAAAAGAAGTTATTTTATTAAAATAAATTTCATTAATACCTTAGCATTACTAGTTCATTTGATATCTAAAGTGAAGTATATATATATATATATAATTCCATTACCACTTTCTATACCTGCCAATAATATGGATACCTTGGTGTTGCATGTGGTGTAATCCTTGTATTTTGTTTTTGGAGGAAAAACATGGGTCATTACATTCTACACCCTAAAATGGATTTCATACATAAAATTTCATTACATAGAAGAAAAAAATTGAGGGTACTATTCTCTCATCACACACTTAGGTTCCCACATAGCCTACTCAAACTTATGATTTCCCCATTAAACATTGAACAGATTGGTGTTCTTACTCCAAAAACCCTTATCTCTTCTATCCATAATTTCCACTAGTTGTTCTTCATATGAATGGTCATGTTCCAATTGTACATCTTTTGGGTGGAGAACATGTGAATGGTGTATTATGTATTTCATAAAAAGTGATAAATAAAACACATCATATATTCATGATAGGTTATACAAAAGTTCTAAGTGATAATAAACATCCTTGATAATATTAATGTTCTCAAAGGGACTAGTATACCTTGGTATTAGCTACCCTTTCATCCAAAATCTTTTAATGCACTTCCAAGGATATATTTGAAGGAATACCTTGTCACCAACTTCAAGCTATAATTCATACCCATGATTAATTTCAGAAATATTATACTAAATTTGAGATAATTTCATATACCTATAAATGGTTTGAACATTTTATAGAATTTCTTAGATAAGTTTAGGTCTTATCATATTCCTCTCTTTAATTTCATCCTAAAATTTTGGAGTTTATATCTTTCCATAAGAAGCCTCATATGGTTTCATCTGAATTCTAGAATAGAAAATATTGTTATATGAGAACTCTACTTGGGGGAGGTGTTGATACAAAGATCCATGTAAATATATTAAACAAGATCTAAATATATCCTATAGAGTTTGAGTTATCCTATTATATAGAACATCTTTCTGATCATTATATACAATTCCAAAACTCTTCTCTATTTTTATTTTTCTCTAAAGAATTATCTAGAAATATGAGGTAAAACTTATATCCTGTTATGATATAATATATAGTGGTAATATATATAGCCTAAACACTTCCCTTGTGTATATATTGTCATGTTTTTCAATGGATAAATCTTCTTTGATGACAATAAAATGTGGTGAATTTTTAAGGAGATTGACTATAACCCAAACATCATTATAGTGTTGAGATGTTTTAGGGTTTCCGAAAATTAAATCTATGGTTATGTTTTCCTAATTTAATTATGGTATTGTTAATGGTTGAAATATACCCTTATAAGTATTTTATTCATCCATACCCTATTTTCATACTAATAATTAAGATATATACTCCATGATTTCTTTATTCATTTTATCCACTTGATGTTTTTCTTCAGATATCTAAACATTTTTTCTTCCTGGATTGATAGAGATTGTAACACCCGAGCTTCCACGATACGCTTCTCATTCAATAATGCAATAGCTTGCATTGTACGCAACTTCGAGTTCTAACACACCACAACTAATCAAAGTAGCCGTTATGAATAGTAATAACCACTTTTTAAATTTATAGAAATTTTATATTTCAAAATGGACTTCATTTTTGTATTCCTAATATTGAAATTAGCCTATGTTGAATTTTTTGTAATTTTCTGAGAACTTCCAAATTTTTATGAATAGTGAAAAATACTTAAAACAACTTTTTTAATCGAAATAATTTATAGTGATAAGTTATATTATTGAGTGGTTTTAAAGTATAATTAGAATATATTTTTACCATTTTATCCAATGGTTTTCATTAGAATTAATTTCACTTTGAAATTGGACATAAACAATTGTCAATCTTTTGATATATATTGTTTCTTAAAAACACGCTATTTGTTGTGACAGCGGGAATTAATTATAAAATTAATTAATGCAACTTATATGTTTGGAATTTTGTAAAATAGACATCATTTTTGAAATCGGAATATCAAATATAGCTTAGGGTGAAATTTTGGCATTGTTCTGAAAAACATCAATTTTTGATGAATAGTGAAACCACTAAGTGGTAGTTAAATAACTAATTTTTCATTTAAATGAAATATTACCACTTCTGTGTTTTTAATTTAAAAAATCTGACATACATGGTTTTCATTAGGATGTAAAATGTTGTTCAATGGGATAAAAATAATTTTTTGGTGAATAGTAACTTTTAAGTTCTTAATCGCGATTAGAGGTAATTAGTGTAGCTTAAGGTAAAAATAATGTTTTAATAATATGAGATGAGCTTGACACATGTCCTACCCTCATTGGATGTTCCATGGCCGACCAATACAATCCATGGGTCAACTTGGGGACCCCATGGAGCCACTTTAGTTGGAAAATGTCATAAATACCTTTTATTTAATGTTAAAGTAAAAATGACACAAACATGAAATGTTTTACTAAAACAATTTTTACATGGGGTTATACAAGTCATATTTTTGACTATAAATAGTAATTGGAAATATAAAAAGATTTCCTACATCATAGTATTTTTTTTATATTTTTTAGACATTAAATAAATTAAATTATTTATGACATCATTATGATGCAGCGATGACCTCATTATTTAATGATTTTAATAAAATGAAGAGATAATGTAAAATCCAAGGCTTACACTTATCCAAAGACTATTGGATGGGTACATTTAGAACCCTTATCACCATATCCTCGAATTATATAAGTGTGGGACCTTTAGAATCCTAAAAGCATTGTATAATAATGTAAACTTTCCTTACTTTCCAAGAGTGCCCCTCCTCTCCACTTATAAAAGGCCCCCACCTCTACCACCTCATTCACGCTTTCAATCCATTTGGCTCGGCAAAAATCTGCCCAAATACTCTCCCAAATTCCCCCTCTTACTCCTAGAAGCCTTACTTTGGGCAGAACCCTTCCCAAGGAAGCCTTTGGCTCAAATCAAAAAGAGTTACTCGATTTTGAGGTAATGTCTTCTTTAATGTTGTTTTGTTTTATTTTTCTTCTCCAACCCCCTAAACTCTTTTTATTCATTTATTTTGTAACAACACCAGTATCCTCAATATACTAGGATGTTGTTATAAGAAGTATTAGAGCTACACTTACACACACCTACATCTAATGGTTAAAGAACATACTGTTTCTGTGGATGGAGAATTTCTGCCTCACGAAACGATGATTTATCAACACTCATATAACACCTTCAAAGGTGGCCATTAAGATGTCACTATATTTATATATGATATAAAATATGTTTATGTTTTAATTATGCTTCTGTATTTCTCATTTATGGCATACTTTATGATTTCCATTATGGGTAAACGCGATAATTTCATTTTAGGAAGTGCGGACTACCGCCCCCTCAAAGAGATTTGAATCGTTAATGCCATATGTGGGATGTATAAAGGATGGAGTAAATGGTATTATACACTAAATTATACTGGAATTATATTATACATTTATATTATTATGATTTCATTCCATTAAATACGAAATAGAAATGAAAGTAGCGTTCATGCGTACGTACGGCTTACCGTCTCCATGAACTGTGCATTTCATTTCTTACCTCTAAATGTTATGTAATATTATAAATGAATGTATATACTGGATATATATGATATATATGAAATCTAAATCATGAATATAATTCTGGAGATAATGGATTTTCTACCACATAAACAACTTGTAATTATAAGAAGTTTATTGTTGACTCAAGTACCAAAGATCGACAAAACGACCGTTATTAACTTAAATAATTACATAATGTTCATATCATTGTAATAAGTGATATAAAAAGGATAATTAAATTGAAAATGGTTCTTAATAAGGTATATATTAACTCTAGTTTATTATTCAGGAGGTTAAAGAACGGTTGAGTCAAGTCAGACACGAGGTAAGGGAATTTCTTAACCCAACTTCCATTCTTTGGGTTAATCTCCTACTTTAAAATTATGTCATGATATTATTATGTCCTATCTTGTATTTGTACTTATTTATGTGTACTTATGGTGAATACACATAATAGATCTATTATATTTTAAAAATGATCTTTTAAGGACTTCGTCTCGATCTCCTTTCATTGAGGCATATTTGGTTTTATACACAATTTTCTTTTATACGGTGTATAAACCCCTTTGAATTTTACGTTTATTCAAAAGGAATCTTTTTTATACGAAGCGTTTTACTAAACGACAAAAAGGGAATGTTTTTCTTTCCGTACTTATGCGGTGACAATGACTTCTCCGCCGCTGTGACTATTATTTGAGTTTCGGCTTCCTCTACAAGCCATACCTCTTTTTAAAATGAAAAATAAATACAAAGTTATAATTTTCTTTTATTTTGGTATTGAAAATGGTTTTGAAAGCGTTTTTATTATATAAATGTGTTGTATTAATATCTTATTGAAATGTGGAAATGTTATGTTTCCTTTATGCATATTTTAGGTGATACGATTATGTTATGGTTTATGATATGTTTAAACCTATTCATATGAGGAATGCATTGGACTTAATAAGTGACGGGTGGAGCCCGCTATAGCTCCTCGATGCATCGGTAGGTCTCATGAGACAACTAGATGTGGAATTGGCCGAGGCCCTTTCCCAATTTGATTTATGGTTTTGACCGAGGCCTTAATCATTTTAGACGTCTTGGCCGAGGCCTTGACAAAATGTTTCATAATGTCTGGCATTATGCATTCCGTCATTATGAAAGTGGTTATTGATATTGCATGTGAATATTCAACCAGTAGAATATCCATGTGAATATGTAAATGGCATTATCTCATTTTACTTTTGCCATATTATGTTGAAGTTCATGTTTAAAAGGCTTTTGTTTTAGTTATACATTGCCTTAAATGTTGATATTTATTTATGAAAGCTTCCGCAATATTGTTATCCTTACTAAGCATCTGATCTCACCCCTTTCAATGTTTTAATATTTTCCAGGATGTGAAGAAGTATTTTATGAATGACCTGTAGGGATAGTCAGCAGAGGATATGAATGTGGACTATGAAGACTTTGTTATTAGTTTTTCACTCTATGATGTAATGTAACATTTATGAATGTATCTAGTGTTTCCAAGGGTACTAAACTAATCGGTCTTTCGAGACTTGATCTTTTGTGATCATGCCAATGTTACGAAGTAATGCACCGACTCTGGGTAGCTGGGGTCGGGGCGTTACATTTGGTATCAGAGGAAGTTTAGTACAAACCTTGGAAGCTAGATTTAGACAAACTCTGATTAGAGCACGTAGACCTAAGATGAACTTTGAGGATTAGTATAGAAGAACTTCCTAAAATTTTGGTATTGTAGAGATTTTGTGAGTTTTCTGAGTAATACATCCCTGTCTGGATACGACCAGGTAGAGGCGGCTCTGGCACAGATGTACCTAGGGGTAAATCCCGAAAACACCGCTTTGAGCTAGACTAGAACGGGAACTGGTGCACGACAACGGGCCTTGCTGCACTCTTGGTTACGACACTCCCGGGGGATATGCTTAGGATAATTCCCATTTTCTTTATAAACCACTATGAAGGGTTATGAGTGTATACTTCCTCAAAGAAAACATTTTTATAATTATGGATTACATCCATAATTAGTTCAATTTATGTTAAGTGTTTTACAAGTATGGAATTATGTATTTTGATTCATAAATTAATCTACTTTATGCCATTATTTAGAAATGGCGCCTAGTGGAAGGAATGGAAACCGTATCAATGCATGCACTTCGTGTAGGGATTTCCCTACTGCTCAAGATAATTATGGTGGAGCTAGTGATACAACTGGTGCTGATCAGCTTCTCACCGTACTGGGACAACTCACGCAGGTTATGAATAAAAACCTTACTCGTATGGAGCACCCTGATCCGCAATGTGGAGGATCAATGCTAGACCGTTTCATGAGGCAACAACCACCAACCTTCAATGGGAGTACAAATCCTATAGTAGCTAAGCAATGGATAAATTCCATAGAGAAAATATTCCATGCCTTGGGGAGTAGTGAAAGGGAGAAAGTTGTCATGGCATCTTACCGCCTCACTGGAGATGCCGATCAATGGTGGTCACTAATTCAAAACACAAAGTAAGATGATGAATTAACAAACATGGAATGGCAGGAGTTCAAAGAGTTGTTCTTAGAAAAATACTTTCCTCGAGACCATCGAGCGGATATGGAAAGGCAATTTCTGAGTCTGAGGCAGAAGGAGGATGAGAATGTCGCAAAGTATGAGGCCAACTTTACAAGGTTAGCAAGGTATGCTGCAGATTATATACGTAACCCAAGAGGTAAGATTGATTGTTTCTTTGATGGGTTAAAACCATTTCTCCGTCGAGCTTTAGTATCACAATCCTTCTCATCATACGAAGATATTGTCGCGTGTGCTATAAAGACAGAAAAGGAATTCTCTAAGTCTTATGACAACAAAGTAAAGCAAGAGAAGAAGAGAACGGTGGAACAAGAGACAGATAAATGGAAAAAGGGAAAGAAGGATTTTCCATTATGTGATAATTGTGGGAAGAATCACCCTGGTACTTGCCTAAAAGGAATGGGAGTTTGTTATAAATGTGGAGAAAAGGGTCACCAGGCTCGTGATTGCAAGGGAAAGAAAGAGGCTATCAATGTTGAATGCTACAATTGTAGGGAAATGGGGCATTATGCAAATTAATGTCCTAAGCGTCAAGGAAACTTACCTTAGAAAAGGCCAAGGGATCAAGGCCAATCTTATGCTGTGACTACAGTTGAAGCGGAATAATTAATGTATTGGTGCTTTTGGACTCAAGGATTATATTCTGGTTATAAGAATAATGTGATATATATAAAGATTGTACTGTAGTACTTTTTGATTTCAGTATGGTTTTAATATGATTAAGGTAATAATATTTTTAGTATGTGACAATAAGAGAAACTTTTCTTTGTTTGGGGAATCTGATGTTATAATTGATTTTGGAATTTAGAGACCTTTTAGAGAAAGTCTGGATGGAGGTATTTTGGATAACTATTAAGGTTGGAATGGATTAAGTTGAACCATGGATAGTATTGTTTAAGGTTAAAGCATTTCTAAAGATTATTTTTGGAATATTATAATACTATAGTTTTAGGAAAAGGACAACCTGCAGGGTGGGGCATAACCCATCGCGTCGGACAAAGCTGCAGGAATCGAACCCACAACCATAGTGCGACAGGCCTTTATTTTCTACCACTAGCCTACAGAAAGTCCCTGGTTATTACAAAATTGTTTTCCTATTCTAAATGGTTTGTGGTAAAAATTTATTAATGAAAGTTTACATGAGAAGTAAGTATATTTCCTTTCATTCTTAGTATATCTCTTAAATGAATTCCTCAACATTATGAAAGGTGACTTAAAACAAAAATGTTACCGATTAACTTTTCCAAATGGGGATTCAATGATCGTTTAACCAACCACAAGTTTGTGATTTTCTTATTGTTACCTTTCTCCTAATACTGTTTTCTACAACTCTCCATCAGACCTTGATAGTTTGTTTCTCCTCCATATCCATATTTTCATAGAATCCTAGTATGGGCTATCTCGGGTGACCTTTGTACTTCTCTTTCTTTCTTTTAATGTTATATTCTTATTAACCCTATTTCCGATGTGGGTTTTCCACAAAGGTATTTTCTATTTTCAACATTTTATTTTCAAAGAAAAATTTCAAATTGTGAGGGCGCAATTTATTGAAGGAGGGGAGAATGTAACACCCTGATATTCCACGATACGCTTCTCATTCTATAATGCAATAGCTTGCATTGTACGCAACTTCGAGTTCTAACACACCGCAACTAATCAAAGTAGCCGTTATGAATAGTAATAACCACTTTTTAAATTTATAGAAATTTTATATTTCAAAATGGACCTCATTTTTGTATTCCTAATATTAAAATTAGCCTATGTTGAATTTTTTGTAATTTTCTGAGAACTTCCAAATTTTTATGAATAGTGAAAAATACTTAAAACAATTTTTTTAATCAAAATAATTTATAGTGATAAGTTATATTATTGAGTGGTTTTAAAGTATAATTAGAATATATTTTTACCATTTTATCCAATGGTTTTCATTAGAATTAATTTCACTTTGAAATTGGACATAAACAATTGTCAATCTTTTGATATATATTGTTTCTTAAAAACACGCTATTTGTTGTGACAGCGGGAATTAATTATAAAATTAATTAATGCAACTTATATGTTTGGAATTTTTTAAAATAGACAATATTTTTGAAATCAGAATATCAAATATAGCTTAGGGTGAAATTTTGGCATTGTTCTGAAAAACATCAATTTTTGATGAATAGTGAAACCACTAAGTGGTAGTTAAATAACTAATTTTTCATTTAAATGAAATATTACCACTTCTGTGTTTTGAATTTCAAAAATCCGACATACATGGTTGTCATTAGGATGTAAAATTTGGTTCAATGGGATAAAAATAATTTTTTGGTGAATAGTAACTTTTAAGTTCTTAATCGTGATTAGAGGTAATTAGTCTTGTTTAAGGTAAAAATAATATTTTAATAATATGAGATCAGCTTGACACATGTCCTACCCTCATTTGATATTCCATGGCCGACCAAGGCAATCCATGGGTCAACTTGGGGACCCCATGGAGCCACTTTAGTTGGAAAATGACATAAATACCTTTTATTTAATGTTAAAGTAAAAATGACACAAACATGAAATGTTTTACTAAAAAAAATTTTACATGGGGTTATACAAGTCATATTTTTTACTATAAATAGTCATTGGAAAGATAAAAATATTTCCTACATCATAGTATTTTTTTTATATTTTTTAGACATTAAATAAATTAAATTATTTATGACATCATTATGATGCAGCGATGACCTCATTATTTAACGATTTTAATAAAATGAAGAGATAATGTAAAATCCAAGGCTTACACTTGTCCAAAAACTATTGTATGGGTAGATTTAGAACCCTTATCACCTTATCCTTGAAGTATATAAGTGTGGGACCTTTAGAATCTGAAAAGCATTGTATAATAATGTAAAATTTCCTTACTTTCCAAGAGTGCCCCTCCTCTCCACTTATAAAAGGCCCCCACCTCTACCACCTCATTCACACTTTCAATCCATTTGGCTCGGCCAAACTCTGCCCAAATACTCTCCCAACTTCCCCCTCTTACTCCTAGAAGCCTCCCTTTGGGAAGAACCCTTCCCAAGGAATCCTTTGGCTCAAATCAAAAAGAGTTACCCGATTTTGAGGTAATGTCTTCTCTAATGTTGTTTTGTTTTATTTTTCTTCTCCAACCCCATAAACTCTTTTTATTAATTTCTTTTGTAACAACACCAGTATCCTAAATATACTAGAATGTTGTTATAAGAAGGATTCGAGCTACACTTACACACACCTACATCTAATGGTTAAAGAACATACTGTTTCTGTGGATGCCGAATTTCTGCCTCATGAAACGATGATTGTTCAACACTCATATAACACCTTCAAAGGTGGCCATTAAGATGTCACTATATTTATATATGATATATAATATTTTTAGGTTTTACTTATGCTTCTGTATTTCTCATTTATGGCATACTTTATTATTTCCATTATGGGTAAACGCGATAATTTCATTTTAGGAGGTGCGGACTACCGCCCCCTCAAAGTGATTTGAATCGTTAATGCCATATGTGGGATGTATAAAGGATGAAGTAAATGGTATTATACACTAAATTATACTGGAATTATATTATACATTTATATTATTATTATTTTATTCCATTAAATACGAAATAGAAATGAAAGTAGCGTTCATGCGTACGTACGGCTTACCGTCTCCATGAACGGTGCATTTCATTTCTTACCTCTAAATGTTACGTAATATTATAAATGAATGTATATACTGGATATATATGATATATATGACATCTAAAATATAATTTTGGAGATAATGGATATTCTACCACATATACAACTTGTTATTATAAGAAGTTTATTGTTGACTCAAGTACCAAAGATCGACAAAATGACCGTTATTAACTTAAATAATTACATAATGTTCATATCATTGTAATAAGTGATATAAAAAGTATAATGAAATTGAAAATGGTTCTTAATAAGGTATATATTAACTCTAGTTTATTATTCAGGAGGTTAAAGAACGGTTGAGTCAAGTCAGACACGAGGTAAGGGAATTTCTTAACCCAACTTCCATTCTTTGGGTTAATCTCCTACTTTCAAATTATGTCATGATATTATTATTTACTATCATGTATTTGTACTTATTTATGTGTAATTATGGTGAATACACCTAATAGATCTATTATATTTTAAAAATGATCTTTGAAGGACTTCGTCTCGATCTCCTTTCATTGAGGCATATTTTGTTTTATACACAATTTTCTTTTATACGGTGTATAAACCCCTTTGACTTTTACATTTATTCAAAAGGAATCTTTTTTATACGAAGCATTTTACTAAATGACAAAAAGGGAATGTTTTTCTTTCCGTACTTATGCGGTGACAACGACTTCTCCGCCGCCGTGACTATTATTTGAGTTTCGGCTTCCTCTACAAGCCATACCTCTTTTTAAAATGAAAAATAAATACAAGGTTATAATTTTCTTTTATTTTGGTATTGAAAATGGTTTTGAAAGCGTTTTTATTATATCAATGTGTTGTATTAATATCTTATTGAAATGTGGAAAGGTTATGTTTCCTTTATGCATGTTTTAGGTGATACAATTATGTTATGGTTTATGATATGTTTAAACCTATTCATATGAGGAATGCATTGGACTTAATAAGTGACGGGTGGAGCCCGCTATAGCTCCTCGATGCATCGGTAGGTCTCATGAGACAACTAGACGTGGAATTGGCCGAGGCCCTTTACCAATTTGATTTATGGTTTTAGCCAAGGCCTTAATCATTTTAGACGTCTTGGCCGAGGCCTTGACAAAATGTTTCAGAATGTCTGGCATTATGCATTCCATCATTATGAAAGTCGTTATTGATATTGCATGTGAATATTCGACCAGTAGAATATCCATGTGAATAAGTAAATGGCATTATCTCATTTTACTTTTGCCATATTATGTTGAAGTTCATGTTTAAAAGGCTTTTGTTTTAGTTATACATTGCCTTAAATGTTGATGTTTATTTATGAAAGCTTCCGCAATATTGTTATCCTTACTGAGCATCTGAGCTCACCCCTTTCAATGTTTTAATATTTTCCAGGATGTGAAGAAGTATTTTATGAATGACCTGCAGGGATAGTCAGCAGAGGATATGATTGTGGACTATGAAGGCTTTGTTATTAGTTTTTCACTTTATGATGTAATGTAACATTTATGAATGTATCTAGTGTTTCCAAGGCTACTAAACTAATCGGTCTTTCGAGACTTGATCTTTTGTGATCATGCCAATGTTACGAAGTAATGCACCGAATCTGGGTAGCTGGGGTTGGGGCGTTACAGAAATGAATGGGATATGTGAATCATCCAAAATTTCCTAATTAAATTCCATATTTAATAGGAAACATATCTGATTTCTAAACATTATAGAACCATCATTTTCAAATTTGGACTTTAGTATATTCACTAACTTTTTCTGTAGATCAAAATATTTTTCTAGGATTATTTTATCATGAATGGAAGGATTGGAATTTAGTTGAGAAATGTAGTATTTATCTCCTCCCATTATGAATTAAAGATTAATTATACAAAAATCCATGAATATTGGGTCTTTTTTTATCCTCATCAGGGATAGAGTACGATAGCCTTTCTTACTTAGAGAATCAACCACCATATTTTCCTTCCTTAGGTTGTAATGTCTTGACTAGTCATAATATTTTATCAATAAAAACAATTTAATTTAGAATATATTCAATTACCTATGTGTGAATATATATTTTAAGTTCTTGTGATCATTATATATATATCAAACTTTTCTCTGTAGAGATAATATCACCTAATCATCAATGCAATGATCACTGATACAAGCTCTAAATTGTGTTTCAAGTATTTTTTTCACTTGCTACATTACTTTCCATGAGGCATAAGGAATTAACTTTTAATTTTTCATGATAATTCATCCCAAGACCATATTTAATGCACTACTATTTATTAAAAACCCTTACCCACTCTAGGGTAATGTAATTACTAGAACAGTGACCAATGACTTAGTCAGTTCATTGAAACTTTCTTTGTATTCTTCTACCCAAAGGAAATTTACTCCCTTCCATGTTAATTTCGTTAGTGTATTTGATTTCTCTTATAAATTTCTCACAAAGTGTTGGTAATATCATGCTAACCATAGTTAATAAAGGATCTCGACGATAATGCTCGGTCTGGGACATTGTTAAATAAATTTGGTTTTAATAGGATCTATAGATATGACCTTACTAATGGTTACATGACACAATAATGGTACTTTTTGTATAAAAAATTTACATTTGTTAAATTTTTTATATAACTTATACTTTCTTAAGGTCATAAACACAATCCACAAATGATATTAATTCTCTTATATGCTCTTTGATTATTTATAAATATCATATATAAAGATGACCACAAATTGATCTAGGTAGTCCCTAAAGACTATCAATTAGATCCATAAATATAGAAGGACAATTAATGAACCTGAATGGAATCACTATAAACACATAGTGTCTATACCTTTCTTGGAATGTGGTTTTTGAAATATCCCCCCTTTTGACTCATAACTGATTATATTGAGATCAAATGTCAATATCTGAGATGTACTCTGCTCCTTTGAGTTGATCGAAAAATCCATCAATATGGGGTAAATGGCATTTATTATTAATTACGATTATCATGAAACTTCCCAAATTACTCAAACCATCAGTAACTCAAATATTTCCTTACATAGGTGGAAGAACATTTTCAATCCCCATAGGCTGGCGAAAAGTGCCTAGGCAACAAAAACCACCCTTAGGAATGATTTATCAAAAAATAACAAGAAAAATGATGATGAATATAAATAATATTTTGGTATTCAAAAAATAAGACAACCAAGGAAAGGTACAATCAATATAGAAACAAGTAACTAGGTATATAAACAACCAAATTACTCAAAAAATAAAAGTCCCAACTCTCTATGACATGATGGAACCTCCCGACTCCCAAAACCTACTAACAAACAAACCCACCACCATATTACAACACTTTACCTTATTCTCATCAGATAAAATAAGATATTTATATATCCAATGGTGTATGAAGGGTGCTAGAAAAGATCCCAGTATAACCCCAATAATTATTCATAGGTAATTTAAAACAAAGATTGATAAATTTTTTAACACGAATTTTAAATAAATCAACCCTTTTACAGTATAAAAAGTATTATAATGAATATGTTTTCCAAATAATTTTAGTATACATGCCATTATAGTATTTAAAAGATAACTAATAGATAAATCCATACCACGAGTAAAAATAATTCCATGCCATTGAGGGTTTTCTTTATATTTTAGTAACCAATTAGAAATATTGTGTGTACAATACCTTGGGAGAATAGGTCTATGGGGTAAGAGGAAACTCCTAAGAGTGACTCCATCCAAAAACAATGGAAACTTACTGCAGAAATTACCCTAGAGGAATATGTATACGGGAAATATTTTATTTCCAAGGATGGATCCCTACCTCATCCTCAATCACTTTGGGGCTTTACATTTTAAAATAATCTAAGGGAATTTCATCTTTAAAACTACAAAAAAAACATTCTTAAAAAAATTCATAAACCCCACCAAAAGGAAAACCATTTCCAAAACGATTATAAAAACCACCACCTTTTATCAAAACATGGTCCATGCTATTTAACAATTTTAGAAATAAATTTCAAAGAGAAATAAATCTTGTTTTAAAAGATAAATACATATCATTAAACAACATTCCATAAGAATTGTATCATAAAACACTAAGAAAGGAGTCAAAAACCAGTGAGAAAGAGAGATCCTATTACAGTAAGAGGAGTTCCTAAACCAAGGACTTAATATCATGAAACCATAACTTAAAATCCTCAATATTTAAGGGAAAAAATGAGGTTACATAGCATAAGTATTATCACAAAATCTCCAAGGGAAAAAATATATCATCCATTTACTGATATCTAACAAGAAAGAAAAATAGTTGATCCAAAAGAGAAATATCTCATTATATAACATCTTCAATGCCCAAAAATCACTCAAGAACATGCTCAATCTAAAATTCAAGGGAAAGGATGGAAAATTATTATATAAAAATAATTAAAATGATTTAACAGACTCGTTAATACTATCTGTTAAGAAGGAACACAATTGGAGTAATTAAATTTGATGATAAAAAGGCTATTCGACCATTTTATAAATTAAAACACAAAAAAAATCCTTATGAAATAAACATATAAAAAATTACCTGGTTTTTGGCCTCTTCATTAACTCCACAACAACCTATTGGATCCCACTTGGGCATGACAGATAAAGTGACACCCAAGAGGCCACACCCAACAAAATGTCAAGATACGACTGTTTTAGCATGGTCGTTTCACATAGTGAATACCCAAGGGCAAAAAAAATGAGACCAGGGTGTGGTACCACATTTTTTCACTATAAAAAGTAAAAAAACCTATTCAAATCCTATAAAAATATCCATTACTTATAAAAATTAAAAGAAACAACTTAAGGCTCAAAATAAAACAATGATAACAAATAAAACCAAAAAAACACCTAAAAGAAAAGTCAAGATGTTCCAATTCTCTCCACTATAATGATTTCATCCACCAGAAATCTAAGTGGAAGAAGGTTTTATATTAAATATTTTAGGACACTAATACCAAATAAATGATTCTCACTCCCATGCCTCATGAGAATTAGAACCATGCTTCCATATAACTGAATCCAAAGTTATTTAATTCCCATATATAACATTTACTCGATAATCAAAAAAGCAAATTATATTCCCTGTCATAGACATATTGGGTTATATGACATGGTGGTCTCAATTTATAACATGGGATAGGTCTAGCTGATACTTTTTACGTTAAGATACAAGTGAACCATTATGGATTAAACACAACTAATGTGGTAAATCCAAGTGATAAGTTACCTTTACAAGTTGTTCTGTGATCTCAAATGGTTCCACATAACTGGGAGTGAGATTTCCTTTCCTTTAGTGCCATACATGACATAACTAGGGGGATATGTTGAAGAGAAAATATTCAAAAAATAAAAAAATCCAAAGGAATACGATGTTGATATGAATAAGACTTATAATAATTTTGATCCATCCTAAAAATCAGATGAACTAGCAGGATCTTCACCGTTATATGATAATCCAAACTCAATCCAATCAAAGATGATTCTCCAACCTCAGACCATCCAAGAGTAGAGTTATAAAGATGAACATATAGAGCTTCAAAGTAATTTATTTTTATGGTCAACTAATAGCTGTTATTATATGAATATTCAACCATCCCCAAATTGGTATCCCAAGTACATTTGAAGTCCAAGAGATCAACACCAATACCATAATCCATAATCTAATTATCCCTTTCATCTTTCCCATCCATCATAGGATGGTATATTGTGCTCAACCTAACTTAATTCCACATTGATCTAATTTGGTCAAACCTATTGATCACCATTTAGATATAACTCTTACCTTATGGATTTTGACCTAATTCAATAATGAAATCCACTCAAATTTCATTCCACTTCTATGTTTCTATGGGAATAGGCTATAGAAAATAGGAAGTATTTTTTATTCCCAACCTTATTCTATTTACATGTATAATAATAAAAAAATAAATTATGTTCTATTTTATATAAGGCCATTGAGAACAAAATTTTAATCCTTTAAACATATTTGTGGTGTCAAGGTTCATGACCCAAAAAATTAGTCACAAAATCCTAAAATGGCCTTTCATACAATCAAATATAAAATATATTGTATTATGAAGAAAGTGAAACCATCTAAGGAAAAAATAACTCTCACTATTTGTCTCCCCACCATATAAATAATCCATGTTACTATAGAACTTATCATTATAATATTTATTTGGAAGAATCATCTCCAAAAGAGCAGAGGTTACATGAACAAATTTCATAAAATGATCAAACTCCTCTTCCTATAATCCTAAGTGTATATAAGAAAAATTCCTATCAAGTTTCAATCATCCTTTTCTTCCTTCATAACATGATTAGGTGACTTTATACTAAGAGAATCATCCACTATTTTACCTTTTACAAGTTCATAAGCAATATCAAAGTTTAATTAATATAGTTATTTGACCAAAAATATATGATAGATATTTAATCCTTTTTGAGAAATGATTTCACCCAAAATTTTATAGTAATAGTAAATAGATAAAAATTCCCTAAGAAGAGAGTGAAACAAATTTTCAGGTAATTTAAAAAAAATAATGTTTTAAATCATGGGTGGGTAATTTTTCTCATGAGGTTAAAGATAACATGATCCATAATCCATTATATTCCCCCTACTTAGAAATACATAAAAATCATGAACCTAAAGAATTATAGTAAACCACATAGGCTTGAACAGCCTCTAGTAATGTTAGAATCAATGATGAGGAAAAACAATACTTTAACTCATCAAAGGATTTATAAAACATCCAATACCAAAATAACTTCAGGGATATGAAATCTTTAAGAAATCATTTATGAACCACTGATACCATCCTTCCAAACCTATGAAGCTACATATATTAATTACATTCCATGGTTCTTCCCATGACATGACTACCATAACTTTGTTAGGATAAAATATGATACAATGTTTCTAGATGACATGTCCAAAGAACATAAATTCATGGATCTTGAAAGGGGAAAGTAATAGTTTATCCTAAATATGGTGATCATTAAGAATTCCCAAAACATAGCTCAAGTGACACACATGATATTATTTTGTCTTAAAGTACAATAGGAAGTCATCAATGAGAAATATAAAAAGGTGTCAAGATACTCATGGAATATTTTGATCAGTAAATTTATAAAGATGGTAGGATCATTATTTATGATAGATGGTGTAACAATGTACTCAAAATGGCCTTAAGTTCTCTTGAATGAAATATTTGGAATATCTAAATCATTGATTCAAAGGTGGTGATAACCATACTGAAGATCAATTTTAGAAAACAATTTCCTTATTTTAACTGGCTGAAAAAAAACATCAATGAGAGGTAAAAAGTATTTTTTCTTAACCATTACTAGATTTACCTTCTGATAATTGATTCATAAGCAAATATTTCCGTTGATATTTTTTGAAAAAAGCACGGGGGATTGCCAAGGTGGAAGACTTGGGAAAATAAATCTCATAGATCTAAAATAATTAAACTTAATTTTCAAATAATTTAATTTATAATGAAGCATATATAAATATGACTAAGATATTAATTGATTTCTATGAACTAATTCAATTTATAGCTCCACCTCCTTCTCTAGAGAAAACCCTGAGAATCCATTTTGAAAAACATTAGGAAAATAAACGAATTCTGGTGGAAGGATACCAATGATATAATCCTATTATAATATGGATGATGATAAGAACATAAACTTTCTTTGTTGTGGAAGGGATACCCCCACCCAACTGAACCTTGGATCAAAATCTCCCTGCAATACATGAGAGCTCCCATCAACAGTAGTAAAGAACCTTCCCTGATGATAATAATTGATCTAACCCTTATGATAAATTATCCAATCCATCCCAATAATAACATTGAAGAGGTCTATGATAAGAAAAAATAAATCTTATACTATCTCTATGTCACAGATAAATAAAGTGCATATTGGAAAATAGAATCCCTAATCCTTATTTCATTGAGCTATCACCAATTCCATATATAATGGCATGAAATCCATTGAAATTTTTTGAAGATCCACCATCTGATTTGATTTAAATGAGTGAGAGGCAACTGTATCAAATAGAGAAGTCTGTAAGGTAGAAGCAACAAAAATGCTAACTCTAATTGTTGCAAGACCCACATCAACTTCCATTGGAAACACCTCAAATGTGTGTAACTTTTTTATTCAATAGGAATGTGGTTCAAACCCTATAGAACATGAAGAATAATATTTCACTACAGATCCTAAAGGTTTTGATGAGGCTATAACAGGGTGAGGTAAAGATAGATCCTAATAAAACTTCTGTAAGTGGCCATAATTCCCAAACATGTTTCAAACCTTTGGAGGTATGGGTTATAATCATTTTTTTATCTTGTCTGGACACACTGGTAACATTTCAAGTTATTAGTCACTGATGGTGGTGTAAGAAGGTACTTATAAAAATTCCACCACTAGTTCTCCCATAAAAATAACTCCATTTTCTTTTACTCATAAAAGAACCACTAGATCTACCTCAAGAGGGAATAGAAAATCTATTCAATCTTATCTCACTTGTGAGGTCAAGCTTTCCCATTAGGGCCCTATCCACTATTTTAGCATAGGTTTTCAGATTTAACATGAAGAGCTATGACTGAACATTAGGTTGAAGAATCATTTAAAACTTTTTTGCCTTCATCTTCTCATTAGAAACATCCTCAAAATAAACACATGGAGAGTTCATTAAAGTGATTATAATTGTAACAACCCAAAGTTTTATAAGTAAAATTCCCCATGTGATTACATTAAATACATTATTATGAATTATGGATATATAAAACACATGCACTTTCTTGGTTTTATTATATCCTATAATATTTAGAAGATTGTTAATAACCTTAACCTTTTATAATATAGCCATTGAACAATGATAATATGATTACTATAAATATATGGTTTTGAAAAATACAATTGACATAGAAAAAGAAAGTGATGAACTCAACCAGCAAGATCGTATGCAATGAATCCTGTTTATCATAGTTTAATAGTGAGATAACATCACTAAGATTTTCCCTTAACCAAGACCAAGATGAGATCCAATAACTTAAGCATGACCAAAACCATTTGTGGGAGAAGTTCAATATCATTGAGATCACGACCCAAACCATGTACGCTGAACCACCCCATGAAAGTCTCAACATCACACACCTTACCCTTAAAGAATTTTATGGTGTAATAAATGGGTATGTATAAGGACACAAACAATTTGAATAAATATATAGTATATAATAATGAATATAATTTCATGTTATTATTAGTACTTTATAAATGATTTTGACTTTGATATAATAATACACAAATTGTATAATTATGTAATATCTAAATTCAATTAAGGTATTTATGAATTAATGGTTTTTTGGAAATTATTAATATATTAATAAAATATTATTATTAAATATTTTTTATTAAATATAAATTATCATGTTGTTTTTCTAAAGTCAAATTTTTTTTTATAAGGGTTCAAGAACAGTTATTATAAACAAATCAATCATTTCCCAATAAATGTCAATTAGTATTTTAAAAGTCCAAAATAAAATATTTAGAAAATTATTTAGATAAAATGAATATTATTTTTGGAATAATTACATAAAAATTATCTAATGGTGTGTTTTTTATAATTTTCTGTGATAGTTAAATTTATGGTTAAAAATTAAATATGATATAATTATGTAGTGTGTTTTATGAAATCCTAATGATAAACAAATGATGTAATAAATACTATAATATTTATAAAATCCCAAATATATGTTTTCCCTTTAAAAAAAATTTATTCCATGTTGATTTTATTAATTTTAAAAATCCTTTATAAATCCTCCAAAACCAATAATAAATTTTAAGTTTTTAAAATCAGTTCTTGAAGGAGATGACTCACTTCCACATCAGCATGGTATTATTTTAATAATTTCTTCCATTGTAATTATAAAATAATTAAAAAAACTACTCTTTTCTATAAACCATTGTAAGGTTTTTGGTTTTGGTTATTTTATTATATAGAATTCATAACCTAAGTTTGAAGAATAATAAAGAACTCTCATATCTTTTCCTATATAAACCCACCCAAGATCTCATTTATCTTTAATAAAAAATATTATAGAACATACTTTCTCTTATCTATCTTATCTAGAGTCCTCCCAAGTTTCCTAAAATATCTCAATATGATCCACCCAAGATTTTTGAATCACACTCTCAAGGTATGGGATCCTATCCTTCTCCTCTTATTCAAGTATCATCATTATCTGAAAACTTTATTCTCAAATTAATAATGTTGGGATAT
Organism: Viscum album; assembly: GCA_963277665.1. Classification (NCBI taxonomy): domain Eukaryota; kingdom Viridiplantae; phylum Streptophyta; class Magnoliopsida; order Santalales; family Viscaceae; genus Viscum; species Viscum album. The sequence continues at coordinate 118,629,490 of OY728154.1, forward strand.
GTTATTTAATATCCCCCTTACTTCACCAATGATTTGTAAATTATGAGATACCCCTTTCACCATCATTTATCCCCCACATGAACATTTATATTCCCCTGATATGCTTCCAAAAGTTTTCCATGATTTTCCATACCAAACAATTATGTAGTGAATACTCGTACCCATTTCCTATCAAGAGTGTTCAACATTATGAACTTATAATTATTTTATTGTTTAATTAAATTTATATATTCCACACTTATTGATCATTGAATAATATGTGATGATAAATTATTCAATGTTTTATGATCTATGTGGCTCACTTATGAATGTGAATTAAAGTAAATTGAGAGGTGCGTATGAAATTATGCAGTGCTTCAATGCATTGGATAATGTTTGAGTCTCATGAGATTTTATGAAATTTATTAGGGAGTTAACCAAATCCATTAAAATACTTTTTGAATCATGATTTATTGGAAGTTATCCTTAACCTATGTTCACAATGTCATGTTTTAAGTTGCTTTTACATTTCCCATGTTTCTTTTATGTTATCATATTGTATCATGCCTCATTGTACATGTTTACGATTATCACCCATTTCATGTCTCATTTATATGCATATTGTCTAACATATAATACTTTATTCATGTTATTCCATAGTTATTCCCTTATTGGTCTTTATAGCTCACCCCTTTCTTATGTATGTCCCCAGGTTATCCTATGCACTTTTAAGTACAACGGAATATTATGACCATGTTAAGGAAGTTTTCAATAATGGTGATTTATTCTCTATTTTAAGTAGTTATGTAATTTATTTAATTTCCAAATACACTATAATTATATATATTATGGGTTGTATTTTGTTTACTCTTATGCAATAAATAATGAAATAATGTGTAATAAAGATCAGAGTTGTCATAGTTGGTATCAAAAGAGAGTTTAGTTATTTTTAATATTAGGATTATAAAAATATAAAGAAATACTTAGGAATAAAAATAAATATAATAAAAAATCCATAAATTTTGTAAAATTATATGGTAATTTGTTTATCAAGAAGATAGATACCTTTTTGGATCCTATAAGTGGATGTGGCTCTCGAACAGATGTACATTGAGGTAAAACATGAAAACATTACATTTAGCTAGAATTGACCAAGAAATGGTGCATGAAAATGAGTCTTACTACACACCTAGTTTTATAGTCCTAGGGGATATTCTTTGGTAAATTCATAAGCTAATTATGAACCATTATTAAGGGAACAAAAATTGCCTATAAGAGTATATATTTGGAAATGGATCATGGATGAAAAATATTGAAGACTATAAATTCATAAATTAAGTATATACACATAATTTATAAGCAATATATTTAATGTCATTAGATTCCCATTTATGTGTTTAATATTTAAAAAATACTCATCCCTAATTTTACCTTTATTCTAGGCAATGGCCTGAAATAGGAGGAATCAACTAGAAAACCAATGTGAGGGGAAATGTGATGGCTTTCCAAATGTGATTCCCAGCCCAATGTGAGTAAGAATAATGAGATTTGTGATGATACTCTCTTAGATGACTAATGATCTAAATTGAATCTTGGATTAGGAGCAGTGCCCAAACCCCCATAAGAAATAACATGCTGCAATTAATACCTTAATGCGAAAAAGGCCTCCAAATTTTAATGGATCATATAAACCCTTAATCACGGAACAATATATCAACTACATTGAGAAGATATTCTCCAACCTTCAATGTTATTAGAAATAGATGGTTATACTGGATATTTATCATTTAGTTGGAGAAGATTATAAGTTGAGGACGTTTATTAAGAATACAAATCATAAAAAAATATCAAATCAATTGGGTGGAAGTAATTATAGAAAATGTTTTTTGAGAAATATTTTCCTCCCACTCTCTGACCTAAAATAGAAAGGAATTTCCATGTCCTAAAGAAAATGATGACAATTCTATCATGGTGAATGAGGAAAAAATTTTAAAACTTTCATGATATTCATTTGTCTTTGTCTTTACCCCTAAATGCATGGTTGACTGCTTCTATAGTGGGCTAAAACCTAGTTCAGAAAAATTTCTAATGATCCGAGACATTAATAGCTATCTGAACATTTTCTCATGTTCCCCCTTATTCAAAATGTAGACCAAAAAATATCAAGGGTCTCATATGGATATTAAGAGGAAAGTGGAGTTTAATTATACTATTTTGACAGAGAAATATAACGATGATATGAAATTTATTCTTCCCACTTTTCAAAATTGTAGAAAGAGGAACCCCAAAAAAGCATATTGGGGACAAGAAAATGATTTAGGTTCGGAAAGGAAGGACACTGAGCTATTGATTACCGACAGGATAATATCACTAAGGATATGGAGAAAAGTAATGCTCTAGTAAACCATTAGTGAATTGTTTGTTATTTCAACTACAAGGAACCATGACACATTGTAAACCAATGCATTATGCCAAGGGTTTTTAGATACAACCAATAGCCTTGAAGGAAGAAAGGGCACACTTATACCTTCACAACCACTAAGGTGTATACCGACAATGAAGTAGTGATAAGTTTGTTAGTTATTCATTCAAAAATTGTGAATTTACTTTTTTCATTCTGGTTCTATAAATTCATCCTTATTAAGAAAGTTTAGTATAACTATTCAAACACCACTACAAACAATGGAAGTAGAGATGTCGGTGAAAATGAAAAATGGTTCAATTATTTCATCCCAAGTGTATCATTCCTCCCCTATCTAAATTTTTGTGATAAATTTTCTAGAGAACCTAGTGATACTTCCTTCAGTGGAAATTCAGGAAATTTTGGGTATAGATTGGATTTACCTATATAGAGACAACATAAATTATTGTGATAGGAAAATTGATATTTGTATCTTCAATCGTACCCCGATTCTATATAAGTGCAAGGAGGAGGATGAATATTATTTAGAATCAGAATCTAAAGCAGGAATATTATTTCCCTATGAGTAATCATATCTACCTAAAATTATTGTTTCTAAGGAAAGGTTTATCCTTGAAGACATTCCCATTTTGAGGGAATGCACTGATGTGTTTCCCAAAGAATTGTATGGTCTTCCTCCTAGACAAGAGGTTGAATTTTCAACTAAACTTATACCTGGGGAATTTCTATTATCCAAGATTATTTATAGAATGGATATTGTGAATTTTTATGAGATTAAGAAACAATGATAGGATAATTTGGATAAAGGGTTCATAGGACATAGTGCTTCACCATGGCGTTCACCAGTCCTCTTTGTCAAGAATAAGGATTAATCAATGTGCCTTTTAATTTATCATAATTATCTCAACAAGATCACAATAAGAAGAAAGTATCCTCTTTCACATATTGATGACTCATTTGATCATATATGTGGAGCCCAATAATTCTCCACAGTAGATATTCGGTTGGGATATTATCAGGTAAGCATGAAGAAATAGGATATCCCCAAGACTGCAATACAAATAATGTATGGGAACTATGAGTTCATAGTAATTTAATATGGACCCACTAATTCTCTATAAATATTCTTATAAATTATGAATAAAGTCCTAAGATATTTCCTAAGAAAATATTTGGTAGTCTTTATTAATGATATTAAGATATAATGCAAATGCAAGGAGAAGTATGAGGAGCATCTGAGAACCATGTTAAAGACCTTATTAAAGGATATGAATTATGAAAAGTATAACACAAGTGAGTTTTGGTTTAAGGAAGTCTCATTATTAGGTTATATTATCACAATAAATGGAATATTGTTTTACCCTTAAAAGATATTAGAAAGTAAAGTATGGCCAATTCCAGCATCTGTGATAAATATCCATAGATTCCTTGGATTATCTAGGTACTATCATCAATTTGTGAGAAATGTATCATGATTTTGAAACCATCTAACCAAGATAATATAGAAGGGAGTCAAATTTTTTAGGAATAATGAATGTGAATAGGACTTAAAGGAGTTGAAAAATATTCTTATCATTACACTTGTACTTACACTACCAATAAGTGGAGAATTTTCTGTGGTGTAGAGTGATGATTTAAAGAAGGGAATGCGATGTGTGTTAACGAAAAATGACAAAGTGATAGCCTATTATTTAAAAAAACTAAAATTTCATGGACATAACTACCCAATTCATGATTCAGATTCAGATATAGTGATATTCACATTGAAAATATAGAATCATTATCCCTTTGGGGGAGAATTTTGAAATATATATGGATCTCAATCACCTCAAGTATATATTCACATAGAAAGAGTTGAATATGCACCAATGATGATGGATAGAGATGATTAAGGACTATGAATTCTCAATCTACTACCATCCTGGGAAATATAATAATGTAGAATATTCTCTAAGTAGAAAGGATCCATCAATTTTATCATTGATGAGAATTGATAAGGATTTGATATTCTTATACTTGAAAAGGATGGAAATGGGAATCATAAAGGAAGGAAGATCATCAATGCATTCACATATTATTTCTCAACCATCCCTTCTATTGTGGATAAAGGATTCTCAAAGAGATGATCTAGGAATACAAATAAATGTGGGAGCTACAAGAAAATGGAATTATTCAGATTTCATTGTTAATGAAGGTGTTGTGAGATTTGGGCAAAGCATCACCATCAAATCCTATGTTAAGGAAGTAGTTATTGGGTGATTCACATAGAAAGACCTTATCTATCCATCCAGGAAGGAAAAATATGTAATTAAAAGAGCACTATTGGTGGGACAATATGAAGAATAATATTGAATAGTATATATCAAGATGTCATGTATATTAGCAAGTGAAGGAATAAAGGTAGAAATACAAGGCGATGATGCAACAATTTCCAATACCTACATGGAAATGGGAAAAACTTACCATGGGTGTTTTCATAGGTATTTTGAAGAAATCATGTGGAAATACTACTATATGGGTTGTGGAAGACCATTTTAGAAATACTTCCCACTTCATTGCAATTCGAGAGGACTTCTAACTTGATAAACATGAAAGGCTATACACTAGAGGAGTGGTGAGGTTTCATAGAACACCATTGTTTATTGTATCTAATAAAAATCCAAGATTCACCTCCAAGTTCTGTGAGTGTATCCAATATGTTCTAAATACATATTTGACCTTCAACATGACTTATCACCATCGAACTAATGTCCAGTCTGAGTGGAATATCTAGAAACATGAGGATATGTTGAGAGAATGATCAATTAACTTCAAATAAGGATGGGATAAACATATTTTTATGGTCGAGTTCTAATGCAATAATAGTTTCTAATCACGAATCCCAATGCCTCCCTATGAATCCCATTATGGGAAGAGATGTAGAACACCTGCATGTTGGGATGAATTTGGGGAATACAAACTACTAGGCCCTGAAATGGTCGGGGAAATGGTGGAAAAGGTCATGTAAATTTAGTAACACATCAAGGATTCTCAGAGTTAAAAAAATACGTATGGTGACAATCATTGATGAGACCTAGAGTTTGAGGTTGGATATAAGGTATTCCTCTACATATCTCTATGGATTTAATTCATGAGATTTGGTAAGAAGGAAAAGCTTAGTCCCAATTACATCGATCACTTTGAGACCCTTGATTGTATTAGAGCGGTGGATTATCTACTAGCACTCCCACCTAACCTATGTCAAGAATAGTATGTGTTCTACATATCACTCTTGATCATGTACAGACCAAAACACTCATATGTAATCAATAGAGAGGTGGTACCATTGGAGAATGATATTTTCTGTGAGGAGTACACAATGAAGGTCTTAGATTATAGGGATAAAGTTCTATAGAATAAGACAATTCACCTAGTCAAAGTGCTATGAAGAAACAAGAAGTTTGAAGAAGTGATGTAGGAACTGTAGTAAGTGATGAGAAAAAATTAACCACATCTTTTTAGTGTGTGAAAATAAAATTTCAAAGGTAAAATTTTTAAAGGGAGGAAGATTGTAACAACCCGACCATTTCTAAATAAATATCCCATGTGATTTAATTAAATTTATTATTATGTATTATTGTGGTATAAAACACATGAACTTCCTTGATTTTGTTTTGTCTTGACAAATTTAGAAGAAATTTAAGCATATTAACCATTCATAATATATCCATTGAAAAATGATCATATTATTAGTATAAATATAGGGTTTTGAAAAACTCAATTGACATTAAAAAATGAAGTAACGACATCAAACAATAGGATCATACCATATGAAACCCATTAATCCTAGATTAGAAGGGAGATAACATCATTGGGCATTTACCATGACCAATTCCATGCTAAGATCTAGCAACATAAGAATGAGAAAACATGTTTATGAGAGAATTTAATGCTCATCGATATCACAGCCCAAACCTTGTACATCGAACCACCCAATGGAAGTCTCATCATCATAAACCTTACCCTTAGGTAATTTTATGGTGTGATAAAGGGATATGTATCAAGACCCTAATAATATGAATATTTATATTATATAGAATAATGAATATACTTTTATCTTATTATTTTTAATTTATAAATTATTTTGACTTTTATATAATAAAACACAAATTATATTTTTGGTTAAAATTAAAATTTCATTAAGATATTTATGAATTAATGTATTTTTGGAAATAAAAATTATTTTAATAAAATATTATAATAAAATATATTTTATTAAATATTAATTGTCATATAATTTTTATGAAGTCAAATGTAAATTTTTTAAGGGTTCAAAAACTGTTATTGTGAAAACACCCAATATTTTTCAATAAATGTCATGTATTAATTTAAAATAAGAAATTAAAATATTTAAAAAATTATCTAGATAAAATAAATATTATTTCTGTAATCATAATGTTAAAATTATCCAACAGTAAACTTTTCATAATTTTCTAGACAATGGAATTTTTTGGTAAAAATTAAATACTATATAAATATATGTTGTCTATTATGACATCATAATGACCAAAAATGATGTAATAAATAATATAAAGAGTATCCAAAACCAAATATATATTTCCCCTTTAGAATAATTTGATTTTAGTTTTATTTCATAAATTTTATAAAGCATTTACAAATCCCCCAAAATCTACATTATATTTTATGGTTTTAAAATCATTTCTTTAAGGAGATGACCCACTTCCACATCAACAAGGGTATTATTTTAATTATTTCAGACCTTGGACTTATAAAATAAAAAACCACCTATTTTGAAAAAACCATGGGAAAAATAGGGGATGGTTTGTGTATTTGGTTATTTTTTAATATAGAGTCCAAAACCTATGTTTGAGAAATAATAAAGAACTCTCCTCTCTTTTACAATATAAACCCACCCATTATCTAATCTATATTGAATAAAAAGCCTTATATAACATCCTTACTCTTCCCTCACCACTCTAGAGCCCTCCCAAGGTACCCCAATCTCTCAATAAGCTCTTCCCAAGATTTTGTAATCACAATATCAAGGTAATGGATCCCCTCATTCTCCTCTTTATTCAAGAATATTCATTATCTTATACATTTATTCTAAAATTCACAATGTTTGTATATTTTATTCCATATCCCTATTAATTACCCTATAATTTATAAATTATTATATTCCCCTTTTACTCTCATTAATCCCTACCATGAACATTTATATTCCATGTTATGATGCTGAAATTTAACCATAGTTTTCCATGCCAAACTATTTTGTAGTGAATACATGTACCCATTTCCTATTTAAGACTGTTCACATTTATACACATATAATTATTTTATTAGGGGGTTAAATTTATTTAGTCCACACTCCTTTATCATTGAATAATATTTGATAATAAATTATTCCATGTTTTATGATCTATATGGAACACTTTTGAAAGTGAATGAAATGAAAGTGATAGGTGTGCCTAAAATTATATAGCTCTCCAATGAATTGGGTACTATTTTAGTCTCATGATACATCCTGGAAGGGATTAGGGAGTTAAATAAATCCATCATGGGGAATTTTCTATCATTATTTCATGATAGTTATCCTTGATCTGTGTTTATTATTTCACACTTTAAGTCGTTGTCACATTTCCCATGTTGGCTTTATGTTATCATGCTATATCATTCCTCATTGTTCATTTTTTTTTATTCTCACCCCTTTTATGTCTCATTTATATGATAAGTTTATATCATGTATTACATTATTTATCCTATTCCATGTTTATTTCATTACTAGGATTTATATCTCACCCATTTCTTATATATGTCCTTAATTTATCCCATGTAGTTTTAAGTAATAAGGAATATTATGATCATGTTAAGGAAGTTTTAAATAATGGTGATTCATTCTTGGTTTTATGTTATTATATAACATAACTAATTAACAAATACACTTGAATTTTAGATATTTTGAGTTGTATTATGTGTACTCTTATATAATAAATAATGAATTAATGTGCAATAAAGATCTGGGTTGTCATAAAAATACTCCCTCGTAGATCAATCACTTTTATAAATATTGATAAACTCCATGTATTTTTTCATATTTATGGATTATATGTAGAAATGATTAGTCAAAATTTCCATGATGTCATTCCACTTCAATCCCTCATGCTTCTATCCAAGACAAACAAGTCCCACCACCTTCTACTTGGACATTCAATCTTAAGACAACATAATTCAAATTATGTGAGTCAGAAATTTTTTGGAATTCTAAGATCCTATGAATATTTGTAAAAAAAATACTATACCTATTGATAATCATTTTTCCTGGTAAAGATGGTAGATTTTGTTGAATAAATTCCTTGTCCTGAATCCCATCATCATTCCTTCTTAGTTTTATACCTCTAGAATGAATAGGGGTTGGTTCCACACCATAGTTCATAGCTCCATCCATGCATACCACTACTTCAATAGTGTTCTAATCAATGGGAATGTTTCCCCACCACGGTTCATCATTAGAATCCTTACTAGAAATTATAGTAAGTATTCTAGGGGGAATGGTACTTCACATTAATATACAAATAGAGATGAAAAAATAAGATCAATGAATCAATTTTACTTTATAATAAAATAAATCAATTAAAATAATCAAGTGATAATAAGACTTGGATTCAAATTCTAAAAATCCCAAAATACACACTTTCCAACAGCCATTGGTAACTTAAGATTTGTTAAGATGAGATATGGCTAGGAACCAGCTCAAAACCTACCCCTTAATTTCTGAAATTCTTATATCCTATATACCAAGATATCCCAAAAATGATCACTAAAAATAGAAATATAAAAAAATACCTTTATACTAATTTTTCACAATCCAACATGGATTACCCAAACCATCTATAACCAGAATCAGTCCTGACATAGCTTGAATGACTTTCCCGATCCTCATGGGCTAGTGACAAGCAATGTGCATCAATAAATTCCTTTGGGAATGATTTGAAAAAATAACAAGAAAACAGGCCAATGAAAATAAATTATATCTCGGTAATCTAGAAACATGACAATTAAGGAAAGGTAAATCCAACAACAAAAAAAGTTCCCAAATATATAAACAACCAAAGTACTAAAAAAACACAAAAATCCCAAATTTGTGTGACATTTTGTCACCTATCAAATTCCTCAATTTTCTAAAAAATAGTACCACTACCATCCTAAAATTGTTTTCCCTTACTTAAAATAGATAAACAAGATCCACATACACCCAAATATGTATATAGGGTGTGAGAAAAGTTCCCAGTAAACCCCCACCAAGTGTTTCATAAACATGATTTATAAAATAAACCAATTATACTTAGGTAATTTTAAAAAAATAATGTTAAATATTTTGGCATAAAAAATGGATCAATAACATTTTTACTATATAGAAAGGCATGATAATAAATAGGTTTTCAAACCTATAATTGCATTTCAATGATAACCAATAAAGAAAACAATCCCTGTAGTAAAAACAATTCTAGGTCAATGAAGTTACTCTTTGCATCTTATTGATTAGTAGGCCATCTAGTGTGCACATTACCCTAAAAGAATAGGTACAGTGGTAAGATGACACTCTCGATAATGAATTCATACCACAACATTGAAAACCCAATGCAAACATTACCCTAATAGAATAGGCCTTGTTGGAAAAAAAATTATCCTTTAGGATGGATCCCTACCTAATCATCTATCACTTTTGGAGTCACCACATTAAAATCATGAAAGGTAATTTCATCTCAAAACACACAATTTATTCTTTAAAACCGATTTAGTAAACTATACCAAAGGGGAAAACCATTTCTAAAAACATCATCAAAACCCTAAAATTTTATCAAACAAGGTTCATGGATATTAATAATTTTTTAATATAATGAAATAAAGGTTCATAACATAAATCCATACAAAAAACACATACCTCAATAACTTTATCATTAAAGACACAAAAGGAATCGATAACTAGTTATAAATAGATATCATGCAGTAGTAATAAGTTATCCTAAACCAAGCATTTAATATCAAGAAACTTGAACTCAAAATATTTAAGATAAAATAGAAAAAAAGAGATTACATCAGACAAATATTCTTAGAAAATGACCAAGGAAAACCAACCTCTATCACCCTTACATAGATCTCTAGTAAGGAAGAACAATAATCAATCTAAATAGATCAAATCTCAATATTCTAATGCTAGAATGACCAAAAACCTCTCAAGAGAACTATAATTATGAAATTTGAGTGAAATTATAGATAATTACTAGATTTAAAGAAGTAAAACAAGTTAATATACTCCACAAAACTATCCATTAAGAAGTAAAATGATTAGATTAATTGTCTTGGAAGAGAAAATAAATGTTTGGACATTTTAGAAATCAAAAACCAGTAAAATTCCATCATCCACACCATGGTGACAATGTTTAGGATGTTTTGGACTAAGAATGGCCTCATCCATCCATTGGTGGATCCCTCTTGGTCATGATGGATAAATTAATGCCTAGGAGACAACTTCCCACAAAACGCCCAACTCAGAACATTTTGACATATCAGTTTTTGATGGCCCAATACAACCCATGATCATGATATTGTCCACTTTGTACCTAGACTAAATGGTTTTTATTTCCAAAAGCTATGGCCCTCAGAAATTCCTTAAGAAAATGCATCATGATGGGAGAGGTATCCACACCACCTTATAAAGGTTTTTTTCATGCTCCTACTCCTTTTATATGGGATTTTCATAATCTACCCCATATTAGGGACCATCATCATCACTATCACATCAACTGTAACCCTACTCTAATACCATTTGTGCTAGACCAGCCTATCCCATGATCCTGAAAATGTAATCTTTGTGAATACCCCACATTATTTTTCTTTTCTTAGGATCTAGACCTCAGGAATCACCTCAGAAAAGGCCTCATAATGAGAGAGGTGACCATACCTACTTAAAAAGGAGGATGAGGAGAAAAACATACACCTTTATAAGGTGGTGTGGATACCTCTACCATAATGAATCCTTTTAATGCATGATTCCCAAGGGAAAAAGGCTAGGTAAATCAAAACTATTTCATATAGGCCCAAAGCGGACAATACCCAGATCGTGGGATGGACCGATCCATTACAAATGGTATCATATATAGGTTTTATTTGATGTGGCTATGAGGTCACTGGGAACTTCTAGGTGGGGATTATGGAAATCCCATATCTAAGGGGGGGGGGGAATATAGAACCCCTTTATAAGGTGGTGTGGATAGCTCTCCCATCACGAGACCTTTTTCTGGGGTATGCGTGAGGGCCAGATACCAGGGAAAGAAAAACCATGCGGCTAAGCCCAAAGAGGACAATATCATTATCATGGGCCAAACTAGGCTATTAAAAATGGTATTAGATCTATTTTCCATTTTATTTCCTAGTGAGGATATTGAACCCTTCTAGGGGGTGATTGTGGAAATCCCAAAATGAAGTAGGAGCACAAAGCACCCCTTTATAAGGTGGGGGATATCTATCCTATCATAAGGCCTTTTCTAGGGGATTCATGAGGGCTAGAGCCTAGTGAAAGGAAAACCATAGGGACTAGGACCAAAGTGTAAAATATCATGATCATGGGTTACACTGGGCATTACACAGTTTCATATAAGGAAAACCCTAGTGCAAAAAGCCTTAGACTAGGGCATGGTCTATCTCACTTTGTACTATAAAAATTCAAAAAACCTTTTCAGCCTCTAACACCTCCAAATATTTAGAAACTATAAAATATACCAAAAGAAAATAATTAAATCAATTAAAACCAAACAACATAGTTTAAATTAAAATTTGGGATGTTACAATGATCTTATTAAGATATTGATATTCAATGAAAGGTCACCTTGAGCCTTATTTATTCTTAACAAAGAGTAATTATTCTTCCCATGGTGAAGAATAGAGGTGGATAAACCGATTTTTCAAATTCTCTATTATCCACTTATTAAGTTCCACAAATTTAACATTAGTCATTATATATGGAGTCATTTATAGAGGCATAGATCCATGTATAATATCAATCAAGAACTCAACCTCCTGTTCGGGGGGAATAATAGAAAATTAATTCAGAAATACATCATTATATTCTAGTAAAATAGTCATGTCATCAATGTTGACTTCCTAACTAATCATTTGATTCAATAGTCCATCATTGTTGGGTATCATGACACATATTATCAAATTTTATTCTAAGGGTAGAACATCCATATATTGATAATTTATAATAGGATGATATAAAATATGAAATGATATCTACATCTCGCAACAATTAATATGGTATCTATACAGGTGTGTCCAATCCATACCCAATATCACTTCAAATTCAACCAATGGTTGAAGAATCAGATCTAAAGAAATTATCCTCCATGAAATATCATTCAGGGAAGATTTATATATCTTATATGTGATCATTGGGACACCAGGTGTTTTCATAGATAGTTTAATATCCATTGATTAAGGTGGGGATTCAACATTATTAGAAAAATTGTGTGATATAAAAGAATGTGATGAACCTCAATCAAATAAAGAAATTTTATATCTAGAATAAAGATTCAGTGTACCTCTTATAACTACTTTATCATGTTCTACCTTTGTGGTAGAGAGAGCAAATTCCCTTCCTTGTTCCCACTTTTTAGGAGTCTTCTATGACCTATTTTCATCACTGTCCTAAGGGTTGGTTCATTGATTCTCATAGCGTCTAAACACCTTGAAATTGAATCATTATAGTATGAGTAAATAATTAAATGGGACCATCTCCTCCTCTAACATGTTAACCTATCTCTTTTCCTTACTCCATCAATTATGAGCTTCGTGGTCTACTTTAATAAACTTAAAGAACTACCCTTATCCTTTTATGAAATTACATAGGTGCTTCCTCAAATACTTTTGGACTTTGTGGGTTTGAAATTTCTTCCCCCCATGTGATTTACCATTGGGGATTCCTTGGAATTATTCCTTCAATTTTTACCTCTTTGGAGTACTGAGAAACCCCATATTCCATCTCCACCTTTATCACACATTGAAAGATCTTCTAAATTCCCTTACAGAAAAATACTTTCCAATATTATGTTTCAATCAATTTAAGTAATGATTGATTTTATATTCCTGATCATAGATAAAAATAGAGGTGTGGATTTCAAGAATCCTAATGTTTTCTTCACAGGTCCTAATGGTTTTATCATCCTTTTGTTTCAAATCACAAAATTTTCTCCATTTTCATGTAATGATTTCAAGGAAAATACTTGTTAGATAAAACTATATTAAATTATTCCCATTATATAGAGTCTACCAATTCATTGTTCATTTTATTCTTAATAATAATCCACTATTTTCCACCTTGAATTATAAATGAAAAACAACCAAAACAAGCTTCTCATGTTTCGAGAACAGGGGAATAGAAAATATATTTTCCATCACACTGATACATTTTTCAATGAAAAGTATATTTGAAGATCCACTAAAAGAGGGAGTACATTACCAGATAACATACTTAATATCAAGCTATAGTAACCTTGGTTTGTTAAATTTATCAACATGATTCATGTTACTATTCAAAGATTATGGTAATTGAGTTTGTATTTCTATCAGTTCTTGTACTCCAACTCCCCTTTTATTGGGTTGTTCATTAGGTAAATCATCACATTGTCCCTCACACCCATCGTTAACCTGATTCCTTTTAGCTCCAACCATTACTAAAGATAAAATGAAGTTAACGTGACTAAAATAAAAATATCATCATAAGGGAATAATTATATGGAATAAATTCAACCTTAAAACATATTATTATTTAACACTGCCATACTTGTTTATAATTCTTTTAGTTTAACCTATATCACTCTTGGATAAAATTTTAGTTGGTTTTTATCGTACTTATTAACCTAATCCCTTGAAGTAACCTAGAAATAAATTTATCAAAATGGTTTATAAAGAGTATGATATCAACCATGGAATATCCCCCAAGAGTGTCTATTCAGGTGTTCAGTTAGGCCTCATTGTACTGTACTGGGTATTGGTTCAGTTACCACCCAACATTCCATTTTAGATGTTATTACCCTTTGGTAAAATTATGCCAAATCAAACATCCAATTTCTAGAATGTAGACATGGATTAATTTTATATGAAAACCAATTTCTCAATATTTCATTAATATTTTAGGATATCATCATATATTTAGACTCATCTCTTGGTTTTTACACTAATGTTATCTAAACTAAATTCTCAAAAATAGTTTATCTAATTTCCAAATGTAACTAAACCATTACCTTTAATGCCATCTATAGTGACCCAGACTAAACATGACTTTATTTTACATCCTTTATATGATTTAAAATGTTAAATTTCATACATAATAATTCACTGAGGACATATAGCTTCTGAGTATTTAGAGACTAACAACATAATCATTATATTTTACAATACTTGAGATTAGTTCTTATTAAAGGAACCATAATAGAACATCTTATATACATCTCATTATTAAGACTCATCCTCGTAACCTAGGTAAAGAAAACATAACAAATGTGTGAGATACAATTCTTAGTAAGGGGTGAATAAAAATTTTATCAAGGTTGATTTCATAAGAATAATTTTAAATATGATAATAAGAGAAATATCATAAAATTATGAGTGATAACCATAAAACATAAGTGATCTTCAATGTACATGGAACAATAACATAAATATAAAAAAGATCAACATAGAAAAATAATTTCTAAAACATGGATTATATACACTTAATTGAAAAATTTAATCATGATATAAAGAGATTATAATGAATAATATCCCTTATCTCTGGAGTAAACATTATAATAGAGAAACATTACATTCACGAGCCACACCATCAGTTCACATTCTTATAAGAAACAAAAATATATGTGTTAATACCTATATCATGAGATATAAACTGTTAACCAATTCCTTGGAAATTTATATAAAACCCCATCCATCATTCATCCATACTTACATGTTCCACAAAAAAATCATCAACTATTCACATTATAAGGAACCCGTGGAAATAAAATGGTTTTCATAAAACATCTAAATAGAAATAATTCAAATTTAATAAAAAACCCATGGAAGTAAAATGGGTTTCATAAAACATACAAATGAAATCATTTACTTTTCATAATAAACCCATGAAAATAGAATGAGTTTCATAATGGTATAAAATATCATCATGAATTAAGTTATTTGATTCTGAAAACTTGATCAACCAGAATAATAAAAACTATAAAATAAAATATAAGGTGAAACATTAACATAACTCAATTGGAGCCAGAAACGTTTTAATATATTGAGGAAAATTAAAACTAAATCATGAAATTATATTTTTAAAATCATTTTATATTTTTCTATATATAAGTCATATTTTTTAGTATATTTTCAAATATCCTCCTTTGAAATAAAAAAATGAAAAGAGAAACATTTCATGAAATTGTACATGGTTGAATTTCTTTTCCCTATAAACTAATATAAAATCATTTAAAATGGAATGTCTTAACAAAATGAAGCTCAAATAAGAACTTTTATAACACATAGGAAGGCGTTTCAGTTACCAAGTCCCTTACCTTTACCCTTGATTTCCACAAAAGTGACTTAACCTCCTATATCATAAATATAAACATATTAATTACCTATTTCAGAAACATTTTATTATATATTTGTAATTATAATATCCATTAACAACAATTATCTTCATGCACTAAGTTTTTGTAATGTCTTTTTAACATCGAGTGTTAATAATATTAACCATTTTGAACTATGTTCATCAAAAGTGGTGTTAATATTCCTTTTTCTACCAAGGATAATCATTTATAAACCATCAAAGGTACTTTAATTGATATTTTATAAATAATAATATTATAATTCCATTACATTGGATTTTTTCACTTTTTTTGATGATTAAGATTACAGTGAACTAGTTTTGGGTTATTTTTCGATATTGATGGATTACATTATTACGATTGTTATTTTTCATTTTATCCAAAAATAAACATATTAATGAAATATATTACTTATATAATAACATATAATCATAAAATATATACTAAAACCATCCATTTTATGATGTTAAAGAAAACTAAACATGTTTATTCTTAGAGGTGGTAGTCCGCACAATACACAATTCATGTTCTTTTTCTTGACGAAAAGGGGGAGGTGAGTGAGTGTTTTAACCATCATTATATTAACATAAAAATTTAATAATGATACTGATTTTATCATTTTAATATGGATTTTAGGAATAATAAAATCACATAAATAAGTAGAAAATGGAATGAAAGAGACGTTAATAACTTATACCCCACTTCTTGGATTATCTCCTTCGTAAAGGGAATTAAACCTTCTAATGATGGTATTTTGAGAGGTCAAAAACCTCATTAAGGTATATTGTACTATATAGTATATTTTTAGGTATATTTTTTTTAAAATTAATGGGTTTTTTTGTGAGGGTAAGTGATTATAAGAGTACACATTTCAAAACTGAAAAGGAGGGACATTTTTGTAATTACACAAAACATTTAAATAATGAGAAGTCACTCTCAAGGAAGGTGGATCCATAATTTATAAATAATATAATGGATAATAGATAAGGTTGATTCAAACCTACACCATTCACTTATAAACATTTTTAATTATTTTAGATCTTCTACCTCTTAGGTTTCACATTTTTACCATTTTGGTTTTCACCACGGTAACTACTTTTACATTGGTAAATTATCTTTTATGACCAAAAATAAAATGGTCTGTATTATATAATTTAGAAATAATGATTCAACATTTGAAATCCATTTTTTATTCAAATTTCCAAAATTGATAACATTAAATTTTAAAATACTAAACATATAATATATTAAAACATTTTATTTTGAAAAATATAACTTATAATATAAAATTTCAAATATGGGTTTATAAGATAAAATATTTTTTTTAAATTATAAATTCAGTAATAAAATATGTATTTCTCCTTATAAAATGGTTTCATAAATTAAAAATGCATTCTTATATACTAATAATGTCAATTTATTTTTAAACTTTGTATTTTTTACTATTCACCTAAAAATAAATCGTTTAGAAAAATATAAAAAATTAATCATAATATAATATGAATATGATAAATCTAAAGATGATGTTGATTTTTTTAAATTCACATCCTAAAATTCATAACATTTATTTTTATTTAAAAATATAAATTATAGAGAAAACTTGTTTTATAGAAAAATGACTTTTGGTATATTATCTATTATTATTCCCATTTCTTATATAATAAAAATAAAAGTAGTGTTAATAATTTATTTATAAAAAATATATTATTCTTGAAAAGAAGTAATTTTAAAAAATACATTTCATTTTTTTCTTAACAGCACTAGTTGTGTCAGAATTAAAGTGGAGAATATTTTATATATATATATATATTCATTATTCTATTACGACTATTTATACCTTAAATTTACACTACTACAATACAATGGTATATATTTTTTTGGTTTTGGTGTTGTGTGTTAAATAAGACATCAACTAAAATATTTATTTATAGATGAAAGACTCAACTCGTTAAATCTAGGAATCTTTTGAAAAGAAAATAGGAAGAGATAGAAGACTAATTTAGATGAAATTGGTCTCATAGTTAGGAAGAACATTTATACCTAGATACTAGACAATGGATGCTAATCCCATATGACCAGATCTAAAGATCTTATGGAAAATGTGAAATAAAGGGTTTATGGGACCATTCATTTTGGAAATTAATGGTGTTAAAAATAAAAGTATGTGTCAATACTCATGTTTATAGTGGTGAGGTCAAGAATACTATTATATTATACATAGATGGACTCCAACACATCCTTCTATGTGTGATTCATATATGTAACTATTTTCTATTGTTTTTTTATAAAAATGGATTTCTAATCAAAAATAAAGTTTGTAAATCACTTATTAAAGAGAAAATAAAAAATGTAATCTCTACCAGGTTGATATTCATAACAATACTCATATCTTTACTACCAATAAAGGAAATAACATATTGCATAAATTATTTGACCACATAAATCCGCAGAGCATGGATAATTCTTCCAAAATCAAGGATGTTATTGGAAAACCAATTATATATAGATATTAAGAATGTATGTCTGATTCAGTAATGCATGGTAAAGTAGTTTGAAATATAAATCAACTAAAGAAAAAAAGGGAATCATATTTTATTGTCTTGGTCTACACTGTTGTGTGCAGTATACTGAATGTTCGAATAACATATAGAGAAATATATATCATTATTTTTATTGATGAATATAGTTGGATGGCACTTTCCATGTCTATAAAAATAAAGATAGAAGTAATGGAATGCATGAATAAGTATTTAAGAATAGTTAGTAGTGTGACTAGGTATACTGTCAAAATAGTTCAATCTAAAAATGGAAATTAATATTCATCCATTGAGTTTTAGAATTTCTTATAAAAATGTAACATCAAACACAAATCGTATTTAGTAAAAAGTCTACAAGAAAATGCTATTATTGAGTAAAGAAATAAGATAGTGAATCTAATGGCCAAAAACGTTCTTATTGAAGGTGGAAATCTCACCAATATTGGAAGTAGGTAGTTTAAGTTAAAGTTTATACATAGAATCATTTATTAATTAGCCATAGTGAGTATAGAACATGTTATAGGATGTGTTATGGAAGGAATCCATCACTTAAAAATTTGTAAGGGTTCGGGATCATAAAATACATCAAAAAAATAGATAAATTAAGAAAATTATGATGATTTTGCTGATGAATGAATTTTATTCGGAAACTCATCAAAGAGCATGACCTAAAATTCCTTTAACAAAAGGCTGTGTGAAATCCTAGAAAACAATGATGAAAAATAGATTGAATTAAAATAAGTGAATAATCCAAGAAGCTAAATAAATGATTTCTACTAAGAAGATGAAGAATAAAAGGTGGTACAAATTATGATGTTGTATACGATTTTATGAATGATGAGGACCTTGATGTAGAATCAAAAGGAGAAAAATTTGCTAAAGAAGAAAAACCTACACCTCAGTAGATATATAAAAGAGTAGAAGTTGATATTTAGAACATAATAATATAAATATATACACCAACACATATAAGGTGAGTGCGAAATCTTGATCACACATCTCTAATATATGTAATAAAACAAACCTCATTTTAAGAAGTATCAAAAGTTATGCCACTTGTTAATGCCATAAATGATGAATTGGATCAGATTGATAAAAACTTTGGAGCTTTTTTAAATTCCATAAAATAATAAATTCATTAGAAAAAACTGAATATTCAATAATAAATTTGATTATCATGGAAATATTTATAGAAACTAGTCACACTTGGTGTGTAAATTCAATATGAAAATTTAATGAGTAGGTGGAGGAGAAACATTTTCACCAATATCTTGAATAGAATCAATCATCTTATCATTGGCTATGGATATCCAAATATAACATAAATTATCTTAAATGGATGCCAAAATAGAGTTCTTGAATGGGGTTCTTAATTAAGAATCCTATATTTAATATCCTATGGGTTTGTTGTTAGATATGATGAAACAAAGGTATGTTGATTGAAGAAGAACCTGTATAGACTTAAGTTGGCACTACATACATGTTATGTATGACTAAATTCAAATAAAAAGAATCTAAAATAAAAAAGTGGTAGTGTTTATTATAATATGTATGTGAAAACATCCAAGGAATAATAGTTCTTAATAATTTTTTATATATATGATACCATCTTTGGTGGAAAAAAAGAAACTAGTAGAATATTTTGAAAATATAATGAGCATAGAGTTTTAAATTTCAATGATTGGTGAAATGAAATAATTCTTAGGGATACCAGTGATTCAAAAAGTGGGACATAGATTCATCTCTAAAACTAAGTACACTAGATCACTATTGAATAAGTTTGACACGCATGACTCCAAACTAATGTCAACATTGATTGTAGTTAGAATCAAGATGGGAAAACAATAGGATATAAAATATATAAATTACAACTTGTACAAAATAATAATTGAAAGTATACTTTATTTAAATTGTACTTAAATAGATATTTTCTACATAATATATTTGGGCACCCAGTTTTACAGTTTTACAAGAGAACAATATCTAGAAGTAGTGAAACAAATCAAGAGATATGTTAATGGTACTCTAGATTATGGAATGATCTACAAAGAATGAATGAATCCTGTTATATTTGATTCTTTTGATGCAGATTAGGTTGGATATATAGAAAATTAAAAGTCCATAAGTGGTGGTGCATTCTTCATTGTTGACAAATGTGTTTGATGGATGAGTAAAAAATAGGAGAACATAGGCCTCATAATAGTATAAAGAAAATATATTTTGATTACATAGACATGGATGTAGATTATATGGAGTAAGTATCAACTAGTGGATATTATTGAGAATGTGAAACAACCAATGAAGATTATTTTTTATAATTAGAGTGGTATTAAACTCAAAAAAATCATGTACAACACTATTGTATTAAGAATAATGAACTTGGGTATCATTTTATCAAGGATAAAGTTGTTCAAGTCATGATATTAATGTAATACGTTTGAACTAATAAAAAACTGGAAGATATAATGACTAAGACATTAGTAATTTCTAGGTTTGAAAACCATCAGTTGTACCTCAGTGTTCAACAAACTCTCTTATCCTGATGAGGTCCAGTTTTCCCCTCTCCTTATTTAATACATTCCTTTAACAATTTGTTCATGAATGGAAAGTAATATCTCTTTGCATTGATTATCAAAAGGGATGAATGTTTCTGAAATTCAAATATTCTCTTACAAAAGGAGTTTTTTGAGATGAAAAGTACTTTATAATAAAGGGGAATTTTTTGGGGTTTATTTCAGGACAAGATAAATTCCGTGGGGAATGTAATTGATTAGTATGTGTGGTGTGAAAGTTGTGTGAGTATAGAGACATGAGAAGTTTTTAGGATGTATTGAGGCTTAAAATTATATCATTGACTCTTATTTTCTACAATAAGCTCTACTCATGTATTCTTAGAGTGATTTATGAAATATTCATTTTCCAATAGAATAATGTGAAGAATTAAATTTCAATTGCTAATTCCATCAAAACCATCAGGGGAGAATGATGGAACCAAGGTGGTATTTGTTTAAAGTTTGGTGTTGTGTTTGTTTAAAATATTTTTTTTTGTGATCAAAGAGATTGATGCTTGAGGACGATGATGTTTTAAAATAATGACATTTGTATCCTTGATGAATGGTTGAGAAGATGGTGTTATTTCATTGAATTTTCGAAAATTTTGTGCTTTAAATCTAGAGAGAATGAATTTTTTTATATATGTCCTTGTGTATTTTTTGGATTTTGTAAGTCAAAAGGTTTATGAGATAGAGTTTAAGAATCACATATGTTTGAAGGAGTCACATGACAAGGTATCATGAATTTCATAAGGGGATTTTTTCTATAAATACTAGAGGATATGTGATATCACCTAATCCTAAGACCAGTTGAGTTATGATATGGAGGATTTACAAAATTTCATAAAATTAATATAAAGGGTTACATAACTGGTCATAATCTAGAGTAGTATCACAACATGTGAGAACCCGAGTCACTTGATCATAAGGTGGAATAGTTGGGAAAACCACATGTCCATGATTTTTTAGAACGAATAGCAGACTATGATTTTCATAGTTAATTCAGTAGATTAGTTCCATAAAAACCCTATGTTTATATCATTAGAGGGTGATCAGAAAATATTATTTGTGGGGGAAGAAAATTTATCCAGAGAGATCATTGGGAAATTCAATGAAGGCTGAAGGCATTTCACATATATACTTCACATAATATGTTTTACATATGAGGAGCACATAACTTTCTCGTAGTAGGGTTTAGGAGAAGTGGTCACAAGATAGAGACTTAGGGAAGCACATATGTGATTAGTATCACTGGACTCGGGATACGCATACTCGATTAGGTGGAGGAGTTAAGTTCCCAATGCTAAATGATAGGGGCCGCATACTCAGGATTCCACAATTTATTTTTTTATTAGTGTTATGTTATGTACATTTAATACAAAGATTTTTTTTCAAAAACATACAAGAGGTGAATTATAAAGCTATTTTGATGATAAACAAGCTTATTGGAGTATCATACTCAAGAATTATTTGATGTAAAAATACAATTATTTGTTTATGATTATGGAGTGACCTTAAGGTCCTTAAATTGAAAATGAATTAATAAAAATAATTTAAAATGGAATATTATATGATTGAAGCCTAAGGTAAGTAGTGAACCATTCCCTAAAAATTGAAAAGGCAGTGGTACTAGAATATAGTGAATGTAACCAAACATTATAGTCCATGAAAACTAGTGAAACATAGTGTATTTTCATAAAACCATTACATAGAAGGAGAATACTCTTTGGATTATCCCTTAGTGCTGAACCAAGTAAATTTTTTGTGTTATGTGTTTACTTCCTACATTGTTTATATTTTTGAATGTGAATCTTGATTAGAGAGGTTTAATGAGTCCCCACTAATGTGGGGATAAGATCTATTGATTCAAAAGAAAACTTTTACACCACAATTCAACCATCACAACTCATTGTGACCCATGGTATTAAAGGCTTCTAACACTCTGATATAACCTTGAACTACCTCTGGAAGATGGTTGATTGGAATCAGTTACTCATGCATTATGTCTTGTCCAGACACCCATTAACTTGGTGGAGAATTGTTTTTGAAACCCTTGCATAATTTAATGAGCCATTAGTGGGTGATGTCTTTCCTAAACTCATAATGATACTTTTGTGACATGGTTATAATTTAATAAATTATTTATAATGCATTCTTATATTGTGGTGTGATGATAATTTGAGTTCTAGAGGTGATAAACCATTTATAAGAAAAAAACGACCATATCTGGTTACTCATTAGGGACCGTAGACCATACTAGATAATCATTATACATGATTCATAGTATATTAATTTTATCTCATTAGTTTTAGTAGTTATTTTTGATATAATAATTAATTTAGAGTTGGGATTCTATGAATCCCCACCTATAATGGAGTCCTTGAGAGAGTATTGGTTGCTGAGGGTTTTCTAGTTGTTATAAATTCTAATTTTGGTAATGAGATAGAGTTTTCCATGGAGATACAAAATTTAAGTAGTAGTTTTATATCTATATTAAAAGTATTATTAAGATAATTCAACTTAACATTGATGTAATAATACTCTACCAATAAATTGGATTCAATTGAGGAGTTGGCAGTGAAGAAAAAGTTAGTAGGGGTGACTCTTTCATCCTCTCACACTAATACCACCCTCAAATACTTATTTTTGAATATATAATGATGATATTAATGGATGTAGATTAACAAATATAATGGATGGTTATGACCATATGGTTTCTCATTCAGTACGAGATAAGATCCATTCCATATCCTTACATATCCTTATGCTTATAGATGTAGATGTAATCTATTTATGTGTTATTGTTTTTGGAGCCGATCGAGAAGGGTTATATAAATGGTCATGAACATACACTTTTGATTGTGGTTGAATGTGATTCCAAATATTAGTGGTATGTTTTTGGTTAGATTGAAATGTTTCATATCATTTATTAAAGTTCACATCAATAGATTTAACAAAGAAGTTACAAAAACCCATCAATGTTGTTTTCCATAATAGATGTGATCTTGTTTTGGATTTAAAATACAGATGTTGAGATTTCACTTATTATGTATAGGAGGTCCATGTTTCCCTTTTTATTAGATAAATTTTTAAGGTTTAATAATCCTTATTGCACAGAGATGATGAGAAAAGTGTAAAAAATAGTGAACTTGCTTCCTCACAGCTCTCTCAAAGTTGGTGAAAACCCATTATGTCAAGATTAGTAAAAGAGTTTTTCATGGGTAGAATGTTTCTATGTATGTTATCTAGAATAATATTGATGTTGTGGAGTGTAATGCTTCTATATAAGGTGTTATTAATATTAAAACATTTCAATATTGATGTTGTTTGTTTGTGGATTCATTTTTTCTATGTAAAAGGATGACATTTTGGTGAGGAAAAGGTAATGGGTGTTGAGGATTATTGAGACTCATGGGAATAAATATCATGATTATAATGAATAGATTCTATAGAAAAATTCTATTCATATAACTCTTATGATGTAGTGAAATCTTAGGTAATGAAGTTTTAGCTGTGTGTGGTTGTTAGAGCTTGTTTTTGGAAAAGGATTAAATCTTCAACCAAGAAACTCAAATAGTTCCAAAGGCCAGTATTTCACCATGGGTAATTTACCACATTCCTTGAAAGAATACTCAAAAGTCCATGAAATCATACTAAAGTATATTAACCACTAAATAGCTATGTAACTCCCCAAAATTTTATGAAAAATATTTTTTAAAATAAATTTAATTCATTCAATATTATTTGTTACACGCAACACCGAGTTTTAACAAACCACAATATACTATTTAATAATATTATTTTAATATGAACATTATAACTTAGCTGTTAAATGTGTCATTATGAATAGGGATAACAAAAATTTAAAAAATAAGTATAAATTTTATAGATAAATAAACTATATTTATAAATAAGTATTTATTAAAGTCTTCATATGCTTCAAAAAACATTTTCCCTTAAAAATAATTTTTTTGTTTTTTTTTGAAAAATAATATTTTTTACCAATTTTAGAAAATTTATATAAAAAAACATTATTGAAATTATCATTTCAAAATTATCTTAGATTGATTTTAGAATTTTCTGATCAGACTAATTTTTTGATGAATAATGAACATTACAGTTTTTTATTAAACATTTTATTTTCGTTTCAATCATTTATTTGTCCCATTTTTTTATTTGTTTTTAAAAGTAAAATTAGTTCGATAATATTAGGATTAATCTAATTTAAAAAATTTGAATCAATTTTATGTTCAATTTTAATATAATCATGTTAATTACTTATGAAAATGTTTTCTTTTGAAAATTGCTTCTTCGTTGCATCTGCGTGTTTAATTTTAAATAAAAACCATGTTACTTATATAAATTGAATTTGGTAAATTGATTATATATTTTTAAACATAATAATTAATATTAGGTAATAATTTCAAATTAATATTTTTCAAAATTAATAGAAAGAAATAAATGAATTACCGTAGTTAAGATTAAAATGGGTTTATCAGGGGATAAAATATAAAGATAAGGGTCAGAATAACCAAATAAATTGTATAATTTTTATTTTATGGACATATTTATTCATTATATAATATTTTTTTCTATAATGATCCATTTATTAACCTATTTTCCAAAATGGTGACATGGTATTATTGGATCACATTGAAATATTATAGATGTGCCCCTCACCTCAATTATAAATGGGAACCCCCTCCCTTATCCTCTTTACACTTCCAATGACTTTTGTTTTGTCCAATTATAGACCAAATAAATTAATTAGTTCCCTCCCCACATCCAAGATTCCTTATTTTGATTATAAAATCCCCATACGAATACTTTATGTAAAATCCTAAATAGGTTCTCTGAAGAATAGGTATAGTTCTTAACCATGCGTTTTCATTTTATTTCTTCTTCTAGATCATTAAAATATTATTAAACTATGATTATTTAGTAACATAAAAATCTCCCATATAAAAAGATAGCAGTATGTTATTGGAATAAACTATATACATCTTATATTCTATCAAATGAAAAACGAAATTGTTGATCGTGTGTATAGCGGACTACCACCTTACAAACCGATGTAATTCATTTTCCATAACCACATCTAATAGCTGGAGAAAATTATGTTTTTAAATTATATATATTATATTTATGAATTAATTATTCTTCTATAATTATAATATAATATCAAACTTCATACCTTCCTGTCTATTGAAAAATGATAATGTTGCATGTGTGTATGTGTAGACTACCTCCTCCACGATGCGATGGATACATCATTAATTTTATTTTGAAATAGATGCTAATGAGGATAAAATTAATGAATATGTATTATATGAATTAAATAATTATTATTATGTCAATGTGAATTAAAATTTACCTTTCTTTTATTCCATATATATAGAATTTGAAAACAATATTCATACGTACGTATGATGTACTATCTCCATGAATGTTATAATTTATTTATATAAATATATATTTTATAGATGACTCTAAACATGTATATAATGAATATATATTTTATTTATATCAAAATAAAATTAATGGATATGATGTGACCATAATTAATGTACAAGGACCAAAATTACTGAACCAAAACATACAAGAAAAATAATATACTTATCACAAGAAACTGTGATTTTAAGAAAGAATTGTTAATGAATGGGTGATAAAAAGATATAAGTAAATAATATTTGGTATGAAATATATTATTATGGTTTTTTAATAAACTTATAATAAAACTACATTTATTATAAAATATTTTCTAAAATTTATGAAGAATGTCAAGACATGTGGTAAGAGATTTTCGTCTCACAGTTATTTTTGTAGGACATATGAAAAATTCAACACTTTTTTATTTTATGAGGAGTATATAATACACATGAATCCATTTTATGATATTTATTATGAATTTTATTGTCACGACCCATCCCCTGGGGCCCGTACCGTGACTACCCCCAAGCCCGCCTTCCACGGGCCATGGGCTAGCGACTAGCACCAAAGGCGTAATTCCCTAAAACTGGGAAGGAATTTCCTCTATAACCTATAATCACACACAGTATATATGATCACAAGTTAACCTAATAACCCACAAGTGAGTACAGTAAGTAAAAAGGGGCAAGAATACAAGACCAAATGGAAAGTACAAGAAACAGAAAGTACAAGTACAACTGAGGAAAAGAAAAACATCCACTTGGTCGTCCTCTGAGGTTCCTACCAGTTGGGTAGGTACAGATCACCTCCTCAACACTCCACATCCATCTGTATCCTCCGGGTATCGACATGCTGTAAACTCCACCTCCAGGTACCATCCAGTCCTGGTACTCTCAGCCTCGGTCAGCACTGTCCGTCGTCTGCATCCAACACAACGAAGTGCGGACATAGCCCGTGCAGGGGTGAGTATGATGATACTAAGTAGGGACCCTGAGACCCTCAAGGTCTCACAAAATCCAACAAGGATAAACCAAAAGGTATTAAATCTATAGTTAACCCCACTTAGGTATATGCCCATACATATACCTAAGTTATCAAGTAATCAATCTCAATCATGAGGTAAAAAAAAGTTACTGACTCAGCTCACATAGGTATACAACTTATGAAGAGAGATAGGAATGATTAGATGTAGCCACTGAATCATCTACTATATCAAACCCATGTAGGATCCTAGAACAGAAAATAGAGATGTTGAACCCACGTAGGATTCTGGAACAGTAGTCAGAGCTGTCGAACCCATGTAGGATCTTGGAACAG
Source organism: Viscum album (assembly GCA_963277665.1). Classification (NCBI taxonomy): domain Eukaryota; kingdom Viridiplantae; phylum Streptophyta; class Magnoliopsida; order Santalales; family Viscaceae; genus Viscum; species Viscum album. The sequence goes on from OY728154.1 coordinate 118,657,370, forward strand.
TAGTCAGAGCTGTCGAACCCACAGAGGATCATGGAATAGTAGTCATAGCTGTCGAACCCACGTAGGATCCTAGAACATTAGTTAGAGCTGTCAAACCCATGTCATAGCAGTCTCAACTCAATAGATGATGCGTCAATCGGATGCTCAGTCCGTGAGTTATTAACCTTTTAGTCCCGAGGGGCCCAGTTGTATTCGTGCACGATCCAACCTAACCGCATCTGAACTATACCCAAAACTCCAGTGGTGTATACTATAAGGGACTGTCACGCTCCATTATTACAAGCGATGCTAATGGTTCATCAAATGGACATCTGGTACCAAATATATGTACAAAAGAAATTAAAGGGTCGGTAGTGGGCCTGAGTCCAGCCCGACCCGGTCGGAAAGACCCCGCCTGACCCAGTTTGGGCCGACCCAGTCTGGGTCAACCTGGCCTAACCTTTTGGGTCTAGCTCGGCCTGTTAGGTGGTTCATCCTGTTAGATTTGGCCCGGCCCACTCTGCCCCGCCCATGAGACCGTGAGAAAGTAGACCGGTTGTGAGGGTGCGGACTGGCCGCGGGTCGGCGCGAGGGCGGTTCGGCCTGGAGGGCGCCATGTAGGTGGTTCGGCCCTGAGGCGCAGAGCCAGTTCGATCCGGAGCATCGTGGAGGCGTGGTTCGGGCAACTCGACCTGGGATTCTAGGGCTGGTTCGGACCGGAGCACCATGTGGTCATGGTTCAGGCGGCTCGGCCCGGGAGGTCGGGGCCAGTTAGGCCTGGAGTGCAGCGAGGGACACGGTTCGTGCAGCTCGGCCAGGGAGGCCGGGTGGCTAGCAGGCGGCTGGTAGCCGGGAGGTGCGGGCTGGCGCGGTTCGGCCGGGGCGCACTGGAGGCCGGTGACAGCCGGTAGCCAGGGGGTCGAGGCCGACACAGTTCGGCCAGGGCACACGGGAGGTCAACAGCGGCAGGAATCGGAAGGCACAGGCTAGCGCGGATCCGACGGGGTGCATGGGAGGCCAACGGCGGCCAAGAGCTGGGAGTTCGGTGGGCAGTCGGGAGGCTGAGGTGCGACCGGGAGCCGGTTTGGCCGAAGCGCCGTGAGGGCGGCGTGGGTTGCGGAGTCTGTGGGTAGCGCGGTCATTTCCTGTCGCCTCTGTCACCTCAACGTTTCATCTCCATGCCGAAGAACATCACAAAAGAGATCGACGGGGGGAGTCAGACCATGTTAGTTTGGCCCGCACCCTCCACATTTAGGGTTATTGCAATCAGTTCAAAACCTTCTTGATTTTTCAAAGAATTGTCAAGAAAATAAGAGAGGAGAATAACACCCCACATCTTCCCACAAATAAAGGTTCCCAAACCACAAGGTAGACAACCACAACGATACTTTGTTTTATAAGGAATGAAATATAAGAATAATATCATATTAAAATAAAACCCATACTTGATCATTGTTTGTCGACCGAGTCGCGGGAAAGAAGATGGATCATTGGAAAGTAAGGACGTTGACATTTTCCTCGATCATCAGTTTGTGTGTCGGATCATCATAGTCGAAGAGTTCCTACATCGAAGGAGGTTCCGAGGAAGAAATCTGAAGGAGATCGTTGCCGGCATTCTTTGTTTGAAGAACGCGTTCTTTATTCTTCTTTCTTTGTTGGAGAGAGATTTTCTCCCTAAGCTCTCTCCTCTCCAAAGTTCCTCCCAAAAACAAATACCAATGAAAGATTATAATATCCTATTAAATCATTGGCATAATATTAAAATGGGTTAATTTATTAATTGAAAGTGTTGGCTCAATTAATCAATGAGGAGGATTTGGCACATTAAGTGTTAGGGGAGTTGAAGGGGATCCCCTACACTTAATGGAAAAAATTGAGGGTTTCTCCCCATTAATGGGGAGTTTCAAGGGAGTTTAAAACCCGATTGGTCCCCACCATAATTAACAGGAAGAGGAGGTTAGGTTCAGGTGGGCTCCACCACTATAACCTCTCATGGGAGGTTATGGTGTGGTGGTCCCCACCTCCAACTTGCACATGGAGGCTTTAACCAACAAAATAAAAATAAAGCTACACTACTTTACTTTTATTTAATTCTTTCTCTAAAAACCCAAAAACTAACATTTATTCTAGACCCACTCCCATCGAGATGAAAGTATCCTTAAGCGAATACCAGTACTGTGAGTTCAACGGTGCCCTTCGGATTTCAATTCTGAGCACCGGTTCAAAAGTTATAAAAACCCCGCTCATACGTTTATTGAACGTACCCCAACAAAATTCCAGAAATTGATTCCGGGCACACCGGGTCTCAGAATCACACGTCGTCAAGTTTCAAGGACTCATAAAATTCCCATCTATTTAAAAAAAAATCCACAGAAATTTTGGGTCTTTACATTCTCCCCACCTCAGGGATTTACAACCCCATAAGATACAAATCGAACTAAGGGAACAAGTGGGGATACTGATCATGCATCTGAGTCTCCCTCTCCCATGTGCTCTCCAGGAGGTTCTCGTGCTTCCAGTGAACACACACCAGAGTTATTTACCCTCCACGTAGGACCCTATCTTTTCGATCCTCAATCTCTACAGGAACCTCCATAAAAGTCACCCCATCGTCAACATCCAGTTCTCTATGGTCGATGATGTGTGAAGGGTCGTGCACATATCTCCTCAGCTAGGATACATGGAAGACATCGTGCGCTCGGTGCAACTGAGGTGGTAGAGCTAAGCGGTATTCCACCTCTCTAACTCTATTGAGGACATGAAAAGGTCCAATGAATCTCAGAAATAATCTGCCACCTTTTCCAAAGTTTTGTAAACCATGTCGAGGTGAGACCCATAGAAAGACGTGGCCACCATCCTCGAACTCGAAAGGTCTCCATCTCCTATAAGCATACGAATTCTATCTGCTCTGTGCAGTCTTCATCTGCTCATGTATGATCTACACCTTCTTCGTGGTAGCCCGTACCATCTCTGGTCCTATGAGTGCTGACTCCCCTGGGTCAGTCCAGCATAGAGGTGATCTACAAGGTCACCCGTATAACGCTTCAAAAGGTGGCATCCCAATGGTGGAGTGATAGCTGTTGTTGTATGAAAACTACACAAAAGGTAAGTGATCCTCCCAACTGCGACCGAAGTCGAGGACACAAGCACAGAGCAAGTCTTTGAGGGTCTGAATGGTCCGCTTAGTCTAACCATCAGTCTGAGGGTGGAAGGTGGTGCTCGAATGAAGCTGCATCCTGAAAGCCTCCTTCAACCCCTTCCATAGCTGGGAATTAAATCGTGTTTCATGATCGGAGATAATCTTCAAAGGTACTCAATGTAGCCTCATAATCTCCTGCACATAGAGGCATCCCAAGATCTCTACTGAACCCTGCTCTTTGATTGTTAGAAAGTGGGCCGACTTGGTGAGCCGTTCAATGATCACCCAAATCGAGTCATGTCCCCTGGATGTATGTGGAAGTCCTATCACGAAGTCCATGGATATCCCATTCCACTTCCACTCTGGGACCTCTAAAGGCTGAACCAAGCCTGTTGGTACCTGGTGCTCTGCCTTCACTTGCTGACCAGTGAGGAACCTAGAGACAAAATCTGTGACTACTTTCTTCATTCCCAGCCACCAGTGTTGTCGTCAGAGATCTTGGTATATCTTCACCACTCCTGGATGTACCACTATAGGGGATGTGTGGAACTCCCTAAACACTTCCTGCTGAAGTGACAGTGGTACCATGGTACGTCCTCTGAAAAGGATGACATGCTCCCCACCTTCAGAAAATCCATCAGGTGCATGCCCTATGGATATCTGAGCACGTTGTGTCTCGTAGTCAGTGTCCCCACGTTGTGCATCCCTGACTTTCTTAAGAAGCAGGGGAGTGACTGTAAGAGACTAAAGGAAGGCTGCTCCATCTCTATCCACAAAGGATATCTGTAAAGTAGCCAGCTGCTCTATCACCTCACCTAGCAGCTGTATACCAGATCTCCTGCTGAGTGCATCTGCAACAACCTTCCCCTTCCCAGGAGTATAGACTATCTCAAAGTCATAGTCCTGGAAGAACTCAAGACAAAGTCACTGTCTCAGGTTCAAATCCTTCTGAGAGAAGATATACCTGAGACTCTTGTGATCAGATTACATGGTAAAACCCTCTCCCATCAAATAGTGCTGCCACATCTTCAAGGTGAAGACCACTACTGATAACTCCTGGTCATGGGTAGTGTAGTTCTACTCATGTTGTCTTAGATGTCGTGAACCATAAGTGATCACTACTTGCTCCTGCATCAAGAAACATCCTAGTCTAGTCCTTGATGTGTCACGGTAGAATATGCACCCAACGCCTTCCTCTAGAAGCCTCAAGATGGGGGCACTAGTTAGCCTCTGCCTCAGCTCCGGAAATCTCTGTTGGCATCTCTCTAACCACACGAAGGGTTTCCCCTTCTTCATTAAGGATGATAGTGGTGCTGTAACTCTGGAGAAGTCTGGTACGAACCTCTGTTAATAACCATCCAAACCCAAGAAACTTTGTACTTTCGTCACACTCCTAGGTGACTCCCAAGCAAGTACCGCCTCAATCTTTGCGGGATCCACTAAAACTCCAGCTTCGGATATGACATGTCCTAGAAAGTGAACATATCAAATCTAGAACTAGCACTTCTAGAGCTTACCATAAATTTGGTTCTCTCATAGTGTGTCCAGTACTACCCACAAATGATAGACATTCTCCTCCTTGGTAGTCGACTAGATCAGAATGTCTTTGATGAAGACTACAACAAAGAGATCAAGGTATGGCTGGAAAATCATGTTTATGAGTCCCATGACCACTACTGGAGTGTTGGTTACACCAAATCGCATAACCAAGAACTCGTAGTGGCCATACTAACATCTAAAGGCCGTCTTCTGGACATCCTCATCTCGAACTCTAAGCTCGTGATAGCCTGATCTGAGGCCTATCTTCAAGAACCATTGTGCTCCCTTCAGTTGATCAAAGAGGTTGTCAATCCCCAGGAGTGGGTACTTATTCTTCACAGTCTCCTAGTTCAAGTGATGGTAGTCAAGACAAAGCCTCATGCTCCCATCCTCTTGGAAAACAGAATCGGGGCTGCCCAAGAAGAAACAATGGGCCGGATGAATCCCTTCTTCTGCAAGTCCTATAGCTATACCCACATCTCACGAAGCTCCACGGGAGCCATCTGATACGTTGGTGTAGATATCAGTGTCTCCCCGGGGTACAAGTCAATGTAAAAGTCCACCTCACTGCGAGAAGGTAGACCTGGACATCATTAGAGAAAAACATCTGCATACTGGTCCACCACTACAGGATAGCTCGGACTCTCCACATCTACTGATCTGAGGGTAAGGCAATCCAACTGATGAGTGATCGGCCGCACCCTCCTCCAAGTAAGTCTGTCCTGTTCTACAAAGGCTCCCTTCTCGCCGGTGAAGGAAAACCTGGTTCTATCCTTGCAGACACACCGCACTTTGCACCTAATACAGTCTATCTGAGGATGGACTGTAGATAACTAGTCCATACCCAAGATGACATCATAAGGCCTCGACGCTGCTACTAGGAGATCCCAACCGAAGCTCTCACCTCCTATAGTAAGCTCACACTGCCATCACCAATGAGTAATCGTCGAATCTGCTTCCGTAGGAGTCTCTAGCCATAAGGATCGAGCCAACGGCTTCATCGGAATCTCCGAACTCCGAACATGGGTGGTGGAAATGAAAGAGTGACTGACACCTGTGTCTATAAGAACTAAAGCTAAGGTAAAGTAGACACAGATCATACCTTGAATCATCACTCGAGTGCCATGATCGTATGCCTCAGCTTTCTGGAGCTGAGCTCTCACCTGTCCACCTTCTCCCTGCTGTCATGGTGGACCTCCTGGTGGTGGTGGTGGTAACACCTCATAACTTCTTCCACTGCTAGCTGCACGGCCAGCTCCTCTTCCATGTCTGCCTGTGCCCTGCAGATCACCTTGATCAAACCTCTTCCTCTGCCTGGGAGGTCCATCAACTGTCTTCTGATAATATTCATGGCGGTTCGGATAGTCTCGAGCCATGTGACATGCCCGTCGCATGCGTATCACTACCTATTCCTCGTATGACTGGCTCTGTCTCGTGTGCCTCAGACAACCAAACCCATGTCCTGAGGTCGTCCACCGGAAGGTCGGGTCCACTTGGATCTCTACGACATCTGTCTGCTGCTAGCTGCAGAAGACTTCGCTATGTGACGCCCGGTGGTGGGTCTCGCAGCTGGTGACTACTCAGCAAGGAAACTCTCCACCAAGAGGGCTCGCTCTAACACCTTCGCCTGCATCAGGATGTTGAGGGAGATCATCAAAACCCTGATCTCTCGCATGAGCCCCTACTCAAAGTTTTGAGCCCTAAAGAATGGGTCATGCACCATATCTGTGGAGTAGCGTGAGAGGTTGGTGAACCTCGCTGAGTACTGTTCCACCGTCATGATGCCCTACTACAGATGAAGTAGCTCATATATATGCACTGCACGTAGGGTGGTTGGGACAAACTCCGCCCAAAACAGTCTCTCAAAGTCTGCCCAGAGAAGTGTTGCCTCATCATGCACCTGGAGCATCAGGCTCTACCATCTTCCTACTGCTTCCTAAGGAGACTTTGGGAAAGGATCACCATAAGGTCGGCAGGTGTCCCTACCAGTTTGAAGACTCTCACTACAGCCTCCATCCAATCCTTAGCTACTTGCGGGTCCATCTCACACTTGAACCAGGGCAGCCTCTGGTGCTGGAACTCGTGCAACGTGCTTAGGTAGCATGCATTCTTTACTGTTGGGGTTGGTGGCATCGGTGGTTCAACGGGTAATGGTACCACTGGTGCCTCCACTGTGATAGGTCCCTACATCGACGCCACGTCGCTCGGTGGGATACCATCTTGTAAAAATCCTAGAACCCTAGTTGGTTGTCTGCATGGGGACATCCAATAAAGAAATAGGTGCGACAAGGTCAAAATATTTTACCTAGTGAGCTAACTCAAAGAAAAATTTTGAAAACACACACGCAATTAGTGTTTTCGTGCACTGTGCCAGAAATCAGAAGTCAGGGTCCTGGTGTATGGATACGTCGGTCGTCGCACCAACACTGGACTCCCTGAACTGAAAACCTCACTCCGTACCCTTAACACTATTGCATCATAGAAAATATCAGAGTTCTAAGTTCTGCAGTAGAACCGACTCCTCTGATACCAATTTGTCACAACTCGTCCCCCAGGACCCGTGTCGGGACTACCCCAAGCCCGCCTTCCATAGGTCAGGGGCTGCTGACTAGCACCAAAGGCATTATTCCCTAAAAATGTGAATGAATTACCTCTATAAACTATAAAATCACAAAATAGATATGATCATGAGTAAACTGAATAACCAACAACTGAGTACAGTAAGTAAAAAGGGGCTATAATACAAGCCCAACTGGAAAGTACAAGAAACTAAGAGTACAAGTACAACTGAGGAAAAGAAAAATAGCCACTGGGTCATCCCCCGAGGTTCCTACCTGTAGGGTAGGTATAGATCTCCTTCTCATCACTCCACATCTGTCTATCTCCTTCGTGTATCGACAGGTCATAAAGTCCAACTTCGGGTACCGTCTAGTCCTGGTACTCTCAGCCTCAGTCAGTACTGTCTGTCATCTGCATCCAACACAACGAGGTGAAAACATATCCCATGTAGGGGTGAGTATAATGATACTCAGTATGGACCTCGAGACCCTCAAGTTCTCACAAAATCAAACAAGGATAATCCACAAGGTATGAAATCAACAGTTAACCCCACTTAGGTATATGCCCATACATATACCTATGTTATCAAGTAATACATCTCAATCATGAGGTAAAAAAAAATTACTGAATCAGCTCACATAGTTATACAACATATGTACAGAGATAGATATGATTAGATGTAGCCACTAAATCATCTACTCTGTCAAACCCACCTGGGATCCTCGAATAGAAAAAGAGCTGTCAAACCCACGTAAGATCCTGGAAGAGTAGTCAGAGTTGTAGAACCCACGTAGGATCCTAGAATAGTAGTCAGAGCTGTCAAACCCACATAGGATCTTGGAACACTAGTCAGAGTTGTCAAACCAACGTAGGATCCTAGACCAGTAGTCATAGCTGTCGAATCCACATAAGATCCTGGAACAGTACTCAGAGGTGTCGAACCCACGTAGGATCCTAGAACAATAGTAATAGATGTCGAACCCATGTAGGATCCTAGAACAGTAGTCAGAGCTATCTAACCCACCTCATAGAGGTCTCAACGCAATAGACGGCGTGTCAATCGGACGCCCGGTCTGTGAGTTATTAGCCTTTTAGTACCAGGGGCCCGGTTGGATTCGTGCACAATCCAACCTGACCGTATCTTAACTGTACCCCAAACTCTAGTGGGGTATACTCTAAGGGACCTCCATGCTCCATGATTACTATAACCACTAACGGTTCATTAAACCGACGTCTGGTGCCAAATATATAGCTAAAAGAAAGTAAAGGGTCGGTAGTGGGCATGGGTTCAGCCCGACCCGGTTGGACCGACTCAGCCTGACCCAGTCCAGGCCGACTCGGTCTGGGTCGACCCAGATGGACTCGTTGGGTTTGGCCCAGCCCGTTAGGTGGGTTAGCCAATTAGATTTGTCCCTACCCACTGGGCACAGCCCAGTGGGTCGCGAGGGGTCGAGGAGGGCCACCAGAGCGCGGACGAGTCGTGAGGGTGTGGACCGGCCACGGGTCGGCATGAGGGTGGTTCGGCCTGAAGGGCACCGCGTAGGCGGATCGACCTAGAGGCATGGATCCGGTCCAGTCCGGAGCACCGCAGAGGCGCGTTTTTGGCGGCTCGGCCCGGGAGGCCGCGGCCGCTTTGGCCCGGAGCGCCGCTAAGGCATGATTTGGGCGGCTCGGCCCGGGAGGTCGGGGCTGGTTCGGTCTGGAGCACCGCGAGGGGTGTGGTTCATGTGGCTTGTCCCAGGAGGCTGGGTGGCCAGCGAGCGGCCTAGTGCTGAGAGGCGTGGGCCAGCGTCATTCGGTCATGGCGCACGGGAGGCCGGCGGTGGCTGGGAGCCGAGAGGCCGGTGGGCAGCCAGGCAGCCGAGAGGCCGGGGGGTGTCCAGGAGCCTGTTCAACCGAAGCGCCGTGAGGGCGGCGTGGGTTGCGGAGTTCGTGGGTATCATGATTGTTGCATGTCGCCTCCTTCACCTCATCATTTTATCGCCATGTCGAAGAAAAAGTCAAAAAAGAGATCGGCGGAGGGAGTCGGGCCATGTTAGTTTGGCCCACACCCTCCACGTTCCGGGTGATATCAATCAGTTCAAAACCTTCTTGATTTTTCAAAGAATTGTCAAGAAAATAAGAGAGGAGAATAACACCCCACATCTTCCCACAAATAAAGGTTCCCAACCTGCAAGGTAAACATCCACAACAATACTTTGTTTTCAAAGGAAATAAATATGGGAATAATATCATATTCAAATAAAACCTCTACTTGATCATTGTTCATCGACGGAGTCGCGGGAAAGAAGATGGATCGTTGGAAAGGACATACATTGGCATTTTCCTCGGTTGTCGGTTTGTGTGTCGGCTTGTCATAGTCGAAGACATCCTACGTTGAAGGGGGATCCAAGGAAGAAAGTTGAAGGAGATCGTTGTCGGAATTCTTCATTGGAATAATGGGTTCTTTATTCTTTATTCTTCGTTCTTTATTGGCGAGATCTTTTCTCCCTAAGCTCTCTCCTCTCCAAATTTCCACCCAAAAACTAATGCCAATGAATGGTTATAATATCCTATTAAATCTTTGGCATAATATTCAAATGGGTTAATTAATTAATTGAAAGCATTGGCTCAATTAATTAATGAGGAGGATTTGGCACATTATGTGTTACGGGAGTTGAAGAGACCCCCCTACACTTAATGGAAAAAAATGGAGGGTTTCTCCCCATTAATGGGGGGTTTCAAGGGGGTTTAAAACCCCGGTGGTCCCCACCATAATTACATGAAGAGGAGGTTAGGTTTAGGTGGGCCTCACCATCATAACCTCTCATGGGATGTTAAGGTGTGGTGTTCCCCACCTCTAACTTCCACATGTAGGCTTTAACCAAAAAAATAAAAATAAAGCTACACAACTTTATATTTATTTAATTCTTTCACTAAAAACCCAAAAACTAACTTTTATTCTCAACCCACTACTTTTGAGGTGAATGTCTCCTTAAGCGAATACTAGCGCTGTGAGTTCAACGGTGCCCTCAGATTCCAATTCCGAGCACTGGTTCAAAATTTATAAAAACACGCTCGTACGTTTACTGAACGTACCCAAACAAAACTTCTGATTTTGATTCCCGGCACACCGGGCCTCGGAATCACGCGTCGTCAAGTTTCACGGACTCGTAAAATTCCCATGTATTTAAAAAAAATTCCACGGAAATTCTGGGTCTTTATATTTATGCGTATTTAAAAATATATATATAGTATATTCTTTCATGGGTTTATGATTCAAAGTTCTCATTGTTTATACAGATTGTTTATGATAAATTTATGATGATGAAATATTAGGATATATCTCTCAAGAAAACTCATGAATTATAATTCTCCTCTAATAATTTCTTGAGAATTAATGTTTTACTTTAATATTTCTCCATTTAAGTACTCCATATACTGAAATATCAGTACAAATAAAAATCGACTTTATTTCTCTCTTCGGTTGAAAATCATTTTTCATCCATATCTATGTTTTCTAAAAACTATTTTTAGAATTTTTTTTATATTATCCAATTATTTATAAAATACATTTAAACCATTTTTTAACATTAATAAATGGTTTAAAGGAATTTTTTTAATGAGGTATTTTGATAATTTACCCAAAATTTGAAAGAAACCTTTGTTTTAACATGTACGACATGAGTGGAATTTTCCACCAACATGATAGCTTAACAATTTATAGCATCCTTTACTTGTTTCCAAGGTTATTTTTAAAGATAATTTTTTTCATTAATATTTGGTAAATTTTTAGATTTTAAAAAATAATTTTCAAAGTGGAAAGGGTATTTTTCATAGGAATGATTTTTTAATATTTTAATGGTATTTCTATTCATCAATGACCAAAACCCTTGATTCTACTTTTTCTCTAGTGAGGATATTATCCAATGATAATTTCCATATTATTTATATGGATGGTTTATGTTAATGATTATGAGATTTTTATGAAACCCATTTATTTTCCATGAGTTAGGATATGAAGTATAGATGAAATGTTTATCAAAACCATTTATTTTCCATGGGTTATGATATGATGGACTGATGAAATGTTTATGAAACATGTTGTTTGTTTTCATTGGTTATTGTTTGGTGATATGTTGAATTCCTTATTATCTTGTTTCCTAAATATATATGGTTCTTATTATATAATGGATGGGTCCAAAATTATATATCCCTCCAATGCATTTGGTAAAGTTTTATATCTTATGAGATAATTTTGGAAGGCAAGCCGATGTGCTTGATCCGCTATGGAAAATAAGCCGATGTGCTTGATCTATTATGGGAAACAAGTCGATGTTCTTTATCCACCATGAGAAATAGGTTTTAATTCATAATCCATTATTATTTGATGGTCTCAATAAAAAACCATAACATATGAATATTTTTCTATACTTATGTTGGTGCCACACTTATATGAAATAAACTTATTGTTCATGATTGATTTATGATGATTTATCACCCATATGATTCGTATATTTTTAAATTTTAATGATTTATGACATAAACCATGCTTATAGTCAATGATAGATTAGATATGAACTTTTTAAGTTATATTTACAATATCATACCCTAATTATTACCATATTATTTCATATATTTACTGATTGATATCTCTCATGTTTATCCTTACTGAGCATCTGAGCTCACCAATTCTAATGTTTCCTTTCCCTAGGTTATAAAGAAAGGTATTATACAAGATATGTCTAAGAAGGGTTCTAGTAATGAAGAATTTAGTAGGAGATAATGGTGTACACTTATGAACTAGTTGTTTTTGTATCCATGTTTCCAAAGACACCACACCTTTATGGTCCTCAAGCATGTCTTTTGTAAGATGAAATGAAAATTAATCTATTAATATGTAATATCTATGCATTAAAAGTGTGGGTCACTATTCCCTAGGTTCTTATGTTTTTGTTTGCCTCTAGAATGGGGGATGATCTCATTGACTTAAGATTCAAACATTCCAAGCGGTTTCTAACGGATTTGTTCGTAGAACCAGAAACATCCAATGATTCCATATCCATTTGAACCTACTTTCCAAAGGTAGGTGCTCATTAGTTGTAGACTGATGAGGCTTAGGAATTTTCATTGGTCGAGAGGATAAGAGGTCGGATCCATCACACCATTTTAAGGGGAATTATTGTCTACTATGGGACACTCTTTGTAGATTTAAGTTATGTTCGTGAATCCTTATTACATTACCAAGTATAAAATGATCTTTGCTTTAGATCTGACAATCAATGATTGATATATAGAAAATTTAGAGAATCCTTTATATGTATTCGAGGTTCTTCATCGATAGAGAATCATCTATATTTGTTTAGAGATTCTTTGTCAATGGTATCCTTTAATACATAAAAGTCTATTGGTCATTATGATGACCATTTTGGTTTTAAAGCCACTCAGTGGGGCACTTGAATTTTATTGTCATTCAGAAGGACATGGATTATTTCATAGTTGGGATCGTACCTACAGATGGGCTACCTACGTATCCTTTGTTTGGGAAAAGGAATCAGAACCAACGTAGTTCGAGTAAGGGAATATGATGTTTATGATTGATGGCTCAAAGAAAGATGTCATAATTACTTTTACACTCTAAGATCACGTGAGTCATTCTCGGTGTGAGAAACAAGAGGTATTGGTAAAATCAGACAATTGTGCCATAAAAGATGAAATCGTAAGAAATTATGTGGGGATTATGTATGTATGACTTCCCAAATAGATGAAGATTAGGATTTACTTTAGGGAATAAATCCAGGAACAGGGTCCATAAAGGTATATGTACTTTATGGAAATTTGGATACTCTAATTTGGGGCTTACTCCTGAAAAGGAGGCCCAAATTAGGAGGAGAATTATGATTGGGTTTTACTCCTAAGAAGGAGAACTAGATCAAAAAGTAAATTTAGACTGGTTAAGAGAAATTAATACTGGGGATTACTCATGAGAAGGAGGTCCAGGTTAAGGGACTTGAAAAATTAAGGTACTTGGGGCTTACTCCTGAAGAGGATGCCCATATTTGAGACTGGGGTTCACTCCTGAAAAGGAATCCCAGGTTAAGAGAATTATGGTTGGGGCTTACTCCTAAGGAGGATTGCCATATTTAAGAATTTTAATATTGGGGCTTACTCCTGAAAAGAATGCCCAGGTTAGGGGACTTGTGGAATACTCCTAAGGAGGAGTCCCAAAATTAATGGGAATTATGACTGGGACTTACTCCTGGAAAGGAGGCCCAGGTTAAGGTGTTCTATCATCTTAAAGGATGAGGTTGAATTAATGAAATCTCAATCTTTAGTGACATAAAGATGTGTAAATCACTAGGTTTTGAGAGATATTCCATGGAATTCCTTTCAGATAAGGAAGTTAATCAAGAAAACATGCCATAATGGCTTTGAAGAATGTCTTGAAGACTGAATCTTGAATAGGAGAGGAGGAATGGTATAATAGTGGTTAAATGGGCAATAAGGTCACCCAAAAGGCAGGGGCGTGCAAGCCCTAGAAGGCGTGTAGGTACTGCATGGGCGCGCAAGTCCTGGTCGCACAGGTATACCTATGTGACACATGGGTACTTGCACGATTGTTAACCAGTAAGGTGACACTTGGGCTATCCTTGACCAATTCCTTTAGAATTATCCTGAGGTACTTCCAGAAGAGAGGCGTGCAAGTTTTGGTGAAGAAGTAGGGCGGCGAGCAAGTATGTTAATTTCCCTTAAGGGTAAAAGACCTTAGGCATGAAAGTGTTAGTGAATTATAATACTTAGACCTAACTCCTCTTGTTTAGACCTTCAATTCTAGGTAAATAATTACCTTAGAAGTGTTCGGAAGACCTGAAGAAGAGACTTGGGCGTTCAGAGCTCTATATCTGAATTTTGGAGAAATTCCTCTCTCAAATGGGGGGCCCACAGGGTCTATTTATAGGATAGAGAAGACCCCGGGCAGTTATCACTTAGGGTGCTCAAGTCACTTGTGCGACCATTAGGTTGAGTGCAAGTAGACTTGCGCGACATTGAGGGAACTTGCACGACCCTTGTGCATTTGAATCCTTGTTCATGCCTTTGTCAATTTTTTATGTTTTCTTCAAAGGATGAATCAATTTATTCTAAGTCATTTACCTTTCCATTCTTTTAGACAATGTGATGAAAAGGAGCATCAAAAAAAGTCCCCCCTCAGAGTTGGATCCGAAAAAATAAGGATGTGACTCTGAGGAAAAGAAGAAAACCAAAGGGAAAGAGGCGCGTAGGTTCGAGTCGCGCAACTATCATCACGCAGGTACGAGTCGCGCAGGGCTCGAGCGTACTGGCTATAGGTGTGCAGGTGGGCAGCCTGGTCTATAAATATGCGATCATGTTCCACGCATAGCACCTAGTTTCCGGATTTTCATGCTCTCACCGCGTAGGTCACCTTCGCCGCGCAAGTTTCTCATTTTCCGATGTTTCTTCGTTGTCGCACTGTTGTCAAGGTAATAGGACTTGTGCGGTTAAACTTGCATGCCAAAAACTTTGTGCAGCACATTTACACTTGCGCGACACATCCATACTTGAGCGCCAAGTTTATACTTGTGCGCCTTAATGCCTTTTCCATTTTTTTTAAATTCCTTCACAAATTTTATGAAAAATAAACTTACTTAAGAGTTAATTTATTCATCTTTTTTGTAGAATCAATGGATCTTAGAACCAGAATAGCTGATGAACTGGCATGAAAACGTCTTGATGATATGATGGATATCATTGGCCATGATTATTATACCGTCAAAAGTAGCACTCTTCCGAATTTGGCTATGTATCTGAAGAAATATCATCGCGACTTCCCCCAAAGAATTTATTTGCCTTTGTATGGCTATGGTCATCTGCAAGAAGTTACTATTCCAGAAGCAAAGAACTATCTCCCATTTTTGTGGTTAGAGAATTATACCAACTTTGCTTCACCAAATATCTCATGTGAAGGAGTATTTATAAGTGCTGGAACAGTGTTGAAGGCCCAAATGATGCATCATAGCCCTTGTACGCTAGATCTGAAACCTCATAAGCCTGAGCTGTAACCACATTGTCATCCTTCAATATTCTGAAATTCTCAGTTGGATCAATCCTAAGGCTGGAAGAAAAGTTGGGACTTCCGTCCTCGGGGAGGTTTGAAGCCAACTTGGATGTGGGCATACTGGGTACGAAAAACCTATGCAGATTTTGTCAAGGATCTGAAAGGAGTGGTGATATATGAAGTTGTTTGGGTTGGGAAAATATATGTTTATAGACATGATAACTTCATTTCAGAGATACTAAGCCACTGGAGCCCAGAAACTAATTCTTTCCTTCTAACTCATGGAGAAGTATGAATCAGTCTGTGGGATGTCCACAAGATCTCAGGGGCTCCAATTTTGGGTGATATGTATGATGAATTCATTCCTCCCAAGGTGACTTGGAATGATTCAGAGAATACTCCTGCTTTAGCTGAGGAATTATTTAAAATATTCCACAGGCTCAAGAGTTCAGAGACCTCATTAACTCATTCTAGTAAGGATATTCATCCGGAGGAGTGGATGAATATATTTATTATTGAGAAGAAAGAGAAGGATCCAAAAGATAAGGAGCCAAAGGAGAAAGGATCCAAGAAAAAGAAATCCAAGGATAAGAGGCCCAAACGTCCTACCACCTGCCCAAAACCTGAGAAGAGGGGTGATCCTGGCACATTCTGGCCAACTCTAGAAGCAGGAGAGTTCAAGAAGTGGGGATATGAGGTGTATCAAAGGATCCCAAAGAAGACTCGTCTGGCGGGCTTCTTGGCTTTGTGGCTCAGCGTTTATCTCTTTCCAGTCAGGGATTCGAAAGGAGGCATCAGGCCAGGGACCT
Source organism: Viscum album (assembly GCA_963277665.1). NCBI lineage: Eukaryota > Viridiplantae > Streptophyta > Magnoliopsida > Santalales > Viscaceae > Viscum > Viscum album. The sequence goes on from OY728154.1 coordinate 118,673,448, forward strand.
TCGTCATTGCGGCAAAGTTGGATGAGGGAAAAATGGTTGGGTTGGCTACCCCCATTTTAGCAATGATTCACAGGAATTTACTTCATGTCTTCATGAGTAAATATCCTTTAATAATAGTGGGACCATTCCATGTTTTATGGGGATGGATCGACACTCACTTCAGGACTTACAATGTACAGAATGGATTACAAATTCCTGGAAGTTCTTTCAGGCCGTCAGTGTAAGAATTCTCGGGAGTTGCTCCATTAGATCTTAATGCCTATGACATGAAATTGAGGCTGAGCATGTTTAAGGAATTCAACTTCTTTCCCTATGGAAATCCGCCAACCGGGAGGTTTGTTGATGATGGAATAACCCATTTGGATTTGAGGGCATACATCCTAGCTTGTAGAGATGGTGTACTAGTTGCCAGAATTGACGAAGAAATTATATGCGAGGCCTATGATCCATATATATTTGCACGTCAATTCATGTGTCTGCAATAGATTTTTTTATCTCCCCCAGTACATGTCAGGTAAGAGCAACATCTGATGGTTGCTCCGAAACTGTGGTTGTTGACATCAAGGGAGAAGACTGGGTCAGTATTTGATCTACTAGTTGAAAAAGAGGCACATAACTTGACTACATGGTATGTCGAGCACTGGATAGAATCATTCCCTAAAGGGGTGTTGAATCACCCAGTTTATTAGGTGGGGAAAAGGAAGAGGACTATAGATAAGGAAACCCTTCCTCATGAAGGTGATTCTTCCCCACCTGAAGCTGACTCACCGGATTCCTCCTCTAGGACTGATTCACTGGATTACCATGATGGGGATGATGAGGCACAACAAGTGTAAGAGCAGCCTCGTGCCCGATATAATCCTCCGATTAGAATTAAGAGACCTACTCCATCAACTCCTGGTGAGTTACTTCATTGTGGTAATTTAATCACTACTACTTTATAAAGCAATAAGGCTTATTTTCTTATTCTTTATCTGCAGTTGTAGGAGCTGGGAAGAAATTGAATTCAAAGAGTGTAGGACCCTCCTCGCATCCTTCATATCTAAGACCAGAGGTTGTCCAGACATGGCAGAGTTTATACTGTGGTACTGAGACCGCCTGTCTGGATTTGTGTGAGGGTTTACAACTTCCTGGAATAGGGAATCTTCTGGCTTCTACAGATATCCAATACGAGGATAACCCCAATGAAGTTGAGGCTTACATTAGAGATATGGAAATGCTCATATATGCCACTGATGAGTCCATTCCTATCACCATGTGGGTGAAGGAAATGATTGATCGTGGCGCCACTAAGGGGGCTGGTAGTTCTGGAGATGAGGAGTGGCATGATTATATGGCTCCTAAAGATATAAGTTTTCTTTCCTTATTTTCTTTGCAACTTGATTCTAGTCGAAACTTTTTTACTTAAGGAAGTTATTTTCTTCATCTTGCATCTTGCAAAGAAAGGAACTACTGAGGATCCTTCGCCACAGTATAGCCATGGTGGCACTGCCATCAGGGCTGCTGCTGATTCCCCTCGCGAACCGGGCGAGATATATCTAGGCCAATAGGCCATGAATGAGGTGTTGGACATGGCCTTCCATTCGACAATTCAAGTGCCAATAAGGGATACTACTAACACTCCCAAAAAGCCGAAAGGACATAGGCGACGAAGGAGGAAGTCCACTGCTAAATGCTTTATCAGTAGTGGTAAGTCCTTCGGATAATCATGAGTCTTAAACCATAAAAAATATTGATCATTTTCTTTGGGATTGTAGGGGATTATTCAATTTCCCCTCTGAGGGAAAGGACTGATCCTCCTTTGAGGACCACGGAGGGTGCTGTGGAACAAATGAAAATTCATGCTGACTTGGCTACTTCTGAAAAAGAGCCAACATCTATTCCTTGTACTGCTCCTACTACTACTACAAGTAGAGAAGAACATGCACCAGAATCATTGGTGGCCGCAGCAACTGGATCTGCTATCCTTCCTGAAGAAGCTGTCCAGGGTCAGGGGTCGCAGAATGAGGGTCGCCAAGAGGACACATCAAATGTTCCCACTGGTGAGATTAACCAGGATTATGAAATATCATTGGATGAAATGATGAATCATGGCATGTCTTTCGAATAATTTTATGATCATGCTAAGTTATCATGTGATTTATAAGACCTTGGGCATGATTGTTATCCTTCACCCAGTAAATTTTCTTATAATTTACACTTCTAATCAATATGAAGTTTCATCCATAGAAGCTTCTGAACTGCCAATGCCTTAAGAGGGTGTGAACATTGATGTCAACCCTACCATTGCAGAAACAGTAGCTCAAGTGGAGTTAAATCCAGTAAACCCTCATGAGACACATCTTGAAGATCCTGGTGAAATTGGGAAATATGGGGAGGAGTCTTCTCAAGCTTCTGATCTACTGTTAGGTAATGATTGTACTGAGTTTTCAAGATAGACAATCAACTTTCATTAATCTATGAAATTAACCATACTTTTAATTGATCAAACAGGGCTATCAAATTCAATGGTAGAACTGGAGGTGAAGTCTCAACCTCTGCCCAAACAGTAGTAGAAGGTGAAGCAACCAGGGTCAGGGGGGAAGGAGCAGAACATGGCACTTCTTTAAGAGCATTAATCCCATATTACATGCCACCCAATGATGATGATGTTGAATCAGACCCAGAGGTGCTTAAGGCTCTCATCTTTTCACAATGCAAGGCATGGAAAAACATATAAAAAATCATATCTGAGGTTCCTTTAGAAGAGATACCATCGAAGATCCCTTGGTTGTCGTCACAGTTCTTCATGCTAGGACTTGGCGGTTTTGGATACCAAGAGATCCATACCGTGGTGAAACAAGTCATCTTAAGAAGGGAGAAGGAGAAAAAGTTCCATGAAGATCTGACCAGGGTGAAGCTGTCAGTCAATATCAGTAAATTTGAGGCTGCAGTATCCCGAGATGAAGCTGATTATGTTGCCGAGATGAAGGAGCTGAAGCATAAGATCAAAGAAAAATTCATCCAGCAGGTGCAACTCCAGCAACAGTTAGATGTTGTTACTGGGGAACTTGACCAACTCAATAATTCACTGGAGGGAGCTCAAACGAATGGTATGAAGGCTATTGTGGATGCCAATAAAGCACTCCATCAGGCTGAAAAGAGTGAAGTTGGTCAATAGCATGATCTTCAAGTAGCTGCTGATGAAGCTCAGGATGCGGTTCATCAATTGAATACTTATGTTGACAGTCTTTTTAATTTCCTGAAAAAGAGAAGAGGCTCCAATCTGTGGATTTCCCTCTAATTCTTGTACATCAAATGGAAAGAATGATTTCATCTTCAATCACTTGTGCACGTATTTTCCTGCTACCTGCTTTAAATTTTACCCAAGCCAATGGGACTAATAAGCATAGTTTGATTTTTACTAGTATTATTATAAATAACTCTACAAACATTGAATCTCTTAATTGCTCAATATTACCTAATTCATACAAAATTTATGTTTAGTGAGCTGGAACTTGACTTTTATTCAGAGTTCCCTTGTCTTTTGTGGGCAGTTTAAAGTCATTCACATCGGACATAAAGAGGCTAATGTTTAAGGTCAAAATAGCTTTGACCGAATGAATTAGAATTGACTCAATTCATTGACAATTTATCTAAAAACATATTACCATACTCAAGTATGAGGGAAAATATGTAAACCATAACTTAATAAAATTTGGATCTGAGGAATGATATGAAAAAGAGATAAAAGGCATTAGAAGAAGTAGTTCCCAAGAATGAAGTTACCATTATTTAACAAATCCGTTAGTGGGTTGAATTATACAGGCCCACCTAAGGGAATTGGCTGCATAGTCAAATAAATAGCATCTTTTGGCTTATAGGTCCATTATGTAGACTGTTAATGCAAGGCCACCTAAGGGCATGTGCTGCATAGTCAGGAAAAAAGAACTCTCAAAAATTTACTTTCCTAGTGCTAAGAAGCAAGTGAAAGTTTATAGAGATTCAAATTTTCCAAAGTATAGAGTTTGTTCTATGGGAAGAGGTAATTGAATATGGAGAAGATATTTCCAAACAAGATTATTGAAGAACTGGATGAATATCACTCCTACGAAGGTCTAACCCAAACGTAGGGAAGGAGAATATAAACCATAGACTTGAATGCTTTCAGATCATGAAAAAGGATATGGGACAAGTATGTTAAGGATGGCTATTTTTGCGGATCCCTACATATTGTCAGTTAAGACAAATAAGGACAAAAGAGGCTTTCTTCCCTAGAATTAAGTTACCAGTATCCGAAAAACCCATTAGGGGGTTGAATTATGTAGGGCCACCTAAGGGCATTGGCTTCATAGTCAAATAATAGTATCTTTTGGCTGACAAATCTATTATGGAGATTGTTTATGCAAGGCCGCCTAAGGGCACGTACTTCATAGTCAGGTAAAAGAACTCTCATAAATTTGACATTTTTGTCACTAAAAGTCAATAAAAGGGTTATGAATATCTGAAAATATTTAAGGTTAGGATTATGACACATAAATATGGGTATTGTCCAATGTATAAAAAGATACACAGATCAATTCTAACAATAATCATGTTGTGGTTGGGTCCTGAATTGAAATGTTGGACTTCACTATGTATCCCATAAGGATGGAAATCAAGCCATAAGTAGTTCTTAAACTACAGTTTAACTTCATGTGGGACAAAAGGATTAGAGACCTCAGTTTAGGGTCATAGAGTTCAGACCATTATAGGAAATGCACAGTGGGTGTTTAATGGGGACTTTTCAGCCAAGGGACTGAAAGTGGAATTTGGGGTTAGGCCCAAAAGACTTGGGGCTGGATTCAAGGGACACTCGAACGTTCCTACGTATCCCATAAGGATGGGAATCAAGCTCACATAGTTCTAGAACTACCCTATGTACAAATTAGGTTTGTACATGTGAAAGGTGAAAGGGGAATTTAGTGCAATGATGGTTTAACCCAAGATAAGAGGTATGGGAATTGCCATGTATGCACATAGTTTTCTGAAATGAAACATGATTGAAAATCAATGTAAATAATGATTCTTTCTCAGGTGAGGGTATCAAATAATATTGTAGTTTATTGTCATACTAGACAAAAGTGTTGCATAGTTTAACATCATATAACAAGGATGAAAGTGAACCAATGTAAAGATATTGATTCTAGGGGCGGTTTCACGAATCAACATCGTATGAGATGGAGGTGAACCGATGTGAATAGATTGGTTTTGGGCTTGAACCTTGGGAGGTTGCCTACGTACCCAACCTGAAAGGAAAGGATAAAAGTTTGTGTGGTTCAATTAAAGAATGAATTAGTGATCAAGTTGTCCTTGGGGACAAAAACCTAAAAAATAGTGTTGGGACTTACACATGGTTAGTAGCCCAGAGAGAGTGTTATGGTTGAAGTTTTATCTAAGAACACGTGAGTCATACTCGGTGTGAGAAACAAGAGGTAGAAACAACCCTAATGATGCACAGTTTAATGTCATGTAGGACATATAAAGGGACTATGCAGTTTAAAGTTTTGCAGTTAAGACTATTGGTGCTGCACAGTTTAATGTCATGTAGCAGGGACAAAGTATAGTTTAATGTCATGTAGGACGTATTAAAGGACTTTCTGTACAGTTTAGCTTCATGTAATTAGGACGATGGGGACAATACAGTTTAATGTCATGTTGGACAAAAGGGGAACTGTGCAGTTTAATGTCATGTAGTGAGGACAAAAGAGTACACAATTTAACGTCATGTTGGATGAATTAGGGACTTTTTCACAGTTTAACATCATGTTGGACGAAAAAGGGACAATAAAGTTTAGCGTCATGTTGGATGAAAGTGCGAATAATTTAAGGTCATATGCATGGACCGTGGATGGTGTAGTTTAACGTCATGCTAGACGTAAGGGACATGCAAATAGTTTAAGGTCGTATGCATGGACCGTTGCTGTATAGTTTAACGTTATATAGCAATGATGATCAAGGGGACACGGTTTAACATCATGTTGGATGAATTAGAGAAATTTTTTACAGTTTAAAGTCATGTTGGATGAAAAAAATGCGAATAGTTTAGGGTCATATGCCTGGACCAATGGATATGCAGTTTATCGTCTTGCTGGACGGTGATGCATTTTAAGGTCATACCAGACCAATGATGATATATTTTTTGTTTATACAAAATACTTCTTCAAAAATATGTCATTGGTTGGAGTAGTGATGAGTTCTCCATCCATCGAGATTAATGAATAAGCTCCATTGGAGTAGACCCTATATATTGAGTAAGGTCCTTCCCATTTTGGCTCAAGATTGGGAGGTTTCTTTCATGGTATCATTGGAGTTCTGAGAACTAATACCAATTCTCCCTGAGTGAATGAATGAAGATGAACTTTTTTGTTGAAAGCTCATGCTATTCGATTCTGATTGACTTCCAAGTGGTGCAAAGTGCACAATCTTGTCTCATCTAATCGTTCCAATTCATTCAATTGCTTCTGAGATTACTCATCTATAGATGACTGATCACAAATGGCTACACTGAGTGAGGGTAGTTGAACTTCAATGAGCAAGACGGCTTCTGTTCCACATACCAGTGAATATGGGGTTGACCGCATTGTAGTGAGGGTGGTAGTCCGATAATCCCATAAAGCATGAAATAGTTTATCAGGACATGATTTCTTATCTTTATCCACCATCTTTTGCAGTATATTTGACAGAGTCTTGTTGAAGGCTTATATCTGGCCATTTGCCACTGCATGATACCAAGATGAATGGTTGGATTTGATGTTTTATTCTTGATACAACTTCTTCACCTCGGATGAATAGAAGTTGGTTCCATTGTCCATCAATATGGTATGGGGGATACAAAATCTGGTAATGATGTTAGACTTGATGAAGCTAACAATGCATTTAGGACTTACTTCCTTAAGAGGTATTTCCTCTACCCATTTGGAAAAGAAATCAGTAGTAGTAAGAATATACTTAAACTGCTTGGTCGTAGCTGAAGGGTAAAGTCCCACCACATCCATTCCCCATGTAGCAAATGGCCACGAGTATTTATCTGTATGAAGCAACTCTGGAGGTTGATGAATGAAGTTGGCATGTACTTGGCATGAATGACACTTCTTTGTGAAATCAATACAATCTTCTATCATTGAAGGCCAAAAGTATCCAAGCCTTTGAATCTGATCAGACAGTCTATGTCCAGAATGGTGGGCACCACAGACTCCTGCATGCACTTCTTTCATGGAAACCATTGTCTCTTCACCATCAATTCATCTGAAGAGAAATCCATCAAAACCACGTTTGTAGAGAATTGTCTCTAGGTGATTTGGGCTATCATAAAGAGTAAAATTGACCACACGTCGCCGGATTTGTCCTTTCTTGGCTCTATCAGGTGGAAGTGTCCCATTTTGAAGGTATTCCCTGATAGGTGACATCCATCCTAATGGGACTAATTTCATTAATTTCCTCTGTTCTGATTCGAACATAAGGTGAAATTGCACGACGGTGGGAAATACTGATGGTTTTCTCGTCCTGATTTGGATCTGCAAGAGCTGTGGCTATATTAGCCAGTGCATCAACTTGAGCATTTTGTGATCTTGGGACATAAGAAAATTTTGGTTCTGAATGGAATTTCGCCATTAACACTATGATGTAATCATACAAAGGGATTAGTTCCTCTTTTCTGATGGCATAATCCCCATTGACTTGTTTGATTACCAAGTGTGAATCACCTTTCACCTTTAAGTGATTCACTTGTGCTTGAAACACCAATTCCATGCCTATGATAAGAGCTTGGTATTCTGCTTCATTATTGGTACCACCTTCCCACAATAAGAAGTAATAAGGTAACACTGCCTTTTCTGGAGAAATGAGCACAATTCCTAAGACAACTTTTTTGAATTTAGGATTTTCTATTTTCCTCCCTGTTGGACTTCTGGAAGCACCATCAAAATACATTTCCCATGCCTGAGGAATTTCTTGAATAGAGAAGACTTCTTCATTAGGGAGTACAATATCTGAAGATGTGTCTTCCACTGAAGGGAGTTCATCCAGGAAATCAGCCATAGCTTGGCCCTTTATTGCCTTTTGAGACACATACTGAATGTCGAATTTCTGTAAAATAACAACCCACCTTGCCAGAAGTCCTGTAAGCATTGGATGACTAAGGATGAATTTGAGCGGGTTATTGTGAGATACCAATTGGACCTTGTGATGTTGTAGGTAGTGTCTCAACATCTGAACTGCAAAGATTAATGCCAGGCAGCACTTCTCAATACTTGAATACCGGGTTTCTGCTTCATGCAAAGTCCGATTGAGGTAGTAGAGGTTGTTTTCATTCCCATCGTCATTTTTCTGAGCAAGAAAGGCACCCAATGATCACTCTAAAGCTGTCACGTAGAGGATAAGTGATCTTCCTTCAACAGTTGGCATGAGTACCAGTGGGCTCAAGAGGTATTTCTTGAGAATATCAAATGCTTTTTGACATTCTTCAGTCCATTGGTAAGTGACTCCCTTCTTCATCAATTTGGTGAAGGGTAAACTTTTTCCTGCCAAATTGGCGATGAAACATGAATATAGTCTAAGTGTCGTTGAAGTCCTCTTAATTATTTCAAATTTTGAGGAGGTGACATGCCAAGGATTGACTTTGTCTTCTCAGGATCGACTTCAATACCACGATGGCGTACAACAAAGCTGAGAAATTTTCATAAGGATACCCCAAAAGCACATTATAAGGGGTTCATCTTCAAATTATGTTGTCGAAGCTTACAAAATATGACTTCCAAATCAGCCATGTGATTAGAACGTTGTTTGGATTTGACCACCAAATCGTCCACATATCATTCAACAAACTTCCCTAAAAAGGGTTTGAAGATACGATGCATGGCATGCTGATATGTTGCACCTGCATTCTTTAAGCCAAAGGGCATTACCCGGTAGAAAAACACACCCTGAGGGGATCTGAAGGTTGTGGATTCCTCGTCTTCTGGGTCCATTCAAATTTTATTATATCCAGAATATCCATCCATGAAGGAAATTGCTTCATAGCCAGCTGTTGCATCAATTAAATGTTCTGTAGTCGGAACTGAGAAATCATCCTTAGGACAATTCCGATTAAGATCTCTGAAATCGATGCAAACTCTAATTTATCCATTCTTATTCTTTACAGGGACAATATTAGCCAACCACTTGGGATATTAAACTTCTCTGACAAAGTTAGCTTTGATAAGCTTATCCATTTCAGCTTCAATTTTGGAAGCATAAGTTGGGTGTGTTCTTCTCGCGGCTTTCTTAAATCCTCGATGTTATTCTGGTAAACCCAAATGATGAGTAGCAATATCAGGATCAAGCATGAGCATCTCTGTATAGTTCCAAGAAAATATGACTTGATTTTTCTTTAAAAAGGAAATATACATCTCTTCTTCTTCAAGAGTCATGGCCGCACTGAATAAAGTGGGGGCGTGGATCTTCTTTTGTACCCAGATTTATTTCTCTGAGTTCATCCACGGTGGTAGAGATACCCTCTTCAAATGCTAGAGGAGCATCTCTGAGATCTTCCTCTTCTTCTTTAACATGTGTTTTTTCTTCCGTTTCTACTTGCATAGTGGATGATAAAGCAGAATTTCCATGATCATAAGAGATGCTAAAATTTGAACATCTTGAAGAAGAAGCTTCCATTTCCGACCTAATTGATGATGAAGGGTATTCCTTGGGAAATAAAGAGGAGATGATGGATTGAGAATCGACATCATTATTCACCTCTGATGTTTCTATAACTTCTTCTGGACTGATTGGAGAAGTATAGACTTGATGGATTTTAGCAGATGAAATGAAGACGCCACCATTTGGGCTTTCATCACTGCTTGGAGGATCACCAATTTCTCCCATGTTTTCTGGCTTGATTGCCGTAATTGATATTATAGATCTTTCCATAAGAGTATTTTGATTTGGGTCTATCTTATCAATTTGACTGATAGAAAACACATAATATGTACTCACATGCGTAAATGGATTTACTGTAATCTTCTCCAAACCATATGGAGCATTAACTTTGGTAATCTCCCTGGTTGTGGATTTATCCTTTTCCTTCATGTGATATAATTTCACCTCAATGTATTGAGACTCACATGTTTTTAATGGGGCCTTATCACCATTCAATGTCCCAACTTGACCATCGAAACAATATTTGAGACATTGATGGTATGATGAAGAGATATAGTCGCATGTTTATGTAGCTAGGGTCTTCCAAGCAAGATGTTGAAGGCTGAGTCTTGATCAACTACCATGAAATATGAATTGGATATAAGATCTCCAAACTGAGTTCTGAGTGTAACTTCGCCCAGTGGTTCTTGTTCATTTTTATCATATCCTTGTAACATCAAGGTAGAAGGAGATAAATCAGATTCTATGAGGCCCAATCGACGAAGTGTACGAATGAGAATGAGGTTGACTCCTGAACCATTATCAATGAAAGCTCTTCGGACGTATACGCCATTGACCTTGCCAGATAAGTACAAAGGTCTATTATGACCATTCACAAAATCATCTTCATCTTCATCAGTAAAAGATATTATTGCATGGCATTCTGCAGGATTATTCTCTATGTGATAGACTTCAGCTGCAGCAATTTCAGTTTTAAACTCCTAAGGACTTGACAAAGCCTCGACGAGTGCCTCCCGAAGATCTTTTGACAGATTCAAAGCATCCAAAATTGATAACTTGTCTGGTACTTGGGCCAAGTGTTTCAATACATCATACTTTTGATCTAGAGGTTTGTGTTTCCCAATAGGAATATGTGGTTTAGCAGGTGCCTTGGAAATTGATGCTTTGGAATTTGATGCATCTTTTATCGGGATAAGAGTTGGAAATATTCCTGGTTTTGGAAGATTAGACCGATTAGATCTATTTAATTGTTGAGAGTAAGAAGGTGGAACCCCTAAACGATCCTCCAAAATAACTATGCTAGGACTGAATTTGCTATTGTTGGAAGAACTTTCTTGTTCTTGTTGAGCTCGCTGAAGGGCTCTACCAAGAGTTTCTACTGCGTACACAGTTCTAGCAGGGGTAGAATTGGAACAGTGGCTTCTGAAAGATCCACGCCTTCCCCTGTATCTTGAGATTCTGGAACTTCCTCTGATTCCTTTATTTGATATAGGGAATTTTGGCTCATCGAAATCAAAACTGTGACTAGCATATGGATCTATTAATTGAATCATATTAACAGAACCAAAGATCAACTCTTCATCCGATGAAGATTCTGCCTGATTAGACTGTTTAGGTTGTGCCATTTGGTGGGACGGTGCCTGTGAATTTGAAGTAGATGGCATGAAGTCTACCAGAGTCAAGGACAACTTAGGATTTGACACATACTCATCTTCTTCTGATTCTTTTTCTTTCTTTGAATCATGCCATTTCTTTGAGGATTTTCCCTCTAATGAAGAGGGTTTTTCTGCGATATTCATGGCAGAAGGCACAATTGGTTTCTTCAATTGCGTTCGCAAAATAGAATGAATTCGGTTGATCGTCTTTTTTACCATCCAACCATCATATTTTTGTGCATTTTTGTTCTTAACTTCTTGCCACTTGCCTTCCTCCTCTAGAACTATAGCAGTAACACATGCTACATGGGCTGAAAAGCCTTTTAGTTTGACTTGTCCTGAGTCAACCATCTTTTTCAGGGGGTCTTTGAAGACAAAACACTCCTAGATGGGATACCCCAACATTTGATGAAAGGGGAAATAATTGGGACGGTCTTCCTCTCCTTCCTTTTTGGCCTTTTGGGCCTTGGCAACTGAACCAAATTATTTTCCAGAGTCGAAATGAAGTAACCAGGAACTTGTTCATTTCGGAAAGAGTATGTTTTTATCTTTAGATCCTAAAATTGTTTTCATCTTTGATCTCTTTGATCATATTGACGAAAAGACATTTGTTGTTGGTGCTCAGGAGGTGGATACCTTCGAGAATATGAAGGTTTTGAAGTAGAAGCAGGTACAGGTGCTTGCTTAAGCATAACTATAGCAGTCTCTGCTTTACCCATTCTCCTTCCTGGAGCTAATGGAATTACATGATATTTAGCCTTAGTATGTATAAGAGAATCTTCAATCTATTGAGTAATTAAAGTAAGGTCTCAAAACCCTCTTGTGTATTTCACAGGGATCAACGGTGTGCGCAACTCATCACGCAAAGTTTCCACACATATTGTCAAAAAAAATTCCTGAGGGAGTGCTAAGCTTAGCAAATATGTTAATCCTTTCCAGCGAGCAATGAAATCTGAGACCCTTTCATTCTCCCTTTTCTTATAGTTTTTAAGATAAAAAATTGTTGTCTTTGGAAAAGTTGAGGTGAATTGAAGAAGAAATCATTGACGGAGATCTTACCATCTGGTAATTGACAGGCATTTCAAGCTTGTATACCAAACAAAAGCTGGTCCTTGCAAGGTTCGCACGAAGCATCTGAGTTTCACTGCTTCTTGCTGTTCTGGAGTTCCCATCATAGGATCGCAACAAGACACGTAAAGTGTCAAATGCTGTTCAGGGTCACCTGATCCATTGAAAATAGGGAATAAAGGGTTCCCAAAACTTGATGGGGGGGAGATTGAATCTACCCATTCAGGATAAGATTTATTTTTTGGTTAAACCTGTGCACGCTTCCCTTCCATAGTCTCTAACTGGGTTGTTAATGACTCAATGGTAGTTATTATCTTTGGAGAAACATCCGGTTGAACTTGGACTTGGGTAGGTGCAATGACTGGAGCTTGGACAGATGTGGTGGCTGGTACTGCAACCGATGGCAGCACTACGAATTGTTGTTTCACTTGACCTATAGGATTAGACCTATGAGGGTGTACTGATAAAGGAGGATATTCTTAATCCATCTCTGTAGCTACAACAAACTCCCTTGGCTGACTGACTACCACATGCTTAGGAGGAAGACTACCTTGAAGTAGTTTTGTGTTCAACCTCCTCAATTATTTCATTTCTTCCTCTTGTTGCACAAATCATTGCTCTAGTGAGAGAGAATGGCCTTCTCCATAGGAAGGATATGTAACCTGATTCTTTCCCTTCCCCTTTTTTGATCCCTCTCGGAGAGGGGGAAGTGGGTTACTTGAAGGATTACCTAGGTTATGAGTAATCCTTTGATTTCATGTACGCACACTTTCTTTATTTGTGTCTGTGCGTACACCTTCTTGAGCAGGAACCTCTTCATCTAGTCCCTCTGAATGAGCCTCATCAGGTGGATCAGCAACAATGGAATTTATGACACTGATTGATGCATAATTCATTGCATCCCTCCTATCGGCATTCCTGCGATATTTTCTTCTGCCATGCCCCTGACGAGACATTGCCTTTTGTTGGTTTGATCCCTCAGGAAGTTCTTGGCGAACCGTAATTTGGAGAGAATCTCCTAATAATTTGGCTCTTCGTTCCTCTTAAGGCTTCTTCCCCAATTGATAAAAGACCGACTTTCTCTGAGGAGAGGGTTGATGATTTGAAAAAGTCCCCAGTCCAGTGGACTAGGGCTATTCCTGCTGTCTTTGCTCAACTCCTTGAATCCTATTTGTTGATTCCACGGGTTGGTTTGAAAGAGTCCCCAGTCTAGAAAGCTGGGGTGGCTCTTGACATGCTATATCTGAGACTTTCTTAAAATCTCTCCTGATCTTGCAGACCTTAGTCCTTAAATTAGCTGGATGCATCAACCTGAATCCACCTTTATCACCCGGTTCAAAAGACCGTTGGATGATTTCCGACACTTCTGTCACTTGATGGTGTTCTTGATCTATATGAGAGGCATGTTAAATATTCTAATTTGATTGATGCAGGAGTAATTCAACAACTTGTTATTTGTATTCTTGATTTTGAGAAGAACTAGTTGAGGAATGTTCTTGGGAAAGCTTTTGTTTACAAACAAAACCCATTGACTATGGTCGGCCACAGGCAATAACATTGCATGAGACCATTTTCGGCAGGATTTCTTGACTAGAGAGTATAGTGAAATGTAGTTCTCCATGAACACCCCATCCTCTGACATAAATACTAGATGGGGAATTGGAAATTAACTGGTGCAATCTTCTTAGTGCACCATGGAATGAACGCTGAAGGGCTCTCTGCTGGTTTTTCGCCTTCAGATATCGAGAGACTAATAGAGATGCCAAGTAAATTTGACATTGTAACCCTTCTATTATCTTAACATGATTTTCATATTCATCATAAGATAATACATTCTTTTTCAACTGACAAAGATTTTTTCATATGTTGAGATGAATATAATGAATCCCATCTTCTGTCAACATCTCAGAAATATCATACTGAGAGTCAGCCAAAGGCCAAAACATGACTAGCACTTCACCTTTCACCAGTTGTTTTCTCATGTTCAGTATTTCCTCTTTATCATTCAATGAAGATTATTTTACCTATTTTGACCAAAGCTGGTGCTTCCTTGTTGCTTCATCGGATTCAACAAGATTGGTAGAGAAATCACTGATCAAACTAGAAGATGCATGAATTAGGGGTGGTTCGGATAATGACCTACACCCTGGGCTATCTTCCAATTGAGAAATTATTTCACCTGCTAGAGATGATGCATCAGACATGACTGGTTTCGCTGCAAGTGCCTCAAGATAAGAGGGCTTTCTCGGCACTACATTGTCCATTGAAGAATTTTCCGGGCAATGTGTGCCACTACTGCGGAGAGGACATTTGCAGCAAAATTCATCATCATGGAGAGGACCACCATGGTAGGTTACAGCAAAAGGTGAGATCTCTTGCTCCTTGGTCTTCTGAACACACAGAGGGTTCCTGTGGCTCTCATCTGAATATGAAACTTCGAGATCTACCGAATTGTCATGAAGCAAGCCTTCATGAGGAAGTGTCTGTTGAAGACCTTTAGAATTAATGTTCCCACTATTGGGAAATGAGGGAGTATAATCTTGCATTCCAACAGATAACTATCTGAGGGCTTCAAGAACCCCATCATCGAGCAAGGCCTTGTTACATATTGTCCCTTGATCTCTTGACTGTGATGGGTGGGTCTTCTTCTTAGACACCTTCTTACTCACCTTGGAAACCACTTGTTGATAAAAGTGGCTGCTCTGAGCAGGTGTATGTGCCTGATCAGGAGAGATGTCCAGGTTAGGCTGATGATCTCTACTCAAATCAGGTGTATATGCCTGACTTGGTTGTCTATATGATATGGGGGAGTACGCCCCACAACCCTCTTAGACTGGAACAAATGTGTGTGTCTGTTCTGGAGTGAACTGTTGATGTGTCAATCCACTGGTATGGATAGATTTATGTGTCTTTCCCTGAGATGTTCCTGAAGCTGTTATAATATCCTGGAAAGCATCCAGAATATGACCAGGGATTTGCTTCTGCTCTTTCACCGTTTATAAAATATGCTTGGTGACTTCAGCTCCCAGAATGGGGATATACGTTCATTCCGTGCTTGGAGTAGGTGTATGTGCCTGCTCCTGTCCTCCTTTTCCTGTCAGTGAATCCTGACAGTACTCAAATGTGGGGGCAGAAATTTGAGTCTTCCTCCTATTTGTCACCGGAGCTTTCCGACTGAATTCTCTGTGTGCTACCAAGCGAGACTGTTGGTAGGCTTGATTAATACTAGCAGTTGTATGTGCCTGGTGATTGCACTTCGACGAACGTGGTTGACGAGTTCCATCATATGTAGTCAGACGAGCCTGTTGACTAGATGATGATGTATAAACAAGTATATGTTCCTGCCTATAGTACTCGACCGGAATTGCCTGGTGGGATTGGCATGATGCTTCCAGACAAGTCTGCTGGATAGCGGAATTAAAACGGGCAGGTGTGTGTGCCCGCTCATTTCTTGCCACCAAGTTAGGTTGGTGAACTTCTCTGGAGATGGCAGAGATGATAACCTACTCACTGTTAACCAGATTTCTCCTCTGGAGATTCGTCTTGCCTGCTCGAGTTTGAGGAACCTGATCCGAACACTTGGAGTCGATACCCTCATCATGTTGAGGGCGCACTACCACACGAGTCTGGCGGCGATTGTTGATAGGAGCCCTTGAGAAGAACTCCTGTCTGCTTGAATTAAGGCCCTGGGGTACTTGCTCATTCACCTCCCCAGAATAAGGGAGCGAATGGTGATTGTGTTCTGGGGATAACGACCTGAAACGGTTGGAGGTGGTGGTTAGCAGCGCTTGCTTCTTGATCACTGATCATCGCTGTCCGGACGACTAGGGTGAATTGTTCACTTAGAGGGCTTGTCGGGCAGCCTCCAAAGTTGGAATAGTACCGTTTTGACGGTACTCCTTAACCAGCGCGTTTGATACCCAGCATTGAAAATGTTGAGTAGGTGATGTCATCCTCAGAGCAGACGATGATCCAGCAGGTGTAGCAGTAGTGGAATTCATAGCAGCAATATTCACAGGTGTGAACTTGAGAGCAGCCATTTCTTAGAATGCAAAAAATCATGGAAAAGAGTGCCTGTTTGATATAACGGATATAATCAAGACAAATTAAGCCACTACATATTTTGGATGAGCACATATGTCAATGATTGTTTTTTGTGGCCCTCTCATTGATTTTTAAATAGGGGCCTAACAAATAAGTAAAACATCATTTTAACTTGGTTAAGGATTCATGTCGGGTTCACCATTTTTTGTTTCCCTCTGGAATGGGGGATGAACTCATTGATTTAAGATTCAAACATTCCAAGCGGTTTCTAATGGGTTTGTTCGTAGAACCGGAAAAAACCAATGATTCAATATCCATTTGAACATACTTTCCAACGGTAGGCACTCATTAGTTGTAGACTGATGAGGCTTAGGAATTTGCATTGGTCGAGAGGATGGGAAGTTGGACTCATCACACCTTTTTGAGGGGAATTAGTATCTACTCCAGGACTCTCTTTGTACATTTAAGTTATGTTCATGGATCCTTATTACATCACCAAGTATAAAATGAGATTTCCTTTAGATCTGACAATCAATGATTGATATATAGGAAATTTAGAGAATCTTTTATATGTATTCGAGGTTCTTCATTGATAGAGAATCATCTGTATTTGTTTAGAGATTCTTAGTCAATGGTATCCTATAATACATAAAAGTCTCTTGGTCATTATGATGACCATACTGTTTTTAAAGCTACTCAGTGGGGCACTTGAAGTTTATTGTCATTCAGAAGGACATGGATTATTTCAGAGTTTGGATCGTACCCGCAGATGGGCTACCTATGTATCCTTTATTTTGGAAAAGGAATCATAACCCACATAGTTTGATTAAGGGAATATGATTTTTATGATTTATGGGTCAAAGAATTATGTCATAATTATTTTTACACTCTATGCTCACCTGAGTCATGCTCGGTGTGAGAAATAAGAGGTATTGGTAAAATCAGACAATTGTGCCATAAAATATGCAATCATAAGAAATGATGTGGGGCTCATGTATGTATGACTACCCAAATAGATGAAGATTAGGATTTACTTCAGCAAAGAAATCCAGGAACATGGTCTATAAAGGTATATGTACTTTATGGAGATTTGGATACTCTAATTTGGGGCTTACTTCTGAAAAGGAGGCCCAAATTAGGAGGGGACTTATGATTGGGTTTTACTCATGAGAAGGAGACCCAGATCAAAAATTAAATTAGGACCGGTTAAGAGAAATTAAGACTGGGGCTTACTCCTAAGAAGGAGGCCCAGGTTAAGGGACTTGGGGATTACTCCTGAAGAGGATGCCAATATTTGAGACTGGGGTTTAATCATGAAAAGGAAGCTCAGGTTAAGATAATTATGGTTGGGTCTTACTCCTAAGGAGGATGCCCATATTTAAGAATTTTAATATTGGGGCTTACTCTTGAAAAGGATGCCCATATTAGGGGACTTGGGGATTACTCCTAAGGAGGATGCCCAAAATTAATGGGAATTATGACTGGGACTTACTCCTAAACTGGAGGCCCAAGTTAAGGGGTTCTCTCATCTTAAAGGATGAGGTTGAATGAATGAAATCTCAATCTTTAGTGACATAAAGACATGTAAATCACTAGGTTTTGTGAGATATTCCACAGAATTCCTTTCAGATAAAGAATTTAATCAAGAAAACATGCCATAAATGGATTTGAAGAATGTCTTGAAGACTGAACCTTGAATAGGAGAGGTGGAATGGTATAAGAGGGGTTAAATGGGCAAGAAGGGCACCCAAAAGGCAGGGGCGCGCAAGTCCTGGCACGCGCGCAGGTAATGCGTGAGCACGCAAGTCCTAGTCGTGCAGGTTTACCTGCATTACACATGGGTACTTGCGCGATTGTTAACCAGTAGGGTAACACTTGGGCGATCCTTGACGAAAGCCTTTAGAATTATCCTGAGGTACTTCTAGAAGAGAGGCGCGCAAGTTTTGGTGAAGAAGTAGGGCGGAGCGAAAGTATGTTAATTTCCCTTAAGGGTAAAACACCTTAGGCATGCAAGTGGTAGTGAATTATAATAATTAGACCTTACTCCTCTTGTTTAGACCTTCCATTCTAGGTGAAGAATTACCTTAGAAGTGTTCAGAAGACCTGAAGAAGAGACTTGGGCGTTTAGAGCTCTATATCAGAATTCTGGAAAAATTCTTCTCTTAAATCGGGGGCCCACAGGGTCTATTTATAGGCTGGAGAAGACCCCGGGCGGTTATCACTTAGGGCAGGCAATTCACTTGCGCGACCATTAGGTGGCGCCCAAGTAGACTTGCATGACTTTGAGGGAACTTGCACGACCCTTGTGCATTTGAATCCTTGTTCATGCCTTTGTCGATTTTTGATGTTTTCTTCAAAGGATTAATCAATTTGTGCTAAGTCATTTCCCTTTCCATTCTTTTTGACAATGTGACGAAAAGGAGCGTCAACAGTTTTATATGTTTAACCTACTTTCATGAGACTGGCATCATTCTCATCTCTAATGTATAACTCACATGCATGGAGTTATCTATGTGAACTTAATTCCATTTATAATACTTTCACCATACTTGCTTAATTTTCCTACAAATATACTTCATGGGTGTTTATATTAGATACATGGACATTTGAATATGGACACTCTAAGAGAATGGATCTCTATGAATCCTAGTTTCCAAACCCCCTCTGAGTGTCTTAAATAATACTAAAACAAACCTAAGGGAAATAACCATAACTAGGGTATTTCAATCAATTGAAGGGATAGGATATTAAAACCTTCATTGAAGATAAATGCTCCCATATTCCTATAAAAATAGGGTGAAGGGACCCCTTATGATGATTCCCACTAGGGTTTCATATAATTAGATCCAACATGAGAATCCCCGCACTAGGGATTAAACTTACCTAGGGTTAACCTTGAGGCCAACCACTTCACCATATCTATATAATAGGGAGACCAATCCTATATAATAGGTAGACTAATTATCTCTACACCGGTACTAGAGAAAACCTTCTCTCGTGCCACCCTAATAGAGAGAATCCATTTCCCAACTCACATATTAGGGTGTTGACCATTCTTCCCTAGCTCTATGGTTGAGCACTCACTTTCCCAGTACTCTTACCTAGGTGCCTACTTATTGGGGAATTCATCAAGGCTATCTGAGAAAAATTATTAGTCCATGCACTTGAGCATTGTAGTGACCCAAAATATTATAAATAAAATTTCCCTTTTGATTTAATTAAATGAATTATAATGTAATGTGGTTATTAAAAAAAACTGAACTCCTTTGGTTTTATTATATCCTATTTACTTTAAATGAACATTAAGCATATTTACCATTGATAATATAGTCATTGAATTGTGATCACGTGGTTAGTATAAATATAATTTTTTAACAAATCAAATTGAAACAGTCAAATGAAGTGATGGACTCAACCAGTAAGATCGTACCCTATGAAGCCTATTTATCAGAGCTTATGAGGGACATAAAATTTTTGGTATTTTCCCTTGACCAAGCCCAATATGATATCCAACAACTTAATAATGATCAAAATCATTTATGGTATAATTTCAAGCTCATTTAGATCACAACCCAAACCATATGTGTTGAACTACCCCATGAATGTCCTACCATTACACACCTTACCCTTAAGGAATTTTTGGTGTATTAAATGGACATGTATCAAGACCATATCAATAATAGTATGTACATTATTTTTTATAAAATAATGAATATATTTTCATCCTTTTTTTTTTTTTTTTTTTTTTATTAAATAAAATACAAATAATTTTTTTTTGAAATATTCAAATTCAATTAAGGAATTTATTTTGATGAATTAATGAATTTTTTAAATTAATAATATTTTAATAAAATATTATTATTAAATATTTTTTATTAAATATAAATGTTCATAAAATTTTTATTAATTCAAATGTAATTTTTTAAGGGTTTGAAAACCTTTATTATCAAAAAACCCATCATTTATTAATAAATGTCTATTTTTTTAAAAAAGTTAAAATTTAAATATTTTGAAAATTATATTTATAAAATGAATATTATTTTTTGAGTCATAATTGTGAAATTACCTAATGGTGAATTTTTCAAAATTTTCTGAGATTGTCCAATCTTCGGGTAAATATTAAATACCATATAAATATATGGTGTGTAATTTGACATCATAATTGCCCAAACGTGATGCAATAAATAAAATAAATGGGATACTAGAAAAAAAATATGTTTCCCTTTAAAAATATATTATTTTACATTTATTTTATATACCCATTATGAATCGTCCAAAACTGTTAATACATTTTAAAGTTTTAAAATCTTTTTTTTAAGAGTATGTATCAACTCCACGTAAGAAGGGGTATTATTTTATTAATTTCTACACTCGGCCTTATAAAATAATAAAAACTACTTCCATTTGGTAGAAACCATGGGAGAAATCATCAGAATGTTTTTGGTTTTGGTTAATTTTTTATATAGAGTCCAAAACCCAATTTTGAGAAATGATAAAGAATTCCCGACTCTTTTTCTATATAAGCCCACCAAGATCCATTTCTCTTCACGAAAAATGATTGGGGAAGTAATTAATCTTACCTAAAATTTCTAGATTCCTCATAAGGTTACCCATGGATATTAAGAAACTCCTCTCAAGAATTTGGAGTCACACACTCATGTAAGGGATCCTCACCTTCCCTTCTTTATTCAAGTTTTTTTATTATCCTATGCCTTCTATTTCAAATTCCTAATGTTGGGATATTAATTTACAAATCCATAATACTAAAAATTTTATTTAAAAATGGTTATAGACCCCTTTAACTCCCATCAACCCATTTTATGAATTTTTAAGTGACTTTGTTATGTTATTGAAATTTCACTGTGATTTTCCATGACAAAACAATTTTGTAGTGAATACCCCCATTTTTATCAAGGGTATTAAACTTAATAAACATATACAAAATTTAATTGGGACTTAAATGAATTTATTATACACTTTTTGATCATGGAATAAAATATGAAAATGAATGAATCCATGTTGTATGATCTATATGGAACACTTAAGCATCAGAATGAAAGGAATGTAATGGGAGTTGCCAAAATTATATAGCACTCTAATGCATTGGGTAATGTTTAGTCTCATGAGATGACATTTTGGTATAGATAGTGAACCTAATTCTTATATGGGACGTTTCCCATAATGATGTCTTGGAATTTATCCTTAAACTAAGTTTATGATGTGGTGTTTTAATTGGTTTCCACATTTACCATGTTTCCTTTACGATAATTATGTTATATCATGTATCATTGTTCCTTTTTATGATTCATACTCTTTTTATTACCCATTTATATGCCTATTTTCTAACATTTAGTATTCTATTCATGTTATCCTATGTTTATTCCCTTACTTGTCTTTATAGATCACCCCTTTCTTATTTATGTCCTCATGTTATCCTATGCAGTTTTAAGGGTGAGCATGTTAAGGATGTTTTTAATAAAGATGATATTTTTCATATTTTAAATTATTGTGTAATGTAGATAATTACCAAATAAACTATACTTATAGATTATTTTTCGTGTTTTATTTAGTATAATATTATGTAATAAAACAAGCATTAATGTATAATAAATATATGGGTTATTATAGTTGGTGCTAAGGAAAATTTTAGTTATTTTTGACTTAGGATTAGAAAACTCCAGTGAAATCCTTAGGGATAAGACTAAGTATAAGAAAACATCCCTAAATTTTAGTAAGTATAATGTGATTGGTTTATCAAGAAAATACATCCTTGTCAGGATAATACAAGTGGACGTGGTTCTGGGACTAATCTACCTTGTGCTAACAACTCCAGCAAGGTTCGTGAGGCCTGAATTGACATTACATGCTACACAAAAATGGGCCTTACTATGCTCCTAGTTTGACACTATTGGGGGATATACTTTGGTAAATTTACAAGATCATTATGAAAAATTATTAATAGAATAAAAAATTCCCATAAGAATATATGTTAAGAAATAGATCATGGATAATAAAGATTGAATCCTAGAAATTCAAAACCTAAGGAAATAAAGGTAATTTATTATCCATATATTTAATGTAATTGGATTCCGTTTTATGTTGTTAATATTTTAAAAATTCTTATCCATAATTTTCCCTTTATTCTATCCAATTTCCGAAAATAAGAGTAACTGGGTAAATAATCAATGTGAAGGGAAATTTTATGAATTCCCCAATGAGATTACCAACAGGATGAGAGTAGGGATCATGAACTTTGTAAAGATACTCTCTTGGTCATATCAGGTTTTAAATAGAAGCATAAATCATGAGGAGTTCCCAACCCCCCCCCCCAAGAAATAATAAGTTTCAATTGAGTCATTAATGTGAGAAAGGCCTCTAAATTTCACTGATCCCTTAATCACAAACCAATAGATCAAATACATTGAGAATATATTTGTCAGTCTTCAATGTTCTAAACAACAGAAGGTTCTACTAGATTTTTATTCTATGGTTGGAGAATCTGATCAGTTGTGAAAATTAACTATTAATACAAAGCATGAGGAAGAGATTCAAGTAATGAGGTGGAAGGAATTCTAGAAAAAAGTTTTTTTAAATATTTTCCTCACACTCTATGAATTAAAATGGAATGGAATTAACTTGAAATCAAGAAGAAATTCAAAGAATCGATTAGGTTTATAAGTAAAACTTCACAATACATGCACGATATGCCTTTGGCTTTTTCATTACCCCTGAATTCAAGGTCCTGAACTTCTTTAGTTGGTAAAACATAGAATATGAAAATCCCTGGTGATTCGTGACTTTGATAGATAAGAGTAAATTGACTGATGTTACCTTATGTTTGAAATAGATAACAGACAATCTCAATGGTATCATAGCGATATGAAATAGAAAATATAGTTTAATTTTGGTAGTTTGATGGAAAAATTTAACGGTGACAAGAAATTTTAATATCACAATTGTCAAATGTTTGGAAAGAAGAAATTAAAAAATTGCCTTAGGGGGATGAAGAAATTCTTTAGGTGTGGGAAGGAAGGGAAAATAGCTAATGATTGCCAACCTGAGAAACTAAATAATGAAATAGAGGAAATGAATTCTCCATTCAACCCTCAGAACATATTTCATTACTTCAACTGCAAGGAAACTTGGATCTTTTCAAACCAATGCACTAATCCAAGGGTTTTTGGAGAGAACCAACAACCTCCAAGGAAATAAGGGAAATAGTTTTCCATCACAACCACTGAGGTGGATGCCCACAATAAAGTGGTTACAGGTATGCTAGTTATTTATTTAAGAATAGTGAACATCATTTTTTATTTTGGTTTTATGCATTAATTTAAATCAAGAAACTTTTTTATAAATATTCAAACACCACCAAAGATCATGGAAGTAGAGATGTTAATGAAAATGTAAAATGGAAACATTATTGCATCTTAAGTTTATAACTCCCCTCATGTCACAATTTGTTTTTTGAACTTTCCAGTAAACCTTTTCATACTCCCTTTAGTGGAATTTGATGTAATTATGGGAATGGATTAGATTTCCTTCTATTAAGCTAGCATAAATTCCCATGAGAAGGAAATTACCCTCCATATTGAGAATCAACCCTCGATTCTATACAAGTGAAAGGAGGAGGATGAATTTTCTTTAGCACCAACATCTCAAGAAGGATATTTTTTCCCTATGAGAAATCATATCTAGATCAAATTATTGTGTCTATGGAAATAATAACCCTTAAATACATTCTCATTTTGAGGGAATACTCTAATGTGTCTCCTAAGGAATTGATTTTTCTAACTCCTAGACAAAATATTGAAGTTTCAATCGAACATATACCTGGTTTGTTACCATTATCCAAGACTACATATATAATGGTTGTTTTGGAACTTTAGGAGCTAAATATAAAACTATAGGGGAATGTAGATAAAGGGTTCATATGCCCAAGTGTTTCACAATGGGGTGAACTAATTCTCTTCATCAAGAAGAAGGATAGGTCAATGATCCTTTAAATTGATTATCATGAGCTCAAAAAGATCACAATAAATAACAATTATCCTCTTCTATAGATTTGTGACTAGTTCGATCAGCTATGTGGAGCACAATACTTCTCCAAGATGGATCTACGGTTGGGATATTACCATGTTAGGGTGAAGAAGGGGGATATACCCAAGAATTATTTTCATACAATGTATATTAACTATGAGTTCATAGTAATGCCATTCAGACTCTCTAACTCTCCATAAATCTTGATGGACTTTTTGAAGAGATTTTTTATAGATTACCTCATCAAATTTTTGGTAGTATTTATATATGATATTATAATATACTCTAAAAGAAAAGAGGACCATGAGTTGATTCTCAGTATTATGATGATGACCTTGTGAAAGGATAAGCTTTATTCCATGTAAAAAAATGTGAGTTTTAGTTGAAGGAAGTATCATTATTAGGGAATATCATCACAATAAATGTGGAATCTATAGAACCTTCAGATATAGAAGAAATTTAAGGATGATCGATGATAACATTTGTGACAGATATCTATAGTTTCCATGGTTGGTCTAGGTATTATCATAGATTTGTGAGAAATTTATCATGACTGTGAAACCCTATAACCAAGCTAAATTATAAGTGAATCAAGATTTCATGGAATGATTAATGTTAAGAGAGCTTCAGGGAGTTGAAAATGAGGCATATCACTACTCCTGTTCTTATAATACCCATAAGTAAAACATTGTGGCATTATCTCTTTGGGTAGAATTTCAAAATATATACGGATCACAAAAGCATCGAGTATATATTCACACTAAAGAAGATGAATATTTTCCAATGAATATGGTTTGATTTGATCATGGACTATGACTTCTCAATCCACTACCATCCTATTAAAGCGAATAAAGTGGTAGACACTCTATGTAGAAATGATCCAACAATTCAATCATTGATTAGAATTGAAGGGGATCTGATCTTCTTATATTTGAAAAGGATGGACATAGGAATCATAATGGAAGTAACATAATCAATCCTTTCACAAATTATTTATCATCCATCGATTTTAGAGACCAAACATTTTTTTGTATTTTCAAATAAATCACTTTATGGGTGAGTGAGAACCTAACAAAAATCACTTTGAGGCTAAGTGAGAACCTAAAAAGGAAGAACAGAAAACAAAGCAGTGTGTCCAAGGTGATACACCATTGTAAACATGCAACATAACCAACCCCAAACACCAAAATAGAGGAAAACCAGACTTGTCAAGGATCCCAATCCTAGATCAGACCTGCACCAAAAAAAGGTAAAAGCATAGGAATATTTCAATAAACACGCAGCCCCGCACGAGCCCGCATCACCCAAAAACATGCACGATCAAACATAACACCTTGAAGTCACCAATGAACCGTACCCAAAATCTTCCAAGAACAGAGCCGCCAACATCAAATCCACCAACACCATCCCAATTTTCCAAAGCATCCTTCGAACCAGTCCGTAGTGGGGGCGTGCGCGACGGGCAAGGAGAAAAGAGCAGAGGAGAATCAGATAATGACAGAGCCATAACCTAGAACAAAAAACCAGAACCCCAAAGGGCCAAATGTTGCTGAATAGGGGAGAACAGATGAGGAAACTCCTCAATCCTCGAGCATTCCTGAGGTCGCCCTCTGTGACCTCGTATTGACTCGAGTAGAATATGATGACCCTACCTTGATCCGACCTCGAAGAAAACTGGAAGGGATTAACGTTGAGTAGAGTACATCGTCAGTACCGAGCCATATTCCATCCATATCTGCATACTAGCTCTAGAAAATGGAAAAAATGCCCCTGTCTCATATTGACTCCATCAAAGCCAAATGACCGAAGCGTGGAGATCTCCCCAGGTGAAACCGCAAGCCGTGCTCCGTCGAAGGGTTCGTCGACAGAGATTGTGTCGCTCCGTCAACCTCGTCGCGAACAGTACCGCTTGGGTCATTTGGAGAGGTTAAAGGATGGTCAAAAATATGATGTTGAAACTCAAGAAGAAATTGGAAGCTATAAGAAAAATGAATTCCTTTGAGTTCAATGTTCATGATGATGGTGTTGTAATATTCTATTAAAAAATACGTGTACAATAAAATCCTGAGTTAAAGAAGGAAATATTTGATGATTCACATAGATCAACCTTATCTATCCATCCTAGAAAAAAATATGTATCTAGATCTATGAGAACACTCTTGGTGGGACAATATAAAAAATGAGATCATGAAATATAAATCAATATGTCTTGCGTATCAGCAAGTGAAGGTGTAAAGGAAACAATATAAGGGGATGATGAAACCATTGCCCATACCTACTTGAAAATGGGAAAACATCACTATGAAATTTTTTACCAAACACTCGAAGACATCTAGGATAAACAATTCTACATGAGTTGTGATGGATCATCATATAATGATTGCACACTTCAATGCAATTCAAGAGGATTTTTCACTGGATCAAGTTTCATAGATATACATCAGAGAAGTGGTGAATCTGTATGGAGTACCACTATCGATTATATCTGATCGAGATCTAAGATTCACCTAAAAGTTCTATAAAATCCTTCAACAAGCTCTAAATATATTTACGGACTTTAGTATGATATATAATCATCAAACTGATGGCTAGTCTGAGTGGACTATTCAAACATAGTGAGACATGTTGAGATAATTTTCTATGTACTTGAAAGGAAAATGTGACCAAAATCTGCCTCTAGATGAGTTCTTATATAATAATAGTTTCCACTCAAGAATCCAAATGGATCCCTATGAATCCTTTTATGGGAATTGGTAAAGAACACATGCTTGCTGGGATGAAGTTGTGGAATGAAAACGGCTAGGTCCTAAATTGTTTAAGTAAATGGTGGAAAAGTTTAGAACCATTTTGCAGCACATCAAGGCTAATCAGAGTGAACAGAAGAACTTTGTTGACAATCATCGATGAGACCTAGAGTTTAATGTTAGAGTCATTTTATTCCTATGCATATCTCTATGTAATAATGTGATGATATTTGGGAAGAATATAAAGCTTATTCCAAGATATATAATTCCATTTTAGATCCTTGATCTCATTGGAGTGGTGTCCAGTCGACTAGAATGCCCACCTAACCTATATCAAGTTCTTGATGTATTTTATATATCCATATTGAGGAATTACATACCAGACGCCTCACATGTACACAATTCAGAAGTGGTTCCATTTGAGAATGATCTTTCATATGAAGAGAGGCCGATGAGAATCTTAGATCATTGAGACAAAGTTCTATGAAATAAGACAATGCACCTTGTCATAGTTTTATAGAGAAACAAAAAGTTTGAATAAGAAACATGGGAACCAGAGGATGTGATGAAACATAGGTACCCTCAACTATTTTAGTGTGGGAAATGAAAATTTTGAGGGAGAAATTTATTAAAGGGGGAAGATTGTAATGACTCGAACTATTATAAATAAAATTCCCCTTTTGGTTTAATAAAATTTCTTATTTTGTAATATGGTTATAGAATACACATTCACTCCTTCGGGTTTATTATAACCAATTAAATTTAAATGATCATTAAGAATCTTTACCATTGATAATATATGTGTTGACCAATTATCACCTGATTAATATAAATATAAGGTTTTAAAAAATCCAATTGATACAGATAAAGTGATGGCCACAACCAGTAGGATCATACCATATGAATCCCATTTATTGGAGCATGCAAGGGAGATAAAATCTACATGTTTTACCTTTGACCAATCACAAGCTGAGATCCAACAACATAATCATGATCAAAAACCTTTAATGGTAGAAGTTCAAGCTCACCGAGATCACGACCCAAACCATGTTCGCTGAACCCCCCCCCCCCCCATGAAAATACCACCTTCATGCACCTTACCATTAGGGATTTTTCTGATGTATTAAAGGCATATGTATCAAGAACCTAACAATGTGAGGATGTACATATTTATTTATAAAATAATGAATATATTTTCATCCTCTTCTTGTTGATTATTATTTTAATACAATAAAACATAAATAAAGATGTTTGGTAATATTAAAATTCAATCAATGAATTTATTTTGATGAATTAATAGATTTTTTAAATAAATAACATTTTAATAAAATATTAATATTAAATAATTTTATTTAAATATAAATGGTCATATAATTTTTTCTAAATTCAAATGTAAATTTTATAAGGGTTTGATAACAGTTATTTTCAAAAAACCCATCATTTCTTAAAAAATGTAGATTTTATTTTTAAGATTAAAATTAAAATATTTATAAAATTATTTAGATAAAATGAAAATTATTTTTGGAAACAAAATGTCAAAATTATACAATGGTGAATTTTTCATAATTTTATGAGAGAATAGAATTTGAGGGTAAAATTAAATACCATATAAATAAACGATGTGTATTATGACATCATAATGACCCAAAAGTGATGTATTAAATACTATTAATAGGACCCTTGACCAAATATATGTTTTAAATTTAAAATAATTTGATTTTATGTTTATTTTATTTATTTTATAAATCCATTATAATTCTTTGATATCCTATAATATATTTTAAGGTTTAAAGATTATTTCTTTAAGAGTATGACTCAACTCTACATAAGAAAGTATATTAGTTTATTAATTTCTGCCATTTTCCTTATAAAATAATTAAAACCAATCCCATTTTTTATTAAACATAGGAAAAAATCACGGTATGGTTTGTGGTTTTTTTATTATATTATATAGTGTCCAAAACCTAAGTTTGAGAAATGATAAAGAATTTCTCACTCTATTCCTATATAAACCCAAACAATCTCCCATTTCCCTTCATATAAAATCCTTATAAAACATTATCAATCTTCATTACCATCTCCAGAGTCCTCCCAAGGTTACTCCAATCTCTCAATAAACTCCTCTCAATCATTTAGAGTCACACACTCAAATAAGGAATACTCACTTCACTTATTTTTTCAAGTTTCATTATTATCTTATGCCTTCTATTTCCAATTCCTAGAGTTGTGTTATGTATATTAATTTCCCTATTAATGCCCATTTTATTACCAAATTATTAGAGACCCATTTCACTCCCATCAACCAATTTTATTTATATTTAAGTGATATCGTTATGTTGTTGAATTTTTATCATGATTTTCCATGCCAAAAAAAATTGTGTAGTGAATACCACTCCCTTTTACTATGAAGTGTATTAACCTTTATACAATTATACATCTGTCACATGGTAATTTAATTTTTTTATTTCACACTCTTTTATCATGGAATAAAATACAATGATGAATGAATCCATGTTTTATGATCTATGTGGCACACTTAATCATGGTAATGAAATGAATGTGATGAGTGGTCTCAGAATTATATAAAACTCCAATGAATTGGGTAATGTTTCATCTCATGAGACGTCATTTCTGGATAGCTAGTGTACCTAATTATCTTATGGAACTTTTTCCATCTTGATTTCTTGGCATTAAGCCTTGAACTATGTTTATGATGTAGTTTTTTAAGTTGTTGCAACATTTCCCATGCTACCTTTATGATTCTCATGCTATATCATGTCTCATTTTTCATGTTTATTATTCATACTCTTTTTATGACCCATTTAAATGACTATTGACTAAAATTTATTTTTGTCATCATGTTATTCTATTTTTTCCCTTCGATTTATAGCCCACCCCTTTTTTATGTATGTCCACAGGTAATTCTATGGGGTTTTAAATGTAAGCATGTTAAGGATGTTTTCAATAAATATGTGGTTTTTTCTATTTTAAATTGTTATGTAATGTACCTAATTTCCAAATAAAATATAATTCTCCATCTTCTAGGTTGTATTATGTGTAATATTAGGTAATAAATCATGTATTAATGTGTAATAAATAGATGTATTTTTATCAGCACACACCCCATCCATCATGTATTCCCATTATAAAAAAATTATGATGAATTTTTGTCCCTAATTGATGGGGATACTAGGGTAGTCATGATCATGAAATCCCCTGATAATGGGGGATCCTATCAGGAGGATATTTTTGAGACTTCCCCTAGCCCCATATTTCCTACTTAGTTTCCCCATACCCAATATTCGGTTATCCCAAGAACCCAGTAGACTCTTTTAGTCTATTTAATTGTAAAAAAATAGATAGAGGGCCTATAAATAAGTGAAATCCTAGAATAACATCATTCAACTAAGTCATTTATTAGGTTCATCATCTCTGAGCAACATATACATAAACCCCACACATATCCATTTTATTCCTAATTAAGGACAAATATTCTTATTAGGTTTAACCCAAGTTATTTCATCACTGGGATATATTACCAATGAGTCTAATAATCCTTACTAACATAGTTTATAATGGATATGTCGTTGATTCCCATATCTCAAGGAAACCCATGATTAAATCCAAAATTATTCCTCAAAGGGGCACATTCCTTATGACTCGTCGTCCCTCACAAAGTCTTAATCCACATGGGTCCACTCACTATTCCCTATCTAACCGTACATTGATGGGGAATAGATTAATATACATTCCTCCTCATTATATGTAATCCATGGTCAAACTCTCATTAATTATCCAATCCCAATGATTAATTAGTGAGCCACACCCATATGGGCAGCCCCTGCATAAGCCCCAACTCAACCTCATGGGGCTCTATCATTGTAAAATACTACTCAAAGGGATATATTCCAAGTAAAACATCCTAATCAAAGGGAAATATTCCATATTAATATACCATACTCAAATTTACATGTTACCTATGATCACACCATCCTCAAAGGGCCACATTTATTATGTGTGTACTATCACCACTTTAGGAATTTAAATGGCATAACATATATCCTCACCGCATGAAGTTAAGCTGAAATGTGTGATCTAACTACATGATTTTAAACTGTTAATACCTAAACTAAAAAGAATTTTATTCCTAGAAAACTAGGATACATAGGATTCCTCCCTTTTGTTAAATCCCATTATCCATAGGTCATAGTTGTATGGCTTTAAATGTCACCAAAATGGTTATTATGAAATGAACTTAAAAGGTATGACATGTCCCATTAAGTGGAACGAAACTATATGGGTTCTGATTCCCATCATAGGGTTATATAGGAATACCATTTTATGGGACCAATCCAAAATCAAAAACACCTACCACCTACCTATATAATGACAAATTCCTGAGTAACTATGTGGCTTTAAACCATAACATAACAATTTAATAAGATAAATATGGAGAATCTATAATATATAAATATGTTCATATCAATACATTGATTCAATAAAGTAATTAGCATAGTTTTAATATGTCCCACATTTCCTGAATGGCCTGAAGGCCTTCATTTTTATTAATTTTTTATAACCCCCCTTTCAAGGGATGAGGGCGAACCCTTACAAAGCCTGTAGGCTCAGAGATTACATGGCTCGTAGGCTTCGGAGATTACATGACTCGAAGGTCTTAGGGAATTCAACTAGACTATCTACAAGGAACTGCCCCTCCCCAACATTTGCATCCTGATAGTAGCTTTCCACCTTTGCATCACCGTCTAACTAGGCTTATCGTGCAAGCACAGGCTGATACCGATGGCATAGTCATACCCTCTCATTCTAACAATCCATTTGGCTCTACTCTGGTGAGTGCACCTGCTCTGAATCCTCTTCTAGGGCTACACCTTTTTTGTAGTGTGTTTGGGGCCTGCATTCATGTGACCCAAAGGCCTTGGGGTGGCCCTAAGGCCTTAAAGTGGCAGAAGGCCTTGATAATCAACTGGCCCGAAGGCCTTGGGTGGCCTGAAAGCCTTGCAGGACCCGAGGACCAAACCGGTGGCCTGAAGGCCCAGATGGATGAATAGTTCCGGCTACTACAGTACCGAACAGTACCTGCTACAGTTCCTGCTACATTACTACTACAGTGCCTACTACATTACTGCTACAGTACCCCCCCAGAAAATATGCCTCCACCCGGTTTTGATCTCGGGTCTCTTGGATGACCTAGCGAGTCCTCACCAACTAGGCTGAGGCTCTTATGCTAATTTTTCCCACCTTGGGATTTGTAATGAATTGAATAAAATATCTTAAATCTATAATAGCATCCCATAGTAGGAAATAATTCCCCCACAAAAGTTGATATGACCCCGAACTCCCACTCTTTCAATCATGGTGCATTCAAAGCGCCATTGGTAAAGCCCCAATGACTTTCTAACTTTGGAAATTATGTATTAATTATCTTATAATGAGTGTGTTATAACTACATTCTTGGAACTAATTGACTATACTGACACCCAGACCCCATCAATGGGAAATAAAATGGGTGAGTGACATCTATGCATTGGGTTCCATGTTTCCTAACGAAATGGAATGATGATACCAACTTAAATCCCTAAACTATGAAATAAATTGATTTAACATGAAGTTATGTAATATTTTTCCTTTATTGGTTTCTTGTTTGTAGTTTTTGATGCTTTCAAGACTCATAAGACTCTCATGACTCTCAGTACCCTTAATACTATAGGATAATCGATCAAAATGGTTTAATCAAGCCATATATCATCTCACTCTGATCCTCCAGGTTGAGTTGGTAGTAGTCATTGATCCCCTACGTATACTACTACTCACCAGTTGAGGCACCTTATACATACCTTAATGAAAAAATATTTGTATCCTTGCCACTCATAATTATTTTTTCAAAGACCCAACATCTCTAATGTTAGGTGATGAATGAGCCAATCCTAGAGTACCAGCTCAATGGTTACGTCCAATCATTAAAGGAATATCATGATAATATCCAGAAGGTGAATCCCCATAGATAGTCATATCAACGATGGTTTGTATAAAATCATGTGGCCCCAATACCCATGTTAAATTACTTCGTGAGTCTTTCCCCAGAGTGCAATGATGCTCATCTCCCTTACCTTAGAGTGGTATAGAAGAATGTCATAAATGTATGTGTTTCTATCCAGGAGCCTCCTGGGAGGGATTCTACAAACTGTCACTATTATCAAAAAAATGAATGCTTAGCTTTTTAAGAACATAATAAGGAAGATTCTTTATATATTTCTCCCTCGGTTACCTATAATCAAGAACCTAAAAGGTCTTTACAAGGGTGATATATGACTAAACTCATGGAACATTACCAGATTCTTATTTTCATCAAATAATCTCATTAGAATTTCTGACCAGTGACTATAGAGGAGGCTTATATTCCCAATCACACTCAAAAATCCTTCTAACATAACAATGCAACATCAAAAAGAGAATACCCCAACTAGGGAGTAAGACTATAGTCTTAATCCCACATATTAAATCCATAAACATATCATGGAAGAACATGAATAGTATGATCATATCCTTATTAAAACTTTCCATGCATTCCAATATACTTTGTATGAGATATAATTTAACCATATACATATTTC
Organism: Viscum album; assembly: GCA_963277665.1. Taxonomy (NCBI): domain Eukaryota; kingdom Viridiplantae; phylum Streptophyta; class Magnoliopsida; order Santalales; family Viscaceae; genus Viscum; species Viscum album. Next base: position 118,707,285 of record OY728154.1, read on the forward strand.
AATGACTAATAGGGAAAATTCAATATTCATTTTCCCACTAGCATCAAAGGTGTTCATCAATATATCGTTATGGCTACACTAGAATGAGACTATATTCGCACTCTCACTAAATAAGTTTGTTGAAATACCTTGGAGAATAGTGAAGAATAGGGTTGAGATAATATACTATTATTATAGGATATTATTGGAATATTTTGGTTGTCACATAGAAGTAGGATAATATTCCTTCCTCCACCAAAAGAGTTTTTTTGCATATTCTAATAGTATCTTTGGGACATGTATATTTTTTTACACCAATTAGAGGAGTTTGACAACACGATCGATAATACTGTGCGTATAATATTTCATCCCCACCCATGAATATAAATCTAATTATCATATTTCAATGGAACTAACTGAGGAGAAGTCACATCTTCCTACCCTCACCTAGGAAGCCAATCGAGATATTCCGATAGTGATTTTTGACAAATAAGAAGATCATATCCACATACCTTATAATCCATGAGAGACCTACCAAACTATTCTATTATAACTCTAGGGTATTATATGACATTTTTTTATGATGGGAATGAAGCCTAGTATGAGGGTTTCCATGAACAAAGGTTATTGTCCACAATGTGTAACTTAGATCAAGATAGAGGTTCCAAACCTATTCACCCAAGAATAATAATCCATATGTTCTCCAAAAGGAAATTATATAAATCATTAATAGGTCCATAAACCTACCCCATTCACACTTAAATTCTTATGTTCCTTTAACATATTTTGATATCAACCCAAGAATCTATCGATTTCTATTTAATAGGAAAAGGAATCAATGTCCAGAGAGTTCCTCCCCATGGTAAAATTTTTAGAAAAAATAGAGGTCCTCCCAAGAGTATTAACCATTGAGACCCCCCCCCCCATGGTATGATGTATGGAATTAATCTACATAGAATATAGATAAATATGTAAGAAGTTTCTCCCCTACCCAACCCATTAAGGGTTGGTAAGCCTAGATGTGCTCCCCATGGAAGCTAATCCCATAACCATATAGGTTATCCCCATAGCAATCATTGAAAAGGTCCTCCCCACAATGATATATCATCTTACCATAAAGTTCATCACCATGTGAAAACCATTCTGATACTTACCTTATGTAGATATGTTCTAGTGAGTTTGAGACCAGCTGTATCAAGAACCTCATTATTGACCATTGAGATGTCATCCGAGCTAAATAATATTCTATGGTGAAGGTCAGCATTTGAACTTGCCTTAGATCACTTAAACATATATATAGTTGAGAAGATCTTGATTTACCCTGCTTCTTTTGAAAAGGTGATGGGGGAAATGACTTTTTAGTCGGATGAATTCGTGGAATCCCTCATCGAGGATGGGGAATACTCCATGGACCTGTGGAAATATTTTTTTAAGAGAAATATATTAGTGATGTTTGGTCCCATGAACACTTATTGATATAACATTCAAAAAAATTAGAAATTAATTCATAACTTATATACACTAAAAGCTTTTGGAGACTCTCCACCATCACAAGGAATAATTCATATCCTATAGAAAGCACACTAACTATATAAATGTGATGATAAACCTCTACCATAAAACTAATTTCACTACTTTATGGATTACTCAAAAACCTAAGGAGGGGAATTATTATGATAAACTATTATAATATTTCCTCAAAAATATGAAGGAGCTCTGCAAAATAATCATGAATTCTCAACACGATGTACACATCAGAGGTTGGGGAGAGTATGAGGCTCTACAATTTACCACACTCAGTAGTTAACCTAGAAAATTAGGAATCAGAGCATACAAGACAATCAATTCTTATTAGGTATTTGTCCTATGATGTACTTATTCTACATGTTTCATCAAATGAAACCTTATTACTTAAATTTCACATAAATGGTTTACCTAGAAGGAGTATATCATTGACACTGTCATATATCAAGATGATAAGAAAGTTAAGCATGCATTTAGATTCATTAAATATAATACCATGACTACAAATCATCCATCAATGATAACATGATCCTACTCCATGAAGGTGCCACATATATCTCATTCCCTAGTAAAAGGACAATAAATTAGAAAGGTCCTGATAGAAAATAATTCTACAATCATACATGCGCAAACCCTTCCCATAGGGTAGGCGAATTTTTAACAACCTTTTTGATCATCCGTTCCATAACAGATCTAAGAAATGGTGTTTGGAAAACCAATTCAACCTTATCCATAGGGAAATGTCATTTATATTACCTCATTCTCCTTTACCATGGAAACCAGTCTTTTCTAGATTCACATCATCCTCAAAAGAAGCACCATCATTGCTTCTCTCACTTTGTGATATATCTCTTTCATTAAGAGAATGTTCAGTAAAATTCATTGGATACTCTCTTAAGGTATCTATCCACTAATAAAGGAAAATGGAACCTCATATGGGCTATAATCTAAAATAGTCCACCAAGAAATTAAATATCAAGGAGGATCATGATTTTCCTTTAAATGGATATTCAAAGGGAGATGGATCCACCTAAAATTTTTATGGGAATCCCCATAAACACTATGCATCAGTAAATTTCTTAGTATTAGAATTACAGATAACCCATATTACAAATATTACATGGAAGGACATGATAGGGATATATCTTTTCAAAAAAAATGGTATGCACACAAGCCCATGTAGAAGGTATGCATTCCCAAAATTAGTGGAAGACTCAAAAAGTCATATCTTTTCTAAATGTTCAGATACCTTTTTCTCTATATGCTTCATCTAATGATAAAGGGAAAGGTGTGACTATATCCATATTCCAACATTACCCAAGTAATAAGTACATCTTCCAATATTTGAAAGGTTCACTCAATATGAAGCTTAGTCATAGGAAATGAAGTGTCCCAACGGTTAATTACACAAAGATAATAATATTGATAATTTTAATTCATAAGAAAATTATAATTAATCCCCTATGAAACACATTCAAAAGGAAAAATTTGATCAACTAGTAAGATAATTATATAATCACCCAGATGGTTTTGTGTCTAGGCCATAAGTTCAATTAAAATCAATGAATGAAGCGTATGAGGATTTTAATCCATTTGGAAAATAACAAACTCCATTTCAAACGGGATACCCAAATATGACTCAAACTTGATATCAATGACCATTATATGAAATAAAACCATATCAATATATTCACATTACTTTGACTAGATAATTATCCCCTAAGACATTTCAACTAAAAAACCTTGAATCTAGTGAGTCCATTTCTGCTTTGATGGAATCTATGGTGGTATGACCAACACTAGTGAAACCATAGAGTAAACCATATCGAGACTGGGTGGGTGCTATACCTCATCCACCAAATATCAGGAATCCCACCTTCCCAACCATCAATGATATGATAGATCTTAAGAAACACTTGACAGACTTTGTGCCTCGGTGTGAACCCATGATGAGAATATTAAAGCAATAATAATTAAAATATATATGGTTATTCTTCCATACATTAGAATAATTAACATTTTTATTGTATAATATACAACCAAAAGGATTCATTGGAAATTTAAATACCTTCATTGACAATTTATTTTTCAGTTCAACTCAACATTATAGAAGAAAATTATTATCAACCTCCCCAAATACAATAATCATGATAATGAGAGGGTATCATATTTCATATCTATATGGAAGTGATTAAACTACTATTTTATGTGAAAATACAACATAATACGTTACTAATTATCTATATAGAAAATAACTATGATGAATTTTAGACACCCCTAATTCATCTATTATACCACAGTAGATTTCGTGAGTTTGAATTAGTTTCAAAATGGTTGGAAGATATGATTTAATAGGCTAAGGCCAAGTCTCAGCTAATGTTGAAACCTCAAGGAAAGAAATATTTTAGGGAAAAGACTATAATAATCATGCTCAAACCTATACTAGTGCTGAATCATCACATAAATACACAGAATATCACTATGTTCCCCCCTTGAATGATAACAAAAATACCCCTTCCATGATGGGAAGAGGAATCAACGTCACCCAAGGTTTGAGGATCAGAAGAGTAAAATATATTCTTTCCAGAGAGTGTAGGCATTGAGTTACTCCATCCCTTCCATTAATAACAACTTAATCAAACCATAGGAGTCCACGAAACCCAATGAAATCATTCAAATGACCACCTTTATCAATTCAATTTATATCAGTTATTAGATCATAGTATTTAAAATTACTTCATATTCAATGGTATACTTCATAAGATGGTTGAATCAGGGTAGGTCAAGTTATGGAAAACATTTTTATAGGTAATTTATGTATTTTTCATCTAATATAAAAATGATGGTGAGTTATAGGATGCTTCAAGAAGATCTATAAAAACATAATAATTGGATGAGCAGAAATCAATAAGCTAGGTACACACCATACTTTGGTTAAAATTAAATCGATCAATTGTGACCCCAACCGCCTATGAATTAGGAGATGAAGTCTTCATCATAATTTTTTTTAAAACGATAATATAATCATTTACATTGAAATAAGTTACTAGAGGAAGAGTCCTTATGGTTTCCCAAACCATTAGAGACTCTTTTAGACTTTATACCTCTATTACTAGGAGGAAGGTCTCTTTCACACCAAATAAGATAATGGTAATTTCCCCAACAAATGGATACTTCCTCAAAATAGAAGTTTCAATATGAATTGATCAAGATATATACTTAAAAGAACCCTTTACTAATAAATATGAGGAATTTTAAAAACATGAACTCACTATATGTAATAGTGGATGAGGTCATATATGTTGAAGAGGTTGAGAAAGATGAGACCAAATAGAACGTGATGATCAGTAACCATTCATGATGAGGAAATTTATGAGGAAAAAACCCAAAGGCATGAAAGTAAGATAAATAAGGGAATAAATCTAATGATTGATCATACAAGTCTCATCTAGATCCAATCATATTAGAATATTTACTTTTGGATACATAGTTTTTTGAAGAATGTGAGACTGTGGGAAGGCCAACTCAACCCAAGCCCTAGACAGAAAAATGCACCCGTTCTACTTAGGGAAGGAAACACCATGGCAGCTAGCTTCAACCTATAATCACTAAGCTAAGGAAAAACCCCATGAAATAAATTATAGACTCCTATCCAAGAAATATGACTTCTTGACATAGTTGATCTTTATCCCACCCTAGATTTCTATCTTGGATTTCCTTTATTTCTCAATAGAACTCAAGGAATCCCTTATTGGGAACATTTAATCCATCAAGAGTTCAATATATAATTTTTTGTGGATAGGGTTTTATTTTACGTCTCTCTCATAGTGTTTTTATAATAAAAACAAACATCTTTGTTAATAATGTTTTGATTTAAGTGAGTTTTAATATTTTTATTGAAATAAAAGTGGTGAATTGCATGACATATTCAAGTTACTTTAAATCCTTTATGAAGGATTTTAAATGTATATCTCCAACCCTAAACACCTGTTAAACAAACTATAGGGTACAAATAAGTCCTTAGATGTAATTAAAGGCAGATACTGTTGAATTTGGGTAGTATCAGGCTGCACCATCTATCTGGCACAATGAACTAGCTACCCAGTGCAATGATGAAAAAAAACTCAAACTTGTTGTATGTCCGCGGAATACGTAGTGGAGGAAAACCAACCAGTTGGTGGCTCAACCAAAGATTCATTAGTTATTCATGAAAGAAACTAGAAAACTAATTTACATTAGTATCAGTTTGGTTGAGGATCTCTAGCATCCCCTAGCTACATGCATCCCACTGGCTACTCGATAGAGGCCACTAAGTACCCAATGAAATTATGTAGTGTTCAGTGAGGTTTTATATATTATGGTCAAATAAAAAATTATGTTTTATTCTATTTAAATTTCATCTGGTAAATTATACAAGATTCTTAAGCCCTTTAGAGCCTATAAATATCTCCCTTGGGCCCTTTAAGACTCACCATGTGATCCTTGCTACCAACGACGTTGTCTAAAAGATCAATCAATGTAGGAGATCTAATATTTATAATTTATCTCAATATCCTTAAAGTTCTCAACTCTATCAAGGCTCTCCATCCTTTCACATAATCTCTTAATCCTCTATTTTTCATCCATCCATCAAAGATATTTGTGAGTGGCATGTAAAGGGTTTTCCTAAATAAAACATTTATTACATCAAATTCCATTCACTAATGGTTCATACTCCATAAAAATTTCCGATATGTCACTACATACTGATGAAATTCAATAGGGATCTCACAATATATAGTTGTAAGGGATAAGTTCTTGGTCACCTTTGAGACTAAGGGATTTATACAATAGACCACTCGAGTCATAGAGTGAAGAAATCGGATGAAATTGATCTTTAACCGAGATCCTTATTAATTGTATTTATATTTTATTTACATTTCCACTCTAAATCATTTAACATCAACTCACATAATTTCATAAATTTAGTTCTATCATTTTAGTGCTCAAATTACTTTGATATTATCGCATATCAAATTTAATAACTATCGCGATTTCAATTTATTATTTATTTGTTTGTGCTTTAAAATTTTTAAAAGAGGAAATCCATCCCCCTATATCCATAATATTTGACCAAAAATTGGTATCAAAGGATAATTTGTGTATTACTAGAACATTTATTATTTTAAAAATCATATTTTAATTTTTTTTCAAATTTTTTTGATTAATTTCAAAGAAAGATTTTACTATTGAATCTAATTCCAACCCACATTCTCCAAATTCTATTGACATTAGTTACTCATATTGAAAGAATAAGATATAAATATTACTTTTTATAATTTATTATCGTATTTGTAAAATGGTAATGCATGAGTATGTTCTAACAAGATAATCTAAATAAAAATAGACTCGTAGAGATAATTATAATTTTGAATTGAATAACAAAGATATCGATACCTTACATTGTGGTCTTTATAGATATGAATTTAATCATGTTTCCTAATGAAAGAAAATTATTATCAAATGTTGAAATTATTATAAGTAACTCATGAAGTTACAAATAAGGATAATTATACAAGATTATATTTTTTTTCAAGATTTTGTATTTGTTACTATGCATTTTAATGAATATATTAAAATCATGTTTACAATATTTACTCTCATATAAAATTATATAAACTCACATAGAGATTAATTATCAATAAAAACACTCATAAAGAAAATCATATGGGTTTTAAGAAGATCCTGGGATCGTAATGTAATTTCTATATTATAATTCTAACAGATAAGAAAGATTGAAATCAAGAAACTCATTGGATCCTTAATGACATAAAAATCATTTAGAAATGTCAAGAATAGAATGATCCTAATGAAACCAAATAATTCAATAAAACTAACACCTTCAAAGAAAATGATGATGAATAACCATTAGGTGAGGAAATAAATTATGATCTTCCTTCCATGAACATGTTAAATCACTTGTAAAAGAATAATTTAATCAAGAGAACCAAAAGAGTAAAATCAAAAGATGTAACTGAAGGTGGAATTCTATAAATTAAAAAAATTTCACATCAAACTAGAGTACCCCATTTATAAAAAAATGTCAAATTTAATAAAAATGGTAAAATGTCTATTAAAGTCTCAACCTAGAGTGAAAGTGACAACTCTATGTACTCATATTCCTCATCCACATCACATGATTCAATCCAAAAGATCCTTATGTAACGTGTTTATGAAGGCATTGAGGTTAATACTCCCTTTCCTATTTTAGCCAATTATTCTACTTATCCCTATTCTTATAATATTTATTTTTATTCTTATCATTATTCTTCTCATTCTTCTTCTTATTTTTACTCTTATAGTCACCTAAATTTTAATGATTTAAAATATAACAGGAACAAACATTAAAATGGTTACCATAAACTCGATTATATATACTTAGAAATTGAAGATAAATATTATAAATTGGTTAAAGAAAATGATTTACTCATCAAGGAAAAATAAGATCTCATCATTAAATTGTAAAATCAACCTGATGTCTATAATCTTGAATCCAAAATTATGTGCATAAAAATTTATCTTCAAAAACTAACAAAAGGTGAATAAAATTTAAATATAATTTTGGTATCTTAAAAATCTAGAAAATAAAAATTAAACTTTTGTTACTCCAATCATGTAGGCTCTTAAAAAAATATTACAGAAATTACATTGGTTAAAGGATTTTTAAAATTATATTTTATATTTATTAAAAAATTACCATTCACTTAATCTACATATAAAATTGAAAAAAATCTCAATATGCAAGACTAAATTGAATTCTTATTTCTTCCAATATTTCAAAAATAAATCCCCATGAGAAAATATGGATTTTAAAATCTTTATTGGATAAAATAATCTGACCCAAGTTTGTATGGGTACCAAAATATTCAATTTTTAAATATTATAGGGATAACATCTTCTAAGTAAAACCCAAGAAACACTATGGTAGCTCAGTAGTGGTTGATTAAGACACACGTGTGGTATCCTCTTTGGATTCAATAAAATTAATAAACCTGGATCTTATCATGTCAAAATTATTGATAACTCTAGGTGTAAGATAATTAGTGAAGGTAACATCAGATTTTCTAACTATTATTTTATAAAAAAAGTTTTATTTGTAAAAGTCTCGAAACAAAATTTACCAAGTGTTAGACAATTGCATAATTTTGGTTTTAAAATATCATTAAAAATTATTTTTGTTCAATGTTCTTAACTCAAATTAAAAACTTTTATTAACCACTTAAATATTTCAAAATGTTTATAAAATTATTTTAAAATATATTTCTATCTAAAATATCAAATGTTTTGGTACACAATAGAGTGAGGAATGGATTTTTTACTGACACCTTGGTTATTGCAATGCTTAATACCTTTTCAAAATCAACTGATTCTAGCAAGTACAAGACCCATCCAAATTGATTTTTAATGATTAAATGGTTTGTGAAGCATGCCCCCATAATAAGAAATACAAATACTATTTAAAAGAAAAAATATATTTATTCTTTAATTGTTCTTCAATTGATCCATCTTTACCTTATTAATCTAATTAAAATTGAATGCATAATAGGAAAAACCAATACTATTGTAATTGCTTACAACTTTTCCATATTTACATGGGAATATTTTTTAACTCATAAACTTGAATCTTGAAAAGCCTTTATTCGGTTTTCAAAAAGGCTTAAAAATGATTTTTTAAAATTATTTCAATTATTTGTTATCAGGACAGAGAATCCAATAATTTGAAATTTAATGATTTTTTTCTGAAGGATATAGTCATTTTTTTCTAAAGGATATAGTAATTTTTTTTACCTCGAACCACTCAACAAAGTAGGGCAGTAGATAAGCTAAATTTAATAATCCAAGATGTCAATAAAACTATTTTAAATGATTTTTGTCTTCCAAAATAATTTTTGTCTAAGGCGATGAGCACTACATTCTATATCATTAATATCATTTATATTTAGAATTTTCTTAAGAAATCTCCTCATGAACTTTAGTTTAATAAAAAACACAACATTAGATTCTAAAAAAAAATTGGTTATGAATGTTTTATTTTAAACAACAAAGTATATCATGGTAAATTTGATTATAAATATGATGAAGATATACTTTTAGGGTAATATAACTCCGAAAATATATTTTTCACCTTAAAAAAAGAATAAATTGGTGGAAGAATCAGTCCATGTTGTTTTTGATGAAAATTTTACAAAACATATTTTTCAAAATGTTTTTGGAGATCCTGTTTTGAATAAACCTTTTAAAAACAAAGAAGATGAATAAGAACTATAATATCTTTAAAATTATTTTCATATGGTTTTTCAAAAATATAATGACCACCACCTTGAAATTTTCATTAATGATTTATATATAGGAACTCATACTCATAGGTTAGTCTTAAATGAGGTTGAAAACTAGCCTTTGTATCTCTCCTTGAACCTAAAAACCTAACTGAGGTAGTTAATGAGGAAAAATAGACACTCTTCATGCAATAGGAACTCAAAACCATTATATAAAAATATGTATAAACTCTCATGGAAAGACCCAATGACCATCATGTTATAGAATAAAAAATTATTTTTCCAAAAATTAACTATATGAATATAATAATATCACTAGAAACAAATATTGTTTAGTTTACAAAGGTTATAACCAAGAATAACAAAACAACTATGGTGAAACCTTTTCATCCTCCAGATTGTTAGAATCCATAATAATTTTTTTGTAATTCATATATCATCATAATTAAAAAGTATTTCAATTTGATTTCAAAAGAGAATTTATAAATAGTTTTATTTATGAAAATATTTTTGTTAAAAAACCACATGTTTTTTGAAATATAATTTTTCCTAATTCCATTTTCAAACTTACTAAAACACTTTATAGATTAAAACAAGCCCCTCGAACTTGGTATGTGATTCTTTTAAATTATCTTCTTTCAAATATATTTAAAAACAAAAAATTCGATTCAAATACCTTTTTAAAACACATCTAACTTATTTTTTATACTTTTACAAAATTACATATGAAAAAAACTATTTTTAATTATCAAATATAATGAATTAATTTGAGATAAGATTTATAGGAAAACTCAAATTCTTTCCTTCTTTTTAAATTTCTAAAAATTCAAACAAAATATTCTTAATCTAATTAAAATATAATATTGAACTTCTAAAATGATTTTAAATGGATCATTATAAGACAATTAAAGCTCACATGATTATTATTTGTATGTCCATGTAGGATTAAGTTAGTAAAATGGTTTACAACAAGCTTTATTGAAGTATGATTGGTATTATAATTTACATTACTACGACCCGACCTACTAATCAAGTATAGTGTTTTTCATTGAGCTCATTTTTAGTCAAATAAAAATGAATATTATTTGAAATCTATCAAATGAATTTTATATTATTTAAAAGGTTCTAAATATTTTTATTTATTTTATCCAAAAGGAACCTCTTTTCAATTAACTCAATTTTTTTAAGATGATTTTTATTGATGAAAAATTGATAATAAATGAAATAGAGAGACTTCCCATGTACAAGGAATCTATATTATAACATAGATTAGTAAGAATTATAAATAATTTGATCTTTCAACAACCTATGTATAATACATAGTCGTTGGGAGTTGTTGTGTCCAAATACTATGGATGGATAACACACTATTAGAATTTGGACAAACCTTTGACCATATCTATATAATATAAGACAATAAAAGTGCCATAAATAACTCTAAAAATCATATCTAACACTCTTTAACAAAAAAACATTCAAATTATAAATCATTTATTAATTTATCCCTTCCAAAATGGCAATATCTTATTAGAATTTCTTCTAATAGAATATAAAATTGCTGATATTTTCAGCAAACCACTAGCCCTTGATTGTATTAAACTTATTAAAGGAGAATTAAGAATGCTCCACTTGTGAAATTTTTTCATGTGATCTATGACTATCTTGAGTTCCCTTTTAAAAATATTTTTCTAATATTGTTTTATTTTTTTAACATTTAATTTATTTCTTTACTTACCTATAAATGGTTGTTATACCTTTATATCACATGTGTTATCATTTTATAGGGAGCCATATATCTTTAATTATGTGATTTTCCATAATATATATCTTTAGTTTTAAATATTAATTGAATATTTCCTTTTAAACTATTTTATATCCTTTCAAAAATTTCAAAAGTTTACCTTAAAAAGGGATCAAGATTTCTTTATTATTATTATTATTTGAAATCTACCATTGATACCTTATATTTATCATTAAAACCTTTTTTTTCAATTTATATTTTTATAATTCTATTTGAAAACTAATATATGTATTTATACTGTTAATAACATTTTTTATCCCTCTTAATGAATATTAATGATGAGTAAAAATAGTTTATATATATATATATATTATTTAATTTTTCTTTTGATTTTTGTTTGAAAATAATTTCATGGTGGAAAAATCATTCTAATGAATGGTTAAAATTCAAATTATTCTCCTTTATAAGAACTTTTAATATAGAAATCAATTAGTGGAGTTGAATCCATTGCTTGCATAAAAGTGAACCATATAAAAGGTATGTACCCATTTTTATTCTTCTTTTTCCTTATTTTTTTTATCTTCCTTCAATTAGATTGTTCAATTTATATATTATTTATTCATTAATTATATTTTATTATAATCCTCTATAATAATCACATTATTTTGGAATTTTAGGAATTAAGAATGTGTTTATATTTCTTTATTTTTCATTTTTTTCATTTCACTTTCCACTTTCCCATTATAGTGATCATATTATTTGGGGATTTTTGGATGTTAATATGTGTTTTAAAAATTTTATTTATTCCCTTTTTTATCATTTATAGTATTTTTTCTATATCTATAAAAATTATATTATTTATGGATTTATGGAAAATAATTTTTTTTAAATCACTTCCCACTTAATCTTTATTTTTTATATATCATTTTCCTTTTTCAAAATTATTTATAGAGTATTTATTCAAAGTATTTTTCTTCTTTTTTTAGTTTTTGTTTTAAAAAATTTTTAATAACCAAAAGGAGTAGAAATTGTGTAAAATTATTATTTTTATAAATGGTAAGTTCTTTTCATTTTGAAAAGGAGAATTGTTCCTGGGTTCTTTATTATTTTCCCTTATCTTGTTATTAAATTGTTTATTATTGGGTAGTGTTATTATCTCTTAAAATTATTCTTTATTGAATTGAATTATAATGCTTTATATTTTTTATTTTTGATCTCGTTAAATATATTTCTAATCTCTTGAATTTATACTATATCTATTTCACTCTTAATCAGCAAATATTTTTTTCTTGTTAATTCATGTATTTATGATAATTGAAGATGGTGATATTATTACAACTCCCTCTTTTGTGGTGTTTTAACTACCAAAAACACTCCCCTATCTTTCTAAAAAATTTATTTAAGTGGATTTTGGTGTTTTTATAAAATTCAAATGGTTTAATTACAAGAAATATTCAAGTTAATTTAAATACCCAATGAATGATTGGAAATTCCTCTTTAAATATTTCAAGACCTTGGAAATAACCTTTAAGATCCAAATTAAACCTTAGAAAGAAGTGAATCTGGAAAATATTGAAGTTGGGAAGCAGCATGTTGCATCAACTACCCGGGGTAGTGCACCAGCTACCTAGTACAATGATGGAAGCAATTCAGACTTAATATAGAAGCACTAACTACCCAATAGAGGTGCATCGACCAACTGGTGACTTCACTAGAGATGCATTAGTTTTTACTAAAAGCCACCCACTGTCCATTGTCTAGTAGGGGATTTTTGAAAGAGAATCTCCAGCAGCCCCTAACAATATAAAGCATATCAAATATCCTATAGAGGTGATCTTGTACCATATTTCATCAATCAATGTCTAGTAATATCATATTTATTATGGAAAAAAATTCTATAATTTTAGTTCATTCCAGGTTCATTAAACCTAAAAAACTCCACACATTTTTTATCCCTTTGGAGCCTATAAATATCCTTTCTTATATCCTTGAAGACTCACCTTGTGGTCCTTGCTTCCAATGATGCACTATCAATGACCAGTCAATGATGCATCTCTAATATTCCCTATTTCTCTCAAGATCCTTTGAGTTATAAATTATCTCAAGGATATCCAACCATTCTCATAATCAATTCATTCTCTATTTTAAATCCTACCATAATAGATATTTTTGAGTGGCATGTGAAGAGTTTTCCTAAAGAAAACATCTCTTTACTAAACCACCTTTCACTAATGGTTCACACTCCGCAAAGTGTAGGACTGGTAACATGGATTCCATTGTAGATCAGGAGGGTTCTCAAAGGCCAAAATTTTGAGGGAATTTTTATTAGATAGAATTGATACTAAATGAATTATAAAATTGACCTCTATTGTTAAATGGTAGAGAGGTAGGGGATCATATCATGATTTTTCCAAACTCCTTATAAATTTTGTTTTTATTCTATTTAACATTTAATAACGCATCAATTAACATAAAATAAAATAATTGAATAAATTCAGTTAAATGATTTCCCTGGTTAAATTGATTTTATAATATTTCAAATAAAATTTATCAACTATTTCACTTTTGACTTCTTATTTATTTATGTTCACATTAAAACCTTTAAAGGGGATAATTCACCCCCTCTTTATATAATATCTGAATAATAGGTGTATCGTGTATATATTGGTCTCTCTAAGCACCACATGGTCACATAAATCATGGAGAAAGACTAGTAAATATCTATATCTGGTCACATAGAGCCCTTGTATATATCTTACAAGTTAGGTTTTATTAACATTCATTGTGATTTAATTTGTAACACCCAGAGATTTTATGAAATATATTCTTTTTAATTTCTTTGATGTATTATGTTATAAGCTACACAAATATTTTATTGAGCTATACGCAACATCATATTAGCTTGTAGTATAGGAAACACTATTCTTTCCTTATTTTATACATAAGAGAAACCTTCCTCGATAACTTGCATTGTATAAATTACAGAATTTCACTAAAAAATGATAAATTATTATAATATTATTATTTAATAGGATATAAACTAACCTTTATGAATAATATTAACCAAATTTTTAATTTTATATAACATTACTATTCATATTATTTATTTTCTATAGTATTATATAAGAATAAATTCAACTTTTCGGATAAAATAAGTATTTTTCAAAAATGCAGCTTTCCACCTTTTGATGGCGCACCAATTTTAAATCTAATTTTTAACACTTTTATATATTATATTTGAAAAAATAAACATATTATTTTTAATCAGGACATCAAATTTAATTTGGTTGAAATTTTGGAATTTTTCTCATACAGTTCATTTTTTAATGAATAGTAAAAAATACTGCATTTTTATTCAAAACTGCATTTTCATCTAATTTATTTATATATATATATATAGAGATATATATATATTATTAATTGATTTTAAAGTGTAATTGGACTAATTTTTAACCATTTAATCTAATTTTGGTCATTTTAATTAATTTAACATTTAAATTGGACATAAACACACGTCAATCTTTTGATAGTTTTTTATATCTTAAAAACTCTATTTCTAGTTTTAACAACGTGAATTAATTGTAAATTAATTTATTTCAATTATATGTTTTGAATTAAAAAAATGGATTCCATATTTGGAATCAGAAGGTCTAAATTATGCAAATAGGTCCCTTTAATTTTTTCATATTAGGAATTGTAACTACAGTAATTTTTATTTACCCAAATTAAAGTTAAATCTGGTATATTAGTATAAAACATAATATGATAAGGATAATAAAATTATCCAAAACCCTTAAAAAGTCCTATTTTATTATTATAATTCTACCCTTAACATCTTTGGTTCTAAATAAAGCCATTTAATATTCACATGACAATGAAAATGGCATAGATAGTCATAAAACCAATCAAAGTGACAAAATGTAAAAGTCGCATTTCATAAAAGTATAATAATTTTAATATAGGGATAACCAGGTGATATCATTGAAAATAAATAGTACATGTAAATATGAAATAATTAAATACATCATGGTAATTTATTTATATTTTTTAGGAAATAAATAATTACCTTAAAGTCTTATACTTTGATGGTGTAAAAATTAATTAATTGATGAGAAATCAATAAAACAATTATTATTAAAATCCTAATAACCATAAGAAGTCCCTAACACCTAACAACATCATATTGGTCGAGTATATCCTAACCATAATCATCCAATGGTTAATATGGTGACCATTTAGATCCTTATATAATATATTATGACATTTATATCATTTTATTTAAAGTAATGTTAAAGTTGTCACATTCATAATTTAATAAGTATAACATTTTTAATTTATTATTCTATAGAAGTTAAATTATACTAAATATATTATCATTTAATATATTAAATTTCTATTTATCATAGTATTTTATTTTTTTATTTTTACCCAAAAAATAAGTATATTATATGATTAAACAAAATCATTGTAGTAATTATATTATTAATGGCGATATCAAATAAATGTTACTAACAATATTAAAATAAATATATTTTGGGATAATTAATATTTCTCATTAAATTTTCTAGAAACATTGACCTCATAAGAATATAATAAAATAGTTTTTATGAGTTAACTTGTTATCTTAATATTTTTTTAAAAAAAAAATGAAAAGTGTCCAAATTGACATTATTGATTGTTTATCGAAATAGTGTTTTATCAAATTATTTAAAAATCATAAAACATTTTTAAAAATATATAATAATTATTATATTGTCAAAAATGTTCTAAATTATTTATTTATGATCTAATTGACATCAAATAAGTAACTCTATTACTCTTTTAATATTGAAATATTTGTTACCCTAGTTAAAATGACATAGAAAAACTATGTGTTGAATTGAAAAGATAAGGTCTGAATGGAAATATAAACTTGTCAAAAACTTATTGGTTGATTATATTATAACCATATATAATCTCATATTAGATATTGGATCATTTTGGAGGTTTTTGAGTGGGTTTTTATTTTATTTTAAATTAATATTTTTGAGGTTTCCAAAAGTGTCCCTCACCTCAATTATAGAAGGGAACCTACTCCCTCATTTCTACACAACTCATTAATCCTTAACATTCATCCATACCCTTACCATTTGTCTTAAAAACTTTCCTAGTTACATTACAGAGGTTCTGGTCTTCTCAATAGACCAACTCTAGTTCCATTAAGAGGATATCTAAAGAGAGTATATCAAAGAAGAGGTAATATCCTCTACCGATTCTTTCATATTTATTTATACTTATACTTCCATCATCATCATCATCTTTGTTTATTTATTAAAATGGAAAGTGAGAGTGAAAGGCTAGAGGTACAACTGAGGAGTGCCTAGTGGGGGGGGGGGAAGTAGTTCAATCTCAGGGCATCCCCTCTCAAGAGGTTGACCCCTTTGGGTTTAAGATGACTAACATTGTAAAAACAAGAGTTACCAAGGCCTTGGTCCATAATGGATGCCATATGATCTGCCAGCTTATTCCCTTCACACCACGTATGCTTCACCCGAGTGTTGGAAAGGAAGCTCCTGCTTTTCTTGATGTAGTATGTAATAGACCAAGGGGAAGGGCAGGTGCCTTGCAGATAGTTAAGGAGAACGAGGGAGTCTGTTTCAACTTCAGTGATAACAAGGCCCCCTTGACAGCAAATGGAAAGGCCTGAAAGAAGGGCGAGGTCTTCCACCTAGATGGATGTACCCTTTCCCAGGGAAACCAAGAAGGAGAACATGAATGAGCCCCTGGCGTTGCGGACCACCCCACCTCCCTTCATGAATCCCTCAGAGAAGAAGCCATCTATATTGAGCTTCATACCTTTGGAAGGGGGATGCCACTAGACCCAATTTCCATGAGGAACTGCATCTAAAATACCATGGATGTGCGGATGCAGAAACTGGAGTGAGGGAGCTTCATTCCATCCCTTGATAAATCTGGTTAGGTTGAGAAGAAGGCAGTGTGTGCAGGCAATGATGGTCAGCCCTGAGGAGATGATCCCTTCAAAGCGTGCTTTGTTCCTCACTTTCCAGATACACCACACACCTGCATGAATAATGGTGGTCCTAGCCGTCCATTACACACCATTTTCACCCAAACCCTAAAACCATAAAGAGATGAACAACGCCTCAAATGGATCACAGTTGTGCACAACAATAAATGCCCCAAAGGCATGCCATATCTCTTGGGCCCAGTCCCCCTCATAGAAGAGATGCTCCAAACATTCATCCTTATGGGTGTTGTTGCACGAACAGTGAGAAGCAGTCAGGATACCACATTTTTTAATATTTTCAACCATGGAAAGAGAACCATTCCTCAACCTCCATGTGAGAAAGTTGAATTTAGAAGGGATGCGCTTGAGCCAAAGAAGATTATTCCATTGATCTTGATGGGCTGAGGGAATGAGGATACTCTTGCTGGATTTGGAAGAGAAGGCTCCTGATTGAGAGGGGGTGAAGATGCACCTGTCTGCTTCCATGTTGAGGACAATGTGCTGAAACAATTCTTGTTGGTTCGGGTCCCGTACTGCCTTTGTAAAGGACGGGTAGTTTCTAGCCTCCTCAAACGATATGTTGTAAGCTGGTCACCTCGGAAAGCCAAGCACAACTCCTGCCTAGTTATCGTGCCAGAAGGACACTTTTCCCAGGCCAATGATCCACCAGACATGGGGAAGAAAAGTATAAAAGAGAGGTAGAAGGTTCTGCATGGAGAGAAGGGTAACCACGAGACTGCGAACATCAATGTCAACCTCCTGAATAGGTCTCACCATCCTCTTCCATGATACCAAGGATTGTTTGCCTTCATCCCTTGCGTTCTATATGAACCATGCCAAAATCATTTCAATATTCTTGATAACTATTTTGGGGACTTTGAGGGATGAGAGGACATGGAGTGGGGTGGCTGCAAGAACACTATTAACCAGAGCAAGGCGGCCTCCGAATGACAGGTATCTATTTTTCCAGTTGAGGATCCTATCAGAGATGCGACACACCATGTTATCGAAATCCCTGATACAAAGGCCTCTTGGGGAGATGGGCCCCCCAGGTAGTTCATCGGCCAGCACCCCCTTTCAATGTTGAGAAGATTACAGATGGATCCAGCCTGGTTGGGAAAGAATTTGTTGGAGATGTACACATTGCTCTTGAGCTTGTTGATAACTTGACCGCTCCAATGGAAATAGTCCTCAAGAACATTAATGATGCCACAAATGGACTGTCTATTTTCATTTAGAAAGATCATCGTATCATCAGAAAACATAAGGTGGGATATGGAGGGGGATTTACCTCTTCTTTTGTAGGGGAGGATCCTACCATTGATCATGTTTTTGTGGATGAGGTGGATGGGGATTTCCGGTGAGAGGATAAAGAGTCTCGGGGAGAGGGGGTATCCCTGCGTTAGGCCTCGGACAGCCTTGAAAAAACTGTGAGATTTCCCCATAAAATTCACTTCCAACCATGAAGAGATATAGCATAGAAATATGAGATCTGTCGAACAAGGAGAGAGGCCCATACCTGAGAGGAGTTGTTGATAAAGCCTCATTCGATTCAATCATAGTCTTTGTTAATGTCCAATTTAATGGCCAGATTAGAGCTGTGGTACTTGGTGTTGATATCTCTGGCCATCTCTTGGGCCATCGCAATCACCCCTTGGATAGAACGATCTTTCACAAAACCATATTGCTCCAAAGATATCCATCGAGGGAGGTGAGTTTCCAATCTAGTATTAATTATGGTTGCAAGAATTTTTTAGGGGAAGTTACACATACTAATCGGGCGATATTGAAGGATTAATGATGGGTTCTTGGTTTTGGGGATAAGGACCAGAGCTGTGGATGCCACCACTAGTGGGAGAGGCTCACCCTTGAAAAAGTCTTGGATCATCTCAATGTGGTCTCTTTTGACCACCTCCCATGCCTCTTTATAGAAGGAGCCTGGAAATCCATCCAGGCCTGGAACAATTTGTGGCTTGAGGTGCATGATCGCCTCATGAATATAAACCTACGATGGAAGGTCCTAAATCATCTCATTGACCTCAGGAGACACATGATCATAAATGTCTGCTATGTACTCCACTTTATCCATGGGGTATCCTTCGAGCATGTAGGGGTTGGGACCGACGAGGGGATCTCTGAAGAAAGGGTGGGCAAGTCTCCCCACCACTGCCCAGTCACTCGAGTACGTCCCGTCCTCTATAAGGATGTTAAGTTGGATCATTAGCTTCTTTTTCTTAATGCATGAATGGAAGAAGGAGGTGTTCCTATCACCCTCGTCAAGCCATCTAACCCTCGAGGACTCCCTCGCCATCCATGGTGTTATATGTTTTACATCACCATCTTCCTTGTATGGGTATAAAAATTGATGTAATAACTATATATGATTATTATTAAATTATATTGTTTGTGAAATAGACTACACCATGCAATTAAGTACCATTCAATAATTATGATAATAATATCATCGCTCGTGCGTACGTACAACCTACCATCTCCACATTGTGATGTGATTCATTATACACGATAACCCCTCAAGCATGATTAAATAAATGTAAATAATGAATAAATATGGTATTTATTATGTTAAGGTCATTTTATAATGATATAAATATTACCTAAGAAGGGGAACCAGAATTTATTTCTACAAAACATGCATACGATCATAAAGTAGTTAAAACCTAAATAACTAGTAACAATGAATTTTTACAAACAAAAAAAGGAGAATATGACTATATATGATGACCATAATTCTAGAATAATTTAATAACATTTTATAAATCATTATATAGGAGGTTCAAACACATAAGAAGCATATCTGACCTAAGGTAAGGGATAATTTTGCAGTCTCATTTTTATCTGAGATTGTTTATACGTATGAATTTACTGGAGATATATTTATCATCCATGTCTATGTTTTTTAAAAATGTTTTAACAATTTTTTTACTATTCCTATATTTATTTTTAAAGTCATTTTTTCTCATTTTTTGACTTTTACGACATGGTATGGACGGAATCTTTCTTTTGTTTTACCATACGAGGTACTTTTTTACTTTTCTGAAAAAATTACGAAGAAAATGTTTTTTAACTTATACGACATGAATGGATTTTTACTTCTTTGTAATGCCTTATTTCCATGAAGCTTCCTCTACATGATTTCAAATTTATTTTCAAATAAATTAGTTTCTTTTAAAATTGCATGGCATTTTGAAAAAAGAAAAAAAATATACGAAGAAATGATATTTTCCTCACGAATTAAGTTCAAGTTTTTTATCAAAATTATTTTCCATCTAAGATGAAACACTTAAATAGGGTTATGTTTCTATCCCTATTATTACTATAATAGGGATGGTATTAATATTGGAATGTTATTTTATATGGAGTATGTTATTATATAATTATGTTTAAGAAAACCATTTTATTTCATGGGTTATGCTATGATGACTGATTTATGTTTTTTTGAAATATGCAAGAATTATTTCATTATGAGATGGGTGGGACCTATATCTCCCTCCAATGAATTGGGTAAAAATTTATATCTCATGAGATAGAAATGAATGGAATGAAAAGTATATCCAATTCAGTAATATAGAGTTAGAACTTCATGTAAATCTGGTTCATTCATACATGACTGGAACGACAAGTAAACCTGGTTCAGTAATGGACATTATCCACTATAATGGTCTTAGAAGCAATGCATTAGCTACTATAGAAATCATGTTATGTGATTATTGGTTTTCCATAATTCCATGTATTATTCCAAAGTTATTTTATTAGGGTTAATATTCCTTTATGATCTATATCATACAAACTGGCATGATTTATTTCCTGACTCATGATTTTGATATTTAAACTTTATGTTCATGTTTTTACATTCTTATGTTTAGGTTTTGTTTTATGTTCTCAATGTTTACCATTAATAAGAATTTTTTCTCACCCTTTTTATGTTTTCTTTTTCCCAGGATATAATGAAGGTTTTAAGTAGGAAAAGAAAAAGGGTAATATCTTTATGGGATATGTTGAAGATCTTTCACAGAGTTAGATGATTATGTTCCAAGTTTCCAAAGACACTAAACTAATACAGTCTTTGAGTGTTTGTTTGTGTCATGTATTAAGTATTCCAAAAAAGTAATGTAATGTCCATGTATGTAAAGCTTGGGTCATTACAGTTGGTATCAGAGCAAAGGTTTAGTCATCCTTTGGAAGCTAAGATGCAAAAACATTAGTGAGATCCCTAGATATATTTCTATGGTTTGTCTAGAGATGTCCCTAAGGTTAAGTCTAACTATAGGTTACAGTCCTAGAATTATGGTAACAATCTTGAATAGCCTAGTATTAAATGTGAGATATTAAAGATTGAAATTACCCCCCTTGGTTATATTGTTTTCCTAGTATGATTTTCACCTCTCATACTATTCTTTTTGGGTTTTAGAAAATGGATGGAAACAGGAGGATTCATGTTAGTGAAGAATATGATGGACAATGCAATGATATTATTAATGAGAAAAAAATGGGATTTAGAAGGAAAAACATAATTATTATGCCTAATCATAAATCTCATAATATGATCAATAATCTAAACATCGGCGAGTTTCCTGACCCATTTAATAAGATAAAGATGGAGTTTCAAGGTGATCATGGAGGAAATAAAGGTTAATTTTCCTAATGTAAATCATGTGAGAAGAGGCATCAAGGAGAATGTTTCAAAGGAACTAGAAGATGATTTGGGTGTGGAAAATAAAGATATAAAATTAGTAATTAAAAAGGAAAAGGTTCTGTTAAAACAATGGACAAGGATAATGGTATTGCTAAGACATAAAAATAGATAAATTTTTTAAATGTGGAATGTGCGTGCATTAGAAAAATCGATTCCCTAAGGGAAAATATCATGAATACAATCAACAGAGTCATATGGGTAGTATTTATATCGAAGAAGATGAAGAGACTACTAATGATATATGAGATGAAATAAGTGTTGAGTAATAAAACGATGCAGCTCAGTCATTGGTTTAATAAGATAGTGGAATGATTACCTGATTATCAAGAATAATTTTGTATGAGTAATTTTATGGTATTATGGATTAAAGATACATCTAAGGATTGTTACACTATTTTTTGTCCTTAAGTATTTGAAAGTATAAGTTTACTGATATTGGTAACCATGAAAAGTGATGAAAATATTTTTGGAAAGCACATGATATGTGCATAATGAAGGAATAAAGAGACAATGAGATGTTTGATAGTATTAATGACCTAATGACTGATATAAGGAAAAAGTGATATGGTGGTTTGAGTATATATAATTTTTGGTATTATTGGTGTGTGGAAAGTGTTAATTATGATAGAATGCATGTTTTCGTTAAGGTTCTATGAAAATTTATGATATTGTCATGTTTCAAGATAATACAAGATTAAGGTATTCACATGTTTGGAATGTGACAACAAAGAACTACCTTATGAGATATGGGAGATAAATGTTATTTCAATTTAGATCACCTCTTTCTAAAGTTTTATAATTTTAGTTTTTGGAAGGATTTTAATGTTATCAATTTATGGATAATATATTTTGTATTCTGATTGTGGTTTTTTATAATTATGTATTATGTCACAATAGGTTCCCTTATGCATATTTGATTACCTATACTAACCATTTTTTTGAGATATATGGAATGAACTACTATTCTATCACATGATCTGATAAGATTTAAAGAATGAAAAATTCAACTTCAGTTTATTAAATAAGAGATGAAGTGGGAATTTTTTATGGCATGAACAATGGTGTGATTGTACCAAAATATAGTAAGTATTTATTCTCATATTCTTCAACTTTAGGAAAAAGATCTTGAAAAACAAAAAAGTGATCCTAGTACCTTCTTATCTGATGAATCATACGGTCCATTAAATAATAACTAATTTATGGATTTTTGTAGTTAACTTTATCCAAACCTTATTCTCTATCACTATACATCAGAACTTGATGGTTAGATTTATCTTTCATATTCAGGTTTTCACTTCCCACCTATGTCCTCCTTCGTGGAAACCCAATGATGAGTTACATTAGGTAACCATTATGTTTCTATCTTTCCTATTTTAAAATGAAGTTTTAGTATTCCTTTTTTAAATGTGGGTTTCTATGAAATAAAATTTCAAGTAGTAAACCTTTTATAACCCTGATGAATATATATGGAGAAATTCATTTTGAGGGGGTATAATGTAATACCCTGACGTTTTATGAAATAGATTCTTTTTAATTTATTTGATGTCTTGTTTCATATATTACACCAATATTATATTGCATTATACGCAACACCGTATTAGCTTGCAGTTTATGTAACACTATTCTTTCCTTGTGTTACATGCAAGAGAGACCTTCCTTAATAGCTTGCGTTGTACATAATATCAAATTTCGCTAGACAATGATATATTATTAAAATATTATTATTTAAAAAGATATAAACTAGCATTTATGAAAATTATTAACAAAAATTTTAATTTTATATAATATTAAAATTCATATTATGTATTTTCTAGAACATGATATAAGAACAAATTCAATTTTTCAGATAAAAAAAGTATTTTTCCAAAATGCAGTTTTGCACCTTTTGATGGGGCACCAATTTTAAATCTAGGTTTTAACAATTGTATATATTCTATTTGAAAAAATAAGAATATTATTTGGAATTGTAACATAAAAATTTACTTTGGTTGAACTTTTGGTATTTTTCTGACAAAATTAATATTTTAATGAATAGTAAAAAAATAATACATTTTAATTCAAAATTGCCTTTTCATATAATTTATTGATATAAATAGATTATATTTTTATTTAGTTTTAATTTTTAATTGTGCTATTTTTATCATATAATCCAAATTTTTTCATTGGAAGTAATTTAACATTTAAATTGGACATAAACACATGTAAATCTTTTGATAGTTTTGACTTCCTAAAAACCCGCTTTTTAGTTTTGACAACGAGAATTAATTTTAAATTAATTTATGAAAATTATGTGTTTTGAATTTACAAAAATGGATTCCATATTTTTAATCATAAGGTCCAAATTATGTAAATAGGTCCCTTTTATTTTTTTCATATTAGGAATAGTAACTACAATAATTTTTATTTGCCAAAATTAAAGGTAAATCAGGTAAATTGGTGTAACAAATAATACGATGAGGATAATAAAATTATCCTAAAACCTTAAAAAAATAATATTGGATGAATAAAATTCTACCCTTAACAAATTTGGTATGAAACTTAGTCATTTAATGGATAATTGACATTGAAAATGACATGGATATTAATAAAACAAATGAAAGTGACAAAATGTGAAACTAACATTTAATATAAGTATAATTATTTTAATATAGGGATAACCAGGTAATATCTTTAAAAATAAATATTCCATGGAAAGATAAAAAAATTAACTACATCATGGTAATTTATTTTTAATTTTTAGGAAATAAATAATGACCTTAAAATCTTAAACTTTGATGATGTACACTTTAATTAATTGATGAGAAATCAAATTTTTTTTATTAAAATATTAATAACCCTAAATAGTCCCAAACACATGACCAAATCTTATTGGTTGAGTATATATCGACCATAATCCTTAAAGGGTCAAGATAGTGACCATTTGGAGCCTTATAGAATAGATTATGACATTTATATTATTTTATTTAAAGTAATGTTAATGGTGTCACATTCATACTTTAATAAGTATAACATTTTTAGTGATTTATTTTATAGAAGATAAATTATACTTCATATATTCTACTGAATATATTATATTTATATTCATAATAGTATTTTATTTATAATTTTTACTCATCAAATAAGTATTTTAAATAATTACACAAAATCGTTGTAGTAATTATATTATTAATGGAGATATCAAATAAATGTTATCAAAAATATTAAAATAATTATTAATATGATATAATTAATATGTAAATTGAAATTTTATAAATAACCTTGACCTCATAGGAATATAATAAAATAGTTGCTTCGAAGTTATCTTATTAACTAAATATTTTTTAAAATCAATAAATTGAATAGTGTCAAGATTGACATTGTTGATTGTTTATCAATATAGTGTTTTATTAAATTATTTATAAATAATAAAATATTTTTAAAGAATATATAATAATTATAATATTTTAAAAATATTTCTAAATTATTTATTTATGATCTAATTTACATCAAATAAGTAAATATTTTACTCTTTTAACATTGAAATATTTGTTACCCAAGTTAAAATGAAATAGAGTAACAAAGTGTTAAATTGAAAAGATAAGGTTTTAATGGACATAGAAACTTATCTAAAATTTATTTTTTTATGAAATTAAAACTATATATCATCTCATATAATAAATGGGGACATTTTTTAGGTTTTTATTTGGGTTTTATTTTATTATAAATTAATATTTTTGAGGTTTCCAAAAGTGCCCCTCACCTCAATTATAAAAAGGAACCTCTTCCCTCATTTATCCACAACTTGTTATGCCTTAAAGATAATCCATACCCTAATAATTTCTATTCTAAACTTTTCTAGTAATATTCTAGAGGTTCTGGTCTTCTCAAAATACCAACTCTAGTTCCATTAAGAGGAGATCTAAAGAGAGCACGTCAAAGAAGAGGTAATTTCTTCTACTGATTCTTTCATATTTATTTATATTTCTACATCTACTTAATGAGTTGTTTCATTGTATAATAATAAATCCAATAGAACTTATATAATTATATGTTATTATAATTATAAAACATCCATATTCAACTTTCTATCTATCATAATAAAGAAGAAATCCCCACGCATGTGTATGTATGACTTACCATCTCCACGTTGTAGTGTAATCTATTTTTCATCACCACCTTACTTGGATCGGTATAAAAATAGTTGTAATAAAATTATATAATTATTATGAAATTATATTTATTCTTAAATATAGTACACCATGAAATTCAAAACTATTCATCAATTATAGGAATGATATTTTCGCTTGTGCGTACGTACGGACTATCGTCTCCACGATGCGATGTGATTTGTTCTATATGATAACCACTCAAGAATGATTATATAAATGTATAGAATGGATAAATATGGTTTTTATTAGGTTAATATCATTTTATAATGATATAAATATGACCTAATAATGATAACTAGAATTTATTCAACAACACATTCATATGATCATAAAGCAATTAAAACCCAAATAACGAGTAACAATGAATTGTTACAAAAACAGGAAGGAGAATATGACCATATATTATGACCATGATTCTGGAATAAGTAAATAACATTATCTAAATCATTATACAAGAGTTTCAGACACATAGAAAGTATATTATACCTAAGGTAAGGAATAATTTTGCAAGCTCATTATTATCCGAGATTATTTATACGTAAGTATTTACTAGGGATATATTTATCATCCATGTCCATGTTTTCTAAAAATGATTTCATAAATTGACTAATATTATTATATTTATGTTTAAAGTCATTTTTACCCATTTTTTAATTTTACATCATGGTATTGAAGGAATCTTTATTTTTTTATCATATGAGGTACTTTTTGACTTTCTCAACAAAAGTACAAGGAGAATGTTTTTTTAACTTATAAGACATGAACAAATTTTTAAGTATGTATAACGCTTTATTTCCATGAATCTTCCTCTACATGATTTAAATTTTATTTTCAAAAAAATTATTTTCTTTTAAAATTATGTTTCTTTTTGGGAAAATAAAATGTTTTTGAAGAAGAAATGATTTTTTCTTCAAGAATTAAGTTCAAGTGTTATATCAAAATTATTTCCAGTCTAAGATGATGCTCTTAAACAAGGTTATGTTTCTATCCCTATTATTAATATGGTTTGATGTTATTAATGATGGAATAATCTTTTGTATGGATTATGTTATGATAGAATGATGTTTAAGAAACCCATTAGATTTCTTGGGTTATGTTATGATGAATGATTTATGTTTTTGTGGACCATTTAAGAATTATTTCATTATGAGATGGGTGGGACCTATATCAACCTTCAATACATTGGGTAAAGATTTATATATCATGAGATAGACATGAATGGAATGGAAAGTATATCTAGTTCGGTAATATAGGGCTAGAATGGCATGTAAATCTGGTTCAGTAATACATGACTGGAATTACAAGTAAACCCAGTTCAGTAATGGACTTTGCCCGCTATGATGTTCTTGGCCACAATGCCTTGGATACTATAGAAATCATATTATGTGCTTATTTTTTTCCAAAATTCAATATTTTATGCCAATGCTACTTTATCATGATTTATGTTCCTTTACTATCTATGCCTTACATACTGTCAAGATTTATTTCATGACTCATGATTATGATATTTAAACTTTATGTTCATGTTTTTGCATTATTATGTTTATGGTTAGTTTTATGTTCTCAATGTTTACCATAATTTATAATTTGAGCTCACAATTTTTAGGTTTTCTTTTCCCCATTATATAAAGAAAGGTTTTAGGTAGGAAATAAAAAAGGGGAAGATCTTTGTGGGATAAGTTGGAGATATTTCACCAAGCTAGGAGATTATGTTCCAAGTTTCCAAAGACACTAAACTAATATGGTCTTTCAGAATCTATTTGTGTCATGTATTATGTATCCCAAAAAAAGTAATGTACATGTACATTTATGTCAAACATGGGTTGTTACATAATTAAAAACAGTTATAATATTAATCTCATACCAATCAAGACCCTCAAACATTTGGTCTATGATGTATCCTATCTAAGTCCCTCAAACTTTACTGTTCTAGGATATGATTATAGTGAATAGAAGACACTTGGGAAGAAAATATTAGAACCCAGTTCTATGATTTCATATATAAATTTGAGTTAATGATGGCTCACCAATACATAATATTTAAAGCCTTTCTAGGAAGTCCATGGCCCTACATGCATACATAAGTACATTTATCATACATATGGTTCCTCAAATACATAGTTAATGGAAAATTAAGTATACTATATAGTGATAATGCCCCATTTGAGTCCAATGAATATAATTATATGTACACAGAATTATATAATAGGTAGGAAAACAATCTGGTGGTAGATAACACCATTATAACCATCGACCCCAATGGCCTACAAATGGCCCCATAAATCTATTGATTATGCTTGATAAAGAGTATGTGTTTCCCAAAGACCGAATTGAGTTAAAAAATCTTGATCTGGGAAGACAACATGGCATGTGGGTACCATTTGTTAATAATATGAAGCAGCTAAATACATTCATTTCATATTCTAGTTAGTAATTTTTTATTAGGGAGAAACTTCCACTAAAGAAAGAAAAGACTACTTCACAATACATGCATTTGAACATGGATTTAGAGAATTTTTAGCACCATGTAGGTATGATCGATATTCAACCTCAATAAACACATCCTATGTTCTTTATCCAACCCTATATGAATCATTGGATGAGGATGAAATCATAGGTTTTAGGTACACTCTCCCCCATCCTCATGAGATCTTTTGTGCTATCATAACTTAACCATTCAGAATAAGGATTTCATTTCAATTGATATAATATGGATTTCTTTTCATCATCTTCTGAATATAAATATGTCCTTGCATGATATTAAGGATAGAAATATTTACCCATATCATCTACTAGATCTAAAAATACCCATTTATCTTTAATTTTTTTCAATAGTGAAGAATAAGGGGAGGAGATAAAACATCTCATATATTCTCAACTAGGATTTGAGGAAGGTGTCTCTAACACCATCGAGGAACTCTGAAAAATAATCTCAGTTCAGAGGAAGAACGATGAATTACCTTGAATATCAGCACTATGATATATAAGGTACGTGATAAATATACATCCTTCCTTAAGAAACATCATGATTTATTCACCCGAAACTACACTAAAATTATTAAGTTGGATCCAGATGTGTCTACCCATCATTTAGGTTTTCCAAACGAAAATTTTGGATTTAAAAAAGAGGAAAATAGAATGCATTTGACTCATGTTTTCAAGGTAGAATCAAAATTTGACAAGATCATCGAATCCAAATTCATTCAGGAAGTTTAGTACATGACGTAGCCTGCCAATATTGTCCCCATCAGGAGGAGGAACAAATATATATGGGTTTCCATTAATTTTTGGGATCTCAAAGGATATTATCCCAAAGATAATCTCCTCATGTAATCATTGAACTATTGATTGATATAAAAAGAGTTTCCATTTTATATATTTTATGAATGGGTATTCAAGCTATAACCATATCAAGGACAACCCTGATGATGATAATGCCACATCCTAGAGGGCACCCCATAGGGTATATTTCTAATAAGTAATACTCTTTGACTTGAAAAATGCTAGCATTATATATAAAATCACTATGAACCATATCTTCAAGACCCTTTTGGGGAATATATTATAATTCTATATTGATCGTTTAATGGCCAATTATCAATTTAAATCTTTCCAATATTGAGACAATTTTTAACAAATTATGATAACATATCATGAAGATGATCCCCTTGAAATGTGCTTTAGGGGTAACATAAGGAAAACTACATAGTTTTTTGGTTCACCAAAAAAAATTAAATTAAACCTTAATAAGACTATGGTGATCATTTTAATACCCCATGAATTCATGATATATTTCTCTTTAAATAAATTTAATTTCTTTGATAAGCTTGGGATACACACAAACCCAAGTCTAAATGAACCATTATATTATATTCCATAATAACCTTAAAATAGAGGAGTAAATATGAGTATTATTTTTAAATTATTTAGAAAGGGTTTAGATAAGGAAAATATATTGTTAAATGAGTATTTAATTTTTAGTAAAGTCTTTATATGCTTCAAAAATAGATTTTTCTCAAAAATGATTTTTATTGATTTTTGTGAGAAAATAATATAATCAAATTATTTTTCACTTTTATATAATTTAGTTGAAAAAAATTTCTTCATTTATGAAATTATCATGTCTAAATTATCATATGATTAATTTATATAATTTTTTGAAAAGATTTCTTATTGAATGAATAGTGAATATACTATCTTTTATTAACAATTGTCTTTTCATTTTAAGCATTTAAAAAGATTCATTTTGATTTAAAAGGATTTAAAAGTAAAATTAGTTCAATTATATTATTAATTATACAATTAATTTCATTAGAAAAATTTTTATGTTTTATTTTGGTACAAAAAACATTTTTTTACTTAAGAAAATATATTTTTTGGAAATATGTTTTTCGTCGCGTTTTTCATGTTTAGTTTTAAATTAAAATCTAAAAATTCATTGAATATTCATTAAAAATGTATTAAATATTTTTAATAGTCATTTATTAATTTAAAAATAAGTCCACTTTCATTTTTGTCCATAATGAATTGTAAAAATAGTAAAAATTATTTATCATGGTTAAGGCTAAAACAAGTTTACTAGGGTGGGGGAATAAACAAAGAGATAAGGACTGTTTTTTCCATTAATTTTTTCTAACTCATATTTTATATATATTTTTACTTCATCATATACTGCCTTCAAATATCTATATATTTGGAATCATTTTAATTTATTAAAAATTTATTATACCTAAATATTTTAAGAAATTCCAAGTGTTTTATCTCCACCACTTATGAAAGGATGAGCCTCTTTTATCTTATTTACACCACTAAGAGTTGTATATATTAACCAAAACTTGTAAAATTACCTTCTAAACTTCACTATTCATGAAATAGAGTTTTTTGTATTCTTAAAATACAATTTTATGGATCTTGAATAATAGATCTAAAGGAGGCCTATCGAAGAAGAGGTAATTATCTTACCCGACCTCTTTCAAATTATGTCTTCTAATACATCCTATAAATATATGATATTCTTGGTAAAATAATAAATTAATTATACTAAATATATTTAAATTGTATAACTATCAGGGAACCACCATTATTCACCTTCTTTCCATCAAGTGGGATGTGAAAGTATCGCTCATCCGTATGTGTGGCCACCACTTCCACATAGCAGTAAAATTTAATTTCCATTACAATATTTAATTTATGGTTTTTATGATATTTTTAAATTTTATATATTATATTTATTACATAATTATTATTCTATAATTATAAAATAAACTTAACATTCTAACCTTCCTATCCATTGGAAAACAATAATGTCACACATGCATATGTGTGGACTACCAACTCCACGAAGCAATGTGATTATTTTCCTCTTCACATGGATAGTAATAATGATATATTTAATGAATATATATGATATATATAATATTATAATGATTATATAAATGTGAAATGATATTTAACTTTCTTTCATCCCATTTTTTTAAAATTGAAAACATCTTTCATGCTTATGTACAACCTATCCTCTCCATAAATGTTGTTATTCATTTTACCATATATAACTTTTATAAATTACTCTAAATAAAAATATAATAAATTTTATTTCTATAAGAGACATGCCATATTAACCACTTTTTTATTTTATGTGGACTATATAATATTCATGATTGTATTTTATGATTATTATCCAGAAAACTATGTTGATTTACATATCTATATAAGTTTCTATTTTATATGATGTTTTTATTTGAAAGCTGCCAATTTAGTAAGGGTCTTATGTTACAATCTCATTGTTTACTAACATTGTTTATGATTATGTTTACAATTATGAAATTTCATGATCTACCACTCAATAATATCATGAATTTTTTTTATCCTATGGTTATTCATGTAATTTTAATTTAATAATACCATTTCCCTCTCTTTGTCACTTAAAATGATTAAGAAACTCTTTTTTAATAAAAATATACTTTATTTTTTATTTGTATGGGAATATTTTTCATTCAGGTCCATGTTTTATTTAAATAATTTTCAAGAAGTTTTTTTCTATTATCCTATATTTTTTTAAATTAATTTTTAGCCAGGTTTTACTTTTTAAAAAATGATTTAAAAGGAATATATTTTTCATTTTCTGAATGTGGTTGTTCTGATTTTTTACCAAAATGTGAAAGGAATATTTTTTTAACATACATGACCTGAATAGAATCTCCTACAATCAAAATTGCTCAAATATTTGAAGATTACTTGAAACATTTCCTTGGTTATTTTGAAATAAAACATTTTCAATAATTTTTTAAAATTTTTAGATTTTAATGATGTGAGTCAAAAATGAAAAATATACTTTTCTCAATAAAAATTCCATGTGGAATTTTAAAGTAATTTTTATTTATGATAACATCCATTGATTTTGCTTATGTTTTACTTGGTATGTGATCCAAGTATACCATCCTTTTTTTTATGGGTGGTTTATGATTATGATGATTATATTTTTATCAAACCCATTTATTTTCCTTGGGTTATGCTTTGATGAATTGATTAAATGTTAATGAAACACATTTAATTTCCATGAGTTATAATATATGATGATTGTTTTATGATATTATGAAACACATATTAAGGGATTATTATTTCTTGATAAGGAGGATTTGAATTATATATACCCTTAATGCATTATATAAAGATAGATATCCAATGAGATAATGAGGACTAGAATGAGGAGGGAATCCAATTCAGTAAGGGTTGTTATCCAAGATGATAGTCTTAAATATGATCCTTGACTAAGAAAATAGTTTTCTATGATTATAGTTTTGCTAAAAACCTATGTCATATTCCATTATAATGCTCTCATGGATCATGGTCTTTGATTCCATTATGATTCATGTCATATGAACTGCCAATACTTATTCCATGATTCGATATTATGATCTAAGATATGATGGGTATGGATTTTCAAATATTTTTTCACATTCTCATACCCTTAATCTCATGTAATATAAATTTATGAAAATTATGGGTTTATATAGTTAGTATCATAGTCAATTTTAATCAATATTTAGAGATATGGATTAGAGAACTCTAGTGGAAACTTTGGGAATAAGTCTATTTATAACATAACATCCTAAATTTATGGTAAGGTAGAGATTATTTAGTTTTTATAACAATATATCAATATATGTATAATAAAAGTGGATATGGTCTTGGAACAAATGTATCTTGGGGTAATAACATTGAAATTTTTAGTCAAGTATATCTTGACCATCATTCTAGTGAATAGTTAGAGTGCCCTTATTACACACCGAATTTTACACTCCCAAGGGATGTGATTAGGTCAATTCACATTTTATTTATAAACCATAGTGAAGTAGTTTAATATATTCTAACCATTAATAACCTCAGTTAAACTAAATAGGTATAGATTGAAAAAATATGTCGTGATTTATAAATACAATAAATGATTTTTCATGATTTTTTTTCCCACTATGATTATTATTTCTCAAACTATGGTTTTTTGGTTTTAATCAGTGGATGGAACCTAAAGGAACCAAATTAATTCTAAATGTGATAGAAAATAAAAAAGAGTATCCTCTTGAAAAACCAACTGTTATGGATATTGAGATTAAAAATCATATTTTATTTATTATACAATTTTTTAAAGTTATGAATCGTGCTATACTTCAAAAATTACACAAGGATGGAAAAAACTATGTTGATTTCTTCATGAGGAAGCATTAACCATATTTTAGAAATTTATTGTTTGGAAGAAAAATAAGATCAATATTGGAATCTTATAGAAAACATGAATAAATAGGGAGAAATTGAATCCATGAAGTGGGATGAGTTTAAGATATTATTTTTAAAAAATAACATTCCTCATATTCTTCATATGAAAATGGGGAAGGAATTCATATTAAAAAAGCATAAGGATGATGAATCTTCTAGTACCTATGTGGAAAATTCTACAAGGGTTTAAAGGAACGTTTCTGGTTTAATCATCCAATCTGAATGTAATATTGATCAATTATTTATTGGATAAAAGCCAGGTATTTTAAGGGAATTAACCATAAGGGGATTTTGTAGTTATTAATAAATCATTCATTGAGTTATAAAGGTGGAAATAGATATTGTATTCACCCACAAATCACATGCTTTTGATTAGAAAAGAAAGATATAATACAAGGAAAATTCCAATAATAAAAACCTTAGAGAGAAAAGATGATATTTTTTTATTCTTGAAGTGTGGAAGAAAACTTGGAGGAAGTTATATTAAGGGGACTGGTAATTTTTTTAAGTTTGGAAAGGAAGGTCATCAGGTAATCTAATGGGGAAGTGATGGGAAGAAGAAGTTTATTGGTAATAGAGAGAAAATACCAAAAAAATTACCACACACACTATAGTGTTTAAAATGTTAAGAGTATGTACATTATGCTAAATAATGATTAAATATGAAGCTTAATGATGATGATAAAAATCAACAACCAATTAATCTTATAGTCAAAGGAAAACCTCATGTTATCACTTTTACAGATGTGGGGTACAATAAAAACATGGTGAAAGTTTCTCTTAGTATTCACTTTTGATCCTCTAATGTCTTATTTTATTCTAGATCTACCCACTCTATTATATCTGAAGAATTTTCAAATGGCATTACAATATTACCCCAATGATTATATTTTTAATTTTTAGTAAAAAATCTTAATGGTACGATGATCAAATATAAATTCTAGGATTCTTCTAAGATTTATGTTTGTGGGAATTTATTTAATAAAAATATTGTTATTCTTACTCTAGTATAATTTTATGTTATTTTGGGAATGGATTGAATTTATTTTTATAAATCCCATATCAATATCCAATAAAGGAAATTTTCATTTGATACTACAAACCAACTTTGTTCATCTATTAGTGTGACAATAAATATGATCATACAATTGAAATTACATCCACTGTATGGGTTCTGATTCCTATTTAAAAGCGGTGATTATATCCAATATTTTGGGACCATGTTTTTTGGAATTTGTTTTTGGTTTCTAGAAGATGTTTATGGTGATTGTTTTGTATATATTTTTCAATAAAATTAAATCACATCAATTTGAATTACATGGTGATTAGAGTGAAGTTTCTCAGGTTTTAGAATATCATATCCATATTTGTTAATAATGTCTAATAAGAATGAGTTTTTATATGAAATAAAAAATAAAAACAGTTTTGTTCAGAAATTCCAAATTAGAATCAGTTTGTTTAATAAATTAAAATCAAAATGGGTTTTGATTAGAAATTTTAATCAGAATTTGTTTTGTTAATAAATTTTAATCAAATTTTGTTTTGATAAGAGGTCAAATCAAATTCTGTTTTGATATGAAAGTCCAAATCAGACTCAATTTTGTTAATAATGTTGATCGGAATAAAATTTTTAATAAATCATTTCTGTTATCAAGGTATGAAGAGATGAAAACTTGTAGAACATTCCAATGTTAATATGAAAATGATTTTCTTTTTTATAAGTTTCCAACATCATAAGTTGTCTAAAACACTTGTGATCTCAACTTTGTGAGAGTAATAGAGGTTGAAAATGTTTTATAAGTCAATTAGAATAAGATGAGGAAGTTCCAATAGACCAATATTTGGAACAATGTAAAAAATAAAGAGATGAGGAAGAAAGAATCATACTGAAGAATCATACTAAAGAATCAGACTAAAGAATCAGACTGAAGAATCAGACTGAAGAAGCAGACTAGATAATTAGACTGAAAAATCAGACTGATGAATTAGATAGATGAATCATATTGAATAATCAAATATAAGAATTGGACTAAATAATTAGACTTAATAATGGGATAAAATAACCAAAATGAAGAATCAGATCGAAGAATCAGTCTAAATAATCATACAGAAGAATCAAATTGGTGAATTAGACTGAAGAAATGTTGGAAATTTTAAAGCAAGATGAAGTTGTAAGGATATTTTAGAAATTTCATGAAGAATCAAATAGAGTTGAGAATCACTAAATAAGTAAAAAAATTAATCCAAGATGAAGGTGAAATTCAAGTTTAATGAAATTTGGTTAAGCGGGAAAACATTTTTAGATTCCCACCCAAACCATTTTTGATGCACATATAAATACTATAAAGTACATTTTAATTTAGGACTGTCAATCACTGATCACATGTGAATAAAGAGAAAACACTATATATTTTTGAAGCCAGAAGAGGTTCCCGAATAGAACATTCTAAATCAAATTTTCTAGATAGAATAAGAAAATGAAGGGGTTACTAGATTGAACTGAGAAATTGGAAACAATTTTCTAGGTAATGTTTAAGGTGGTTTAGAATTGTTTCTAGAGTATCATTTCTTATCTATTTTCCAAATTTAGGAATCAAACTGAGTCTTTTTACTAAGTCTAAAAGTTAATTTCTTACCTGTTGCTGGGTAAGAATGTGAAGAACTATATTTTGAAGAATTATATAGTTGAAGATGATAAGGATAAATAGTAACATGTTTTGAACCAACTTGTGAATGTTTTATTACAGGTTACAAAAAACTTATTTAACATAATTTGTGCTAGAAGTAGAACATGAACTATTGTATTCATCACAATGCTCCAAAAGTGTGAGGTTATGACTTACTTATTGTATTCGAACAAAAGGACTGTTTTCAAGTGGATTGTGTAGTATCATATTGTTTCCAAACCATGACAAGGATATAGCTAATCTTATTGAGTTTTGAACCTTGTAAACAATTGTGTTTCTAAGGATGTGTGAATATTTTGTTTTTAGAAAAGTGATAGAACTTTAATATGAGTTGAACTTTTTTTCAAAACAAATAAAAATTAAAAAAAATATAAGTAATTCACCCCTCCCCCTATTAGTGATACATTGATCCTAAATGGGAATTAATGATTTTTATTACAGATAAGGTTCCATTAGTTTACTCTTTGCTGAAGTGTTTGAAGAGAAGCTATGATGGACAATATGAATTGTGTAAACATTATGGGGATTATGGTGTTAGATCATAATAACTATCATATCTATTAAGATATAATATTTCCTTATCTTATATATCTTGGGTATGAGGTTCTTAAAGAAACTACATATGGATTTAATCTTATTAATGAAAATTTTAATCCTACATCTATAGATATGATGAATCTTTAGAAGGATGAAAATGCTAAGAATTATTTTGTAACAACCAAAATGTTATAAATAAAATTCCCCTAATGATTTATCAAAATGTATTATTATATAATATGGTTAGATAAAACACATGAAATTCTTTGGTTTTATTATATCCTATAAGATTTAAAAGTAAATTAAGCTTCATTATTGTTGATAATATAGAAATTAAAAAGTGATTATATGAGTAGTATAAATATAGTGTTTTAAGAACTTTAATTGAAAAATAAAATGGAAGTGATGACCTCATCCAATAGGATTATACCCTATAAAGCCCATTTATCAGAGCTTTTGAGGTAGATATCATCTCTGGTCTTTTCCCTTAACAAAGACCAATCTATGATCCAACACCTTAAGCATGATCAAAACTGTTTATGAGATATGTTCAAGCTCATCAAGATCAAAACCCAGACCATGTACATCATACCACCCCATGAATGTCACACCATCGTGCACCTTACACTTAGGGAATTTTCTAGTGTAATAAAGATATATGTATCAAGACCCTATAAATATGATTATATATATTAATTTTTATAGAATAATGAATGTGTTTTCATACTATTGTTGTTAACTTTTATTTTGATACAATAAAACACAAATAGTATTTTTGATTAATAAACAAATTCATTTAAAGAAATAATTTTGATGAAGATATGTATTTTAAAAAAAAATAATATTTTAATAAAATGTTGTTTTTTAAAAAAAATTATAAAGTATAAATGATCATAATATTTTTAGGAAGTAAAATTTAATTCTTATAAGTGTTCAAAAACTATCATTATAAAAAAACACAAGCATTTCATAATAAATGTTTGTTATTATTTTAAAAGTGAAAATAAACATATTTAGAAATTTTTTAGATAAAAAAACATTATTTTTGGAATTATAATATTGAAATTATCCAATAGTGAATTTTTCCTCATTTTCCGAGATAGTCTAATTTTCAGGTAAAAATTAAATACAGTATAAATATACAGTGTGTATTATGACATCATAATGACCCAAAAGTGATGTAATAAATGATATAAATATTATACACTACAAATATAAATTTTTTATTTAATATAATTTCAATCTATTTCTATTTTATTAATTTTATAATGCCTTTATGATTCCTCCAAAACCATTAATATATTTTAAGATTTTAAAATCATTTATTTAAGAGTATTACTCACTTCTATATAATAAAGGGACTTATTTTATTAATATTGTACCTTTACCTTATAAAATAATGAAAACCAATCCCATTTGGTTGAAACAATGGGAATAATCATGGTAAGGTTTGTGGTTTTGGTTATTTTATTATATGGAGTCTAAAACCTATGTTTGTGGAATAATAAATAAATACCCACTCATTTCCTATATAAACCCACTGAAGCTACCATTTATCTTAACTAAAAATCCTTATATTCCATCTATACCCTACCCTCTCTACTCTAGAGTCGTTACATGGTTCCCCTGATCTCTCAATATGACCCTCCCAATCTTTTTGAGTCACACTCTCAAGGAAAGAGATCCTTACCATCTCTTCTTTATTCAAGTTTCTTTATTATATTATGCCTTATATTTCCAATTAAAAATATAGGGATATGTATTCCTAAGTACCAATTAATTCCAATTTGATTTCAACGTTATTATATACTCACTTTTATCTCATCAACCCATTTTATGAATTTTTATGGGATTTCGTTATCATGCCAAAATTTCATCGCGATTTTCCATACCAAAATAATTATGCAGTGAATACCATACCCATTTCCTACCAAGGGTGTTTAATTTTATACACACATACTTATTTGAAATGTCACTTACATGTTTTTATTCCACAATCCTTAGTCATGAAAGAAAATATTATTATGAATGAATCTATTCTGCATGATCTATGTGGAACACTTAAGTATGAGAATGAGATAAAAGTGATGGGTGCACCCAGAATTATATAGTACTCCAATGCATTGAGTAATATTTAGTCTCATGATATGTCATGTTAGGATAGGGAGTGAAACTTATTACTTTATGGGACTTTTTCTAACTTTATTTCTTGGCATTTATCCTTCATCTATGTTTACTATGTAGTGTTTCAAGTTGTTGCCACATTTCCCATGTCACTTTTATGATTATCATGAAATATCATGTCTCATTGTTCATGTTTATGATTCATACTCTTTGTATGACCCATTTATATTCCTGTTGCCTAACATGTATTAATATCTTTACATTATTTGATTTTTATTCCCTTACTAGGATTTATTTATCACCCATTTCTTAGTTTTTTCCCTAGGTTATCCCGCACAGTTTTAAGTGCGAGATTTTTAAGAATGTTTTTAATAAAGCTAATGTTTTTCATGTTTTAAATTGTTATATAATGTACCTAATTCATGAATATGGTATAATTATTGATCTTACAAGTTGAATTAAGTGTAATATTTTGTAATAAATCTTGTATATGTGTAATAAAAGGAAGGTTTTTTATAATTGATATCAAAGTAAAGGTTTAGTTATTTTGTAGAATTGGGATTAGAAAAATATAGAGAAAGCCTTAGTGATAAGTCTAAGTATAAGAAAACGCCCCAATATTTGGGTAAATATTGAGTATTTGGTTTATTAATAAAATACATCTATGTATGAATACTACAAGTGGTTGTGGCTCTGGTACATATGTACATAGGGGTAAAACCCAAAACACCACATTGAGTGATACTCAAACATGAACTGCCGCTTGATAACAGGCCTTGATGCACATCTATTTCAACACTCTAGGGGTATATGCATTAATAAATTCATTATCTCATTACAAATGAATATTAATAGAGAAAAAAATACCCATAAGGATATATTTAAGCAAATTAATCATGGGTAACATAGATTAATGCCTAGAAATTCATAAGTAAAGTAAATACATATAATTTATATGTGATCTCTTTAACATCATTGAATTCCCTTATATGTGTTTAATAGTTTAAAAATAATCATCCCTAATTTTCTCTTTATTATATCCAATGGATGTAAATAAGAGGAATTGGGTAAATAATAAATGAGACTGGAAATGTGATGACTGCCCAATGAGATACCTCACCCGATAGGAGTGGTAATCATGAACCTTATGAAGATACTCTTTCAGTTGACTCAGGTTATGAATAGAAACCTTGATCAGTCGGAGCACCCAAATCCCCATAATAAGAATAGATATAATTAATATCTTTATATGATGAAGGACCTAGAAATTATATGGATAATCCAATCCATTAATCATGAAACAGTGGATCAAATTCATTGATAAGATCTAATCCATCCTTAAATGTTTTGAGAAAGATAAGTTTCTATTAGTTGTTTATCGTATAGATGGAGAAGCTAGTCAGTGGTGTACATTGGTCAAGAATATGAAGTCTGATGAATAAATCAAAGTGAAGGGTGGAAGTAATTCCATACAATGTTTTTCAATAAATATTTTCCTCACACTCGCCAATATAAAATGGAAAGAGAACTCATTTCCATTAAGCAGAAAAGATAAAGAACCTATTGGGGTGTACGGGGAAAATTCACCAGATTGGCACAATACACCTCCAAATTTTTTTTACCCCTCGAATGCCAGGTTTAACTCTTATTTGAAGGGAAAAAACTTAATATAAAAAATCTTTTGTGATATAATACTTTGGTAGCCATGATGAAATTGTTTTATGTACCCTAAAATTTGAAATGGAGATCAGAAAATATCAAGGGTATCACAAGGAAAAGAAGATGAAAGTGTAGTTTAATTCTAGTGGTCAGATTGAGAAATCTAATGGTGTTAAGAAATTTCAAAACCCCACTTTTAAATGGTGGGAAAAGAATCACCCGAGAAATTTCCCAAGGGGGAAATTGAAATTCTTTAAGTGTGGGAAATGAGGACACATAGAAAGTGATTTCCAATATGAGAAACTGACTGATGCATTGGAGGAGATGAATGCTCTGGTCAACCCTCTATGCAATGTTAACTTCTTAAACTATGAAGATTTGGGGAAATTTTCAAACTAATTCACTAATCAAAGGGTTTTCAAAGACAACCAAAAGCCTCCAAGGTAGTAAGGGTGATATTTCACCATCAAAACTACTAAGGTGGATCCTGACAATGAAGTGGTGATAGGTACACTAGTTATTCATTAAATAATATAAAACATGTTATTTTATTCTGGTTCTATGAATTCCTTAATATCATGAAGGTTTAGTAGAATTATTCAAACACAACAACAAATCATGGAAGCAGAGTTATCGGTGAAAATAAAAAATGGGGAAATTATTACATCCCAAGTATATAACTCCTCCCCTATCAAAACATATAAGATTAACATCCAAGAAAACCATGTCCTACTCATATGGGTGTAATTTTATGAAATTATAAGCATGTATTAGCTTTCCCTATATAGAACCAACATAAATTACCATGAGAAGAAAATCAATCTATGTATCATGAATTTACCACTGATTCTATAAAAGTGAAAGGGGGAGGAAGAATATTATTTAGCAACAAAATATAAAGAATTGATATTATCTTTCTATAAGAAATCATTTTTAACTCAATAAAATATCATCCTTGAAGACATTCCCATTATAAGAGAATGTTTATATTTGTTTCCTGAGGAATTGTATGGTCTTTCACCTAGCTGAGATGTTGATTTTTTAATTTATCTTATACCTCAAGAATTACAATTATCCAAGACTCCATATAGAATAGATTTTGTATAACTTGATGAGATTAAGAAATAATAATAAAATAATCTGGATAAAGGGTTCATACATCCAATTTCTTCACCATGGGGTGCACTAGTTCTCTTCATCAAGAAGAAGGATGGGTCAATGCACCTTTACATTGATTATCCTAGTAAAAACAAGATCATGATATAGAACAAGTGTCCTCTTAAAATTATTGATGAATTTTTCAACTATCTATGTGGAGAAAAATATTTCTCTGAGGTGGAATTTTGGTTTAGATATTACCATGATAGGGTGAATAAAGAGGATATCCCCATGACTGCTTTTCCTACAAGGTACACACACTATGAGTTCATAAAAATTCCATTCCAACTCAATAATTCTCCAATAATCTTCATGGAATTGATGAATAGAGTCTTTAGTGATTACCTCAAAAAATTCATTCCAGTATTTAAAGATGATATTATAATATACTCCAAAATCAAGGAGGAGCCTGAGGAGAATTTGAGTGTTGTGCTAAAGTCCTTATTAAAGTAGAATATTTATGCCAAGTATAGAAAATGTGAGTTATAGTTGAAGTAAATATCATTCTTAGGTCATATCATCATTAGAAATGGTATTTCTCTAGACCCTTCGAAGATATATACAATTGAAAAATGGTTGGTGCCAATATCTATAACAAATATCAATAGTTTCCTTGGATTATATGGATATTATACTTGATTTGTGGGAAATGTCTCATAATTATCAAACCCACTAACAAAGATAACATGGAAGGTATTCAAGTTTTCTTGGAATGATAAACATGAAGAGAGATTAAAGGATTTGAAAAGAATAATTATCACTGAACCTATCCTCACACTACCAATAAGTGAAGAAATTGTTTTAGTATTACGTGATTCTTAGAAGAAGGGATCAAGTTGTCTGTTAATTTATAATGACAAATTCATAACATATTCTTCAAGGAATTTGAATTTTCATGAACATAACTACCCAAAACATGATATGGAGTTGGTTTTAGTGATCTTCACATTGAAAATATGGTGGCATTATCTATCTGAGGATAAGTGTGAAATATATACAGATCACAAAATCCTCAAGTATATATTTACATATAAATATATGAACATGTTCCAACAAAGATGATTACAGAAGATTGAGGACTATGGTAGCTCAATTCACTACCATCCTAAGAAAATGAATAAAGTGGAAGATGCTCTATGTAGAAATGATCCTATAGTTTTATAATTGATAATAATTGATATGGATCCTATCATCTTAGATATGAAAATAATGGACATGGGAATCATAAAGGAAGGGACATCATCAATCAATTGAAAAATTATTTCCCAACTATCCCTTTTGTAGAGGATAAAGGATTCTCAGAGAGAT
This sequence comes from Viscum album, assembly GCA_963277665.1. NCBI lineage: Eukaryota > Viridiplantae > Streptophyta > Magnoliopsida > Santalales > Viscaceae > Viscum > Viscum album. Next base: position 118,750,956 of record OY728154.1, read on the forward strand.
GATGAAGGAATTCAAGAAAAAGTGGAAGTTATAAGAAAAGGAAAATCCGCATAGTTGAGTATTAATAAAGAAAGAGTTGTGAGCCTTGGGTCATAGCTATGTGTACCACCAAATCCTGAGTTAAAGGAGTTGTTTGATGATGCACATAGTTAACCTTTATCCACCAACCCAAGAAGCACATATATGTATCAAGATAACCAAGATCACTATTTGGGGGACATTGTGAAGAAGGAGATCATGGAATATACATCACGATGTTTTGTATGTCATGAAGTGAAAGAGAAAAGGAAAAAATACAAGTGTATGATGCAACCATTACCCATAACTACATAGAAATGGTAAAACATCACCATAAAATTTGTCACTAGTCTTCCAATGAAATCATGAGGGAATAATGTTATATGTTTTATGGGGGAACTTCTTACAATGACTAATCACTTCACTATATTTTTTGAGGACTTCACACTTGATAAACTTGTATGGATATACATTTGAGAAGTGGTGAGGCTGCATGGAACACCACTATCAATTATATTTGATTAATATCTAAGATTTACCTCCATATTCTGAAAGTATTTCCAACATGCTCTAAATATATAGTTGATCTTCAGCAAGACTTATCACCCTCAAACTAACAAAAAATTTGTGTGTATTATCCATATACATGAGGACATGTTGAGAGCATGATCAACTGACATCAAAGGAGGATCAGATAAACATATTCTTGTGGTTGAGTTATCATACAATAATACATTCCACTATAGAATCCAAATTGATCCATATTAAGACCTTTAAGGGTAGATATTAATAACACCCACATGATGAGATGAAGTAGGGGAACACAAACAAATATTTCTTGAAATGGTTGAGTAAATGGTTAAAAAGGTCAAGACCATTCAATATCCCATCAAGGCTGTTCAGAGTCTAAAAAATATCCAATATGATAAAGATTGATGATATCTAGATTTAGATGTTGTAAACATGGTATTACAACTCATATATCATTGGAATAAAGTCATTAGATTTTGTAATAAAGGGAATATTTGCCTAAGATACATCATTCCCTTTGACATCTTAGATCTCATAAGAGAGGTGGCCAATCAACTAGCAATCCCACCTAACCTATCAAAAGTACATGATGTATTTCATGTATCCCACTTGATAAAGTACATACCATACCTCTAAAATGTACTCAATCTATAGGTGGTATTAGTTGGAGAATGATATCTCGTATGAAGAGTATCTAGTGAAGATCTTAGATCATAGAGGAAATTTTCTAGGAAATTAGAATATTCACCCAGTCAATGTGCTGTAAAGAAACCAAGAGTTTGAAGAATTGATGTGGGAATTAGAGGAATTGATTAAAAAGATATTCCTTTATCTATTTTTGTGTTGGAATTAAAATTTCAAGCATGAAATTTCTTTAGGATGGATATTGTAATGACCTGAACTGTTATAAATAAAATTCCTCCTGTGATTTAATTAAATGTATTATTATGTAATATTGTTATAGAAAAACATGGAATTATTTTTATTTATTATATCCTATCATATTTAAAACATTATTAACCATCACTACCATTGATAATATAGCCAATAAAAATTGATCAAATTATTAGTATAAATATATGGTTTTAACAAATCCAATTAACATAGAAAAAGGAAGTGAAGACCTTAATCAGTAAGATCGTACCCTATGAAGACCATTTATCAATGTTTGAAAGGAAGAAATAATCTATAGGATTTTCCATTGACCATTCCCAAGTAGAGATCCAACAATTTAAGTAATGGAAAAACATTTTATAGGATAAGTTCAAGCTCATTGAGATCACGACCCAAACCACATACGTCGAACCACCCCACAAAAGTCTCACCATCGCGTACTATACTGTTAGGGATTTTTCTGGTCTATTAATGGGATAAGTATCAAGAACCAAGAAATATCAGTATGTAAATTATCTTATATATAATAATGAATATATTTTCATCCTATTATTATTTATTTTTATTTTGATATAATAAACACATATTGTATTTTTTGTTAATATTCAAATTCAATTAAGGAATTTATATTGATGAATTAATTTATTTTGAAATAAATTAAATTTTAAGAAAATATTATTATTAAATAATTTTTATCAATTATAAATTATCATATAATTTTTATGAAATCAAATGAAATTTTTATAAGGGTTCAAAACCCGTTATTATAAAAAATACCTAACATTTCTAAATAAATGTCAGTTATTATTTTAAAAGTAAAAATAGACATATTTAGAATTTTTTTAGATAAAATGAATATTATTTTGTGAATACAAACATTAAAATTATCCGATAGTTAATTTTTTATAATTTTATGAGAGCCAAATTTTTGAGTAAAAATTAAATACTATCTAAATACACTGTGTGTGTTGTGACATCATAATGACCCCAAAGTAATATAATAAATAATCGAAAGGCTATCCATATCCAAATATAGGTTTTCCATTTAAACTAATGTGATTTTATATTTATTTTAATAATTTTATAAAGAATTTGTGAATCCTTCAAAACCATTAATATAATTTAATATTTTAAAATCATTTCTCTAAGAGTATATATCATAGCCACATAAGAAAGTGTATTATTTTTTAAATTTAGGTTCTTTCCCTTATAAAATTATGAAACTCACTCCCATTTTTTATAATCCATTCAAATAACCATGTGATGGTTTTTGGTTTTTGTCATTTTATTATATAGAGTCAAAAAAACTATGTTTGAGAAATAATAAGAAAACACCCACTCATTTCCTATATAAAATCACCCAAAATCCCATTTTTATTCACTAAACAGTCCTTGGATCACTTTTGTAATAAGTTATAACCTCTCTAGAGTCCTCCCAAGGTGCCTCTAAGCTATCAATAAGCCCCTCCTCAGCTTTTGGAGTAACACTCTCATGGTAAGGGGCCCTTAACTTCTCTTCTTTATTCAAGTTTCATTATTATCTTAGGCATTATATTTCCAATTCATAATTTTGGGATATGAATTTCCATTTACATATTAATACCTATTTTTTAAAAAATGGTGAGATATACCTTTATCTATCATCAAACAAATTTATGAATTTTTATGTGACAATGTTATGATGCCAAAATTTCACTGAGATCTTTATTCCAAAACAATTGTGTATTGAATACCATATCCATTTACTATCAAGGGTGTTAAATTTTATACACATATAATTCTATGACTTGGGACATATATGAATGTATTCTACATTCCATGATCGTGGAATAAAATATGATGACGAATCAATCCTTGTTGTATAATATATGTGGTGCATGTAAGCATGGGAATGAAATGAAAGTAACGAGTGCACCCAAAATTATACGGCGATCTAATGCTTTGGGTAATGTTTAGTCTCATGAGATTTAATGTTGGGATAGAGAGTGAAAATATTACTTTATAGGGGTTTTCCCATCCTGATTTATTGGAATTTATCATTGACATAGGTTTATGATGCAGTGTTTTTATTTTTTTGTCACATTTACCATGTTTCATTTATGATTATCATGTTATATGAGGTCTCACTATTCATGTTTATGAACCATACTCATTTTATTCCCCATTTATATTACTGTTGTCTAATATGTATAATTCTATTCATGTTATTACATGTTTATTCCATTACTAAGTTTTATTTTAGAAAACTTTCGTATGTTTTTTCCCAGGTCATCCCATGCAGTTTTAAGTGCGATCATAGTAAGAATTTTTTCAATAAAGATGATATTTTTCATGTTTTAATTTTTTATGTAATGTACCTAATTCCAAAAATTACTATACTTATTGATATTTTGGTATTAAGTGTAATATTATGTAATAAATCATTTATTAATGTGTAATAAATAGAATGGTTGTTATATCATTACTCTCATCACTTTTTTAAAGTGAGTTTCTATGAGTGAATGGAGATACTACTACTAAAGGTATCTAAAAAAAGATGAAGAAAAGTTATGAATGAAATAAAAAGGTGAATAAAACCATGTTACAAATATAAATGTGGGTGTATAAAGATACTAAAATGAGTGGGTTTTAATCTATTGGTGACTTTTTGAAAAGGTTGAATGATATTTTTAGTACCATCAGATGTCTTAGTGAAAATATGAAAGACTCAACTGTTGTTGAAAAGAACTTAAGAATTATTCCTGGTAAGTTTTATTGAAAAGGTTTATCTTTTTAGGATAGAGATCTTGAAACACTATCTTTTCATGACCTTCATAGTACTCTCATTACTTATGAAATGATAAGGGAGAAAGTTATTAAAGGAAAAAAAGATCATTGGTAAATTTCCTTAAAGGATTCCAAGAAAGAAATATCTTAGAAGATTATTGAAAAAAATAAGTATATTATTTTTAATAGGAAAATGATATATGTAACAATATTGATGAATTTATATCCTTATTTTATAAAAATGTAAAAATATGTACAGTAAAGTATAAAGTGAAACTTCCCTTGAAGTGTTTTGAATATGGATCCATTGTACTCTTTGTTGCTAGTATTCTCGAAATAAATAATGAATATGATAGTAATTAAGATGTTATAAGATAAAGAAAACCTTGTAAGAAACATGGTAATAAGTCTAATTCCTATTTGAAAAGAATATATATAAATTTATCAAAATCTAAAAAATCAGTTTTTGTCTAAAGATGATGATGATGAAGATAGTGAATTTGAGGCTGAAAAGTTTTCCAAATTTTCTGGAGAAAATACATTCCCTGTAATAGTTAATGCAGAAGAATTTGGAAGTATTAGTTTTTAAGAAGAAGCGATTGAGCTTTAATTTCATCGGAAAAGGGAATTGAAATAATGTCTCAAAAAATAGTAATACTTTCCAAATAAATCAAGTGGTTGAATAAGGAAAATCCTACAAAAAAATAATAAAGAATTTTTTATTGAAGAGAATGTTAAGTTATATAAAGAAGAAGATTTTAGGAAGAAGTATCTTGTGAAATAAAAGGATCAGAATGAACCTGTTGAAGTAAATTTAAATGCAATGAAATAAGAGTTGTAAATTATTTAACAAAAACATTCTAAAACTAAACATAGAGTTAAAAGTTTCTGGAATTATATATCTTATGTTGGTGAATGTTTTAGGAAGGTTCAACCTAAGAAGGATCAAAACATACTTTAAAATCTTGGAAATAATGTTTACAATGTTCCCAAGAAGAAGAAGTCTTAGAAAATTGTGTATGTTCCTAAAACCAACAATGTTTGAAATTTATAAGTTTCATAAAATTCTGAGTTAGAAACAAAAGTTTAAACCACATCTGATTCTGATAAGTTTGGAAATGAATATGAGTTGAAAAAGAAGATTCTACGTGATAATAGAATGTTTGGGGACAAAAATGTTATGATTTTAAAGATAATAATATTGTTGAGAAACTTGTTCACAACTCTGGATAGTGTGAAATTTATAGAGGTAAGTATTCATTCTCTATCCACTGCTCGTATTGTAGTGGATTGATTCATTCCCATGATATGAATCGGATCAGTGATCATTACTAGAATTGTTACATTAGTTATAGAAGGAAAAGATCAAGGGGGAGTCAATCCTCTAAAATGAATAAATTCTAGAAGGATTATTTGAAGAAAAATGAGAAGTTTTCTCAGAATATTTAAATTAGATTCTGATGTTTGTAAACTATTTTTGAAATATGTGAACAACATGGACATTTTTAAAAAGTTTTTCTTATTTTGTTATTGGCACAAATTTCTTTTATAACAATTCAAAGAAGGAATAAGTGAATAAAGATAAAGTAAAATAGATAAGTTTTGTTTTTGAAACCACTCTCAAAGATACCAAATAAAAATGACCCTGGATATTTTATAGTGGGTGTTCATCTCATATGACATGAGATCTAAAATTGTCGAATAACATGAAAGATTTCAAATAAATAACTTTGAAATTTTTAAATGATTAATATCTTAGTATAAAATGTGTTGTATCCAATATTATTGGGGAATAAAAGTTGAAATCCAAGAATTTTTTTTATTGATGGGTTGAAACAAAACTTTTTGAGTGTTTGACATCTCTATGATAAAGGATACAATGGTTTTTTTAGAAAATATGGTTTTGTTTTGAAAATAGAGTAAGATAGAAAATTTATACAAGGATCCACCAAAAAAAAGGAAACTTGTTTCATTTTTGTGAAGTTCAAAACTTTTGTTACTTAAGAATTATGGAATAAAATTATTTGTGACCTAAAAGGCTGGGACATATGTGTTAGAGATACATGATAATGTTATCAAAATGATACAATGTTCATGGAATTTCTGATATGTCCAGAATAAGATTTTTGCGTTGAAAAAAAATTCATAATGGGAAAATTAAAAAATCAGTGCATAAGAAAATTGATATACATTCAACTAAATCCATGGGACTTATTCATTCTAATATATGTGGTCCAATGGGAAAAAAATAAACTTTTGGAGATAATTACTTCATTTCTTTCATTAAATATTCTACTCACATTACTTATTATTTATTATTTAAAATATATATAAGATGCTCTGAAGATGTTTAGAAGTTTTAGGAGAAATGATGAGAAGTAATGTGGGTATTCCATGATGAAGTTTAGAATAGATAATAGTGGTGAGTATAATAATTAAGAGTTCAAAAGTTATTAGGAAAAACATGGAATTTAAATGATTTCATTACACCACACATACCATGACAAAATGGTGTTGTTGAAAGGAAGAATAGAAGAATGGCTGAAATGGGGAGCACTATTTTACTTGAACATGGTATTTCTCTTTACATTTGGAGGGGATACAAGAGAAATACTATTTATTTTTAGAACTGGTCTTTCTATAGACCATGTTCTGATATAACCCCATATGAAATGTCTTATGATAAAACTCCAAGTCTTAAAAACATAAGAGTTTTTGGGACCCCTTGCATAATAAAGAACAAAGGCAGAAACCTTGTAAAGTTTCATCAGAGAGAATAATATGGGATCTTTCTTAGCTATGATCTAGAAGGAATAAGACTTAGATGTTTAAATAAATAAATCTGGAAATTTTTTTATTTTATTGATGAAAAATTTCTTGAAAAAGATGAGAAATATGTTTCAAAAGCACAAATAGGTGAGGACTACGAGGAGTATAAAAGAATTTTTTTCAAATGAAACAGAGAAGGGTTCAAATACTTTTGATCCTATATATATGGAATAATTAGACTCATTTATTTCTTGTGATGATTATGAAGTTTGAAAATCTCATCCTTGGTAGAGGATGCAAGTGGATGCTCAAAACATAATTGGTCATCAACATCAAAAATTTCAAAAATGAAGAAAATCAAAAGTTAATACAACTACTTATTTGTATTAAAAAATTGAGATGAAAGATGTTAATAAAGCATTTGAGTATCCAAAATAGATTCAGAATACATATAAAAAGTTGGATCAGATTGAGAAGAATGATACTTGTTAAATCGTATCTAATACAAAAAAAATTAATATTATCATTAAAAAGTGGGTTTTCCAGAAAAAGATTAATGAAGATGGTAAACTAATAATTAAAAAAATAATATTGGTGTGAAAAGGTTACTCACATATTAAAGGAATCGATTTTTTGAGACTTTTTCTCTAGTGGAAAGGATAGAAACAATTAGAATATTTCCTTCTATTACTACACAACGAAGTTACAAATTTTTTCATATGGATGTGAAGTCATCATTTATTAATGGATAAATTAATGAAGAAATATTGGTAGAACAAAAGTTTCAATTTTTTATTAAGAAGGATGAAAGTTATGAGTGAAATTGAAGAAATCATTATATGGGATAAAGTAGGTTCCGAGAGCTTGATATTCCAAATTGAATACATGCTCAAAGAAATTGAACTTTAATAAGGGAAGGGTTGATAGTAATATTTACATAAAAGAAAGTATGGATATTTCCCTCATTATTATTTTATATATTGATGATATCATCTTTGTTGGTAATGATGAAAGAATGTGTGAAAGGTTTGTTAAAAAATTAAGAAGCTGTTTGAAATGTCCAGGACTGGTGAAAGGAAATAATTTTCTAGGTTATAAATCTCAAAAAATAATAAAATATATTTCTTTATTAAAAAACATATGCTAAGAAACATATTAAGAAGTTTGGAATGGGAAATTTGAAATTGGTTTCCACACTAATTTTAGTGGGAACCAAGTTGACTATAGATAGAGAAGGTAAGGATATTGACTATAAAGAGTTTTGAAAGCTGATTAGAATTTTGTTGTATCTATCTGCCTCAATAGCAGAAATTGTTTATATTTTTACCTTATGTGAAGGATTCAACATTTCACCTAAATAATCACATTTATTGGATAGAAATATTATACCAAGATAGATTAAAAGAAAAATAATTTTTTATTTAGGAATGATAGATGGTAAATGTTATTCATGTTTGGTTACACATATACCTATTGGAAAGGAAGTGTTTATGATAAAAGGTCCACATATAGTGGAGTTTTATTTTTGGTGAAAAGTTGTGTTAGTTAGTATACTAAATAAATCCAGTAACTCTTAGCATTGATGAAGCTGAGAATGTTGTTACCACTCAAGATTCTACTCAACTTTTGTGGATGAAGAATTAGTTGAAAACTTACTTAACGAGGTGATGTTATTTATGATATTTGGTTGTTATAATCATAGTTTAAAACAATCTCTTCCAAGAAATATTGATATCAAATATTAATTCATCAAATATAATTTGGAGAATAATTAACTCAAGATGAAGTATGTTCCTACATCGGAACTAGTTTCTAATATATTCACCAAATATTTACAGAAGGAATCATTTTTCAAGCTAAGGTTAAACATTGACATCCAAACTCATTCTATTCAAGGTTTAGGTATGTTTATTTTTCCACTCTCTCAACTTATCTTTAGATAGTGTTGTCAAGGGAGATAAATGTTTCATAAATATAACCATTTATATATGCTAAACCTTTTAAGGAAGCATGTATATAGGGGTAGTTTGTGGGTAAGATATGAACTCAGCATGTAGGTGTGTGAACTATTATAATATTTTATTGAAGTAATCGTAGGAAAATTTTGTTTACATGAAAGTGGAAGATGTAAAATAAAAAGTGAAGAAAGATGTGAAGGAATCTCAAAAATATGAAGATGTTTCATGAGTCACTTCTTTTTAACAACATGGTTTTGATGTCAATGATTATTGTTTCCTATAATGAGTTACCTCACACAGGCTTAGAATTATTAATAAGTAATCCATTGATTGAGTTTATAGTGTTCATTGATTTATGAACATTGGTTGAAAACAAAATCCAAAGGGAAATATTGTTGGCACCAGGTTTGTTGAAAGTGGTTTTCAGATGCTGGAAGAAGTTTGTGAAGATTAGTTTTTCTATTATTGTCAAGAAAATGAAATAACCTCACTTTTTATTTCATGGTGATCATAATGAAGTTTATCAAGTTTTAGAATAGAAGACTAAGCTTCACTAATAATGCCTAATCAGATTGAGCTTTGATAAGAAAGTTAAATCGGACCCATTTTTGTAAACAAAGTCCAAACCAGACTCAGTTTTTTTATGAATGTCAAATTAGGCCAAGTTTTGATAAGAAATTTGAATCAAACAAAATTTTGATAAGAAATTTAAATCAGACTATGTTTGGATAAGAAAGTCAAATTGGAATTATTTTTGTTAAGAAAATCCAAATCAGGATTTATTTTATTAGGAAATCCCTTTAGAATCATTTTGTTAAGAATGTTTATTTGTTATCAAGGTTCGAAGAGATAGAAAGTTGGAGATGTTTCCAAAGTAAATATGAGAATTATTGTATTTTTTTAAGTTTCTATCATTATAAGTTGTCTGAAACACTTTTGAACTAAGATTTATGAAATTAATAGAGGGAGAAAATGTTTTTTAGGTCAATAAGACTGAGATGAGTAAGTTCCAACAAACTGTAATAAAAAAGAAATTTAATTCGACTTATCTGAGGAAGAAATAACTGAAATGAAGAATCAGAATAAAGAATTGGATTGAGGAATTAGACTAAGGAATGGGACTAAAGATTTTGTCCAAAGAATCATACTATAGAATCATAATGAATAATTGGACTAGTGATTCCGACTGATGAATAAGAATGAGGAATCAGACTCATGAATCAGACAGATTAATTAGACTGGAGAATTAGTCTGAAGAATTAGATTGAATAATCCAACTGAATAATTTAAATGAAGAATCAGATTGAAGATTTAGTTTGAAGAATCAGACCAAAGAACCAGACTAAAGAATCATACTAAAGAATGGTTAGAATGTTCAGTGAAAGATGAAGTTGTGAGAATATTCGGTATGTATTGAGAATAATCTAGAAGATTTGAGAATTTCATAAGAATTAAAGAAATAAATCCAACATGAAGGTTAAATTTGAGTTTATGGACATTTGGTTAAGAATGAATACATTTTCAGATTCTCACCCAAACCACTTTTGGCACACCTATAAATTGTAGTAAGTACATTTTAGTTTCTGACTATGATGTATTTTACATGTGTGAAGAAATAGATATCAATGAATGTTTTGGAAGAGAGAATAAGTTTCAATATAGAATATTTTAAAGTAAGTTTTCTAGATAGAATAAGAAGAAGAAGGGGTTACTGGATCAGACCGATCAATCAAAAGCAGTTTTTCAGGGTAAATTTTAAACTAGTTTACAATTATTTCCAGAGTATTGTTTTATATATTTTTTCTGGAATGAGTAATCGAAAAAATGAATCTGACCTAACCATCAGACTAAGTCATTGTACAAAGTCCAAAATTGATGTTCTTACCTACTATTAGGTAGGAAAGTGAAAAATTTTATTTTGAATAATTATATAGTAGAAGTTGATAAATCATTATAGTATCATATTTTCAACTAACATTTGAAGGTTTAATTACTTGTTACACAAACTTTTTTTATATAATTTATTATAGAATAAGAACATGCACTATTGTATTGATCATAGTGCTACACAAGTGTAAGGGTATATCCTACTTTTTGTATCCACACAAAACATTGTTTTATAATGGTTTTCTGCTATTAGATTGTTTACAAACCATTATAAGAATGTATCTACTCTTATTGAGTAGTGAACAATGAAAATACTTATGTTCCTATGGATGTCTGAATTTTTTTTTTCAAAAAATTTCTAGATATTTAACATGAGATGAAGTTTTCTTAAAAATAATGGAAACTTAGAAGAAAAATATATAACTAATTCACCCCCACCCCGTCTCAGTGATACATTGATCAAGGATGGAAATTTAAAAAAATGATTAGGGGGAAACTCAATATGAAAGATATACCTATTGTATGAGAATTGTTTTCTATATTTTTAGAAGAGTATCATAGTCTTCCTTCAAACCATGAAGTTGTGTTTTTAATAGAACTCATACCTGGTGCTAAATATATTTTAAATAATCCTTATAGAATAACCCTAATTATGTTTATGTATTAAAGAATAAACATTAGGAACATCTTTATAAGTGATTCATTATTCCAAGTGCATCACCATGGGGTGCACCTGTCATTTTTATTAATAAGAAAGATGGATCAATGTGATCTTCGTTGATTATTAGAAACTGAACATGATCAAAATTAAGAATAATTATCATCTTACTCATATTGATGATTTATCAATTATTTGGAGATAAATATTTTTAAAAGATTTATATTTGATTTGGATACTATTAGTTGAGGTTAAAATGTGAATAAATACCCAATACAGCCTTCCATTCAAGGTACGAACACAATGAATATATAGTGATTCCATTTGGTCTTACCAATTCTCCATGCATGGATTTAGTGAATAGATTCTTTAGATATTACCATAATCCGGTTGTTGTAGTCTTTATAAATGATATTATTATATATTCTAAGAGTAAATAAGATCATGAATATCAGTTGATGATTGTCCTTAATATCTTAATTTTGGAGAAGCTACAAATTTTGTTTACTGAGAATGAATTTTGGATTTAGAAAGATTCATTTTTGGGTTATATAATCTCAAGATAGTGTATATAGGTGGATCCATTATATAATGAAGTTATTAAATATTGGATGAGACTAACCACTATGATTGAGATCTATAGTTTTCTTATTTTTTTTAGATATTATCGATGTGTTCTATAGAATTTGTCATAAATATGTATTTCACTCACCAAGTTAACTTAGAATGGAGACAAGTTCCTTTGAATAGATGAATATGAAGAACATTTCAAGGAACTAATGGGAAGGTTAGTCATTACACCTATTCTTACACTAACTTTTAATTGAGATGTGATTGTTTTCTTTAACGATAAATTAACTAAGGGATTGTTTTTTAATGATGCATCAAAGAAGGGAATAAGATTCATCATCTTTCAGTGTGATATGGTGATAGATTATACCTCACAAAAACAAAATGTTCATGTGAAAAAATACTCAACTCATGATTTGGAGTCAGATGGGGTAATATTTTCAATAAAGATATAAAGGAGTTATCTTTATGAATAATGGTGTGATATATTTATCGAATATAAATGTTTAAAGTATATATTCAGTTATAAATAATTAAATATGTGCAAGAGATAATGGTTAGATAATATTGAATATTTTGAGTGCACAATATAGTACAACCCTAGGAATGAAAACAAGGTGGCCAATAATTTGAGTGGAGAGTTTCATGATAGCTTATGAGTGGTTAGTATCAGAAAATATCCACTATTTATTTATTTTCAATAGATGGATCTAAAAATATTGAATTAAGGGGAGAAATATTATCTTTTTCAATTGTGTATTTAACCATATATCCAAGTGAAGATTAATGTGACCTATAAAGAGGTTGTAGATATAAAAATAAAGGCAATAAATGTTCCAGAGTCTAAACTTGATTGTGATGGAATGATAAGGTTCATGAACCATGAATGTGTTCCATCAATACTATATTTCAAGAAGGATCTATTAGATGAATATCATAGTTCACCATTCTCAGTTTATCCTAAAATTATGAAGATGTATAAAGATATGAAAGAGTAGTCATGGTGGTAAAATATGAAAATATATATTGTAGATTTTTTATCTCAGTGCTTAGTATGTAAACTATTTATGTCTAAGAGAGAGAAGTTTAAGGGGATGTAAAAAACATTACCCACACCAGAATGAAAATAGTAAAACATTACCATGGATTTTTTTCATCGGACTCCCCAAAACACTTAAAGGACATAATTATATTTTGGTTGTTGTCAAACAAATTATGAATTCAGAAATCCTTATTACTATAAACATAAGATTTATCACTTAATTATATTTCTAGAATATACATTAAAGAAGTTGTAAGCTTTCACGGAGTACCACATTCTATTTCATCATATAGGGATTTGAGGTTTACCACAATGTTCTAGAAAAGTATGCAAAAATATCTTGATTCAATGTTTTGTTTCAATACTACTTATCATCATTAGATAGATGGTCAATATTAGAGAACCATTCAAACCCTAGATGATATGTTGAGATCTTGTTCTGTGGAATTCAATGGTGATTGGGATCAACACCTTCCTCTAGTCATGTTTTATAAAAATAATATCTTTCATTTGAGTGTTGAGATGGATACTTATGAATCCCTCTATAAAAATAATTGTAAAAATCCAACATGCTAGGATGAAGTTGGAGATGTAAATCTATTGGGATTAATTTTTCTATTGAAATATCAAAGAAGTTTAGATCCACTCAACTACACATTAATGTAGCTTACAGTTGAAAAAAATGTTATGACGATAATCAGCGATGAAATCTTGAATTTGAATTTAGTAAGAAGTCATTTATATGAATTTATCCATGGAAAAAGGTTATTATATTTGAAATAAATGGAAATATAATCCCTAAGTTTATTGTCCCCTTCCAGACTCTTGATCTAATAGAGACGATATCTTATTTCGTAGCACTTACATCTAATATCTATTAAGTTCACGATGTGTTCTATGTATCCCTCATGAGGATTTACAAACCTGATCCTTAACATGTACTAAAATCAGATGTTATACCTCTATATCATGGTCCTTTCTACGAATACCAACCAGAATAAATATTGTATATGTGAGATAAAGTGTTATGGAATAAGACTATTCACCTAGTTAAAGTTCTTTGAAGGAATCATAAATTCAAAGAAGCTACATGAGAAACTAATTATGTGATAAAACAAAGATATCCTAATTTTTTTATATTATAGAGAATGTATTTTATGTTTGAAATTCATTTTAAAGGGGGTATAATGTAGCACTTTGATCTTTTTTGATATATTTCTCTTAAAATAAATTATCTTTCTTCAATAAGCATGTGGTACACAGAAAATTGAGTCTAAATGAACCATATTATAGTATACCATTATATCATAGATTTCAAATTAACAGAGTGAATAATATTTTTTTCGATATTATGTATAAAGGTTTTAGATAATAAAAATATATTGATAGATAAGTATACAAAAAATATTTTTCCTCAAAAATATTTTTATTTTTATTTTTTAGAAAATATTATATTAAATTTTTGACTCTTTTATAAAAAATATTTTAAAAAAATAACTTCATTTTTTAAATCAATACTTCAAAATTAACTTATTGTAAAATTTTGATAATTTTCTAAAAATATTTCTTTTTACAATAAATAGTGAAAAATAAGGATTTTTATTGAAAACTATCTTTTCATTTAAAAATGTCCAAATTTTAATTTTATTTTAAAATGATTTAAAAGTAAAATTATTTCATTTATTGTATAAATAATCTAATTATGGACATTGGAGTAAATTTTATGCTTAATTTTGGTATAAATACATTTTATACTTAAGAAAACATTTTTTCTTGAAAACATATTTTCATTTCATTTTGCGGTTTTAATTTTAAATTAAAATATAAAACTTATGTGAATTTAAATTATTAAAATGGATTCAATATATTTAATTAGAATTTAGAATTTGGTAATAATTCCAATTTCATCTTTGGTGATAATGAATAGTAAAAAATAATAAAAAATGTTTACCATAATTATGGTTAAAATGAGTTTACCGGGGGTTAAACTAAGAGATAAGGTTACGTTTTCCAATGAATATTTTCTAAATAATAATGTATTTCTATATTTTAAACTCATCATATACTAACTTTTAATATATGTCCATTTGGAATCATTTTTTGTAACGTCTCGGACTGGGTGCCACATGTCGGTGCCCCGAGCCAGTCGGTCAAATGACCTCAAGTGTGGCTCCTCATACACCATAGGCTATTGAATATCAGCGAGGGTATGATAATTCATTCATGGGGAAACTATACCCTCTTTTATCATAGTAATACATTATTATATGTAATAAATAACAACAAAAGAAATATATATCAATAAACAATACTAAGATATCAAGGTAAACAAGGAAGGAGATGAATATAAAACTAAAATAGAAGCATTCTATGATAAAGTAAGTTTCAAGTGATTAAAATGTAAAAAGAGAAAGAAAGAAACCAATGATCCCTGGGTGGGTATCAAGCCACATCCAGCTCCCTCATCCAATCTCAATTCACAAACTATCTATCTAACTCATAGCCTTTTTCCTCAACTTGTCCTTCAATTATAAAGTCTATTCAGGTACCGATCAAGAATCCTGAATAGGGTGTGAGTACAAATCAGTAGGTCGCCATCAATTATGTCTAAAAATATATATAGTTAGATAATATTCCATAAAGTTCTACAAGGAAATAATTAGAATGCATAATTAAAAATTTATTACATTATCAATTAATCATTATTTGACCACACAAACATCAGGTTCCCATGGACACCTATATCTCAATACCTGCTTCTGCCTATGCCAGATTCTGAACTATCCTCTTGGGATTTCTCATGTCTGAATTTCCATGACACCAATCTTAATTTTGAAAATGAATGACCATTTTACCGTTCAATGATTCTTACATTTGAATGACCATGTTGTCATTCTTGATTTCTTGGTCAAATGTATGTGTTATCATTCACCATTTAATAATACATAATTGAATGTGCATGTTACCATTCATAATATTTGGTCTAATTTCCATTTTACCATTCATCATTTAATAATACATAATTGAATGATAATGTTACCATTCATAATATCTGGCCGAATTTCCTTGCTATCATTCCCCATTTAACAATACATAATTGAATGATCATGTTACCATTCATAATACTTGGATGAATGTCTATGTTTCCATTCCGTATTTTATAATACATAATTGAATGGTTATGTTACCATTCATAATATTTGGACAAATTTCTATGTTATCATTCACCATTTACATATATCATAATGACAAAATATTACACATATATCTCTACGACCCATTAATTAATTAAACAATTAATTAATCCTTTCCTCGAAATATTTTTTATTAAGAAAACCACTTTAAAGGAGAAAGTGAAAAACCAATCAAGTACACAAAAGACTATGAACCAACATCATAAGTAATATATGAATATATGATTTGTATTTTATTCCTTTTAGAGACCTTACCTCTGAGGAGACTCCATTGTAGAGTGGAAGTCGTTTCATCCGAATCGTATTTCTGGAGGTCTTCAAAATGGTATTATAGGTTGTCCCAAGTTTCGAGGATCTATTCTATAGTAATATTCTTTTGGTTGAATCCACATTCCAATATGCCAAGTTTTTTTTGGATCCTAAGACCCTGCACCTTTTTAAAGTTTCAATGAATACGCCTCCCAACTAGCCTGTCAAATACCTCCTGCATAGTTTTGACCTCCAGATCCATCTCTAAGAATTATTTGTTTCAATTTATGATGGTTTCATACTCATAACATTCAATAATTTACTTTACACACTACTGGAAATTTAGCTGATAGACATGGTTTAAAAGTGTGTCTATAAATTCAAAAACCATGGCTATAGGTTATAACCATGGTTTGAAATTGTGGTAGCATCTTAAAGAAGAGAGGACTATAGCCATGGTTTTAAACCATGGCTATAGGGTTTCCCATTTCATAAAAAAACACCCCTACACCCAACAAATCCCCCACCCCCATGTAGCACCACTTCCCACATGCAAATACCCCCCTCCAATCCCCTGGATAGTCCCCCCTTGATAGACCTTGGACACCCCCCAGACAGACCTTCAATAATCCCCCCACCCCCATGACTGACCCAGACCTCCACTCCCCTGGAACCCCCCCCAGGACATACCCAAACCTCCACTCACTTGTACACCCCCCCTCCTAAACAGACCCTAGACACCCCCCATACCTTGGATAACCCCCCATGGACACCCCACCCCCAGACTCTGGACACCCCCAGACAGACCCACCCCCCTCCTAGGACAGACCTTAGATAGACCACCATGGATAGCCCATACCTCCACTCCCCTAGAAAGACCCCCCCCCCCCCATGGACAGACCCTGGACACCCCCCCCCCCCAAACCCTGGAAAACCCACCTAGACACCCCCCAGGCAGACCCCCCCCCCCTAGGACAGACCCAGGATAAACCCTCACCCTGCCCCCTACCAGTCCCCCTACCCCTCCTCCTACCAGTTCCCCCTGCCATCCCCCCCCCACCCCCTTCCAGCCCCTCCATGGTTAAACCATAGATCTTGGTCCCTAATAATAATTTCAAAACCATGTAAAATATACCCTATAGCCACAGTTAATAACCATGTAAATTGATTCTTACCCAGAAATAATTAATCACCAGATGCTTCCTCAATAGCTACACCTTATAGTAGTGCTCACAACCTCTAGCTACGAGCAAAAAAACACCACCTTCAAAATAAAAATGAACTCAAGAATAATACAATATATATCATAAGAATTAAAACTCTCTCCAATATAAACAATATAAAATTTAAATATAAATTTCTTCATAATAAAAATAAATATTTCATAAAATTAAATGTATAAACCAAGAATAAAATTTACATCTAAAATACACCTCAATATCAGCATCACCAGAACCATCATGGCCC
Organism: Viscum album; assembly: GCA_963277665.1. Classification (NCBI taxonomy): domain Eukaryota; kingdom Viridiplantae; phylum Streptophyta; class Magnoliopsida; order Santalales; family Viscaceae; genus Viscum; species Viscum album. The sequence goes on from OY728154.1 coordinate 118,768,959, forward strand.
TCATCATCTCCTATACAAACACAGACATCATTATCACCACCTCTCATACCATCGCCACCACCACCACCATCATGATCATTGACATATCCATTGGTTTATGCATCTAAATTAGGGGAAGGAGTAAAGAATCCTGATAAACATAATGTATACAAATGAGAACACATTTAATTAATGAAAACATTCAATTTTTATATGGTGATTCATATAATATCATTATGTTAGAAATAAAAAACTCTAATAAACATAGTAGATACAAATGAGAACTCATATAATTAATGAAAACATTAAAATATTCTTGTGTATGATGATTCGTGAACATAAAATTGAAGAGAAATAAGAAGTATGTTTAGAATATAGAATAATAGTAAGAGTCTTATGGTCTAAATAGAACAAAATAAGAATTAGAGAGTGATCGGGTTTGGATATGGTTAAAATATTAAATCATATTTATTTAGTGATGCAATTATTCTATATGTTCATTCATGTAAGGATTTCATGAAAGGGGTAATTATTATTATTCATAAAAATAAATGAAAAATTAGTCCATATAGGGGGAACACTATATGTTTTTGGGTGAATATATAAAGCTTATTCATGAATGGATTCATCATTAACCTATTCCCAACCCCACTTGCACCCCCTTGCACCCCACCTGCACCCTCTTTACTGCCCTGCAGACCACACTGCACCCCACATGCACCCTTCCCACTACCCTGCAGACCCCCCTGCCCCCTCCCCCTTGCACCCTCCCCCTACCAGTTTCCCTCCACCCACTACCCCCCCTTTCACCACACCTGCACCCTCCCCACTAACCTGCAGACCCCCCCCCCCCCCGAACCCCACCTGTACCCTCCCCACTACCCTGTAGAGACCCCCCTGCACCCCCCCCCCCCCACCCTTACCAGTTTCCCCTCCCCCCACTGCCCCCTTTCACCCCACATGCACCATCCCCACTTCCATGCAGACCCCCCTTACACCCTGCTTGCACCCTCCCCACTGCCCTACAGACCCCCCTCCCCCCTGCACCCTCCCCCTTGTTAGCCCCCCCCCCCCCCCCACTTCCCTTTGAAACCCATGCCCTGCAGACCCCCCCGCATACCACCACCATCTCCCCCCTTGCACCCCACCAGCACCCTCCCATCTGACCCTATCCCCTCCCCCTCCCCCTGCAGAACTCCCTTCCCCCTCCCCCTCCCCCTTCCACTAAAACCCCTTTCACCCTCCCACCTTGCACCCCATCTGCACCCCCTCCCCCTTCCCCTGCCCCTACAGACCCCCTACCCCGGCAGACCCCCCTGTACCCTCCCCCCTTGAAGCCAATAACTCTTAGTGTAAAATTTAATGTATAATAATAAAATTGTGTGAACATTCAATATAGAATGAATGTAAGGTGCATGAAGAAAATATTCAAAAATTTAAGGATGACTATGAAGATAATTTAAACATTATTAATGACTAGAAAAAAAACATAAAATTTAATATTTCTTGAGTTAAAATTTAAATTAAAGAACTTTAAAATCACTAAAGTTGAATACTCACTTGATGTTGAGAGAGGAAACTATAAATAAGTTCCTAATAAAATTTGAACATCATAGAAGACTCATTATAATAGTGGGATAATCATGAGTAAATTAAAAGAATCATCTTATTAAAATCTTATGAATATGTTAGCCCCATATTCTAACGAATATGTATAATAAAAATTCCATTACATTGAAAAGTGATGGTTGTAATTCTCCATGAAGATGGGTGAATAATTATATTTTTAAATGCACCACATCACTGAAGATGGAAGAAAGAATTAATGTAATAATTCTCCCATAAGGTGAGAATATAGAAAAATTTATGAAATATCTCTCCACCAGTAAAATTATACTCAATGGAAGAAGATTAGATTTCATGGAAACTTTTAGTGTTGGGGAACATTCAAACCCCAGGACATTGACAATTGGAATAATATAAAAAACTATTAAAAATGGATATGGCGCATGTCAAGGGGGTCAAGAATAGAATTTATGAAAAATTCAGTTCAATTCAATATTATTACATGGAAATGAGAAAATATTTTGAAAACAAATTTTAATATCTTGTAAAATTCATTAGAAATTTTTGATGATGTGGTCACGGTGATGGCGAGTACTGGGTGACAACTACCAGAAAAAATTCATTACAAATAATGGAAGGAGACCACAATAGTGGAAGAAAAATAAAATGAAAATAGTTGGAAACTATACTATGGGTTGTAAAGAAAATTAAGTTACAAATAAAGTTACACCATTAATGAAAGTAAAATAAAATGCCACACTAAAACAAAGAAGATTATACAATGGAAGGAAATGAAACTTTTTGGAAAGATATAAGAAATCATTGAATATTAATGTTAATTAAATATCTATAAAGAAAAAAATTGAATCAATACAAGAATAATGCAAGAAAACTAGAATGGTGTAAGACATATCCAAAAAATAAGTTAATTTTAATTGGAAGTTAATATTGATGGGTAACATTACAAAGGAAAATAATCATTTCTTATGATGTAAGGATGTTGACCACACTCTAAAAAATTAATGATATGATTACCAAGGTATGAGGAACTGATAAATAAAAATTTTGTTTTTTAATAAGTTATGAATGTTACTATGAAAGAAAAATAACTATGTAAGAAGAAAAATAAACATATTTCGGAGGTTTTCATGGATGTATAGATAGAATAATTTGAGGAATCAATGAGGTTGGATGAAAAAGAAAATAAGGATGAATGTTCATTTCTATAGTACATGAAGAATAAAACCCCACATACAAAAAAGAAAACATAGAAAAATAAGTCTATGAAGTGTAAGAAGATTAATTATGGGATAATCAAGGGTGGTCACCTAAAGAAAGATGAAGCTAAAATTAATAGTGTTTTTTATTGAGATAATACTCTCAACCCTATTACTCTAACTAATAAGGAAAGATAGATCCACCTTATGTTTTGATTAGTTGTGATGGGGTTCAATGAAAAATGAAATTTAAGGTGATGCAATTGAGTAATGTTTTCCCCTATAAAAGAATAAACATTAAAGCTAGGGATTTTGGAGTCCTAATGATGTTGATATAAAGTATAAAAAGTCCCAGAAAGCTAATGGTTTAGAAACTGAATTCTAATGTTCTAGTAAAGTGAACTTTCAAGAACCCATATACTAAATCTATATATGATGGTGAAGAAATTCAAAATATATTGAATCTATGGAATTGAAGTTTCTTTCATATATGAGGAAATATTTCCATACATTACAATTATTATATGAAAACTTGTGATTTAATAAAATAGGATAAAATTGATTTATTGTTGAAAAAAATGATTTCACAAAAGGGTAAAAACCTGTTATTTCAAGTTTTATAAATTTTGATCTATCTATTGAAATGGATGAAAGAAATTAAGATGAATGCAAAACATAATGAATTTAACCCTAAGAGATTATTTTTTAGAACTTGGAAACACGTTGTTAATTTTTTGAATAGTATTAATGTGAGTAAATCACACTTGTCTTCTAAAACGAGCATAGATAACATAGAAATTTATTTGGTTGATTTGGGATCTTTTTATTTAAGAAACAGGTTGTTATAACTATCTCAATAAACATAATAGTCGTATTCAATTCAATGGAAGATAAAGGGAGAAAAAGGGGAAACCTGAAGAAATATTTCCCTCATCTCAAAATTTCAAAGGGATTTGAATTTAGATCCATAAGAGGAATGGATAAGTGAAGACATTTATCCCACACAAATTGACATTGAATTTTTATCAATATGAGGTAGAGAAAAATCCATTGAATTTAAGGAAACATTAATGAGAAATTTTTATGGAGAATAAATCCAAAGTGGGAGATTAAAGTACCCAATGAGGGATCACGGTAACATTTTATATTTTTTATCAATAGATTATAGGAAAGTAAATGAAGTAATCTAAAGAAAAGTCAATGAAGTAATTTAAGGAAAGGTAAAATGGAAAATAGTATATAAAATCTGAGTTTCTTTATGTTTTGCAATGTCATCTTAAGAATATTAATATTGGATAGATCTTACATTATTTTGTTAAATTAATCTAAATGTTACTTTATAAAAATACAGGGTTTTATCTTAAAAGTTAAAATTTGGTGTCTTTTATAATAAATGCTGACTAAAGTGGTTTTCATGTATATTTTTTCTAGTTTAAGACAAAAAATAGCAGTTGTAGATTAAAAGGAAGCTTCCCAAAGCACTTTATATCCTAAAGAAAGAAACATAGAACTATGTTCTTTAACTAAAAAATACATGGAAACATCTTTATATTATGTGATAGTTTTTCTAGTTTTATTTATAGTAATAATAGGTTTCAAGGTCCTACATATGGAATTAATTACGCCCTGCTGAACTAGAAGGGATCTCATCCTATTTTTTCAAATGTTAAAGTCATTATCACCATCGATTTTATTTATTTGAAATCCAGTTTTTGAAAAGTTTACAAGAATATTAGATGTCTAGTTCTTGAATACAACACTAATTGTACACCCCTAAAATATGACCAATATCAAGCATAAACTGTGTTTACAATAATAGATTTCATATGTAGAGGAATTATGAATGTTAAATTGGATATAATCAAATATAGTAGATAAATAGAGGCAATTTATGAAGTGATCACGATGCAGAAATACACAAAATCAACTACTGACAAAAGAAATGGGTTTAATAGAAAATTAAAACAAGTTTGGATCTAATACAGCTTTGTGAGGGGTAATGGTGAAATGACAAAAAAGGAATAACATACAAACACCTAAGGACCGATATGGGACTTTGAAAGTAGCAGTCCAATACAGTAGAATTTAAATATTTAAGATGCAATAATTTAATGAAAGAAGTAAGGAAAATATAATTTAGGTTATTCAATCCCTTTGGACCCTACGTGCACACAAGAACACCACCCAAAATCAATTATTTTAAGAATATCAAAATAATAAAAAATTACACTATAAAATGATGAAGAAACATCAACATGATAAAAAAACAACTTTAAAATAAGATTCAAAGACTTACAATTCCAAACACAAAGAGGTCAGGATGTCCTAATCACCCCCTAGAAACCCCTTCACCCTGCCTCCTAGACACCTGCACCCACCCCCTTGCAGTAGCCCCCCTTACAAATCCCCTCCTCCACTCCCCCTGGACAGCCCCCCTCCAAGACAACCCCTTGCCCCCTGCCCCCAACCTGCACACCCCTACCACCAGAACACCCCATCCCCTTACCACCCCCCAAAATTACACCCCCTCCCCCTGCCCCCAGCACACCCCCTGCCCTCCCCCCACCTGCGCACCCCCTCCCCTGCCCCCAACACACCCCCTACTCCAAAACACCCCATCCCCCCATCACACCCCTCCCCCTTCCCCCCACATGCACACCCCTCCCCCTTCCCGCCCACCTGCACCCCCCCTCCCCCAGCACACCCCATGCCCCCTTCCCCCGCCTGTACACCCCCTACCCCCACCTGCACATCCCTCCCCCCAACACACCCCATACCCTTACCCCCCACATGCACACCCCCTCCCCTACCACCAGCACACCCCACACCCCCCCACATACACCCCCTCCCCCTGAACCCAGCACACCCCCTGCCCCCAACACACCCCCTACCCCCTGCCCCCAACACACCCCCTACACCCCCCACCTGCCCCCCCTGCCCACCCCCTACCCACCCCACACCCCTACCCACCCCATGAACCCCCCATTCCACCCTATACATTTGATTCCACTTCAACCACTTAATGAAATATATGTATAAAGGATCATTCTGATGTTTGTTAGAAAAATTCAATTTTTCTTATATCAGGATGATGGATGATTTCCAGAAATCCAATATTGAATTTGGAATGAGTATTTGTTTCCATTATGATTAATAATATTTATTAAATGGATAATCTAAAATACTTTCCAAGTATTTTTATCCATTTCATGTGGTGTTTATAATTACCTATATCGTTATGAGTCAGAGAATTCACATGAAATTGAATTTTTAGTCTCCAGGTAGCGATAATTTCAAGAAGTGGTATTTAGAAAAACAATTTGAGTGTTGGGATGTCTCTTGAGGAGTTTTTATGCCTATTTATGTGTTCATGTGGTTTATGGGGTAATCAAGTAGAACTTAGAGGGTTTCTAGTCCGTTCTGATTAATTTTAAGACCCATCAATTACCATGTCTAGGTACACTGAGTACCAAGTCTAATAAAGGAAAAAAAATAGTTAATAATGAGTTTTATAGTGGGGTATCCTCTAGTGGGGAACTTGGTCTGACTTACTGGATAGCCATGTTCTAGGTTTATGGTTGTGTTCTCTATTTATTTCATACTCCCTTAGTATATTTATGTAGGCCATGTCTTGAATGAGATTGTGGTGGTACATGATATGACAAGATTCATGACCTAAAGAATATATTGGTGATATGAGATTGGATATGGGACCTCAAACTATTTGAGTGGGTGATATAATGAGATCAGAATAATTACCTCACCATGAGTGAGATGTTTGTGGTATAAAATAAGATACAAGACCTCACCCAAAGTGAGATGGTTTCCATTTGAGAGGGATTATGTGAAGTCACTTTGAGTGAGTGGGATGTTTTATTAGATAAGTTATGAGACCTCACCTTGAGTAAGAGGGTGGAAGTACGAAATAAAACCTGAAATCATAACTTGTTATGGGACCCCTCCTTGAGTGAGAGGGTTTTGGCCCGAACGATTAGTGGAAACTATGTGACCAAGGCTGTATGGTTTGTTTAAACAATGCGGCTACAGACAGGGGAACCTAAAAGTCCACACGGTTTGTGTACAACCATGCAGGCTTAGGTGCACATCCATGATGCCTATTGTAGATATGGGGAATATCCATTTATCATGGTTTGCACACAGTTTGTGAACCGTGTGCATAAACAGTGTGCAGTGGGGTGTTTGGGAAAAAATAACACTTTCCCCTCTTTAATTCTAAAATATATTTATCATTTTACTTTAGCTACAGTGGATATTAAAGGGTTTCGTACACCCATAGAGATTCCTCCTCCTCCATGCTTGGATATTATACTACTCCTTCTGGCATCCATTTTCAATTCCATCGAAAGCATTGGATAATGCAAGTTGAGATTGACCTCATGATTATACTACCAAGTATGAGTTCAATGATCTTGGTTTTATGGTTGTATCTCAAAGGTACATGTTCCTAAATCTTCCAATGGGGAAATTATACATGTCTCAAGATGTTCATTATGAGGTTAAGTCTTTTAGGACTGAAATGAAGGGAATCCTACACACTTTATAAAGTGTGGTATTATGTTTGTTTGAGTTCATTAAAAGGTTTCAACCCTATATAACTTCTACCTCAAAACCTTCAATGGTTCCGGTTTTTTAGAGTGGAGTTGATCAATTTCTCTCTAAATTGAATTATGTATCCTTACAGATTAAGTCCCTATAGTATGATATGTTTAAACAATTCCTTATGTAAGATTTCAAGAGGAATATTATGGACGAGTTCCATGATACCAGAGAAGATGTCAGGAAGCATGATATTGGAACTAATAGATCCTTAAATTAAGTAGTGGTATTTTATGATGAATTTAATGTGAAGTTGAATGAGATCATGAATGTCTCTAAGGATGATCAATGTATGGTTTTAGAACTCTTTTTCTAGTATCTAGAAACTATTATCATTTGATAACCTCTTTGAATAAGGTCTATAAATAAGTCCAAGGGCTATATTCATATTCTTCATTGACAAAGCTATTGGTTATTAGAAAACCATTTTATAAAACAATAAAGAAATTATGGAAACATGTTTTCAAAACAATCAAGCAATTATAGAATTCAAATTAATGGTTTAGACATAGGGAACCTACCTCAACCGCAAGGCGTGTTTTCTTTTGATGAAAAAACATGAATCTTCCTTTTTCCAGTTGCACGCATATGCAACTTCACACACACACACACACACACACAAGAGATATATATATATATATATATATATATAAAATTACACCCAACCCTTATGTACATATTTTCATGGCCAAATATCTAAAAGGAGGTCCTTAGATATATGTTTATACTTGCGTATACCCCTTTACACTTACACATGTATGCATTTTTCATATCTATATATAAGCACAACAAGCCACAATATATATATTCATACAGCCATGAGTGAATATATATAAAGGGGGAACTTATATATATATATTTATACCTATGAATACACATGTAGGCCTTCATCAATGGTGACTTGAATCCACCACAACGAAATCCAAAACGCACAACAAAAATATAAGGAACCAAAAAATCAAAAAAATTCTAATTAAAATTGGGCTAGAGAATAAAAAGAGAATAAATATTACCCAAATATGATATTGAACCCACTATCTTAGATGGTGGTGGATAGAACTGGCCTCACCATAAGAATCCACCTATAAGAAAATAGTGGGAAAAGAAATGAGATACAATGAATTCTTATATATATGTGATCAGTGTGTCAATTGTACATGATAAATGATACATGAATCCATAACCAACAATGAAGAAATAATATTTAGATTGATATGTACATCTCAATACAAAATAACATGATCATTAATAAAGATTTTTATTTTTAAACATCACTCATTCATCTCAAATCACAATGATTTAAGCTATTATGAATAACCCAAGCATCGAATCAACATCATCTATATTATTCTTAAAAACTCGTGATGTTTTTTTTATTTTTTATCAAGAAGCTCTTTCACCCCCTGCCCCTGCAACTGCACCCCCTGCCCCACCCCCACCCCCTTTCACCCCCTTCCCCTAACACACCCCCTACCCACCTTTCACCCCTCCCCTACGGCTTGAACCCCCACTACCCCTCCCCAATGCACACCCCTCCCCCTGCACACCCCCTCGCCCATCACCCTACACACCCCCTCCCTCACCCTGCACACCCCCTTGCACACCCCATGCCCCCTCCCCTGCACACACCCCTTGCACCTCCCCTATCCTTTCCACCGTCCATTTCTGGCTACTCAAGAACCTATAACACACCAAAATTATTTCTTAAACATAATCCAAGGTTGTGTAAAATATATAAATATTCATAACATATCATTAATGTGTCACGATCCTCTCCCTCTTTTGCCATATTGTCTTTGATAAGTATCCCCTTAGGCATCCTCGAACAACATGGGATACTTCATGCACACCAAAATTCAGTTAAGAAAAATTAATGAATATATAGTAATAAGGGGTCAAGTGAATTGGTAATTGAATAAATTTAATCAAAAGATAAAAAAAGTGGCCCTAAGTTTAAGGGGTCATGATCAAAATAAGGCGGTGAGATATTTAAGGTAAAGTGTTTAAATTGGTTTTGACTGGCGTACCCTAATCCCCCCCCCCCTCTCAGGTTATATCTAATGTTAAGACCGTAATAGTACCTAACACAATTGATCACTCAAATCTTCATAACCATAAAACATATAAGGGCTATTTAATCACTTTTCAATATGTCTAGTCAGATTCAAACTACCCTTTCATCTACAGTAACCTCAATCACTGTGAAACTGAGGAAAGTGATTCAAGAAACCCAAAAATAGGGAAATGGATCAATTTTACCACTCCATTCAATGTCTGGGCATAGTTTAGAACTAGAATAAATACACCCAATGATGAGAAGAATCATCCTCATGTTGATCCAAAGAAACACACTCTATACTTTCTACTAAGTACTTTATAGAATAATTAATTTAAATATCACAAGCCATGGTTCTAAACCATATATTATTTATACCTCCAAAAACAAAATTCCCATTTAGAACTATGGGATTAACTAAAATCACTTAAATAAGATCAAACAGTAAAAATATCTGTCTTAAAAATCCCCACATTTTAAAAATAAGTATGACAACTCATTTCAAAAATAAAAGAACATTGAAAAGAATCTCACTTCCTTAAAAAAATACAAAATCCATTTCATAGGGTAAATTTACAACTTCCCAAGTATTGAATTTTAAAAAATAGTAACACCATATTTGATAATCATGAACTTATTTAAAATAAAATCTCACTCAAACTTCATAAATTTCTTCTCTATATTAAAAAAACCTCGTGAATTTCATCATAAGACCAAAAAATTTACTTAAATCCCATTTCGTTTTAAATAATTTCCCAAATTATATAATGTAATCAAACACTTTAAAACCATCATGTGAATGTCAAGACAAATCATAAAACCTGTTTTTTAATCCAAAACATCCACGAGTCCCATTTTCAAATTAATCACTGAAAATGTTTTAAATTAAAACACTTCATGAAATGTATTTTCATTTTAAATCATTTCCCAGTTTCTTTTTAAAACTTATTACTCTTGAAAACATTATACATGATATTCAAATACATTACAAATAAGCCCCCCAAACCAGTTTTGAAATCAAAAAATTTCAATAAATGTACTTTTGTACAAAAAATCGAAGCATCAAACATAAGCAAACTATAATGTGTCACAACATACAAAAAATCGATTGATCTATTGGTCGATCATAAACAAAATCCCACCATGAGGTAAGGCCCATGTTAACCTCTCACATATAAGAGTTCCTCATCATCAAGGGGAAATCAGAGGAACCGAAAAAGGTTTACAAAGTCAAACATATCAATGGAAACCCCTATTAAGTTATCAATCCATAATTCCATAATGTTTTACATTATGCACATTGTTATAGATGGCCATGTAGTAAAACACATCACCCGTAGGACCTATCACAACCCTAAAATTCTTATTTGACTCTTTAAACATGAAGAAATGCAATCTAGTTTCATCTCAAGACATTTTTACATGCTTTTCAATATTGGTTCTAATGTTAAGTGTTTCATCAAATTATGGAATGATTTATCATAATATTCCATCCACTCAATCTTTACCCCTTCTTGGTCAAGCCTAAAAGCTAAGTTTCCAAATAGGAAAAGTCCTCGATGAATCTATGATAATATCCAGCTAACCCAAGAAAGCTACATATATTGAAAATATTCTTAGGATACTCCAAAGAAACCACTGGTTGAACATTATTTGGGTCTAATGACACACCTTCATATGAGATGATGTGTCCCAAGAAGTGAACCTAGTCAGTCCAAAATTAGCACATAGATAGCTTAGAGTATAACTCATTCTCTCTCAGTGTACTCAAGATGATGTTAAGATATTGGACATGATCATCATGAGTCATGAAGTACCTCAATATTTTATCCATGAACCCCCCCCCCCCAAACAGATCGAGGTATATATGGATGATTTTTTTCATCAAGGTGATAAGAAATTCTAGTTCGTTTGTAAACTGAAATTGAAATACAATGAACTCATATAGGACATACCTACTCTTGAAAGAAGTCCTTCATATATCAGATGTTGGAAATATCAGACGATGATACCCTGATCTCAAGTTGATCTTCAAGAACACACAATATCCTTTCAACTGGTCAAATATATCGTTAATAAATGGAAGAGGATACTAGTTGTTTACATCAATCTTGTTCAACTTATGATAATCGACACACAAGCATAAACTCACATAAAACTTTTTTGCAATCAACATTGGAGATTCCAATGGTGATGTACTAGGATAGATAAATCCCTTATCCTTAATCTCGTATAACTGATTCTTGAGCTCTTGAAGCTCTATCAGTGCCATTCTGTATGGTGGAATAGATACTAGCTCATCCGCTGATATGAGCTCAATAGTGAAGTACACATCTCTCTTGGGTGGTAGTCCAGAGAAGTATTCAAAAAACACATTATGAAATGGTTCCACTACTGGTGGAAATGTCACGACCCATCCTCGGGGCCCGTGTCGTGACTACCCCATTCCCGCCTTCCATAGGCGAGGGGCTGGTGACTAGCACCAAAGGCATAATTCCAGATAAAAGTGAAGGAATTGCCCTTATATAAGTAAACAAACACAACAGAGTACGCAGGCTGGAGTAAACTCATAGTAAACTGAGTTCAAAAGTAAGTGCTGGAAAGTAAATGGGCCGGCATACAAACCCAACTAAAAGTACAGTACAACTGAGAAAGAAAGTACAACAGCTGAAAAGTAAAATATCAACCACCGGGTCATCCTCCGGGAATCCCACCTGAAGGGTGGGTACATATAGTCTCGTTGGTACCTTGGGTCTATCCGTCTGCTCTGAGTACGTCCCACCAGGTGGTCCACCTCTGTATACCATCCAGCTCCACAAGCCTCGACCACGATCAGTGTTGTCCGTCGTCTGCAACCAACACAGCATAGTGTGGGCGATGCTTGTGCAGGGGTGAGTATACGATACTTAGTAGGGACCCCGAGACCCCTGATGGTCTCCCAGAATCCAAAAAATATTAATACACAAAGGAAAGATACAAACACGAAGTATCAACCATCTCTACTTAGGTATAAGCCCATATATATTCCTAAGTCAACAATCTCAGTACGACTCCAACTTCCAAGCCCAAGTACAACCAGTCTACATAGGAAAGATGTCAATATTACCAATTATAATGATTGAAATTTGTGACTCATCTCACACAGGTATACTTCTCACGAAGAGAGGAGGAGATGATTAGATGTAGCCTCTGAATCATCTCCTATGTCGAACCCACGTAGGATCCAAGTACAGAAGTCGTCGCTGCCAAACCCACGTAGAATCAAAGTACAGTAACCATCACTTCCAAACCCACGTAGGATCCAAGTACAGTCTTCATCGCTGCCGAACCCATGGAGGATCCAAGTACAGTCGTCCTCACTGCCGAAACCATGTAGGATCCCAGTACAGTCGTCATCGTCGTTGCAGTCGCAACCAGCTCTAGGGTTCTCACACACAGCATGCTCGATTCCGGGAGGGTCCGCTCCACGAGCCAAGAGGGTTGATACATCAACTGTCACAAATTCCATAGTTTATGTATCCCAATGTTTTGTCTCGTCAATATGAACTCAAAGCGACAGATGGTGCGTCAATCGAACGCCCAGTCTGAGAGATAATGGATTTTCCGTTCCAGGGGCCCGGTTAGAAATACGATTGTTTCTAACACAATTCATATCCATATTCATCCAAAACTCACTTAGAGTATCGCAAAAGAACCATCTCAATGAAAGGGTCCTAGAGCTGCAGAAGGCGCGTCGATCAGTCGCGTGGTCTTTAAGTTATTCCCATTTAAGTGATTAATAGGCCTGACCCATTTAGCCCAGTGGGACGACGGGTCGGGTTAACCCAGTTTGATGGGTCCGAACCAGCAGGGGTGTCGGACCATTCTGAAGGAATACACAACTCGGCCCGAAGGGCATGGCCCGGCCCGGCGGGGCGCGGCCCGACCCGACCCGGCTCGGCTCGGCTCGGCGCGTCCCGGCTCGGCACGGCCTGGCGCAGCCCGGCTGGCTCGGTCGGCTGGCCGTCCAGCTCGTCCGAAGGCCAAGCATGTTCCAGGGGGGCAGCCCCCCGGTTGTCCGCACCGGCGCTCCCGGCTGGCTCGGTCAGCTGGCTGTGTGGCTCGGCCGAAGGTCGAGCGGGTTCCAGGGGGTAGCCCCCCGGTTGTCCACACCGGCGCCGCCAAGCGGCACCGCCCTTCCCCAAACCGGCCGACCTTCTGTGCACGCAGACTACATGGGCAGGCCGCCGGTCTTCCTGTGCGATGCCCTCTTGGCGCCACGGTTTGCCTCCGCCCGGCCGGCCGCCGAGCCGGCCGGTTCTTCCATCGAAGCGGCCCGTGTAGCGGGCTGCGGTTCCTCCCGCACAACCGGCGCGATGGTGCCGACCTCCTTTGTCGCGTTCCCAGCATGGCGCGATAGCGTCATGCTTCCTTCGCCATCAATTTCCAATTCTAAAATAATAAACGAGAACAATGGAGGGTTGTCGGTCCATGTTTGTTCGGCCCGCACCCTCCACGTAAAATGATAGCAATCAGCCATATTTAACAATGATTTCCAACGAGTACGGGGTACGTAAACATGCACTTTCAAGAATAAACCCCTACCTCGATAATCGATGTCGTTCGCCGGGCGTCGCGGAAGATGGCGTTGTGGGGCGAGGTTTCGTATGCGACATCGGAGTGCTTCCGAGGAGGAAGCAACGTCTCCCCTTTTGTCACGGAGAGAAGAAGAGGATTGCATGTCATTGTTATTCGTGGAGTCGGTGCTCTACATTGAAGAGGTTTCGTTCTTTGCGGAGAGGATGACGTTCTACAACGAAGGAGGAGCTTCCTTCTTCTTACACACAAAGACTCTCTCCAAAATCCCCACCCAACAAGCTGACCCAAAATAAAATAAGGCCACCCCTTATTTTAATTAAACAAGCCGTGAATTTCAAAATACCAAATTCCAATTCCAATTCACCTAATTAATTAAATCATGAGTTGTTTAATTAATTAAGTGATAGGTTGGCAAGTTTTAATGGAGTGAGAGAGGGAGAGGAATAGTTCTCATTAAAGAGGAGTTAACAAGTTTAAAGGAGGAGTTTATGAGAGTTATGGGAATGTGAAAGGTTGGGGATCGTGTGGGCCCCACCTCACAAATATCCTTACATGGGTAGTTATAAGCTTGGGGGTGCCATCCCAACTCCCCCATGTAAGATATAACAACTTTAGATATAAAAATAAAATTGTTCCACAATTTTATTCACTTATCATTTAATCCAAAAAAAGTTAACTTCTCCTCCCGTGAAAATGAAACTACGGTAAAGGTCCCCTTAAACAATTACCGGCATTGAGAGTTCATTGGTGCCCTTGGATTTCACTTCCGAGCACCGGTTTAAAAGATAGAAAAACCTGCTCCTTCGTTTACTGAACGTACATGAGCAAAACTTCGGAAATTGATTCTGGGCACACCGGGCCTCGAAATAAAGTGCCGTCAGAATCCACAGACTCATAAAATTCCAAAGAATTTAAGAAAAAAAAATTCCTTGAAATTTCCAGGTCTTTAAATTACTCCCACCTCAGGGCTTTACATCCTCGTAAAGCTACATCATAAACTAGGGAAACAAATGAGGGTACTGTGCATGCATCTGAGCCTCTCGCTCCCATGTGCTCTCCTGGAGGTTCCCGTGCTGCCAACGAATGCGCACCAGAGTAATCGACCATCCACGTAGGACCCGCTCCTATCGATCCTCGATCTCTACCGGGACCTCCGTGAATGTAGCCACGTCATCGATGTCTAGCTCCCTGTGGTCGATGATGTGGGCTGGGTCATGCACGTATCTCCTCAGTTGTGACACGTGGATGAAATCATGCACCCAGTACAACTGGCTGGAAGGGCCAGGCGGTAAGCCACCTCACCTACCCTGCTGAGGACCTGGAATGGTCCGATGAAGCATGGAGATATCTTACTGCCCCGACCAAATCTCTATAATCCACGTCGAGGTGGGACCCGTAAGAAAACGTGGTTGCCATCTTCAAACTCCAGTGGTCTCCGTCTCTTATCCGCATAGGACTTTTGTCTGCTCTGTGTAGTCCTCATCCGCTCCTTGATGATCTGCACCTTCTCCATCGTAGCCTGAACCATTTCTGGTCCTATGTGTGCTGACTCCCCAGGGTTAGTCCAGCACAGAGGTGATCTGCAAGGTCGGTCGTACAATGCCTCATATGGTGCTATCCCGATGGTGGAGTGGTAGCTGTTGTTGTATTCAAACTCCACCAAGGGTAGGTGATCCTCCTAGCTGCGACCAAAGTCAAGTACACATGCATGGAGCATGTCCTCGAGTGTCTGAATGGTCCTCTCCGTCTGGCCATCCGTCTGAGGATGAAAGGCGGTGCTCAGTCGTAGTTGTGTCCCGAATGCCTCCTGCAACCCCTTCCAAATTCGGGAAGTAAAGCGAGCGTCTCGATCGAAGATGATAGACGATAGCACGCCATGAAGCCGTACGATCTCTTGAACATAGAGGAATCCCAAGATCTCTACTGAGCCCTACTCTCTGATCGGTAGAAAGTGGGCCGACTTGGTGAGTTGATCTACGATCACCCAAATGGAGTCATGTCCTCTGGAAGTACGTGGGTGCCCCATCACGAAATCCATGGATATCCCATCCCACTTCTACTCCAGAACCTCTAAGGGCTGTACCAAGCCTGCTGGTACCTGGTGTTCCACCTTCAGTTGCTGGAAAGTGAGGCATCGTGAAACAAACTCTGCTGCAACCTTCTTCATACCCGACCACCAATGCTGTCATCTGAGGTCCTGGTACATCTTCACCACTCCTGGATGTACCGCTAGAGGGGAAGTGTGAAACTCCCTTAGCACTTCCTCCTACAGTGAAACGGGTACCATGGTACGTCCCCTAAAGAGGATGACGTGCTCTGTTACTTCAGAAAATACATTAGGCGCCTGCCTTGTGGAAATCTGAGTACGTCACGTCTCACAGTCCACATCCCCACGCTATGCCTCTCTGACCTGCTGAAGTAGTGGAGGAGTGACTGTGAGGGACTGTAGGAATGTTTCCCCATCTCTATCCATGAAGGATATCTGCAAAGTGGCTAACTGCTCCATCGCCTCTCAAAGTAGCTTAATGCCCGACCTCCTTCTGAGAGCATCAACCACAACGTTCCCCTTCCCAGGAGTATAGACTATCTCAAAGTCATAGTCCTGGAGGAACTCAAGCCATAACTGCTATCTTAGGTTCAAGTTCTTATACAAGAAGATGTACCTGAGACTCTGGTGGTCAGAGTAGACTGTAAAGCACTCGCCCATCAAATAATGCTGCCACATCTTCAAGGCAAATACCACTACTGCTAACTCCATGTCATGGGTAGCATAGTTCTTCTCATGCTGCCTCAACTATCGTGAACCATAGGCGATCACTACCCGCTCCTATATCAGGACACACTCGAGTCCGGTCCTTGATGCATCGTAGTAAACTACATACCCTATGCCCTCCCCCAGCAGCCTCAAGATGGGTGCACTGGTCAATCTCTGTCTCAGCTCCTAGAAGCTCTGCTAACATCTATATGACCACACGAAGGGTTTCCCCTTCTTCATCAAAGCTGAAAGCGGTTCTGCAACTCTGGAGAATTCTGGCACAAATCTCTGATAGTACCCAGCCAGAACTAAGATACTCTGCACCTCTGTCACGCTCCTGGGTGGCTCCCAAGCAAGTACTACCTCGATCTTTGCAAGATCTACATCAAATCCCACCTTTGAGATGACGTTCCCCAAGAAGTGAACCTCTCGAATCCAGAATAGGAATAGAGCTTACCATAAAGCTGGTGCTCTAGGAGTGTGTCTAGTACAACCCGCAAGTGGTAGGCGTGCTCCTCCTCAGTAGTCGAGTAAATCAGTATATCGTCGATGAAGACTATGACAAAACGATCGAGGTAAGGTTGGAAGATCTTATTCATGAGACTCATGAACACTGATGGTGTGTTGGTTCGCCGAAGGGCATAACCAAGAACTCATAGTGGCCATACCGACCCCTGAAGGCAGTCTTCTGCACATCCTCATCTCGAACTCTGAGCTGATGATAGCCTGACCTAAGGTCTATCTTAGAGAACCATCGTGCTCCCTTGAGATGATCAAAGAGGTCATCAATCCTTGGAAGTGGGTACTTGTTCTTCACGGTCACCTGGTTTAGGCAACGGTAGTCGACACACAGTTGCAAATTCCCATCCGCCTTCTTGGAAAACAAAATCAGAGAAGCCCAGGGTGAAACACTGGGTCAAATGAATCCCTTTCCCTGAAAGTCCTCCAGATGTTATCGTAGCTCTCGAAGCTCAGCGGGAGCCATCCGATATGCTGGAGTAGATATCGGTGTTGTCCCTGGGTACAGGTCAATGTAGAAGTCTACCTCTCTGCGAGGAGGTAGTCCTGGAACGTCATCAGGAAAAATGTATGCATACTGATCCACCACAATAGAAAAACTCGGACTCTGCACATCAACTGATCCTAGGGTAAGACTAGCCAGCTGATGGGTGATCGGTTGCATTCTCCTCCTCGTAAGTCCATCCTACGCTGCCAAGGCTCCCTTCTCGCCAGTGAAGGTGAAACTGCTCCCATCTGTGCGGACACACCACAATTTGCACCTAATGCAGTCAATCTGAGCAAGGACTATAGACAACTAGTCCATACCCAAGATGACGTCATAAGGCCTCGACGCTGCTACAAGAAGATCCCAGCCGAAGCTCTCTCCTCTTAGAGTCAGCTCACATTTCCAGCACCAGTGCGTAATCATCACGCCTGATCCCGCAGAAGTCTCTAGCCATAAGGATCGAGCCAACGACTCTGTTGGAATCTCCGAGCTCCGAACAAGGGAAGTGGAAATAAAAGAATGACTCACTCCTGTGTCTATAAGAACTACAACAAGGGTGGAGTAGACATAGATAGTACCTCGAATCATCTTAGGTGCACCGTGATCATAGGCCTCGACTGCCTGGAGCTGAGCCTGCCCTTGTATTCCAGCTCTCTGTGGTCGGGGTGGCCCTCCTGGTGGTGGTGGTGGTAGAGCCTCAAAGCGTCGTACACCACCTGCTACTCGACCAGCTCCTCTGCCTCGTCCGCCTGCTCCCTGTGGACCGCCACGGTCAAAACTCTTCCTCTACCTGGGAGGTCTCTCTACTGTCTACTGCTCCTCTTCATGGCGAGTCGGGCAGTCACGAGACATGTGGCCCTGCCCGCCGCATGCATAGCACTACCTGCCTCTCGTATGATTGGCTCTGCTGCGTGTGCCCCGCACATCAGAACCAAAATCCTGGGGTCGCCCACCTGATAGCATGGTCCTCTTGGACCTCTGAAACATCTTTCTACTTTCATCTGTAGAAGACTCTTCTACGTGTCTCCCTGTGGTAGGCCTCGCTGCTGGCGTCGGCTCAGCAAGGAAGCTCTCCACAAGAAGGGCTCGCTCCAGTACTCCTACTTACGTCTGAATGATGAGGGAGACCATCTAGGCCCTCATCTCATGCCTCAGTCCCTGCTCGACGGTCCAGGCCCAGATGAATGGGTCTCGTACCATGTCCATGGAGTAGCTCGAGAGGTCGGTTAATCTCGCAGAGTACTGGTCTACTGTCATGCTACCTTGTCGTAGCTGTAGTAACTCCTGGATGTGCACCGCACAAAGAGTGGCTGAAAGAACTCCGAGTGAAATAGTCTCTCGAAGTCCGTCCAAAGTAGTGATGCCTCGTCCTGCACCTGGAGCATCAGGATCCACCATCTACCTACTGATGCATGCAGGAGACTCACCAGAAGGATCACCATAAGATCTACTGGTGTCCCTACCAATCTGAAGACTCAGACGATAACCTCCAGCCAATCCTTGGCTGCCTGAGGGTCCGTTTCTCTGTGGAACCTGGGCGGCCTCTGTCGCTGAAACTCATGCAGCACACTCAGGCGGCGTGCACTCTCCACTACTGGGGCTGGTGGTATCAGTGGCCCAGTATGTAGAGGTACCCTTGGTGCCTCTGTTGTAATGGGGCCCTGCACCGAGGCCTTGTCACTCGGTGGGATGCCATCTCGCACGTAACTTGGAACCCTAGATGACTACCTTCGTGGGGCCATCCTGAAAAGAAACAGGTGCGACACAGTCAACCAGTATACCTGGTGAGCTAACACTAAGTAATCACAAAGAAAACTTTTGAAACACACATGCAATCAATGTTTTCAAGCACTAAGTCGGAAACCAGAAGTCAGGGTCTTGGTGTATGGATACGTCAGCTGTCGCACCAACACTGGACTCCCTGGGCTGAAAACCACACTCCATACTCTTAACACTATTGATTCACAAAAAAGAAATTATCAGAGTCCTGAGTTCTGCTATAGAACCGACTCCTCTGATACCAATTTTTCATGACCCGTCCTCGGGGCCCATCCCGTGACTACCCCAAGCCCACCATCCATAGGCCAGGGGCTGGATACTAGCACCAAAGACGTAATTCCTGATAAAAGGGAAGACATTGCCTTTATATAAGTAAAATAACACAACAGAGTATGCAAGATGGAGTAAACACAAAGTAAACTGATTTCAAAAGTAAGTGCTTGAATGTAAATTGGGCGGTATACAAACTCAACTGAATGTACAGTACAACTGAGAAAGAAAGTACAACAACTAAAAAGTAAAACAACAACCACCGGGTCGTCCTCTGGGAATCCCACCTGAAGGGTGGGTACAGATAGTCACATCGGTACCTCGGGTCTGTCTGTTCACTCCGAGTATGTCCCGCCAGGTGGTCCACCTCTGGATACCATCCAGCTTCACAAGCCTCGACCATGATCAGTGTTGTCTATCGTCTAAAACCAACACAACGTAGTGTGGGTGATGCCCGTGTAGGGGTGAGTATACTATATGTAGTAGGGACCCTGAGTCCCCTGAAGGTCTCCCAAAATCCACAAAGGATAATCCACAAAGGAAAGATACAGACACGAAGTATCAACCATCTCTGCTTAGGTATATGCCCATACATATTCCTAAGTCAACAATCTCAGTACGACTCCAACTTCCATGCCCAAGTACAACCAGTCCACACAGGAAAGAAGTAAATCTTACCAACGATAATGATTGAAAGTCAAGACTCAGCTCACACTGGTATACTTATCACGAAGAGGGGTGGAGATGATTATATGTAGCCTCTGAATCATCTCCTCTGCCGAACTCACGTAGGATCCAAATACAGAAGTCGTCGCTGCCGAACCCACGTAGGATTCAAGTACAGTAACCTTCACTGCCGAACCCACGTAGGATCCAAGTACAGTCTTCATCACTGTCGAACCCACGGAGGATCCAAGTACAGTCGTCCTCGCTGCCGAACCCACGTAGGATCCCAGTACAGTCGTCATCGTCGTCGCAGACGTAGCCATCCCTAGGGTTTCCACACATAGCACGCTCGATTCCAGGAGGGTCCACTCCACGAGCCAAGAGGGTCGATACATCGAATGTCACAAAGTCCAGAGTTGATGTATCCCAACATTCCATCTCGTCTATAGCCACTCAACGTGATAGACGGCGCGTCAATCGGACGCCCGGTCTGAGTGATAATGGATTTTTCGTTCCAGTGGCCCGGTTAGAAATAAGCTTGTTTCTAACCAGGATGATATCAATAGTAATCCAAAACTCACTTAGAGTATTGCAAAAGAATTCTCTCGTCTAAAGGGTCCTTGTTCCGCAGACGGCACATCGATCGGACGTGCAATCTTTAAGTTATTCTCGTTTAAGTGATTTACAGGCCCGGCCCGTTTAGCCCAATGGGCCGATGGGTCGGGTTAACCCTGTTTGACAGGTCCGATCCAGCAGGGGTGTTAGACCGGTCCAAAGGAATACACAACTTGTCCCGAAGGGGTGCGGCCCGGCCTGGCGTGGCCCGGCTCGGCCCGGACCGGCGTGGCCCGGACCGCTCGGCCGGAGGACGAGCGGGTCCCAAGGGGGTGGGGCCCAGTTATCCACACCGGTGGTGCCAAGTAGCACCACCCTTCCCCAAACCGTCTGCCTAGACCCGCCGGCCTTCTGCGCACACGGCCCGTATAGGCGGGCCGCCGGTCTTCCAGCGCAGCGCCCTCCTGGCGCCGCAGTTTGCCTCCACCCGGCCGGCTGACGAGCCTGCTGGTTCTTCCACCGAAGAGGCCCATGTAGTGAGCCGCGGTTCTTCCTGCACAACTGGCGTGATAGCACCAGCCTCCTTTTTCACGTTCCCAGCACGGCACGACAGCGTCGTGCTTCATCTGACATCAATTGCAAATTCTAAAATAATAAACGAGAACAACGGAGGGTTGTCGGTCCGTGTTCGTTCGGCCCGCACCCTCTGTGTAAAATGATAGCAATCAGCCATATTTAACAACGATTTCCAATGAGTACGGGTATGTAATCATCCACTTTCAAGAATAAACCCCTACCTCGATAATCAATGTCATTCGCCAGGTGTCGCAGAAGATGGCGTCGCGGGGTGAGGTTTTGCAAGCGACGTCAGAGTGCACCCGAGGAGGAAGCGACGTCTCCCGTTTTGTAACAGAGAGAAGAAGAGGATTGTTCATCGTTGTTCTTTGTGGAGTCGGTGCTCTACGTCGAAGAGGTTTTGTTCTTCGCATAGAGGATGACGTTCGTCAACGAATGAGGAGCTTCCTTCTTCTTTCACACAAAGTCTCTCTCCAAAATCCCACCACAACAAGCAAACCCAAAATAAAATAAAGCCACCATTTATTTTAATTAAACAAGCCATGCATTTCAAAATACAAAATTCAAATTCCAATTCACTTAATTAATTAAATCATGATTTGTTTAATTAATTAAGTGATAGGTTGGAAAGTTTTAATGGAGTGAGAGAGGGAGAGGAAGAGTCCCCATTAAAGAGGAGTTAACAAGTTTAAAGGGGGAGTTTATGAGAGTTATGGGAATGTGAAAGTTTGGGGCTTGTGTGGGCCCCACCTCACACATATCCTTACATGGTTAGTTAGAAAATTTTGGGTCCCATCCCAACTCCCCCATATAGGATATAACCACTTTAGATATAAAAATAAAATTGTTCCACAATTTTATTCACTTCTCATTTAATCCACAAATTTTTAACTTCTCCTATCGTGCAAACGCAACTACGGTAAAGGTCCCATTTCACAATTACTGGCGTTGTGAGTTCATCGGTGCTCTCGGATTTCAATTTCGTGCATTGGTTCAAAAGATAGAAAAACCCGCTCGTTCGTTTACTGAATGTACCTGAGCTAAACTTCGGAAATTGATTCCGGGCACACTGAGCCTCAGAATCAAGTTCCTTCAGAAGCCACATACTCGTAAAATTCCAAAGTATTTAAGAAAAAAAAATCCTTGAAATTTCTGTGTCTTTACCGGAAAGGTGTCATGCTATACACCCCCATCATCTAGAAATAAACTAAAAACATTGGATATGATCTCTCCTAGTTGCTGAGTAATTGGACCTACTCGGCCTACCGAGATATCCCACTCCCCATGGTAAATATGTTGGTCAGCCTTATGAGATTTAAATGAAAATATCCTTTAGTAACAATCTATATAGGCTTAGTTTGTGACTAGATATTCTATACCCATAATTAGGTCAAATCTAGATAGGTTAAGGATATAGAGATCCCACAAAAAAATGATATTTTCTGATTTCAAGAGAACATACATTTCACAAATAGTTGTCTCTAGACGGTACTCCAAATGGTCTATCTATAGTCACAACCCCTCTTATGAACTCAACCTCCAGACTCAAACCATTAATATGTTTTTTAGAAATAATGGAATGAGAGGCACTGGTATAAAATAAGGAACTAGATAATATAGAATCTACAAGAATATCACCTCTCATTATTGATGGTCCAACCTCGCTATCCACATGTGTAGGATGCACGACATGTAGCTATTATACCCATCTCCCTTGTGATGTTGTCTAACTCCCAGAAGTCTCACCACACTATTGATATAGATAAACTTTCCTTGAAATACCATTTCCTTTTCCTCTACCACCTTGGCTAGTGAAACTCCGGTTGTGAGCCTGATATGCTGTAGAAGTTTCCCTTCCCACATTTTGACCCTATCTTACAGGACCCTCATTGGATATCTATCTCAGTGTCCTACATAACTTCTATAGATTTCCCATCATGCCGCAATACTAACACTCTACTGGTGGAAGGGGACAATACCTACGATAATGTACTGACCTACCATAGAAATAATAGATCACTCCTATAAGGTCATGTGCAACTAAACATCCTTTTTGTGTACTCTTTTTTTCACTGTTCTAACTAAAGTTTTCATAGCAGTGCTTTCTTCTCTAAGAATTCGCACCTCCTGATCATTCAAAAACAAGTTTATATCTTGTGATAGAAGCCTCATTTAGGTTTCTATCAGCTATGAGAGCTTGATCCACCACCTCTTCAAACTTCTTTAACCGAAAAAGATTAACTTCAGAATTTTTTACAATTAATTCCATCTTGAAAGAGTCTCATCGTAGATATATCATCTCCTATCAATAGTCGAGAAAAATGTTGCAGGTCTATAAAATAATCCATCATAATCTATCATGGACATGATCTACTAAGTCATCCACATGAATTCCACCGATTTCTCCTTTCTCAACCTTTCTCGATAGAAGTTCTCCAAGAACCTCTTTAAAAAGTCATTCTAAATAATTCCATCATCCTGTCCATTACGCGCCTAAATATACCACCATAACTTCTCTGATCCTCATAGCATATAAGTGTGAAACATAACCCTCTTTTCAGAAGGAGTCTCTAAATGGTCAAGTATCATCTCGATGGAATCATCCCAGAACTCATCTCCTTCAGGTCCACCATCTCTAGTGAAAGTCAGAGGGTACTGTAATTGGAACTCTCTCATTAGTTCATACATGATTTTTACAACCTGACATAATTTTATGTTCATGAATAATATGAAACTAGAAAAGTTCTCATATAACTTCTCCCCTTATTCCTCACTCAGCACTATCAGTGCCTCAGGTTCCACCACTGGAGGATCGTTCACTACCATGTCCTCTAGTTGTCATCTCAAAACGCATCGTGATGGAGGCAGAACTATACAATTCCCAACATTAATCTTAGGAAACAAGTAAAAAAAATAAAAAATAAATGTAAAAAACAATATTTCATGAAATTTATTTTATCCACAAGTTTCCATACAGTCAAAACTGGGGTGTTATCACTACCCTTAACTGTCCTACATCTAGGTCTTAGTTACGAGGGTAAACACATTCTCATAGTTTTTTTTTCATTTTTAAACCCATTTGTTCACTTTACTACCTCATTTTACCATTTTTTATTTCATTTGAGGCATCATTTTTAATTCAATTTCACAATCGAAGAAAATAGTTCAAGTTAAACAACTTACCTAAAACTCATATTCACATCCAACACTAAAGTGATTCAGTTAGAAAATAATCCTAGGTTCCTAAAATGATGCATGTAGACTAAAATATCATTCCATTTCGGGTCATGAGTAAATTATAAAAAAATATCAAAAATAATTATCACATTACACAACAAGTGCGTCAATCAAGGTGAAATAATATTCAAATATAACAAAAAACAACAATAACAACAATCCCACCTTGAGTACTTGGGTTTTCCCCCATAAATGGGTTTATAACTCCCATGCATGATCTCATTAACAAGGAATAGCTCTACCTAGTCTCATGTCTACCTTTCCCAAAAAGTAATACCAATGAAAAAGAAAATAAAACTCCAATGATACCATTTTGTAACGTCTCGACCCAAGTGTTACATGTCGGTGCCCCGAGCCAGTTGGTCACATGACCTCAAGCATGCATCCTCGTATGCCAGAGGCTACTGACTTGAAGTGAGGGTATGATAAGTCATTCATGGGGAGAATATTCCCTCTTTTATTAGAGTAATAAACCATAAAAAAATAATAAACAATTGTGGAGGAAATATATATCAATAAACAATACCAGGATCTCAAGATAAACAAGGTAGGAAATAAAATATACAACATGAAAAGAAGAATTTCATACTAAAGTAAGTTTAAAGAGTCTAAAATGAAAAAAAAATAAAAACAAAAATGAATCCCAAGTGGTTCCCAAACCATGTCTGGTTCCCTCATCTAAGCCCCATCCCAAAACAAGATATCTAACACAAGGAATTTTCCCTTAACCTATCATGAAACATTAATATCTATTCAGGTACGGATTAGGCAGCCCAAATAGGGTGTGAGTACAACTTATTAGGCCCTCACCAATAGTGTCTAAAACAATATCTAGTTAGATAATAGTGCATGAAATTCTATAAAGAAAAATTACAATGAATAATTAAACAGTTATTACATTATCAATTTATCTTTTTTTAGCCATATAAACCCCATGTTCCCATGGAAAACTGTATCTCAATACATGCTTTAGC
The DNA here is from genome assembly GCA_963277665.1 of Viscum album. Classification (NCBI taxonomy): domain Eukaryota; kingdom Viridiplantae; phylum Streptophyta; class Magnoliopsida; order Santalales; family Viscaceae; genus Viscum; species Viscum album. Next base: position 118,794,790 of record OY728154.1, read on the forward strand.
CCATGCTAGAGTATGAACTATCCCCATGGGATATCACATGTCTGAATTTCCATGTTACCCTTCTTATTTTTCTCAATTAATGACCATGATACCATTCATTAATTCATACATTTGAATGACCATGTTATCATTATTTACTTCTTGGTTGAATTCCCATGTTACCATTCACCATTTAATAATACATAATTGACTAAACATGTGACCATTCATAATATTTGGCTGAATGTTTATGTTACCATTCACCATTTAATAATACATAATTGAATTAGCATGTTACCATTCATAATATTTGGATGAATTTCCATGTTACGATTCACCATTTAACAATTCTTTATTGAATTAGCATGTTACCATTCATAATACTTGGCCTAATTTCCATGTTACCATTCATCATTTTATAATTCATAATTGAATGAGCATGTTACCATTCATAATACATTGTGGAAAATCCATGTTATAATTAACTATTTTCATATATCATAATAACAAAATATTACACATAAATCTACACCACCCATTAATTTATTCAATAATTAATTAATCATATCACAATATCAATATTCAATAATTAATTGACCATATAATTTTTCAACTCACAATTCTGGAATATCACAAGTAATTCCCAATTAATTATTCTATTCAGTCATCAATATCACACAATCCATTTCCATAGTTAATTATCCCCAAATCCTATTATTTAACAACTCTATAATTAATGAATTCACAAAATTAATGAATTCTATTTGGATGTTCAATTTCTATAAAATCTAGGAATTCTATAATTTTCATGTATGAAATAAAAATAATGAATATGGGATTTGAACATTAAACTAACTACATCAATTTTCTGACAATACTCTCCAATTGATGAATCCCCAATTTGAAAAGGATTAGTCAAGAACAAAACAAAGAACAAAATTTAGATCCAAGATCAAATGAATAAAGGTCCAATAATATTACATGTTGATCTAGATCTAGTAGTGGTTAAACATCCTTATTTTATCTAGAAGGAGGAAAATATGAGAAATATATATCTAAATGAGAAGAAAGAACATACATGGATGGTGAAAATATTTAATCTTCCTTTTGATTCACCAAGAACGGAGGTTGAGAAGGCTTAGGATCTGTTTGGGAGCCTCCAAAATCGTGAAAAGGAGCCTAGGGTCGAAGGAGGAAAGATTTTACCGAAAACAATGGAGAATTATTCATCAAAACATGTTTAAAATAATAGGTCCGACATATACATGGTGTGTAATCTAGTTACACATCGTGAAATTATTTTTAATGGTTTCTAATGAAAAATCAACCGCCTCTGATTTATTTATTAAACCCAAAACAATTACATGATGTGTAATACCATTACATGATGTGTAAATGTTCTGTAGTTGAGGTTTCATCCCAATTTTCCATAAAATACTCTTATCTCATCATCAACCCATTTTTTAACACTTGACCCATTTATACATGGAATCCATTAATTCAAACAAGAATACATTCCCCAAAATTTGGTCATTTTTTCTAGAAAAGGATCTCTATTTCTGAACAAGGCTCGTCTACTCAGGATCAAATGAAAAATACTTAGAGGGAAAAGTACCTAAAAATGAATTATCTTACTTTTTCCTTGAGTTTTATGTTATTATATTTTAATATTTTATGAAATTCTATGTGTGTCCACTCCCCCACTTATAAAAGGACTCCAATCCTTCATCTTATTTACACAACATTGAGACCTTGACCGCGCTATAATGACACGTAAAATTAATTATGTTTTTAAGGATGATTTATAGTCTATGGAAGACCCTAGGTCGTTTCTCAAGGAGCTTTGGTGGGTTTAGAGCGTGTTTTTTACTAAGAAGTACTAAAATATGGGGTGGTTTTGAAAATAGTTTTAGGATGAAATTACTTAATTGAAAGTTTAAAAGTTGAGAAACCAAATGGGTTTTACAAAATATGAGATAAAAGGGTTTATTGTGAGTACACTACAAACTTTCAAGTTCATCATTCTGGGAAAGTAATTTAGGTTTGGAGTAATTATTTGGCTGAAATTAATTGGAATCCTGATTAATTCCTAAGCATTTTTTCCATTGCTTGAAGAACCAAACCTTGACATAAAAATCGCATTGTCAAGGTCCAAAACTTATGTATGGAATAAGATATTCCAAAGTAGATTTAAAACTCAAGAAAGTGGGTAATAAAAGGATTCTTGTGTTACCCAATTGGAACAACACAAGTCACGCACTCAAAACCTCATGCCGATCGGTTAGAAATTAAGAGAATCTCATTCATACGTATCAATACAAGCATTCAAATATGAAATTATGTAAGATACATGAAAAGATATGTTTTAACACACAAATTACTCCAAAACAGTAGATAATATAAGTTTTAGAACTTCATTGACATGTGTGTAGCTCCCTCACAACGAACACCCACCAATTATCTTGACATTGGGTGGAGTAGGAAGCTCAGGCAGAAGTCCTTCATCATTCTCGATCCCCCTATGAGGATAAGGGAATCCATAACTTCAAAGATGAGGAGAGGACTCCTATGGAACTCCAAATTGGAATCACTTCACTCCTTGGACAAACTCTCCAAATGAGGTACCTATGGTGCTCTTTTATAGAAAAATTGGAAGTGGTTTTTGGCACACAGATTGTGTAAAACCACGTGTCCCATTGTTTGAGGCCTCTAGAAAGTCTTTAATCGCTTTTGACAAAAATAGAAAGTTGTTCCCCCACGTCTTGGCTATCTCCACCGAATTGTTTGCATTAGTTTGACACCTACAACTAGATATATCTACATCACACATAACACAACTTTTGACTCCATGTAGATTCGGTAGCCTGGAAAGATTACTTCGGTTGGCCTCTTAATGGAAAAATGGGGATTGGATGTCTTCATATGAGTTGTAGAAAATTTATTTTTGGACTAGTCCACAAAATCTCAGTCCATTTTTATTCACTGATTTTTCATACTATACCCAACAGTGGACATGTGTCCAAGGAACTCATGCAGTTTTGGCCCATTTTTCCTTCTGGATCATCTCCGGGGCCTCCAAATCACCTCCACCTTCAATGAAAATATAAAAAAGTATAATTTACCTTTTTAACAGTGATAAATATTAATTAATTTAATAAAACATGAAGTTCAATTTATTATTATATATGAAATATTCATTACAAAACTAGTTTAAAACAGCAGTGTAAGGGTGGAATTGAATAGTGAATCACTATGCGATCACACCCCCACACCTAAAAATTTGCACTCCTGGGAAAAGTCTCATATTAAAAATAAGATACATTTATATATTCCCAACATCATGAAGATTTAACATTTGAGGAAATTTTAATTCAATAATGTAATGTGATCAATGCACGAACCACACTAAGGAGTTATTCCTAGTGAAAATGGAAAAAGATATCTCCTAAATCATATCACAATGAACATCAAAGAGATTAATGACACAAAATTGAGAAAGGAATTAAAAAATAAATCATTCCACTAAATCTCCATGTGTGTGTGTGAAAACCATTCCATGTTATTCTTTCCACTTTCAATCAAATAAATATAGGTTATTTTAACATTATTAAGATTTAAATGATTTTTTTCACCGAACCTGCCCTACATCCTTTGCGATCATATTTCAATACCCACTCACTTAAGCATTACAAAAAGACAAACCATAAGCTTCCAACCTAGATATCCCCATATGTTGCACATTTCATCACTCCCCTCATTTTTTTAGAAGTTTCATTTAGAAAAAATCTCACTCATCTCTCAACCCTTGTTTGATCTCCTCATGACACTAATTGTAATAGTTATAACAAGATAAAAGGTTGAGGAGGAGAGGTTTTTGACCTCCCAAGACACAACCCATTTTTTTGAGGGTGTACAACAGTCAGACATTAGGTACACACACATTGGTCAATCCGGTACAGTAATGAAATAGATCAGATAAGGTACAAATGTATAGAAATATCATTTAAAGTTGAAAATATTTACCTAACATATATTTACCTTCTATTAAGTAATAAATATTCACACTTTTCTGTTTGGTTAAAAAAATGTGTGGAGATATTAGTGACACAGTTTTCCCAAAAACTACTCCCACAAGGGTCATCAATCATCTCAAAAGTTTCACAATGATACAACCATTTATATCATTGACAGAAAAACAATTCACTAAAAATCACTCCCTAATGTTAAATTCATACAGAAATTCAATCCATAATAGATATAGTTTTTTCATCAAATGTTAAATCAATATGGAATCAAAATTTTCGACATGCATTTTTAGTAATTTCCATGATTTGGTGACCATAGGGGGGGAGTAAAAATACCATAAAGAAGGCAAAAAAGAGAAGATAGAAGAAAGACAATGAAAATACCAATGAACCCAAAAATATGGGGAAAAGTAAAAATACCATAAATAAGGTGAAAAGGAGAAGAAATGAGAAAGATAATGAAAATACCAATGAACCCCAAATGACGGGGAAAAGTGAAAATACCATAAATAAGGAAAAAATGAATAAAGAAGAAAGACGGTGAAAATATTAATGGACCCAAGAATGTATCCACCCCTACACACCTAGAATGTGCAATGTCCTCACTATAATAATTGAGAATGTGAGAAGGAAGGATAAAACCTAGAGTTTTTCACTGGTATGTTGCTTCTTGAACATGGAGTTCCTCCATCAGGAACTCCGGAAGGGCTTCATGGAATTTCTTCAACCATTGCCCATTGATAGTGAAGGTTTCATTGGTTTATTCATTTTGAACCTAAACAACACAAAATGGGGATACATTAATAATAGTGTATGCGCCAAACCATAGGGAAGAAAGCTTACCTGGATGCAACTTTAGCCTTGAATTCTAAAGGAGGACCTTCTGTCCAATGTGTAACTGACGATGAAGTATAATACGATCATGGGTATCCTTGGTTCACTCTTTATAAATCCTAGAGTTGTCATATGCATCTCTTCTCATTTCCTCCAACTCCTGAATCCGTTACTTCCTTTGAGAACACGCACCTGAAAGATTAGAATTGCATTGTTTGATGTCCCAGTAGGCCTGGTACTCAATCTCAACAGGAAAGTTAAAACTCTTTCCAAACACCAGATGCTATGGTGACATTCCAATGGGAGTTTTGAAAGCAGTACTGTAGGCCCATAATGAATCATCAAGTCGAAGACTCCAATCTTTTATATTGGGTTGAACCATTTTCTCAAGAATCCATTTTACCTCTATATTTGACACCTCATCTTGACCATTGGCCTATGGGTGATATGCAGTAGACACTCTATGACAAACCCCATACCGACGCAAAAGTGATAGCATTGTTTGGTTGCAGAAATGAGATCCCTAGTCACTAATGATGAACCTAGGTAATCCAAACCTACAAAAGATCTGAGTTCTCAAAAATTTCACAACTATTTTGGAATTATCTATCATTGTGGCTTAGGCCTCTACCCATTTTGACACATAATCGACCACCAGAAGAATGTAAACGTTGCCAATGGAATTGGGAAATGGACCCATAAAGCCAATTCCCAAAACATCAAAAATATTTTGAAAGAGCAACAATTGTTATGGCATTTCATTTATTTTAGATACATTCCCCATTCTTTGACAATGATGACAAGATTTTCAAAAATCATGGGCATCCGAAAAAAAGTGTTGGCCAAAATAGGCCAGAATCAAGGACATTACAAGCAGTCCGTTGGGGACCAAAGTGGCCACCACAAGAAAGAGTGTGACAGAATCTAAGTACAGATTGAAACTCGCTACCGGGAAAACAACACCTATGGAATTGATCACTACATGTGCGCCATAGGTAAGGGTCATCCAAAATGTACCAACAAGACTCTTGTTTTAGATGACTGGCTTGGTTTTTATTGAAATTAGTAGGAATTTAAGTTGATACCAAATAATTTACAATTTTAGCATACCAAGGAATAACATCATGCACTCGGTACAATTTCTCATCTGAAAACATATAATTTATAGGAATACAGGGGGATGAGTCAATGTCTAAGGATGAGGGAATCCTATTATATGGTCAACCACCACATTCTTTGTTCCTTTTTTATCTATAATTTCTATATGGAATTCTTTAAGGAGGAGCATCAAGCAAATGAGACAAGGTTTGGCTTTCAGTTTCTTAAGGAGATACTGGAGGGATGCATGGTCTGAGAACACAATGAATTTAGACCCTAAAAGATATGACCTAAATTTTTCAAAGGCAAACACAATGGAAATTAATTATTTTTCATTTGTGGTGTAGTTCTCTTAGGAAGGGTCCAGTGTCTGTGGGTAATACGCAATGACATATGGAGCTCGATCGACCCTTTGTGACAAGACTTCCCCAATTGAATAGTTAGAGGAATAACACATGAGCTCAAATAGTAAATCCCACCGAGGTGGTTGGATTACCGAGGGTGTCATGAGACTCCATTTTAACTTATTAAAAGCTTCCTCACATTCATTTTCAAAAACAAATTCTTTTTCTTTTTGGAGTAATCTAGGGAGGGGAGTATAATTTTAAAAAAGTTGCGAATGAAACGATGGTAAAATCCAGCATGACCTAGGAGAGACCGCACATCCCATACATTTTTGGGGAATGGTAGGGAAGAAATGATATCCACTTTTGATTTATCTACTTGGATACCATCACTCGAAATGACATGTCCCAAAACTATACCTTGTCGCACCATGAAATGGCATTTCCCATAATTTAATACAAGATTATTTTCAATACAATGACGTAGGCTGAACCAAGAATATCTAAAAATTAATCAAAATAAGATCCATAAATAGTGAAATCATCCATGAAAAGATCCATGAAATTCTCCAAGTAATCCGAAAAAATATTAACCATACATCACTGGAAAGTACCTGAAGCATTTCACAGACCAAATGTCATCCTCTTATATGCAAATATTCCAAAGAGGAAAGTGAAGGTTGTCTTTTCCTAATCCTCAAGGGCAATATGGATATGAAAGTATCAAAAATACACATCATAGAAATAGTAGTAGGAATTACCTGCTAGCCTCTTTAGCATTTGGACAATGAATGGGAAAGGGAAATGATCCTTCCTAGTGTGTTGGTTTAGTCGGTGATAGTCTATAAAGACACGCCAACTATTCTTCACATGAGTTGGAACCAATTCATTGTATTCATTTTTTATTACTGTAAGGTTGTTTTTTTAGGAACTACTTGAATAGAACTGACCCATTGCCTATCAGAGATGGGGTAAATGATTCCAGCTGCCAATAATTTTGTGATCTCCTTTTTCACAACTTCTAGGAGGTTTGGGTTCATCTGACATTGTGGATGCCTCGCTGGTTTAGCCTCATAATTTAATAAAATATGATGTGTACAAATTTATGGGATAATACTAGGAATGCTAGCAAGTTTCCAACCCAAATCTTGATTATAATCCATCAAAAGTTCAAGCAGTCACAATTCATGCTTAGGAGGGAGTGAACTAGGAATGATGAGGGGCAACTTGTTTCAATTCTCAAGATATGAATATTTTAAATCTTGAGGAAGTTGTTTCAGTTAAAATTCAGGTGGATTTTGGATTTATGGGAGTGTATCTAAATGTGATAGATCGCTGATCTCATATAACTACTCAATAGTACCATCCTCAGATGAGGAATGAGATTTTACAAGCTTAGCAGTGTCATCAATAATCATTTGATCCTTAGTGTTCAAGAAATCATCAATCAATGAACATGCATGACACTTTTCTAGACCAATAAAATAATTAATGCATGAATCATTTCCTAGAATATCTATAAATGAAGAAAACTCAGAAAGGGGTTCAGGGGAATGAAATGAAGTTTTTTCAAGGGAAGGGAGTACATCTATAGAATTAACTGAGAAATAGGAATGTTCTTCTAAGGGGTGCTTCATGGAATCAAGGATATTGAAGTGGAAAATTTCATCGCCAAACTCCATAGATAATGTACCACTGTGGAAATTAATTATGGTTTTGGTAGTTTTCAAGATTGGTCTCCCCAATATAATTAGGGAATGTCTATTGATCCAATCATCCTCCATTTTAAGCACATAAAAGTCAACAGGAAAAATTAAATTTTGAACCCTCACAAGAACATCCTCTAACACACCAGAGGGGTGTGTGGTACTCTGGTTAGCCAGTTGAACAATAATTCCAGTGGGCTTCAGTTCCCCGAACTGTAATGTAGAGTAAATGGAGTTAGGAATCACATTTATAGAAGCACCTAAACCAAGAATAGAATTAGAAAAAGAATACTCCCCAATGGTACACATAATTGATAATGTTCCAGGATCATTGCACTTGGTGGGAAGTGATGGATCTATCAATTATAAAACATTCCTCCCTAAGCTCACTTTCTCATCACCTCAAAGTCACCTTCGGTGTGTACACATCTCCTTTAGAAACTTTGTATACCATGGAATTTTCTTCACGACATCAATCAAGGGGATGTTAACCTGCAATATTTTTGAAAGTTACCAATATTTCCTTATCAATTCCAGTTTTCTTTTGTTTTCTAGGTTGGGTGGCCCTTTGGGGAAATAGAAGAGGAATGGTTGGGCTAGGTGACTCATCAAAGGGCACACTCTTTCCTTTGGATGGTCTTTTATGAGGACAAGGGTTTTCAACATTTGGAACATTTTTAACGGTTGGGATGGATGTCTCCTCAAGAGGGGATGAATCTAATGGAGGATTCATCTATTTTCCACTCTTAATGGTGATAGAACTAACATTTCCTTTATCTCTAGTGTTGACTAATGGTTAAGATGGTTGTTTACCTGACCTATGACTTTGAATTTCCCCCACCAAGTTAGCTAGTTGGCTTAATTTGGTTTTGAGGTCTTGTATGGCTGCCTGGGTGGTTTGTTGGAATTGGAGATTATTGGACGCCATTTGTTTCATCATATCTTCTAGGTTAGGCTCGAGTTTTGGAGGGGTGGTTGTAAAGGCCTTTGGGGTGGTTGAGAATTTTTGGGTGGTGGTGGTGGATGACTACTCTGACCTTGTTGGTTCCATGGTTGATGAGGCTAGTTTGAATAACCCCTTGCCTATATGATTGGTTTTCTTTCCACCCAGAGTTGGATGGATAGTATGGTTCTTTCATAAAGGGTTGGTTATAGGGGAAGCCTGGAAAGATTGCCTCACATCTCTTAGAAGTTTCTCTTAAGTGGGAGAATTGGTCAAAATAATGGGTGTCAGAAGAGTAGATTACACAATAGATGGGAGGAGGAGAGTGAGATTTCCCTTAGGAGAGAACAAGTTGTCATAAAAGAGTACTTACATCTTCAAACATCATGTCCACATTCTTCTCTAATTTAGTACTTTGCACCTCATGGACACCTCGAATGGGTAAAATGTACCTTGTACCGAATTGTTGAGTTTTTTGTGCCATGTTATCAATCAGGGTCCTTAAATCAACTGGGGTTTTATCCACTAGAGCATCACCAGCAGCAACATCAATAATGTTAGGATAAATTAGAATTAAACCTTCATAAAAATAATGAATTAAAAGTTCATCACTTATTTGGTGGTGTGTAAAACTTGAACATAATCTTTTAAATCTCTCCCAATATTCATGAAGTGTTTCCCCTTGAGATTTTCTTATACCAAGAATTTCTTTCCTTATTGTTGCAGTTTGAGAGGCTGGGAAATATTTTTCATGAAAAAAGCATTTCATGTCTGCCCAGCCTCTTATTGGTGAATTAATATAGCATAACCAATCTTTCGTAGTGTCTTATAAAGAAAATGGAAATGATCTAAGCTTTACTTATTCTTCATCCACATTATTAGGTTTTAATGTTGAAAAAAAAATGAAATTATTTTAAATTTTTATGTGGATCTTCGCCTATGAGTCCATGAAATCTAGGAAACAAGTGAATTAGAACATATTTTAATTCAAAATTGATTTCCAAACCTTGCATTTGAATATATGTGGGTTGGATTTCAACATCAAGCATGGTTAGTTCTTTTAGTGTTCAATTGTTTCCATTCATTTTATGCAAGTTTATTTCAGTTTTGATGTTGGTTCCAAATGAAGAAGATGAAGTGTTGTTTTCTTGTGTGTCCTCCTTAAAAGGGTTCTCCTGTGCGTCTCGGGGTCACTGACGTAATATCCTTTTTGGTTCAGGTTTGCAAGGTGGTAAATCTCTCGGATTAGAACATTTCATGCACAAAACCTACACAATAAATAAATCAGAACACAAAAATAAAGGTAAAGGTATATGATAAAACAAATAAATATTCACAAAATTTACAAAAAATATTATAAAAAAACACGCACTAAAAACCAAAGCACTCCCCAACAACGACGCCAAAATTTGATCGCGCTGTCATGACACATGAAATTTATTATCTTTTAAGGTCGATTTATAGTCTATGGAAGACCCTAGTTTGTCTCTCAAGGAGTGTTGGTGGGTTTAGAGTGTGTGTTTTTACTAAGAAGTACTAAACTAGGGGGGTTGTTTTGATAATAGTTTTATGATGAAATTACTTAATTGAAAGATTAAATGCTGAGAAAACAAATGGGTTTTGAAAAATATGAGATAAAAGGGTTCATTTTGAGTTCACTTCAAACTTTCAAGTTCATCATTCTTAGAGATTAATTGAGGTTTGGAGTAATTCTTTGGTTGCAATTAATTGAAATCCCGATTAATTCCCAATCCTTTATTTCATTGATTTAAGAACCAAACCTTGACATAAAAATCATATTGTCAAGATCCAGAACTTATACAAGGAATAAGATGTTCCAAATAAGACTGAAGTCTCAAGGATGTGGGTAATAAAATGATTCTTTTTTTACACAATCGGAACAACACAAGTCACACAGTCAAAAAAAGAAATCAAATATGAAAGTATGTAAGATAAATGGAAGGAAATGTTTTAAAACCCAAATTACACCAAAATAGTAGCTAATATAAGTGTTGGAACTCCCTTGACATGTGTGTAGCTCCCTCACAACAAACACCCACCGATTAGATCGACATCGGGTGGAGGAGGAAGCTCAGGTGGAAGTCATTATTCATTATCGATCCCTCTATGAGGATAGGGGAATCCAGAACATCAAAGATGAATAGAGGACTCATATGGAACTCCAAATTAGCATCACTTTACTCCTTGTCTGAACTCTCCAAATGAGGTACCCATGGTGATCTTTTATAACAAAAATGGGAAGTGGTTTTGGGAACACAGAATGTGTAAAACCAATTGTCCCATTGTTTTCGGCCTCCATACAATCTTCAATCACTTTTGAAAAAATTAGAAAGTTGTTCCCCCATGTCTTGGATATATCCACTGAATGGTTGGATTCATGGTTCCTCCTATAGCTCAAGATATAGACATCACACAACATATAACTTTTTACTCCGTGTAGATTCGGTTTCCTGGAAAGATCACTTCGGTTTGGCCTTTTAATGGCCACGTGGGGATTGGATGTCTTCATAAGAGTTTTGTAAAATTTAGTTTTGTACCATCCCACAAAATCTCTACCCATTTGGATGCAAATAGTTTTCATACTCTACCCAACAGTGGACAGGTGTTCATGAAACTCATGCAGTCTTGGCCCATTTTCCTTCTGGATCATTTCTGAGGTCTCCAAATCACCTCCACCTTCAATGAAAATATATAGAAAGTATAATTGCCCTTTTTAACAGTGATAAACATTAATTCATTTAATAAAACATTATTTTCAATTTATTATTAAATTTAGAATATTCATTACAAAACTAGATTAAAACAGCTGTGTAAGGGTGGAATTGAATAGTGAATCACGATGCAATCATCCCCCTATATCAATCAAACTCTGTACAATTATCTTCTAAAATTACTTAAAAATTAATTATAGGTGTTGGTATTCTTAAAATACCATTCAAAATATCTTTAAGCATAGATCAAAGGAGGCCTATGAAGAAGAGGTAATCATATTACCCAACATCTTTCAAATTATTTCATCTCATATCTCATCTAAATCTATGGTATTTATCAGAAAATAATATATTCCTTATCCTTCATATATTTAAATTTTATTATGATAGTGTAACCACCTGAATTCACCACATTTTCCATCAAATGGGAAGTGAAATTATTGTTTGTGCGTAAGTGTGGACTATCACCTCAACAAGGCGAAACAGTTCATTTTCCATAACCATATTTCATGGATAATTTTTATGATGGGTTAAATGTTTATATATTATATTTATTATATAATTATTATTATATAATTATAATATTCTATCTACCTTATTACATACTCATTTGTTGGAAAGCAATAATGTCTCTCGTGCATATGTGTGGACTACCACCTCCATGAAGCGATGTGATTCATTTTTCATTTTTCATTTACAAAGATAATAATAAGGATAGATTTAATGAATATATATGATATATATAATAAAATAATAATTCTGAAATGGTGAATTATTTTTTAATATTATTTTTTATCCTTTTAAAAGTGATGACAATGTTCATCCGTACGTACGACCTATTGTCTCCATGAATGAAATATTTCATCTTTCAATATCTAAGCTTTATGGTTGACTATATATATATGTATATATTGAATATATATGAAATTTATACCATGATTTAAATTATAGAGATGATGAAATCATGATAAAGTTTCTAGGACTAGAGTATTTTAATTGAAACTCTCATGAAAAATGAAATAGTTTACACTAAGAAACAATGATTTTAATAAGAAATTAATAATAAATTGGTGTTAAAATGGTATAAACGAATCATATATGATATTATAATTATTTAATTTATTATAATATATATTTATATAAAATTTAAATTATTTATACATGATTTTAAAGCACTTTTAATGTAAGTTGAAGTTGAGGTAAGGGATTTTTGTGTCACTTTTATTTCTTTGAGGCACACACCATATTCACCACTTGTTTATTTTATGAGATTTATATATTAACCATGTGTGTATTTTATGATTATTCTCATGAGAATTATATGGATTTACATATTCTTATATGGTCCTCTCTTTCATGAATTTGTTTATTCAAAAGTTATTTAAGTGCTAAGGGTTTCATGTTACAATCTCATTGTTTACTAGGATTGTTTATGATTAAGTTTTTGATGAAAAACTTTCATGATATACCTCTCAAGAATAACATTAATTTTATTACCCTAATTTAATTGATCTAATTTAAAAGTAATAATACAATTTCACTCTCTTTTGTGATTAAAATTTCTATTTTCTTTAAGAAAAATAGACGTTATTTCTTCATTGGTCGTGAATCATTTTATTCCATGTCAATTTTTTCTTTGAAATATTTTCAATAATGTTTTTAATATTATCTAATGAATGTTTAATGTAATTTTTAACCTTGTTTGAATTTTTTTTAAAATGTTTTAAATGGAATATTCTTTTTCTTTTTGTATTGATGTGATTTTTACTATTTCCTAAAAATGAGAAAGGAATATTTTTTTAATTCACACGATATGAATGAAATTTCACATCATAATGACCACTCAAATATTTGAAGTTTACTTTAAAAATTTTCATGGTAATGTTCAAATATATTTTTTCATAGTAGTTTATAAATTTCTATATTTTAAAGAAGTGATTGAAAAATGAAAATGGTATTTTCCTAAAAAAACATTCCAAGTGATATTTTAATGAAATTTTCATTTATTATAACATCTTTTGATGTTACTTATTATTTACATGGTATATGATTCAATGATACCATCCTAATCATTTCTCTGGATATTTTATCATTATGTTGATGATATTTTTATGGAACCCATTTATTTTCCATGGGTAATGCTGTGATGAATTGTTGAAATGTTTATGAAACTCATTTCTTTTCTATAGGTTATGGTATATGAATATTGTTTTATTATATTATGAACACATTTTTAAGGATTATGATTATGTGACCAGTAGGCCTAAAATTATATATCCCTCAAATATATTGGGTAAGGATTGATATCTCATGAGATAATAAGGAATGTAATGGGTAGTGAACTCAGTTCAGTAAGGGACTCTATCCACTATGATAATCTTGGAAGGGAGACATAACTAAGGAAATGATTTTCTATGATTATGTATATTCCATAAACTTATGTTTTATTCCATTTTTATGATCCCATAACAAATGTTATTTGATTCCTTTATGATTCATGTCTTATGAACTACCAGGATATTTTCTATTATTCAAGATTATGATCTATGATATATTTCATATGGATTTTCAAATATTAACATCATGTTCTAATACCATTATTCTCATGTTATGCTTAGGTGACCATTAATATCCCCCTTTCTTACCCTTATTGAGCATCTGAGGTCACCCTTTCTTATGTTTTCTCTCTCCATGTTATAAACTAATATTTTAAGTATGGTATTTCTAAGAATATTATTATTTAGAAAGATATTTATGAGATATGATAAAGATATTTCATGAAATAATAAGATTGTGTGTATATTAACACTAAACATTTATAATCCTTAAACATGTGTATCTAAAATATATTGAATATTCATATATTAAGATGTAATATATATGTATAAAAACTATGGGTCACTATATCCTTGATATGAAACCCCATCAAAAAAAGAATTATTTAAAAGGATTCCAAGATAATATTGACTATATTAGGAATTTCATAACTAATATCTTCTATTGGTTCCAACCCTTATAGATTTGATTAGAAAATGGATTAATTTTTAATGGGATGTGGACTTTTAAGAATCCTCTAACAATATCAAGAAGTAACATCTATGCCTTACAATGTTAATGACACTTATAGTTGAAAAATATACCATCCAATATATGGAATCCCCAAAACATTATCTTGGTGTGCTCCTTATATATAATAATGATAAAAGAAAGGAGAAAAAAATTATTATCTTAGCCGAACTATGTTGGATGCCAAGACATGATACTTTTATATTGAGAAGAACTACCTTGAGTTGATATTTGAAATGTAGAAGCTAAGAAATTATCTACAACATCACGAGGCCCACCTTAACTCTCATATTTAACCATCAAATATATCATTGGTATCTTAATGTTAACTGGGAACGTAACATGATGTGTGGTTATTCTATTAGATTTTTAAACCATATTCAGACATAAAAGGTACTGAAAGGACACACATTGGAATACTTCTTCATAATGTACCTTGTTCCATAGAAATCACTACTAAATACATAGATCCTTTAAGAAGAAGCATTATCCTTCCATAGAACCCCCAAGAAAGGATAATGTAATTTGATGATGCTTCTAGGACCCTAATAGAAAGTAGGATGAAAACCTAAAATAACATCTAGGTCATCTTAGTGATATTACTCATATACCCAACTAGGGCAACACTCTTATATTTTGTAACATTTCTAAAAGGATGCACCAATAATAAAACAGAATACCCACCCCATCTTGTGGGCTTGTAATCAGCCCCATAGATACCAATGGACCAATTAAATATCAAAGTGATTCAGAGTTAGTGATCAAGAAGATCAACAGTGAACATTCCATTAAGCATGAAATTGTTTTACACTTTCTTGATTACTTTGATGGCTCAATTACCCTCTAAGTAAATGATATATCTCATTACAAATTTATAGAACAACCAAGATGATGCCTTTGATAACATAACCACAACACTAATAGATCCAAATAAGGAAGAAATATATTTTCACATCGAACATCACATGGTGGCCCCACCATTCATCAATAGTGACATGGATGAGATCAATGGGGTTAATAATTCACTTAATCAAGATGATACCATATCCTCACCAATAGATACAATAATTTTACGGGTGAATCCTCTAATAAACTTCCTCTTAAGTGGAATTACCACATCTTATGAATCTATGAAAGATCAAATCCTTCTACGGGTAGTAAACTTCATCCTCCAAGATGACCAGAATTCCTATAAATTCCTCTAAAAAATAAGACTTTATTGGAGTACTTTTTAGATTAATTGAAGGAGGGAAGACCCTAATCATAATATATGAAGTCCATTATGGCACATACAGTGCTGCCCAACCAGAATCATGATCATCCAACAAATAAAGATACATGGATACTTCTTCAAATCAATAATAAAATAATTCCTAGAGTTCACAAAGAAGTGCCATTCTTTTCCAATACATGAAAATTTCATCCATCAACTCCTATAATTTCCTTACTCTTTCAAATACACTTGTCAATTTCTATATTTGGAATCAATTTCATGGGGCCATATCCCCTAGCTATATCAAGGAAGTCAAAAATAAACCTCATTACCACCAATTTTTTCTCCAAGTATAATGGAGCTTATATTCCTCAAGGATGTTAATGAAAATTCTATCATCAACTTTGTAAAGACTAACATCACCATCAGATTCAGTTTTCCTATCACAATATTGATAGAAAATAATAATAATTTCTACTCTTTTGAGATTCATTTATTGTATCAATATTAAAATATATAACCCTAACATTCATCCTACTATCATGTAGTGGTGAATGGAGAGATTAAAGGATTCAATGATACTCTATAAAATATACTTCAGAGGAAAGTGGAAAATGATAAGAAGTATTTTTAAAAAAACACCTATATGATCTGTGATGTTATCACACCATAACTCGTACTACTACACAAAGATACCTATATTAGATTGTAAGTGGGATAAGGTTAGTATTTGGAATTTATGTCCAGATACCCACTCTCTACACTTATATCTACAACCAGTTGTCTGAATATGAGTAGTATCTGATATGGCTGGAAGAGTTGGAGCGAAACGATGAAAAAAGTGTATACACACAACATAACCCTGACACCCATTAGAACTGAGACATATGAGTGTTCAACAAGAAGCTTCACTTTTACTAATTCCTACTGGTAGAATTGTTGATCACCTTGAGAATCCCCATGCTACTTGGGAAAATCCCCCAATTCTCGAGCTGAAATGGTAAGGACCTAATACCATAAAAAATGTGTACTCCAAAAGATCTTATTACTTGATCATGATGGATTGAGTTCACATAATTCCAAAAAACTAATGAAAGGTTCCTTATGAAATAATTTTAATAATTTCAAAATTATTTTAAAAAATTCATAGTTGTATAACTATAAAATTTATAACAGATATTTCTTAGCTACATGACTTTCCACTATATAAAGTATCATCCTCATCACATGAAGTTAAACTATATAGATCATAGTCACATAAAATTAAACTAACTAACATATAGTCTACCATATATGAAATTATAATTTTATCCGAGTAGTGTATTGGCAAGACTCTTTCCCCTTTCATTAGAGACCAATCCTTGTAGGAATTTCCATTACATGTTCTTATGTATTTTCTAGTTTTTTTTTAAAATGAGAATGAACCAATATAAAAGAACTATATGTAGCTTTATTACTTCTATTATAGTATAAGTAAGGGTGTAGACACTATTGGATGTATCCCCAAAATTAATTCCAATAATTCCCTCCACTTCATCCTAGTTCAAGAGCCCATGTTTTATTTATATTGAGTTTTCCCTCCTTACTCAACACTAAGGTAAAGAGAGAATACTTTTCACATGATCCAAATTAGTATAAAACATCCTACATAAAGGTTATAACCTCATGAACATAAGCTACCTAATATCCATGTCCTTGATCCATGATTCTAAACTATGCATTATATGGTTCAACCTACAATACTTGAAACAACTTAGAGTGGTATTTTATGAAAGACCTATCTCACCTTACATATTAGCCACATATTAATAAAAATTATTATCACGTGTTTATTTATCTATAAAGAAATTATAAGATATAAAATAACCCCACCATCAGGATTCCTATCTTATTATTTGAGCTTTCTCATTAATAAAATACTACTTGATGGACCTTTATTTAGATGAAGTAACACTACATCCTTTTTGTATAACTTTAAACTACTAGATGCAAGGTCTAACCTTCAAAGCCTTAAACTTCTTAGGGTGGTCTATTACATATGTAATAGGTAAAATTCCTTCCAATAAATTAGATCTTGGTGAACCGTTATATATATAATATAAATATGGAATGTCATTAATCACCTAAACCATGACTAGAAATTCCCCCCCTTTATAAGAAATATGTATGACTTGCTTCCTAGTATTTAAACAAATATAGTGACTCCTAGATATTGAATCCTAGGACCACCTATAAATTCTAACAATATTCACCCCCACCCACCAGGGTAATGACTTATTATTCACATCAGGTATTTCCATAGTAGTCTCAACACCGGGATAACATATCTTTAGAAGAATTATATATGGATCAATTATTACCAATGAAAGATACATCATGATACTTATATCACCTATCACAGGCCCAACCACATCTAACAATTTATTCTACACTGAGGATGAGGCTGTTTTTAATTCAATTTTTTTAATCCATCACTCTTACTAGAGTATTCTTTCATTGGTTTTCATCTTCTCCTATGCATGAGTCTAATTTATATAGTGATAAAACATATACTATGTGGATTGAGTTTTATTATCATAATATACACAGTGGTGCTCAGATATCTTATATTGGACACAACCATGAATTCCATTCAGAACCCCAACTCAGACATAACATTCAGACCCCTTTAGTAATGTCAGGTTTCCTTTTATATATTAAGCATTGAGACAAATCCATTTCAAATTGCTCAAGATCCATATCTGTATAAAACCCAGTATATAATGGTCCATTTCATATGAACATAAACTAAATAGTGACCAAGTCGTTGTTGAACAATATAAAACTGAATGAATAATATCCCATCCTACATGACCTTGAACTACTAAGAGTGATCCATTATACACAACCCACCTTCTCTACATATGAGATGGATTCATAAAAGGGTACTAGTAGTATGTATTTCATTCATAATACAATGACTAGATGAAATGACCTCATTCTCAGAAAACACATCCTAGCACATGAAATTACCATATTTTTAATCGTTTCTTTTTTCTAGGGATATCCACTAAGGTACTTTATGCATAAACCTAGGTCTACTATATAGTGTATAACCTCAATTATTTTTCAAGTTTTAATCTCCTATTAGAAAACAATTCTCCCTTTATGTAAATGAGTTATATCTATGTGGGGAACATATTATATCATACCTACACGTGGACTGACTCCTATTATTTTAGGATATATAGTGAGTCTAAACAATATACTTACACTAGGATAGCTTGTAACCACATTTTCCTCCCCATTTATGTTATGTTTTTCCTTACTAGTGCATTTTAGGACGTCTCACTTTTCTGATCCAAGTACTTTGACCATAAACTACATGAATCCCCTTTCAAGATAGTTTATACATACACTAGGATCCTTATAAATTTTTATTTTTTCTATTCTCTTATTATTTTGACAACCAATATTTTATATTGAAGTTGTATGACCTTAAATATCCACCATTAATGGTCAAAATTTTATGAACCTTAAAACTAAAGAATGAAAGAGGTACAATATGTTTTAGGTTAAAAACCCATAAATGGAGTATAAAGAAAAAATCAAGTCTCTGATCACCAATTTATCACTTCTAGTGGCCAGAAAAAATGTTAAAGTGAAAAAATAATAAGGCACAAAGGTTGTAGTAACCCCCTATATAGCCCTTGAAAAACTAAATATATGCTCTTTGGATTCACTGTTCCAAAACAAGTTAGAGAAGACTCAATATCTTCTCTCCTATGCACATGAGTAGATAATTTCATATTACTAATTTCTCCCAAAGTTTGTGTTAAATACACAATGGTGTAACCTTTAGTGTTCTCAAACCATTCTTGGATATACTTTCCCCCACGATCCCACATAATTAATTATGTGTATGAAAAATTACAAACATTTCATTGGTTATCGGTAATGACTTCATACCACCCTAGGGACACATTTTCTTCGTAATGTTTATTCCACCATATTTTGTGCTTCCAACAAGAGGCATATTTTTCCATATAAAAAAATACACTAATCTTTTTATGCCCTAGAACATCACAATAGAACAAGTAATTCTGATTTGGTCAATAGTTATCACTTCTTTATCTATTTTTCCCATAATTTCAAGATTCAAATATTTCCTATCATAATATACACATCCAAAAAATTTGATGTTCAAGTGAAATTAAGTGAAATTAATGTTACACATTCATGCATCATACCAATTTAGGTGTGATAATGTGACATTCTATTCTCAAAATCTAATGGTCCTTGTCAAGTGACCCTAAATCATATACTTAATTTCAGCAGCAACACCCAATTACTTTCATTGGGGAGGGTGGAGAGCAGGCTGATGAATCTTGAATAGAGGCTATATTATCCATCCTTTAGTTTTTGAAGAATACTAAATAAATGATGATCAAGATCACCACTTATATGCTATGTAGATCAAACAAGTTCTTGTGGGATGTGATAAACCTAGTCGATCATCATTAGAGTACTGTTTAGGGAGATTCCCAATGTCAGTTCTAGGATTTATTTTTTCCCAGTACACTGAGAGCTAATTGGGAGAGGGAGTTCATGCACCTGGAGAAGGGAACTATATAGGTTATGGACTATTCTACTCATTTCACAGAGCTTCAACACATTGTGATCACCTTTTTTGGTGACATGTTATCTAAATAAAGATGATTTAATAATGTGATCAAGTATTCTGTACAATCGTAGGGAAATATCTTCCAATTGACTATTATTTTTGAGAGAGAGAGAACTAGGCCCAAATTAACAAGAAAAAATTGAGGGAATTTTAGGGTAAAGAGTAGGGTGGTTCTATATTGTGGTAGGGTATTCCATCCAATGGTAGTAAGCATAATATGAAGGGTTTTCAATAGAGTAGTGTAATTTGAAGTGTTCACACTGGTAGTTTTGTTATATTTTATTAGTGTAGAAATAAGGTTACACAAATCCTTAGTGTGAACAATACCTAGTTAAGTGTCATGCGTATGGTAAAATGGTCTATATTCATTGATTATTCGAATATTTCCCATATTTTCACAATCGAAGAGGATACAAAGTAGCTATAACTTATATATTTTGATCTATATCACCACATCATGTGGGATGTTGGAGTAACACAAGTTTTACATGCTGAGGAGGTGGACATGGTCGAGGAGGCCAGACCTATGACATGCTACAATTGAAGGGTAAACCTACATAGAGTTTTTAGGTTGTGGCTCAACTATGGGGATCAAGATAGCTATATTTAATACATCCTATAACTATGGATATAGGTATCAGACTACATATAGTGATACATATAATCTTAGCAACCTCTACTTTGGTGTCTTCTTTATTTAATACAATTGCTTGACACTCTTTTATCTCTATGTCTAACATGGAAAGAATTAGTATTGATGTTCTATATTTATTCTGTGTGATGTCACTTGATACTCTATTGGGAATTAAATCTATGATTCTACACCAGTGAAATGAATTCCCCCCTGAGGTTGGCGATTATTGTTTCTTATGGGCCATCTTCTTCCTCCAGATGACCAGCTTCAATGACATTCTTGGAATGCATTGGATGGTTCTCAATCATGACTTTTTTTGGTTTTATATCACTATAGGGCATACTTCACATCCAATAGGGTGGTAGTTATATTCACAATGGTTAATGGGATTTCTATATATGTAGAGATTGACAATAGCATCCTAGGTGGGGAAGATTGACATCATATATCACTAGCTTGTATATGGAAGATTAGAGAACACATCAAGTTGATTTCCCTCATCTAGTAGACCATTTCAAGGTTTTTTCCTCCATTATTTCTCTTTTAACCTCATGAGAGAGAGTTAGATTTTAATATTGATCTAGTTCCTAGGGAAACATTGATATACACTCCTCCGTAGAGGATGGATACTGCCGAGTTGTGGGAGCTCAAGAGGAAGCTAGAGGAATTGGAAGCTAAGTGTTTTATATAGCCCAGTACATCACCTTAGGGTTCACCTATACTTTTATAAAATAATTCAAATTCTAAACTTTAGCTTTTAATGAATTTACAACTGTTGAACCAACTTACAATCAAGAATAGATAACAACTAACTTGAATAGAATAACTCTTTAACCAGCTTAGAGGAGAGAGGGTTTTCTCTAAGATCGATATGAGTTCAAGATACCATCAGTTATGAGTTAGAAATTTGGACATACCTTGTATAAAATTTTATAGAAAGTAAAATATTTTTGATTATCTGTTTATGTCATTTGATTTGATAAATGTGCCCATCCTTTTCATAGCTCTGATGAATTGGGTTTTCCACCTATGTTTGGGTGCATTTGTGGTGGTATTCAAGGATATTATCTTTGTGTATTCCCATAATTGACATGACCATGAAAAAAATCTTGATATCATGATGAATATACCGATACATAATTAGATGTCTCTTAATATCACTAAATGACACTTTTGGACTGATATGGTATAATTATTGGGTCACATTATCTCAGAAATAGGAGTATCTATTAACCAAGAGAAGGTGAGGGTGGTAGTTACCTTGGAGAAACCCAAGAACATTTTTGTAATACAAAGTTTCTTGGGGTTGTTTGGATATTAAAAGTACTTTATTTAAGAATTTTTATGCATTCCAACACCACTTATGGGTTTTAAAATGATGGGAATAAATTTTATATGGTTTGAATTATGTGAGAAAGACTTTCAGGATCTAAAAGGGAAACTGAAATTTGCATAGATCCTAATTTATCTAGAGCTGAGAAGATTCTATATAGTTTATTTTAGAGAATTTAAAATTCAGATAGGATCAATTCTAATGCTGGATTATCAATTCATGGCATAAAATTTCTGTTAGTTGAGGACACATGAGAGGAATTACCCAACACATGATCACAAGTTGAAAGTTTTAGTTCACGTATTTTTTTCAAAGGCATTATTTTCTTGAAGAATAGTTTTAGGGTTTGAATAACACAAGGTTATCATTTACATATTTACATAACATGACTTAAATATTATATTGAATAGGTGATTTTAATGCTGATAGTCATTCGATTTTGAACTTTCCTATAGTCCTGAAAAATTTATTGATGTAGCAAATGATATAAGATAGTGAACTCAAATACAAGAAGTTCCTAAGGCCAGTAGTGAGCGGAAGTTGATAAAAATATTTTCTAAGATTCATATATAGGTCTAGGATCATCATGAAAATAAAATAATTATATATTTCATAGTGACCTATTCACTTCTGAAGATAGTAAAGATGATCCATCTATCAAATCTCAAAGGATTAGTTTGAAGATAGAGTGTTTCGGGAAAGGACCCACCGCCAGACTGTTCATTAAAGGGGATGAGGAACTATGATTTCATGAGTGCATCTCAGTTCCAAAAGACATATTGGAAGAGTTAATGCATGAGTCTCATACCCATTTTTGGGAACTACATACTGGTGTTACCGTGATGTATTAAGACATACACCACCAGTATTGGTGGAAAATTATAAAAAGGTAGATAATGGGATTTAGTGCATGGTGGTCCACCTATCTGTAGGTAAAGGTGGAACACAAAAAACTAGTTGTAATTTTGTATCCATTTCTCATTCTAGAGTAGAAATAGAATGATTCCATGATAAATTTTAAGAATAGTTTACTGGGATCCCCTCAAGGCAGTGATGCATAATGGGTGATTATCGATAGATTAACAAAGGTTTCTAAATTCCTACCTATTAAAGAGACCTTGTTAGTGGATGGTATTTTAAGTCTTTATGTTTAAGAGATTATCCAACTTCATGGAGTTCCATGGACTATTGTATCATATAGATATTCTCATTTTACTTCTCAGTTCTAGAAAGGGCTAATGAAGGTTTTAGGTACATATTTAATTTATAGTACAACATAATACCCTCATAATGATGAGAAATTTAAGAAAATAATAAATAAATTGTACAAAATTTATAGAGAATAGGTCCTTGATTTTGGATGTTCTTAGTAAAATCATAAAAATATATCTTAGATCTCTTAAAATTATATCATTTAGGTGATAATGCATATGGATCCTTATGAGGCCTTATAAAGTAAGAAATTCCATTCACCCATGTGCTAGTTAGAGGGAGCAGAGGTAATGTTAAAGGGACATAATATTATTTAGGAGATATCATAGTAGTTAAAATATATTCACAATCATATAGATACAGATTAGTATAGGAAAATGTCTTATGTTGTTCATCGTCAATAAACACTGGAGTTTTAAGTCAGGGATTAGGTCATCTTGTGAGTTTCAACTAGTATGGTGAATAGATGGATTCAAAAATAGGGTAAACAATCACCTACTTATGTTAGGCCTTTCAAGATATTTGAGAGATCCATGTTGGTATCATATCAGATAGATATTCCTACGAGGTACGAGGTTTTTCACAACATCTTCCACATATTTTAGCTTCAAAATTACTATTCAGAGCCATATCATGTTTTAGATCATAAGGATATTGAATTGGGATATGATGTCTCTTTTTTGGACTATCCTATACAGATCATAGACCGTAGATTGAAGGATCTCTAAGGCAGATTTGTTCCTTTGGTATGGGTGCTATGAAAAACAATTCTAAATATTGGATGATACCTAGGAAAGAGAGGCTGATGTACATGTCAAGTGGTCAAAGTTTTACTCAAATGTTGTTTTACCACACTCAGAAGGGAAACTCAGGGATGAGTTATTTTAATAAGGAGAGATTATAAAATCCTAGATTTTTTCTTGAGGTATGAACAATTTTAATATTTTTTTAGAATATTTATTTTAATATTATTCTTAGGATTTATTGATTTTGGAAGCTTTTGGGAGAAACCGTGGATTTCTTGAATTTTGAAGATCTAGTTTTTTGAGAAGCAGTATGAGGATCTTGGTTAGAACATATTTAGTAGTAACTATGAAGCTGAACTATGTGACCCATATATATAAAGATAATGGTTTGAAAACCCACTCTAGGAAGGTCACACATCCATTTGAAAAACTGTAGACTTTTAGGAGAGCCTAAATTCATGATTAGAACACAGTTTTTTTAAATGTGTAAGGGTTTGTCTCCTGTAGATAGTGTTAGTTCACAATTGGTGTATCGTTTGACCAACCATGTAGAAAAAATGTAAACCTATTTAAAGTTATAGGAAAATTCATTTAACCCCTACCATATTTTAAAATATCTCCATTTTTTCTTATGCCTTACAAATTACAGTGATCAACCTTCCTGGAGAGATTTCATGATCTTCCATCCTACGACTTGATCAAGCCTCACCATATGATGTATGTTTTGGATTCAACTATTCTCATTTGATTCCACTTGATTTTTGATTTAATCCAGTTCCTTCCTTTCTCAATTTATCATGACATTCATTGTGTAATATTCAAGTAATATAATATTCCCTATTATTAGGTTATTTATTTATTTCTCAATTTTCTCTCATTCCATCCGATATTTTATGTTGATATTGGATTACTGTTCATATACTTCCATAAAATAGGTGTTCTATACCATTTATGTCAAATTATAATCAATTTATTAATGTTGCAATTGTCCCATGCCTTAATTTTCCCCACAATTTGCCTCTAACGTTAACCTTCCTTAAATTATTTGTTTTTTTTGACATCAAAATTCCCTAATAGACCTCTGGTTATCATTGGAGGCCAATGAACACAACATAAGACAAACTTGGGTGAGCCCTCTATATGCCTACATGCCCCTTGTAAATAAAAAAACTAAGACACCCTTCAATGTGTTTGGTATGACATCCTTTAATGAATTTAATTAATTTAAATTGATGAAATATTTCATTGTGATATGGAATATATGGTCACCTAGATTATTAAATATGAATAAACTATGTCATACTATGAAAACACATTTACATCATTCTAATTTATAAATTAATGGGAATTTTTATATTAAACTGAAAGGTAACGAATCATGTATTAATACATAGACTATGATTATTGATTATAGGATGACACAACTATTCCTTGATATTGATTCCAATGGATATACCAACATTATAATTTATTTTTTTTATTAGTACTATAATTCCCATGAAATTTAATGATGATTAATTCAATTTATACATGAAAAATTAGAATTATAAGTATTGTCTCCATGGATTCAATGTGATGTCTTCACACACGTGACACCTTGGATCATCACCTTGGGATCCATTCATGCTTAGCCTGAGATTTTATTTGGATGCACTCCAAAGGATTGATTAGAGATATTCTCTAGTGAAATCTTGAGGGTGTATCAATTAGATTACACATATCCTGTTTTCCTGGATTAATGGTTATTACCATGGGCATGCCTGCTTCATTTCACTTTGGGTTCTCCCTGATTATTATTATTACATGTTTTCTCTTTTGATATTCTTGTGCCCTGAAAATTTATAGGTTACCTATTCAGAATCATCTGGATGAGGTCAAAGAAGGTATTGTTGGTTGGGAATCCCATGAGGAGTTTGATACTGACATGGTGTTTATTTCACATATTTAAATTCCTCTTCTTATTAATATACCTTCACACTATTACATTTAAATTTGTATACTTTATTTGTTGTACAAAAAATTTGTAGTGGCCTATTGAGTGTTTCTCATTCCCAATTCTGCTAATCGATTAGTACTCAGATAGGTTTCATGATAGCATTCCAAGATAAGGGAAGGATTCTAGCTCTGGATTATTGATTTATCTAATAATATGAAGTATGTGAGTGGAGGACCAAACATAGGCTTGGGATTATTTTTTAGTTTAACATGTTGTTATTTCTATGAATTGTTTTATAGCATGTAACGATTCATGTTTCATGCATTTTTTTATAGTATCATGTCATCATCATTATTTGTATATGAACTAGATATCATGGTTTCTTTTTAGTAATTTATATCCCATTTTGATGATTTACTTATGCTACTTCATATTATTATAACAACTTTTGTTTTATAGAAATATATCTTATTCCAACGTGCTATATTGATACCTCAGGGCATCGTCTCCCCAAAGACACACCCTAGGCCCTTGACACTAGTCGACAACCTTTGGCGTATGGAGAGGCACACTTGAGGCCATGTTTCAAACATGTTTCGGGAACTATTTAGTGTCTTCCGGGTTGGTATGTCATAACTAATATGTTTCCTCCAAACTTTGACCCTCATGAAGTGATGTTTTGATCAACATTTAAATTTTATTATAATATGAATCTTGTTTTGTAAAATGTGATTTTTTTTATATCTATGATATTTCAATTTTATGTTATGTAATTTTTATGTAAATTTTATGAAATATATTATTTTTTCATGTATTTTTTAAGATTGGATGACTAATTTTTTTAATTGGCCACATATGTATGGATGCTGAAGGGTGGGGTCCTATATCACTCTCTAATGAATTTTTTTATGTTTATATCTCATAATATAACCAAGAATGGTTATAACATGTAATAATATGGATTTTAATAGAGTTAAGGATACATTATTATTTAGTTTAAAACCACAATTTATTCAAATGGATGTTTTTAAGTGGGTTTGGGAGGTTTCAATAGTTTTCAAGCATGGTCTAGGTGCTGAAGTTCTATTTTTGAAGATATAGGATAAGGAACATGGTTGTAAAATAGTATGTTTAACTGTGTGGTTCAACCATGTAGCTTAGTAAAGGAAGGATCATGGTTTGTTAAAAGGTACTACAAGAGTTTCGTGGAAATGTGATTATTGCAAAGGAACCACACATAATTTTTGCATTGATTTTTTAATTGTGTGCATGAATGGTGTTATGATGGGGTGATCTCCTTTGGATAGTATGCATGAAAAGTCTACACAAAGATTTTCTAACCATGCACTGAGGTTGTACAGGATGTGTGCTCCTATAGAGTGGAGTTCTCATAGTTGAAATATGGTTTTTCTAAACATGTTATGAAACTATAAACCCGTTTAAAATGTATTAAATTACTATTCTGACGTCCCTAACCATTAAACCTTCATCTTTTCTTTTCCTCCCCCATTAAAACAATTTCTCCATCCATATGAGATCTACTATTATCCTCCTCCTAGTCTATATTGGATCTTCCTCATTCTGTATCCATTTTGATCATCATTCATGAAATTGGATCCCTCTCAATATGTATTAGAATCAACTTGATTACTTTATATATTTCTCTCATCATCTTTGGTGTTATCTCCATGCGAGCTAATATGCCCAATTTTCAAGGTGTTTGTCTAGTTTTATATTTTCTCTCATTACATCCAAAATATGAGGCTAATACTAGATGGGGAGTCGTTTATTGGGATAAGTTATGTGGTCTAATAATTTTCACTAAAATTATTGATGTTTATAATTTTTTTATATTGTGCCACACACTAGACATTCCTTGTATTTATCCTAAAATTATTTTTTAATTAAAATTTTATCTAAACCTATTTCTTGAAGTTTCATGAATGATTTTGACACCTTTGGAAGATAATGAACCCAATTTCAACCACCCCTTAGGGTGTTACTAATTAGATACCAAGAAAACCATGCTCCCATTATGGACAAAATACCCATAAGGTGTGCTTGTATTGCTTCTTAAATAATGAAATGACCAATTTTAATTAAATGTATTATAATATGAAATCTGTGATTTAATTGTTACATTTTTATTGCTAGTTAATGAAATTAATAATGGAGTTAAATGTTTTATAAAATGGTATAGATGTATCCCTTGTCCTATGATCACTTTTTATATTATTATTGATTAATATATTGGACCTAGATCACTTTAAATGCATGGTCATCTTTGAGTAAGAATTAGGTTCCTGACCTGGAAGTCCTTGGAAAAACTCATAGGATGATATCCAATTAATTAGTGTGAATGGCATGTGAGAGATCAAAATTAGGCTCAATAAATGTCTTAACTTGTTAATGATTCAGTTTGAAACCAATTATTCTCCATAATTTATAAAAATTAGAATTCCTTGGATCTTCTCATTGTATTCATCTTGAGTTTTTCAAACATGGATCACCTTGGATTATCTCCCTTTACTCCAATCAAGTCAATCCCAAGATTACTAAGACTTTTACTTGGGATTGGATAGAAATGTATTATTGTAAACTGATAAGGGTTCATCCCTTTGGTTACACCCATACCCCTAACCTAGCATCTTGGTTGATTACTATATGTGGGATCAACCATCTAGGTTCTTGGATACCATTAGGTTTCATGTAGATCCCTTGTACTTATTATGCATGAAGTCCATGTCAATGCTCCTTGAGTACCTAGTCAACTAATGGAATTATTCTTTGAGTAATTGGGCTCAAGTTAAAGCGAGTAGGGTGATTGAAGTATCCCATGAGAAACATGTTCTCAACATAAGTTATATTTATTTACTACATATTTATTATACCTACTCACTATTAAATTTCATATTCATAGAGTGTATTTTCATTGGACAATATTGGAGGTGGCTTAGTGAGTTTTACTCACACCCTATTTAGGCCACCATTTGGTACACAAATAGACTTCTTGGATGTAGGTAAGGATAAGGGAAATCACAAATCTATGGACACTTTATTTATCATAGCATAGGAGCTTGTGAGGAGATGATTGAGCCAGTGATTAGGATGCTCATGGAGATAGTTGTTTTTTTTTCATTTTGTTCTGTTGTTATACTTTTATTGGATGCATGCCTACTATAATGTATTCCAATTGTATTCTTTTATAGACATTAAATCTTCTGTATGTGATCATAATCCAATTTAAGTCTGTTTATTATTATTTGGATTATTTATCTATACTGCCCCATTATTATTATATTATGACATATTAATTTATATATTCTACTTATTTTTATGATTTTAACATGGTGAAGAACATTGATAAAGAGTTTATAGTCACCCCATCATACCACCATACACCCATGCTGCTAGTCGGTAGCCTCTTATATATGAGGATGTGTGCTTCAAGCCATGTGGCCAACTGGGTTTAGTTACTTATGAGTGACCCTATCTTGAGACCTCAAAAAGTGGTCTAAGATCACATTCCCATTTATATTACAATTTTTAGATTGGTAGAGAGGATATTTGGATGTGTCAAAACTTGGAAATAAGCCATACCTGGGAGTAGGTAACCCATGTTTTGGGGGAAAATCCAATTTTCCAGGATAAATTTTTTTGTTATGGATTTTTTCTATTATAGTTGAAAAAAAATCACCATTGGGTGATAGAAATTTTTTATGAAGTTTTGTTTTCTCGATTCCACCCTTCATATAATACAACAAGGAAGAATTATATCATGTATCATTATTGGAACTTTGGAATTTATTTTTCATGAATATTCCATGAAAAACATATCTCATTGCTTAATTGTATGGAAACTATCATATGTGGATTGATATAATTGTGGTTTTTATAACGTTTATTATAAGAAAAATGAGAAAATAATTGGTTTATTAATGTATTTTCACCATCCTAAATGGAATTTTCCCTTATATCATGATGATTTAACCTTAATTGAATTGTTATTAATGTTTGATCCCTGGAATATTAGTTACGTGATCTAAAATACTAGTTGGTCTCAATTAAATGGATGGAAATTAGAATTTATAATTTTTTAACCTCTATAAATTTGGAGTGGTGATCTATATAGTGGAACCATATTATAGGGAATTGTTACATTCAGAGACTAGATGAAATTTTTTGATTTTAGTTACATTAAGTAAAAATTGTAACTTATAAAGCTTTGGTATTTATAACTTTGGAATGGTAGTTCATCTAATTGGACCATTTTTTTGGAATATAATATTATATAGAGTAACATTTAAAAGATATGGTTTCCATTAAATATCGATTCTAATTACAAATTAAAGGTAACTTTCTTCAATAAATTTGAATAAACACCCCATATAATGGTACATTTATGATTAAAACTGAATCTCACCCTTGAACTGGCCTTATAAGTGGGTGGTTCAATTAGTGTTTTTTCTAAGTACTGATGTCTTATACCTATCTTATTTTCTATCAGCAATAATTTCTATATAGTATCTATTTTGAGATGTTTTCTTGGAATTGTAGATATATGCCTCCACGAAAGCCCCAGGTTGAGTTCTAGGAAGGTGGTGGTGACCATGCTCCTAAGGTGGTGGGACTTGAACCACATATAGTGGTAGAAACTACACCACATTTCATACCACAAATTATATAGTTATTGGGTATTGATTACAATCTTATGGACTATTTCCTACATCAAATATAGTCTACAGAGGTATCTTAGAGACTTGAACCGACTATGTTAGAATTGAAAATTGAGTTCCAATAGTATCGTCTAATTACTTTGTCTGGGAAAGGTGGCCCTAGAGTTTATGAATCTTGGTTAAAGGATATAATTTTGATCTTTAAGGCTCTAGAGATGCCTCTAAAAAGAAGGGTGAATTGCATAGTTTATATTATTTTGGAATCTACCATGTGATTGTGGGATGTTATGGCACATTCATATTATCCTGAAGGCTTTTTCATGAGGTATTTCTAGGATACCTTCTGTTATTAATTTTTCTTGAAAACACTAGGAGATGATCGATATAAATAATTAATTAACCTAGAGGATGGTACTATGTATGTTATGGTCTTTTAAACTACCTTTACTATGCTTTAATATGTTTCAAAAAATATTTTTGATGATGAACTATCCAGAGCAAGATGCTTTGAAGATGGGCCCATGTATGACATTTAATATCAAGTGAGCACATTTCCACTATCAATGGTCTCTGAAATGGTTTACTAGATCCTTATCCATGAGTAGAATATCAGGGAAGTTAAAGGAATATGGCATGATAGTTTACCCACTTAGTATCAAATTTCATTATCCAGTGGTAGGAAGTGTCTCTTTGAGACTACTTATGATTGAAGTGGTAGTAAAATTGTGCAGAATAAATGATATACAAGATGCCATTAGTCTTGAAGACCAAGTCACATGAGGCCCAAGTGTAGAAAAGACCTAGTAGAGTGGTGATACTATATAAGAATGGTCCATATTTAGATATTATACAAGACCTTTCCACTGGTTCCCAATAGTAGAGGGTCTTTACTAGATTCATATTCTTTTATGGGATAAGTGGCACCATGCTAGGCCAGAAGCTATACTACCACTGACCATATTAGAAAAGGAGGCGGATGAGGTCAAGAAAGCCATAATTTAAATTTGTAGTGTTTGTAGAGTGGAATTTCATAGGGTGGTCATGTTTTATCAGAGGGGCATAAATTAGGCCAGTTAAAAGCAATGTAGCCTATACATAAGGACCAGAGTGATGAACCATATATAGTGTGAGATATGATCTTAGTAGACTAAATTTTAGTTTGTTATTTGTTTGATAGAAGTAATTCACAATATCTCTTAGCTGTAGAATTAATGAAAAGTATTAAACTCATGATTTAGTACTTTTGGGGGGTAATGGATCTTGATAATCTATTGGGGATGCAGTTAGAAAGTGTTGGTTGATGCAAGGAGCATCCCCTTGAGTTTGAAAGTTTCCATTTCAAATGGAACCACTTCATCCTCAAGGTGACCAGTTTTTATATAATTTTTGGGATGGTCTGGTTAGAATCTTATCACTCCCACATTGACTATTATTATTCATGGGTATCTTTATCATCACCCAAGGGAGGTAGCTATATTCCTAAGGGATAATTTAATTTCAAATAAATTGAATCTGTACCTAATAATAATGGGATATGTTGAGTGTTGAATGATATTTGCAATCATATTATTGATAATAAGAGAGTAAAATAGGACGTATTACCTCTAATGGTGGATTAATTTAGATATGTCTTTCCTGATTATTTTTTTTGTGCTGCCTCCTGATAGAGTGTTAGAGTTCACCATTAAGCTTCTTCCAGGAGAGTAACCTATATATATTAATATATATATCAAGGTTACAATTAAGCTTGATGAAATCAAGAGAGAGTTAGAGGACTAGGAAGAAAAAGGGTTTATATGACCCAATACTTCTACTTGGTGTTTACTGATCTTTTTTCTAAGAAGGTATATGGTACCCTTACGATGTGTCTAGTTTACCAGAAGATGAATCATCTTATAGTTAAGAACTGATATCAACTCATTAAATACACGATTACTTGGACTATATCCAAGGATTATTGGTCTTCTCAATGATTGATTTGATATTGGGATACCATCAGGTGATACTTAGGCACTCAGATATAACTCATACAAAATCCCAAAGTAGAAATTGATTTTATGAGTATTTGGTTATGTTGTTCGGCTTAACCAATACCCTGACTATTTTTATGTCCTTTATGAATCAATTTTACCACCTAATTTCTGTATACATTTTTTATTTTTTGTATGATATCATAGTGTACTATCAATATTGAAATGATCATGTCAAAAACCTTGACATCATACTAAGTACACTAAGATATCATTGGTTATATGTCATGCTCACAAAGTTCCACTTCTAGATTGATAAATTTCACTTCTTAGGTCACATAATATCCAAGCATGGGGTATATGTAGATCTAGATAAGGCAAGATCCATTGTTTCCTTGGAGAATCCCAAGAGCAACTTTGATATACAAAGTTTTTTAGGGATATAATCTTACTATTAGTTCTTAACTGAGAAATTTTACCACTTTGCAACCCTACTCAATTTCTTGACCAAGATAGGTGTAAAGTTCATAAGGTCTGAATCTTACGAGGAAGCCTTTTAATAGATTAAAGGATGGTTTATCTCAACACTGATCCTTATTTTATCATATCCTATAATAGGTTTTATGGTTCATTGTGATGCATTGTGCATCAATCATAGAGATATTATAATACAAGAAGAGGGATTTATAAAATATATATCTCTTATGTTGAGGGATAATGAGCATAATTAACCCACAAACAAACTTTATTTAGTAGTAGTGGTTCATGATTTATGATGCTAGAAACATTATCTGATGGGAGATCAGTTTATGGTATAAATTGACCATAAAATCACCAAATACACATTCAATCATCTTGGTTTGAAACTACCATAGTGAATATGGGTTGAATACCATTATTATTTTTATTTGATCTTTCATAAATTCCAGGGAAGGGAAATACAGTGGTTGATGCTCTGATTTAGAAGACACATAATCAAGTGGTTTATGAAGCTAGATATGAATTTTAGTTGATGGATCTATTTATAAAATGAATTTGGAAGTTTATCAGTGTCATAATAAACCTTTTCTCATTGATGTATTAGTGGCCTCATCGATCCAAGATTGAGTAAAGAGGAGAAAAATCTTAGATCCTAAAGGCTTTTTTCCTGTCGTAAAGTGTGATAAGTGATAACCCATAATCTAGTTGGCTAATCAATGAGGAAGAGATATTGGGTATTAAGGGGTGTGTTTGGGTATTTATAGATATATGATATGAATTAATGTGATAATTTCATGTACTATGATTAACACCACTAGTAATGGTGGTATGGGATGAAATGGGAAATTGTAGGTTTCGTTACTGAGTGTTTCACATGTTACTAGGTGAAGGCATAATACTATTGGCCTACTATAATTTTATAGATATTTATCATACTAGAGTTGAAATGGGATGATGTCTCTATAGATTTTTTAACAAGCTTAGAAAAGTCACCTGGATATAGTGATGTTGTATTGGTGATCGTGGATAGGTTGATGAATGTCATCCATTTCTTATCTATACAAGAGACCTTCACAATGGATGAACTAGGATGACTCCATGTTTGAGATATCATATGAGTTCATGGGTTTTGATGTACCATTTTATAAAAAATGGATGATATATTTACTGTTTAATTCTGGTAGGGGTTTTAGAGGGATATTGGTTCATTGTTACTTTTGATTAAAATATATCACCTTTAGACTGATGGTTAGTCTTAGCAAACTATACAGCTACTATAGAACATGCTATGAGAAATTTTCCTTGATTTTGGAAGTTATTAGGATAATAAATTACATATTATTATGTTTTCCTACAATAAGAGTTTTCAATAGACTATTAAAATGGATATGTATGAGGTACTCTACAGTAGGCTATGATGTTTACCCCTATTTTGGTTAGAGTTAGGAGAGGAAAAACTACTAGGACCTTATATCATTTAAGAAACATTATAGTTGGTACAATTGAGTAAGAAATGTATGGATACGACCGACTCTATGAAGAAGTCACATACCAATAATCCCCACTCACCTCTAGAATCTGAGGTGGGAGATCAGGTCTTCTTGTGCGTTTCACCTAGATTGGGTCATCGATGGATTAACATTAAAGAAATGATGTCACCTTGATTCATTAAAATATTTGATATTTTGGAGAGGTTTATAATGGTAGAACATCATATAACTCTTACTTAGTGGTACAGATATATGAAAAAATTTCTTATCTCCAAAATCATCATTCCATTCTATCTCATACTTTTGATCCTAAGGAAGTGAAGTTGTTGGCCAATGCATCTTTTGAGTAGTATCTAGTTTGTGTCATCAATTATAGGTTGTGACTCTCTGTGGATGGAAAATTTATCTAGTTGAGGTGCTATATAAGCATGACCATAAATAGGATGAGACCTAGTAATTAGAGTTTGATATATGTGATCACTGGTTTTAGTTATTCTCAGATTAAACAAAACCACAATCAAAAGGGAAACTTGGGAATGAGTTGTTTTAATGAGTGTAGGTTGTAAGAACCCATATTTTTCTAGATGCATGGATATTTTTTTAGTTTAAATCCTTTATTTTATTAAAATTAAAGTTTCTAATAGGTTTATATAGGTTTTGGAGTGTTCATTCGTGGTTTGGGGCCCATGGATTTAGTTTTTAAAGAAAAAGGGTGAGGATCATAATTGGTACATGGTTTGTTTAACTGTGCAGATCAAACCCACACCCTTTTATAAGGAGGATAATGGTTTAGTAAAGTATTTAATAGGGTTCACAAGGATGTGAAGAATATTAAATTTATTTTAGATTTACTACATTCTATTTGCACACAATTTTTCTAACCATACAGGTGAACCATGCGGGGGGTACCTTTATAATGTATTCATGCATGGTCTATGTTATGTTTACCTAATTATATACCATATCCATGTGGGGTGTGTTACACTTGGAATTGGAATTCACATGGGTTGATCAATGTTTATCTAACTTTGTTACCTAAACGCGAGCCTCTTAATTTTTTTTATAAATTACTATTTTCCCTCATAGCATTTTACCCTTTATCTTTTCTTTTCCTCTTCCATTCACACAATAGATCTGGATATGGGAGATCTACTTTCTTTCTCCTCCAAGGATTTAGTGTAGAATCCTCATCTGGAATCTATTTTGATCATTTTTCATCTCATTTAATCCCTCTCAGTATGTTTAATACTCCTCTTCCTTCCTTTCTTGTTTTCTCTCATCGTCTTTGTCGTTATCTCACTGAGAGCTAATATTCCCTATTTTCAGGGTATATGTCTTGTTTTCCATTTTTATCATTATATCTAAAATACATGGAGTATACTATATGATGATTATTATATAATAATAAGGTATGTGGTCTATTAATTTTCCCTAAAAGTCTTGAAGTTTATAATTTTTCTCTATTGTGTCACATGCCATATTTTCTACACATTTCTCACAAAATTAATATTTCATTTAATTAGTCTATAAAGGTTTTTTATAAGAACTATTGAACATTTTAACAATATTTAAATTTATTAGCACAATTTGAACCACCCTTTTGGTCATGACTGATTTGATACCTAAAGAACCATGCTTCAGTTCTGACCAAAACACCCCTGAGGTTTGTTTTTATTGTAGCTTATAAAATGAAATGAAAATTTGAATTAAATGAATTGTGATATGATATGTGTTATTAAATTTTAACTTTTTTAACTTGTGAGTGAAACGAATAATGTATATAATGGAATTACTAAAATGGCATGGATGTATCACTTTTCCCTTAAAAACATTTTATATCATGGTTGATTAACATACTAGACCCAGATCACTTTAAATGAATGGACTACCCTGAGTAAGACTTGGTTCTTTAATCTATAATGTCTTTTATGAACTCATAGGATCCCAAAAAACTCATTCATGTGATATCTATGTGAGAGAGATAAATTGGTATCAGTTAATGTCTTACCCAATGAAAGCCTCGGCTTGACACCCATGATTCACATTCATTTATAGAACATAGAATTACATGGATAATATCATTGGATTTGGGTTTATATCATCAAATTAGGTCCACCATGTATTATATACTTGGTCTCTAATTTTGTTTTCCTGAAATTACCTTGAATTTTACCTCAGGTTCAGTTTGAATTTATTTTGGGTGAACTGCTAAGGGCTCATCTCTTATGTTATAACCATTACTTTGGCCTAAAATATTGATTGATCACTATGAGTGAGTTGGTAGGAGTAGGAAACTTAATACAGGGGTGAATTGAGTTCCTATAAAAATTTATATTAAAAAATATCATTTGAAATTCCCACAAATTTAAAATTCAAATGACAAGTTAGCCAGTAGTGAATTTATAAGAGCTTCCATGTTCGATTAATTTATCAAAATAGTGATTAGTTATCTATTATATCAATTTAATAATTAATAAAACTTTCAAAACTAACCTAAAAATTAAATATTGTTATGAACACTTGCTATGACTAACTATCATAGTTCAATTTAGTTTTATGAAATATGTGATAAAACAGAGTAAAACTAAAAGTAAAAACACAACGAAAATGAAACAAAAGGTTAAGTCTCAAGAAGATACCTAATCCTCTCCACTTGGTGATCACCTTATAATAAGCAGTTTAATTTAATAAACTTTTTGATCCACACCCTATATTAGGGTTCACAACAGTACACATGTTGTCCAGGTCACAAGACATCTACCATAGTTCTTTGTGGGTACAAACTACCCAGTCACACAAGGACCTATTCCACACTTATATATTGGAGTAAAAAGGTGTAATAGTGTATGAGGAGAAGGATATCTTGTATCCTTCAGTTTGATATAGGTGACAATGTGTTCATTACAGACATATACACACACTACTCAAAAGTATGTAAAAATGAACAAAACATAGAAAATAAATATAAGAAATGATTTACAAGGCTTTTTGTGTCTTGAGATGTAGCTCTAGACTCTTTAGATGTAGCTGAGATGAGGTTTTATTCCTCTTCAGAAATTTGACACAAAAACAGAGTGTTGTATTCTGGCTTCCAGGTACAAGTATGGTTCTGCAAGTATATACTTCTCCTTCTTTGATATGCTGAAGCAGTTTTTTCAATCCGATGTACATATCGATTGAGATTTCCTTGTGCATTTTTCCTTTTGTTCTTGAGTTCACAGTGGGTGTATGAGATTCGTATATGTTCTTTTTTATGTATCACACATGGGAAAACCACATTTTCCTTCTATCAATATTTCTTCTCTCCAAAAAAATGCTTTTTATTCTTGAAGGCAGACAAAGAGCATGTTATTTCCACGTGTATAGGTTTATCGTACCTCATATTGTCTACTAAAAGTCCTATAAAATATTATTAAATATGTCAATATCAATAAATGACACAAATATGACCATTAGAAAAAAAATTTAATAATTAAAAATTTATACAATCTATCTGTGACTCATCTTTCAGTGAATCAGTCTATCAGGGAGTCGTCTACCTATATCTCCTTCTGTCGGTGACACAACTCATCGATATTTTATTTTTTCGGTCTTTCCATATGTTGGTGACTCATTACACCAGTGAATAATTTTAACTGTTGGTGAGTCCTTGTGTCATCAGCATCACACATCGATAGGTCACTTGTACTAATGGTAGGTCGATTGTATCAGTAGGTCGTCTGCGTTGATGAGTCATATTCATTGGTAGGTCGTCAGTATCGGTAAGTCATATGTATTAGTAGGTTGTCTACATTAGAAATTCATATGCATTTGTAGGTCTTCTACATCAGTAAGACATATGCATTGATGATCCATTTGTCTTTTAGTGACTCAGTTCTTCTGTTGGTGTTAGTAACTCATACATATACAATTTTAGATGTTCTGTCTATCTTATAGTACAACAAAGTCATAAAGTGTTAATACATATAAATACACATATATAATCAATTATATTCTTTTTTATACTTAAAAACCATAATTAGTTACATGATTTAAAATATCTTATATACACGATAATCTTTGACATAATTTAAAATCTATCATGAGGTAAGTTATATGTTAATATATTACATGATTTGGGATAATTAAAACCATTATAGTTAGAGATAGTTGCCAACAATATCATATGGACCAACAATATCATATGGACCAACAATCTTCCCCTTTTTGATGATCACAAATCATGGCATTATTAAGTACCATTAGAGAATGAGAAAAGTAAATAATCTTATTATTATCTCTCCTAATGATGAATATGATCAAAAATAATTATGGGAAGTGAAATGTATTAGAGTAACATAAAAAAATAATAATTCCATAACACATAATAATTATTAATAATGTTCTCCCCCTTTTGGGATTAGAAAAATGTAGAAGGGTAAAAACTAAAATAGAAAAGTAGAAATAGTGAATTGGCAGTCATAATCAATTTACACTAAAAGAAAAAAATTACAAGCACTCATCCCAATCAAGAATAATCACTCCATGCTAAATTGGAGTGTTAATGTGTGCCTTCCCCTTATCAGATATATCAATAGTAGGTCCAGTAGGTGGTGGTGGAGAAATAGGGGCATCTAAAGGGATCTTCAGTTGAGTTAAAGGAATTCATGCAAGAACAGTTGGGGCCAGGATTTGGTTAAGCTAGGATATCATCCAAATTTGAGGTTGTTATTTGATAATAGGCTGGATCTGGGTCAAGTCTTGAGAAATTGAAATTGGATAGGAAGTCATTGGAGGAGTATATTGAATAAATGTAGCATCTGGAACAAAAATTCCTTCACTCTGAACATTAATAAAAAAATTTAACAGTTTTATAAAATCCTTAATAATCTCACCAGCATATTTCATTGTTTTCTCAAAGTCATCCTTATTCTCCATAAATTTATCCAACAGAGGAGTGAAGTACTTTAATTTATTGACTTTTTATTTGAATGCTTTTGTAACTGGGGGTAAATTCAAATTTTCTTCCAAATACATAAAATTACTTATCAATAGGTGGTTGGAGTAAATCTTGGAGAAATATGAATTTATCCTCTTTGTAATCTCTTCCTGAGTGGCAGATTCTACCTTGGTATATAATCTGACCATATCATGAACATGATCACTATTATTTTGAATCTGTTCTAGGAATCCCAATCCAAAGGTATAAAATATAACTTTAAACTATTCTTTTACAACATTTCTGATTTCCTTAGTATCTAGTGTATGAGAGGTCTGACCAGATGTATAAGGAATTGTGGCAGGAGTTGAGGATGAAGTAAATTGCACAATTTCCTTTACTATGTTACTCAATTTGGAAAAATCAGAAACATTAAGATGAGAAACAAGATCTTCAAGTCCTTTCATGACATTCTCTATTGTAGTTATGTATTCAGTGGTTAAATCATCGATTCCAATAGTTAAAATCTTCATCTTATTCAAAATATTGTTGTCGCTTTCCATAATGGTTTTGTTAGTTGTAATCAAATTTTGATGAATTTTCTTTATCACCAACTGTGAGACTGAAACAACATCAGCTTGAGATACACTGATTGAGAAAGGAGTAGAACTAGAAGATTCAGTTGGCCTTACACCTTCAACCATAGACCAGATAGCTTTCAAGTAATAAATTAACTCAGTATTTTCTCTTCTAGCTTCATCAATTTCATATCTCACATGAGATTATACAGAATGTCTTACTGATGAACATATGACTTC
The DNA here is from genome assembly GCA_963277665.1 of Viscum album. Taxonomy (NCBI): domain Eukaryota; kingdom Viridiplantae; phylum Streptophyta; class Magnoliopsida; order Santalales; family Viscaceae; genus Viscum; species Viscum album. The sequence continues at coordinate 118,835,606 of OY728154.1, forward strand.
CTTGAATTATTCCAAGTCTTCCTTAGTGACATAGTCACTAGAAAGGGTTTCAGCCATTGGTTCTATATTATTAGGTACAAAGACTTCATCATATGAATATTCATAATCTAATCCCAATGCCACATACTTAGGATTCCTCTCCCATTCATCCATTATATCATCATCCAGAGGAGTGAGAGTATCAAGACTTACTCTTCCAAGTAGATTCTCTTATTCAGCTAGGTTTTCTCTTTGTTGAGGCTCCCCCTCAATTTGAGATTTCCTTTCTGGTTTCTAATCTTATTCATGAGGTCTTATTCATTCATAAACTAAATGAGGTATAAGTATTTCATGAACTTCTACTTTAGTAGAAACATCATCATTTTTCCCACTTCAACAACAACTTATGGTTGTTACTCCAATATATCATGATCCATAACTTCAATCATTTCAAAATCTTCACCTTGATCATCCTTATGATGGTTATTATCACTTCCATTTATTCCACCATCATCATGTCCAAATAAATTTTCTTCATTTGTATTTTTATCACCATCTTCATCATCTTCTTCCTCTTCACTACCACTTCCACTTTCACCAACTTCACTTTCTTCTTCTTTAGAGCCACTTGATCTACTTACATATTCTGCACTACTTGAGACTTATGTCTCCTCATCCCCATTATCTTCAAGAGTGGTCTCGTTAGAGGGTAAGGTATGTGGAGGACTAGGATGTACAAAGGAAAAAAAATTGCGAGGTCCATTTGTTTTAGGATCACTCCTATCATCAATAGGTGATCCCCGATCTCAAACTAGAGTGACAGGCTCCTCTTCTTATTCTAAAGAGTAAACAACTTCCTCATTTGGTCATAGACCAGGATCCACCATATTCTTAGGTCTAGTTGGATGATACATTGTATTGAACTTTTTATGGATCTTATCTTTATCGCCAACCCATTCTCTCTTCCATGGGTTCTAGTTTATTTTCATCCTTTTATAAATCTCTTTACTGAGGCAGATCCCACTGCATTCTGAAACAGCTTCTTCACCTTCATCTACACGACCTTTTTATTTCAGCATAGCAGAGATCATCCTTGGATAGAACTGGGAATTATTTTTTTAAGAAGGTTTTATCATCTCATTCATGTTCACAAAAATATATTTAAACATATTTACTTTGATCCATTTTCTTAGTAGATAAACCAAGTATAAATCTTGATATTTCAGAGAAGTAATGTCCCCTTTACTAGGATAGATTTTATTCTATATAAAATTAGAAAAGATTCTACATTATCTACTTAACTCTATAGAAATGGTTCTTTTATTCTCATCATTATTATTAAGTTCCTTTAATACTATCTCACAGAAAAACATTTCACTCTCAGGTGGAGAGGTACCTAGATTATCATCAAATACACATTCATGAGAAAATTTAAGATATTCATCCTAATTTCTTGAATATAAAGAGGTTAACTTACCTTTTACTATGCATTTTATCTAGGAGACATCACTTCACTCCAACAAAAACTCTATATTCATGTAAAATTCATGAAAAAGATTCGGGTAAAGGGGTCATTCATTATTTGAGAACCAACCAAGAAAACCTTGATATTGCAGTACCTCGAGTAGCAGAGACTTGATTTCTAACATCTATTATGAATGAAATTCCTTTTTTTGAGTTACAACATGATTTTTCATAGTAGTATTTAAGGGTGCTGAAGATTTTCTCGATTCACCTTTCTGTTTCTTAGAATCACAAGACTCACCATCATCAAGAGCTCGCTTCACATGCACCATTCCAATTCATTCAGTCTAAAGGATAGAAGGTGAAAGTTCAAGGGTAAAGAGAGATAAATGACCGATAGAGTGTAGAGGTAAAGGAGAAGAGTGTATCAATTCAAATTTATATCATTTAGGGATTTTGAAATTACACAACCGTGAAATTGTGAATCGGGTTCAACAAAATTAATGAAACAATGTTGTTTTGATAAAAAAATAAAACGTATAAGAACAATGAGTCATCTGTATTAGTATGATAGATTTTTAATAACACTAATGGTGTTGTCATGACATAGCATCGGTGTTGGCATGACAACTGTGTCGAAATGACATAACGTAGGTGTCAGTATGACAACTGTGTTGACATGACATAGTATCGGTGTTGACATGAAAATTGTGTTGGCATGACATAGTGTCAGTGTATGCATGACAACTGTGTTGTCATGATAGAGCGTCAGTGTCTTCAAGACAACTTCACTTAAAAATATCAAAGGAAAAGAAACACGAGGTCTTATAGATTGATCATTCAAAACTCATGTCTGATGTAATTCATTCTTTCAGAGTTCGATGGCTTAGTGAATATTTTAACAAGCTGATATTCAGTGCTAATAAATTCTAGTGTGATATGATCCTTTTTATAATGATATCTCAAAAAGTAATGTCTTACATCAATATGTTTATTTTTCTAGAATGAGAAATTGGATTCTTAAAAATGTTAATAGCACTTGTATTTTCACATTTTATAGTTATATGTATAAATTGATATCCATAGTCTATCAGAGTGTGTCTCATCCACAAAATCTAATTACAATAGCTACCAATAGCTATGTATTCAGATTCAAAATTAGATAATCCAATATAATTGTGTTTCTTACTACACCATGAAACCAAAGACTTTCCAAAAAAGTGACATTTTCCAAAGGTGATCTTTCTATATAACTTGTATCCACCAAAATCAACATCATAATAACTCATTATATAAAATTATTTTCCTTTAGTGTAAATCAAACCCAAATTTATAGTATGTTTGAGGTTTTTGAAAATTATTTTAATAGCATTTATGTGATATTATTTTGGATTAGCTTGAAAATAGGCATACAATCACACACTAAACATTATATTTGGCCTTCAACCTGTCAAATAGAGAAAATTTCCAATAATTCTTCTATTAGTGGTTAGATCAACAAATTTACCATCTTTATCAAGATCCAACTTACAAGTAGTACTCATTGGAGTGTCACTAATTTTAATGCTATCGATGAAAAATCTTTTTAAAAGGTATTTTTTGTATACTTTGATTTAAAATGATACCTTATTTATTTTGAAAAATCTAAAATCCAAGAAAGAATTAGAGTTCACCCATCAAACCCAATTCAAAATCACTTTGCATCATTTTAGAAAAATCCACACATAACGAATTTTTTAATGATCAAAAAATAATATCATCTACATAAATTTGAACTAATAAAACATCTTTAGAAATTCGTTTTATAAAAAGAGTAGGATCAACAATTCTTTTTTTAAAACCTTTTTTATTGATAAAATTACATAGTCTATCATACCAAGATCTTGGACCATGTTTAAAACCATATAAATCTTTTGTTAATTTGAAAAAATGATTTTGAAAATGAGGGTTTTTAAAACCAGGGGGTTGTTCAACACAAACATCCTCAATAATATAACCATTTAGGAATGAAATTTTAACATCTATGTGATAAATCTTGAAATTAAGATGGGCATTATAAGCATGTATGATTCTGATGGCCTCAAGTCTAGAAAAAGGTAAAAAAATTTCTTCATAGTCAATGGATTCTTCTTGACTATAACCTTGTGCAACCAATATGGATTTATTTCTAAAAATATTACCAAATTCATCAACATTTTTTTCTAAACACCCACTTAGTGGCTATGGTCAAGGTGTCTTTGGGTCTATCCACTAGTTTCCAAAAAAAATTTCATTTAATTTGATTAAGTTATTTTTGCATAGCCATCACCCATAATTCGTCTTTAATTTAATCATTGATGTTTTTAGGTTCAAGTTGTGACAAAAAGGCTTGATGTTCAACCTAGTTTCTAAGAGAATCTCTAGTTTGCGTCTCTTTATCTATATATCTAACAACAACAAATAAAGGATGGTTTTTGAAGGTTCTGGTCTAGAAGAAGAGGGGATAATAATTTTAGGTTCATCTACTTGTTTGGGTTCCTCATGTCTAGAGTCAAGAATTTCCAAAACTGTTTGATTTAACAGATTTCTTGACAAGAGGATTAGATGTTTTAGGATTTATGTCCAGATTTGACATATCATCTTCAAAGTTATCTAGGGGTATTAGGTTCATGCAGATCTATTTCATCAAATTTGAAATGCATATATTCTTCCACACACTTCATTATTTTATTAAAGAATATATAGGCTTTACTATAAGTTGAGTAACCTTGAAAGATTCCTTCATCACTCTCGGATGCAAATTTGTCAAGATTTTCCTTTTTATTAAGGATATAGGATTTGAAACCAAAAAGTTTGAAGTAATTAACATTGGGTTTTCTATTGTTCCACAACTCAAAAGGATTATTCTTGAGGATAGGTCTAATTAAGACTCTATTAATTATATAGAAATATGTATTCAGAACCTCATCCCAAAAGTAAATAGGTAGATCATATTTATTAAGGATTTTTTGGGCTATCTCTTGTAAGTTTCTATTTCTTCTTTCCACAACTCCATTTGGTTGAGGTTACCTAGGGAAGATAAGTTATGACTGTAGACATTGTGTGAGAAAAAGGATTCAAAGTCTTGATTTTCAAACTCATGATCATGATCACTAATTAAGGATTTAATTATACATCCACTTAGATTTTCCACTGTTTTAGCATACTTAGAAAAGTAAGTACATGTTTCACTTTTGTGAGCTAAGAAATAAGTCCATGTATACCTAGAATAGTCATCTACCAGGACATAGACATAGTGCTTCCCATTTAAACTAGAAACTCAAGAGGGTCCAAACAAGTCAATGTGAACCAACTCTAAAGGTTGAGAGGTTGAAATTTATTTCTTTGATTTGAAAGATATCTTGGGTTGTTTACCCTTTTGACAAGGATTACAAACTTTATCATTTGGAAACTAATGTTTGGGATGATCTTTGAATATTCCTTTTCTAGTAATCTTTATAAGAGAGTGTACAATACAGTGTCCTAATATCTTATGCGAAATCCAAGATTATTTGTGAAATACAATTAAGCCTGAGACATTTTTAGAGACTAAAGAATATAAGTTAACAACATATACATTTTCATTCCTAAGAGAAGAAAATACTAATTCATTTTATAGTTAAAAAAAATGCATGCATCATTTATTAATTTAACATGAAATCCATCATCACATAATTTTGAAATACTAAAAAAATTATATTTCAATCCATCAATAAAAAGTACTTTAAAAATTAAAATTGAGTTAGAGATACCAATCTAGCCTAAGCCAATTATTTTTTCATTACCATTTTTATCAATGGTGACATATCCACCATCAATCTTATTTAGGTTCTTGAATCTTGAATAGTCTCCTATCATATGTCATGAACATCAACTGTCCAAGTACTGCTAACTTTTGTAGGAGCTCTTCAGACACCTTTCATACAGAATAATCAAACGCAAACATATTTTGGTACCCATCCTTGTTTGGGTCCAGTTACATTATTAATCAATGATTTAGGTACCCATATTTGATTAATGGGTTTCCTATAATCATTATATAATGTATTTAAAAAATAGACTCTATTTGGTACAGAACACTTAGAGGTAGTAAAATATTTTCTAGAATTGGAACTAACAAGAGAATTTTGATTTTTAGGTAGAAGAACAGATTTTCCAGATTTAGATACAAAATGTGTTTTAGATAGGCCTCTATATCCAGGTTGATATCTAATACTAGATGTGTACTTAGGAGAAATATGTTTACCCAGAATTTCAGTATGAGTATTTTTCCCATTAGTAAACTTTTCAAGATCATTCTTCAATTTCTCATTAGGCATTTTTAGTTCATTTTTTTCTTGGAGCAGTTGAGCATTATTTTCCTTTTTATTAGTAAGTTTTTGACATAATATTTACAGTGATAGAATGTTGTTTATTTAATGATTTATATTTATCTTTCAATTCATTTCATGTCTCTTCCATCATGTTATAGTATTCAAATAGTTAATCACTTTTCATATTTTAGAATCACTTTCATCTCCAAAATAGTAAGAGTTGTGTAGAGGAGAATATAAGTTTACCTTCAATGTGTTTTCCATAAAACACATATTTTCTATTTCATATCTCTCATCATGAGATGATGTTGATTCACTGGAGCTATCTTCAGAGGCATACCAGGTGTCCTTTATAGCTTTCCTACACTTCTTGCCTTTTTTCATACTTATTATTGTATTTTAATTTGGGACGGTCAACTTTGACATGTCCTCTCCTATTATATTCATAGCAGACAATCTAAACTAATTTATCATTTTTATAGTTCCTTTTTCAGTTTCCCTTGTTATCATATATTCCTTTAAAATTTGGATTCTTGGATAAATTATTCTTTATATAGAATTTCTTAAATCATCTGGCCAGGTGAGCTATCTCTCCATAAAAATCTGATGTTGATTCATCATCAATGGAGTTTTTAATAATCGATATCACCTTCTCTTTTACCTTGTTCTTATAGGTAGTAGTCTAAAAGTCTACAGATTTTCTCTTGGGTTTATCCTCTTCTTCCTTGTTTACTTTTATCTCTTATTTATACGTCATCAGTTTTCCAATTAGTTCTTTGATGGGTATTTTTCTGATGTCACATGATTCTCTAATGGAGACAAATGATCCTCTCCATATATCAGGTAAGTATTTGAGAATTTTCATAAATTTCTCTTTAGTAGTAACATCTTTTCCTAGAGAGATCATAGTGTTAAATATTTCATTAAACATGATATACATGTCAGAAATAGGCTCATCAGAATTAATTTTAAAGTTTTCATATTTAATGGTATATGTGTTAATTCTCATTTCCTTGACATTAGTTGTTCCTTCATGTGAAATAGGAAAAGTATCCCAAATTTCATGGGACGTTTTACATGCTGAAATTCTATTAAACTATTCATCTCTTAAATAACATTATAAGGCATTAATGGATTTGTAATTATTATTATAAGCAGGCTTAGTTGGGTCATCCCAAGTTGTTCTAGCAGTATCGGGAATCATATATTCATCTACAATTCAAGACCAAATTTAAAAACCCATAATTTCTAAGTGAATTTTCATTTTAATTTTCCATTGAACATATTTTGTTCCCTTAATTAATGGAGGTCTATTTTTAGCATCAAATTCCAATCTATTTTCTATAATAAAATGTTAGTAAAATATTTTAAAGAGATAAAAATTTAGTATTAACAGAAATTTTAAGATCTTTTAAATAAAACTACAATCATGGTTGAAAATGATGAAAATTATTTGAAACTAAAAATAAAAAATCCTCTAATACCAAATGTTTTTCGAAGTAGGAAACTCAAGAGGGGGATGAATTGAGTTCTTATAAAAAAACTGTTCAAAAATATAATTTGAAATTCCCCCAAATTTAAAATTCAAATGACCAGTTAAACATTAATAAATTTATAAGAGCTTTACTATTCAATTAATTTCCCAAAAGAGTGATTAGTTCTTATTTATATCAATTTTATAATTAATACAACATTTTAAACTATCCTAATAATTCAATAAATTTATAAACACTTGATAAGACTAATTATCAGAGTTTAATTTAGTTATATTAAATATGTGATAAAACAAAGTAAAACTAAATGTAAAAACACATTTGAAATAAAAAAAGAGGTTTAATCTCAAATAGAGACCTAATCCTCTCCATTTGGTGATTATATTCCACCAAGAAGATTAATTTAATAAACTATTTAACCCAAACCCCGGATCGGGGTTCACAATGGTACACAGGTTGTCCGGGTCACAAGACCTCTACCACAGTTCTTTAGGGGTACAAACTATCAGGTCACACAAGGACCTCTTCCACACTTATCTGTGGGTGTAAAAATTTGTAATAAGGTATGAGTATAAGGATATCTTGTATCCTTAAGTTTGTTATAGGAGACAATGTGTGCTTTACAGACAGATACACACACTGCTAAAAAGTATGTGAGAATGCACAGAATAGAGAAAAAAATATAAGAAAGGATTTAGAAGGCTCTATGTGTCTTGAGATGTAGTTGTGGACTCTTCATATGTAGCTTAGATGAGATTTCATTCCTTTTCTAGAAGTTAACACAATAAGAGAGTGTCTTATTTTGGATTCCAAGTACAAGTATGGTTTTATATGTATATTCTTCTCCTTCTTTGATATATTGAAGTAGTTTTTCAATCTGATGTACTGCTTGATTGAGATTTCCTCGTGTGTTCTTCCTTTTTTTCTTGAGTTCATAGTGGGTGCATGAGGGTCATTGATGTTCTTTTTTATGTATCACACGTGAGAAAACCACACTTATCTTCTATATATATTTCTTCTCTCTTCAAAAATTATTTTTATTCTTGCGGGCCGACAAAGATATTTTTCTTTCCACATGCTTAGGTTCATTATATGTTGTACTATATACTAAAATTCCTACAAAATATTAATATTTAAATATCATTAAAGGAGTCAAATATGACAGTTATAAATAATTTTAATAAATGAAAATTTAAACAGTCTATCGGTGACTCGTCTGTTGGTGAGTCAGTCTATCAGTGAGTTGTTTGTTAGTACCTCCTGTCAGTGACTCAATCCATCGGTATGTCATTCTATCGGTCTTTCCATAAGTCAATGAATCAGGAAACTGGTGACTCATTTTAACTATTATCAAGTCTTTGCATCTGTAGCATTATGCATCAGTATGTCACTTGTACTCATGGTATGTCGATTATATCGATAGGCCATCTACACCGGTGAGTCATATGCATTTGTAGGTTGTCTGCATTAGTATGTCATATGAATTGGTAGTTCGTCTATGACGATAAGTCATATGCACCAAAAGGTCCACTGCATCAGTAATTCATATGCATCGGTGAGCCATTTGCCCGTCAGTGACTCAGTTCTACGGTTGGTGTCAGTGACTCATACTTAGATTATTTTGATTTTCTATCTGTCTTATAGTACAACAAATTCACAAAGTGTTAATACCCACAATTACACATATAAAATTAGTTATAATCTTGTTTATACTTAAACAAACATAATTAGTTATATGATTGAAAAGATATGATATAAAAGATAAGCTTTGACATTATTTTAGGAACTGTCTTGAGGTAAGTAATATGTTAATATATGACATGATTTGTGGTAATTAAAACCATTATACTCAGAGATAGTGGACAACAATATCCTATGGGCCAACAGAATGGAGTATAAATTTTAAGTTAATAGATACCATTTGGTTTTATATCAACCACTTGTTCTTATTATACATGAACACCTTTACCGCGATCCTTTGGTTCTCGATCAATTTATGGTCATATGCTAAGAGACATCTCCCTTAGGTTGAAGTAGGTAGGGTTGGCCAGGAATCCCATGAGGAACCTAAGCACAACATGTGTCATATTTATTTACATATTTATATTTATTATTCAAATACACTACTAAAATTTATATTCATAGACTCTATTTTCATTGGACACTATTGGCAGTGACCTACTGAGTTTTAATCACACCCTATTTGGGATGTTGTTTCATACCTAACAAAACAACATGGATATAGGTAATGATAAGGGGAAGTTTGTAGCTATGGTCACTTGATTTTTCTTAGGATGGGAGTTTTGGATTATACAAACAAACCAATGCTCAACATACTCATGGAGATAGTTTTTTGGTCCTATTTTTCTTTTGTTATACTTTTATTTCATGTATTCCTTCTATCATGTTTGCTACATGACATCATATAAATAGAATCCTATTTATATTTATGTTACTCCATTATTATTTAGATGGTTTATTTCCACTTCCCAATCATTATTCTATTCTTCTAACTTACATTATTTTTTCTTCTTATTATTTTTATTTTACCATTTTTCTACACTCGAATAATACCAGCATACACCCTCGATGCTAATATGCAGCCTCTAGCATATAGGGAGGTGTGATTCAGGCCATGTGGCCAACCAATTTCAGTTACATATGAGTAAACCAGGCTCGGAATGGTATATAATGAGTTTGTACACATAGGTGTGGGAATGATGGGATTTCTCAATCTTTTAGGGATTGACATAATGATTTTAATCACATATTCATGGTTATAATACGTTTCTTATATAGGTTTTCTTATTCTTACGATTGTGACACATTTAAATGTTATATATCATGTTATAAAAAAATTTCAAGATTCATTTCATTTCCATGAAATTCTATATTATATTCATTATGACTTATATATAAATCATTATAAAATTTTATATCAAGATCACATGTTAGATGACTTTAGAGATGAGTTATTAGAATATTCATATCTTTAATTATTCATTAATGATATTTTTATGATATTATGTAACTCTAACATATTTTATGATTATAGTCTATAGTCTTTTGATATTTTATTATGATATTTATGTCTTTATTATTTATTTCTTCATGTTATAATATGTTATTCCCATACTCACCATCATACCTCATCATTTTCTTATTTTTCAACTCTATAGTTTATAAAGATGAATATAGCACGTGATATATCTAGAAAATGGGTTATAAGATTCTGATTATAGAGAAATTCCTGATTTTTTTAAAATAAGTTGTTTATATAGCTAATATCGAAGACACTAAACCTTTCAGTATTTGGATTTTGAGAATATTTTTGAGATGTATTACTTAAATAATGAGATTAATGTATTATTTATTTTGTGTTTATCTTGTGTTAATTTATATAAGGAAAACAATCATACCATCTACAATTTATTACCTTAATATTTTTTTTTTTGAATTTTCCTCTCAAACAAATGTGGCTTTAAAAATAGTCACGATCGTGTAATTTTTTAATAACAGGCATTCCTATCGGGATGGTATTAGTGATACTTACCATGGATAGATCCTCCCAACTTGGCTTTCCCATACCTATAATTCGTTCATCCCAAGAACCCAGTAGGATCCTCTAGTCAATTCTATGGGTCAGAGGGAGATAAAGGGCCTCCTAATAGGTATAGGTCTTGAAAACCCACCTTTAACTTAGTAATCAACCAGGTCATGCATATACAGGAAGCATTTGTATAATCCACACATATATCCTTGTAATTCCCAATAATGGCTTGAGAATCCCATTAAGTCTAAGACTATCCTCCTTCCTCACTGGGATATATTATTCCTCATTCCACTCATTGTTCCTAGTCAATTTTTCACTAGGAAGGAAGATATCTTTGGGAATCCCATGTGTAAGACCCGACATATTCCTTAAAGGGCCATATTTCCTATGATGTTATATATCATCACTAGGATATAATCCCCAAGATTTCACTATTACTTCCCTATCCAATCATCAATCAGTAGGGAATGGGTTCATATATGTGCCTCTTTATTAGGTGTAGTTCATTCCCTTATTAATTATCCCGTCCTAATGATCTATTAGTATTCCATACCCATATGGGAAGCCCCAAAATAAGCTACGACTTATCCTCACATATCCCTATCCTTTGTGAAATATGACTCAAATGGATATATTCCCTATGATTAATAATACATAAAGGTCAATATTATTTAAAATAATACTGTCATGAAAGATCCATGTTCCTTGTGAGATTCCATCATTGAAGGGTTATGTTCCCTATGAGTGCACCACCCTCAATGTGCCAAATTCCATGAGACACAATAATCCTTAGAGGGTTATTTCCCATGAAAGATAAACCAAGAAGGTTTATTTATACATAAGTCCCACACAAACTAATTTTAGGGATCCTTATCTTATAATTCATAGATGTATGAATTTAAAATACATAGCATACATCATCACTACATGATGTTAAACTATAAAGTATATTTTCATCAAATGAATTTAAACTATGAAAAATCAAACTATATGATTTTTGATTCCTAAAAAACTAGGATTCATAGGACACATCCATGAGGTTTAATCCTAATATAATTAAGTAATAGTTTTATTCCCTTAACATTAACCACACTAGTCTTTTACACGCAACCTTAAAATGGACGACATGCCCCATTAAGCGATAATAATGTACATGGGTTCTAATTTATTTCATTGGTTTATATATAAAGCCCCATTTATGGGTTTGATCCCAACTCCACAACCCCTACCACATCTCTAGAGGATGATAAATTATAAATAACCCAATTGTTTTGATTTAAGAAAAAACATCACTAATTAATAAGATATATGTGAAGAACCTCTGATGTATACATATGTTTACATCAATATATGTTTTTGATAAAATCATTAGCATAGTGGTAACTGGTATCACACTAATATTTAGTAAGGATTCAAAAAAAAAGATTAAAAATACTTGAGTGTCCATGAATATGCAATAATTGCACCCAAAAATAGTGAATGGATCCTAAAGACCCATCCTATCAACCGGGGAATATACAAAGTATCACTAGTAGTTAAACAATGATTTCCTGCCACTAAAATAAAGACCGCATTGGATTAAGATGAGTATTGTTTGATAACAAAATGGGAATAAAGTGGCTGGATTGAATCACATATCCTATTAATGGAAAAAATGGGTGAGAATAATTTTCGCTTCAGGCACTATGTTTCCATTATTAATTGTTATGAAATGAAATATCCCCTCCTTAAATGGTTATATCCTGATTTCATTTAGAACACAGACCACTAGAGGAAGATTAATTAAATGACGGGAGGTATTATTCTTCTACATATAGTAGTGTTTTGCACTTCTCAAATAACATCTCAATTTTATTTATTTTTTAAGATAAAAATGTTTAAATGTGGGGAAGATTTAGCTACCTATATTTTATTCTTGATCAAGACATAATTCATTTGTGATTTTTAAATTCCAAGGTCCTAAAAAGGTTATAATGGAAATTTTACAATAGAAAAAAATCACATTATTTTTTATTGATCTATTGGACTCAAAATAAGGTGTTTACCCTTGGTTAAAATTTTGGGGATTTTTTGAGATACTTAGATTTCATAGAATAATTGGTATTTATTAATAAATAAATATTTATTCCAAAAGAGGAATCATTAATATTTCTTAAACCAGATATTATATTAAAATTTTGACTTCATGGTTGTTTTAATTATATTTTTTTTATTAATTGAGGTATATGTCATATTCTTGGGTGTAGAGCCACAAAATATGTGGATTTATGTATTTATTCAAAACGCTTATTAATTACAAAATAAACTGATAAAAAAATAAATTCATTTTATTGGTGAAGTGGTGTTAGCATAACCATGCATTGTCATGGTGTCAATACAGTGAAGACATGGAAATTTTTAGAGAGTGTGTGTGTATATATTTTATGTTGGTTGACTAATAATTAGTGGGGAAATTAATGAGGGAAAACTAAAGCGAGAATTATGGTAGTTTATGATGGGGTTTAAGAGAGAAATACTTCATTTTCTAACCCATTCTATCCTAGTTATAAAATCACCGTACCTCTATTTTTTCATTGGTGTAAGAAAATACATAGAGAATAATCACTCCCTATACACATAGTGAATAATAGTTCTTCACATTCTCTACACTCTTTGTAGTGGTGGTGACAATAATTCATGGGGATCATGGTGTGATCCCCGAGTGATGACTATTCACTAACAAGGTAGAAATTTTGATCATTTTTATTTTGACATCATTTCTTCATGCATTTTATCACCCCTCTATGATTATAATAAAGAGTATATTTTTTCATGATGTAATAACATGACAATGAAACATGATTATTTGAAAAATATCATATAGGAAATATGGCTACATTGAATTTCATGATTAATTATAAGTTATTTGAACCTATCTAAAAATGAAAATACCATGCTTAAAATTTGACTATTTTATTATATTATTTTTATAGAGAATAATAATAATAATTTTACCAATATTATTATTATATTTTATAATGGATTCATACATAGATGATTATGTAATTTGACATGAAACAACAAAAAAATATGAAGAATGTGTATTCTTTAAACAAATAAATGATGTAATTGATATTGAAATTGTAAATTTCAGTCTTAAATAATTCTATTTATTATAAGACACTAAAAAAATCTTATATATTGATGTTACATTCATATTGAGTTATTCTTGATCAATAGTGTTACTAAAACTGTAATATTGTTAATATTTTGACAAATAATTTTGGTTTAGATTTTCATATTAAATAAAGATTTATTTATGATTATTAAAAAAATTAAATTTAAAGTATTAGAATTATTATTTATCTCGTGGGATTATGATAATCAAAAAATGAATGGATAATAATGATGAATGTCAATGACATAAATAATCTCTTATTAATCTTTTGATTTCTGCCTTTCTGCATTCACCACTGAACATAAATGTGAATACGACATTTGGTTATTGGGATTCCTAATGAACACTATTTTTTTATTACTCTTGATTCTATTTGTTATTGTTGATTATTGATTTTGAGACAAATAACTAGAGAGTGATAAAATAAATCCATGTTTGGGAGTATGACCGTGATGACATGATAGGTTTTGGGAATGGGTTGATGAATAGGTAGATGAAAATGAACCTAATGATGAAGGATGGACATAAATTTCTTTATAATGGAATTATTGGGGTTACTCGGGTATTAAACTCAGCCAATAGTAGAAACAAGACCCAATATGGTGGAAACTGCATAACACACTCTATGAAATTGAAGTTTCTAGTGTTATGGAATTTTTTTGACTACATGACATGTAGTCCATCATCACACACCATGTATAAATGCAATTATAATTTCTATATTTAATCAATTCCAGATGGAATGAAATCTTGGAAATTAAACCATGTGTCTCAGAATCATTTCAACTAGTGTTTAACAGGATTTTAAATATCACATTCTATGTGAATATGGTTAAAAATACACGATTGAGGGACTCAATGTGTACTATGTATACATTCTAATTCAGTGTGTAAGACCCACATCTCATATGTAATATTATACATTTCATATATTTCCAAGAAAGGTGGATCGATATGTACAATATTATCCTTATCAATACTCATGTAAGCCCCACATGTATTGTACCTTATTGGATGTGATATGTATGAGGGATACACATAAGTGGGTAATGAAAGTATAGTACCATCCCATATGAGTGACTCACATGTCATATACCTTGCAGGGATACATCATGTATAGGGTAGTTTCCAAATCACTTCATTTCATTCCACAAAGGTTTTGAATTTGGAAGCTTAAGCAGTCTATTTTAATTATTTTTCACATGTAACATAATGATATATATATATATATATCTTCATAATTTTGGTTTTATATTTTTATAGATCATGAATTTTGTGGGAGGATGATTAGAGGATCCATGGGGCTGATAACCCAAATAGTATAATACTGTATCTAGGGCATGAGTCCTCCATATATCTAGTGGATTTGGTAAACCTACCATTGTGATGAGAGAATTTATTCACCAATTATAGAGTATGTAACCCTATTAGTTGATACACATCACACACACCCGATAATGGGTCCTTTATAAGGGCCAATATCCCTCAAGGTTGACATTTCTATTTAGTGAGGCATAGGTCCCCCATTAATGTTGCTCTGGAGGAATGATGTTTAGGTGAAATATGTGAAATAATTCAGGTTATTTGGGTTTTGTATTTCCCAAGGAACCTCAGTTTCATTTCTAGAGTTTAACAAATATGGAACCATAATGTGGTGTTTGTTATACTTTTCTCTATTAAGGAATGACCCAACTCCTTAGTTCTAGGGTGGTGATGTGTGGATTATAGAGAACTGGATTATATACGTGATTTTTATTCTACGCAATTATTGGATTTCTTCAGTTCTAGAGCTATGGGGATATGAACTATGGTGGTATATAGATTCTCCCTATTAACCGTAATCAGCACCTCAATGTGGAAGATAGTTATATTGTAGACTTGGGGATCTTGGGGTCTTACACTAACTTGAGCATATCTAAATAATTGTATGAAATAAATCAAAATAGATTTGATCTGATCTATGTTGTCTGGATGATCCCCTACGGTCCCATGTTTCCTTTCCTATTAATCTTATTTGGATTTTCTATATTTTCTTCACTTATAGTTATTCTCTTAAACTGGAGTTTTATATTTAAATAGTTATCTATGTTTTATTTATAATTTTGGTTAATCCTACTAGTTATATTAATATAAACCCCTCTAAAAAACTTATTCCCATACATGTTTTGTCTATGTAGATAATGCATGGTTCAAAAATGGTCTTGTTGATTTTGGATATGAAGCTATTTATACCGACCAGAATCTTGGTGATGTATGGTGGTACTTGAAGGTGGAATTTTCTATTAGAAGACCCTCCCTTAGTGGTAGTATTGTGTGTTGGCACATTTTGGTTCTTATTATCTATCCCTCTATTGAGGAGATGTTGTTTTCTTTTCACACATCTATTAAACAATGGTGTTATCATTTCTGTTCATAATATTCCACAGTTTCCCATGGGGTTTATCAATGCATAGTTTTTTTCCATGCATCCATTTTTATATAGTTCAATAATTATTATATATTCATATTTTTTTCTAGTTATATTCTATGTTTGTATTTTATATCTATTACTAGTTATTAATTATTATGCCTTCCCATGGTTGATTAAGACTTCTTGGTATTAGTGTATAGCTCTTATTATATAGGAGACAAACTAGGGATGACACACATGGCTCATCTCCATCCCAAGAGAGGTCTCAGTATATTTGGATATGTCACAATTTATGGTTTAAGATGGAATATTATGTGGACACTATGATTCCATGAATAGAGTATTGGATGACCCTATAAATGTTAAAATGATAGAGTTTTTTTCTAATCTAAGAAAATTGTTGGATATCCCAAGATTTCATGGATGTGATAGTGTTTAACATCGATTTAATAATGATTTTTTAAAGATATCTTGGCTAGTAACCATCCTACTATCAAAGTATGTTTAAGGAAATTTTGATGTATCAATTGTGAAATAAATTTCTACTATTATATGAAATCTTTTTCACTCTCGAACCATTATATTTCTCAATTGGGAGAACACTTTTGAACTCAAATGGGATGAAAATGATTTTTATTTGGAATAATATTTGGGGTATAAATTTGATTACATTTTTTAAAAAATATATTATACATGTAACACTTTAAATAAATCCATAATAAAGTATATTACAAGGGAGAAAATTCTTTTAATAGTTATATTTTTGTTTGATGTGTTTAGATCCTACCTTAATAGTTAAAATCTTAATAGTTATACTCTCTAAAGTATTAATCTATATAGATCCCATTTCGTTGAGATACTTACTGTATAAAAGAGATTAAAATCCATGACTTTTTTGATGTATTATTTTTCAATAAGATCATGAAATAATTATAAAATAAAATATGTAATCGAATGATATAGTGGTTGGTCATTTTTGAAGATTAATGTTGAAAAATTTAGATAATGATGACTAAATTAACATTGATGATCATTTTAAAAATTATAGACTTTTTTATGATAATTAAAATACTCATCGGTGGTATACCATTATATAAAATTACTAGGAAAATAGAACCATCCACTCTCACATCACATATTAAAAATGAATATAGTTTTATACAACACAAGACAATCTTTTTTTGATGGAACTTTGTTTTTGAGAAATATGGAGGTAGAATTATTTGGAGATGAGTATCTTAATTTGAGATAAAGATTATTTTTTAATTTTTCATTTCATCACCAAATAGAGGAAACCATGCGATTTATATAATAGGAAAAAATATATTATAAACTATATTTTCTTACCCAATATTCCACAATGATTCATGTGATTATGTGGGATCGTGGGATCAATTCCAATGAACTAGAAATATTATAAAGAAAAATGAAACTCATAAAAAAATATATAAATAAAATTGTGTGATGTGTAGGGAATCAATGTTATGGGAACCTTCCTAAAATAATTCAATAACACATAAATCCTTTTGTGTTTGGAACAAATTTATAAATAAGTGGTAATTAGAGAAACAACAAGGAACATAGTGTGAGTTATGATAAATATTTTAAATAGGAATGTCTTTTCTTAGTTTAAAATCCCTCAGATACTCATTAGAATTCATGGTAATCACATTAATTAACAAATATTAATGGGATTCATAGAAAATATATATTGGAATACAATAAAATAACCCATTATCACCCACAAGGATGTTGAGAAGTGGAATTACTCAACTAAGAGTTTAAAAAATATCTGTAGAAAACAATGAATCAGAAATGAAATGATTGATAAAAAGACCAATGAATCATTATGAGAATACCAAAAAACATTTAAAACATCCATTTATACTTACCCATTTCATTGGATTTTCAGGAAACCATGTTACATATTGATCGAACTCAAGAACAAGTCATATTGGGTTATGAAAAGTAAACTCGGATTCACAATAATATAGAACGAAAAGACTGTAATAATTAGATAAACTGGAAGAACATAGTAGATGTTCCTATGATAGCAAAAATATTTTCTAGGAAAATTCAAACAAGTGGTATAAAAAATAAATCAATGGGAATTCATTCATATAGATAAGCCACTTTATTTAAATATTATTTGAAATTTTTCCTAAGTAAATTTATGTATCAATGGTTGAGGTCTTTCATGGTGATCAAAACCAACACTCATGGTGAAATTCAAATATAAACAAAACACAAAACCATATTCAATGTTTAAAGAAAATGGTTAAAAGAAAAATGTTTTATATCTATATAGATAACTTATAATAAGTGTATGTTCACTTCATTAAATATGGTTTAAAAACCAAAGAATGTTTAAAATAAGAAATTAAACAAATAATAGAATGAAAGGTAACCTTGATATGTCTTTTAAAAAATCAAAAAAAAAATAGGAGGAATTCATAGAATTTTTTCTTATTAGTTTAGAATATTTTAGTTATGTTTTTAATGTTTAATCTAGAAAATATACCCAAAACATGTTAAATGAAATGATAAAATAGTGGATGATTTTTGGAATCAAAGGAAACCCAATTTCCAAGAATAATGATTAGTTTTCATAAGAGGAAAAAACAATGACTTGTTGCATATTAAACCACATTAAAGTGATGTTTTGGTTCAAACATGGGGATAAAAAAGAACATTACCAAATCCATTTTTTCAGACTAAATCTCATATGGTGAAATTTTGGACCGCATTTTTAATAGGTAACATGGAATATATGAAAACAATGATGATGGATCTCCCCATGGACCACTGGTTATTTTACCAACATCCCAAAAAAAATTCCCAGGATAACGACCCCAATTTCCATTCCCATTTTATTAAACTTTTCATAAAAGTTTCTTACATCCCAATTCACAATGAATGGTCTCTACCAATTATTCTTATTATTTTTACTAACCCTTACCAAATTTATACCTAGGAACCCCAACATCCAAGTACACCCTAATTTTCATTGAATCCCATATTTCCTTCACCTATTTAAACCAAGAGGTGTAAGAAAATAATTTTACTCAACCCATGGAATATTATATTTTTTTCTAAAAACAATGAGATTAGCCAGTTCGTTTTTCATTTTTGATCTTGTTTTGATCTAAAACACACACTCACAATGACATGGTGTGAAAAAATATCATGGTGAGTTTAACCAAAAAATTCAAAACATGACCATAAACCATTATAATATGGTTGTAAACCATATCATGTTTTGATAACATGGTATCTAAAAAACCCAAAATCCCAAATTTAATATCACATGACCATAATATTGTGCTAATTAAACTATATCTTGGTCTTTTACAATTAGAATAATAACATAATATTTTAATTGGACATGAAAATTTAACCCAAAATCATCCCTCAAAACTCTTTCTCTCCTAATATATCCAACCACAACCACAGACCATATTCGTTGATTCACCCCATATATCTGTGAACTCATTCATTTCTAGTTTTACACTTCTGACACCATTAAATGTATCTAAATACTTACCATACCCCATCAATCAACCCAAAACCATTATTAAACACCAAAACCCAATGTTTATTGATGAATCCTTCAAACCATCAACTTTGGGATTTCAAATTGATAATTATTAGAGTAAATGATCTCTATAGATCTCAAGGTATAGTAAGGGTACTTCACCAACATAAAATATAATGAAATCCACATTTTCTAATCAATCTCACCCTGACCCCCTACCAAATAGCCTCAAACCCAACAAAGAATGATCCAAAATGAAAAAATCGAAAATTATTTATACAAAATAACCTCTATAAAAATATATCAACCCTTATTCCTCTTTATATTCTATGGAATTTTTAAAAAACTCAGTAATATATGAACTGTGAAAAGTGAATCATTATTTAAACATTATGAGGGCTGCTGATTTGAAGGAACTAGATATACTGGTAATGAGAAATATGGAAAGTGGAATACTATTGGATATGTCACCTTTTTTTTGATTCATTGAAAGATATATGTGAGGGGTTTTTAAAAAATTATTTTTTAAGATTATTTTAGAAGTTTAGAAGGAAAAAAATAAATATTTAATGTTATAGTTTTTAAATACCCTATCTTAAAACCAACAATATGTTTTATTTTATTTAGGGAGAAATATGTTAAATTTAATCAATACCAAATTTCTACCAATATATAACATCTATTTAGAGTGGTTTTTTTTATTAGAAAAATATGAAATACGTGCACTTGATCAACCAAGGCATGCTACCTTTTCACATTGGAAGTAATTGATGGGTGAAAAAAGTGCATGGTATGATCTTGATATGTAAAGAACTTCATAATTAAAGCGTTAAATGATGATAATTATCCACTCATCCATAACAATTTCTTGGTTACCTAAAGGGGACAACCAAGGAGTGTTCAAAACATTGGATATGTGCATTTTTTATTCAATTTTGGAAGTTCCACTACTAAATATTCCAATGATATTGATCATTATCTTTCAAGGAATGAAACATGAAATAATGGGAATTAAAATGGGAGATTACGTTATTATGAAGATGGATAAATATTACATGGTTATAACTCATCTAACCCCTACCATATTTGTAAAAAATACAAAAGATTTATTTAACTACACTAAAAAAGAATGTCTTAGTGATCAAGGTATGAAAGCATTAAGTTTTGAGTGGAGTTGATCCACTTCCTCACGAGTAGGGAAAAAAGTAACACGACCCTAAAAAAACACATTTGTTATTTCATTTATTATATTTATTGTTTGTTAACCTAGTCATCCATTAGATGAATCTAGTATTTGAACTTTGATTAAATTTCGAAAAAAATATAATTTCATTTATTAGATATAGAATTATACCATTGTGGTAGTTTGATTACTAGAAAAGGTGGAAATTGAGCATCACCCAATGCTCATTATTCCTTGATCTCTAAGAAATATGCAATTAAAATTTTGATTTCTAGATATGGTGATTTATTTTTTGGACCTTTCATGGGCCTCATCTACATGACTATTCGATGTCATACCACAAGTGACACAAAATGATGCTTAACCCTCTGATCATCCTACAAGTTGGGTATATCCATGAACACATCTTATCAATATACCATATGTTATATTCCCATTGTATCCTCATAATAAGAGGATCCATTACATAACTGTTATGTTAAATAAATAAGTATGATATTGAGGGTAATAAGAAAAAATTGAGGATGAAAAGAAAAAAAAGTAGTTGAAAAGACAAAAAATAAAAAAAATGAAGTTGGTCATTATATGAAAACTATACAAATGAGTATT
Source organism: Viscum album (assembly GCA_963277665.1). NCBI lineage: Eukaryota > Viridiplantae > Streptophyta > Magnoliopsida > Santalales > Viscaceae > Viscum > Viscum album. Next base: position 118,857,320 of record OY728154.1, read on the forward strand.
TTTAAGGGAAACTAAGATGAAAAAGAAAGTAGGTATTATAATTAAGGATATCACTACAAAAAATAAATATAATTAATCTATTCCAAAGATATTTTAGAATAAACCCTTAACAGTAACTTATAATTTAGAGGCATTGAGAGTACACCATTCGGTCCAAATACTTCAATATATACACTATTGAAACTCCTTTTTTCACATGAGGGTGAGAATATTCAAAGGAAAATAACACAAAAAATGAAGTGGTGAGGGGTACCAAGGAGAATAAAATAAATCATCTAGTTCAACCCGCATGCACCCAGAATGCCTGCCAACAGGCTTACACAGGCCCCATTTTTGTGACATAGAAGGAGAAACCACACATGCACGAGGAACCAACATGAGACAACTGCATGATGGACCTATGTGAGTAATCTCCATCACTTAGGGTCGCATTTTTTCCTATAAATAGGACTATAGTGATCTTAATTTAAAATGACCGAAAGATCAGTACAATACCTAATGCTCTAGTTGCCTTAGTTCTTAGAATGTGCCATTAAAAACTTACATATATATCTCCAAAACCTTATTGAAGAGGTAATTAAGGGGAATAGTGGGTTTAATGTTCCTACAATGTGTGAAACACATGACACATAAATGAGGAGCCACTTCCCCCTAGTTAAAAAGTACTAGCACAATGGCCTCCTCACAATTTCGGACCTATGCAAGACCCTTTTGGTGACTCCTAGTTAAACACTTGGTGCCTAGAGAAAGGCCACACCCAAGTGATGTTTTCCAGATATCCCATCATCAAGAAGTCAGCTATAGCTTGTCTAGTTCCACCCTATGTGAAGCACTTCTAATCCACCAAGGTACACCATAGAAGAGAACACTTCATCTTGCCTAGATCTACCATGTGTAAGACCTCTACAGCTCTCCAATACATACCTTGTTAGACCCACACTTTTAGACCTATTTTATGCCACCCATTATAGGGAATATATTCCATTGGATACCTTTTATGAGGGTTATCAAGAAGAGGCCTTATCCAAAGTCATCAAATATGTTTGTTCAGATTATGAGGAACCCTAGTGTGTCCTCTTGATTATACATTAATGTGGTATCTAAGGTCCTATTGGAAACCAAATATATAAGGTGGAACCTTGGAATGTTACCAATCATACATTCTTGTGGTAACATGGATCATAACCTTGGAGGTAGTGTTTGGGACCTACCCATTTAAAATAATGAGGGTCTCCACTTTGCTTCCCCTTGGGTGGGGGATAGTTCTTTATCCTTATCCTGTCTTATATGAAATTGGGACAAGTGTATCCCACCTAGAACAATCCCATATCATTTATTGTAGGATATATCCTCATGAGTGCATAAGTTATAACCCCTGATTACAAATACAAGAGAGGATATGGTCACATAAATTCCATTTCTCTCTCTCGTAGACCTAGACTTGTCCACTAGCCGGTGACAGAGATTTCATGGTTTGTCAGGTCATTCAATTACTATTGTTTCTCACACCGAGAATGGATCATATAGGAATAGATTTGAGTTATGATCATGAAACTTGAATGATAAAATACATGTCTCGGCAGAGAATCATTTTCTAGATATTCATATTCCCTTCCTTCAGTGGGACTCCATAGGCATGGATCCTCAAATACATGTATCCATATCAAAGGGATATATTCATTATGAGACAAACCTTCAGAGGGCCTCCATAGGCATGGGTCCTCAAATCCAGGTATCCATATCAAAGTGAAATATCCCATATAAGAAAAACCTTCAAAGGTCCTCCTTAGTAGATGTATTCCCCCACATTCCAAACAATGTGGGATTTGATTCCCATTCAAATGGGATACAAAGGAAACCTCCAAATTTTCAAACCACACACCTTAAAAATCACTATAATTCTATTGGTGACAAATCCCCAGTGGGGTCACATTCATCCTGGGAGGCCATACCCCTTCCAGGTCCTTCAGTCACATTCAAAATAAGTCCCACACTATCACTCGACTATGCACCTTTCTCCTAAACATCTTTTTCATGTGAACGTAAACTGCACAGTTTGGTCATTGTCACAAGATCTTTAAAGGTATGAAGTGTCCTGTTAAGTGTCATTAAACTACATGGGATTTGATTTGTTTCCTAAGTATATGTAGGAAGACTTTCTTCATGGCTTGATCCTAACATCAAAACAACTCATGTATTACTATATGATAATAACTTAGGAAGTGTCCCACTGAGCATCATAATAATAAGTGGAATAAGAACCACTAATATGTCCACAAAAGGGTACCATCGATTGGGAACCTTATATACATATAGATATCCCCATACATAAAGAACTCCAAATACATAAATATTATTCTAGAGTGGATATATTCTAATAATTAATTTTTTTACTTAAGGGAGACTCATGTCATATTTTTGATTTAATATAGGATTCATTAGAATATCTTAAATCTCTAAGTGAGTCCTGTAGTATGAAATAATTCCCCTAAAAAGGGTGTGATGAGCCGGATATCACATACTCTTAAACAATATGAGTCCATAAGTGTTATTGGATCACTCTCCAACAATTTTCTACCTCTATAAATTAGGTTCATGAATGATTTCCAATAAAGAAACGGTTTTATTTCTCCAGTTCCATGAACAAAACCTATTTTAATCCCCCAAATATAGTTAGTTTGATGTGAAATATTATGAACCATTCAAAACCCCATATTTAACAGTTGAATTCACATGAAATTTTTATCAGAAACAAATGGTAAACCTGACATGAATACTTATCTAAGATGACTGTGTATCCTATATGTCATCCCCCTTTCAATAAAATAAATGAGAGCTAAACATTGATCCAAAAAAATCAATTACACTTGTGTTAATTTATTAAGATGATGTTTTGATGTGGTTTTATTGTTTTGGTTTGTTATATATATCTATGAACAATAAAATTTAATCCCCTTCAATACAAATTGAATCCTACAAGTTTGGGAAGACATATGCTTCTGTTGCTGTGAAAGCCAAGTCCTCACATAATCCAAGGACACTACCACTGATCCAACATCTCCAACATTAGGTCTCAAACATGATCGTTTGGGAGAATCTCCATAATGGTACCATCCCAACCCTATATGGCACTTGACCAGATCTCTAACTCCTGAAGCTCCACTAACCATCCGCTCAATGGTGATTGGTGGACTAGAAGTGGATGACACTAGTTTTCATCTCAAACCATTTAAGGAGTGTATCCAATAAGCAAAGTAAAATGTTCCTCCCTTATATTAAGGAGGCAAATCAAGAGGTCACTAATAACCTCATCCAGATAGTATAGGGGTCCCTCTAATGGTATTATTCTAGAAGCCACTACTATCACCAACTCCTCCCAACAAAATTCCCTTAGAATGATGAGGGTGTTTCCCTGAGTAATCCAACATATATCACCTAGATTTGGGAACTCAGGATAGCCTTCCTAGGGTAGTGGTCAAACAACACATGACATGTATAAACCTCTATTTTATCTAAATTATTCCTCGAACTAAACATTGTGGAAAATTGTGAGCATGCACAAACTCATACCCTCATCCACCAAGCCTGCTAGAATAGTTTTGTAGTATCTAGAGAAGCCCATGAACTAAAAACTACTGAAAACATTGAGAGGGCGCACACACCTACATGCATTAATCTTTCCTTCTAGACATTTCTGTAAGTTTCTAGAGAAACCAACTTGAATGTATTGATAAAAAAAGTGGGTATAACCATATCTTTTCCCCCAGTACCTAATTACAGTCAGTATATAGCGACATGAAATAGAGGACAAGAGCAAGTTCACACCCCTTCTCTAGCCACATAATGGGCATATATCCATTTTTCGACAACTAAAGTCACCCATCATATCCTGATGATGGTGAGAGGGTAGACACAAATTGCTACATGCTTCCTAAAAACTGACCATGATATTAGAATACTAGTGACATTGGTAGAGGGGTGGATACATAACTATACCCAATCAATTGGGTTGAATCCTAAACATAATTTGAGGTTCACCTCGGACAACACACAAATATCTACTCCCATCGATGAGGTTCTTGGGCCAAACCACATGATATATGGACAAATGGATCAGGACTATACCCTAGATTCAACTAGAGGTCACCGGTCTACCCTAGTGGTGACTTAGGGGAAGACACATATCTCTTCCAAATTTATAGAAACCTATTTAACACTTTTGGTAGTGACATGAGAGCTAATAAAAAAACATTCCATCTATGGAAACCACTATCCATAGCAAGAATCCCCAGTCACCTGTAAGAGAGAATACAAAAAGAAGCCTCAACAATGGTAATTAGAAATTAATGAGACAACCTAAAATACTAATCTAATTAATGCTTGAGTTCTTGAAGCCCTCGTATATTTTTATATAGTATCTCAATAACCTACTTATCTATTATCAAAGTAATGAAATATTAAATACAATTTTGAGGGTCCTCCCCATAACCTATCTTCCAATAGATCTGAATGTCCTCTCTTGAAATCTTACCATGGCAGCTTACTTCACATCCTAAATATGATCGATCATGAGAGACTACATCATGATGAGCACAATGAAAACCGTCTACATGTCCAAAAAAACAAATATTAGAGATTTCATCCCCTTTCTATCATCTAATAAGAAGATATTCATTAGGGTATAAACTATAGGAATTCTACTTTCATTCAGATGTCTAATCGTGAGGATAGTCCTCCCCATAATGAAATTTTCTATGAAGGTTGTCCATACACTAACACATCACTTCATCAAAGAGGTCCTCCCATTGATGATTTAACTATGATAAATCCCTCCTATCATGGGGAACTTGGGAAAATGATGTTAGTTATTCCTGAATCCACATCATTGATAAGTGAAATACTTTCTCAGCCTAAAGATTACCCAAGGAAGAAATCATTATTCAAACCACTCATGGATTTCCGATCTTCCAATATGAAAGAGGAAATCCCTTACAATCTATAATGACTCGTACTTTACATAAATTGTTATTACTTCAGAATTGAAGCATATTTATTACAACATATAAAAGAACCATGATAGAACCGTATAGGTATAGTTTCTTTAGAAACTAGGAAACATAAACAACTGGTTCATAAATCATCTACATTTTCTTCCGTTTATTTCATCATATCTAGAGTCTCTTTTGGAATATCCTACTTAATACCCTTGTTCCTGACCTGGGGAAAAGAAAACATACAAAGGGTGAGCTCAAATCCTCAGTAAGGAAAAACAAAGGAAATATCAATCATATCATATTCATAAGAACATAATATTTTGAAAATCTTGTCCTACAAAAGAGATCATAATAGCATGACATGGGATAAGTCATAGTAGTGAAATGTAATCCAAATAATCATAACATAAGAAATGAAACTTTTTGGATTACACACATAATCATAGAAAATAATTTCATATTATTAAAGACTCATTTCCAAGACCATCATAGTGGACAAATTACATTACTGAAATGAGTTCATTCCTTGTTCTAGTCCTGTATCACTAAACCGAATTAACTTGTCATTCCAGCCATGTCTATCTCATGAGATATAAATCTTTACCCAATTCATTGGAGGGAGATATAGGTCCCACCAATCTCATAATGAAACCATTCTTATGTGTTCCACAAAATCATAAATCATACATCATATCATAACCCATGTAATAAAAATGGAATTCTTAAACATCATGCCATCATAACATAATCCATATAAGATAAAGGACTTCATAAAAATAATTTCATCATAACATAATCAAATCAATGTAATAATATAGATATAAACCTAAACCTATATCATCATAGATGGAAAATAATTTTGATAAAACACTTGATCTCAGTTATTGAGGAAAATACCCTTTCTTCTTCAAAATCATTTTCTTTTCTCAAAATGACATAAAATTTTAAATGAAATGATTTTTTGTTGAAAATAATCATGAAATATTACATAGGAAGCTTCATGGAAATAAGGAGTTATGAAACCTTAAAAATCCATTCATGCTATATAAGTTAAAAAAACATTCTTCTCATACTTTTTCTAGAAAATTAAAAATGTACTTCGTATGGTAATCAAAAGAAATATTCCCTACATACCATGTAGTAAAAGTCAAAAATGGGTAAAAAGGAAGTTACAAATAAATGATAACATTTTTAGAAAACATGGACATAGATGATAAATATAACCCCAATAAGAATAAACAATCTCAGTTAAGAACGAGATTGTTATAATTATCCCTTAGCTTAGGTCTGATATGCTCTGTGTGTATTCGAACCTCCTCTTATTTGATTCGCCTCTTCTAAACCTCCTCTTAGGGCTGTAAAGTTGGCCTTTGAAGAAGACCAGTACCTCTAGTATGTTTCTAGGGAAGTAGAAAAGAGAAATGGATAGGGTTTCACTGATCTTGAAGGCTCAAAATGTTGTTAATAGGCGAGGGAGGAGGTGCCCTTTTATAAGAGGGGAGAGGGGCACTTTTGGAAACCTCTAAAATATTAATTTATAATAAACCCAAACCCCACATAAAAACTTCCAAAATGACTCACATTATAATATGAGATGATATTGGGTAGTAATATCATCATCTAATAAAATTTAGACATGTTGAGAATTTATTTAAAACTTTATGAACTTGATTTATCCTTATTTAATCTATTTAATTTTATTTGTGGTAATAATATTCTAAATTTTAAATTGTTATAAATAATTACTTATGTGTTGTGAATTGTCCATAATTGGATACTTTATAAAATTTTCGACCATATAAATTTCAATTTATAATTTTTAAATATTTTTGTGATTTTTAAACAATTTAATAATATGTTATTTTTATAAAATAACAATAGTGTCAATTTTGAAACTATTTATTTATTTGAATTTAAAAAAATCCATAGAGATGATATATTCAAAAAAAACATTTTTAATAGATTCATAACATGTCACATTTATCTAGAAAAGTCGTGGAGAACATTAAATAGTTCATATAATATTTATTTTAATATTTTTAAAACCATTTATTTGATATTTCAATCAATAAAATAATTTCTACATCACTGTTTTGTCATCATTAATGATAATTATTTAATCACTAAAAATTTTAAATAAATTCAAATGATGTAGATAATTTTATTGGCTTCATGTAGACTATTTATGTTCTATGTTTTATGAATTTTATCACCAAATTATAACTATTACACTTATAAGATATAAAAGAGTCACATGTTGTCACTTTCTTTGGTTTTAATAATAATTACATCATTTTCATGGTAAAAATTTCATGAAATGATTTTATTCCGACCCTTAGTTGATATGGGTCAACTTTTATTCATCCAATAGAATTTTTTAAGGTGTTAGGATAATTTTATAATCTTATTTTTACCCTCAATTACCAAATTTACCTTTAACTGTAGTAAATAAAATTTACCGTAGTTTCTATTCATAATGTCTAAAAATAAAAAGTAGCCTATAAACAAGATTTGGACCTAATGATTCCAAATATGGAATGAATATATCAAAATTAAAAACACATAAATTGCAGTATTTAATTTAAAATTAATCACGTGGTTGAGAAAACGAGTTTTAAAAGTTAAAACATTGCAAAAGATTGAAATGTTTTTACCTATGAATTCAATGTAAAATTAATGACAATGACTTAAATTATATTAAATGGTAAAAATATATTCTATTTATACTTTAAAACCATTAAATTTTATAATTTAACCACATAAATTATCTTGACAAAAAAAGTTGTTTTTAGGAAAAATTTAGCGTATTTTTACTATTCATCAAAATATGAAAGTTATCATAAAAGTATAAAAAATTTATCCAATGTAAATTTTCATATCCTGATTAAAATAAAGAAGTTTATTATTTCAAATTTAACTCATAAACTTTTCAAAAATTAGAATTAAAATGGGTGCGACACGAAAAGGTGGAAAACTGCATTTTTGAAAAAAAATAATTCTTTTATCAGAAAAATTGTTTTTTTCTCATATCATATGTAAGATGAATTCTAAAATTATATAAAATTAAAAATTTTGATTAATTCTATTTATAATGGCTAGTTTATATAATATTTTTATAACATATCATTGCTTAGTGAAACTCGGTATTGCGTACAACGCAAGCTGTTGAGGAAGGTTGCTCTTGCGTGTAACGCAAGCCAAGCCAGTGTTGCATGTAGTGAATGATTCCTTTGGTGTTGCGTATAACATATGACATAAAAAAATATTTTTCATAAAATCTCAGGGTGTTACATTCTACCCCCCTTAAAATGAATTTTTCCCGCGAAATTAATCACTTTGTAACAAACAGATGAGGATACCTCTCTCTCATCATATCCTCAAGTTCCCATGTAGCTTCTTCTAATTGGTGTTTCCTCTATAAAACTTTAACCAAGAGAGTGGTCTTGTTTCGTAGAACTTTTTCGCTACGTTCCAGAATCTCTATCAGCTAGTCTTCATAATAAAGTCCATGCTCCAGTGGTGTAACTTCTGAGCTTAGTACATGTGAAGGATCGGGTATGTACTTTCTCGGGAGAGATACATGGAACACATCATGAACTTGAGATAGATTTGGTGGAATTTCCAATCGGTAAGCTACCTTCCCAACACGATCTAGTATTTCGAAAGGACCAATATACATGGGGCTCAACTTGGCCTTCTTTCCAAATCTCATTACTCTCTTCCAGGGAGGTATTCGTAAGAACACTTATATCACCCACTTCAAACTCTAGGTTTTTTCTTCGGTTGTTGGAATAACTTTTTTGTCGAATCTGAGCTACTCTTTTGTGTTTTTGAATAGATATGACCTTTTCTGCCATCTCATCATGAATATCAGGTCCTAATATCTTTGTTTCCCCAACTTCATCCCAGTAAGTTGGAGTTCTGCATTTCTTTCCATATAGAGATTGATAAATAGCTATCTGAATACTGGAGTGAAAGCTATTATTATAAGAAAATTCCACCAAAGGTAGGTTTTGAGCCCAACCACCTTTGAAATCTATAGAGCAAGCTCTCAACATGGCTTCCAAATTTTGAATTGTCCACTCTGACTGAACGTCTGTCTGAGGATGATAGGCAGTGCTGAAACATAACTCTGTATCCATAGCATTCTGAAGACTTCACCATAACTTTGAGGTAAACCATGGATCCTGATCAGATATAACGGAAATTGGTACTCCATGTAATCTTACCACTTTTTTTACATATATCCTAGAAATATGATCAAGAGAGAAATCTTTCTAACAGCAATGAAGTGTGTTGACTTCGTAAGACGATAAACTATAACCCATATAGCATTATTGCCTTTGGATGTTTTGGGAAGTCTGATGAAAAATTCCATAGTGATGTTTTCCCATTTCCATTCTGGTATGGGTAATGGTTGTAACATCCCCTTAGACTTCTGTCTCTCAGCTTTAACTTGCTGACAAACCAAGCATCGAGAGACATATTTGGTGATATCTCTTTTCATTCTATCCCACCAAAAGTACTATTTTAGGTTCCTATACATCTTTTTACATCCATGATGAATAGAGAATGAAGAACTATGAGCCTCATCCAGCAGCTCCTTCTTTAATTCTTGAATGGGAGGAATACAGACACAGTTCCTGAACCTTATTATCCCATCACAATCAAGGTTGAATCCAGGAACATTTCTTACCTTCTTTTGAAGTCCAACATCCTCCTGCACCTCCTTAATATTCACTTATATAGATGGTTGAACATTCATTTGAGAAAGATAAGATATCTCCCCTTTAATTAAAATTCCAACATTCATCCTTTGTAAATCCATAAATATTGGATCCTTTGTTATCCTCATCATGGATAAGCTAGCATGGTCTTATTGACTTAATGCATCTGCCAGCTTGTTTTCTTTCCCATGGTGGTAATGAATTGAGCATTTGTAATCCTTAATCAGCTCCAACCATCTTCTTTGGCACATATTCAGCTCCTTTTATGTGAAAATATACTTTAAATTTTATGATCTGTATAAATATCAAACCTTTCACCATAAAGATAATGCCTCCAAATCTTTAATTCAAATATTACCGCAGCTAACTCCAAATCATGAGTTGGGTAATTTTGCTCATGGATTTTCAACTATCGTGAGGCATAAGATATCACCATATCATTTTTCATGAGAACACACCCAATACCCTTCTTGGATACATCACTGTAGATCACAAACCTTTCTCCGCTACAAGGTAGTGTGAGTACAGGTGCACTGGATAACCTTCTTTTCAGCTCTTTGAAATTCTCTTCACATTCCTCTATCCAAACAAACTTAACTCTTTTTCGAGTCAATTTGGTGGGTGGGTTAGATAATCTTGAAAAATATTTCACAAAACGTTGATAATACATAGCTAAACCAAGAAAAAATCTGATTTCCATTACTATTGTTGGTCTCGACCATCTTTCAATAACCTTCATTTTTGCTAGATCCACAGATATCCCTTCTTTTGAGATAATATGACCCAAAAATGAAACTTTTTGAAGCCAAAATTAACACTTGGTAAATTTTTCATAAATATTCTCCTTTCTCAGGGTCTTCAATACAATTCTCATGTGATCTTCATGTTCTTCCTTGCACTTTTAATAGACAATAGTATCATCGATAAAGACTACCACAAAATGATAAATATAGTCTCTAAAGACTCTATTCATTAGATCCATGAAGATAGAAGGTGAATTAGTAAGACCAAAATGCATCACTATATATTTATAGTGTCTATAACTTGTACGGAATGTTGTCTTTGTTATATCCTCCTTTTTGACCCTTAGTTGATGGTATCCTAAACGAAGATCAATCTTGGAAAAGTATTGAGCTCCGCATAGTTGGTCAAATAAGTCATCAATGCACGGGAGAGGATATTTGTTCTTGATATTAGTCTTGTTAATTTCTCGATAATCAATGAAAAGCCTCATTGATCTATCTTTATTCTTAACAAACAGAACAGGTGCTCCCCAAGGTGACGCACTAGGGTGTATGAATCCCTTATCAAGATTCTATTGAAGTTTATTCTTTAATTCCTGTAACTCAATTGGGGCCATTCTATAAGGTGTCTTTGAAATGGGAATAACACCTGGTATGAGTTCTATTGAAAACAAAACTTCACAATTTGGGGGATATAGCGTCTCAAGCATTTTACATAAAACATTTCTTGATTTTAAGCATAATTAATCATCAGAGTACAAGCCAAGGATCGTTAAGTCTAGTGTCTTGGAAGACTAGGTTCATATAACATAAAACATGGGGCTAAAAAACTCCTTTATTTAATCTTTGAGCCCTTATATCTATATAAGGTACCCTGGGGAACACATGAACAAAGGGATGAGCTAATAATCCCAGTAAGGGAATGAACATAAGGATACATCTCAAGCACATGAGTTAGGAGGCATGACATAATGATATCCAAATCATGAAACTTATAAAATCTCTTAATATAAGAATGGGATCATATAAACATGGAATCATATAAATGTGGTAGAATCATAAAACATTTATTTAGTATGGGTCAAGGATAATCGCCAATCCCATTTCCCATTTCTGTACGGGTCAAGGCTAACCACCAATTCTGTTTCACATCGCATCTCATGAGACTTATCCTTACCCAATGAATTGTAGTACTATCTGGGTTCACCCATATCAACATTTTCAAGAATATTCTTGCCACATACATATTCTTACCACATATACAATCATACATAATCAACCATACATAAACATAAGGGTACCCACGAATAGAATTGGGTACCATAATCATGACATCAATCATAACCAATGGGAATATCATGAAAGTGTCCATGTAAGGAAAGAATTTGAAAATACATGGATGTTAATAGGGTAAAATATACATATAACATGGTAAGTGTTGTCAAAAATAAGTGACAACATATGAGAAATGTATTTTAGAAACATTATCATTAAAACATTTTTGTGCGGTTTTAAAGAAAATACTATAGAGCTTTTAAAATAGTAAAGAAGACATTATTTTATATAAAAATAGAATTGAACCAAGAAGGTTTTCATAAGAAAAATACAGAATTTACAAAGATAATAGTGTCTTAAAATAGAAGATAGAGTGCACTTGAAATTGGGTAAAAGTTCAGGAAGTTTCTTTAAAACGAGTGAGTTTATCAGAAAGTATCGAAGAAAGATTCACTTAAAAGCATGTATATTCCCGAAAGAGAATGAGAGATGGATCTTGGAACTTGAGTTTGGAGCATATAAACAGAAATATGAAGTTATAAATAAAAGAAAAGACAACATCATTTTGGTAAAAAGAAATATAGAGCAACCCATAGGAATAAAGGAAATTCAGGTAGAATCCATCATGGTTTATTGGCATGGTATCAGGTCTAACTAAGAGAGATTGATGGGAGAGATAAGGGGTTTATCATCACTTATAACATATTAGGGAAGTATGGGTAAGGTGTATAAACATACCCAATCATTTGGTATTACACAAAAAGGCATAACATAGTGAACAATATTGATTAAGAGTAAAGAGGGGAGGATCCCTTACCTTAAGTCTGTTGGTGTTCTCCACTTGATATTAATGACCTGAATAGTCAAATTAGGTTTATTAATCAATAGTTCCAGAACCTTATATACATTTAAAATATTTATTATAACCTTTTTAAGGTCATTTATACCCATTTTTATTGATTATAAGGTTCAATTTCATGGTTCGGGTCAGTTTGTTTCCTTGGTTTTAATGATCAGTTCACTTGTATTTACGTTTGAATAAAATGTAAGATGTAAGTAGTAATATAAAATTGATGTTATATAAAATTAGTGAACATCCATAAGGTTACATGGTTACAAAATTCATTTGGTTAATTGGAGTGAAAGAGAACCATGACATAAGACATTAATGATAAACGCTTGAATTAATTTTAGTGATTTTACCCATAAATAACTTGTTTTGTATTATTATTTGATATCATGAGTGTATAAGGGTTAAAAAACCATAAATAGGATATATAACATATATAATAATCTGATTAAACCATAACATAAATGGTTTCATGACCAGAAACAAAGATGATAAATGAAATTGAAAACACATTATCCACGATGTTGATAATTCGACACATCACAGACGATGTTTTAATTTTAGAACGCGAGGGAGAGGAGAAGAAGCACGATTCTTGAATTTTTCCATAAACATGATTAATATCTAAAATATATGAGATTATGGAGCTTTCATGCATTTTGGATAAGGTAAGGGTAATAAGGTATAAGAAAAGAAGGATATTGAAAACAAAACACTTGAAAATGAAAGGGGATCCTTACACTTTGATCTCCTCTCTTTGAGATCCCTCTTAAGGCCTTTTATTTTGGCCTTTTGGTAAGACCAATGGGCCTTGGACGTGGGGAAGGAGCTTGGGAGGATATTTGGGCAGAATTTGGGCTAGGCACAAGGCTTGAGAGGTGTGAGGGAAAGAGGTAAGGATAGGGGGTATTTATAGTGACGGAGGGGAGGTTTTTCCTATAAGTTTAAGTATTAGTTTATTATTTAAGGCCAAGACTATTAATAATTGAGAATTAGCATCAAATATACTAAAATAATCAAGGATGAATCGGGATTATCATATTACATAATCCAAACATCACCTATGATGCAGTGAAACAAGTATTTTTCATTTATTGTAATTTATCGTATTTTACTATTCATAAAAAATTCAAGTATTTCAGAAAAATCACAAAAATTCACTCTAACCATTTTCTGAAATGTAGAATCCAAAAATGAAGTACATTTTCAAAAATAATTTCCTAAATATAATTAAATTAAAATTTAATTAAAATCATAATTTATTATCAAAAACCAGTTTTAAAACACTCATTAACTCATTTTAAAATATAGGTATATCGTACTTCCAACTTGAATATTATTTTTATACTATCATAGGTGAGGTTAATATTCATTAGGGTATATCACTATTCTTAAGGGTATGTTACTATTCATAAGGGTAGGTTACTATTCACCAAAAATTATTTTTGTTTTATTAGACTCCAAAAAACATCTTGAACACAACTGTGTATGTAAGATTTTCAAAATTGCAAACACAGAAGTGAAAAACTTATGTTTAAAGGTCACTTATCACTTAGTAGTTTACTATGTTGTGTTTTCATGTAATTTTATAAGAAGGGAATTTCCATTGAAAAACTTTAGGTCATTACATTCTTCCCCCCTTATGAAATTTTTCCCTCGAAATTTCATTTTACATTCTAAGGCAAAAACAGGTGTGGGTACTTTTACTTCATTTCTTCCTCCAATTCCCATGTTGCCTCTTTGTACTTTTGGTTTCTCCATAGTACCTTGACCAGATGAGTAGTCTTGTTGCATAGAACTTTTTCTCTACGATCCAAGATCTTCACTGGATGCTCCTCGTAAGAGATATCATCCTCCAATTGTACCAACTATGAAGAGAGTACATGTGAAGGGTCTGGTATGTACTTCCTTAAGAGGGATACATGAAAGACATCATGTAATTTCGATATGGTAGGTGGAAGTGCCAGTCGATAGGCCACAACTCCAACTCAATCAAGGATCTCAAAGGGGCCGATGTTCCTCCGACTTAACTTCCCTTTCTTCTCGAATCGCATGAATCTCTTCCATGGAGATATTTGAAGGAAGACTTTATCTCCAATGTAGAACTGCAAGTCCCTTCGACGGTTGTCAGCATAGCTCTTTTGCTGACTTTGAGAAGCTTTGATGTGTTTCTGGATGACTAGAACCTTCTCTTTCATCTCTTGAATAAGATCGGATCCAAGTAGCTTTCTTTCTCCAACTTCATCCCAACAGGTTAGAGTTCTACATCACTTTCCATACAGAGCTTCATATGGAGCCATTTTAATACTCGAGTTGAAGCTATTTTTGTATGAGAACTCAACCAATGGTAGATGCTGATCCCATCCACTTTTTAATTCTAGAGAGCAGGCTCTAAGCATATCTTCAAGCGTCTGAATAATTCTTTCAGACTGGCCATCAGTTTGTGGGTGATAGGCCATGCTGAAATTTAATTCAGTACTCAAAGAATGTTGAAGAATCCTCCAGAATTTAGATGTCAACCTTGGATCACGGTTAGAGACAATTGAGAGTGGAACACCATGCAGCCTCACCACTTACTTCACATATATATTTTCAAGTTGTTCAAGAGAGAGATCTTCCCGAATAGCGATGAAATGGGATGTCTTGGTGAGTCGGTCAACCACAACCCATATCACATTATTTACCTTCGATGTCTTTGGGAGACCTGTGACAAAGTCTATAGTAAAATTTTCCCATTTCCACATGGGTATAGGTAATGGCTGTATCATACCTTTGGACTTTTGTCACTCATATTTAACTTGCTAACATACCAAGCACCTTGATATATATTCTGCAATATCCTTCTTCATGTTATCCCACCAGAAGTGTTCTCGGAGATCACAGTACATTTTGGTACTCTCAGGATGCATAGAGAAGGTCGAGCTATGTGCATCATTCAATAGCTCCTTCTTTATCTCTGGATCAGATGGTACACATAATTGTGTCCCAAATATTACTACTTCTTCCTCATCAATTTTGAAATTGGAGGATTTTCCATTTTTAATAGCTTCCACCCTTTTCTGAATTTCCAAATCCTTTCTTAGAGAATCCTTCATTTTCTCCAAGAGGGGTGGTTGAGCAATCATTTGAGAAAGGATTTATGATTTTCATCCCTTAATGATTCCCATGTCCATATTTTGAAAATGTAAGAAGATCAGATCCTTTTTAATTCTCATCATTGATAAAGATGCAGGATCCTTTCTACTTAGAGATTCTGCCACCTTGTTTGCCTTATCGAGATGGTAGTGGATTGAGAATTCATAATCCTTGATGAGATCTATCCATATTCACTGGTGCATATTGATCTATTTCTGTGTGAATATATATTTGAGACTCTTTCGGTCAGTATATATATCACATTTTTCCCCATAGAGATATTTCCACTAGATTTTAAATGCAAATATCATAGCTTCCAACTCCAGATCATGCGTGGGATTGTTTTGCTCATGGATTTTCATCTTCCTTGAGGCATAGGCTATCACATTATCATTTTTAATTAGCACACATCCTCATCCTTTCTTAGAAGCATAACTATACACCACAAAGAGTTCTCTACTTGAAGGGAGTGCGAGTACCAGCACAGAGACAAGCCTCCTTTTCAACTCCTTGAAGCAGTCTTCACATTCTCGTGTCTAGATAAACTTTACTCCCTTCCATGTCAGCTTGGTCATTGGGTTTGACAATCATGAAAAGTTCTTCAAAAATCGTCGATAATACCCAACTAGACCTAAAAAGTTGTGTGTCTCTATTACAGAAGTCAGCCTCGGCCACTCTTCAATTGCCTTCGTCTTGGTAGGGTCCACAGATATCCCTTTCCTGGTGATAACATGCCCCAAGAATGATACTTCCTCCATCCAGAACTCACATTTACTATAATTTGCATACAAATTATCCCATCACAATGTCTTTAACACAGTTTCCAAATGCTCCTCATGTTCCCCCTTTCTCTTGAGGTATATCACAATATCATCAATAAAGACCACCACAAATATGTCGAGGAAATCTCTAAAGACTCTATTCATTAAATCCATGAAAATTGATGGAGCATTAGTGAGTCCGAAGGGAATCACTATGAACTCATAGGGTCCATACCTGGTTCGAAAGGCAGTCTTGGGAATATCTTCCTTCCTCACCTTTAGTTGGTGATATCCTGACCGAAGGTCCACCTTAGAGAAATAACTGGCCCCACGAAGCTGATCGAACAAGTCATCTATCCATGGAAGGGGATACTTGTTTTTTATAGTGATTTTATTGAGCTCACAATAATCAATGCAGAGGCACATTGATCCATCCTCCTTGATGAAGAGGACTGGAGCACCCCATGGTGAAGCACTCGGGAATATAAAACCGTTCTCCATATTCTCCTGTAACTGCTTCTTCGGCTCTTCTAGCTCTATGGTGGCCATTCTGTAAGGTTTCTTTGTGATTGGAAGAGATCCAGGGATAAGTTTAATTGAGAACTCAACCTCTCGGTCAGGAGGAAGACCAGGAAACACTTTAGGGAATACATCAGTGTAATCCCTCATGATGGGCATGTCTTCAAGAATGATTCTATCCTTTGTCCCAATCATTTTATCTTTATATGATTTCTCACAAGGAATTAGTATCCAAACTTGAGACAAATATTCTAAAAGAGGCTCATCTTCATCCTTACACTTGTAAATAATCGGAGGATTCTTCTGTATGTGAAAATTGTTCTCCCCTTCTCGAAAATTGATGTCGTCCTTGTACAAAGATAGCCAATCCATGCCCAAGATAGCGTCAAACTCCACTAAAGGAAGTATGACAAGATTTTCTGGGAGGTTCAGTCCAAAAACATTAACCAGGGAGGACTTATAAACCATGGATGCAATAATTTCCCCATTCAATATTCTCACCAATAACTTTTCCTCCAAATTTTGAGGTGGTGTTTGAATAGTTCTACTAAACTTGAAAGATATGAAAAAATGCATAGAACTAGAATCAAATAGTACGTTTGCTATTCTTGAATGAATAATAAGTGTACCTGTCACCACATCGTTTTCCAGATCCACCTCTGCAGTAGTGATAGCATAAGCCCTTCCTTGTTTCCTTGGAGGTTGTTGTTGATTGCCTCCGACAACCCTCGGCTTAGGGAAATTGTTCGCATATTTCCTAAGCTCCTTGATGTTATAACACTGCACTGCAGGATGATTGTTTATATGAACCTCCCTTTCTTCTTCAACATTAGCAGGATTTTTTATATACCTTTGGCAGTTCTTGGACAGATGACCAAACTTTCCGTATTTGAAGCAATTCTTGGTTCCCTTGAGACAGTCACCAAGATGTTTCTTCCCACAATTTTTGAAAAGGGAAAAGTGAGGCTTCTTTCCATCATGGGATTTGATTGATGAACCACCTATGTTGTTCTACATTTTACGCTTCTTGTTACTAGTCCCATGAGACCACTGAGAGTATCCAATATCCATTTCAACATTGAGGGCACAATGGAAAATCTCCTCATAGTTTTTGAAGTCTCGAATCGCCAACACTTTTCATAGACTCAGCTTTAGTCTTCTAAAGAAGTGATCCACCTTGCTTTCGATGTTCATGACAAAGCCAGAGGCGTACCTTGAAATCCTTGTAATGTTCGCTTCATATTCCCCGATGGACTCATCTTCCTTCTTCTTGAGTTCAAGGAACTCTCTTTCCATATTGAGATGGAGGGTTTGAGGAAAATATTTGATGAAAAACATCCTCTTGAATTCATCCCATTCTATGGAATCAATTTCCTCTTGGGACTTTGTATTCTTGTTAGTGTCCACCACTGATCAGCTTCCCCAACAAAATGATAGACTGCCAGTATAACTTTCTATTCATTTGAGCATTGGAGGATAGAGAAAATCTTTTCAATGGACTTAATCCATTGTTCCTCGAGGAGGGGATCAGAAGACCCGCTAAACATGGGAGGCCTTTGCCGCATGAAGGATTCTACGGCAACATGCTCTTTCCTTGGAGGAGGGGGATGTTCCACCTGAGTCAAGTTATTATTCATAACTCGAGCCAGCTGAACAAGTACTGCCATGAAGTTTTGAGCACCCATATCTGTCACATCAGGCATTCCATTAGGGAAATCATCACATTGCCTATCACATTGGTTGTTGGAATGTGTTCTTCTATTTCCCGCCATTAACTAAGAAAAAGAATGTATAATTAGAGGTCTTGAATACTTAGCTATTGAGCATAAAAAGAAACTTTGAACATAAAAGTATGAACTTATAAAGAAGAAGTATGTCCTAACTTGTGATTCCTTAGGTTTATATCCAGGTTATCCTTGATCTATTTCTTAACTTATATTCTTATGGGATTCTTTCCCCATAATAATGGTTTGTAATAAGATGGTGAATCTACCAAAGAATATCACCCAGTAGTGTCGTAACCAAGAGTGCAACAAGTCCCATTATCGTGCACCAGTTCCCATTCAAGTCTTGCTCAAAGTGGTGTTTTTGGGTTTTACCCCTACATAGATATGTGCCAAAGCCGCCTCTACCTGTTCGTATCTAGACAAGGATGTATTTTCTTGATAAACCACTTACTCTATACTCACCAAAATTCAGGACTGTTTTCTTATACATAGACTCATCCATAAAGTTCTCACTAAGGTTCTCTATTCATAATCTACAAAAGTAACTTGACCATCCTCTGATACAAACTATAGCATCCTGGGCCTTTTACATAAAACATTTCATGATTTTAAGCATAATTAATCATCAGAGTACAAGCCAAGGATCGTTAAGTCTAATGTCTTATAAGACTAGGTATATATAACATAAACCATGGGGACAAAAAAACTTCTTTATTTAATCTCTATAAAGAGCTTCTAACTTACTTTTATCCCTTACTTCTGTATAGGGTACCCTAGGGAACACATGAACAAAGGGATGAGCTAAAAATCCCAGTAAGGGAATGAACATAAGGATACATCTCAAGCACATGAGTTAGGAGGCATGACATAATGATATCCAAAGCATGAAACTTATAAAATATTTTAATATAAGCATTCGATCATATAAAAATGGAATCTTATAAATGTGGCAGAATCATAAAACATTTCTTTAGTACGGGTCAAGGCTAACTGCCAATCCCGTTTCCCATTTCAGTATGGGTCATGACTAACCGCCAATCCCGTTTCACATCGCATCTCATGAGACTTATCCTTACCCAATGCATTGGAGTGCTATATGGGTGCACCCATATCAATATTTTCATGAATATTCTTGCCACATAAATATTCTTACCACATATACAATCATTCATAATCAACCATACACAAACATAAGGGTACCCATGGAAAGAATTGGGTACCACAATCATGACATCAATCATAACCAATGGGCGTATCATTAAAGTGTCCATGTAAGGAAAGAATTAGAAAATACATGGATATTCATAGGGTAAAATATACATATAACATGGTAAGTGGTGTGAAACATAAGTGACAACATATGAGAAATGTATTTTAGAAACATTATCATTAAAACATTTTTGTGCGGTTTTAAGGAAAAAACTATTGAGCTTTTAAAATAGTAAAGAATCCATTATTTTATATAAAACCAGAATTGAACCAATAAGGTTTTCATATAAAAAATAAATAATTTAAAAATATAATAGTGTCTTAAGACATAAGATAGAGTGCACTAGAAATTGGGTAAAAGTTCGAGAAGTTCCTTTAAAACGAGTGAGCTTATCGGGAAGTATTGAAGAAAGATTCACTTAAAAGCATGTATATCCCCGAAATAGATTGATAGATGCATCTTGGAACATGATTTTGGAGCATATAAATAGAATGTTGAAGTTATACATAAAATAAAATACAAAATCATTCTGGTAAAAAGAAATATAGAGCTACCTGAAGGAATAAAGGAAGTTTGGGTAGAGTCCATCGTGGTTTATTGGCATGGTATCAGGTGTAAATAAGAGGGCTTGATGAGAAAGATAAGGATTTTATCATCACTTATAACATATTAGGGAAGTATGGGGATAGTTTATAAATGTACCCCATCATTTTTTATTACACAAAAAGGCATAACATAGAGAATAATCTTGATTAAGAGTAAAGAGGGGAGGATCCCTTACCTTAAGTCCGGTGGTGTTATCCACATGATATTAATGACCTGAATAGTGAAATTAGGTTTATTAATCAATAGGTCTAGAACCTTATATACATGTAAAATATTTATTATAACCTTTCTAAGTTAATTTATACCAATTTTGATTGATTATAAGGTTCAATTTCATGGTTCGGGTCCGTTTGTTTCCTTGGTTTTAATAATCAGTTCACTTGTATTTAGGTTCAGATAAAATGTAAGATGAAAGTGGTCATCCAGAATTGATGTTATATAACATTAGTGAACATACAAAAGGTTAAATGGGTACAAAATTCATTTGGTTAATTGGAGTGAAAGAGAACCATGACATAAGACATTAATGATAAACGCATGAATTAATTTTAGCGATTTTACCCATAATTAACTTGTTTGGTATTATTACTTGATATCATGAGTGTATAAGGATTACAGAACCATAAATAGAATATATAAAATATATAATAATCTAGTTCAACCATAAAATAAATGATTTCATGACCATAAACAACAATGATAAAAGAAATTGAAAACACATTATCCACGATGTCGATAATTCGACACATCACGGACGATGTTTTAATTTTAGAATGCGAGGGAGAGGAGAAGAAGAATGATGCTTGAATTTTTCCATAAACATGACTAAAATCTAAAATATATGAGATTATGGATCTTTCATGACTTTTGGATAAGGTAAGGGGAATAAGGTATAAGAAAATAAGGAAATTGAAAACAAAACACTTGAAAATGAAAGGGGATCCTTAGCCTTTGATCTCCTCTCTTTGAGTTCCCTCTTAAGGCCTTTGATTTTGGCCTTTTCACAAGACCAATAGGCCTTGGACGTGGGGAAGGAGCTTGAGAGGATATTTGGTCTGAATTTGGGCTAGGAACAAGGCTTGATAGGTGTGAGGGAAAGAGGTAAGGAGAGGGGGTATTTATAGTGAGGGAGGGGAGGTTTTTCCCATTATTTTAAGTATTAGTTTATTATTTAAGGCCAAGAATATGAATAATTGAGAATTATCATCAAATATAGTAAAATAATCAAGGATGATTCGATATTATCATCTT
Source organism: Viscum album (assembly GCA_963277665.1). Classification (NCBI taxonomy): domain Eukaryota; kingdom Viridiplantae; phylum Streptophyta; class Magnoliopsida; order Santalales; family Viscaceae; genus Viscum; species Viscum album. The sequence continues at coordinate 118,879,118 of OY728154.1, forward strand.
AAATCAGACATACATCACCTATGATGCAGTAAAACAAGTATTTTGCATTTATTGTAATTTATCGTATTTTACTATTCATAAACAATTCAAGTATTTTAGAAAAATACCAAAAATTCACCCTAACCATTTTTTGACATGTATAATCCAAAAATGAAGTCCATTTTTTAGAAACAATTTCCTAAAAATGATTATATTAATATTTAATTAAAATCATAATTTATTATCAAAAACCAGTTTTAAAACACTCATTAACTCATTCAAAAATATAGGTATGTCATACTTCCAACTTGAATATTATTTTTATACTATCATAGGTGAGGTTACTATTTATTAGGGTACATCACTATTCATAAGGGTATGTTACTATTCATAAGGGTAGGTTACTATTCACCAAAAATTATCTTTGTTTTATTAGACTCCAAAAAACATCTTGAACACAACTGTGTATGTCATATTTTCAAAATTGTAAACACAAAAGTGACAAAATTATGTTTAAAGGTAACTTATCACTTAGTAGTTCATTATGTTGTGTTTTCTTGTAATTTTATAAGAAGTGAATTTCCATTGAAAATTTTTGGGTCGTTATAGTGGAGGACCTAGAAATTCCTATGGAATGACATCATCAAACTCTCGTAAAATGGGCATATTCTTAATCATGAGTTTCTCTCCAACCATTTGAGATAAATAACCTTCATTTATTGGAATAAAGACCCATAATATGGAAGAAATTTCCACTAGAAGGTTATATTAATCCTTGCATCAATAAATGATCATAGATTGATCAGGAATATGAAATGTCACATCCCTTCTTTGGAAATTGTTATGAGATCCATATAATGAAAGCCAATCCATGCCAAGAATCACATAAAATTACACTATAGGAAGGATCACAAGATTTGCAGGAAGAACATTCCCACAAACTTCAATCAGAGAAGAATTGTAAACTTTTGATGGTAATGTTGTACCATTAAGAGTTTTCATAGCTAACTCAATATCTAACTACTGAGGTAATATGGAGATACCCTTAGAAAATTCTTTAGAAATAAAAGAGTGGGTGGATCCAGAATCAAATAAAACATTTGCTACTTTAGAGTGGATGGTATGTATACCTTTCACCACTTCATTATCATACTCCAAATTTCCAATAGTAATTTCAGGTGACTTACCTTTGTCTTTGTCCTTAATAGTTTGTTGACGTCGATCATCATCCATAACCCTTAGATTAGGGAATTGATTAGAATAACGCCAAATGTCCTTGCACTTGTAACATTAATGTGTAGGAGGTGCATTCTGTGTATCCCTTTCATTATTCGCATCATTAGATATCTTCTTCCCATTACTTGGCATTCAATTTCCCGATGACCTTCTTTTACTCACTTAAAACATTTACTTGTCCATTTAAGACAATTCCCTCCATGTTTCTTTCCAAACGTTGAGCATAAAGGAAAAATCGTCTTCTTTTCAGTGTGGTATTTATATTTCCCTTTGAATTCCATTTTCCTCTTCTTATCAAACCCATATAACGGATGGGTTACTATAATCTCCATATCAACCTTGATAGCACATCGAACAATTTCCTCATAGCTATTGAAGTCCCTTATGGATAATGCCCTCTAGATACTTGGTTTTAAGCCACTAAAGAATCGATGGATCTTACTCTCAGGTTGGATAATAATTCTAGTAGCGCACCTTTCAAGTCTTGTAAAATTTGCTTCATAGGTACCAACAAATTCATCATCCTTTTTCTTTAGTTCAAGAAACTCCTTCTCCATCTTTGTTCGAATAATACGAGGGAAGTACTTATTGAAAAATAAGTTCGTGAACTTGTCTCATTCCATGGACTCAATTTCATCCCTTTGCCTTGTATTCTTGACAAGAGTCCACCATTGATCAGATTCACCTTCCAAACGATATACTTCTAAGATGACTTTATCATGTTCAGAACATTGCCAGACTGAAAATATCTTTTTAGTGGTATTGATCCATTTTTCATCCACTAATGGATCAGAAGAACCGCTGAATGAAGGTGTACTCTGCCTCATGAAAGATTCAACAGAATGTTCCTCTTTCCTTTTCTCGTTTGGAAGGCATGCCTGATTCATAGCTTGAGAAAGTTGTGTGAGCAAGGCTACAAGATTTTTCATTCCAGCTCCCATAATGTTTGGTTTCTCAGGGGGACAATCACTGCATTGACCGCTGCATTCAGAATTAACATGGTTCCTTCGAGTTCCATCCATTGACTAAACCCAAGAAGCATAGTGTGAGAAACACTAATCATAAAAGGAAAACCACATAATCAAGAAAAAAATTTCACACTTTAGGTCTTATCATAGGTTATTCATGGCCATTTCTAAAACACTAAGATTATGTCATATGCTTACACATATCCTTAGTGTTCTTACTAAGGCTTTCACATCCTAGTTTCCAAAGGTTGACTATACCTTTCCTATGATACCAACTATAATGACCCGTACATTACATACATTGTTATTACTTCATAATTGAAGCGTATTTATTATAACATATAACAGAACCATGATAGGACCATATCGGTATAGTGTCTTTTGAAACTAAGAAACATAAACAACTTGTTCATAAATAATCTACATTGTCTCCCATTTATTTCATCATATCTAGAGTAACTTTTGGCATATCCTACTTAATACCCTTCTTATTGACCCGGGGAAAAGAAAACATACAAAGGGTGAGCTGAAATGCTCAGTAAGATCAAACAAAGGAAATATCAATCATATCATATTCATAAGAACATAACATTTTGAAAATCTTATCTTGAGAAAGAGATCATAATATCATGACATGGGATAAGTCATAGTAGTGAAATATAATCACAATAATCACAACATAAGACATGAAACTTTGTGGCATACACACATAATCATAGAGAATCATTTCATATTAGTCAAGACTCATTTCCAAGACCATCATAGCGGAAAAATTCCATTACTGAACTGAGTTCATTACTCGTTCCAGTCCTGTATCACTGAACCGGATTAAATTGCCATTCCAGCCATGTATATCTCATGATATATAAATATTTACCCAATGCATTGGAGGGAAATATAGGTCCCACCCATCTCATAATGAAACCATTCTTATGTGTTCCAAAAAATCATAAATCATATATAATAGCATAACCCATGTAATAAAAATGGGATTCTAAAACATCATGCCATCATAACATAATCCATATAAGATAAAGGACTTCATAAAAAAAATCCATCATAACATAGTCAAATCAATTTAATAATAGGGATAGAAACCTGACCCTATATATTCTTAGATGGAAAATAATTTTGATAAAACACTTGAACTCAGTTCTTGAGGAAAATATCCTTTCTTCTTCAAAATCATTTTCTTTTCTCAAAATGACATACAATTTTAAAAGAAATGAATTTTTGTTGAAAATAATCATGAAATCTTGCATAGGAAGCTTCATGGAAATAAGGAGTTATGAAACCATAAAAATCCATTCATGTTGTATAAGTTAAAAAACATTCTTCTCATACTTTTTCCAGAAAAGTCAAAAGGTACCTCATATGGTTATCAAAAGAAAGATTCCTTACATACCATGTAGTAAAAGTCAAAAATTGGTAAAAAGGACGTTAAATATACATGAAAACACTTTAGAAAACATGGACATGGATGATAAATATAACCCCAGTATATACTTATGAATAAAAAACCTCGGTTAATAATGTGATTGGTATAATTATCCCCTACCATAGGTCTGATATGCTTCGTGTGTATCCAAACCTCCTCTTCTTTGACACGCCTCTTCTAAACCTCCTATTAGGGCACTAAAGTTGGTCTTTGAAGAAAACCCAAACCTCTAGTATGTTTCTAGGGAATTAGAGAAGAGAAATGGATAGGGTTTGTCTAATCTTGAAAACTCAAAATGTTGTGAAGAAGAGAGGGAGGAGGTTCCCTTTTATAAGAGAGGAGAGGGGCACTTTTGGAAACCTCTAAAATATTAATTTATAATAAACCCAAACCCCACTTAAAAACTTCAAAAATGAATCCAATTCAAATATTAGATGAGATAGGGTTGTAATATCATCAGAAAATAAAATTTAGACATGTTGAGAATTTATTTTAAACCTTATCAACTTGATTTATCCTTATTTAATCTATTTAATTTTATTTGTGGTAATAATATTATAAATTTTAAATTGTTATAAATAATTACTTATATGTTGTGAATTGTCTATAATTGGATAATTTATAAAATTTTAGACCATATAAATTTTAGCTTATAGTTTTTAAATATTTTTTTGATTTTTAAACATTTTAATAATATGTTATTTTTATAAAATAACAATAGTGTCAATTTTGACACTATTCATTTATTTCAATTTAAATAAAATCTACACATATGATATATTTGAAAAAAAATATTTAATAGATTCATAAAATTTCATATTTATCTAGAAAATTCATGGAGTACATTAAGTAGTTCATATAATATTTATTTTAATATTTTTAAAACCATTTATTTGATATTTCAATTAATAAAATAATTTCTACATCACTATTGTTTCATAATTCATGATAATTATTTAATACCTAAAAATTATAAATAAATTCACATGATGTAGATAATTTTATTTCCTTTCTGGAGACTATTTATGTTCTATGTTTAATGAATTTTATCACCAAATTAAAATTATTACACTTATAAGATATAAGAGAGTGACATGTTGTCACTTTATTTGGTTTTAATAATAACTACATCATTTTTATGGTAAAAAGACCATGAAATGAATTTATTCTGACCCTTAGGTGATATGGGTCGACTTTTATTCATCTAATAGAATTTTTTCAGGTGTTAGGTTAATTTTATAATCTTATTTTAACCCTTAATTACTCGATTTACCTTTAACTGTAGTAAATAACATTTACCGTAGTTACAATTCATAATTTCTAAAAATAAAAAGTAACATATTAAAAAAATTTGGACCTAATAATTCCAAATATGGAATCCATTTTTCCAAATTCAAATCATAGAAGTTGCAGTATTTAATTTAAAATTAATCCCACGGTTGAGAAAACGGGTTTTAAAAGTTAAAACATTGCAAAAGATTGAAATTTTTTTTCCTATGAATTCAATGTAAAATTAATGAAAATGACTTAAATTATATTAAATGGTAAAAATATATTCTATTTATACTTTAAAAATGTTAAATTTTATAATTTAACCATATAAATTATCTTGATGAAAAAAGTTGTTTTTAAGAAACATTTAGCGTATTTTTAATATTCATCAAAATATGAAAGTTATCAGAAAAGTATCAAAAATTTATCAAATATAAAATTTTATATCCTGATTAAAAAGAATAAGTTTATTTTTTAAAATTGAACTCATAAACTTTTCAAAAATTAGATTTAAAATGGGTACGCCATCAAAAGGCGGAAAAACATCATTTTTGAAAAAAATAAATCTTTTATCTGAAAAATTGATTTTTTTTTCTCATATAATATGTAAGATAAATTATAAAGTTATATAAAATCAAAAATGTGGTTAATACTATTTATAACGGTGAGTTTATATAATATTTTAATAACATATCATTGTTTAGTGAAACTCGGTATTGCGTACAACGCAAGCAATCGAGGAAGGTTGCTCTTGCGTGTAACGCAAGCCAAGCCAGTGTTGTGTGTAGTGAAAGCTCTCATTGGTGTTGCGTATAACATAAGACATAAAAACATTTCTCATAAAATCTCATGGTGTTACACAATCCTATTGTTTATAATAAAGAAGTAGGGAAATTCCCACATTGGTCAGATAGTGCCAAGGAACCTATTGCAGAAAGGAAGAATACATGTTAGTAATAAAGTTATAGATAGACATTTACAATGTACTAGTCATGTATTAGCCTTTATCCATTCCCCAATACAACATTTCAGAAGAATCTTCAAGTAATTTTTTTTTCATGATATCTATATAAAAATATGGACCAATATTCTTTAATTAGAAACAGAAGTATTACTTTATAAAAAATATAAAAACCTTTTTAAGGTAATATAAGGGATAAACCATAAAATCAACTTATAAGACCTCATAAATACATTTCACATAAAATTTTGAAAAAAACACAAATCCCTTCAACGCACATGTCCCGATTCATTAAAAAAGTTTCTTCAGGTGATCACGGATGCCCCACCAGGTGTTCATGTCAGAGGATGGGATGAACATGGAGTGTTTCATTCCACCTCACTCCATGATCAAAAAATATTTCTGAGGGTTACATAATTTATTGTTATAGTCTTAGGAAATCTATGAAAAAGAGGCTATGTTTTCAACAGATGGCATGCTAAAAAAAGTGACCATAAATGAACCTTGAAGATGTAGGGAGAGAAAAGAGAAAGCCATTAAAAGAATCTTGCATCAAGCATCCAAAAATATTGAGAAGGCCTCTTGTTCAATTTAATCCATTCATCAAGCATTTCCGATATCTTTGTAAGTAGGTAGATTGGGTGAAAATCATACAATGAACCCATCTAATGTTCGAACAAAAATATATAAAATCAAAAGAGCATCCATAATAGTAGAAGCAATGAAAATCCAAGAGTAACCCCAACCTGTAGGGATGGAGGATTTTTTAGTATAACCTTCAATTACAATAAAAAGGATTGAAATGTTGTGGAAAGGGAATATAAATGTCCCTAGCCTACAAGGCTTGGTTTTTCTTACCTCAGAATCCTCCTCAAAAGAAGTTAGTGTTCTCCCAATTAGGAGGAAAACCACAAAAGGATCTTCCTAGAATGTCCAATCCCATGACCTTGTGTACTAACTAGGAACATGTGCACCAAAATTGTTTATAGATTCATTTAAAATTTCATTTCTTAAAACAATTCCATTTAGATCCATGAAGGAGAGGATGAGGTCTCATGGAAAGGACACAAAAAAGCAATATCTCAAGGTGACTGATGAGATGCCTACCATGCATCATGTTTCAGGGAATTTTGATAACACGCCCCCTAAAAATTCTATTGAACATGAGAATGATATAGAGGAACAAGAGGAGGAGGTTTCTGCTTGTAACACGATCCACAAAAAATTTACTAAAGAATGTATTAGTACCCAAAATCAAAGGCTTTCTATAAATATTGTGATTCTGTCAACTACTTCACTACTACCTCCTTAATGATTATCCTCTAAATAAAAGGGTAGTGGTAAGGTTTTACAAGACCAACCTGTCAAATAGGTTGAACTCATCAAACTTGAGGAAAGACTTTCTAAGTAGGAGGAAGAGATAAAGGAGTTAGGAAAAATCAACATAGAACTACTCTAAGGAATCGTCCCTATGGATATGTTCTACAAGTAGATCCTCACCCAGCTCTCCTAGTCGACACACCTCAAAAAATGGGGTTCATCCCAGCAAGTGAAACAAAGCCAGAATATTCACTCAACATGGTGTACTGAAATCAATGTAGATGGACCCCACAAAAGCACAATATTCGGAGTTCTGTCCCTTAGGTACATAACAAGGTCTAGGTCAAACGCATCCTCACAGAATATCCCTTACAGGCTACCCACTGTGGGCAAAAGCATAGCTTCCAGAACGTTCCCTACTTGTTTCTGCCCTAGATCAATACCATCTTTAACCAGATATCCCTCAAGGGATTATCAATACCATTGAGTCATTTTTAGGTCGATTTGATTTCATAGAATAACATAATGCACCAATGCATCCATAAAGGGAGCATTACCCTAAATGGGTTATTCCGAACCATCCCTCGCCAAATTTTTAGAACCCTACTTTTACAAATTTTAATGGATTTAGGGATATAAAAAATAATTTTATGCATTATTTTTCCCACTGTTATCCCATTATAGGAACCCCCACAAAAATGAAGTAGTGAAATTTAGGTGCTTTTGTGAAAAAAAACTGCAAGAACCATCCTTTGTGTGGTACACTAGTCAGCTGGTTCAGTTAATCATGGGATGAGAAGATCACCATTGTTAGTTTCTCATCCAATTCATCTCAATACTATATAATAGAACAATCCTTGACCTCTCAAACTGAAAATAGTGGAAGAATGAGAGTGTCACTGATTTTATTTCTCAGTGGAAGGGTTTGACCTACACCCTAAACCTATATGTTCCCCAAGAATATTTGTTTTCTATCTATTTAGATAATATTCATGATGAGTTTCACACACCGCTAATCCCTATGAAATATATATAAGGGTTTTTTGATCTTTCCACAGTTCTCAAATAATGAAATATTCCATCTTTCAAACAAAGGCCAAAACTAGAGTAATTTCATCAGATCAAGGGAAGAGAACAATGAAAGTAGAGGATACCTTTTTCATGCTTAAAACATCCCCTACACTGTCTCCATATCTAAATCCCACGCCATATCATGCGATATACCCTCCTATGAATTAAAAACAACACCTTACTCATAATGATGAATGAAATAAGTGGAGGAAAAATTAGTTTGAGAAAATAATGAACAATGTTTGTTTGTTTCAAGATGAAAAATTCCCTGACTAATTCATCTCCAATTTAGATAATAATCTTCTCAAGTGTACAAAGCCCAAAAGGCCCGATCTTGTTTATATTGAGGATCTTAAAAATTATTTACCCTATAAAAAACATTGTGGAACCCTATCTTGTAATTATTCTTTTTCATATACATCCTGTAAAAAATGATGGACTCTGGGAAACTAAAGTTGGGAAAACCACCCACATAGGTAGCATGTGTTTATGTTTCCAATATTGGGGAAGAGGGAAAATGGTAGGACGTTCCCTATAAGAATTAACAAAATTTCATTGATTGGATGACTATAAATACATTCTTCTTGACACCTGATATCCTTAACGAATATTTGAAACAAACAAAATATGCCCCTAACCACTTCTTTTATGGCACACCTAAATCTATTGACACCGCAATCTTCCAAAGAACAGTCTAACAAAAAAAGGAAGAAAGGTGGGAAGAAATTATAGGAATATGAGCGTGTACCAAGGCCAAATATATCTATGTATCTCATGTAATTCATTCCTTTAGTCCCAAAACCACATTCATCGCCCCACCAAATTGTACCCCAAGAGCCTGCCAAACAAAGTACTCATCTGATGATGAATTGATCATTAGTCTCATTAATTCCTTTAAATTAATGGATACCTTATCTAATAATGAATATGGACATGAAATTGAGTTCCATACACCCTATTGGGGAACCAAATAATGATACCACAACGCCCAATGATACAAAGGAAGACAGAGTTGGAACAAAATGAAATATCATAATCAGGTCACTACTCATACTTTTTATGTCGATGAAACTCATGGGAAATAACTTTATCGGTCTCAAATGGACTAGGAAAGTCCCCCCAAATATTCTAGGTGTAAGATTAATCTAATCATCCTAGAAGACCGATTAGATGGGGAATCATTATTAGATCAACCTTGGAAAGAAAGCAGACCTATTCGACCTAACCCACAAAGGACATGAACACCATCAACACTTGTTCTAGAAACCTATCTGCCTATGTCAAATAATTAATTCTATAATGCACCCATGAGTGAGAATCATAATATTATGAAGCATAGGATTCAACCTAGAAGTATGTAATTTTAATGAAATTGGCCCTGATACCATCCAAGTTGTTTATATCAGTTTCTCTCAGTCTATCAAAAGACCCATGGGAAGTGCTCATAAAAGATTTGTTGATCCCTAAAGAAATTTAATATGATGATTTCAATGATAAAATATATTGTGCATAGATAGACCCTACACAATTATACATATTGATCACTTTCTTGGAACAAGATAATGATGTCATTATATAAGGACTCATCAGATCCTTGTATGCATCTTGGTTGATAAATTATATTTATATCTGATGGGATTTGATTGAAAATAGCTCAATAGATAACCTCATTCTAGTATGGATTATTCTTTAGTCAAGTTACAGAAATACCCACTTGTCCCCTTCCACTCTAAAGATACAATTTTATGACAAGGGAGAGAAAACGCCTCTTGGTGGGACCAATACCAAGGATCAACTTGGGGACCTCATATCTGACTCAGAATTTACAAATGTTCAGCAAGATAAGACTTTCAACATTCTTATAGGAAAGCCTTGGTTGCATCAGCACGTGAAAATAAACTCATTATACAACAAAATCCTCAAATATTTAATTAATATTAAAATTGGGATATTATATGGGGATAAATCCGCACTCAAATCCTAAAAATATCATTATATTGACATAGGATTTTATAAAAGGAAATAAAATAATCTTATGATTGATGAAACCACTTGATTCACTGCCTTTAATGGTATAGAAATGACCCCATCCAATCCCTACAAATAGATTAGTGATGAATATTTTCTTCCCATCAATAAGATTGAAGGCATTGGTCTGAATTCAGGAATTTATTCAACAAAAATCATGATATTAGTTACAAAAATTGATCCAAACATCACTAAAAATGTTGTTGACTCTCTAGACAGTGGTAAAAACATAGGTAAAAATTCCTAAATTCAATCCGCTATGATTCGACTGATGAATACCTCATCATTTGAGTCAGAATAGGTTGTTATTCCACTAAGGGGGAGTGAATATACTCCTTATATATCCCTTGTCTCCCCTCTAGGGATTCGAAAAAAACTCCCATCATCAGTTGGGTCTGACGAATAAACCTAATCTCCAAGATGTCAATATGTTAATTCCTTTACTAAATATGAGAAATTTAAATCATCAGCTACTTCCCTAAAGGGTAAGGAAGAAAAGTAATAAGTAATGGAATACAAAGAGGAAGAGAAAGAGGAGGAAGACCTTAGAAATGCCTCTCTAGAATTTCAGAAAGATTTCATTACCACTTTTGATGAACACAAACAAGTAAATATGGGTATAGAAGAGAACCCATGACCCACATTGATTAGTACAATGACGTATTATTAATAACAATAGGTATATACCACCTCTCTATAGTACCATCGTGATTTTATCTAGGAATTACATATACACTCTAGGCATCGATCCCATGGTGGCCATTAACTTCTTGAGCTTTCTAGAAAACCACTGTGGATACAAAGAGTTGTCCAGAAGGACACACCAAAAACATGTCAATAAAATTGGGGATATATTTTAAAATAAAATAAAGGAACGTTTCATTTGGTAATTTCATTATTTTAAATCTATATCCAACATCATCCTAGTAAAGAAGAAAAATGAGAAAATCAAATTTTTCATCAACTTCAAAGATCTCAACCAGAACTATCCAAAATATGATTTCCAGGTTTGAATAACAAAACTATTGATTGATGTAATGAATTTATATCAATCCTTATCCATCATGGATAAACCTTCATGGTATATTCAAATCTGAATGGTCTATGAAGATGAAGAATCCACAACTTTCAGGGTCCCTTGGGAGTATTCTTCTACTGAATGATGCCCTTTGTTTTGAATAATGTTGGTGCTATTTATCAATGTGACATGAATCGCATATTCAAAACCTTTTTGGTAAGGTATTTAAAATGTTACATCAATGATCTAGAGGTTATGTCATGGAAGAGTTATGACCATATAGATGATCTTGAGACAATATTTAACAAACTGTGATAGCATCACCAAAATATTAACACAAGGAAATGTGCTTTTGGAGTTACCTTAGGAATGTTTATCAGCTTCACGGTATTCCATCATGTCATTGAAGTTTATCAAGATAAGAAAAATGTTATACTAAACATTCCAGCTCCTTGAAACCTCAAATATTTGAGGGGATTACATGGAAACCTTTCCTAGATTTAGTGCATTATAGAAACACATATATGCAATAATTTTCCCTTCACCGGGATAATGAAAAAGGTGGTCACATATCAATGGAATGATGACTGCCATAAATAGTTTGATAGTTTATAGAGATCTCTTAATCCCATGAATTTTAATTCCACTTGTTGAAGGGAATCTAATCATTTTTTATGTAATATCCTTAAAACGATCATTCGTCCCATTCCTTGAACAAAAAATGACTCCGAAAATGAAAGAAACCTTTAATATCTCATTCAAACCATGATTAATACTAAGACTCATTATTCAGATATAGAGAAGAGATTCCTGATGTTAATCTTCATAATTTAGAAATTGTGGAAGTACCTCTAAGACCACAAGGTTTGTGTGTCCTCTCACAACAAATTACTCGAATAAATCCTCAGAATTCTTATGTTGACTAGATTATTGGCATGGTTGGTGGTAATTGAGTACCCGTTTTACACTTAGTTCATGCCTCAAAAACTGTAAAAGCCTAGGATTTGACAGAACTCGATGTAGAACATCCATCTTCATAAATAACATTGTTGAATACCAAATTTCCTAATTGAAGATATCTTCTCTATTCAATATGGCCCCTTGATATGGGAAATATATTTTGATGGTGCGTCCAGAAGCTCAATAGAAAGAGAATAAAAGACACAAATCTCAACAAAGTAAGTTTTAGTGTCGTTATCATCTATCCATCATAGGTATTATTGCCTTACCCCTACTTATTTCATAAGGTTGTACAAACAATGAGGTAGAATATCAGGCCATCATCATAGGGATAAAACATAATCTTCAAATTATAGGGAACCACTTGAACGTAAATGGTGATTCGAATTTGGTAATCAAGAAGATCGATGGTGATTATTCTACTAAAAAGGAAGAGATAATACCCCTTATTGACTATGAACAAGGTCTAATGGTATAATTCCCCTCAGATAAAAAATTAAGTCACTTCCCACTATCAAAAAATGTATAGGAATATGCATTGAGGAATAAAGCTAGAATTTGGGCAGATCTAGATTAGGTTGAAATGGTCATTAGCAATGTTCACTGCCAAATGGTTTCTCCTTTTTTTTTCTTGTTGACATGGAAGAAATTAATGGGGTTAATTCCATCCCCAAACCAGACAGTCCTATAACTAGTTAGATGATACCCACTATGGAATAATTTAAAAATAGAGTTCTCTCATTAGATAAAGCAAAAAAAGAGAAAACATGATGATGAGAAACAAAATTTACCCTTTATGATAGACCAAATCACCAGAAATTACATGTTAAACGATGATTGTATGGGGTAATTATCGGGTACATTGATAGAGAAGATACTACTTATGTCATTAAAGAAGTAAATATGAGAGACTGTGGTTCCCACCAATCAGGGTTTAGGCTTTGCAATCAAATTTGGAGGATTAGATACTTATGGCCTTTAATGATGTATAATTGCATGAATTTCACCAAGAACTATCTTTATTTCCAAGTGTATGACAAATTCATTCATAAATCCCTAGAGTTTGAACACACGTCCAAATCCTCTATGTCATTTTCCTTATAGGGAATGGATGTTCTAGGGTTGTATCCTTCATCTATGGCTAATTATTTCAAATATGTCCTCTCTGTTGCTAACTTCTTATTAAAATAGGTGAAATCAATACCCCTAAGTTAGGACCAAGAGATTTTTAGCTTCATGAAAGCTCAAATAATTACCACATTTTGTGTCCATCATACAATACTGACAGAAAACAGTACTTTTTTCTATTTTACTAAGTTAGATAATCTATATGAGGAATATTATATCAAATCCAACCATTCATCACCCTATCATATAGTGACCAATGGAAAGATAGTGGCCTTGAATAATAGCCTATCAAACATAATCTATTATATGGTGGATAAAGATAAAAAATTTAGCCTAACAAACTCTTGCTCACCATTTAGACTACAACCTGGAATGTCGCATGAGTGACCTTGTATTCAATTATATACATGAAAGAATTAGTCATGTCTATTGAAGTCCAATTACCCTAAATTTAGGTTTCCATATTCGATCATCTATCCATAGATGAGAAACCCCAAAAATAGATCGATTAATTGGAGAGACTTGATCCGAAGATACTGGATAGGGTTTCATCACATGGAGGTCCACCAAAATCTGATAGCATGGGATTTTAACAAGAAAGTCCACATTTTCTCATTACTCTAAGGAGAGATGGTACTTGTCCTCAGTACCCTGACGATACAAGGGAAAAATCCTCCAAAGATTGAGTTGAAGTGGGAGGGACCTTATACCATAAACAAATTCCACTATAATGGAGAATATTTTAAGATCTTGATGGATGGATATCTTGTTATGACCCCTACCAATGTATGATTTCTCAAGAGATACTTCGTGTGACAAATAATATTTTATTCACATTGTAAGATGATAAACTAAATAACACAATTTATTTGTTGTATGATGCTAAAATTCATGGCATCATGGTCCTATGTTCATAAACTTAAAAGGCACATATATTATTTATCAAACAATTCTAAAATACCTAAAACTTGGTCTTGGATGCATGATATTAAAATATATAACATAGTGTCCTAATAATATAACCTAACACTAGAAGGCACCATAGTCCGAGTTATAAAACTCTAAACTACATAGCTTGATGTTATAGTCACAGGACATTAAAATGTAAGAAAAATCATTTCCAAATGATGTGAAACTTCATGGTTCTTGTCCTTATTTCTCATCATAAATCTGGATAACATTTTCATCTATGCTTGAGTGGATCAAAACCCTTGGTGTTGTTCTTCCACCACAACTCCATTCTAGAACTATGTCTATTTTGATTCCCATGTTAATGAGATATGTAGTTATGACTAGACCATATGTTCTGGGACTAGCCACGAAGTAAAGAAAATTCACCCTCTCCTATATAAAAATAGAGATCTATATAGAACATCTTAATTTAGGTTTCCTCACTTAGAATCCTGTCATGGAAATAAAAATATCTCTCTCCTACATTTAAACAAATATCTATTTAAGGAAATTCACAATTAAAGGATAATGTTGGTAAAATGTTTCTTTCTTTCTTAGATATATTCCTTCCACACATTTTACTCCTTTTCCTTAGTAATTTCAGATATCGATAAGCTTTCCTTGGCCATAGGTGATAGAATGTCCGATACTTGAGGACACCTTTATTTTTACTATATATTGATGTTCCCCAATTTTTATTTGCATAAATCATCCCCACTACCACAGATCTAGGAAAGGGATGCACTGGCTCTTATCAGTACTTACCAGAAAGAGCCGATAAAAGGGGGGCCTTTATCAGTGCATACTAAAATTGCTGGTAAATCTAACCTTTATCAGTGCTAAACAAAGCACTGATAAAGGGTCGATTTATCATCTCTATAATTAACCATGAAAAAACATTTTAATAAAAAATATTATTATTTTATAAAAAATTATTATCTTTATATTAAAAAATAATGTTTATCTGTATACATTAAATAAAAACATATGTTTATAATTAATATTTTTTTTAATAATTCAAATATTTATAGAAAGATTAATAAAAGTATTTATAAGATTATAATTAAATAAATATATATTTAAATAATTATAAGATTATAATAAATTTCATTAAATAATAAATATATTTATTATATTTATAATTATATATTTATAATTATATATAAATACTTTTAAATATATATAATTATAATTATAATTATAAATGTATATATATATTTAAATAAATATATGTTTCCAATGAATTTGGTTAATAAATATATTGATGCATGAATATAATTTACATTCATATGTTATGTATTCATCACAAATGTTCAATTACACATTACAACATCATTACTATTAATGTTGTCCATATATATGTAATGACACATTTCTTATGATCTTTACTTTACTAGGTATATATCTATATATATTTATACTTATATACAAATATTTATAAAGATATTTATAATTATAAATAAATATAATTATATATTTATAATTATAAAATTATAATATATATTAATATATATTTTAAAAGGTTGGGTCCGAAGCCTCATTTTATTATTAAAGCAAAGCAAAGACCTCTTTTAACTGGGTAGAGGGAGACCCATTACATAGCCCGAAGGCATAGTGAGCATGTAGCCCATTACATAGCCCGTAGGCCCAAATGTTTGGCCTAAGGCCCATTCTGTGAATAGTAACCCAACTGCTACAGTACCCACCGCTGCTACAGTGCCCTGCCGCTGCTCTAATACCTACCGATCAGCAGTACCACTGCTGCTACAGTGCCGCTATAGTACCTGCGCCCCATGGGTTTTGAACCCCCATTTTTCATGTAGGATTATGGGGTGCTTACCACTAATCCAAACCCCAACTACATAATAAATATATTTATTATACTTTTAATGTTATAAATATATATAATTAAATCTACTAATGTGTGTGTGTGTTTATTACTTTCATTAAAGCAAGTATCCTCATTTTGTGTTTCAAATGTGCTTAATCACTAATTTTACTTTTCAATGGTTTTATCTAAATTAATATAGATATATTTAAATAATTATAAAATTATAATAATATTATTTATTATATATAATTATAAATATAATAAATATATTTAATAAAAAAATTTAAATATCAATAAATATATATTTATTTTATATATAAATAAAAATAAATATATTATTATTTATGGTTATAATTATAAATAAATATATATATATATGTGTGTAAATAATAATAAAATTATAATAAATATATATTATTATAATTATAATGTTATAAATACATATATTTAAATATTTATATTTGTAAATATATAAAAACATTTATAAATAAATTCAAATATTTATAATTATAATTCTAAATAATATAGATATAGTTAAATAATTATGAAATTATAATAAATATATTAATTATATAAATTTATAAAATTATAAATGTAATAAATATATTTGTTATAATTTTATAATTATTGAAATATATATATAATTATAATTATAAATCTTAATAAATATATATTTATTATAACTATAAATAAATATATATAAATTAATAGTTATTAAAAAATTATAGAATTATAATAAATATATTCAAATATTTATAATTATAATTCAAAATAAATATAGATATATTTACATAATTAGAAAATTATAAAAAAAGATATTAATAATATATAATTATAAATAAAATAACTATATTTATTATATATTTATAATGATAAATAAATATATTATATATATATATATATAAATACTTATTTATTTATAGATATTATTATAAATAAATATATTTATTTATTAGACATGTAATTTTATAAATATATATAAAAATATAAATAATTTATTATCATTATAGTTTTATCAACATTTTTTTAGCACAGATAATGGAATGTTTTATCATCATTTTCTATTTTAGTACTGATAAAACATGCCTTTATTGGTGATTTTCAACTAGCACTGATAAAAGGTTCACCTACTTTAATAAATAAACTCTAACAGTCTCCTCCTTCTCTCGCATGCCTCAAACTCCTGTGGAAGTTGAACCCTTCTGTTGACTCCACCTCCTCTGTGACCACCGACTCCTCCTCCTCTGCTACAACCGTGAATCCATCATCCACCTCCATGAATCCCTCCTCCAACACCGTGAAACTCTCCTCCTCTATGAACATCACCTCTGCCGTTGAACCCCATTTATTGTGAACCTCACCTCAACCGCATGTCGAACCCCTCCTTTACCCTGAACACTTCTTTTCCCATGAACCCACCTCCTTTGTGTACTCCACCTCTACTATGAAGCTCTTCTCCTATGGGAACCAACTTCCACTGCGAACCCAGCTCCTTAGGTGCTACCACTATGAGTATTCTTGAATTCTCTTCATATTTACATTGTATTTTCTTATTGTGCAAGTTTCCATGATCAATTCCATGTTTGTAACTTTAATATTTCTGATCAAGGATATTGTTGAGCTTCTAGGTCTATAATATGTATTTTAAAAATCATCATGTTTGATAAATTTCTATTGTATAGTTTCCAATGATCATTATATTGAAGTGGGTCTTGGTGAATTAGATACATTTTCCCACCAATGAGATAACAATAAATAAATATTCGAGATTAGAATTTGATAACATACAATAGGTATATAGTCAATGATGTTTTGGGTGTGGTTCTTGGATACCTAGGATCAAATGTATAGATCATCTAAGTAAATTGGGTAAAAGAAACATGTTCATTTGGTTGAAATTAGATTTTTAATAAATATCTTTTTAAAATCTTGAGGATTCTCATTGTGGACTTCATAATTTTTTTACATTGCATATTTATTTCCATAATGATATTATTTTTATCAGATTGTGCATCTCATTTGATCAATTTTTATTTCCATTAAAAATGAACTAAATAATTAAATTTTATATTTATATACATTTATTAATCTAAAATTATAATAACTAACCAATAATAAATTTGAGTGACATGAAAAACATGAGTCTAGTTTGTGACTACAATTAAAACCCCCTGTGTAGTGATGTATCTACTATAGTAATTATTTTCATCGAAGGGTGGAATTATATTTTTTGAGGGAGCTGATTATGTCTATATTGTAGAGTTGGATGTGAAAACTAGTTTTGTAGGACATATATTTATATAGCTTTGGAGAATCATAGCCCATTTCCTATAGTAATTTCGGATAATAAAGAGAAACATAAGTCAGTATTTCCTACTATCAGAGACATTTTCATGGATGTATTTCCCAAGGAGTTATCTTGGTTACCATCCACGGGATAGGTTAAGTTTTTTATTTTGTTCTTAGTAGGTGTAGAGAGTATATCTATTCTACCATATAATATGGATCATATAGAGCTATGATAGAAGAAGGCTTAATTAAATGAATTTGAGGGGAAGGGGTTCATATGAATGATTATGTCCACTTGGGGTGCCTTAGTTTTTTCATAAAAATTTAAATTGATCATTGAGAATAGGTATGAACTATTATACATTATGATAAGTGATAGAAATGAATTAATATCCACTTATACGTATTTATGGACTATTTTATCAACTTAGAGGTGCTAAAGTGTTCTCTCAGATTGATTTGATATCAAGTTATCATCAGTTTATGGTGAGGTATTTTGGTATACCACATACTATATTTAGGAGTACATATGTATTTTATGGGTATCTAGTGATGTCATTCAGTTTGAAAAATAAAATGGTAGTGTTAATGGTTTATATGAATTGGATCTTCCATCCCAATTTAGATAATTGAGTACGAATATTTTTAAATCATATCATCATGTATTCCCAGTTGAGGGAGGAACATGCATGATATTTGGAGGTCATTTGGAGAAAACTTAGTGTGCATCAACTATATGCCCTAATCTCAAAGTGTATGTTTTTGATTAATAATGTACACTTCATGGGGAAAATGATATTAGCAGATCATGTATTTTTATAACATGAGAAGAAATTTGTTATAGTTTATTTCAAGAGGCCAAAGAAACTTTTTGAGATCCAAATATTTTTGGGAATTTCCAGTTATTACCAAAGGGTCAAACAAGATTCTTCTAAACTGGATGCGCTAAGAAGGCCTTAACCAAGAATGTGGTATGGTTCCTTTCCTTAGATGTTCATGAGTTATCCTTCTAATATCTTAATTCGAGATTTATGAAAAAACCAATATTAACCATAAATGAGTTGGGTAATGAGTATGTATTATAATTTGATGTATCAAGAGTCATTATTTGAATAGTTATAGTTCATTATGGTCATTTGGCTGCTTATGGGCCCAGAAAATTAAGGGAACATAAGATAAACTTCCCAAATCCTTTCCTAGATTTGGAAATAGTGGTTCTTTTTATGAGGTGTTATTGGTATTATATTTAGGATGGGATATTTTTGGAATACACTAAAAAAGTGTCTGAAATATATTTAATCACAATGTGAAATGAACCACTAATAGTAGATAAGGTTTGAGTACCTATAGTCCTTTAATTTTTACATAATCTATACCCTCAAGAAGGGGAACATATTTGTTAATGTACCATTTTGTAAGGATCAAGATTAGGTAGTACATGATTCAAGCATCAATTGGAAGATGGTTTCCCAGTTTTAATAAATGTCACTTTATGTTCACAATTATCATGGACAAGTGAAACCTATGCCTTTATCTATCACTTATTCACTCCTCAGTAGTATTACATGAGTAAACTATAGGATTCATACTCATGAGTGACATGATAAACCTTTTATATATTTATATTTTATAAAATGTTGGTTATTTTTTATTCATGTATCTTTTATAAAGTGTATCTCTTGGGATTTATGTCTTTGTGAAAATTCCTAAGTGGATATCATAAAAAGATCCAAATGTTTTGAATTATTTAATAAAAAATTATAGCTTTTCAACATAACCTTTTTGTGTTTTAAAAATCTTTAAAATGATTTAAACAATTTTCATGGACATAGGTTTCATGCCAAGTGTTTGTCAACTCACCTGAGTGAATTTCATAAAGGGATGTGAATGTTTTGAAAGCGTATTTAATGTTGGTTTCATTTTAAAAAGGGTGTGTTATTTTAAAGAGGAGTTTGTGTAAATGGTTGGTTTTTTAATGGGATATCATCTTTGATTTTATAAATATTTTTAAAATGAATTTGGTGTTAGCTTCTAAGTGGATGAGTCCTAGGAAACAAAATGTCATAATAACTATCAATCAGATTTTGAGTTCTTATTATTTGAAATACCCCTTTTGTGTATTTAATTTGTTAAATTTTAATATTACCGAATCAAATAAAATGTATTTGAATACAGAATGGATGGATGCCAATCATATGACAAAAGAATATAAAGATTGAGTGAAATAGTTCATCAAGTTTTAAAAACATCATAAATACGACCCTTCTCATGTCCTTTTTTCATGTTTACACTATTGTTATTCAAGACAAGTTAGTCCAGGTGAGTTGGAAGAACACTTTATCTTTTATATAATAGATCTAAGTTACAAATGATGGAATAAACACGGGGGAAAAGTGAATGTTTCTAGTGACTAGGATATCACTGCATTTTATGGATCATTTGATATGATTACAATTGTTGAAAATGAAGAAGACCATATCAATGATGTGATTATAGATGTGAATGATGATGAAGATCATCTTGAGGAAATGACAAGTACAATTGAAGATGAACTAATGATTGCCCAAAATTGTTTGAGCAGTTAAAGAGATTTGAAAAGACTCCATTATATTTTGGTTTCCCTATATATAAAGCATTGTCAGTCATATTGAAGTTGTGTGATTTGAAAGTTGGAAAAAAATTTAGTGATTCCAGTTGTATGAAACTACTTGATATTTTAAATGACATGCTCTTAGAAGATAATGATCTCCCAATACAAACATACGATGCCAAATGAATGTTATGCTCGATGGGTTTGATCTCTGAAAGAATAAATGCTTGCTCAAATGACTTTATACTATTTCAAAAGGACCATAAATCACTTAAATAATTCCCAAAGTGTGGTTCTTCTCAATACAAGAAAAATGAATATGCCCCTATGAATGTAGTATGATACTTTCCATTCATTCCAAGGTTTAGGCACCTATATAGAAGTGAGGAGACTACAGGGAAATTGATGTGGCGCATAGATACAATAAATAAAGATGGGAAACTACATCACCTTGTAGACTCTCCATAGTTGAATAGAATTGATCATGATTATCTAGAATTTGGAAACAAGAAGAGAAACCGTCATCTTTCATTATCTACAGATGGAGTGAATCATTTTGGTTTTCAAAGTAGCACTCATAGTAAAAATACAGTTATGTTTGAAAATTATAAACTACCATTGTTGTTATACATGAAATAAAAATACATAATGCTATATATAATTATATCAGGACCAAATCAACTAGTTAATGGTATTGATGTTCATTTGGCCCCATTGATCAAGGATTTAAAATTATTTTGGGATTAAGGTGTTACGTTGTATGATGCTCATAGAAATGAATCTTTCAAATTGAGAGTCAGATTGTATGGGGATATAACTAACTTTCTTACTTCTGGAAATTTGTCGAGATATATCATTAAAGTTATTCAAGGGTATCCCATCTCCAAACAAGGTAAACAATCAATTAGGTTGAAACATTCATAAAAAATTGTGTTTCAAGGATATCAAAGATTTATACCCTGATGGAATAAGTACTAATCTTAGATGAGATCATTCAATGAATGTTTGGAAGAACGTACAACACCATCTCCACTAACAGGTGATCATCTGTTTGAAAATGTAAAAGACATAGAAACTGATTTTAGTAAACCATTTTTTGAAAAACCCTATGAAGAATAGTTGGAAAAAGAGATCAGTTTATTTTGAATTACAATACTGGAATTTTCCTGTAGGTTATAAATCTTTTTGATGTTATGCATGTTGAAAAGAATGTATGTGATAGTGTTATCAACACATTTCTAAATTCACCAAGAAAAATAAATTATGGAAATAAGGCTATGTTAAACATGGTTGAAATGGGAATATGAGATATTTGGCACCAGTGAAGGGTGGAAAATGAATTTTTCTACCTCAAGCTGCTTACACTCTTTCTAGGTAGAAGAGATTTCAGTTTTTCTACATCTTAAATGATGTAAAGGTTTTAGAAGTGTATTAATAAAATATCAAAAAGAATGTTTCAGTGACTAATTTAACGTTAAAGGGTATGTAATCACATGAATGACATGGTTTGATGCAATATATAATGCCTATAGATTTATGTTGTATTTTTTCTCAAGAATGTTCATTATACATTGACCAAGATCTATTTATTCTTCAAAGTTATATGCAACAAAGTTATAGAAATAGTGAAATTTGTGTCATATTATGTTAATTGGAAGTGTTCTTCCCCCAAATATTATTTGATATAATGGTTAATTTGATGGTTCAATTTGTGAGAGAGATTTGATTATGTGGTCCTATTAACTATAGATGGATGTACCACATTGAACGTATATGAATATTTTAAAAGTGTATGTCAAAAATAAAAGTCGGCAAGAGGGTTGTATTGTAGAGAGATATATTTTGGAGGAATTCATTGAATTCTTTATAAAATAAATTTCCAATGTGGAAAGCATTATTCTACTGAAATCTCATCACACCAGGCATCTTGCAGGTGAAAGAATTTCTAGAAGAGATGCTGTCACAATCAATATTACAGATCAGGAGTAGACCCACTTTTAGGTTTTGCATAATATTTTGGTGGTTTCCTCATATTTTGAAACCTAAAAAGAAATTATTAAGAATTTGAATCCATCAGGTGCTAAAATATGGATGTAAAATACACATAATAAATAGTTTATATGATGGTTTCATGAATATATTTTAAAGAATTTAGACGAAATCCGGATTCAATTTTAGAATGACTTTTATGGCTAGTTGGGGGACCAAGTGTGTATCTATTGTCTTAAAATGGTTATGTGATTAATGGTTATATGTTCTATACAAATGATCTTGATGAAGAAAATATCATGTAAAATAGTGGAGTTACACTTATGGCTGAAGTGATGCATGTTTCGTGTACTAATGATTGAAATCCAATTTATGAGAATATGTCATAATTCTTCATCACCAAAAAAATATGGGAGTTGGATTATACAAAATTCAAAAGGTCGGTTTTCAATGTAAGTAGGTTGATAACGGGATTAATATTAAAATAGATGAATTAGGATTCATGAAATTTGATTTTAGTAAGGAAGGGTACAAAGACGAACCTTTTATAATGGAATTACAGTAAGTAAAAGTATTTTATGTTTCAGATCCTACAAAATAAAAGTGGTCAATTGTTCAATTAGCGACCAAAACCACTAAAGGGTTAGATGAAAATTCAACTGAGGACGACTCTTTAATTGGGACATTGAAATCATTTCGTAGCAGTCCTAATGTAGACGATATTTTTTATGTTATAGGATACCAAAATTAATAGATTTGGATAGTTGATAGTGGGTTCAAATCCCTTCATCCTTAAAAAAAGAGTTCAACAATCAGGTTATATTTTTTTGTAATATAAATCGCGTTACCTCATGTTATTATCTATTTGTTTCTATATTTATATAATAAAAATTAAATGTTAAACCACTTATATAGATAATGAATTCCACACGTGATGGTACTCACAATATCCAGGAACAATAGGTTTCTCAACATGTTGTTGCTCACAATGTAGAGGAACAATGATCTTATGCAAATTCTAGTGCTCTCATTCCTGAGGAACAATAGTTTTCTCAACCTACTGATTCTCTTAGTGCAGATGTACAACAACCATCTGCACATGCTGATGCTACCACTCAAGAGTAACATATTGATGATGTTGATTCCAAGGAAATAGTAGGCGGTGAAGGACCAGTGATGCAGAAAAAACAGAAGCGTCGTACTTTGACAGTTTTAGTAAAAATAATTAAAGTGAAAGTCAAAGGCCTCAAATATGTTGTCATATGGAATGTCTGGGGCCATCATGTTAACCCAAACAATTCCATATTCAGTAGTTACATTTGAATCATCACTCAAAAACACGTTTTTATTGATTTAGATATGTGGAACCATCTTGTTCCTAGGCTTAAGACACTAATGTGGGAAGAGATTATGGTAACATTATGATATCATTTCTTTATTTTACTAAAAAATAAAATAATGAAACATTTATTTACTCTTCATAATCCATTACAGTATGTATTTATAGTAGATTACTCCAATAATAAATACGTGTTAATGATTTCTGGAAGGATTCACAAAGGATTTCACACAAATCTAAAATGGCATCATATTAAAGATGCTAAAGGGAAAATAAAACTTCACCCAACACTTATATATTAACACCTAATAACCCAAGAAGCATGGGATACATTTACTGTCCATCATACTGATGTGTCTTTTCTGGTATATTATGGCTAGTAATACATTTTTTGACGATATGTGTATTCATCACTTTGATTGATAGTTTTTTATTTATAAAACGGAAACTGATTTTTGGAAATAAGGATTGAGAAACCAAACTAGTGTAACCCTACTGTAAAGCAAGGATGGGGTATTTTTCACTTAAAATATTGGGTACATATTTTAATTCTAATATAATACTTTAATGTGACATGAAACAACATCATAATTATGTTCCTCTGTTTATATGACGTTTTATGACTCCAAATCCAAAGCCACATCCATCTCACACCATATGCTATGGAAGAAGGAATGTGTAAATAAAGATGAGATAGCAATACATAAAAGCACATAAAAACTGTGGGAAACATGTTTAACTATTACATAATACAAAAATTCTTTAAATCACTATTACATAACAATGATAAGTTATTTTCCTATTTTTTTCTACCCAACATAGTCACAAAAATCAACAACACCTATACTAGATGAACACATACTATCGGTGTCCTTGAAGCAGCTAGAATAATATGGCTACATCAGAGGAGAGGGGTTTGGGGTGACACCCTAAACATATTTTGAGACAAAAACAAGGGGAGGATCAAAGTGAGTTAATAAAATAGATGTGATAAGGAATATCTATGGATGAAGAACAATTCCAATGGTATAGAGAGATGATAGAAACTTTTATGGGGGGAGGCAAGGAGAAGAAGCAACTCAAGAATAGCCATCATGGGAAGATCTTGACCTACCACCACTAGCTATGAGGTGAGACATTCCCATCAAAGATATGTCTTAGCCAAGGTAATCAATGTTCTAATAAATGTCTCTTTGAAAGGTGAATCAGATAGACACTGATACATTTCCTATACTGATATTCTACAAGGTGATAATGACTGTGATATATACCTATCAACACCCACCCATCACCTTGTAGTGAGTTCTATGGTGTTCAATATCCAAAATTACATGCTATGCTACAGACCACTTCCAATAGGACATGTGTGAGGGTCGATTAACATAGCCCATGAGCCAAGCGCTGAGATACATGTTCCAAATCAGGAGGAAGATATTCATACTATCTAAAAATCTATCAAAACATTCATCGCATAGCCATCACATCTTGTAAAAAACATGTTGATAATGAGGTATTCATTTCCCATTTATTTTTCAAGACAAATCTTTAACAATTAATGAAAAAAGGTTTTAAGTGATGAATGTTATTATAGACAGACAATGAGAAATATATGAAATGAAATACTGACTCAAAACCATCTAAAGGACTGACCAACTGATCAAAAAGATCTACTGAAAGCACCATTAACCCTCCCATTATATATCCTAATTTACTAGCATTGGTGGATCATGTGGATAAAAAGTTAAAATATGGTCGTAATCAAATATTTTATTTTGAAAAAAATATGTATGGAGAGAAATATCATGACTTCATTGGTTTTATAAGTGTTAGTGAAATCTACGACTATGATTAGCTAGGTGACTCAGCTGTAAATGTATACATGAGGTATGTTTTCATGATTTGATTTTTCAAAATCTGATATACTGTGTTAATTATTACTAAATAAATTTCATATTTTTGGTAGGCATATATATGAAAAACATATTAAGGGATTTACCCATGAATTTTTTTTCCCTCATCAATCCTCACATAACCTATAAAGAACAACAAAAAATAGAGACTAGTAAAAAGGATGAAATAGTGGTAGGTCTGATTAAATCAATTGAAAGAGAAATTTTAGATGATAGGATCTATTTAATAACAATGATGAAAGGGTAAAACTATGCAATTTAATCATATCAAATATATTTTCATTTCTTCCATTACTTATTCCTTTTTTTTGTTTTTTGGAAGCATTGTGTGCTCATTACAGTAAATTTGGATACTCCAGTGATTTATTTCCTTGATTCAATGCATGGATATCCAACAAACCATCCACAGAAGATGGAATTTTTAAAATTTTAATACACTACATCCAAAATTCTATAACTAAACATCAAGTTATATAATTTATATTATCTTTTAATGAGGATTATTTTATGATAGGGTGGTGCATCAATATCGTGAAAAATAATGATTGAGGCCAGGGGATAAACACAAGGACTATGAAAAGTACTAAAAATGGACAAGTATTAGGGTATATAAAATAATATTTCATAATCCAAACACATATAAAAAATAACTTATTCTAATGAATATTTCTGTAGCATCTGAAAACAAACAATGGAAAATATTTTGGTTATTATGTTTGTAAATTTATGGGAGATCATTTTCCATGAACAAAAAAGAATCCCTAAAGAGGTATTTTTGAAGATAATTCCTATTTCATTTTAAATATTTATTAATCCTTTTGTATTTATATTTTTCTAGTACTACTATTATTGTTGAAAAGACTCATATTCATAGGACAATATAGATGTTCTCAGAAACGAACGGGCAATATACCTGATGGAATAATTTAAAAAATAGCCAGAAGATTTGACTTCCATAGAAGCATTGGAGTGTTTCATATTTATATTTAATTTACTTATTTAGATTATTAATCACATAATAATTTTTTTCTTATATAGGTGGATTCCTTTATTCTAGTCGGGTGTCTCTTCCAAAACTAATCATGCTCGGGAGAGATTGGTCTTTGAAAATGAAACATATAATTCAATGAGAAGGTAACATTTTTTTTCTTATACTATGTTTTTTCTCATAATATTATCTATTCTCTATTTAATTTGTAGAATATAAATTAAATGTTTGACTACTCATGCAAACAATGTCTTTAAAGAACATATCATTTTTATCTAATAAAAATTCGGTTTTTTATACAGACCTTTTGGGAAGTCATATATTCATTTCAACTATCTACAAAAAGACAAAAAAAATAGAACATGTTCTTTTTAGGTGTAAGAGGAAACCCCATGTTGTAGGAAAACAAAGAAAATTCACAGTGTCACCGGTATGACTAAAATTGTCCATTACTAGTTTGAAATTGACATTCTAGTTCAACACATGTCACTCACTGAAAACAAAAAAAATGCACTCTGATTGTCTGGATAATTTTGGAGAGAAGTTCATAAGTCATTTATGACATGTATGAAGCAGTCTTTTTAAAACTGACATAATATGTGATCGGTGTGACTCATAATGGGTGTGTCCAGTTTGAAATGATATTTTAGTAAAAAGCACAAGTGACATACTGAAAACTAAGAAAACATTTTTTTTATTTTTTTGATACTCTAGGAAAACAATCTATTAGTCATTTTTACATCTAGGAGTCAGTCGTACCTCAATACGACACATGATGTGGTAGATATCAC
This sequence comes from Viscum album, assembly GCA_963277665.1. Lineage (NCBI taxonomy): Eukaryota > Viridiplantae > Streptophyta > Magnoliopsida > Santalales > Viscaceae > Viscum > Viscum album. Next base: position 118,907,175 of record OY728154.1, read on the forward strand.
TCAAATTGTCTTATTTTATTTAAAATTTCCCTCAGTTTAGGTAAAAAAATTGGGATTCTAAAAATAAAAAAAACACATTTATATTGTTTTTATATTTAAATAAAGTGATCTGTGAGTCCTTTATGATGTGTAGGATTCAACCTCACCTCAATATTATGCACAGTGTGATCGGTATAACTTTAAGTGTGTATTTTTATTTAAAATTGACATTAATATAAATAAAAACAACAAGTGTAATACTAAAAACCAAGAAAACACATTTGGATTGTTTTTATACATTAGTAAAATTATCCATGCGTCATTATTTACCATTAGTATTCAACCACATCTTAATTCGACATATAGTGTGACCTATATGAATAAAAGTATCCATTATAAGTTTAAATTTGTCATTTTAGTTCAAAACATGTCACTCAATAAAATCCAATAAAACACACTATGATTTTCTTTATAACTTAGTAAAATGACTTTTATGTCATTTTTTATGTGTATGAAGTATTCTCACATCAAAAAGATGCACGATGCAACCGGTATGACTCGTAATACGTGTTTCCAGTTTGAAATGACATTTTAGTAAAAAAACACAACTAGAATACTGAAAATTAGGAAAATGCATTCAGATTGTTTTGATACATTATTATAATGATATATAAGTCATTTTTGACATTTAGTAATTATCGTTACCATAATATGATGTACGGTGTGACTGATATCACTCAAAGTGTCTCTTTTTATTTAAAATTGACATTAATTTAAGTAAAAACAACAAGTGACATACTGAAAACTGAGAAATGGATTTGGATTGTCTTGATATTTTAGTAAACTGACCCAATAATCATTTTTGATTTTTATAAATAAACTCCACTTCAATAGGACACTTGGTGATCCGGTATAACTCCAAATGTGTCTTTTTATTTAAAATTGACATTAATTTAAGTAAAAAGGAACAACTGACATACTGAAAACTAAGAAAACACTTTCATATTGTTTTGATAATTTATGAAAATGATTTATGAGTCATTTTTGATTTTTTGGAATCAACCCCACCTTAATAGGATCCACGGTGTGCCAGTATTACTCCAAATGTGTCTTTTTATTTAAAACTGAAATTAATTTAAGTAAAAAGAATAAGTGGAAAACTGAAAACTATGAAAATTCATTTATGTTATTTTTATAATTCCGTAAAATGATCCATGAGTCATTTTTGAACTGTAGGAATCAACCACACCTCAATCTGATGCACGATGTGACCGATATGACTAAAATTTACCATTATTAGTTTAAAATTGGCATTTTATTTCAAAACATGTCACTCAATAAATGCCCAGAAAACATGACATGATTATCTTAATAATTTGGGTCAATGAATCACAAGTCACTTGAGACGTTTCTGAAGTAGTCTCACATCTAACTTATGCACGATGCGACCAATATGACCCATAATGCATGTTTCCAATTTAAAAGGACATTTTAGTAAATAACACAACTAGAATACTAAAAACTGAGAAAATGAATTCATATTGTTTTTATACTTTAGGAAAAAAATCTACATGTCATTTGTGATGATTGGGAATCAGGCTCACCTAAATACAATGTATGGTGTGGCCAAAATAACTCAAAGAATTCCTTTTTATTTCAGATTGACATTAATTTAAGTAAAAGCAACAAGTGACATACTGAAAAAATACCAAACGCATTCAGATTGTTTTGATATTTTATTAAAATGATTTTTAAGTCGTTTTTGAGGTGTAGGAATCAGCCTCACCTCACTATGTTTCATGGTGTGGCTGGTATCAATCAAACTGTCTATTCTTATTTAAAATTGACATTAATTTAAATAAAAACAAAAAGTGACATACTAAAAAATAGGAAAATAAATTCAGATTATTTTGATAATTTATTAAAATGATCCATGAGTCATTTTTGACAGGTATGTATCAACCCCACCTCAATCTTATGCATAGTGTGACCGATATTACTAAAAGTATCTGTTATGAGTTTAAAATTGACATTTTTGTTGAATAACTTGTCTCTCACTAAAAATCAAGAAAACAGACTCTGATTATCTTGATAATTTATTAAAGAGATTCACAATTAATTTGTGACATGTATGAAGTAGTCTCGCATCAAACTGACGCATAATGCGGACGGTATGAAGCATAATACGTGTTTCCATTTTGAAATGACATTTTAGTAAAAAATCACAATCGACATACTGAAAATAGAGAAAACATATTCAAATTGTTTTGATAATCTAGGACAATGATCTATAAGTCATTTTTGATTTGTATTAATCATAAGAACCTCAATAAAATTCACGGTGTGGTTGTGGTAACTCCAAGTGTCTTTTTTTATTTCAAATTAACATTAATTTAAGTAAAAACAAGAAGTGACATGCTGAAAACTGAGAAAACACATTTTGATTGTTTTTATATTTTAGGAAAACAATCTAGGAGTCATTTTTATGTGTACAATTCAACCACACATCAATCTAATGCACGGTGTGACCAGAATGACTAAAAGTGTCCATTATCAGTATAAAATTGACATTTTTGTTCAAAATGTGACACTCACTCAAAACCAAGAAAATGTTATTTGATTGTCTTGATAATTTTGGAAAATGATTTATAATTAATTTTTTATGTTTTTTATGTATACTCATGTCAAACTAATGCACGATGACACTGATTTGACTCCCAATTTGTGTTTCCAGATTGAAATGACATTTTAGTAAAAAAAGGTACAACTGACATACTGAATACAAAGAAAAAACATTCAGATTGTTTTCATAATTTTAACAACAATCCATCAATAATTCATTGTAGGTAGGAATCATCAGCACCTCAATCCGACACACGGGGTGACTGATATAATTCCAAATGTTTCATTATTGAAAATTAACCTTAATTTTTGTAAAAAAAAGTGACATACTCAAAACTGAGAAAACACATTCAGATTATTTTGATATTTTAGGAAAACAATCCATAACTCATTTGTGACATGTATGAATCTGCCCCACCTCAATAGGATTCAAAGTGTGACCGATATAACTCCAAATGTGTTTCTTATAAAATATTGAAATTTTATTAATGTGTTCTTTCATATTAATGTTTAAATTATTTCTTTATAGTTTTACTAACATAATATTTATTTTCCTATATAGGCAGAATCTTTTGCGCAGGTTGATATGATTTGTTCAGAAAATGATACCATGGGCAGACATTATTTAGAGGGGATCACAAGCATCAAAAGATGAAACATTGCTATTTTTAAATTTTTCTTGGGTAATTGTATATTTAATTATATTAAATATTATTTGAAATGTATATAGTAGTGTTTTTTTGTATATACCATGGGTAGACATTTTTGTATTCTTAGTGTCACATTAAATGTATATAGAACTTTTTAAAATTATAGGTTTTTACAGGTTATTGCTGGGTGTGTTGTTATATTAACACATTGCAGCTTTCAAGGCCTTTATCAACATTTATTTAGCATATATAAAGTACCCCCTTTATCATTTCTACAAATAACTCTGATTTTTAGTGCTGGTAAAATCCATTTTGTGTGTTTTTAAAGGGTATAAGTGTTTTAGTACCACAAAAGGGCCTATCAACTCTATGATGAATGTTTTTGACTATGAAATGATAAGACCCAATATAGATTTTCATAAGTCACCCACTAATGGGCCAGTCAACCAGAGGCACATTCATCCTTATTAGAAACCTCTTCTATCTCTGAAATCCCCAAAAACATCATGCTAGAAAATACTTTTATAACATGGTCCATGATCATTCCTTACATTCTTATTCCATATCACTTGTCCTAATCAAAAAAACCTATGATCATAGTTTAGAATTTCCTTCCACATGTATAATGTATGCCAAAATATCATTGACCCGGTAAGAATTATATCACCCATTGCTTCCCTAACATATTTTTCAATCCATATAACCTAAAACTAAAAGACACCCAAAGCATCATAGTCACATGAAATTAAACTATACGGCAATTTCTTCAGAATATGATGTTAACATATATTCTTACCCTATGTACCAAGAACATGATGTCTTAGAAAACCAACTTAGGAATTCTTGTGTCCCAAACATAGGATACCTCTCATAAGATGATTCTCTAAGCACCTAGACGGAAATAAAGGGGATTCAGCCCTTCCTTTTCACATCATAGAACCTTCATCCCAAATACATGATTCTAAAATGATTGGTTAACATCCCTCTTATTCGATGTTAAAATACTAGAACTATGTACGACTTGAATCTTATTCCCATGAGATATATAGAGATGTTTGGACCCTACATCATGGTCCTTCACCCCAAGGATCAGAATGCCCCCACCAATTATTCTAATTTTCTATGTTTGGTGAAAGAATCCTTTTCCACTCCTTGTTTCTCACACTGAACATAAATCACGTGGTATTAGGAGTTTTGGAAAAAGCTTATCCGCATGATCAATTTATATCAGTTAACATCAGGGATACCATGTTTCTATATAAAATACATTAAAAGTCACAACAAACATATATACCTTATGATGTAAAACTGTGTGATGTATTTTTATCGCATGACATAAAATTTGGCATTTCTATGGACCTCACCCAAGATGTCAACTATTAGGGGTTTTGGTCTCCCTACCCCCATCTTTCTAAGAACTTCATGTGTCTTAATTATTAGTTATTTGAGATATGTAGTGACACCCAAATCATACATCTTGGTCAATCCATAATATAAAAATTCTCCCACTCTTGTACGTAAGAGACAAATCATCCTAGGAGGGTCTAGTACAGGTTCTTAACCCATTTGTGAGCTTGTATTTAAAAATTCCCTTTCTCCACATAATAATTCAATCACTGATAGGAATATTTTCTTGAACTATGTGTGTCTGGATTCTTAATTTCATAAGGTACATATGTTGTCTAGATCCCATAACTTGGTCCCAACCAAAATATAAAAAAATAACCCTTATCTACTTGTAGGTCATACATATATAGGAATCATTTCTACCTATTCTTGTGTGATTCTAGAATGAAATTTTACTTATATACTTAGGATCCCTACTTACACATAAGAAATCTCTATTTTTGGGGGAATCCAAATCTCCATAATCTTTCCCTGACCATTAGTAATTGAATGTATAATACCTGAAGATACATTTTTTTGACTATGAATTGATACTTTTTATCCTAGATTTTCATAAGTTTCCCAGCAAAGGGTCCATTATCCAAAGGATTAAATATTTGGACTATGAAATTATACTCTAATGGGGGTGCCTATTAACCCATATTTTGGAGGCTCATGTGCCACCATTTTAACCCCTTCTCCACCAAAATTCAAGATAAATCCCATAAAAATTAATGATGATGGATGTGGGTGGGAAAGAAGAAGGTAAAATATAGAGATACCTCATTAATGTTGATGTTCTCATCATATTCCGTATCAGATTGGATAGATATACTGGTAGTAGTATCTCAGTCTAGCATGTTAGTTACCCACTTTGTGACCAAGATCTAATCATCAGTTCTACATATTAACATCTCCATCTCCTGAACATACTGCCCCACTTGAGAAAAATTTTCATCAGGTTAAATATTAGAGGCTTATTGGATATCCCCATGTTGTGGTATAAATATTACATTATAGGGAAACACCCATAAATATATGATATCCCATGTTCTGCACTATCAGGCATGTATTTCCAAAGGCCATAAAAAATCTTATGTTAATGCGGTTGGTTACATATTTTTAATTTGTGGCCCTTTTAGTACTATGTTCTATAAAAGGATAACGGGAAACCAGAGATCGAGCCTCCTATTAGATCTGATGACTCGACTACCTTAGCCCAGAATATGTGGTATTTTTTACCTTGACTTTATCTATATCCCTTTCTGGTTTTATTTTTGAAGACTTTGGAGCTTTAGCATCATCACCCTCATGTCATCCCTTCCTGATATGCTTTCTATGCCCTTTATTAGTTTTATCCTTGACTTGGGGGTTGATTTATGTTAATTATACCTATGGTTAGGATGAAATCCATGCACTGACATGCCCAGAGTTTTTCCCAATAGATGCACTTGATAGAGGTAGATTGATCGACGCTTGGGATACAACCAAGGCCTTGGGATCAAAAACTAATAAGGCACCATCAGGTGTTTTTCATAGCTAATATGTATGTGGGGAGTGACATTTTTCTATTATAGAGAATTTAACTGGATGATAAATCAATATACACAATATGCCTCACATATGATCTCACTATCAATATAGGCCACCAATACACTATCTCTGAATGCAATCAAATATTACCTCAGGTCATCATTACCATGTGAATTTTCAATGAAAATTCTAGTAAGTGGATCACTATATGTGAAGAATTAAAACTCTCTCAGTGTGTTAATATTCTTGATAAATGCATCATATTTTAGACATAAAGTTTGGATACCAAAAAATAATGAATTAATGGGATAAATTGGTCATAAATAACTTGAACTTCACTCAGCGCAAAACAAGAGATGAATTGATCTTAAATCCACCCCCACAACACTTGAAATGGACCTAGAATTTGATATGGTTCCTTCCCAATGTAGACATTTAGTAGAAACCAGTATATTTTTTCTATAATAGGGGATTATAGCCTTATGATGTCTACTTTGGATAACTTGGATACTATGATGAATGTCTCCAGGCTCACACTATTGTAAGATTCATGGACCAAGATGAGTTAGATTCTCAAACACATCACAAGAAAGCCGATGAGATGGGTACTAGGGGATATATTAGACTTGAATTTATAACCCCACATGTCATGAACTGAATATACAAGCCATCAAAACTGGCACCAAAACCGGCCCATGATAAGGCCCGAAGGGAGTTACCAATCCCCATGGGCTGAAAAAGGTTCCCAGGTATCATAAAATGAGAATTGGGAATGATTTACCCAAGTTTATAAACATAAAACAACAAAAAAAATCCAATAAAACAAATCTTGATTTTTCAAACAAAACCATCTTTTACAAAATTTCAAAACTGAATTACGTAAATTAAAACAATTTTTAAAGACCATTACAAAGGAATAAAACCAAAAAGAACATCCCAAGAACCTCAACATGGCAAGAGGCACCTCCCTCAAGCCATCTCCACAACACCGCATCACGATGGACCACTAGAAACCCAAACTATTGGCACTAGAGGCTCTACCCAAACCTATGAAAACATAACCAGGTCTGCTTACACCCAAGGGTGTAAGTAGGGTGTGATCCAAAGCCCATTAGGATACCACCACTAATAGATTCCATGTTATAAACATTAAAATATGAAAATCTTTCAAGTTTTCTTAAACCTATAATGGTGTAAACAATTTCCAAAAGATGCAACATTAAATAAAAACTGTTTTCAAGAGGGATAATTTAAAGAATCACAAAATTTTAATAAAATACAAAATCTATTGGATTTCCCAGACCAACATAATGTATGTTTACGGTAAACATAATAATCCAATGAGCACAAGAAATGGGAAATAACCCCTAGGCACTAGCTCGTTGTTGGTCCCAGGTACCTCATATCTCGGTGAAAGTAACCATCGCAATATCTATTTTTTTAACATGGGCCACTACTAGGGAGAATACCCATAACATAGTGGTCCCCCATCATCATCATAGTTTAGTTAGTATTTTCAGCATAAAACATTCTACATGAAACTAAATCTAAACCCCACACGATAACTATCATATTAGTACACGTCCACCCAGCTAGATACACGAGTTTCCCTCTTGTTCTCAAACTAGTTCGACAAGCCATGAAATATATTTTTTCACATGAAAATACCACATACACATCACAAATTCACCAAAAATCCCACATGTATATCACACAAGTATGATAATCCACTTTTTTATTCAAACACATTTTGAAATCGTACTCACACCAAAATAGCCCACAACACTTTTCAAATCTCTTTAACACTTCAAAAAATCCTTTAATTTTTTTTATAAAACCTTTCCAAGATAGTTCAAATAACATAACATCCCACACAAATCTCACATAACACCCTTTTCACCAATAAATTCATTTTATCATAAAACTCAAATGAAACAGCCCCCAAACATGTTTCGCAGCCACATCATAGTTTAAAAAAACACTTCAGAAATTTATAAAACATTATAAAAATGTTTGGCATCTTAAATCCCCTATTTAACTTTCAAAAATCCATCGTAAGTGAATACAATAACCAAAATAGTAATTGTACATCATTTTACCACTTTTTTAACTCTCTAAATCATTTTAAATTTTCATAAAACAAACCCAAGGGGTATAACCATGTTTTTTCACACAAAACCCATTTCGAAACCCTCTTTTAAGGCCAAAATCACAAAAATACCACTCTAAAACAGATATCATATCTGGAAACATTTATTATACCGCAATCAAGTGTTATAAAATTACCTCAAATAATACCACAAAAGATACACATGAAAAGAGCACATTTCCATAAAACACTTTCAAGAAGTATAACATGGTTTTACCCATAAAACCCATTGAAAAACCCCATTGAGGCCCACAAGACACTAAATAATTACCAAGCCATAATTTTCATCCACTTTCAAAAACTAATAAATCACTTTCATATTTTATAATACTACCACTAGAGATATCACACGAGTTACATTTAAAAAACATATAAATTCAAACAAAAATGTATCTTTTATAATAAATGCTCAAATAATGCTACCAAAAATGGTATTGTCACCACACACAATAGATTAGGAACATGATAAATTAATAAATCAATCAAGATAAATCATCATTAATTGATTACACAAGGAATCACCTACCTTTTTAGTCAAAACCCCCAAATCATGGTGCAAAACATCAACTGCACCACTGACGAACCACATGGAAGATAAATCTAGCCTTAAACCACAAGGTTTTACAAAAAAGACACAAAAGAAAACCCTAGGTTAGAACACTAACTTATAGATATTTTAGAACTCATAAAAGGGTAAAATAAACCCTAAGTAAATGGAAGAAATTAAAGAGAGAAATACTTACTTGCATGATTTTGAAGTTCCCCCCATCAAATATCACTTAAAAATTGAGTTCCAAGGGAGGGAGAGAGAGCTTGGAGGCTATCCATAGAGGTTGGTCACAAATGGGGAATAGATGGGAGAACTTGGGTTTATTCTGGAATGAATAAATTTAGAATTACAAAAATATTTTAATGACCTGGACACCCTTTCACGGTTTGGCTACACAGTTTAGTAAACCCTACGGCCAAACCGTGCACCCAATTTTGGCCACCCAAAAAGTGATATTTTTTCTCCAATTTTAAGGGCGTCCATGGGGGAAACCTAGGGGGAAAGATAAATTATGTATAGGGGAGAAAATTTCCAAAAAGAAACCATCCTTTTCACCCCAAAACTCATCCAACTCAAGGGTACAAACCACCTCAACGACTTACCCCACAAGTGGTGCCACTAAGAGTGTCACTAATCCAACTCCAAAATAGCACAACCTCATAGAATACCTTTGAAAAAAAGGAGTCCAAGTACCATAGAAGACTCCCATGACTAAGGTCAGTGATCAATAACACAAGTGTAACCGAAATTCCAAACCCGGAACACCTGAAAACTGATAGAAAGCTAAGAACCCAAAGAGGATTTGAAAAAATACATGAAATTGAAAATCCTGGAGTGACACCACAAGTAATACTATCCTTAATCCAATGTTGGATAGAATTTTCTCTAAATTATTCTACTCTATAATGAAGAAAATCTTTTTGGGTGCTGATAAGTAGAGCCTTCTCCTTTGGATTGAGGAAATCCTACACCCATGATTTGGGATGGGCATATCCCCTTGGGTGAGGGTCTCCCTTATTAATCTTCTAGGCCATATTCAAAATCTCAGGGGATGAAACAAGAATCCTTTTAGCATTTTCCCATGTGACTTTCGGGGGGATGAACTGATCATATGTCTCTCCAAGAATAGATTACCCTATGATCTTTTAGATATTCCACAGGCTGATGTTGAATTCACCCTGCATAAAATGGAAATATTTTTTCTAAGGTATCCATCAACTCAACTGTTCAAGAATTATTTATGGGTCCTTTTAAACACATTTTTGTGCCACACAAACAACCACATAAATGTTGATGTTTTGTAGTCCAGTCTTAACTTTTTCATATGTTTAGTTATACCAATGTAGCCACGTCTAGTTAGGATAGAATCCCCTCTTTATAAGAAGCCTCAATCCTCCTTATAGCCTTGTTATCAATCTATCTTAGGAGCACAAAAGATCTAATTGTAGAAGTTATATTTCAATTAATGGGTGTGAGGCATTAGATCTGGGGCACAATAGATGTGGTGCATGATGCATGTCATATGAATCCCATTGTTGATAGATACACTGTTAGAGGAGACATTGATAGTGGGAAAATTATTTTATTCCATGAACTAGGACTTTGGAAAATAATTATAAATATTTTGGATGATTTTATCTCTCAGAATTTTGTCATTATATCAAGGTAGGTAATCACATCTTGGGTACTTGCGTTGGTACATCATAAAGTATTTTTCTAGGCTTGGGTGGGTGGAGTCTCACATGACATTGTACTACGGTCCAATGGTTTTAATAATTTTTTAAACATGAGAAGTATCTATTTCATTAGAATCCCTTAAAGAAACTATTGTGAATCTATAATGATGTACTGGGATTTTCATAAGATCTTGGTTTTGAAAAAAATTGAGAAATTCAGAAATTTGGAAAATGAGTGACATCACATAGGTCATGCACCAAAATGAAATCTTGCAGGTCACCCAACCAAGTGACCTCATGTAGGTCACTAACTCAGGGTTTTATGTCATACTAACTAAGTCATACTATGTTCTTATGATAGAGGATTCTTCAGAAATATTTCACTAATGAAATGAAAGAGATTGAGTTTTTGCAAGATACTAGTGTGATGATAGCATGAAAATTGAAAAGGTAAATGGAAGTAATACTGATTTTCAATGGAATTTATAGACACATACAACCTTTGCGGTCAACATTCACATAGTACCTGCATGGCCAAGCTATGTGAACTACATATGTGACCGATCTGAGAGGTGGACATCTATATTCCACTACATTAGGATCAAAACCTCTTCATTAAATCAGATCCAACCTTATGGGGGTAATTTATTAAAACTCATTCTTTCATATGAGGGTGAAAAACATTAAAGAAAAATTCCTCAATAAATGAAGAGGTTAAGGGAACCAAGAATAATCTAAGAACTAGCATAGGTCAACCTACGTGCACCTAGCCTTCATGCCAAGAGGCTGACTCAGGCCCTATCGACACAACCCAGAAGGAGAATACACACATGTATGAGGAATATGTATGATAAAACTATGTGTTTTAACTATAATAGTGAACATATTCACCCAGTTCCCCAAGTTTTACTATAAATAGGACACTTGGTCTCCTTATTTAAAATAACCAAAATATTAGAAGAAGCCCTAAAACTTTGATCACCCTAATCCTTCGACCGGGTCCTCAGAACCTTCCAAGTAGCTCTCCAAAACCTGAGAGAATAGGAAAATAAGGGGGATAGTGGGTTTATAGTTCCTCCAATATTTCAAAAATAAGAAACATTAATGAGGAAAAACTTCCTCCTAGTAGAGAAGTACTATAATGGAGATCTCCTCTCAAACTCGAGACCTACATGAGAACCGTTTAGAGAAACATATAAAATCTCTTGTATCATAGTGCAAGGCCTCACCCAAGTTTTGTTTCGTAGGCCTTCCATCATCAAGAAGTCACCTATAGCTCATTAAGATCCACCAAACATGAAGCACTTCTAGTCTGATCATGTCTACATTGTATGAGACCCCTTTATTTCACCTAGGTCTACCCTGTGTGAGACCTCTCCCAGTTACATAGCCTTAACTTGAATGAGTAACCCTTTAATACCTCTTTTATACCACCCATGTAAGGTAATATCTTCCTATGGATCCCTCATCTTAGGGGTCCCAGTGCATGTATTTCTCCAAATCCTCTATATAAGTTTGATCAAAGTATATGGAACACTAGCATGTCCTCTAGATCATACATTACCATGGTATGTTAGTTCTTATTTATAACACAATTAATTATTATGATCACCATAATGTCCCCATTCAAGAATTATTGTGGTAATGAGGATCCCAACTTTGGAGGTAGTGTATGGGACCTCCCCATTTTAGATAGTGAGGGGATCCAATTAACATTCCCTTTGATTATGGTTAGTGCCTTATCCTTCTTTCCTCTTTTTTGAAATTGGGATAAGGGTATCCCTCCTGAAGTAGGACCCTATTATTTCTTGGGGATCATATACTCATGGGTCTGTAAGACCCAACCCCCCAGTAATGAAAACAAGAGAGGATATGATCAAATCAATGACCATTCTCTTAGTAGTATCCCCAACCTTGTCCACTAGTGGATAAAAATGATTGTGTGGTTTGTGATATCATTCACTTACTACTATTTCTCACAGAGAACATGAATGATATGGGATTAAGGGTTAGTTATGATCAGGACATATGCATTATCAAATACATGTCTTGCCAGAGAATCATTTTCTAGATCTTCCTCTCACCTTCCTTTAGAGGGCCTCCAAAGGCATTGGTCCTCAAATACATGTATACATCTCAAAGATCCATATCCCCTATGATAAAAACTTCATATGGACTCTATATAAGTGTGTCCTCAAATACATGTATCCATATTAAATAGAATATACCATATGAGAAATAATCAAATAGCCTCCTCAATAGATGTAAGATCTAACCTTCATAATTACATGGGATTTGATTACCATCCAAATGGGATACATAGGAAGCCTCCCTGAGGTTCAAACCCAATAACCAAAAATCATCCTAATTTATTTGGGCCAAAAACCCAGTAGGATCACATTCAGTCTGGGAGGCCACACACATTCTAGGTCCTTTAGGACAATTCTGCAAAGTCCCACACAAGATCTTGACTAGGCACCTTTCTTCTAAACATCCTTATCACATGAGATCAAACTTCACAGTTTTATACTTGTCACATGACTATAAAAGGTGTGATGTGTCTCATTATGTGGAATATAACTACATGGGTTCTTATTCATTTTATGAGGATATGTTGGAATCATTTCTCCATGGTCCCGATCCTGAAATCAAAACACATATTGTCTTCCTATATGATGATAAATTCAAGAGTGCCCCAATGTGTGGCTTAAACCCAATATCGTAATAATAAACGACATTAGAATCTATAATCCATTAAAAAGGGTATCATCGATGGAGAAGCTCAAATACATACATATATCTGCATCTATGAAGAACCTCAGATACATACTGATGATTCTGGAGCCAATACATGTTAATAATTGATTGTTTTCTTAAGGGTGACCCATGTCATATTTGGGATATAATAAAGAATCTTAAAACATGTTTTAAATCATTAAGAGGGCGTCCGAGTAGGAAATAATTCCCCTAAAAAAGGGTGTGATTAGCCTTAACTCCTATCAACATGACCAATGTTATTCTATAAACATTTTTGGATCATTTATTTATAACCACATTCCTTTAGAAAGTAGGTCCATAGAATATCTCAAATAATATAAACATAGTATTTTTTGGTTCCACAAACAAAACCAATTGAAAACTTCAAAAATAGTGATTCTGAAGTGAAATATTTTTCAAAAATCAATATAACACAATAAAACAGTAAATATGCATGAAATTTTATTGCATTCATGATCCTACATTTATAGAGCTGCTACCACTATTTTTAGCACAGAAATAGGATATTTTACTATCTTGAGATCTTACTTGTTCTACTCCATTGAGTATATAGATATTTATACAAGCATTAATATTATGGGTATCCCTAATACCTCACATGACATAAAAATTTGTAACTAAAGATGATTATCACACTACTATAAAATTTAGATAATTTTGTGCTACTTATCATGGAAAACTCGATAAAAAACCTGTCAGGTTTCCTAAGAATATGATGAAAGAAAACCATATTTTCACTCTAAAGGATAAGGATGAGGTGGAATATGTAGATGATTTATAGATTGAACCTAAGTTAACTTAATATTTATTTCATTTTTTGTACATTATTTTAGATACTAATACCCATGTATCTTTTTTGTCATTTTTTATAATATACCATATCTTTAAGCTACAATGGAGAAATATATGGTGATTAATTTTGAATACTTTCAATTAATTTTTATTTTACATTGATTTATATTTCTATGTATTACTGTGACACATTCCATACTTGATAGTTTCCTATTTTTTGATAAAGGTTTTACTCTTTCAAGAATGATGAACTCTCAATTTTAAAGAAGGACCAAAAGAATTTGAGGTTCCAAAATTGAAGAAGTTCTTAAAATTTTCTACATTCCTTTTATATTATAATTAAAAATTTATATTGAAATCTCTTAATTTAGACTAAAATAATGAATCCATTGTTTGGATTTTAGTGTGGGGGTTTTTTAAAAATCAAAATTGATATTTTTATCTTAATGATATTTATTAAGAAGGAAAATTTATTAGGAATATTATCTTTATTTATGAAAAAACAAATCATCATGAAAATATATTTTTAAGATATATGACTAATTATTTGGAAATAAAATAACTCTTTAATTATTGGGTTTAATGTTTAAATGATTTATGAATTAATTTTTTACATGATTTTAATTTTTTGAAATTAGGATTTATTAAATTATTATATTATATCCATTTCATGAGTGATTTAACAATGTTGACTTCTCATTCCCAAGAGATTTTGTAAACCCCTAGAATAATTATTTATCACACCCTATTTTTTATAGATTCTCAAGATATAAATTACAACTATAAATTTATTAATTTATTTTTTAAAGAATGAGAGATGAAAAAAATTAATATGATTTAGGCCATTTATTTATTTTTTAAATATTTGATCATTACTCTTATATTAAATTATAAAATCTTTAAATTTATAAAAAACATGGAATTCACATTAGGGAAGACATATTATAGGATTATTTTTTCTTTCCTGCTTAATTATTTGGTACTATTTCATGATTTCAGTAAAGTTTAAAGTAGAATTTTTTTTTCTTGTGCATACATGGAAATAAATACTTTGAAAATGGAGAAAGTATGAGGAATTTATTTTTGGTTATAGGATAATGGTTCATAAATTAATTTTTAATTATGATATCATAGATCCTCGATTATTTGAATAAAATAATGTAAAATAAAGAGAGGGAACAATGCAATATATGATTTTTTTAGAGAAAATAGAAACATTTCATCACTATTTTTTGTTTTATGTTTTTTAATTTGATTAGAAAAAATAATAAAAGTAGTTGATATATGATTTATTTTGTAAAGGATTGATTGTGGTACTTTCATTGAGTATGTTTGAATATCATTGATTTTAATTAAATTATCAATACCTGTCTTTATGTATTTTAAATTTTTACCCTTTATTTACCATCACTTAACCTTAAAATAACCATTTGAAAATTCCTCTTTATTAGTGTAGTTTGATTTCTAAGGTAAATATTAAGATACATTATAATCTTAGTGTTAAGGTTTATAAACCAAATAGTTAGTGTAAACCAAATTAAAGGATCAGAATTAATGAGATAAAATACTTTATGGTATGGTAAATCACATAGAGACCATGGATATTTAATAAAAGTTGAGTGACAATAATGAAAGAGTAGATATGGTAAAAATTGAATTTAATAATGAGGAATGGATTAATACCTAATATTATGGTTATTTTTCATTAAAAATCATTAATTATAACTTCTATTTTAGTTATATTATTGATTACAAATTTATCTAACAAAAGTGATGCTTTAATTGAAATCATTGTTGAGATGTTTTTACTTGAGGAAATGAAAATTATTATGGGAATTATCATTTTATACTATAATTTGATACTCATTTATTAATTTTATTTTAATTATGAAAATAAATTCATATTCAATGAATTATTTTTGTATGAAGGTAGTTTTAATAATTTTATGAAATTGGAGTACATTTTATGAAAAAGATGAAATCAAAGACAAAACAAATGTTGACAATCTAACCATGTAATAGTGCCTCATATAATCTTGAAGTTGGATACAATGCCCAAGAACCAAGGATGAAGTGAACTATAATTCATAGAAAAATCATTATCTATGAATCAAATCGTGGTCTAAAAAGGAAATATATTTTTCATAGATATTTTGTTGAAAATTATAAAACCTTGGACTTAATATAAGTTACATACATATTGATATGCTATTGAAAACCCATATATTTTTTTTGGTTTTAAAATTTTTGGGGGTTGAGAGTTACCCAATAATTGGTTCACGATGACTGTGTTGGTTTGTAGTTGAAATACTATAGGATACAACCATTCAATCCATGAAACTAGGTGTCATGGTGTGAAAGAGTCAGGTAGAGGGTATGGGGGTCAAATATCTTGATATTTCATGGCATGAACATACATTTCCTATTTTGAACCATTCCAAGTGAAAAAAAATAATTCTAAAAAATATTTAAGGAAGGGGTTTAAGGGTAGACTTTTTTGCAAAGTTAGTAGTTTAATTCCCTCCCTCCTTCATTATTAGTTCAATGTGAGGAATATAACTCATTCATTATCAAAATATTTTTTTGTTCATTATAGGATGTATCCTGTATGGTATCCCTCCTTTTTAATACATAAAAAATTTAATTACATGGTACAATATTTAATAATACTATGGATATTTTGAGGTTTAGTTTCTTGTAAATTTAAAATGTAATACATAAAAGACATAAACATTATTCTAATCCACTTGTGTGTTCTTCATTGATTCGTCCTAGATTACATTTATAATATATCATTTCCTATGGATATATATTAAAAGAAATGGGTGGGTATAAAGATAGGTAAGGTAATAAAAAAGGAAATACTTATCATGTGATCATGAGGAATAACAATGGAACATGTTTAAAAAAATTGGGTCATATAATAATAGAATTATCATGAATCATAACATTGAAATGTGAGTACAGTATAAAAACAAGAGATTAATAATCCTATCACAATGGATTATCATTGATGTGACTTGAAACATAATTAGTAAGGTTATTAACCAACATATAATTAATCATGTCATCAATATAGATTATTTATTCACACATTGAATTAGAACACTATTTGGGGGCACACTTCATATGTTTAAATTTATTCATTCCATATAAATCATAAGAAATATATTCATTAATAACTCTTGAGAAATAATGAATGAGTTTCATGTAAAATTCATTAAATTCATAAATGATTAAAAACCTGAACATTCCATCATTATTATACCATGATAAAGGAATGACCATTTAATGTCTAGGATCAAAAAAATGAATTTGAGTTACATCTAGGTGAATACTAATGAATAGATAAATGGTTATAGTATTCACTACATCATAATATTTCATTTAAAAGAGAATAATTCATGAAATGAATTTAACAATATTACAGGTATATAATGTGGACTAATTAAAGGGAATAATTGGATAGAAACAAGGTATCCCAATTAAAAAATGTTATTTTGGTAATAATATGATAATTTAAAGTAAATGATAAGAATTTAATTCAACATTTATAAGTAAAAAAATAAAATATTTACTTGAATTGAAAAGAAGAAGAGGAGGATCCCCTTACCATGGAATATAACTTCCAAAATCTTGGAGAGGAAAAACTTAAGACCTTGGAGACACCTTGAATGGACCTTTGATATGGTAAATTAGATGGATTTCAATAATAAGGGGTTTGTATTTTAGATAAATGGTGAGAATGGTCAGGTATTTATAATAAAAGAGAAGGAATTGTTTAATTATTTATAAATATATGTTCGAAAATCTAGGTTGGGGAAAATGAAAACCATTGGTTTACCCATTGTTTTTATCATGGTTTTAGACATTTAATTCATGATTTATAATATTTTAATCCATTATAACCAAAATATAGTTTTTCAATATTACTTTGTACATGGAAAAGTAAATTTTCCACCAAATATTGTTTTTAAAGTCATAATTTTCATTTTAGAATTTGGAAAGCCAATTATTTGTATGAAAATTAATCTCAATACATCAAATAAATGTTAATAAAATAATATATATGTGGTATTTTAATCAATTTAATTAATTATTAATTTATTATTGCAAATATATAATGTCATAAAACATACAGAAAATATAAAATTATATTTGTTTTACTATTTACTGATAAATAAAGTATTTTAGGAAATTCTCAAAATACCACTCTAACCTTATTTTGATGTGATATTTTTAATTATAATGTTTATTTTTATCAAAATAATTATATAAATATAAGAATATTAACATTTAAAATTATTAAAAATATCATTTTTATTCCATAGTCAACTTTCTCAAAATTGTAAAATTATCTTAGGACATTATAAAATTATATTTTTATTCATATTTAAAGAAATAGTGTTTTGAAAGATTATTTCATAAAAATTAATTTTATTTAGAATACTTGAGTTCACTATAAATGTGTATAAATTTTCTGAAAATAAAAAAAACTATTAGATTTACAAAAATGAAATTACAATTGTATGATACTAATTTCTAGATACATAACCCCTTATTACACCATCATATTCCTTAAGGGTAAGATGTGTGATGGTGGTAGTTTCATAGGGTGGCTCAACTAACATTCACATAGTGACGATCTCTAATAATTCAAATAATTAATATAGGATACTCTATTTAATCCTCACTTGTGGAATATCTACTTGGTCTTAGTCAAGGGTGAGCCCTTGTGAGGCTATCTCCTCCCCATGTTATGACAAATGGGATTCAAAATGCATGACTCTACTGGTTGAGGAGATCATGTCTCTTTCTATATAAATTATCATTTATCATTACACTTTATAAACACTAATTCTAAAGAAAACATTATTACCAATGGTCAAATTGACCAATGGTCATATGGACCAATGATCATATTAAACAATGGTTATATTCACCAATGATAATGTTGAATAATGTCATGTTTTCTAATTATCATATTGAACAATGGTTATGTTGGCCAATGGTTAGGTAACAGTTAGATCCCAAAGATCACTTTTCCATTAACCACTATATGTACTCTAAGAGTCATCAATATTTACTACTTTATTCCTAAATGGGTTAAAAACTCTTTTGATAATATAAATTATATTCCTAATGCTTTTTCTTTTTTTAAAAGGTTTCATGAAAGATTTAATCTTACAGGTATAGTTTTATCCTATGAAGTATACCATTTCATGCTCACCATTCTCTTGTTTTTATATACCTATACTAGTGCTAACAGTATTAGAAATTATTATTAATTGACATATAATTTACTATTTATAATAGTTTTTATATGTACTTCCTTTTTGAAATATATTAAAATTGTCATTGTGAAAAGATAAGAGTCATTTTACTAATCACAGAAGGGATTTTGAGGTTATTATGAACTAGGGTATGGCTAATATCCCATAAGTGTTTATTTTTGGTTTGTTTTTATGCTTAGTTATTCATTAATGTTTATAGCTATTATGCACTATTTTCAGGGTTTTTATCTACTTTTACAATTCATATAAATTGACCTCTAATGGGAGGCTAGTATTGAACAAGATGATGTTTATGATTATAAATTTGGTGGTTACTAGATTTTTTCTAAATTAAAACATGTGTTATGTGACTTGTGGGTAATGGGAATGATATGGGTGGCCTAGGTGAGACCGGGTATGTGATTCTTGTAGTATTTGTGGTTATTGGGGTAAACTGATGGGTAAATCCTTATGAGAAATAGTAAGAGTGAGCCAATTATGGAATAAAATGTGTGATTTGTGACTCTATGATATATTGTTTATAATAAAATCATATAAGGAAATTTTCTCTTTATGTTATGGATGAGGGGGTTTTATGGGATCACACTAAAAATGTCATGAGAGACTATATGTGATGTTGATCACTAAAAGTGAGGTGGACCTGTTCATTAAGATGAGACGAATGGTGTTGACTAGTTTCATTGTTAGGTGATGTGGTTCGTAGGTGGGGGAATAAGTTCACTAGATGTGTGTCCTAAGATCATGGGTAATTCCACTCACCATTGTTTCCTAATGGATCCATTAGGATCTTATGGACAAAGGACATAACCTTTTAAGGTGGTGTTTACCACTTATTATTGGTAGAGGCCTCTTTATATTTATCATGGTAGGGGGTGGTGTTGACTATCATTATGTAAGAGGTTATCACTATAGAATTCCAAAAACAGTTGTGTATGAGGCCATAAGATAGGGACTAAGGATGACTACTATGTTGGAGCCAATGGACTGAGAGATAAAAGTAAAAACATGTTAGTTCCTTGGAATTTAGATCTTTTGAGTCGATTATGGTTGAGTATGTCTTTTGGAAATTCTTTTCAAGTATCTGGTTGAGTAAAAGTTGTTATGTGGAAATAGTGGAATGGGGTTCCATGTAGTATATAGTGACGATTGGAGTGTCGTGCTATGTGGTATGGTAATGGATGGAAGATAGAGGAATCTTTCTATGTGATAAATCTTGGAAATATCGTTCCACTCTAGTACTATATTTGGAGGAAAAGTCACACACATAGATAATATAGAATGATTTATTTGAATATTTTTACATATATATTTCTATTTATTAACATTTTTTCATCTTCTCGTATATGTATGTATGTAAAATAGGGAAAATGTTTATGGTGTCTTACTTTGTTTATGTTAACACCTTGCATAGGCACATCAAATTTATGAAGAATTTATAATTTTGAGTATAAGAATTAGATCATGATCAAGGTCTACAGCTTATTGGATAGGGTTCTTCAATGGGTTTATGAGATTTATGGCATGATTTTTTGGTAGAAAATCTAGGTGGTTCCTCAGTACCATAGTGACCTTTCTGATTATTTTGTTCACATATATATATGGTTATCCTAGGGGTAGTTTTAATTACTTGGTTGACATTAATGGATATAGATATTATCTAGTCATTATCATGTGTATTTTGGATCATTATTTCCATTTTTTAAAATTGATTCCTCTATTTTTGATTAATCACTTCTATAATGTTATTATTTTTAATATAATCACTAGTGGGTATAGTCTCTACACTACCACCAAATAGACCCTCGAAGATAGTCAGTGAATTTGGAATATAGGGTGGTGCACCCAAGATCTAGTGACTCTATGGTCATGTGACTGATCAGTGTAAACAAGGATGAAGACATGATAAAGTGGTATCAGAAAATATTGATGTTACAAAGTAGCATCAAAGTGTTAGGGTATTACAATTCAGTACTTAAGAAGGTTGATTATAAATTGGTAATAGTGTTCGATTGTTAGAAAGTGGTGTTAAAGAAATTATATTAATAAGTAAATTGTTAATTTGTTTTTGGTACACAAGAGTTCTAGGAATGTATTATAAATTGGTATAGATGTTATGTTGAGTTTTTGGAAAACACCTATAAGAGATGATTTATAGGTTCCTTGGGGAGACGATGTTTTTCTATTTTTTTATAGTTGATTTATTTGATTTTGTTTGATTAGTATTTGATTTTTTTGAGTTTTTTTGGACTTTTGGTCCCAGATACAAGAGGGAGTACTCATGAATCATGATAATCACTTAGGAATCACATGACATATATTTTTACATGTGATTGTTTTTTGGAACAAAAATTAAATGAAACGGTTAATGTAAAACCCCCAGCTTAACATACATGGAAATTACATTAATTTTTTAGAATAGTTAATACTTTAAACAAACAGACTCCCAAATACCATATTAGTTTAGCACCTATGAAAACATGGAATACAAACTTCTAGTCTAGTGAATGATTTTAAATGTTTCCCACAAAGATATTCCCATTTTTGTTCTCCTACCTAAAACCTTTCTTTATAACTTGGGGAAAAGAAAACATAAGAAATGGTGAGCTCAAATGCTCAGTAAGAGTAAAAAGGGATATATGTAAACATAAACATGGTCATAAAGGGTATGAGAACATGATCATAATATTATAAGATCATTCCCTACATATCAATGTTAAACTTAAATCATAAGGAAATCGAGGAACATAATCCACAAGATCATAAAATTGAAATAAGGTATGAAATTGTGGCATACACATCAAAATGAAACTCTGTGAACATGTATAAATAGTAATTTATTCAGTCATTAAGGACATAAAATCAATCCCTTTCATTAACATATGGACATAGAAACCAGGTATACTCATAAAATTATGTACATTAAAACTAGATCTATGTAGAGAATTGTGAACATGAAATCAGGCTCACACATATCATATATACCTCATGAGTTATCCAAAATTACCCAATGAATTAGAGGTAGATATAGGTCCCACCCATATCATAATGAAATCATACATATGTGTTCCACAAAAATAGAAATAATTCATCATATCAGAATCCATTAATTAAAATTGGTTTCTTAAACATCATTTCGTCATAAATTAATCCATAAAAATTAATGGATTTTATAAATATGTTTCCATCATAAACATAATCAACCATATTAATAATCGAGATAATATAATTTAATCATATATTTATTAAATAATTTCATCATAGATGGAAAATAATTTTTATAAAACAATTGAAATTAATTCTAGCAAAAAATATCATTTCCTCTTCCAAAATATTTTTTTATGTTGGGGCCGAAGCCTTATTTTATTATTAAATCAAAGGCATATTTTTGATTGGGTAGAGGGATACCCATTACATAGCTCGAAGGGCCATGGCCAAGTGGCTGAATAAAATGCTTGAAAGGCCGTTTATTGTCCCAAAGTGCCCTTCAGTGAATAGTATTGCTACAGTACCCAGACTGCTATAATACATGCTCTAGTAACGCCACCGCTGCAGTTCCCGCTATATTGCCTCCACATCTACTGTGTCACCGCTACTACAGTTCCACCACTACTATAGTAATACTACAGTGCCCTGCTATAGTTTTACCATGGTACCCATAAATGTTTCGTTGGCTAGATTTGATCTCGGGTCTTTTGGATGCGAAGCAGGATCCTTTACCACTTGGGTACATGCTCGTTGGCATTTTCTTTTCTTAAAACGCCATGCAACTTTAAAAGAAAAATCATTTATTTGAATATAACCATTAAAAAAGTAAGGGTGGATTCATATAAATAAGGCCTTATGAAAGTGTAAATATCCATTCATGTTGTATGAGTTAAAAAACATTCTTCTTGCACTTATGCTGGAAAAGTAAACAAGTATATCATTTGGAGAACAAAAGAAATATTCTTTTCAAATCGTGTAGTAAAAAGACAAAATGGATAAAAATGACTTTAAAAATCCATATTACAATATCAAAACATTTTATGTAATCATTTTTATAAAACCTAAACATGGATGATAAATAAAACCCAGTAAATACTTATGTATAAACAATCTCAAAAAATAACGATATTGTAAAATTATCCCTTACATTAGGAATGGATCCTTTTGTATATATATGAAACTCTTGTATAATGTATTTAAGAATGTTATTAACTTATTAAATAACCATATTTTCATTTATGATATCATATATGAATATATTAACACCCATTTATTATTATTTTATTATTACACTTCTTTTGGGTGTTAACTACTTCTTTTTCTTATGCATGTTTTGTAGAATAAGTTCCTATTATTCTTCATAAGTTATAGTTATATCACTACTAGAATGATATTAATAATATATATATATATATATATATATATTTACTCATTATAAAAATTTATATAATTCATTCTTTAATGGAGATTATGTAGAATGAATCACATCGCATCATAGAGACGTTAGGTCGTACGTACGCACGAGAGATGATATTATTCCCATAATTGTGAAATGGTATGGAAATTGATGGTATATATCTTATTAAATAATCAATATAATGTTATGATAATCATATGTAGTTATTATTTTCATAATTATACCCATCCAAGTACGGTGGAGGTGAAAACAGATTACACAACGGCGTGGAGATGGTAAGTTGTACGTACACATGCGTGGTGACTTTGTTTTTCAAAGGATGGATAGAAGGTGTAATATGGTTGTTACATAACCATAATAACATATAAGTATATATTTGATACTAGATTTATTACTTTAGAATGAAAAAAACAAGGGAAGATGAAGTATAAGAAGAAATGATCTTGAGAGAGACGGTAAAAGAGATTACCTTTTCTTCAGTGAGCTCCATATAGATCTCTTCTTATGGCACTAGAATTTGTCTTTTGAGAAGACTAGAACCTATAGATTATGACTATGGAAGTTCATAAGGTAAATAGACATGGTATGGATGATATTTAAGGCTCAAATGGAAGTTAAGAAATGAGGGAGGAGGTTCTCTTTTATAATTGAGGTGAGGGGCACCTTTAGAACAACCAAAACTATTAATTTATAATAAAATAGAAACCCATAAAAAATCACAAAAATATCTTAGTTTATAATATTAGATGATATAAGGTTGTAATATCACAAACCAATAAATTTTATACTGTCTTTCCTATCAATTTAAACCTTGTCCTTTTAATTAATACTTAGTTATTCTATTTAATTTATAACTAAGGTAATACATATTTCAATATTAAAGGTGTAAAATATGCACTTATATGATGTAATGTAGACCAAAAATAAATCCTTTATAAAATTTTACACCATATCATAATTATTATATATTTTTAAAATTGTTTTATGATTTTTAAATAATTTAATAATACATTAGTTTGATAAAATATCAATAGTGTCAATTTTCAAACTTTTCATTTCTTGGATTTTTAACAATATCAAGATAAGATTTTAACCTAGAACCAAATATTTTATTATATCAAAAATGGGTCAATTTAAAATATTTAATTATTTGGATATATAAATAATCCAAAATTATATTTATTTTAGTATTTTTAATAACATTAATTTGATATTTTCATTAATAAATTAATTATAATATCAATTTTGTGTAATTATTTAATATGATTATTTGTTGGGTAAAAATTAAAAATAAAATACTATGATGAAGATAAATCCTATATATTTCATAATAATACTTATAGTTAAATATATATATCAAGGAAAATCATACCTTAAAAATGTTATATTTATTAAAACATAGATGTGACAACTTTAACATCACATTAAATAAAACATTATAAGTGTCATAGTATTTTCCCTATGGCTCAAAATAGTCAATAACTAGACTATTGGGATATTATGGTAGATATATAATCTACCAATAATATTTTTTCACATTTTTGGTCTTTTAATGGTTATTTTGTTTTTGATAAAAATTATTTTATTTATTTTTCATCAATTAAATTATTTATGCATCATCATTGTATATGCCTTTAATGCAATTATTTATTTCCTAAAAATTACCAATAAATTACCATGATAAAGAAAAAACATTATCTTCCAAATTAGTATCTATAGTCAAATTTATCTTTCGTATAACCTTATTTTAATAATGATAATGTTGTTAAAATATGAGTAAGATAGATTAAACTTTTCGTTAAATGAAATATATTAAATGTCTTAATTTTTTCCAAGTGGCTTCCAAAGGGAACCATTTCGACCCAAGGATGATTTAGGTAAAAAATAACCCATCCAATATATTAGGAGAAATGTTAGGGTAATTTTATAATATTATATTTACCCTTAATTACCCAATTTTCCTTTTTACCGTATTAATAAAAATTACTGAAGTTACTATTAATAATTCCACTAAATAAAAGAAATTTATTTACATAATTTGGACCCAATGATTTAAAATATTGAAACCATTTTTTAAAATTCAAAACACATTATTTTCATTAATTAATTTAAAATTAGTCTCGCTGTCGGAATGAAAAAATGGGGTTTAAAAGTTACAACATGGCAGAATATTTAAATGTTTTTATAACAAAATTCATGGTAGCATTAATGTCAATGAATAAAATTATATTAAATGAAAAAAACAATTATCTATTTATACTTTAAAATAATTATATAATATAATTTAACCATATAAATTATTTCATTAGAAAAATAATAAAAAATTAGTATATTTTTACTATTCATCAAAACTTGAAACGTATTAGAAAAATATAAAATATTCATCCAAATTAATTTTTTTATATCATGTATATAAATGATAATTTTATTTGGTTAAATAAAATATATAAAATTCTCAAAAACTATATTTAAAATTTTTGTGTTGTCCAAAGATAGTAAAAATGCATTTTTTGAAAGATGATTCATTTATCCAAAAAATTGAATTTGTTCTTATAACATGTCTAGATAACATATAAGATGAATTTTAAAAATTATATTGGATATATTACATATATATTTCATTAATAAAATACATCAAGAGTGATTTTATTATTTTATAAACTCGCTTATTTATCATTAAATAGGTTTTCAGAAATAGATTTCCTTTTATTTAAAAAGGGTTTTAATTTCATTTGTAATTAATTGCTCACAAAATAATTATTTATATATAAATTTGTAAATCATATTTTCAAAATTCAGTTGTTCATAATGTCCATTAAAATGACAAGGTTATAAGGTAGCATAATAATATTTAGTAGTTCACTGAAACTGGGTCTTATGTTAAATGAAATCAATAAAAAGAACTTGAAATTGTGTGTACCACATCCAAGCATAGTGTTTCCTATACCACAAGCTAAGCTAGTGTTTCATGTAGAACAAGCTAATGTTGGTGTATCATATGACACAAGACATCAAAGAAATTAAAAACAATCCATATCATAAAAAATATCAAGGGTTTACATTCTACCCCTTATTATGAATTTTTCCCTCATAATTTGACAGTGTTATAAAATTATTAATACTTGAATGTTTCTTTCATAGAAATCCACATCATAAAAATTAAGTCTAAAAATTCTATTTATAAAGGAATACTTTGAAAATAATAGTTTCCCAAATAAATCATGACTATGTATTTATGTAGTAGAACGTAAGTGGAGATTTGGACATAGAGGAAAAGCATAAATAATCACAAAGATTGATAAAGATCACTAATCCCAATAAATTGGGTGATCAAGAGAATATTAACAATCACAAAACTAAAAACTAAAGAGGCATGAAAGTGTTCATTGATATCATAAAAAATGATGATAATAGGACACACTTTTATATCACTATCCATTTTCCTAATGTTGTATAATCTGAATTATAAGATATACTTACTTTATTTCAACACAATATCACCATTGGTTATGCCATGAATGCTTTCCACTTAATCTCTTATTCAAATAAATTAATTGAATTTTTTCATTTCATAATTGTTAGCAGATCAGGTGATCTACAAATAGAATTATAGGTCATTCCATTTATCGTTATCACAAAAAAATGTCATCCCAAGTTATTAAATGTGTTTAAGTCCACCAATGGTGAGATGATACGTTAATCTACTAAGCTTCATATGAAGTTTACCTTAAACTTTCCATAAATGGATAACCTTACAATCCCTCCAAAAACTAAAAATCCAAAACATTAAAAAGAGGTTAACTAAATCGACTTTAACATTTATCCCTCGTGTATCATATGGTATATTTTTTTGGTCACATTCCAAACATGTAAGTTCCTTCCTCATGTATTCTCTTTACTATAAATAATTATTTAAAAAATGCATGTTTCCTTATTATTAGGTCCAAAAATTTGTAAACCTAATTCATGATAGCATAAACCACTTTTCAACAATCCTAAATCAGTTGTAAGGAAATCATTACCATCCAATTTACTTATTCATATCAATTATAACTCTATTAAAATATCTTTATATAATAATCATACTCATAGTAAGGGTTATCCTTTACTTAATCATGTCTTTAAAAAAACTTATTACCTAAATAATTATTCATTTTTATCAGAACCATTCAGTATATTCTTAGAAATATTTATGTAAAGACTATATCTGTCCAATATAGTGATGTTTTATTATTCCATAATACCATATATGTACTTAAACAACATTATTATTGAATTATAATACATAAACACTTAATCATTCCATGACTGCATTTCATATTCCATGTTGTGAATAGTGATCACATGAGACATTCATTTATATTTCACCACAAGAGATTGCCAGCATCGATCATCATCATTAACCCTTGAATTTGGGAATTAGTTAGTATAATTCACATTTTCTTTACACTTGAAACACTAAATTGTGGAAGGGGAATTCTTTGGATATTTCTATTTATTCCCATTATTTCAACAATAAAATGTATTATTTCTTTCTTTCCCACACTTAAAACATTTATTAGTCTCCTTAAGATAATATCCTCCATGTTTCCTTCCAAAAATTGAGCATATAAAAATCTAATATTATTTTATCCCTAGTTTTTAGAGTTTCTATTATACTTTACCCTTATTTTCTTATCATAGCCATGAGATAGATAGGTAACCTAAATCTATCTTTTTGTAAGAAGAATACAGGGAAGGTATATACTGAAAAATAATTTCTTTAACTCATCCTATTCTATGGACTCAGTTTTCTCTTATTTTCGTATATTCTTGATAAAGATACACCAAATATTTTATTTACCTTACAAGCTATAAGTTACTATCTTAACTTTTTCACATTATGAATAGTGGAGAATGAAAAATATACTTTCAATAGTACAGATCCATTTCTTAGAAACTAGGTGTCACACCCCGACCATGGACGCCCATGTTTTTATTCTTTTATCGATCCTGCGACTCTGGGTAGAGGCGGTTTTGGGTCCGAGTTTGAATTTTGGAGGCTTTGATGTTTTCGGGGGGCCTTGGGCTAGTGCGCAGTCACCGCACTACTAGCGGTCACCGCGCATTCGGTATGGGTGGTTGCACGGTCACCGCGCATTCGGTCCGATCATGCGTTCAGACCTATTGAGTGCGTGATTGCCCAACTATTTAGATAAATAATAAAATTAAAAGAATAAATTTAATTTAATTTTTTTTAAAATGTTTAATTATAATAATAATAATAATTTATAATATTGTTATTGTTATTATTATTATTAGTTAGATTATTATTATTATTATTATTTATTTACTTTTTTATTTTATCATCTTCTTCATTATCTTTTACTTTTTTTTCTTTTTCTTTTATTTTTTTCTCTTCTTCTTTGATGTTCTTCCACACAGGTGTCCCCTCCCCCCCTTCTTTTTTTTCTTTATGTCTTCTGCTCCCATGTGACCTGGCGCCCTCCCCTATTTCCCTTCCCCGCAGCGCCCCACCAGCAGCTGGCCTCCCACGCTGCACCCTCTCCCTGACTCCCCAGCGCACCGCGACACTCGGCTTGCCCTGCACCTGCGCCGAACTAGTGTCCATTCCTCCTTATAGGATGGCTACACCAGAGTTACAGGATCTCAAGATGTAGTTAGATGAGTTGCAGGTAAAGGGTTTATCTAACCCAGTACATCTCCTTGAGGTTTGCCTATCATTTTTGTGAATAAGGTGGATGATACACTTAGACTATATAGATTATCAAAAGATAAACCATGTGATAGTTAAGAACTGATATCCCTTACAAAGGATTTTGATCTCCTTGATCAGATTCTAGGATCTCAGGTGTTCTTGAAGATTGAATTGAGAGTCTTTTATCATTAGTTTCACTTTATACCATCAGATATACCTCTTATAGCCTTTTAGAGCATATGTGGTCTATACGAGTATGTGGTTATGTCGTTCGGTCTCACAGACGCGCTTGTGGTTTTCATGGCACTGATGAACCGAGTGTTCCATCCTTTTTTGAATTCTTTCATGGTAGTTTTCATGGATGATATCTTGGTGTACTCTCATAATCAACATGACCATGCCATCCATATTGAGATCATTTTGAGTACACTGATAGAGTATCAGTTATATGCTAAGCTCTCAAAATTCCACTTTCGTATAGACTGTAGGTTCTAGGCGTAGTGAAAGCACGTTGGTGGGTGTACCCAACTTTAATTTTAGCTTTAACAACAATCAATCCAAGATACATCATGATAATAAAATTCTAGATCTTTGAAATAGAACGAAGAAAGAAAAAGAAAAGAGGGGATTCTCAAAACCATAGGCAGGATAATCATATGTTGGTTATAATTAATTTAATTAATTGGAAAGAATTACCTTGATGGAATTATTACTTTATTGATATTTCTGGTCACCATCCGATGTGATCCATCATTGCGTCATAGAATCCAAGTGTATGATTCTTCTAGTGGTGATCCATACATGCCCCCATGTTTCTCTGGACGTCGTTGAAGGGATCTCCGGGTGCTAGTGCGAAAGAGCCTTCACTTGTGATGTCTACCTTCGATCGCCCTAATCTGGTGGAGGAGGATCTCTCTATCGTATCTTGAGAGCGTTCTTGGAAGAAATGGATTCTTTCTTGGCTTGAGAGTTTTCTCTAGATCCATTGTGCACAACCACAAAAAATGGCTAGTCTAAAGAGAAATATATAATTGGGATTTTTAATTACATAGAATAATAAAATGAATTAATTACCTGAAAGAATTTATTCATTTCATTTAATTCATAGTAATACCCCATGTCTAATAATAAGAGTTGACTATTATTATTACCTGACATGTGCCCAACGAATTACACCTAATATTATTTAATTAAATAAATAATATTATTTCTCATAAATTCCCAGAAAAAAATACATGGAGTGTATATTTAATATACATGGAAAGTACTTTTTTTACATTTTTCTTTATTTTCTCCACCACATTTATTAGACCTTGAATAATGGATATTTATTTCTAAAATAAATATCACTGCATTACATGCTAATAAATATATTATTTCACCCAAAATATATTCTCTCGAATAACTAGTGTCGAAATAAATGTGATCATACATCCTTAAATAATTATTAAACCAGAATCAGGAATAATCATTATTCAACATGTTAAATTAATATTTAACTGAGATACTTGATCACACTTAGTTTGTGACCCTCTAGGCCTCTTTATCAATGGCATTAGGTGGAGAATACTTAAAGTCCAAGGTTAGCATCTAGCAACACACCAAGACAACCATATAGAATGAAGTTAATGCCACAATGACGTGTCACCTCCTACGAATGCTTACCATGTAATATAATCTTTTTGTCTCAATATCTCTAATCTAGTGGGTTTCATGCTAGTGCCATCAACCCATGTGTTCGATTATTCTTTCTTTGACTTTTCATAATAGAACTTTCCCATTACTCACCATGGACATGGATTTATTTAGGCTATATCAATTCCATAAAGGGCCTAAGATATCTACTTTCATTATGGAACAGAAGGGAAAAATCCTTTCTCGCATTATCTATTAATGCAGTATCACTCGTGACGCACCCAATATATCCTACCTCATTGAGAATAGTGTGTCATCACAGTTTTTGTCAATACGTCTAAGTTCACGATTTGTAATACCCATTAATAATAATATTTAAGTCTAAGGACCAATACACGTGTCCCAAGATAGGAACATCCAATGACACTATGAAATGTGGATTTCCTACAGGCAGGTCTCATTCTCATAATATCCTCCTGGATATTACCAAGGGTGAACACCATGAGAAGGTGCCTCAAAGTTTTATGATTCATCACCCCTAATGGCTTGTATTATTTTTTCCCTCAAATAACATCATCCATCCATAGAACATATATTCAAGAATAGTGTTATGGAACTTCCGGGTTCTCATCATAGCAGTGATCTGTTATGACCCTTTAATGACACAGGTATCCTTAGGACATTATCACATGAATTGTCACGCATAAGAAAAATCAAGATGTGATAAGGTATTTATTAATGAATAAAGTACAAAGTAGTTGGTTCTAGGCTACAAACTCCAACAGACTCCCACTTGGACTAGAGACAACTACTAACAACTTTTAACCCACTAGCTCTCACATGATATTCATGCTTCTGCTGAGATGGTCCTTTAGCCATGGTTTTTTCCACGTTCCCTTCCATGGACACTATAATCACTGCAACTTCACCCCTTTGATAGAAATCCCTCAAGAGATGATACTTTCAGAGTATGTGCTTTGTCTGTTGATGTGACCTTAGTTATTTTCAAATATCCACCACTACAGTATTATCACAATATAATGTGATAGGATCATTACTGCAAGGCACCACATCAAGCTCCTGGACAAAGTTCTGAATCCAGATGACTTCTTTGGCTGCATCAGAAGCAGTTATATATTCGGACTCCACTGAGGAATCAGTGGCAACTAGTTTCTTTGAACTCTTCCAGCTCACAGCTCATCCATTGAGACAGAAAACATATCCAGATTGCGATATCAGATCGTTTTGATCTATCTGAAAACTAGCATAAACATACCCTCTGATGACAAGCTCCTCATCTCCTCCATACACCAGGAACATATCCTTATTTCTTCTCATATACTTAAGGATATTCTTTACAGTAGTCCAATGTTGTTCTCCTGGATCTGCTTGATATCTTCCTACTATGCTCAGTTCATAGGAAACATTAAGCTTGGTACATAACATCGAATACATGATGGATTATATAGTTGAAGTGTATGGGATCTTAGTCATTCTATCTTTCTCTTGTTGTGTGTGAGGAATCATTTTCTTAGAAAGATATAGTCCATGTGACACTGGAACCAATCCCCTCTTGGATTTTTCCATACTAAATTTCTTTAGTATCTAGTCAATATATGTACCCTGACTTAGTCCAAGCAGCCTCTTAGATCTATCATGAATTATCTTGATCCCTAGAATGTATGTTGCTTCACCCAATTCCTTCATAGTGAAACACTTGTTCAACTAGTCTTTAACTGACTGTAAGAATGGTACATCGTTTTTAATAAGCAATATATCATCAACATATACTACTAGGATAACAACCGCATTCACATTAAACCGCTTATAAACACATGGCTCACATTCATTCTTAATGAAACCAAATTCCTTTGTGGCTAAATCAAATCTAATGTTCCATGACCCAGATGCTTGCTTTAATCCATAAATAGATTTCTACAACTTGAAAACCCATTTGGCTTTACCTAGTGTCACAAACCCTTCTGGTTGTCTCATGTAGACATCTTCCTAAAGGTTCCTGTTAAGGAATGCTGTTTTGACATCCATTTTCCAAATCTCAAAGTCATGGTATGATGTTATGGCTAGTATGATTCTTATGGATTTAAACATTGAAACTAGAGAGAATCTTTCATCATAGTTAATTCCTTGACGTTGTCTGAATCCTTTAGCCACTTGCCTTGCTTTATAGGTGCTAACTTGACCTTCCATGTCCATTTTTCTCTTGAATAACCATTTCCATCCAATGGTCTTTACATCAACTGGCTCATCGACCAGAACCTAGACTTGGTTCTGATATATGGAATCCATCTCAGAATTCATAGCTTCCTGCCATCTTGTAGCTTCTGAGCTTTCTACTTCTTACTTGTTGGATAGAGGTTCATCATTGTCCCAAAATAATGATTCACCATTCTCAGTGACTAGGAAACCAAATCTATCTGGTTATCTTACCTATCTTGAGCTCCAATGTAGTACTTGTGTTTATGGAACATCTTCCATGGGGACTTGTGGAACTTATTACTTTACCAACTCTTGTGTATCTTGAGAATCCATTTCATCGAAGTCAATCTTGCTCCCACTATCTTTTTTGAGGGTGTTCTCCCTCTCAAGAAAGAAAACTTGTCTGGCGATAGTCACTTTCTTTTTTGATGGTTTATATAGGTAATATCCTTTCGTTTCCTTAGGATATCCTATAAAGATACACTTCATGCCCTGGGGTGCTAGTTTGTTGCCTGATAAGGCCTTAACAAATGCCTCACATCCCCATACAAGAGTGTGCAACAAAATGGGTTTATTTCCATTCGATAACTCAAAGGGAATTCCATTTTTCGCCTTAGTTGGTACTTGGTTTAATGTGTATGATGCAGTCTGTAATTCATATACCCAAAATGATAATAGAAGATCTGTATGACTCATCATTGACCTCACTATTTCCAAAAAGGTATGGTTCCTCCTTTCACTAAAACCATTCCACTATGGTGTATAAGGAGGATTGAGTTGAGATAGAATCTTAGACTCCCACAGAAGATCAATGACCTATTAGTTTAGATATTCTCCACCTCGATCCGATCGAATATTCTTTATCTTCTTACCAATCTTTTTTTCTACTTCATTCTTTAATTCCTTAAATTTCTCTAAGGATTCTAACTTATACCTCATTAAGTAGAAATAGTCATATCTACTCAAATCATCAGTAAAAGTAATGTAGTAAGAATATCCACCTCTATCTTATACTTGAAATGGTCCACACACATCTGTGTGCACCAATACTAGAAGCTCTGTGGCCCTCTCAACCTATCCACTGAAAGGCGTCTTGGTCATTTTACCTTGTAAACAAGGGTGAAATTTACCAAGTGGTTTTAGCTCAGTAGAGTCTAAATATCCATCTTGGAAGAGCTTTATCAAGCGCTTCTCATTTACATGACTGAGACGGTGATGTCACAACTGGGTGATGTATGATTCATGTGAGTTTGTTTCATTATTGATTACCAACACTTGGTTTTCATAATTTAATACATACAAACCATTATTTAAATGATCCATACTATAACATACGTTGTTCTTATAAAAGAAGAAACCATTATTTCCAAAATTGAAAATAAATCCATCCATATCCAAACATGATACAGAAATTATGTTTTTGGTAACCCTAGGCACATAATAATAGTTATGTAAAACCAAAATCATCCCAGTTGGAAATGAGAGGTGGTAATCGCCAATGGCCAATGTAGCCAGCCTAATGCCATTGGCAGCTTGAATATCCACCTCTCCTCTAGAAATATTTATAAATCTAATTTCTTCCTACGTTTGAATACATATGTGATCCCCAAAAGTTGTATAAAATACCCAATGTGTAGAAATAGAAATATTACACTCGATAATGAATGCAACTTTAGCGTCTCCACGCTTATGGGTGAAATTCCACTTCCAGTGGCCTAGCATGCCACATGAAAAACATACTACCTCCCATTCCTTTCCCTACCTCTAGATCTTCCCCTTCTTTTAGGGGTGATGATCGAGGGGATTCAGACCATTTATAAGTCGTTTCCCCCTTTGTCTTGTCCTTCCTTTTCTTATTCACCATAAGGACTACGGGTTTTTTACACCTCATGTCCTTATCTACCTAGTGAATTAAGGTCAAAATTTTTGATGTAATCTTCTCGTTGTTTCTCATGTTATAGTTGAAAATAAATATTTAGAAGGTCTTGGGAAGTGATAATAGTATGATATTTGTATGCAACTCATCAGAGAACTTAATCCCTAATGTCTAGGCATTTAATGTAGCTAATAATCTTGACTACTTGAGGCCCAGCTGGCACAGACTCTCCAAGATTAGTTGAAAACAAAGCGTTGTAGATCTCATATCTCTCTTATCTCACCTTCTCTTGGTAGAGATCCTTTAGGTGAGACATCATGCTATACGCGTCCATGTTTTCATGTTTCTTTAAGATCTCATTAGACATGGACAATAGCATGAAACATTGGACATCTGTGGAATCATCTATATGTTTCATATAGACAGATAGTTCCTCATTAATGACCTCTTTCCAAGGTACAACTGGAACAGGCTCTTAAAATGCATAAAAGTTTCTCTCGTGGTGAAGGATGGCGCGTAAACGCCTCTGCCACTCTTGGAAATTGGTACAGATGACAAGTTTTTCCTTCTCAAGTATGGTTCAAAATGATATGTTTGAAGTCATTTTTCTTTTCATTTCTACAAATTAAGTTGAGAAAAGGTTTAGTACTTTATTATGATAAAACTAAGACAAATAAATAAATTAATACTTATTAGTCTCCCACTATTTTATCGAAATCCAATTGACCACACCATTGACTTTGGAATATTATATTGCCTGAATATTCTAGTGGAAAGGATCCATATTTCCCTTCGCATTACCCAAACTAGGGTTGGTCAAGAAACTTTAAGGGTTTTAGGTAGGCATTCCAAATTCCATCTACATTAACTTGCAGCTCCTTGATCCGCTGAGTGGACTCCCCAATCCTGAAATCCTTTCATTTTGGATTTCATCAACCATTGCATCTTGATCACACTAATTCCTACTGTGGTAGTAAAAACTTGATGAAAACCAAGTAAAGTCAACCCAAAACTTTTAATTAGAATTCCCGATAATTGAAAGAACCCCAACTATGGTTGTTCAAGCACTATGATCTATGGTTCGATTCTAACCAAGATTATGGAAGGTTATACCGTCTTGATATTTTCTTTGAGGGATTTTATCCTTATATGTAAATTACCATTTTATTATCTTTTATTACTTGCTTTTTAATATTAAGTTGGATATATTTAAGTGATTAACCATTTCTAAGATAATATTTTATGCATAAGCTGGTCTTATTTTAGTTCCATCTTGAATGCTTGTTTAACTCATTAATTGTGTGATCATGACAACACACCCAAAATAAATAAACCATGCAACTGACAGAAATAAAATAAATGGTATGATCATGAGCTTGTTATATTAATTATTTTATCTTGCAGTTAATAAATTAACTCAAGACCTAGGGGAGAAACACCATGAACCTTTTGGATTCATGTTTATAGCTTTCTACCTGTCCACCTTTGTATCTCCGTGGATTGGTTTTACCTTGGCTCCTAACTTGAGCCACCTCCACTAGCTTCGGATCTCCATCCATTACATATTCTTTTATCTCACATACAGGTGAGGGGTAAAATGGGGTTTTATATAAAAGAAACCTTGGGCACACAATCCCTACATATTAATGAGGAGAAGGCTCGTAGGCCAACAAATTTAATTTAAATAAATAAATTAAAAGGAACCATTCACATTCAAAGGTCTTCATCTAGCTCATGATCATCCATGCATGAAACGATGTTTACACATAAATAAAACTAGAATTCAATTCTTTAATCATTATTTTTTAAGATAAATCACACTCAAATCAGTTAATTATCTTTAATTAATCAATCCTTTTATCTTAAACCTTTTTTCTAAATTTACTTGAGATTCACATCCATCATATTTTTAAACAAATAAATTAATTTAAAATTATCTTTGTACATAACTTGTACCTTGGAGACAACCCGGTGAATTCCCGTTCATAAATACCCAATGAGTTGAAATGAACATTACACAGATGTTAAATTTAACGCATATATATATAACACCTATCACGTGTTGTGCCTCAGCTTTACACATGCACTATGGTACACGTCTCAAGGGTTTTTATAATATAATAATAAATTTTAATAAATATGTGTAATTTGGATGAGTACATGGCATGTAGTTCTGACTACATGGTGTGTACTTTTGTTCACCGTCCGTCCGAAGTAAACGCCCAGGGACATGGCGTGTAGATGTACTTCTCAAATTTTTCGGAGTACATGGCATGTTCAATGGGACACATGTCGTGTAGTATCCGTGTTACACGGTTTCTAGCTGAGCAATCCGTGTATGGGGTATATGCTCCAACCCTAACCTGAAGGGGCTATACGCCCTGTTCAGTGGACCACATGGCGTGTAATCTGGAAACTTTGTGCCAAATGTTCCTGGTCAACACATGGTGTCATTTAAGACTTAGAAATACTCCAACACACAACCTAATTTGGCGTACCAGTATGATGCATTGAACCTAGACTACATGGCATGTACTGCCAAATACACACAGTGTATTCTGGTGTTGTACGACTAGAAACGTTTGGCACCTCCGGATGAGATCCTCTATTTTATTTTAATCAAAATTAAAAGAAAAATTGTTTTTGTAAGGTGAACGAGAAATGAGAGAGGAGGAAAAAATCTCAAGATTCATATTTAAAGAATGATTAACTTGAATTTAAACAACTAAATTATTAAATTTTTAAATCACCAACGAAAAACTAAATAATTATAATCAACGATATAACCCCTTTGATACCACTTGTAGGTTCCAGGAACAGCGGAAACATGTTGGTGGGTGTACCCAACTTTATTTTTAGTGTTAACAATGATCAATCCAAGATCTTTCACGATAATAAAACATCGAATCATCAAAATAGAATGAATAACGAAAAAGAAAAGAGGGGAGTCTCGGGACCATATATATGATCATCATATGTTGTTTATAATTAATTTAATTAATTGACAAGAATTACCTTGATGGAATTATTTCTTCATTGATGTTTCCTATCATGATCCGATGTGATCCATCATTGCTTCGTAGAATCAAAGTGTAGGATTATTCTATTGGTGATCCACATGTGCTCCACGTATCTCTGGACGTCACCGAAGGGATCTCTGGGTGCTAGCGTAGAAGAGCCTTTACTTGCGATGTCCGCCTTCGATCACCTTGATTCGAGGGAGAAAGATCTCTCTCTCATAGCTTGAGAGCATTCTGGGAAGAAAATGATTCTTTCTTAGCTTGAGAGATTTCTCTAGATCCATTGTGCACAACCCCAAAAAATGGATAGGCTAATGTGAAATATATAATTGGGATTTTTAATTACATATAATAATAAAATGAATTAATTACCTAAAATAATTTATTCATTTCATTTAATTATTAGTAATACCCCATTTCTAATAATAATAGTTGACTATTATTATTACCTGACATACACCCATCGAATTACACCTAATATTATATAATTAAATAAATAATATTATTTCTCATAAATTACCTGAAAAAAATACATGGCGTGTATATTTAATATACACAGCACGTACTTTTATTTTTCCATTTTTCTTTATTTCCTCCACCACATTTATTAGTCCATGAATAATGGATATTTATTTATAAAATAATTATTACTCCATCACTCTCCAATACATATATTATTTTTCCCACAATATATTCTCTCAAATAACTACTGTCAAAATATCATACATCCTTAAATAATTATTAAACAACAATCAGGAATAATATTTATTCAACTTGTTAAATTAATATTTAACTGAGATACTTGGACACACTTTGTGTATGACCCTATAGACCTCTTTCTTAGTGGCATTAGGTGGAGCCTTCCTAAAGTCCAAGGTTAGCATCTAGAAACATGCCAAGGCATCCACAGAGAAAGAATTTAATGCCACAATTATGTGCCACCTCCTAAGAATGCTTACCGTTTAATATAATCCCTTTGTCTCGATATCTTGAATCAAGTGAGTTTCATGCTAGTGCCATCAACTCATGTGCTCGATTATTCTTTATCTGAATTTCTGGAATTGAACTTTCTCATTCCTCACCATGGCCATGAATTTATTTAGGATATTTTAATTCCATCAAAGGGCCTGAGATATCTATTTATGTTATGGAACATAAGGGATAAATCCTTTCTCACATTTTCTATCAATGCAGTATCACTCATGACGCACCCAATGTATCTTATCTTTCTACGAACAGTGTGTCGTCACAGTTTTTATCAATACATCTAAGTGCACGAGTTGTAATACCCATTAATAATAATCTTAAAGTCTAAGTAATAATACACACGTCCGCCGATAGGAACATCCAATGACACTATGAAATGTGGATTTCCTACTGGCAGGTCTCGTTCTCATAATATCCCCCTAGATATTACCGAGAGCACACACCATAAGAAGGTACCTAAAATTGTTATGAGTTATCACCCTTAATGGCCTATATTATTTGTGACCCTCAAATAACATTATCCAACCATAGAACATATATTCAAGAGCAGTGTTATGGCACTTCTAGGTTCTCATCATAGCAGGGATCCACTATGACCCTTTAATGCAATAGTTATCCTTAGGACATTATCACATGCATTGTCACATAGAAGAATAATCAATATGTGATAAGGTATTTATTAATGATTAAAGTACAAAGTAGTTTAATCTAGGCCACAAACTCCAAGAGACTCCCACTTGGACTAGAGATAACTGCTAACACCTTTTAACCCGCTATCTCTTACATGATATTCATGCTTCTGATGAGATAGGGCATTAGTCATGGGGTCTATCACATTCTCTTTCTTGGACACTCTGCTCACTAAAACATCACCCCTTTGATAGAAATCCCTCAAGAGATGATACTTTCAGAGTATGTGCTTTGTCTATTGATGTGACCTTAGTTATTTTGAAAGAGACACTGCTACAGTATGATCACAATATAATGTGATAGGATCTTTACTATTAGGCACCACATAAAGCTCCTGGACAAAGTTCCGAATCCAGATGGATTCCTTGGCTGCATAAGAAGCCACTATATATTTGGACTTCGCTATAGAATTGGAAACAACTGGTTGCTTTGAACTCTTCCAGCTCACAGCTCCTTCATTGAGACAGAAAACATATCTAGATTGTGACTTTAGATTATTCTGATCTGTTTGAAAACCAGCATCACCATACCCTCTAATGACAAGCTCCTCATCTCCTTCATACACCAGGAACATATCCTTAGTTATTCTTAGATACTTAAGGATAGTCTTTATAGTAGTCCAATGTTATTCTCCTGGATCTTATTCATATCTTCCTACCATGCTCAGTGCCTAGGCAACATCAAGCCTGGTACACAACATGACATACATGATGTATCCTATAGACAAAGCATATGGGATCTTACTCATTATATCTTTCTCTTGTTGTGTCTAGGGACACATTTTCTTAGAAAGATGTAGGCCATGTGACACTGAAACTCATCCCCTCTTGGATTTTTCCATAATAAATATCTTCAGTATCTGGTCAATATATGTACCCTGACTTAGTCCAATCATCCTCTTGGATCTATCACGAATGATCTTGATCCCTAGAATGTAGGCTACTTTACCCAAGTCCTTCATGGGGAAACACTTCTTCAACCAGTCTTTAACTAACTATAAGACTGGTACATCATTTCCAATAAGTAATATGTCATCAACATGTACTACTATGATAATGAATGCATTCCCACTAAACCACATATAAACACATGGCTCACATTCATTCTTAATGAAACAAATTACTTTATGGATTCATCTAATCAAATGTTCCATTACCTGGATGCTTTCTTTAATCCATAAATTTATTTTTGCAACTTGAAAACCCATTTGTCTTTACCTAGTGTCACAAACCCTTCTGGTTGTGTCCTATAGACATATTCCTAAAGGTTCCCATTAGGGAATGTTTTTTTGACATCCATTTTCCAAATATCATAGTCATGGTAAGATGCTATGGAAAGTATGATTCTTATGGATTTAAACATGGAAACTGGTGAGAAGATTTCATTATAGTCAATTCCTTGACACTTTCTGAATCCTCTAGCCACTATCCTCTATTTATAGGTGCTAAATTGGCCTTCCATGCCCATTTTTCTATTGAATACCCATTTGCATTCAATAAGATTTACATCAACTGTCTTATCGACTAGAACCTAGACTTGGTTCTGATATATGGAATCCATCTCAGAATTCATAGCTTCTAGCCATCTTACAGCTTCTGATCTTTCTACTGCTTTCTTGTTGGAGAGAGGTTCATCATTTTCCAACAATAATGATTCGCCATTCTTGGTGACTAGGAAACCAAATCTCTCTAGTTCTCTTACCTCTCTTGAACTCCTACGCAGTACTTATGTTTCTGGAACCTCTTCCATGGGGACCTGTGGAACCTTTTCTGGTACCAACTATTGTGTATCTTGAGCATCGACTTCATCTAAGTCAATCTTGCTCCCACTATACTTTTTGAGGATGTGCTCCCTATCAAGAAAGACGGATTGTCTTACGATAGTCACTTTCTTGTCTGAAGGGTTACATAGGTAATATAATTTCATTTCCTTGGGATATCCTATAAAGATACACTTCGTGCCCCGGGGTGCTAGTTTGTTGCCTGAGAAGGCCTTAAAAAATGCCTCGCATCCCCATACACATGTGTGCGACAAAATGGGTTTATTTCCACTCCATAACTCGAAGGGAATTCCATTTTCCACCTTTGTTGGTACTCAGTTTAATGTGTATGCTAGAGTTTGTAATGCATATCCCCAAAAAGATAATGGAAGATCTGCATGATTCATCATTGACCACACTATGTCCAACAAGGTGTGGTTCCTCTTTTCACTAACACCATTCCACTATAGTGTATAAGGAGAAGTGAGTTGATATAGAATCCAAGACTCTCGTAGAAGTTTGATGAACTCTTAGTTCAGATATTCTCTACCTTGATCTGATCAAAGCTTCTTTATATTCTTACCAAGCTGATTTTCTTCTTAATTATTGAATTCCTTAAATTTCCCTAAGGATTATAACTTATACATCATTAAGTAGACATAGTCATATCTACTCAAATCATTAGTAAAAGTGATAAAGTAAGAATATCCACCTCCAGCTACTACTGGAAATGGTCCACACACATCTATGTGCACCAATCCTAGAAGCTCTGTGGCCCTTTCACCATGTCCACTGAAAGGAATCTTGGTTATTTTACCTTGTAAACAAGTGTGACATTTATCAAGTGGTTTTAGCTCAGTAGAGTCTAAATAAACATCTAGGAAGAGCTTTTTCAAGCTCTTCTCATTTACATGAACGAGATGGTGATGCCACAACTGGGTGATGTATGAGCCTTGTGAGTTTGTTACGTAATCGATTTCCAACACTTGGTTTTTGTAATTTAATACATACAAACGATTATTTAAATGCATCGTATCATAACATACGTTGTTCTTATAAAAGAATAAACCCTTATTTCCAAACTTGAAAATAAATCCATCCATATCCAAACATGATACAGAAATTATGTTTTTTGTAACACTAGGCACATAATAACAGTTATGTAAAACCAAAAATCATCCCAGTTAGCAATGAGAGGTGGTAATTTCCAATGGACAATACAGCCTGCCTTGCGCCATTAGCAGCTCAAAGATCCACCTATCCTCTAGAAATATTTATAAATCTACTTGGTTTCTGCATTTCAATACATATGTGATCCCCACAAGTTGTATCTAACACCCAATGTGTAGAAATGGAAAGATTACACTTGATAGAAAACGCTCCTTTAGCATCCCCACGCTTCAAGGTGCAATTCCTCTTCTAGTGTCCTGGATTTCCACATGCAAAACATATTTCCACCCATTCCTTTCCCTGCCTCTATATCTTCCCCTTCTTATAGGGATGATTCTAGGGGGCTTCAAACCATTTATAAGTCCTTGTCCCCTTTTCCTTGTCCTTCTTTTCTTATTCACCATAAGGACAACGGGTTTGTCACGCCTCATGTGCTTATCTACCTGGAGAATTAAGGTCAGAAGTTCTAATAGACTCTTCTCATTGTTTCTCATGTTATAGTTTACAATAAATCAAGAGAAGGCCTTGGTCAGTGATTATAGGATGAGATCTATACATAACTCATTCGGGAACTTAGTCCCTAAGATGTATAGGTGTTAAATGTAGCCAATTAGCTTGACTACATGAGGCCCTGTAAGCATAGACTCTCCAAAATTAGTTGTAAACAAATCATTGTAGATCCAATATCTCCCATGTCTCACCTTCTCTTGGTAGAGATCCTTAAGGTGAGACATCATGCTATATGCGTCCATATCTCCAAGTTGATTAAAGAGCTCATTAGACATGGATGATAGCATGAAACATTGGAAATTTGTGGCATCATCCATATGTTTCATATAGAGATATAGTTTCTCATCACTAGACTCTTTCCCAGGAACAACTAGAACAGGCTCTTCCAACACATACAATTTCCTCTCATGGCGAACGATGACGTGTAAACGCCTCTGCCACTCTTGGAAATTGGTGCAGGTGAGAAGGTTTTCCTTCATGAGTATGGTTCAAAATGATATGTT
Organism: Viscum album; assembly: GCA_963277665.1. Taxonomy (NCBI): domain Eukaryota; kingdom Viridiplantae; phylum Streptophyta; class Magnoliopsida; order Santalales; family Viscaceae; genus Viscum; species Viscum album. The sequence continues at coordinate 118,951,051 of OY728154.1, forward strand.
TTAATTCATTTTTCTTGTCATTTCTACAAATTAATATGAGTAAAGGTTTATTAATTTATTATGATAAAACTGAGACAAATAAATAAATTAATTTCTATTAGTCTCCCACTATTTTATCGAAATCCAATAGCCCTCACCATTGACTTCAGAATATTTTGTTGCCTGAATATTCTAGTGGAAATGATCCATATTTCCCTTCACATTACCCCAACTAGGGTTTGTCAAGCAAATTTAAGGGTTTTAGGTAGGCATTCCAAATTCCAACTACATTAACTCGTAGTTCCATGATCCACTAAGTGGACTCCCCAATCCTGAAATCCTTTTAGTTTGGATTTCTTCAACCTTTGCCTCTTAGTCACACCAAGTCCTTTTTTGGCTGTAAAACCTTGATGAAAACCAAGTCAATTCAACCCAAAACCTTGAATTAGAATTCCCCGATAATTGAAAGCACCCCAACTAGGGTTGGTCAAGCACTTGGAACTGTGGTTCGATTCTAACCAAGATTATGGAAGGCTATACCAACTTGATACTTTCTTTGAGGTATTTTATCCTTATACATAAATTTCCATTTTATTATATTTGATTACATGCTTGTTAATATTAATTGGGATATACTTAAGTGATTAACCATGTCTAGGATAATATTTTATGCATAATCTGGTCTTATTTTAGTTTCGTCGTGCATTCTTGTTTAATTCATTAATTGTGTGATCGTGACAACACACCCAAAATAAATAAACCATGCAACTGACAAAAATAAAATAAATGGTACGATCATGATCTTGTTCTATTAGTTATTTTATCTAGTGGTTGATAAAATAACTCAAGACCTAGGGGAGAAACACCTTGAACCATTTGGGTTTTTGTTTAAAGCTTTCCACCTGTCGACCTTTGTATCTCCTTGGTTTGGTTTCACCTTGGCTCCTAACTTGACCCACCTCCACAAGCTTGGGAGATCCATCCATTACATATTCTTTTATCTCACACGTAGGTGAGGGGGAAAATGGGGTTTTATATAAAAGAAACCTTGGGCACACAGTCCCTACATATTAACGAGGAGAAGGCTTGCAGGCCAACAAATTTAATTTAAATAAATAAATTAAAAGAAACCATTCACATACAAAGGTATTGGTCTATCTCATGATCATCCATTCATGAAACGATATTTACACATAAATAATACTAGCATTCAATTCTTTAATCATTTTGGTTTATGATAAATCATGCTCGAATCAATTAATTATCTTTAATTAATCAATCCTTTTATCTTAAACCCTTTTTCTAAATTTCCTTGATATTCTCATCCATTATAATTTTGAACAAATAAATTCATTTAAAATTATCTTTTTACATAACTTGTACCTTTGAGACAACCCATTGAATTATCGTTCATAACTACCCAATGATTAGAAATGAACATTACGCAAATGTCAAATTAAACACATATATATAAAACACCTTTCATGTGTTGTGCCTCAGCTCTATTCCTGCACTATGGTACATATCTCAAGGGTTTATAAAATATAATAATAAATTTTATTAAATATTCTTAATTTGGATGAGTAAATGGTGTGTAGTTCCAACTATACGACACGTACTTTTGTTCATCGTCCATCCGAAGTACACGCCTCGGGACATGGCGTGTAGGTGTACTTCAGAATTTTTTTGGAGTACACGGTCTGTTTAGTGGGAAACACACCATTTAGTATCCAAATTACATGGCTTCTAGCTGGGCAAGTCGTGTACAAGGTACATGGTCCAACCCTTACTCGAAGGGACTGCACATCGTGTTCAGTGCACCACACGTCATGTAATTCGGAAACCGTGTGCCATATGTTTCTGGTCAACACACAGTGTCATTTAAGACTTAGAAATACTTCAACACATGACCTGATTTGGCAGACCAGTCTGATGCATTGAACCTAGACTACATGGTATGTACTTCCAAATACACACTGTGTATTCTGGTGTTGTATAGCTAGAAATTTTTGGCACCTCAGGATGAGATCCAATATTTTATTTTAATCAAAATTAAAAGAAACATTCATTTATGTAAGGTAAACAAGAAACGAGAGAGGAGGAACAAATCTAGAGATTCATATTTAAAGAACGATTAACTTGAATTGAAACAACTAAATTATTAAATTCGTAAATCACCAACAAAAAACTAAATAATTATAATCAACTATATAACCCCTTTTATACCACTTGTAGGTTCTGGGCATGGTGGAAGTGCGTTGGTGGGTGTACCCAACTTTAATTTTAGCGTTAACAACTATCAATCTGAGATCCCTCATGATAATAAAATGCCAGATCTTCGGAATAGAACGAAGAAAGAAAAAGAAAATAGGGGAGCCCAGGAACCATAGATATGATCATCATATGTTGGTTATAATTAATTTAGTTAATTGAAAATATTTACCTTGATGGAATTCTTTCTTTATTGATATTTCTAGACATGATCCGATGTGATTCGTCATTATGTCATAGAATCCAAGTGTAGGATTCTTCTAGAAGTGATCCAAATGTGCTCCACATATCTCTGTACATCGCCGTAGGGATCTCCAGGTCTTAGCGTGGAAGATCCTTCTCTTGCGATATCCGCCTTCGATCGCTTTGATCCGGTGGAGGAGGATCTCTCTCTCATAGTTTGAGAGCGTTCTTGGAAGAAAAGGATTATCTCTTGGCTTGGGAGATTTCTCTAGATCTATTGTGTACAACCACAAAAAATTGATAGGCTAATGAGAAATATATAATTGGGATTTTTAATTACATTGAATAATAAAATTAATTAATTACCTGAAAGCATTTATTCGTTTCATTTAATTCTTAGTAATACCCCATGTCTAATAATAATAATTGACTATTATTATTACTTTACATATTCCTAGAGAATTACAACTAATATTATTTAATTAAATAAATAATATTATTTCTCATAAATTCCCAGAAAAAAATACACGGTGTGTCCTTTTTTTTCATTTTTCTTTATTTCCTCCACCACATTTATTATACCTTGAATAATGGATATTTATTCTAAAATAAATATCACTGCATTACTCACTAATACATATATTATTTTGCCCACAATACATTCTCTCGAATAACTAGTGGAGAAATAAATGTGATCATACGTCCCTAAATAATTATTAAACCGCAATCGGGAATAATATTTATTCAACTTGTTAAATTAATATTTAACAGAGATAATTGGACACACTTATTGTGTGAACCTCTAAGCCTCTTTCACAGTGGAATTTGGCAGAGCCTGACTAAAGTATAAGGTTAGTATCTAGAAATATGTCAAGTTACCCATAGAGAAAGAAGTTAGCACCACAATGATGTATCACCTCCTACGAATGCTTACCATGTAATATAATCCCTTTGTCTCGATATCTCAAATCAAGTAAGTTATATGCTAGTGACATCAACCCATGGGCTCGATTATTCTTTCTTTGACTTTCTGGAATTGAACTTGCCCATTCCTCACTATGGCCATGAATTTATTTAGGCTATATCAATTCTATCAAAGGGCCTGAGATATCTGCTTCCCTTATGGAACAGAAGAGACAAATCCTTTCCCGTATTATCTATTAATACAGTATCACTCGTGATGCACCCGACGTATCCTACCTCGCTACAAATAGTGTGTCATAACAATTTTTGTGAATACATATAATTGCACGAGTTGTAATACCCATTAATAATAATTTTAAAGTCTAAGGACCAATACACATGTCCGCAGATAGGAACATCCAACAACACTATGAAATTTGGATTTTCTACGGTCAGGTCTCATTCCCATAATATCTTCCTGGATATTACCAACGCCGCACACCATGAGAAGGTGCCTCAAAGTTTCATGATTCCTCACCCATAATGGCATGTATTATTTGTGTCCCTCAAATAACATCATCTGGCCATAGGACATATATTTAAGAATAGTTTTATGGCACTCCCTGGTTCTCATCATAGCAGGTATCTGCTATGACCCTTTAATGCAACAGCTATCCTTAGGACATTATCACATGCATTGTCATACAAAAGAACAATCAAGATGTGATAAGGTATTTATTAATTAATAATGTACAAAGTAGTTGGTTCTAGGCCACCAACTCTGACTAGATTCACTTCTTGGGTCATGTTATCTTAGAGATAGGAGTAGCAGTAGACCCAGAGAAAGTGAGATAAGTAGTTTCCTTGGAGCATCCAAAGAATTTATTTGAGGTAAAAAGTTTTCTAGGGATTGATGGTTACTATGGGTGATTTATATAGGACTTTTCCTACTTAGCAGTTCCATTGACGGGGCTGACTAAGAAGGGTGCAAAGTACTTGTGCATAGATTCCGATGATTCAACCTTTCTGGATCTGAAAGGGAGATTGAATTCAGAACCGATATTGATTTTTCTAGAGTCGGACAAGATTTACACCATTTACTGTGATGAATCATGTATCAGGTTGGGAGCAGTTCTTATGCAGGGGGAAGGATTCATTGTGTATGGGTCTTGACAGTTGAGGCCACATGAGAGGAACTACCTGACACACGATCTTGAGTTCGCAGTAGTTGTACATGCTTTGCATTGCTGGAGACATTATCTTTTGGGAGATCATTTTGTGGTATTCACTAACCACAAAAGTCTCAAGTATATCTTTACTAAGTGTGATCTGAATTTGAGATAGCTAAGGTGGGTTGAGTACCTTCAGTCCTTTGACTTTAATCTTTCCTATACGCTTGGGAAAGGTAACGCAGTGGCTGATGCGTTGAGCAGGAGGACTCAGATACAGGCAGTTTAGGAGGCTAGTAGTGAGTGGAAGCTTATGGATATGTTCTCTAAGATGAATTTGGAGGTGCATGATAGACAAGGAAGATGTTCCTTTCTTCTATAGCTATTATCTCTACTATATTGGATCGAGTACGAATGAGGAAGCTATCATATTCTGAAGGCCTAGTCCTCCAGGAGAGTGTGTTAGGTGAGGACCCTACAACTGGGTGGAACGTAGGTGAGGATGAGATTTATCATTTTCATGGGTGTGTATGGGTGTTAGGAGACTTACGTGAGGAGCTGATGTGAGATTTTTATTCCTCATTTTGGGAAGTTCATGTTATTTTCACCAAGATGTATCGAGATCTACACCATCAGTATTGGTGGCCAGGCATGAAGAGAGATGTGGTAGGTTTTTTTATTAGGTGTTCCACATGTAAGTAGGTGAAGGTAGAGCATCAATGACCAGTAGGGCTTTTACAGCAGTTACTCATTCCCGAGTGGAAGTAGAATGATGTCGCAGTGGATTTCATGATGGGTTTACTGAGGTCGCCTTGAGGGAGTGATGCAGTATCGGTTATTCTTGAATGACTTGTGAAGGTTGAAAATTTCTTGTCGATTAAGGAAACCTTCAGTGTTGATGAACTTGGAAGGTTGTACATCTGAGATATTGTACGTTTTCATGGGGTTTTTCACTCTATCATTTCAGACAGGGATGCCCAGTTTACTTCTCATGTCTGGTAGGGACTATCGAGGGCTATGGGTACACAAGTAATTCCCAGTACATCTTACCATCCCCATATAGATGGCCAGTCTGAATGAACGATTCAGGTTTTGGAGGAAATGCTTCGATCATGCATCATATATTTTGGGGGATCTTGGGAGAGACACATACCCCTGGTGGATTTTTCCTATAATAACAGTTTTTAGGCAACGATTCAGATGGAACCTTATGAGGCTTTTTATGGTAGGACATGTCGATCACCCCTTTGTTGCCTGAATATAGGATAGGTAGCTATGTTGGGGCCTCGTCTTGTCCAGAAGACCGCTGAGTAGGTGGAGTTGATTCAGAAAAGGATGGGTACAACACAGTCTCACCAGAAATCATATATTGGTCGACAGAGATGACCTCTGGAGTTCGAGGTCAGAGATAAGGTTTTCTTACATGTCACACTGAGGTTGGGACACATGAGGATTAGAAGATAGGGGAATCTTTCACCAAGATACATCAGGCCATTTGAGGTTTTGGAGAGATTTGGGTCGGTTTCCTATCGGTTTTAGTTACCTCAGAGGTATCGGTCTCTGCATGACGTCTTTCACATTTCTCAGTTACAACATTACTTTTCAAACGCGTCTCATGTTTTCCAACCCAAGGAGGTTGAGTTGGAGGTGGATGAATCCTTCAAGGAGAACCCTATTCAGATTATGGATCATAGCATGAAGTTTCTCCATGGCCAATATGTTCCTCTGGTATGGGTGTTATGGAAGAATAGGCGAGTATAGGACGAGACTTGGGAGAGGGAGGCCAACGCTCGATCACAGTGACCAGAGTTGTTTGAAGTTTCTTCTGCACCACCCTTGTAAGGGAAATTCAGGGATGAATTTCTTTAAGGGGGTAAGTTTGTAAGAACCCGAATCTTCATTTTAGGTATGGAACTTTACTTTGAGTTATTTTTTAGGAAAAGGGAAGAAAGGGTAAATTTTCTAAGTACATGCTGTATACCCTTGAGTATACATCATGTACCCAGTTTCCATAGGAAGTCATGTACTAGCCATGTAATGGTTGAGTACATGGCCATGTGGGTGACCTGGATGACCACCTAAAGTAAGAGCCTGTTGAGGCAAGTACATGGTTTGTACATAAAATGAACACATTGTTTACTTTTCTTTTTATTTGATGAGTCGGAGCGGGGTCATGTCACATCTCCAGAAAACGTTTCTTCTACTCGTGTCTCATATATAAGAGTGACGCATGGCTAAATATCTTCAAGCTCATCCTATTCCTCCATCCAAGCTTCTATTTAGATGTCATTGGGTGCATTGGATTCCCACCTGTGAGTTATCTCTTTCCCTAGAGCCTCTCTTCCTGATTTATCCTCTCACGTAAGTTATTCTAGGTTGAACGATTTTGACCTTTTTGTAGATCTATGACATCTAAGGCCGATTAAAGGGATGAAATTCAAGATTATTAACCATACCACATTGAGGTAGGTGTTTTGTGCCTTTATTTGGTTGTCTTTAGATTATATATGCTAAAAGTTCCAAATACCCATGTTTAGGGTATTACGTGTTATGGAATTTAACCCTATTTAAGACCTAATTATGGTTTATTTTATTGATAAAGTGTTATTGATTATGCATAAGCTCTATTACCTTGATTATGGATGTGTTTCCCATGTTTGATTGATTATGACTGTTTGGTCTAGAATTCCTATTAGGCTTGCTTTGTTTTCCATGCCTCATGTTGTTAGGATAGAGTTACTGTTAATTGAGATGCATGTGATTCACATTGTGAAAGTATGACCAAGGGGAATTTGGCTGTGAGAGATTCCTAAGGTAGGGTCATTTATGTATAATTTTTTTATTATGTTGACCCATAGGTATTGACTGTGAGATTTTCCAGGTAGTCATAAACTAGAGGGGTTAGACCATGAGAGCTCCCAGAGGGTCATTATTAAATGAATGTTGGACCATAGGGCATTAACTGTGAGAGTTGTCAAGGGGTCATTATATTGTATTATTTCTATTCAGACCACGGGGTATGGATCGTGAGAGCTACCCAGGTGGTCGGTTGTAAATGATTAGTACTAAGTGAGACCAAAGGGATTAGACTATGTGAGCTTTCAAAGAGGGTCCTTATTTATTGAATTGATGATATGTTGAACTAGAGGGGTCAAACTATGAGATCTTTCCTAGAGGGTTGTTTTGAATGAATTCATGATTGTGACGATTCCTCCAATCCAGATCACAAGCTTAGACTCGGTATTACTTTATTTTTTAGATGGTCTTCTAAGACATCTATTGTTTCCATTATACCGGGGGACACATTGCTTAGGCTATATCCCAAGGTTACATTATTCAACGGTTTAAATAATTTATAAATGAAAATGAATGTAATTAGAAACTATAGGATTGTTTACTTTTGAGAAATTCCTAGTTTATTGCTTCATTTTTCATATTGCCTTCTATATATATTCACTGACAGTTAGGCAAAGATCTTTGGGTGGTTGCCTACTGGGATTCATCAAACAGCTTGTTTGGATCATGCTTTTGGTCCCAAATAGATTATATGGTTGTAGGTATAGAAAAGGTAAAGTGCCCTTCTTCATCAGGTACTTCATTGCTATTGGAGCTGGAGAGAATGGGACCAAGCTGAGGCTTCCAATGCTGTTGGAGTTTACTATTTTTCCACACTTTGGTTTCAGTATTGTATTTATAGCATTGTGACTTGTTTGGATTCCTTCCTACATACAGGTGACATGCATCATTTATATATTCTCCGGTTGTTATATTACTATAAGTCTTATGCTATTTACTTTTTTTGTATGGTATTACTGCTTATGCTTTTGTTTATTATTTATTATTCCATTATGAATACTTTTCCAATGAGGTAATAGTTTCCCCACTATTAGACGTTGGCCCTCACTACTATTCGGCAACCTCTAGTGTTTGGGGAAATACTCTTGAGGTCATGTGACCAACTGGGTTCGGGGCACCTTTGGGCGGCACCCATAACTGGGATGTTGTAGGTACGAATTCAATTATGTTATTCTCATAAACTATTATTATTTCATCATACTCTTATGGTCATCTTACTCTCATTGATAACGTTGAATTGTTAATGCTTATGTTTACCCTTATTAATCATTTGAGTTCACCCTTCTTATGTTTCTTTTTCCCTAGGCTATGAAGAATGATGCTAAATGATTTTTTAGAAATGTTTCATATGTGAAGAATTTTATGGGAGATTCTGAATACCTAACATGGAATATGAAAATATGGGTATAATGGGAGATAATGTGGATCATTATGGACCAGTTGTTTATCAACCCAAAGTTTTAAGAGTTTTTCTGAATTCTCTGAAACTATAAACCTAAAAGGTCATTGGCTATGTAAGTGCTCTGATATTTGGTTTTGATGTTGTAATATTTCTTTTGTTAAAAATCGGGTCACATTTATAGATACAAAATCTAGAAATGTAATGTTTTTGTTTTTTTCACTTGATCTGGGAGTGTGGGTTCAGGGTTCTTACAATATCCTGGGGATACTATTGTCTAGTTTTGAGGATTTATCCAATGAAATAATCAAAACCCATTTTTGAGCATGGTCCCAACCCACTTCCACTAATCCTCAAATCCTTCAAGTGGAATCAGAGTGGTCATATATTAATTTATAATTATTTATTAATTATTAATCAATTTACACATTTGATTACAAGTTTTAATTTCCAATTTTTCATTATTTAATACAAAACTTGAGATATTATAATCTTTCACTTTTATATGACCAAGAATAGAACAAGAATAGATAAATAATGATCTAATATCTCATATAGAGGTACTATAGATTATGGAAAAATAACATAGATACATAATCTGTAACTGAAAAGTATATGTCGTGTACTCATGTTCACTGCACTGGGATAAGTTGTGAAAATCATGGCATTTAATGTGGGGAAAAAATGCATTAAATCATTACACATCATGTGTCATAAACCAGATCTGGTCTCCATTGAAACCAGCACCCAACCTGGTCCATGGAAAGGCCTGCAGGGCATTCCCAATCTCCATGGGCTGGCACAAGTACCCAGGTATCATGAATAAATGTTGGGAACAATTTACCAGAATTTATAATCATAAAATGTTAAACAAAGGCTAATAAAACGAATCTGAATTTTTCAAACCAAACCATCCTTTAAAAAAATTAAAATTGAAATACATAAGTTTATAATAATTCCAAATACTACCATAAAGAAAGAAATCCAAAAAAATAACATCCCAAGAACCACCTTTAGCATGGGGGCATCGCTCTCAAGCCATCTTTATGACACCATACTAAGAAGGACCGCTAATAACCCGAACCAACGGCTCTAAAATCTTTATCCAATCTTGAGACAAACAATACCAAGTCTACTTACACATAAAGGTGTAAGTAGGTTGTGATCCTAAGCCCAATAGGATTCTACTGAAAAATATTTCATGTGATAAAAATTTAAAAAAAATATTGCAAGTTTTATAAACAAGAGATGCTAGTAAAAATTTCTAAAAGATGCAAATTTAAATGAAAACATTTTTCAAGAGAGAAACTTTAAAGAATGTACACATTTAAATAAAGAACACATGATACTAAATTTTCCAACAAAACATGTCGTATGCCAATGGTAAGTACAATATATCCGATGAGCACTAGTCATGGGAACACCCCTAGGCACTAGTTAGTTGTGGGGGCAAGGTACATCATATGTTGATGTAAAAGTAACCATAAAAAATAACCTTCTCATGCACGATCCACTTGGAGGGGAAACCCTAATGGCCTAGTGTTCCCCAAACATCTTAATAGTTTAGTTAGTGTTGTCATCGCCAATCTTTCTAAGTAAAACAGGGATGAGACCACTATCGGATTACTAGCATACTAGTCCTAGTCATCCCACCTATATATTCGGGTTTCCCTATTTGTGCTCAATAAAGTTTCACATGTCATAAAATATCATTTCCACATGAAAATTCTATTTCTAAATCACACACACACCAAAGATCCCACACACATGTCGTATAATTCCCTTTTACATTCAAATTCATTTTAACATCATACACACACCAAAGCAGCTCATAAACATGTCTTGCACCTTTCTCACAATTTAATAAATTGTCTCAATAATCTATAAAAGATTTTCAAAACGTTTGACATCACAAATCAACACTTTCATTTTAAAACCCATTTTAAGAATATGCACCCACCAAAAAAATACCCAAACATATTTTTCACCCTTTTTTGTAACTCAATAAACCATTTAATTTTTTTATAAAATAATTTAAGTAGTAAAATAAGGATTTTCACACAAAATCCATTCAAAAACCCTCTTTCAAGGCTAAATTCACCCAATACAACACCGAAACAGAATTGGAATCACTATCAACGTTTAATAAACCACTTGCATATATTATAAAATTCCCTCAAATAATACCACATGAGTTACGCATGAAAAACACACAATTTCAAGTAAAAATGCAACTTTGAAATCAAACGCTTAACCAATTCTATAAAAAATGATTTTCGCACCACACATAATAAGTAAGAAACATACTAGGAAGTTTAATAATGAAATATAACTCATCAAATAATGCTTGAACATGGAATCACCAACCTTATATGTGAAAAACCCCAAAAACTTTGTGCAAAACATCAACCACACCATAGCTGCACCACAAGGGAATAAAAACGAACCCTAACCAAGAATATTGAACCAAGAAACTCAAAAATAAACCCTAGGTACGAATCCCTAGTTTCTGTACATTTTGAACATCAAGTAATAGGAAATAAACCCTAAGGAAATGGATGAAACGAGAGAGGAATTCACTTACTTGAAAGATCTTAAAGTTCCACCACCAAAAACCACTTAAAAAATGGGTTCCTAAGGAGCTTGAGGGAGCTTGAGAGCCTTCCATGGATGTAATGGCCGAATGGGGGAAGAAAGGGGAACATTACTGTTAATCCTGGAAGGGAAAAATCTAAATTACAAAAAGCTTTTTAATTATCTGGACGTTGTGCATGGTTTGGCTGCATGGTTTATTAAACCGCGCTGCCAAACCATGCGGCCTGTTCTAGCCAATCAAAACATCTCCATTTTCTTCCAAATTCAAGGGGGGCTTGAGGGAACCTAGGGGGAAGATAGGCCAAGAATAATAGAGAAATAATTCCCCAAAATTTAAAATGTGTCACACCTAGATCGCAAGAAAATGACCAAGAACCCGACCAAAACTAGAAAGAAGTAAAATTTAAAAAACCAGGTGTGACAATTCTCCCCACCATAACACTTTCCACCCCCGAAAATCCATGACAAGGCTGGATGAAAAAATGAAATCGATACCATTTCCAATTTCAAAGGGGGTCCTCAATGAATGTCGAATAAAAAGACAATGAGGACACTACCAGTAGGAAAAGAGGGGTATGAGCTTACTTGGGTGACCAAGATGGACTTACCAACTAAGTGTCTCTCGCTCCCAAACTCCAAAACACCTCTAGTTGGTCAAACAAAGGAAAGGATACTCTCATCAACCAATATGTACACTGCTTTCCAGAAGTGGCTAAACATAATCAAACCACATCCCAAAATGAAAAACCTAAAACACTAATATAAAAATATCAATCAATTTACTTGAAATGAAAAATGAATTCAAATGAGGTTACCACATCCTTAATTCAACCAAACAGTTGGGAATGTTCCAATCCCAACATTTACCCAAGAAAGAAGTTGGTGGTTAGATAGCTCTGAATGAGACTACCTACCACCAAGACAAAACCAAGTTACTGATATGGGGAGAACCAAACAAACTCCCCACCATAAGAAGTAAACTAACACCCAAGACTGAACTAGAATACCAACAAGGGGAGGTATGAATGGACTCCCACACGATAAGAGACAACTTAATTTCCCAAGATAGAACCCGGACACTAATAAGGGGAGGCCCAAACAGACTCCCCACCATAAGAGGTAGACTTTACATTAGACGTATTCTAAAATAACTTACATGAGACTCATGGTGGGTCTCCTCACCATAAGAACAAACCATCTTAACCAACCAACATAGATGAACAAAGAAACCCAACATGGGATAACTTGGGTGCTTCCCTCATAACTTATTCTCCCACCGCAAGAGGCTCATTCAACAAAACTCCAAACCAATAGAGACACTACACGGTCCACCCCTCTCACAAACATTACCTTCCATGGATAAGTCCAACCAAAACTGAGGTCGAAAAGGACCTATATGGTTATTCGTACATGAAAACTCATACTGAGAGTTATACCCAAAGGGGTTCAAGCACTGGGGTTTTGAGAAGAAAAAACCACCCCACATCCTGGTAAACAATGTGGGACTCTTCCACTTACATGGATTTTAACCCTGAGGGATAGGGTCCATATATCCCTTTCCACCACACCAAATAAATTGAAAAGAAACTTCCACATAGAAACTTCAAACTTTCTCTACCTCCCATACTGAAGATATAAGTTAAACTAATATCCATTACACCCCTATGAATTTCTTACTATGTGTCATCTTCACTTTGGGACCTATTGCTAGAGCTCAGATGATTAATGCATCTCCTGCCTTGAAGTCAGGTGATAAAACCCCCAGAACGAAACTTCTTCCTCCAGTGTCATAAGAAACTACACCACAATCCAACAACATCAACAGAACACAACACATGCCGAAACCTGCTTACCCTTTCATGGAAACTTCACCAATACAAGGGCCTCAAAGATGCATACGTATTTCCCCTCTCACCCCGAACAATAAATAGAATAAGTAATTACATAAGGAAGACACCTTCATTTAGGATAGAGAATTTCAAGAATTCCCAGAAGAAAACGTGCTTCCATTTAAGTGGAAGTCCTCAAAATGTTCTACAACATCCAAATTTTCCATTAAAATAAAACACAACACAGCAATACATGAACAAACATGACCCTATCAATCGATAAATGCATTAAAAGGAGTGGGACCTTGAACCAAGTCACAAGTAGCATGAGATTACCACATACATCCATAACAACCTTGAGGCCATATTTTCCACACCTGTGGCCTAACATGAATTCTTTTCTCATAAGAAACCAACTAATGACCTAAAAGCCCTAAAATACTACATCCAACACCATTAACTCTACACAGTTTTACCTTTCCTCACTAGAATTCCCCTTCACTATTTCCAAATATAACTAATAGACACAACGGTCTCAAACCTCACCATTGATGACTCGAGAAACTTAAGAGATAAGGACTATCACATCCTTCCACAACCACTCTCATTCTAAAAAAGGATACACTTAATTGAAAAAGTACAGGGGGTATACTCAATCTCAAAATATTAGGAAGAAATTACTTATGTTGATCAACTGGATGATCTGCCAATGGAAAATCACCTTGGGTCGCACTTCAATTGTGCATTAACTCTTTATGGGGCATACACTAACTGACGAGGAGACCCGAGAACCCAACCAAGCTAGACCTTTGGTCAAAATGTACCACAACCATAAACAAACACAATAGGGTAACTGCCATAAAGGCTTCCCAAAACTTTTCTCATAAAATACCACTAACTGAAACTTCAACCCAACTTACCGATGAAACACAAACCCAAAACATTGTTCAAACAAGAGGGGTTCTTGAATTCAAAATATCCCACAACACCATTCCCGAAAACAAATAATATACACCACCCAAACATCAGTTATAAAAGCATAAAATTTTCCTTAAATATCATTTCTTTGGAAGTAAATGGGGTCGGCGGTTAGCACATTCACCAATGGCATCTCATGGGCCTCACACATGCATGTTTTCATGCCACACCGGGCACCCTCCTCATATCCACCCCAACACTCATCCAGTCGTTCCACTAACCATCCATATTTCTATGTAACCCATGCATGCGGTCACCCGTGAGGACACCAAAGACCAAAACCAAACCTTTCTTATTTTAAAAATCAAAACATTCCACCAACTCTCTCTTTCTCAAAACTGCTAACCAAAAAATAAAAATCCAATTAAAATCTTACAAACATTTTCAGAAAATTTCCAATATTTCACATAAAAACTCACTTTCAAGTATTACACATTATTTTCAAAACATTTCCCCCAATTTCTAAACAACTTTCTATAGTTTAAAAAATCTATTTGAAATAGATTTTCCAAAACCACTTTAACATAATTCATGATTTCTAAAAATAAATTTCCAAAAATTCACAAAAACTCATTTCCACCCTTTCATAAATCAACTCATTTCCATTTTACTAGAAAATCATGTCATAAAAATTCACATTTCCTAAAACCATTTCATTTTTAATTTAAAACCACATCTCAATAATTCTTAAATAAGGTCTTTTCAAAATTATTTCATAAACTCAAGGAGACACAAGACGCTTCTCAAGAGATGGAAACTAGTGTCGGTGGGTGACTCAAACATAAGGTCGGTGGCCATACTATAGTCATTCCACTATCACAAAGAGTGTTCTAGGATCACATACCTATATCCACATGGATTTCCAGGCCCTGTGAGATCAATGGGGCTGTTGACCCAACTCCCATTTCATTTCCCAGACAACGAGCAACCATAAGGACTAAAAGACTTAGATGGAACCCGACTTCCCATGGTAAATCAAGTCCCGTCATGGGTGTGCAGGCCAGGAACCTCATTAATAACTAGAAAATAGATTTTTGATAATCCTATCTCTGGTCAACCAAGACTCTTTCTTAAAAGAACCTGACCTAAAAAGAGAGAACCTCGTTTGATACCATTTTGTCACGAACCAGATCTGGTCTCCATCCAAACCGGCACTGGACCCGATCTGTGGCAAGGTCCTAAAGGAGTTACCAGTCCCCAACGGATAGAAAAAGTGCCTGAATATCATGAATAAAGGTTGGGAATGATTTACCCAAATTTATAATCATAAAGCATCAAACAAAGGCTAATAGAACAAATCTGAATTTTTAAAACCAAACCATCCTTTAAAAAAATTAGAATTGAAATATATAGGTTTATAAAAATCCCAAATACTACCATAAGGGAATAAATCAAAAACATAATAGCCTAATAACCACCTCATGGAAAGGGGGAATCACTCTCAAGCCATCTCCATGACACCGCACCAAGAATGACCTCTAGTAACCTGAACCACCGACTCTAAAATATTTACCAAAACCTGCGACGAACATCACCATGTATACTTACACCCAAGGGTGTAAGTAGGGTATGATCCTAAGACCAATAGGATTCCACCCAAAAATATTCCATGTGATAAACATTTTAAGATAAAAATATTGTGAGTTTTATAAACAAGAGATGCTAGTAACAATTTCTAAAAGATGAAAATTTAAATGAAAATATTTTTCAAGAGGGAAACTTTAAAGAATGTAAAGTTTTAAATGAAACACACATGATACTGAATTTTCCAAAAAAAATCTCTATATTTTGATGATAATTACAATATATCCAATGATAAATAGTCATGGGAACACCCCTAGGAACTAGTTAGCTACAGGTCCCTAGGTACATAGTATCTTGGTGTAAAAGTAACCATAACAAATAACCTTCTCATGCACGAGCCACTAGGAGGGGAAACCCCGGTGTCCTAGGGGTCCCCAAACATCATCATATTTTATTTATTGTTGTCATAATCAATCTTTCTAAGTGAAACAGGGACAACACCACTACCAGATAACTAGCATACTAGTCCTAGTCCACCCACCTAGATTCCCAGGTTTCCCTCTTTGTGCTCAATCAAGTTACAAATGTCATAAAATGCCATTTTCACATAAAAATTCCATTTCTAAATTACACACACTCCAAAACTCCCACACACATGTCACATAATTCCCTTTTTACATTCAAGTTCATTTTAACATAATACATACCAAAACAGCCCAAAAACATGTCTTGCATCTTTCTCACAATTTAATAAATCATCTAAAAAATTTATAAAACATCCTCAAAACATTTTACATCACAAATAGTCACTTTCCTTTTCAAAATATAATTTTAAGAACATAAACCCATCAAAACATTACCCAAAAATATTTTAAACCCTTTCTATAACTCAATAAACCATTTAAATTTTTCATAAAATAATCTTAAGAAGTAAAACAAGTCTTTGCACACAAAATGCATTCAAAAACCCTCTTTTAAGGCCAAATGCACCCCCAATACCACACCAAAATAGAATTTTAAGCCCTATCAACAATTAATAAACCAATTTCATATATTATAAAAATCCCTCAAATAATACCACATGAATTACACGTGAAAAACACACAATTTCAAATAAAAATGCAACTTTGAAATAAAATGCTTAACCAATTCTATAAAAAATGATTTTCACACCACACACAATAACTAATAAACATTCTAGGAAGGTAAATAAATCAAGATAATTCATTAAATAATTCTTACACATATAATCACCAACCTTAATTATGAAAACCCCCAAAACATTGTTCGAAACTTCAACCGCACCACTGCAGCACCATTAGGGAATAAAAATGAACCCTAACCAAGAATATTGAACCAAGAAACTAAACAATAAACCCTAGGTATGAATCCTTAGTTTTTGAAAATTTATAACTTCAAACAGTATGGAATAAACCCTAAGGAAATGGAAAAAACAAGATATGAATTCACTTACTTGATATATCTTTATGTTCCACAACCAAAAACCCCTTCAAAAATGGGTTCCTAAGGAGCATGAGGGATCTTGGGAGCCTTCCATGGATATAATTTTCAAATGGGTGAAGAAAGGGGCGCATTAGGTTTAATCCCATAAAGGAAAAATTGGAATTGAAAAATATTTTTAATGAGATAGACATTGTTCATAGTTTGGCTGGATGGTTTTGTAAACTGTGCGACCAAACCATGCGGCATGTTCTGGCTACCTAAAACTTGTCCATTTTCTTCCAAATTCAAGGGGGTATTAGAGGTAACCTATTAGAGAAGATAGGTCAGGAATATGAGAGAAATAATACCCCAAAATTTTAAATATGTCACACCTAGATCCTGAGAAAACGACCAAGAACCCGACCCAAACTAGAATCAAGTAAAAGTTAAAAACCAAGGTGTGACATCATGTATTAACTATCCACATGACATGTGATTTTATGTTTACACCATGTGTGTATGAAGTACATACCATGTAACCCCCTAAAAAATTTTTCCCATGGGAATCACATAATTTGTGTGGTCAAAGTATGAAACATGTATTAATTTCAAATCAAGTATTGACTACCATCAAGAAACATAGAACCAATAATATTACATGGTGTATAGATGGAGTACACATCATGTCACTCATAAGATTCTATGTGGAAAAAATGATCATTACCTAGGCATATAATGCAAATGACTTGAAAATGGAAAATATGATGTGTAGCTGGTTGTACATGTTGTGTAATGCATACTCATTCACATGAAATACAAACTAAACCAATCTATATATAACATGAATTAATTATGTGTAATGGATACTGATTATATAATTGAATCAAGATACATGACATGTAGTTTGGGTACATAATGATTAACATGGTTTTAAGAGTATTTAATGGTTACTTAATTAATTTCCATGTTACTTTTGGAACTACATGGTGTGTATAGTCATTGTACACATCATATACCTCACAAGAATTTATAGTAGTATATTTCATGTAATATCATGACATATCATGTACACTTACATGTCATGTAAGTACATGGTATATGAAAAGTACTATATAAATTATGCTCACACTCCATGTGAGTGATATTAAACATTGTGTAGATAGGTACACATCATGTTACCTCCAATACATGATATATTAAATTTAAGATCGAATTTAATATTGGCAAGAAGGGTATACTTTTTCCCATTGTTAGTACATTCCATGTATGTATTAATTTTAAATTAATTTAATTTATTTTAAATTACATAATATGTGAATCTCTGGGAATGTTTTCATGGAAAATGAAGATATAATATTTAATTGATTAACAATATAATTAATTTATTAAATCATGAATTTTATCTTAATAAATAAAAAATTGAAATGAATTATAGCTAGTTTTAAATGTGTACTCATTGCTTATGTGTATGATTATATTTTTTATTGAACTATGTATGTGTTAGATTTATTTTAATTAAATTATTCTTGTATGGATTTTGTGATAACTTTTATTAAATTAAAATGATGATCTGAAAATCATCCACCCTCTTAATTATGTGTTAGTCTATTTGTACATGGTTAATTTTATATAAAACAAACCCTTGGTTTCCCTCATTTATGTGTGAGTAGAAATAAGTAAAATATGGAGATCCCAGTATAGTGGAGACAGTTCAAGTTAGATCCTAAGTGAAACTAACTAAGGAGATACAACGGTGAATAGGTGGAGTGTTGCAACTTAAACCAAGATCAATTCTAGGAGTTTTTCTCTAGGGTCAAGGGTTAGTTTATCGAATGCTCGATCAACCTCATGATCTTGAAACATGGTTTTTTTATTTATATAAAGTTCATGGTTAATTATTTTTTTATTATTTTCATATTTATTTGTGATTATATAAAGTAAATAGATTATAAATCATGAAAGATTGAATAAAATAAATGAATTGTGCATAGGTTATTTTATCAAACATGGTTCATCCCTTATGTAAAATACATATAATATTAAAAATCATGTTAAAGGATAAAATAAATAATATTTACACATAAGATAAAAAATCCTCAAAGAAAATATTAAGTTAGTAAAGTCTTTCATTACTTTAGTTAAGATGAAACCATAGTTCAAAGTTCTTGGTTGGCCTATGTCAAGGTGATTTCAATTATCAGTGTATTTTAACTAAAAGTTTCAATTTGAATTAATAGAGTTAGTATCCATGGTTTACTATAAAAATAGGACCTATTATAACTTGGGGTAAAGTTTTAATGAAATACAAGTCTAAGATTTTCAGATTGGGGATTCCACTCAATAGATCAAGTAATTACATTTTAATGTAGTTGGAAAGACCACCTACATAAATACCATTGAATAATTTGTTGGGCACAAGTTTTTCCTATCATAAAGGATATATATTTCCTTGAAACTAGAATATCCATGTGATAGGATACTATAAATCCAATGGTGAGGTCCATTGGGATTTTATAAAATAGTGTGTTACTGATAATATAAAGTTTGTTATGTTTTTTTCTAATCAAGATAAAGTTCTAAAACATGTATTTATTTTGTTATAGGAAATGGAAATTCATACAACCTTGATATTATCCCCAAGATTAGTTATGAAGAAATATAATCTCCTAACCAGCATAAATTTCTAGGAGTGGTATAGGTACCTTCACATCATGCTACACCAGAAGCAGAAATTCTATATGTTGGAGTCTTATGTTCCAGAGAAAGATCCTTCTAAGGATACTAGTAAGGATGAAAACATAGTATTTTTTAATCATGAATATGATTCATTGGATGCCCAATTCCTCATGTTATTATCATTTCCAATGAAATAAAAAAACTACATGATTATATTAATCTATACAGTATGTTTTCCCATCTTAGTGATCTTTATCAGGAGAAAGATATACATGAGAGGTATGAGATATCCAAAGAACAGTTCACATTAAATCTTGGAGAAGGTTCATTAGTTATACCTCTTGTATTCAAGATGATTATCTCTACTGAGTCTTTGGATATCTTGAGTTTTAAGCTACCTAAAGAGTTGCGCATCAAGATCATGCTTTTCTTAGTAACTCAAAGCATCTATTGTTTTTTTGTGAATTATAATATGAAAAATATTGTGATGCCACTCTTGAAACTCATAACTTTGATTGTCTAGATATATAATTACATAAGGAATGAAAAACTTACAGTACTTATGGTGAAAAATAGGAAGGTTAATGAAAAGGTCCCTAAAAATACTTCCACATTTAAGGCTTCTATGCACTTCCCAACTATCATGACCTAACCCATAAGGATCTGAGCTTCAACTACCCCAAGATTACTTATAATAGGCCAGGGGATGGAGATAGCACCAAGAAGGAATATCACACACAAGGGATGCATTATTCTAAGTTTCTTATATGCACACACACATCACCAAGCCCATACAATTCAAAAATTTAAAATAACTTATAACAATGTATGAATGCATCTATAATCCCAATATCAGAGTATGGAATAAAGTATTGGAAATCATAAAAAGGACCTAAATAAAAGCCCACCCAAATCTGGAAATAAAGTCTGACATCCTCTAAGGAGATGAATGTTGTCAAATGCAACACCAGTATAAACCTCAGTTTATCTATCCCAACTAAGATCCACCTACTCCAGGTCCTATAAGGACTCTGTAAACACTTCGAGTCTCAAAGGTAAATCATAATATGAGACATAAAATAAAACATCAAGATATACTCATAAAAGACTTCAAGTCTCAAAGGTCTCTACCATTGTTGTCCATAGTTCCATTATGATGTTTCAAGGTAACGATTTTCTGGGAGGAACGTCTCCCCGAGCTATACTGCTTCTGAAAACAAACATCCCATAGGTCATGATCATTAGGTCTACCCATGAATAAGCATACAGGAAACTGAGGTGGTTCATCTAATATACAAAATCAATCGGACTACACCTCATTGGAATGATCATATCTTGATACATAGCTAGGGGGTCAACACCCAAGGCTCAATAAAGGGCACCAGACCCTGATGGAATCATCCTATAAGAGAGGGGATTGACACCTAAATAAATATTGGTAACACTTCCAAAAAAATGATCTAAGTAAATAAGAATGAAATAAGGATTGGTTCAGGCCTCTTGGAGGGATACATGATCCAAGACACTGATAAATTTGTCCAAACAGACTAAGACAGATCATTCCATAATAAGGGGACATGCCCAAACTACATTGATTATTAGGAAGCTATAGAGGGTCCACCCTCAATGATAGGAATGAGATGCCACACCAAACCCTCATTGGAATGGACTAAGGTAACGCACTCAAATGATATTGGTCCAAGGAAGCTCACACAAACTCACTATAAAGATAAAATAAAAAGAAAAATGAATACAACCTATCCTAAAAGAAGTACAAAAAATGTACCTTGGGGTACATCATGTCTCACAAATTCAGGTATTTCATGTGTCTCATGCTCACACAGCATGCACATTTCCACAATACATGGCGTGTTCCAGAGGTATACTTTGTGTAGATGTCGATCCAGCACTCATGGTGTCGTCTACCCATGTCCATGTACTTTCCTAATTACACAGAATATATCCCACCACACACGATATGTGGGGACACACATTCTCCATGGAATGTACTCCATATACATGCAGATTCATCCACCATGAATTACAAGATGTGATACTTGGTACACACAGCCTGTACCGCTATATGGTCTCTTGGATATGTACCCCTTGTTCATTACAAGATATTTGGTTAAGTGAAACTTGGATTGTGACAAGTGTCACATAGTTTTTGATACTTATATTATCATTGAAACCCTAGAACCTTATATATAGGACTATAGGGCATGTGTTAGGACTACATGTCGTGTTGTTGGGATTTTCATAGAATCTCGGATCTATTTCACATGTCTTCATCCATACCTATAGCCTTTGATACATCAACAAATAACACTAGGAATCACATCATACATCGTGGATATGGGGTTTACCAAACCCTCTAGTTGTTGTTTTCCATATTCCAGTCATTCTGGTCATATTTGCTGCTCGGGAAACACCCACGGTCATACCTCATCAGTACAGTATTCCAAAACCACAATCAATAACTTCTTATCCATCTATGGATCCAATTCCATCATCATGCACCACAAACATGATGTTGAATCTCCATCCCAAACCCATGGTAGTGATCCATTACAACAAATATAGAATGTGCAATGATCGTTCACTAGGTATTCATCGAATAGGCCAAAAGAGAATGCTAAAAATAAACACTTGCATAATGGGGATAGAAAACCATAAACCATAAACATGTGGAATGAACCATGACCTTTTTAATTTTATTTTTGTTTTTTTCATAGAAAATACAAATGAATAGGTATAAACATAAAAACACAAATAAATAATAATTATCCCCAAGTCCAACAAATAAACTCATACCCGCAAAATGGTTGATCCATGAATCAATATGTTATTCGATTAATTTGTGTTAATCATGTGATAATAAAATCGGTATAAATCCACAAATAAAACATCCTTACTTGATTTTGATCAATCGTTGGGGAATAATAGATCCGAGTCTTTATCATTGGAAAGATCCATAAGTTTTGCTACACATCGGTTATTGATCCACAATATGATCATCATTCCTCTAAAAACGATCCTCCAATGATATCTCTTAAAACATATGATGTTATGTTGATTACCCAAGGATTTTTTTATAGTAGCATATTTATAAGATTTTTTAGGTCATGGGGAAAAATTAAAATAAAATAATTAAATTATTTTATTCCTTTTAATAATTCACCTACGGTTATGCTCAACCCGAACATCTGATGTGCTACAAGGTTATTTCACTCCTAGGAAAAAAATAATGCTTTGAACTCAAAGATGGTATCATATTTATTATTCCAAAATCCATTTAAGAGTTATTACACTATTTCTAGAAAATGTTTCATGTGATCAGTTAATATATTTAATATATTTCAATCATAAATTATGGGCTCACTAGGCCACATAAACTCATATAATCTTAGCACCTAGATCTGAAAATATTCCAATAAGTATTCCAAAGTATTGCATTGAAAAAAACTAGTATATTAAACTAACAAATAGGAAGAGGTTCCAAAGGTACTTTAAGTAAAAATATGCATAATTCTTTTCATGTGGTAAGAATATCCACTAAAAGAAGAAATACACCTCGGTGAAGAATCTTGGGGAAGCTTCGGGTGTTTTTATTATCAAATACAACATATCTATTTCTACCAGTTCGGTATTAGATATAGCTTGTGAATATCATATTTTAAACCAAATATAGAAACCAAGTAGATTTATAATGGTTTCCAAAGGTGAGGTGGGTCTTTGAGCTTCAAATAGTGCAAGATTGGATGCCTTGGCTATAGAAACTACCACCTTATTTTACTGACATGATTGATTATAATCTTGAATAATTGTTATTATGTGCCCAATGTTACTAAAAATATTATATTTGTATCTATTTTAGACATGGATGGATTTATATTCATGTTTCAAAATAAAATATTCAAATTTTATATATATGGAATTTTTTATCATACAATCAGAAGAATCAGGAGTAGGAAAGCCTACTCCCAGAAAAGCTTTAAATAAAAAAAAAGTAAATACATCAAAAAGGAGAAACATGGGGTCAATAAAAAGGCGTGTACACAGCACCACGCACATCAGTATCAAACAAAATATAGCAGAAGGTTGGTGTAACAAAGGACCAAACAGAGAAAACCTCCTCAATCGCACGCTTGGACAGAGCTTCAGTAACCTAATTTGCCTCTCTGTAAACATGAGTGACAACCAAACAAATCTGCTCCACAAGCTTGAGACAGTCATCCCATGCAGAAAGCATCTTCCAAGGGATATTTATTGAATGCTTTCTAAGAATATAAACTGATAGAGTTGAGTTAGGCTCCATCCATAAGGTCATCCAACCATGAAAATAAGCATACCGAACAACCTTGATAATAGCCCATAACTCCGCCTCAATAGCCAAGCCATTTCCTAAAAAGTGATAAAAACAGCCTTTAACAAATCCCCTATAAGTGCGGAAAACACCACCACATCCCAAAGGCCCTGGTGCACCTGAAGCCACTCCATCCACATTAACATTTAGACACTGAGAGATCGGGGGAATCTATCGGATATGTTTCATCAAAATTAGATTCTTACATCTACCAGAAACACCCAAAGTGCGCAAGATAAACAGATCAAAAACATCATTTCGCATGACTCCATTTCGATCACGTGCAGAAGTAAGAACACAAGTATGAAGCTCCCGAATACCAACAGAAATTGGTATAATTTTTTTGTCAAAGACAAGAGCATTCTAAGCACGCCAGATAAAAGAAACAACTGCTGAGACGGCAGAGATGAGCAATGGTTTCACCTGATAACTGCAATCAGCTCGATAAATAGAGTCCATAAGCTGTCAAAAACCCTCCAAGTTTAGATGGAATCCAAAAACACCCTGAAAATAATCCCATAAACCAGATGTAGAGCAACAAGATATAAATAAATGACCAAGAGTCTCATCAGCAGTGAGACAACGAAAACAAACAGGTGCAAGAGAAAATCCAACATGTTGTATCATCCGTTGCAGAGGTAATATACACTTCCAAATCCTCCATATAAGCAAATATTGAGCCGGCAGGATATAGACATCATGAAAAATAAGCATCCAAGAGGTATCCATTGATGGTTCAATGCACATGAATCTATAATCCTCCTTAGTGCTAAAGGTTCCAGTAAGACTGGGCAACCTGATTAAAGTATCCACCACAGAATATTGATAATAGCCCAACTCCATTTTCAGAGAATCGGAAAGAAACCCATGAGCCATGTCATTATTATGGAATTCAGTAATTGAGAGATCCTTCAAATCAAAAGGAATTTCAGTATGTTCAGCAATGACACATGACAACCAAACAGTCTTCTAGTAGTTCAAAGAATAATTCCGAAAAACAACCCACTTAGAGGATTGTGCAAGGCTAAGATAAGCATGCTTAATTGATGACCATATCGAGGAAGGGACATAAAGAGAGTATCCATTGAGCAGCTTGGATCCAAATCTATTGCATAGGTTCTCCAAAGAAAAATCACCGGAAGTCAAGAGTGACCAAGTGAACTTTTT
Source organism: Viscum album (assembly GCA_963277665.1). Taxonomy (NCBI): domain Eukaryota; kingdom Viridiplantae; phylum Streptophyta; class Magnoliopsida; order Santalales; family Viscaceae; genus Viscum; species Viscum album. The sequence continues at coordinate 118,976,389 of OY728154.1, forward strand.
AATGAGAGATTCATTAAATTACTTAAGGTCCTTAATCCCCATACCACCCATGTCAACAGGCCGAATGCAATCACTCCAATCAACTATAAAAAACTTCCTCTCATGAATTGAACCAGTCCAAATAAAGTTCAGAATGAGTCTTTGTAAATTCTTAAGAAGAATTCTAGGCCATATGTATAAGGAAAAAACATAGACACACATAGAAGTGGTAATAGAATTAACCAAGCAGACCCGCCCTGCCTGAGACATAGATTTACCTTTCCAGGTAGCCATTTGATTGAGAATTTTGAGATAGATATTTTCCAAATGACACCTTTTAACTGCACCCTAGAAAAGGGGAACCCCAAGATAGTTAAAAGGTAGAGACCCTCTTTTAACCCCAAGCTTCTGGGCAACTCTGTTTTGCTTTGAAAGAATGACCCATTCCCCAAAAAACACAGAGGATTTATCCCAACTGATAACTTGACCAGAAACAACCTCATAATGCTCAAAATCCACCTTAATATATCGGATAGTAATTCCATCAGCCTTTCCAAATAGCATAATATCATCAGCATAAAAAAGATGTGACGGAGCAAAAAGACCTCTGCCAACAGTCATTTGGTGATACAAACCAGCATGCACAATATCCAAAAGACATGTACTCAAATAATCCTATGCAATAGCAAAAATGAGACCAGATAAGGGATCTCGTTGTCTCACTCCCCTATAACATTTAAAGAAGCCTCTACGAGAACCATTCACAAGAACAGATAGCATAGAACTTTAAAGAATTCAACTAATCAAATTAATGAAGCCATTGGAAAAGCCATGCATTTGTAGCACTGAAAAAATGAAACTCCATTTCATCGTATCAAAAGCCTTCAAAATGTCAGCATTCAGAGCCATATTCCCATACTTCACCTTTTTCCTCATAACATTAACACATTTAAACATCATATACAAACAATTTTGAATGTTCCTTCCAGGCACAAACCCAAATTGATTTGTATAAATAAACTCCTTCACAATACTTCCCAATCTATTCACCAAGATTTTGATGATAACTTTTGGAATATTGTTCCCAATGGCCATGGGCCTGAAATCCCAAATTTCAAGAGCATTCTCCTTCTTTGGAATCAGAGCAACAAATCTAGCGTTGGCACCAAAAGAGAAATAAGAATGATAAAAGAAATCTCTAACCGCATTGAAAAACTTTGTGTGAATAATATCCCAATAATCCATAAAGAATTTATTGGAGAAACCATCTGGACCAGCCACACTATCAGGATTCATAGAAAAAACCGTCTTCCTGACTTTCTCCTCTGTAGGTATACTAGTGAGAATATCATTCTGAGAGGCCTCAACCGAAGGAGAAATATTTCTGAACATTTTATGAGTATTATCTTTCCCTGATTCAGTGTAAAGCTTCTCAAAATAGCTACAAGAAGCATCAAAAATATCTTTTTCAGAGTTGAAAAGAACATCACCAACCATGAGGACATTCATGCAATGCTTCACCTTTTTCTCCCTGTGTAAGTAATTAAAAATTCTTGTATTTATATCCCCTTCTTTCAACCACCTGACATTATATTGAGCCCAGGAAAGACTTTCCTTTAAATCCAATAGCTAATTAAATTTAGAAAGAGAAATCAACTCTTCCCTAGACATTACATCCTGACCCTCATTAAGCCTTAGATAGTGCAAAAGATTATCCTCAGCATTTAGGATATCATGATCAAGGCATGCAAAAGATTTCTTACTCCACTCTTTGAGATTTAACTTCACAGCCTTCAACTTCATAACCATTATAAGAAAGGGACTTCCAATAACAGTGTTTTCCCAAGCCTTAGTGACAATCTGCCAACAACCTTGGATAGATAACCAGGCATTATTGAACCTGAAAGGTATGGGATAAGATCTCAATCTGAGTAGATTCAAATCCATTAAAAGAGGATTGTGTTCAGAATTAGCCCTTGGAAGAGTAATACCAGACATAGAAAAATCCTGAGAGCCCCCATCAACATTAAAGAAGCACCTATCAAGCTTACTGGCTTGTAATCCATGTAAAGTGTATCTGCACCAGGTAAAATTAGCCCCCATGATTGGAACCTCGATTAGATTACAAGAATCAATAAAGGCAGAGAATTCAGACGCATCTAACATGTTAAAGCAATTTCTTGTCTTATCCTCAGGCCGGAGCACCGAATTAAAATCACCAATAATGACCCAATTTTGTCGAATTTTCATAACTATACTTTCCAGAGATGACCAAAGAATGCATCTCCCAATATACTGATTTAAAGCATAAACAAAAGTAAAAGACATTCCCTAACCACATATCTCAACCGAAAGAGTGATCGACTGTTGATCATAAGAGGAAGATATCAAAGAAACACTATCATGCTTCAAAACCCAAAGTAACTCTGAGGAACTCTGATCAGCATTATGTGAAACCAAAAAGTACCCAAGGGTTGATCATTTGAAGGCTTTCCATTTACAAAAATACATATGAGGCTCAGCAATTCCAATAAGAAGCAGCTTATTGGTCATAATAAAATGCCTAAGGATTGTGACCATGGGAGAATTCCCAAGCCTTTGGCAATTCCAGAAGAAAATATTCACGATAAAGAGGATTTGGACCTGGTTATAGTCCCACCATCCCGTTGCAAATGCACAGATTTATCCTGCTTCTCACCCTTCTTTTCCTTTCCCTTAATAATATCTGAGGAAGCATTATCTGGATATTGTTCCTCGCTGTTACTATCCTCTTTATCATCAGACCAAAAAATACCAGTCAATGGTGAAAACCTATTCAAAGAACCAACTGGCTCCGGACTGGTCTGCAAAGGAGACTTCCTCGCAGCCTTAGAGAGAGGAACCTGAGAGAAGGACCCATCATAATTTTTGTCACCATTCTTAACCTTCTCAACAGACTGAGAATCTAGTGCCTTCACAATAGTTAAAGCATGTTCCTGCCCCTGTAAAAGTGATTCAGCAGGAAGAACATCCTCACTTTTCTGTCCAGAAAAACTATCAGACTTCAATCCCTTACATGCAACCAAAGTTGTATCAGTTGTTGTATCAATAACAACTGGACCTGACCCATGAAAGGCAGGACCAATAGAAGGCTCAGTGCATTGAGACTGCACTTGCAAAGAGACATGAGAAATCCCAAAAACAGCACCTTGAACAGACTCTCGACGAACATCCAGATTCAATGAATGAGCCTCTGATTGACCCTGAACTGCCTGAGAAAACTGGTCCTTTCCCTATGCACTATCCCGAGTGGAATTCACTAGTTAACAGAACCCAGACTGAGCCTTCCCAAGAGACTGATCAGCAGCTTCAATAACCGAATCATTCAGATTTTCAGACACCTGCACTGAGCCCTGAGGAAGCTCAACAATCTGCACCTGCAAGTATTCAGTCACAGCAACAGAAATCTGAAAATACCCATCTAGATGAACTGCATGAGAAGACACATCATGACCTTGCACTGCCACCTGAACATCAGGTTCAGAAATAACCTGCATAGAGTCCTAAAAACATTGTTCAATATGAGGGATGACATTCATGCCTGTATCTTGTACCTTGATCTTGACCTTTCCCTTCCGATAGAGATCCTCAGTGTGACCTTTTAGTTTGCAAAAAACACAAATTTTGTTCTGGTTGCATTCGAAATCCATGTGACCAAAGAAATGGAAATTGAGACAAAACCTTGGTCGTCGTTCATACTAAATCTCCAGGTTGAAGCGGTCATCCCTGGTTGTGAGAAAAACCTCCTCTACCAGCATCGAGGCCATATCCACTTCCACCAGAACTCTCACAAAATGCCCAAATTTAGGATCATCTGTATGCTTATCTATTCGAATTGGGTTTCCAACCGACGAGGCAATATCCCATATGATCCTAGGATGCCAATAAAGCCAATTCAGTTTGTGGAAACGAATCCAAACCTGAGCGTGTGTATCCTTGACATTCTCAGGATCAAAATTTCTGACCCATTCTTGAATTCGAAGAACACCAGGCTTCAGTGAAACATATCCGAAGTTCCATCCCCTTCGTTTTGATTCCTCAGAAGAAAAAAGGATATGATAATAACCACGGCCCATATAAATCATCTTCCAATCATCAAACCCCCAAATCTGAGAGAGTCTTTGAGAAAGATCATGGAATTTCCAGAGCAATCCACCCTTCGGAAGAACAACCTGACCGATGATCGAGAATCAGCAAAGATTCACTCGCTCTTCAACCGCAATTTGATCAGCAGCAACATGTGCGATACGTACTTTCTTAATGATCCTCCCAAGAGGAGGACAGTCAAACTCAGGGGAATTCCCGGCCGATTTCACGACGTCCACAAACTTCCTCAGACCCGACGCTTCCACCATGGGTTGCTTTGAAGTCGTACATGGGAACATTTCTTTATGACTAACACAGTCAGAATTCTTAGCAATTGAAGAAACATTATCAAGCGAGGAATCAACAGCCTTCAGCACGCTCGAATCAGGATCATCCGGGCTAGGGTTCCCCTCAGGCGCTCCGCCATGCGATTCCTCCATCGATCGTTCTTATATGAACTAGTTGAATCTTCTAGAAAATATTAATCCTCCTCATATTCATCTTTATCATAAAAAACAGCTTAATAATGGGAATTATATTCTAGAATATGAAAACCATATGTTTGTAGTCGATAAAAAATGAACTTCACATGAATCATATCTCACCTAGTAATGGAATGATTAACTTGGTCATGTAAATGAGAATCACTTAATAAATATATATCAATATGGGTATTTATATTATTTTTAATTAAACCCACTTGTATTGTGTCATGCTTGTTTACAAGTTAAATTTAAAAAACCACCATTTGGTGGAAAGGGTAAAAAGACCATAGATCTTCTTGAATTAGTACACATAGATGTGTGTGGACCTTTTTCATATGAATTTAGATGTGGGTACTCATACATCATAATGTTTATTGATGCCTTGAGTAGATATGGATATGCGTACTAAATGAGGTATAAGTTTGAATCCTTTGAGATATTTAAGGAGTTCAAGAATGAAGTAAAGAATCAACTTGGTAAGAAGATAAATAAAATCCACTCAAAAAAAGTTATAGACTATCTTAAACAAGATTTCATTGACTAATTGAGAGATTTTAGGATTATATATTATCTAACTCTTCCTTATAAAACATATTGTAATGGTGTTAGTAAAATTAGGAACCACACCTTTTTGGACATGGTGAGTGGTATTCCTGAAAGGTGTCGTTAATTCTTATGGGTAGAAACTGATTTAGAATGTATTTTTCTTAATAAAATGTCTGAAAGTGTAGTATAACTAATGGAAATCGAGGTCAAACCCACAGAGGCTAGAAAACTCTATAATTCCTTATAAAATACCTATAAATGACATGGAATGGAAAACTAAAAACTACTCTACCCTAAATGAAACAAAGGATGAGGAATTTTATTATAAATTTGAATGTCTGGGGTTATGAATAAAAAAGTGGATAAAAGATATATGATATTCATGATGTTTTAGGAATTTGTTTCTAGTGAATCCAATGATCATGGTAGATATACTCCATAGTCTAAACTCGCATTTTCCACAGTGTTCATGGTACTTCAGAACACTAAGGGGTGGGTAACCCAAAAAAAATTAAGTATAGAATGAAAAAACCAACTTAATGGTTATGGAGGGTGTCTCGCACTCTATAACTCACACTAAAATCACCTTAATCACTCAACAAAAATGGTCATTCTCAATTGAATGAAATAGATTTAAAATCAATCCTTCACCTCACTAACCAATGGTCATGCATTATAAAAAAGTAAAATAAGAGATAGAGAATTAAAGTGTAGGCATGATAACTCGATATGAAGATATAAAAAGAAACTTAATTTATTAATCAATTCAATTTACATAGAAAAAACTGACACAAGATAATATACCCTCTCATGTTATCCATGATAAGGTAGAGAAAATAAAACCCTAATTTAGGAATCATAGGTAGTCAAAAAAATTTGTGCCAAATGTATCTTTTGGCATGCATGGAATCCCATATTTATAGACTAAGCCCTTGTAATGTCACTTTATATCATCTTTACAAAATCCATTTATCTTTTGTTCTTCCTAGGCCATATATATCTCAATTTAAATTGTCCTCATATCATATGGATAAATAATTAATGCCACATGGAATAATTTCTTAAAATACCCTAAGTATAATTCATCTCATGTTCATTAGAAGGGTAGTCAAAAAACCCTCATATATATTAATATCTTTAAATTCCACCATAAATAGGGAATTCACCATGTGTTTTTCATGATACTATTCAATATACACTACCACACATCAAATAACTTCTCACCACTCCCATAAAAACCCTATCCCACTCGATCAATTCAAAAAAAAAACATTCATATATCTACTATGGGAATTTCCAAGAGTATGTATCATTCATTCATTATGCATGAAAAACCATGACTAATCTTATTTCATTTCTTTAGGTGTTTCATCTTTGATCTCCCCTTGTGAGAAACGAGTTCATCTCCTACTTCATGGTCTTCATTGCTTTAATATATATTCATGCATGGAATTCATTTGACCATGGGTTCCAACACACCATATCCATGGTCATTTTGAGTTTTGTCCCTACCTATCGACCATGAAATCATCTCTTATAATGTAGTGGTCCCTATTATAGATCATGGAAGGCACTCTAACATACCTTATTTTACCTAGAAATCCTTCTTTGTATATTTTTTCCTTATTGGAGAGAACCTAATCCATGGTCATTCAATCTGTGGAATTGTCGAGCCTGTTTCAATCTCCAATTGCATGCAGGGGATCTTCTTATTTAGACTGGATTTCAAAGTGTTAATCTAAACTATCAGATGAGATCCATGGTGATATCGGCCTCAATAATGTAGAAATTGAATGATCCTGATCTCCAAAAGTGGTGAACACTAAGTTTCTAGTGATATATATGGTGGTCCGGTGGGCTCAAACATGAGGAGTGCGAGCGGTGGAATTGGGGACATTTTATTTGACAGGGGAGGTGAAAAATTTCAGCATGAATGACGTTGCACTACTTTTAGTGTAAAGTGTAATCAAAAATTTAATTCCTGCATCGATTCTACCCATGGTAAGCTTTAACTTAATATATGTTAATGTGTTAATAGAGGACTACAAATCCAATCTGGGTGTTGAACCGTACCTCAACCCCCTCTACCTATGTTGACCCATATGGCCCCAGTTCCTCCTCTGTGTCGGTCTTTATCCCATCACTTTCTTATGTTCAACTGGTCCATGCATGTTCCTTTCTTAAAATTGGGTAGTTTTGATCCACCTTTTTTCTAAAATAATAACATTACCTTAGTTAAAATTTCTAAATCCATCACCTAAAAAACAGTTTTCCATTAATAAAATTATACTTGAAATGATAAAAAATTAATTTATTTTTATCTATTTTTCCAAAAAACATTTCGAAATGTTATTTAACTGAAAATTAATAAAATAATTAATAAATTGGGTATAAAACATTAAAATTCAATGAAATTAATTATTTAAAATTTAAAAAATTCCATGCATAAAATAGAGACATAATATACCGCCACACTTAAACTCATACTTGTACTTATGCATTAAATCTCAACATGAATCAAATAGGAATACCATGCTTCCAATATTCAAATTCCAATGTAACAAAAAAAAATGATTATCAATGGGGAGATCAAATTTTCAAGTTTCATATAAGAATTATTAATCCAATTCTTCACTCATCAAAGAAACCAATCAAACATATATTTTACTCCAACCCATTGTGAATTACATTGGCATTATCCTTCCTTCCATTAAATAATCTTAACTAATTATTATCAAACTTGCAATTTTTTGATTTACCTCAAAAATATTTTTTTATCTAATAACTAAACATAATAATTTAATTAGAGTTCTGATCATACCTTGAATACATACACCATACTATAAACCTGTAAAGGATCTAAATTATACACTTTGTAAAGACCTGGGATCAAATCCAGGCATGGAAGAATTTATGGGGTACTGGAGCAGTATTGTAGCAGGGTACTGTAGCAGTATTGTAGCAGCGGTAGAACTGTAGCAGCGGTGGCACTGTAGCGGTGGAGGCACTATTACAGGGTACTGTAGCGGCGGTGGGTACTGTAGCAGCACGGGTACTGTAGCATTACTATTCACTAAGGGGTCCTTTGGGCCAAATAATGGGATTTCAAGCCTTCTATTCAGGACACTTGGCCTTGGGACTTTGGTCTTTGTAATGGTTCTCCCTCTACCCACACTAAAGAGGCATTTTCTTTAAATAATAAATTGAGGCTTCGACCCCAACCTTTAAAAAAAAAAGATCACATAAAATAATGAGGAATTTTCATTAAGGTTCAAATGAATATGGGGATTTTGGTAGGTAGGTATTGATGTGAAAAAAAATTAAGGCTCAAAAAGGAGGTTACGAATCTTAAGTACAATGCATGATATTAAAAAGTAAAGTGTAATGAAAATCCCCCCTTCAAAGTGAAAACACCCTCTTCCCAAGTTCGAATTAAAGGCCATGAAACATGTAAATCATATTGAGAGATGTACACCCTATTGGTTTTTTCATTTTTGTTTATATTTTTTTCCTTTTTTAAACTAATTTTTCAATTTTTTTCAAAAAATATAATCATTATAAGTCTCATATCCACAATCCAACACAAAATGAGAAAAAATCATTGGTCATGAAATGGTTATTTTTTACCTTCCAAAACTCTACCCTTTTTTATTTTTTTATATTTTCTCCTTCAAGAGGGACAAAAAAATAAGTACAATAAATGATTTTATGATCTTTTGTCCCAAAACCCAATGAAATCACACCCCAAAACGTCTTATCTTACTAATAAATCACACCCCTTTCACCACAAACACCTTATTCCCCACACTTAATCTTTTAAATGTCATGAAAAACATAAATAGTAGGGTATAAAAGGATATAATTTTCTTGAAATGTGTCGTATTCCTATAAAATTTCATTCATGGTATCTAAGGACTTGATGTAAGATCAATGTAATGGTGGGTCAAAGGATAAGGGTTAAAACAAAAATACCTCAATCATATTAAATGTGACATTATATATTCCTAACTTTGAAAAGATTCAAGGAAAGTTCTAGTAGGTAACTTTCCCTAAGTTTCACTCAAGAAATATACTCACTAAATATTTGAAAAAATATTTTAGAAGTCCTATTTGGAATGAAAAAAATATGATATAGAGTCAATAACTCATGGTATTTACAATAATAATAAATCAATAAACATGGACTTTAGAAATTTAAAGAAAGAAAATGGTTGGATATTTTCTTCAACTTGAATCAACTAGCCTCCTCAAATAATGATTCACAAAAATTAACAGCATGTTGTTATCTATAATTATTCAATTTACATTTTACACATTCAGTCTTTCTAACATTTAAATATTAAACATGGAATCATGGGGTTACTAATTAAATCATGTCTCCTAGATTAGTGGGTAAAAAAATCTATCTATGGGCCTGAAATTTCTCTTCAAATCATAAAAATAGATTTCAAAAATAAAAATGAGGGTATAAAAGGATATTCAATTGAAAGTACACTCTTTCCACATGAATCTCTTTCTTCTTTCCTTGATCATCATGAATCTACACCTCAAAAAATCTAAGTGAAAGTGCAAGTCCCATCATCGTGTATCCTTAAAATAATTAAGGGGATTAAGAAGTTATCCTAAAATACATTCCCAATGTAAGTCATAAAATTAATTCTTGAGGAAAGTAATAAATAATAATGTTACATCCTATAAAGATACTCTTTTCTATAGTCATTTAGCTTGAACTTACCTCTTTGGGTCACATGATAAGAGTATGGTATAGAGTCAACTATCTCCTATTTACCTAATTCTAATTTTTTAAGCATCATTTTTGGAACATATCCTCCTCATCATGCTCATATTCTTCCCAAATTGAGGGAAAATCCAAGTAATGGACTTCCCTAAGTATTAGATTAGTAGTTCATGGGTTGTCCACACTTCATACCATTCCTTTCTTTCCTTAACTTCTTGTGGTTATATGTGTAACTATTTAACAAAATTTTCAATTTAATCTATCACTTACTCTAATTTTTCTTTATTATTATTCCAGGTAATGATGGAAAATAAAATATAAGTGGGGTTAGATTTTAGTGTAAAAATAAAAATACAATTTTCATTCACTTAAACTATTATATTGATCGGTTTTTCAAATTATTGATGAGATCAAAGATTCATCTAATTTTAAAAATACCAATTAAGTTAAATATCATAGTAACAAATTTTATTTATTTTATTGAAATATATTTTTCACAGTGAAAATAAGATGATAATTATTTTGAACTACAGTTGAAAGAGTTAAAGTAGTGGATCTTTAAACTATTTGTACTATAGAAAATGAAATAATAATTTACTCAATTGAAATTCAAAAAAATAATGAAATAGAAGTTTAAAATATTTAAAGTATTGTTTTGAAAACAAAATAATCCTTTTAAAAGGATATTTATTAAAACCTGGATTTTAAACCAAAGTGAATGGTAAATCTATAAACTTTTTCCGAGGAACCCATGAATTTCAAACTATCATATGGTATCCCTAATTTTATACCTACCAAAAAGTCTATATCTCAATCCCTAGGAGCCTTAGAATATATCTGTCAGTAGCATCTCAACTTCCACACATGGGAAGTGCATGAGATGTTTCTTCCAAGAAATAGAATCCCTCAATTAGAAGATTATATAGTTATTTGTATTCTTACCCTTGAAATCCCTCAATAACACAGGATCTGAATTAGAACAATTGCAATCGAAAAATTATGAGATTTATACTTCTAACCTCACATAATGGTAACTCTTAATAGAAACACTCAAAAAGAAAAAACCACACTTATTGGAAGTGCACTATAAAGGCCCTGACCCTAGTATCCAATAGTTAATGGTTACTTTATTATATTGGTATAAGATATAAGGAATATCATCCCGAATTACCGAATAGTTTAGTAGTCTTGGTAAACAAGATATATACTTCAATATCATTTTATAATTGAAAACATAAAATTTTACATAAAATTTTCTTTTAGTGCATCATTATTTACTCTAGAGTAACCCTATGTATCAATCATAATACACATCTTGGCATCCTGGAGAAAGAAACATAAGAAAGGGGTGAGATCAAATTCTCTATAAGGGTATTTTTACATTAGAATCTATCATGAATAAATAATCATAATCAATATGTCAAGTTAAATAACTAAAACACATTTTATTTGGTCAATAACTTGAGTGTAATATGGTAGGAATAAATAATGATGAATAATTCCATATATGTAGTCACATGATCTTAAAGTTTTTTCCATAGATATTATAACTAATTGAATAATAACATGGAACATCAATAACTAATCTCATATTGAGGGAATTCATAATTTCAGACATCATAACCATACCTGCAAGCCTTCATTCCAAGACCTCTTACATAAATGGGTAAGGCCTCAACCAAAAACAGAAGGTAGTTTATCTTGTGAGTCCTATTGATGCATCGAGAGGATATAGTAGGTCATGCCTGTCACTTATTAAGTCCAATTAATTCTTTATATGAAAAGGGTGAAACATAATTGACATATAAAATTGCATTGAAAAACTATCATAAAAATGTTAACAATTACCTCATTCAATTAAAATAACCATAAACCATCCAGAGTAATATGAATGGTATCAAACTGGTAAATCCTTATTCAAACTAATAATAAAACATATAGTTTAATAATAAGTACGATATCGTTACAACATATTAACAATTTTTCTTAGGTAAAAATGAGGGTTGTTTATGAATCAAAATAACATAAAAATACCAATAAATCATTCTTGAAGAAAATATCCTTTTCACTTTAAAAAAACTTTTAAAAACCTAAAACTTAAATAATATTAAACAACCTTCAAAATTTTAAATTAAACTTCAAAAAATCAGTGGTCATTATGGTGGGAAATTTTGAATATGTTTTATATGTTTAAACTAAGATTACTTTCACATTTTTAGTAAAATCCAAACATGCCTTGTTTGGAAAATGACAAGAATATTACTTTACAGAAAAATATAAAAGATTAAAAATGGGTAAAAATTTATTTAATAAATAATTTTTAGAATGTTAAAAACATTTTTGAAAACACTTTTAGAAAACATAGTTTTGGAAGAAAAATGGGTTTTTGATCGAAGAGAGAAATAAAGATGATTTTTTCTTAAAAACATTCTTTTGAAATATTGAGTACATAAATAGATAGAAATGAAGGAAAAACATTTATTCTCATGAAATAAACATAGGATAACAAAAAACATGAGTTTAATGAGATATGGATTATAATATTTCATCATCATAAGCATAAACACAAACAATCCCAATAAATGATGAGATTATACCATAAAACCATTATCACTTTGGTAACATTGAACCATAAGACCCATGAAACAATAACATTAAATTAAACTTAAGATATAATTAGAATAAGTAAATTCATGATATTACATGTCAGGGTGTCTGTATGTACACCTCATAAAATAATATAAGAGTATAACATGGTTTGTCTCTCAAAGAAAGAAAATTGTGATAAAAATCCCTTATGAAGATCATATCATGGGAGAAAAAATAAATCAATTAAGTTATTATGTGTGAAAATTGTGAATAAATGAAATAAAAGTGTATATAAATCATAATAAAATAAAATTTTCATTTCAAACATATTAATGCAATAACATAATCAATGAATTAGAAGTTTAACACAATGAATGGAAATTGAGTTATGAAACCTCTTACCTTAGGTTAGAATTCCTTCATATGTGTCTGAACATCCTGTATAATAAATATAATTTTATTATAAATATATTAAATAACCATAATCATATATTTAATACCATATATTATTTACTTATAATCTTTTATGACCCATTTTGTATGATTCTTTACTAGAATCAATGTTTCTGGTGATAATTACTTTGTTTTTCATCTATGTTTTGGTTCTATAATTTTATTCCTTTTACTTTGATCATGGTTCCATAATATACATAATTATAAACATGCTATAAATATCATAAATACTAATTATATATATTTATATTAATCTATAAAATTTATAGATAGAAAATGGATTACACCATTCATGGAGATGGTAGGTTGCACGTACGCATGAACGATGTTTCCATTTTTCTTGATGGATGGAATGGAAAGAAACAAAATATTAATTAAAATTTATATAATTGTTATTATCTTATATATATTATTTATATTAATTAAATTCATCTATATTAACATCCATTTGAAATTAAAATGAAAAACATTTTACATCGCTATGTGGAGGCGGTAGTCCACAAGTACGCACAAGCAATGCTATTTTTTTATAATGGATTTTTATGGTGAGAAGTTAGTTGTGATATTATATTTATTAAAGTATTTTTATTTCATAAATATCACATATATTTATTAACTTTATCATTAATACTTTCCATGTAAATTATAAGTGAAAAATGGATCACACTGCTTCGTGAGACGGTAATCTAATATACACACGAGTGATGTTATCGTATCCCCCAAGGAATGGAAATTAAGAAGTTATATGTGATATAATAATTAAAAAATTATAATAATATCATTAATATCATATAAATGTTTAAAATTCATCATTATATTCATCCTTTATAGGTGGTGATTTAGAACAAATTACATCAGTTCGTGTGGCGGTAATCCTCCTTACACATGATCGGCGGTTTAATTTTCCATTTGACAAAAGAGGAGATGGATATAGATAATTACCTTAACATAATAACATATCATTATATAGTATATACTGGTGTTATTATATTATCATATATTTATAAGACTATAAAGAGTAAGAAAAAGAAGGAAAATGAAAACACGTAGTTAAAAACATTACCCATTCTTCAGGGAAACACTTTAGGTAAACCTAGAGTATTTATATATTGAATTTTTAATCTAAAAAGGATTATTGGATGTGGGGAGGTAATTAAGTAATGTATTTGGGTAGGTCTTAGCCAAACCAAAGGGTTTTGGATGTGTGAATAGGATAATAGAGGGGGTATTTTTATAAGTGGTAGAGAGGACACTCGTATAATTTTTGAAAAGATAAAGTGATACCCACATTTTTTTCATGCCATATGGCTAAAAAATGGTTCATTATAGAACCTTTGATGTGATAATATTAATTATGATGATTCCAAATATTTAATCTATTTCTCTAAATTTATTTCATTAGAGACTCTATTATTTTCATTTAAGACTTTGGAATATTCCTAGAAATATTTTTGGAGCCAAGAGCTGAGACGACGTGAGATTATGAGGCCTAGTGAGCCAGGAGATGATATTATAAAAAATATTAAATATATTAATATCATGTTCATGTAGTTTTCTTTAAAATTTATAATAACTCCTAAATGGAGTTTCAGATTGGAAATCAGATACCACATTTGAGTCTAAAATTCGGGGTTTACCATATGTGTGACCAAAGGTTGGTCGATAACAAATGCTCGGTTAAGGTAGCCATTGACAGGTACATTTAACTAAAATAAATAAATAATTTATTAATTTTTTTATCAAGTGACAAAATTGAAATCCTTTGTAAATACCATCTTATGACAGTTTTCAAGGGTTATCTACGTAACCTTTTCTAAATCTAAGAGGAGTAGGAGGGTGTTCTTTGTTGGTGGATCGACATCTAATAATGAATGACAATAAGATAAAGGTGGATCTAAGAGAAGAAAAAGTAGCAGGTCTTCATTATCACTTGAGAAAGAATTATTCCCCAAAAATCAATCCATAATCGAGTTAGGACTCGTCCATTGTGCATTTCACCCTTTTGTTTAAAATATTGAGCACTGATTAATTATCCTATTTTAATCTGTGATTTATTTATTATTTCACATGAGACTTTCTACCTTGTTGTATAATTAATTCGTTAAACTCCTTGATTCCCATGATATCACCCCATTTATATAATTTTTTTCCAAGAATTTTTTTCCAATGATGGTTTACATTGTTCTTGTTTTTTCCCTCTCTGATCATTGAGTTCTTCACCGTTGACCTACAGGTTCGCAGTTTGACATTGTTGGGGTGATTTTGAGGGAAATTGAACCTATGGATTCATTAAAGGAGCATGAATGACATGTGGATCTAAATTTGTTATGTATATTGATAAATGACACAAGATACATGTGATACACCATGGATCTGGGACCCTTAGGGGTGACGGTATCGAGTGACAAGCACACAGGAGGCACGTCTGAGGGTGTGTGGTTATTATAGATGGATGTGGATAGTTTTTTATCAAAGAACATTCAGAATCTGATTTACATCCATCCTTGGAGAGCATCATGTGTTAATAATATTTTTATTAATAATAACATGAAGTTTTAATCATTATTTTTAATAATAATTAAATGTTATATTTATTATTATTTTTAATAATAATGATGATGGAATTGAAGATGAGGTGTGTGGACCATACCTGGTGGAATATATTATAAGCTTGAATAAGGGAATTCACCTTTTATTTTATACAATTATTATTATTATATAAAATAATTATAATAATATAAAAATAAATAGAAAACTTGGAAATGATAGAAGTGGCATGCTTGCTGGATGTGTCAAACGGTTGGGGGGGAATCTTGGCCATGTCTCTCCTTCTCCCTTGTAATAATGTTTAAAAATAATAATATATATATATATATTATTTATTTTTA
The DNA here is from genome assembly GCA_963277665.1 of Viscum album. NCBI lineage: Eukaryota > Viridiplantae > Streptophyta > Magnoliopsida > Santalales > Viscaceae > Viscum > Viscum album. Next base: position 118,992,192 of record OY728154.1, read on the forward strand.
GTTATGGAACTTTGATTCGATCGTAACTTCATTATGTGATGTTGGATTGACGATCCATCAACGACATTGTGACCCTAATATTGAGGTGATCGATTCAAGACCAATAATAGATGTTTAATTTGAAATCATGGATCGGGTCCATAGAGTGCCCAATAATAATAGTAGTAATATTTTAATTATTATTATTACTATTATTATTATTATTACAGAATTTATTTTCTAATGTATCTTCTTCATACAGTATCAGATTAACGATGTTTCTACAGCAACGTCACCCTGATATTGAGGTGGAAATTTCAATACCAATGTTGGGTACCTTTTTTGGATTTGTGGCTTAGTCCCATGAGGCACCCTTCATGTGTTATATGGTAAAATTCATTTTTTCACCAAGTGTCTAATTTGGGAAAGTGAATAGCCTATCCTGAGTGTTTTTTTGTGAGGATCACAACAATGTGATCTGTTTTACTATTCATGGCCATTTATAATAACATATCATTGGATTGTCATTTTATCCTAATGGATCGACTATGTGCCTCGTGTGCTAATTATTCCTTTGGCCAGACTCAGATTTGGGTCTGCAATCATCCTATACTGAATGTTTTTTTCTACATATAACATGATGGTGGCCTTTATAGTGTATTTCAATATATGACATGAAATGTTCTGATCATGAAGCTTCTTCAGGTGACGTTTGATGATGGAGGAAATTGGGTGTGATCATAAAAGTGTTACTGGGGTCAATACCCCCCTGTCACATCAATGTACGGGTTCCCCATATCCTTTATACAGATGATACCAGGGTCAGTACTCTCCTTTCACACTAGAGAATGGGTTCCCCATATACTTTACACATGTGTTACCGAAGTCAATACTCCCCTGTAACACTAGGGAACTGGTTCCCTATATCCTTTACACATGTGTTACTGAGTTCAGTACTCCCCTGTTGCACCAGGGTATAAGTTCTCCATATTCTTCACATAGGTAGGGTTATTAATCCCCTTATAACTACAGAGCATAAGTTATATACCTATGGGGTGGAAATCCCCCGTCTTTGAGCTCTGGTGGCATGTGGGTCTTATGTGGGAGTTGTGGCTCTTTCTGCTATGGAGCACAGTCGTAGGGTGTAGGCCCCTCCACTCTTTTCCTATTGAGGTAACATGAGATGAATGGTTCAGAGTCATAGCTCCCTCGACTATGCTACATAGCAGTGACAGAGTGTGGGCCCCTCCCCATAGTTTTCTTTATGGTTATGCATGATGTGAGGCATAAAAGATGAACCTTTGGAGTTTTGGATCTCTTGGCTATGTGGAGAACAGTGTCGAGATGTGGGGACCTTTACACGAGATCCTTTTGTGGTTGTGTGTGGATTTTGGAATTTTAGATGGACCTTTAGAGCTGTGGGAAGGCTCGTTATTCTTAGCTGGGCTATGGAGATGTAGATCCCTTCTCTCTCTCATTTGGATATCTTATTGAGAATATCTATATGTTTATGGTTATTATCTCAGTTTATGATTGTCATGACTTAGTTAGGTTGAGATGACTACTTCTATCATGTCTCTTATTTCTCCCACTTTAGTTTTTAGGGCATACTATTGGGTATTATATACACACCCCTGCATGGGGTTTTCCCACATCGGCAATGTCTTATGTAGATGATAGACAGATTGGCAGTAATTATAGTGGATCATGGTGCTACCTAGGATTATTGACTGCATATGGTGGTCAGGCTTAAAGATCAGTATTCAGGCTCTCTCATCTTCATTTCTTTCTAGTTATTGTTGGGTTGAGAAAACTTTTCTAGTTGGAAATTTATTTTCTCCATTTAATTTTTTTATTACACTATTGTACTATTTTGTATTCCCTAGAGGAAAAGACATGAATAGTTTTTACTCCGAATGTCACTATTTTTTTTATTATTCCTCGAAACTTATGTATCGAGATGGTTGGGTGCATGAATATAGGTACTTTATGAAAAGTCCTTCCATTTTATTCATGCCTTCTCAGTGCTTGCTGTCATCCCCTAGCCCATGGAGTTAGTCTTGGGGATGTGGTGGCCCGGTCTTTCATCGACCAAGTGGGACCTAGTGGATTGGCTATTACATTTGGTGTCAAATGTGGTTCAACCTCAGAATAATGTTTGGAGTTTTTCCCCTTATGATGTTCGGTTGGGAATTTAGGGAAATGTGTCAAAGTTTATTCAGTGTGTATTTCAAGCTAGGGAACCCAGTGTTGGTGTGGTGGGTGACATATCCATATATTATGACTCTAACAACCTGCTTGTTGACTCAGAATATTGAGACATCAGTTGTAGGAAACTTGGTACATGAATCATATAAGATTCAATATTTGGACTATCCTTCTTCAGTCATATTACCATACATATATACTCTTTGACCATGATACATCTTGATAACTTTCAAAATGACTTTATGATGATATCTAACAATGATTTCAAGACAGTTTCATGACGATGACTGGTCAAGTGATGATACCTCATTTCAAGGACCCAACCATGAGGTTCTTTTCTATAGGTGGGAATCAAGAAGTGATTCTACCTTTTGAGGGGTGCATGGATCCTTCTATGGATTAGGAAGATGACTATCTGCATGTTGTATAGTCGATAGCTCCAAGAGGGTAGGACGGTGGTACGCACAGGGTTGTCACATTATGCGAGTTCCAGCAATGGAGACCGCTAAGGTTCCATGATGAGAAAGGCCCTTGGGGATTAAAGGTTCGACTCAAGGTAGTGTTATGGGTTTTTTGGCTTGTTCAAACCACAACTGATCGGATGGTTTCATTGATAACTAGTCTTCTCTCTGGGGTAGTTGTTGGATCAAGGTGTGTTTGACGTGCAACCAAAATATTCTATACTCTAGTTACAGTTTTATTACGTGCTCACAAGACACTTTTCATATATGTATCACATGTTCAGGACCTAGAGATACTAGTGGGGCCTTTTTGTTCAACCCCTCTAATGAAGGCTCCTGAAAAGAGGATGAATGATCGCCTGTTTCTTCCAACGATGTAATGTGATTATTCAATGAGAGAGATATCCTCACAAGAAATCATTCTATAATGATAGTGGGACACTAAAATGTTTTCCTCAGTATGGGCTGGCCGTTTACCATCCATACTTAGATGATTACTTCCAATGAGTGTAGTGCTGATTCCAGTTTGTTGGGATGGAGTTTTCCTCCTATGATATGGAGTGATCCCCATGCAATGATGGATGATCTCATTCACAGGATGTTATATCTTCTTATTTATCAGTTGTCTAGTATTACCTCTAGAGTATTTAATTCTTTGAGATTCTAGTTTTCTGTAATGGTTTAGGAGTATAAGGGAATAAATTTTGAGTATCTGTCGAGTTTACCTCACCATTGATGGTTTGTTTTCTGTATGGACTTACACTAGGGATGACATGATATATGTGCAAGCATATCGGATGACCCCATATAACTGTGAGAGTTGGAGATGTGGTTGGAGAAGTCTATAGAGTGAGGGATTTGTACGACCTAGTGTGTTCTCTTGGGCACTCCTGTGTTTTCCTAGAGATAGATACAAGCTTGAGGTCAGTTATTAATTGGTGTCACCCAATCTAGGTGACTATCTCGAAGGATTATCCACCACAGAAAATCGATGACATGTTCACCAGATAGATAGAGGAGAAGTGGATCTTAGAGTTTGACCTCAAGATGGGTTATGAGTAGATCCAAGTTTGATATGTGGATATACCAAGCATGAATTTTTAGAGATGTTGTAGTTGCTTTTAGTTCTTAGTGATACCCTTTAGCATATTTAATCCCACAATAGAGTTATAAAGACTTATGAGATATGTACTTAACCTTTTAGGATCAGTTCTTGGTATTATTCTATGATGGTACCCTTATGTCCTTGTTATCAGATTTAGAGCATGTGATACATGGGAGGATGATGCTAGACATGCTTTGGGAGTTCTGGTCATATGGAAGCTCTCGTGGAGTTGATTCTATATTCAAAGTTACAAATATCAGGATATATCTTCTTAGACATGGGAGTGATATTAGTCACTACATAGGTTTAGGTGGAGTGATCTTGAGGGCCACACAAGTCATGGTTGTGGTAGTAGAAGCTCACGGTGAGGTTTTTTGTCCATTGTTGTCGAACGAGGTGACAGAGTAGTTGAACTCTTTTAAGTTGACCCTTATGGGTGAGGATGGTGCAACATACCTCTTGTCAATGGTTGTTACCCCCTAGCTTTTTCAGTGATTCAGGGAGGCACAACTTGGGGATATTGACTAGGATATTTTGTGTGACCATATATCAATGCGATACATTCTTAATGTATTCCTTGAAGGTGGGGAGAACGACATCATTTTCCAAGGACAGTCGGTGGCACCAGTCAAGCTATTTTAAATGGGTACTGATGATGTTATTTTCTATTGGTAGTACACCTAGTAGAAGGGAGGTTGTACTGAGATCCTTTTTATTTGGGTTTTGTGGCCAAGAATGTTGTGGGTTGTTGCTAAATTTAACTCTCAACGACTCACCTGCCTAAAGGCGGAGAACAAGGTGCTCGGTGGAAGTTCAAATTGGATGGTGTTTTTTGGTTCTAGTTATGGGTCATCCATGATTGATGAGAGTTCATGATTCTTCTTAAGTGATCATATATTTACTCGCTTGGTTGATCCACTTCATAACTATCCAAGAGTAGAAATTATTGGAGAGTTTGGGATGCCTGTGTGTGAAAGAGGTTGTATAGATTTATGGAATTACCTCAAAGATCATTAAGAAAATGATTCTCACTTTATGTCATGATTATGGATAGGATCCATTAGGCATTTGGGACTCAACTATTCTTGAGAAAAGTGTTTCTACCCTAGATAGATGGATAGGGAGAGCGTATCGTTTAGGTTCTGGTTAACATACTTTGAGAATTCATGTTAGATTTGGGTCATATTTGGGAGGATTACCTATGATTAGTGGAGTATATATCACATAATTTATCACTCCATCATCAACATATCACCAATTTATCCCATGTATTATAGACCCTATAGGTCACCACTATGTTGGTCGGAGTTAGTGCGAGTCAGTTCTTGTAGGCCTACGGTTAGTGCTAGTGATGGTTGTAAAAGAGGTGCAATTCATCCAGGGCAGGATGATGGATACCCCAAAATGTTAGGATTCCTTTTTGTATTGAATAAAGCAGTTGTTTATGTTTTTTTAGGAGATCATCTATTCTGAGATATCTATCCATGTTGAGGATCATGGGGATTTGGACAGAACGACATGCTATCTCTAAGGATCATAGGCCCTTTTTTTAGTTACTGCGTCGTTTTAGAAATTTGGTCTACCACTTGATTCTATGATTTTAGTTATATTAAGATATTGGTTTTTTTCAATTATTGCAGCTAAGGAGACATGTTCATGACTTATTGCATAGTATTGAACTATATGACTTGGGCACAGCTTATGGAGCTACCTTTTGAGGTACCTGGTGGTGGTTGTGAACTAAATTGGTAAGACACATCTTGGGCATGTGTTTCCCCAAGGTGTGTGTTAGTAGACAGCATGGGAGGATTTTAGAGAGATCCTGGTAGTGAGAGAGATGAATGAAGTCTCAGTATCCCCACCTTTTTGTTTAGGTTATGCTTTTTGGGAATGAAAATCCTTGAAGAGGGTAATAATGTAGAGACTCTAATTCTTTCATGTAATACTTTTTAATATTATTATGAATATTTTTTGAGACATGAGTTGATACGGTGTGAAATTGTGTGGCCTAGTGACCTCAAAATTGATATTATAAAAATATTAAATTTATTAATATCGTGCATGCATAGTTTTTCTGAAAAAGTGGAATAACTCCAAAATGAAGTCACTAATCAAAAATCTGACACCAAAGTTGATTTTGGAATGTGGGGTTTACCCTAAAAGTGACTACAGGTTGGTCAACACCTGAATTCAAGTTAAGGCAGTCTTTGGAAGGTACGTTTAATTAAAATAAATAAATAATTTATTTATTTATTTTATTAAATTACCTAATTAAAATCCTCTATAAATACCTTCTTGTGATAATTTTTCAATGGATATATACATAACCCTTTCTATATCTAATAGGCAGAGGATAGCACTCTTCTTTGAATGATTGACATCAAACAGTAAACGGTGATCGAATCAAGGTGGATCAACAGGTAGCAAACATAGCGGGTCTTCCTTATCGCTAGAGAATGCATTATTCACCAATGATTGATCCATAATCGAGGTAGGAATCCTCAATTGTGGATTTCCCCCTTTTGACTAAAATATTGAGCATAGAATAATTATCTTGTTTTGATCTGGGATTTATGTATTCATTCGCATGAGCTATGCCGCCTTGTTGTGCAATAAATCCATTAAGATTTTTGTTACCCTTGATATCACCCCATTTATATAATTGTTGGGTAATAATGATTTTCCAATGATATTTCACCTTGTTCTTGTGTTTTTACCATATCTGTTCATTGTGTTCTTCACTGTTGGCCTATGAGGTCCTGGTTCGACATTACCAAGGGGGTTTGAGCACAATAGAACCTCCAAACCCATATAGGTAGCATTAGCAACACATGGATCGATGGTTTTCAGGAAGATTGATGAAAGATGTGGGATATGGGTGATACTCCATGGATCCAGAATCTATATGGGTGATGGGATTGAGCAGAAGGTGAATGGGAAGCGTGCCTGGGGGCGTCCTGTTGCTGTAGATGGGTGTGCATTGTTTTCTACTGAATAAAGGTCAGGATCTGATTTCCAACCGACCATGGAGGGTAGTCCGTGTTATTATTATTTTTAATAATATTAACATAAGGTATTTATTATTATTATTATTATTAACCTATTATATTTATAATTATTTTTAATAATGATCATGATGGAATATAAGATGAGGCGTGTGGACCTCCCTTGGTGGAATCTATTGTAGGCATGAATAAGGTAATTCACCTTTTATTTTATACTATTATTATTATTATATAAAATAATGATAATAATATAAAAATAAAGAAAAAAATGGAATTATGGTTGTTTCATGCTTACTGGATGCATGGAATGGTTGGGGGGCTTGGACGTGTCTCTCTCTCCCATGGAATAAGGTTTAGAAGAATAATAATAATTATTATATAAATTATTATTATTTATTTTTTATTATGGAACATTGATCCAATCATAACCTCGTTGTACTATGTTGTATTGGTGATTTATCAGCGGTATTACAACCCTAATATTGAGGGAGTCGATTTAATACCAATGATGGATATTTAATTTGGACACATGGATTGAGTCCATAGAGAACCCAATAATAATAATAATAATAATATTATTATTATTATTATTATTATTATTACAGAATCTGTTATCCAATGAATCTTCTTCATACAGTGTTAGATTGATGAATAACATGTGGAATTTTTACCCTAACATTAAAGCATATGTTTCAATACCATTGTTGGGTACCTTTTCTGGGCTCGTGAATAGGGCCCACAAAGCACCCTTCTCGTTTTATATAGTAAAATGTGTTTTTTTAACCGGTGTTAGATTTGGTCAAATGAATAGCCAATCCTGAGTATTTTTATGTGATCATTGTAACCGTGTGATCTATTTATCCATTCATTGTCGTTTGTGATAACATATTAATGGATTTAAATTTTAGGTCGATGGACCGATGATTAGCCTCTTACGCTCATTTTTCTTTTCACCAGACACTGATTTTGGCCCACGAGCAGCCTATCCTAAGTTTTTTTCCACAAAGAACTTGATGGTGGAATTTGTATTAGATTTAAAGATATGATGTGAAATGTTCTAATCATGACGCTTCTTCAGGAAACATTTGACAATAGAGTAGATTTGGTGTGATCATCGAAGTGTTATCAGGGTTAGTACTACCATGTCACACTAGGGCATGGGTTCCCCATATACTTTATACAGATGATACTAAGTCTAGTACTCCATTATTACACCATGGTGTGGGTTACCCATATCCTTTACACATGTGTTACTAGGGTTAGCACTCTACCATCACACCAGGGTAAAGGTTCCCCATATTCTTTACACATGTTTTACTAGGTTCAGTACTCCCCTCTCTCACCAGGGTGTGGTTCCCCATATTCTTCACATTGGCAGGGTCAGTACTCCCCTGTCTCTACCTATATAGTGGAACTCCCCCATATTTGAGCTCCGACGAGATGAGAGTCCTCCACAAGAGTTCTAGATCCCTCTTTTATGGAGTGTAGTTGTGGGGTGAGGGCCCCTAAACTCTTTTTCTAGTGATTTTACATGAGATACATGGTTCACAGTCGCGGTTCCCTCAATTTTGTTTCATAGGAGTGGTGGGGTATGTAGCCCCCCCAAGGTTTCTTTTGTGGTTGTGTATGATGTAGGGAATGGGCGATGGACCTTCGGAGTTGTGGCTCCCTCAGCCATGGTGTGCATAGTGGTGAGGTGTAAGGCCCTATATAATTTCAATGTAATTCATTGGAGTCATTTTATAATATGTTTAGATATATAAAAATTTTATTAAACTTTTTACCGTCTCTTACCCACCTCCTTGGAGCATTTGCAAATTTGTATAAAACATAATTTTACCGCTTTTGTGAGTTGAATTTCAAAAATCTGAAAAACACGGTTAACATCAGTAAGTAAAATTTGTTTCAATAAGATGAAAATATTTTTTGGTGAATAGTAAATTTTTACTTTTATTTACCACGGTTAAAAGTAAATAGGGTAATTAAGGGTAAAAATGATATCATAATTACCCTAACACATGTCCTAATTCTATTGGATAAGTTTAATTCGACCAAAAACAACCTTAGGAATAAAATATGATCCCCTTTAGTCCACTTGTATTAGATTAGGACATTTATTATTATTTTATTTAAAGAAGAGTTAAAAGAGTTAAATTCAAAGTTTAATAACTAAACGATTTTTAATATAGGGTTACACAAAATATAAATTTGACTATAAATATTAATTATAAATATAAAAATCTTTCCTACATAATGGTATTTTATTTATAATTTTTATAAATTAAATAAATTTATTTATTTATGACATAATGATGATGCAGAAATTACCTTATAAAAGAAATATTAAAATAATTGATATTATAAATATCCAAATAAATGTAATTGGAGACTTTTGATAAATTAAACTAATTTTATATGTTAATATGACATGTTAGAGTTGATTAAATAATATTTTTTCTAAGTAATCATGTTGTTATGATTTTCACAAAAATCAAATATTAAATAGTGTCAAAATTGACATAATTGAGTTTTTAAAACAAAAACTATATTATTAATGGATATAATATTCCTAAAAATATGAGGATTGACCAAAGGACTAAGATAAGGTTATATATATTAATAATTAACCACTTGTGGTTCTCTTGGAAGTTTATAGTAAGCTTATTAACCATATAATATAAAAATACAAAGAGACATGGAAAATGACAAACTATCTAACTAAGAGTTAAATCTAAAATATAAGGTTAATATGGTGACCTAAACCTTTCTAAAACCTATTTATTGAGCGGTTTTTGACCCATCCCCACCTTAGCCTCTAAATAAATTATTTTTGAGTCATTATAAACAGAAAATAATTTTATTATAAAATAATATTTCAAAGTTTTCCTAAAGTGACCCTCACCACTCTTATAAAAGGTAATTTCCCCTTCTCTTAATTTCACACCTCTGAATCCATTTGGATCAGACAAACCCTACTCAAATATCCTAAAAACGTTCCTCCCATAATCCTAGAGGCCTTACTTTGGTCATAAAGCCAACCTAAGGAGCCCTTTTGATCAAATCAAAAGGAAGAACCCAAAGAAGAGGTAAATATTTCATCACCTCTTTCAAGTTCTTTTCTTCTTCCACTTCCTCTTTCTTTGTTGTTTCCATTCTAAAATAATAACTCCAGTATCTTATATATTCTATGATATTATTATAAATATGGTACAACTATATTCATTATTCTATCCATCCTATAAATGACAAGGTCACCATACGTGCGTATGTACGACTTATCGTCTCCAGGTCGTGGTGTAATTTTTTATTCAAACACTTCATTATTTTGAATGGGTATAATAATGAATATAAATAATTTAAATAATAAATATAACATGTTAATTATTATGTATATATGATATACCATCCAATTACATACAATTTCACCATCAATATAATGATATTGTCGCTCGTATGTACGTACGAATTCCCGTCTCCACGAACGCGATGAGATTCATTCCCCATCATAATCAATAAAGAATAATTTTAATTTTATGATTAAAAATAATGTTTATGAACATAATATAATTCTATATATGAATTAAATACATCATATCCATAACAAATATGGCTTACATAACCAACCGTATAATGGGAAACAAATCAGTTAACACCCAAAATGATGATACTACTGAAATATTATTAACACAACAATATTAGAGGATCATATATGATATCATATTTATGTATATAGTTCTTGTATAATTTAATAACAATGATTTAACTATTATATATGAGGTTAATGTACCCTTGACCAAGTAAAAGTACAAGGTAAGGGTTATTTCTACAATCTCTTCATTATCTGAGGTTTTTTTACATGAGTATCTACTAGGAAATATTTATTATCCATATCCATATTTCATAAAAGAGTTTTCAAAGAGGTTCTTTTTAAGGGAATATTTTACTAAAAGATCATTTTAAAATTTTTAAATAATTATTCTTCTAAACCTTTCTCATTAATGTCCATGTTTTCAAAATGGTATTAAGGGTTTATTTATATGGACATGAATGTTTTAAAATGTTAATTATTTTCAATAGTTTCAAAGTGGTATGGGACACTTTGATTAAAAACTATCTTTTAAATGAATTCATTTATAAATTATGTGTCTCTTAAATGATTTCATGAAAAAGGGGTATTTCTCTCAAATATTTTTTACTAATCATTTTCAACTATTTCAACATCCTTTACAGGATATTATTCTTGATCGAGGTTGATTTATTATGATACAAATATTTCATACTGTATTGAAGGTTTTGTGATATGTTTGACTATGTATGTGTTATTTTTATACCATTCATGGTTTATGGATGAAGTATTGACATTATGTATGCTAGTTTTAATATGAATGTTTATGTTTTGTTTAACCCTTTTCATATGAGGAATGCATTAGACTTAGTAAGTGACGGGTGGAGCCCGCTATAGCTCCTCGATGCATCGGTAGTTATCACGAGACAAACTTTTTTCTTGGCATAAGGCCTTGACAAAATTTAATTTGTAGTCTTGGAACAATGCCTTGACTATGTGGTTATGAAGTCTGGCATTATGTATTCCATCATTATGAAAGTTGCTATTGATATTTCATGTGATTATTCAACTAGTAGAATATCCATATGAATAAGTAAATGGAATTATTTGATTTTATCTTTGGAATATTATTCTTAAGTTTAAGTTTAAAAGGCATATGTTTTAGTCTTATACATTGCCTTAAATGTTTATGCTTATTTATGAAAGTTTCCGCTATATTGTTATCCTTACTGAGCATCTGAGCTCACCCCTTTCTATGTTTTATTTTTCCCAGGATGTGAAGAATTATTTTATGGTTGACCTTCAGGGATATCCTAAGGAAATAAGTGTGTTAAAAAGGGGACAAAATGTTGTTGATGTTTTTATTTCATGATGTAATGTAAAATTTAGGAATGTATCTAGTACTTCCAAGGCTACTAAACTGATTGGTCTTTCAGGATTTGATCCCTTGTGATCATGTCAATGTTATGTAGTAATGCACCGACTCTAGGTAACTGGGGTTGGGGTGCTATAGTTAGTATCAGAATAAGTTTAGCCCAAACCTTGGAAGCTAGATTTAGAAAAACTCTGATTAGATAACATTACCCTAAGATAGACTTTGAGGATTAGTATAGAAGAACTTCTTAGAATTTTGGTAATGTAGAGATTTTGTGAGTTTTCAAAGTAATAAATCCTTTTCTGGATACAAGTAGGTAGAGGTGGCTCTGGAACAGTTGTACCAAGGGGTAAAACCCAAAAACACCACTTTGAGCTAGACTAGAACAGGAACTGGTGCACGATAAAGGGCCTTGCTGAAATCTTGGTTACGACACTCCCAGGGGATATTCTTAGGATAATTCTAATTTTCTTTACATACCATTATGAAGGGTTTATGAGTATATACATCCTCAAAGAAAACATTTTTATATTATGGATTATATCCATAAAATGTTCAATTTATGTTAAGTGTTTTACAAGTTTGGAATTATTTATTGCGATTCATAAACTAATCTAGTGTATGCCATTATTTAGAAATGGAACCTAGTAGAAGGAATGGAAACTGTATCAATGTATGTAATCCATGTAGATATTCCCCTCCTACTCAAGATAGTTATAGTGGAGCTGGTGAAGCAACTGGTGCTGATCATCTTATCACCATACTGGGACAACTCACTCAGGTTATGAATAATAACCTTACCTTTATGGAGCACCCTGATCCACAACGCAGAGGATCAATGTTAGAAAACTTCATGAGAAAAAACCACCAAAATTTAATGGTATTAAAAATACATTAGTAATTGAGGAATGGATAAATTCCTTACAGAAAATATTTCATGCTTTGGGAGTAGCAAAAGGGAAGAATTTGTCATGGCAGTTTATCACCTCACAGGAGATGCAGATCAATGGTGGTCATTGATCCAAAACACAAAGGAAGACGAAGAAGTATAAAACATGGAATGAAGGGAGTTTAAAGATATTTTCTTAGAAAAATACTTTCCTCATGACCATCGAGCGGATATGGAAATACAATTTATGAGTCTGAGGAAAAAGGAGGATGAGAATGTCGCAAAGTATGAGGCTAACTTTACAAGGTTAGCAAGGAATATAGCAGATTATATACGTAACCCAAGGAGTAATATTGATCGATTATTTGATGGGTTAAAACCATTTCTTCGGTGAGCATTAGTCTCACAATCATTATTATCATATGAAGATATTGGCTCATGTTCTATCAAGACAAAAAAAGAATTCTCTAAGTCTTATGACTTTAAATCAAATCAAGAGAATAAGAGATCTGTTGGACACTCTAGAAATGGAAATAAGGGGAAGAAGGGAAAATTTGAATATCCATACTATGGTAAATTTGGGAAGAAACACCCCGATACTTTCCTGAAGGGAATGGGAGTCTGTTAAAAGTGTGGTGAAAAAGACCACCAAGCTCATGATTGCAAGGGGAACCAAGAGGATGTCATTGTTAAATGCTACAATTGTAGAGAAAAGGGTCATTATGAAAATGAATGTCCTAAGCACCAAGGGAACTTACCTTAGAAAAGGACAAGGGAGCAAGGACAAGGTTATGTGATCACTACTACTGAGGTTGAAGCTTCGAATGATGTTGTGGAATGTAATTTAATGGTTTCCCCAAGTTTAGAAAATGCTTTATTTGATTCTGGATCATTGCATTGTTTCATATCTTCCCATTTTTCTAAGAAAATTAGATATTTCCAATTTTATTTAACAAGGGAGTTTTCAGTCAAAACTCCTAATGGAAGTATCATTGTAAAAAAAATTGAATTAGTTCTCATTAGGGCATATAAATTTTTTTTATCTGCTGATATTATCGTCATACCCATGATTGAATTTGATATAATCCTTGGTATGGATTTGCTTTCAGACCACGATGTGAAAATTTATTGTAAGAAAAAAGGAGGTTACAATTCTCAATGATGATAAGGAGTACCTTATCTTTAGAGAAGAAACATCACCACCTAATTCTTATCTAGATCCTCCCCCAGTAGCTCTACTAAATTTAATTATTAGGGATGAAGAGAATGAAATAACTATGGGTGAGGAAATTAATGTTCAAATAGAGGATGTACCTATTGTGTAAGAATATGTTGATGTGTTTCCATAAGATTTACCTAGACATCCTCCAGAATGAGAAATTAAGTTTTCCATTCATTTAATTCCTGGTTCAAGGCCCATATTAAAGACCCATGATAGAATGGCCACTGTGAAATTAGTGGAACTAAAGAAAAAACTAGAGGAATTGAGTATTAAGGGATTTATTTACCCTAGTCTTTCTCCATGGGGAGCCCATGTTCTTCTTGTTAAGAAGAAATATGGATCTTTAAGGTTGTGCATTGACTACAGGGAGATCAATGCTATAACAATAAAGAACAAGTATCCCCTACCTCGCATTGATGATTTATTCAACCAACTTCATGGAGCTCAATATTTTTTAAAGATTGACCTTCGATCTGGATATCATCAGTTGTGTGTGAAGAAGGAAGACATTCTGAAAATAGCATTTCGAACCAGGTACGGGAATTATGAGTTTATAGTAATGCCTTTTGGATTGAATAATTCACCCATTGTCTTCATGGATCTAATGAATTGATTTTTCAAGGAATATCTTGATGAATTTGTAGTTGTATTTATTGATGATATCTTGGTATACTCCAAAAGCTACAAAGATCAGGAAAATCACTTGGGCATTATTCTAAAGACTCTTCGGATAAATGAATTATATAAGAAGTTTAAAAAGTGTGAATTTTGGCTTCAAGAGATTTCTTTTCTTGGCCATATTGTCTCTAAGGATGGAATAACTATTAATAATTCAAATACCAAGGAAATCCAAGAATGGCTAGCACCGACGAGTATAACTGAGGTATGCAGTTTTATTGGTTTAGCGGGTTATTATCAACGTTTCGTCGAGAATTTTTCCCGGTTGGCTAACCCATTAACCAAGATCACACATAATTGGGTAAAATTTGTTTGGATAAAAGAGTGTGAATAACGTTTTGAAGAACTGAAGATAAGTTTACTCAATGGTCCTATCTTGACTCTACCATCAGGGAACGATGGGTTTATTATTTATAATGATTCTTCAAAGAAAGGACTTGGTTGTGTCCTTATGCACAATTATAGAGTTATTGCCTATGCATCACGACAGCTAAAAATTTGTGATCAAAACTATCATATTCATGATCTTGGGTTAGCAGCTGTAATCTTTGTTTTGAAGATATGGAGACATTATCTCTATGGTAAAAAATGTGAGATATATACCGATTACAAGAGTTTGAAGTATATTTTCTCATAGAAAGAACTCAACATGAGGTAAATTATATGGCTTAAACTGCTCAAGGATTATGATTTCACAATACACTACCACTCGGGGAAGGAAAATAAGGTGGAAGATGCTTTGAGCAGAAAGGATCATGGAGTTTTGAATAAGATGAGAGTTGAAAGGGGTACTATTTTCATGGATCTAGTGAAAATGGATATAGGAATAATCATGGAAGGTGAAACATCAATACTTTTTCAAATGGTTTCCAAACCATATTTACTATAAAGGATAAAAATTTCTTAGGTTGATGATGAGGAGTTTCAAAAGAAAATTAAAGCTATGAACGATGGGAGATTGATCGACTTCATATATGAAGACGGGATTTTAAAATTTGGGAAGAGACATTGGGTTCCCGATATACCTGATCTAAAAAGGGAATTGTTAGATGATTCTCATAGCTCCAATTTCTATATACACCCTTGTAAGACTAAGATGTATAGATATTTGAAGGAACATTTTTTGTGGGACAACATGAAGAGAGAGATTGCTGATTTTGTGTCAAGATGTATGGTTTGTCAACAAGTGAAAACCGGAACGCAACAGCCTAGAGGAGTCATGAAACTTCTTCCCATACCTTATTGGAAATGGGATAATATTATGCTGGACTTTGTTATGGGGTTACCAAAGACTCCTAAAAGGAATGATGCAATATAGGTCATTGTTGATCGTCTTACCAAGTCATCACATTTTCTTGTTATAAGAGAAGATTTACCACTTGAACATTTAGCAAGAATGTATATTAATGAAGTTGTAAGACTTCATGGAGTACCACTATTGATTGTTTCTGATCGTGATCACAATTTTACATTAAGATTCTAGAAAATGCTTCAGAAAGCCCTGGATACTGAACTTTGTTTGAGCACTGCCTACCACCCTCAAACTGATGGACAATCAGAACAGACTATTAAAACCTTAGAAGACATATTGAGATCATTCTCACATGAATTTCAAGGTATGTGGGATCAATATTTACCTCTAGTAGAATTTCCTATAACAATAGCTTCCATTCAAGTATTCATATGGCACCATATGAAGCGTTATATGGAAAGAGATGTCGCACACCAACTTGTTGGGATGATGTTGGTGAAAGAAAACTCATAGGCCTAGAACTTGTTAAAGAAACAATAGAAAAGGAGAAGGTTATACAAACCCACATCAAAGCATCCCAAAGTAGGCAAAAGAGCTATGTCAATAACCGAAGGAAGGATTTGGAATTTCAAGTAGGAGACCATGTTTCCTTGAAGGTATCTCCATGGAATGGTGTTATACATTTCGGTAAGAATGGTAAATTGAGTCCCAGGTACATTAGACCTTTTGAAATTCTAGAACAAGTTGGGGTTGTAGCTTAGCATTTGGAAATGCTGCAAAGTCTCTCCAAAGTTCACGATGTGTTCCACAAATCACTGTTGAGAAAATACATATCGGACCCAACGCATGTACTCACCTATGAGGAAATTGAACTGGAACCTGATCTATCTTATTATGAAGAGCTTGTCAAAATTCTTGATACTAGAGAACATGTGCTGAGAAACTGGACGACTCATCTGGTAAAAGTTCTATGGAGAAACCATAAGATGGAAGAGGCAAAGTGGGAACCCAAGGAACTTATGATGAAGAACAACCTGAATCTTTTTATGCAGTAATATTCTAGAAATTTCAAGGATGAAATTATTTTAAGGAGGGGAGAATGTAACACCCCAAGCTTCCACGGTATGTTTCCCTTTGAATAATGTAATAGCTTGTATTGTATGCAACTTTGAGTTTCTAACACACCGAGACCAATCAAACTAGCCGTTATGAATAGTAATACCCACTTTTTGAAATTTTATAAATTTTATCTTTCAAAATTGAATTCACTTATGGATTCGGAATATCAAAATTAGGTCAGGGTGAATTTTTCGTATTTTCTGAAAACTTTCAATTTTTGATGAATAGTGAAAAATACTACGTTATTGGTTAAAACCAAATTTTTTATTTTATTTAAATTTATTTTAGGTCAAAAAAATATACATAATACCAATATAAGTTCAATTTAATTCCTTGGATTCATTTTATAATAAGTTTAGATATATTAAAATTCTATTGAACTTTTTACCGTCTTTTACCAGCCTCCTATGAACATTTACAAATTTGTATAAAACTTAATTTTACCACCTCTGTTGGTTTAATTTCAAAAATTTGAGAGACATGGTTGAAATCAGTAAGTAAAATGTGTTTCAATAAGATGAAAATAATTTTTTGTGAATAGTAACTTTTTACTTTTATTTACCAGAATAAAAAGTAAATAGGGTAATTAAGGGTAAAAATGATATCACAATTAACCTAACACATGTCCTAATTCTATTGGATAAGTTTAATTCTACCAAAAACAACCTTAGGAATAAAATATGATCCCCTTTGGTCCATGTGGATTAGATTAGGACATTTGTTATTATTTTATTTAAAGAAGAGTTAAAAGAGTTAAACTCAAAGTTTAATAACTAAACCATTTTTAATATAGGGTTACACACAATATAAATTCGACTATAAATATTAATTAGAAAGATGAAAAGATTTAATACGTAATGGTATTTTATTTATAATTTTTATACATTAAATAATTTAATTTATTTATGACACAATGATGATGTAGTAATTACCTTATTAAAGAAAGATTAAAATAATTGATATTATAAATATCCAAATAAATGTAATATGAGACTTTTGATGAATTACACTAATTTTATAGGTTAATATGACATGTTAGGGTTGATTAATTTTTTTTTGAAGTAATCATGTTATGATTTTCACAAAAATCAAATACAAAATAGTGTCAAAATTGACATAATTGAGTTTTTAAAACAAATACTATATTATTAATGGATATAATATTCTAAAAATATAAGGTTTTGTCAAAGGACTTAGATAAGATCATATATATTAATAATTAACCACTTGGGGTTATCTTGGAAGTTTACAGTAAGTTTATTAACCATATAATATAAAAATACAAAGAGACATGGTAAATGACAAACTATCTAACTAAGAGTTAAATAAAAAAGATAAGGTTGATATGGTGACCTAAACCTATCTAAAACCTATGGGTTGAGAGGTTTTCGACCCATAACCACCTTATCATCTAAATAATTCATTTTTGAGCCATTAGAAACCGAAAATGATTTTATTATAAACTAATATTTCAAAATTTTTCTAAAGTGACCCTCACCTCTCTTATAAAAGGGAACTTCCCCTTCTGTTAATTTTATACCTCCAAAGCCATTTGGATCGGCCAAACCCTGCCCAAATACCCTCCAAACTTTACTCCCTTAATCCTAGAGGCCTTACTTTTGTCAGAAAACCATCCTAAGTATCCCTTTTGATCAAATAAAAAGGAAGAACCAGAAGAAGAGGTAAATATTTCATCACCTCTTTCAAGTTCATTTCTTCTTCCACTTCCTCTTTATTGGTTGTTTCCATTATAAAATAATAACTCCATTATCTTCTATATACTATGATGTTATTATAAATATGGTATAACCATATTCATTATTCTATCTATCCTATAAATGACAAATTCACCATATGTGCGTACGTACGACTTACCGTCTCCACGTCATGGTGTAGTTTGTTATTCAAACATTTCATTATTTTGGATGGGTATAATAATGAATATAACTAATGTAAATAATAAATATAACAATTTAATGATTATCTATATATGATATACC
This sequence comes from Viscum album, assembly GCA_963277665.1. NCBI lineage: Eukaryota > Viridiplantae > Streptophyta > Magnoliopsida > Santalales > Viscaceae > Viscum > Viscum album. Next base: position 119,011,050 of record OY728154.1, read on the forward strand.
ATACAATTACATACAATTTCATCATCAATATAATGATATTTTCGCTCATGCGTAAGTACGGATTACCATCTCCACGAACGCGATGAGATTCATTCTCCATCGTAATAATTCAAGAATAATTTTCATTTTATGATTAAAAATAATGTTTATGAACATAATATCATTCTATATATGAATCAAATACATCCTATCCATAACAAACATGGCTTACATAACCAACCATATAATGGTAAACAAATCAGTTAACACCCGAAATGCTGATACTATTGAAATATTATTAACACAACAATATTAGAGGATAATATATGATATCATATTTATTTATATAGTTCTTGTATAATTTAATAAAAATTATTTAACTATTATATAGGGCTTAATATACCCTCGACCAAGGAAAATTACAAGGTAAGGGTTATTTCTACAATCTCTTCATTATCCGAGGTTATTTTTACGTGAGTATCTACTAGGACATATTTATTATCCACATCCATGTTTCATAAAATAGTTTTCAAAGGGATTCTTTTTAACAGACTCTTTTACTAAAACATAATTTTAAATGTTTTAAAGAATTATTCTTCTAAACCTTTATCATTAATGTCCATTTTTTCAAAATGGTTTTAAGGATTTATTTATATGGACATGAATGTTTTAAAATTTTAATTGCTTTCAAAAGATTCAAAGTGGTATGGGACACTTTGATTCAAAACTAACTTTTAAATGACTTCCTTTATAAATAATGAGTCTTTTAAATGATTTCATGAAAAGGGATATTTATCTCAAATATTTTTTAATGATCATTTTCAACTATGTCAACATCCTTTATATTATATTATTCTTGATCGAGGTTGATTTATTATAATACAAATCTTCCATATTGTATTGAAGGTTTTGTGATATGTTTGACTATGGATGTGTTATTTTTATACCATTCATGGTTTATGGATGAATAATTGACATTTCGTATGCTAGTTTTAGTACGAATGTTTATGTTATGTTTAAACCTTTTCATATGAGGAATACATTGGACTTAGTAAGTGACGGGTGGAGCCCGCTATAGCTCCTCAATGAATCGGTAGGTCTCATGAGACAAACTAGTGTCTTGGCACAAGGCCCTGAAAAAATCTTATTTTTAGTCTTGGCACAAGGCCTTGACTATGTGGTTATGAAGTCTAGAATTATGCATTCCATCATTATGAAAGTGGCTATTTATATTTCATGTTATTATTCGACTAGAATAATATCCATGTGAATAAGTAAATGGAATTATTTGATTTTATCTTTGCCATATTATGATGAAGTTTAAGTTTAAAAGGCTTTTGTTTTAGTCTTATAAATTGCCTTAAATGTTTATGATTATTTATGAAAGTTTCCACTATATTGTTATCCTTACTGAGCATCTGAGCTCACCCCTTTCTATGTTTTATTTTTTCCAAAATGTGAAGAAGTATTTTATGGTTGACCTGTAGGGATAGTCTAAGGATATAAGTGTGTTCAAAAGGGGAAAAATGGTGTTGATGTTTTTATTTCATGATGTAATGTAAAACTTATGAAAGTATCTAGTACTTCCAAGGCTACTAAATTGATCGGTCTTTTAGGATTTAATCCTTTGTGATCATGCCAATGTTATCTAATAGTGAACCAAATCTAGGTAACTGGGGTTGGGGCGTTACAATAATGAAACCGCTCTTTAGAAAAATATAGTTTTAAAAAAATATTTCTTTTTCTTTCAAATGGTTCTTATTTTGTTTTAATCAGTAGATAACCATTTATTTTAGTTTATACATGTGTAAACCATATAATTTTTATAATTTAGTTATTCCTATTCATACCTTCCAACTTAACAACAAAGTTATAATGGTCATGTTTAAATAATAAAATTTTAATAGAGTATCATGTTTCATTCAAACCTGATGTAGCATGCATCATAAGCTATCAAATAGATTGATTTTATTTAAAAATAAATATATTGTAAAGTATCAGGGTGTTATATTCTCTTATAATCTTTTTTTTGTGCCATATACACTATTGAACCTAATTTTCTTCTTTTAAAATCTTGGGGCGTTACATCTACCCCCTTAAATAAATCGCATCCTCACAATTTAATATTGATCCCATAAATAAAGGGTTTAACATTTGAAAATACCTTTGTTGTAAACCCATATCATAAAAATGGTTACTAAAACATTATTTTTATAAGATATAAGGGGATTTACAAAGTTCATCTAAAATAGTACATAACTAGGTTTCCAATTAGGAGAACATTGGTGGGAAGTAAAGATATGAACATGGAAGAAATGATTAAATAATTATATATAGTAATAAAGATTACTGGTCATAATAAATTGAATGATAAATGTAAATTTAAGGACCTAAAAACCATTAATCTATGATGATTTAAAAGAGAATTTGATTCATTTCCTATGAAGGTATTATAATAACATTTTTATTTCAAGATCCTTTTCCTAAAGTTGATGAATTATTTTATTGTCTAAAAATATTTGGAAATATAATTACTTGATATATTTTTATTTCATAAGCATAATTTTATCCTTCGGTTATGATTCAATAAATTTTCACTTCATCTATTGCTTCAAGAAATGAATATCCAAAAATGAGTTTTTTATGTCAAAATCACTAAAATTATCTTTTAACGGATCGTAAGATCCATAAAATAATGACAAGTCATTCCTCTAATCCTTAGATATTTTCCAAAAATAAAATGGTGAGTAAAAGATATCCAACAATAAATTTATTTCTAAAACCTCAATAGTACACCCAAAGTTCAACATAATCAATTCAATAAGTATTTATCCTCAAAACCCTTCATCTTACATCTATAAAAATGTGATAGTATTCTTATCAAATAATTCTATATGTTAAACCTAATGGTCATATATATCTCAACCAAATAAAATGTCTCCCAAAATATCATTAATTACCTCAAAATAAAAAAAATGATCATATAACATGTTTCCAAAAATTAAATTAATATTTAACCATTAAACGATTTATGAAAAAACAATGTCATACTAATCAATATATCAATTAAACCATTAGTAGGCATTGCTGTAACACCCCAAAGTTTTAAAATTAAATTGAAATGCATGAAACATTATTTTAAGTAGATAGTTATAATTAGAACTAAACATAATTTTCCCACTTCTATGTTTTGAATTTTAGAAAATGAACATACACGGTTGCACTCAGTAAGTTATTTAAAGTCTGATAAGACCAAATTAATTTTTAGTGAATAGTAACATACCCTTATGAATAGTAATGTTACCATTATGAATAGTAACATATCCTTATTAATAGTAACCTCACTTATGATAGTATACATATAATATTTAATTAAATTTATGATATACCCATATCTTGGACTAAGTAAATAAATGTTTTAAAATTGTTTTTAGAATAAAATATTATTTTTATTTAAAAAATAAATTAATCATATTTAGAAAATTATTTTCAAAAATTGGAGTACATTTTTTAATTTTACACATTAAAAAAATGGTTAGGGTGAATTTTTGGGATTTTTCTGAAATACTTGAATTTTTGGTGAATAGTAAAATACAATAATTTACTATAAATGCTAAATACATGAATTATGATGCCATATGATGATGTATGGCTTATTTAAGACCATTATCTCAAACTAACATGAACTCTTCACTATTTATGGTCTTGGAATCATAAATATTACTTTTCTTGTAGAAAAATAATAAAATAATTATTAAAATAATGTAAAACTCCTCCTCTCCCCCACTATAAAAAACCACCCACTCCCCCCTCTTCCTCCCACACCTCTCAAGCCTTGATCCTTGCCTAAGTTCTACAAAATACTCCTCTAAATCCCCTTCCCCAAGTATAAGACCTTCTTGTCTCACTAAAATCCCAAAACCAAGGGCCTTAAGAAGGATCTCAGGGAGAAGAGATCAAGAGGTAAACATCATCTTTTTGTTTTCTTTCTTTTCTTTCATTTTCTTCTATATTATTCTTATTTACTCACCTCCACTTATCCAATAGGCATGAATGATATATTATCTTACATATTATGTATTTCATCATGATTATGGAAGATTAACCATTATAATTATTCTCCTCTCCCACTTATTCAAGAAATTAAAACATCGTTTGTGATGTGTCGATTTACCGACATCATGTACGATGTGATTTCAATTTCTTTCACTTACTTAAAGAATGATCATGAAACCATTTGTATGGTTGAATAATATTATAATTTATGTATTATATCTTATGTAAGGTTATATAATAATTTTAAAGACATGTTTTAAATTTACAAAACAAAATAATTTCATTATTATCAAAGAACCACCAAAATGACCTAAATGAACATCATTAATGGTTTAACTAATGAATCATATTAATATCAGAATTAAAAATGATAAATGGTATAATTTATGATTATATAAATTTATAAATACAATTCCATTATAATTATGGAGTTTTACTTCCAATGGATATGAATATCTGTCATGAACTGACCATGGAAACCATGTGAAGAATGCACCCAAAAACAATGGAATTAACAAAATATTATTAATGAATGAGTGGAATGATGTTATAAAATGATAATTAAAGTTTTCATAAACATGAATATGTTTTTTTAAAATATTAATAACACTATTTTAACCTTTATATAGGAGGTTTAAATTTTTTTTAGGGAAGTCAAACCTGAGGTAAGGGATCCTCTCTTTCTCACTTTTATTCAAGAATCACCCCAATGTTATGCTCTATAATTTTTAATTCAAAGTGATTATGTATGTTTTTTCACATTACCCATACTTCCATTATGATATATTAATGATTATATATGCCATTTCTATCTCATTAATCCCTCCCATATACACCTGATTCCATGCCAAAATTTCATAAGTGAGTTATAAACCCAATTTCCATTCTTTGGGTTGACCTTCAACTTTAAGGGTTTTTATCATGATAAGATGACTTGTGAAATTTAATTTGATTATATTATGTTTTTTATGTGTAATAAAATTATATATACATAATCCCATAATTTAATCAATTCTCTATTTAATGTTAATGTATTTGTAAAGAACATTCCTCTTAAATACTTATAAATGTCTCCTTTATGAAATACAAATAGATTGTTCTTTTTCTTAATATCATGAGTGTTATATTCTGATTTTATGATTTTTTATTGATATAATATCTCCACTATATGTTTTCATAGTTATTTATGAATAATATGATTTCATTATTGTGTGTACAATGTTTATATTCTAAAATTGTTTTATGCAAAAAAAGAGGGTATTTTGAAATGTGAATGTGTTTTGATCAAGGGTGTAAATGAGTTATGAAGTGATTTATTCATGATATGTTCCTTTTACATTATTTATGTTGGGTTGATCCCATTATATCTCATGATATGATCGGTGATCCCCATTATAGCTCAAGATATGTTGGGTTGAGCCCATTATAGCTCAAGATTTGTTGGGTTGAGCCCATTATAGCTCAAGATATGATGGGTGAGCCCCATTATATCTCTCCAATGGATTGGGTACTCTAGAGATGGAAGTTGACCAAAAATTTATTCCATGTGTAAGGGTGAATGTAAGAGTGATATGGTAAATATGTCCTAAGGAAACTACATGATATTTCTATGCATATGAGTTTTTATGATTATGGATTTTATTGGTTTTTATGCTATCACTTGAATAAAGATTTCTTTATTTATATCCCTTACTAAGTTTTATACTCATACTAAGATTTAAAAATGTTTTTCACTAGATATAAGGATGGTTAAGAGAAAAAATGGAGTCGAGATTCTTTATATGGAGTGTTTTCAAAGTAATCATGTTTTATGTTTTAATGTTTAATATTTTGAAAAAATTGATAATTTTTTTAGTGGTATCATCTTTGTATGAATGTGGTATGTTATGTATGAAGGATATCCTAATTCTATAAAACTCTAAACCCAAAAGATCCCCAATGTGTAATAATGTATGTTCTTGACTAAAATTCAATATTAAGTAACGTTTTAAGGTTGGTTCCTTATAGTTGGTATCAAATGATGGTTTAGAAAACTTTAGGGGTTAGGATGGTGTTAAGAGAATACCATAAATTATTTTTACTCTATGTTTAATTTTAAATTTATATCATTTAAATATTGCCATGTTACTTTGTCTAAGATATGTCTGTTTAGAACGGTTTTCCGCATAAGAAATGGGGATTCTGAAGTATGAAGGCACCAAGAGGCTGATGTCTGTCTGAATCTACAGCCTGGAATGGTGGGAATCGGAACTGAGCAGTTTGTGATAGAAATGGCTCAGTTGAATCAAGAAATAAATGGTGGTGGTATCCATGCTAGAGAGGAACATGATATACCATGAAGAAACATGTCTTTTATGGAGCATTTTGGGAGGCGGCATCCTCCAGCATTCAGTTGAACCACAGATCTAGTGATAGCCAAAGGATGGATCAATGATCTATAAAAAATATTTTATGTCATGGTATGTTTGGAATGTTAAAATTTAATACTAGCCATTTAGTTTTTGGAAGTTGAATCTGATCAATGGTGGTCTTTGGTTAAGAATAAATGAAAAATAGATGACCTTGAAAGTCTGGAATGGGATGATTTTAAGAGTCTTTTTCTAGAAAAATATTTTCCCAAAATTGTTCGACTCAGAATGGAGAAACAATTATTGGAATTAAAGCAGAAATATGATGATTTTTTGGTATCATATGAATCTAATTTTACAAGACTGTCCAGGTACGTACTGGATTTTACTCGGGATTTTGATATTAAAATTAATAGATTTTACTCTTAAAACCATTTTTCTAAAGAGATTTGGATTCATGAGAGTTTAAAAGCTATGAGAAACTTGTTCGTTGTGATGAAAAATTGGATATGGAGTTTTTTAACACGTATTTTCCTCATGATGAAAAGAATAAGAAGCGGTCAGGTTGGAGGGCTTTGGGGAATAATTAATCAAAGAAATCAGGAGGTAAGAAAATCAATTTCCCTTCTTGTGAAAAGTGTGGTAAAGGGAATCTGGATGAATGCCTTTTAAATTATAGGTAATGCTACTGATGTGGAAAGTTTGGACATATGTCTTGTAAGTGCAAGGAAAATGAACTGAAAATTAATGAGAATTCGATGGTGAGATGCCTTAACTGTAAGGAATTGGGTCATTTTGCTAATGTTTGTCCAAATCTAGTCACTCATGTAGAAAATCAGAAAAATTGGAAGAAGAAGGGTGTGGTAAAATCCTTTGCAATCACTTAAACAGATATTGATTTGTCAAATGAGTTAGTATCATGTACATTTCTTGTTTTTATAGATTTCGCAAATGTGTTGTTTGATTCGGGGTCTACACATTCCTTCATTTTTAAGAAATTTTTGGAAAACTTGGGAATTCAACCTCATGAAATGAAACTAGAACTCAAGGTAAAACCACCTAGAGGAAATATTGTGGTAAAAATAAACTATAAAAATATATATATCTTTGTATGTGGAAAGAGTTTACCTGCAAACCTTGTTGTTTTTCCTCTAGTGGTGTTTAATGTTATTCTGGGTATGGACTGGCTTTCTTTTTATCATACTAAGATAGATTGCAAAGGAAAAGAAGTTTTTTTAGAAATAATTTCATTTTGAATACAATAATGAACCCATGCCACTGATAACATATCAAAAATCTAAGAAACTAATAAAATATGGAAATGAAAGTTATCTTGCTCGTATTTTTGAAGAAAAGGGAACTATCCAGATTAATGATGTACCAATAGTAAATGCATACTTGGATGCTTTTCTTTATGATTTGCCTGGTGTTATTACTAATCGAGAGGTTGAGTTTACCATTGACTTATTTCCTGATTCTAAGCCAATTTCTAAACTCCCTAATCGAATGGATCAAATGGAACGACTGGAATTAAAAAAGCAGTTGCAGGAATTATTAGATAAAGGCTTCATTCGACCTAGAACTTCACCATGGGGTGCTCCTATCTTGTTTTTTAAGAAGAAAGATGGTTAAATGACACTTTGCATTGATTATAGAGCCTTTAATAACATTACTATTAAAAAAGTATCATTTGCCTCATATTTATGATTTTTTTGATCAACTCTAGGAAGCACAGTATTTTTCGAAGGTTGATCTGAGGTCGGGGTACCATCAGTTGAAAGTAAAGAATGTAGACATCCTGAAGAATGTGTTCCATACTAAATATGGTCATTATGAATTTGTAGTTATTCCTTTTTGGTTAACTAATGAACCCACTATATTCATGAATCTTATGAATAGAATATTTCATGATATCTTTGATAAATTTGTGTTTGTGTTTATTGATGACATTCTGGTATATTCTTAAAGTAAAGAGGAGCATGAAAAATGTCTAAGGGTTGTTTTGAAAACCTTAAAAGAAAATAAAATGTATGGAAAATTCAGAGAGTGTGATTTTTGGTTTCAAAAAATCTATTTTCTTGGGAACATTGTAAATAAGGATGCAATAACAGTTGATCTTGCCAAAACAAATGTATTTGAATGGTTAGGACCTACAAATTATATAAAGATTCATAGTTTTCTTGGATTAGTAGGTTATTACTGACAGTTTGTTAAAATATTTTTACGGTTATCTAGCCTGATAACTAAGTTAACACGAAAAGGGGTTAAATTTGTTTGGACATAAGAATGTGATATTTGTTTTCAGGAACTGAAGAAGAGATTGGTGAATGCTCCAATTTTGGCCTTGCCTTCTATAAATGGTGAGTTTGTCATCTACAGTGATGATTCATTAAAGGGAATTGGATGTGTTATGATGCATAATGATCAAATAATTTCTTATGCTTCAAGACAACTAAAACCTCATGAGTTAAATTATCCCACACATGGTTTGGAATTGGCAGGTGTGGTTTTTTGTATTGAAAATTTGGAGGCATCATCTGTATGGAGTAAAATGTGAAATATATACTAACCATAAAAGATTTAAGTATATATTTAATCATAATGAATTAAACATGAGATATAGAAGATGGATGGAACTAATTAATTATTGTGATTTCATGATTCATTACCATCCTGGGAAAGCAAACATAGTGGATAATTCTTTGATTTGGAAAAGTAATGCTACATTAACCATGATACATTTAGAACATGATCCTTTGGTAAATTATTTGATGAAATTTGGATTGGAAGTTGTTGGTGCAGGAAATTACTCTATTTTGTTTTAGGTTTTAGTGCAGTCATCTTTGTCAAACAGAATAAAGCAATCACCGAAGGTAGACGAAGAGCTACAGAAAAAATTAGAATTGGTTAAAGTGGGTAAGTTGTCTGAATTTAACCTTGATAAATATTGTGTTTTTAAGATTTGGTAAAAGGTTGTGTGCACCTTGTGATTCTCAGTTGAAGAAATAATTATTATGTGAAGCTCACAGTTCTGCATTTTTAGTTCATCCTAGAAGCACTAATATGTACCGAGACCATCGGTAGTATTACTAGTGGGATAGAATGAAAATAGATATTGATGATTTTATTGTGAAATGTTTGACATGTCAATAGGTTAAAGCAGAGTGGTAGCTACCGAAGGGGATTCTTCAGCCTTTTCCTGTTCCAGAGTGGAAATGGTAGAATGTATCCATGGATTTTTTATGGTACTATTGAAGACATCTTTAGGTAACAATGAAATATGGGTTGTTGTTGACTGAATGACTAAATCTAAAAATTTTCTTTTTATTCTAGATACAATGTCTATGGATCCTCTCTCGAATGTACCTAAAAGATATTTTTAGGTTACATGGAGTGCCTCTTTCCACTATATCTGATCGAGATCCCAATTTCACTTATAATTTTTGGAAGGGACTTCAAAAGTTTTTGGGCATGGAATTGAATTTCACTACAACTTTTCATCCTCAATCAGATGGGCAGTCAGAACGAATGATTCAGACTTTGGAGGATATGCTTTGAGATTGTTCAATGGATTACCAGGGAAGTTGGGATTAGCATATTTATTTAGTTTAGTTTTATTATAATAATATTTTTCATTCTAGCATACAAATGGAACCTTTTGAGGCATTTTATGGGAAGAGGTGTCATACTCCAGTGTTTTGGGATGAAGTTGGTGAAATAAAGTTGATGGGGCCAGAATTAGTAAAGTGGCTGAAAAAGTGAAGATGATCGAACAACACATGAGGACAACTCATAGCGGTCAGAAAAGTTAGGTATATAACAGAAGTAAAGACTACTCATTCAAGGTAGGTGACTATGTTTTCCTTAAAATCTCTCCTTGGAAAATTGTGATGTGTTTTGGTAAGAAATGAAAGCTAAGATCATGGTACATTGGTCCTTTTGAAATCATAGAGAAATTGGGACTATTTTCATATCGAGTAGCATTACCTCTGAGTTTGTCTTAGGTACACAACGTTTTTTATGTTTTGATGTTGAGAAAGTATGTTCCAGATTCATCTCATGTTTTGAGCTCAGGAGCAATTCATCTAGAAGAGAACCTTACTTATAAAGTGTCACAAACCAGGTCGGGTCACCATCTGACCTAGAACCCGACCCAGTCTGCAGTAAGGCCCGAAGGGCGTTCCCGATCCCCACGGGCTGACACAAGTGCCTGGGTATCAAAAATGAAACTTGGGAATGATTTACCCGAATAGATAGACACACAACAAACAACAAGATAAATAATTTAAAACTAAAAACAGATAACCAAAAATGACCTTAATCTAAATTCAAAATTTAATTTTACAACTTGAACCAAAAAAACCCAAAAAAAGGAACGTAATAAAGGGAAAACTAAAAACACTAACTCAAACCTCCAAGCACCATGAGGTGCAACAATCTCAAGCTAAATTCACCAAACCAACACGAGGACGCCGATGAAAATGAAAACCACCATTGTTGTGCACGATGCGTTAACCTGGAATGCAGAAGAAACAGAATCTATATACACCCAAGGGTGTATGTAGGGTGTGAGCTAAAAGACCAGTAGGATGCCACCAAGAAAAGGTTCCACTCCTAATTATTAAATGACAAATACAATGCAGATTAATGGAATAAAAATAAATTAGTGCTTAAAGAATTTTAATGAAAATAGTTTTTAAGGGAAAACTACCCTAAAAGGAAAACAACTTAAATTTACACACACACACACACACACACACACACACACACACACTTTCTTGGTAACCCCAACGTCAAACCGTGTGCAGATAGTGAGCGCAAAGCAAAGGAGGAGCACAATACATGGGAGAGGCCATAAAGATACTAGAGAGAAGTGGGACCCTAGAACATAATGTCTCGGTGAACAGTGGTACAAGAACACAACAATATACGTTCTCGTGCACGAGCCACTGGTAGGGAAACACATCCATAACCTATTGGTCTCTAAACATCATCCAAAAGTTTAGTTAGTGTTGTAGTAATCAATCCATCTATGTGAAACTGGGCTGATGCCACTTCCATATCACTAGCGCACTAGTCCTAGTCCACCCACCTAGTACCCAGGCTTCCCTTTTATGCTCAAGTAGTTAAGAGTTCAAGTCTTATGTCATAATCACATACTCAGACCAAAAAAAGACACTACGCATGAAAAAACCACCATTTTCACAAACAAAGGCCATTTGAAATAATATGCACACTAAGAATATGCCAAAACTAAATCTACATCACTCACGTAACCAAAATAAAGACTGCACAGTCAAAGAAACCACTTTCATTGTCAAACACACCATTAAAAGAATTTGATAAACAGTTTCCACACACATCGCCTGACTTTAAGCACTGAAAACATTTACACAATTCAACCAAAAAAATTTCTCACCCTTAATAATTATTTAATGAAACAATCCAAATTTTCACAAATAAATTTTAAAGATAAATACACCGGTTTACACACTAGACCAACCCAAACCCCCTTTCATAACCAAACACACACAATGCCACACCAAGAGTTCGATCTACACCACTTGCACTGATTAAAGAAATCATTTGAGTAGTTTTAAAATGAGTGTTGACAAACGACGCAATAAATTTTGAACCAAATATACATCCGATTTCATTTAAAATGCCACTTTAGAACCAAACCCACTGCATAATCTTATCAAAACATGATTTGCACCACTAATATCATTAAATTAATCAATTTGAAAATTTATAAAAATAATCCCAAGAAGAACCACATGGCCTTACATCAAAACACATCCAAACTCCATTTCTAGAATCAAAAGCACACTAACACCCTACTAAAATATAATTTTCACCCTTTTCATGATCTAATAAACCAAGTGCACATTTGATAAAACACTAATAAATAGCTTGACATGAGTTTTCACAAAAATCACACTCATATCGCACAAACACGTTACCAATAAATCAATGCATATAAAACCTCAATTAAAACCAATTTTTCACCATGAAAACTGATTAAATAATACATTAAATTAATTAAACATGAAAACTAATTCATAAGAAAATAATTTTACACAGAACCACCTACCTCGGTGTAGACCAACTTCACAAATTTGGCACGAAACTCCCACTGCAAGACAATCGTACTACGAGGAACCTCACTTTGACTCTAAATAAAACATTTGAATCGAAATCATCAAAATAGACACTAAAAAATCGTGAAACCCTAATGAAAATGCCTTCCACAGGAAAGGGAGATACCAAAGTGGACCTCACATTGTAAGGAGGTCTGGAAGGGGGCGTCACACAGCTAAGAGAAGGGTTGCTTCGGTGTGAGGTCTGGCCAAGGGAGGGTGCCGTGGAGCTGTGCGAGGCGTCGCAAACAAAGGAACGACATGAGGAGTAGGGGACACGTAAGGTGGTGCATCAGGTGTTGAGGTGATGTGAGGAAAGGAGATTTGGAAGGGACGAGGGGCGTGCGACAGTTCTGGGCAGTGTAGGATTGGTTCGGCTAGAAGGGATATGGAGGGTGCCGAAGCAGGGAAGGCTGCCATTCAAGAGGGATGCTGCTAGGGTTAGGGTGTGACGGGAGAGGAGGGATGCAAAGGAATATGGGGGAGAAGGGAGGGCATGGAACGTTCAGTGTGACTAGATAGAGTGAGAGGGAGACGGCAGAGTAAGGCAGTCCGCCGGGAGGTGGGGCTCCGATCGGGACCAAGGGAAGATGCAGGTCCAATTCGCCAGAGGAGGAAGAGGCGTCGGTGCGAGGTGAGATGGGAGGAGGATGCGTCGGAGGATGAAGGAAAGTGGAAGGGGGAGCGCCATGCTAGGGTTGCAAGGTAAAGGGGATCCACGCGGGGAGAGGGTAGTGTAAGAGAGGGAGAGAATGAGGGGGAAGGAAAAAAATAATAAAAATAAAAACCTAAAAAAACTTATAACAATAACTTAAAATATATATATATATATATATTATTATTATTATTATAACCTAATTATAATCTTAACAAAATTAATAATAATAGAAATAACATAAAAAGTAACATTCTGATAATTTTACAACCATTGTATTAATTTAATATTATCTAACCAATTAAAATATTAACTAAAATAATAAAATAATATAAATAATCCCAATATAATTATCCTTGTTTTTATTAAAAAAATTCTTGAATTAATTAATCATTTTTCATATTTTATTTTACGCTTAAAGTATTATTCAACTTGTTAATTAATTGATTACCCGCGCACCGGGTAGGTCGCACGAACATCTGACGAAGCCATGCGGCTTCACCCATTCCTTGCCCGCGCGCTAGACACCACCAAGCCAAAACACTCATTTACCATCAAAATGAAAAAACTCAAGTCGGGTCTGGTAATTTTCACAGTCATGTGCAATGTCGCGCACCCAAATAATAACACATTTAATAATAAAACATCATCCAATTACGATTGGGCGCTACACACGGTCGCGCGTACGAGTGTACACCTGTATAAGATCCCAAATCCCTCTTAAATTAGAATCGATTCAAACCGCAACTCAAAGAAAGACCTAAAATAATTAAATTAAGATAAAGTGTCGGTAGGGGTGTGAAAATTCTCCCCACCATGACACTTTCTACCCCCAAAATGTCCCAAAAGACTAGGTCAACCAGGGGTTCCAAGTGAGACCATGAAGACACCTAAAACAAAACCTCAATCACCCGAAGATCTGGCATTCAAAACACCCATGACTTGAAACTTCAAAGAACTCAAATCCAGAATCACTATGAAAAATAACCAACAGCATGGAACTCACCTCCAAACACAACTACAACATGGAAAACCCTAACCCCTAACATAGGGGTTACCAGGGCAGCTCGAGATCTCCAAGAACAAGCATCCAACAACCCACTATCTAATCTAACCAATTAGCATGGTCGAGATCTGGCGGAGCAGAAGCAAGGGGTTGCTCCACCAAGCGCACTTTGAAAAAAGAGTCTTCCATAAGCCCATCCTATGGTGGTCTCCCCAAGATATTAGGGTTCTCGTCAATCATTGGTTCTTCAAACCAAAACAACTCACAACTCATAAAACCTATAACACTAGCTTGACCCTCAAAGTCCCCTATGTTTAACCAATACAAGATGGGACATTGGTGAGACACGCACAAGGTCTCACCACCATTTTAAAATTTCCTAAAACCACAAAACCCGCACGGGCATTCCCAATTTACTTTAAGAAATACTGACTGAACCCTTCATCGCGAACCCACCAAACGGGCCGACCTACACTGATTATTCCTACCATGGAAAACACTCTACCACATGAGATACCTTTGATAGCAGAAACCCCTAACCATGAGGCGAACCAGACAGGTGCACGACAATTCTACAAGACATGAGCATCTCTGACCACAAGAAGGTTCATGGATCACACCCACTAGCTTTACAAGAATATGAATTTTCCAAACCTCTTTAAGGCCCAAGAGGAACTCCCATAAAATAAGATCACGACAAGTAGACAAGGGCTCCATGCCCCTCACAACAAGAATGACACCTTCAGAGAGGGTATCGCAATAAGTAAATTTAATCTTTCCCCATCCCTTCACTATGAACTTAATTCGGATCCAGCCCATCCCACATCCAACATGTTTTGACTGCGCAGAAGATTCACCCAGAGACCTATGGCTGGGGACCTGATGTCTGAAGCATTTATAGCCTCGCAGTCATAAGCTGACCACCTCTGACTGGAACTTCCTATGCTGGAAAAGCAACCTGCATACTACTCCCCATCCCCCAAGAGGACACTCTGTCGATATACCAACTAATAATTGCAGCGAACGAATTAGGGTGTCCGAGTGACCACACTAGATGTAGGATATTGAGCGGTCTGTCAAACGCGTGACACAAACTGACGAGAGGGTAACTCCAAGAACAAGTACCTTTAGTTCACACTCTTCATCGGATGAGGAACCTGTACTTACCAAAATATGGACAAGACCAACAACTATTACGAGCTTTAAGCTGGTTGTTCCACACAACCTCTGGAGAACATGAAACCATATCCTTAGAAAGGTCAACGCACCTCAATCTCCGCCTGTTGATTGATTGAGAAGCTATGAGATCCACCAATTTCTCTCACCTTTACTTCCTTAGGTACAAATACAGAATGTGGTTATTCTTGAGGATCTCTTACAACATTCCCATTTGCAAAGAAAATGGAACGATTACCATTTTATGGTGTAGTCTTGCTCCTCCAGACACACTCGAGACAACTTACACCCACACAACTTTTGGAGTTCCTTGAAAACTAGAGACACTTACAACTTCACCAAAGCATTCAAAGATATCCAACTGACCTCGACATCTACGAACAATCGACACCACCGAGCATAACCCAAATCTGCCACTCCACTGGGAGTCTGGGCTGAGCCAATAACTGAGAGACTTGCTGGAAACCCATGGGACATTTCTAAGGGTCATATCCCAAACAAGAAACACAAAAAATCCTTCCACAAATCCAAACACATCACAAATAAAACATCCATATATCGGACACAAATCAAACAATTTCAATTTAAAACATCAATTCATCCTTAAATAAAAACACCCGCTTGAAAACCCAAACACAGTACAATAAAACCCAACAAATCTTTTGAACCCATCGCTTTCACTCCAGAATCAAAACCATTTTCCAATTCCAAAACAATTTAATCACAAAAACCCCTTTTTGAGAAAATTCCACTTTTTCAGAAACAAGATGCAGCTTTTAAAATCAGTCACTCACCACTGATATTCCTGGATGCCTCGCAGATTTTTCATTTCTGTGCCACCCAGGCACCCATACACACAATCCACCAACTATCCATTAATAAATTCCATGTGCCCACGTGAGAATTCATAAGAATACCACTAGACAAAGAAAGGTTCTTCCACTTTAAAAAATAAAACATTCTCAATATCTGAAAATACTTCTTTTTTTTCAAAACCATTTCAAAAATTCAAGCCAAATTTCCAGAATGCTTTCCAATTCTAGAAAAACCCACTTTAATTTCAGATAATCCAAGATGTTATTTTAGAAATCCGACTTCAACAAATCAAGTGCCAATTTCCAGAAAAAAGTTTCAAAAGAACACACCCCAAAAGTCATGTCAAAATCAAAGTAATAGAAATAAAATAAGAGCAACACCAGGGTTCGCTCTGCTTTAAAAATAAAAATAAAACACTTTCTCACCAACCCAAAACTGAAACAAGACATCCCAAACATTAAATAACTTGTACAAAGGATTAGTGGTTGGGTCTATCCTGGCTACATGGTTTAACAGACCATGCCCTAGGCAAGAACCAACCATTAGGAGTGTCGAATCGTACTCTCGAGCATCACATGGGTCGCTACTCCATGTGAGATCACCCACAATATCGGTTTACTCATATTGTCATCCCCCATCCACAAAGACCAAATCCAAAACTTAAATCCCAGACTACCTCGGGTTACTCGAGGATCGAAACAAGCAAGAGTTCACGACGCTCTTCCCGCACCTACCACTCAAGTACTGACAACCCTATCTCCGATCTACTTGACACCCCAAATAATAAGAACAACCTCATCTGATACCATTTTCTCATGAACAAGGCTGGCTTGCCATCTGACCTGGCACCCGACCTGGTCTATGGAAAGTCCCAAATGGTGTTCCCGATCCCCATGGGCTGGCACAAGTGCCTGGGTATCAAAAATGAAACTTGGGAACGATTTACCTGAATATATAGACACACAACAAATAACAAGTTGAATAATTAAAAACTAAAAATAGATAACCAAACATGACCTTAATCTACAGTCAAAATATAAGTTTACAACTTGAGCCAAAAAAACCCAAAAAAGGAACATCAATAAAGGGAAAACTAAAAACACTAACTCAAACCTCCAAGCACCATGAGGCACAACAACCTCAAGCAACATTCACCAAACCAACACAAGGATGCCGCTGAAAATGCGAACCACCAATGATGTTCATGATGCCTCAACCTGAAATGCAGAAGAAACAGAATCTACATGCACCCAAGGGTGTATGTAGAGTGTGAGCTAAAATCCCAGTAGGATTCCACCGAGAAAAGGTTCCACGCATAATTATTAAATGACAAATACAATGAAGTTTAATTGGATAAAAATAAATAAGTTCTTAAAGAATTTTAATGAAAACAATTTTAAGGGAAAACTACTCTAAATGGAAAACAACTTAAATTAACACACACACACACACACACACACTTTCTTAGTAACCCCAATTCCACACTGTGTGTCGATGGTGAGCGCAAAGCAAAAGGGGAGCACAATA
Source organism: Viscum album (assembly GCA_963277665.1). Lineage (NCBI taxonomy): Eukaryota > Viridiplantae > Streptophyta > Magnoliopsida > Santalales > Viscaceae > Viscum > Viscum album. The sequence continues at coordinate 119,028,753 of OY728154.1, forward strand.
CATGGGAGAGGCTTTAAAGATACTAGCAAGAAGTGGGACCCTAGAACATCGTGTCTCGGTGAACAATGGTACAGGAACACAACAATATACGTTCTAATGCACGAGCCACTAGTAGGGCAATACATCCATAACCAAGTGGTCTCCAAACATCATCCAAAAGTTTAGTTAGTGTTGTAGTCATCAATCCAGCTATGTGAAATCGGGCCGATGCCACTTCTGTATCACTAGCGCACTAGTCCTAGTCCACCCACCTAGTACCCAGGCTTCCCGTTTGTGCTCAAGTAGTTAATAGTTAAAGTCTTATATCATAATCACATACTCAGACAAAACAAGACACTACGCATGCCAAAACCACCATTTGCACGCACAAAGGCCATTTGAAATAAGATTCACACTAAGAATATCCCAAAACTAAATCCGTACCACTCACAGAACCAAAATAAAGACTACACAGTCAAAGAAACCACTTTTATCATCAAACACAACATTAAAAGAATTTTATAAATAGTTTCCACACACGTCACATGACTTTAAGCACCGAAAACATTTACACAATTAAACCAAAACAATTTCTCACCCTTGATAATTATTTAATGAAACGATATAAATTTTCATAAATAAATTTTAAAGACAAAAACACCGCTTTACACACTTGACCGACCCAAACCCCCTTTCATAACCAAACACACACAACGCCACACCAAGAGTTCGATCTACACCACTTTCACCGATTAAAGAAATCATTTGAGTAGTTTTAAAATGATCATTGACAAATTACGCAATAAATTTTGAACCAAAGATACATTCGGTTTCACTTAAAACGCCACGTTAGAACAAACCCACTATGTAATCTTATTAAAAAATGATTTTCACCACTAATAGAATTCAATTAAAGAATTTTACAATTTATAAAAATAGTCCCAAGAAGAACCACATGGCCTTACATTAAAACACATCCAACTACCTTTCTAGAATCAAACGCACACTAACACCATACTAAAATATAACCTGCACCCTTTTCATGATCTAATAAACCAAGTGCACAATTGATAAAACACTAATAAACAGATTGACGTGAGTTTTCACAAAAATCACACTCATATCGCACAAACACTTCACCAATAAATCAATGCATATAAAACCTCAATTAAATCCAAATTTTCACCATGCAAACTGATTAAATAATACATTAAATTAATTAAACACGTAAACTAATTCATTAAACAATAATTTTATGCAGAACCACCTACCTCGGTGTGAACCAACTTCACAAATTTGGTGCGAAACTCACGCCACATGACAATCGCACTGCGAGGAACCTCACTTTGACTCTAAATCAAACATTTGAATCAAAATAATCAAAATAGACACTAAAAAAATCATTAAACCCTAATGAAAACACCTTCCATGGGAAAGGGAGTTACCAAAGTGGACCTCGCATTGCTAAGAGGTCCGGAAGGGGGCATTACGTAGCTAAGAGAAGGGTCGCTTCGGTGTGAGGTCCGACCAAGGGAGGGTGTCGCGGAGCTGTACGAGGCATCGCAAAAAAAGGATTAGCATGAGGAGTAGGGACGGCGTAAGGCGGTGCATTGGTTGTCGAGGTGGTGTGAGGAAAGGCGAGCTGGAAGGGTGGAGGGGCGTGCGGCGGTTCAAGGCGGCGCGGGCTTGGTTCGGCTAGAAGGGAGATGGAGGATGCCAGAGCAGGGAAGGCTGCCGGCCAAGAGGGATGATGCTAGGGTTAGGGTGTGACGAGAGAGGAGGACTGTGAAGGAATATAGGGGAGAAGTGAGGGTGTGGTGCGGTCGGCGTAGTTGGATGGAGCGGGAGGGAGATGGCGGAGTGAGGCAGTCCGCCGGGAGGTGGGCCGCTGGTCGGGACCAAGGAAAGATGTCGGTCCAATTCATCGGAGGAGGAAGAGGCATCAGTGCGAGGTGAGCTAGGAGGAGGACGCACTGGAGGATGAAGTAAAGGGGAAGGGGGGAGCTCCGCGCTAGGGTTGCAGGGGAAGGGGATACACACGGGGAGTGGGTAGCGCAAGAGAGGGAGATAATGAGGGGGAAGGAAAAAAATAAAGGAAATAAAAACCTAAAAAAACTTATACAAAAAACTTATATATATCTAATAATTATAACCTAATTAAAATCTTAAAAAAAATAATAGCAATAACATAAAAAGTAACATACTGATAATTTTACAGCCATTGTATTAATTTATTATTATATAACCAATTAAAATATTAACTTAAATAATAAAATAAGATAAATAATCCCAGTATAATTATCCTTGTTTTTATTAAAAAAATCTTGAATTAATTAATCATTTTTCATATTTTATTTTGCGATTAATGTATAATTCAACTCATTAATTAATTGATTACCCACGCACCGGGTAGGTCACACGAACATATGACAAATTTATACGGCTTCACCCGTTCCTTGCCCACGTTCCAGACACCACCAAGACAAAACATTCATTTACCATCAAAACGCAAAAGCTCAAGTCGGTTCTGGCAACGTGCACGGTCGTGTGCAAGGTCACACACCCAAATAATAACACATTTAATAATAAAACATCATCCAATTATGATTGGGCGCTACACACAGTCGCATGTATGGGCACACACCAGTATAAGATCCCAAATCCATTTTAAATTAGAATAGATTCAAACTGCAACTCAAAGAAAGACCCAAAATAATTAAATTAAGATAAAGCGTCGGTCGAGGTGTGACATGAAGAGAGAACAGTTCAAATTTTTGATCGTAGAGAGAAATTAACGAGGAATAAGTTAATCCATCAGGTAAAGGTTCTATGGAGAAACCACATGGTAGAAGAAGCAACATGGGAATATAAAAATGTTATGAGGGAAAGGTACCCTCACTTGTTTAATAAGTAAATAAAATTGTGAGGACGCAATTTCCAAAAGGTGGGGATAATGTAACACCCCAAGGTTTTAAAAGTAAATTGAAATGCATGAAACATTATTTTAAGTAGATAGTTATAATTAGCACTAAACTTAATTTTCCCACTTCTATATTTTGAATTTCAAAAAACAGACATACATGGTTGCAATCAGTAAATTATTTAGAGTCTGATAAGAGCAACTTAATTTTTGGTGAATAGTAACATACCCTTATAAATAGTAACCTCACCTATGGTAGTTTACATATAGGATTTTATTTAAGTTATGATATACCCAAATCTTGGAATAAGTAAATAAATGTTTTAAAATTGTTGTTTTTGGAATAAAATATTATTTTATTTAAAAATTAAATTAATCATATTTAGAAAATTATTTTCAAAAAATGGAGTTCATTTTTAAATTATACACATCAAAAAAATGGTTAGGGTGAATTTTTGGGATTTTTCTGAAATACTTGAATTTTTTGTGAATAATAAAATACAATAATTTTCAATAAATGCTAAATACTTGATTTATGATGTCATATGTTGATATATGGATTATGTAAGACCATTATCTCAAACTAACATTAACTCTTTACTATTTTTTGGTCTTGGAATCATAAATATTGATTTTTTTGTGGAAAAATAATAAAATAATTATTAAAATGATGTAAAACTCCTCCTCTCCTCCACTATAAAAACCACTCACTCCCCCCTCTTCCTCCCACACCTCTCAAGCCTTGATCCTTTCCAAATATCTACCAAATACTCCTCTCAAGACACTTACCCATGTCCAAAAACTTCTTGTCTCACCAAAAGGCTAAAACTTAGGGTCTTAAGAAGGATCTCAAGGAGAATGGATCAAGAGGTAAACATCCTCTTTTGGTTTCATTATTTTCTTTTCTTTTTCTTCTCTATTCATCTTATTTCCTCACCTATCATTATCCAAGAGGCATTAATGATCCAATATCTTACATATTATCGATTTAATAATGTTTATGGAAGAATCAGAATTATACTTCTTCTACTCTACCACTTATTCAATAAATTAAAACACTATTCATGATGTGTCGATTCGCCGACATCGTGGATGATGTGATTTCAATTTCTTTAACTTCCTTCAAGACTGGTCATGAAACCATTTTTATGGTTGAACCAGATTATAATTTATGTATTATATATTATTTAAGGTTCTTTAATCATTCTGTACACATGTTTTTAATTTAAAAAACTAAATGAGTTCATTATTATCAATGAACCACCAAAATGATCTAAACGAACATAATTAATGGTTTAACTAATTAATCATATTCATATCAAAATTAAAAATGATAAATGGTATAATTTATGGTTCTAAAAATATATAAATATCATTAAATTAAAATTATAGAGTATCACTTCCAATCGACATGAATATCCATCATGAACTGATCATGGAAACCATGTGAAGAATGCACCCAAAAACAATGGAATTAACAAAATATTATTAATTAATGAGTGGAATAATGTTATAAAATGATCATTAAAGGTGTTATAAACATGAATATGTTTATTTAAAATATTAATAACACTATTTTAACCTTTATACAAGAGGTTTAAATGCGTTTGAGGGAATTCAAACCTGAGGTAATGGATCCTCTCTTTCTCACTTTTATTCAAGAATCACCCCAATGTTATGCTCTTTAATTTTTAATTCCTAATGATTTTTTATGTTTTTTCACCTTAACCATACTTCCCTTATGATATATTAATGATTATATACCCCCTTTCTATCTCATTAATCCCTCCCATATACACCTTATTCCATGCCGAAATTTCATAAGTGAGTTCTAAACCCAATTTCCATTCTTTGGGTTAACCTTCAACTTCAAGGGTTTTTATCATGATAATATGAATTGTGAAATTTGATTTTATAGTATTATGTTTCATTATGTGTAAAAATTGTATATATATATAATACCCTCATTTAATCAATTCTTTCTTCAATGTTAAGGTATTTTTAAAGAACATTCCACTTAAATCCTTCTAAATGTCTCCTTTATGATATACAAATAGATTGTTCTTTTTCTTAATATCATGAGTTTTATATTATAATTTTATGATGTTTTATTGATATAATATATCCATTATATGTTTTTATAGTTATTTTTGAATAATATTATTTCATTATTGTGTGTGCGATGTTTATATTCTAAAACAGTTTTATGTGAAAAAAAGAGGGTATTTTGAAATGTGAATGTGTTTTGCTCAAGGGTGTAAATGAGTTATAAAGTGATTTATTCATGATATGTTCCTTGGAAATTATTTATATTGGTTTGATCCCATTATATCTCATTATATGATGGGTGATACCTATTATAGCTCAAGATATGTTGGGATGATCCCATTATAGCACAAGATATGTTGGGTTGAGCCCATTATAGTTTAAGATATGACGGGTGAGCCCCATTATAGATCTCAAATGCATTTCATACTTTGAAGATGGAAGTTTAAAAAAGGTTATTCCATGTGTAAGGGTGAATATAATAGTGATATGATAAATATTTCCCAAGTCAACTACATGGTTTTTCTATGCATATGATTTTTTATGATTATGGGTTTTATTGGTTTTTATGCTATCACTTGACTAATGATTTCATTATTTATATCCCTTATTTTTATAATCATCCTAATATTTCAAAATATTTTTCACATGATATAAGTATGGGTAAGAGAAATAAGGGAGTTGTGATGTTTGATATGGAGTGTTGTCAAAGAAATCATGTTTTGAGTTTTAATGTTTAATATTTTGAAAAAAATGGATATTGTTTTTAGTGGTATCCTCTTTGTATGAATGTGGTATGTTATGTATGTAATATATCCTAATTCTCTCAAAATCTAAACCTAAAAAGATCCTCAATGTGTAATAATGTATGTTATTGACTAAAATTCAATATTAAGTAAAGTTTTAAGCTTGGATCCTTATAGTTCCACCCTTCTCACCCCTAAATTGTGGGTTCAAGCCCTGTACCCTTTCCAGATGTGATGGGTTATCACCTAACACGCAGGTTTTCCTTTTTCCAAAACTATATTAATATAATTCTTATTCTATTCCTAAATTATAATTACTAATATTAGCTCAACATAAAAGATAAGATAAAACTTAAAGGTTTCTAATACATTTAAAATTATTTCCATAAAATGTAAAGGTTTTCTTCCTTAAATAAATTTTTTCAATAAAACATATACTAAACCAATGGGTTGTATTGCCATAAATATCTCCCAAAATATCATTAATATTGATAAAATCCCGTCATATAAAACCTCAAAATTTGTGTTTAAGACTTTGAAATTATTATCAACCTTAAACTCATAATCCCATTATAGTATACTTAACTATTAGATGAAGATATATATGCTTCCAAAATTAAAACAATCCTTGGTTGTTTTTTGATTTTTATTACCAAAATACCTTTGGTAAAAAAATGATTCTATAACACAGTTATTTAATCCCAATACATAAATACATCAACCCCTTTACTCTAATTATTGGTATATCTTAGGTCCTTCAATGGTATAAGAGTTAACCTTAAAAATATTCCTTTTACTTAGATAACTTTTAGGTTCCATACATCTAAGATAAGGAACTATAAATAGATCTCTAGTGTGAAATTTATTTCTCTTTATTGAACTCCTCACTTTTCCTTGGAAATTTTTTTCTCTATCCTCTTATTTTACACACATAAAATATTTTCATATTCCTTTGATACATTATCCTAGGTGAATTTCCCCACATTCCTGACATAAATGAAATTGATCCTTCATTCCTCCACAGTCTCCACCATTCAAGCTCTTAGTGGGCTTCATTCTTCTCTTTTTTTGTGAGTTTGAGAGTTTTTTAATGTGAAAGTTGTTAAATATATATCATGATAACTTATTAGGCTTAATAAAAATACCTTTATTTCTAATCATCGTCTAATTGTTTTATTCATAGTCACTATATTTTCTATCACATTCATTATTATCATGATTCCTCTTAGTTACAGGAATTGAATGAAACAAAAAAGTATAGTATGAGTGACAATAATCATAGTGAGAAACCATATAATCATTTATAGTATATCATGACACATTATTTTCAATCTAATACATATTATATTTAACCAAGGTCATTTATTATTATAATCTACACAAATACTTCATAATGGTTTGTAAAGAAAATGTGAACTAACCAAAACATATCCCCCAAAATTTCAAAAAAGGTGCGTATTAAGGCCCATTATCGTGTACCATGTAATGCTCAATTAAAACCCAATATGCCTTTTTCATATTTATTACACTTATTTACATATATTCCAAAACCAAGTCCACATGTAGTATCCATACATGGATGTATTTCTAGAAAAAATAACATAATCTATAACTTAACAAAACATTTGGATATTCTTTTATACTTATACTCAAATTAAATATTAGTCATATGTACTCTAATATATGTTTTCTTAAATATAGTCCCCAATATTTCTACTAAAATTCCTCTGATACCAACTATAAAGGACTTGGCCCTAGTAGCCCAAAGTCGATGGTTACTTTATTAAATTGGCATAAGATATAAGGAATCACATCCAAAAGAATTTTATAGTTTAGTAGTATTAGTAAAAAAGATGAATAATTGAATCTCATTTTACAATTGAAAACAAAAAAATACAACACATTATTTTCCTTGAGTGAATCATTATTTCCTCTAGCATAACCCTGCATATCAATCATAATACACATCTTGGTATCTTGAGGAAAGAAACATAAGAAAGGGGTGAGATTTAATGATTAGTAAGGGTATACGTACATCAGAATATTTCATGAATAAATAATAATAATAAATATGTAAAGGTAAATAATTAAAACTCATTACATTTAATCAATAACTTGAGAATAATATGGAAAGAATAAATAATGATAAATAATTCCTTTAATGTAATAACAAGATTTTGAAACTTTTTCGTGGATATTATAACTAATCAAATAATCACATCTAACATTAATAACTAATATCATAATGATGTAATGCATAATTTTAGACATCATAACCATACCTTCAAGCTCTTTTTTCAAGACATCTTATATAAATGGGTAAGGCCTCGACCAAAAGCCCAAGCTAGTTTGTCACATGAGACCTACCGATGCATCGAGGGGATATAAAGGTCATTTCCCATCACTTATTAAGTTAAATTCATTTCACATATAAAAAGGGTGAATATAATCAATATAAACATTCATATTGAAAAAGTAGCATATGGAATGTTATTAATTACCCCAATCAATAAACATAATCATAAACCATCCAGAGTAATATGAATAGTATCAAGTAGTTATAACCCCAGTCAAACTAATCATAAACCATCTATAACAACAATAAGGATAGTATCATTGCAACATATTCCCAATGAATAATAATTAAAATAAGTGTTTTATCATTTATGAATCGAAATACCATAAAAGTTCCATTAAAATTTTCTTGAAGAAAATATCCTTTTTACTTTGAAAATCACTTTTAAAAATAAAAAATTTCCAGAATATTAGGAAAAAAATTCTTTGAAAATAAACTTTTAAACAAGTAAACTAATATTAAAAAATGAGTGGTTATAGTGATGGGAAATTCCATATATTTTTTACACATTAAAACAAAGATTCCTTTCACTGTTTTGGTAAGAACTAAACGGGCCTTATTTGGAAAACATCATGAAGGTTCCTTTCAAAACATTTTTTAAAATCTCAAACATCAATAAATAATTATTTAATAAATCATTTGTATATTTTTAAAAACGTTTTTTAAAATAGTTTTAGAAAACATGCTTTTGGAAGAAAAATGAGTTTTCGAATGAAGAGAGAAATAAAGAATTTTTTTCTTAAAAGCATTATTTTGAACTACTGAGTGCACAAAAAGATGAAAATGAAGGTAATACACTTATTCTTTTGAAATAACCAGAGGATAAGAAAATTCAAGAGTTTCTTGAGATATGGATTATAATATTTCATCATTGGAAAAATAAACATAAACAATCCTGATAAACTATGAGATTGTACCATAAAAGAATTTCTAATTTGGTAAATGAAACTTAAAATATCATGAGAATAAAAAAATTCATCATATTACATGTAAAAAGGGCTGTATATAAACCTCATAAAATAATATAGGGCATAACATGACATATGTCTCAAAGAAGTAAAATTTAGAAAAAAAAATATTTTACAATGATCATATCATGGGAGTGAGAATCAATCAATGAAGTAATTATGTGTGAAAATTTTACATCAAAATAATATAGGTGGAAATAAAATATAATTAATTTAATTATAATTTTACACATATTCATGGAATTATAGAATCAATTAAGTATACTTTTAACCCAATGAATGGAAATTGAGTTATAAAAGCCCTTACCTCAGGTTTGATTTCCTTCGTATGTGCATGAACCTCCTATATAATAAAAATAGGTTTATTATAAATCTATTAAATAACCATAATCATATATTTATTACCATATATGATTTACTTATAGTCTTTAATGACCCATTTATAAACAATTCTTTTTTAAAATCACTATTTTGAGTGATAATTACATTGTTTTCATGTATATTTCAGTTTGGTAATTTGGATCCTTTTAATTTGACCATGGTTCCATAATCTCCAAAATTTTAACCATGACATATATACCATATATATTTATTTATATTAATCTATAAAATTTATAGATAGAAAATGGATTACATCGTTCGTGGAGACGGTAGGTCGTGCGTATGGATGAACATTGATTCCATTTTTATCGAAAGATGGAAAAAAGGAAAATAAATATTAATTAAAATTTAATAAATAATTATTATTTTATATATATAATTTATATTAATTAAATATATCCTTATTACCATCTATGTATTAATAAAATTTAAAACATTTTGCATCGCTACATAGAGGTGGTAGTCCACACGTACGCATGGGCGACATTATTATTTTCGAAAGGATTCAGTTGGTAAGAAGTTAGATGTGATATTATATTTAAAAATTTATTTTTATTTAATAAATATAAATCATATTCATTAAATTTATCTTTACTTACTTCCATATAAAGCGTAAGCAAAAAACGAATCGCATCGCTTCATGATGCGGTAATCATCCATACACACGAGTAGCATTATCGTATCCACCAAAAAATGGAAAGTAAGAAGATATATGTGATATTATAATTATAGAAGTTTAATAATTACATAAATACCATATAAATATCTTAAATCCATCATTATATCCATCCTTGAAAGGTGGTGATGGAAAAAGAATTACATCAGTTCGCGAGGCGGTAGTCCGCCATACACACAGTCGACAGTTTCATTTTCCTTTTGATGGAAGAGGTGTTGGATATAGGTAATTAACTTAACATAATAAAATATAATTATATGTGAGATATTTTAATTATTATATTATCATATATGAATAATATTAGGAGTTAGAAGAAGAAGTAAAATGAAAACGCATAGTAAAAACTTTACCTCTTCTTCAGGAAACCTCTTTAGGTTTAACCTAAATCCTTCCTAGATTGGATTTATGATATATAAAAAGACTCTAGGATTTGGTTGGGGAATTAATGAATTAATTTGGATATATATTGTTTTGATCCAAATGTTTTTGTAATTTTGAAGAGGTAAGGATAGGGGCGGTCTTTTATAAGTGGGGGGAGGACACATATTGAATTTTTAAAAAGATAGTGTGATACCCAAATTTTTATCATTCCAAAATCCTCCAAAATGTATAATTATAAAACATTAGAGATTATAAGGTATATATGTTACTATAAAATGGGGTTTTTTACAAATTTTAGATCATTTTTAACCCTTATCTTCTTAGTTTAACCCCTTTGTAAACCCATTTTTACCTTCACCATAGTAATTAATTTTTACTATATTTACTATTCATTATGGTAAAAATTAAGTTGAAATTAATAGATAATATTAATTGTTATTATTTAAAATATATAATCTATATTTTCAAATTAAGTTCACAGAAGTGTCAGAATTCAATTTAAAATTAAACCCACAAACGTGTCAAAAAATGTGTTTCCCAAAGAAAAAATCTCAAAAGTTTAAAATGTTTGTATATTAGAATTCAATATGAAACTGATGGAAATGATATAAATTAGTTAAATTTTAATATAAATTATCTAATTTTATTTTATAACCAATTTAAAATATAATTTAACCTTGTACATAATTTAAATGAAAAGGCGTTTTTCAATAAAAACAGTATTTTTTCACTATTCATAAAAAATTTAATATTCTTGGAAAATTATCAAAAACTAAATCTATATTAATTTTGATGTGATTATTTCAAAAATTAAGTTCATTTTTTCAAGTAAATTTTATAAAATAGTTAAACTTAATTTAAAATAATTTCTCACATGTAACGAAACCACTCCTTAAAAAAATCAATTATTCAGAAATATTTCTTTTTCTTTCAAATGCTTCTTATTTTATTTATAATAAATAGATAAACATTGAATTTATTTTATACATGTTTAAACAATATAATTTTTAAAATTTAGTTACTCATACTCACACCCTCCAAATTAATGGCTAGGTTATAGTGGTCATGTTTATCTAATAATATTATAATAAAGTATCAAGTTTCATTCAAACTCAATGTTGTGTGGATTATAAGCTATTAAAAAGATTGAATTTATTTAAAAATAAAGATATTATAAATTATTAGGATGTTACATTCTCTCCTAATATTGGTGTTGTGTGTCATATATGCTATAAAACCTAGTCTTCTTCTATTAAAATCTTAGGGTTCTACACCCACTCAGCAAAAAAATGTAATGCTTCAAAATGAACAAAAACTTTTAGACTTATCGATATTTTAAAATGTGATATTATAATTCTTGAGGTGTAGATTTATATATAGTAAACTTTGTAAAAAATATCCAATGGCATAATTCCACAAAAAACAGGATCAGTTGTAATGGAATCAGTAGAAACTTCTTCAGATGAACTCAATATGTTTCTTTATCAACTGATAGGTTAGATCGACACTGATAAAGTGCTTCAAAAATACGATGGAAGTAATATGTTTTTGTAACTTTATATATATGTATTTTTTTAAATCACTTAGATTTATGGTATTTCATTTTACCATTACTTCAATTTTCATATAAACACTTAAAGAAACCTAAGTTAGATCATTTATGTATGAAGTGTATTGTGATTTCAGAAATAAATAAAGAAGTGATTTTTTGAATTAAAAATATCCCCAACATTTATCACTTAGAGGTTATTACCAAAATATATAAAATTTTGAATATATAATAAATAAATAAAAATCACTCCAAACTCGGTACCCCAATTCTTTTTCTTTAGGTTTCACTAAAACTGGTGTTGGAGGTTCTTCTTGTTTATATAGTTAATTCGACTCTAGGTTAACCTCCTTCTCTTTGTTTAGCATGTGGTACTGAAGTTTGGAAGTCATCATCCCTTATTCTTATTTATCTTCTTCAGTAGTGAAGGTGCTTTCCTTGGAAAATTTAGAATCAGTTTTTATAATTAAAAATAAAACTTACCTCAGAGTCATCCTCAGTATTGGTAGTGCTCACGAATGGTTTTCCAATATCTTCACAAAGTTATCTTCCTCTTTAGTTGTTTCCTTTGATTCCTCGTCTTCTTTATCCATCTGGTCTAGGTTCTCCGATACTTCTTTGAACGCTTGTTTTATACCTTATAGTTGATCTTCCATGCTCAGATGTGGTTTTGGTACCTAGGTTGGAATTCGATACCCCTACACTTGGATTTAGATCCTTGATTTGAGTGGCTTAATCTATTGTGATAAATTAGGGAGTTGGATAGTCGTTCGGATGTGGCACTTCCTCTTGTTTTTTTCTCAGATCACAACAAAATAAAACCAAGCATAAAATAAAATAAAAACAAAAACCTACCAAAAATCAAAAAATATAAAAATTGGAGGGAAAATACTTGTCCTTATGATCTTATTAAAGTGTTACATAGTCCCCAGAAATAGTTCCAAAAAATGGTACTCCCAGAAGAAATCGTTAATTCTTTCGAGTAAAAAATTATTTAGATTTTTTTTTTAAAACAACCTACTAAGTACCTGCAAGTTTAGTATAGCTAATAGAAGCCATGGTTGAACCCACAGAGACTAGGACACTTAATAATTCAATAAAAAATTCTAAAAACTACTTATAATGAAAAACTACTAACTAATCTACCCTACAAGAAACAACGGGTGATAAACTGCTGAGAATTTTCTTGCTTATGGTTATGAAATAACAAATTAAATAAAATATATTAATAGTCATAATGTTGTTGGGATTAGGTCCTAGTGAATTCAATGATCATGGTAGACACCCTCCATACTCTAAGAACACATTTTACTCAATGGTCATGGTACTTTGGATCACCAAGAGGTGGGTAACCCAAAACCTTATTCAAACATATAATGAAAAAATCAACGCAATGGTAATGGTGGAAGTCTCGTACTCTAGAACTCACAATAAAAGAACCCTAAACACTCAACAATAATGGGCATGCTCAATTGAAAGAAAGATATTTTAAATCACTCCCTCTCCTCACTAACACAATGGTCTTGCATTAGAAAAATGTAAAAGAATAGATATATAATTAAATAATAGGCATGAGAACCCAACATGAAAACATAAAAAGAAACTTACTTTATTAATCAATCCTTTTTACATAGAAAACTTCAGAATAAGAAAATCGACACTCTCATGCATGTTATCCATGAAAGAGTAGTGAAAATATAACCCTAACCAAAGTAGAATAGGTTGAATCCTTAAGGAACTCATTGAAATTCCACCAGAAAATGTCTCATGCAATGCATATAGAATCCTATATTTATAGACTAAGACCCTTGAGATGTCTATTTTTTATCTTCTTTCTAAAATAATTTTATCTTTTCTTCTTCCTAGGTCATAGATATCTTAGTTTTAATAATTATTATCTCATGTAGATGTATTACTAAGTCCACATGGCATAATTATTTAAAATACCCTAAGTACCCTTAATCTCACATGAATGAGAGAGGGGTAGCTGACCAACCCTCATATATGAGGATGTATTTAACTTGAACTACGAACATAGATTTCACCATGTGTTTTGCATGATCCTATTCACTACACACTGCCACGCATCAAATCACTTCACTCCACTCCCATGAAAATTATATCCTATCTGATCTCTTTAAAACACCATGCATATATTCACTACGTGAATTTTTAGGGATATGTCTCCTTTATTCATCGGCAAAATATTCCATAGGGGGATTTTAATTTTTTAATGGGTCTATGTATTTTTTTTGGAAAATGGGGCTGATCAGTGCCACTTGAAGTGGTGCTGATCACAAAAATCCCTACATCGCCACTGGAAGTGGGTGTGCACTTTATAACTTAAAGTCTATGAGCGCCACTTCAAGTGGCGCTGATAGTATCCCACTATATGGATCTACACCACTTTAAGTGGCACCCAAATACAAACTCCCCTATATAAGGGGCTCCCCCCTCCTCTTTCTCACATCCTGACTCCCTCTCCTCTTCTCACTCTCTCTTCAAGATATTTATCTTCTCTCCTCACTCTCTCTTCAAGATCTCTCTCTCTCAAAGCTCTGCCTCTCTTTGTCCGCGAAGCTATTCGAAGGATCAAAACCTTTCCACTGATTTGAGGTAATTCTAATTTTTAATTTGTTTAATATGGTGATTTATTTATTTATTTGTTTAGTATATAGAAATAATTCATAATTAATGTAATATATTTTGAAATTGTATTTGTTTATTTGTAGTAATTGTTATTAATTATTGGTAACTAGGTTATTAAGTAATACTATTTAGTTAATTAAATTCTAAATAGTTAAATAACTAATCATAATTAGGTAATTAAATTGTAATTAGTTAATTAACTAATCATAATTAGGTAATTAAATAATTATAATTAGGAAATTAATGAATTTGGTAATTAATTATTTAGAATTAGGTGATTAATTAATTGTAATTAGGTGATTAATTAATTGTAATTAGGTAATTAATTAATTATAATTAGGTGATTAATTAATTGTAATTAGGTAATTAATTAATTGTAATTAGGTGATTAATTAATTTTAATTAGGTGATTAATTAATTGTAATTAGGTGAGTAATAAATTAAAATTAGGTGATTAATTATTTGTAATTAGGTGAGTAATAAATTATAATTAGGTGATTAATTATTTGTAATTAAATGATTAATTATTTGTAATTAGGTGATTAATTAATTATAATTAAGTGATTATTTAATTATAATTAGGTGATAAGTTAATTATAATTAGGTGATTAATTAATTATAATTAAGTGATTAATTAAGTATAAGTAGGTAATTAGTTGATTATAATTAGGTGATTAATTAATTATAAGTAGCTGGGCAATTTATTGTATTTGGGTGATTAATTAATTATAATTAGGTGACTAATTAATTCTAATTAGGTTATTAATAAATTATAATTAGGTGATTAATTAATGGTAATTAGGTAGTTAATTAATTCTAATTTTCTAATTAATTAAAGTTAATTAGGTGATTTATTTATTCTAATTAGATGATTAATTACTTCTAATTAGGTGATTAATTAATTAAAATTAGGTGATTAATTAATTATAATTAGGTGATTAATTAATTGTATTTAGGTGATTAATTAATTGTATTTAGGTGATTAATTAATGGTAATGAGGTGATTAATTAATGGTAATTAGGTGATTAATTAATGCTAATTAGGTGGGTAATTATTGTTAATTAAGAGATTACTTAATTGTATTTAGGTGATTAATTAATTCTAATTAGGTGATTAATTAATTTTCTTTAGGTGATTAATTAATTCTTATTAGGTGATTAATTAATTCTAATTAGGTGATTAATTAATTCTAGTTAGTTGATTAATTAAAGGTAATTAGGTGATTTTTAACTCTAATTAGGTGATTAATTAATTCAAATCAGGTGATTAATTAATTCTAATTAGGTTATTTATTAATGGTAATTAGATGATTAGTTAACGGTAATTAGGTGATTAATTAATTATAATTTGGTGATTAATTAATCCTAATTAGGTGATTAATTAATTCTAACTAGGTAATTAATTAATTATAAATAGGTGATTAATAAATTATAATTAGGTGATTAAATAATTATAATTAGGTGATTAATTAATTGTATTTAGGTGATTAATTAATTGTATTTATGTGATTAATTAATTGTATTTAGGTGATTAATTAATTATATTTAGGTGATTGATTAATTATATTTTAGTGATTAATTAATGGTAATTATGTGATTAATTAATGTTAATTAGCAGATATATAAATTAGTGAATCAGTTATATTAATTAGCGAAGCAATTATATTAATTAGCGAAGCAGTTATATTAATTAGAGAAGTAGGTATATTAATTAGCGAAGTAGTTATATTAATTAGCAAAGTAGTTATATTAATTAGGGAAGCAATGATTAACTAATGGTGAAGCAATTATTAACTAATGATCAATAAATGATTAACTAATGGTTAAGAAATGATTAAGTAATGGTTAAGAAATGATTAACTAATGGTTAAGCAATGATTAAATAATAACTAATGGTTAAGTTGTGAGTAACTAATGGTTAAGTAGTGAGTAACTAATGGTTAAGTAATGAGTAACTAATAGTTAAGTACTCAGTAACTAATGGTTAAGTAATGATTAGCTAATGGTTAAG
The DNA here is from genome assembly GCA_963277665.1 of Viscum album. Lineage (NCBI taxonomy): Eukaryota > Viridiplantae > Streptophyta > Magnoliopsida > Santalales > Viscaceae > Viscum > Viscum album. The sequence goes on from OY728154.1 coordinate 119,045,415, forward strand.
TAATGATTGGCCAATGGTTAAGTAATGATTATTGTCATCTTTTAGGATATAAGAAAATGTTCTAAAATTTTGGTTGCATAAAGAATATGTGGTTGACTAAGCAATCAAATCTTTGTCTAGATAGAAACAAGTGGATGTGGCTCTGGTACATATGTACCTAGGAGTGAAAACTCCAACAAGGAGTTTTGGGCTTGACCCAAGGTATCCTGGAACATGACAATGGGTCTTTCCGCACTCCAGGTTTGACACTCTCGGGAGATATTCTTTAGATGATTCATATTTTCTTTATAAACTACTAAAATACATCTAGGTACTGATTAACTAATGGTTAAGTAATGATTTGTGTCATATTTTAGGATTTAATAAACGTTCTAAAATTGTGGTAGCATAAAGATTATGTGGTTATATAAGCAATAAAATCTCTATCTCAATACAAACAAGTGGATGTGGCTCTGGAACAGATGTACCTAGGAGTGAAAACTCCGACAAGGAGTTTCGAGCTTGACCCGGGGTATCCTGTTACATGACAATGGACCTTGCTGCACTCCTAGTTTGACACTCTCGAGAGATATGCTTTAGATGATTTATATTTTCTTTATAAACTACTAAAATACATTTTTGAGGATAAAAATTATACTAAAAACATTAATATCTTAATTTAGAGTATAAGAAGATGTTTTAAAATTTTAGAATCATAAAGACTTATAACATCTTAGAAAGGTATGTACTTAACTTTGGGATTTTTAAAATCTTTTTTCATTCTAATAATAATAATTTTTTATTTTAGAAAAAAAAATGGCCGGTTATATTTATTACAACAGTCAAATAATTGAGATAGAACAAGGATGTAGTTATAATATACGACCAGAAGGTGTTGTGATGCTTGGAGGCTGCACAACTTTGGAATCTCTTCAAAGGAAAATTCATCGAAAGTTAAAACTGTTGAGCAATCAAGTGATATAATCAATCACATACAGACATCTATAATATGTAGATAGGTTTTGGCATGTTGCATATCGAGTAACTGATGATGAAGAATGGGAATATGTACTTTCATTTGTTAAGTATCAACCTGAGAATCAAATGATGAAGTTTTATGTTACTATATCTACAATGGATGTTCCATTGACATTGGAAGTCGATACATCACAACTTAATGTGACAATGTCGTATGGTCCTATTATAACACATCAAGAAGTTCCATCAGTAATGGCAGTTGTTCTATCATTGCCTTCGACCATAGTTTTAATGGATAGTCCTCCACGTACTTTATATGCATTGGTTGATGAATTTGAGGATGATGAAATTTTAAAACAAGAAGATGAAGAGAAAGTTCAAGAAGAAGAAGAATAGAATGTGGAAGAATATTCTGTTCCCACTCATGTGAGGTTCAACCGATCATTGAACCATCCTCCACCATTTGCTTCATAGTTAACTGAAGGCATGAATCGCTTGCCGGAATTTAATTGGTTAGTTATAACTCCTCGTATAGAATTTCTAGGAATCATTGATGGCACAAATCGAGTGTCGGATGAAGGTGTTCTATATATTGGAAGAGAGTTTGAGAGCAAATATGCAATGAAAATGTGATAAAACAATATCACATTGAAATACATTACTCTTATGTTATAGAAGAGTCAAAGAGGTCTTATTATTTGATTTGTTGTGACAAATATGATTCGAACTGTCAAATGCATCTGTGAGATATAATTGATAACACTTTTCACAACCGGCGCATCACGAGATCTACTCCACACACATGCGTGAACCCAAGCTTGCAACAGGAACACTCTTCAATAGATGTTGAGTTTGTTTCAACTATCATTGTTGAAATGATTAGAGCATGTCAAGACATTCCAGTCGTTTTGGTTGTGGAGCGAATCAAACAATTTTTTGAGTATCAAATCTCTTATTGGAAGGCATGGGCGGCATGAAAAAAGGCTATTGTCAAAGTGTATGGTGATTGAGATGACTCTTATCGAGTTTTACCACAAAAGGCTATTTTCAAAGTGTATGGTAATTATAAATACATTTGAAAATATAATTATAACTATATATTTATTATGAATAATTATAACTATATATTTATTATAAATATTTATAATTATATATTTATTATAAATATATATTTACTTATTTATAAATAAATTTTAAATATATATGTAACCATATTTTAATAATTATATATTTATAAATATATTTACATTCATATTATTATAAATATTTATATATAAATAAATCTAAATAATTGTAATTGTGTATTTATTTTATATATTTATTATATTTATTATAATTATATAATTATTATATTTATAATTATATATTTATTGTCATTATATAATTATATTATTATTATAATTATTATAATTATATAATTATTATAATTATATTTATTATTATTATATATTGATTATAATTATATAATTGTAATTAATATAATTATAAATTTATTATATTTAGTTTAGTAATTATATTTATTATAAATATATATTTAGTAATTTATAAATAAATTTTACATATATATGTAACCATATTTTAATAATTTTATATTTATAAATATATTTACATTGATATTGTTATAAATATTTATATATAAATAAATTTAAAGAATTATAATTATGTATTTATTGTATATATTTATTAAAATTATTATAATTATATAATTATTATATTTATAATTATATATTTATTTTCATTATATAATTATATAATGACAATAAATCTAATAATAATTATTATATATTGATTATAATTATATAATTATTGTAAATATAATTATAAATTTATTATATTTATTTTAGTAATTATATTTATTAGAAATATATTTATTATAATTATAATATTATATATTTATAAATATATTTACATTCATATTATTATAAATATTTATATATAAATAAATCTGAAGAATTGTAATTATGTATTTATTTTATATATTTATTATAATTTTTATAATTGTATAATTATTATATTTATAATTATATATTTATTGTCATTATATAATTATATAATTATTATAATTATAATGATAATTATTATATATTGATTATAATTATATAATTGTTATAAATGTAATTATAAATTTATTATATTTATTTTAGTAATTATATTTATTACAAATATATTTATTATAATTATAATTATAATTATATAAATATATATAAGATACATATTATATATATAAGGGGGGTTGGGTTCGTAAAATAAATAACCCAATTGGCGCCACTTGAAGTAGCGTTGAAGGGATTTTACACACAGAACCACTTGAAGTGGCACTGAAGACACCCATTTTCCCAATTAAAAAACCCTAAACCCCTTAAATTGAAAAAAAAACTCTTCAACAAATTCTTCCTCATTCATCACACATGCACAACCACAACCAAGCCTATCTAATATCCTTAGTCATTTCATCTTTGATATCCACCTATGAGAATTGGGCTGATCTCCTATGGTGTGGTCTTCATCGCATTCATTTAAGTTCATGCATGGCATTCATCTAACCTTGGGTTTCAACATGCCATAGCCACAGGTGTTTGGAGCTTTTCCCTACCTATCAACCATGACATCATCTCCTCTGATGTAGTGGTCCATGTTTCAAGCTCTCAATAGGCACAATACCATTCCATAGTTCATCTCAGTATCTTGTTTTGGATTTTATTTCCTCTTCAGAGATCCCCTATGCCATGGTCATTCAAACTAAGGTGTTGTCGAAGGAATTTCGATCTCAATTTTAATTCAAGGGATATTATTCTTCAAACTGGCTTTCATGGTGGTCATCCAAGATCTCATATGACATTTAGGGTGATATCGACCTTAACAGTGGTAAAATGGCTCAAGACCATGATCCAAAAGCGGTGTCCCTGGAGTTTTACAGTGATACAGATGGCATTCTGGTGGGTTCGAATGAGGGGAGTATGAGCGACAGTGGCATGGATGTTTTGTGTGATAGGGGAGGCACGGAACTTCAGCATGAATGACACAGCACTACTTTAACTGTATATTGTCATGAAAAATCAGAGTCTCGCATCGATTATTTCCACGTGAAGCCTCCACTTCATATATGGGAATGTGTTAACAGCAGCTCAAAAATCCTGCTGGGGTGTCAAGCCGCACCTCATCCCCCTACACCCAGGTACATTAACACTTCATGTAAAGTCATAGAGTTATATGAGATTGAAAAAATTCACATTAGAAAGCCTGAAGTGACAAATATCCAACCCCATTCACTTTCCTATCTAAGGTAGCCTCTAAGAAAGAAGGTGCTCTAGCCCTAATTCCCTCTACTCAGGGAGTCTTTATTCAATATATAATTTATTTCATAAAAAACTCTAACACCTAACATTCACAAACTATTCCCAATAATTATTCTCAATCTCATAACTAAAAATACAAACCAAGGTCAAGGTATATGAAAACTAAATTTTATGATATGAAACCTAATATGATATGAAAAGCTCTATTCTAGAAGTAGTTTAACATTTTAAAATAAATAATAAAAAATTCATCAAATAAAAAATTATAACTATGAATAAAATAGGGAATAACCTTTAAATAAATGAAAATTTCAAATATTTAAACATGTGATAATTATTTATGAACAATTAATAAAGTAAAGATAATTATAAACCCTTTTATTATTTTCATCTTTCACATTATGTACATTCCATAATTATTAAAATAAAAATTTTATATTCATTCCAATTTGAACTCTTTCATAATTATCATTTTATATAATTTACATATTAAATATATGATGTTATATGAATTATAAATGATTTATAATTCAATTTCTATTATGTAAACATTTTACATAATCTAAATATCATGCAATTAATTATTATTTAAACATTGATCATATCAATCATCAAAACACTTTTCTATGTGTCTTAAATAATATCCAAATAAATCCACTTTTAATTTTGAACAATTTAAAATAATTAATTATGAATGATTCATAATATAAATATTAACATTTTTATATTTTGGCCTTATTTCATAATTTATAAATATTTATAAATTATCACTTATGATTTATAAATAAACTCTTTCATTTCTAGATCATAAGTCATTTCTTACAATTTTTTAAAAGGAATTATAAATTTTAACATTTAATATTTATGAAAATAAATGTTTCGTAAACATTTAATTAACTTAATTATAAACCATTTATAATTAATTAATTAATTAATTAATTCCTTATAAATTAAATATTCCCAAAATACATTTTATAATGATTTATAACCATTTTATTAACCATTAAAACCATTTTATATATTAAAAATAGTTTTTAACATTTTTTTCTATTTACCCTTACATATAACCCTTATTCTATGTAAGGGTATCATCCTTTTACCCTTAGACAAACACTTTTAATAAGGGTAGCTGAGGTTTTCAAATTCTTGTTTAAATGTAACTCAAAAATTACCTTTATGTAGCTCGATTGAACATTTTTGTGTGAAGGTAATACATATATTACCTTTACGCAGCTCCCTCATGTAAAGGTATTACCTTTATAAAACACCTTTGTGTAAGGGTATTCTGTATTTTTCATATGCGACATTAAAGTTAACATCAAGTTTATATATGTAGCATATTTTTACCTTTATGCATAAGGGTAAGAGTTTCAATGACCCTTATATAAACCCTTTTACGTAAAAATATTACCTTTACATGGTGGATTGTATATGGGTATCACATAAAGGTAAATCATATTTACCTTTATGTAACACTTCCACATAGTTGTGTAAGGGTACATGAATTTCTAACATTATGTAATCAACCATGTAAGGGTATTACCTTTACACAATGGTTTACATAAGGTTATACACTTTACGTAGACTACATGTGCAATGGTAAATCAAATTTTACCGTTACATAGCTCATGTAAGGGTCTGTAATCAGTTTATAGTTTTATAAAAATGTTTTCTTTTTCATTTTTCTTTAAAAACTAATGAATTAAACATGTTAAAAACTTAAAAAACTCCCTTTGATATCACTGATGGGTTTCGTATGAACATATTATGATCAGATACAATATAATACAACCCAAACATATGTGATCTATCTTTAAAAATAATATGTAAGTAAAAATAATAGAGTACCTAGAAAAAAGTGTTTAGAAGAAGCTATCTTCTTCCTTCGATAGAGTGTGATTGAGGGAGATCACAAAAATTAGTGACTAAAAATACCCTACCTCTAAGGGTGGACAGTTGAAAAGGTATCCAAGATCATATTGTGAGGATACCTGATATCTAAAGGGTTTTTTGATCCCTTTCAAAGAGATAAATAGAGCTATAGGTGGAACATAAATTTTATAGAGGCTTCACAAGTATTGTACTTTCATATAACCAATAATAGGATTTCATCCTCTTATATACTCAATGCTTGAGTCTCCTCCAACACATTTTATGTGTTTCTTATAATTGGGTTATAATTCATTGAACAATTTCAAGGAGTTAATCCAAATCCTTTAATCCACTAATAAATGGATAGTAACTAATGAAATAATTCATAATAAATAATATATATATATATATCATATATATATATTATTATTATGCATTGCATGTATAATAAATATATATCATATATCATATATATTTATATTTTATGTATCGAATGCATGAAATAATACATTCATCATATACACATATTAAATGTACACTCATATAAATAATATCGTATTTTATATATATATGTGTGTGTGCGTGTGTGTGTGTTTCTCATGAATCATTCATGCATGTGTACATGCGTCTCATGTGTGTACAATTTAGTGCACACCCATCAATTTTGATATGCACCCCCACCCATTTTGTTCACTATGTATTGGAACCCAAATTTTTTTGGGTTTTTTTTCATATCTAAGATGATTAGGACAGATGGTTGGCTAACCCCGCTTCCCCACTCTCTATTCTAGGTGAGTTTCTTATATATGGGATTTGATGGATTTTTTTATAGTTCACTTATGGTTGTATTTATGATTTTGGTGAGGTGGTTCATCGTGGAGGTTGTGAATCGCAGGAGGAGAGAATGAGATTGATATCCTTTAGGTTCATGATACCTTAATATTATGATTATATGGAAATGGTTATGGGATGATTTGGATATGATGACCAGTTGCACACAGGGTGCTTTCTAATATGTGGATGTCCATGTGTCTTCATAAGGGATGTGATATGGATTCTCACATGTCTTCAGGGAGGTTTTATATAGAATGGATTAGAGTTCTAAGTAGTAATACATTAGGGTGTGAGGGTAAAAAATCTTTAGTAAAGTGGTTTGGGGTACCCTAAAACGATATAATTCTTATTATGTTATTACACTTGGATACATTATATGGTAAATGTTCCATGGTGAGGATGGTATTGCTTAGTTGACCTATTTAGGTACATGATGGTTATATTGTTTGTCTACTGGTGCATTAGTAAACTATTTTCATATGTGCATGAGAGACTTTGTGTATTATCCTGCTGAGTATACATGTTATGCTCACCCCATGTATATATAATTATATTTCAACTCTATATAAGTACTTCAAGGAATGAGATATGTATTACTATCATGGATGTTGGAGTTGTTGTTTAGTCATTGCCTTAGGCTTTCTTTGGTACTTCATTTTGAGACTCATTGTATTTTTTTACATTATACATTCATTATGGGATGGTTTGGGTTTTCTCTTTTCCTTGTGAGATAGATTTTCATGGTGGTTTTCATTCTATATCTTGGTCATACTTTCATTATGAGGGTAATTCCTTCTATATGTGATATTTTATATACTCTCAGTGTTATTTTCCAACTCTGGGCCTATTAAAGGAAGAAATCAGGGTTCATTATCACTTTTACTTCATTTTCGACCCAGGAGAAGTAAATTTGCGTGTGGGGTTCATGAAAGAGTGGTATCAAAGGCTTTTTCTAGGATATAGGATGGATTTTGGAGTTTGTCACCATGAGGATTTCATGGGTTGGTAGGGAAATAGTGTTAGTGGTCTCGGTGCATGACATGGTCCATGGAAGCCTGTCTAGGACATGATACTTTAAGTCCCCCCATGTTTCAAAGCAAAGAAATTTAGTATTATGAATATCTAAGTGAAGTAGTTTAACTTATAGGGTTGATACTTAGGATAGGTACATGCATCAATATTGTTCGTGTTCTTATTTTAATTAGGTGGTATTGAGAATTTGGAATAAATTAATTTAATAAACATTAATAAAATTTCATAACCTGGGCTTTGGAAATCCTTGTTTTCCTTTTTAGATATAGATCATGGATGTCATCTAAATGTGGTTCAAGCTGGTGAAGTTCAGTAGGCTGACCTGGTTGACCACTAGAGAGTTGATCCACTGGGGAGGATAATCATTGGAAGAGGACAATACATTCCTTTCAATAGAAAGCTTTGGAAAATTTTGAGTGTAGTGTCTCTGTTCTAGAGAAAGAGTGTTGGTTGTAGGTGCTTGAGATTGTTTTTGGTTTGATTCGGGCCCAGTAGAGTACTGGGTTCTGTTATAAGTCAGTCACATGAGTGTAATAAATTAGTGTTGGATGTTGTATCTCAAGTAATGAAAAGAGGTGGACATTTCTTGGGTATATTTCCATAATAATTTTTTAGCATAGTTACTATCATCGGCCATATAAGGACCCTACCTTAAACATTACATAATCTTGTGCTTTAGTCAATGATTTACTTTCTTTCACATTGAGGAACTTTTAGGTTTAGATTTTTAGTTAATTAGGTCATAACTTATACATAAAAAACTATATAACACATATTGTAAAATTCTAATCAGCCCATAATATAAAACTTTTAAGATAAAATATGATTTGTTTTCATAATAAATCTCCATGACCTTCAAACTTACTTCTTCCTTTACCTTACCCATACTTAAAACCCGATGAAAATAATTTTTAAAAAATGTGGGATGAGAACAAAAATCTCAATAAGGGACATAAAAATAAATAAAACCATTAGTCCATTATAAAACATTAAAACTCATGTAACATTTACCTTTATCTTCAAAGTTCTTTGAGCATATGAAATAAAACATTTTCTCATGAAAAACACGCACACTTTTTACTCAAATTAATCCTTTAAAATCCATATAAAATAGCTAAAAACCATTTTATGTAACTTAGATCATCATATTTAGAAAACCCTTTCAAAACCCTTTAAATTGGAATAACCATATGACTTACTTCTAATATAATCATTACCCAATGCATTAGAGATATATAATGGGGCTCATCCTTCACATAAGCTATATCGAGCTCACATGTGAGCTATAATGGGGCTCAACCCATCATATAAGTTGTATCAGTATCACCCAATTTTCATGAGATATAATGGGTCTCAACCCATAATATAAGCTATATCGGGCTCACCTATGAGATTTAATGGGGTTCAACCCATCGTATAAGATTTATCGAGATCACTTGTGATTCATATAATTCTCACATACCATATCATGAATAAAAAAAATTATTTTTCCACCTTTTTATCATAAATCATTTTGAAAAACACTATTAAACCCATATGAAATACCTTTTTAGATATCAAAATACCAGTTTCATTTAAAACCCCATTTTCAATATGAAAATACCCAAAAAATGGAAAGATGGTTTTTCATTTAATAAAACATTAAATCTTGTAAAGGAATCAAAATATCAAATAATGGTCATAATAGTGGGTAAAGTCATTATTGGCGTATATGTTAAAAATAAAACATTCCTTTTTTCATTTCTCAAAATTTTTTGTATAAAACACATAAAAAGATTCATTTTGAAAACCTTTGAAATAATGTAAAAAGAGACATAAAATTTAGTATATAAATATTTTATGTCTATATAAAAACTTTCAAAAAATCATTTTAAAAACATGGGTATGGAAGAGAGAGTTGGGAGGAAAACTTTAAAAGGGGGATTTTTAAAAGAAAAGTCTCTTATCAATTAGGAAACACTTGAATCGTAATCCTAATGAAATAATAAATTTAAAAAAACATTAAATATCATGATATAACAAATCAAAGTGGTTGTATACACACCTTATAAAATAATATATGTGCATAACATCAAAATATGACTCAATGAAAATAAATTGAGATGAAGTCTCTTACCTTGAGTATGAATTGTCACACAACTTCTTTATATTCTTAAATAATAAACTTATATTGATTATTTAATTTATTGATAACCTTTTTAAATTTTATTATTTATTCTATTTCACTTATTACCATGTTATATACAATTTCTTAATCAATTAATTTTACATCGAATTTTTCAATGATATTTGGATTATGTGTCAAAATGACTTTTGTAGGCTGACTATTGGTCTAAGAGTTTGTTATTCCAACATTTACATAATAATAATCATTAAATAATTATAATTTTTATACATAAATTATACTTTTTAAAACCAATATAGAAATATGGTTATGAAAAATGAACGATGTTGTGAACATGGAGATGATAGGTCGTACGAATGCATGAGTAACATTTCCATTTTTCAATGATCATTATAGAAATGATGTAAGTAATATTGTATCATTATATAATGATAATAATGTCATATATACCAAATTATTTCTTTAAATATACTTATAAATAACATTATTTTTATTCAGTGATGAAAAAAGAATCACATCACTTCGTGCAGGCGGTAGTCCACACATACACAAACGATGTTATCATTTTTATGTATAAGAATGAAAATGATATATTATATTTTTATAATGATAAATGTGGAATTAAATTTATTATTATTTCAATAATTTAAAGACCTGGAAATTTCAAGAAATTTTTTTCTTAATTTCTTTGGAATTTTACGAGTCTGTGGCTTCTGACGGTACTTAATTCCGAGGCCCGGTGTGCCCAGAATCAAGTTCTAAAGTTTAGCTCGGGTATGTTTAGTAAAAGAATGAGAGAGTTTTTCTATCTTTTGAACTGGTACTCAGAATTGAAATGCGAGGGCACCGATGAACTCACAACGCTGGTAATTTCTTAAGGGGACCTTTACTGCAGATGCGTTTTCACGGGAGGAGAAGTTAAAATTTCTGGATTAAATAAGAAGTGAATAAAATTGTGGTAAAATTTTATTTTATAACTAATGTGGTTATATCCTACATGGGGGAGTTGGGGTGGGACCTATAAGCACCTAACTACCCATGTGAGGATATTTTTTAGGTGGGGCCCACACGAGCCCCAACCTTTCACATTCCCTAAACTCTTTTTAAACCCCCTTCTTAGTTGTTAACTCTCCTTCAATTGAGTAACTCTTCCTCTTCCCTCTCTCCCTCTTTAATTCTTACCAACACATACCTTAATTAATTGATTGAACCTATTCAATTAAATTAATTAAGTGTTTGAATTTTAAATTTTGAATGCCTGGCAAGATTAAATAAAATAAGGAGAAGCCTTATTTTATTTGGGTTGGAAATTATTGTGTGAGGAGGAATTAGGAGAACTCTAGAGTTTTTGAAGAACTTCATCCCCAACAAAGGACGATTCTTCTCCGATGAAGAGCATCGACCCTTCAACGTAGAACGACTTGGCAACCACGGTTCTTCATCCTATTCTTTCTTTGCAACAAGGAAGGAGACACTGACGTGGGGAATTTGTCAATGAGCTGACGCTTGCCCTTTCACGACACCTTCATCCACAATGCTCAGCTACCGCGAATCTTTCTCAAGGTAGGGGTTTAATTTGAGTATTTTTATTTTCCCATGATTCTTCCCTTCTAAAACAAAGAACGTGGATCAACTCATTACCAAGTTGATCCGCGAATGATTTTATTTGCGGGTTGGGAATAATTGTTTGTGAGGAAATTTTTGGGAATTAAGTTCAATTTTAATTGATTAAAATTGTACCTCGTTTGTCGTTGAACATCATTGTTGTCCGACCTATTTCTATCGACTAACGCTGAGGGCGCGGGCTGAACAAACACGGCCCTACGACCCTCCGCAGATTGTTGGTCTATGTGCAGATTGACGGGCGACGATGAAACGGGACCGCAACAGTGTTTGGAAGTCTTATCAGTGAAGAACAGGTCCCGGGAGAGCCATAGGTGCAAGCGGTGGGAAAATTGGACCACCAGAGCACGTCCGGTGGTCTGCGGAAGCCGCTGCCGGCACACCACTCCGGCACGGCGGCGCCAGCGCGCCGCCGGAGGAAACCCGCCGCAAAAATAGCCACGACGGTGGTGTGACGAACCTCGTGGCCATGTAGGATCTAAGAGACAGGGCGGTGCCAGCAGGCGCCGCCGGTAACAATCAACGCCCCCCCCCCCCCCCCCGCTCGGCGCAACGTGCTCAGCCAACCGGTCGACCCGTAACCGGCCACCGGGCCAGGCCTCCAGCACTGGGCCGAGCCACCAGCACTGGGTCGGGCCACACCCAACCCTGATGTTCCCGGACCCGTGTCAGGTCGACCCGGTTCGGGCCGACCTAGGGGGTGTTGGGCCGGGTCGGACCGGGCCCAGACCCCCTACTTTCAGACTGTTTTTGGTTAAACGGCCATATCTTGAGCTACGGAACTCCGATCAACGCACCGTCTATTGCGTAGGATTACTTGGAACAAGAAGGTCGATTCAGTATATTACACTCAAGGTTTCGGAAAAGTTTGGGTATGGCCGGGTTGGTTCGAACTCAAAACCAACCGGGCCCTTAGAGTGGAAACGCTTATAACTTAAGAACCAGATGTCCGATTGACGTGTCGTTGACTATGTTGGATTCCTCTTGATGATTCGGTTCTTTTGGCATACTCCACATGAGGTTTGGATGCATTTGGAATATGTTCGGGTTGGTTTAGCTTATAAATCAATTAGGCCCCTGGAACGGAAAAACCAATAACTCTTAGACCAGACGTCCGTTTGAAAAACCGTTAGTGGCATAGGTAATCACGTTGAGAAACGGTTCCTTTGAGTATACCCCATGGGAATTTGGGGTATAGTTGAGATACTTCCGGGTTGATTCGTACATGAAACCAATCGTTCCCCCGGGACTAAAAGGCTAATAACTCACAGACCGGGCGTCCGATAGACACGCTGTATATTGCGTTGAGACCCCTTTGATGAGGTGGTCCTTTGAGATACTTCTTTGTGATAAATTGTGATAATTGGAGTATCGACTAGTAGCTCATGGAGCGGATCCTCCCGATGATGAGCGTACGGAGTACAGAGACCTTGTAGCTGGCTGAGACCTGATGACTGCTTGTCCGATTCGAGTCAGAATGACTTGACTAGCCCAGTGGGGAGCACTACTATGTTTGGGTGGCAGACCCATGGCGTGGAGCACTACTGTGTTGGGGTGGCAGACTCGCGGTACTCGACATAAGGAGTACCTCTGTAGGCTATTATGGGGAGCACTACTGTGTTGGGGTGGCAGACCCATGGCGGGGAGCACTACTATGTTGGGGTGGCAGACCCATGGCGGGGAGCACTACTGTGTTGGGGTGGAAGACCCACAGTACTCGACAGGAGGAGTACCTCAACAGTCTAAGGATGGTGAGTAGAGCCTCAGAGTCATGACAGGATCACAGTACTCGACATAGGAGGATCTCTTCAGCAGTTTTGGTTTGAATATCTTTAATGAAAATCCTAGTTTGAGCTGAGTCAACGACCTTTATGTTTTCCTCATGATTAAGATGAGTTACTTGATAACTTAGGTATATGTATGGGCATATACCTAAGTAAAGGTTATATGTTGATATATTTCTTTTTGGTTTATCCTTGTTGGATTTAGTGATACCTTGAGGGTCTCGGGGTCCCTACTGAGTATCTCTATACTCACCCCTGCATGGGCTATGCCTGCACCTCATTGTATTGGATGCAAACGATGGACAACACTGATCGTGGTTGAGGCTCGTAGAGCTGGACGGTACTCGGTGGTGGAATTCATGACGAGATGGTACCTGGAGATGGACTTCACGACAAGACAGTACCCAGAGGTGGACTTCATGACGAGAAGATACCTGAAGGTGACATACGAACGTGGAGAGCTGAGGTGGCCATATGTACCTACCCATCAGGTAGGAACTCCGGAGGATGATCCAGGAGCAGCTAGACACCTTCCTGTTGATTTGTCTTTTCCTTGTACTTTACTATTGGGATTGTATTTCGACCCTTTTGTACTTTTAGAACACTTGATATACTGCTTACTTAGTGTTTTCTTCCGCTTGTACTCTGTTGTGTGTTTACGTTTTATAAAGGCAATGCCTTCCCAGTTATAGGGATTTACGCCTTTGGTGCTAGTCGCCAGCCCCTGGCCTATGGAAGGCGGGCTTGGGGTAGTCACGACACGGGACCGAGGACAGGTCATGACAAATAATATCACACATATTTATTAACTTTATCCTTATTACCTTCCTCGTAAATCATTAGTGAAAAAAATCACATCACTTCATGAGGCGGTAGTCCACTGTACACACGAGCAATGTTATCGTATCCCCCATGGAATGGAAATTAAGAAGTTATATGTGATATAATAATTATATAAATAAAAATATGTTCAAAAATAATATATTTTTTAAAAATCTATCATTTCAACAAGCCATGATAGGTGATTATGTAAAATGAATGACATCGATTCACGAGGCGGTAGTCCACCGTACACAAGAATGATGATTTTGCATCTCATTTGATGGAAGAGAAGATGGATTTAGGTTATAAATTAATATAATAAAATATAAATATATGGTATATAATGGTTTTATCATATAATAATAATTATATAATATTTTATGGAGGTGGAAGAAGAAATAAAATAAAGACGCTCGGTTAAGCACGATACCACTTCTTCGGAAAACCTCCTTAAGTAAGCACCAAAAGACTTCTTAGGGTGGATTTATGATAAAAAAGGATTAAAGTATGTGGGTAGAGAATTAAGGAATATTTTTTGTTAGTTATTGTCTGACCCAAAGGTATTTTTAGGTGTGAATAGGATATGGGAGTGGGTGGCCTTTTATAAGTGAGGTTAGTGGCACACTTGTAATTTTTTAAAGAAAAATGTATACCCATGTTTTTCATATGAAAAAAGGATTAAAAATAGACCATTTTAGATACTTAGACATTAAATGGTTTAACTATGTCTACAAAATATATTTTAGACAAGTGTTTATGTCATTTTAACCCCTATCTTTTTAGTTTAACCCTTGGTAAATCCATTTTTACCTTAATTGTGATAATTAATATTTATAGTTTTCACTATTCATTATGATCAAAAATTAAGTTGACCTTACTATATGATATAAATTATTATTATTAATAATATAGAATACATTTTACCAAATTAAATTCACATAAGTGGTAAAATTTAATTTAAAAAAACCCACTAACACGATAATAAAATGGGTATTCAAGAAGTGTATTTTTCAAAAAAAAATGTGATTTTATATTAACTCTATGACTAATAATAATAATTGTATTAATATAAATTAATATATAATTATATATAATCTTTATATTTCATTTTAAAAAATCCTAATTAGGTATTATTTTAATTAATTAAAATTTAGAAACATTATTCACTTTAAAACATTTTTCATAAAAATCCTACTTTTAAACCAAAAAACAAACTTATACTAAAATAAAATATAAAATTGATTAAAAATTTATTAAGTGGATTCAATATAAATAAATAATTATTATTTTACTTTAAATAATATCACAACATAATTGGACTTTTAAATTACTTAATTTATTGAAAATAAATTACTTTTTTTACAAAAATCTATATTTTTTACTATTTACTGAAAAAATAATATTTTCCAAAATTTCCAGAATTTCACCCTAAGTTAACTTTGATATGCTGATTTAAAAAATTATATTAATTTTATCAAATAAATTTTATAAAATTCCTAAAAATAATTATAATATTTCCTTATAAAAATAAATAAAAATAATCTTTGATGAAAACCTATTTTTGGAGAAAAAATATTTTAATAAAAATTGATTTATTATTTAATAAGAATTTATAAATAAATTATATTTATTAAAACATATATATATTTCATAAATTAGTTAATACTATTCATACCCACTTATTTAATTTCTAATTTATAACGGTTATATATTTTGTGTGTCATTTAATATCGGTGTTGCATGTCAAATACTCTATAGAATATAGTTTTCTTTTCTAAAATCTAAATGTGTTTCAACTATGAAGGAATTAAATAGGTAGAAGTTTTTTTCTATTCGGTAAGAGAGTATGTCTATGTGAGAGATTTTGATCAAGATTAAATATCATTTTCTTTTCTCTCCTGATATTTTTCTTGATGGGGAGTCATATGCACAGCTTCTTGAGGAGGCACTGCACCTAGCTATCTAGTATGCAGTTACTCCTTTTACATTGCTAACATATTTAGACATGTGGAATAAGTTAGAAGTGATCAATCATGTGAACTTGTGAGGAGGTATGTTGTGAGAGGGGGCCTAAAATGGTTCCTTAATGAGAAAAGTTTTTAGTAGCAGGTCCTAGATGCTAGGGACTTCAAGGTTTTGACCATTAGGGATCCATCCCTGAAATATTACCTTTCAAACTTCTGGGGCCAATAGTTCTTGTAAAATTTCTAGGGTATTTAGACCAGTAGGTTATGTCATTTTTTTTTGTTAATTTATAGCATCAATTCCTAGTGGCCCTTGAATATTATCATAGTGGTGGTGGTCAAGTTTAACATCATCCTTAGCAGTAGCAGCCAATGAGGCTATTTTAGTAGCTGGTAAAATAAGCCTATGCTCTATCAAGAAGATATTAGGCAGTCAAGGGATAAACCTAGGATGTCCCCCATCTTTAAGGACCCCAACTTGAGGGTGTATATGGAGGTGTTCGTTAGTAGTGAGTTAGTGGATTCAAGCATAAATAGTTTCATTCCATGGAGGTTCCATTGCCAGAGTGTCCATAGATCATCAAAGGTATGATTGGATTATCATCTACACTTATTTCCACCTTGTTTGATTTAGAATATTTTCACTCCTTCATTTCACCTACATTAGTCCATGATCTAGGAATAAATGTCGAGAGGCTTCCTATTCCCTTGGTGTTGACTATGCCTGTTATAGGCTGAACCTTCTTTTCTGATGTGTTTCAAGGGTGTATGATGATTATGGGGTAGTATTAGTCATGTAGGTATCTCTTCTTGATATTGATACAACTAGAATATATCATCCTTAGAATTTATTGGTTGTATTATCTGATGCAGTCATCAATTTCTTCCATAGAATGGTCTCATTCTCGAATGTGGATGGTCAACATGAGGTTTTCATTGGAGAATAGGGTTATCAGATGGGTAGTAGATGTTTGGATCCCCTTCTCTCCTTTATAGAAATATTGTCGGTGTAATTAGTGGGTTCTGAGTTTGTGGTGGATCTGAGGTTCTTTGAGGAGATTCTGGATTTTTTCTATGAGGATTTTGTGACATTTCCGCCTCAATGTGATATTGAGTTTGGGATATAATTATAGCCATGTGATTCTATAATTTCAATGGATCCTAATCAAATATAACCCTCTATTTTGATGTAGTTTAGGATTCAGATAGATTAATTAATTTATAAAGGTTTCATCTATCCCATTTTTTCATCATGGGGTGCTCTAGTGTTATTCGCCAATAAATAGGATAGTAGTATGAGGTTGTGTGTAGACTACTGAAGGCGTAATTAGGCGATGATCAAGAATTTATACCCTCTTATGAGTATTGATGATATTTTCAACAAGTTGAGAGGATATAGTTGGTTCTCTAAGATTTATATGTGGTATGTATATCACCGGTTGAGGGTGAAGAATGAAGATATCTCAAAGGCCTCCTTTTGATGTAGGTATTACCACTTCAAGTTTTTGGTCACGTTGTTCAGTGTAACAAATTAACTAGTTGTTTTCATGGGGTACATGAACTCTATATTTTAAGAGTTTCTAGACCATTTTATATTTTTCATCAATGATGTATTAATCTAATAAAATTCAGATAAGAAGTATACCGATCATCTCAGAGTTATCATGCAAGTTCTTCGATGCCACCATATCTATGGAAAGTTTTATAAATGAATGTTTTAGACATAGTAGGTTCATTACATTGGGAATTTGGTGTTCCATAAGGTTTTGGTTATAGAACCTTCAAATATTAAGAATTTTTTTTTCTTGTAAAGAAACCAGGAATATGGTATAAGTTTGTAGTTTTATTGATCTTTTGGTTTATTACTTAAGGTTTGTGTTTGAATTCTCATAGATTATGGTTTCACTGATAGATCTAACTAGAAAAAAAATTATTTTAGACTAATTAGTTTCAAATAGTATTTAACAACCTATAAGGAAAATTGATCAGTATTTTGGTGCTTCAGTTTCCATAGGAAGGGGTAATGTTTGAGGTTTTCTCGGATGCTTCCCACCTAGGCTTAGGATGCATCTTAACTTAGTAGAAGATAGTGATCTCTTATGGGTCTAGGTAGTTAATTCCTCACAATAATAAATATTCCACCTAAGATCTAGAGGTAGCGGCAGTTGTTTTAATGCTAAATATGTGGATACATTACATCATTGGAGAATGATTTGTGGTCTTTACATAAAATAAGATTTTGAAGTATATCTTTTATCAATATGACATGAATTTATAACAATGGAGGTCAGTGGAGTTTTTTCAGGACTTCAATTTTGATATCTCATATACCTTGGAAAAAGGGAATATCATGTATGATGCACTAATAAGTAAATGATAAAAGGAAATTTTTCGAGAGTCTTGGGATTCTTGGAGGTAGATAGAGGAGTTTTTAGCTATGCATCTAGATGTGAAGGTAGCTGATGGAGGAGGTTTCTTGTTCCTGGTGATAGTTCAGTATTCTTTGATACAATAGGTAGAGTAGTGTGAGTGGGGTAACTTAGAGTTTGAGGTCATGCAGGGCCATATTGGACATTGTGATGCTTTAGATGGATGGTTAAAGGATTGTTAGAACCATATGTTATTTCATGGGAGGTTATTTATTCTAGTTTTGATGCAAGAGGAATTCCTTCATGAGTTTCACAACTCACCTTTAGCGATGCACTAGTAGTATCTAATATGTACCATGGTTTGAGGACATGGTTGTGATTTCCTAGGATGAAATAGTTCATCAAAGAGTTCATGGAATGGTGTCTACTTTTACAGTAGTTAAAGGAATAACATCATATTCCTATAAGTTTAATGTATCCCTTAGATGTATCAGATTAGAAGTGGGATGACATATCAATGGAATTCATCACATTATTACCCCAGGATAAGGGGTAGTATGATGTTATCTGGGTGATCATGGATTGGTTGATGAATTTTTCTTACTTCCTAGAAATCAAGGAGTCGAGTGCCATGGATGTTTTGGAAAAGAGGTATATGGATGAGGTTGTGTAATTGCATGGAGTTCCAAGGTCCATTTTCTCATACTATGAAACTTTTTTTAACTTGTTATTATGAATAGTATTTTAGAAAGATTTTATCCCATAATTACACCTTAACACTTCCTTTCACCCTCAGATAGGTAGTCAGATGGAGTGGAACATCCAAGCACTGGAGTATATGTTATAGGAATGCATCCTATATTTTGGTGGATCCTAAGAAAATCACTTTCCATTTTTTAATTTTAATAAGGAAAACAGATACCACCCATCCATCATAATGGCCCTGTTTGAGATATTTTATGGGAGTTCATCACATTTTATATTGTACTATGATAAGTTTGGGGAGTCATGTGATCTCGGTCCCTATGTGGTACAGAGCATGAAAAATAAGGTTTGGGTAGTTCATGCAAGGATAAATGTAGTGAAGGATTGAAAGAAATCTTTTTATAGCCATAGGAGGATACCCTTAGAGTTAAAGATTTCAGACTATGAGTTCATGATGGTTTCTCTTCATCATGGTAAGTGGAGGTTTTGTTAGGGTAGTAAGCTTTCCCCTAGGTATTTCGGGCCTTTTGAAGAGTCAAAGTGTGTTGTCAAGGTGAATTACCATTTGAAACTCCCACTATGGCCGAATAGGATCCATGAGTTCTTCCACATGCCTTAGTTTCATCAGTATTACCATGATGACTTCTATGTCATTGGTTGGGGAGGGTTGTATAATGAGTATGATGTGATATATACTGAGAAACTAGTAGAGATCTAAGATCATCGGGAGAAGGTGTTGTGTGGATGAACCATTCCTTTGATTCATGTGTTTTGGTGGAATGGTGGCTTAGAGGAGAGTAATTAGGAGTGTGAAGCACATATTTGATCCTAATACCCTGAGTTATTTTGAGTTTTTTCATTCTTTGTTTTTTCTCTTGAAATGTTCTTTTTATGTTACTGATGGTATGTGTTATGGATACCAGTATATAAATATTAGATATAACCTTCCTAATCAAGATTAATTATGATTAAAACACATTTCAAAAGCATGTGGGTAAGTCATTACCACCCAAATTAGACAATATCTTGATATGGGAGGTGGATTTCCCTAATTTGTGTGCTTGGAGCCTTGTTGTGTGGTAGTTGTGATTGTCACTGGATTGGGGTGTGTAGAGGTTGAAAATGAGGTGTAGATGGTTGCATAAAATAGATGTCTTGGTACTGTAGTGAGATGGTGGAAGTGTTTTAGTTAAAATAATGAGATTAGTAAGAGGTATCTAATATGAAGGTATTTTATACCCCTTTTATTCCCTATGTTATGGGTTCAGTATTAATTCTCAAGGAAGGGAATTTTTTGAGAGGAATCTGATATAATGAACCCAACCTTCACGTCCATTAATTTTTGTTTTTCCTAATTCTTGGAGATGTTATGGGAAATTTTGGTGGTGATCTTAAGGTTTGAGGTAGTGTTTTATACTTTTTAAGTCCACTGTAGATTTTAAAACAGCCTATCAAGACATTTTGGAGGGTGTTCGTTTTGGGTTTTCTCCTGTATAAAATAGGTTGTGTCACCATGCCCAAGGGAAGGAATGTTGTCAGGCATGTTGTTCTGGTGGTCTTCCTATGTGCCATGAGTGGCTTTGAAACACTAAGTGAGGACGTGGTGTCAAGCATGGTGCCTTGTGGGATCCCCTGTTTGAAATAGGAAACTCATGCTCACCATGTAATAGTCATGGGTGTGGTAAGGGTAAAATGGGAAGGTGATGGGTGATAGGTCATAGAGTATATCCATAGAAATAGATAGGAGAACCATCACAGCTTAGGCCACACCGTGGTCCAGAACATGGTGGAGGTCAATTATCATTTTAAAATTAGTAGAATAAGAGGATCTCACATGAGGGATTTGGATCACGCATTGACCAGAGCCACCATGGGTGTTTTTTATGTCCACTATGTCTTGGTGTAGTTTATTGGTATTAACTTATAAATAGGAGGTCATCTACCTCCTTGATTCAAATTTTTGACATTCCTTAAAACTCTTGGATAACCCATGTTCATCCTACCCTCCCAGTCACCTCACTTAGTGTTTCAAATCCCTTAGTTCATTTTGGATCATTAAAATTGGATTCCTTTGTATTGAGTTAACCCTCTATTCCAACATTCTTCATTCAACTCCTTCTATTTTATCTAGGAGTTCTGTATAGTATAAGTTCTCCCATGTTTTGGGTGATTTTTTATGGTGGATTGATGCGCAGAGGATCTGGTGGTGATTCCATCGATATCGGTGGTGGTTAATCCTTCTTTTTTATGAATTTCACTTTTAATATTCAATAGATCTATGAGATCCCTCATCCTTACTCCTTTATATGTACATGCAGGAATATCACTCTTTTTCCTTCCTTTGGTTATATAGTAAGAACTATCTTAATAGATATAATTAATTGGATTAATTAAAATTGATGGGGTGGGGAATAAATCACATGAGTTTTACTTATTCTTATAATTTTACTATATGGTTGATAATGATTTATATTCTTTCTAAGTTTGTATTATATTGAGATTTAATATATTTTTGTGGCTATTAAATTAGTGAACCTTTTGTGTTTGTTGATTTTACTCATCACACATGAAAAATTATATAAACGTATATCGGGCTAATAAATTAGATGCCCATGAAATTTTGAATGTGTATGATAATTACCTTGAACACAATGAAGTAAATGTAATGAAATAACCTTTGTTAAAACTAAATAATAAGTGGTTGTGATATGTGTTCGTTTCAATTAGAATTTATTTTGATATGTGGTGGTTGTAATGTAGGGATTTTTCATATGAAAATGATGAGTTGTGTTGTGTTGTGTTAGTTCTATAGTAGTGATGGAATGAAATTATAATGGAAAAAATGAAATTTCATGGTTTGAAATTAATAATTAACTCGTGAATTAATGTGGGAAGTGTGGATAAAGTGGTTCTCCTTATAAAATAAATGTGATTGATAAAGGAAGATGGTTGCTGATTAAAAAATATGGAAAATGTCTTAACTTTAAAAAGGAAGATGGAAAGCGGTTTGTGTGTGGTTTACTTATGTGGTGTGGTGCATTTAGAGGTGGTAGTGAAAGAGGAAGAGGTTGTAAGACCTATGGTGATGTTGTGTTTTTTGGTGGTTCTCTTATAGTAAACCCATAGGTAGGTATGTGTGTGAATATGATATATTTTATTTTCATGTGATTTATATTGGATTTGGTGCCCTAGAGCCAACTAATTTATACTTTAAATTACATGTATATTCAAAGAAGTGAATATTAATTTAAATATCTTATCACATATTAATTTTTATTCTATATAACATTGATTTGATAATTCCATAGGGTATATATTTTATTGATAAGGTCATAGAAGTTCCCTACTATGATTAGAACCTTGAAGTTCCATGATGATATTATAAAAATATAGTTTTACAGTCATACAATATACTATCATGGGGTACATAGTATATAGACTATCAGGTGTGAGTACTCGTAAGTGGATGAGACTTCATCTCATGAAGTTTTCACTAGGTAATCTATAAAATGGGAGGTTATGATAACTTACCTTCCAGTATGAATTCTATATGTTTTGGTGTCATCGTATATTCTTATATGTGAGTGTGTGTAAAGTTTCTTATATTCCACAACTCATGCACTTATATTTACTGATGAAAACCATCATAACCTACTTCTCGCCAACATATCACATGAAGTTTTTTGTCAGTAAATCTAAGTGTGTGAGTAATGAAATGGATTAATGATAATCTTAAAGTCTAAGGACCATTACACACACTCATATATATAAATATCTGATGACACCAAAACTTGTGGAATTCATACCGGAGGTTATGTTCTCATTATCTCCCATCCTGAACATTAGCAAGTATGAACTTCATGAGAAGAAGACTCACCTACTAACAAGTAATCTCTCCTAATAATTTATGTACTATTTTCCCTTTAATATTATATTATTCAATCATAGAACTGTTTTTAAGAATGTTATCATAGCATTTCAAGGTTCTCATCATATCAGGAATTGTTATTCCCTTTTTCAATGTGACAGATACTCTAGGACACTATCATGTTAATGTTATGAAGAATAATAATCAATATGGGATAATATATTTAAATTAATATTCAAATATTTGAATATAAATGTAATATTAACTACAAAATTAGTTGGTTATATGGAACTAACTCTAAAAATTTCTATATGCACCCCACTTTCTCCAAGTACTATGTGTTGAAACCAAAATCATTTAGGGGTGTTTTTACAACATCCAAGATGGTGAGGAATGATGGATGTCTATAATATCTTCCCTGCTCTCTATTCTAGGTGATATTCCTTCACATGGGTTTTAATGGATTACGGTTATAGTGCACTTATGGTTGTATTTGATGAGTTTGGTGAGGTGGTTCATAGTGGGGCTCGTATATGCTGGGAGGAGAGAATGAGGTTGATTATTTCCTTCAAGTTCACAATACCTTAATATTCTATTTATATGTAAATGATTATAGTATTATGTGGATGTGATGACCAGTTTCACATGGGGTGATTGGTATGATGCGGATTCTAAGGTTTCTTCTGGAAAGATATGATTTGAATGCCTAGTTTTCATCAATAATGTTTTATATGGAAGGTATGTGAGTGAAATGATGTATTACATTAGGGTCTGAGAGTGGAAAATAAATTGTAAAGTGGTGTGGGGTACCCTCAATCAATATGCTTCTTATTATTTTATTACACTTGGATGCATTATTTGGTGAGTGTTCCATTGTGAGGATGGGTTTGGTTGGTTCACTGGTTTAGGTGCGAATTGATTCTGTTGTTTTTTCACTTGTGCATTAGTATTATATTTTCACATGTGGATTAGAGACTTTGGATATGATCCTACTAAGTATATATATTATTATCACTCCATACATATACAACTATTTTTTAGGTTTCTAGGAGGACATCGGGGACCAAGCTGGAAATTACTAACTTGGACATTAGAGTTCTTACTGATTCACTACCTTAGGTTTTCATTTGGTACTTCATTTTTATACTCTTATTATTTTTTAAAATTATATATGCATTATGGGATGGTTTTTGATTTTATTTCCCTTATGATATGAAGTTTCTTGGTGGTTTTCATTCTATCTTCAAATACTATAATCATTATACATGTAATGTCTTCCATATGAGAGATTTTATATACCCTCAGTGCTAGTCTCCAACCTAGGGCCTACTGAACGTGGGACTTGGGGGGTATTATCAATCTCCCTTCATTACTAACCCATGAGGGTTACCTTTGAGAGGATGGGTCATAGAAATATATGATATTTATGTTATATAAATTCTCATAAAATAAAAATTGAATTATAAAATATTTATAACTCATGAAATATCATATAAATTTTATATAATATAAAATATAAAATATTACATATTGAAATAAATTTACAAATGTTTATATTCTTGTGATTTTATAAAATGATTATAATTATATTTTATTTATTAATTGTTCATAAATGTTTATACAATTTTTAAATATTTGAATTATTCATTTATTTAAATTTCATTCCATGTTGTATTCAATTTTAGTAATTTTTTTATGAATTATAAATATTGTGTATACTTTAGTTTAATTGTTAAATTACTTTTAGGAGTTAATCCCTGGATTACAAACTAGGCATGACTCCCTCAACTTTTTTTTTAAATTATGATATTAAGAATAGTCATTGAGTATATTTTTTTTATATTAAGTTTTATAGATATTATGAATTGAATTTTTTCTTGAGTAAAGTCTCCCAGGGTAAAGGGAATTAAGGTCAGGCCACTAACTGACCTATAGGATATGCCTTATATAAAAAGGTGATTGGGATTGGTAATCTGTCACTCCAGGGTTAATCATGTGGAAATTTTCAATAACATATAACTCTATGACTTTAAATTAAATTTTCATGTGCCATGAGGCATGCTCTATGTCATCATAGAGCTTATTTTCTATGGTTTTATGATTTTTAGTTTCATTTTAAGTTTCCATTTAGTTTTGGCCTGAAACTTGGAAATTTTTGGAGATTTTTTGGGTGAATGATTAGGGAACATGGTTTGGAAGAAACCATGTGTCCACCCTTATGTGGCACTAATAAAAACTTTCATGTAGTTAATTTTGAACATACATGGTTTAGACTGTATGGGTGGCACGTGGTTGAGTCCCAAACTATGTGAGTCCTAGGAGAACCCATCCAGGACCTCCAGTAAGCACGTGTCATGACATATGGCTTTCACGTGGTTTATTAAACCATGGTACAAGCATGTAGATCAGATCTATAATTTTATAGTTCAATTTCGCATGGTTGGAGCATGGTTTTTACAACCATGAAGTCTCTACAGGAAAACTATGTGTGTGGGTTTTGGTTAGGAAGTGTCCTGTACATGGTTGGTTCATGGTTTGGTAAACCATGCGGGAAAATTGTGTAGGCTACCCAGATTCATTAAAAGTGGAAATTCCACTTTTTCCCCTACTTGAATTAAATCCACCAACTCTCATTTCTCTCCACCTCTCATTCAAATGGACCATGCACCTCTTCCTTGGGAGTCTAATCCCTTCTCCTTTAATTTTTGTGGCCTCCTAAATTTATTTCAATTGTATTATTTGATGGTAAGTCCCTCTAGACATATCCCTCTCATCTATTTTCTCTTTCCCCTTGATTTCTCTTCTCCCATGAACCCTAATTTTGGTTTTGGGATATATTAGGTTTTGTTTTGGTCCAAATCATGGGGATTTTTCCATGTAGGGGATATAAAGGGCATGTCATAGATTTTGGGAGTGTTCACCATGATAGGTGACAACTTCAAGCATGGTATTTATTGAACTGGGGTTGTTTATTTGTAGTCACTTTCAATTTCATGCCTTTCAATGATTGATAGTTTGAAAAAAAATCATTTAAATTATTCTTATATATATGAACCATGGGGGTAAAGGTCATTTAAATTGATTTTAAACCTTAGAATGGGATGGGATTCCATGCCAAGTGTTTGTGAAAATTTCTAAATGGATTTTTAAGAATGATTTCGATTTTAAAAGTAGAAGAGAAAAATGACTTGAGGTTTTAAAAGTGTTCATGTGGAAATTGAATTTCAAGCCAAGTGTTTGGGTGTTTTGAAAGTGTTAAAAAAACATTCCTTGGGTTGTTTGATTTTAAAGATGTATGTTAACCCTTGTGCAATATATTTAAAACCCTTTTTCAACCTTGGTTTATTTTTATATTAAAGGGTTAAGCTTTTTTTGGATTTTGAAATAATCAATTGGGTTGTTTGGTTTCAAATAGGTGTGTTATCCCATGTCGATTATATTTTGAAACTTTTTATTATCTTTGATTGTTTTCAAAGATAGTTTAAAAGGGAATTTTGAGTTTCTATGAGTTCTAAAGGTGTTTTGATAAATATACTCTCAAGAGTAGATTTATAAGTCTTTTTAAAAGAATTAGTAGGCTTATAATTCCAAACATGTTTTGAAAAGAGAATACTTATATGGAATTTTATGGAAAATGATTTTTCATAAATAAAATGAAACCCCCTTATGTCCCTTGTGAATTTTTTATGCATGTGGTGGATTTTTATCCCATGGGGGATGTTTAATATTGATTAACTTGAATATATTTATTTTGTTTTGATATAAATAGTGGTGCTTCTTTTTTATGGTGTGGGAGGTAATGCTTTTGTGATTTCAATTTTTTTATATTTTATCTAGGTGATTATTGACTTTTATTACCTCCTTTGACTCGTCATGGTAAACCTTGGGGGATGGGGTTGGTGGATTAGGTGGTTGATTCCCTAACCTAGGTTGATGTTTGTTAAGGAACGCTATCTAAGACCAAGAGATCCCATAGAGGTGACATTTACCCCTAAAGAATGAGTGAAATTGTTGGGAATGGGTAATCATGTAAATTCAATCCAACCGGCATGGTCTGAGATTTGGCTGGGCTCGGCCATGATCTTTCGTTATTTTGAAAATAATATATATAATGAGTTATTATTTATATATATATGTGTGTGTGTGTGTCTTATGATAAATAATTAATATATATATATATATATATATAATTATATAAATCATTGATATATATATATATATATATATATATCATTGATATATTTGTATAAATCATTGATATATAATTATATATATATTATATTAAATCGTTCATATACACACACACACACACATAAACATATTTATATATATTATATATACTATCTTAAATTTTTGGTAAATATTTTTATTATTATACCTAAAAATATTAAACAGTTTATAACAAAAAATTATATTATTTATGATGAAAAAAGTACATAATAATTAAACATTAAAAAATTAAACTATTTATTTGTGTGATGAGAAAAGTAAATAGGGAAATATGTTTAATAAAAAATAATTTATATATTTATTCCATTACAAAATACCATTATAGTAAATATAAAAAAAATAAATCATATGATATTTTATCTTTAGTGGGTCTTAAAAACATGTCGATCTCATTATCCACTTTGATACATTATTATTGATGATCTAGCGCATAAAATGATCCCTTGTGACTATAAGATCTTTATTCACATCTAGTGTAAATCATATATGATAATCACTGATAACTCATTCACCTACACTAAAAGTAAACTCATATGCAACAAAATAAATGGGAACACTAAGTACATCATGAGAAATTCATGTTAGTATGGTCCATGTTGATTTATAATATTTACACCAATTTAAAAAATTAAAATCATCTTTATTATCCACTGGTAAAGAGCATAAATATCACTATAGTTCAGATGTTCCTGCATATCAAGATTTATAAATTTTTATATTTTTTATAATTTCCTATATGCATACACTACCATAAGAAGAATGTGTATATTGTGTGGGTCATTTATTATTATAAACACATGTAATAACTTTAAATTCATTATATATTTCTTCTAAAAACTAAAATATATCATCAAATTGAGATTCATCATCAAAAAAATTTTCTAACAAGTGCATATACACCTTGGATATAATATAATTAACATTATAAATATTATAGGTAATAGATCAAAATATTTTTAAAATTTTTCTTTCACTATAGTAAAAATAGGTATATGGTATTTATAAGACATATATTTTATAAAAACAAACATTATACCTATTAAATCATGTAAAACTAAAGGTGGTGTAGGAATGTATACATGTGAAAATAATCAAGTAGATTATCCAAATACATGTGAAAAAACTTTATATAATTTAACTTGAGCCCAAACATTTTAATGAGGGATAGTAACCCCTTCACATATTTTTGTAGGATGAAAAAATAAATCTACAGCTTTCCATTTCTTTAAATATAATTTTAATATATAATTTGTGTAATTCCATCTATTTTCTATATCTAATTATAATTTTTCTTCTTTCATATGTTCTTATTGACAAATCCTTCTATATACTTGTGCACAGTTAGAAAAGATATTAGTAATACTAATTCATTCTCTAATAATATCTAAAGAATATTTATAAACAGAAAAATCATAGTTTATAATCAAATGAAAAATATTAGTGCAATAATAGATATGAAATATTTTTCCATCATATTGTAATTATAATTTAGATATAAGATATGTCACTATATTATAATAGTATGATTCATTATCTGTGGTAAGTGTAAATACTTTATTTTGAAAACACCATTCAGAAACATGATCTCTTAATGAAACTCCTAATGAATGGACAATATATGGACGTTCAACCAATATGAATGAAATAATTTTTTTAGGTAATTTCCAATTATTATCAATAAAATTATTAATAATGAATTTATATTCAATATGTTGATTATAATTACATAAAATATAAGTTAAAAAATATATACATTTAATTATTTAAAAAAATTAATATCTTATTTAATAATATTATTATTTTATAAAAAAATTCAATGTAGTGTTCCAAGAAAAATATTTATATTGAGGAGTAAATTATTCTTGAACTAAATTAGTAAAATTTAAACATTCATTAGTATAAAAGTTTTTTCTTTTTTGATTATGTAATAAACTATAATTTATTGTTCACATATAGGATCATAAGAAAAATTATATAATTTATTACTACCTACTTTCATTTGTATTATAATATCTGATTGATTACATCTAACATGTGCATCAACATGAATTTTATTGTGGATAGTTATACACTTAGAAGAACCACAAATTAATTTATCATAGTATTTTCATTTAGCTTTTAATGTGATTTTACCCTCATATTCATTAACCTAAATTTATTCAAAGTGATCCCAAACATTAGATTAATTTTGAGGCCTAAATGATAATGAAACTTGAGGATGATGAGGTGAAACAATAGGTAAAGATGGAATATCATCACTATGTGAACCAAAAAATTCAGGATCAACAAATTGATGGGGATCCATTTAAAAAATAAATAAATTATAAATATCAAAATTAATAATAATATAAAAAATTGATTGTATAATGAAAACACATAGTTTATATTTTTATACATGCACAACTTGATAAATTAGAAGAATCGTCATAGTGGCATTGCGTATCATTGGCAGTGGCTTGATGGAAAAAATGGATAATTTAGAGTAAAGAAAGGGAGAAAATATATTAGGAGTAAGGTTTATTTATAATGAAATACCCCTTGGTTGTTTTGTTTTATAAATGTTAAAGGGTCATATGAACATTTGTTTTTTTCTCACTTCACATGTTCGAGGGTGTGCACCCCCTTCCCCATAAATGGTTATATGGCCATTTTACCTTTTTTTAAAAAAAATATAAGAGAAGGGGGGAATGAGAGCATGCGTGTAATAGCTGGGTATGGGATGTGTTTTGTTTTTTTTAGTTTTTTTAATATATTTATTTTTGATATTTATATATATCCATCCTTCTGGTAATTTAAAATCAGGTGCATCACCTAGACTAGTTAGTTTAGGAATATCCTTGGAAGCTTAAGGTAGGGAGTTTGGGTGTACTTGGCAGTAGTTTCTCGGATTTTTTTTAGTTTGTGTGGGATTTTATGGGTTGGGGTTCATATGGGCCAATAGGCAGGTCGGTCCAAACTGACCCACGGGCCTGCCCCTATAGGCTTAGGCCCAACCCAACAAATCATGGGCTCGATCCTAGACCGACCAGAGTTGGGATTTTTCAAGCTGGGATGCTCAGGATTTCAGGTCTTTGGCCCAGAATTACATTCTTATAAATTTTCTTCTCCACCTGCCTCCACCCACCATCATTTATCTCTTTTCCATTTTTCTACCCACTATTCAATTCCAAGCCCCACTACCATGTTTTCTTCCTTGTCAACTAAGCATGTAAATTGATCATAGCCCGAACCGTCGGGTTGAGCTTATATTTTTGGGTTGGGCCATGGTCTATCCCTTACAAACTTTTTTTATTTTAAAAATAATATATATAATGATTTATTATATATATATATAATGTCAAATCATTGATATATATAATTATATAAATCATTTATTTATATAAATCATTGATATATAATTATATATATAGTATGTTAAATTTTTCATATATATGTACACAAAAATATATTCATATATATTTTATATATTATCTTAAATTGTTGATATTTATATTATACCTAAAATATTAAATATTTTTTAACAAACAAATATATTATTTGTGATTAAAAAATTACATAACAATTAAACATTAATAAATTATTTAATTTATTTTTGTGCTGATAAAAATAAATAAAATAGGGAAATGTATTTAATAAAAAAATACAATATATATTTATTCCATTACAAAATTTCATTAAAATAAACATAAAAAACAATCATCTGATGTTGTTTCTTAGATAGGGTTTAATAACATATTGATCTCATTGTAAACATTGATAAATTCTTGTTATTGATATTGTGCATACAAATTATCCCTTGGGACTATAAGAGCTTCAACCAGGTTTTGTGAAATTCATGTATGATAATCAACAATAACTCATCCACCAACACTAAAGGTATACTTGTATGTAACAGAAGAAATTGAAACCCAAAGTACATTATGATAAATTCATGTTAGTACAGGCATGTTGATTCATAATCTTTCCACTAATTTAAAATATCAAAATCATCTTCCTTATCAACTGGTGGAGAGTCTAAATATTGTTGTAGTTCAGATGCTATGGAACTGGAAGATTCATAAATTCATTTATTTCTTATAGTTTCCCATGTACTTTAACTACCATGAGAATAATTTGTAGGTTATTTCGGTCTTATACTAATATCAATATGTGTAATAAATTTATATTCATTATATAATTGTTTTAAAAAATGAAATATACCATCAAAATGAGATTATTTGTCAAAAATAATTTCTTAAAATGTTTTTAAATAGTGTATTTACACTATGGATCCAATATAATTTTCATTCCAAATATTATATGTAATAGATCAAAATATTTATTAAATTTTTCTTTCATGGTGGTAACAATGGGTATATAATATTCATATGACATATAATTTATAAAAATATAAATTATATCTATTAAAGAATATAAAACTAAAGGTGATTTAAGAATTTATACATGTGAAAACAATCTTGTATATTTTTCAAATACATGCAAAAAATATTTATATAATTTAACTTGAGCCCAAACATTTTCATCAGGGATAATAAGACCTTCACATACTATTGAAGACTGAAAAATTAATCTATATCTTTCCTTTGTTTTAAAGATATAATATGTGGAATTACATCTAATTTTAATTTATATTCTTTCATATTTTCTTGTTGACAAATCCTTCTATATACTTTTACACGATTAGCATAGCTATTAATAATACTAATTCATTTTCTAATAATATCAATAGAATATTTATAAATATATAAATCAAATTTAATGATAAAATGAGAAATATGAGTGAAACAATTAATATGAAATATATTTCCATCACATGGTAATTGTAATGAAAATATAAGATATTCCACTATATTATTATAATATGATTCATTATCCATAGTAAGTGAAAATACTTTATTCTGCAAACCTTATTCAAAAAAATGATCTCTTAATGAAACTCCTAATGAATGGCCATTATATGGAAGTTCAACCAATTTTAATGAAACAATTTTTTTATATAATTTCCATTCATTACTAATAAAATGATCAATAATTCATTGATATTCAATATATTGTTTATAAGTTCATAAATAAAAAGTTAAACAAACACATCTATTTAATTATTTACAAATATTTTTAATATCTGATTTAATATTATTAATTTTTTGTAAAAATATTTCCTTATATTATTCCATAAAAAAGTTTTATATTGAGTATTAAATACCCCTTGAACTAAATTAGTAAAATATAGACATTCACTAGTATTAAAAGGTTGTTCTTTTTTAATTATGTAATAAACTATCATATCTTGTGTATATATAGAATAATAAGAAAAGTTACTAAATTTATTACATTCTCATTGAATTTTTTTCTAGTTTTTGATTTATTACTTCTAACATTTGGACTAGTGTGCCTTTTAAGGTGGTTATTGTCACTATTAGATGAACCACTAATAAATTTAGCACAATATTTTCATTTTTCTTTTAATGTTCTCAAACTCTCATATTCATTAACATAAATTTTTTCAATGTGATCCCAAATATTAGATTGATTTTGAGGCATAGATAATTATGCAACTTGATGATGATGAGATGAAACAATAGGTGCAAATAAAATATCGACACTAGGTGAACCAATCAATACAAGATCAACAAATTGATGGGGATACATTTAAAAATATTAAATTATAAACATCAATATAATAAATAAATAATGGATTTAATGTATTATTTAAACACAAAGTTGATATTGTTATGAACTCATGACTTGAAAAAGTATAAGAATCCAGAAAATTTAATTGCATAGCATTGGTAGTGGAATGATGGAAAAAACTAGATAATTTAGATTAAATAAAGGTACAAACTATATGAGTATCATGGAATGTTTATAGTTAACCCCTATTTTTTATCAATATAAAATGATCATATGACCATTTCATTTTATTATCACTTTACATGTGGGCGGTGGGCACCCCATACCCTTAAATTTTCATATGACTGTTTACCTTTTAAAAAAATGACAGGGAATGAGGGAGGTGGAAATGCATGAAATAATTGGGTGTGGGATGTGTTTTTTTAGTTTTTCTTAATAGATTTATTTAGATATTTATATATATCCAGTCTTATGGTAATTTAAAAGAAAGTGTACTTCCTGGACTAGTTGGTCTAGGTGCAACCTTGGAATCTTGAGGCAGAGATTTCAAGTCTCCCTACCAGTAGTTTCATAGATATGTTTTAGGTCATGTGGTATTTTAATGTAAAATATGCATACATATAACTAGAAGGCGATGAAAACCTAACCCATGGACCTGTACCCATAGTCCTAAGCTCACACCAATGAATTATGTGACCAATACAAACCTATCCCAAGTCATGCTTATCCAGGATAGGATGCTTGGGCTATCGGCCCAGGAAGTTTGGGATTTTTAGCCATCGGGATGCAATTACACTCTTAGGAGTGGGTATCGATAGCACCCAAGTTGGGATCAAGAGATACCAAGTGGGGACCAAGAGGGGCTAGAGAGGATAAAGTTAGCTTAAAAATTTTATAAGCATGTTGAGTTATTTAAGGACCTAGGGTTATTTAAAGTCATAATAGTATCCATTTTTTAGATAGCGTTGGTTAGATCCATGGAACTAAGATCCTTTTTAGGATCATTTTAGGGGATTTACCTTTGTATATTGATTGTATCCCCTGCTCCTTTTATTATTGTTTGAAACTTATGCTGTTGTCATTTTTTTATATTTTTTGTGTGACTTGATATAGTGGTGTTTGAATATGTTATTTCTTCCTTATTTTCATATGCTTTAATTTTCATGTTTTTTGAAAATTTGTTTTGAAATATTTTAAATAAAGGAAAGATAAAGTGTGTTGTTAATGTACTTTAAAAAAATTCAAAAATGGTATTGAAATTGGTGTGTTCATTAAAATTTAGAATTTTGTTTTATAAAGAGTTTTAGAAATTGTTTCAATGGAAAATCACATGGGAATTTTTTTTAACTCTGAGTGTTTGTGGGTTTTGAAAACATCTTTTTAGGTATATGTGACTAGTTTTATGGAAATTTTGGTTTTAAAATATGGTTTAGAAAATTGTGTGAAAATCTAGATCCCTTTAAGTGTTTAAAATGTGTATCTAAAGAAGAGGTATTTATGAAATGGTTTTAAAATGGGACTTTGAAATGATGGTTTGAACAAGAGGTATTAGCTGGGGAAAATATTTTCCAAGTGATTGCTTTCATTTAATGAAAATCTTGGGAAAATTATTTTTAACACCGTATTGATGTGTTGATGTTTGACTTATAAAACCATATAAAAAAATGGTTATTTTATATTTTATTTCAAACAATCATGTTTAGGATATATTATGGAAGTGACTACTTAGATTTGGTAGGTTGTGGTGACCTACTGGTTTTTTTATTTCACACCTATGTTTTATAGGTTCAAGTCTGTTCTAGCTAGTCTTTACCTATATTAATATTTCATGGGAGATGTTTGGTTTGATGGTTATTATGGGTCACATGGAGTCTCATTGGAGATGTTTTGGGGTTTTTTATAAGCTTTTATTTTTATATCATATGTTTGGAGAATTATATTTGATGCTCAAGTTTATGTATATCTCTTTTTGTTGTTCCTTTATTTATGTATCAGTGGTATATCCTATTTGGATGTTTAGTTATGTTTATATCTAGTTTGATGGTTAATGATTTTATTTCCACTATTTACTTATATGGTTTTATGAGGGTGAAATTATTCCTAAGGTACAATCTATGATTCCATAGTACTAGTTTTCAATCTGTGGGGATTAGGAAATCCCTTTGGACCTTTTGGAGGGTCGGTTCAGGATCTGGGTTCGATGGAACCCCATGTCGGTTCACTAAAAATTGGTATCAAAGGCTAGGTTCTTGGTGAGACCTAGGTTTTTTAATTCCCTCTTGTTATTTTGGGTGATAGTAATTTAGATATAAGGTTATTGAGATTTGATAGGTATGTGTGGGGAGAGTGTGTTGAACTCTTTCAAACCCTCAGCCTTGAGTTTCCATTGGCATTTGGGTTTTTTTCATTGATTATCGCTTAATGTTGGATGGTATTATTGGATTATGGTTTGATGCCTATAGTGGTGGTGCTTTAATCCTCAATGACATGGATTGAGTTTCCTTGGGGATCATGCTTGATATTTGGGATGGAGATAGAAAAGATAATTGAAGTGTGAGGTTGGCATGTAAGGCCTGAAAACCATGAGACAACCAAATGATTAATTTTTTGTATTTTCTAGTGACCAATGTACAATTACCATGTGGTAATCAACCACGTGGCCAAGTAATACATGGTTATTCATCTTGGTTGATTTTTATATTTAAACCTATTGTCTCTTAGATTTCCTATTGTATTAGGGAAATAGTAAATGATTCAATATTGGACTTGTGATATGTTGGTATATTTGGATCAAATTTTTTATTCAGGCTTGTGTTATGAATTTATTTATGAAAGTTTTCATGTCATGTGAAATTAATCTTGTGTGTGTGAAAAGTGAATTTTATGAGAGAAAAAATTCAATTCTAAAATGAGGCCTTAGTTATTTTTTGTAAAATGATATTCTTTTATGAAGTGTTTAGAAATGGTTGGTTTGATTTTGAAATTTGGAAAATGTTTTATCTATTATTGATTTTTCTAATCAAGTGAACAAGGTGTTTTAAAGGGTGAGTTTCATGTTTTATGGGAAACTGATGATTTCTAAATTGGGTTTCATGGTTTTTTTGGATTTTTATCCATAATATGTTTTTAAAGGGTCAAGTGAGTGGTTTTTTGGATTTTTATCCATACTATGTTTTAAAAGGGTCAAGTGAATTGAAGTGGTTTCAAAACCTGAGTGTGTTTTATTATGAGTCTTGAAATGATTTTTTAGTTTTAAAACAAGTTATCATTTTATTTGAAATTAGTTATATAAATGTTTTAAATTAACCATGTTGAGTAATGGTCTAGGGTTTAAATTATAAAATGGTTTTTGTTTGTATTTTTGAAAAATTAATCCAAATTTTAATGGTTCCATGGATTTCTAAATTGGTTTTGGGACCTATTTATTTTTATATTCCCATGGGTTTTTAAATAGGTGTATTTTGTAAACGTTTTTCTTGTTTTATCAAATAATGTGTTTGGTTTTGTCCCTTGCATGTTTTGGGACAATTCATTATGCTTGTGGGGACATGACCAGGTTGAGCTCATGTCTTTGGTTGTTTGATGTAAGCCTCCCATAAAGCTCTAGTGTGGAAGTAGGGTGTTTTTTATAGGTTTTTACTCCTTCTTTTGTTAATACTACCTAGGATCTAAATAGAGTTTCATGTATTTTTTTCTTCTCGGTGTGTTGTGTCTATGATTTATTTAAGGTGGTGCTCCTCTAATGACTCATTTTGAAATTGTTAAAGGTTTCAAGCATAGAGGAAGTTCCTTTTGGGAAATTAACCATTAAGGTTTTTTAATGGATTCAATGGATAATTTTACAATTGTATAATACATAAATGTTATAACCAACAACATTTTTCCATCAAATATTGATATTTAAAACTTGAAACCTGAAGAGGATCTTTCACATTAAATTAATAGTAAATTTAAATCGATTAGAAGTAAGAATACCTGGTCATATGATATTTTTTTGATGATTTTTTTGATCATATAAATCCCCTTTTAAGAATTTCTTCATTTCATAGGGAGGACCCAAAGTAGAGCCCCTCTGTTGGTGATCCACATGTGTTTCTTTGATCTCCGAACAACACTGGTGGAATTTTGGGTGCTAGCACGACAGATTGATCATCTTTTTTTTTCATCTTGATCGCTTCAAATTCCTCTAGGCTTGAAGGATTATATCTTGTTCTTCTCATTCATGGGAGTTTGAGAGGAAGAATCTAAATAGAAATGTGTTGTGCACCACAATTCTCAATTTTCTATTAACCCTGCCTAATAAACATAGTTATCTATTTGTAGAGTTAAGGTTAAGGTTAGAATATTATTTTATTACACAAAATCCCTCAAATAATATAATAAAACTTATCTAAACACATTACATATAATTATAATTTTTTTATTATTATTATAATTTATGACATGCGCTAACTAGAAAAATGATAAATATTATTTTATCGGCTTGGAAATTAATATTTATTATTAGACACAATCTTAGTTTGTTCATCCTCCTCAACAATTATCTAATAACTGAATAAATATTTAATTTAATATTTATTCATAAATAAATATTTCACAATCTAGTGAATAAATATTTAATAAATATTCAATAAATAAAATAAATATTTTTTTCATAGTATAGAATAAAAATATGTATCAATATTTTCAATCAATAAATTATAAATAAAATTATTCCCCGATATGGAGAATAATATTTATTTCAATAATTAAATTCAAATAGAATTTAATTGAGATAAAAAAAACACACTTAGTGTGTGACCCTCTAGGATTCTTTCTCAATATCATTAGAAGATCTTGCCTAAAGTTCAATATTACTGTCTAGAAAAGGGTCAAGGAAACCAATAGAAAGAAGTTAATGTCACAAAATCAACAACCACAAATGAATTCTTACTGTTTAATACAATCTCTTTGTCACAATATCTCATCAAGAAGGCTGCACACACATGTGATCAACCTTTGTGCTTGATACGTCTTTCTTGGACTATCTAAAATAAACATGTCATTACACCATGCCCATGGAATTTAATGTGATGGTTCTATTTCAATAAAATGATATATAAACTTCATTAAATATAGAAGGTACAAATACATCCTTGGATTATTAATTAATAACATTTCATTCATGACACACACAATGTTCCCTACATCCTACAAAAATATGGCCCCACAGTTTTTTTCAATACATCAAAGTGTATGAGTTATAACAAAAATTAATAATAATATTAAAGTCTAAGGACCATTACACATGCTCACATATAGGAATATATGATGACATATAAACATGTGTAATTCTTATATGAAAGTTTATTCTCGTAATCTCCCATCTTGTAAATTACCTAGTATGAACTTCATGAGAAAAAGTCTCGTCTGTTTATGTGTACTCGTACCTAAAATTCAATATTCTATGTGACCCATCATAATATGTTTTCTGAACAAATAACTATATTTAAGAATATATTCATCACATTTCAAGGTTATCATCATATTTGAGAACTATTATGACCTTGTCAATTTTAAAGATACACTAGGACATTATTACATTAAATTCATGAAGAATAATGAACAACATATAATAAGATATTTTTTAATATTCAAATATTTCAATATACATATAATCCAAAGTATAAATGGTTTGTTATAGAACACCAACTATAATAGACTCCCTATTGGATTAGATACAACTATCTATGACTTTCAGTCTTCTAAACCTCACTTGAAGATCATGTTTCTGTTGAGTTAAGGCTTTAGTCAAGGGGTTTTCTGATTTTTCTTCCATAGAGACTCTACTTACTATGAAATCACCTATTTGAGAAAAAACCCTCAAGTGATGATAATTACAAAGTATGTTCTTTGTTTACTGATTTGACCTTGGGTCCTTTCAAAAGATCTATCGCTGTAGTATTATCACAATAAATTGTGATAAGGTCATTATTGTTCCTCCAATGGCCCGAGGGCCTTAGATATTTTTTATTATAATAAAAGAACCCCTTTTAAAAGAACAAGGGGGAACCCTAATATACTTCATGGACTTAAGAGATTACATGACTCAAAGGTCAAAGAGAATAAAAACCAGACTGACCACAAGGCGTTGCCCCAATCCAGCATCAAATCGTGATGAAGCTCTCCACCAATGCATTACTGTTCAGAAAGCAGTGTCCTGTTTCAAAGCACAGGCCCAATCCAATGGCTTCCACTGTTCCTTCTCAAACAACCAAATCCAAATAGAAATACACAGATGAACCGCCTACTCTGAAACCACATTTAGGGCCTGGTCTTTGTGATCGAGTCCAACTACAATTGCAAATCAAGAGGTCCAAAGACCTTACCAGCACCAATCAAGACCATGTCGCACAGACCATGGAGAATAGCCTTCACACAACCTTCACATGATGAAGATCAACGCCACATGACACCAGAACCACCACAAACGAAGCATAACCAGAATTGTGTGGACCACTATAGGCACGCACCATAACCATAACCAACGCACCTGCAAGAAACCAAGAACCACCGTAAGCTCACACCAAAAAACCCTCCCCCTCCGAACCACACCGGGGCTGACGACAAGCCACACTAGAGCAGATCCAACCCGTCTCCCTCAGACACCGGACCAGGAAGCAGCGCAAAACTCCTCTGCTCTCCATATTTGCAATTTTAGTCGGTCGAGGACGCCCGCAGAGGCATGGAGAGGCAGATCCCTGCCTGAGATGAAGAACCAGAGGTGACCACATCAAATACTTAAGGATAGTCTTGACTGGAATCCAATGTTGGTCACCTAGGGCAGTTTGATATTTTCTACCGTACTTCAAGTGTAAGTGACATATAGCCTAGTACATAGCATAACATACATGACTGAACCAATCAACGACTCATATGGAGTCTTTTACATCTTCTATCTTTCCTCTTATGTATGGGGAATTGTTTTCTTAAAAAGATGGTGCCAAGTGACATTGGAAATAATCCTAATTTGGATTGTTCTATATTGAATCTCTTCAGTATCTTATCAATTTATGTACTTTGACTTAGTCCAAGTAGCCTCTTGGATATAACATGATGGATATTCATCCCAAGAATATATTTTACTTCACCTAAGTCCTTCATGGAGAATTTTGTTTTTAACTATTCTTTATAAAACTATAATATTGGTATTTCATTTCCAATAAGTAGTATATAATTGAAATAAACTATTAATAAAACACTTGCACTCACACAATACCATTTACAGATACAAGGCTCACTTTAATTCTTTATATAACAAAATTCCATTATGGATACATCAAACAGAATATTCTATGGCATGGATTCTTTTTTTAATCTATAAATGGATCTTTGTAATTTGCATACCTTGTTGGAATCCTTTAGAGTTTTAGAACCTTCGAGTTGTGTCATATAAACATCTTCTTGAAGGTTCTCATTAAGGAAGTCTATTTTAACATCCATTTTCCATATCTCATAGTCATTGTATGACACAATGGAAAGTAGATTTATGATGTATTTCAGCATAGAAATTAGTGAAATGATTTATCATAGTATTTACCTTGATGTTATTTAAACCCTTTTTCAACCATTCATTCCTTACAAGTACTGTATTTTCCATCCATGTCCAGTTTTTTCTTAAATACCCATTTACAACCAATAGTATTTACATCCACTAAAGGATCTACCAAAATATAGACTTAGTTTTGGTACATGGCAT
Source organism: Viscum album (assembly GCA_963277665.1). Taxonomy (NCBI): domain Eukaryota; kingdom Viridiplantae; phylum Streptophyta; class Magnoliopsida; order Santalales; family Viscaceae; genus Viscum; species Viscum album. The sequence goes on from OY728154.1 coordinate 119,086,265, forward strand.
CCATTTTCGAATTCATATCTTCTTTCCATTTGAGAATATTTGTGCCATTTACTACTTCCTTGTAGGTTATAGGATCATTATTATTAACTAATAATGAGTCAAATTCCAAGGTGACTAGAAAACAAAATCTTTTAGGTTCTCTAACCTCTATTATAATCCTATGTAGTAATTGTGTCTTAATAGCTTCTTCTTCAATAGATCTTTGTGTAATCTATTTTTGTTCCAACTCTTGTATACCTTAATCCTAGACTTCATCAAAGTATATCTTTATCCTATTATCTCTTTCAGAGAAGTTATACCTATTGAGTAATATGGCATGTCATTCCACTATTAATTTTTTTCGAGGTGTTGTATTAGTAATATCACCTTGTTTCCTTGGGGTATCCTATAAAGTTACACTTTGTTCCTTGAGGTGAAAGTCTTTTTCCTAAAGATTCCATAGTAAACACTTAGCACCCGCACATATGTAAGTACAACAACATAAGTTTCTTTCCAAAAAAATTAGTATGGAATATTTTCTTCCACTTTAGTTGGAACCTAGTTTAGTATTGGTCCTTCTATCTATAACATGTATACATAGAAGAATAATTTAAATCATCATGACTTGTCATTGATCTCACTATGTCTAATAAGGTTTGGTTACTCTTCTTTCATACACTATTCCACTATGGATTATAAGTAAGAGTGAGTTGGGATAAAATCTCAAACTCCTATAAGTAATCAATGAAAACTTGATTAAGATATTCCCCACTATGGTCTGAGTAGATTTTATTAATATTCTTACCAATCTAGTTCTCAACTTCATTCTTGTATTATTTTAATTTCTTAAAAGAATCTGACTTATACCTCATCAAGTAAACATATCCATATCTAATAAAATTATCAGTAAAAGTTGTGAAGTATGAGTACTCACCCCTTGATTCAACTAAAAATGGTCCACATACATACGTATAAATTAATTAAAGAATCACCTTAGCTCTATCACCATTTTTACTAAATAGGGATTTGGTCATTTTTTCTTCTAAACATGCATGACATACTCTAATGGGTTTTAGTTCAAAAGAATTCAAATATTCATCTTGGTGTAATTTAGTCAAATGATTTTTGTTTACATGACCTTATTGGTGATTCCATAGTTGGGTGCGGTATGAGTCATGTGAACTATTTTTTTATTGGTTTCCATTACTTGGTTCATGTAATATAACACATAAAGACTATTATTTAAATTTGGCTTTCCATAAAAAATGGTTCTTTATAAAAGAAGCAACATTTTTTCCCAAATTAAAAAAAATACTTCTATATCAAGTATGGATACATAAATAATGTTTTTAGTAACATATGGAACATACTAAAAACCTTTTAAAACCAAGATCATTCTCATAGACAACATGAGTTTGTAGTCCCCAGTAGACATAGTAGTAAGTATGGCTCCATTGGATGATCGTAGATCTACCTAACCTTGGGAAATATTTTAGAATATACATAGTTCATATATTTGAATACATATGTGAGAACCACATGATATATATAATAACCAATTTTTAGAAATATAAATATTGTACTCGATAAAAAATACACCAGAATATTCCCCTTGCTTATTTGAATGGGTGAAGTTTTTCTTCCAACTGCCCTTCTTTCCACATGAAAAATAAACGACATCATGTTTCATTGCTTGTCCCTTGATCCTTCTCTTCTTTCAAGGGCATTGTGAAAGAGATTTAGATTTAGAGACCTTTTTCTAGCCTTTACTTTTGTTCACTACAATGATAGAACTCTTTTCATGCTTTTTATCCTTATCAAATTGGTTAAGAAGTTTGAGAAGATCTTAAAGAGGCTTGTTTATGTTATTTATATTGAAATTAACAACAAATTTGGAGAATATTTTAGGTTGTGATGAATGAATTATATTGGTGCATAGTTCATTAGGAATATTAAACCCTAGAAACTCTAGGTACTTAATATTTCTAATGAGTTTGACTTTATTAGGCCCAAATGGTACACCTTCTCCAAGTTTACTCTAAAACAGTGCCCTGTAAATCTCAAATTGTTCCTGTCTAGCTCTCTCCTGATATAGACCACGAATATGTTGGATAATTCTATAAGCATTCATGTCTTCATGCCATTTTATGATATCTATAGACATTTATGAAATAATTAAACACTGAATTTAGACTGAATTTCTTATGTGTTTATGATAGATAGTAAGTCCCTTATCACTCACATCCTTTTCAAGTGGATCAGGTGGTGCAGATTCAAGTATGTAAGATTTTTGTTCATTGTACAACATAACCCATATGAATCTGAACCATTCCTAGAAGTTACTTCTAATTAGAAGATAGAATTTCTCTAAAATTGATTATGGGAATAATGTGATTAATGAAATTTACACTATTCTACAATATCTAAAGAGTGGATTATAAGAACTCTTCTTGATTACAAATTATATGAGACATAATAATAGTTTTAATTTTATTATGTCTCCCACTATTTTATCAAGTCTCTATATCCATCACCATTGAACTTGGAATATACAATCACACAAGTAATTATAGTGGCAAGGATCTATATTTTCCCTTCTCATAACCCAAGAGAGGTTTGAGTCAATTACTCGAAGGTATTTAGGTAGGAAGTTCTTTGATAACTGCATGATTATAGCTCCTTGATCTGTAGAGTCGACTCCCCAATCTTGAGAACCTTACTTGGATTTCTTCAACACTTGCATCTAAGTTACATCAAGTCTAGAGACAGTTACTTCTCTTGATGTAAATTGGTTAAGTCGGCCCAAAACATTCATAAGAACTCCACGCTAAAAGTAAGTTTCCTAATTAGGGTTGGCTAAACACTTGTTCTATAGTTTTCATTCCCAATCAAGTAATGGAAGACATAGTCTAGCTTAATATTATATTGAGGGATTTTATTTATTATGAAAAAATATTTCTTATTTTATCATTTACATGTCTTGTTAATATTAAGTGGATTTTAATAGTGATTAACCATGTTTTGATAAAACATTTATACATAATCCATTTATTTAAATTCTATATTTGCATGTTAGTCTAATTTTTTATGTGATCATGGCCTTGTATCCATAAAATAAATCATACACAAGATAGAAATAAATAAATAAATGACATGATCATGATCTTATTCGAAATTTGATTTATTGAGTGGAGAATAAACTAACCTATGACCCTAGGGGAAAACTAATTATGCTAGTCTTGGAACGAGCTGCAGAATTCCACCTTGATCACATGTGTATCACATGGGTTAGTTTCATCTTGGTTCCATCTTGAACCACCTCTATATACATTGGAATACTCCTTTTATTACATTTATAACTCACACATAGGTGTGGGGAACTAAAGGATTGGTTAGAGGAATTACATAAAAACATTGGATGCGTAGGTCCTGCATAATAAAAGAGGGAGGTATGCCTTTTAGTCCATCGTATTTAATTTAATAAATTAAAAAAACAACACATACACAAGTCTGGTAAAAGCTCATGATCGGTCATACACATGAAACGAATACACAAAAGTACATTAGCTAAAAATTTCACTTCAATTCATTATATGTTATTAATATAAAAATGATTGTATTAATTTATTGATTTATTTATTACCTTTATCTTAATGTCCATCCAAAGTATTAGGGAGATACCCATCATAATGGAATTTAAAGTAAATAAATGGCATGACCAATAATTACAGATAATTACAAAGAATTAACTGATGTTTTATTAATTCTTCAAAACCATTATTACATATCCATACACATTTGATTCCAAAAATATAATTAGTTTTTAATGTAGTAATTAATTATTTTAATTTAACTTAATTATTTAATTTATTGGGAGACTAAATGGCATTTACTAATTAGTTACACACCAGTTTCCTTGATTTTTGTGTATCTAGGACAAATGCCTAGGGATTCGACATGTAACTCAACTGGATTACATGGATTTTTCTAACAAGATGCATGTCATGTGGTCCATTTTTCATGTGTACAGTATAATTTCTACGATATTTGGTGTGTATCCCATCCATATTACACGACATGTGCTAATGAGATACATGTCATGTGGTCCTCTTTCCATGTGTCCATGTAACATTCCAATCAACTTAGTGCGTTCTTTGGATGTAAAGATTAATGATTTATGCATCGTGTATGCTAGCTACACATCATGTGTTTCGTTAATGTTTCAGGATATCAGTATCACATGGTGAAAAACTAGGTATTTTACCCCATAGTGTGAATTTTGTAGTTATACTATGTAGGCTACACAACATGTATGCCAGTAACACACCATATAATCCAAAAAACCATGTGCTAGGTTAGCTTGGTTAACACACAATGTACAATAAATGCACTTTGTTTGATAACTACTTAGAACATCATGTATCCTAGAACACTTCCAGATATAATGAACTTGGGTACACAATATGTACTTTGGCTACACGTCATATAACCCAATCTACCATCTAGAAACTTTAGCACCTCCTGATGACATCTTTTATTTTTCTTCATTTTTTATTAGGTCTTATGAAACTATGAATCTTGAATGAATAATATTAAAATCTTGAAAACTTGTTAATTAAGAACAAATAATTTGGAAATTAAAACTAATTATAATTATGTATATATGATCAACAATCAAATAAATAATTATAAATTTAAATGCGACTATTCTGATACCACTTGAAGGTTCTGGGCATAAAAGAAGTGCCTTTTGGGAAAATAATTGTTAAGGTTTTTTTCATATTTGATGGATCATTTTCCAATTTTGTAATACGTAAAAATCATAACCAATGAAATTTTTATTGAATATTGACATAGAAAACTCAGAACCCAAATAGGATATTTTAACATTAAATTTATAATCAATTTAAATATATTATAAGAAAGAATACCTCATCTTAGGATATTTATTCTATGACGTTGTTGATCATATAATAACCCTTTTTTTATTACCATAATTGCATTGGGAGGACCCAAATTAGATACCCTTTAGCGGTGATCCACACATAATCCTTCGATCTCTAAATAACATTGGTGTCGGGTGCTAGCGTAGAAAATCAACCATTTTGTGTTGTTCATCCTGATCATTTAAAATTCCTTCAAGCTTGAAGTATTATCTCTTATTGTTCTCATTATTTAAAGGATCATATAAGTAGGAATATAAAGATAAATGCATTGTGCACCATAATTCTCATTTTTTTATTAACCTTACACAATAGACATAGTTATCTATTTATAGAGTTACTGTTTAGTTTAGAATATTATTTAATAGAACAACGACCTTAAAATAATATAATAAACTTTATCTGAACCCATATTATATAATAATAATAATAATAATAATATTATTATTATTATTATTATTATTATTGGAATGCACTAACTGGCATAATGATAAATATTTTTTACCAGCTTGAAAATTAATATTTATCACTGGAAACAATATTGGTATACTCATCCTCTTCAACATTTATTGAAAACCCAAATAAAAAATTAAATTAAATATTTTTTCAAAAATAAATATTCTATTCAGACTCAAAAAAAATAATATTTATTAAATATTCAATAGATAAAATAAATATTCTATTCATTGTCTTGAAAATAAATATTTATTAATATTTATGATTAGTAAATTCTAAACAAAATTATTCCTTGATCTTGAAAATAATATTCATTCTAATAATTAAATTAAAATATAATTTAATTAAGATCAATGGAAACACTTAGTGTGTTACCCTCTAGGATTATTTCTCATTAGCATTAGGTGGGATTTCCTAAACTCCGATATTATAGTCTAGCAACAAGTCATGATACCCAAGATAAAGAATTTAATGTTGCAATTTTGAAAACCACACACAAACAATTACTGTGAAATATAATCTCTTTAACACAATATATCATCAAGTAGGTCTCACACACGTTTTATCAACCTATTTTCTTGATGTATATCTCTTTGACTATTTTAAATAAACACATAATTACACTATATCCATAGAATTTAATGCAACACTTCCACCTAAATCAAAGGGAATATTGAGTGGATCCTTGAACCACCATATGTTTTTATAATTACAAATATTTATTTATTTCATTTCCCTTAAAAGTATTAAAACTTTATCATATGTATCTATTAAAATGTGATTAATCTTGATCATATCATAATATTTATTTTCTTGGAATATCATAAAATTTAATTTTTTGATTAGTTATAACATGTTCTACAAGTTTCATATTGATTTACTAGGCTAAATAAGTCATTTGATACCTTTAAATAATATTTAGACATGCTTTTTTACTATTAACAAATAGAAAATTTGTCAAAATCCATGTATCCAAATGCTAAAACACATAGCCAATTTGAAATCCACATTGCCAATTTAAGATCACATAGCTGATTTTCCAGAATTGATTACCTTCTTTATATCAACCATAACTTTTAATAAAGAAATAAAAATTGAGTTTTTTTATTTAATTAGAAATATGACAAAATTATACACATTTCATTAAAAGACATAAAATTCTGAATTGATATCTATCATGTCCTAAATTAGGATATAAGTCATTATATATTTTCTGTCTGAAATCCGTAGTTTTTAGAAATTATTTTTCTGCAATATTTTGATAATAACTTGGGATATGGAGATCTTATTAAGTTGAATATTGATTCCTTAGAAATATAATGAAATTATATAAATATAATTCAATGGGACCCAAATATTATTATACCATTTAGAATAACATATTTGGGTTTGAAATTTGATAACTCAAGGTGTCTATAAATTTCTAGAATTGGCTACATGAAATCAGCTACATGAAATCAGATATGTGAATTCAGATACATGAAATAGAAACATGAATTATCTTATGTGAAATGGATATTTGAATTATATTATATTAAAAATGGATATGTAAAAATCCCCTACATGGATTTTCCTATGTGGTTTTGTGAATTTCTAAAGGTTTTCTGAAACTTGGAAATATGATTTGGTTTTCAAAATAATAGACATTTCAATTTACTTCAGGTTTATTTTAAGTATTTTTAATCTTTTATTTCTTTAATAATTGCTTATTAATTATTTATAATCCATGTGAATGGGTTTTAAACTGTTTTATGGTGAATTAAATGTGGTCTACATGGGATTAAACTTATATTTATATTCTTGCTGAAAAATTATGAAACTTGAAATATTCAAATTTAAATATGATAAAATATGAAGGGTTATTAATGAATATTGTTAGGTTTTTTCTATGATATTAGTGTTTATCATTTACTACTATATTAATTTATCTAATGAGTTCCACTGTGTAGTCTATATTTATTTCATAGAATATCGAGGAAGAATCGCATGAATATTAATTTTTTATTTATGAAATATTTACATGTGGATTGTTATTTAAGAAACAAACATGGACAAGTATGATGTAGTTTGTTGAAGTTTCATGCACAAAATTTTCTTTTGGAAAAAAATGAGATGCAAAAATCATCAAATTTTACATATTTTTTGTATAAAAACTTTATATAGAGAGTTAAGAGAACCAGTAATAAATAATAATGATGAGGTTGAAGATACATTTTTAATTGTATAATTGTTTATTTCCTTGGTGATAAACTACTACTCTCATCCAAACTAAAATCCTTTGATCATTTGATGCTAGAGGGTTTCTTGCTACCTTGACTCTTAGACTATGAAGTGTTCAATTTGGTTTTATGGTTTTACATATTACTATTAATTTTGTGTTTATGTAACTATAATGGGTTATACTATCCATTAAAAGATATGATTATGGGTTGTGACTCTTAAACAAAATTCAAGCATTGGGTTATGCTTCAAAGGAGGAAGGAAGACAGGTTAGGTTATGCCTCTAGATGTAAAAAGGTTGGTTTGTTGTGGGATTAAGCCTCCATGGGGAAAAGGCTTTGTAATTAGGTTGTGAATTCAAGTAGGAAAAAATCATAATAAGATTCCATTATAGTGGATATAGTGGGTATCATCTCTCTTAGTTCATGAGAGGGGTAAAGAGTGAACTAGGATCATTTAGATATGTAGCATGATACAAATCATAGTTTCTATTTATTTTATTTTTCCACTATATTAACTTAATAACTATTATATAAAATCCTTAAATTACTTAATTAATTTAAAAAATAAAATTTGACTCCCTCTTGGATATCTTTAATCTTCCCTTTTGGACCAAAAATCAGTATGAGAACATAACCCCAATATCAATATATATATATATATATTCATTTTATGATAACCATATCTTGTATTGAACATTAAAGGGGGAAATAATATTTTATATGGTAGTAACAAGTTTGAATGATGGGTGGATACCTCAAAAACCACCACATTTTGATAGTATTTACTATTGATATTGGAAATGTAAATACCCTAACCCTAGTAAACCAGAGTTGATAGTTACTTTATTATACTGGCATAAAATACAAGGAATCATATCCTAAAGGACCAAACAGTTTAGTAGTCTTGGTAAACTAGATTTGTAACGCCCCGACCCTAGTTACCCAGAGTCGGTGCATTATTACATAACATTGGCATGATCACAAAAGATCAAGTCTCGAATGATCGATTAGTTTAGTAGCCTTGGAATCACTAGATACATTCATAAGGTTTACATTACATCATAAAGTGAAAAACTACAATAATATAGTCTCCATAGTCCACACTCATATTCCCTTCAGACTATCCCTGCAGGTTAGTCATAATATATTTCTTCACATCCTGGGAAAAATAAAACATAGAAAGGGGTGAGCTCAGATGCTCAGTAAGGATAACAGTATAGAGAAAGGTTTCATAAATAAGCATAAACATTTGAGGCAATGTATAACTAAAACAATAGCCTTTAAAACTTGAACTTCAGAATAATATGGCAAATATAAAATGAAATAATGCCATTTACTTATTCACATGGATATTCTACTCATAGAATAATCAAATACAATATCAATAACCACTTTCATAATGATGGAATTCATAATTACGAACTTTAATTTTTGTGTCAAGGCCTCGTTCCAAGACTTAAGGGATAACTGTAACTGGAACCCAGCCCGGAGAGCCTCTGTAACCGGACTCCAACCCGGAGTGCCTCTAATAACCGGACACCAACCCGGAGTGCCTCTAATAACCAGACACCAACCTAGAGTGCCTCTAATAACTGGACACCAACCCGGAGTGCCTCTAATAACAGAACACCAACCCAGAGGGCTTACATTTACCGGTCCCCAACCCGGAACATACTAGTCCAACACATTCATCTTAAGAAGATGATGAAATATAACATAAACATTCGTATTAAAACTAGCACACAAAATGTAAATACTTTCTCCATAAACTATGAATGGTATAAAAATAACACATCCACATTCAAACATATCACAAAACCTTAAATACAATAAGGAAGTTTTGTATCATAATAAATCAACTTCAAATAAGCTTAAAATCCATCAAAGGATGTTGACATAGATGAAATCAAAACTATTTGAGAGAAATATCTATTTTTTTGAAATTATTTAAAAGTCACATAATTATAAAATAAAACATTTAATTTAAAAATATTCTTATAATCTTGTAAAGTAAGCTTCTAAGATTTTACAATGGTGTAAAATATCCGCACCCGCCGTATAAGTTAAAAAAAAGACATTCTTACCTTAATTTGTCAAAAAGGTTAAAAAGGACCTTGTTTGGAAAACGACGGAAAGATTCCTTTATAAACTTCTTATAAAAGTCAAGACGGGTAAAAATGAAATTAACCCATAGACTATAATATAGTAAGAATTATTTGAAATAATGTTTTTCAAGAAACATGGATGTGGATGATAAATATATCCCAGTAGATAATTACGTTTAAACAACCTCTGATAATGAAGAGATTGTAAAATAAACCCTTACCAATTTGGTAACTTACGAAACATACACCCCATGAAAGAGGTATCATACAATGAATATGTAAATACACATATATTAAAGTTTATTACACAAGGAATACAATTATGGGAAGTACATACACCACATAAAAGGTAATAATGGCAATATGGCATGAATCTCATGGAAATAAGGAGTGAGATGAAAACCCCTTACCTAGTACTTTTCCTTGGTTGGGGGTAGGTTAACCTCCTTTATAATGGTGAAATAATTGTTATTAAATTATAAAAGAATCATATACATTAATATGATATCATATATGATCTTCTAACATTGCTTTGTTAATAATATCTTAGTATTATAGTCGTTTCGGGTGTTAACATACTCGTTTTATTTTATATGTTTTGTTACATAAGCCATGTTTGTTATGGATAGTTTTTATCTTATTAATATCCAGAATTATATCAAGTCCTTAAACATTATTTTTAATCATCAAATGAGAATTATACTTGAATGGATACTATGGAGAATGAATCTCATCGGGTTTGTGGAAACGGTAGTCCGTACGTACGCACGAGCGACAATATCACTTTTTTGATATTATAATAATATATAACTGGATAGTGTATCATATATAAATAATCATTATCATGTTATATTTATTATTTAAATGAATTACACATCATTATTATACCCATCCAAATAATAATGTTTTGAATAACAATTACACCACAACATGGAGACGGTAAATCGTACGTACGCACGTATGGTGACATGTCATTAAAAGGATGGATAGAATAATGAATATGGTTGTACAATATTTATAATAACATCATAGTATATAGAAGATACTGGATTTATTATTTTATAATGGTAATAACAAAGAAATAAGAAGTTGAAGAAGAAAGGAACTTGAAAAAGGGTGGTGAAAACATTACCTCTTCTTCGGGTTCTTCCTTTTGACTTGATCAAAAGGGCTACTTAGGTTGGATTTATGATCAAACTAAGGCCTATAGGTTGAATTGAGGGAAGTTGGGAGAGTATTTGGGCAAGTTTTGGCCGATCCAAAAGGCTTTGAATGTGTGAATTAGTGAGAAGGTTGGTTTGCTTTTATAAAAGGGGTGAGTGGCACCTTTGGAAAAGCTAGAAATATTATTTTATAATAAATTAATATTTGGTTTCTAATGGCTCCAAATTTGATTATTAAAAGTATAAGATAGGGATGGGTCGAAATAATTTCAACCAATATAATTTAGAGAGGTTTGGGTCATTATATTAACCTTATCTTTTAGTTTTAGCTCTTAGTTAATTAGTTTGACATTTATCATGTCACTTTGTATTTTTATATTATATAGTTAATAAAGTTACTATATACATCCAAGATACCCCCAAGTGGTCCATTAAAGATACAAATATCATGATATAATTCTCTTGGATGAGCCTTATATTTTTAGGAATTTAATATCAATTAATAATATAATATTTGTTTTAAAAACTCTTTTATGTCAATTTTGACACTATTTGGTCTTTTGTTTTTGATAAATTCACAACAGCATTATTACTTAAAAAATAATTCTTCTAACCAGTCCTAATATGTCATATTTACCTAGAAAATTATTTTTATTCATAAAAAGATTCAAATTACATTTATATTGATATTTATAATATCAATTATTTGATTCTTTCATTAATAAGGAAAATACTACATCATTATTGTGTCATAAATAAATTTAATTATTAAATGTATAAAAATTATAAATAAACAACCATTATGTATTAAATATTTTTATCTTTCTAATTAATATTTATAGTTGAAAATCCAACATATATAACCCTATGTAAAAAAACATTTCTAAAAGATATATGCTTTTGTCATTTTTGTATTTACTTTTACTTAATTAATATAATGTGTCATTATCACTTACAAGTGGCTCCATGGGGTCCCAAAATCGACCCAAAGATTCCCATGGTTGGAAGTGTATCAACCAATAGGTTTAGGACACATTTTAGGGTAATTTAGTATTATTATAATATTATTATTTTACACTTATTTACCGGATTTACCCTTTAACCATGGTAAATAAAATATTTACCGAAGTAATTATTCAAAATGTATAAAAATAAAAGTTACCTATTTAAAAACATTTTACCTCCAGTTTATAAATATGGAATCCATTTTTCTAAATTTAAAACATATAAGTGGTAGAAATTAATTTAAAATTAATTCCCGTTGTCGAAACAAAAAGCGTGTTTTTAACAAATAATAACTATCAAAAGATTGACACCTTATTATGTCCATTTTAAATATGAAATTATTTCCAATGACCAAATGGAAAAATTCTAATATAATTATACTTTAAAATCACTCAAATTCACAATTTATCACTATTAATTATTTCTATTAAAAAAGTTGTTTTAATTAAAATTTAGTAATTTTCACTATTCATCAAAAGATGAAAGTTATCAGAAAAGTATCAAAATTTCACCCTAAGCTAATCTCAATATTAAGAATCTAAAAATGAAGTCTATTTTACCAAATTCAAAACATAAATGTTTCATTTATTAAATTAATTTCCACTGTCAGAACCAAAAGGCGTATTTTTAAGAAATAATAATTATCAAAAGTTTGACACTTGTTTATGTCAATTTCAAAGTGAAATTACTTACAATAACCATCATTTGATTAAATGGTAAAATTTTAATCTATTTATACTTCCAAAGCATTAAAATTTATAATTTAACAATATAAATTATTTTGATTAAAAAAGTTGTTTTTGGTTAAAATATAGTATTTTCACTATTCGCCCAAATTTGAAAGTTTTCAGAAAAACACCAAAACTTTATTGAAACTAAATTCTTATGTCCCGATTCTAAAGAAGAATTTATTTTTGTGAAATTAAATATATAAAGGTTTCAAATATTTGATTTAAAAAGGCTTCACCATTAAAAGGTGGTAAAATTGATTTTTTTGAAAAATACTTCTTTTATCTGAAAAAAATGAATTTGTTCTTAAATTATGTTTTAGAAACTCATAATATGGATTCTAAAATTATAAGGATAATAAAAAATTTAAAATTCAGTTAATACTATTCATAACCACTTTTTAACGGCTAGTTTGGTGAGTCGTGGTGCATTTGAACTCATTGTTACGTACAACACACACTATTGTATTATTGAAAGAGAAGCGTATCGTGGAAGCTTGGGGTGTTACATTCTCCCCTACTTCAATAAATTACGTCCTCGCAATTTGAAATTATTTTTTGAAAATAAAAGGTTGAAAATAAAAAATATCTTTGTGGGAAAACCCACATTGAAAATTGGGTTAATAAAATTTAGTCTTAATGAGATGAAAGGGAAATTAAAGGGTCACCACCAAATCATGATCTCGATTAAGATAACATTGATACAAATTAGAGACATATAATTGGAGTAAAAATGTATATATTTATAGGTAGTGATTGAGTTCATCAATCAAAAACAATTGTAAAATTGAGGGCCTTAAATTCATCAATCTATGATGATTTAAAATACCATCGGTTCAACAAAACATATGGTATTAGGATAACACATTTTCTTGTTTTAAGATACCTTCACTAAAGTATAAGAATTAATTTCTTCATTGAATAAGAGAAGAAGAAAAATATATAATTGACAAGTAGAGTCCCAAACTTTAACTAAGTTCTACCACAAACTCATCTTTCACTCCAAAAGATAATAGAACATAAAATAATATTATATTTATCCTATTCGTATAGGGTTCATAAAAATAAATTTATAATTCATCTAGAAGAACCATTAAAAAAACTACATTACTCAATCCAGGACATCACGTGGGTCAGTGGTAGGTGATACACCCTTGTCGTCCTTTGGTTTTGGGTTCAGGTCTCGCGGCCTTGCTGGATGTGACGGGTTGCCACCCGACCTCCAGGTTGTCCTTTTATGGCAATCCAAAAATAATCTCAAACTAGAATTATCCAAAATAATTATATCCAAACTCACAGTCCAAAATTTATAAGGAAGGTAAACACAATGAAGATCCTTTATTCCGCATAATAACATGTGAACACCTTCATCATGTATTCTTTTAAAACACTGAAACATCCTGAATTCCCATAAAACCTTATTGATTACATTCATGATCCCTTATTACTTATAAAATACTGGATATACTCCTTCTATCCAAAAATGTTGTAAACCCCAAGAAAGATGGAATATACAAATCATTAATCAGTTTCAATGTAGTCAAGAATATCAAATAAAATTTATCCAAATCAATCGTGTATTATTCCAAAAATCACTACCTCGGTATCATAACCATATTATGTTTTCTCTTTCTCTCAACCATATATTTTCCAAAAATTCAACCTGCTATTGAGTCACTTTTTTTTTCTTCCACACAATCTCAAGTCCTTAATGAAATAGTACTACAGTACAATCCTTATATACTCCATAATTATTATAAAAAGTACATTGTTGATACAATACTCAAATGAAATAATCAACATAAGAACTCTAATAATTCCTCTGCATCTGTGGTAGTATCATAACTTGATTATTATCCAATAGCATCATTTGCGGCATAGTCTGATGATTGGGACATTGGTTTGTGTAGTGTCCAAACTCCTTGCAAATGAAGAATTGTACATTTGAAACCATTTTCTTACCCTTGTAGTCATGTACTTGGTGTCCTTTTCCTCCACACTTATAACATACTCCCATTCTCTTCAAGCATTTTCCAAGGTGATTCTTTCCACAGTTATAACATATGGGAAAATCCTTCTTTACCTTCTTCCCTTTATCTGTCCTTCTCTCTACCATCCTTTCCTTCTCTAGATTCCCTTCAAAGCCATAGGACTCCGAGAATTCTTTACTTATATTATCAACACATGATACTATTTCTTCATATGATGATAATACGTGGGAGATAATTTCCCTTCTAAAAGTCGGCTTAATACCATGAAAGATATGATCCTTCTTACTCTTTGGATCATACGTATTGCTGGAGTTCACATTCCTTCTACTGGGCGCCATTTCTATACAATAGGATAAACTAGGTCAGTTTATATATTGCAATGAATAATTCCAAACTTCTAAAATACCTAACGTAAATTGAATGTTTTATGTATATAATCCATAATCATAAAGATGTGTTCATTGAGGAATTATATACTCATAAACCATTCATAATGGTTTGTAATGAAAATGAGAATTATCCTAAGCATACCCCCCGAGAGTGTCGTAACCAAGAGTGAAGAGAGGCATGTTGTCATGCACCAGTTCCCGTTTGAGTCTAGCTCAAAGTGGTGTTTTCGTGTTTTACCCCTAGGTACATATGTGCTAGAGCCACCTCTACCTGCTCGTATCCAGACGGGGATTTATTGCTCAGAAAACTCACAAAATCTCTAAAATACCAAAATTCTAGGAAGTTCTTCTATACTAATCCTCAAATTCCATCTTAGGTCTATGTTCTCTAATCATAGTTTATCTAAATCTAGCTTCCAAGGTTTGTAATAAACTTCCTCTGATACCAACTGTATCGCCCCGACCCCAGTTACCAAGAGTCGGTGCATTATTACATAACATTGGCATGATCACAATAGATCAAGTCTAAAAAGACCGATTAGTTTAGTAGCCTTGGAATCACTAGATACATTCATAAGGTTTACATTACATCATAAAGTGAAAAACTACAATAATATAGTTTCCATACTCCACACTCATATTCCCTTCAGACTATCCCTGCAGGTCAGTCATAATATATTTCTTCACATCCTAGGAAAAATAAAACATAGAAAGGGGTGAGCTCAGATTCTCAGTAAGGATAACAATATAGCGGAATCTTTCATAAATAAGCATAAACATTTGAGGCAATGTATAACTAAAATAATAGCCTTTAAAACTTAAACGTCAGAATAATATGGAAAAGTTAAAATGAGATAATGCCATTTACTTATTCACATGGATATTCTACTCGTCAAATAATCACATACAATATAAATAACCACTTTCATAATGATGGAATGCATAATGATGAACTTTAATTTTTGTTTCAAGGCCTCATGCTATGACCTAAGGGATAACTGTAACCAGAACCCAACCCGGAGAGCCTCTGTAACCGGACTCCAACCCGGAGTGCCTCTCATAACCAGACACCAACCCGGAGTGCCTCTAATAACCGGACACCAACCTGGAGTGCCTCTAATAACCGAACACCAACCTGGAGTGCCTCTAATAACTGGACACCAACCCGGAGGGCTTACTTTTACCAGTCCCTAACCCGGAACATACGAGTCCAACACATTTATCTTAATAAGATGATGAAATATAGCATAAACAATCATATTAAAATTAGCACACAAAATATAAATACTTTATCCAAAAACTATAAATGGTATAAAAATACCACATCCACAGTCAAACATATCACAAAACCTTCAATACAATATAGAATTTTTGTATCATAATAAATCAACTTCAAATAAGCTTAAAATCTATCAAAGGATGTTGACATAGATGAAATAAAAACTATTTGAGAGAAATATCTCTTTTTTTAAAATTATTTAAAAGTCACATAATTATAAAATAAAAAATTTACTTTTAAAATATTCTTATAAGCTTTTAAGGGAAGATTATAAGATTTTACAATGATGGAAAATAGCTTCACCCGCTGTATAAGTTAAAAAAATATATTCTTACCTTAATTTGTCAAAAAGGTTAAAAAGGACCTTGTTTGGAAAATGACGGAAAGATTCCTTTATAAAATTCTTATAAAAGTCAACAAGGTTAAAAATGACATTAACCCATAGTCTATAATATAGTAATAATGGTTTGAAATACTTTTTTTTAGAAATATGGATGTGGATGATAAAGATATCCCAGTAGATAATTACGTATAAACAACCTCGGATAATGAAGAGATTGTAAAATAAACCCTTACCAATTTGGTAACTTATGAAACATACACCCCATGAAAGACGTATCATACAATAAATATGTAAATACACATATATTAAAGTTTATTACACAAGTAATACAATTATGGGAAGTACATACACCACATAAAAGGTAATAATGGCAATATGGCATGAATCTCACGAGAATAAGGAGTGAGATGAAAACCCCTTACCTTGTACTTTTCCTTGGTTGGGGGTAGGTTAACCTCCTATATAATGGTGAAATAATTTTTATTAAATTATGCAATAATCATATACATTAATATGATATCATATATGATCTTTTAACATTGCTTTGTTAATAATATCTTAGTATTATCGTCGTTTCAGGTGTTAACTTACTCGTTTTCTTTTATATGTTTTGTTACATAATCCATGTTTGTTATGGATAGTTTTTATCTTATTTATATCCAGAATGATATCAAGTACTTAAACATTATTTTTAATCATCAAATGAGAATTATACTTGAATGGATACGATGGATAATGAATCTCATCGCTCGTGGAGATGGTAGTCCGTACGTACGCACGAGCGACAATATCACTTTTTGATATTAAATAATATATAATTTGATAGAATATCATATATAAAGAATCATTATCATGTTATATTTATTATTTACATGAATTAAACATCATTATTATACCCATCTAAATAATAATGTTTTGAATAACAATTACACCACGACGTGGAGACGGTAAGCCGTACGTACGCACGTATGGTGACATGTCATTAAAAGGATGGATAGAATACTGAATATGGTTGTACCATATTTATAATAACATCAAATTATATTGAATATACTAGAGTTATTATTTTATAATGAGAATAACAAAGAAAGAAGAAGTTGAAGAAGAAAGGAACTTGAAATAGGGTGGTGAAAACATTACCTCTTCTTCGGGTTCTTCCTTTTGATTTGATCAAAAGGGATCCTTAGGTTGGCTTTCTGATCAAAATAAGGCCTCTAGGTTGAAGTGAGGGAAGTTTAGAGAGTATTTTTCCCGGGTTTGGCTGATCCAAAAGGCTTGGAATGTGTGAATTAGTGAGAAGGTGGAGTACCCTTTTATAAGAGGGGTGAGGGGCACCTTTGGAAAAGCTAGAAATATTATTTTATAATAAATTCATATTCAGTTTCTAATGGTTCCAAAGTAGATTATTAAAATTATAAGGTGTGGAGGGGTTGAAATACTTTCAACCAATAGAATTTAGACAGTTTTGGGTCATTATATTAACCTTATCTTTTTGTTTTAACTCTTAGTTAATTAGTTTTACATTTACCATGTCACTTTGTATTTTTATATTATATAGTTAATAAACTTACTATATACATTCAAGAGACCCCCAAGTGGTCCATTAATGATACACCTATCATGATATAAGTCTCTTGGCCTAACCTTAGATTTTTAGAAATTGAATATCAATTAATAATATAATATTTGTTTTAAAAACTCTTTTATGTCAATTTTGACACTGTTGGGTATTTTGTTTTTGATAAATTCACAACAGCATTATTACTTCAAACCAAATTCATATAACCAGTCATAATATGTAATATTAACCTAGAAAATTATTTTAATTCATATAAAGATTCAAATTAAATTTATTTTGATATTTATAATATCAATTATTTGATTCTTTCATTAATAAAGAAAATTCTACATCATTATTGTGTCATTAATAAATTTAATTATTAAATGTATAAAAATTATAAATAAACTACCATTATGTATTAAATATTTTTATAATTATAATTAATATTTATAGTCTAAAATCCAACATATATAACCCTATGTAAATTTTTTTTTCTAAAAGATATATGCTTTTGTCATTTTTGTATTTACTTTAACTTAATTAATATAATGTTTCATTATCACTTACAAGTGGCTCCATGGGGTCCCAAAATTGACCCAAATATTCCCATGGTCAGAACTGTATCACAAAATAGGTTTAGGACATGTTTTAGGGTAATTTATTATTATTATAATATTATTTTTTTACCCTTATTTACCGGATTTTCCCTTTAACCATGGTAAATAAAATATTTACCGAAGTAATTATTCAAACTGTATAAAAATAAAAGTTACCTATTTAAAAAATTTGGGATCCTGATTATAAATATGGAATCCATTTTTCTAAATTCAAAACACAGAAGTGGCCGAAATTAATTTAAAATTAATTCCCGTTGTCGAAATCAAACGCGTGTTTTTAACAAATAATAACTATCAAAAGATTGACACTTTCATATGTCCAGTTTAAATATGAAATTATGTCCAATGAATAACATTGGATTAAATGGCAAAATTATAATCTAATTATACTTTAAAATCACTCAAATTCACAATTTATCACTATTAATTATTTCGATTAAAAAAGTTGTTTTTAATTAAAATTTAGTAATTTTCACTATTCATCAAAATATGATAGTTATCAGAAAAGTACCAAAATTTCACCCTAAGATAATTTCGATATTCAGAATCCAAAAATGAAATATATTTTACCAAATTCAAAACATAAAAGTTTCATTTATTAAATTAATTTCTGCAGACAAAACCAAAAGGTGTATTTTTAAGAAATAATAACTATCAAAAGTTTGACACTTGTTTATGTCAATTTCAAAGTGAAATTACTTACGATAACCATCATTGGATTAAATGGTAAAAATTTAATCTATTTATACTTCCAAACCATTAAAATGTATAATTTAACAATATAAATTATTTTTATTAAAAAAGTTGTTTTTAGTTAAAATATAGTATTTTCACTATTCACCCAAATTTGAAAGTTATCCGAAAAACACCAAGACTTTATTGAAACTAAATTCTTATGTCTCAATTCTAAATAATAAGTTCATTTTGTCAAATTAAATATATAAAAGTTTCAAATATTGTATTTAAAAAGGCTTCACCATTAAAAGGCAGTAAAATTTCATTTTTTAAAAAATACTTCTTTTATCTGAAAAAAATGAATTTGTTCTTAAATTATGTCTTAGAAACTCATAATATGGATTATAAAATTATAAGGATAATATAAAATTTAAAATTCAGTTAATACTATTCATAACCGCTTTTGAACGGCTAGTTTGGTGAGTCTTGGTGCATTTGAACTCAGTGTTGCGTACAACACACGCTATTGTATTATTCAAAAAGAAGCGTATCATGGAAGCTTGGGGTGTTACAAGATTCATACTTGAAATTAACATTATAATTGAAAACAAAAAATACACAAAGTTTTTTCTTTGAGAATTCCATATTTCCCAATGGAATATCCCTACATATCAATCATAAAACACTTCCTAGTATCTTGGGGAAAATAAAGCATAAGAAATAGGTGAGATAAGATACTCAGTAAGGGTATGCGTATAATGGAAGATATGAATAAATAAATAATAATCAACATGGAAAGGTAAGTAACTAAAACATATGTCATCTAAATAATAACTTGAGAAAAAAAATAGTAGGAATAAATATTAATCAAATAATTCCATATACATAATCACATGATCTTAAAAATTATCCATTGATATTTTAAATAA
Source organism: Viscum album (assembly GCA_963277665.1). Lineage (NCBI taxonomy): Eukaryota > Viridiplantae > Streptophyta > Magnoliopsida > Santalales > Viscaceae > Viscum > Viscum album. The sequence continues at coordinate 119,106,650 of OY728154.1, forward strand.
GAGAATAATCACATATACAAAAATAAATCATCTCATAATGAGGGAATGCATAATTTTAAAATTCTGAAACATACTTTCAAGACCTTTCACATGACAGTTTAAATTTATGTGTCAAAACTCATTAAATTTGGTCAATTGATTTGTCTCATGATACCTACTGATGTATCGAGGGGCTATGTAATTCTATTCCATGCCCGTCACTTAAAAAATACAATGTATTACTCATATAAAAGTGGTGAAATACAATCAATATAAATATTTCTATTGAAAAACTAATCTAAGAAATGTTAATACATACCCAAATTAATAAACATAATCATAAACCATCTAGAGTAAAATGATGAATAGTAATAAAATTATACATCTCCAGTAAAAATGACAATAAAACATATAGAAAAAAAATATGGATGGTATCGATACAACATATCCCCATTGGATCATAAGTACAATACATGTTAGATGTCATTAATGAATAGAAATACCATAAAATTGTTATTAAAAACATTCTTGAGGAAAATAACATTTTTAATTTTAAAATATTTTAAAAAAATAGTTTATAAAATATTTTGAAAATAATTTTACTTTAAAATAACAATTAAAAATTAAAAAGGAATATTTTAAACATCAAGGGGTCATAGTGGTAGAAAATTTCATAAATACCATACATGTTAAAACAAATATTCCTTTCAGTTTTTTAGTAAAATCCAAACATGCCTTGTTTGAAAAAAAAACATGAAGATTAATTTCAAAACATTTTGAAAAAAGTCAAAAATGGGGGAAAATTTATTTAATAAATCTTTTTTAGAATTAAAAAAATGGAAAAAAATTAAGAAAACATGTTTTTGGGAGAAAAAAACATTTTTGTTTGAAAATATGTATAATGTTTCCTTTTCTAAAAAATATTTTCTGAATAATTTTAATTACCAAAAAAGTAGGAAAATGATACTATTACTTGAAAATTTCATGAATAACCAAATAATAAGTAGATATATTGGTTTTATGATAGAAATAAAAAATAACTCCCCCAAATGGGAATTAAACAAAAAACAATCCTAAATATGATGAGATTGTGAAATAAACCCTTAACACTTTGGTAACTTTTGAATCATAATCCCCTTGAAATAAATAGATTTGAATGAAAATTTAAATAACATGAATATAAATATATTAATGATATAATATATCAAAAGGATTAGTATATACACTAGAAAAAAGGAATAAGCGGTGAATATGGCATGTGTCTCATAGAAGTAAAAGTGAGAGGAGAAACCCTTACCTCAAGTTTGACTTCCTTCATATGTGTTTGAAAATATTATAAAATAAATGTAGGTTTATTATAAATATATTACATAAACATAATCATATATATCATACCATATATTATTTACTTATATTATTTTTATGGTCTTCTTATTATCAATTCTTTGTTAAAATCACTGTTTCAGGTGATAATTACTTTGTTTTCTATGTATGTTTTGGTTCGATAATTTCATTCCTTTTATATTAATCATGGTTGAATAATATATATAATTTAAACCATGATATAAATGTCATATTGATTCATTATATATGTATTTATATTAATCTACACAAGCTATAGATAGAAAATGGATTACACCGTTCATGGAGGTGGTAAGTTATACATATGCATGAATGTTGTTTCCATTTTTCCCAATGGATAGAATAAAGGGAAAATAAATGTCAATTAAACTTTATAGAATAATTATTATTTTATATATACAATTTATATTAATCAAATACATCCTTATTATCATCCACGTAAAAATAAAATGAAAAACATTTCACATCATTGCGTAGAGGCAATAGTCCACACATATACACGAACGATGTTATTGTTTTCTAAAATATATTAAAGTAAGAATTTTTATGTGATATTAAATTTCAATAAGTATTTTTATTTTATAAATATCATATATATTCATTAACTTTATCCTTTATACCTTCCATGTAAAGTGTAAGCAAAAAACGAATCACATCGCTACGTGAGGCTGTAGTCCGTCGTACATACGAGCGACGTTATCATATCCCCCCACAAAATGGTAAGTAAGAAGGTATATATGATATCATAATTAAAAAAGGATAATAATATAATAAATATCATATACATAATTTAAATCCATAATTATATCTGTACTTTAAAGGTGGTGATGGAAAATGAGTTACATCGGTTCATGAGGCACTAGTCCGTCGTACAGATGATCGACAATTTCGTTTCCCATTTTATGGAAGAGAAAAAGGATCCAAGTCATGAAGTTAAAATAATAAAATATAATTATATATTTTATACTATTTTTATTATATTATCATAATTTAATATGATTTTAAGGATGTGGAACAATAAATAAAATAAATACACCGGTTTAAGAATTTTATCTCTTCTTTAGAGAGCCTCTTTAGGTTTATACCTAAACCCATATTATGAGGGATTCCTAAAAAAAATACATATAGTATTTGGATAAGTAATTAATTAATATATTTTGCTATTTAGTTTCTAAAAAAAAGTGTTATGTGTGAAGAGGGGATAAGAGGGGTGGCCTTTTATATGTGGGGGAGAGGACACACGTGGAATTTTTAAAAGATAAAGTGATGCCCATGTTTTTTACATGAAAAAAGCCTAAAAATGGGTCATTATCAAGACTTATAGATTATAAGGTCACAATATGTCCATAAAATTTGTATTGGACAAATATTAGGTGACTTTTATCCCTTATCTTCTTATTTTAACCCCCATTAAACTCATTTTTACTTTAACAACGGTAATTAATTATTACTGTTTTCATTATTCATTATTGTCAAAAATTAAGTTGAACTTATTATATAATATAAATTATGATGATTCCAAATATGGAATCCATTTTTACAAATTTAATCTATATAAGTGGCAGAATTCAATTTAAAATTAAACATGAAAACATGTCAAAAAACAGTTTTTTTTAAAAAAAACATTCAAAAGTTTAAAAAGTTTATATTTAAAAATTCAAAATGAAATTTATTCCAATGAAATAAATTATTTAATTAATAATATAATTGAAATAATTTTACTTTAAAACAAATTTAATATATAATTTAACCTTGTAAATAATTTAAACAAAAAGGCAGTCTTCAATAAAAATCAATATTTTGGTTATTCATCAAAAAGCTTAAAATTTTCAAAAAACTATCAAAATTCATAAAAAGATAATTTTTACAAATAGATTTCAAAATTGAAGTTTATTTTTTAAAATAAATTTTATAAATGTGTTAAAATTTATTATGTGCACAAAATGTGACTAAACCTTTTTTTAGAGAAATATACTTTTTTTTAAAAAATGTTTCTTTTTATTAAAAATGGTTCTTATTTTATTTATAATAAATAGATAACCATTGAATTTATTTTATACCTATGTAAGTCATATAAGTTTCATAATTTACTTATTCTTATTCATACCCATCAACTTAATGGCTAGGTTATAATGGTCTTGTTTAAATAATAATATTTTAATAGAGTATCATGATTATTTTATACCCATCGTTGCATGATTCATAAGCAATAAAACATTGTGAATTTATTTAAAAATAAATATATCATAAAGTCACTGTGTGTAACATTATCTTATAAGATTTGTTTTCATGTCATATATGTTATTTAAGATGATGTTCCTCTTTTAACACCTCAAGGCATTACAGGCAATCCCATACTGAAATTTTTTTAAAGAAACTTAACATCAATCATTTTACAATTATGGTAAAACCATAAAATATTCCCAAATGGTGAAAATTAATATTTAATTGGAAAAGATGTGGTAAAGTATGTTTTAAATAAAAAGGTGGTGAATATTTTATATTTTTTATTTAATAAAAAAATTTATTGTCATATTTCATCATGTAAAACTGCTCATGACATTTGGAAAATATTACAAGTTACACATTTTTGGTTAGGATAATCTTATTATAACTATTTTGGGTATGTTAAGAGATGAATACCAAGTATTTAAAATGGTTGAATACAAAACTGTTAATCAAATGTTTCAAATATTTTCTGGTATTTTAAATGTTTTGAGTTATTTAGGAGAGACTCTGGAAAATATTATTCTTGTTGAAAGATTTATTATATCACTTACTAATAATTGGAATGATAAAAAGGTTGATATATATGAAATTAATAATTTCTAGAAATATACTCTGGATAGGATTATTGTATCATTATTAAAATATGACTTGGAAGTTAAAAAATTTCTTATAGAAGACGACTCAAAGAAGGGAATTATTTTAAGAAAAATATTTCTACTTAATATTATGTGTCTAAGTTACAGAGTAGATATAAGAATGATACAACATATGTTAAAAAATTTTGATATATAAGAAATAAATTCTAATCAATGATAACTTGGAAAGATTATCCTAAGGATAATCACAAGGAGAATAATAAATGTAGTTTTATTTCTAATGATGATAAATATGTAATTTTTTATGAGTGTTGGAAAGGGATCACATTAAGGTAGATTGTTAAGAAATGGAAAAACAATAGTAATAAATATAAGAAATAAAATAAGTCAATAAAAGTCATATGGAGTTGTGTTAAGGATTCAAGTTATACTAAGTAATATGGTTCTAAAAAATATGTGGAAAACTTGTGTTAATGGATTCATGGAATCAGGTAAGTGATTATACTTATTATTTATCTTCTGAATATGATTCTAAAAAATAAAATATAGATTAATTACTTAAATAGTTTGATATACTTGAACATAAAGTTGAAATAATCACCATTTTATATAAGAATCTTAAGAGTCAGCATAAAGTTGTTCTTAAGGAAAATAAAAATTTGAAGAAATCTATCCAGGATGATAAAAATTCTTCTCATTTAGATCTAAAAGTTTCTCAAGAAAATATAAAAACTAATAATACAAAAAATGAAAGATTAAAAATGTAAATTGGTTTTATATCATAGTTTCATAAAGCTAAACTAAGGAATTTTGATAATGTTCTTAAGGAGAATGAACAACTCAAAAATAAAGTTTAAAGTTTAAAGTCAAATCTGTCCATTTTTGTTTGAGGTAAAGACAAACTTGATAAAATAATTAGTTTCAATAAAATGAATAAAAATAGATCCGGTCATGGTTATGATAATAATTTACCAAAAATTTATAAGAATATCTTTATTAAAAGGCTTAATGGAAGAACATCCACTGATACTGGTTTTAGATGTCATATGAAAGGTCATTATGAAAATGTGTGTTATTTGATATTTCCGAAATATATTGGACATATGAACACATTTATTTTTAAATATTATTCTTCTATATTTAATATAAATAGGTGTTTAAAATTAGTTTTTTATTTCTATTAAGTCGTATGTTAATCCCATTAGAGCTAAATTTTTAGTGGTACCAAAGCTTTATTAAATGTGTTTTTGACTAGACTATGTCTTGGGATCATTAAAAAGGATGTTTGGTACATGGATAAAAGATTATCAATACACATTTATTGTGATATTTAAAGTTTTATATCATTCAATAAATGTTATGGAGATAATGTTACTTTTTACAAAAATTATAAAGGAAAGGTAAAAGGTTTAAGTGAGTGTATAATTTCTAATTCCATTTATTTTAATGTTTTATATGTTATAGGATTGAAAAATAATTTAATAAAATTTTCACAGAAATGTAATGATGTAATTTTTTAAAATTTCAAAATGATAAATTCATTGTATTTAAGGATAAATCGGTTTTTTTATGAAAACCAAAAATACAATATTTATTCAATTAATTTTTATGAATTAAATGATCAAAATTTTAAATTTTTACATGTTATATAATCCAATAACATTTTGTGGAATATGATTTTGGGACATGCTAATTTTAGGTTGATATATAAGCTGTCCAAGAACCAAATAGTTTTACATCATCTAGAATTTAAAGTGGACAACACCTTTGTATGTGAATTATACATGAAATGTAAACAACACAAAGGTAGTTTCCAGTCAATCAAAGAAGTAAAAACTATAAGGTCTCTTAATATTATTCATTTTGATTTATTTGGTCCTATCAAAATGGCTAGTTTGGTTGGTAAGAGATATTGTTTTATTATTATTTATGATTTTATAATATATGCCTAGGTTTATTTTCTTACTCTTAAATATAAAACATTATCTAATCTTATCACTTTTTTATAAATTGATTCAAAAATAATAAGGGAACATTAATTAAATCAATTATAAGTGATCATGGAGGTGAATTATAGATTCTGAAATTTATCCAGTTTTATAAATAAAATGGGTATTTTCAAAACTTTTCATCCCTTAGAACACCACAATAAAACGGTGTTATTGAAAGGAATAATATAATGCTTCAATAAGTGGCTAGGACCATGTTAATTTATCTTAACATACCTAATTATTTCTTATAAGAAGCTATTAATACTTCTTGTTATGTTATTAATAGAATTATTTTAATACCCTTGTTGAAAAAGACACCTTGTAGGTTTGGAAGGGGAGAAAACCTAAAATTGTCTATTTTATAGTTTTGGGATTTAATGTTTTTATTCTCAATACTAATTATAATTTAGATAAATTTGATGAAAAATATGATTAAGGTATTTTCTTAGGATATTAAAATAACAGTAAGGGAAATATATCATACAATAAAAGAACCCTAATTGTTGAAGAATCATTCCTAAAATTTGATGAAAAATATTTAAATAAAATAGATGATGATAATGATCAAATTAAGGAAGAATTTAGAGATTTAATTTTGAAGAGGTAGAACCTCAAGATAAAAATGAACATATTGAGGGAGATAATATTTATTCTAGATATGAATCCATTCATAAAAAATCTTAGAATACTCATATAGATCGTCCTATAGATAATGTAATTGGAAATGTCGAATATGATGTTCAAAATAGAAAATTTGTTATGAATTTTGGTGCTTAAAATTTTTTTATTTCTTATTTTGTTCAAAATAATATTGTTGATTATTTATATGATTCTAATTGGATCTTGTCTATAAAATATTAATTAAATCAATTTAATATAAATAATGTGTGGACTTTAGTTATTACACCAAATGATTCCCATGTTATTAGGAAAAAATTGATCCTTAGAAATAAACTTGATGAATCTGGAAATATTTTTAAAAATAAATCAATATTAGTTGCTCAAGGACATTATCAAGAAGAGAGTTTTGATTTTGAATAATATTTTCACCTGTTTATAGGTTATAATTAATTAGGATATTATTTCTTTATGTCCATTTTTATGGATTTAAATTATTTAAAATGGATGACAAACCATTTTTTTGAATGGTTATATTTCTGAAAAAGTATATGTTAGAAAACCCCACGATTTTTAAAATTAAAATAATATTGATCATGTTGTTAAACTATCTAAAGATTTATATGGTTTAAAACAAGCTCCTCGATATTGATATGAAAGTCTAACTTGTTTTCTTTTGAAAAACTATTTTGAGATGGAAAGGCTTATCCAACTTTATTTATTGAGAAAATTTGTAATGAAAATTTAATTGTGAAAATTTATATTGGTGATATTATATTTTGATCTTCAAATTAATATATTTGTAATGAATTTTCAAATTTTAGTACTTTTGAATTTGATATGAGTTTGATGGAGGAATTTAAATTATTACTTAGTTTATAAATAATTCAAAGAAATGATGCTATATTTCTAAATAAATCTATGTATGATAATGATTTAGTTAATATATTTGGTTAATAATCTTATAAAATTGAAAATACTACCATGAGCACTACTTTCAAGTTATATTTAGATAAATCTAGAAAATTTGTTGATGTTAAAACCTATAGAGGCATGATTGGAATTTTATTATATTTAATTATTTCTAGGCTTAATTTAATGTTTTCAGTTTTCATATATTCTAGATTTCAAAGTGACCCAAAGTAAAGTCACATTAAATTGGTTAAAAATATTATTATATATGTTAAAGTATATTTAAATCTTGGTTTATTTTATCCTACTAAAACTAATTTTGATTTCAAAATCTATTATGATTCCAATTTTATTGGAAGCAAGATAGATAGAAAAATCACTTTAGGTATGTTTCATTTACTTGGTAAATCTTTCATTTATTGGGCTTCAAAGTAACAAAAAAATTTACTCTTTCTATTACTAAATATGAATATATAGTTGTTGCGTCTTGTTTTTCTCAATCATTATAGATTAAGAAAACACTTTATGATTTGTGTTTTATTTTTAATAAGATTCCTGTTTTTTGTAATAATAATTATGTTATTTATATTTCCAAAAATCCCTTACAACACTCTAGGACTAAGCACATTGATGTTAGGTGTCATTTTCTTAATGATCATGTTCAAACCGGAAATGGGATTATGGAATTTATTTATACATAAAATTAACTTTTTGATATATTTACTAAGACCCTAAACTTTAATGAGTATTATAAAATAAATTTTTAACTTATAACTATGGATATTTAAATTTACATTTATATTTAATGAATTTAGGGGGAGTTTGAGTCTGTTTATATACTGAAATTTTCAAATTTACATGAAATCTATGAAATATGGAATCTATTTTTTATATTATTGTAACTTAATTTGTGTACATATTATTTTAATATATTATTATTTTAAAAATTATCACACATACTAAATGATATTAATTTACTATTTCAACTTTCATATATTCATAAAAGGATATTTTAGGAAGGGTTTATCATTATTTTTCACAGACATCTATTAAAATTCTGCTTGTTGTATAGTTTATCCTTGACACATGTTTTGAAAATGGAAGGTTTTATAGTGTTTCCTTAATATATTTTTTTAAATATGAATGTTTAAGAACATTTTATACATTATTTAAATTCATTTCAAAGAAATTGGTTTTCAATTGAAACTTTATATTTTTTATAATTTCAAAACGAGTGAGAATTTTTTTGAAATAATACTTGGCCTTGTAATTATTAAAAAGGAGGAGAATGTTGAATGGCTCCTTAAACCACCTTATGTTTTAATAATTAAAAATACTTTTTTGTTTTATTTCCCTTAAAATTATTAATACTTTATCTTATTTATTGATTAAATTATTCTTAATCTTAATCATATCATAATATTTATTTGCTTAAAATATATTTGAATTTCATGTTTTAATTATTCATAACATGTTCTACAAGTTTCATGTTGATTTAATAGGCTAAATAAGTCATTTTGGACCTTTAAATATAATTTATACTTGTTTTTTACTATTTAAATGTAGCCAGTTTTTCAAAATCCACATAGCCAAATGTCAACCCACGTAGCCAATTTAAGAACTACATAGCTACTTTTTCAAAATAAGTTACCTTCTGTATTTCATCCATAACTTGGGACATGGATCTCTAAATTTAGTGATTCTTATTATGTTAAAAATATAACAAAACTATCGAAATTTATTTAGAATACATAAAATTCTGAATCAATGTCTATAATTTCCTTATTTAGGATATAATTCACTCTATGTTTTCAGTCTAAAATATGTAGTTTGCTGAACTATTTTACTACTATATTTTGATGAAAACTTGAGATATATAGGTCTAATTAAGTTTATTATTAATTATTTTAAAATATATTGAAATATAATTTGATTGGATCTAAATGTTATTCTTTTATTTAGAAATTATGATTTAGCTATGAAATTTGATAATTCAAGTTGTCTACAAATTTCTAAAATCGGTTGCGTGGAATTGATTAAGTGAAATTGATATGTAAACTTAGATGTGTGAAATGGCTATGTGAATTTTCTTACATGAAACAGATACATTAATTTACCTATATAAAAATGGATATGTTAAATTCTCTATGTGGATTTTCCTATATAGTTCTGTGAATTTATATAGGTTTATATACTCTGTTTTACATAATACTTGAAATTTCAATTTCATGAAAGTTTATTTTAAGTATTTTTAATGTTTTGTTTTTTCTATAATTACTTATTAATTATTTATAATCCATGTTAATGGTTTTTAAACTATTTTAGGATGAATTAAGTGTGGTTCACATGGGATTTAGCTTATATTGATATTTGTGCTAAATATTTCTGGAACTTGAAATATTCAAATTAAAATATGCTAAAATAAAAAGGGTTAGACTCAAATATTGTTAGGGTGTTTTATAGGATATTATTTCTTATCATTTACTGCTATATTAATTGATCTAATGAGTTCCACTTTATAGTATGTATTTATTTTATAGAATATCAAGGAAGACTCACAAAAATATTAATTTTTTATTTATAAAATATTTACATATGGATTACTATCTGGAAAACAGACATGGACAACTCTAATGTAGTTCTATGAAGTTTCATGTGAAAAAATTGTTTCGGAAAAAAATAAAGGTTCAACAGTTATTAAATTTTATATATGTTGTGCATAAACTCTATATATAGAGTTGATAGAACCAGTACAAAATAATAACAATGTGTTTGGGGATAATCCTAAACTGCACAAGTGCTACATTCATTAGTGATAAACTATTACTCCTTGTTCAACTAAAATCATTTGATCCTTTGTTGTTGGAGAGTTTTTTGTTGCCTCAACACTTAGACTTTGAATTATTTAATCTAAATATGTGGTTTTACTTATTCCTATTCATTTTTTGTGTGCATTACACTAATGGTTTATACTACCCATTTAAAGGTAGTATTGTGGGTTGTGGCTCTCAAATAAAAGTCAGGCATTGGGTTGTGCCTCTAGGGGAAAAAGGAAAAAAATTAGTTTGTTCCTCTAGATATAAAAAGGTAGGCCTGGTGTGATTTTAAGCCTCCAAGGTAAAAAGCCTTTATAATTGGGTTGTGACTCCAAGTGGGAAAAATCATCATAATATTCCATTATATTGGATATAGTGGGTTACATCTCTCTTAGTTCATGAGAGGGGTTAAGATTGGATTGGGGTCATTTAGATCTGAGCCACTATAAAAATCACAGTGTCCATTTATTTTATTTTTTCCAATGTATTAACTTAATAACTATGATATAATAACCTTGAATTACTTAATTAATTTAAAAAGGCCAATTCAACCTCCCCCCCTCATGAATATCTACCATCTTTCATTTGGGACCAACAGGGATAAGATATCAACTTCCATGAATATAGAATGGAAAAAATACTTCCTCAACTTATTCATTAATAACATATCATCTATGACACACCCAACGTACCCTACTTCCCATGAACATATGACATCATGGTTTTAGTCAGTACATCAAAGTACGTGAGTCATGAAAAGCATTAATAATAATATTAAATTATAAGGACCATTACACACCCTTGTAGAGAGGAAAATCCAATGATACATAAACATGTGTAAATCCTGTAGGTGGTTCTATTCTCATAATATTCCATCTTAGAGATTACCAAGTTTAAACTTAATGAGAATAAGTCTCATCTACTTATGAGTACTCACACCTAATAGTTAACATTCTATGTGTCCCGTAATAGTATGTTATCTGATTGTAGAACTATATTTAAGAATATATTCAATGAATTTCAAGGTTCTCATCATAAGAGGGAACTACTATGACCTTATTTATGTGATAGATACTATAAAAAATTATTACATTAAATTAATGCATAACAATATGTAATAAGATGTATTATTAATATTCAAATCTTTGATATACATTTAATCCAAATTATAAATTATTGGTTCTGAAATACCAACTCCAGTAATGATTTGGGTCCAGTGGTTTAGAACCAGGAGGTTAGTTTGATGGTTAGACGAGTGATGGTTAATTTTTATAGATTCATGTGTGAGATATGGTTTACAAAGGTCTACTTGTTAGATATTAGAAGTTTTTTTGGTTTTATATATGATTTTACATCATTTGATTCAACTTTTAATTTCTTGGTTTCATATCTTTTGAGTGAAAACTCATTTTTAAATTTATGATTGCTGATTTTAGAGCAGTTGTGGCTTGAGGAAATCCTTGGAGGTGTTTTCTTGGGGGCCTCTTTGGTTGCTCATAATTGGAAGTGCTTCTTTTGGGAATCATTTGTATCTTGTTTTTTTGTTCACTTTTCATGTTATATATCTTCGATGGTTTTTTATTAGTTTGATATGGGAAGATCCTAAGTAGTATACTTGAATACTTGGGTGTGTGGTTTTGTTTATGGTTAGACCATGGATATCATTGGGATATGTTTTCTTTTTGAATCACCATGGGATAGTTTTCTAAGGATTTAGATCTAAACACCCATGTATTCTAGATGTAACCCTTAGGTTAGAGCTAGATCTTTTATTAATGAGTCATGTATTATATAGTTGTACTCCTTGTTTGGATTTCATGGATTGGTGATCTGGTTTTGTGATCATTTGGGATGTTTCTTGGAAAGTTTCTCTCTTTGAAGTTTTTAGATAGTTTCTTGTGGTTGGTTATGGCCAATGGAGTTTTTTAAATTCCCTTTTTATATTTTGATAATGTGGTTATTCAGTGGTTCCCTCTTGCTTTATGGAAGAGGTTGTCAGTTTTCCCACCATTAAAAATCAATTATAAATGGTGAGGAAACTTATGTTAGGTATCTTCTTTCTTAGATCCTCTCTTTGATCAATTTTTTATTTGTTATTAATCATGTTATATTGAGGATTTTTGGTGTTCTTTTATGATTCATTTAGTTATTTAAGGACTTGTCCTTTTCCTTGGGGATTTTTTTAGAATCCATTTTCAGTTGACCTCTACTTGGACCGAAGAATTTCCAGGGATATAAAGTGGTATGGTTGGAAGAATTGTGGCACCCTCCAAGTCACTATAGAGATTAGTTTATTTGGTTTTATGATTTTTATGTTTGTTTTAAGTTTCCATGGAATTTCATCCTGAAACATAGAAATTTTTGGATTTCTTTTCCAGTGCACGGTTAGGGAACATGGTTTTGAGTAAACAATGTGGATACCCTTACATGACATTGGGAAACCCTTATGTGTAGTTAATTTTGAACATGCATGGTTAAGGTTGCATGGGTGGAAGATAGTTGAGTCTCAAACCATACGAGTCCTAGGAGAAACCGTATGCGGCCTCTAGTAAGTCTGGGTTGTGGCATACATCTTGCACATAGTTTTCTAAACCATGTAACAAGCATGTGGAGAAGTACTATAATTTTATAGTGCTATTTAGCATGGTTAGAATAAGGTCTTTCCAACCATGCAGTGTCTCCAGGTAAGATTTTGTGAGTTGGTTTGTCTATGAAGTGACCTATTCATATTTGGTGTACAGTTTGACAAACCACAAGGCCAGTCTAGATTCATTAAAAGTGGAAATTCTACTTTTCCCCTACTTGAATTAAATCCCCCAACTCTTATTTCTATCACCCTCTTGTTTGAATAGACCAGGATCCTCCTCTTAGGATCCTTAACCCTTATCTTCTATTTTGGTGGCCTCCCACCTTGATTTCAAGTGAATTCTTCCATGGTAAGTCCCTCTAAACATCACCCTCTCATTTATTTCCTCTTTTTACCTTGATCATTTTCTCCCATAAACCCTAATCTTAGTGTTGGATGATTTTACGGTTGGGTTTTGTAAAAATCATGGGGCTTTGTTTGTGTAGGGGTTCTAGAGGAAACGTTTTATCTTGTGGTAGTGTTCGACATCATAGGCAACAACTTCTAGAATGATTGTTAATAAACCGGGGCAGGTGTTTCTTTTTTTTGCATTTTATTACATGCCTTTAAATTCTTGATGGTTTGAAAATAGTTTTTCATTTAAATTATGCTTATATGTATGAGCCATGATGGGTTAAGGTGATTTAAATTGATTTTAAACCTTATCATGGGATGGGATTCCATTCTAAGTATTTTTGAAAACACCCAAATAGATTTAAAAAAAAAGATTTCAGTTTTAAATTAGGTGGTGAGCACTAACTTGAGGTTTTTAAAAGTTTTCATGGTAGACCTTATTTTGATGCATCTGATTGAAATGCTTTTTATTAAATTAGATTTATTAGATAATGATTATGTGTGTGTGTGCATATATCTATAAATATAATATATGTATGAGAATTAATGGTAATAATATTGATAATAAGATACAATAAGGATAATAAAATATAGCATATAAATTTATATGTGATAAGATATAAATATATTACAATGAGGTATAATATATTAGATATAATATATATATATATATATGGGGATAATGATAATAATATATAATAATAGGTTATAATAATAATAGTAATAACCTGAAAAAAAAAGAGGAAAAGTGATAATAAGGTATAATAATAGGTTTTAATAATAATAGAAGTAATGTGAAAAAAAGAGGAAAAGTGATAATGAGATATAATAATATGTTAGAATAATAATAGTTGTGGCATGAAAAAAAAAAGTAAAAGTGAAAAGTGGATTCCCGTCTTCGTATTCATTCTTTTTTTCGATGCATGTTCAAGGCGTGGTGCAGGACCGTCATCTTATTTCCGAGTCACTACGAGGTCGCAGATGGTGACCTCGGGAATGATCAGTGTTAGAGTCGTCCTCTTTCCCATGATAGTGTTTGGTTGTAGGTTCTGGTGGTGAGGTTTTCTGGATTTTTTGGTTCTGGTACTGATGGTATAGTTTTTAGTATTATGGGTGGTTTGTTATCCGGGTACGGTGGGGTGTGTGTTGCCGATACTTCTATCTAGCGACTGCCTCCCGATGTGGTCTGGTGTGTAGTTGAATCTGGTGTGCAGATCGGTGCAACATTGGTGTGATTTGAGAGATCTAGGTGCAGGGTGATGGGTGAAATGGGTGCGTATGGGGTGGAGGAGGTCAGGCTGGGCTCTCCCTCAGTGTTTTTTGGGGCGGGTATGGTCTTGGGCTGGGTTCCTTGGTTGGCCCGCTTTTTGTGTTTTTGTATTTTTTTTGTTTGTGCCTGCAATGGTGGATCCCCTTGAGCACGTTGCATTTTCTCTTGTTTGATTAAGTTATTTTATTTTGACAATTCAAAAAAATTGTTTGTCAGTACATGTGTGTGTGTGTCTGTATGTATTATTTCATGTAAAATTGTTTTTTCCTATTTATTTATTTATTTTATAAAATAAATTTTATTAAATAATTTTAATTTGGATTTTATGAATGTAAGGGGATATATTGAATTCTTAAAATTATTGTTTAAGTTAAAATTATTTTATTTTCAAAAAGGTATACACATATAAACATATATTTTTAAATATACCATTTCACGTGAAATTGTTTTGATTCTCATATAAGTGTGTGTGTGTGTCATTTAATGTGAAACTCATTTATTCATACACGTGTCTATATTTATCTCATTTTATGTAAAAATTATTTTACTCTGACAACTAAAGATACATGTATATAACTTTTTGTACATATGTATCAATTTATGCAAAACAAATCTCTGATATCTATATATATGTATATAAATGTGAGTGTGTGTGCGTGCGCATAACATTTTATGTAAAACTATTTTTATTATTTTATCTATACATGTGTATATAAATGTAACATTTTATATAAAAATACTTTTATTCTAATATCAAGATATATATATATCATTTCATGTGAAACTACTTTATTTTTGACATCCCTGGTTTTGAAAGACTGGAAAAACATATGGATATTTCAAATAATTATTCTTCTTTTCTAAAACCATATTTATATTCTAAATTACATATTTATCAAATTATTTCTAAATTATAACTCATTAGTTTTCTTAAAAAATTAAACATGTACGTATATATCCAAGTAATTCCTCATTTATGATTTGAATATCGATTCTCATAGTTTTAAAATATGTTCATGATTACTATGATGTAAAACACGTGTTCTTAATTCTAAATAATTTCACCTAGAAATTTTTATGAATAGAGATAGGATATGGGGAGTAAACCCAAAATCTTAAGGGTCTTTGTCCAAATATATTATAGGTGTGCCCAGAATTATATAGTGCTTCAATTAATTGGGTAATGTTTTAATCTCATGATATGTCATGTATAGTACATAAGAGGTTATCCTAAACACACTATGTGATTAAGGAGCGAACCTAATCCATTATAGGACTATGTACACCATGTTATGATCTAAGGTGCCTTTGATAATTATTTATGAATACTTATGATTTTTCAAGATAAATGTTTTTGATTTTATGAAGGAAATGGATTTTTTAATGGTTCAATATGTTGAAATATATTTAGCAAAAGCATTTATTTTCCAATCCCTCATTATTTCTATATAAGGTTTACACTTTATAATTTTAAAGCATGTTTTCCTTTAATATTGAAATTTGAAAACACAAATGGATACCTTATGTTTTTTTAACACCTTAATGAGATTTTTGTCCCTCAACCTATGTTTTAAAAACTTCTTTTTACAAGGAATAAGGATGTGTATAAGTGAGTGAGTGATCAAGGTACCTCTATGGTGTTTAACTCTTGTAAAGCATGTGAATGGTTTCCATATCCTTTCTTTTATAGGTTTTGTGATTAGAATGACATGTTGTATCCTGACTCACTAAAACTATAAAACTTTATGATCTAGGGTTGTGTTATAAAAATAAATTCTAAGTAATAAATGGAATAAAAAATCAGGATAGGTTTTGGGTCATCATAGGCAAGTAACAATAGTCTTTTCATGATCCTAGGGAGAAATGTGGATCTAAAAATTTACAAAATAACCATAAAGAAAGTAGTAGTGTGACTTCCATGAAAACCTCTCTATCATTTGGTCAATGAACTACAATAATAAAGAGTCTTTCCTAGTGTGCTGATTTAGTTGATGATAGTCTATGTATAACAATACTGGTCTTTATTACACATTAATTCATGATTTATCACATAAAAGTACACATAATACAACTTGGTATATCGATAAGTATAGTGTATTTAGGAATTAGGTACATTACATAACAACTTAAAATAGGAAATACAACATCTTGAAAACTTCCTTAACATGATCATAATATTCCATTAAACTTAAAACTGCATGGGATAACCTGTGGACATACATAAGAAAGGGATTAGATATAAATCTCAGTAAGTGAATGTCATCACTTGAAGAGAATAATACATGTTACAAAATAGGCATATCAAGGGGCATAAAAATAGTAGGAATCATAAACATGAACAATGAGACATGATATAGCATGATAATCATAAAGGAAACATGGGAAATGTGGAAACAACATAAAACATTACATAATAAACATAGGTCAAGGAAAACTGCAAATACATCATGATGGAAAAAGTACTATAAAGGAATCATTATTACTCCATTTCCCTAAATGATTTATCATGAGGCTAAATATTACACAATTCATTATAGAGCTATATAATTTCAGGTGCACCTCTCGTATTCATTTCATTCTCAGGCTTAAGTGTGACGCATAGATCATACAACATGGATTCATTTATCATCATATTTTATTCCATAATAAAGGAGTATGGAATACATACATTTAAGTCCCATTTCAAATAGGTATAAGAATATAAAGGTAAAAACCCTTGATAGTAAATGGGTATGGTATTCACTACAGAATTGTTTTGGCATGAAAAATCATGGTGAAATTTTGGCAGCATAACGGCGTCACTTAAAAAACATAAAATGGGTTAATGAAAGAGAAAGGGATATCTCACCATTTAGAAATAAAATGTTAAGTAATAGGGACATGTAAATACATATACCAACATTACTAATTGTAAATAGAAGGCATAAAATAATAAATAAACTTTAATAAAGAGGAGAATGAGAGGATCCCTTACTTGAGTATGTGACTCCAAATGCTTAGGAGGGTCTTATTGAGAGCTTGGATGCACCTTGGGAGTACTATAGAGAGGGTATGGAAGATTAAGATGTGATCCAATGATTTTTAGTGAAAATAAATGGGATCTTGGGTGGGTTTATATAGGAATTGAGTGGGGAATTCTTTATCATTTCCCAAACATAGGTTTTGGACTTTATATAATAAAATAACCAAAACTACAAAACATACCATGGTTTTTTTCCATGGTTTTAGAAAAATTGGATTGGTTTTCATTATTTTATAATCTCAATGTCTGAACTAAATGAAATAATACCCTTTCTTATGTAGAATTGATCCATACTCTTAAAAGAAATAATTTTAAAACCTTAAAATATATTAATGGTTTTGGAGGATTCATAGTGGCTTTATAAAATTAATCCAATAAACTTAAAATATCATTATTTTAAATATAAAATATATATTTTTTCATGTACACATTTTATAGTATTTATTACATCACTTTTGGGTCACTATGATGTCATGATGCACAAAGTATATTTATACGCTATTTACTTTTTACCCGAAAATTTGATTGTCTTGAAAAACTATGAAAAAATCATCATTGGATAATTTCAATGTTCTCATTAAAAAACAATATTCATTTTATCTAAATAGTTTTCTAAATATTTTAATTTTTCACTTTTAAAATAAAATCAATATTTATTAAGAAATGATGCTTTTTTTACAATAACAGTTTTCGGACCCTTATAAAAATTACATTTGACTTCATAAAAAGTTATATAATAATTTATATTTAATAAACATTATTTAATAATAATATTTTAAAATATTATTTATTTTAAAAATATATTAATTCATCAAAATAAATTCCTTAATTGAATTTGAATATTACCTAAAAATACTATTTGTGTTTTATTATATCAAAACAAAAATAATTTATAAATTAACAATAATAAGATGAAAATATATTCATTATTCTATAAAAAATAATGTACATGATTTTATTTCTAGGGTATCGATACATATCCATTTATTACACTAGAAAACATCCTATGATTATGGTGCATGAGGGTGGGACTTTCATGGGGGTGGTTCAGTGATACTACAAAAACGGGCAAGGGATGCGCTTCACTTTTATCAGCGCTAAAACAAACGCTGATATAGGGGGCCTTTATCAGCACTAAAAAAAGCGCTGATAAAAGGTCTCTTTTATCACCGCTAAAAAAATGGCTGATAAAGGCCCCCTTTATCAGCGCTTCTTTAAGTAGCGCTGATAAAGGGGGGATTTATGAGCGCTTTTCCCAAGAATTGATAAATGTTGAGTTTCAAAAAAAATATTTTTTCACGAAAAATAATATTTTGTTATATAAGTATATTTATATTGATATAAATACAATATATATTTTTTAAATATGTTATAGATACGTATAAATAGACTATTACATTTAGTATATAAGAAATTTAGTGAAAATGGCTTCAAAATGTTTTTAAAAAATATTATTAATTAATAATTTTATAATTATTATCGATTAAAATTCATTTAATAACAATTTGAGGACACAAAAAATAAAAACAATTAATAAAAGATCCAAAATATGTTGAAAACGCAACTCAAACTTCAAACGACCATAAATTTTGATCCGGGTGTCCGTTTGAGCTCTACAGAATATCAAATCGAAGCTTGCGATGAGCTCTACGCGCTGATGACCCAGGAAAAGACTCTGTAACATTTTTCAATACCAAGAAAGGCCCATAAGGCCTCCAAAACTGAGTTTTTAGTCGACATACCCCTATTTGTTAACAGTCAAACAAGTATAACTTCTGATCTGGATATCCATTAGGCATGTACCACATATAATATCGAATATTGTTTCATTTTCTTTGATTGGACTGGTTGTATTGTTGAAAAGGGCTTCTGGATTATATGTTATGGTCATTTTAACATTCTATGGATTTTCAAATACACATATATATGTATTTATTCGTAAATATATATGTGTCTGTGTGTGTGTGGGTGTCTATGTGTGTGTTTGTGTGTTGTATATATGTTTATATGTATGTATTTATTTATTTACTTATAAATACACATCAAAAATATATTTTTTCATAAATGTATTTAAAACTAATCTTTATAAGTACATTCTATGGCTTTTCAAATACACATATATATGTATTTATTCGTAAATATATATGTGTTTGTGTGTGTGTCTCCCTGTGTGTGTCTATGTGTTGTATATATCTATGTATATATGTATGTATGTATGTATGTATGTATGTATGTATGTATGTATGTATTTATTTATTTATTTATAAACAGACATAAAAACATATTTTTTCATAAATGTAATTAAAACTAATATTATAAGTATATATTAATATACAAATAAATATACGTATAAAATATTATAACTAAAAATATATATATAAATATATTAATATACAAATTAATATATATATATACTAATATATTAATAAATATATTTATATTAATATGAATCTATATCAATATATGAATACATATAACTATATATATATAGATATATCATTAAATAGGGAACAAAATGAAATAGCATAGTGGTAAAGGTGCAGCCACGAAAGGGGGGAGGTCCCGAGTTCAAGTTTGGGTGGAAGCAAAGTGGGTGTGTGCGTATCAAGATGCGCGGGAAGGGCAGCGTGCAAGAGAGATCATAGCGCTGATAAAGGGGGTGTGAAGCGCTGATAAAAGCACTCCCCCATATTATTTTTAAATTTTTGTAATTTTTTTTAATTTTTGTAATTTTTTTTTAATTTTTTTTGACCTTTATCAGCGTTAAAAAAAGCACTGATAAAGGGTTCTTTTATCAGTGATTTTTTTAGCGCTGATAAAAGCGGCCTTTATTAGAGCTTTTCGGAGCGCTGATAAAAGGGACCCCCTATATTAGCGCTGAGCTTTACAGCGCTATTAAAGCCCTTTTTTAGCGCTGATATAGGCCGTTTTTGTAGTAGTGATGGTTTGGGATGTGATCTCGATGAGATTGAACTTCTCTCCTAAACAGTTTCATTCACAGTTAAGTTGTTGAATATTATTTTGTTCTTGGTCAATGGAAAAATCCTAGTTATGCTATCTCCCTTGGAATCTCTGATAAATGGGCTTCATAGGGTGCAATCATACTAGTTGAGGTCATCACTTCCTTTATCTATGTCAATTGGATTTTTTAAAACCCTATATTTATACTAATCATCTGATCATTCTTCGATGAATATATTTTATCAATGATAAATATTATTAACAATCATTTCAATCTGATGGGATATAAAACCAAATAAGTTCATGTGTTTTCTATAACCATAATACAAAATAAGACATTTAATTAAATTGCAAGGTGGTTTTATTTATAATAGTTCAGGTCATTACAATCTTTCACACTTTAGAAATTTAACCCTTGGAGTTTTCATTACATGCACTAAAATATATGGGGGTAACTCTATTTCATCACCTCCTCCAGTTCCCATGACACTTCTTCAAACTTTTGGTTTCTCCACAACACTTTGATAAGGTGCATTGTCTTATTTCATATAACTTTGTCTCTACGATCTAAGATCTTCATCGGTTGCTCTTCATATGAGAGATCATTCTCCAATGGTACCACCTCTATATTGAGTACATGTGAGGGGTCTGTTGTGTACTTTCTCGAGATGGGTACATTGAATACATCATGTAATTGAGATAGGTTAAGTTGGAGTGATAGTCGATAGGTCACTGCTCCAATGCAATCAAGGATATTAAAGGAGATGATGTATCTTGGACTAAGCTTTCACTTCTATCCAAATATTGTGAATTTATTTCATGGATATATGTAGAGGAATATCATATCTCTAACATCAAACTCTAGGTATTGTTGATGATTGTCAGCATAGTTATTCTGTCGACTCTAAGTATCCTTGATGTGTTGCTGAATGGTCTTAACCTTTTCCACCATTTCCTTAATCATTTCAGGACCTATTAGTTTTCCTTCCCCATCTTCATCCTAAGATGTAATTCTTTTAAACCTCCTCCCATAAAGGGCTTAATAGGGAACCATTTGTATGCTCGAGTAGAAATTTTTTCTGTAAGAGAACTCGATAAAAGAAAGATGGTAGTCCCATCCTCCTTTGAAATCAACTAGAAATTCTCTCAACATGTCCTCAAGTTTCTGAATAGTTTGTTCAGATTGGCCATAATTTTGAGGATTAGAGGCTATAATAAAGTTCATCTTATGGTTTAGATCATGTGGGAGACTTTTTCCAAAACTTGGAGGTGAATCTCGGATCTCGGTTAGATATATTAGATAGTGGTACTCCATGAAACCTCACCACTTCTCTAATGTATATCTATGAAAGTTGATTCAATTAAAATTACTCTCAAATCACAATGAAGTATTCAGTCTTTGTAAGATGATCTACCACAACCCAAATAACATTATTCCCTTTTAATGTATTTGGAAGACCAATGAAAATTTTCATGGTGATTTTTATCCATTTCCATGTTGGTATGGGTAATGGTTGCCTCGTCCCCTTATATCTTTGCCTTTCTGCCTACACTTGATAACATATAAGACATCTTAATGTATATTCTATGATATCCTTCTTCATATTGTCCCACAAATAGTGTTATTAGAGATCTCGATACATCTTTGTACTTCCTAGGTGGGTGGCGAAGGTTGAGTTATGTGCATCATCCAATAACTCCTTCTTTAACATGGGGTCTGATAGTACACATAGTCTTGACCCAAATCATACAAAACCTTCTTCATTAAAATTGAACTCTGAGGATTTCCTTTTTCTTATAGATTCCACTTTATTCTATATTCTAACATCATATCCTTGAGTATCCTTTAACTTCTCCAGAAGATACAGTTGAGAAATCATTTGTGAAAGGATTAATGATGTTCCTTCCTTTATGATTCTCATGTCCATACTTTCCAAATATAGAAAATTGGATCCTTCTCATTTATCATAATTGATATAATTGTTAGATAATTTCTACTTATATTGTTTTCTAATTTATTCTCTTTCCCTGGATGGTATTGAATTGAGAATTCATAGTCATTGATCAGCTCTAATCAATGTCTTTGGTGTATATTAAGCTCTTTGTGTGTGAATATATACTTGAGGATTTTGTGATCCGTATATATTTCACACTTCTCCCTAAAGAGATAATGCTCATAGATTTTCAACATAAATATCACTACATCTAACTCTAGATTGTGCATTTGGGGGTTTTATTTGTGAAATTTCAACTTCCTTGAAGCATAGTCTATGACTTTGTCATTCTACATTAACATAAATCTCAATCCTTTGTTTGAAGCATCACTAAATACCACAAAAAGTTCTCCACTTGTGGGTAGTGTGAGTACGGGGGTAGTGATAAGACTCCTTTTCAGTTCCTTGAATATATCTTCACACTCATCATTCCAAGAAAACAAGACTCCATTTTTAGTTATCTTGGTTAAAGGGTTTGACAATCATGATAAAATTCTCAAAAATCGATGATAATACCCAGCTAATCCAAGGAAACTATGGATATTTGTCACAAATGATGGCCTCATCCATCCTTTAATTTATTTTTTCATTTAAGGGTCCATATATATCTCATGGATTGTGATTATATACCCTAATAATGAGACTTCCTTCAACCATAACTCACATTTTTTGTACTTGGCGTAATGTTTCTCCTTTCATATGGTATTTAGTACATTGATCAGCTGCTCCTCATGTTCCTTCTTGGTTTTGGGGTATATTAGAATATCATCTATAAAGAATACCATAAATTTTTGAAGGTAATATCTAAAGACTCTATTAATCAGGTTCATGAGGATTTTTGGAGCATTAGTGAGCCTAAAATACATCACTATGAACTCATAGTGCCTGTAACTTGTACAAAAAGTATTCTTTGGTATATCCTCCTTATTCACTCTAACTTGGTAATAGCCTAACTACAGATCCACCTTGGAGATGTATTATACTCCATGTAGATGATTGAACAAGTCATCAATCTTTGGAAGAGGATACTTGTTTTTTATTGTGATCTTGTTGAGCTCACAATAATCAATGTAAAGGTGCATTAAACCATCCTTCTTCTTGATGAAGAGGACTGGTGCACCCCATAGTAAAGCACTTTGGCATATGAACCCTTTATTAATATTCTCCTATAGTTGTTTTCTTAAATCCTCAAGTTCCACAACATCCATTATATACAGAGTCTTGGATAATGGTAACTCCCCATGTATAATCTTGATTGAAAATTCAACCTCTTAGTTAGGAGGAATACCCGGAAATTCCTTCGGAAACACATTATCATATTCCATCACAATTGGCATGTCTTAGAGGATGATTATTTCCTTGGACTCAATAATTTTAGCAAGATTATGTTTCTTGTAGGGAAATAATATTCATTCTTTTGATATTGGTGTTAAAGAAGATTCATCCTCTTCCTTTTACTTATACAAAATCGGAGGTCAATTCGTGATACAGATAGTGATTTTCTTCTTACAGGAATTTATATTGACTCTATATAAGGAAATTCAATTCATGTCCATAATTGCATAAACTTCAACCAAAGGGAGTATGATAAGGTTTGTTGGGGATTTTATCCCACAAGTTGTGAAAGGGGAGGAGTTATATACTTGGGATGCAATAATTTTCCCATTTTCTATTTTCATCAATAGTTCTACTATCATGATTTTTTGTGGTGTTTGAATAGTTCTATTAAACTTTTTGATGTGAAGGAATGCATATAACCAGAATCAAAAAGTAAGTTTTTTATTCTTGAATAAATAACTAGCATACATGCCACCACTTCTTTATCTGGATCCACCGTGGTGGTTTTGATGGAAAAATCTCACCCTTGCTGCATTGGAAGTTGTTGGTTCTTTGCGAAAACCCCTATCTTAGGGCATTTGTTTAAAAAGTTCCCTAGTTCCTTGCAGTTGAAGCAATTAATAATGCACTGAGGTTTGACCGAATCATTACTTTCCTCCATCACATTAGTGGGTTTCTCCTCTTGACAATCTTTAGCTAGGTGTCCTTCCTTTCCACACCTAATGCATTTCCTCATTCCCCTTAGGTAATTTTTGGGGTGATTATTTCTTCACCTTTTACATGTGGGATGCATAAATTTCTTGACACCATTAGACTTCTCCATCAGACAATGATAATTAAACTTCACTTTCCACTTATTATCCCAATTATACCCTTGAGATTCTCTAATCTCCATTTTGACTTCGAGGGAACATTGGATAATTTCCTCATAGCTATCAATGTCATGGATTGCGAGGGATTTTCTTAGACTAGGTTTTATCCCACCAAAGAAGTGTTCAACCATTCATTCAGGGGTAATGACAAAGTTAGAGTCATATCTCATACGTCTTGTGAATTTTTCCTCATACAAATTTAAAGATTTCTCATCCTTTTACTTAGGGGCAAGGAAATCCCTTTCTATTTTAAGTCAGAGAGTGTGAAGAAAATATTTATCGAAAAACATTTTATAGAGTTCCTTCCACCCTATCACATTGATCTCTTCCTTGGGCTTTGTATTATTGATCAATGTCTACCACCGATTAGCTTCTCCCATTATATGATAAACAATTAGTATAATCTTCTCTTTCTCAGAACATTTAATTATGGAGAAGATCTTCTCAATGGAATTCATCTATTGTTTTGTGATTAGGGGATCAGAAGATCCATTAAAAGTTGGAGGCCTTTTTCGCATAAATCTCTCAATTATAGTTTGTTCTTTATTATTGGGGGTTTGGGTTATCCTCATGATCAGGGTTTCTATTCAGAACCTAAGTTAGATGAGAGAGTATTGTCACAAGTTTTTCTGATTCCCACTCCCATCGGGTTGGGCATCTCATTATGGAAGTCATCACATTTTCGATTGGATTAATTGTTTACCCAATTATTTCTATTTTCGACCATTGGTTAGAATAAAGGGAAAATTAGGGATGAATATTTTTAAACTATTAAACACATAAATGGAAATCTAATGACATTAAAAGGATAAATTAAAACTCTCATTTATTTCCTTAATTTATGAATTCTTAAGATTCAATCTATGTTATCCATGATCTATTTCCAAAAATATATTCTTATGGGAATTTTTTTGTTCTCTTAATAATATATCATAATGAGCTTATGAATTTATTGAATCATATCCCCTGGGAGTGTCAAACCAGATGAGTGGTAAGACTCATTGTCATGTACCAGGTTATGTCGAGTCAGGCCCAACGGACCTTGTTGGGGTTTTTACACCTAGGTACATCTATGCCAGAACCACATCCACTTATAGTATCCTAACATGGATATATTTTCTTGATAAACCACTTACTATATACTTACCAAAATTTAGGAATGTTTTCTTATACTTAATATTATCCCTGACGCTTTCACTAGAGTTTTCTAATCTTAATCCCAAAAATAACTAAACTTTTTATTTTATACCAACTATAACAAAACTCCTCTTTATTATAATTAATTCATGATTTATTATATAAAATTACACAGAATACAACCTGGAAGATCAAGAAGTACAGTGTCTTTGTGAATTAGGTACATTACATAAAAACTTAAAATAGGAAATACAATATCTTTATTAAAAACTTCCTTAACATGATCATAATATTCCATCAAACTTAAAATTTCATGGGATAACCTAGGGACATACATAAGAAATGGGTGATCTATAAACCCCAATAAGAGAATAACATAACATGAATAGAATAATACATGTTAGAAAATAGGCATATAAATATTGGAGTTGGTGTCCTAGAACCAACTGTTTGTACTTTGATTACAAGAATATTTAATGTATGTAAATATTAAACAACTTATTACATATTTTTCACTATTCTAAATAACTATAATGTAATAATATCGTAGAGTATTTGTCACATTAATAAGGTCATATAAGTTCCCCGCTATGATGA
The DNA here is from genome assembly GCA_963277665.1 of Viscum album. Classification (NCBI taxonomy): domain Eukaryota; kingdom Viridiplantae; phylum Streptophyta; class Magnoliopsida; order Santalales; family Viscaceae; genus Viscum; species Viscum album. The sequence goes on from OY728154.1 coordinate 119,133,324, forward strand.
GAATTTTGAAGTGTTATGACAAGATTCTTAAATATAGTTCTACCGTTGGATGGAATACTATGATGGGACACATAGTATATAGACTATCACGTGTGAGTACTCATAAGCATATGAGACTTCTTCTCATGAGGTTCGCACTTGGTAATCTTCAAGATGGAAGATTATGAGAATAGACCCGCTGGTAGGAATTCTGCATGTTTTAGTGTCATCGGATATTCCTATCTATGAGCATATGTAATGGTCCTTAGACTTTAAGATTATCATTAATATGTGTCATGACTCAAGCACTTATATTTGATGATGAAAACCATCATTCCATATGTTGGCGAGAAGTAGGGTATATTGGTTGTATCATGAATGATCTGTTACTAATAGATAAGTTGTGGAAGGATTTGTCCCTTCTATTTATGAAAGTTTATATCTCATCCATTTTATTGAAATATAACTGTCACCCTAAATTCCATGGCCATGGTGTAACAACAAGTTTATTTTAGGTAGTCAAAAAATGACGTATCAAGCATATAGGTTGATGACACTATCATGAAAGCTTCTTGATGATGTATTGTGACAAAGGGATTATATTACACAATGATAGATCGTATGTGGATGTCGTCATTGCAACTTTAAGTTCTTTATCTTGGGTGCCTTAAACCGTTTCTAGATAGTAATCTTGGACTTTAAGAAAACTCGCCTAATACCAATGAGAGAGAAACCTAGAGGGTCACACAATAAGTATTTTTGGTGGTCATGATTAAATTATATTTGAATTTAATTAATGGATTAAATATTATTCTCAAGATCGAGTAATAATTTTATTCAAGTTAAAATGATTGCATAAATTAAATAAATATTTATTCACCAGATTGTGAATAAAATATATTTATTTATTTTATTTAACATTTAATAAATATTTATTTACTAGTTTGTAAATAAAAATATTTATTTAAGAGAATAAAATATTTTATTTTGATGTTCAGTAAAAGGAAGAGGAGTTCGAACAGACCAAGACTGTATCTGTTGATAAATTAATTATTTACAAGTCGATAAATAATGTTTATCCAGTTAGAGCAAGAAATAATAATAATATTATTATCATTATGTGGCATGGGAATATGAGCCTCATCCTGATTGATGAGGACTCGGAAAGTAAATCCAAGAGACCCGAGGTCAAATCCGGGTGGAGACATATTTCTGGGTACTGTAGCAGTACTGTAGTAGGGTTGTAGCAGATAATGTATATGTACTGTAGCAGGCACTGTTCGATACTGTAGTAGATGAAATTATTGATTCATCTTGGCCTCTGGGTCACCGGTTTGGTTATTAGGTCGTGCAAGGCTTTCAGGCTGCCCAAGGCCTTCGAGCCAGTTGTCTCTCAAGGCCTTCGGGCCACCTTAAGGCCTTTGGGCCTCCCCAAGGCCTTCAGGCTACATGATGATGCAGATGTGCCAGTAAGACTACAAGGGAAAAGGCTTTAAATGAGGATTCAGGGCAGGTGCATTCACTAGATAAGAGCTAACTGGAATTGGAAGAATGAGAGTTTATGATATTTCCATCAGTATTGGGTCAATGCAGCTTTGCATAGGATAGCTAGCTGACTAGCCCTGCAAAGGTGGAGTGTTGATTTTATGACATATGATGGGGATAAGAAGTTCCAAGTTGTCTTGTCTGGGTGATTCCCTCTAATACCTATGGGTCATGTAATTTTCTCTAAGCCTTCGGGCCTTATAAGGGTTCCACCTCACCCCTTGAAAGGTGGATAATAAAAAAAAAAGAAGGTTTTAGGGCCATTCTGACTGATTAGATGGCATGGGATTTCATTTATGGTTCCATTTTGTGCAAGTTGGAAAACCACAAATAATGGTTTTATTATTGTTATTATGTGGCATGGGTTTTCTCTAATAATTATAATTACATTTAATTGATGTTTCACAATTAAATATTGTAACTGAAACCCCATGTCGATTAATAGGTAGGTACGTCTATTGTGCCAAACCCTAGTGAATTGAGAATTGGTGAGCCAAACATTTTCTCTCTTGAATCATCTCATCGATCCCTCTCAAGAATAAGATAAGTTCTTCAAGAATGAAGAATGGGAGATCAAGAACGATCGATGCAATACATTTTCTTGTCCGCACTAGCACCTGGAGAATGAGTGGAGTTGTTCGGAGACCATTGGATCATGTGTGGATCACCACTAGAGGGATTCTACCTTGGATCCTTGTGTGTGAAACAAAGACAATTCAGAAGGGTTATTTTGGACGATCAACAATCATCAATGAAGAAAGTACCAAAGACCCAGGTATTTAATTTCTTCAAAAATTAATAAATTAATTATAAACATGATGTGCAAGATCCTCTTTTTAATATTTTATGTTATTCTTCTATTTTTCTAATTCTTTGATTATAATCTATGGATATAGTTATTCATCATCATATTGATCTTTGATTGATCATTGATTATAGAAAAATCATAGTTGGGTCCCACCAACCACCACGCTTCCGCTATGTACAGATCCTTCAAGTGGTATTAGAGAGAGATCATCGTCATTTATAATTATTTAAATAATTTGATGATGATTTACACTTTAATAATTTAGTTTTTCAATTCATGATTAATTGTTCTTGTAATCTGAATATCGAGATATGTTCATCCTCTTTTTTCCCACATATCTAACAGAAATAAATAAAATTTTAATTAAAATCAAATAGAGGATCTCATCAGGAGATATTGATGATTCTACCCAGGTAACACGAAAATACATGTCATGTATTCAGAGTTACACACCGTGTAATCTTCCATACACACTGTGTAATCTGAATTACACACCGTGTAGTTGTGTTTAGTGAATCAGGAGAAATTACTCAAGTCATGTGCATTAATGAAACATGGTGTAGTTAATTCTTACACTGCGTGTTGGCCAAGATAGACTAGCGCATAGTCATCCGGATTACACGTCATGTGGCCCACTGGAAAAGGTGTGTAGTCCCTTCAGGTCAAGGGCCAAACTGTGTATCCCATACATGGCTAAGCCGACCATTAATCATGTAACCTAGAGACAACACGGCGTGTGGCCCACTAGACACACCATGTACTCCAAGATTTCCAAAGTACGCCTCACACACCAATTCCCTATGCATTTACTTCAGATAAGATGGTGAAGGCAGTACAAACCATGTGGTCAGAACTACATGTTGTGTACTTTACCAAATTACATAGAATTAAAACTTTAATGTTTGTGTAATTTTCATAATTATATATCATGTAGATTCGAATGGGCATTCACCATATTACCTCTAAGGTTATGGATGAGAATCTCAGGGAAATTCAAAAAAGTATTAAGATAAAAGTACTGATTAATTAAAGATAATAATTAATCGATTAGAGTGAGATTTATCTTAATAAGAAGGATTAAATAATTGAATGTTAGTTTTATTAAATGTGTAATTTGTTGCATGTATGTCGATTATCATGAGCTAGACCAGACCTTTGTATGTGATTGGTTTCATTTTAATTTATTTTAAATTAAATTGCTCACATGCGTGCCATCTCTCTTCATTAATATGTAGTGCATGTGTGCCCATGATTTCTTTTATGTAAACCCCCTTTCCACCCCTCAGCTGCATGTGAGTGAAAAAGAATATGTAATGGATAGAGTTCCCAAGATTGTGGAGGTGGATCAAGTAAAGAGCTGAGGTGAAACCAATCCAAGGAGATACAAATGTGGATAGGTGGAAAGTTGTAGATACAAACTATAAATGGTTCAAGGTGTTTCTCCCCTAGGTTATTGGTTAGTTTATCAACCGCTAGATAAACTAATCATTATAAGAGCTCATTATCATTCCCTTTACTTTATTTTATTTCTATCAGTTGCATGTTTTTTCATTATGTATGTATTATCATGACTACATAATCCATGAATTAACAAACATGCAATATGGAATTAAAATAAACCAGGATTATATGTAAATATTATCAAAAAATGGTTAATCACTTAAGTAAGTTCCACTTAATATTAAGGATCATGTGATAAATATAATGAGTAAATTTATTTATAAGAGGTAAAGATACCTCAATAAAATATTAAGTCAAACTAAACCTTCTGTTACTTGATTAAGGGAAAGGCTCAATAAAACTATGTGTTTGACCAACCCTTGTTGAGACACTTACCTTTATATAGAAATCTCTTATGAAATTTATTTATTTATTCTCATAAAATATAATCAAGAAAGTGATAATTATCTTCTCCTTTTAATTGTAGAATAAGAATGAAAATCTTGTCAACCATACTATCACTACGATCAATACTAGATAAAGACAACATCCTCATTGGCAGTAACTTCCAGGAATAGTTTAGACACCTTCAGGTCATTCTACACCATGAATAGAAATATTATGTGTTGAAATCATCATTACTTGATCCTCCTGCCCAAGAGGCAAGTGATGAAGAGTTCATGTTCTATGAGAAACATATGAATGACATGGTCGACATTCAATGTTTGATATTATCATTAATGTCTAGTGAACTCATGAAGTCTCATAAAAACATAGATGCTTATATCATGCTTGAGCACCTCTGTGGTATTTACCAGGAGATAGCAAGACAGGAATGGTTTGAGATCTCCAAGTCACTATTTCAGACTAATATTGGAGAGGGTTCCCTATCTAGGCCTCACCTAGTCAAGCTAATTGTATACATTGAGTTCCTGGAGGTTCTAGGGTTTAAACTCCACAAAAAACAGGGTACCGATCTCACTCTCGCATCACTCTATCATAGATTCTCTAGTTTTTTTGTGAATTCCAATATGAACAACATTTATAAGTCTCTACTAGAACTTCTTATCCTCCTTCTCCAAGTGGAAAAATACATGAAGCGTGAAAATTCTTTTATCCTTATAGTGAATAAGAGGAAAGGGAAAGCGAAGATATTTAAGCGCAAAGCTTCTTCGCACCTTTCCAAGAAAAGGAAGATCAAAGGGCACTGAAGGGAATAGGAAGTTGTTTGTTTTTCATGTGGCAAGAAGGTCCACTAGAAGAAAAACCTCACCCAGCTAAAGAAGCAAGGGGAAGCTTTAGGTGAGTTTTTTATCGAGTTGAATTTATCTATTTCTACAAATTGGGTATTAGATATGGCCCGTGGTGCTCACATATGTATCTAAATATAGGAACCAAGTAGATTCAAGAAAATTGAATGAGGGGAGGTAGATCTACGAGCAGCCAAAGAAGCTAGACATGCTATTGTGGCTGTTGGAGACTACAACCTCACATTGCCAACTGGGATGATCTTGGTATTAAAAGGTTGTTATTATGTGCCTTATGTAACCAAAAACATCATTTCTATATTTATAATAGATACAGATGGATTTAATTTCAATTTACTAAATGAATGTTTCTTCTTTTATAAAGATAACATTTTTTTGGTAAGGCACATTTATATAATGGCCTTTACATGTTGGATTACATAAACCAAGTAATGTAAATCGATAACGAAGCTACTTCCCATGAATCATACCACACCCAACTTTGGAATCACTGGCTAGGTCATGTAAATGAGAAATGCTTGACAAAGTTACATCATGATGGATATTTAGATTCTTTTGAACTAAAACCACTTGGTGTATGTCATGCATGTTTACAAAGAAAAATGAACAAATGGCCATTTAGTGGGAAAGGTGAAAAGGCCAAAGAGCTTATTAAATTGGTTCATACCGATGTGTGTGGACCATTTCTATTTGAATCAAGGGGTAGATACTCATACTTCATAACTTTTAATTATTATTTTAGTAGATATGAATATATCTACTTAATGAGGTATAAGTCAGATTCTTTTGACAAGTTCAATGAATTCAAGAATGAAGTTAAGAAATAACTTGGTAAGAAGATTAAGAAACTCTACTCAGACCGAGGTAGAGAATATATTAATCAAGACTCCATTGATTACTTATAGGAGTTTGGGATCCTATCCCAAATCACTCCTCCTTATACGCCCCATTGGAATGGTGTAAGTGAAAGGAGGAACCACGCCTTGTTGAACATGGTGAGATCAATGATGATTCATGAAATTCTTTCATTATCCTTTTAGGGATATGCGTTACAAGTAGCAGCACACATACTAAAACAAGTACCAACTAAATAGATAAAAGGTATTCCATATGAGATTTGGAGTGGAAGAAAATCCATGTTATTAAATTAACATGTATAGGGAAGTTAATCGTTTGTTAAGGCCTCTTTAGGTAACAAACTCACACCCCGAGGCACAAAGTATACCTTTATAAGATACCCCAAGGAAATATAGGGATATTACCTATACAACCCCTCAGATAAAAGGTTATAATGGATAGAAATGCCATATTACTTGAGAGGGACCACATCTATAAAAGATATAGTGGGAGTGAGATAGAATTTGATGAATTTGAGGCTCAAGGTACACAAGTATTGGTACAGGAGAAAATTCCAAAAAGCCCCGTGGAATAAAGATAAGTTCCAAAGACATAAGTACTGTGTAGGAGTACAAGAGAGGTTAGAGAACCAGAATAGTAAGGTTTTCTAGTTATCGAGGATGGTGAATTATTATTATTTGATAATAATGATCCTCTGACCTACAAGGAAGTAGTAAGTGGCGCAGATGTTTCCAAGTGGAAAGAAGCTATGAATTCTGAAATGGATTCCATGTACCAAAAACAAGTCTAGATTTTATTAGATCCTCAAGTAGATATAAATCCTATTGGTTTAAAATGGGTAGTCAAGAAGGAAATGGACATGGAAGGAAAAGTCAGTACTAATAAGGCATGACTGGTTGCAAAAGGGTTTAAACAGCATCAAGGCATTGACTACGAAAAAACCTTTTCACCAGTTGAAATACTGAAATCCATCATAATTATACTAGTCATTGCTACTTACTATAACTATGAAATTTAGAAAATGGATGTCAAAACATCCTTCCTTAATGGGAACCTTTAGAAATATGTCTATATTATACAACCTGAAGGGTTTGTGACTCCAAAGGATTCCAATAAGATATGCAAGTTGGAAAATCCATTTATGGATTAAAGAAATAATTCAGGTCATGGAAAAAACATTTTGAAGAATCCGTAACATAATTTGGTTTTATAAATAATGAATGTGAGCCTTGTGTCTACAAACGGTTTAGTGGGAGTGCAGTCGTTTTCCTAATAGTATATGTTGATGACATGTTACTTATTGGAAATGAAATACTAGTCTTACAGTATGTTAAAGATTGGTTGAATAAATTCTTCTCTATTAAGGACTTGGGAAAGGCAGTATATATTCATAGGATCAACATCCATCATGATCGATCCAAGTGATTTATAGGCCTAAGTTAAATTACATACATTGACAAGATACTGAAGAGATTCAGTATGAAACAATCCAAAAGGGTATTGTCACCAGCGTCACATTGAATTCATCTTTCCAAGAAAATGTGTCCTCAAACTCATGAGGAAAGAAAGATAATGGAAAGGATTTTATATGCATCAGTGATTAGGTCAGTGATGTATGTTATGCTATGTAATAGGCTAGATGTTGTTTATACATTGGGTGAGGTAGGAAGATATCAAGCTAATCCAGGTGACCACCATTGGATGGCAGTCAAGACTATCCTTAAGTATATAAGGCGTACTAAGGATATGTTTCTAGTTTATAGAGGAGATGAGGAACTAGTCATCATAGGATATCCAAATACTAGTTTCCAGACCAATCAAGATGACATGAAGTTGCAAACAGGATACATATTCACTTTGAATGGAGGTGATGTGAGATCGAAGATCTCAATGTAAGGTGTGGTCATAGATTATACAGTAGAGTCTAAGTATAACTTAGCTTTTGAGGTAGCTAAAGAAGAATTTTGGATGCAAGGATTCATACAAGAGCTATATGTGGTACCTAGAATTAAATATCTCATCACATTTTATTGTGATAATACTATAGTGGTGGCTCTTGCAAAAGAGTCAAGTTCACATCAGTGGACGAAGCACATACTACGGAAATATCATCTTTTGAGGGATTTTTCTCAAAGAGTTGAAGTTGTAGTAAGAAATATTTACATGGAACACAACATGGATGAACCCTTGAATAAATCCTTAACTCAGTAGAAACACAATCATCATGTGAGGTCTAGCGGACTGAAAGTCATAGAAAGTTGGCTCTAGTCCAAGTGCGAGTTTGATGGTGTTGGGGTCCTAGAATCAACTGTTTGTACTTTTATTACATGAATATTTAATGTATTTAAATATTAAACATCTTATTACATATTGTTCATTGTTCTTCATGAATATAATGTCATAATATCCTAGAGTATTTGTTACATTAATAAGGTCATAGCAGTTCCCCTCTATGATGAGAACCTTGAAATGCTATGAAAATATTCTTAAATATATTTCTTTGATTGGATGACATACTATGATGGGACATGTATTATATAGACTATCTGTTGAGAGTAATCATAATCAGATGATATTTCTTCTCATGAAGTTCGCACTTGGTAATCTCCAAGACGGGAGATTATGAGAACAGAACCGCTCGTAGAAATTATGCATGTTTTAGTGTCATCGTATATTCCCATCTACGGGCATGTGTAATGGTCCTTAGACTTTAATATTGTCATTAATACATTTCATGACTCCCAAACATAGATTTTATGATGAAAACCATCATGTTATATATTATTGAGAATTAGGGTATGTTGGGTGCATCACAAATGACAAGTTATTAATAGATAATTTGATAAAGGATTTGTCCCATACATTTATAGAAGTTAATATCTCGACCCTTTGATTGAAATAGATTTGTCACCCTAAATTCCATGGTCATGGTGTAATGATGATTTTATATCTGGTAGTCAAAGAATGACATATCAAGCATATAAGTTGATGACACTATCATGAAACTTGGTTGATGAGATATTATGACAAAGAGATTATAGTATACAATGAGAGTTCATATATGTATTCCATCATTGCGACTTTAAGTTCTTTTTCTTGGGTGCCTTAACACATTGCTAGATAGTAATCTTGGACTTTAGCCAAGCCCACCTAATGCCAATGAGAAAAAATCCTAGAGGCTCACACACTAAGTGTTTCTAGTGTTCTTGATTAAATTATATTTGAATTTAATTAATAGAATAGATATTATTATCAAAACCGATGAATAATTTTATTCAAGTTAAAATGATCGCATAAATTAAATAAATATTTATTCACCAGATTGTGAATAAAATATATTTATTTATTTTATTGAAAAATAAATAAATATTTATTTACTAGTTTGTAAATAAAAATATTTATTTAAGAGAATAAAATATTTTAATATGATGTTAAATAAATGGAAGAGGAGTTCGAATGGACCAAGAATATGTCCATTGATAAATTAATTATTTACAAGTTGGTAAATAACATTTATCCAGTTAGTGCAAGAAATCATAATAATACTATTATCATTATGTGGCACAGTATTTCATTTATGGTTCTGTTTTGTGAAAGTTGGACTACCACAAATAATGGTGTTGTTATTATTATTATGTGGCATGGGTTTTCTCTAATAGTTATGATTGCAATTAATTTTTGTTTCGCAATTAAATATTGTAAATGAAGCACCATGTCAATTAATATGCAGGTACATCTATTGTGCTAGACCCTAATGAATTGAGAATTGTTGAGCCAAATATTTTCTCTCTTAAAACCTCTAATCTCTCTCTCTTAATAATGAGAGAGGTTCTTTAAGATCAAATAATGAGTGATCAAGAACAATTGACGTAATACATTTGCTTCACCGTGCTAGCACCTAAAGAATGAGTGGCATTGTTCAGAGACCATTGGAGCACGTGTGGATCACTGCTAGAGGGATTCTACCTTGGATTCTCATGAGCACAATAGAGAAAATCCAAAAGGTTCATTCTGGATGATAAACAATCATCAACAAAGAAAATACCAAAGACCCAGGTATTTAATATTTTTAGAAATTAATAAATTAATTATAAACATGATGTGCAAGATACTATTTCTCTAATATGGTGCTATTATTTTATTTGTCTAATTATTTGATTCTAATCTGTGGATATTGGCGTTCATCGTCATATTGATCCTGGATTGGTCATCGATTATGGAAAAATCAAAGTTGGGTCCCACCAACTACCACACTTCTACTGCATCCAAATCTTTTAATAAATGGGTCATAAAAAGAGTAGGAATCATAAACATGAACAATCAGACATGATATAGCATGATAATCATAAAGAAAACATGGAAAATGAGGCAACAACTTAAAATACTACATCATAAACATAGGTCAAGGATAACTGCCAAGAAATCATGATGTAAAAAGTCCCATAAATGAATCATGTTTAATCTTTGTCCCAACATGATGTCTCATGAGACTAAACATTTCCCAATGCATTGAAGTGCTATATAATTCTGGGCGCACCCGTCACATTCATTTCATTCTCATGCTTACGTGTTCCACATAGATCATACAACATTAATTCATTAACCATCATATTTTATTCGATGATCAAGGAGTTTGGAATAAATACATATAATTCCTAGGTCAAATAGGTATGGGTGTATAAAGATTAAAACCCTTGATATTAAATGGGTAAGGTAATCACTACACAATTGTTTTGGTATGAAAAATTACGGTGAAATTTCAGCAGCATAACGACATCACTTAAAAATTCCTAAAATGGGTTGATGAGAGTGAAAGGGGTATCTCATAATTTATAAATAAAATGGGAAGTAACAGAGAAATGTAAATACATATCCAAATACTATTAATTGGAAATAGAAGGCATAATATAATAAATAAACTTGAATAAATAAGAGAAGGTGAGGATCCCTTACTTGAGTGTGTGACTCCAAATGATTGGGAGGGACTTCTTGAGAGCTTGGGGACACCATGGGAGGACTCTAGAGAGGGGAGGGTGGAGTAAGGATGTGATCCAAGGATTTTTAGTGAAGATAAATGGGATCTTGGGTGGTTTTATATATGAATTGAGTGAGGAATTCTATATTATTTCTCAAACTTAGGTTATGGACTCTATATAATAAAATAACCAAAACACAAACCTTACCATGGTCACTGTCCATTTTTTCCAAATCAGATTGGTTTTCATTATTTTATAATTCTATGGTTTCAACTTATTAAAAGAATACCCCTGCTTATGTGGAAGTGATTCATACTCTTAAAGAAATGATTTTGAAACCTTAAAATATATTAATGGTTTTAGAGGATTCATAATGGATTTATAAAATTAAGATAATAAAATTAAAATCTCATTATTTTAAATATAAAAAATATATTTGGTCACGGATTCCTTTTATGCTATTTATTACATCACTTTTTAGTCATTATGGTATCATAATACACAAACTATACTTATACACTATTTAATTTTTACCCAAAAATTTTATTGTCTCATAAAATTATGGGAAATTCACCATTGGATAATTTTTATGTTCTCATTAAAAAAATATTCATTTTTTATAAATTATTCTAAAAAAATTTTAATTTTCATTTTTAAAATAAATTTGAAATTTATTATGAAATTGTGGTTTTTTTGACAATAACAGTTTTTGAACCCTTATAAAAATTACATTTGACTTCATAAAAAGATATATGATCATTTATATTTAATAAAAATTATTTAATTATAATATTTAAAATATTATTTATTTTAAAAATCCATTAATTCAACAAAATAAATTCATTAATTGAATTTTAATATTACCCAAAAATATTATTTTTGTTTTACAGTATCAAAATATAAATCATTTAAAAAGTAAAAATAATAAGATGAAAATATATTCATTATTCTATAAAAAATAATGTACATACTCATATTTATAGGGTCTTGATACATATCCCTTTATTACACAAGAAAACGCCCTAAGAGTAAGGTGTGCGATGGTGGAACTTTCATGGGGCGGTTCAATGAACATGGTTTGGGTCATGATCTCAACGATTTTGAAATTCTCCCATAAATGGTTTCATTCATGATTAAGTTTTTGGATCACATATTGGGATTGATCAAGGAAAAATACCAGTAATCATATCTCCCTCAGAAGCTTTGATATATGGGAATTATAGGGTTATATCCTACTGGTTGAGGTCATCATTTCCTTTGTTTGTGTTAGTGGGATTTGTTAAAACCCTATATTTATACTAATCATGTGATCAATGTTCAATGACCATATTTTATCAACAATAAATATTCTTAATGGTCATTTAAATTTGATAGGATTTAAACCCAAATAATTGCATGTTTTTTCTATAACTATAATACATAATAAGTCATTTAATTAAATTGTAAGGGGTATTTATTTATAATAGTTTGGTTCCTTAAACTATGAAGACACACCAATTATTCTTCACATGGGTTGGAAATAATTTTTTGTTTTCATTTTTAATTATTATAAGACCAATTTTATTAGGAACTACCTACACTAGACTAACCCATTTTCTGTTAGAGATGAGGTAAATTATTTCAACATCCAATAATTTAGTTACCTCATTTTTAACAACATCAAGGTGGTTTGAGTTTAGTAGGAATTATGCCTACCTCACTGGTTTATCCTTATCATTTAACAATATATGATTCATACAAATTGATGGTATAATATCGAGAATATTACAAAGTGTCCATCCCAATTATTGTTTATATCCCCTAAAATTTTAATCAATCTCAATTCATGCTCTAGAGGGAGTGAACTAGAAATGATGATAGAAAACTTGTTTCCATTTTCAAGATATGAATATTTCAAGTTTTGTGGTAGTGGTTTCAGTTCCAAGTTAGGGGGATTTTAGATTGATGGGAGTGAATGTGAAAGTACGAGTTTAATAATCTCATATAACTACTCAATGGTAACATCCCCAAGTGAGGAATAATATTTTACAAGCTAAGCAGTATCATCGATGGTTATAGAATCCTCATTGATCAAGAAATCATTAATTAAAAAACAATATTTACACTTTTATAAACCCAAAAAACACTCAAAAGAGGAATCACAGCCCAAATAATTAAAGAGTGAAGAATAGAAAAATGAATCAGAGAATGTTTCTAGGAGAGAATTTTTTTATGTGTTTTATTGGGTAACACTTCCATCGAATAAACAGGAAGAGTGGAGTGCTCTTCAACATGGTGTTTCATAGCGTAAAGGATATTTAAACTTACCTTTTCTCCCCTAAAATCCATAGAAAATGTATCATTGTGAACATTTATGATTTTATTTTTTGTTTTATGGAAATGCCTTCCAAGTAATATAGGAGCATGTCCTTGGGTCTGGTTATCTTCCATCTCAAGAATGTAAAAGTATGCAAGGAAGATAAGATTATTTACACACGCAAATATGTTCTCGATCACTCCTATTGGGTGTGTAGTGCTATGGTTGGAAAGTTGTATAATGATTCCCATTGCTTTAAGCTATCCAACTTGTAGAGAAGTATACACAGATTGAGGCATCACATTAATCGAATCACATAAATCAATAATTGTATCAGTAAATAATGTATCTCTTATGGTGCAAGGTATCATAAAAGTGCTCTGATCCTTGCATATACTTAAAATTTTTGGTTGTATCAAGTTCGATACATTCCATCCAAGGTTGACTCTCTCATTCCTCTTCAATCACTGCCTTTGGGTGTAAAGTTCTTTAAGAAATTTTTCATAGGAGGGAATTTTTTTTAACTACAACCAAGAGAGGAATGTTATATTTTACCTTTTTAAATGTATTTTTCATCTCTTTATAAATTTTATTGTGAATAATTTTCTTGGATTGAGTGATTATTTATGGAAAGTGGAGAGGAATGGATTGTTCAGGGGATCCTCATTGATAACTTTATTACACTCTCTATTTTTTTTTCTTCTCTTAAATCTTTTAAGGGTAGAGAAATGGAGTTTTTATGAGGAGGTCATACCTGGTGTGTCGAATCACTAGAAGGATAAATTTATTTACCACTAAATATCTTGATAGAACATACATTACCTTTTTCCTTGGGATTGGAAATAGGTTGGGATGGTAGTCATACAGACCCTTGACATTGGATTTCACCCACCGAGTTGGCGAGTTGGCCTAATTAATTTTTTAGGTTTTGTATGGATACTTATGTATTTTTTGTAATTAGATATTATTTTCATCCATGTGTTTCATCATGTCCTCAAGAAAAGGCTCAAGTTTTGGAGGGATTATTGGAAAGGTCTTTGCAGAGGTTGATGATTTCTAGGAAATGGTGGAGGATGACTACTCTACCCCGGGTGGTACTATAATTATTTAGGTTGATTTGAATAACCCATTTCCTATAGACTTGTTTATCCTTATATATATAGTTGGATGGATAGTATGGTTATTTCCTAACAAGTTGGTTATAAGTGCAACCTGAGAAGATTTCCTCATGACTCTTAAAAGATTCTCTCAGTTGGGGGAACTAGTCAGAATAGTGGGTGTCAGCGATATAGATATTGCAATGAATTGGAGGAGGTTGGTATTTCCCTTGGGAAATAGAAATTTGTTAGAGTAAGGTACTAACTCTCAGAACTTTGTGTCCACCTTCTTCTCAAATTTAGAACTTTGTACCCCATGGACTCCTCTGATGGGTACACAAGACCTTTTACCAAACTAATGATTGTTTTCTTCCATGTTTTTTATGAGATTATTTGCATTGATTAGGGTCTTTTACACAAGGGAACCACCTAAAAAAGTGTCAATCATGTTATGATTAATTGGAATTAAACCTTCATAAAAGTATTTTATTAAAATTTTATCCCTTATTTGGTGGTGTGTATAACTTTAACAAAGCCTTTTAGAATGTTCCCAATATTCATGAAGTGTTTCACCATTAGATTGTATTATTCCACAAATTTATTTCCTTATTGTTATGGTTCAAGGGGTTGTGAAGTATTTTTCAAGAAAAATGAATTTCATGTCCGCCCAACATCTAATTGGGGAGTTAACATAGTATAGACAGTATTTTGTTGTGTATTCTAATGAGAAAGAGAATATCCTAGGCTTAACTAATTATTTATCCACATTAGATAGTTTTAATATTGAACACACAGTACGAAATTCATTTAAGTTCTTATGTGGGTCTTCTCTAGATAGTTCATGAAATGTTTTGTAATTTTTGAAGTAAACCATATTTTATTTCGAAGTTTGTTTCTTCGCCTTGTGCTTAAATATATGTAGGTTGGATATCAAATCTGGTGAAGTGATTTATTTTAGTGTTCATTTATTTTATACCATGTTATACTGATAATCCTAAATGTTATATATATTTTGTTGTCACTTTTCCATTATTTTTTATTCATTTACTGGATAATTCAAGTGGTAGATGTCCAATATTTCAAGAAATACAGCTTCACAATATTCCAAGGAAGAAAGGTAGAAAGGATAAATAAAATGGCCAAGTACACGTCGTGATGGCCAAGTCCACATCGTGTACTTGATGATCACAACCTACATCAAGCCGTGAATCCAAGCTGTGAACACCCACAAAGACTGGAGAAATTTCCAGTTCACGTTGTGAAGCCCTCCTACACATGATGACTCAAGTCAAACTAGAATTCGATAAAACCATGATGATTCAACGCAAAAATATAGTTGGCCATGGGGTACACATTGTGAACCACCTATACACGATGTGACCATGGTCAAACTTCACTAATTCATAGAAGATTTTCATTCCACGCTGGAGATCCTGGTTTGAAGTAACACGGATCAAGGGTTCACAATGTGACGATTAAGTACACGTCATGATCATTTTCACCTATTTAAGGAGCATCTCAGAAGCACATTTCAAGGACGTTGGGGATTATCTCTCTCGCCCTTTTAGACTCCCTTCGAAATTTCCTTCTCTTTTCCCTCTTAAAACACATTAGTTATTTGTAATTCCTTTAAATTTTCAATAAAAGAGCTATGGATTCATTTTCTTCAATGCCTTGAATTCCAGCGTCATTTCATTTCCATTTTATTCCTTTCAAGTAAGGTTTTATTTAAAGTATTCTTTCATTTTTATTTCATATCATTACATGTTTATTCAATTCAATTCCATTACCATAATTATTATAATTTCCTTTATTCCTTTTATTTCTTTAATTACCATCATGATTAGCTAAATGCATCAGGGTTAGAAATCAAGATTTTATGTATCTACATGATTAATTAGACCTCTAGTTCTAAACTTGGAAAAACTAATTGGATTAGTAATTAGGATATAAACCAATAGTCAAACCCCATTTGTGTGACTATACCATGACCATCAGACAGTCAAACAAATGACCTTATCCTAATTGGAGTAAACTAAGACTATGACCATTAGCTTAGGGAACTTTATACAATCGAAGCTAAAATTAATGCATCTAGGACTGTAACTAGCCTCCTAACCATGGAATAATTAAATTTTAGGTAGAAATAGAAGACTGGACCAAGGTTAACTAGCAACTACTGCTTTCTTTGCAAACTAAGTAGTTAGGACCTTACCAAGATTATAATTAGGATCACCTTTATCTAGATACTCGGACTTGATCCCGAACCCTCTTTAATCAATTTAAGTAAAACCCAAAAATAGTTAGAAAACTCTCAAACATTAGTGAAACTAGTAAGGACTCCTTTAAAGGATTGAAGACCAGATTTATTCTCCCTATATAACAATGTTCTCCTTGTGGTATCGACCCCGAACTTCTACTATACTACACCCTAATAGTTAGTAATGTTTGGGATACATAAAAATTTCTAATCTGATGTGCCTGTGCAGAAACAAATGAACCACGTGGCTCATGCCTATCAAATTTTGGAACCGTTTCTGGGGAGGTAACACAATTTATTTATGTTAGGACTCTGTTCTAGATCTAGGATTACTTTTCCCTCACCCCCTTTAATTCATTTTTAGACTCTCTTACAAATCTTCTCTTTTTCTCGTGCATGTACCAAGGTCCATTGACTCATCCAAGGAATATTAAATCATATTCCCCTTTGACCTTCGATCCTAAGATCAAAAGGCATCGCTCTTCTCTTCGCTAGTCAGTGATGGTTGAGCAATTCTACCTGGAGGGACAAAACCTACCAAACCCCAACCATTAAGTCATTCTAGGAGAACACCTGAAAATGAACCATGAGAAGAAAATCATGTATTATGGCTTTATATCAATTCATGGTATGATACCTAGAATTTTTCAACCCCGTATCCAAGACCATACTTTCGAAATAAAACCTGGACTCATTCATTTGATCCAGAACATGGGATAATTCAGTGGTCTTCAGAGCGAAGATTTGCATGAACATATTGCCAACTTCCTGGAGGCATGTGATGCCTTTCGCAACCAGGTAGTTTCTTCTGATGTAATAAGACTCTTCATATTCACATTCTACTTATGTGACAGAGCCAAGGAATAGCTAAAGATTCAATCTCTCGAGTCAATTAAGACTTGTGACGAACTTTCCAAGAAGTTTTTGGACAAGTACATCCCACCCATCCGGACCTGGAAGCTCTGGATGGACATTCAAAATTTAAACCAAATTGATGGAGAGTCTGCTTGGGAAGTATGGGACCTCTTTAAAGAACTAATGAGGAAGTTTCCACATCATGGGCTTGATATATGTGTACAACTCCAAACCTTCTATCAAGGACTCCAGCCAACGACATGTAATGTTGTCGATGTAGCCGCTGATGGAGGTCTCATGTTCAAGACTCCCAAAGTTAGAAGATCCATTCTTGATGAAGTCTATCACAATGCCAGTCTGTGGCAGAGTGATTGTGTACCACCACGGCATGGAAGCCACCAGATTGATGAGACCACAAGGCTATAAGTGTAAGTGGAAGTGCTCACTAAAAATTTAGAAGAATTTAAGATACCAACTACTCAACTCCCTCATACCCCTATAATGGAATTTAAATCATCCAAGATGTGTGATGGCCCGCATCTATATCAAGACTGTAAAGCTGGATATGAAGAACCACAATAAGATTGTAATTATGTCAATTACAATCAGATGAACCAGCCATTCCAATAGCAACAGTATTATCAGTAGAGGCCTACTTAGCAGCAACCTCAGAACAATCAGGTTTATTTTCATCTAAGAGGTAGAAATAACCAATTCAAAGCTCAAGGAACCCCATGATATCCTCTGATGAACCCTGTACCAAGACCATAAGATCAACAACAACCCTTCCATCAAATAGCACAACAAT
Organism: Viscum album; assembly: GCA_963277665.1. Taxonomy (NCBI): domain Eukaryota; kingdom Viridiplantae; phylum Streptophyta; class Magnoliopsida; order Santalales; family Viscaceae; genus Viscum; species Viscum album. The sequence continues at coordinate 119,151,514 of OY728154.1, forward strand.
TTCAGCCACCTCATCCATGACCTTAGAAGAACCTATACAAAGCAATCTGGAAAACCTCCTAGCATCATTTGTGCAAAAGTGTGATCAAAGAATGACAACCCATGAGACAAATATGCAAAATCAGAGAGCTGATCTGAGGAACCTTGAAGTAAAAATGGTTCAAATCTCAAAGACCTTCTCTAAGATATTACCAGGTACTCTTCCTAGTAACACTGAGACATACCCACGAGAGGAAGCCGAGGTAGTAGTGTTGAGGAGAAAAAAGATTCTAGACTTCTAACAACCCAAACAAGAAAAGTTGTAAGAAGAAGAGCCGAGAAAAAAATCAGTACCTAATGTAAAAGATGATGAAGTCACCCCCACCTTACATCATAAAGAAGTACCAGCTGGGAAGGAACATATACCTATATAGTAGAAGGAACCTATTTATGTTTCCCCACCCCCATACCAGGCACCTCTTCCCTATTCAGAAAGAGCGAGACAAACTAAGCATTAGGTACAATACAAGAAGTTCCTGGATATGTTCAAATAATTACATGTCAACATCCCTTTTGCTAAAGTTATTTCCCAAATGACTATTTATGATAACTTCCTAAAAGACTTATTATTAAAAAAAGAAAAATAGAAGACCTAGGAATCATCTCCCTAAATGAATAATGCTCTGCTGTAGTACAACATAAAATTCCACCAAATATGAGAGACCCTAGAAGCTTCTCAATCCCTTGTGAGATATGCACATAAAAATATGGTAGATCACTCTATGATATTGGAGCAAGCATTAACATTATTCCAATGAGTACTTTTCAAAATCTTGAACTCAAAGAGATCAAAGAAACAAGGGTAGCTTTGCAATTATTCGATCACTCGGTCAATTACCCTTAAGGAATTCTAAAAGATGTGCTAGTAAAAGTCAGAAAGTTCATTTTCCTAGATAATTTCCTGGTGTTAGACATGGAAGAAGAAGGTGATGCGCCTATTATACTTGGAAGACCATTATTATATATAGGAAAGGAATTGATTGATGTGAATCAAGGAAATATCATATTCAAAGTAGGATAAGAACAAGTTGTGTTCAACCTGATTAGAGTTGTGCAACACTCAGATAAAACTATGGATTGTCACTCCATTTCTCTCACCTAGAATGGAGAAGATTACATGGATAACGAGGAAGAAAGTGATTACTCTTTTACAGAAAAAAGGAGACTATGACTTTGAGGAAGTAAACATTATTGAACCACTCACCAGAGATTTTTTCCATCATTTACCCCATCTATCATTCCTCCCCCTCGATTAGACCCGAAACCACTGCCCAGTACTTTAAAGTACTCATTTATAGGGGGATCTTCCTCCTTTCCTGTTATTGTAAACTCCAAACTATACCAAGATATAGAGGAAAAGTTGGTTAATGTCCTCAAATGACACAATAAGTCTATTTCCTGGGGAGTGGCATACATTAAAGGGATAAATCCAACTAAATGCACTCATATAATCTTACTAGAAGAGAGTACAAATCCAAAATGACAACCTCATTGGCGGCTCACGCCACCCATGAAGAAAGTTGTCAAGAAAGAGGTATTGAAACTCATGGATGAGGGAATAATCTTTCTTATCTGAGATAGTGAATGGGTGATCCCCCTCCAATTCATTCCCAAGAAAGGAGGACTCACAATACTAAGAACAGATGATGATGAACTCATTTCAACACGTACAATCACTGGATGGAGAGTTTTCATGGATTACATATTTTTGAACTCAGCCATAAGATTAGATCATTCTACCATACCTTTTATAGACCAAATGTTAGAAATACTAGTGGGGAATGATTTATACTATTTCTTATATGGATATTTAGGATATAATAAAATTGTAGTTGACCCTGCTGACTAGCCAAAAACCACCTTCACATGCCCTTTTGGTACTTTTTTGTACAGACGCATGTCTTTAGGTATGTGTAATGCTCCAACAAATTTCCAAAGATGTATAAAACTCATCTTTCATGTTATGTCTAAATATTTTCTAAAAAATTTCATGGACAATTTCTCAGTTTATGGGATATCATTTGATGATTTTCTCAGCAATCTAGAACTAGTTCTTCAACACTGTGAAGAAACATTCTTGGTGTTGAATTGGGAAAAATGTCACTTCATGGTGCAAGGAGGAATTGTACTCAGCCACAACATCTCCAAAGAAGGAATCTAAGTAGATAAATAAAAGATTAAAGTTATTAAAGATCTACCTGATTCATCCACTGTTAAGGGTATTAGAAGTTTCCTTGGGCATTCTGGATTCTATAGACACTTCGTAAAAGATTTTTCAAAAGTCGCACGTCCTTTGACACACTTTTTTTCCAAAGATATTCCTTTAAAATTCAATTAGGACTACCAAAAAGATTTCAATACTTTAAAAAATAGCCTGATGACATCTCCAGTTATCATTACACTAAACTGGGAAAATGATTTTGAGCTTATGTGCGTTTCCATCAACCTTGTTGTAGGATTTGTTCTAGGAAAACATACGAATAACATTTTATGCCTAATTTATTATGAAAGTCATTCCTTAAATGAATCTCATATTAACTATACGACCATAGAGAAGAAGATCCTATCTGTTATATATGCCTTTGAAAAAATTTATTCTTACCTTGTTCTATCAAAAGATAATGTTCATACTGACCATGTTGCCCTTCGATTCTTGATGACAAAGAAAGATGAAAAACCATGGTTGATACGATGGATTATTTTGCTACAATAATTCGACGTAATAATGAAATATATGAAAGGAATAGAAAATGTCATTGCAGACCACCTCTACAGACTACCTCTTACCATCATCAAAGATAAGAAGGCTGATATTGAGGTAGATTTTTTTGATGAGACCTTATTTAATATCAAGACCCTGCCCTGGTTCTCTGACATAGCCAATTTTCTTACAACAGGATTCCTCCCTCAATAGTTATCTTATCAGCAATGGAGAAAGTTGTTTTCAGATGCCAAACACTACTTTTGGGATGAACCTCTACTTTTCAATTGTTGTGCTGATGGCCTTTTAAGATGTTGCATTCCAGAATAAGAGGCATATATTGTAATAGAAATGTGCCACAAATCGCCAACTGGAGGACATCATTTACCTGATCACATAGTAGCTATAATCCTACAAAGTGGATTTTCCTGGCCCTCATTGCATCAAGATTCCATGATATTCTCCCACCACTGTGATAGATTCCAAAGGACAAGGAATATCAGTAACATAAATGTGATTCCATGGATCCCTATGCTGGAAGTTGAAGTTTTAGATGTTTGGGGAATCAAATTTATGGGACCATTTCCCATGTCACGTAGCAAGAAATACATTCTGGTTGCAGTGGACTAAACATTTAAAAGGGTTGAAGCTGAAGCAATGGCTCATGACACCACCAACTTAGTAATAAATTTCTTTCTAAGATTTTTTTTTTCACATTTTAGATTTCCACAACTACTCATTAGCGATCGCAGAACACATTTATCCAATCAACCAGTGAGAAAAAATACTTCAAAGATATGGGATCTGCTACAATACTGGAACCCCCTATCACCCAAAAATGAGTTGGCAAGTCAAACTGTCAAATAGGGAGGTAAAGAAGATCATAGAAAAAACAATCAATACAAGCAGAAATGATTGGAGTCAAAATCTAGATGATGCATTATGGGCATAAATAATAGCTTATAAAACACTCCTTGGCACCACCCCATTTTGACTGGTTTATGGAAAACCATGTCATCTTCTGATGGATCTAGAGCACCAATCATTTTGGGCCATAAAAACTAAATTTGGATTTAGAAAAGGCTGGAGAGGATCGGTTATTGTAATTAACCATGTTGGAATAATTAAGGAAAGATGTGTATGAGAACGTAAGAATTTACAAGGAAAAAACAAAAGAATGGAATGACCGACGAATTTCAAGACTCACCTTCATCCCAGGTAATAAAGTTCTACTATTTAACTCAATATTGAGACTTTTCCCAAGAAATATGAAATCAAGATGGTCTGGTCCTTATGATTTTATCCAAGTTTTTCCGTACGGAGCAATTGAAATTCAATAAGATGGAGATCCATCATTCAAAGTGAATAGTCAATGGTTGAAGATTTTTCAAGAACCATTCCATGAGGGCTATGTCCTCAACCTCACATTCAACTAATATCTAATGAATTCAAGCTCTTGACTTTAAAGGAAGCACTTTATGGGAGGCATCCCATAGTTTTTTTGAGATTTGTTTTGAGTCTTAGATTTTTTAGTGTTTCATTGTAGTACTTTGTACAAATTTTCATTCAATAAATAATATTGTTACCATTATCCCTTACTTTTTCACCTACCTATTTTTTAGCTATTCAAATATTTACACCTGTGAATTAACATCTGTTAGATACTTCAAGATTTTTCTAACATATTTTGCAGGTGCATAAAACATCAATTTTAAGACAGCTCAAACACCCCCATGGAATACCACTCTATCTCAGGGAGCTCTTGATTCCCTCTTTTTAAATTCTGTCATCACTACCATGTCAATTCAATTACAAAAATTCACTGCCATGCTACTCCCACCCATTATTTCATAGCAAGTGGGGACACTGTCTCCTTTTAAGTTGGGGGGGGGGGGGTTCTCATGATTTCACTAGTGATACACTTGATTTTTTCATGTTCTCACTGCTCTAGGAGACATTTTTCAAATTGATAAGAATAATTCAAATTTGAAAACCATTATGCCCATGTAAATTAAAGATAAAGTTAAATAGAAAAATGTTAAGAACCATGTTTCACCCCTGCTTATAATTTTAGAATGATTGCTGAGTTTTGAAGTTTAATTAAAATTTAAAATCTTTGAAATTATAATTAATTGACTCAATACTTAGGATTTATTCACTTTGTAATTTCTAGTTTTCATTTTATTCTCATTATCTAAGTGGATTCTAAGTTGTCGATCTCCTTTTCTTTTCTGAGCATATTTCTTGAGAGATACTTGGGACAAGTAAACCTAATAGAACTTTCACTGAGTTCTTATCAAAACAATGACTAAAAAAGTGTAGTTTTAAAATTATTGAGGAAGCCTTTGATAGCCATTTTACTTGAGACCCACCTAACATATATCCTTTTTTTAGACCATAGTTTCCATGAATGACTTGTTAAAAGAAAATCTATTTCAAGCCTATTTCCCTTCCTACCCTACTCCTTGTACAATGCTTAAAGATTATTTTTGAACAAGTGTGGGGGAGGAATTCAGACAGAATGGGATGCTTTCACTTTTAGAGATATATGGCGTGCTCACCTAACTACTAGGTTTTGATCCATATACCTTTTTGTTATATCTCATTCGTTTTCTATTCCTTTGCAAAATTTAAAATAAAAGAAAAAATTGATATGGGTTGTGTACTATGAGGGTCAAAAATCACCATTTTCTAGACTGATGAATCCCTTGAAGGATCATATGTGGTTAGGTGATGGATGTGAGATCTATCCTAGGAATAAATTTTGAAAAATAAAAATGAAAAAGAAAAAGTAAAGGAACAAAATCATCTATTTATCTACTTACTTGTTATACATGTGGATCCAACCTGAGCTGATGGTGTATGGACTTGACTCACCAGATAGAGGAATTTTTTCACACTTATCTTGTTGTATTTGTATTGTACTTTAGAGCTTACCCTCCTTTTGAGCCTGATTTTCACATTTTACCTACCTACCTACAGCCTCAGAGTAATCAGAACCTTATTGATAAAAATCCTCAAGATCATTTTTATACTTGTATTTACACAGTAGAGATGATAGAATCAGTGCAAGCCTTTGGTTAGGAACATGGACTCAGGGTACAAGCATACCTTACTTACATTTTACCCTGAGTCGTGAGAGAAAATCATGGTGAGGTAAATTACAACTGGGCATATAGTTTAAGGAATAGTTAAAAGATTATGATTAAAATAATAGAATTTGTTTTGAAAATATGAACTATGATGCATTACTAATTTACTATGCAAGATTAAAACTGAAATTTGACTACTTTTCTGCTTATACTTAATTTAATTACATGGACATAATGTATGTTTCATGCTTTACAAATTTCTTATCCTTTTGAAATCTTTTTTAAGATATTTTTGTGTGAGGACAAGAAATGATTCAAGTGTGGGGGGATTTGATAAGCCTAAAAGTTATATATATTTTTCTGTAACTTTTTTATTTTTTTTCATTCATTTACTGGATAATTCACGTGGTATATGTACAATATTGCAGGAAATATAGATTCATAAGATTCCAAGGAATAAAGGAAGAAAAGCTACAAAAATGGCCAAGTACACGTCGTGATGGCCAAGTTCACATCGTGTATTTGATGATCACAACCTGCATCAAGACGTAAATCCAAGTCGTGACCAACCACAAATATTGGATAAATTTTCAATTCACATCATGAATCCCTCCTACACGTCATGACTCAAGTCAAACTAGAATCTAAGAAAATCGTGAGGATTCAACGCAAAAAAAATCTAACTGGCCATGGGGTACACATCGTGAACCACCTATACACGACGTGACCATGATCAAACTTCATTAATCCGTAGAAGATCTGTATGCCATGATAGAGATCCTGATCGAAGTAAAGTAGATCAAGGGTTCACTATGTGACGATTAAGTACACATAGTGACCCTTTTTGCCTATTTAAGGAGCAGCTCGACAACACATTTCAAGGACGTTGGGGATTAGGTCTCTCTCCCTTTTAGACTCCCTTTTAAATTTACTTCTCTTTTCCATCTTAAAACAATTTAGTTCTTTTTAATTCCTTTATTTTTTCAATCAATGAGCTGTGGATTCATTTCCTTCAATGCCTTCAATTCCCATGTCATTTCATTTCCATTTTATTCCTTTAAAGTAAGGTTTTATTTAAATTATTATTGCATGTTTATTTCATATCATTACATGTTTATTCAATTAAATTCCATTAGAATAGTTATTATGATTTCCTTTATTCCTTTTATAACTTTAATTACCATCATGAGTACCTAAAAACATCTGGGGTAGAGATCAATATTCAATGTATCTACATGCTTAATTGGACCTCTAGTTCTAAACTTGGAAAACCTAATTGGATTAGTAATTAGGATATAAATCAATGGTTAAACCCCATTTTTGCAATTATACCATGACCATCGGATAGTCAAACAAACGAACTTGTCCTAATTGAAGTAAACTAAGACTATGGCCATTAGATTAGGGAAATTTATTCAATAGAAGCTAAACTTAATGCATCTAGGACTATAACTATCCATCTAACCATAGAATACCTACATCCTAGGTAGAACTAAAAGACTGGACCAAGGTTAACTACCCTTCTAACCATGTAACTAGCCTTCTAACCATGGAATACATACATCCTAGGTAGAACTAAAAGACTAGACCAAGGTTAACTAGCGACTACCACTTTCTTTACAGACTAAGCAGTTAGGACCTTACCAAGATTAGAATTAGGATCACCTTTATCTAGATACTCGGACTTGATCCCGACCCATCTTTAATCAATTGAAGTAAAACCAAAAAATAGTTAGAAAACTCCCAAACATTAGTCAAACTAGTAAGGACTCTTATAAAGTATTAAAGATCAGATTTATTCTCCTCACAGAACAACGTCCTCTTAGTGGGATCGACCTGGAATTTTACTATACTATGCCCTAGTAGTTAGTAAAGTTTGGGACACATATAAATTTCTAATATGACTTGCCCATCTAGAAAAAAATGACCTGCGCATCTCATGACTATCATATACATGTTAAGTATAGTTTCTATTTTTAGTTCCATAATAATATGGGTTTAGAAGAGTCTCAAAGTGTGGTGTGTCCTCCTTCAAGGGATCGTCTTGTGTGTCTCAATGTTACTGACATAGGATCCTCTCCCATTCAGGGTTGAAATGAGGTTCATCTCCCAGAGAAAAATGCATCATGAACAGAACCAACACAAGAAATAAATTAGAAAACAAAAAATATATATAAATAGATAAGATAAAAAACAAATATTCACAAAATTCCCAAATATTTATCACGAATTCACACTAAAAACCAAAGCGCTCCTCAACAAAGGGACCAAAATTTGATCACATTTTAATGAAACATCAAATTTATTATGTTATTAAATTTTATTAATAGCATAGGATGGACCCTGGGACATCTCTCAAGGAGCGTTAGAGGTTAAAAATGAGTATCTTTAATAAAAAGGGCTAAAAGAAAGGGTGGTTTTGAATACAGTTTTAAAAATAAAATGACTTAATTTAAAGAGTTTAATAGTTGAAAAACAAGTGGATTTTAAAAAATATAAGATAATAACGTGATAATTTCTAAGTTACTACATCACATGAAAGGTTCCTTCTTCTGAATTGATTATTATGTTTTGGTGTAATCCTTTGGTTGAGGGTTACCCAAGATCTTGGGTACCCAAAAGCCTCTAAAACAATGAACATAGGACTAAACCTTGATTTAAAAATTGTGTATTAAAGTTACATAATATTAAAATTATTAAATTAGTTTCAAGTAACACTAAAATCTCAAATTTTTGGGAAAGAAAAGGATTCTTATTTTGTCCAATCGGAATAACACAAGTTGTACAATTAAAATTACACACCGATCGGTTATGAAATAAAAACTTGTTCAATTAAATGCATAAAAAAAAGTTAAGATACATCTAAAAGAGAAATTATAAACCAAAATATATACCAAACTGGTAGAAAATTATATTAGAAAACTCCCTCTTTAAGTGTGTGGCTCCCTAAAAATTATCACTCACTCTTTATCCAACCATCGAGAGGAGGAGGTAGCTCGTGTGGAACTCTGATTTCTTCTCAACTCTCCCTATGAGGATAGGGAGATCCAGAACTTACAAATGGATTAAAGGAATCCTTTGGTACTCCAAAACATTATCACATTTTTTCATAGTTGATATTACAAATGGGGTTCCCAAGGTTCCAATTTATAGGCAAAGTGGAAGGTGGTTTTGGGCACCCATATTTCATAATACCAGTTTTTCCATGGTTTTGGGAATCCATACAATCTTATCTCGCTTATGAAAAAACTAAAAAGTTATTTTCCCACTTCTTTAATATATCCAAAGAAAATTTTGTATCATTTGGTGGCATATAGATCAAGGTATGGCTGAATTATAGAAGTTACCTCAAGACTATGAACAGTAAAGAACCGCTCTAATGATGGCATGTTTTGGGCCTCAAACTGGACAAATTATGCTTCTTAGTCTTCTAAAGAAATGTATAACATATGGTTTTAAATTCTACCACTAATATTCAGCCTAATTAGATGCATGAATTAGTATCATTATTCATTTTATTTCACATATTTTCATTGGATCTTTCATAGTTTGGTTTGTTTTTCTTGAATTTCAATGTCAGCTCTCCAAATCACCATCATCTATAATCTAATCATCAAAAAATGTAAAATAACCCATTTTAGAAGTGATAAAAATTAAATAATTTAATAAAATGTGAAGTGAAATTTGTTATTATATTTTTAATTTTCAATACAAAACTTGTTTAACACAATGGTGTAAGGGTGAAATAAAATAGTGAATCATGGTGCAGTCACACCTCCACACCAAAACATTTTCACTCCCAAGAAAATTCACATTTCTATAATGATGAATGGAGATATACCCAACTTCATGAATATTTAACATTAAAATATAATTTAATTCATTATAGAGATGTGATTAAAGAAAAAACCACACTGAGGAGTTATTCTTAGTGATCATGGAAAAATATGTCTCATAAATTGTATCAGAAAAAAATTCAAAGAGATGTATGATAGTAATCTCATAAAGGAATTCACAGTTCAACCATGTAACTAACTCTCCATGTGTGTGTGTTATAACCATTTCATGCTATTATTTTCACTTTCTTTCCAATAAATATAGGTTATTTAAAAAAAATCTTACTTGATCCTTTCCACTCAACCTGCCCTACATCCTTTGTAATCAAATGTCGGGACTCTCTCACTTAAGCTCTCCAATAAGTCAAACATTAGGCTCAAAACCTATATATCCCTATATGTTTAACATTTCATCACTCCCATAATTAATTAATTATTTATTTAGTTTCTTAGGGAGTATAATAGTTGGATAATAGGTACATGCACATAGGTCAATCTGGTATAGTAATGAAATAGATCAGATAAGGAATGAACGTATGGAAAAATCATTTTGGAAAGCTGATAAATATTAACATAACTTATATTTATCTTCTACTTAGTAATAAATATTCACACTTCATGGTTGGGTGAAAATATGTGTAGAGATTTTAAGTGACATTATTAACCCATAAACTACTCAAATAGATGGTATCAATCATCTCAAAGGTTTCATAGAGATACACCCATTGATATCATCTAAAAAAACAAATTTAATAAAAAAATGAAATCTCAATGATAAATTTTTTCTAAAACTCACATGCCATCAGTGAAAAAATTTGTGTTTAATTGTTAAAAAAACTTTTAATATGAAAATTCATCATGTGTTTTCGATAATTTCCTTGATTAGGTAGGAAATAAAAATGAGTATTCCAGAATAAAAAAGGGTCAGGGAATGTAAAAATACTATGCAGAAAGTGAAAAAGATAAAAATAAGAAATATAATAAAAATAATAATGAAATCAATAATTTATCCACCCCACCCCCCCCCCCCCACACACACATATATAGTGTGTGTAGTTTCATCACTATAACAAAATATAATGTGGGGAGGAAGGATAAAACATGGTGGGTGTCACTAGTAAGTTGCTTCTTAGAGGTGGAGTTCCTCTACAGGGGACTCCAGAATGGTCTCATAAAATTTCTTCATCCACTATCCATTAATAGTGAATGTTTTTTTTGGATTTTTTATTTTGAACTTGTATGAAATAAAATGGATAGACATTAGTAATATTTTATAATCCAAACCAGTGGGAATAAAGCTTACCTAGGTACAACTTCATACTTGAATTGTAAATGAGGAACTTTTTCCTAATTTGGAATTAAAGATGAAGTATGAGGCAATCATGGGAATCCTTTGTTATCTCCTTATAGATCTATGATTTCTCATATGAGTCTGTTTGAATTTACTCCATCTCCTAAATCTATAATATCCTATGCTCACCTACATTTGATAGGTTCATATTATGATGGCCCAATATGCATAGAGCTCTACCTATATAGGGTGGTTATAGGCCATTCTAAACACAATATGATATGGTTACATTCCAATTGGGGTTTTAAAATATATATGGTATTCCCAAAGTGCATCATCCATGCGTAAACTCTAATCCTTAGGTTGTATCATATTTTCCAAAATTTTCTTAAATTCCTAATTTGAAATTTCAACTTTTTTGTTAGTTTGAGGGTGATATTAAGTAAAGAATTTATGCATAACCTTATACTTACAGATAAAGTATTGCATGTTTTGATTACAAAAATGTGAACCCTGATTGCTAATGATGAATCTAGGAAAACCAAATCTAATAAAAATTTGAAATCTCACAAAATATACAACCAATAGAGAGTCATTAGTCCTAGTCACATTTGCTTCCACCCATTTAGAGACATGGTCAGCAACCAACAAGATGTAAGCAAATCCAAAAAATTTGAAAAAAGGAAACATGAATTCAATTCCCTATGCATCGAAGATCTCACAAAATAACATGGGTTGTTAGGGAATGTCATTCCTCTTAGAGATATTCCTAGTGAATTGACATCATGTGAATGACATAAAAAAACAATGGGAATCTCTAAATAATGTTATCAAATAAATTACAGAGTCAATGGCCTTTAAATATGTATGTTGAAATACAAATTGGACCCCACAATCCAAATTGTGGTAGAAGTTCAAAACAGAGGTGAACACATGGTCGGTGACATGCCGATGAACAACCCGGTCACTATAAATTCTCCACAGGTATGGTTCATCCCAAATATACCATTGTGACTCTTGTTTAATACTTTAGTATTGTGAAGTGAAAAAACCTATGGCTACCTAATATTCAACCAAAAAATCAAAATGTATGTATACCAAGGGGTAAGATCCACTACATCACAAAGGTGCTCAATAGATAAGAATTCTCCAATGGGGTGGGATGAGTCAAAATGGTGGTCCAAAAGTGGGGGAATTCTACTAATGTGGTATGCTACCACCTTTTATACTCCTTTTTTCTCCATAATTTCTAGATAAAATTCATAAAGTTGAGCATCCAAAGAATGATACATGGTTTGTATTTCATTTCTTAAGGATATATCGGAGGGATTCATGGTTTGATAACACAATTACTTTGGACCCTAAAAAGTATAACTTAAATTTAACCGAGGTAAACACAATTTCAATGAATATTTTTTCAGTTTTAGTATAGTTTGATTGGTCATGGTCTAGTGTGCGTGAGGCATAAGCTATGACATGTGGATTGCGATTGACCTACTATAATAAGACTGCCCCAAATGCAAAGTTAGAGGCATCATACATGACCTCAAATGGTAAATACCATCGAGTTGGTTGGATTACTAGGGGTGATGTGAGACTCCATTTTAATTTATTAAAATCATCCACACAATCTTTATAAAAAAAGTCTTTTTCTTTTTGGAGTAATCCAGAGAGGGGGAGTGTAATATTACTAAAATTGTAAATAAAACGACGATAAAATCCAACATGACCTAAGAAATACCATGCATCCCACACATTTTTTGGGAATGGTAGGGATGAAATGATGTCTACTTTTGATTTATCTACTTGGATACAATCCTCAAAAATGGAATGTCCAAGTAATATACCTTATCAAACCATGAAATAGAATTTATCATAATTAAATATGAGATTATTTTCAATACAGTGATGTAGGATAGAACAAAGAGTACTCAAACACTCATCAAAATTGGATCCATAGACAGTGAAATCATCCATAAAAACTTCCATGAAATTCTCAAGATAATTTGAAAAAAAATATTAACTATGCATTTCTGGAAAGTACATGGAGCATTGCACGGACCAAATGGAATACTACTATATAATAATGTACAAAAGGGGAAATGTAACATCCTGAGTTTTAGTAAATATAATCTTTTAACTTTCAAATAAATGTTTTCAAGTATAATTCTAATTAATTTCTTTTGTTTTAGGATAAAATTAGTTTTAATAATAATTGAAATAATATAAATATATATAACTATATTTTGTAAAATAATATCTTGGTGTGTGTGTAAATATAAATAATATCTTGTATAAAACATTTACTGAATTAAAATAATCCAAGAAACATTTAGTTAATATATCATTATTACATGTTTTTAATTTATGATATTTGTTTATTTCATTCCCAATTAACATAAATAAGAAAAATTAATTAATTAAATATATATATATATATTAACATTATTTGTATTATTAATTGATATTTAATTTAAATCTAAATAACTATATTAATAATTATAAGTGTAAATAATGTTTTTTTAAGTTGTATTTTTTTATAATTCAAATGTGATAGTGTTTCAGTCACTTAAAATGTATTTTTTATTATAGTTTACTCTTTTCACATACATTTTTATATTGAAACTTTTTAAATGATACTTTTTGTTTCTCAAGAAATAAAAATGTACATATAAGTTTAAAAAAAGCATAAGTTTTTCTAACCTTAATAGTATTTATTTTGTAACAAAAATGTTACATTTAAAATATATGAGATTATGAATATTATTAAAATAATAATATATATATATTTGTGTGTGTGTTTTCAAGTGGATAAATTTGAGTATTATTATTATTATGTTTTTAATTTCCACAACAAATATTCATTGAGTAAATAATCAAGCTGAGGATAGTAATATTTTTGATAGATTAATTTTTTAAAAATGAACCTATATATAGATGTTTATACACACACACACACACACACACACACACACACACATATAATCATGATAAATGAATTATACCATATATTTTAAGTACATATAATAATATTTTATTTTATAAAAATGAGTGAATATATATATAATATAAACTCTAAAATATGGTTAAAATTATTGATTTTTTTAGATAATGGTTATATATATATATATCTATAAATATAATATATGTATGAGAATTAATGATAATAATAATGATAATAAGATACAATAAGGATAATAAAATATATGATATATATATGTGTGTGTGTGTGTGATAAGATATAAATATATGACAATAAGGTATAAGATAAAAGATATAAATATAATATATATATATATATGGGAATAATGATAATAAGATATAATAATAGGTTATAATAATAATAGTATAAATGTGACAAAAAAATAGGAAAATGGATGATAAAATATAATAATATGTTATAATAATAATAGAATTAACGTGATAAAAAAAGAGGAAAAGTGATAATAAGATATAATAATAGGTTATAATAATAGTAGTAGTGGTATGAAAAAATGGAAAAGTTAGAAAGTGGATTTCTATTTTGGGAATGAGAAAAGACGACACCCCCCCCCTCTATGTAGTATTCTTCCTCATGCACCTATAGGTCGACCTGTAACCCACTGTCACACTAGGAAAAATGAAATACCACCACCCGGTTGAGGCTCTTCAGGCGTGGTGTTGCTTATAGAATGATTCCCTTTGGAATCTCATGGTGTAAATCTACTCAGACCACATGGATTCAGCTAATAGGTTGGGTTTTTAATGTTTATAAAATGTCGTTAGTGGTGGAATTTTTCAAGGGTTTCCGACCAAGTTGATAGGTGAGATTTGATTAGGTTATTAATTTAGGGTAAAATCATGAGTTTATGTCAGTTGGGAAATCACAGCTTCACACATGGGGATATTCATACATACATATATACATACTTATATATACAAAACTTAAAGTCCTAAGGGGGAAAGAGGATTTATAGGGTATTACTAATTTTTTTCCCTTCGTCTTCCCCTTGTTGTGTTTCTTCAGTCGGGTAATAGTTGGTCTGGAGACCTGCTGTTGTGAGGAAACAGTTGGCAGTGTAATTTAAAGGTAAGGGGGTCAATTTTTTAAAAACAATGTTCTCCTTCAATGATTTATATGGGTTATGCATTTAAAATTTTATATGTAAAATTTCTTTATGCACTGAGATTTATTTGGAAGGTTGAAAATTTTTAATTACATCCTTATGAAGGTAAGGGGTTTTTTACACTACTTAAATGTTTGGAGTGGTTTCTTTGTTTAAGATTTAATGTGAAAAATTATTTTAGTTAGATAGCATTATTTTTATTTTTAAATAATTTTAATTATGTATTTAATATGGTATGGTTGTGTTTTTGTTTGATTTGTGTTTTAAAATTCTTATTGTAAGTATTAAAAAAAGAGTGACAATTTCAATTGTAATTAGTTTTCTAGAAATGCTACAATAAATTTCAATTTTATAAATTACAGTTTGAAAATGTTATTTTTTCTACATATTGTTTTATATCAAAGCTAAGGATATTTTTATTAAGGATTATGCTTTGAGGTTTCAAATGGTTTTTGCCTCAAAATTTTATGTGAAAAAAAAATATTTTAGACCTTGAAATTTATAATATTATTTTAAATTAATTTAAATTATTCCTTAATGTAGGTAGGAGAATTCATTGTGTTCACAAAATCATTGTTTTACTAAAAAAATTGTTTTTAAATATAAGTATATATACACATGTATATATATATACAATCACACATATATACATATCATTTCATGCGGAAAATTTTCTACCTATATATTTCTTTTATAAAATTACTTTGAATAATTAAAGAACATTTAAATCTGTCTCTATGAATGCAAGGGAGGTTATTTCATTTTAAAATCATAGTTTCATTAAAACATTTCTATTGAAAATATATGTGTATGCATATATAAATGTGTGTGTGAGTGTTTTATTTCATGTAAAAAATTTTATGCCTATGGATTTATTTATTTTATAAAATAATTTTTTATTAAATAATTTTAATTCAACTTCTATGAATACAAGGGAGGATATTGAATTCACAAAATTATTTTTTAAGTTAAAATTGTTTTATTTTCAAAAAGGTATACATATACAAACATATATTTTTAAATATATCATTTCATGTGATTTTTTTTATTCTGATATAAGTGTGTGCGTGTGTGTGTGTGTGTTGTTTCATGAAAAACTCATTTATTCATACATGTATGTCTATATATATATATATATATATATATATAATTTTATGTAAAAATGATTTTACTCTGAAAACTAAATATAGATTTATATAAATGTGTGTGTATATGCACCAATTTATGCAAAAAAAATATCTATGATATCTATATATATGTATATAAATGTATATATATATATATATGTACGCATAATTTTATATAAAATATTTTTATTATTTTATCTATACATGTGTATATAAATGTGAAATTTTATGTAAAACTATTTTTATTATAATATCAGTATATATATATATATATATATATATATATCATTTCATGTGAAACTATTTTATTTCTAATATCCTTAGTTTTGAAATCCTGAAAAACATATGGATATTTGAAAGAAGTATTATTATTTCCCAAAACCATATTTATATTCTAGATTACAGAATGATAAATTTCTTTTTAAATTATCACTCATTAGTTTTCTTAAAAAATTAAATACGTATGTATATATCCAAGTAATTCCTCCTTTATTATTTTGATATCAATTCTCATGGTTTTAAAAAAAATTCATGGTCACTATGATGTAAAAAAAATGTTATTTATTATAAATAATTGTACTTGTATATTTTTATGAATTAAGATAGGGTATGAGGAGTATACTCAAACACTCATGGTACTTTTCCCAACTATGTGACGAGTGCGCCTAGAATTTTTTATCACTTCAATGCATTGGGTAATGTTTTAATCTCATGAGATGTCATATATGACGTGCAAGAGGTTATTCTAAGCACACTATGGGATTAAGGAGTGGACATAATCCATTATGGGGCTATATCCCTCATGTTATGATGTCTCTATGGAAATATCTGACCTTATGTTTTGATCCAAGGTTCCTTTTAGAATTATTTATGAATGCTTATGAGTTTTCAAGAGAAACCATTATGATTTTATGAATAAAATCAATTTTTTACAAAGGTTTAACATGTTTAAATATATTTATCAAGATCATTTATTTTCCAAGCCCTCAATATTTCCATATAAGGTTTACACTTTTGAATTTTAAATCATGTTTTCTTTAATATTACAATTTGAAAACCCAATTGGATTCCTTTTTTTAAGAACCCTTATTGAGATTTTTTTCACTCAACCTATGTTTTAAAAACATATTTTCATAGGGTATAAGGAACTATAGAATCAAGTGAGTGGTCAAGGTACCTATATGGTGTTTGAGTCTTGTAAAACATAAGAATATTTTCAAGTCAATTTTTTGTAGGTGTTGTAATTATAATGATTTGTTGTTTCCTAAATATTTAAAACTCTAAACCTTTTCGATATCGGGTTGTCTTATAAAAATAAATTCTAAGTAATAAATGGCATAAAAAATTTGAGATAGATTTTGGGTTATCATATTTAGTATCAGAGGTGAGGTTTAGACAACTATAGAGGTCAGGATATCGAGAAACCCTGTAGTCTTTAAGGATCTTCCTTAAAATTTCTAGGGTTTTACCTTAAGGAGAAAACTTTTGATCTGGGTTTTCCTAATTTTGAAAAATGAAATTCAGATTTTCTATAAGTATGGAGAAGAAATTACAAGGGTGCAATTCTTTTAAGGGGGTAGAATGTAACATCCCGAGTTTTAGTAAATATAATATTTTCATTTTTAAATATATGTTTTCAAGTATAATTTTAATTAATTTCTTTTATTTTAGGATAAATATTAGTTTTAATAATAAGTGAAATAATATATATATATATATATAACTATGGTTTGTAAAATAATATTTTGGTGTGTGTATAAATATAAATAATATCCTTAAGAAAACATTTACTGAATTAAAATAAGACAAGAAAAATTAGTTAATATATCATTTTTACATGTTTTGAGTTTATGATATTTGTTTATTTCATGCCCAATTAACATAAATAATAAAAATGATATATATATATATATATAATTATTAACATGATTTTAATCATTAATGAATATGTAATTTAAATTTAAAGAACTACATGAACATTTATAAGAGTAAATAATGTTTTTTTAAAAGTTATATTTTTTTATAATTCGAATGTGATAGTGCTTCAGTCACTTAAAATGAATTTTTATAATAGTTTATTCTTTTAATATACATTTTTATACTGAATTTTTTTTAAATTTTACTTTTTGTTTCAATGAAAATAAAAATATACATTTTAGTTTATAGAATGCATGAGTTATGCTAACTTTAATAGCATTTATTTTTTAAAAAAATGTTATATTTAAAATATATGAGATTATGAATATTATTAAAAAAACTAATATATATATGTATGTATGTATGTATGTATTCAAGTAGATAAATTTGAGTATTATTATTATTATGTTTTTAATTTCCACAACCAAATATTTTTTAAATAAATCATCAAGTTGGGGATATTAATATTTTCAATAGATTAATTTTGTACAAATTAACTTGTATATAGATGTATATAAATATACATATATATATATATTTATATATATGATAATCATGATAAATGAATTATACCATATATTTAAAATGCACATAAGAATATTTTCTTTTAGACAAATGAGTGAATATATATATAAGATAAACCCTAAAATATGGTTAAAATTATTGAATTAGTTCTTTTTAGATAATGGATGTATATATGCATATATTTATAAATATAATATATGTATGTGTTAGGACCAATAGGGGCCTATATACCCTGAGAGGGGGGGGGGGTGAATCAGGGTATGGATATTCTTTTTCAAAGTTCTTTCTGCCCCACTAGATCTTGACCTCTTTGTTACAAGGGTCACTTTGTTTGCACTTGTGTGGTTACTGTGATCACTTGTCTCTTTTACCTGATGATGATGCTTTGAATGCAATGCAGGGAAATAAGCAGGCAGACACAAAGATTTTTACTTGGTTCACCACTAAGGGCTACGTCCAAGGAGCATACGCCGACAAGTTGCCGGTTCGTACCAAATTCCACTAGACTTCACTAGTTGTGGATTACAAGATTCGGGCTAGATCACTTCTATGCCCAGGCTCACTGCCTTTACAAAGTTTAGGGTCAGCTCACTGCTTTCCTAAGGGTCACTCCCTGTCTCTCTCTCTCTGGCTCACTGCCGGTGGAGAGGATCACCTATTTCCTCTTCCTAAGCTCACTGCTCCAGAAGGGATCCATTCACAGTTTATAGACCTGTAGGTCTCTTCATTTTCATGAATGAATGCATCTTCTCTTGTATGTAGATGCTCTGTTGAAGTACAACTTTCACCCGTAGATTAATATCTATTTGCACCGAAGGTATCGGGCAAACTTCCAGCTTCCACACAGTCTGAAAATCACTACGGGAACAAAACCTTACTTGGCGCGCAAGTCAACCTCGGCGCGCAAGTATCGGCGCGCAAGTCACAACGGGCGCGCAAGTCCTCCTCTGACACTTGCGCGACACAAGCTTCCTCAACTCCAAACTTGCACGACTCTCTTCCCTTTACGCCCAAACCACTATTGGCACGCAACTGCAAACCGGCGCGCAACTTCTAACACCGGCGCACAACTTCAACCACTGGCGCGCAAGTCCCACCTGCGCGACCACACACACCACTTGCGCGACCACCACACCTGCGCGACGGGAGCTCTCGTCTTGAACTCCGGTAAGAAATGAGGAGGGGTGGTCCAGTATTTATAGGCAATCTGACCACCCTGCGCGACGGCGCGCAAGTCACCTGCGCGACCCAATCTCGGCGCGCAAGTCTTCTCTCCTTTTAGACACTTGCGTGACCAACTTCCAAACTTGCGCGAACCTCTTTCCTTAGCCATATTTTGATCTTCTGATCTTGAAAAACATATGGCGCGCAAGTTTCCTATACTCCAAGTC
This sequence comes from Viscum album, assembly GCA_963277665.1. Lineage (NCBI taxonomy): Eukaryota > Viridiplantae > Streptophyta > Magnoliopsida > Santalales > Viscaceae > Viscum > Viscum album. Next base: position 119,171,538 of record OY728154.1, read on the forward strand.
CACGGTGCGCAAGTCCCTTTGCCAAAAACACTTTTCTTCATTTGCCGATTTTCAGGCCCAAAAATTTGGCAAACACTGGAAAACGACGCCACCTTGTATCTGTTCTTTTGTACCACCTCCAGATAATCCATTCCGTTTATCGACGTTCTTGAATCAAACATGGATCGTTGACCTCAGCTCTTGAACTCGACATTCCACCATGAAATCCTCTTTGTCAACAAATTTGTATGTCATTGTTTTGCTTTGTCAACAATCACAACTCAGATGTCTACTTTGTCAACAAACACAATCACCTCAAAAATGCTTCAATGATACCTTGAGGGATTTTTGCCCAACAATCTCCCCCTTTGGGTTTGTTGACAACTCTTACAAAACAAGGATACACCGTTGATCCTTCATCCTCCATTCGCCTCATTGCGATTCTGATAGCGATCAAGGATTTACTCAACACATACTCTAAGCCCACATGAGCAATGCTCGGCGTGAGAAACAAGAGTAAATGAAAAGGTCATCAATGAATCACTTTATCTCTGACATCCACTGTTGACACCAAACACTGTCCAACACCACTCTTCTGCGTTTATCACGATCCTCAGCTGTCATGATATCTATTCGTTGATCGATCACTTCTAGCATCATCAGATTTAATACGCTCCCCCTTTCTGCTCACAGCTTCAACACCTCTTTAGCCATATTTCCTGTGTTGTCCAAGCTAAGCTCTGGCTAAGCACGTTCAACTAGCTTCAACTCCCCCTATCTGGCTGCTCCACCTGTCAGCTTCTCCCCTTATCATTCATGATTTATCAAATCTTCGCACTGTCTCCCCCTTGAACAACCACTATTTTCTCCCCCTTTGTCAACGAACCCAAAGGTCACGCCTTTGTAGTCTGTAACATAGTAGAGAACACATTAGCACAGTAGGGAAAACACAGCATACCTCGGGGAGGGGGGGGGGGTTCCACATCCACACTATTTGAAGTGCGGGGAATCGACTGAACTCCCAGAGCCAGTCGATGCCTCTCAAAAGCTTCCTTGGGTAAGGCCTTTGTCAGAATGTCTGCAACTTGTAGTTATGTAGGCACGTACTCCAACTTCACGATTCCCTGATCAACTTTCTCCCTGATAAAATGATACATTATCTCAATGTGCTTTGTCTCTGAATGATGGACGAGATTTTTGCTAAGATTTATAGCACTGGAGTTATCACACTGGATTCTGATCGGAGACTTCACTTCAACTCCCAAATCTTCAAGCTACTGCTTCATCCACAATAATTGTGTGCATGCTTGAATGGCCGTAATATACTCAGCTTCTGCGGTGCTCAATGAAATGCAATCTTGCTTCTTGCGGAGCCAAGAAATACACAATCCACCAAGATAGCTTGCACCACTTGACGTTGATTTTCTATCATCTGCTAAACTGGCCCAGTCTGCATCAGTATATCCCAATAACTCTGTCTGATATTTGTCGTTGTATGTCAAGCCGAAGTCCACCGTGCCCTTGATATACCGAAGTATTCTTTTCACTGCAAGCATGTGACTTTCCTTGGGATTACTCTGATATCTCGCTGCTTGGCATGTGGCAAAAACAATATCAGGCCTTGTTAAGGTTAAGTACAACAAGCTTCCAATGATTTGCCTGTATTATGTGATATTAACTGCCTTGCCATCCTCATCTTTTGATAATTTCATCTGGGTAGCAACTAGAGTCTTCATTTCTTTGGAATTCTCCATTTCAAATCATTCCAAAACCCTATTCATATTTTCGGATTGAGAAATGAATGTTACATTCTTTCCCTGTGTCACCTGTAGACCAATTGTACTGCAACGGCTAGGAATAATTTGATTGTCTCCAGCATTGCAACCAGTGAAAATGTCTCATAAACTTCAATATCTTCTTTCTGGGAGTATCCTTTGCACACTAGTCGTGCTTTGTTCCGAATCACTATGCTATCTTCATTCATCTTGTTGCGATAGACCCATTTAGTCCCGATGACATTCTTGTCTGCTGGCCTCGAAACAATCTCCCACGTTTGGTTCTTCTCAATCAGATTTAACTCTTCATTCATGGATTGAACCCAGTTATCTTCATCAGTTGCATCATCAAATAATTTTGACTCAACCTATGATAGTAATGATGTCTGCTGTAGTGATTTCATTCTGCTTGTCTGAACTGGAGCTCACTGATCACTGATGATATTCTGCCTATCAATTTCAGCTCGATTCTTTGTCTTTTGTGCAGATAAGGATTTTACTTCCTTGTACTCATCATCAGTATCTTCTTCTGAGTCACCCTCAGCCACTTCTTCTCCCCCTGTGTTGCTTTCTTCTTCAACACTTTCGTCAGGAAATTGCTCTCTGACTCATTTTTCAATGGCTTCATTTCTTTCAGCTACTTTTCTCTGTGTCATTGTTCAATGAAATCATTCCTTTCAACTTCTTCTCACAGCTTCTTGGTATCCTGAAAACAGTCAACTGATACCACAATGTTAGATCAAAATAAATAATCATGAAATTCTTGATCACTGCTGCTTCTCTCATAGTATGTCTTCTCTCGATAGACAACACTTGAGCTGGGTCATCCAATTATTTCCTTGATGAATCTGGCATCTGATTTTGTTGTTGGACGCTCCCCCTGTGTTACACAACACTTCTATCTGTTAGGCCCAATGGTAGAGACCCATAACCATTCTTCTCCACGTGCAACATTCATACTAATCTGGCACTCCTCATTGAGCCATTAACAAAATCTCTAAGCCTACTGAGTTGGAACTCGGTGTAGGAAACAAGAGATAAAGCTAATAACACAATCACTTTTAATTGTGCTCAGTTGCATCTTTTCTTCTTCATCCCTGGTTCCTGATTTGAATCAATTGATCCTGTAGAGCATATCAGATCTCCACTTCGCATCCTTAGATGCCACTTCCCCATGGATCGTATCTCCCTAAAACCAGAAACACATGAATTACCAGTTAATAGCATTTATATATGTAGGGAGAGGGGGTTCTTCCGGAATCCTCAAGATGAGGATGATGGTTGATCCTGATGGGTCAACCCTTTGATTCGTTCATAGAGGGCATCACACTCCTTTCTTGCTTCCTCCAGCTGCCTAGCCAACTTCAACTGTTCTGGCCATATGACTAGGCATTCATTGCCTACATTCTGAGACTTTTTCTGATATGTGGATTTGGTAGGCTCGGCCTTTCTCACCACTTGGGGTATAAACCCGCTAGTGCACATTTCCTTCTTTGAGGTTCTACCAAAATTCCATTTTCCTTGATTATTTCTCTGAGTAGGAATCTCTTTTCTTTCCATCTTTCCTTTCTTCTTCCACCATTGCAAGGATATTGCACTTTTCTCCACTGCTTGTTGTGGCACACGACTTGCAAATTTTTTGATGCAATCTTTGTTTATCTGACTTTTATCAGATTTATGAGTCGCCACCCTAGTTTTCATTGGTGGTGGGTCCTCCATTGAACGTCCATTCTTCTTTATCACCGCTGGAGTAGATCTCCCCTTAATCTTCCAGGTTTTCTCACATTCTCTCCTTGAGAGCTGTTGTGAGTATGACAGAGGAGGTGACTGATACACCTTTCGTTCAGCTCTATGTGATTTCCCCAAGGCTCGAAGCCTATTTTTCTCCTTACCACTTTGTCTCCCAGTACAGGCTTCTTTCTTGTAAACTTCCTGTGGTGGAGATCTCTTTTCTTGTTCCTTTCCCTTTCCTGCTTTCTTCTTACTGCAATGTCTTTCCATGTGCCCATAGTGAGAACATATAAAACATTTTCCCTCAAAGAAATACCTCATTTTATCATCTCTCTGCTGAGATGTTGATGCACCTTGAGTTCTTCCTCTGATATTGTTCTCCTGAGCTTCCTGACACATGCTCATGGTGTGTCCCATTCTTCCGCAGTAATAGCATCTAATATATGCTTTCCTCTGAGAAGCTCTTCTTTCTAATTTCTCATGATGCTTCTTCCTGTTCTCAGATTTATTAATGTTTCTCTTTTCACAGCCTGAAATTTACTCCAAGGCCTCTATACAGAAGCTTGATGTGTGGCCACGAACTCCGCAGAAATAGCACATATCATCACTCCTTGAAACTATCCTCATAGGCCTATCTCTAGCACCTACAGGATTTTTCTTACCTTTGGAATTTTTCACTGCATTTTTCTTATCATCCATAGGAGTGGGATTATCATATCCAATTCCAGATTTTCCCAAAAAGGTTGACCTTTGGGAAGATACAATCCTTTCATGCTTCTCCTCTGATGCAGCATATTTGGACTTCATTTTATCATCACCTGCCGAAGGATGATCAAATAATAAGTGCAGTGCATCCTTCAACTTGGGCTTATCTTTGGATTTAGACTTCTCCATTTCCTTCTTGACTGATTGTAGCTCTTCTTCCAACTTTTGAATCTTCAAATCTCTTGATACAAGTTGAGCATCAAGTTCTTTTCTGAGATTCTTTCCACAACTCATCTCATCTTCCAGTTCATGCTTCAGCTTATTAACCACGACATTTTGCGCTTTTACTTTCAATTTTTCTTGAGCAATAGAATCAGAGAAACATGCATTCTCTTGTTGTAGTCTTTGATTCTTCTGAACTAACTCAGACAGCTGTGTAGCTAGATCAACATTCTTGGCTTTCAGATTCCGAACTTCATCGGACTCTTGATTCTCTTCACACTCACCAGCCTTTTGTTTTCCTTTTCCTTTAGCCAGCTTCTGTAGTTCCTCACCTTGAGAATCATTCTTCTCTGTTAGGTCAGTAACTGTATCAGTAAGCCTTTGATTTAATCCTCTTAGCTTGTTGACCTTAGTTTCTAGAGCATGGATCTGTATGCCTTTAGATTTAATTTCCTCAGTGGATTTCTGATCCAATTCTTTAGTCCCATGGACAACTTCCACCTTTTTGTTCAGGCCATCGATCTCTCTTTTCTGTTCTTCAACCTTCAGCTTATACTTACTAACGGATTCTGAGTTCTCTGATGTTGATAAATTAAGTTTCTCAATTTCTTCCATTAGATCAGATTTCTCTTCTTCCTACTGCTGCATATAGAGTTTGGCATCGCGAACAATTTTGTTAGCTTTCTTAGTTTTGGCCCTCCAAACATCTATCTCTTCAAGAGCAGCCTCCAACTCAACTCGCATATCAATTCTTCCTTCAATTTCTTCTTCTTCACCGTCAGTGGTTCCAACGTCACTTGGAAAGTCAGGTTCTTCACTCATTCCATCAGTATCATTGACTGAGTAAGTATTTTTGTGGTATGATTTATCCAAATCATTTTTCTGTTCACTACATGATTCCTTCAGTAAGCTGTTTGATTCTTTTAGTTGAATCACAATTTTTCCAAAAACACTTCCACACTGAGGGATACCACCTGTCTTCTGATTCTTCTTTGAAGATTTTCTTTTTCCCATGGTAGACCGAGATAAGCGCAAACAATATCTTCAACTACACAGATCGAATACACCAAGTTGAAGCAAACAAATCTGATAAAAGCAACCTGCCTCTGATACCAATTGTTAGGACCAATAGGGGCCTATATACCCTGAGAGGGGGGGGGGGGTGAATCAGGGTATGGATATTCTTTTTCAAAGTTCTTTCTGCCCCACTAGATCTTGACCTCTTTGTTACAAGGGTCACTTTGTTTGCACTTGTGTGGTTACTGTGATCACTTGTCTCTTTTACCTGAGGATGATGCTTTGAATGCAATGCAGGGAAATAAGCAGGCAGACACAATGATTTTTACTTGGTTCACCACTAAGGGCTACGTCCAAGGAGCATACGCCGACAAGTTGCCGGTTCGTACCAAATTCCACTAGACTTCACTAGCTGTGGATTACAAGATTCGGGCTAGATCACTTCTATGCCCAGGCTCACTGCCTTTACAAAGTTTAGGGTCAGCTCACTGCTTTCCCAAGGGTCACTCCCTGTCTCTCTCTCTCTGGCTCACTGCCGGTGGAGAGGATCACCTATTTCCTCTTCCTAAGCTCACTGCTCCAGAAGGGATCCATTCACATTTTATAGACCTGTAGGTCTCTTCATTTTCATGAATGAATGCATCTTCTCTTGTATGTAGATGCTCTGTTGAAGTACAACTTTCACCCGTAGATGAATATCTCTTTGCACCGAAGGTATCGGGCAAACTTCCAGCTTCCACACAGTCTGAAAATAACTACGGGAACAAAACCTTACTTGGCGCGCAAGTCAACCTCGGCGCGCAAGTATCGGCGCGCAAGTCACAACGGGCGCGCAAGTCCTCCTCTGACACTTGCGCGACACAAGCTTCCTCAAATCCAAACTTGCACGACTCTCTTCCCTTTACTCCCAAACCACTATTGGCACGCAACTGCAAACCGGCGCGCAACTTCTAACACCGGCGCACAACTTCAACCACTGGCGCGCAAGTCCCACCTGCGCGACCACACACACCACTTGCACGACCACCACACCTGCGCGACGGGAGCTCTCGTCTTGAACTCCGGTAAGAAATGAGGAGGGGTGGTCCAGTATTTATAGGCAATCTGACCACCCTGCGCGACGGCGCGCAAGTCACCTGCGCGACCCAATCTCGGCGCGCAAGTCTTCTCTCCTTTTAGACACTTGCGTGACCAACTTCCAAACTTGCGCGAACCTCTTTCCTTAGCCATATTTTGATCTTCTGATCTTGAAAAACATATGGCGCGCAAGTTTCCTATACTCCAAGTCCACGGTGCGCAAGTCCCTTTGCCAAAAACACTTTTCTTCATTTGCCGATTTTCAGGCCCAAAAATTTGGCAAACACTGGAAAACGGCGCCACCTTGTATCTGTTCTTTTGTACCGCCTCCAGATAATCCATTCCGTTTATCGACGTTCTTGAATCAAACATGGATCGTTGACCTCAGCTCTTGAACTCGACATTCCACCATGAAATCCTCTTTGTCAACAAATTTGTATGTCATTGTTTTGCTTTGTCAACAATCACAACTCAGATGTCTACTTTTTCAACAAACACAATCACCTCAAAAATGCTTCAATGATACCTTGAGGGATTTTTGCCCAACAATCTCCCCCTTTGGGTTTGTTGACAACTCTTACAAAACAAGGATACACCGTTGATCCTTCAGCCTCCATTCGCCTCATTGCGATTCTGATAGCGATCAAGGATTTACTCAACACATACTCTAAGCCCACATGAGCAATGCTCGGCGTGAGAAACAAGAGTAAATGAAAAGGTCATCAATGAATCACTTTATCTCTGACATCCACTGTTAACACCAAACACTGTCCAACACCACTCTTCTGCGTTTATCACGATCCTCAGCTGTCATGATATCTATTCGTTGATCGATCACTTCTAGCATCGTCAGATTTAATACGCTCCCCATTTCTGCTCACAGCTTCAACACCTCTTTAGCCATATTTCCTGTGTTGTCCAAGCTAAGCTCTGGCTAAGCACGTTCAACTAGCTTCAACTCCCCCTATCTGGCTGCTCCACCTGTCAGCTTCTCCCCTTATCATTCATGATTTATCAAATCTCCGCACTGTCTCCCCCTTGAACAACCACTATTTTCTCCCCCTTTGTCAACGAACCCAAAGGTCACGCCTTTGTAGTCTGTAACATAGTAGAGAACACATTAGCACAGTAGGGAAAACACAGCATACCTCGGGGAGGGGGGGGGGGGTTCCACATCCACACTATTTGAAGTGCGGGGAATCGACTGAACTCCCAGAGCCAGTCGATGCCTCTCAAAAGCTTCCTTGGGTAAGGCCTTTGTCAGAATGTCTGCAACTTGTAGTTATGTAGGCACGTACTCCAACTTCACGATTCCCTGATCAACTTTCTCCCTGATAAAATGATACATTATCTCAATGTGCTTTGTCTCTGAATGATGGACGAGATTTTTGCTAAGATTTATAGCACTGGAGTTATCACACTGGATTCTGATCGGAGACTTCACTTCAACTCCCAAATCTTCAAGCTGCTGCTTCATCCACAATAATTGTGTGCATGCTTGAATGGCCGTAATATACTCAGCTTCTGCGGTGCTCAATGAAATGCAATCTTGCTTCTTGCGGAGCCAAGAAATACACAATCCACCAAGATAGCTTGCACCACTTGACGTTGATTTTCTATCATCTGCTAAACTGGCCCAGTCTGCATCAGTATATCCCAATAACTCTGTCTGAGATTTGTCGTTGTATGTCAAGCCGAAGTCCACCGTGCCCTTGATATACCGAAGTATTCTTTTCACTGCAAGCATGTGACTTTCCTTGGGATTACTCTGATATCTCGCTGCTTGGCATGTGGCAAAAACAATATCAGGCCTTGTTAAGGTTAAGTACAACAGGCTTCCAATGATTTGCCTGTATTATGTGATATTAACTGCCTTGCCATCCTCATCTTTTGATAATTTCATCTGGGTAGCAACTAGAGTCTTCATTTCTTTGGAATTCTCCATTTCAAATCATTCCAAAACCCTATTCATATTTTCGGATTGAGAAATGAATGTTACATTCTTTCCCTGTGTCACCTGTAGACCAATTGTACTGCAATGGCTAGGAATAATTTGATTGTCTCCAGCATTGCAACCAGTGCAAATGTCTCATAAACTTCAATATCTTCTTTCTGGGAGTATCCTTTGCACACTAGTCGTGCTTTGTTCCGAATCACTATGCCATCTTCATTCATCTTGTTGCGATAGACCCATTTAGTCCCGATGACATTCTTGTCTGCTGGCCTCGAAACAATCTCCCACGTTTGGTTCTTCTCAATCAGATTTAACTCTTCATTCATGGATTGAACCCAGTTATCTTCATCAGTTGCATCATCAAATAATTTTGACTCAACCTATGATAGTAATGATGTCTGCTGTAGTGATTTCATTCTGCTTGTCTGAACTGGAGCTCACTGATCACTGATGATATTCTGCCTATCAATTTCAACTCGATTCTTTGTCTTTTGTGCAGATAAGGATTTTACTTCCTTGTACTCATCATCAGTATCTTCTTCTGAGTCACCCTCAGCCACTTCTTCTCCCCCTGTGTTGCTTTCTTCTTCAACACTTTCGTCGGGAAATTGCTCTCTGACTCATTTTTCAATGGCTTCATTTCTTTCAGCTACTTTTCTCTGTGTCATTGTTCAATGAAATCATTCCTTTCAACTTCTTCTCACAGCTTCTTGGTATCCTGAAAACAGTCAACTGATACCACAATGTTAGATCAAAATAAATAATCATGAAATTCTTGATCACTGCTGCTTCTCTCATAGTATGTCTTCTCTCGATAGACAACACTTGAGCTGGGTCATCCAATTATTTCCTTGATGAATCTGGCATCTGATTTTGTTGTTGGACGCTCCCCCTGTGTTACACAACACTTCTATCTGTTAGGCCCAATGGTAGAGACCCATAACCATTCTTCTCCACGTGCAACATTCATACTAATCTGGCACTCCTCATTGAGCCATTAACAAAATCTCTAAGCCTACTGAGTTGGAACTCGGTGTAGGAAACAAGAGATAAAGCTAATAACACAATCACTTTTAATTGTGCTCAGTTGCATCTTTTCTTCTTCATCCCTGGTTCCTGATTTGAATCAATTGATCCTGTAGAGCATATCAGATCTCCACTTCGCATCCTTAGATGCCACTTCCCCATGGATCGTATCTCCCTAAAACCTGAAACACATGAATTACCAGTTAATAGCATTTATATATGTAGGGAGAGGGGGTTCTTCCGGAATCCTCAAGATGAGGATGATGGTTGATCCTGATGGGTCAACCCTTTGATTCGTTCATAGAGGGCATCACACTCCTTTCTTGCTTCCTCCAGCTGCCTAGCCAACTTCAACTGTTCTGGCCATATGACTAGGCATTCATTGCCTACATTCTGAGACTTTTTCTGATATGTGGATTTGGTAGGCTCGGCCTTTCTCACCACTTGGGGTATAAACCCGCTAGTGCACATTTCCTTCTTTGAGGTTCTACCAAAATTCCATTTTCCTTGATTATTTCTCTGAGTAGGAATCTCTTTTCTTTCCATCTTTCCATTCTTCTTCCACCATTGCAAGGATATTGCACTTTTCTCCACTGCTTGTTGTGGCACACGACTTGCAAATTTTTTGATGCAATCTTTGTTTATCTGACTTTTATCAGATTTATGAGTCGCCACCCTAGTTTTCATTGGTGGTGGGTCCTCCATTGAACGTCCATTCTTCTTTATCACCGCTGGAGTAGATCTCCCCTTAATCTTCCAGGTTTTCTCACATTCTCTCCTTGAGAGCTGTTGTGAGTATGACAGAGGAGGTGACTGATACACCTTTCGTTCAGCTCTATGTGATTTCCCCAAGGCTCGAAGCCTATTTTTCTCCTTACCACTTTGTCTCCCAGTACAGGCTTCTTTCTTGTAAACTTCCTGTGGTGGAGATCTCTTTTCTTGTTCCTTTCCCTTTCCTGCTTTCTTCTTACTGCAATGTCTTTCCATGTGCCCATAGTGAGAACATATAAAACATTTTCCCTCAAAGAAATACCTCATTTTATCATCTCTCTGCTGAGATGTTGATGCACCTTGAGTTCTTCCTCTGATATTGTTCTCCTGAGCTTCCTGACACATGCTCATGGTGTGTCCCATTCTTCCGCAGTAATAGCATCTAATATATGCTTTCCTCTGAGAAGCTCTTCTTTATAATTTCTCATGATGCTTCTTCCTGTTCTCAGATTTATTAATGTTTCTCTTTTCACAGCCTGAAATTTACTCCAAGGCCTCTATACAGAAGCTTGATGTGTGGCCACGAACTCCGCAGAAATAGCACATATCATCACTCCTTGAAACTATCCTCATAGGCCTATCTCCAGCACCTACAGGATTTTTCTTACCTTTGGAATTTTTCACTGCATTTTTCTTATCATCCATAGGAGTGGGATTATCATATCCAATTCCAGATTTTCCCAAAAAGGTTGACCTTTGGGAAGATACAATCCTTTCATGCTTCTCCTCTGATGCAGCATATTTGGACTTCATTTTATCATCACCTGCCGAAGGATGATCAAATAATAAGTGCAGTGCATCCTTCAACTTGGGCTTATCTTTGGATTTAGAATTCTCCATTTCCTTCTTGACTGATTGTAGCTCTTCTTCCAACTTTTGAATCTTCAAATCTCTTGATACAAGTTGAGCATCAAGTTCTTTTCTGAGATTCTTTCCACAACTCATCTCATCTTCCAGTTCATGCTTCAGCTTATTAACCACGACATTTTTCTCTTTTACTTTCAATTTTTCTTGAGCAATAGAATCAGAGAAACATGCATTCTCTTGTTGTAGTCTTTGATTCTTCTGAACTAACTCAGACAGCTGTGTAGCTAGATCAACATTCTTGGCTTTCAGATTCCGAACTTCATCGGACTCTTGATTCTCTTCACACTCACCAGCCTTTTGTTTTCCTTTTCCTTTAGCCAGCTTCTGTAGTTCCTCACCTTGAGAATCATTCTTCTCTGTTAGGTCAGTAACTGTATCAGTAAGCCTTTGATTTAATCCTCTTAGCTTGTTGACCTTAGTTTCTAGAGCATGGATCTGTATGCCTTTAGATTTAATTTCCTCAGTGGATTTCTGATCCAATTCTTTAGTCCCATGGACAACTTCCACCTTTTTGTTCAGGCCATCGATCTCTCTTTTCTGTTCTTCAACCTTCAGCTTATACTTACTAACGGATTCTGAGTTCTCTGATGTTGATAAATTAAGTTTCTCAATTTCTTCCATTAGCTCAGATTTCTCTTCTTCCTACTGCTGCATATAGAGTTTGGCATCGCGAACAATTTTGTTAGCTTTCTTAGTTTTGGCCCTCCAAACATCTATCTCTTCAAGAGCAGCCTCCAACTCAACTCGCATATCAATTCTTCCTTCAATTTCTTCTTCTTCACCGTCAGTGGTTCCAACGTCACTTGGAAAGTCAGGTTCTTCACTCATTCCATCAGTATCATTGACTGAGTAAGTATTTTTGTGGTATGATTTATCCAAATCATTTTTCTGTTCACTACATGATTCCTTCAGTAAGCTGTTTGATTCTTTTAGTTGAATCACACTTTTTCCAAAAACACTTCCACACTGAGGGATACCACCTGTCTTCTGATTCTTCTTTGAAGATTTTCTTTTTCCCATGGTAGACCGAGATAAGCGCAAACAATATCTTCAACTACACAGATCGAATACACCAAGTTGAAGCAAACAAATCTGATAAAAGCAACCTGCCTCTGATACCAATTGTTAGGACCAATAGGGGCCTATATACCCTGAGAGGGGGGGGGGGTGAATCAGGGTATGGATATTCTTTTTCAAAGTTCTTTCTGCCCCACTAGATCTTGACCTCTTTGTTACAAGGGTCACTTTGTTTGCACTTGTGTGGTTACTGTGATCACTTGTCTCTTTTACCTGATGATGATGCTTTGAATGCAATGCAGGGAAATAAGCAGGCAGACACAAAGATTTTTACTTGGTTCACCACTAAGGGCTACGTCCAAGGAGCATACGCCGACAAGTTGCCGGTTCGTACCAAATTCCACTAGACTTCACTAGCTGTGGATTACAAGATTCGGGCTAGATCACTTCTATGACCAGGCTCACTGCCTTTACAAAGTTTAGGGTCAGCTCACTGCTTTCCCAAGGGTCACTCCCTGTCTCTCTCTCTCTGGCTCACTGCCGGTGGAGAGGATCACCTATTTCCTCTTCCTAAGCTCACTGCTCCAGAAGGGATCCATTCACAGTTTATAGACCTGTAGGTCTCTTCATTTTCATGAATGAATGCATCTTCTCTTGTATGTAGATGCTCTGTTGAAGTACAAATTTCACCCGTAGATGAATATCTCTTTGCACCGAAGGTATCGGGCAAACTTCCAGCTTCCACACAGTCTGAAAATCACTACGGGAACAAAACCTTACTTGGCGCGCAAGTCAACCTCGGCGCGCAAGTATCGGCGCGCAAGTCACAACGGGCGCGCAAGTCCTCCTCTGACACTTGCGCGACACAAGCTTCCTCAAATCCAAACTTGCACGACTCTCTTCCCTTTACGCCCAAACCACTATTGGCACGCAACTGCAAACTGGCGCGCAACTTCTAACACCGGCGCACAACTTCAACCACTGGCGCGCAAGTCCCACCTGCGCGACCACACACACCACTTGCGCGACCACCACACCTGCGCGACGGGAGCTCTCGTCTTGAACTCCAGTAAGAAATGAGGAGGGGTGGTCCAGTATTTATAGGCAATCTGACCACCCTGCGCGACGGCGCGCAAGTCACCTGCGCGACCCAATCTCGACGCGCAAGTCTTCTCTCCTTTTAGACACTTGCGTGACCAACTTCCAAACTTGCGCGAACCTCTTTCCTTAGCCATATTTTGATCTTCTGATCTTGAAAAACATATGGCGCGCAAGTTTCCTATACTCCAAGTCCACGGTGCGCAAGTCCCTTTGCCAAAAACACTTTTCTTCATTTGCCGATTTTCAGGCCCAAAAATTTGGCAAACACTGGAAAACGGCGCCACCTTGTATCTGTTCTTTTGTACCGCCTCCAGATAATCCATTCCGTTTATCTACGTTCTTGAATCAAACATGGATCGTTGACCTCAGCTCTTGAACTCGACATTCCACCATGAAATCCTCTTTGTCAACAAATTTGTATGTCATTGTTTTGCTTTGTCAACAATCACAACTCAGATGTCTACTTTGTCAACAAACACAATCACCTCAAAAATGCTTCAATGATACCTTGAGGGATTTTTGCCCAACAGTATGAGAATTAATGATAATAATAATGATAATAAGATACAGTAAGAATAATAAAATATAAGATATAAATATATATATGATAAGATATAAATATATGACAATGAGATATAAGATATAAGATATAAATATTATATATATATATATATGGGAATAATGATAATAGGATACAATAATATTTTTTAATAATAGTAGTAGTGATGTAACAAAAAAAGAAAAAAAGTGGTAATAAGATATAATAATAGGTTGTAATATTAATAGAAGTAATGTGAAAAAGGAGAAAAAAAGGGATAATAAAATATAATAATAGGCTATAATAATAGTAGTTGTGGCATGATAAAAAAAGAACAGTGAGAAAGAGGATTCTTGTTTTCAGAATGGATTGAAGTAGACACCCCCCCCCCCTCACGTTGTATTCTTCCTTGGGCACCTGTAGGTTGACCTATAACCTGCTATCGCACCAGGAAAAATGTGATACCACCACCCAGCTGAGGATCTTTAGGTGTCATGTTGCTTGTGGAATGATTCCCTTGGGAATATCATGGAATGAAGTTAACTCACACTGCATGGATTCAGCTGACCGGTTGGGTGTTTTCAGGTTTATAAAACGACGATGGCAGTGAAATTTTTCAAGGGTTCCCGACCAAGTAGATAGCTATGATTGGTATTAGGCCATTAATTTAGGGTAAAATCGAGAGTTTATGTCAGTAGGGAAATCACAGGTTCACTCATGGGGATATACATACATACATACATATATATATATTCAAAACATAAAGGCCTAAGGGGACAAGAGGCTTTCCAAGGTATTATTATTGTTCAGCCCTCCATCTTCTCATTGTTTTGTTTCATTGATTGAGTAATAGTTAGTCTGAAGACCTACCTTTGTAAATAAATGGTTGGCAGCGTGATTTAATGGTAAGGGCCCCCTTTTTTTTAAAAAATGTGTATCAATGATTAATGTGAATTATGCATTTAAAATTTTATAACTAAAATTAATTTATCCCATGAGATTTATTTTGAATTTTTAAAAAAATTAATTACATCATTATGAAGGTAAGGGGATTTTTGTTACACTACATAAATGTTTGGAGTGGTTTATATGTTTAAAATTTTGTCAACAAAATTATTGCAGTCAATTATAATTATTCTTATTTCTTAAATAATTTTAATTGTGTCTTTAATATGGTAAGGGTGTGTTTTAATTTAATTTGTGTTTTAAAATTTTGGTTGTAAGTATTGCAAAAAAATGACAGTTTTAATTGAAATTAGTTTTTTTTGGAAATGCTACAATCAATTTTTATTCTACAGATTATCATTTGAAAACATTATTTTTTACATATTGCTTTATATCAAAGTTAAGGGTAATTTTATTAAAGACTCTTATTTAATGTTTCAAATGGTTTCTACCTCAAATTTTTATGTGAAAAAAATTATTTTATCCTTTGAAATTTATAAAATTATTTTCAATGGATTTCAATTATTCCTTGACGAAGGTAGGATAATTCATTACATTCTCAAAATCATTATTTTAGTAAAAATGTTTCATTTTCAAATATAATTATATATACATATATATACACATGCACATATATATACATATCATTTCTTGCATTAAATTTTCTACCTATAGATTTCTTTTATAAAATTATTTTGAATGTTTAAAGAACTTGTAAATTCACCTCTATGAATATAAGGGAGGTTATTACAGTTTCAAATTATTGTTTCAATAAAAATGTTCCAATTAAAATATATGTATATTCATACATACATACATGTGTGTGTGTGTGTGTGTCTATGCAAGTGTGTATCATTTAATGTAAAATTGTTTCTACCTATGGATTTCATTATTTTATAAAATAATTTTTGATTAAAGAATTTTAATTCAGCTTCTATGAATGTAAGGGAGGATATTGAATTCTCAAAATTATTGTTAGAATTATAATTGTTTTATTTTCAAAATGGTATACACACATAAACACATATTTTTAAATATATCATTTCATGTGAAATTGTTTTGATTGTGATATAAGTGTGTATATATATTTATATATTGATTCATGCGAAAATCATTTATTCATATAGGTATATATCTATATATATATATATATGTGTGTGTGTGTGTGTGTATAAATTTATGTAAAGATGATTTTACTCTCATAGCTAAAGATACATGTATATAAATGTGTGTACATATGTATCACTTTTTACAAAAAATATTTATCTTTGATACATATATATATATATATAAATGTGTGTATAAATGTGTGTGTGTGTTTATATGTACATATCATTTTTTGTAAAACTATTTTTATTATTTTATCTATACATATGTATATAAATGTAACATTTTATGTAAAACTATTTTTATTCTAATATCAGTATATATATATAGGTATTATTTCATACAAAAATGCTTTATTTCTGATATCCCTAGTTTGAAAAGCCTAGAAAAACATATGGATATTTAAATGAAGACTTCTTCTTTCCAAAACCATATATATATTCTAAATTACATAATGATCAATTTATTTCTAAATTATCACTCATGATTTTTCTTAACAAATTAAACATGTATGTATGTATCCAATTAATTCCCTCTTTATGATTTGAATATCAATGCTCGTGGCTTTAAAATATATTTGTGGTCACTATGATGTAAAACACATGTTTTTAATTCTAAATAATTTCACTTGAATATTTTTATGAATGAAGACAGGGGATGGGTAGTAAACCCAAACCCTTATAGGAATTTGTCTAACTATGTGACGGGTGTGCTCTAAATTATATAGTGCTTCAATACATTGGGTAATGTTTTAATCTCATGAGATGTCCTGTATAGTGTGTGGGAGGTTATCCTAAGCACACTATGGTATTAGAGAGTGAACCTAATCCATTATGGGGATATGTCCCTCATGTTATGATGTCTCTTTGGTAAGTTGGGACCTTATGTTATAATCCAAGGTGCCTTAGAGAATTATTTATGAATTATTAGATGTTTTCAAGAGAAACCTTTATGATTTTATGAATGAAATGGATATATTCTAAAGGTCCAATATATTGAAATATATTTAGAAAAAGAATTTTTTTCCAAGACCTAATGATTTTCATATAAGGTTTACACTTTCTAGTTTTAAATCACATTTTCCTTTAATATTGAAATTCCAAAATCCAACGGGATTCCTTATGTTTTTTTAAAACCCCTTACTAAGATTTTTGTCTCTCACACTATGTTATCAAAACCACTTTTCATAGGGAATAGGGATTTTTAGAAATGAGTGGGTGGTTGAGGTCCCTCTATGGTGTTTAACTCTAATAAATGATAAGAATAGTTTTTAGGTCCTTTCTTTTATAGGTTTTGTAATTAAAATGCTCTGTTGTATCCTGACTCTCAATAACTCTAAACCTTTGTGGTCTCGGGTTGTGTTATAGAAATAAAGGCAAAGTAATAAATTCCATAAAAAATGGGAGGGGTTTTGGGTCATCGTAGTTGGTATCAGAGACTAGGTTTAAAAAACTTTAGAGGTTAGGATACAGAGAAACCCTAAAGTCTTTAAAGTCCTTTCTTAAAATTTCTAGGATTTTACCTTAAGGAGAGACCTTGCGATCCGATTTCCTAATTCTAAAAAATGAAATTCAGATTTTCTATATGTGTGGATAAAGAGTTTCTATGGAATAATTCTTTTAAGAGGGGTACAATGTAACGTCTTGAGTTTTAGTAAATATAATCTTTTAACTTTTAAATAATTTTTTTGAGTATAATTTTAATTTAATTATTTTATTTTAGGATAAATATTAGTTTTAATAATAAGTGAAATAATATATATATATATAACTATGGTTTGTAAAATAATATCTGGATTTTTGTATAAATATAGATAATATCATGTAGAAAACATTTACTGAATTAAAATAAGATAAGAAAATTTTAGTTAATATATCAATTTTACATGTTTTGAATTTATGGTATATGTTTCTTCCATTCCCAATTAACATAAATAAGAAAAATGATATATATATATATAATTATTAACATGATTTGTATTATTAATTAATATTTAAGTTAAGTTTAAAGAACTATATTAATTTTCATAAGAGTAAATAATGTTTTTTTCAAAGTTATATCTTTTTATAATTCAAATTTGATAGTGTTTAAGTCGCTTAAAATGTATTTTTATAATATTTTATTATTTTAACATACATTTTTATACTAGAACTTTTTAAATGATACTTTTTTTTTCTGGAAATAAAAATGTACATATAATTTTATAGAAATCAAAAGTTTTTCGAACCTTAATAGTGTTTATTTTCTAACAAAAATGTTATATTTAAAATATATGAGATTATTAATTTTATTACTTTTTTTAATACGTGTGTGTGTGTATTTTAAAGTTGATAAATTTGAGTAATATTATTATTATTGTGTTTTTAATTTTCAAAACCAAATATTTGTTGAGTAAATTATCAAGTTGAGCATATTAATATTTTCAATAGATTAAATTTGTACAAATTCACCTGTATATAGATGTATATATATATATACATATATATATTTAATAACCGTGATAAATGAATTATACCACATATTTAAAGTACATATAAGAATATTGTTTTATACAAATGAGTGAATTTATATATATATAAGAAAACCCGTAAAATATGGTTAAAATTATTGAATTGGTTTTTTTAGATAATGGTTGTATATATATGTGCACATATCTATAAATATAATATATGTATGAGAATTAATGATAATAATATACAATATGGATAACCAAATATAAGATATAAATATATATGTGATAAGATATAAATATATGATAAAGATATATAAGATATAAGATATAAATATAATGTATATATATATGTGTGTGTGGGGGAATAATGATAATAATATATAATAATATGTTATAATAATAATAATAGTAACGTGATAAAAAAAATAGGAAAAGTGATAATAAGATATAATAATAGGTTGTAATAATAATAGAAGTAACATGACAAGAAAAAGAGGAAAAGTGATAATAATATATAATAATAGGTTATAATAATAATAGTAGTGGCGTGACAAAAAAAGGAAAAGTGAGAAAGTGTAATCCCGTTTTGGGAATGGATCGAAGCTGATACGCCACCCCCTCCCCCATGTTGTATTCTTCCTTGAGCACTCGTAGGCCAACCTTTAACCCTCTATCGCACCATGATAAATGTGATACCACCACCTAGTTGAGGATATTCAGGTGTCGTGTTGCCTGTGGAATGATTACCTTGCGAAGTAAACTCAAACAGTGTGGCTTTGGCCAACTGGTTGGGTGTTTTTGGGTTTCTAAAACAATGATGGTGGTGGAATTTTACTAGGGTTTCCAACCAAGCCAATATGTGGAGATCAAAATTAGGCCAATAATTTAAGAGAAAATCGGGAGTTTATGTTGGTGGGGAAATCATAAGTTCACACATGTGGATATACATACATACATACATACATATATATATATATATATATATCCACAACTTAAAGGCCTGAGGGGGAAAGAGGGTTTCCAGTGTATTGTTGTTGTTCTACCATTACTCTTACCATTATTGTGTTTCTTCAGTTGGGTAATAGTTTTTCTGGACATTGTTTTGAAGAAATAGCTAGCAGCATGATTTCAAGATAAGGGGTTCATTTTAAAAAAATATTCTACATCAATGATTTATTTGGGTTATGCATTTAAAATTTTATACGTAAAATTGCTTTATCCAATGAGATTTATTTTTAATGTTCAAAAATTTTAATTACATCCTTATGAAGGTAAGGGTTTTTTTACATTACTTAAATATTTTGATTGGGTTTTATGTTTAAGATTTTTTTTTGAAAAATTATTGTACTCCATTTTCATTATTTTTATTATTTAAATAATTTTAATTATGACTTTAAGACGGTAAGGGTGTTTTTTTAATTTTATTTGTGTTTTAAGATTTTGGTTGTAAGTATTGGAAAAAAAAGAGACAATTTCAATTGTAATTAGTTTTCTTGAAATACTATAATAAATTTCTATTCTCTATATTACCATTTGAAAACATTACTTTTTTAGGTATTTTTTTATATCAAAGCTAAGGTGATTTTTATTAAAGACTATGATTTAATATTTCAAATGGTTTCTGCCTCTAAATTTTATGTGAAAAAAAAATTATTTTATCCCTTTAAATTGATAAAGTTATTTTAAATGAATTTCAATTATTCCTTGAGGAAGGTAGGAGAATTCATTGTGTTCGCAAAATCATTGTTTTAGTAAAAAAATAATTTTCAAATATAAGTATATATATATACATGCACATATATATGCATATCATTTCATGTAGAAAAATTTCTACATATATATTTCTTGTATAAAATGATTTTTAATGTTTAAAGAACTCTTAAAATTTCCTCTATGAATGTAAGTGAGGTTATTACATTTTCAAATTATTATTTCAGAAAAAATGTTCCTTCGAAAATATATGTATATGCATACATACATACATGTGTGTGTGTGTGTGCACGTGTGTGTGTCATTTCATGTGAAATTATTTCTACCTATATATTTATTTATTTTATAAAATAATTTGTTATTAAATAATTTTAATTTAGCTTCTATGAATATAAAGGAGGATATTTAATTCTGTAAATATTTATTTAAGTTAAAAAAATTTATTTTCAAAAAGGTATACACATATAAACATATATTTTTAAAAATATCATTTCATGTGAAATTGTTTTGAATCAGATATAAGTATGTGTATATATATATATATATTGTTTCATGTGAAACTCATTTATCCATACATGTATATATCAATATATAAATATATATAAATATATATAAATATATATCATTTTATGTAAAAAATATTTTACTATGACAAATAAAGATACATGTATATAATTGTGCGTACATATGTATCAAATTCTGAAAAATTGTTTTATCTATGATATCTATATAAATGTATATATATACATATATATATACATATCATTTTATGTAAAACCATTTTTATTATTTTATCTATACATATGTATATAAATATAACATTTTATGTAAAACGTTTTTATTTCTAACATCCCTAGTTTTGAAATCCTGGAAAAACATATGGATATTTTAAATAAGTATTCTTCTTTTCCAAAACCATATTTATATTCTAAATTGCATAATGATAAATTTCTTTCTAAATTATCACTTATGAGTTTTCTTAACAAATTAAACATGTATCTATATATCCAAGTAATTCCTCCTTTATGATTTGAATATTTATTCTGATGGTTTTAAAATATATTCATGGTCACTATGATGTAAAACACGTGTTATTAATTTTAAAGAATTACACTTGGATATTTTTATAAATCAAGACAGTGGATGGGGAGTAAACCCAAACCCTTATGGGAATTTTTCGAACTATGTGACGAGTGCCCCTAGAATTATATAGCACTCCAATGAATTGGGTAATGTTTTAATCTCATGATATGTCATGTATGGTGAATGGGAGGATATCCTAATTACACTATGGGATTATGGGGTGAACCTAATCCTTTATGGATTATGTCTGCCATGTTTTGATGTCCTGGTGGTAATTTGTGACCTTATGTTATGATCCAAGGTGCCTTCTATAATTATTTATGAATTATTATAAATTTTCAAGAGAACCCTTTATGGTTTTATGAATGAAATGGATTTTTTTTAAAAAAGTTCAATATGTTGAAATATATTTAGAAAAAACATTTATTTTCCAAGCCCATTAGATTTTTATATAAGGTTTACACTTTTGAATTTTAAAGCTTGTTTTTCTTTAATATTGAAATTTGAAAACCCAACTGGATTCCTTATGTTTTTTTAACCCCTTATTAAGCTTTTTTTACTCACCCTATGTTTTCAAAACCTATTTTCACATGGAATAAAGATGTGTTGAAGTGAGTGAGTGGTTGAGGTCCCTCTATGGTTTTTAACTCTTGTAAACCATAAGAATGGTTTTTAGGTGCTTTCATTTATAGGAATTGTAATTAGAATGCTCTATTATATCTTGAATCTATAAATCTCTAAACCTTTGTGATCTTAGTTGGTGTTATAAAAATAAATACTGAGTAATAAATGACATAAAAAAGTGGGATAGGTTTTGGGTCATCATTGGTAAGTAATGGTTGTCTTTTCCGGATCCTTATAGAAAATATGGATCTAAAATTATCTATAATACCCATCCAGAAATTAGAAATGGGACTTCCCTACTATTCTATCTAGAATTTATTCAATAAACGATAATGGGAAATGGTCTTTCCATGTGTGCTAGTTTAGTAGATGGTAATCTATGTAGACACACCAACTATTCTACACATGGATTAGAACCAATTCATTATTTTCATTTTTAATTATTGTAAGATCATTTTTTAGCAACTACCTACACTGGAATAACCCATTGGCTATCAGATATGGGTTAAAGGATTCCAATAGAAAACAATTTGGTTACCTCCTTTTTAACAACATCAAGGAGGTTTGGGTTTGGTAGGCATTGTGCATGCCTCACTGGTTTAGCCTCATCATTTAACAATATATGATGTAAACAAATTGATGGGCTAATTCCAAGAATATCAAAAAGTGTCCATCCCAATGCTTTTTTATACTCCCTCAAAATGTTAAACAATATCAATTCATGCTTTGGAGGGAGTGAACTAGCAGTGATGATTGGAAACTTTGTTCCATTATCAAGATATGAATATTTCATGTTTTGAGGTGGTGGTTTAAGTTCCAAGTCAGGGGTTTTTGGATTTATGGGATTGAATATGAAACTGGTAGGTCAATGATCTCATCTAACTACTCAATGGTAACATCCCCAAATGAGGAATAAGATTTTACAAGCAAGTCAGTTTCATTGATGGTCATAAGATCCTCAGTACTCAAGACATCATCAATTAAAACACATTATTTAAACTTTTCCAAACCCACACAACACTCAAAGGAAGAATAACAACCCAAATCATCATAGAGTGAAGAATAGGAAAAAAATTAGAGTATGGTTTAAGAAGAGAATGTTGTTTGTCTGTGTTATTAGAGAACATTTCCATCAAATCAAATAGGAAGAGTGGAGTGCTCTTCAACAGGGTGTTTCATAGAATAAAGGATATTGAAACTTAAATTTTATCACCCAAACTCCATGGATAGTGTACCATTGTGAATTTTGATGATTTTTTTTTATTTTTTTTAAGAAATTAATTACAATTATAATAGGTGAATTTCATTGGGTCTGCTTATCTTCCATCTTAAGGACGTAGAAGTCTGCAAGGAAGATAAGATTCTTTACATACATGAAAACATCCTCGATCACCCATGTTGGGTGTGTAGTGTTACAGTTGGTAATTTTTATGATGATTCCCATTGGTTGAATCTCTCAAACATACAGACAAGTACACACATAGTGAGGCATCACATTAATTGAATCACCTAAATCAAAAATTGCAACAGAAAAGAATATATCTACTATGGTGCAAGGTATCATAGAAGTTCTCAGATCTTTGCATTTGGTTGGAAAAACTGGTTGTATAAAGGTTGAGACATTCCTTCCAAGGTTGAATCTCTCATTCCCCTTCAGTAACTGCCTATGGGTGCAAAATTCTTTAATAAATTTGGTATAGTAAAGAATGTTTAACTTTATCCAATAGAGGAATATTAACTTGTAACTTTTTAAATGTATCTATGATCTATTCATAAATTTCATTATCAAAAAATTTATTGTATTGAGTGATTCTTTGGGTAAAGGTGAGAAGAATGGATTTTTCAAAGGAATCCTCATTGATAACTTTTTTACCCTTTTTGTTTTATTTTTATTCACTTAAATCTTTTGAGGGTAGATAAATAGAGTATTTAGAAGGAGGACATACCTAATGTGTTGAATCAATGGAAGGATAAATTTATTTACCACTATGAATTTTGATAACAAATACATTACCTTTATCCTTGGGATTGGAAATAGGTTGGGTTGGTAATAAATGGAAGAATGTTTAATACCCCCTTTCATATAGACTTGGTTATACTTCCATCTATAGTTTTATGGATAGTATGGTTCTTTCCTAATAGGTTAGTTATAGGTGTGACCTAGGAAGATTTTATTGTAACTCTTAGAATATTCTCTCAGTTGGGGGAACTGGTCGGAATAGTGGGTGTCAGTAGCATAAATACTATAATGAATTTTAGGAGGAGGTTGGGATTTCCCTTTGGAAAGAGTAATTTGTTGGAGTAGGGTACTACCTCTTTGAACTTTGTGTCCATATTCTTCTCTAATTCTAAACTTTGTACCTTATGGAAACATCTAATGGGTACACTAGACCTTGTTCCAAACTATTGACTATTTTTTTCATGTTTTTTATGAGATACATTGCAGTGATTAGGATATGTTCCACAAGGGAACTACCTACATAATAATCAATCATTTTACGATCGATTCAAATTAAACCTTCATAAAAGTATTGTATTAAAAGTTTCTCTCTTATTTAGTGGTGTGGAAAACTTGAACAAAGCCATTTAAAATGTTCACAATATTCATGAAGTGTTTCCACATTATATTTTATTATTCCATAAATTTATTTCTTTATTATTATGGTTCAAGAGGTTGCAAAGTATTTTTCAAGAAAAATTAATTTCATGTCCATCCAACCTCTCATTGGGGAGTTAACATAGTATAACCAATCTTGTATAGTGTCTTCTAATGAGAAAGGGAATTACCTAATATTAATTAATTCTTTATCCACATTAGTTTGTTTTAATGTTGAACAGATAGTGTGAAATTCCTATAAGTTCTTATGTGGTTCTTCTCTATCCAATCCATGAAATTTTGGTAATAAGTGAATTAAACAATATTTTATTTCAAAGTTTGGTGCTTCGCCATGTGATTTAATATGTAAAGGTTGGATATCAACATTAGGTGAAGTGGGTTCTTTTAGTGTTTGGTTATTTTGTACTATGTTATACACTTTAATTTCAGTTTATATTTTAGTTTGAGAGGAATAGGTGTCAAGATGATTCATAAGGTGTAGTGTGTCCTCCTTCAAGGGATCGTCCTGTGTGTCTTGGTGATGCTAACGTAGGATCCTCTCCTGTTCAGGGTCGAAATAAGGTAGATCTCCTGGAGAATAAAACATAATGAATAGAACATACAGAGGAAATAAATTAAAACACAAAAAATATAAGTAATGTTATAATAAAAAACAAATATTCACAAAATTCACAAATATTTTATCAAAAATCCACACTAAAAATTGAAGCGGTCCCCAAAAATAATGCTAAAATTTGACTATATTTCCATGAAAAATCAAACTGATTATGTTTTTAAAGTTTATTAGTATCATGGGGCATGCCCTAGGTTATCTATTAAGGATTATTGGAGTTTTAAAATGCATATCTTTAATAAAAAGGGATAAAAGAGGGGGTGGATTTAAATACAGTTTTAAAAATAAAATGACTAAATCTATGGAGTTTAATAGTTGAAAAACAATTGGATTTTGAAAAATATATATGAAAATTATATGATCATTTCTAAGTTACTACACCACTTGTAAAGTTAATTGTTCTTAATTGATTATTAGTTTTTGGTGTAATCCTTTAGTTGAGTGTTTCGCTAGATCTTGGGTTCCCACAAGCCTCTAAAACAATGTACATTAGACTAAACCTTGAAATAAAAATCATATAGTCAAGTTACAACCTATTATAATTAAAGGTTTTTTAAGTAATAGTTAAATCTCAAATTTTTGGGAAATAATATGATTCTTATGTTTTCTAATCGAAACAACACAAGTCACACACTTAAATTACACACCGATCGGTTATGAAATAAAAAGTTTTTCAATTAAATTCATAAAAACAAGTTAATATAATAATTAAAAACCAAAATATACACCAAAACAGTAGATAATTATGTGCCAAAACTCCCTATTAAAGTGTGTAGATCCCAAGGTGCCAATTTATAGGCAAAGTGGAAGGTGGTTTTTTGTACCCAGATTTTGTGATACTACTTGGCCCATGGTTTTGGGAAAATATAAAGTCTTATATCTATTTTAAAAGAACTAAAACTTTGTTTCCCAACCTATTTAATATCTCTATAGAAAATTTGGCATCATTTGGATGGCTAACAGCTCAATATATGGCTGAATTACAGAAGTGACCTTGAGACTATGAACAACGAATATTCTCTCTAATGATGGCACATTTTGGGCCTCAAAATGGGAGAATTGGGATTCTTGGTCTTCTATAAAAATGTATACCAAACATTTTTTAATGATACCACCAATTTTCAGACCAATTATATTCACATGTTAGTATTATTATGCATTTTAGTCGACATATGTTATTGGACTCTCGTGTGGTTTGTCCTGTTTTTCTTGAATTTCACCATGGGCTCTCCAAATCACCTCCACAAACAATATAATCATAAAAAAAGTAAAATTGAACTTTTTAATAGTGATAAAAATAATTGAATCAAATTTGAATTGAAATTTGTTATTATATTTTTAATTTTCAATACAAAACTAGTTTAACTCAATGGTGTAAGGGTGAAAAAAATATTGAATCGTGGTGTGATCAATGCCCTGGACTAGGTTAAAGTTTATTAAGGAATGTTATCCAAGACCTAGAAAGCCCATAGATGGTACATTTACCCCAAAAATACTAGTTAATATCATACGGAGTGGGGACTAAGAGAGTCCAAGTGGGGATTGAGAGAGACTAAGTGGGGACTAAGAGATCCCTGCGAGGACAGAGTGAGCTTCTAAATTTTATAGGCATGCTGAGTATTTTGAGGACCTAATGTTATTATAAGTCATTATAGAATACATTTTTTAGATCTAATTAGTTAGATCCATGACACTAGTTTCTTTTTAGTTTCTTTTTAAGGAATTTACCTTTATGTATCGATTGTATCCCCTGCTTCTTGAATTATTTTTTGGCACCTATGTTCTTTCAATTTATTTATATTTATTGTGTGACTTGACATAATGGTTCCTAAATGTGTGATTTATTCATTATTTTCATGTGTTTTGAAAAGGCATTTTTAAATATTTTAAAGTAAAGAACAAGTGTGGTTTTAAATTTCTTTTAAACTATTTTGTAAGATGTATTTGAAAGGGGTGTGTTATTTAAAATTTTGAATATTGTTTTCCAAAGAGTTTTGGAAATCGTTTAAATGTAAAATAACATGTGACTAATTTTTTAAACTTCAAGTGTGTGTGGGTTCTAAAAACATGGTTTTAGGCCAATGTGCATAGTTTTATGGAAAGGTAGGTTTTCAATGATTTTTTGGAAAACCATGTGAAAATTTAGAACCTCTTTAAGTGTTTGGAACGTGTATTTTAAAAAGAGTTGTCTACAAAATTGTTTTAAATTGGGAATTTAAAATGGTGGTTTAGATAAGATGCTTTGGTTGACGAAAAACATTTTATAAGTGATTATTTCCATTTAATGAAAATCTTGGGAAAATAGTTTTAATATACTTTTGATGTGTTGTTTTTTATTTTGTAAAACCTTATGAAAAATGTTATTTTTATATTTTATTTCAAACTAGCATATTTAGGACGTATTATGAAAGTGTATTATTAGATTCAGTGGGTTTTGGTGACCTACTAGGTTATTTAGCTCATGCCTATATTTTATAGGTTCAAGTCTATTCCAGCCAGTCTTTAAATCTATTGATCTTCTAGGGAAGATGTTTGGTTAGATGGTGATTGTGGCTCATATGAAGTCTTGTTGGGGTTGGTTTGGGGGGGGGGGTCAGCTTTGAGTTTTGTATCATCTATTCATACCATTTTATTTTATGCTTTGTTATATATATATTCATTGTTCCTTTATTTATGTATTAGTAGTATTTTTTGTTTTTATGTTCAGTTATGTTTATATTCAGTTGGGTGTTTATTTCTTTTATTTTTCTACTTACTTATATTGTTTCATGAGAGTAAAATCATTCCACGGTATATTTGGTGATTCCATTACACTAGTTACTAGCCTGTAGAGATTGGGAGTTCCCTTCAAGACTTGTGGTGGGCCGATTTAAGAGATGGGTTAGATGGAATCTCAGGTCGGTTCGCTACATACCATGTGTTTATAATTCATTCAGATATGTATGAAAATACTTAAGTTCTAGTTTTGGGTGAAAAATAAAAAATTATAGGTTTTATAAAGATTTAAACATTATTTTAGTGTGAAAACATTAATTTAGTGTATAGAATAAGGATTCTAAAAACTAAATCATTAAAAGCATGTACACACAAAGTAGAATAAAACATGATAAGATAAAGATTACATAAGATGTAATAGTTATGAATTTAATATGCATATGATGAATATTAAGTTGGAGATACTAAAAAAGAAATCCCCAAAAATACTAAGTATGAGATTCCTTCCAAAGAGACACTTTTCAAGACCTCAATCATTCAACCAGATATTTTCAAGATTAGCATGAGTACCCTTGTATTATCTTGTGTAAGGCAAACAATCTATAACTAAATATGGCTTAATATTGGGTGGGTCAAGCTTATCCAAGTTCTCCTTGATTGTACTTTGTTATATTGTCCTTGGAATTTAAATTAGGTTACACTATATGGGAAACCCTAACAGTTAGGATGTTATAGGAATAGAGTTTAATAATTCTATATTATGGATATGGATAAAGATTTATCAACTCAACTATTCAAGAATAATAATTGTTATTATTGGTATGATTCCCTACCTAAATAATCATGGCTTGTTTACATGAACATATTGGTGTGATTTGTAATGAAATATGAATCTTGTATCACTAAATGAATACGATGTTTATTATAATCATCTTTTATTATAAAACTTTCATTAAAAGTAATTAATGAAAAGAAATAATACATGATACGCGCCCACTAGTTTTTCCTTGTTGTATATTATGGCATACTTAATGATAATCATTTTTAGATCACTAGTAGGTATAATCTATAAACTATTTAAATATTTTTATCTAGGATTGAGAATTATTTTCAAGTAGAAACATTCAGAGTACCCAAATGTAGATGTTGTAGATATCAATTCCACCAATTATAACCCAGGGTTATTGGATATTGGGTGTGATACACACATTTTTGCTGACAAAAATGGAATCAAAGATGGGATGGAATTGATGAAGGGTGAATTATATCTCCATGATGATAATAGAGAAAAAATTATTACATTATAGGTTATAACATGTAATATAATTCTACCAAGTGGATTAGTCCTAGAATTGAAAAAATAGTTATTATGTTCCCCCCATAAACAAGAATTTAATTTTTGTAAATTATTTGGACAAGATGATATTTTCATTAACTATTAAGAAGAATAGTTATTCTATATATAAGAATGAAATATTTTATTATTTTTTGGAATATAATGGATGGTATATACATATTAGATATGGATAATCCTATTTATAAAATGTCAGGGTTGATTCTAATACTACTTATCTTTAACATTGTTTCCTTGGACATATAAACAAGAAATTCATTCAAAAAACCCATTGAGATATATTTTTAGACTCATTATATTATCAATTATTTGATACATGTGAATCTTGTTTATTGGTAAAAATGAAAAAGATGCTTTTTGGGAGAAAATGTGATAGGGCTAGTGGGCTATTGGATTTTATACATGGTGATGTATATGGATCAATGAGTATATAAGAAAATAGTGGTTTTAGGTACTTAATTAATTTTACCAATGACTATAGTCAATATGGATATGTGTTTTTTATGAATAAAAAGTATGAAACTTTTGAAATGTTTAAAGAGTTTAAAAAAATTACAAAATCAACTAGGAAAAAGTATAAAGATTCTCCTATCAGATTGAGGTGGTGAATACTTGAGGCAATAATACATAAATCATCTGAGAGTTTGTGGAATTGTTTCACAACTCAGTCCTCTTATAACAATATAATATAATGGTGTGTCTAAGAAAAGAAATCATTCCCTCTTAGACTTGGATCAATTGTTGATGATTCTATATGACCTTATTATATCATTCTTATGAACTATAAACTATTTTATTCTTACTAAAATGTGTTTCATTTAAAGTATTCATAAAGACACCATGTGCGATATAGACTAGGAAACTTCCTAATATGTCTTTTATGAAAATTTTGGGGTTTAAAGCATACATATGATGTTTGGTTTTGGATAAAATTGACTCAAAATTGGAAAATTTCTTATTTTTGGTTATCCCAAAGAAACTATGATATCTTTTATAACTTTACTAAACATAAAACATTTGTGGCATGATGTGGTATTTTCCTTAAGAATGAGAACATAATTTTATGCATCAATGAGAGGGAATTTGAAATTAGAAAAGTTCTTGATAAACAAATAGAAATTTTTATAGAGATGAAAGTTGAGTTAGTTCCATAAAGAGTACTAGAGGAAGAATTGACTCAAGTTACACAAAAACCTTTAAGGTCTAGTGGGATTTATCAAGAACCTGAGAGGTATAGATTTATCATGGCCAATGATAATGAAGTAACATTTGTAGGAGGTTAAATTTATTCCTACTAAGATTTTATTGAGATTTGTTATTCTAAGAAGTGGTTAAATCAATGGAATCTGAGATAGACTCCATAAATACTAAGCAAGTTTGGAACTTTTTGGATGCACCTAAAGGGGTAAGAATCATATGTTTAAATTGATTTTTAAAAAATAATACTAACATAGATATGAGTTTCAAACTATAAATAATGCATGGTGGGAATAATTTACAAAAAAAATCATGGTATTAGCTATGATGAAACCTTTTTACTTGTTGTGATGATAAAGTCCATTCAGATTTTCCTTACATAGAAGCTCATTATGATTATGAGATATATAAAATCAATGTCAAAACCAATTTACATAATGAGGATTTAGTTTAGGACATGTGTATGATATAACCTAAAGGTTTTGACATGCTAAATGAGACTACTAATGTATAAAAATTCCAATGGTCTATTTATGGATTGAAGTAAGCTTATTAAAGTTGGAATATTTTGTTTGATGATGTAATCAAAGAGTTTGGTTTCATAAATAATTTGGATGATTCTTGTGTATATAATCATGTTAGTGGGAGTATAATAAAATTTCTATTATTATATGTAGATGAAATATATCTTATCAAAAATGAAATCCTGAAACTTTATTCTATGAAGGTTTAGTTGGGTAAATGTTTTGCATTGAAAGACATGGGTTAAGAAGCCTATATACTGAGTATTAATATCTATAGAGATATATCTAATAGGTTTCTTGGACCGAGTCAAAGAATATATATTGGTAATGTTCTAGAGTAGTTTATCATGGATAACTCCAAAATGGGGTCTTTACAAATATTATGTGGCACAAGTCTTAGGAAGATTTATGATCCTTCTAAAGAGTTTGAAAGGAAGGATAGGATTCCTTATACATCCTCTATGATTGTAGATTAGATGATGAAACCATTAATGAAGAAATAACATGAGGGTCATATAAAACCTTTATTTGTAATACATGTGTGGTGTACCTACCTGGACTGAACCACTGGGTCTAAACTAGAGTGCCACAAGGCCTCATGCATGCCTCCCCATATGCAAGAGGTTTTGGACTAGTAGTGAGGGTCTAAGTCCATAAGTGGGGAGACTATACCCTCACTCTCATATTATAGGACAAATAATAATAATACATATTCAAAAATAATATAATGATCCTAGTATCATGAATAAAATAAAAGTAATACATGTCAAACAGGTAATAAATAGGTTCAAAAAGTGTAAATCTAGATATGAGTAATAAAAGTCATAGATAAATAAATAAATAAAATAGTAGGGTTCTTCTGAGTCCATCTTAATCCTCTTTTAGCTTCAATATCCTCTGCTCAACCATCAACTATGACAATAATAAATGCATAAAAATCATAACAATCAATCCATAAGTACCAAGCAGTTGTGTGCTAACCAGACCACTACAAACCCTCGGTCATACCTACTTCATCTCCATGTTGTTAGGATAATAATAGGATGTCATAAGTGTGAAAATCCACTAAGACTTTAATTCATCTCCCAATGGTCTCAAGGCATTGATTTAGGATCCCATAGCGTTGTATCCTGACTCTATAACAGGTTAAGCCTCTCGATTTTCATACCTCATTTGTGTCTTAGGTCAGGCCTCCAGGCCATCATGAACTAAACATGTTGCCTCGGGTTAGGTCCCCAAACTACCATGCCCCTACCCTAAACTTAGGTCCATCATTGTCATCATCACAATCAGTTTTCACTCCCCCTCTAAGGGATAAACATCACATGATGTTCCACCTATCTCAAGTACCAATAACAACCTCCAAGGCATGGTAACACACATTATGGGGTAAAGAATAGAAAGAAAGCATAACATATCATCATGAAAATATAGTATAAATACATAACAACACGTAATCATAGTCAAACATGGAAACACAATACTATAGAAATACTCATGGAATCAAATATCATAACAGGTCTCATGTGATACACACTCACTCACATGAAATCTCAATCAATCATGATAAAAAAGGTATTCCAATAAAAAAATTATACCAAGGAAAAATGTGTAAAAAATATCCCCAAAAGTTAAACAACTTCTTAACTCAAGGTCTTTGATGAAAACATTAAGGTTTGTCAAGGAATATTCACCTGAATCACGTCCACATACTCATCATATCAAACCACTCACCCAGGAATCCTTGAACTGATTCCACATATTTTATTTCCAAAATAAATAAAAACACCACATGTGATTATAACTTTTTCTCTCCTATATAATTTCTAAATTATTTATTTAATCCATAGCATGTGCTTAATTGTTTTTCTTAAGGATGATTATAATTTCATATGTGATGATATTATATATCTCTAGAATAATCCATGATAAGTATGATAATTATTCTTTATCATTTTTTTTATAATTTTGGGTTATTATCATTTAAGAATTATTTATCCTCTTTCCTGAAAGTTTCATAAAGTTCTACTTCACAAATATCTCATGAAAAATGAGAGGTGGAATATATATTCCTACCTAGAATTACCCTATTAAAACACTACACCAAAGAATAGAGGAGATTGGGTGAGGGTTCTTCTATGCCTATAACCCAGAAGAAGAACTTGTATTGATCGAAGAAATATTCACCAATCTGGAATAAGGGAATTATTGAATTTTCTAGACTCAAGATAATAACCAAAAATAAATTTAGAAAGGTTTGGGTATTTTCAAGAAGTAAAACCGTGTATAGGTTTGTAACATTAAACACCGCAAATTAAATTAACCATTTAATTTTCCTTTTATATGAATATTGAATGTGGAGTGTTTAAAATCCTTCATAAAATAATTACAACCTTTAAATGAGTCAAAGAATTGATCTCTGTGATTTTAGGCTTTTAAAATTGTTAAAATTAAGTTATAGGTGCATGCTGGGGTAGAAGAAACAAAAATAGGATTTTTAAAAAAATTACCCAAAAAAAGCATTATGTAAGGGTAACATAGTTTTAACCTTATCAAGATCCTAGCTATCACATAAGGGTAAGGTTTTATACCCTTAAATGAGTATATTACCCATACACATCACATAGTTGTCACATAAGGGTAATGGGTTGTACCCTTACACAATATATTGGAATGCATGTATACCCATGCACGAGCAGAATACTACCCTTTTGAAATCTTTAGAAACAAGGGTTTTCCCTTAATTAGCATATAGGTTACACTTACATAACCTATGAAAATTTAGGATTAAAATTAAGAAATGGATGAATTACCCTTATGAGACAGAGGGTTTCTCAGCCGACTCTTACGTAGTACATTGGCTTCCCTTACATAACCCTTATAAAAAGGGTGTTAACCTTATGCATGTAGAGTAATACCCTTATGTAGTGCATGAATGACTCACTTAACCTTATGAAACTCATGAAATTTTATAGTTACCTTTATGAAACTCATGAAATCTTTAGATTAACCTTACACAATGTATTTAAAACTCTCCTCACCCTTACACAAAGCATAGGTCCTGCATAAGGGTAAGAATTAAATTTCAAAAAAAATCAATTTTTTCACACAAGAGACTTATAAATTTTAAAAAAAAGAGGGTTTTAAGAATATTTAAATATTTAAATTATCCCATTATAATGAATTATAATACTTGAGAGGTGCCTCTAGTAGTCTTTCTCAAACAACTCGGGCCACTGAGCTCGAACATCATACTTATTCTCCCATGTTTCCTCCTAGATCCAACCATGCTTCCATAAGATCTGTACAAGTGGTATCATCTTTCCTCATAGGAATTTATCACTCTAGTCTATAATCTATACTGTAAACTTCTCATAAGATGCATCTGGCTCTAAATCAATATCCTCATAGTCTATAACATGCATAGGATTGGGTATGTACCTCTGAAGCTAAGAAATGTGTAACACATCATGCATGCCTTGATGAAAAGGAGGAAGGTCCAGATGGTATGTCACCATTTCAACCCATTTGGTGATCAAGAAGCATCCAACAAACCATGGTTCTAGTTTCCCTTGCTTTTTCAAATGACGATGCCCCAACTGAGGTGAATCTATTAAGAAAACTCGGTCACTAATAGTGAACTCCAAAGGTCATCTCATATGGTCTACATATAATCATTTATTTCTCAAATTAGTTACCAAGCACTTCTTGATCAACCACACCCTCTCAGAGGTCTCTTACACCATACTAGGCCTAATAATAACTACCATGAAAACCTCCTTCCAACATAGGGATGGTTGTAATGACCATACATAAAGTTCCTAAAATGGTTCCATCTGTATAGAACCCTGGTAACTATTGTTGTAAGTGAAATCAACCAAGGACAGGTGCTCATCCCAAGATTCACCAAAGTCTAAACCAAGATATCAAATCATATCCTCTAGTATGTGAATTGTTTTCTTTGAATTTATATCTATATGAGGATGTTACATTATGTTCAGCCTCATCCTAGTCCCTAGGTATTTCTAAAATCCCTATCAAAATCATGAAATGAAATGTGCATCCCTTACAGAAACAGTTCTTGAGGGAACCCCATATAATCATATTATCTTTCAAACATACAACTTTCCCAGTTCTTCCATTGAGTGAGTCTCTCGTAACTGTAAAAATTGAGAAACCTTTCCAGTCGATCGATAATCACCCATACAACATCACGACTCCTCAGGATCCTAGGAAACCCCATTACAAATTCCATTGCGAAGTCCTCCCACTTCCACATGGGAACTATAAGTGGATGGAGAAAACCACCCATACACTAATGATATACCCTTACCCTATGATTGGTAAGGCACCATGAAACAAAACCAATGATGTCCCTCTTCATCCTAGGCCACTAGGACTATCATCGAAAGTTGTGGTACATCTTTGTCACACCATGATGTATTTCCCATATAAAGGTATGGAAGTCCCTCTTTAGCTCTTCTCTGATGGAAGCAGGGACTAATACTCTCCCAGGAACAAGGATCTCATTATAATCTCTTAATGACCACTTGGGTATCGGGTCACCTCCATCTAGTTTTTTCCACACCATAGAACACTTTGGGTCAGCATTATGTACAACCTTTACTAGGGTTTCTAGAGAAGATTTGAATAAAAATGGAGAACTTGTTATTGATCCTTGATCATTAGAAGCATAAATGCTCAGATCATTCAACAAGCTCATCAAGTTCCACTGCTCCTCAAAAGGACTCTCACCAAGCTCTTTCTCAACCTGTGTCTTACGGCTAAGAGCATCTGCTACTACATTACTTTTCCGAGGTTCATATGTCATCTCAAAGTAAAATGTCTATATATACTCCACCCAGTGCCTCTACCTCAAGTTTAGGTTCTTCTGTGTGAATATGTGTAACATATCATTTCTATTATAGGTATTGATAAAATCTCTTCTATTAATTTATTAATATCTTACATTAAATGGGAAAATGGTTTATTAGTGAAAAGTTATGTTTTTGTAAAACACGTCGCAGAATGGTAAAATGCCCAATTAACACTTCATAATATTCAATTAAATATTTTCTGAGTTAAACACTGAGTAAGTGTGTGTTTCTAAGACTCACAAAATCTCAGCGAAGATGGAATAAAATTATTAAATAGAATATATTAAGTGTGCACTTTTTATTCAAAATTTTTAAATAACACCAAAACAATGTGTTATTTGAGAATTCTGAGATCACTATTATGTCCA
The DNA here is from genome assembly GCA_963277665.1 of Viscum album. Taxonomy (NCBI): domain Eukaryota; kingdom Viridiplantae; phylum Streptophyta; class Magnoliopsida; order Santalales; family Viscaceae; genus Viscum; species Viscum album. The sequence goes on from OY728154.1 coordinate 119,207,504, forward strand.
AAATATGGTGTTTACCCTAGGAGGGGTATAATATTCATAGGCTCCAGACATTTGGATGTCTCGCTCATGAGATAAAGTTAATAAATAATATTTAATATATTATTTATTAAAAATAATTAAATATCTCTCAAACAGTGTATCTTATGAGAAATCTAATACCATCGATGGGTCCAGAATGAGGGTTTTACCCTAGACGGGGTATAACATTTGTAAGCATTGGGCTTTTGGATGCATTGCTCGCAAAAATAACACTTTTTATTTTAATTAATTAATTATTCCTTTTTTTAATTAATAAATTGTTAATATCTCTCAAAAGATTCATCATTTGAGAAATTCGAGACCACCATTGTATCCAGAATGGGATGTTTACCCTAGATAGAGCATAATTTTTATCTTCAACGGGCGTTTGGTCTCTCTGTTTTTTAAATTTAGTTATTTATAATTTTATTAAATGATTAAATTTATTATTTCAATTTAATTGTTAATTTAATTCAAAAAATCAGATGTTACTATTCATCCATCTTCCTTAATTTGTAACACCCATTTTTGATGATCGAAGGTTTTCGAAACTCCATTTTTCAACCATTTTCACCCAATTAATTCAACAAACATCATAAATGGGTGAATTAATGGATCCATAGTCAATTTTAGATTGAATCAAACTTCTAAACCGGTTCTTGATGGAGGGTTTAGAGTGGATGAAACCCATGTGTCTTGGGGTTATTAAATATCCAAATCAATCAGTTTTTCCAGTGTTGTTAATCTAGATGAGTCTTAGCAACCTTCGATCTAATCTACATGTGGTAGGTGAGGCTAGTTGTGGTTCAAATTTTCATCTGTGCATTTGGTCCATGTTCAGCCTTCTTTGGCTGTGCGTTTTATTTAGGTAATGAGTTTCTTATTATTTTATTTTTATTTATTACTCTTCCAGTCTTCTAAATTCAATATCTTCTACGTTATTGATCAAATTTATACATCGTCAGTTTGTTGGTTTCATATCGACGAGAATAATCTAAATCATATTTTTGATTTGAAGGCACCAAAGTATCGTTTGATCTACCTTTTCACATTTTAAATAGATTATTTTAAATAAATTATCATAGGATAGTTACATGTGATATCAAAAGATAATTATTGAAATAATTGTAAAAATATAATCACATGGTTTTATCTAATGATAATTTATAAAATTGTCGTATAATAATTATTTTGAATTATTAAAAGAAAACTACACGTTTTATTGAAAATAATTATCAAAAAATTAATAAGGGTTAATTATAGGGTAATTATCATGTGACATAGATTATAAAAATTATCGTAGGATAATCATGTGTTTTGTTAGAATATAATTATAATAATTATAAAATGATAATTTAGAAATTATCCAAGAGAGATAAAATATATCTCATGTTATATTTTAATCAATAATTTAAAATTATCCAAGAGTGATAAAATATTATCACATGTAATATTTTAATCAATAATTTGAAATTATCTAAGAGTGATAAAATATTATCGTATGTAATATTTTAGTCGATAATTTTAATTATCCAAGAGGGATAAAATATTATCGCATGTAATATTTTAATACATAATTTGAAATTATCCATGAGAGATAAAATATTATTTCATGTAATATTTTAATCATTGATTTTAAAATTATCCAGGAGAGAGAACGTATAATCGCATGGGTTATTTTATTTTATTTTGAAATAAAATAATTGGTATTAGTTCTAGGAACCTTTGATGAACATCGAACATTGGTGTGTCGATGCTTACGATAATAGGGTCATGCGGAGGTGTATTGAACCACACATTGTGGTTTATCATTGATACTAACATCGATGACCTTGAGGTAGGTGGTTCTGTTCTCATGAGCCAAATTGATTATCCTTGTATAGATTGATGTATTTCAATTGTTGATTTAAATTCAATTACTAAAATCTGATTTCAATTAAATTGATAAAAACTTGATTCCAATGAATCGAGATATTTGAAATAGTTTTGAAATGAAAATTTGGAAAACCCTGATTCCATTGAATTAGGTGTGTTTAAGGAAATTGGATGATTTAAATTGTTTAATTTAAATTTTGGATTTTTTGGAAATTATTTCAATTAAATTATTGAATTTAATTGTGGAAATAAATTGTGTAACGATATAATTGTTTTTGAATGGATTTCAAACTCTTGAAAATGGATTAAAATGATTTGATAGAAACTGAGTGGTTTTATCTTGTAAAAAAGGCATATTTTTTAATAAAACTTGTTTTGGTTTCAAATGGAAAGAAATTATCACTTTTGAAATGGAATAATGGGATTAATCATATTTTTAAGTAGCCTTAAAATAGTTCACCCATCATGTAATAGTGGATGCAATCCTTAGGTAATTAGTGAGTTATTTGGATACACTCTATGCTATGACAACATTCTAAACATACTTGTGGAGGGTCACATCCTCGACGGTTTGGTGACGAGTCTCCTTTGGCTAGTGTCATAGGGACGTGTGTATACAAATTTTGTTGAGTTCACATAGAGAGTGTGAAATCCTATAACTGGTTAATACTATCGTACCTTTTGGAAGATGACCATATTGCTCACTTGTTTATTTATATTTGAGATATAAATATATGCCAATATTTGTTTGAACTGCTTACATGTCTTCTGAATTTATATAAACTATTTTATATAAATTTTTTAAATAATCCATTGTTTTATAAATATTCCATAATTTTGTAAATTTATTGCTTAAAATATTTATTTCCATCATTTGAAAATGTATAGCATGTTTTGTTTAAATATTTTTTTGAATTACCAACCCCGTTTATTTGAAAATTGAAATATTTTCTTTGGATAATCTATATTTGGCATCTGTTATGGAATCTTTGGTGGTCTCCTACTGGGCTTAGGCTCACACCCTACTTTTTCCTTTAGGTGTTTGTAGATTTTCTTCTTCCATGTTCGAGCAAAGGGAAGGGATCTCGTGGAGGTGGATCCATCTGGTGATCTTTGGTCTTGGTGAGTTGTGTCCTTAGGGACCTTGGGGTTGTTTTCCCATTTTAGTACTTTGGATTTTATTCCTCTTTGTATTCTAGTACATTACTCCCAGTGGAGTTTCTTTTTTATACATACTATCTTGTTTCTCTTCTTCCACATTGTTGGTGGAAAAAGCATTCCCACTTGCATGTTGTGTGATGCCAGGTGCTAGTCACCAACCTGTGGGGATCAGGAACGCCCTTCGGTCTATTTTAGGGTCGGCTCAGTTATTGGGTTACCAGGGTACCCGGGATGGTTCATGACAAAATGGTATCAATGGGAAGTTAAGCATCTTGCCTTGGTGATAGTATGAATTTGAGTATTCTTGTCGGGACTTAGGAGGAATTTGTGATTGAGTGCCTTTCCATCTCTCCCCACATTGAACCTTAAGTCACCAGGGGTGGTTAGGGAAAGATGCCTTGTGGATTAATTCTAGTATTTTCCCTATTTTTATTTGGATAGAGTGAAATCCAAATCATGTTTTTTCTACTGGTCGGGATCATGTTTCCCTCATTGCTATGTAAGAGCATTATCTAATGTCTTCCTTATTTTCTACTGATGCTATGTAATGTCATGTCTCTGAGAAGATATGTGAATCAGATCCAAGAAGGGATACTATTGAACCTCAGCAAGTGAATCCTCCAGTGGTGCGCACTATCCAAGATTTGGGATAGGCACCACCTCTGGTCCCCATTCAGGCTCCAAATGTAGAACCTTGGGGATGCTCTTCAAAAAAAAATTCAAGAGTTCTTTCCCCAGAAACCACCAGTTCTCAAAGGCTCCACTAATCCTCAACATGCTAAGGAATGGTGGGGTAGGGTGGAACATCTGTTTGAGTTCTTAGAGATACCGGATGAGATCAAGGTGAAGTGTACCACCACCGTGTTGGAGGAACCAAGAAGGAGATGGTGGGACACGATAGTGATGATAAAGAAACATGAGGGCTTAGAGTAGAAGAAATTCAAGGTTCTTTTCACCAAATAGTTCTATCCAGAGTCAAATGGTGTTGGAAAAAGATGTGGAGTTTCTCAAGCTTGAGTAGGCTAACGGAATTGTGGCTCTTGTAGATGTTTAGGGCACTTGAAGAAGTTATGCCACAAATTTTTCACTCCATGTAATGAAAAGAGATCATCAAAACCTTCAAAAATGTAGGGAAATCAAATGATTCATGTACAAAAGGGTTACAACCATAGGAATCTAGAACAAAGATTCTTCACATAGTGAAATAATCTATAGAGGAAGCAGATACTAGTCCAACGACTGTGAGTGGTACCCTTACTATAGCTTTGTCGTTAGTGACAACTCTCTTTTATACGAGTGCATCTCACTCGTTTATTTCAACTCGTACCGTTAATCTGCTTAATATTCTTATGGATCTTTTATCTTCTGCAATGGATATTAATATACCCCTCACTATAAAGAGAGATCAGGGTCTTCGTAGTCCTTCTTTTGTGTTCTCTCTATCATATTTCAAACTTACTTGGAGTTTTATGGTACTCAACATGAAATATCTTGACATCATATTTGGGATGGATTGGCTCGTTGCCAATAAATCCAGATTTATTGTTATCTTTGATGGGTCTACCTTACCACCCCCAGTGGTGTGTCTCTTTTCTTTCAAGGAGAACGAGACCCAAGGTCGAACAGGGCCAGACCTTCTTATCTGCAGTTGGGGAAGGTAATATTAGTGTTTTCTTCTTATTTGGATCAATGATCTCCCTATAGTTGTCATTGAGTTTCCCATAATGTTTCCTTCTAATTTTTCTAGTTTACCACTGGTAATAGAGGTTGATTTTTCCATTGAATTGATGCCGGTACACAACCAGTTTCTTTTCCCTCTTACCAAATGGATCCAACTGAACTGAAAGAACTAATGTCCCAGTTGGACGATCTTCTTGAGAAATGCTTTATTCACCCAAGTGTGTCACCTTGGGAAGTGTCAGTTATCTCTTCCATGAACCTTGATGGTTCTCTGAAATCTTTTCTTCTCAAGATTATTTTTCAGGAATAGAATGTTGTTGATGAATTCCATAAGCATTAGACTCTCTTTATGGCGGGGAGACTGATGCCTAGTGGTTGTTCTCCAAAGAGGGTGTTCTATGTTATCAGAACCATTATGTTGTACCATTAGCAATAAAGAAGGCTATAATGGGGGATTTCCATAATTTCCAATGGGTTGTGCACCCAGTAAGTACTAAGACATTCTATGACTTGAAGCAGTAGTTTTGGTGACCATGTATTCTTTAAGGTTTCACCCTGGTTGGGTCATCGAGGACTTGGAAGGAAAGGAAAGCTTGCTCCTTGTTTAGTGGGATATTTTGAGGTTATTTATTAGGTGGGTAAATTTGTTTACCCTTTATCACTACAACCACAACTGATGTCGATACATAATGTGTTTCATGTATCTCTACTTTGGGAGGTTTTATCTGACCCATCTCATGTTCTGAGTTGGCATGATCTTGAAGTGGAACCTAGTTTATCTATGATTGAACGGTGAGTCGGGGTTGTTGATTCAGAGACCGTGGTACTTCATGGGAGGGAAATACCTCTGGTGTGTGTGATATGGAATCATGGTTATAATTTTTATGAGATGTGAGAGAGGGAGGCTCTGATGAGAGAACAGTGGCCTTGTCTTTTTGAAGTGGAGGCTTCTTCATAGGCTTTCTGGGGACAGAAAGTTCTTATGGTGGGGAGGTTGTAACATCCCATTATTGTTACAAGTATTGATAAACCCTCTTCTATTAATTTATTAATATATTACATTAAATGGAGAAAACGGTTTATTAGTGAAAAGTTGTGTTTTTGTAAAACACGTCGCGGAATGGTAAAACTCCCAATTATCACTCTATAATATTCAATTAAATATAATCTGAGTTAAACACTGAGTAATTATGAGTTTTGAGGCTCGAAAAATCTCAGAAAATATGGAATCAAATTATTAAATAGAATATATTAAGTGTGCACTTTTTATTCAAAAAATTTAAATAACTCAAAAATTATGTGTCATTTGAGAATTATGAGACCACTGTTATGTCCTAAATATGTTGTTTACCCTAGGAGGGGTATAATATTAGAAGGTGACGGACATTTGGATGTCTCGCTCGTGAGATAAAGTTATTAAATAATATTTAATATATTATTTATTAAAAATAATTAAATATCTCTCAAATGGTGTGTCGTATGGGAAATCTGAGACTACCGATGGGTCCGAGATGAGGGGTTTACCCTAGATAGGGTATAACATTTATAAGTATCGGGCGCTTGGACGCCTCACTCAAAAAAATAACTCTTTTTATTTATTTAATTAATTATTTTAATATTTAATTAATAAATTATTAATATCTCTCAAACAGTTATCATTTGAGAAATTCAAGACCACCGTTGTATCTGGAATGGGGTGTTTACCCTAGATAAGGTATAACTTTCATCCACAATGGGCGTTTGGTCTATCTGCTTTTTAAATTTAGTTATTTATAATTGTATTAAATGATTAAATTTATTATTTTAATTTAACTATTAATTTAATTCAGAAAAATTGGATGTTACTATTCATCCATCTTCCTTAAATCGAAACCCCCATATTTGATGACCGAAGGTTTCTGAAACTCCATTTTCAACCATTTTCACCCAATTAATTCAACAAACATCATAAATGAGTGAATTAATGGATCCACGATCAATTTTAGATTGAATCAAACTTTTAAACCGATTCTTGATGGAGGGTTTCGAGCGGATGAAACTCATGCATCTTGGGGTTATTAAATAGCTAAATCGACAATTTTTTCAGTGTTATTAATCCAGACTAGTCTTATCAACCTCCGATCTAATTTGCATGCGGTAGGCGAGGCTAGTTGTGGTTCAGATTTTCATCCGTGCATTTGGTTCATGTTCATCCTTCTTTGTTTGTGCATTTTATTTAGGTAATGAGTTTCTTATTATTTTATTTTTATTTATTACTCCTTCAATCTTATAAACTCAATATCTTCTACATTGTTGATCGGATTTATGCACTGTCGGTTTCATTGGTTTTGTATCAACGAGCATAATCTAAATCATATTTTTGATTTGAAGGCACAAAAGTATCGTTTGATCTGTCTTTTCACATTTTAAATGGATTATTTTAAACAAATTATCATAGGATAATTACATGTGATATCAAAAGATAGTTATTGAAATAATTGTAAAAGGATAATCACATGGTTTTATCTAAAGATGGTTTATAAAATTGTCATAAGATATTTTTTTTTGAATTATTAAAAGACAACTACACATCTTATTGAAAATAATTATCAAAAAATTATTAATGGATAATTATAAGGTAATTATTATGTGACATAGATTATCAAAATTATCATAGGATAATCACGTGTTTTGTCAGAATATAATTATTATAATTATAAAATTATAATTTGTAAATTATCCAAGATATATAAAATATATCTCATGTAATATTTTAATCAATAATTTGAAATTATACAAGAGTGATAAAATATTATCGTATTTAATATTTTAATCAATAATTTAAAATTATCCAAGAGTGATAAAATATTATTTCATGTAATATTTTAATTGATAATTTTCATTATCCAAGAGAGATAAAATATTATCGCATGTAATATTTTAATCGATAATTTTAAATTATCCATTAGAGATTAAATTTTATCACATTTAATATTTTAATCGATGATTTTAAAATTATTTAGGAGAGAGAACGTATAATCGCATGTGTTATTTTTTTTCCTTTTGAAATAAAATAATTGGTATTGATTCTAAGAACCCTTAACAAACATTGACCATTGGTGTGATGATGCTTATGATAATAGGGTCGTGCATAGGTGTATTGAACCACATAGGGTGGTTTATCATTGTCGTTGACATTGATGACCTTAAGGTAGGTGGTTCCATTATAATTAGCTAAATTGATTATCATTGTATTGGTTGATTTATTTCAATTGTTGATTTAAATTCATTTGCTCAAATATTCTTTCAATTAAATTGATAAAAACTCAATTTCAGTGAATCGGGATATTTGAAATGGTTTTGGAATGGAAATTTTGAAAACCCCCGATTCCATTGAATTGGGTGTGTATGGAAATTAGATGATTTAAATTATTTAATTTAAATTTTGGATTTTATAGAAATTATTTCAATTAAATTGTTGAATTCAATTGTGGAAATAAATTTTTTAATGATGGGATTGGTTTTGAATGGATTTCAAACTAGTGAAAATGGCTTAAAATGATTTGATTGAAACCTAGTGGTTTTATCTTGTGAAAAAAGCATGTTTTTTAATAAAACCTGTTTTGGTTTTAAATGGAAAGAAATCGGAACTTTTGAAATGGAATAATGGGATTAATTGTATTTTTAAGTAGTCTTAAAATAGTTCACCCATCATGTAAGAGTGCATGTAAGCCTTAGGTAGTTACTGAGTTATTTGGATACACTCTACGCTACGACAATGTTCTAAAACTTACTTGTGATGGGTCACATCCCTGACGAGTTGATGATGAGTCTTATTTGGTCAGTTTTATAAGGACGTGTGTATACACATTTTACTGAGTTCGCATAGAGAGTGTGGAATCCTATAACTGGTTAATACCATCGTAACTTTTGGTAGATGACCTTGTTTCTCGCTTGTTTATTTATATTTGATATATAAATGTATGACAATATTTGTTTGAACTGCTTACATGCCTACTGAATTTATATAAACTGTTTTACATAAATTTTTTACATAATCCATTATTTTAGAAATATTCAATCATTTGTAAAATCATTGCTTAAAATATTTATTTCCATCATTTGAAAATGTATAGCATGTTTTGTTTAAATCTGATTTTGAATTTCCAAACCCGCTTATTTGAAAATTGAAAGCCTTTCTTTGAATAATATATATTTGGAATCTATTATGAAATATTTGGTAGTATCCTACTGGGCTTAGGCTCACACCCTACTTTTTCCTTAGAGTGTTTGTAGACATTCTTTTTCCAGGTTCAATAAAAGGGAATGGATCTCATGGAAGTGGATCCAGCTATTGAGATTTGGTCTTAGTGAGTTGTGTTCTTAGGGACCTTGGGGTTGTTTTCCTATTTTAGTACTTTGGCTTTTATGCCTCTTTGTATTCTGGTACATTACTCCCAATGGATTTTATTTTTTTATGCATACTGTCTTGTTTCTTTTCTTCTGCATTATTGGTGGAAAAATAGTTCTCACTTTCATGTTATGTGATACCAGGTGCCAGTCACAAACCCATGGGGATCAGTAATTCCATTTGGGATATGTCAGGGTCGGCTAATTTATTGGGATACTAGGGTACCCAGGCTAGTTCATGACAATATGTAAGGAAGGATCTTGTAGTCTGTAACATCCCAGGTTTTTAGAAGGTTGATAAATTTAAATATGATTTGAAATTTTAGTTGGTGGATGGTCCAAATTTAAATTTGATATTAGGAATGTAATTCATAGAATTTTATTATGTTAATGTGTTGTTTTTGGTTGGGGTTTAAGGACTGAGATGTGTCTTGGGTGTTTGGTTGAGTTACGGGAGCATCGGGCCTTGAGAACCTAGATTTTGGAAAGTTGAGGGGAGGCATATGGTTAGTGATAACCATGAACCACAACCATGTGTCCCTATAAGGGGTGTCACACGGTTTGAGAAACCATACACTTAAGGGGTCATGAACTTTTAAAACACATAAAATAAATTGTAGAGGAGACTGCATGGGTTGTGCATGGTTAGTCAAATCATGTGCCTAACCATGTGAGGGGGTGTCTCTTTGTGTAGTGGCACTACACAATTGGTGCACAATTATCCAAACTATACAGCCAAAACTAAATCCCTTTAAAAGAGTGAAATTATGATTTTACCCTCCCTTTTTTTAACCCTTAATCCTTATTTTTCTTCTACCATTTTTCCCAACACCTCTCCAACTATGGATCTCTCCGCTCTCTCTCCTAGGTTTCTTTGAAACTCCTTCATTCAGGATCCAATTCCAGAATTTTTCATTGGGTTGGATAGCTAGTGGTAAGGATACTAGTCATCTTTCTTCATTTATTATTTTATATTGATGTTTATAATGTTATTTTCATATGGGATAATATTCCCTATTTCCAGGTTGTTTGTCAAGATTCTTGTTTTCTCTCATTTTTTCTCAAATCAAAGGCCAGTATTTGATGAACGAATGTCTAAGTGTATAAGGTGGGTGGTTCCTAGATTTATAATATTTTATATGTATGTTTATGTGACATGATAAATAGGCACAAGTGGGTTGGTCTCGGTGGGACCATTTAATTGTTGATTTTATTTTTATATTATTATTGGGAGATGTTAAAGGGAAGTTCCATGATTATTTAATATCGTGCCTTTGATTATATTGGTTCCATGGAAACGTGTTGGGAATGTCCCATGAAACTTGGGGTGTTTTTGATCACCGAAGTTGACGCAGTTTGGTTTGTAAGGTTGAGGTGAATGGTGATGCCCAATTCCATGGTTGGGTGACGTGGTTCACATGTGGTGATGAAGGTTTGTCAGAGGTGTGGCTTAGGTTTTTGGTGAATATCCGCTCACCATTGTTGGACAAAATCATCGTCGAGGTCATGCGCACATAGGATCAGGACCTAGTGGGGTGTTTTTGACCACTCAATGTGGGTGGAGACCTTTATAGACATAGTGGTGTATGGGGATGGTGATGAACATTAGTTATGGAGGAGTTTATCACCATTGAAAGTCACGGTGGATAGTGTAAGACCATCGGTTGGGGTTTGATTCTCACTGTGATGTTGTGGAGGATTAGTCGAGACTATGGAAGGATAGATTTATTTTTGCCTTAGGATATTGGGTTGTTGAGCCAATGGTGATATATTAAATGGAAGTCCATGGGAATTGTGATACATTAATGTATGTGTCGATGGGATATCAGGTTTACTTATCATTTTTCATATGTGGAGATAGTTGGCACGTGGTTCCAAATGGCATGGAAATGGTTGGGGAACTGAGGGTTATTTTGGTATAATAGATAGTGGATACATCATTCCACTCTAGCATTGGCTAAAGTACGTAAACTCTCCCTTATGTCTGTTGATTCCAAGTGAAGCAAATCATATGATATGTGTATAGTTATTATTTATTTAGGATTTTCATATACTAGTATAAATATGGATGTAAGATATTAACACCTTGGTGGTGGCCTACTGAGTTCATACACACACCCTGTATGGGATCCTCAGGACACGTGTAGAATTTATAGCCTTTAGTGAAGGAAATTAACGAGGATTTGATTTGACCTTAGTGAGAGGGGATGTTCTAAGGTGTATAGGATGGATGAGTTTTTTGAAGTTGGACCAGGAGGTTCCTCTATACCAAGTTGGAGTTAATTTTTGAGATTTTTCATTCATATTTATACGATCATACCATGAGTGATCTTGTATGATTTTGTATGACTATCATGACATGTATATACTTTATCTATTATGTATAGTTGTTTCTTTTGGATTTTTATTTCTGCTATTTCAAATGCTTTTATTGAGTTTTTTCAAGCACTTCTATGATGAAATTATTATAACCATTATTGTTGTTATTGTTGTTATTTTTTTTTATTATTGTTATAATAATAATAATTATTATTATTATTTTTATTATTATCACCAGAGGTTATAATCTCCCCAATATCACCTAATAGACCCTCACAACTATTTAACAGCCTTTGGCATATGGGGAGGCGCGACTAAGGAAAAGTGGACCTCTAGCCCAGAGCACGAGTCAAGTGGATACTGGGTTAAGGTATTACAAGTTTTATCATAGTGTTTAAGATGGTTAAAAGTGAAAATAATGTTTAGATGGTTTCTAAGTGGTATTAAAGGTATGTTTTCAAGATAGTTTATTATTTGGGCATGGTAGATAGAAGACTAATATCATGTCAAAACTTAGTAAAGAGATCATTTGTGGGTTATTATAACCCCATGAATGGGGAGATAAACTTGGTTGTTGGGGGTGGGAAATTGATGTTCTTACTTTTCACTTTTACTATTGGATAGTTTTTTACCTTGAGTGGTGCACTTGGTTGTGATATTACTGGTTATTGAGGTTTATGTGCCTTGGACCTGTACGGAATGGGAAGATAATTCATGCATCATGATAGACTCTTAGAATCACATGATATATGTATATAGTTTTAATTATTTCTTGTAACTTGTAGTATGAGAAAAGGGGTTGGGTTGTTTAAAGTGTAAAAAATAAGTTAATCAAAATTTTTTTGCATAGCTTCTGAGTAGAATTCTACTCAGCCAATCCTGGTATGTGATTCCTTTTGTGATCGTTATGTGATCCTATATTCATATGGAATATGTGTGACTAAACTTGTTATGGGTAGGTATGAATAAAATAAGGGGTGAATAGTTTTAAATGTCAAAAATAAGATAAATAGTGTTTTCAAGCATAGCTTCTTGGTGGCATTCTACTCAGCCATCCTAGGATAATGATTTTGGTATGATTCATGTGTGATTCATGAATCTAATATGGTTAAGTAAGGGGGCATGAGGTTGGATGATATGTGATATGGTTTTGGTAGGTAAGTGTGAGGATAATGAGATGCACTTCCTATTACAGCTTTCCCTATTTGGGATATATGGACTATTATTATTGGTACTGATCATGGATTTTGGTTCTTAGTGTGATGACACCTAGGAGGGCTCCGATGGAGCACCAAGAGGGCATAGATGTGGTTTCACTAGAGCATTCACATGACGAGACCCCTAAGGGTTAGCGTGAGCATGATCTAAAAGTAAGGGTGTTGAGGAATATGGGACAACTGCAATAAATAGAAGAGTTTGTGATATGGATATATGACCGGCTTAGGGAAAGGTTGGTACGGGTCATTCAAATTATTAACTGAGGAGCTCAGAGTGTTGATACATCCATGTATTATCTGATGTGGTAGTTCTAGTCATATCACCCTCCTTTACTCTAGGGTGAGGGTGGAGCATAGGCAACAGAGTACCAGATCGAGTCTATGTAGACTATCTTCGACCAGATCGAGATACCCCTGGGGTAGAGGGTGAAGTTGGACATGTATATTCTCAAGGGAATAGTGAAGAATTGGTGGGACATACAGGTACATGTAAGAAAGAATTGGAGACTGACATGGAAGGACTTGAGACCAGGTTCTTCGAGCAATTTTTTCCTGAGACATTTAGGGTGGATAGAGCTTGCGAGTTCATCAAATTGTAGTAGGGAGATGTGTCAGTCGTGGAATATGCTGGGAAGTTCATGGACTTTCCTATTTCAACCCATTATGATAAGGTATGATATCACCAAGGTGCGGAGGTTCGGGGATGGTTTGCAACATGCTATTAGGATACAGGTGAATATATTCAGATTGAACTCGTTCTTGGAGGCAGTGAACTAGGTGTCGATTGAAGAGGGAAACGTGGTGGATATGACTTATTTGAGCTAGTAGATAGTGGTAAGTGAGGAAGTTAGTGGTTATTTGGGTAGATATAAGAAAGTTCATGAAGAGTCTCAGCAGGGCAGTCAAGTCAGGGACTTAGGGAGGCCATAGAGGAGCGGGTCATCAATAGTGTGCTTCTAGTGTGGGTAACCAGTTCATTTTTAGACTCAGTTTGAGAATCCTATAAAGAAGTGTCAGGCATGTAGACAAATGGGGTACTTGTAGAGGTTATATCGGAGGATGTTCCAGATAACTGGGAGTTAAGGACCGGTTCAGACTTAAGGATCTGAGGTAGGACTAAGAGCGATGCAAGGATCGGGTAGCTGGGAAACTATTGCATGTGTAGGTTATTGTTGGTAGAGAGATACCCAGCAGTAAGGTTAATGGCTTGTGGTGGTTACATATTCATAGAGAGGATAGTCATCAAGCAATCAGGGTTTAGGTTAGGTGTATGGGGTTGAACTGGTAGGTTCAAATCATAATGGGGAGCTGATGACGGTTAGAGGTACACCATGAGAGTGGCCATGTTTCTTTTTTTTGAACGATAAATAATGGTTTGGGGGGTATAGTGTGGTGGGTGAATTAACCAAGTACTAGTTAAATTGTGATCATCAAATCAATGCATAAATACTATGGGATGTGTGGGAATCAGGGGAATTATATGGGCATTCAATATAATGTGATACTTTCAGGCATCAAATGTGATCCAAAGCCCTATGTGCATCATATGTGACATGTAACACCCTGAGATTTTATGAGATATATTATTTTTAATTTCTTTGATATCTTCTATTATACACTACACCAAGATTATCTTGTACTATATAAAACATCGTTTTAGCTTTCAGTATACGCAACACTATTCTTAGCTCGTGTTACACACAATTTCAAGTTCGTCTTTTGGAAATTATTATACGCAACATTAAGTATAGATTTTGTTTAATATATAAATGAAATAAGTTTTTATTATGTTATACGCAAAACCAAATAGATCTTTCACTACATGTAGCCCGGACTTGGCTTTCATTACACGCAATCAAGACCTTCCTTGATAGCGTGTGCAGTACGCAATATCGAGTTTCACTAAACGATATATTATTAAAATATAATTATGAAATAGCCATTATGAAAAGTAATACCCACTTTTTGAAATTTTATAAATTTTACCTTTCAAAATTGAATTCATTTTTGGATTTGGAATATCGAAATTAGCCTAGGGTGAATTGTTTGTATTTTTCTGAAAACATTCAATTTTCATGAATAGTGAAAACACTGAGTTATTGGTTAAAACCGACTTTTTATTTAAATAATCATTTATTTTATTTAAATATATTTTTGGTAAAAATAGATACATAATACTTATATAAGTTCATTGTAATTCATTGGAGTCATTTTAAAATATTATAGATATATAAAAATTGTATTGAATTTTTTACCGTCTTTTACCCACCGCCTAGGAGCATTTTCAATTGTACATAAAACTTAATTTTATCACTTCTGTGAGTTGAATTTCAAAAATCTGAGAGACACGGTTAATATCATGGAGTAAAATGTGGTTCAATGAGATAAAAATAATTTTTGGTGAATAGTAACTGTTTAATTTTATTTACCACGGTTAAAAGTAAATAGTGTAATTAAGGGTAAAAATGATATTATTATTACCCTAACACATGTCATAATTCTATTGGATAAGTTTAATTAGACCAAAAACAACCTTATGAATAAAATATTACCCTTTAGGTCCACTTGGATTAGATTAGGACATTTATTATTATTTTATTTAAAGAAGAGTTAAAATAGTTAAAATCAAAGTTTAATAACTAAAACATTTTTAATATAGGGTTATACATAAGACAAATTCGACTATAAATATTAATTAGAAAGATAAAACGATTTCCTACATAATGGTAGTTTATTTATAATTTTTAGACATTAAATAATTTAATTTATTTATGACACAATGATAATGCAGTAATTACCTTATTAATGAAATATTAACATATTGATGTTATAAATACTCAAATAAATGTAATTTGAGACTTTTTATGAATTAAAATAATATTTTAGGTTAACATGACATTTTATTATTGATTCAATTAACTTTTTTTGAATTAATAATGCTGTTATAATTTTCAAAAAAATCAATTAACAAATAGAGTCAAAATTGACATAAAATAGTTTTTAAAACAAATATTATATTATTAATTGTTATTCTATTCTTAAAAATATAAGGTTTATAAAAATGACTTAGATAAGGTAATATATATTAATAATGAACCACTTGGGGTTCTTGTTTCTTTTTATAGTAAGTTTATTAACCATATAGTGTAAGAAAACAAGAAGACATTGTAAAAGTTAAATTATTTAACTTAGAGTTAAATCTAAATGATAAGGTTACAATAGTAACCTAAACTTGTCTAAAACATATTGGTTGAGAGGATTTAGACCCATCCCCAATTTAGTCTCAAAATAAATCGATTTTTACCTATTATAAACTGAATATGACTTTATTATAAAATAATATTTTAAGTTTTTCCTAAGGTACCCCTCTCCTCCCTTATAAAAGGGCACCTCATCCCTCTTCTCTTTACACAATTTTGAGCCTTAAATCTCAGATAAGCCCTGACCATTCACCTTATAAACTTCCCTAGAAACATTATATAGGTTCTAGTCTCCTCAAAAGACCAAATCTAGTGCCATAAAAGGATGTTTAAAAGAGGTACGTCGAAGAAGAGGTAATCTCTTCTACTGATTCTTTCAAGTTTCTTTCTTCTTCAACTTCTTCTTATTTAGTTGTTTTATTATAAAATAATAACATAAGTATCACTAATATACTGATATGTAATTATAAATATGAAACAACCCCATTTCACCTTCTATCCATCCTACAGAAAATGAAATCACCGCGTGTGTGTACGTACGAAATACCGTCTCCACGCTGTGGTGTAATCTGTTTTTCCACCACCACCTTACTTGGATGGGTATAATGGTGTAAAAAATAACTATTTATAGTTATTATAACATAATACTAATTCTGAGATATTATATCATCCACTCCAATTCAATTCAATAATTATGGTAATGATGTCATCGCTCGTGCGTACGTACGGATTACCGTCTCCACGACGTGATGAGATTCATCCTCCATGTTACCCATTCAAGAATGATTATAAAGTATATATAATGAATAATAATGAAATATATGACATAATAAAGCTACTGGATTTATGTATATATATATATGTGTCATCTACTTACTTCCATTCGAGTCAATAAGGAAAGGAAAACAACGTTCATGCGTACGTACGGCCTACCGTCTCCATGAACGGTGTATTTCATTTCATTTATCTATCTATTATATATATATATATACTTAATATATATGATATATAAATCATGATTTACATTCTGTAAGTAAGTAAAACATGATATAAGTAATAATAATATCAATAACAACAAGTCCAAACACGTACGATAAATAAAACGATTTCACCCAAAACGCTTCTTTAACGTGGAATTTACAAAATAACGGGTAATATAAAGTCATAAGTGAACCATATATGGTATCATAACAATGAATATGATACTGTAATAAGTCAATGACATTATTTAAATCATTATACAGGAGTTTCGGATACTTATGAAGCATATCAGACCTAAGGTAAGGGATAATTTTTCAATCTCATTTTTATCCTAGATTTATTATACGTAAGTATTTACTGGGGTTGTATTTTTCATCCATGTAACACCCCAAGCTTCCACGGTATGCTTCTCCTTGAATAATACAATAGCGTGTGTTGTACGGAACACTGAGTTCAAATGCACCACGACTCACCAAACTAGCCGTTCAAAAGCAGTTATGAATAGTATTAACTGAATTTTAAATTTTATATCATCCTTATAATTTTAGAATCCATATTATGAGTTTATAAGACATAATTTAAGAACAAATTCATTTTTTTCAGATAAAAGAAGTATTTTTCAAAAAATACAATTTTACCGCCTTTTAATGGAGAATCCTTTTTAAATCCAATATTTGAAACGTTTATATATTCAATTTTACAAAATTAACTTCTTATTTAGAATCGGGACATAATAATTTAGTTTCAATAAAGTTTTGGTGTTTTTCTGATAACTTTCAAATTTGGGCGAACAGTGAAAAAGACTATATTTTAACGGAAAACAACTTTTTTAATCAAAATAATTTATATTTTTAAATTATACATTTTAATGGTTTGGAAGTATAAATAGATTAAATTTTTACCATTTAATCCAATGATGGTTATTGTAAGTAATTTCACTTTGAAATTGACATAAACAAGTGTCAAACTTTTGATAGTTATTATTTCTTAAAATACGCCTTTTGGTTTTGACAGCAGAAATTAATTTAATAAATGAAAATTTTATGTTTTTAATTTGGTAAAATAGACTTCATTTTTGGATTCGGAATATCAAAATTACCTTAGGGTGAAATTTTGGTACTTTTCTGATAACTTTCATATTTGGATGAATAGTGAAAATTACTAAATTTTAATTAAAAACAACTTTTTTACTTGAAATAATTAATAGTGATAAATTGTGAATTTGAGTGATTTTAAAATATAATTAGATTAAAATTTTACCATTTAATCCAATTTTGGTCATTGGACATAATTTCATATTTAAACTGGACATAAGAAAGTGTCAATCTTTTGATAGTTATTATTTGTTAAAAACATGCTTTTTGTTTCGACAACAAGAATTAATTTTAAATTAATTTCTGCCACTTATGTGCTTTTAATTTAGAGAAATGGATTCCATATTTAGAATCAGTAGGTAAAATGTTTTTAAAAAGGTAACATTTATTTTTATACATTTTGAATAATTACTTCGGTAAATATTTTATTTACCAGGGTTAAAGGGTAAATCCGGTAAATAAGGGTAAACAAATAATATTATAATAATACTAAATTACCCTAAAACGTGTCCTAACCCTATTTTTTTATAAATGTTAGACCATGGGAATCTTTGCGTCTATTTTGGGACCCCATTGAGCCACTTGTAAGTGATAATGACACGTTATATTAATTAAGTTAAAGTAAATACAAAAATGACAAAAGCATATATCTTTTAGAAAACAAATTTTTACATTGGGTTATTTATGTTGTCTTTTCGACTATAAATATTCATTAGAAAGATAAAAAGATTTCCTACATAATGGTAGTTTATTTATAATTTTTAGACATTTAATAATTAAGTTTATTTATTACACAATAATGATGAAGTATTTTCCTTATTAATAAAAGAATCAAATAATTGATATTATAAATATCCAAATAAATGTAATTTGAATATTTTTATGAATTACACTAATTTTATAGGTTAATATGACATATTAGTACTGGTTATATGAATGTTTTTTGAAGTAATAATGCTTTTGTAAATTTATCAAAAACAAAATACCCAATAGTGTCAAAATTGACATAAAAGAGTTTTTAAAAACAATATTATATTATTAATTGATATTCAATTCCTAAAAATATAATGTTCTACCAAGATACTTATATAATGATATTTTTATCATTAATGAACCACTTTGGGGTCTCTTGTATTTATATAGTAAGTTTATTAACTATATAATATAAAAATACAAAGTGACATGGTAAATGTCAAACTAATTAACTAAGAGTTAAAACTAAAAGATAAGGTTAATATAATGACCAAAACCTATATAAATTATATTAGGTGAAAGTATTTAGACCCATACCCATCTTATACTTTTAATAATCCACGTTAGAGCCATTAGAAACCGAATATGAATTTATTATAAAATAATATTTCTAGCTTTTCCAAAGGTGCCCCTCACCCCTCTTATAAAAGGGCACTCCCCCTTCTCACTAATTCACACATTCAAAGCCTTTTGGATCGTCCAACCCCTGCCCAAATACTCTCTCAACTTCCCTAACTTCAACCTAGAGGCCTTAGTTGGATCATAAAGCCAAAATAAGGAGCCCTTTTGATTAAATTAAAAGGAAGAACCCGACGAAGAGGTAATGTTTTCACCACCCTCTTTCAAGTTCCTTTCTTCTTCAACTTCTTCTTTCTTTGTTATTACCATTATAAAATAATAACTCCAGTATATTCTATATATTTTGATGTTATTATAAATATGGTACAATCATATTCAGTATTTTATCCATCCTTTTAATGACATGTCACCATACGTGCGTACGTACGGCTTACCGTCTCCACGTCGTGGTGTAATTGTTATTCAAAACATTATTATTTGGATGGGTATAATAATGATGTGTAATTCATGTAAATAATAAATATAACATGATAATGATTCTGTATATATGATATAATATCCAATTATATATTATTTTAATATCAAAAGAGTGATATTGTCGCTCGAGCGTACGTACGGACTACCGTCTCCACGAACGCGATGAGATTCATTCTCCATCGTATCCATTCAAGTATAATTCTCATTTGATGATTAAAAATAATGTTTAAGGACTTGATATCATTCTGGATATGAATAAGATAAAAACTATCCATAACAAACATGGCTTATATAACAAAACATATAAAAGAAAATGAGTAAGTTAACACCCGAAACGACGATAATACTAAGATATTGTTAACAAAGCAATGTTAAAAGATAATATATGATATCATATTAATGTATATGATTCTTGTATAATTTAATAACAATTATTTCACAATTATAATTTAGTTTAACCTACCCCCAACCAAGAAAAAGTACAAGGTAAGGTTTTTTCATCTCACTCCTTATTTCCGTGAGATTCATTCCATATTGCCACTATTACCTTTTGTGTGGTGTATGTACTGCCCATAATTGTATTCTTTGTTTAATACACTTTAATTTATGTGTATATACATATTCATTGTATGATACCTCTTTCATGGGGTTTATGTTTTGTAAGTTACCAAATTGGTAAGGGTTTATTTCACAATCTCTTCATTATCAGAGGTTGTTTATACGTAATTATCTACTGGGACCTCTTTATCATCCACATCCATGTTTCCTAAAATTGTATTTCAAAACATTATTACTATTTTATAGAATATGGGTTAAATTCATTTATACCCTTGTTTTACTTTTTATAAGAAGTTTATAAAGGAATCTTTACGTCATTTTCCACACAAGGACCTTTTTAACCTTTTTGACAAATTAAGATAAGAATGTATTTTTTTTAACTTATACGGTGGGTGCGGCTATTTTCCACCATTGTAAAATCTTAGAAGCTTCCCTTACACGCTTATAAGGATATTTTCAAAGTAAAGGTTTTCTTTTATAATTATGTGATTTTTAAATGATTTCAAAAAAAGAGATATTTCTCTCAAATGGTTTTTATTTCATCTATGTCAACATCCTTTGATGGATTTTAAGCTTATTTGAAGTTGATTTATTATGATACAAAACTTCCATATTGTATTGAAGGTTTTGTGATATGTTTGACTATGGATGTGTTATTTTTATACCATTCATATTTTATGGAGAAAGTATTTACATTTCGTGTGCTAGTTTTAATACGAATGTTTATGTTATATTTCATCATCTTCTTAAGATGAATGTGTTGGACTTGTATGTTCCGGGTTGGGGACCAGTAAAAGTAAGCCGTCTGGGTTGGTGTCCGGTTATTAGAGGCACTTAGGGTTGGTGTCTAGTTATTAGAGGCACTCCGGGTTGGTGTTCGGTTATTAGAGGCACTCCGGGTTGGTGTCCGATTATTAGAGGCACTCCAGGTTGGAGTCCAGTTACAGAGGCTCTCTAGGTTGGGTTCTGGTTACAGTTATCCCTTAGGTCTTGGCACGAGGCCTTGACACAAAAATTGAAGTTTGGCATTATGCATTCCATCCTTATGAAAGTGGTTATTGATATTGTATGTGATTATTCGACGAGTAGAATATCCATGTGAATAAGTAAATGGAATTATTTCATGTTATCTTTGCCATATTATTCTGAAGTTCAAGTTTTAATGGATATTGTTTTAGTTATACATTGCCTCAAATGTTTATACTTATTTATGAAAGCTTCCGCTATATTGTTATCCTTACTGAGCATCTGAGCTCACCCCTTTCTATGTTTTATTTTTCCCAGGATGTAAAGATATATATTATGACTGACCTGCAGGGATAGTCTAAAGGGAATATGAGTGTGGACTATAAAGACTATATTATTGTATTTTTTCACTTTATGATGTAATGTAAACCTTATGAATGTATCTAGTGATTCCAAGGCTACTAAAATAATCGGTCTTTCGAGACTTGATCTTTTGTGATCATGCCAATGTTATGTAATAATGCACCGACTCTGGGTAACTGGGGTCGGGGCGTCATAGTTGGTATCAGAGGAAGTTTAGTACAAACCTTGGAAGCTAGATTTAGATAAACTCTGATTAGAGCACATAGACCTAAGATGGACTTTGGGGATTAGTATAGAATAACTTCCTAGAATTTTGGTATTGTAGAGATTTTGTAAGTTTTCCGAGCAATGCATCTATGTCTGGATACGAGCAGGTAGAGGCGGCTCTGGCATAGATGTACCTAGGGGTAAAACCTGAAAACACCGCTTTGAGCTAGACTCAAACGAGAACTGGTGCATGACAATGGACCTTGCTGCACTCTTGGTTACGACACTCCCGGGGGATATGCTTAGGATAATTCTCATTTCTTTACAAACCATTATGAATGGTTTATGAGTATATACTTCCTCAATGAAAACATATTTATGATTATGGATTATATCCATAAAACATTCAATTTATGTTAGTTATTTTACAAGTTTGGAATTATTCATTGCAATTTATAAACTGGCCTAGTTTATGCTATTATATAGAAATGGCGCCCAGTAGAAGGAATGTGAACTCCAACAATACTTATGATCCAAAGAGTAAGAAGGATCATATCTTTCATGGTATTAAGCCAGCATTTAGAAGGGAAATTATCTCCCACGTATTATCATCATATGAAGAAATAGTATCATGTGTTGATAAGATAAGTAAAGAATTATCGGAGTCTTATGGCTTTGAAGGGAAGCCAGAGAAGGAAAGGATTTTAGAGAGATGGACAGATAAAGGGAAGAAGGTAAAGAAGGATTTTCCCATATGTGATAACTATGGAAAGAATCACCTTGGAAAATTCTTGAAGAGAATGGGAGTATGTTATAAGTGTGGAGGAAAAGGACACCAAGTATGTGTCTGCAAGGGTAAGAAAATGGTTTCAAATGTGCAATGCTTCGTTTACAAGGAGTTTGGACACTACGCGAACCAATGTCCCAATCATCAGACTATGCCTCAAATGATGCTATTGGATAATAATCAAGTTATGATACTACCACAGATGAACAGGAATGATTAGAGTTATTATATTGATTATGTCATTTGAGTTTTGTATCAACAATGTACTTGTTATAATAATTATGGAGTATATAAGGATTGTACTGCAGTACTGTTTAATTAAGGACTCGAGATTGTGTAGAATAAAAAAAAAGTGACTCAATAGCAGGTTGAATCTTTGAAAAATATATGGTTGAGAGAAAGATAAAACATAATATGGTTCTGATACCGAGGTAGTGATTTTTGGAATAATACATGATTGATTTGGATAAATTATATTAGATATTCTTGACTACCTTGAAACTGATTAATGATTTTTATATTCCATCATTGTTGGGGTTTACAACATTTTTGGATAGAAGTAGTATATCTAGTAATTTATAAGTAATAAGGGATCATGAATGTAATCAATAAGGTTTTATGGTAATTCAGGATGTTGCAGTGTTTTAAAAGAATACATGATGAAGGTGTTCACATGTTATTACACGGAAAAAAGGATCTTCATTGTGTTTACCTTCCTTATAAATTTTGGACTGTGAGTTTGGACAGAAGTATTTTGGATAATTCTAGTTTGAGATTATTTTTGGATTGCCATAAAAGGACAACCTGGAGGTCAGGCGGCAACCCGTCATGTCCGGCAAGGCCGCGATACTTGAACCCGCAACCGAGGGACGACAAGGGTGTATCACCTACCACTGACCCACGTGATGTCCTGAATTGAATAATGTAGTTTATTTTATTGGTTCTGCTATATGAATTATAAATTCATTTTTTTGAACCCTATATGAATAGGATAAATAGAATATTATTTTAAGTTCTATTATCTTTTAGAGTGAAATATGAGTTTGTGGTAGAACATAATTAAAGGTTGGGACTCTACTTGTCAAGTATATATTTTTCTTCTTCTCTTATTCAATGAAGAAATTAATTCTTATACTTTAGTGAAGGGATATTAAAACAAAAAAAATGTGTTATCCTAATACCATATGTTTTGTTGAACCGATGGTATTTTAAATCATCATAGATTGATGAATTTAAGGCCCCCAATTTTACACTTGTTTGTGATTGATGACCCCAATCACTACCTATAAATATTTACGTTTTTCCTCAAATTATATGTCTCTAATTTCTACCAATGTTCTCCTAATCGAGATCATGATTTGGTGGTGACCCTTTAATTTCTCTTTCCTCTCATTAAGACTAAATTTTATTAACCCAATTTTTGATGTGGGTTTTCCCACAAAGATATTTTCGATTTTCAAACTTTTATTTTTGAAAAATAATTTCAAATTGAGAGGATGCAATTTATTGAAGGAGGGGAGAATATAACACCCCAATCTTCCACGGTACGCTTCTCTTTGAATAATACAATAGCGTGTGTTATACGCAACACTGAGTTCAAATGCACCACGACTCACCAAACTAGCTGTTCAAAAGCGGTTGTGAATAGTATTAACTGAATTTTAAATTTTAAATCATCCTTACATTTTAGAATCCATATTATAAGTTTCTAAGACATAATTTAAGAACAAATTCATTTTTTCAGATAAAAGAAGTATTTTTCAAAAAATGCAATTTTACTGCCTTTTAATGGAAAAGCCTTTTTAAATCCAATATTTGAAACTTTTATATATTCAATTTTACAAAATGAACTTCTTCTTTAGAATTGGGACATAATAATTTAGTTTCAATAAAGTTTTGGTGTTTTTCTGATAACATTCAAATTTGGGTGAATAGTGAAAAATACTATATTTTAACTGAAAACAACTTTTTTAATCAAAATAATTTATATTGTTAAATTATACATTTTAATGGTTTGGAAGTATAAATAGATTAAATTTTTACCATTTAATCCAATGATGGTTATTGTAAGTAATTTCACTTGGAAATTGACATAAACAAGTGTCAAACTTTTGATGGTTATTATTTCTTAAAAATACGCCTTTTGGTTTTGACAGCGGAAATTAATTCAATAAATGAAACTTTTATGTTTTTAATTTGGTAAAAGAGTCTTCATTTTTGGATTATAAATATTTAAATTATCTTAGGGTGAAATTTTGGTACTTTTCTGATAACTTTCATATTTTGATGAATAGTGAAAATTACAAAATTTTAATTAAAAACAACTTTTTTAATTGAAATAATTAATAGTGTTAAATTATAAATTTGAGTGATTTTAAAGTATAATTAGATTATAATTTTATCATTTTATCCAATGTTGGACATTGGACATAATTTCATATTTAAACTGGACATAAGAAAGTGTCAATCTTTTGATAGTTATTATTTGTTAAAAACACGCTTTTTGTTTCGACAACGGGAATTAATTTTAAATTAATTTCTGCCACTTCTGTGTTTTGAATTTATAAAAATGGATTAAATATTTAGAATCAAGAGCTCCAAATTTTTTAAATAGGTAACTTTTATTTTTAGACATTTTGAATAATTACTTCGATAAATATTTTATTTACCATGGTTAAAGGGTAAATCTGGTAAATAAGGGTAAAACAATAATATTATAATAATGAAAAATTACCCTAAAACGTGTCCTAACCCTATGTTTTGATACATTTCCGACCATGGGAATCTTTGGGTCAATTTTGGGACCTCATGGAGCCACTTGTCAGTGATAATGACACATTATATTAATTAAGTTAAAGTAAATACAAAAATGACAAAAGCATATATCTTTTAGTAAAACAATTTTTACATAGGATTATATATGTTGGATTTTAGACTATAAATATTAATTATAAATATAAAAATATTTCCTACATAATGGTATTTTATTTATAATTTTTAGACATTTAATAATTAAATTTATTTATGACACAATAATGATGCAGTATTTTCCTTATTAATGAAAGAATCAAATAATTGATATTATAAATATAAAAATAAATTTAATTTGAATATTTTTATGAATTACACTAATTTTATAGGTTAATATGACATATTAGTACTGGTTATATGAATTTGGTTCGAAGTAAAAATGTTGTTGTATTTATCAAAAACAAAATACCCAATAGTGTCAAAATTGACATAAAAGAGTTTTTAAAACAAATATTATATTATTAATTGATATTAAATTCCTAAAAATATAAGGTTTGGCCAAGAGACTTATATCATGATATTTGTATCATTAATATACCACTTGGGGGTCTCTTGTATGTATATAGTAAGTTTATTAACTATATAATATAAAAAATACAAAGTAACATGGTAAATGTCAAACTAATTAACTAAGAGTTAAAACTAAAAGATAAGGTTAATATAATGACCCAAACCTGCCTAAATTCTATTGGATGAAATTATTTCGACCCATACCCACCTTATACTTTTAATAATACACTTTTGAGTCATTATAAACTGAATATTAATTTATTATAAAATAATATTTCTAGCTTTTCCAAAGGTGCCTCTCACCCCTCTTATAAAAGGGCACTCCCCCTTCTCACTAATTCACACATTCAAAGTCTTTTGGCTTGGATAACCCCTACCCAAATACTCTCTCAAATTCACTCACTTCAACATAGAGGACTTAGTTTTATCAGAAATCTAACCTAAGGAGCCCTTTTCATCAAATCAAAAGGAAGAACCCGAAGAAAAGGTAATATTTTCACCACCCTCTTTCAAGTTCCTTTCTTCATCAACTTATTCTTTATTTGCTATTCCCATTATAAAATAATAACTCCAAAATATTCTATATACTGTGATGTTATTATAAATTTGGTACAACCATATTCAGTATTTTATCCATCCTTTTAATGACATGTCACCAT
Organism: Viscum album; assembly: GCA_963277665.1. Lineage (NCBI taxonomy): Eukaryota > Viridiplantae > Streptophyta > Magnoliopsida > Santalales > Viscaceae > Viscum > Viscum album. The sequence continues at coordinate 119,234,108 of OY728154.1, forward strand.
ACGTGCGTACGTACTGCTTACCGTGTCCACGTCGTGGTGTAATTGTTATTCAAAACATTATTATTTGGATGGGTATAATAATTATATGTAATTCATGTAAATAATAAATATAACATGATAATTATTCTGTATATATGATATAATATCCAATTATATATTATTTTAATATCAAAAGAGTGATATTGTCGCTCATGCGTACGTACGGACTACCGTCTCCACGAACGTGATGAGATTCATTCTCCATCGTATCCATTCAAGTATAATTATCATTTGATGATTAAAAATAATTTTTAAGGACTTGATATCATTCTATATATGAATAAGATAAAAACTATCCATAACAAACATGGCTTATGTAACAAAACATATAAAAGAAAACGAGTAAGTTAACACCCGAAACGACGATAATACTAAGATATTATTAACAAAGAAATGTTAAAAGATCATATATGATATCATATTTATGTATATGATTATTTTATAAATTAATAACAATTATTTCACCATTATACAGGGGGTTTAACTACCCCCAACCAAGGAAAAGTACAAGGTAAGGGTTTTTCATCTCACTTCTTATTTCCATGAGATTCATGCCATATTGCCACTATTACCTTTTGTGTGGTGTATGTACTGTCCATAATTTTATTCTTTGTGTAATATAATTTAATTTATGTATATCTACATATTCATTGTATGATACCTATTCCATGGGGTGTATGTTTCATAATTTACCAAATTGGTAAGGGTTTATTTCACAATCTCTTCATTATCCGAGGTTGTTTATATGTAATTATCTAATGGGACCTCTTTATCATCCACATACATGTTTCTTAAAAATGTATTCCAAAACATTCTTACTATTTTACAGAATATGGGTTAAAGTCATTTATACCCTTGTTTGACTTTTTATAAGAAGTTTATAAAGCAATCTTTATGTCATTTTCCAAACAAGGACCTTTTTAACCTTTTTGAAAAATTAAGGTAAGAATGTCTTTTTTTAACTTATACGGCGGGTGCGGCTATTTTCCACCATTGTAAAATATTAAAATCTTCCCTTACACACTTATAAGGATATTTTCAAAGTAAAGGTTTTCTTTTATAATTATGTTATTTTTAAATGATTTCAAAAAAAGAGTTATTTCTCTCAAATATTTTTTATTTCATCTATGTCAACATACTTTGATGGATTTTAAGCTTATTTGGAGTTGATTTATTATGATAAAAAAACTTCCATATTGTATTGAAGGTTTTGTGATATGTTTTACTATGGATGTGTTATTTTTATACCATTCATAGTTTATAGAGAAAGTATTTACATTTCGTGTGCTAGTTTTAATACGAATGTTTATGTTATATTTCATCCTCTTCTTAAGATGAATGTGTTGGACTAGTATGTTCCGGGTTCGGGACCGGTAAATGTAAGCCCTCCAGGTTGGTGTCCGGTTATTAGAGGCACTCCGGGTTGGTGTCCGGTTATTAGAGGCACTACAGGTTGGTGTCTGGTTATTATAGGCACTCCAGGTTGGTGTCCAGTTATTAGAGGCACTTCGGAGTCCGGTTACAGAGGCTCTCCGGGTTGGGTTTCAGTTACAGTTATCCCTTAGGTCTTGGTATGAGGCCTTGACACAGAAATTAAAGTTCAGAATTATGCATTCTATTATTATGAAAGTGGTTATTGATATTGTATGTGATTATCCAACGAGTAGAATATCCATGTGAATAAGTAAATTGAATTATTTCATTTTATCTTTTCCATATTATTCTGAAGTTCAAGTTTTAAAGGCTATTATTTTAGTTATACATTGCCTCAAATGTTTATACTTATTTATGAAAGCTTCCACTATATTGTTATCCTAACTGAGCATCTGAGCTCACCCCTTTCTATGTTTTATTTTTCCTAGGATGTGAAGAAATATATTATGACTGACCTGCAGGGATAATCTGAAGGGAATATGAGTGTGGACTTTGGAGACTATATTATTGTAGTTTTTCACTTTATGATGTAATGTAAACCTTATGAATGTATCTAGTGATTCCAAGGCTACTAAACTAATCGGTCTTTCGAGACTTGATCTTTTGTGATCATGCCAATGTTATGTAATAATGCACCGAATCTGGGTAACTGGGGTCGGGGCGTTACAATCCATGTCCATAAAAATGTTTTTCATAAAGTGTTTAATATTCTTCCTTGTATTTTTAAATTCATTTTTACCCCTCTTTGACTATTACTTTGTGTTATGGAAGGAATCATTCTTTTGTTTACCATATGTGGTACTTTTTGACTTTTCTGACAAAAGTATGAGGCGAATGTTTTTTTAACTTATACGGCATGAACGGATTTTTACGGTTTCATAACACCTAATTTTCATGAAGCTTATTCTACAGGTTTTCATGATTACTTTCAAAAAAATCCTTTTCTTTTAAAATTTCATGGCATTTTTAGAAAAGAAAATTATTTTGAAGAAGAAAGGATATTTTCCTCATGAATTCATTTCAAGTGTTTTATCAAAACTATTTTCCATCTAAGATGACATTATTAAGTATATTTATGTTTCAATTATAATGTATCTATTATTTACATGGTTTCATTTTTCTTATGATGAAATGATATCCATTTCTTTTATATGGATTATGTTATGATGGGATGATGTTTATGAAACATGTTTTATTCGTTGGGTTATTATGAATGATGTATGTTTATTTTGTGGCACATGAAAGAATGATTTCATTATGAGATGGGTGGGACCTATATCTCCCTCCAATGCATTGGGTAAATATTTATATCTCATGAGATATACATGGCTGGAATGGTAAGTTAATTCCGTTCAATGATACAGGACTGGAACGAGGAGTGAACTCGATTCAGAAAGGGACTTTGTCCACTAAGATGGTCTTGGCAGCAATGCCTTGGCTACTATGGAAATAATATCATGTGATTAGTGGTTTGAAACAATTAAATGTTTTATTCCCATGACATTTTATCATTATTGATGTTCTTTTATGATCTATGCCTTACGTACTGCCAAGATTTATTTCACAACTCAAGATTTTGATGTTTAAACTTTATGATCATGTTTTGAAGTTCAAATGTATATGGTTTGTTTTATTTTCTCCATGCTTACCCTTAATGAGCATTTGAGCTCACCATTTATATTTTTTCTTTTCCCTAGGATATAAAGAATGGTTTTAGGTAAGAAAAAAAGGGAATATCTTTATGGGAGATGTTGAAGATCTTTCACCATGATTAGAAGATTATTTTTTCGAGTTTCCAAAGACACTAAACTATTACGGTCCTTGTGTGTTTGTTTTTGTTATGTATTAAGTGTTCTGCAAAAGTAATGTAATGTCCATATACATCAATATTGGGTCTCTAAAGTTGGTATCATAGTGAAGGTTTAGTCAACCTTTGGAAACTAGGATGCGAAAACTTTAGTGAGATCCCTAGAGATATATCTAAGGTATGTCTAGGGATGTCCCTAAGGTTAAGTATAAGTATTGGTTATAATACTAGAATTACTGTAAAGATATTAGAATTAAACCTAATATGTTAGATATTGAAGGTACTCCCCCTTGATTATGATTTTTTCCTCTCACACTATTCTTTTTGTGTTTTAGAAAATGGATGGAAATAGGAAGATTCACGATAATGGAGGATATGATGGACAATGGAATGATATTCTTCATGAGAAACCAAATGAAATTGGATATGGAAGTCCACATATCGTTATTATTCCTAATCATAAATCTCATAATATGATCAATAATATCAACTTTGGTAAGTTTCCCGACTTAGATAATAAGAGAAAGATGGAGTTTGATGATGATCATAGAGGAAAGAAAGTTCAATTTCCCTCATGTAAATCATGTGGGAAGAGGCATCAGGGAGAATGTTTCAAAGGAACTGGAAGGTTCTTTGGGTGTGGAAAAGAAGGAAACAAAGCCAGTAATTGTAAAGGAAAAGGTTCAGTTAACACCATGGACAAGGATAATAGTATTGCAAAGACATCAACAACGACTAAATGTTTAAAATGTGGAATGTGCGGGCATTATGCAAACCAATGCCCTAAGGGAAAATCTCATTAATAGAATCAGCATGGTCATATGGGTAGTATTTATGTCAATGATGATGAAGAGACTATAAATGATATATGAGATGAAAGGAATGATGAAGCTCGGTCAGTGGTTTAATAAGGTAGTGGAATGATTGTATGTTTATCAAGAATGGTGTATGGTATTATGGAATAAAGAAAAATCTAAGGATTGTTACACTGTTGTCTTTGCTTGAGTTTTTGAAAGTATATGATGAATGGTACCGGTAACCATGAAAGGCTATTCAAATATTTTTGGAAAATATATGATATGCGCATAATGAAGGGATAAGGATATAATGAGATGTTTGATAGTATTAATGAGCTCATGACTGATATAAGGACAATGTGATATCATGGTTTGAGTATATAGAAATTTTTGGATTTTGGTATGTGGAAAGAGTTAACTTTTGACAAAATTCATGTTTTCACTAAGGTTCTATGGTAATTTATGTTTCATGAGAATACATGATTAAGGTATTCACATGTTTGGAATGCGATCAACAAAGATATATCTTATGATATATGGGGGATAAATGATGGTATTCACATGCATGGTTGATGACATTTCTAGTAATCGTTGTCTTTATACTATGATCTTGGATAGAAGTATTTTGGATAAGCCTAAAGATTTGAAATGGATTATGTTAGACATAAGATAATATTGTTTAAGGATAGAACCTTTCCTTGATATTATTTCTGGAATGTTATAATAGTGTAGTTTTAGAAAAAGGACAACCTGCAGGATGGGCGACAACCCATCACATCGGACAAGGTTGCAGGAATCAAACCCACAACTAAGGTGTGACAGGACTTTATCGCCTACCACTGTCATACAGGAAGTCCCTGGTTAGTACAAACTAGTTTTATTTTATTAAGAGCTACAATAGATAAAGTATAAGTCTATTTTTGGAACCATATACGATTAATCTCACCATAAGATGGACTTATAACTTTTGATAACCTTATGTTTGAGATAGATGGAATGACCTATCATTCTATCTCATGATCTACTAATACTTCATAGAAGACAAATTCAACTTAATTTCTTTAAGAGACGAAATGGAAATTGTTCAAGGCACAAACAACAGTAAGATTGTACCAAAATCAAGTAAGTGTTTATTTTAATTCAAAAATTCTTCAACATTAGGGAAATGATCTTGAAAACCAAAAATGTTGTCCTAGTGCCCTCATATATGATGAATCATATGGTACCTTAGATCATCACAATTTTATGGCTTTATGATTGTTGGCTTTTTCATAGCCATGTTCTCTACCACTCTTTATCTAAACATGATGGTTAGATTTCTCTTCTATATCCATATTTTCACATATATTCTCATATGTGGAAACCCAGTGATGATTTACTTTGGGTATACATTATGTTTATAACACTCCTTTTTAAAATGATGATTTAGCATTCCTTTTTACGATGTGGGTTTCTATGAATGAAACTTTCAAGTAGTAAATGATTTATAACCCCGACGAATTTCGAGGGCGAAATTCATTTTAAGGGGGGTAGAATGTAACACCCCGAGATTTTATGAGATATATTATTTTTAATTTCTTTGATATCTTCTATTATACACTACAGAAAGATTATATTGTACTATACGCAACATTGTATTAGCTTGCAGTATACACAACACTATTCTTGGCTCGTGCTACACACAATTTCAAGTTTGTTTTGTGGAAATTATTCTACGCAACATTAAGTATAGATTTTGTTTAATGTATAAATGAAATAAGTTTTGATTATGTTATACGCAACACCAAACGGAGCTTTCACTACACGCAGCCCTGACTTGGCTTGCATTACACGCAATCAAGACCTTCCTTAATAGCGTGTGTAGTTTGCAATACCGAGTTTCACTAAATGAGATATTATTATAATATAATTATGAACTAGCCGTTATGAATAGTAATACCCACTTTTTGAAATTTTATAAATTTTACCTTTTAAAATTGACTTCATTTTTGGATTCAGAATATCGAAATTATCCTAGGGTGAATTTGTTGTATTTTTCTGAAAACTTTCAGTTTTTGATGAATAGTGAAAACACTGAGTTATTAGTTAAAACCGACTTTTTATTTAAATAATTATTTATTTAATTTAAATTTATTTTTGGTAAAAATAGATACATAATACCTATATAAGTTTGATTTAATTCATAGGAGTCATTTTATAATATTATAGATATATAAAAATTGTATTGAACTTTTTACTGTCGTTTACCCACCTCCTAGGAGCATTTGCAATTGTACAGAAAACATAATTTTACTGCTTCTGTGAGTTGAATTTCAAAAATTCGAGAGACATAATTAATATCAAGGAGTAAAATGTGGTTCAATGTGATAAAAATAATTTTTGGTGAATAGTAACTTTTTACTTTTATTTACCACGGTTAAAAGTAAATAGGGTAATTAAGGGTAAAAATGATATTATTATTACCCTAACACATGTCCTAATTCTATTGGATAAGTTTAATTCGACCAAAAACAAACTTAGGAATAAAATATTACCCTTTAGGTCCACTTGGATTATATTAGGACATTTATTATTATTTTATTTAAAGAAGAGTTAAAATAGTTAAAATCAAAGTTTAATAACTAAAAAATTTTTAATATAGGGTTATACATAAGATAAATTTGACTATAAATATTAATTAGGAATCTAAAACTATTTTATACATAATTTTATTTTATTTATAATTTTTAAACATTAAATAATTTAATTTATTTATGAAACAATGATGATGCAGTAATTACCTTATTAATGAGATATTAACATAATTGATGTTATAAATACCCAAATCAATGTAATTTGAGACTTTTTATGAATTCCACTAATTTTTTAGGTTACCATGACATGTTAGTATTTCTTAAATTAGCATTTTTCGAACTAATCATGCTGTTATGATTTTCAAAAAAATAAATTACCAAATAGTGTCAAAATTGACATAAAATAGTTTTAAAAACAAATATTATAATATTAATTGTTATTTTATTCCTAAAAATATAAGGTTCATCCAAATGACTTATATAAGGTTATATGTATTAATAATTAACCACTTGGGGTTCTTTTGTCTTGTTATAGTAAGTTTATTAACCATATAGTGTAAGAAAACAAGAAGACACGGTAAAAGTTAAATTATTTAACTTAGAGTTAAATCTAAATGATAAGGTTAAAATAGTAAACTAAACTTGTATAAAACCTATTGGTTGAGATTATTTTGACCCATAACCACTTTAGTCTTGAAATAAATCAATTTTGAGCTATTATAAACCGAATATGACTTTATTATAAAATAATATTTTAAGTTTTTTCTAAGATGCCTCTCTCCTCCTTTATAAAATGGAACCACATCCCTCTTCTCTTTACACAATTTTGAGCCTTAAATATCGGTCAACCCCAGCCCATTTCCCTTCTCAACTTCCCTAGAAACATTATAGAGGTTCGGGTCTCCTCAAAATACCAACTCTAGTTCCTTAAGAGGAAGCTTAAAAGAGGTAAGTCGAAGAAGAGGTAATCTCTTCTACCAATTCTTTCAAGTTTCTTTCTTCTTCAACTTCTTCTTCTTTAGTTGTTTCATTATAAAGTAATAAAATCAGTATCACTAATATAATTATATGTTATTATAAATATTAAATAACCCCATTTCACCTTCTATCCATCCTACAGAAAACGAAATCACCGCGCGTGCGTACGTACGGAATACCATCTCCACGTCGTGGTGTAATCTATTTTTCCACCACCACCTTACTTGGATGGGTATAATGGTGTAAATAATAACTATGTATAGTTATTATAACATAATAATTATTTTGAGATATTATATCATCCACTCCAATTCAATTCAATAATTATGGGAACGATATCATCGGTCGTGCGTACGTACGGATTACCGTCTCCACGACGCGATGAGATTCATTCTCCATGTTAACCATTCAAGAATGATTATAAAGTATATATAACGAATAATAATTAAATATATGACATAATAAATCTACTTGATTTATGTATGTATATATATATGTCATCTACTTACTTCCATTCAAGTCAATAAGGAAAGTAAAACATCGTTCATGCATACGTACGGCCAACCGTCTCCATGAACGGTGTATTTTATTTCATTTATCTATCTATTATATATATATACTGAATATATATAATATATAAATCATAATTTACATTCTAGAAGTAATTAAAACATTATATAAGTATTAATAATATCAAGAACAACAATTCCAAACACGTACGATAAATAAAATGATTTCACCCAAAACGCTGCTTTAACGTGGAATTTACAAAAGAACGGGTAATATAAAGTCATAAGTGAACCATATATGGTATAATAACAATTAATATGATTCTTTAATAAGTCAATGACATTATTTAAATCATTATATAGGAGGTTCGGATATGTACGAAGCATATCGGACCTAAGGTAAGGGATAATTTTTCAATCTCATTTTTATCAGAGATTGCTTATACGTAAGTATTTACTGGGGTTATATTTTTCATCCATGTCCATAAAAATGTTTTTCATAAAGTGTTTAATATTATTCCATGTATTTTTGAAGTCATTTTTACCCCTCTTTGACTATTACTTTGTGTTATGGAAGTAATCTTTCTTTTGTTTACCATATGTGGTACTTTTTGACTTTTCCGACAAAAGTAAAAGTAGAATGTTTTTTTAACTTATACGACATGAATGGATTTTTACGGTTTCATAACCCCTAATTTTCATGAATATTCTTCTACAATTCTTCATGATTATGTTCAAAAAAAATCCTTTTCTTTTAAAATTTCATGGCATTTTGAGAAAAGAGAATGATTTTGAAGAAGAAAAGATATTTTCCTCATGAATTCATTTCAAGTGTTTTATCAAAACTATTTTCCATATAAGATTACATTATTAAGTATGTTTATGTTTAAAGTATAATGTATCTATTATTTACATGGTTTTATTTTTCTTATGATGAAATTATATCCATTTCTTTTATATGGATTATTTTATGATGGGATGATGTTTATGAAACCCATTTTATTCATTAGGTTATTATGAATGATGTATGTTTATTTTGTGGAACATGAAAGAATTATTTCATTATGAGATGGGTGGGACCTATATCTCCCTTCAATTCATTGGGTAAAGATTTATATCTCATGATATAGACATGGCTGGAATGGTAAGTTAATCCGGTTTAGTGATACAGGACTGGAACGAGGAGTGAACTCGATTCAAAAAGGGACTTTGTCTACTAAGATGGTCTTGGAATAAATGTCTTGGCTACTATGGAAATCATATCATGTGCTTAATGGTTTTTCACAATTAAATGTTTTATTATCATGCTATTTTATCACGATTGATGTTCCTTTATGATCTATGCCTTACGTACTTCCAAGATTTATTTTACAACTCAAGATTTTGATATTTAAACTTTATGTTCATGTTTTGAATTTCAAATGTATATGGTTTATTTTATTTTCTCCATTCTTACCCTTACTGAGTAGTTGAGCTCACCCTTTATATGTTTTCTTTTCCCCAGAATATAAATAAAGGTTATAGGTAAGAAAAAAAGGGAAGATCTTTATGAGAGATGTTGAAGATCTTTCACCATGATTAGAAGATTATGTTTCCGAGTTTCCAAAGACACTAAACTATTACGGTCCTTGAGTGTTTGTTTTTTTTATGTATTAAGTATTCCACAAAAGTAATGTAATTTCCATGTTCGGCAAGATTGGGTCTCTACATGACATGACTACAAGATGAGCATATAATGAGATGCATGAATGATGGTGTAGCATGTGGTATGTGCATGTCTAGAGGATAGTCTGAGTGGGGCCATCAGGATGTTTAGAAATTTCAGGTTAGGGAGCGACCGGGTAGGTAATTACTAAGGTGGGGAGTGCTACAAAAAGAATTATTGATAATTAATCAGGGTATTATGGGGTGATTTTATGAGATGGGTTTGTTTGGAATCATCTCTGTGTAAGGATAAATAGATCTAGGATGATCTATTGTAAGGTGGGGAGGTTCTAACGTCTTATGTTTTTGTGAAGGTTGAGAAATTTTGAGGGGATTTGAACTTTTAGTTAGTGGATAGTCCAACATTAAATTTGATCTTAATAATGTAATTATAAGAGTTTTATCCAATTAATTTATTGTTTTTGGATGGGTTTTAAGTTCATAGAGGTTCCTTGGGTTTCTGGTTGAGTTACGGGAGCACCAAGCCTCAAGAACCTAGTTTTTGGAAAGTTAAGGGGAGGCGCGCAGTTAGTGCGTGGTCAGTGCTAACCATTCACCTCAACCATGCAGCCCTTTGAGGGGTGTCACATAGTTTGAAAAACCATGCACCAAGGGGAAAATGTCCTTATAAAACACCTACAATAAATTTCAAAGGAAACTTTATGGGTTGTGTGCAATTTTTCAAACTGTGTGGCTATCTGTGTGAGGGGGTGTCTCTTTAGGTAGTGGCACAACATGGTTAGCGCACGATTATCCAAACTATGTGAAAAAATCATGAATAACTTTAAAAAGGGTGAAATTTTGATTCTTCCCCTCCCTTATTTTAACCCTTAAGCCTTATGTTTCTTCTCCATTTCACCTAGTGCCTCTCCAAATATGGTGTTATTCTCTCCATATCTTAGGTTTCTTTGAAAATCCTTTTTTTGGGCTCTAATTAAAGTGTCATTCATCGCATTGGATAGCTATAGATGAGGCTACTAGTATTATTTCTTACTTTTTCATTTATATTTCTATTTTGAATTTTATTTTCATGTGGGATGATATGCCCTATTTCTAGGGTGTCTTCCTATATTCCTGTTTTCTATCATTTTGGATCGAATCAGAGGTCGATATTTTACAATAAAACATCTAAGGGTATAAGGTAGGTGTTTTTGAGATTTATCCTATTTTATATATGTGTTTATGTGATATGGTAAATAAGCATAAGTGGGGTGGTCTAAGTATGACCATTTAATTGTTGAATTTATTTTTATATTATTATTAGGAGATGGTAAAGGGTAGTTCCATGTTTATTTAATATTATGCCTTTGATTATATTGACTCCATGGGAACATGTTGGGCATAGATCGTGAGACTTGGGTTGATTTTGACCACTAGAATTGAGGCAATGTGGTTCATCAGGTTGAGTCATATGGCGATGACCAGTGTTTTGGTTGGGTGATATGGTTCACATGTGGAGAAAAAAGTTCAATGAAGGTGTGTCTTAGGTTTTTGGTGAATTTATTCTCATTGTTGTTAGCTAAAATCATTGTTGTGGTCATTTGAACACAATATCATGACCCAGTGTGGTGTTTTTGACCACTCAATGTGGGTAGAGGCCTATATAGATATAGCGATTTATGGGATGGTGATGACCATCAGTTATGGAGGAGGTTATAACCATAGAAATCCATGAGGATGGTGTGAGACTATTGTTTGGGGTCGATGCTCATTGTGATGTTGTGGTAGATTGGTTGGACTATGGAAGGATGGGTATCCATGTGCCTTGGAATGTTAGGTTGTAGATCCAACAGTGATACATTAAATGGAAGTCCAGGGGACTTGTGATATGTTTATGGATGTGTAGATTTATGTCGGTATACTTGACATGTTTCATATGTGGAGATGGTTGACACATAGTTCCATGTGATATGTAAATGGTTGGGGAACTAAGGGATCTTCTGGTATGATAGATAGTGGATACATCGTTCCACTCCAACATTGGTCGAAGTGGGTAAATGCTCCCTTATGGCTGTTAATCCCAAGTGAAGTGGGTCATGTGATATGTGTATAGTTGATGTTTATTTACACTTTGTATACACTGGTATAAATATGGATGTATGAGAGGCACACATTGGTATTTTCCTACTAAGTTCATACTCACACCCTACATGGTCCCCTCAGGATACTTGTGAACTTTATGGCCTTGAGTACAGGAAAGGAACTAGGCTTGTGGACTAGACCTTAGTGATTAAGGATGTACCAAGCTACACAGGATGGATGAGTTTTTAACAGTTGGACCAGGAGGTTCCTATATGTTGATATGGAGTTCTTTTTTGATATTTTTCATACGTATTTATATGATCGACCCATGTGTGATCTGGCATACTTTTTTATGACTGTCATGACATGTATATACTTTATATGGTATGTATAGTTATTGATTTTGGCCTATTATTGTCACTATTTCATATAATTTTGCTGAGTTTTTTCAAGCACTTACACAGTAAAATTATTATGACCATTATTATTGTTGTTGTTATTATTATCATCATCATCATCATCACCACCATAGGATATTTTCTCCCCAATATCCCCTAATATGCCCTCGCTGCTAGTCGGTAGCCTTTGGAATATGGGGAGGCACACCTAAGGCCAAGTGGTCCTCCGGGCCATAGAATAGGTCAAGTGGATCCTAGGTCAGGGTGTTACGTGTTTAGTGTAGACAAAAAACCACTTTTCGAAGAGATAATGTCACCAATACTTTAGAGCATGAACCACGACCATTAGCTCCAAGTTGTGAGTAGGGTAGTTTTGCTCATGGGGTCATAGATGATGTCACCCATAAGCTACTACCTTCTCCCTCTACATTGGTACTGCTCCCAAACCAATGCATGATGCATCATAGTACATGGAATATATAATCTTTAGCTTGGGTATTATCAGTACTAGAGATGTATTAAACCTCTTATTCAGCTCAAGATATGCCTCTTCACACTATTCTAACCACTATAACTTTAATCCCTTCTTTATCAACACAATCATAGGTGATGATAGATGGGGATAACCCTAGATAAAACATTAGTAGTATCCTGTTGACCAAAGAATCTTCTAATATTGAACATGTTTTATGGACATTTTTAGGACATCATTGCCTCCACTTTCTCTAGGTCCATGGATATACCTATCTCAAACACCACATTCCCCAAGAACTTAACCTCCTACATCCAAAAGTTTCATTTTGATAGCTTGTCATTAAGCCGATTGATTGGATCATACTCAAGACTATTGTAAGGTGTCTAGCATATTTCTCTAGGGTCAGTGAGTAGATGAGGATGTTGTCAATGAACACTGTAATGAATGAGTCCAAGTGATGGTGGAAGATCGTGTTCATGAGATCCATGAACATGTTTTATGGACATTTTGAGGACATCATTGCCTCCACTTTCTCTAGGTCCATGGATATACCTGTCTCAAACACCACATTCCCCAAGAACTTAACCTCCTACATCCAAAAGTTGCATTTTGATAGATTGTCATTAAGACGATTGATCGGATCATACTCAAGACTATTGTAAGGTGTCTAGCATATTTCTCTAGGGTCAGTGAGTAGATGAGGATGTTTTCAATGAACACTATAATGAATGAGTCCAAGTAATGGTGTAAGATCATGTTTATGAGATCCATGAACACTGTCGACATGTTGTTCAACCCAAATAGAATCAACAAGTACTCATACATCCCATACCTACTCTAAAATGTTTTCTTTAGGATGTTCTCTCCTCTAACCCACAACTGGTGATAACCCAATTGAATATCAATCTTGTAGAACCACAAGGCTCCCCATAACTAATCAAAAAGATCATCGATCATTGGAAAGGGATATATATTCCTTCACCATCACATGGTTTAGCTTTCAGTAATCAATACAAAGTTGAAAACTACCATCCTCCTTAGAGAACAACATAAGTGCACCCCGCAGTAAAGTACTCAGCTAGATAAATATCTTCTTCTCTAAGCCCTGAAGTTGCACTTTGAGATCTTTCAACTATGATAGTCCAATATGATATAGGGGTATTGAAATGATTTTTTTACTTAGGATTAGCTCTATCTCAACTTAACTTGTCGATCCTTCAAAGTATCTACTAGTTCAATAATTACCTCAATGATTTTAACCCATTCCTCAGTATCTTGAGGGCCTATGGTTCCCTAGAAGGATGAAGAATTATGATGTTTAAAGTCACAACATATTCAACCATAGTTATGAAATCCTAATCGGTCTTACTGACTAAACCACAGAGCAGGTGTGGTATCATGCTCAGCTGTATAATTATACATGTTTGGTGGAAGAGCAGGAACATCCTCCCTTACGGGAGAATTCTAGTCATGCTTCTCAAGTATTACCATAAGACTATGTTGAGGAGAAATATTTTATAACATAAAGGAAACACTTTGAAAAAAAACTAGATCCATTAAGACATATCCAAATCATTCAATGGGATCACACATAGGTTATCCTAGGAGTTTACCCACAAGCCAAGGTATATCCCTAATAGCACTAATCAAGGTCTTCATCCCAACACATTAGTTACAAAAATATATATACAAACATAAAAATATGCTCGGTTTCTACTTATTAATGTCAGTACAGATATATCATAACAACATAAAAATAGATATATCGCACAATAGAAAATAAAATTCTATCCCAAACAGATAGTGTAATTAAAGACATTAAATTAAATAACTAATATGAATAATATATATATATATATATATGGCATGTGATATCACGTGCCTGGTTATGATGCATGAACACATTTGGAAATCTCATAAAAAATAGTAACAATAATCCTGTCCATGGTAACTCAGAGGTCCATTACATGTGATTTCTTGGAATATGGTAACTCCCATACCTGAGTCCCACACCACTATCATCTTTCTACCATATCTCAAGTTAGTTAAAAATAAAATTCAAAAACTATCTTATGATACAATTTTTTAATGCCCCGACCCAAACCATTGAGTCCGAATCAGAGTGCCACATGGCCTCATGTGTGCCTCCTCATATGCAAGAGGTTATGAACTAGCAGTGAGGATTTAAGTCTGTCAGTGGGGAGATTATAACCTCAATATAATTTCATAACAAAAATAATAATAAAACAAATTCAACAATAATATAATTATTAGAGTATCGTGTGGAAACTAAATAACATAGTTATACATGCTATATAGGTAAGAACATGTTCTCAATGTGGAAAACCAAACCAAAATAATAAAAGTAGCAGATAATTAAATAAATAAAATAACAAGGACCTCTAGAGTTTGTCCTGGTCTTCTACCAGCTCCATACTTCTTTGCTCAGCCATTGGCCACAGGCTCCCTACCCTTACTCAGATCCTTATACGTGAAGTCTCCACACGTATCGAAATACTCGTACAAGGTGTGAGTAGTAAACCTAGTAGGGAACCACCAATGGATCCTTATAAAGTTTGATAAAGTATAATAAGTGTATTAAATGTTATTAATAAATTTTTAACAAGCATAACAATCATACCATATGTACCGAGCGGTCGTGTGATAACCATGCCTCCACAAACCTCTGACTACATATGCTTCATATCCATGCAGGTAGGATAATCATAGGATGTCATAAGTGAGAAAAATCAAGCCACTGGGCTTGTAACACATCTCGCAATGATCTTAATGCATCAAGTTAGATCAAGTCCCCAAACCATCACATCCTATCTCCGTCATGGGTTATTCCTCTAGACTGTCATTCCCCACCTGTGCCTTAGGTAAGTACTTCAAGCCGTCATGCCCCAAACGTGCTATCTTGGGTAAGGCCCCTAGACTGTCATGCACCTACCTTATGCCCAGGTCCATCATCATCTTCATCACAGGTCATTTTCACTCCTCCATTAAGGGATAAATGTTACACGATGGTCTACCTATCTAAAGTACCAATAACAACCTTCAAGGCATGGTAACACACATGACATGGTAAAGCATACAAGGAAAATATAACATATCACCATGAGAATATAGTAGAAATATATAACAACATGCGATCATAATCAAACATGGAAACAAGCTAGTAAGCTACTCTAGTAATACTCATGGAATCAAATATCATAACAGGTCTCATGAGCTACACACACGCCCACATGTGATCACAGTCAAGCATGGTAAACAAGGTATGCCAACATAAGAACTATACTAAGTAAAAATGTGTAAAAAATAGACCCAAAATCTAAGGAACTTCCTACCTCATGTTTTTTGACATCAACATCAAGGTTTGTCAAGGAATCATCACCTGAATCACATCTACATACTCATCAACTCAAACTGCTCACCAAGGGTTCATAGAACCAATTCTAAATATTTTATTTCAAAAAGACATAAAAACACCACATGTGATAATAATTTTCTTTTTCATGGATAATTTTAAAATTATCCATTTAAGTCATAGAATGTGATTAACAGATTCATTCTTAAGAATAATTATAATTTCACATATGATAGTATTTTGTTTCTCTATAATAATCCAAGATAATCATGATAATTATTCTGTATAATTCTTTGGTAATTCTAGGTTATTATCATTTAAAAATTCTTTATCCTTTTTTCATAAACTTTTATAAATCTAAACTTCAAAATTTTTTTATAAAAAATGAGAAGAATAATATAAATTCCTACCTTGAATTATCCTATTAAAACACTACACCCATGAATAGAGGGGGAAAGGTGGGGGTTCTGTCACACCTAGAATCTAGAAGAACTCATATTGAGTAAATAAAGCTTCACTAATCTTGAAAAAGGGAATTATTATACTTACCAGACTCAAGATAATAACAAAAAACAAAGGAATAAAGGTTTGGGTATTTTTTAAGAAGGAAATATATGCACAAGTTCGTATCATTAAACCTAAAGTTGCAAAGGATTGAATAACAACTGAGAAGAGGGGTTGAATTAGTTGTTCACTTTTTATAAGTTTCAATACTTTTAAAAATAAACCCCTGCAACCTGTTAAATTTTATATCCTTGTCATATTTTAGTAAATACTCATGCATGAAAAAGTAGGAAAGAAAGTAAAGAACATGAGATTTACAAGGTTCGGCCTCAGTGTGAGAACCTACATCCTTGCCATAGCCACTTTTTTGGGTCTATGGAAATTAAATATTATGAAGAAATGAATAAAACTTGTGCTAACTCCCATTAGACACCACATATCTCCTGATAGGAAGGATTATACTAATTCCCAATGGTTTACAAAGTTTACTTACAAGTAATTGAGTAGAAAAAAAAAGAATAAAGACTTTGTTTAAACTGCTCCACAAATTCTCTATCCAGGATCCTCAATCTAATGTGGCTGGGTCTGATTATCTCAAATCGATGAGGCTGGTTCTGATAGACCTAGTTTGATGGGGTCAATACGATGAACCCACTCTCAATTTTCATTACTCAAACTATGATCAACTACTCAATCTAATCTTCCTCAGTCCAATCTTCCTCATTCCAGTAATAAAACTTTCAATCACCTAATCTTTTAATAAGAACTGTTTTTGGAAAGATAACTCTAACACAAATTCTACAGCACTATGCCTTTTCTGCTCACGTGAAAGGCTATAAAGTGAGAATGTATTTTCATTCTATTTATAGGAATTACATAATGGAAGACAAGAATCATAAAAACTTCTCCCGCATACTCAAATTCAAAAACTCTAAGATCTACACATATTTGAATTTCAAATTTTACCAATTCAACTCTTAAAAAATATTCTAGAATCTTATTGAGTCTTCTCCATAATCATTCTTCTAGGACTTCCTAACTTTTCTTCAGTGCTATGGAACTTAGTACATTACAATGGAACTTTTTCAGCTCATTATGATGGAACTTCCTCAGCTCATTATTAATTTACTTTCCTCATCAGAGTTAATATGATTGACTTTCTTTCTCAGAGTCATCCTCATTGAATTTCCTTCTCAGATTCAGTCTTATTGACTTTCCTTCTTAGAGTCATTCCAATTGAATTTCCTCCTCATAGTCAACCTAATTGACTTTCCTCCTCAGAGTCAGTCGGATGGAATCTTTATAATGACGGAATTCTCATTAAAATGGAAAATCTACTCTGCAACTTTAAAAATATTTAAACCTTATCATCAATAACTCATTCATACTTCTAAAAACTTTTGTGCCCGATACTTCTAGATCTGATGCAAAATATTTCTTGATTTCTGGAACCAATAAAATCTTTATGATTCCTCCATTTCTTCAAAAGCTTTTATTTTGAGAGTCTTTATGACTTATGATAAATTCATGATTTGAAAATCACCGGCTGACTTACATAAGAAAGTATTATGACTTCCCTTACTTTCAACACCTTCTTTCTTTCCAACCAAAAATCAATATAATTGGTTGCACCTATTCTGTCCATTTTATTCATAAATATTTCATCACAAGTGTTACAGAAAAATTATGATATTTGAGAATTAAAAACTAGTAAATCATCATTTTTCATAAGGTTATAAATCTTAAGAACTTTCTAACTCCTGACATCACTATCTTCATTCAACCTGTTCAGAAAAAGTTTTACTTTATAACTCAAGAACTTATTTCTAACAAACACTATATCTGATAGATCTTGTACTTAATGTTGATGGATCTGAGACTGATGGATCTTCTTATAAACAAATTTATATTTCTGACAACTTCTATGACTGGTGCTGCTCAGTTCGATGCTCTACATCCGGTGCCGCTCAATCTGATCCTCTATGTCTTAAAAACAACTTTTTCAAAAACAACCCCCCCCCTTTGTGTTTGGGTTCGAACATTCATTAACTTTCACCTATTTTTCAAAAACATTATTTTGAAAAAATATTATTTTTCAACAAATACAAAACATTGTTTAAAATATCACAAATGTTCTTCAATCTTCCCCTTTGGATTTGTTTGAAAACTTTCATTAACAACTTTTACAACTAACTATTTTTCAAACGCTCAGACTTTTTCACAATAATTTTTTCAAAAAACTAAAAGTTTTCAACTATTATCAAAATATATCCTTTCTCAAAAGAGTATCATGATACCACACTACTATATAAAGTAATATTTTTGAAGGAATTTCATCCATTAGTGACAAGTAAATTTTGTTTCCATGTAAAGATAAAATCCCCCTTTATCATTTAGCACATGTATTTTTTTCCCTCCCCCTTGATTATTTTCTCCCCCATTGTCTAATAACCATACCTTTAGATTCATAAAATAAAGATAAGTAAAAATTTCTTAAAAATTACAAGGTTGTTACTTTCTCTCCCTCTTTTTCAACATAATACAAAGCACTGTGGGGGTGAGTTCTTCATTATGAGATTTAGGAAGTCATTGGAGGAGGATGAACATGAAGTTGTAGCCTCATATTAAAAAACCATTCTTTTGGAATTGTTTTTATGATGATATCAGTAATTTGATACTTTTTTGAGATATATTCCAAAAAAACATCTCTAATAGAAACTTTCTATTTTATAAAGTGAAACTTTATATCAATTTGTTTTGATATTGAGTGTTGAAAAAAAAATTAGAAAGATCAATTGCACTCTTATTATCACAAAGTATCTTAAATGGTTTAGAAAAGTTTACTTTCAAATCTTACAGTTGAACTTTCATACACAACATCTGAATACAAGATTGAGTAGTCGCAACATATTTTAATTTTGTGGTGCTCAAAGTTACTAATTTTTTTTTTCTTACTATAGAAACTCACACAATATTCACCTAAGAAAAATATTAATCTTAAGGTTGATTTTCTATAATTACAATATCCATCTCAATTGGCATCAGTATAACCATGAAACTTCATTTTATAATTTCTTTTGTATAAAAAACCATGTGAAGTTGTTACTTTGACATATCTCATAATTATCTTTACTACCAATATATGTGATTCTTTCGGATTACTTTGATACATGGCACACAAATTCATAGCATAAAAAATATTAGGCCTTGAGGTTGTAAGGTAAAGTAGACTTTCTATCAGCCTCTGAAAGTCTTTATGATTAACACTTTTACTAGACTCGTCTTTACTCAACTTCATCCCCACTAAGATGGTATTAGAAACTTATTTGGATTCTACCATGCCAAACTTTTGTAAAAATTCCTCTGCATACTTTTCTTGAGATAGGAAAATGTATTTTTTTTCTTTTTGTTGAACTTGTAAACCAAGGAGGAATGTTAATTATCCTAACATTGAAATCCCAAAATTATTTTTCATTTCTTCATAAAATGTTTTACAAAAATCTTCTCTATCCTCAGTAAAAATTATATCATCTACACAAACAATTATAATTAGAGTTTTGGAGTCAATATATTTCACATATAAGTTGTTATCAACTTTTCCTTTATAAAAATTAAAAATTATAAAAAAATTAAAGATTATAATACCATGAACATGGAGTTTGATTCATCTCATACAAATATTTCTTCAATCTAAAAATTTTGTTTTCATCCTCATCAAGTATAAAACCACAAGGTCATTCAATGTAAACTTCTTCTTCAATTTCTCCATTGAGAAATATTGACTTTACATCCATCTAATATCCTTTTTAATTCTGGTGAGTATCCACTACTAGAAACTTTATTATAGTTTCTAAACTTGAAATGGGGGTAAAGGTTTCATCAAAATCTACACCTTCCACTTCTGCATAGCCTTTACAAATAAGACTTGCTTTGTTTTTTGAAACTTCTCCACATTCATTGAACTTTTTTCTATAAACTCATTTTGTTTTAATAAAATTTTTACCTTTAGGAAGTGGAATAAGTTCTCATGATTCATTTTTTTGAATTTTATCCAACTCTTCATTCATAGCATTCATCTATTCTTTGTGTTGAATAGCTTTTGAAACTGATTCGGGTTCAACTTTTGAGACAAGTGAATCTTGATTTTCTAATATCAGCTTTCTTCGATTCTGAACTCAAGCCTTGTGATTCCCAAGAATATTTTTGGTTTTAACATGTTTTTTTAAGTGGTAAATTTTAGATTTCCTCTTTATACTTCACTTTTCTCATCACATGATTCATCTGAATCTTCATGCACATTACTTTGATCACTTTCAGTTTTTCTTCCTCAACATTCCCAACAACTTTTTTTAAAGAAGTTAGATTCTCAATAACTTTCACATCATATGAGTCCATAAACTTTTGTAAGAATTTGTTAAAATATTTTTAACTTATTCTATTGGGTAAATAACCCATAAAATTTCCTTCCTTGGATTTCTCATCAAACTTTCCCATATCTGAATTATTTGTTTTAATTAAACATGGAATTTTAAAAACATTTAAGTAATTCAATAAAGGTTTTTGGTTGTACCAAATTTCATAAGAAGTCATGTTGGATTATGGTATCAATAAACATATGTTCTGAACATGTACAATAGTACTAACTACTTCTCTCTAGCAGAACTTTAAAATTTTGTATTCTGCTAACATGCTTCTTCCCATTTCCACCAAACTTCTATTTTTCCTTTCAACTTCCCCATTTTTTTTGTGGGGTGTATGGATCACTATATTTATGTTTAATATCATGCTTTTTGAGATAATTTTCAAAATTGTTGCTTGTAATTTCAATGTCATTATTTGTTCTCAACTTCTATATATAAACCCTCATTTATTTCATAACTTCTATTCTGAAAAACATGAACATTTCCAAAGCCTCTAACTTTTGTTTCATAAATATGATGTTTGTCATCCGATTGAAATTTTAAATAAAAGTGATAAAGTATAAATATACTTTTGTTGATATCTCATTGTCCCCCATAAATTGGAATGAAAAAGTTCAAGAGGTTTGGTAGACCGAATATGAACTTTCTTATGACTTTTATTAGTCATCTTCCCTTTTTGACAAGTAACATATACATCTTACTCTCTTCTTTTCAATTCTAGAAAATTCCATACAACGTCAGCTTTAGAAAGTTTTTTCATTTTTTTCTTCCCAAGGAGGTCAAGTATTTGGTGCCACAACTTATTCTCATCTTCACCAATTAAGTAATAGGAGTTGTTAAATTTCTCTATTTGGAAGAGATTATCACTTGTTCTTTCTCCTTTTATAATAATTTTTCCATCTTTCACACTTTTGATAACACAATAATATTTTTTGAAAATCACTTCTTTTATATCATCACAAAGTTTACTTACACTAAGTATGTTATGTTTTAGTCCATCAACAAATAAAACTTCCTTAGATTTCAACTTTTTTTCTTCAATCTCAGCCATTCTTATTCATCTAATTTTTAAGGAACTATCATTCCCAAAGGTAAAAGTACATCCAACATTATTTTCAACATGTTTAAAGATTTTAAATCACCTATCATGTATTAATAATAACCACTATCAATTATACATGGTTTTTTCTTTTTTACTTGCTTTCAAATCTGTCTCAACAATAAAAGTTATTTCTTCAACTTTCTTCTTTCTGCCTTCATTTTATTTTATACCATAAGAAACTTGTTTTGGAAGGAGTGTCATACATTATTTGGTATGATTTCTAGATTGATCACATCTTCCAAAAACATCTTCAAGAAATTCAAATTGATTTTTTGTTAGAAAGTTTCTCACATCTTGAAATTTTTCTTTTCCAACTTCTTGTGGTTAGGAAAGTTACTCATTCTTCTTTCACCATTTCTTTCTCTATGTTCAAAACTTATTTCAGGAAGTGATAATTTATTCCAACAATTATAATCCCCATTACCATAGATTCCAAAACACCAAAAACCATCAAATATTGATTTTATATTAAAGTAGGATCTTTCTCTGTAGAAACTTTGTTGAGGTTGATAGATTCTTCCTGCTCTAATATACTCTAATCATGGACTATCATTCCTTTAAGTGAGTTTTCAAATTTTGTGGTTGTGATGGGTTTCTCACATCCTTTCTCCACCCAAAATTTCTCAATACTTTTCTTATCACCTTAAATGTTAGAAAAATAAAATGAAACATTATTTTTGGAGGGTGAGGAATTCACCTAATTCTTGATCTAAGATTTCTCAACAACTTTAAAAGTCTCCAATTTTACTTCAGAAGCTTTGTTGGAGTTTTAATTCTTCTTAATCAAGGTACTTTCAGACTCAAGAAGTTTATATTGAAACTTATTAACTTCTTCTTCCTTAGTTTCTAATTTCTTACTGAGATCTTCATCCATATTTCCCTATTCAACAACTCTTAATTTTTAACTTAAGATTTTGTGAATGTATTATTCCTCATGCTTTAAGACATCTTTTCTTCCTTCAGCAACTTCTTCACAATATTTCTTCACTTGTCTAATTTATTTCTTGAGAGTTTTGTTTTGATCAATACATGTAATAAGTTTTGTTCTAAGTTGATACTCTCTAAATAATTCTTCACCACCTTCTTCATTATCCTATGAATCTTGTGTTTTTTCATCTTTTTTGATGGAGTTTTTGAATTTTTCTAAACTTTCATCTTTCGAAGAATTGTTTTCAGTTGAGTTTGATTCAAATTTCTTACTTAACATACTTATTTTGTTTCCAGTAAACTTATTCTTATGTTTTTCATATGTTTGTTATTATTTATAACTTTTTGTCATCTTATTTCATCGAGTTGTTTCATTGGAATCATCTCAATACTCACTAACTTTCTTCTTAGGGTAATTCATAGAAAAGTGTCTGATTTCACCACACTAAAAAAATTTGAGATTAATTATACCTCCATGCTTTCATCTTCTTCTTTGATAGTTATTAGATATAAGAGACATGATTTTTTCATTCAACTAATCATCCTCTTTATCTTTGAAGTCACAAGGATCACCATCTTCAACATCTTGAAGTTTCATTTTTCTCATGGCTTCAAAATGAATTTAATATTTCATCTTATTTTTGAACATTAGATATTTCCTCATTTCATAAGCAACAAGAAATTTATGAAATCCATCAAGAGATAAATCATCTTTATCTTCTAAAGATAAAATTTTAGAATCAAATATTCCTAAAAAGTTTCTCATAAGTTTCTTCACTATTTTAGAATCTTCCAGAACTTCTCCAAACCCTCTGATGTTGAAAACAATTTCATTTACCCTAGTGAAGTATTCATCAATAGTTTCTTCATCTCTAATTCTTAAGTCTTCAAACTTACTATGCCAAATTTTTATCTTTTCTTTATTCACTTTAGTATTCCCTTATAAAATACTTTCCAGCTTGTCCCACATAATCTTTGAATTTTTTAGACCCATCACCTTCATATAAACATTTTTTGATATGAACATAAGGATAAAATTTTTATCCTTTCCATCAACTTATAAATGTCTATTATCATCAACCGTCATAGGAGCATCTTTCTCAGTAGAAAGAAAACCAATTGTAGCAGCATCAACAACTTCCAGGCCAAGAGATAGGAGATAAGGAATCATCCTATTTTTCTATCCATGATAATTTTTTCCATTAAATGTATGAGTTACTCTATTTTTAATAGAATTGATATTATCCATGGTAAGGATTCAAAAAAGTAACCTTTCTAATAATCCCAATTGAAGTTACAAATGATTGAATAACAACTGAGAAGGGGGAGTGAGTCAATTGTTCACTTTTTATAAGTTTCAATACTTTTAAAAACTTAACCCTTGAAACCTATTAAAGTTCATATTCTTATCATATTTTAGTAAATATCCATGCATGAGAAAGTAGGAAAGAAAGTAAAGAACATGATATTTACAAGATCCAGTCTCAGTGTGAGAAGTTATATCCTTTTCATATCCACTCTCATAGGTCTATAGAAATTCACTATTATGAATAAGTGAATAAAACTTGTGCCAAATCCCATTAGACACATTATATCTCCTGATAGGAATGATTATACTTACTCCCATCAGTTTACAAATTTTTCTTTCAAACAATTGAGCCGAAAATAATAATAAAGACTTTGTTCAAACTGCTCCACAAATGTTATGTCTGTAATCCCCGGTCTAATGTGACTGGGTTTGAATCTCTCAATCCGATAAGGTTGGGTTTGATGGAATCAATCCGATGAATTTAGTCTCATGGACTTAGTACGATGAACCCACTCTCAATATTTATTACTCAAACTCCACGCAACTACTCAGTTTGATCTTCCTCAATCTGATCTTCCTCGGTCCAGTAAGAAAACTTTCAATTGTCTGATCTTCTAACAAGATCTCTGTCTGGAAATAAAATTCTAACATAAATTCTACAACACTCCACCTTTTCTACTGACATGAAAGGTTTCAAAGTATGAATTTATTGTGCTTCTATTTATAGGCATCCTAGAATGTCAAAGGCGGGAAGCTGTAAAACTTCTTCTGCTTACTCAAATTCAAAAACTCTGATATCTTCACATATTTGAATTTCAAATTTGACCACTTCAACTCTTCACAAATCTTCTGGAATCTTATTGATTATTATCTATAATCAATATTCTCAGACTTTCTAACTTTTCTTCAGTATGATGGAACTTCCTCAGCTCAATATGATGGAACTTCCTCAGATCATTCCAAATTGACTTTGATCATCAGATTTAGTCTAATTGAATCTCCTTCTCATAGTCAGTCTGTTTAACTTTCCTTCACATAGTCAGTCTGATTAACTTTCCTTCTCAGAGTCAGTCCGATTGAGTTTCCTCCTTAGAGTCAGTCCAATTAAATTTCCTCCTCAGAGTCAGGCTGATGGAATTATCATTATGATGGAATTCTCATTATGATGAAAAATCTAGTCTGCAACTTTGAAAATTTTCAAGCCTTATCAGTTATAACTCATTCGGACTTCTGAAAATTTTTGTGCCCGATACTTATAGATCTGATGCAAACTTTGTCTTTATTACTGGAATTGATACCATATTTATGATTCCTCTATTTATTCAAAAGATTTTATCATGAAAGTTTTCATGATTTATGAGAAATTTGAGATTAGAAAAGCATCATTTAACTTATAAGAAGGTATTATAACTTCCCCTACTTTCAAAACCTTCTTTCTTTCCAACCAAAACTCAATAAGATTAGTTACTCCTATTCTACCCATTTTCTTCATAAATCTTACATCACAAGTGTTACAGAAAAATTATGATATTTGAGAATTAAAAACCAGCAAAGCATTGTCTGGATTAAGGTTAGAATGTTTAAGAACTTTCTAACTCCTGACATCACTGTCTTCATTCAACCTCTTCAGCAATATTCTGACTTTCTAACTCAACAACTTCTTTCTTAAAAAATCATGTTCGATAGATCTTGAACTACAAGTCAATGGATATGATACCGATGGAGTGTTTTATCAACAACTTTATATTTTTTATAACTTCTACGACTGGTGTTGATCAGTCCAATACTCTGCATTTGGTACTGCTTAGTCTAATACTCTGCGCGTGATTCTTTTATTAAGGGGTTTTACCCTTACACAAGTCTCTTACCCTTACATAGCACATAGTAATGTATTCTAATCCTTACACAAGCAGAAGACAACCCTTACACAGTCTTTATAAACAAGAGGATACCCTTATGCAATGCATAAATTACCCTTAAGTAACCTTTGAAAAGTCAGGATTACCTTTACGTAGCAACTGAATTACCCTTACGTGCAAGAGGGCTTCTCAGCTGACCCTTACATGGCACATGAACAACTCACTTACCCTTAAACAACTTATAGAATTTCATATTTTCCTTTACGCAACACATGAAATCACGAGATTACCCTTATGTGTGGTCTTTAAAACCCTCCTTGTCGTTAAGAAAAACATAGGTCATGAATAAGGGTAAGATTTAAATTGAAAATTTTCAATTTTTTCACATAAGAGGCATATTATAATAAATAAAATCTCCATTTATCATTAATTAATGTAATCTGTAATTTATTTAACATGAAAAATCAAATGATAACATCCCCTCAAAGTATGACTTTGAGTTGTCCCTAATCGGTGATCATTACAGGCTATTATGGGGTGTAATGATATGTTAAGGTTACTTGGAGTATATTTTTGTAATCATTATAAAGGGTTATAATTGATATGTGAAGAGTATATTCATGAGTTAATAAGTATAGACTTGTTACTTTGACTGGCCCACCAAAGTATATCTCATGGAATGTTATATAATCATCAATATACTTAGGGGGGTGTATGCTTATTATCAATCCTTCTTACCCGAGGTTGGAAATATATCTAGGATGATAACCTATGTACTTTGATACCCTACTTACGAAATTTCACATATCGACTTGGCTAATGCAAGGGTGGTTGGGTATGTTGTTAATCATGTCATCGATTGGAGCACAACCAAGATGGGATTTGTCCACTTGTGTGACGAGTAAAGAAATCTGGACCTTTATTGGATTATACTAGGAAATGTATATTCATGCTTATTTGAGTCACATGTGATGTTTTTGTCTACTTAGATGAGAGACATGAGATGCTATAATCTGTAGGATGAATGACACGTAATGTATTCATCAACTTGGTCAGTCTTTTTCAGCGAATCAATAAAAGATGAGTTGACCTATACTAGGTTTACATGTTCCATATATAGTGGTCACTTGATGTCATGTATAAAGGGATAATATAGGTATATATGTGATGTATATGATCCATATTTTGGTGGACATGTTCATATAGAGATGTGAGTATGTTGGTGGAGATCACACCAGGCCCCTTAGTAGCTTGAGTAGCATTGATGCTTTGTTATAGGTTGCACTTTGCTTGCATCTATGGAATAAGGATCTCATGTTTGTTGTCACTGCTATTAAGTCCCGCTGAGTCACATAGTAAGGCCCTTGAATAAGGATTAAGTTTTAGACAAATTGTTTGTTTAGGATGAAGATAGTTTGATGAATTGTATCCAAAAGAGTTTGGATAGATTCACAAAGAGTTGTGGAGTTTTTCATAAAGACCGCATGAGGTTTTAGTGCAGGTGGCAGATGGTTGGATGTGCATTAAAATGTACATGTATAAGATGCATGTGCAATGCATATGATGCATGAATTATATATATAATACTTGGTGTTTTATATATATATAGTGTAAATTTAGTACATGCATATTATGCATGTATTTTATCATGTGTATGATGCATGTATAATGTATAATATATGATATATATATATATATATTATTTAAATATGCATGAGATGCATATATAATAATCTTACCACTACAGAAAAATTGAAATTTCGCGGTGGTTTTTTTTGGCTATGTCGGCGGTTTAAACCGCTGCTATATGATTCTGCAGCGGTTTCCTAAAACCACTGCTAAATTGCATGTTGGGAAACTATTTACAGTGGTTAAAGTGGTGGTTTATGGGAATAGTCGTATTTGGTGCATTTTCATGGCGTTTATGTTATTTCTAACGGCAGTTTTTCCGGGCAGGGTCGCCGCTAAAAAAAGTAATGCCTTGCCAGGACAAACCGTCGAGACAAACAATATAACTGCTGCAAAAATTCACAGAAGATGGGTCACTATAGTGGTGGTTAAAACCACTGCTAAATTTAAGATGGTAGTGGTGGTTAAAACCACCACTAATAGAAAAAATATCAACATTTATCAGCGGTTAAAACTGCCACTAAATCTACCTCTTACAGTTAGTGGCGGTTAAAACTGCCGCTAAAGTGCAGATTTAGAAGAAAAAAAAGAACCAGTTTTTGGAGCCCCTATACCAGTGCCCTAAAAAAACCATTCCAAGAATACCAAAACACCAACAGAATACATACTACAGTCAATATAAAAAGAGATGCTTAACCAAGCACAACCAAATGCATCATTCAGTGAGTAAAGGAATGAAAACAAACATATCAAATGGCATAATCCTAGTATCCAATAAAATATAGTGGTGAATTTATGTATTTAAAATTGACCATTGTAGACTCATATGTACTAGTTGATCCTTGATTGGATGTTCACATGTTGTGTGCAACTTATATGGTCACCCATTGGGTGATCTAGGTGAAATGGTACAATATGATTTTTTTTCAAACGTTGGTACTCCCACATATCTTCTGGAATTGTTCAAGAATGTAATATCCCTTTATATATGATTATTTGATAGAACCCAAGGCATACCTTAGGTGTTTTAACCACTTATAGTTGGAATTTCTAAAGTGGGAAATTTCCTAGATTAACATGTCACCATCTAAGTGACTCTATTGATATTATATATGGGTTTCCCATGTTTTAATGAATTGAATGAGTTAAATGTAACTGATAATGTGAAATAGATAATTAATGATGGGTTTCCTTTCTTAAAATAAATCAATTAGTTTTAAATGGAATGACCCCAAGTAATTGTAATGTCATGCTCTTGATTTATTCTTTATAAAATGCTTCATACGAACTGTAATATTTTAAATGGGGATTGAACATGGATAAAGACATGAATAAGAGGTTATTCCTTATCTATTATGACACAAATGATTATTCCTTTATTATGTATATGGTGTATATAGAAGAGATGGATTTTAGGTAATTCCGCTTTCTGGTTATATTTAATATATGGCTTTATAGAGGTTGTGGTATGATGGTATGAGATTGTTGAGCAAAGAGATATCACAATTCCTAAAATCAGGTGTTGAGCATGGTGTATCAGAAAAAATGTAACTATATAAGTATTGTGATTTACTCACCACATTCCATGACTAGAATTTTGACCTGATGGCACACTCAACATCCCATGTGTTGTTTCATGACGTCTCTCACTCTATTTGGATATAGGGCATGTACCCAATTACATGAGCACATAGGCTCGTTAGACTGGTTTGGGATGTCTGAGTTATGTCATGGTCTATTCATCAGTATTATTATAAGTATATGGCTACATACATCTTCACATACATTGAAAATATAGGTGGATGAAATATATATAAACTATATATATTACTACTACTATATATAGTAACTATTTAGATTTTTATTCCATCTATGTGTCGATAAATTTAAACCCTCCTACAGTCCTTTAGAAACATGATTGGGTGGTTATTTATTTATTCCTTAGTTACTTAAAAGATTTGGGGTGTAGTATGTTGGTGGTATACCCTTTATCATGGGAATAATGATGTGGTAATATTTTCTTGGGATTAATTTATGTTGGTGTTCCGTGTGGAATTATTATAAATGAAACATAACATAGGAATTAGGTAAAATCATATCTTGCTTGGTTTATTCCATGTGAAATTGTTATACTTGAGACTAAAGATAGAAATAAGGTAAAATCATCTCTCCCATGGATAAGGGTTCCTAATTTTTTAAGAGTGATGGATCAGGTTCAAGTATCATATTTGTTTCACTCATGTGATTTCTTTGGAAAAGGAGTCTTTAGTGTGGTTTCATTAGAAGGAATAGAATCTGGCGCCAAATATATTATAACTCCCATTATGCATCCTAGTTATTTTGATGTGAGGAATATAATATAAGTGATCAAGAACATTCCTTCAAAGGGAAGACTGTCTCGTGAAAGGGGGTTGATATATTCTATCAAGGAATATGGATTCTTATAATAAATTATTTGTGATAGGGTAGTTGATGTTATGAATGGTAAGTAACTGATCATGTAGTCTATTTAACATTTTTTAGGGTAGGGGGTTCTACATAATCTACTGGGAGTTTCCCATCGGCATTTCATGCCTACTGAGATAATGTACACTATTATTCACACTGCCTGACTGTTCTTGGAGGCCATTTTGGAAATGGTGGGAAAACCCCATTTCAGACAGTGTAGAAAAATTTCCCTTAATCTCGTATCAGTATCTATGGATTCCAACTATTTTTTGAAATTTTCGATACTAGGATTATGCCACACTAAAGGGTGATCTATCTTAAACATTTTAGTGAGACACACATTCTCATCCCTAGGGATTGATACAAGATCATAACTAAGAAGTACTTCTTAGAAATGGAAATGTAGTGGTAAATGCATTGGGTTAGAAAATGTAGGATAATTTATTATAATGAAAAATGAATTTAGGAAAAATGAATCATAAAAAATGAATCATCACAATAAAGAGTCGATATATATGGTGCATACCACACTCGAGAAATCAAGACATAAAAGGAAATATCAGAAATCAATAAAATATATAAAATGAAACATGAGAAATCAAGAAAATATTAGGTCTTGAAAATGTTTGGAGGCAACTATGTGCCACACATGATACATATACAAACTGACTATCAATATTTTTCCACATATCAACAATATTACTAATCACTATCCAATGATAAATAGATATCATCACCCTCTCCACCTCCATCTCCACTTCCTACTACCACCTATAAGAACATTATATTGAAAATTAAATAGTGTTGCATTTTTATATTTAAACTTAAATCCAATAAAAGTTTGCAAACTAAATGATTTTAAATTTTTATTATTTACCTGCTCACCACTGGTCGATGCAATACCACCAGGGGGATATCTGCTCATCTGCTAACGTATATCAGTCAACGCTTTCTACAAAGCGTATATTAGAGCCCCCTGGTCTTGAACTGTGTTTCATAGGGAGACAATATCTCTATGAGCATCTTCGGGTATAGATTGACTAAAACCAGGAGTATATTCAGCTGCAATCCCTGATGTCATGCCAAAGACCTCAGATGGTATGGGTCCCAAACCCATCATGCGCACTCTACCAAGATGCTCCTTCCCAAGGACTTTAGCAACCGGGTCATCCTGGGAGACTGAGTAGGAATACCCAGGATTGGAATCCCATATTTCTTTAATTTTTACCTATAAATCAAATATCAATATATGTTAACATAGTTAAAACTGATAATAAGTTATTATAATGAACAAATGAGTTCATACCCCAACTTCTTTGGCAGGCTCATTAACAAAACTTCCATCAGATTTTTTGTGAACATCCAACCACACTTTAGTTTGGGATGTTTCGTGCCCTAAACTCTGTAACTGCATTAAACAATGATAAATCAATAGTTTGATATATTAAGCAGATAATATTTTCTTATAAATATTTAAACTAATTAAAATATTACCAGATTTGATCGGCTTCTAGAAAAGTTTTTTGACCTCGTAGTGTGAGGGATGACTTGCTTAGCCCGGCTTGATGCATTCTTTCTTGAAAGATCCTGAAATAAATAAAATACAATTTAATAGTAATGTATTCAATGTCATATCCTCTTCATATACATGTATAAATGTAAAATGAGGTTAATATAATAATATATATTTAAATACCATTTGCTTCTCATCACAATGTCTGTCAACAAAAACTTTCCACTGTTCTTTGGGTACCCCATTGGGTAGCTTCTCATACATTTGTTGGACGGTCAACGAAGTATCGTTGAAATCGCTCCGCAATCTCTATTTTAAGTCTTTCCATTTATTACCAAGATTTTTCAATGTCCACTTTCATGCTATCACATCAGAAACTGTAAAGTGGAAAAACATCTGTATACAGAAATTCATTTTGAACATATTGATAACATGGCATTCAATTACACCATAATGTATTAAAATTACCTTTATTTGGGAATCAAAAACTTTATTTTTCCAACTTGGAGGCATATATCTCTAAACATCATAAGAAATAGGAAGGGAAATGGGCTCCGCTGCCATCTGGCCTAGAATTTGGCCAAGTAACCCCAAGGCGTCATCCGTAGCGACCCCATATAAATCAAATGGGAGAACTATCTTCTCTCCATTCATATTACACACATCTTAAATTTTTATATTTTTATCCAAAGTTGAATTTTTTCATCTTTAATGAACAAAAAACTATTATAAAAAAGTGCAATAAATTTATTTATATTAAAATTTGTACCTATAACAGTGACCCTCAAGTATGACCGTGATGAACTAGAAGTGGTGCACCGCCACGCCGCTGCTGAGGCTGCTGAAAGAGTATTAGATGACTCAGCTTCTAAAGAGATTATCATAGAGGGTGTGAGAGATGGTGCAGGGGGAGATAGTGCATGGGGGAAAGTAGCTGGTGGCTCATATGACATGGGGAGGGAGGCAGATGGATCGTCATCTGTCGCAGTAGTGGATGAAACAATGCATCGCTTTCTCCGTGGAATTCTTTTCATTTAATTAAATAAAATTAAGTTTAGAACATATATTTCAAAAAAATATGCAAAAAAATTAAAAATGATAATAGATGCCCAATACTGACAAACAAAATATACATAATAATGATAATGAATGACTGCACAAATGAAATAATTGGTTGTTGGATGAATAAATAACTCTACATACAATCATTTTCCCCTTCAATCATGTCGGTTTCCTGCTCCATTACTTCATCCACTTTATTCATCCTTTCTAGACTAATATTTTCAATATCATGATAAACAAATAATTTTGTTTCTTGTTGTTGATGAGATTCAATTTCAGAGGTCAAATCTTCCACTTCATCACCCATATCATACAAATATCTTTGTATTACGTGAGCAACTACACTACACCCTTAATCCACAACATCATTCACATAAAATAGCATTTTTTCTTGCGATGATAAGATATATGGATCATGCAGTTCACGATCACCAACATCCATCAAGCGAGAGAAGTTCACAGAAGTAAATTGCAAGGAATCTCTTTTAACACCTCTGATAATATCGACCCAATTGAATTTGAATAAAACAACTGAAAAATACCCGTGGTAGTTTAATTCAATAATATCAGTCAGCTTTCTATAGTATCCCACTTTAGAAAATTTAAATATACCACTATTCTGTGTTTTCAAACCCCTTTCTCGATCGACTATTCAAAATCTAAAGTTATTCACGTTGTAAGCATTGATCTTTCTAACATGTTTTAGAGGACCTCGAGCAAGAAACATCAAATCTTCTGACAACTCTACTCAAGTATCAGTATTCATGATCTAAAAAAATAAATATACTTTATTAGATTTACAAAATATATGTGTCGAACTAATATTCGTATTAATTTCAATATTTATGAACTTACACGTCGTGTGAAATATTCTACAAGATCTTTATTAACAGATTTCGTTATATCTTTCTCATTTCATGTTTGAACTCTCATTCATCTCTTTGTTTGTACCCTAAAATCTTCAATAAATGGATCTTCAATTTCACTATTCAGCAACACATATCTATGTGCCTGTAATAATTTCAATTCTTTCAGTGTCACATTTGAGGTCCTCTCAACTGATCGACCAATAGCAGGAAATATTTTTGATTTCTGATGTATTTGAGATTGAGTCGATGTGTCTTCAACACATCCAACTCGATTAAATCTTATCTCAATATCATCCAAGTATATAGAACAAAAGGTAAGACACTCCTTAGCCAAATAGCCTTCAGCAATAGAGCCTTCTAGTTGAGCTTTATTTTTCACGTATGATTTCAAATGCCCAAGATATTTGTGAAATAAAATAAACATAATTATGCATTTAATTAAGTGCCAAAAATTGTTTACTTAACTAAAAAAATATAAATAAAGTACCTCTCAATTGGATACATCCATTGATAATGAACAGGGCCTCCTAATTTAGTTTCCTCAACCAAATGCATAGTTAAATGCATCATGAAAGTAAAAAGCAACGGAGGAAAGATCATCTCCATTGCACAAAGGGTCAGTACAAACCTTTCCTAGAGGTTGTCAAGCTGAAATGGATGTAGATATTTCTCACATAGTTGTCTGAAAAATGTGCAGAATTAGAGTACAACAACAGTAAGTTTTTTAGGTAATAATGTACGCAATGCCAATGGTAGTAACTGTTGTAACAAAATATGTGAATCATGACTTTTCAATCCATGTAACTTACGATTCTTCAAGTCAAAAAACCTTGAGATGTTACTTGAATACCTATCAGATACCTTTACATTCTTTAAAAATCTATGGAATGTATCTTTATCCCTATTTTTCATTGCAAAAATTGTCGGAGCATACTTTTCATCCTCATCTGGCCAAAGATCACATTTTATGTTCATTACTAGTAAGTCTTTGTGAGCATTGAGATGATCCTTTGACTTTCCATGTTCATTAAGCAATGTGAAAATTAAATTGTCACAGACATTCTTCTCAATATGCATCACATCAAGATTATGCCGCAACAAATTAAATTCCCAATACAGAAGTTTGAAAAATATACTTTTTTTATTCCATTGTTGCATTCTGATTTCACTTGACGATGCACTTTAAACCCGTTTCCCACTATCATTCAAATGATGAACCTTAACAAATTCTGTTTCAACATTTTCAAGTTGTGTCAATATTTCAGAACCAGTTAATAACTTTGGAGGTGGTCTACGATCAATGAAACCGTTAAATTTTGATCTGTTTAGCCGAAATCTATGAGATGCATTAAGAAATATTCGATGGCACAAGAAGCACCATTTTCTACTGTGAGGTAGCCGTTTGGGATCAAAATCAAAGTTACAAATAAGACAAGACAAACCCATATAAATGTTCCAACCAGATAAATTCCCAAGACCAAGGAAGTCACTAATGGACTACATTAAAGCAACATGCATTTTGAACATTGTTTTAGAAGAAGCATCAAATGTCTCAACACCGTTGCTCCATAACTCTTGTAATTATTCAATCAAGGGCTGCAAGTATATATCGATATCATTTCTAGGCATTTTTTTCCAGGAATAATCATCAAAATGATAAAAGATGTTTGTTGCATACACATCCACGAAGGCAGATTGTAATGGATCAAAACAACTGGCCAAATGTTATAACTCGTACTCAAAGTCCCAAATGGGTTGAATCTCGTGGATGTATCATTAAACCATCATTGTTATTATCTACAGAATGCCACTTCATGTGTTCGGAGGTTTTTGATGACATGAATAATCTTTGTAATCGAGGCTTTAAAGGAAAGTAATGAAAAACCTTTGCAGGTGTGTTCTCTTTCTTCTTCTTCATGAAAGTATATTGATTCAGGCTTCCAACATCACCCATTTACTGCCATCTAGAAGAAGAATTTTTTTTCAATTTTGTCTACTTGAATCCTCTCCCTAATAAATCATACAATCATTGGGACACACATGTATTTTTGTATAATTCAGACCAAGCCTGTTAACAACTTTTTTCATATCATAAAAAGACTTGGGGATTTTTGCTTCAGAAAATGCATCATGCAACAATCCCAATATCAAGTACATTTCCTTATTTTTAATTCTATATAGACATTCGATATGGTACAACTTCAGCAAGAAATAAATCTTTGAATATTTCAAACATCAACTATACAACTCTAGATTTCCATCATCCACTAAATCAGGAAACATATTTTCCTCAGTGAAGTTTTCTCTTACATTTGTCTCCACGGAATCAAGAGGAGGATCTAATGATATGTTACAATATTGATCTGGTTGTGTTACAGTCTCAAAAACGTCACTAATCATGTTGCAATTTGTAGCACTCTCATCTAGTTGTTCTATTATGTTTTGATGTTGATGGTGGTGTCTTGCAGTGACGAATGCATCATTTATGAGGTTTTTCATTTCATTTTCCATTGTCGATGAATTTTGGAGATCATTCTGTGGATTAACATCAGTGCTCAACCTTTCTATAATGTTCGATTGTCCATGCCAAATCCAACACAAATATTGACCAGGGAATTTCTTTAGTATTAAATGTTCATAAACTTCATCTCTCTCCAACCATCTTCTAAATTTACATTTAGGACATGGACATTTTATTCTCCCTTCAATGGATCGATTGGAAATTGCAAAATCTAAAAACTCCTTCAAACCCTTAACATGCTGAGGTGTGTTCCTCAGTAATGTGATCCAGCTTTTATCCATGTATATCACAATGTGCCTACACAATATTTAAAAAAATTAAAACATATAGTTACTACTAAATAGGGAAATAGATTCATATATACTAGTTGAAAAAATATATAAATATGTTACATAAGGTTTTCCTATATAAATACATATGTTAAATCACCCACTAGAAAACCAAAGCATGCAAATTAAAAAGATCCATAAAAGAAGATGAGAACAAGGATCCCATCCTTGTAGTTTTTTGTATGTCATGCTCCACCAAAACAAAAGGACAAACTAATGATGCCATAACTTTGATATCACTAAGGTAAGGGCTTGATAAATCATATAATAATTGAATAGAAGTTAGGAATATGAATTGGAAACAAACTCTTACCTTAAAGTGGAACTTTATTTAAGTAGATAGGTAAGTATAGAATGTATATTTTACCCATTGGTGGGTAGGTATAAGTGGAATAACAAGGATATGAAAAATCCATGTCTTCTTTGAAATATAGAGGTTGGGTTGTCTTATTTGTTTTTCTTGGTCCTAGTGTGGACTATCTCGGCATGGTAGTGAAGACAATAATGAGATATTTTGGGTGATGAAATTTTTGTTAAAGTTATAATACAAGTTAAAGATATACCCTTTTCATTGCATCCATCATGGTGATTATAGTGGATCATATAGGTTTAGGTGATTTTGGATCATGCCAAGGGTTAAATTATCAATTTGGGTGGTTAAACTTATATATCAAGTGTCTTTTCCTATTTTGTTTCCACAGTATGTTTGAGTTAAGCAGTGAGTTTTCTCACTCTAATAGGTAAATTAAGTTTATTTTTCAAGAAATCATAAAAAGAGAAATGAATTACTATTCACTGGTTCAAACCCATCTCACTTAAACAACTTTATACCTGAGTCCATGACATGATGGTCTTGAGCATATTTTATTCGCTCATAGAACAAATACACCTTCTTTATCATTCTCTTCACCAAATTTGTTCTAAGATTAATTAACTCTCTAACCTCATTCCAACACAATAGAGATATGTAAGAACACTCATATGATTCTTTAAATGGAGTTTTACTAATGGTTAATCAATAGTTATAATCATAGTAAAACTCAACCAAAGGGAAATGATTCACCGAAGAACCTATAAAATCAAGAATAAACATCTTCAATACATCCATTAGAATTTGGATCATTCTCTCTATCTGACCTTCCATCAAAGGATGAAAAGTACTGCTTAGAAAAAATAATGAAAAAAAGCATGCTACAAAATCTTCTACAATTGGGAGGTAAATTAAGATCTTGATCATAGATGACCATTATTGAAACCACATGAATCTGCACCACAATGGGAACCTATAAATGGAAGAACATACCACAACAATCAAGGTTGAAAATAAATAAGTAAGATTCAACCAACTTTAAAGTTCCATAATGAGGTGTTTGAGGATAAATTTTTATTGTTTATGGAGTTACAATGATTAATCTAGTTGATTGTGATTAAAATAGAGTATAATAAGATAATTATATTGATAGAATTATTCTTTATATGGTGTTTTATATTGTTTTTGTTTTCATTATGTGAAATTAAATTAATTGACTTTCTCATCAAGAAGATGATATCATCTGGACTTGAAGAAGAAGTGCACAAAAACATTGAGATCGACACCACATAAAACTTGGGATTAAATAAGTACAAAAATTTAGATTTCTATACTAATCTGGAAGAGAAATACAATTGTATAAACCAATTTTTTCCTTGAAGTAGTGTGTGTAGAATGAAGCAAAGGGAGTTTCACTTGGGTGACCATTGATCAAAAAACCAAATAATTATAAAGGAAGTGTTCCTTGGAATGTAGTGGCCACAACTAAAATATGTATATCTAATAGAAAAATTTTTTGATAGGGAATTTTTTTATATTGAAACTTCATCATGTGTGTTTCATTTAGATGAAACCTAGTGCATCTGAAACAAGTAAATAAAACCTTGTGCTTTTTTGTGCATTAAGGTCCATATTTGTTTTTGAAATTCAATTTCAATGACAAAAAAGTGCTAGATTAATCATGATATGGCTCACACAAGAATAATATTTGATGACTGGTGGGGGTTAAATATTTAAAGTAATGAAAAAATAAATTTGGAAAGAACATTGATTCCCCACCCCACCTTGAAAACAATCACATAGGGTTCCACAACACTCTTGTCAAAACCGACTAGTCCAAACTACTTTTCACACTCTATTTTAAGGTCATCAACTACTATATTAGTCATCCATTATTATTTTCACATCCCAAGATTTATAATATTATATGATTTTTATGTTCTCATTTTGATATCATGTTATAAACAATTTTCAAGTTCATGAGGGATGCTATTGTGTTTATAATAACCATTTATTATCATAAAACACTAAAATGTGTATGATTATACACTTTTTCATTATCGTATATCCTATGATACGTGAATGTTTTAAGTTTACTAATTACCATTATATTTCCACTTAAAATTATTTGTAATGGGATAGAGAATGTGTTTTATCATTTCCTTATATAATACATGTATCATTTGTAGTGGTGGAATAAACACTCCCTCTATTCTATGTGATAGAATACTTGTATGTACCAGGTCATCTCCATTGGGATGAGATAAAATTACAAGTGTAATTTATTAAGAGTTAAAACAAATATTATCGGGTGGAAAAGTGAGAATGTTTGAATGAGTAATAGATGGTCAAATATGATTATAGATCACCTGATCTAAGTTGAAAAATAGGAAGTTAGCTCTACTGGAAGTGGTAAAAACATATAGTGAATGAGACTGCTTCTAACAAACATAAATCATCTCATTTTTTAAACTATTTTGATTGACCATCCACTACCAGTTCTTTGGAATTCCTGCTCAACATAGTCCATGACCATTTTAGTTAAGTGCATAGTCACCATAGGGATGTCTATCGAGACACAACTAGAAGCATTATGTTTACCACTCATTGATGTGAAATTTTACCACTTCCTTTCTCATATTGGGTTCCCATATAAGGTATCTCAAGCATTATTGGTGTGGTTTTCCACGTTCTTTTTGGGTGTCACTCCATACACAACCCTCTCTAAGTTAGAAATTATCTCTCTAAAAAGATAAATGTTTTCTCAACTCTTGATCATTTCGTACACTCATAGATCAAAATATAATTATAGAAAATATAAAAAAAACTAAAATGAAGTTTATCTCTCCATTGTTGAATAGAACACACAAACATCCACTTAATTCTATAAAATAATCTTTAATGTGAGTAGTTGGATTTAATTTTAAAAGTAAATTACAATGGGAGGAAAAACGACTAAAATATATTAAAATTTTATACTTTATAAACATCCTAATATACTAAAACATCAAATATTAAATTAAAATCATGGGTTAAATCCAATTCACAATCCTAATTATTCTTTTCTTGAATCAACACATATGTCTTGTTTAATGAGTACTGGTGATGAGTATGATATGAAATTGTTAAAAGAATTTTCAAATTCTTTTCATGTATAATTTGAACTTTTGAAACCATGCCTGGAAGGCGAGCTAGGGCTTCGGCGGGTTGGCGTTGACGGGCAGCGAGACGCATTGATGGGCGACGGGGCGCGCTTATGGGCGGTGAGGTCACCAGCAGCATGAGTGGGGAGCCAATCTAGGGTTTGGGTTGGGGGGAGAAGATGGTGTCGTGGGGTCGGGGGGAGAAGGGGGGTCGGGCTCGGGTGGGGGGGGGGGGGGGAAGCGTCGCCGCTGTAAAAAAATGGGGGGTTTAGCGGCGGTTTACAAAACCGCCACTAAAAGACCGCTGCTAAAGGCGATTTATGTTGAAGTGTATTGCATGGAATGCAATGACTTACTGTAGCTTCTCTCCTGAACGGTTTTCATCGATATCGAACCAAAGGTTCGTTCATTAAAGATATTTTCATTAATTCATTGAAGTGTTCAATGAATTATTTACCCAAAGGGAAGTAACACATGAGATGCATTATGAATGGTGGTGTCAGGCTTCGCTTGTAAATAAAAAGAACTATTCTCTTTGTTTGGGAATGTGGGAATTCGTATGATGATGATATGATAATCAGTTTTATGAAAAGTTTATGGAAACTATCTTCTTCATGAACACCATTTATATCATTTGAGAAGGTGATAGCGCCCCTTTAGGAGTTCATGTATCCTCTTGATACGATCAAGGATCTTTTAGTCGATGTATCGCCTCGGATACATAGTGCTTTTGTTCATTTCTACTTGTGATCTTTCTCGAATATTCTCTTGAGATCAAAGAAGATGGGTGCTGCAACTTGTGTTTATCAAGTTCTTGGTTTACCTTTGTTTTTCGAAGAATTTACATGTTTGATATCTTGGAGATAGATCCTTCTATTCTTGAGTTGTTTTCCACTGTCAACGATCCTTAGATGATCAAACAGACCAGGAACCCTAGAAGGCTTATTTGTTGGGCATGGAAGGTTTGAACCGGAAGAAATTATCATATTATATTTAAAAACATTATTTTAATTATCTAAACTAATTTAATTAAGTCGAGTTCAAGTTTTGAATATCCTAAGAGGGTACTTTATACATTACTCATTTAAAATGATTTTAATTTTGTTTACAGTGACATTATTAAAATTTGATTAATTGTTATCTAGGTCCGACTTAATCAGAACCAACAATGTTCATTGTAATTTTAATGGCATCGTTGTCCAAGGATGAAAAAACTTCTAAAATATGGGATGCCCAAATCATAACTTGTTTAGTTTTATACAAGTTTAAATGCATTACCCTAACCTCATTCTATATTTTAAAATTTTAGTTCAACCACTTAACTCTCTTAAATATATTTTTATAATTTCAAAATTTCAAAATTCTTTTACAAATATAAAATGAATGCATATTGGATTAAATAAATACATTTATAATTATATCATCATTAAAAACATATAGTTAGTGAATTGATAATAATTAACTTAATCATATTCATATTTATACATGGTAGGTCTGGGGAAGGGGTACAAAGGAAAGGAAAGCTGCAGATGCGGAGACTCGAAACCAATACCTCCTCAACTCACCACCACAAGTACAACAGGGGCGAAACCACTGAACGGCACCCCAGGGGCATATTCATATTTATACTATGAACTAAACTCAAAATAAATAAATAAATAAATAAATATTACAATCTTACTATTATTTAAAAAATATACAATTAATAAATTATCAATAATTAACTTAGTCGATTTCTATAAATTAATAAAAACCTTATTAATCAATACCATACGAGGTGATGAAATTCATATTTTTATATGCTAATGAATAAAAACACATCTAAACCGTAGTTTCGTGCCATTTGCTTAACCTTGCAATTATCCGTCCTTCTAACAATGCTGTTCGAACACTATCGCACCTACTACCATATTTCCCGTTCTCCCAAATGTTTATCCCGTTGGGTATGTTACCGTGACGTTATTTTTCCTCTCCTTTCTTTACCAGACGACTTTCGGTTGATTTGATCACCTGGGTTTTTTCGGTTTGCGTGGTTATTAAGTTTTAGATCAGTTAATTGTTGTTCCGTTCCATTTGTTTAACCTTGCAATCTTCATTGTCATGATACAACTTATTTTTCTGGTGTCGATGAACTCTAATGTAAACTTTCTACTGTCTAGATCTTCGGTCTCATCTGCATTTGTATAATTTTCAAGGAATATATAAACTCTTCCATAGTATAGACTCATCTTCAGTATACTATTATAATGCCTCACAATCCACTTGGATGAATTTCAAGGTTGTCTTCTGTGATATGAAATAATTTGGCTCATGGTCGTTATTGTATGGGAAATATTTAGTCTTGGACAAGCCACGAGGTACATCAAGCTTCCATTTAGGAAAAACATCACACTCGTCACCTTCTCCTTGTTCTCTTAATTGGATTGCTAAATTTCAAAAGACTTGGAAGATAAATGTATTAAGCTCAAGAAGAAAGAAGAGAGAGAAAGAAAAATGATCTTTCTTCTTATTAAGTCATCATAATCTAGAAGCCAACTATATATATTGCCACTATTACAATGAATTAGTTATAACAACAAAGGCTAACAACCTAACTGATTTGCAGATTAACAACTAATCATTATTTACAATATTTACACCCTAATACTCCCCCTCAAGGTGGCTTGTAAATATCCATGACAACCATCTTGGACATCAAAAGAAAAGTTGAGTAGATGGTAGGGGTTTAGTAGACATGTCACCCAATTGGTAATGAGAGTGAACAAGAATCAATTTGAGAACTCCCGAAGCAATTCGTTTGCAAACAAAATGATAATATATTTCGATATGTTTAGTTCGTTCATGAAAGGCCGAATTAGAGGCGATATGTATCGCTACTTGATTGTCACAATAAGCAGGAGAATCAACCTTGAATTGAAAATCTATAAGAAGTTGTTGTAACCAGATAAGCTCGCTGACAGTAGATGACATGGCTCTATACTCAGCCTCAACTGAGGATCGAGAGATGGTGGTTTGCTTTTTGGCCTTTCAAGAGACCAAAGATTCTCTAATAAAGATGCAAAAACCTGTAATGGAGCACCGAGAATTAGGGCGAGATCCCCAATCAGCATCAGAGAATGCTTTCAAACGAACTGGAGCGGAAGCATCGGAATAAGCTCTAAGATGTAAGGAAGAATTAGAAGAAAACAACAACCCTTGACCAGTAATTTTCTTGAGACAATGAAGCAGGTGATGCACTGCCTTGAGATGTGGAAGTCAAGGTTGATCCAAGAATTGAGTAAGCTTGTGAACTGCAAAAGTAATATCTGGACGAGATAAAGTGAGATAAAGAAGTTTTCCAACAATGCGCCGATAGTGAGTTATATCAAGAAGTATATCACCGTTTGTGGCAGCGAGACGGAGTTTTGGATCCATGAGAACAATAGTTGGCTTACAAGCCAAGTAACATGTGTTGTCAAGCAATTGTAAAGTGTAATGGCGTTGAGATAACACAATACCTTGCTTGGACTTAGCAATTTCAAGACCAAGGAAGTACTTGAGGCAACCAAGATCCTTGAGCTTAAACTGTGTATGCAAAAACTATTTGAGCTCATCAATAGCTTGAGATGAAGGACTAGTGAGGATGAAATCATCCACATAAACTAGAAGAGCAATAAAAGAGGACTCATGAACTTTTGTGAGGAGTGAGTAATCAGATTTTGACTGAAGAAATCCAAACACGTGCAAAGCTTGAGAAAATTTGGAATACCATTGTCACGAAGCTTGCTTGAGACAATAAATTGACTCGTGAACCTTCCATACTAATTTGCGTTGAGATGGAGAAGACTCCCCCTGTCTAGGATAGCCAAGAGGGAGATCCATATAGGCTTCCTAAAAAAGATCGCCATTTAAAAAGGTGTTATTGACATCAAGTTGAGTTAGATGCCAATTACGTGAGGCAGCGAGTGCAAGAAGAACTTTCACAGGCACCAATTTTGCCACCGGAGAAAAGGCTTCAATAAAGTCCAAACCTTCTTGTTGTGTATAGCCTTTAGCCACCAAACGAGCCTTATGAAACTCAATATATCCATCCGATTTAAGCTTGGTCTTATAAATCCATTTGTAGCCA
The DNA here is from genome assembly GCA_963277665.1 of Viscum album. NCBI lineage: Eukaryota > Viridiplantae > Streptophyta > Magnoliopsida > Santalales > Viscaceae > Viscum > Viscum album. The sequence continues at coordinate 119,278,271 of OY728154.1, forward strand.
ATGGTATGCTTGTCAGGAGGAAGAGGAGTAACAGTCCAAGTGTTATTTGCTTCCATAGCTTTCAACTCTTCATGCATAGCCAATCTCCATTCAAGAAACTTCATTGCATGGTGATAGTATTGAGGCTCAACTTGAAAGGATACACCGAGCACAAATTGCTTGTAGGAATAAAAAAGGGCATGATAAGAAATGTTGTTAGAGATGAGATAAGATGCAGTAGTGGAGACATAACTAGAAGAGCCAACAGGTAAATTGCAGTGACAATCCTTCAAGTAATGAGGTTGATGAATCATTCTGGTAGATTTTCGAAGAACAACACCACCAGATGGAGAAGAAAAAATTACTGGAATGTCATCTACTAGAATATCAGCTGTTAGAGCATCAACTGTTGAAAAATCAATTGGAGAATTAGAAGCCAGACGATCAATGAGAATATTAGCTGGAACACCTGGAGTAACAATTGGATCAGGAACATGTGAAGAATCAAGATCTAGAAGACCTGGCATAAAAGGAGCGTGTAATGAAGAAACCAAATTTGGAAATGGATCAGTAACTTGATCTGAACAAGTAATAGTGTGAAAAGGAAACACTTTCTCGTGAAAAACAGCATCATGTGAAAAGAAAACTTGTTTGGTCTCCACATCATAGACCTTATAACCTTCCACACCAGGTGGATAACCAAAAAAAATACCGACTCGAGCATGAGGTTGGAACTTAGTTCAATGAGCATACAAGGTTGAAACAAATGCTAAACAGCCAAAAACTCAAAAACAAGTAAAATCAGGAGTTGTTTTGTATATCAAATGAAAAGGTGTGTTGTGTCTCAATATTGGAGAAGGGGTTCTGTTAATCAAGAAAGCCGCAGTAAAAACACAATCTGTCCAGAAAGAAATTGGAATCCTGGCTTGAAAAAACAATGACCGAGTAACATTCAAGAGGTGTTGATGTTTTCGCTCCACAATTGAGTTTTGCTGAGGTCTGTCAACACATGAAAACTGATACAAAACTCCTTTATCTTGAAAAAACTTAGTAAAAGATAACTCATCTGCATTATCATATCGAAATGCTTTGATTTTGGTAGAAAATTGAGTTGAAACCATGTTGAAAAACTTTGGTATCACAGAGACGATATCAGATTTATTCTTCAACAAATAAACCCAAAGAAAACGAGTGCAATCATTAATAAGAGTCAAGAAAAACCGATGACCAGTATAAGATACAGTTTTATATGGCCCCCAAATATCAAAATGCACAAGATCAAAAGGACATTTGGAAAAATGATTATTTAATCTAAAAAGCAACCTTCATTGCTTAGCAAGAAGACAAATATAACAAGGATCCGATTTATGCAATCTAGTTGCATCACATTTCAACTGTTCTTTCAATGAATCAAGTCTATTACAAGAAATATGTCCTAGATTATTATGCTAACTATGAGTAGAAATATTATTGACGAAGGCATTAGAAATAGAATTCAAACACTGAATATTAAGAACATAGAGATCTTGGACTTTGTCACCCCTGCCAATCATCCTCTTGGTTGATATATCCTGGATAACAAAGCAGTCAAGAAGAAAACTCATTACGAGGCTAGATCCAGTTACTAAAGCACTGATTGAGATCAAGTTTGTTAAACCCTATTTTATCCTTATGGGTATTTCCGAGTCCCACATCGGAATACTCCTTTGTATATTCCGCCTTCTCATTCTATAAAAGAAGGCCTCCACCTCTCTTTGGAGGCAAAAAAAGGGGGTTTCTCAACCTACATGGTATCAGAGGAAACCTAATCCCGAACTCTCCTCCTTCCAATTTTATTTCCCCGCTCTTCTTTGCAGTTTTCCCGGCTAAGTCCAGCCCCGCCTCCTCGGTGCATTTTTGCACCCTCCTTCCCCGGCGCCTCCTGCCCGGTTCGACTCCCTGGTGCGCCTTCCCTCACGGTGCCCGCTCCTCCTGCGCGCGAGCCCTCCCCATAGCGGCTCTCCTCGGTGCGCCTTTCCTCCCGAGCGTGACACTCCCGACACCCCGCCGCGGCTCCTCCCGACGGTGACCCTCTCGTCGCCCCGTCGCGCCTCCACTCGAGCACGACCCTCCGTCGCGGCTCCGTTCGGTTCCCGCGCACCCTCCCGATGCTTCCCGGCGACTACGGCCCCCACGCCTCCCATCGCTTCCCGTCACCGTTTTCCTCAACGACTTCCGCCTTCCTCGGCGGTCTTTTCGGCTCCCGGAACTGCACGCACCGGCTCCCGCTTCTCCAGGTGACTGAACTGGCCAGCTGCGCCTCTCCCGCTACGCACGAACCTCCCTCTCCGGTGGTCCTCCTGTGCGTCTAGCACCTCCCACGACTCCCCCAGCGGTCCTCCCTCCTGCCAGCGCCGCTTCATCGAGCGCCGACCCCGCCCTCCTCTGCGCGCAGCACTCCCGGCGGCCCTCCCTCTTGCCTGCGCCACTTCATCGCGCCCGGCCCCGCCCTCCTCTGCGCGCAACTCCCGATGGCCTCCTCTGCAACGGTGACTCGCAAAAGATCCAAGGTCACATTAGCAGACGAAACATATACTTCGAAAGTATCATCTTTTGAGGGATTTTTCTTAGAGAGGTGAGATTGTAGTGAGCAGAATATTCACGAAAGACAACGTGGTGGACCCTTTGACTAAAGGCTTGACTCAGCAGAAACATGATTATTATGTGAAGCTAAGTGGACTAAAAGTTGTTGACCGTTGACTTTAGTCCAAATGAGAGTGTTGGAGTTGGTGTTCTAGAACCAACTGTTTGTACTTTGGATTATATGCATATTCGATGATTTAAATAATAATATCTTATTACATATTGTTCATTGTTCTGCATGACTTTAATGTAATAATGTCCTAGAGTATCTGTCGCATTGATTAGGTCATAACAGTTCCTTGCTATGATGATAAGTTTGAAATGTTATGATGATATTCTTAAATATAGTTTTACGGTTTGATATCATTCTATGATGAGTCACATTGAATATAGATTGTTAGGTGCAAGTACTCATAAGTTGATGAGACTTTATCTAATGAAGATCGCACTTGGAAATCTCAAAAACGGAAGAAAATGTGAATAGACTCATCGGTAGAAATTCCGCATGTTTCGGTGTATATTCTTATATGCGAGCATGTTTAATGGTCCTTAGACTTTAAGATTATCATTTATGCATGTCATGACCCACACACTTAGATGTATTGCCGTAAACCACGGTGATAATTGTTCATGGTGAAACTGGGTATGTCATTATATGGATAGATCGAGGAAGGACTTGTCTTTTCCATCTTTACGAAAATTAATATCTCGGTCCTTTGATTGAAATGAAACTGTCACATTAAAATCCATGACCATGGTGTAATGACGTGTTTATTTCAGATAGTCAAAGAAATACGTATTGAGCAAATAGGTTGATGACACGCGTGCAACCTGCTTGATGAGATATTGAGATAAAAAGATTATATTACACAATGAGCGTTTGTATGTAGTTGTCGACGTTGCGACATTAAGTTCTCTCTTTGGGTCTTGACTCATTGCTAGAAAATAATCTTGAACTTTAGGTAAACCCGTCTAATGCCAACGAGAAAGAATCTTAAAGGGCCACACACTAAGTGTTTCCGTTGATCTCGATTAAATTCTATTTGAATTTAATTATTGAAATAAATATGATTCTTAAGATCGAAGAATAATTTTATTCATGTTTTTATTGATCACTAATATTCGTATTGTAATAAATAATTATTTACTCATTAATAAATAATTTATTTGATTACGTGAATATTTAATAAATATTTATTCACTAGATCGTGAATAAAATATTTATCTTATTTATTGATGAATGAAATATTTAATATTTATTCGAATATTCAATAAATGCCGAGGAGTTGGAGCAGACTAAGATGGTGTCCGGTGATAAATATTTATTTTCAATCTGGTAAATAATATTTATCGTTGCGCGAGTTAGCTCATACCGTAAAATAATAATAATAATATTATCATTGTATGACACTGGGTTTGATAATGATTATGATATTATTTAAGGGCCGGTGCACAATTAAATAATATTTTATTCCAAATCCTTGCTTTATAAATAGATGATTATGTCTATTTTGTAGGGTTATTCGAGAATTGAGAATCGTTGCGCACAACATATTTCTCTCTCGACTCATTTTCTCTCTTCCTCTCAAGAATGAGAAGATATAGAGAGGATCCTCCAAACCCGAAGGACTAACGATCAAGACGAACAACATAAAACGATAGATCTGTTGTGCTGGCACTTGACATTCCATTGGTGTTGCTCGAAGATCAATGGAGCACATGTGGATCATCGCTAGAGGGATTTTACATTTGGATCCTATCAGCGCAACAAAGGTAATCCGAAAAGGGTTTCGGAAGATCAACATCATCAACAAAAAAAAGATCATAAGACAAGGTATTTCTTTCTTCAGATCTAATTAAATTAATTATAAATTTATCGCGCAAAGATCCTCTCTGGGTTTCGGGTTTTCATATGTCAATATCCGATTGGAAAAATTCCATTGGTCATGACGTTCACATCATGTAAAAAATGCGAATGATCCATCGGATATCAACCTTTATGGTTTTCCGCTCACCAAGGTGGTTCCACTGCGTCTAGAACCTACCCTCACTTTACTCACAACACAAGAATTGTCAGGTTGAGTTATAGTAATGTAGTTCTACTTGCCGAGAAGTCGATGATACCTATTTGTTGACGGAATTTTCTCACTCTATATGAAGAGACTTCTCACCTGTCTTGAGAAGGGTGTCGCCTGTGTCTACGCGGGACAACTCCGTCTCCTGCAACAGGTCAAAGACATACTTTCGCTGAGCACCAAAAGACCTCAATCCCCATGATGATATCCTTTATATGGAAACTTCGGTGATGGAAGGACTTTGGTCAATCAATCCTTGAAGAATCCCTACTCGTGATCATGATATCATCCACATAAACCACAAGCAAAATACTCCTAACTGGCCCACTTGGGCTGAACCATATTTTTAGCCGTGGATGTGGTGATGAAATGATGCTGATTGAGAATATCTTCAACCTCTTGCTAGATGATCCAAGTCATCTGATGGTGAATTTTTAGAGTTTGTTTGAATTTATCATTTTTCCATACAATTCGTGGTTTGTATTATTGATCTTGAAATTTTGAGCTTTTTTCGATCCATGTTATTGAAATTTGAATGCTGGTAATTCTTGCCAGTGCCCCAACCAAATGCTCAACTCTCACTAAGGCTTTGATGTCACTTGTTATAATTGTCTGGTCACTTAGATGGATAAAAGGAATAAAATCTCATTATATCTCACATTAATATATGGTGTACAAAAACTTCCCTCATCCGCCCTCAAATCCTTCCTTGAAGCTCTCCGGACTCTCACTTAGAGTTTCTGTTTCTGCTTTCGGAATACATCGTCACACCCTGTATTTATAGGTACAAATCAATAATGAGAATTAGATTCAACTCCTAACCAAACTTGTCTAATTTTGGCCTAATGTCATGCCTTGTTAGGAATGAGTACAGTGTGGGCTGTCAGTGTTATTAAAAGTGGTGGGGCTGTCCGTGTATGTGCTGGAGTGGGCTGTCCGTGTCCGTGTATGTGCTGGTTGGGATAGTTGTGAGTTGTTGGCTGGGCTGGCAGGGGTTCTTAGAGTTATAAATAGCGGAGATGTTAGATGGGGGAGGGGGAATCATTTTTGGAATTGTTTAGCAAGGCTGCTGGGGCTTGGACGTTGGGACGTCCTCACTGGCTCTCGGAGAAGTGGCCTTCTCCTCGGGTTTCTCCACTGTCTCTCCCTCGTCTGATTTTCCTTCTCTTTCTCCCTCTATTGTAATTTCTGTTTTTCGTATATACAACAAAACAATTGGTTATCTCTCTCTCTCTCTTGCTTACACAGTCCTAACAATTGGCGACTTCGTTGGGAAGATCGCAAGGGAGAGCGATCAACGTGCGAAAAGCTGGGCAAGCCCACGCTATGAAAATCGTTGGAGAAGACGTTTTGTTGGACGATTTGTTCAAAAATGACGTTTGAAGTGAGAGAAGAACGCTGCGTAGGAGACGTCAGAGGTGGATGAACGAGGCGACGATTGGAGCAGCAGTCTGTTATGTACCTTCTTCATATGTTGTTGGAGGTATGGTCGCAACTGTGAGAAACGGGTATTGTGAGACGCCAATGGTGGGACGATCACTGTGTAGAAGTCGGAAACACCTTGCGCACAAGTGTGTACAATCTCAGCTGGGAAATTTGATTGAAGAGAGGAAGGTGGCAAGAGAAAATGATCGATATTGTTCAATCGTTGAGAGGAGGTGCTGTCGTGAGACGCGATTACTGGAGAAAACTCGATCTTTGCCAGAGACGCGGCCGCCGCTGAAGAAGTCATAGATGAGAGGAAAACGCAATTGCAGAGACACGTACATAGGGGTTTCACAACTGCTGTTTGAAGTAGAACGACGCTGGAGAACAAAGGTAGGATAACATGCGACTGCTGTGGAGTAGTGGCACGAACGCTGAGAAGTTGTGACGATAACTGAAGATGCGTCACAAAGGCTGGAGGTAGCGCACAAGTTGTGTGGACTATCTCTGTTGGAGTTTGTTGCAGAAGGAATGAACGTCGCTAGAGGTTTGGAAGATCAGAGTTGGGGAATTTGATACGCAGTTTGGAAATGTTGGATGTGATCGATCAGAGCTGGTCGTACAGAGAGGAGTTTGTAGTTGCTAAAACAACTGTGAAACATGTTGGCTGGTGTTTGCACGCTGTGGATTGGACAATCAGATGGCTGCTGAGAGGAGCACATAGTTTGTGGTGGTTGTTTTGTGAGGCGCAAACACTGTTGAGGAGCCGCAAATCGCTGGTAAGAGTGATCGCTGCAAAGAGACTCGCTCACTCGGAAGATACGAACGCAGTTGGACGGAAAGTTAAAAAAAAACTGTTGCTTTGCATAATATTCATTTCCTCTTACTAACTGATATTGTGCGGTCCACTATGTGACTCGTTCACCGTTGGAGTTTGACCGACCAAAATGCTTTCAGGGGAGAATCTTTGGGATTGGATCATGTTAAACCCAGTTTTATTATATTGGGTATTTCCGAGTCCCACATCGGAATACTTCACCATTTATTCCATTTTACTCATGTATAAAAGAATGTCCCTTCTTCACATTGAGATAAAGAGAATTCGCTAACAACATGGTATCAGAGGGATTTTCCCGATAATATTATTTTCCCCTCATTTCAGCGGCATCCTCCCTCCTGGCGACCCTCCGTCCTTCCTGACAGAGCCCTCCCGCCCAAGCAGCGCCCTCCCGTCGGCCCCAACACCTTTGTTGCGGCATCTCTCGGCTCCCCGCCTCCATCGCAGCTCCCCCCCTCTCCAGGCGGACCCTCTTCTCCGCCTCCTCGCGCACGACTCCAGCTCGACGCCGCCCCTCCCGGCTTCATGGCCGGCCACCACCCGCCCTCCCGCGGTTTCCCGGTCCCCGCCAGCTCGCGCCCTTCTACGGCGTCGCCCGCCTCTGCGGCCCCTCCCGACTTCGCGATCGGCCCCGCCTCCGCGACCCCTTCCGGCTTCACGATCGGCCCCCGCCTACCAGCGGACCCTCCCGGCTTCGCGATCGGCTCCCGCCCTCCAGTAGGCTTCCCGACAGAGTTTCGGCCCCGCCTCCCGTCGCGGCTCCCGGCCCCGCCTCCTGTGGCGCTCTACCAAACTCGCCTGCTCGCGAACTCCCAGCTTCGCGACCAGCCTCGTTGCTCGCCGTATTTTTCCGGCTCTGCCCTCCTGCGGCTCTCCGGGTTCACATACTGGCCCAGGTCCCACTCTCCTCGGCACGTCCCGGCCCCGCCCTTCCAATGGTCGAACCTTCGGCCGCACCGTTGTTCTGCCTTCGCTGATCACCGCCTCCACTTGCTTGGTTGATGAGCAGCTCGACTCAACCAATTTCTCAGTATGACGGAAGACGGTGTTGATGTCACTCACGTGCATGGACCTCGACTCCCACCTCGAGGATCCTTCGCCCCCATCTTCTGATCCCAAATACCGTACATGGAAGCTTGCTGATAACAAGATATTTTGCCTTACTGGTCAATTACATGGACCGCTCCGTCAAAGACGTCACTCGAACCGCTAATACGGTTAAGGAACTCTGGGATTCCATAACCCTCATGTATTCCGAGACCAATAATTTGGCTCAGGTCTCCGATATTCTTCAGCGCTTGTCGCTCATCCGCCGGCAGGATCGTTCTTTTCTGACATACTTAATGGAATGAAAAACTCTCCGGGATGAATTGCTTGAGCTATAACCCATTCCTCAAACACCAGCGGAACCCTTGGCCCAGAGGGACCAATTGTGCCTCTTTAGCCTGCTCTATGGCCTCGCTTCGGAGTATGCGACGACGGCCACGAAGATGCTCGTCAGCCCCTCTTCCCTAAAGATTCCACAGGTATATCACCGCCTGAGAAAGGCTCAGCGGGCACTTCCCCCTCCCACTCCCTGCATCGATCACACCGCCCTCTTGGGTCGTGGTAGTGGACGCTACTCAGACACTCGTGGACGTGGCTGTGGGGAGGGGCGTCCTCGTCCTCTCTGCCAGCATTGTGGTAAGCTCGGTCACTTGATCGATCGCTGTTAGGTTCTTCATGGCCGCCCATCCCAACCACCTTGACAAGGCCAGATTGCTGTCCACGATGCTTCACCATCAGCCGCTGCTCTTCCGTCATCTCTGGACCTCTCCATGATTGAGCTTCAGATGATTTACGATCATCAAAACACCTCTCTGCCAAGTCCTTCGTCGGCTTCTCTTGCCCACTATGGTGGTTCCATTGCCTCGCTTCCCTGCCTGGATGCTAGACTCAGGTGCATCAGACAATCTCACAGGTGATGCAGGTATGTGCTCCACCTACTATCCATATATTGGTTCCTCATCCATTACCGTCGCTGATGGATCAACTCTCCCCATTGCCGGCTTCGGTGCTTGCTCCCTGAATTCATCTCTTCACCTGCCCTATGTGGCACATGTGCCTCGCAACCCTTTTAACCTTTTATCCATCAGTAATATTACAAAGGATTTCAACTGCAGTGTCATATTTACATCGTCTGTTGTTGTGTTTTAGGAGCGGACGACGAACTGGGAACTTGGTCGAGGTCAGCTTCGGGACGAGCTATACATGTTCGAGGGACCGTCATCCGTCGCCTGCACGTCTGTCTCTGTGCGTGCATTGGACCTTCATTCCCGGTTGGACCATCCACCCGCTTCTGCCATTCACCAACTGTTTCCTGATATCAGTCAGCATGTCTCCTTTCATTGCGAGTCTTGTAAATTTGCAAAACATCATCGCACTTCATATTTTTCTCGAGTAGATACACGGGCTTCCAAACCCTTTGATTTGGTTCATTCAGATATATGGGGTCCCTGTGGTGTCTCGAGTCAATTAGGGTATAAATATTATATATCATTCATTGATGTTTTTTTTGTGTATGACTTGGTTATGCTTACTTCGAGATCGGTCTGAAGTGTTTTATAATTTTCAGATTTTTTACCATGAGATTCATACCCAGTTTTCCATCTCAGTTAAATGTCTTCGCTCAGACAATGGGCGAGAGTATCTGTCCACTCCCTTTGAGCAGTTTCTTCAGGCGCACGACAGCATTCATCAAACCTCATGTCCTGATACACCCCAGCAGAATGAAGTGACTGAACAGAAACACCGACATATTCTAGAGATTGCTCGTGCCCTTCTCTTCCACCGATAAGTGCCCCTTCTCTTTTGGGGAGATGTCATCCTTACTGCTACATACCTCATCAATCATCTTCATTTTTCCATCCTTCAGGGGGAGACTCCTTTTCGGGCTCTGTTCTCCTCTCTCTCTCCTCACTCACTTCCACTCCGTGTGTTTGAATGTCTCTATTATGTCCGTGACACTCGTCCCGACCTCTCCAAGCTCTCTCCCAAATCCCTCCGCTGCATATTCCTCGGTTATTCACGCACTTAGCGTGAATACCGATGCTTCTCTCCGGACCTACGACGATATATCATCTCTGGTGATGTCTCATTTGTTGAGACCTCTCCATTCTCACTTCCCTCTCCCCATCCAGACACTGACATCGATGATTGTCTTACTCTCATCATTCATCCTCCTCTGGTGTCTTCCTTTGCTGATCACCATTTTGGTACAATCTACTCCCGTCACCCCTCGACTGTGCTCCCCGTCTAGGCCGAGGAAACCATCGTCCCAGCTTCGTCCGATACTCCTGTACCGACACCAAACGACTTGCCTATTGCACTCCGGAAATGTACTCATTCTTGCCAGCATACTCCTCTATACATCTTCATGCAGAGGTTTGTTAGTTCTGGAACGATATCTATTCCCTGCACGGTTGGCGATGCCAAATCTCATTCGGGGTGGCTATAGGTGATGCGGGATGAACCGCAGGCTTTGGATGTCAACCATACTTGGGATCTGGTCCCCCTTCCAGAAGGAAAACAGGCGGTCGGTTGCAAATAGATTTATAAGGTCCGTCTCAATGTTGACGACACTCTCCATCACCTCAAAGTCCGACTTGTGGCGAAAGGCTTTGCTCAGACATATGACATCGACTATTTTGAGACCTCTTCGGTTGCCAAGATGGTCTCAGTCCGTGTATCCATCTCTATGGCCGCCCATCATCACTGGCCGCTTCATCAACTGGATGTCAAGAATGACTTTCTTTGTGGTTGTCTTGAAGAAGAGGTCTATCTGCAACAGCCTCCCGGATTTCGTGCCTCCGGCGTCGACTCCCATGTCTGCCGACTTCGTCGATCTCTATATACTCTCAAGCAGTCTCATCGTGCTTGGTTTGACCACTTCAGTACCGTCGTCACCGCCTTTGGACTCTCGCAGGCTGCATCTTGCTGGTGGTATGTGTTGATGATATTATTATCACAGGGAGCGACTTCACTGGAATCGCCCAACTCAAGGGGCATTTTCATCACCACTTCCACATCAAAGATCTTGGTCCTCTCTCATACTTCCTTGACATCGAGGTCTCCCGTTCTACGGATATCATTTTTCTCTGCCAAAGGAAATATGCCATGGATATTTTGCAGGTTGCAGAGTTGAGTCAGACAACTGCCATGGACACTCCTTTTGAGCCTGATGAACGTTCTCTCTATACTGACACGACACCCTTTTCTCACCCAGGGAGTTATCATCGTTTGGTGGGAAAACTCAAATAGCTCACCATGACACGACCCAACATTGTCTGCGCTGTTGGCAAAGCGAGCCAATTCATGGAGCATCTGACCAAATCTCAGTGGGATGTTGTCCTCCGCATTGCCAAATACATAAAGAAAGACCCCGCCTGTGGTTTTCAGTACTCCTATCACGCTCATCTCAATGTTGAGGGCTTTTGTGATGCTGACTATACTGGCTGTCTTGCTACCCGCAAGTCTACTTCTAGGTATGCCGTTTTCTTGGCAGGTAACCTCATCTCTGTAGGTTCCGGGCGCAGCGGAAGCGCGTTGTAGGATTGCCCAACTTTAATTTTAACGTTAAACGACGTTTAATCCGAGATCCGTCACGATATAAAACACCGGATCTTCGGAATAGAACGAAGAACAGAAAAAGAAAAGAAGAGTCCTAGAACCCTCGAGATAGGATCATCATATGTTGGTTATAATTAATTTAATTAATTCATAAGAATTACCTCGAGGGAATTCTTTGTTCGTTGATGTCTCTGGTCATGATCCAGTGATCCGTCGTTGCGTCGCAGAATCCAAGTATAGGATTCCTATAGCGGTGATCCACACGTGCTCCACGTATCTCTGGACGTCGCCGAAGGAAACTCTGGGTGCTAGCGTGAAAGATCCTTCGCTTGCGATGTCCGTCTTCGATCGCCTTGATCCGGTGAAGGATCTTGCTTTCGTGACTTGAAAGCGTTCTTGGTGGAAAAGGAATTCTCTCTTGGCTTGAGAGTATTTCCAATCCGTTGTGCACAACCCAAAATGGCTAACCCCTATTGAGAATAATATAATTGGGATTTATAATACTTAGAATAATAAAATGAATTAATTGCCCAAAAGCATTTAATTATTTCATTTAATTCTTAGTAATGCCTCATGTCTTAATAATGACAGTTGACCATCATTATTATTTGACATGCATCCAATGTATCACATTTAATATCATTTAATTAAATAAACAATATTTTCTCCCGAATTCCGAAAAAACAAACTACACGGCGTGTATGTAAAAACATACACGGCGTGTACTTTTATTTTTCCAGTTTTATTTATTTTCCTCCACCTCATTTATTAGACCTTGAGTAATGACTATTTATTTCTTAAATAAATGTAACTGCATTACTCGCTAATAAATACATATTATTTCGCCCACAATATATTCTCTCGAATAACTAGTGTTGAAATAAATGCGATCAGACATCCTTGAATAATTATTAAACCACAATCGAGAATAATCTTTATTCAACTTGTTAAATTAATATTTAACTGAGATACATGGACACACTTAATGTGTGACCCTCTAGGCCTCTTTCTTAGTGGCATTAGGCGGAGCCTGCCTAAAGTCCAAGGTTAGCGTCTAGCAACACGCCAAGACACCCATAGAGAAAGAAGTTAACTCCGCAATGACGTGTCACCTCCTACGAACGCTTACCGTGCAATATAATCTCTTTGCCTCGATATCTCTAATCAAGCGGGTTGCATGCTAGTGTCATCAACCCATGTGTTCGATTATTCTTTCTTTGACTTCCCGGAATTGAACTCGTCCATACCTTACCATGACCATGGATTTATGTAGGCTATATCAATTCCATCAAAGGGCCTGAGATATCTACTTCCGTTATGAAACAGAAGGGACAAATCCTTTCTCGCATTATCTATTAATGCAGTATTACTCGTGACGCACCCAACGTATCCTACCTCGCTGCGAACAGTGTGTCGTCACAGTTTTCGTCAATACATCTAACCGCACGAGTTGTAATACTCATTAATAATAATCTTAAAGTCTAAGGACCAATACACACGTCCGCAGATAGGAACATCCAATGACACTATGAAATGTGGATTTCCTACTGGCGGGTCTCGTTCTCATAATATCCTCCTGGATATTACCAAGGGCGTACACCATGAGAATGTGCCTCAAAATTTTATGATTCTTCACCCCTAATGACCTGTATTATTTGTGCCCCTCAAATAATATCATCCGGCCATAGAACATACTTTTAAGAATAGTGTTATGACACTTCCGGGTTCTCATCATAGCAGGGATCCACTATGACCCTTTAATGCAACAGCTATCCTTAGGACATCATCACATGCATTGTCACGCAGAAGAACAATCAAGATGTGATAAAGCTTTCATTAATGAATAAAGTACAAAATAGTTGGTTCTAGGCCACCAACTCCAACAATCTCTTGGCGCAGCAAGAAGCAGACTGTCGTCTCCAGATCTAGTGCAGAAGCTAAATACCGTGCCAGGGTCACGGTCACTACTGAGATCCTCTGGATTCGTCATCTCCTCCATGAGTTTGACTTCCCACCGTAGATCTCTGCTCATATCTGGTGTGACAATCAGGTGGCCACGAAGATTGCTTCAAATCCCGTCTTCTATGAACGAACAAAGCATATCGAGGTGGACTGTCACCTTCTTTGTCATCACCTTGAGCAGAACCATATCAGTTTCAACCACATTTCGACGGCGGGTCAACTGGCCGACATTTTCATAAAAGGTCTCCCGAGAGCTCGTTTGGACTCTCTCAGTACAAAGCTAGGTATTAACAACATCAACAGCCCAGCTTGAGGGGGAGTGTATGGTCTTGTTTGTTGTCATCTTTCTTTTGTGAGACTCTTGATCCAAACTGAGCATGTCTAGCTTGAAGGGGAGTGTTAAACCCAATTTTATTATATTGGATATTTCCGAATCTCACATCGAAATACTCCACTATGAATTCCATTTTACTCATCTATAAAAGAATGTCCCCACCTCACATTGAGGTAAGGGGAATTCGCCAACTACAGATCACATAAATGGAGGAATTATTCCCAAGATGTCGTATAATAGAAGACATGAAGATACCTTGGGTGCAGATAAGCATGGAGTACACTGTTCTATCCTGGTTCTTTACATGGCGGGATGAGAATCCTGGTTCGTCATGGGCGCAGCTGACGACAACACTGATGGAAGAGTACAGGAACGACAAGGATCAATTGGAATTTTTCCGACAGTAGTGTGCGGTATGAATCCTGTCTGGAGTGGCCTGAAGAGGTATTTCCTGACCTGAGTTCTAGCGTGGAAAAATAGGAAGGGGGCGCTATGGAGGGGCGGCATGTTCCGGAACTGAAATTTAATTCTCTTGTTCGAGTACTGCTAGGTGCACCATATCGGCAAGGAGTTTGAGACCAGACGGAGCACTGTGAGAAGCTGGAGTCCTTGCGAGAATAAGAACCAGAACTTGCAAAGATATCAGTTTCACTACGTCCTGAGGAGCAACAACTAGTTCCTGTGGAACACTTTGTTATGGAAAGAGTCAGCTGTGGTAAGATTGAGGAGCATAATAACTCCAGTTATTTTCGGCTAGAAGGTGGAAAATTAGAAGAAGCGTTTCATGATAAGGTTGCTTTTGATGGTAGCAATGTCATTGGTAGACAGGTCAAGGCCGCAACAGCATAACGGAAGGGATGTGAACTATTATTGTTGATGTACAGGAAGTGGCTATTGGACAATATGTTGGATTTGGTTTCTACTGAATTGCAGATTCTTTTTTCTGCTGCAACAATTGTTGAAGTAGCCGTTGAGGGGTTGACTCCTCAAGTTTCCAAAGCACAAACCAGAGTACGTTGCACAGAGCAAAGTTTTGCATCCTTGAAGAAATGTAGCTGCGTTGATGTTTAGACCACCGCGGAAGCCACCACCAGGGGACTGCGGTTCCAGTGTTCAAGCTGCCGATCCAAGATTTGAAATTCCATCTTGAGGTCAATGTGGTATTTTAAGGAGGGGGTAATGTTAGGAATGAGTGGGCAGTGTGGGCTGTCAGTGTTATTAAAAGAGGTGTGGCTATCCGTGTATGTGCTGGAGTAGGAAACATTTGCCTAGGGGCAGTATTGTATTTTGCCTTATTAGTAGGCTGGGGCTGTTATGAGTTGTTGGTTGGGCCGCTAGGAGTTGTTAGTGTCATAAATAGGGGAGATGTTAAATGGGGGAGGGGAATCATTTTTGGAATTGGCTGCTGGGGCTTGGATGTTGGGACGTCCTCGCTGGCTCTCGGAGAAGTGGTCTTCTTTTTGGGTTTGAATCTCTTTCTCCCTCTGCTGTAATTTTTTGTTCTTCATACATACAACAAAACAATTGGTTCTCTCTCTCCCTCTCTCTCCCTCTCTCTCACTCCCTCTCCCTCCCTCGCTCGCTCGCTCTCCCTCTCTCGCTCCCTCTCCCTCTCCCTCCCTCTCTCGTGCGCCCGCCTGCAGTCCTAACATGCCTAACCCTGACTTAGCTTCAACAGTCTTTTTCATTGACCTATTTTTCATCATTTTCATTGACCTATTTGTCTCACTTACTGACTATTTAGCCCATCATTTTTCATGTCATATCTGTCTTGTTTTGATTTACTTTCTTATTTTGGTGCAGTGTCTATTCAATATTTTGTTCTGCCTTCTTTTTTTCCCATTGGCTTCGGATTGGTAGTTTCTTTTTATGCGTTTCACGACATCTTTTATTTTTATGGCATCACTTTCTCAAGTTTTATAAAACTACATCTGTATCGAATTTGATTAAGCAAAAAAGTTATGAATATGCAGGTATTATTATGTGTCCATACAAATTGGCGAACCTCCCAAGCCATATTTTCTTGATGTTGATAGTGGAAGCGACCTCACTTGGGTTCAATGTGATGCACCTTGCCAGAATTGCTTGAAAGTAAACTTTGTTTGATAATGTTTTTTTTTTTTCGTTTTTAACACATAATTACATTAACCCATGAATTTTTTAGCAGCGTGTCTGATAAATAGTATGTATTAAACTTATGTGATTGGAATTTAATTAGGACAAAAAAATGCCTGAGAACAGTAATAGCAGTACCGTGCTAAAGGTTATAATGGCAACTGCACTTAGTAGGCTGAAGGATAGGAAAGAAAACCTTTAGGAAAGTTCAAATGCTCTGAATATACGAGATGGTGGTGGAAAAAAAAAGGTTAACTCCTCAATAAAAATATATTTATAGATGAATGAATATGAGCAGCAACTGTGTAGTCTTCTTGATGAGGTTTAAAGCATGTAATAATGATAATAATAATAATCTAAATAGGTTTACAACGCATGCAAAGGATGAAAATAAATCCAAACCCGGGGCTTGATCCCGGGATGTACACCAAAACCCCACCCCGCTCAAGCTAATGCAGAGTGTAATAATAATAATAATTATAAAATCTACTATTATTTGGGGTACAAGGAATTGAAACTACACACCCATACAAGGGCTTTTAGGGCATCTCGAATGGATGTCTAAATGGTGTCAAAATAGTGCTCCAACGGATGCTATTTGCAGCGCCGAATATGGCTCTCCATTGTAGCAGCATCAACACTGCTGCTTATTTTTTTTAAAAAATTTATTTCATTTATTTGTATATAAAATTAGTATATTTAATAAAAAATAATAATAATATTCATACAATATCTGTTTGGAGTAAAAAATGTTGTAATACACTGGAGTCTATTTTAATGTTCATACACCGCTTTGGAGTAACCTTACTCCAAAATGGTGCTAAACGTTGGAGATGGTCTTATTGGACTGGGCCACCAACCCCCAATAGGGTTGACCCTCCTCGAGTTATCCAATTTCATTACGTCGGGTCTTGAAGCCCTACACACTAGAGCTTGAGGGCCTTACAAAACAAGGTCCAATGAGCCTTTTTGAATAGTTTTTCAAGCTGGCATAGTGTTTGCTACAGTACCCACTACAATACCCGTCATAGTGCTTGTTATAGTAACTTGGAAATTTGCGTCCACTGGGGTTTGAATTCTGGTCTCTTGGATATTAGCACCTACTCTTCACCACTCATAATAATAATAATAATAATACAAGCAGGTTACAACTGTTGCAATAACACACGATGCAATAGAAAAAAACAGGCTCGGGGACTCGACCTTGCGACATATCCCACTCTCCCAAACCCAAACCGCTCCGGACCAATATGGGGTCATAATAATAATAATAATAATAATAATAATAGCAATGATAGTAATGATACTAGTAATAATTATTATAATTATATGATTAAATATTATTAAAAAATATATTATGATTTAAATAAATAAATTTATTATTACTATAATAATTAATGTGTTGTGAAATCGATCGAAAGCTGATTGAAACCGTGAAAAATTTCGAAACCGGAAATGCAAGACCGATCGTAGGCGAAACACATCGTTGACGAAACGAGTGTCGAATTTGCGTATGACGATGACGACAACAAATAGAAATACAAATACAAGAGAAATACACGAAGTAAAGAAAAGAACACAATGTAGAGCTAAAAATTCTTACCATTTCGTTAACATAACATCATATATATAGAGTACATGAGATTTGATCTAACGATTGAGATTAATCCCTACAATATTTAATCCAACGACTGAAATTCCTACGGTCAGAGAATATTGAAGGTTGGCCATTATGAGGGAAATTTATTGAGAATTGAGGAGTCATCATTATTATCATAATTATGACATCCATTTAATAATGTTTCCTAACACTTCCCCTAGGATGTCACTATTTCATGGAATCTTATTTAATTTTCACTTAAAAAAACTGTGTGGGAAATTTAAGTAAAGCCAAAATAAATGAATTCCATGTCATGCTGACTCACTAAAAACCTTACCAGGAAAACCCAATGGGAAAAAACTTGATGAAGGGTAAACGTGTGCAGCGTTCCTAACTCCGCCTGATTATATCATTTAATTGTGTCTTCCGGGCATCAATTAATATTATTATTTAATTATGTTTTCGAGACATTGGAGGAATACCAAAGGTAATAATGAATGGTCTCATTGAAAATTATAATTCATGGGGAAGACCAACAATTGTCATTAATTATAGATATCCATAATAATTTATGTGCTTGGATATCTGTCATAATGTATGATTGACTCATTAAAAACCTATAAAGGAAAAACCTTTTAGGGGAAAAACTTTGATTAGGGAAAAAGAGTACAATAACATCAAGTCCCCATAGTGTTGCCTTGTTAAAAACCTTATCAAGAAAACTCATGGGAAAAACTTGACTAAGGGAAAAAGAGTACAACGGTTACATCTCCCACCATAATGAACATCACTATTACATTACAGATTGTCCATGATCAATTCATAATCAAAACATTCAGTTTTGAGTTTTGGAATAATACCCTTTAGATTTCTCAATAAATAGGGAAGAATATTATCTTGCAGTGTAATATGATTTCTTATTATTTACAAGGTACTTATGCATATGTGCATGTATATCCTCCATGGATAAATAAAATATGCATTTATATTTAATCATTCTAGGATAAGTATGTTCTTCGTTAACCCCTCATGTATGAAATATATCACTCTTGGAAGCAAGAGATTTAATTATTCATTAAAGGTAAACCCATTCCAAAAATTTAATATTTCATCTTCACGACAATTGATTCAAAATACAAGGATATTCCATGTAATTTCATGATCAAATAAGTCATTCATTTCAGGAAAACTCTTCTAGAGTTTAGATGTTTTTCAAAACATTTTGATAATATGATGAATAGAATGATTCACATAAACTGTGGGATGATAGATTCAATTTATATTCTTCCTTAGCTTAATATGGATATATGAAATACATCTTATTCAATTCACCCCTTAATTTATCATATTGGGTGAAACTTTTATAATTTTGAATATGCTTCAGGCATTTCAAACTCTTTTGGGATTCATATATAAATATCCAAATATATAAGAAAGAATATTTCTTATAATAAGATCATCAGTATTCAGTAGTCTTGGTAGTTTGGATATTCAATCCAAAACTTTATATGTTTGAACATTTCATAAGTTCCTATAATAATTTTGGCCAATTATTGTGATGTCAACATTTATCAAAATCCATATTCATCGACGAGTTTTGAAAGCATTCAAAAATTCAAATATTTTTAGGAATAATGGTTAAAGGTCTCCTTTAATACACACTTATCAAAGGAAGGGTAAAGTGGTCAATGCGGCTTAGGAGGTGGTTAGTCTTTTCGACAGGAGTAAGTCCTATTAAAACAGTTGGAGCTTCTGTTGGGAGGGCACAGGGTATATTTCTGTTGCAATCGACTGAGGGTTCAATTGAGGGAAGAGTAGTGGGCCAACCTTCTGCACTAAGGGGAACTATTTCTGTCGGCATAATATACAGGGAAGTGGTTTCCAGGTTCTTCTATTTGCAGTTATTCTTCTTCTCATTGTAATTGTGCAATACTGGAACAGTTTTTGCCTATAGAAATTATATTCTACAACAGTTAATTCTCTATCTCGAATCTCTCTCTTTATCATCTAACAAATATATTATCAACAACATTGAAATAGATCTCATAATTTTTCTGGTACCAGTGTCATTTCAGGAACAATGTCTAAAAAGATATAATGTTGTTGACATATTCATTTTCCTCTTCAAGAGAAAATATATTTATTGCTTTCTACTCATGATGAACAATGATTTTATATAATTAGTTCAACCACACTTCGGGTGTGTATAATCAGATTATTGATTTCTAACACTTTACATTCATGTAAGTGCTGTGAGCATCTTGTCAATGGTTCTTATGGACCATTTTATATATGGCATGTGATGCTTAATATTTATTTTAATCAAAATGCATAGCATGTAATGTATACTCACCAGTAGCAAATAACGCACGTGATCATTTAGTGGATGCATCTTTCATATAGTACTTAAATGGATCACATGGTAGGTGGGCACGCCCATATATACTTCATAATTTGTTCTTCATAAATATATGAGAAATTTATTCCCAAAATAGTTTCTAATGATATAAATAATTTACCTAAAAAATGGGTACCTGACGGCAAATTATTATACAGGGGACATTCATAATAATTTCATTATCTTCAAGGAATGAGATGATGTAATTACATTCACATCGTGGAATTCATTCATTCATTGAATTTCATGATTCATGAATGCTAATTTACTATTTATCAATAATGATCATCTTGTATAAAATACTAATTTTTATTGATTATGATGATAATTGTTTTAACCACTTTGTGTGGTAAAATCATTTTCATAAAATATATCGGATTATCAAAGCTATGTAATTCAGTCATCTCATTTATGAATTTGAAGAATAATAACATCCACTTCAGGGGATAGAATGAATTAATGAGATGATATTGATAATCCATAAGAACATGATGAATATTAATTTTTTTCCTTAATTTTGGTGTTGTAGGAACAATAATCGATAGATGAAGATATCCTTCAATATAATGTCAAAGGACGCTATTTTAATATCATCTTCTAGGGAACATTATTTTATAAATATTAATAAAATTCATTGTGCTTTGTAAATATTTATTCTTATCAAACCACTTTTGGTAGTTATATTATTATTATTTGTTATAAACAAATACAACACAATGATCATTCCCAAAATATCATATTCACTTTGAACTTGATTTAAAATAAAATCATGTATATTTGCATTCACTTCGGGGAATGAAATAAATCATTTTCAATAAATATTATCATTCATTCCAAGGAACGAAATAAAGTTATTTGTTTTGAGTTTTATAGTGTCTTCAAGACAAGAGCTTGAATATTCAATTCATCAATTTCATTCACTACGGAGGGTGGATATATATAAAATATATTTATGCTTCGTCATGAACATTTAATTTATTTCGAACATTTTATAAGAAATAAAATGAAAGGGAAAAGAAATAAAACAATATGATATTTAAAAATATTCAAAGTAAATATCATCTCCACCATGAGCCTTTATACATCATAATCAACGAACTTCAGGGTGAACAAAGAATAAGGGATATGAAATTTAATGGTTCATGGCATGAACAATGAACTTCAACTCGACGTACGATGGGTATGTGATGTTCATCACTGATTGACAAACTTCGGCTCAACCTACGACAGGTACACAATGTTCATCATTGATTAGCAAACTTTGACTCGGCGTACGACAAATACGTCATGTGCACCATTCAAGTACTTTTGTTGGTGTTTTTTTTTCATTTGATGAATGATGTTTGTCTCGACATCGACCATGTTGGTTATTAATCAAACATATTCTCTTCAAAGATTGGAGTGAAATTTTTCATCCGTGAGTCATGACAGTTCTTTAGGAGCTCATTATTTTCCCCGCAACAAAAGATTAAGAAAATCGTATATTATTTTCAGATTTATCAACTGAGGAAAAATAAATGTAACTATTTTATATAGAAAATAAGACTCACCTTTTGATGCAGCTCTTTGAATGAGTAGAGTCGATGCACACATGAAAGAGTGTCAAAATAAGAATGGTTATAAAAACATTTGACATACCTTTTTCTCATGAGATTTATCTTATGTCGATGATAAAGATTACGACAACGTTGTCACGATGCGCAATGTGGAGAAAATGATCGCACTGATAACATGTTGTGAAATCGATCGAACGCCGATTGAAATCATGAAGAATTTTGAAACCGGAAATGTAAGACCGGTTGTAGGCGAAACACATCATTGATGAAGCGAGCATTGAATTTGCATACGATGATAGCGACAAGATATAGAAATATAAATACAAGAGAAATACATGAAGTAAAGATAAGAACACAATGTAAAGCCAAAAGTTCTTACCGCTTCATTAACATAACACCATATATATAGAGTATATGAGATTTGATCCAATGGTCGAGATTAATCCTTGAAATATTTAATCAATTGGTTGAAATTTCAACGGTTGGAGAATATGGAAGGTTGACCATTATGAGAGAAATTTATTGGAAATTGATGAGTCATCATTATTATCATAATTATGACATCCATTTAATAATGTTTCATAACATAAAGATATTTATAATTATAATCATAATTTTATATGAAAATAATAATTTTAAATCTTATTAAAATCATTATCATCATAATTATAATAAATTATCATAAATTTAATAATATAATTAGTGTTTTTATAGTTAAATATTATTATATCTGTAATTATATATATATATTTAAGTATAATTATAATCACAATTTTAAGTTTAATTAAAAAACAATTGTTATAAAATAAAAAAGTTATAAATATAATAAAATTTAAAACATAATTAAAAATTTAATTATAATATAATGAGGGCGGTGATAACATGGTTTGGTCATTTACTCACTGCCTTCTTCCGTCGAGTGAGAGTTAATTTTCTTCATTTTGATGGAGATGGATTTCATTTGTAAGTCACTTTCATGGTACCAAATAGTCAAATTCTTAACCTTTCATTTCTTCTTCCACTTTTTTATTCTAGTTCCATCGTATCAAACTGGGTATTAATGAGTATTAAATACCATGTGAGGTCAAATTTTGTTGCTTGCTTACTGTTGGAGTAATTAGCATCCTAATATTGGTGGTGTTGTTTTTGTGGCTAGATGAATAATGCACCATGCTTTTGGAATTCACATGGTTAGAATTAACAACCATAATAAGTGGTGTGTTGGAATGAACAGTTATTTTATAATAAATAATTATGCCTATAGGCATAACGGTTGAGATGGATGGAGTCCCTTCAATTGTTGGACCGGGCCTTACGGACAACACCTAGAAAGGTATTATATTTTGACATGTCACCTTGGGTTTGACCCTTGGTTGAGTGGCGAGTGGCCTGGTGATAGACATTGGTCTTAGATGAACATTTATGGTGTTGCTGAACATTCATGTTGGGGACAGACATTGGTTGCCCTGAATTCATGTTGGTTTTCATAATGCTTTCAACCCTTGTGCGTGAAGCTTACCAAGAAGATGGTGATAGATATCAGTTGCCTTGAGTTAATGTTAGCTGTTTTCCAGAATGGTTAAGAAATCCCGTGTGTCGCTAGTGCGTGGCAATGAAAGTGACGGTTTTGTTTCATTCTTATATAGAAGAACAGGTTTAAATTTGTTCTTAGATGACATTTTATCCTTTTGTGTCAGCTCCCACAAATATCATATTTTATGAATGCTCTATTTAGTAAATCATAGTTGAAAATAAAATCCGGTGAATAAATGTGTTGAGCTGGTATGGTTGAGATTTTGGTGCCTTAAGTGACACCAGCAAGGAGACATGAAAGGATCAGAAACCCTAAAGAATGCTGCAATGTGCTCAGGAATAATAGTAATAATTATTATAATAATAATAAATAATGCATGTTAGAATGTTAAAATAATAACCAAGCTTTGATTGAAGTAAATAACAATATTATGCCTTCACACTATGAATGATGGATATTTAAACCCTGACTGTTTCATTAAAATTTTGACGATACGGATGACCCAAAACGAATAATTTTTATTTGATATAAATGTAAAATCAACATTGCAATTTCTGATGTTTGAGGCTGTGTGTGCAATCAGGCACCTCACCCTCCGTACAAGCCCAAGAGAAACCTTGTGTATTGCGAGGACCCCCTGTGCAGTTTCCTGTTCAGAACCGCGGACGTCCAATGCAGTGCCTCGGATGAGCAATGTGACTATGAGGTCCACTATGCTGATCACGGTTCATCCCTTGGTGTATTGATCAAAGACAATGTGTCCATACAACTCACCAATGGTTCTCTGGTCACCGCCCCTCTGGCTTTTGGGTCAGCATGCCTTCCTCCCTCTTCCATTTTACACGTGTCATGATTTGAAAATTTATCTTTCCGTCCTTTGTAGTTGTGGGTACGATCAACAGGGACCTAGTTCAGGAACGCCAGCTTTTACGGATGGGGTTTTCGGTCTGGGCAATGGCAAAGCAAGCCTGTTATCACAACTTAGCACTTCGGGGTTGACACGGAATGTTGTAGGGCACTGTTTGAGCAGCAGAGGAGGAGGATACCTGTTCTTTGGCGATGACATGGTCCCGTCTTCAGGGATATCGTGGGCACCATTGTCAACCACTTCAATGGAGAAGCATTACTCATGTGGACCCGCGGAGCTTGGCTTTGGCTTGCAGTCCAGTGTTGTTAAGGGGCTCAACATCGTTTTTGACAGCGGGAGCTCCTATACGTACCTCAACTCGGAGGCATACCGAGCTATGCTTTCACCAATTCAAAGAAAGGCATTGAGATATGCAGAGGAGGAGATAGCTTTAGCGGTGTGCTGGAAAGGTGATTAAACATATAAGAAATAGTTGAAAACAAAAATAATTGAATAAAAAATGTTGATACAGATTAATTTATAAGCTTTCAAAACCACCTACTTGAAACTTAAACATATTTGAAGTACGTGACTTTGAAAGCTTATAAAAGATAAATTATAAGACCAATACAAATGAAACTTTAAACATTGATTAAACATATAATAAATAGTTGAAAACAAAAATAATTTCATAAAAAATGTTCACAAAAAACAATTTATAAGCTTTCAAAACCATAACATGAAACTTAAAAATGTTTCAAATTCCCGACTTTGAAAGACTATAAAACATAAATTATAAGACCAATAGAAATGAAACATTAAACATTGATTAAAAATATAAGAAATAGTTGAAAACAACAAAAACTTCCTAAAAAAATTCCATAAAAATTAATTTATAATATTTCAAAACAATCTACTTGAAACATTAAAAAATTCATGTACATGATATGAGTATGATGGGTGGCCTTAAATTATATTCCACTTCATAAAAATGGGTAATGTTTTTACCTCATGAGAAATCACTTACAGTGCATGGGAGGTTATCCTAAGCACTCTATGTTATATTTTTTTAGTGGTTATCCTTGACTTAGAATTGTGATTCCATGTTTTATTTTTTATTGCATTCCAATGTTGCCTTGATATTATTATATTATATAATAATTTGAGGTTTATTTTTATGAATCACATCAATTTTATATCACCTTGTTATGTCTCTCTACTCACATGTATTAATTTCATAATTTTATTCTTTGATTATTTCTTTACAAGGATTTATAATTCACCCCTTTCTTATGTACATCCCCAGGTTATCCTATGCAGTATTATAAGATCAGTGGATTTTAAGGGCATGTTATGGAGTTTTAAATAATTTTTTTGTATTCTTATTTTAGTTTATTATTCTATGTAACTAATTACCTAAGGACACATGGAATAATTTTATTTTGTGATTATATTAAGTGTATATTTTTTGAAAGAAATCATGAAATAGGGGGCATTAAATATATGGGTTGTCATTTTTTCCTTGGTCTCATACCAATGAAAACTATTGTACTCAATTACTATCTTCCATGGATATACAACACATTGAAGGTACCCTCACCACCATATTTTTATGATTAGGGTAATTCCAATTACATGGATGGTAACACAAGTCTTCCAAGTTCAATAAGGGTTTTTCGAGAAGAAATTTACATTATTATAAGGAATGGGAAGTATTTTATGTATACATTTATCAATATATGGATACCCATGATTAATTCAGCAATAGGTTTCATAGGTAACTTTTACAAAGGTCATTATGACTCGTAGAGTGAATTGATTAGTCTTAATCAGGTGATGGGTCTGGCATATAACTATATTTCCCATCAATTCATCAGTAGATATCATATGAAAAAATATGTTGGTATTTGGTGTATTCTTCTTCTAATAATACTAATGTGGCCTAGCATTAAGCCTTAACAACAAGAATTTCATTTCTAGAAATATACATTCCATCAGTATGAGATAATTGATTATTTTATTCCATGTTATCGTTTATAATCATGACCATATAATTCCCTCAATTTTAGCATATTATGACTTCATTTTTTAATTTATACTTTACATATCACTTATTCTATGTTTATGTTATGTAAGGTTCCCATATATGCTAGTCTGTAATGAGATTTTGATCACACATGTAATTTTTTCCTTTCTCAGGAATCATTGAGGAGGAATATGTGATATTTTCTGGGATATGATTGAAGGGATTTTCATGATCTCATAATATGTTCATTTTGTATCTTCTATTTTAATATGTATTGTATATCTATATATGGTCTTTCCAGACTACTAAATTGTTCTTTCCATTGGGGACTCTTTTACTTTATACCAATAATGTAATATAACTATTGACTATAGGTTTATGGATTATAAGATGTTATAGTTGGTATTTGAGTAACATTATTAGTAACATTTAGAAATTGATTTAGAGGAACCAATATAGATATAAATATTTCAATGAAAAACACTCAAGATTTCTAGAAAACACTCTATAATTCATAATTAGAATTATATTTTACATTTATATTTTATTAGCTAATAATATATATGTCATTATAAAAATATGGATACCAAGTGGAGGAATGGGAACCATATAAACATTCTTAGTCAATGTAGGGATATTCCCCATAAACAATTTAACAAATATATTTTGCAGAAAAACCTATTCATAACTATATTAGGGATTTTAACCCTTGTTATGAAAAATAAACCCACCTATATAGAGAGACCTATTGATCTACAACATTGTGTAACTATAATTGATATCTTCATGCAGTAATAACCTCTAACATTCAGTGAAATTTCTAATCCATTTGTAGATGAAAAATGCATAATGTCCCTATAGAAAATAATTTTCAATTTAGGAATTAGTTAAAAGGAAAAAGTCATCATGGTGGTTCACCATATGAATGGATATGTGGAACAATGGAAGTCATTAATTCAAAACAATAAGGAATATGATATATAAAGATCCCATTGATATGAATTTTTTTTCCAATAAGGATGAATGACTTGTTAGTAGATTATTTTGATATGTGAGGCATAATTGTGATGACTTTTGATGTGAACCTAATAGAATCCCTGTGTTTTTCATTGATTTTATTTTTTCATTCAGGTGGATTTTCAGAATTTAAGATAAGGGATAGATAGTTTAATCAGTCACAAATTTTAGATTACAGAATAGTGAATTTTTAAAACAATGTACTATGGATTCACCCCCCCCCCCCTCATTAGAACCCAACTGATCCTTGGTTAAATCAAATGGTATCATAGAAAGATCCCCTCTCATGATAAGAAAACATTATGACAAATGAAGGATCGTAATTCAGTGAGAAACCATGGAATACCTAATTTTAGGGAAATAACTACCATACATAGAGGAATATTATACTCTTTTCCTTCAATCGCTTTTCTTATAAATGAAAGACGTATCAACCATTAGATTACCACCTATTATTAAGTATTATTATTGTACTAAATCTAATATGATAAATCTTGATGTTGATGGAAAATATCAAAATTATACCCTAATGGATTTATCAAAAATGTTATACACTAAAGCGATGGGTGTTGAAACTACCAAGGATATTTCAGACAAACTAGGAAGTACTTATGAAGGAAATATTAATGTTAAGAGAGATAATATGAAAATCCTAAGAATAAAGTTTGAGAATATTAAAATGGTCGATGATGAAATCATTGATGACTATTTCATTAGGTTCAATGAGATGGTATGTAATATCTATGGATTTGGTTAGAAGATATAAGATTCAAAAAATTTGAAAACACTTTTGATAAATTTCCCTATAGGATTTGATGCCATGGTTTTAGACATGGAAGATAGGGAATATATTTCATTAGAGGAGTTATATTTTATTCTCATAGATTATGAAATAATAAAGGAAATGAGTTTCAAAAAGAAGATATAGATTATATATCCTTTGAGGCTATAAGAAAAAATAAGTTCAAATAATTGGAAATTGGGGAATCAATTGATTCTGATGATGATGAATTTGAAGAATACATTAATGAAATTTATTCACCTATTTAAAGATGGATTATATAGGGTAAATGAATTTAAAACTAAATAAACCACTATGGTGATGAATCTATAATTTCATTGGAATCTTTTCCATGAATTTTATAATGAAAATGGATAATTTATAATTTGATAAAAAAAGTGTGAATCCTCTAAAATAGAAAAACGATATGAAGAAGACGTATCATTCTAGTAATAGACATAATAATGTGATAAGAAATTATTTAAAAGATAATTCATCAAATAGTAGTTCTTAAAAATATGAATTTAGTTTCATTAATCAAGTTGAGAAATTTTCAATATATTCATATAGTAATGATAATGGTAAAGGTAGAAAATACAATAAATGGATATTAAAAGATGAGTTGGAATATTCTCTTGAGAAAACCACACAATGTTGTATCATTATGCCTATAATTTTTATTAGGATCATAAGAATATTATTCTAATAGATAAGTTAAAAGTGGGAATATTTTAGTATTAAAAAATGTAGTTTAAAAGAAATAAACTAAAAAATAAAAAACTCTTACATTTTTTATTGGACATGGTTCTCAGTCCAATCAAATAATCATAAATAGAAACAATTTGATTAAATCAGAATGTAAAAGATCAGAGTCTATATGAATCCGAGTAATCAGAGTACAAGAATCATAATCATGATAGATTTTATTAATTCAAAATTTTTGTTATTATCAAAATCATATTAATATGGATAAAATCATAATAAAAATACTAATATGATGTTTTGCATTCAATTATATGTGTGGTGGAAATATAAAAACTTTTTACAAAAAAGAAATACAATTTCATACAAAACAAATAATGACTTTCAAATCCATTAAAAGAATAATGTCTTTTAACCTTAAGAGAATCGTATTCTATAACCAAAAAATAAAGGTGTCCCTTATTTTATAATTATAAGAAAGTATATATTCTCTTAAAAAAGAAATACCTCGATATAATGAATGAAATGAATCTATCTTCCTATCCAAAAAATCCATAGATACAATGATCCGATTATCTATCTACCTAGCCCCGGTATCCCTCAAACTGATGGATCAGATTCCCTATTCAAGTAGATTGTTTTGAAATATTATAAATTAATTTTTATGGAAATTTTTTAGGAAGTTTTTGTTGTTTTCAACTATTTCTTATATTTTTAATCAATGTTTAATGTTTCATTTCTATTGGTCTTATAGTTTATGTTTTATAGTCTTTCAAAGTCGGGAATTTGAAACATTTTTAAGTTTCATGTTGATGGTTTTGAAAGCTTATAAATTGTTTTTTGTGAACATTTTTTATGAAATTATTTTTGTTTTCAACAATTTATTATATGTTTAATCAATGTTTAAAGTTTCATTTGTATTGGTCTTATAATTTATCTTTTATAAGCTTTCAAAGTCACGTATTTCAAATATGTTTAAGTTTCAAGTAGGTGGTTTTGAAAGCTTATAAATTAATATGTATCAACATTTTTTATGAAATTATTTTTGTTTTCAACTATTTCTTATATGTTTAGTCAGTGTTTAAAGTTTCATTTGTATTGGTCTTATAGTTTAACTTTTATAGTCTTTCAAAGTCGCGTACTTGAAACAGAATCACACATCAGAAACGCAGAATGTACTGTGCAGGAAAAGGAGAACCAGAATCCCACATCGGAAATGCAGTATTGTTTTCAGGGCAAACCCCCTTATAAAAGGGAGTCCTGGGTGAGGGTATCAGTCAGAATCCAGACTGCTGTAATGGCAGAACCGCTGGATATTAAATAGCAGAAAAATTCTGCTGAAAAGTTTTGTTATATATATATATATAACAAAACAAAACAAAAAAAATAAAAATAAAAATTTTAAAAAAAAATTATTTAGGCAAAGGCGGCACTGGGTGTGCCGCCTTTGCGGTTATTTTTTGGGCAAAGGCGGCACACCCGGTGCCGCCTTGCCCTGGCCGGAAAATTCCCCAAAGGCGGCACACCAGGTGCCGCCTTTAGGATGTAAAAAAAAATATTTTAAACCTCGTTGTATTTTTTAATTTTTTTTTTGAAAAAATGTAAAAAAAAAATAACTCGCTGCCATCTATACCGTGTCTGCTGCAACGGTTGTTATATGTTGTTGCGGCGTCTCGCTAATAAATCCCAAGAACGATGACACCTCTGCAACTGTTGGGCAGTTTTGAAGTTTTCATGGTATGAGACTGAACGAAATGAAATGGAATTGAATGATGGAATAGGATAGGTCAGATTTTCTAGATCAATGTTAAGAAATTAGTGAAATTAACTAATTTTTGTGCCATACTTTTAAAAATCGTGCCTGATATTTTTTTTCCATTTTATTTTTAAATTATTATTCGATACATTATTAAAAAAATAACTCGTTTTTCAGATCCTCCGAATTGGGAGGAGGATCATGGAAAAAAATGGCATAAGAAGACCTTAAAAGTCCAATTGGCTTGCAATCAGAACTAAATTAATTAAATATGATTAAAATAATGATATCACTATAAAAAATTATAAAAATATAAAAAACATAAATTGATCTATGGATTCATTTTCAATTAACTACTAATTATTAGTTAAAAAACATTCTCTTTATGGCATTAGTACACCATGTTATACCCAAACACACAACATTAATATGTGTGTGTGTTATGTGAACACAAAGCACATGATATTTGACAAAAAAGTTCTCATTGATTTATATGTATATATTTATTTAAATATTCATAGAACATTTGACATGAATGTATTATTTATTTATATAAATATTCATATAATGTTCGCATAAATAAAACTACCCATAGAACACTCTGTATAAAAAAAATTGGTTGGAAGAGGTTTATATATAAAAAAATTGTCCAAAGAACATTTTATAAATTGTTGTAAAACATTTATATAAAAAATCTTCCATAGAACATTTATAAAAAATTCGCTCGCAATGTGCATGTATGTGTCTATGTATATACATTATCTACAATATTTTTTAATATTCTGTGATTTCTATTTCTTTTGTTTTTGTTTTATGTTCTCTTATTTATATTTTATTTATAATGATGATTTTGTACTAATTTTTTTGTTTCATAGATTTTAAAATATTTTCCATCAAAACCATCTTTATGTAACATGCTCTTTGAGAGAATAATCATATTATATACGAATCATTTCCTTTGCATGAGCTTTCAAAGAAATCTCAGGTAACTCATCAAGTTTAAGTCAGAGGGAGAATGGGCATCACGATACATTTTCGCGATAATGCTCCTCCCGCATGGAACCTTCACTGGGACTCCAACACAAGTCCTTCATGAAGGACTCTTGCAAGGCCCTTTCATGGAGGGCTAATTGCATAAAGTCCTCGAGTAGAGCCTTTAAACACTGACTTTAGCAAAACATTATCAACTCACATAAAACCCCAATCTTCTGTGAAAATAGGGTTTCCTAAAGTGCACTTTAGCCTCCTCCCAATGGTCAATCACTGTGAAAGATTTGACCCAAGGCTAGCCACTTTGCGAAGGAAGCCTTTTATGGGTATTTGGGACTCTTTTACACCCCTTCTTTCACCCATGTCATCTACCTGGGTTGAATTGATCTAAATGACCTCATTGATTCTATTTCACCATGGTTAAAGCCTCGAAAAGCCCATTCTAGTAAGGCCTTCTTCGTGACCTCTTGAGATACGTGATCGAGTTATGCACATCCAAGTGCTACCCTTTGATTATGTATTCCCTTGATAATGGGTTCCTCTCGAGAATTTTTCCTTAATTTAGAACCCTCAAGGTGTTAACAACCATGTGTCCCCTTGATAATGAGGGTTTTTATTATTAGGTGATCGATAAAATCTCCCTTAGTTCAAGATGCTTATCCTGACTGTCCCATATCAAGTAGCCCATCAGCCCCACCATCTAGTGGGCCTCTTTGGTCCACTCAACGAGCCACACACATATGGCCCCCTATTAGGTGTAAGCCCCAAACCCTTCTTCATTGGGCCACATCCCCTGCGAGTCCAATTTTCCTTCTCAGTCAAGTTATTAATAAACAGGGGGTGGATGCACGCATATGGGCTTCTGACTTGGTGTAAGCCCCAATTTTTTTCTCAATGGGTTATATCCTTTGTGAGTCTAACCATACCCTTTCCTGTGTAATAATTAATGAACATGATGTTGAAATAGTGGGTGCCCTAGACCCAACTATTCAGTGCTTTAGATTATCATATCGTGTGTACAGTAAGTTATACATGATGTCTTCTTACCATTATAGTATAGACTTTTCTGCGTCCACTGTTGAAATGGTAATGTCCAAAGGTTAATTGTCGTATCGAAAGGTTATAGCAGTTCTCAGACTATAACGAGAACCTCAAGATACCATGACATTAATCTTAAATATATGTTCTATAGTCTAGATACATCTCACTGATTGGACACAGTAGATGTATGACTATCAGGTGTTGGGGGCTCATAAGTATTGAGACTTCTTCTCATGAAGTTCGCACTTGGTGATCTCTAGAAATGAGATCATGAGGACTGACCCGCCAATAGGAACTCCACAAGTTTCAGGTGTCATTGGATGTTCCTATCTACGATCATGTGTAATGGTCTCCTGACTTGAGATCATTACCAATGTATGTCATTTGATTGAGTACTTTGATGCAAGACGAAAACCATGACAATGAAGTCGTGGTGAGGTAGTTCGTGTCGGGTGCGTTATTGGTGGCATGACATTGGTTGAATGGTCAAAAAAGGATTTGTCACTTTCGGGTTATGGAAGTAATATATCTCAAACCATGTTGATATGGATGACAGTACCTTTATAAGAACATGGCCATGACAGTCAAGGGTAAATTCGTCCAGTTAAATCAACAAACTATAAAGCAATAAAAGGGCAATGACACGTGAGTGCGTCCTGCTTTATGAGATATTACAGACAAAGAGATTATATTACATAGTGCGTGTTCGTAGGTTGGTTGTTGCTGTTGTGACAATCCTTATTTCTTCAGGAGCCATGATGGGTTGCTAGATCCCGCTCTTGGTCTGTGCATACTATTCACAGCTGTCGAAATAAGGGCCTAGAGGGTCACACACAATAGCGTAATCAAGAATCCGCCCTATTCAGTTGAATAGGAGTTTTGGACATGGTGGGCCCCGCCACAGGGGTCCGAGATTTGTCCAAAGTTAAACGATCACCAATGCAATAAATAAATTCATATTATTCGAGTTTAGAATAATGATTATTGAATTTATTTATTAAATGTATTTACGATTTTTAAGTAAATGCATGAAAAATATTAATTGACGAATATTTAATTATTCAAGGTTCAATTAATATTTATGGGAGCAATGAGTTGAGTTAATGACTCAATTATTATCACGTAATATATTTTAATATATTACAAGTAAATGATAATATTATTTATGACTCAGTTTAAAAGTCATAAACGTCGTTGATAGTGCGTTAAGTATTCGGGGGTCGGGTTGGCAATTCCAGGTAATTAATTAACCACTATAAATATTAGAGGAGAGGAGATTTATAATTACTATTCATGGAGCTTCTCTCTCCTCTCCTCTCTCCCACACTCTGGAGAGAGATGCTCTGGATCTAAGGAGCTCGGATGGAGCTCTCTCTCGGGCATCGCTAGCAAAGCGATGCGGTGATCGTTGGAACGTCGAAGGTATCGTTGGTATGCCGCGCTAGCACCCAGACTACGACGAACGGCGCTCCCGCAGATTCCTTGAAGCGCGTGTGGACGATCTAGAGGAATTCGGCTTCGGATTCTTCGAGCAGTGATCGCCAACGACGAGCAGACGTCGTGCGCGACTTCAAAATTAAACCCGGTATTTTACGGTTTATGTTTGTGTTTAAAATCCCTTACGCGTGGTCCTCGGCTAAGAGCGGGCTGCTTTTCACCGATGTCGACAAGTATATGTCGATCGTTGGTAGATTTTTTTATAAAAAAACCCACCTTTTGTGGCTTCCGCTACACGCCTGGTTCCAACAAGTGGTATCAGAGGGATGCATGTCGATTTTAAGCCAAGAAAAATTAAATTTGCATTAATTCTTGAAAAGGGCGTCGATACGGTCCCAATGCTGCAAGCCGTGTGTTAATCCGACTTCGGATGACCATTCTGCAGTCATCCGAAGTTTTAATTCAGATTTAACATTGGCAAATAAATATGAGGTTTTAGATCTATGAACCTCAATTTCATCCGTTGAGATTTCATAATAATTATTATTATAATAATAATTTGATTATTATAATAATTTTTTCATAATAATATTATAATATTATAATATTATTATTGTTTTTCTAAACCTATATAGGGTTAGGAAAATGTAAAATAAATAAAAGGAGATGACTCAACTTTGTAGGTCAAGTCATCAAAATAAATAAAAGGGGAGGAAGACTTCTTTTAGGTCTTGTTAGAAAAAAAGGGGCGTTTGGGTGGACTTGCAAAAGCAAGTTTAAATGAAATTTAAAAAAAAAGGGGGGCCACCCCGAGGCCACCTCCCGCGACACCAGCACCAAGCCTCTCGCCAGCTCCTCGCTGCCCTCCGCCCTCACGTCGCAACCAGCCCCCTCCGTGCTCGGCCTCGCTGCTGTCGTCGCGGCTCTCCCATCCCGCAGAGCGGCCTGTGCCACACCAGGCTGGTAAACCGGCCTTGGCCGACACCTCCCAGCAGCGAACCCAGCCGAAGCGGCACCCCCTGCTCCTCACTACCGCGCTGCAGCGGTAGGCGCCCGCTCATTTGTCTCCCTCTTGAGAGCTACCAGCCGTGGTCCGGGACCCCGTCCGGCGACCTCTCGCCTCAGCCACGAACGCCCCAACTCTGTCCCAGCAGGTCGCTGCGAGATTCCCCACTACAGCGCGGCCCATCTGTGGTCGGGATCTCTCGGAACAGCAGCGACGCTGGACCGCACCGGACCCGCCTCGTTCCGGCCGCCGCCCGGCCCTCCTAGCGGGCAGGTAATTGGCACTGCCTCGAAATAGGTCTGGGCGGGTCTGCCCAGCCTGGAATGGGCTTGGGCGGACCAGCCCAACCTAGAATGCCCCTGCCCAGGGTTGGTATTGCCCGGAATGAGTCTGCGTAGATTCGCCCCAACCCGGATAGGCCCTGCCCGAAGTTTAATGGGCTCAGTTTTTTTTTAAAATAATCAAAAAAACTAATTAAATTAATTAATTTAATTACAGTTGATAATTAAATTAATTAAAAATTAATTTTGGTTATTAAAATGAATGCGGCGTCATTGATTTAATTGGTGTTTAATTAAATCAATCAATTAGTTTAATTTTAGTTTTAAAATTAAATTAATTAAATCGGGACCGAACAATGTGAAATTGAATTAAAAGTAAGAGTGAAGTTTTAATTCAATTAAGATGCCCTCAGAATATATTTTTAATGCAAGTTTAATTTTTATTCTGCATTTATTTAATAAACGCGAGTTTAATGCGTATATACTGGTCATGAGCCATCGACCTACCAATGCATGTCTGGTGTTTGTTTATCTATTTAATTTATTTATTTGATTATTGCAGGTGGTTTTGTAATAGTTATTTTAAATAAAAAGGCGATCTGTGTGTCGTCTCAAAGTCGTTATATGTATATGGGCCTGCGCGCCCATTCTCATAATTGTATATTTATACCCCGAGACCCCCTCGCCTGCGTGTGAGTACAATTGTATAATGACGAGACGACCGGTGACGCATTTCACGCCAAGTGACGTCGACACACCAGACAAGAATTGGATGCATTGGATGAGTAGACATTATTATTCAAGTTGCAAGCCACGCGACTAAAGGTAAATACCCCTAGGGTTTCGGTTGATCCGTTATTCACTCAACGGATCGGCCAATAGTACTGGCTCATGATAGGGTTTTTCATTTTATTTCTGCATGGTTTATTATTTTTGTGCATGTGTAATTTATTGTGCGATCACATAGTATAATAATAAACAAGCATGCAAGATAAAATGAATATGTGACGCGATGGAATTTCTATTTCGTGCACGGTCAGTTGTGAGTGCGATCACATAGTACATGCTTATAAAAATAGAAAACGATTTCTTTCATCACATTAAAAATGATAAAAACCCTCAAAGATATATTAAGTCTAAACAGCCTTTCGTCATTCAAATTTGGACAAAACCAGCAGTTTGAGGTGCCGGTCATGCCTTAGCTGAGGGTACCTCTTACTACCGGGGAGTCCTTATAAGAATGATGGGTTGACTTAACTAAAGTTCTAGTAAGGATTAGCCTTAGCTAACTTGCTACCATTTTAGAGGCAAGCGTTGAGTAAATCAAATTTTGATTTTAAGAAGCTGAGACTTCACTCAACAGATCAAGGAACCGCAAGTTAAAGTGGTCGGCCAATCAAAAGCCTACCTAAAACCCTCCAAGTAGTGGCGTAGCCATAGCTTGTAGACTATGAGAGGTGGTTCTGGGATCCTTGCCACTAGAATACTCAAGCGATAGAGTATTCCGATTCTAGCACAGAGGGTTCCTAGAATCCGATAAAATAGTGGGAGACATTAAATGATTTAAGTAATAAAAAATGTCTAAATCGGTAATCCAGAAAAAGGCACTCATCTGCTAAAATTCATTTTTGTAGAAAAATGGAAAGTTATACCACAAGATTAAAACTGCAAAGTAAATGTCCACACTGACACGAGTATCCATGAATAGTACAGGCGCGTGTGCATAGTACTATGACACAGGAAACTCAAGGTGTAAGTGTCCCCAACACTGTTAAACTATCTCATGAAGCGAGAGTGAAAATTGCTTACAGGAGACTAATGTACAAAGCATATGATGGTTATATCATTATGCTTTCATCAAAGTCCGGTGTTAGTTGCAGTCGCTACACCAGGACATAGATGATATAACATAAAGTCTCATCTCCGAAAAGTTTGCAAGGAGAAAGTGAAGCAATGATATGAATAATGCTAAGTTTACACCGACATATGTAAATTGAAAGATCGATCATGATCTTTAAATATCATTTCACCACATTACTCAAGTCTCGTTTTAAGTTACAAAACAAACAAGTATTGAGTAAACGCTTCATTACCAATTTAGGTAAGGTTCGCCAAGTGAATAAGAATAAAAAACAATTAAGCTTTAATTCTTATGGCAGATAAATTGAAAGACAATGTGAAAAGGTCAAAGGCATTTAATGCCAATGACATATTCACGACGTCCTTCAATTAATGAGGTATTAACAGAGGTTACTTTCATTGCATATTATAAAATAATACTATGGAAGTTTAAAAGCAATAACCTGATTTAAAAGAGCAAGTTGTCGCTTCTACATCAGGCGTATTCATCAATGTAATGTTTCTCTTTTAATACTTGGGTATTAAATACAATATGTTGGTAACATATGTGTATTCTAATATGATAAACAAGTTAGTATAGAAACCTTACTAGAAGTCAGGTGTATTCTCCAAGTGGCTGTGAAAGGGTGATACCTAGGCTAGTGGTGAGAAGGACACGACTTCTTTAATTGCCAAGTGAAAGATTCGTGTTGAACTATTATTGAGTATAACCACAAACATTAATCTTACGTGTCCTTGGACGCAATGAGACATTCTTTCAGTTTCTGGAATGGATGTTGTTTTTGGTAAACTCAATCACTAGTTCAGAGATATATGAATCATAGGCAATTAGTGATGAATATAAATGTAAGACTTATACCCAGTTGTGACAGGATAATTCTTTGTCAGGTAATACTAAAAATGAACATCATGAATATACCAGGTATGGTATTTAGGCTCGGCACAACTAAATACTTATGGTATTATCAATGTCATTAGTTTGGACAAAGGAGCCTTTAGAAATAAAGGTACGTCACAAAGATTTTGGAAATAGTTCAACACGTAAGTGTGAACTATTCTAAGTATAAGCTATAGGTATATATGCTTCATAAGATTCCTTTAAGAAATTAAGGAATAATAAAGTGAATTATTTTCATGGTCAGAAGATATGAGTTGCTTCGGGTTGGGATACCGAAGAATATATCGACCGAGTATTCATCAATCGTGATAATGTAGCGTGGAGTAATTCCTAAACACACATTACCTTATCGATATCACGACATTGATGTTAATGAGGAGGATTGATGATAAAGTCTTGAATATCAACATCGATCAACAAAATGTAGCATGGAGTAATTCCTAAACACACATTTTATACATCAAAGTATTGATGTAAGTAATATCAATGTTGGAACTGGCAGAAACTTTCTTTATATTTCATGAAATGATTTGCAAATAACAATGATATCCCACAACCATATGCCAACCATAATGAAAAATGGCCATCATATGAGTCATAGTATGATGTAAACCCATTATGTCATAAGAACATGTGTTTGGATGCAAAGACCTTGTTCGGATATAAACAAACTTGCGTTAATAAAAACACATTGTGCATTTAGTGTAATAATCCTAACAGTTGTTTAGCATGTTACAAGATAGAAGAATAGGTAGTCAAGCAATAGACTACACTTCTATATAAGGGTGCACATCTCTATTAGAGATAGTGGGAGCTATATTGACTTGTGTTTAGTCAATTCTCAAGATGCACAAAATAGTTGGCATAGGAACTAGTTCCACAAGCGCATGTGGAACAAAGTATGTTCCAGATACACATACTGCGTAGGAAGGATAAAACCATGGTGATGTTTTTTTCATCCTGGTCGGTGATATATTATTCAATGTGAATAATATTTCCTACAATTAATCAGTATATGGAAATTATCTAAAATTGATAAGACCAACTAAAATTCAATTAATGGATTCCATGTATCAAAGTGAAAAGGGGCTATTATTTTGAATACTACGGTGGGTATTCAAGTGAGTTGATACATGGATAGTACAAGTGCAGTACCAATAAGGCTTGATTGGTTTGACTAAGTTGTCATGCTTAAATCTGTTAGAATTTTACTTATCAGAGCTAATATCTATGATCAATTTATTTAGCATTGGATGTCATGACCACCAATCGTGGATGGTGTCTATACGATGCAACTAGAAAGGGATGGTCACATCACATAATGCTAATAAAGGTTACAGGTTACTGAAATATGGTTTAGGATTAAAGTAAGCAACATGATCATAGTATATACATTTGCAACAAATGATTTCCATGTGTCTACCAGAGGTTAGTGGGAGCACCAATGTTTTCCAAGCAAAAATATTTTCGGCAACATATGGAAAATAGACATTGGTCTCACAGTTAGTTAAGACCAAAATGAAATTTACTCTCCAGTGATTGACTTAAAGTAGCAACCTAAGTTCTAGGGAACATGATCTACTAAGGTAGATCTATTGGTTGCTTGTTCCTAGTCAATCGTACATATAGTGACATTGTATTGGAACAATTCAAGAGATGAATTTTTGCCTATGTCACAAGGCATAATCTCTCCATGTTGACCTGTCCATGACAAGGGAGAGATGAATGTGGTGAGTTGAAATCCATACGTTGTAGCGATGGATCAATCACGCATGCCAAGATATGTACAATAACTGATATTGCCAAGGAATTTTGGGTAGATATCAGTTATATCCAGGAGCACTACAAGGGGTGCAGTCAGAACTATCTAATTGTACTTCGGCAAGCACAAAAGATATGTACCTAGTAAGTGGAGAATAAAGGATACTAGTTTTTGGGGATACGAACTAGTCT
Organism: Viscum album; assembly: GCA_963277665.1. NCBI lineage: Eukaryota > Viridiplantae > Streptophyta > Magnoliopsida > Santalales > Viscaceae > Viscum > Viscum album. Next base: position 119,317,912 of record OY728154.1, read on the forward strand.
TCCATAGATCAATGTGATCTAGTATTACAGTTAGTCTAAAGGCGATGAGCGAGTCAAGCTCATATCAGCCAGTGGTGGCCATACCTACAAGACCGAGTACATTGCAGCTTCTAAGATATCTAAGAAGCAGTTAAATGCAATGATTTGTTCCAGTTCTTGGAATCACATCTGGTGGGAAAAGTATTATCATAATGTAGATTATGATATTCTTACTAGCCAAGATGTCATGTTATGAAAGTGAACAAAAAGTGAGATATACTTGGGATACCATCTCTTGAGTAGTTTTACTCAAAGAGATGAGGTCACTATAGCAGAATAGCCACGCGGTGGAACCGTGGCGGACCCAGTATCTAAAGCTGTTACGCAGCAGGAACATGATGTTCATCATGTGAGTGGCTAACAAGTTTGGTTAACAAGTTGACTCTAGTGCAAGTGGGAGTGTTGAAATAGTGGGTGCCCTAGACCCAACTATTCAGTGCTTTAGATTACCATATCGTGTATACAATAAGCTATATATGATTCCTTCTTATGATTATAGTGTAGACTTTTCTGCGTCCACTATTGAAATGGTAATGTCTAAAGGTTAATTATCATATTGAAAGGTTATAGCAGTTCCCAGGTTATAATGAGAACCTCAAGATACAATGACATTGATCTTAAATATATGTTCTATAGCCTAGATACATCTTACTGATTGGACACAGTGGATGTATGACTATCAGGTGTGTTGGATTGATGTTGCCTGATCCGGTTGGGCCGAATGCTTGTGGCCCCCAAATTTTCGGCACTGTAGCAAATGCTGACCACTGTAGCATAGCTGACCGACCGACACCGATAGGCACTGTAGCGGTGCAGACTTCGGGGTCAATTTTACTGTAGCGCTTTTGACAAAGCCAGCCGCCGTTCAATGTAGCGACGCGGACCACTTTTCGAATAGTGATCATCTTCTCCATTTGTTTTATAGCCCATTTCGGGCTAGGGTTTTATGTTGGAAATCCTCTGTAATTTTGTGCTCCAGAATCATAGTGAAATTCTACCTCTCCCGTGGACGTAGGGATTTTTCCCGAACCACGTAAATCGCTGTGTTCATTGTTGCTTTTCCTTCTTTCGTTTTCTCATTTTCTGTCATTGTGTCTCCCGGCGATTCCGTAACAAGGTGTTGGGGACTCATAAGCATTGAGAATTCTTCTCATGAAGTTCGCACTTGGTGATCTCTAGAAGTGAGATCATGAGGACTGACCCGCCAATAGGAACTCCACATGTTTCAGGTGTCATTGGATGTTCCTAGCTACGATCATGTGTAATGGTCTCCTGAATTGATATCATTACCAATGTATGTCATTTGATTGCGTACTTTGATGCAAGATGAAAACCATGACAATGAAGTCGTGGCGAGGTAGTTCGTGTCGGGTGCGTCATTGGTGGCATGACATTGGTTGAATGGTCAAGAAAGGATTTGTCGCTTCCGGGATATGCAAGTAATATATCTCAGGCCATGTTGATATGAATGACAGTACCTTTATAAGACCATGGTCATGGAAGTCAAGGGTAAATCCGTCCAGTTAAATCAACAAACTATAAAGCAATAAAAGGGCGATGACACGTGAGTGCATCCTGCTTTATGAGATATTACAGACAAAGAGATTATATTACACAGTGCGTGTTCGTAGGTTGGTTGTCACTGTTGTGACAATCCTTATTTCTTCAGGAGCCATGATGGGTTGCTAGATCCTGCTCTTGGTCTGTGAATACTATTCACAGCTGTCGAAATAAGGGCCTAGAGGGTCACACACAATAGTGTATTCAAGAATCTTCCCTATTCAGTTGAATAGGAGTTTTGGACATGATGGGCCCCGCCACAGGGGTCCAAGATTTGTCCAAAGTTAAACGATCACTAATGCAATAAATAAATTCATATTATTCAAGTTTAGAATAATGATTATTGAATTTATTTATTAAATGTATTTACGATTTTTAAGTAAATGTATGAAAAATATTAATTGACGAATATTTAATTATTCAAGGTTCAATTAATATTTATGGGAGCAATGAGTTGAGTTAATGACTCGATTATTATCAAGTAATATATTTTAATATATTACAAGTAAATGATAATATTCTTTATGACTTAGTTTAGTAGTCATAAACGTCGTTGATAGTGTGTTAAGTATTCGGGGGTCGGGTTGGCAATTCTGGGTAATTAATTAACCACTATAAATATTAGAGGAGAGGAGATTTATAATTACTATTCATGGAGCTTCTCTCTCCTCTCCTCTCTCCCACACTCTAGAGAGAGATGCTCTGGATCCAAAGAGCTCGGATGGAGCTCTCTCTTGGGCATCGCTAGCAAAGTGATGCTGTGATCGTTGGAACGTTGAAGGTATCGTTGGTATTCCGCACTTGCACCCAGACTTCGACGAACGACACTCCTGCGGATTTCTTGAAGCACGTGTGGATGATCTAAGAGGAATTCGGCTTCAAATCCTTCGAGCAGTGATCGCCAACGATGAGCAGACGTCTTGCGCGACTTCAAAATTAAACCAGGTATTTTACGGTTTATGTTTGTGCTTAAAATCCTTCACGCGTGGTCCTTGGCTAAGACCGGGATACTGTTCACCGACATCGACAAGTATACGTTGATCGTTGGTAGATTTTTTTTAAAAAAACCCACCTTTTGGGGATTTTGCTGCATGCCCGGTTCCAACACATGATGAACTAGAAAGAGCTGCTCATGTGTAAGTCTCACACCAAGCATTGTTAGGTACCTCTCACCCAGTAGTCCTTACCGTATGATGTTAACCAGGATACTTAGGATGTCTCTGAGGTTCAATCCCAACATCCCATAAGTTCTAGATGCACTACCTTAAAAGGCACATCATAGGTCCTGGATGCACGACCTTAAAAGCCGCTTCAAATTGTCATGACTGCATGACCTTAAAAGGCACAACATTGGTCCTTTTCATACGACCTTACAAGGCATGATGTGTCTCAATAAGCAACACCACACTATATGGGTTTTGATTCCTTTAATAGGGATACGTAGGATGTTGATTTTAGGTGCAATAAAAGCGCTTATCATGATCGATCCTAACTCAACAATTGTCAGATTCGATGAATTATTTTCATATCTTATAATATGTAAACATCACGATCAATGAAAATTTTCCGAAGAATATTGACAAAGAAGGTCAACAGAACCAAAAAATCTTTTCATGTTAAATTTATAATTAATTTAAATAGATCGACAGAAAGAATACATCAGTCTTGGGATCTTTCTTTGATGAAGGTGTTGATCACCCAAAACCCTTTTCAGTCAACCATTGCGCACTTGTATGATCTAAGTGTCGATTCCCTTTAATGGTGATCCACACATGCTCCTATGTTCTCCAAACAGTGTCGATATATTGTCGGGTGCTAGTGCGGAAGATCGATCGTCTTACGGTGTTTATCTTGATCGCTGCGATGATTCCTTCGTGTTTGAAGGATTTTCCTTACACTCTCGTTCTTGAGATAACTAAGGAAGGAGGAGAATCTCTAGAGCATTCTTCGGTCTTGAGAGAGAGCTCTAGATTTCGTTGTGCACAATGATTCTCAATTTTGATCAAATTCTACACAATAGACATAGTCGTCTATTTAAAGACTTAGAGTTAGGGTTAAAATATTATTCAATTGCACAATGATCCTTAAATAACATATTAAACCTTATATGGCCCCATGCCATGTAATAATGATAATAATATTATTTTCTCATAGTGTGTGCTAACTGGTGCAATGATAAATATTATTTTTACCAGCTTGCAAATTAATATTTATTTCCAGACACAATCTTGATCCGTTCGTCCTCCTATGCATTTTATCAAATATCTGAATAAATATTTATTCATTTAATAAATCAATATTATATATTCTCATAATTAAATAATTACCTTGTGAGTAAATATTAATTTAATTTATGCGATCAATAAATCCTGAATAAAATTATTTCTTGGTCTTGAGAATAATATTTATTCTAATAAATAAATTCTAATAGATCAACAAAAATACTTAGTGTGTGACCCTCTAGGTTTCTTTTTCATTGGCATTAAGCGTGCTTGCATAAAGTCCAAGAGTAACAGGTCAAAGCACCCAAGAGAAAGAAATTAATGTCGCAACGCCGAAAAACACACACGAGTGCTCGCTGTGTAATATAATATCTTTGTTATGATATCTCATTAAGCAGGTTGCACATTTGTATCATCAACCTATACACTTGATAAGTCTTTCTTCGACTATCTAAAATAAACTTTTCGCTACACCATGACTATGAAATTTAATGTGAGCGTTCTATTTCAATCAAAGGGCCGAAATATCAACTTCCATTAATATGGAAGAGACAAATCCTTCCTCGACTTATTATTAATAACAAGTCAATTGTGACACACCCAACACACCTAACTTTTCCATGAACTGTTTTCATCATGGTTTACGAAAATACATCTAAGGGTGTCAGTCATGACATTCATTAATGATAATCATAAAATCTAAGGACCATTACACACGCCCACATACATAAATATCCAATGACACCTAAAAATGTAGATTTTTTACTGGTGAGTTTGTTCCCATAATCTTTCATCTTGGAGACTACTAAATATGAACTTCATGAGATAAAGTCTCATTTGCTTACGAGTACTTGCACTTGATGACCAATATACCATGTTTCCCTTCATAGAATGTTATTCGACCATAGAACCGGGTTTAAGAACATCGTCATGACATTTTAAGGTTCTTATCATAGTGAAGAACTATTATGCCCTTTTCAATATGATAAATACTCAGACATTATTACGTTAAAGTCATGCAGAACTATGAATGATATGTAATAATATATTTTAATTAATATCCACTTCTTTGAATATACATGCAATCTAAAGTACAAACAATTGGTTTTAGGACACCAACTCTAGCAAAATGCCACTTGGACTAGAGCCAACTGATAATGAATTTCAGTCAGCTAGATCGCATATGATGATCATGTTTCCGCTGAGTTAAGATTTTAGTCAAGGGGTTCATCACGTTGTCTACCATGGAGACCTTTCTCACTGCGACTTCATCTCTCTGAAAAAAATTTCTCAAGAGATGATATTTCCGAAGTACGTGCTTCGTTTATTGATGTGATCTTGGCTCCTTTGCTAGGGCCACCACTGCAGTATTATCATAATAGAGCGTGATATGATTTTTACTACTAGTAATCACATCAAGATCTTATATGGAGTTGTGTATCTGGAATGCTTTTTAGCTTCCTCAGAAGATGAAATATACTTAGACGTTGTAGAATCTGCGACCACAACTTACTTTGAGCTCTTCTTGCCCCTAACACCTCTATTGAGTGTGAATATGTATCCCATCCATGATTTAATATTTTCCTAATTTGTTTGGAAACTATCATATGTATATTCCCTAACGGTTAACTCCCCATCTCCTCCATAAACCTGGAACATATCCTTAGTATGCCTCAGATACTTAAGGATAGTTTTGACTGCCATCCAATGACGGTCACCTGATTCAGCTCGATATCTTCCCACCACACATAAAGTGTATACGACATGTAGCCTAGTACATAACATAACATACATGACTGACCCAATTGCCGATGCATATGGAATCCTTGCTATTCTCTGTCTTTCCTCATGTGTATGAGGACACATTTTCTTTGAAAGATGAATGCCATGTGACACCGACAACAATACCCTTTTGGATTGTTCTATATCGAATCTCTTCAGTATCTTGTCAATGTAAGTACTCTGACTTAGTTCAAACAACCTCTTAGATTTATCATGATGGATATTGATCCAAATAATATATGCCACATCGCTTAACTCTTTCATAGAGAGGCATGTATTTGACTATCCTTCAACTGATTATAAGATTGGTATTTCATTTCCAATAAGTAGTATGTCATTGGCATAAACTATTAAGAAAAAGACCGTACTCCCACTAAACCACTTATAGACACAAGACTCACATTCAGTCTTTTTGAAATGAAATTCTGTTATGCCTTCATCAAACCGAACGTTCCATGACCTGAATGCTTACTTTAATCCATAAATGGATCTCTACAACTTACATACTTTGTTGGTATCTTGTGGAGTCAAAAACCTTTCGAGTTGTGTCATATAGACATATTCCTGAAGGTTCCCATTAAGGAAGATTATTTTGAAACCCATCTACCAAATCTCATAGTCATGGTTAGCTGCCATGGAATGTAGAATTCTAATGGATTTCAGCATAACAACTGGTGAAAAGGTATCATTGTACTCTATCCTTGACGTTGTTTGAACCCTTTTACAGCTATTCGTATCTTATAAGTACTCACTTTTCCATCCTCTTCTACTTTTTTCTTGAATAATTTTTTGTAACTAATGAGCTTTACATCCACTGGAGGATTTACCAAAATCTAGACTTGGTTTTGGTACATGAAATCCATTTTATAATTCATAACTTCTTTCCATTTGATAGTATTTGTGTCACTTACGGCTTCCTTGTAGGTTATATGATCACTATTATCAACTAATAATAAGTCACCATCCTCAGTGACTAGAAAACCATACCTTTTTGGTTCTCTAACCTCTCTTGTACTCCTACACAATACCTGTGTCTCTGGAACCTCCTCTTCCACGAGGCTTTGTGGAATTTGTTCTTATGCCAATCGTTTCACATCTTGAGCCATGAATTCATCGATATCTATCTCACTCCCACTATCTCTTTTAGAGATATGATCCCTCTCAAGTAATGTTGGATGTCTTTCAACCACAACCTTCTTATATCAGGGGTTATATAAGCAATATCCCCTCATTTCCTTAGATTTTCCTATAGAGATACACTTAGTGCCTCAGGGTGCAAGTTTTTTTCTAGAAATAACCTTAACAAACACTTCACATCTCTACACTCATATATGTGACAACACATGTTTATTCTCATACCAAAGTTCATATGGAATATCGTGTGTCACTTTAGTTGGCACTTGGTTTAAAATGTGTGCAACTGTCTATAATGTGTATCCCCAAAATGATAATGGAAGACTCACATGAATCATCATTGATCTCACCATGTCTAACAAGGTGTGGTTCCTCCTTTCACTTACACCATTCCATTGTGGTGTATAAAGTGGAGTGGGTGGGGATAAAATCCCAAAATCTCGTAAATAATCAATTAAGTATTGATTAAGATATTCTCCACCACCGTCTGAGTGGAGTTTCTTAATCTTTTTACTAATATGGTTCTCAAATTTATTATTATAGTCATTGAATTTTTCAATGGAATTAAACTTATACCTCATTAAGTAGACATATCCATAACTACTAAAGTCATTATGAAGTATGAGTACCCACTATTTGCTTCAAATGGAAATAACTCACAAGCATCAGTATGAACCAACTCAAGAAGATTAGTGGTCATTTCACTTTTTCCACTAAATGGGGATTTGGTCATTTTTCCTTGTAAACATGTGTGACATACACCAAGTGGTTTTAGTTTAAAAAAACCAAAATATCCATCTTGGTGTAATTTGGTCAAACACTTTTTGTTTACATGACCTAGCCAGTGATGCCATAGTTGGGTGTGGTATGAGTCATGTGAACTATTTTCATTATCAATTTCCATTACTTGGTTTGTGTAATATAACATATAAATACCGTTATTTAAATGTGCCTTACCATAAGAAATGGTATCTATATTTATTTTTGGAAGGGTGTTGTGAAGAAGCTTTAGACTTGGAGTTAGACTTGGAGCTCTTTGCTTGACCTTTACTTTTATTAACCATAAGGACATGAGGCTTTTCATGCTTCATATCCTTGTCAACTTGGTGAAGTAGAGTGAAAATATACAGGAGAGACTTCTCTATGTTGTTCATATTGAAATTAACAACAAAGTTGGAGAAGCTCTGAGGGAGTGATGAAAGAATGAGATCAGTGCGTAGTTCTTTATGAAAATTAAACCCCAGAACCTCTAAACGCTCAATGTAGCCAATGAGTTTGACTACGTGAGACCCAACTAGAACATCTTCTCCAAGTTTTCTCTTAAAGAGCATCTTGGATATCTCAAACCATTTCTGCCTTGCTCTCTCTTAATAAAGACCACATAGATGCCGAAGCATGCTATAAGTATCCATGTCTTCATGTGACTTCATAAGTTCATTAGACATGGATGAAAGCATTAAACATTGAACATAAACCATATCGTTCAAGTGTTTATCATAGAAAACAAACTTCTCACCACTCTCCTCCTTTGTAGGTAGACCAAACATCAAGGATTCTAGCATGTAAGACTTCCATTCATGATGCAATTATAACAATCCATATTCATGATTTATTACACAAATACACACACAATACAATCCTAAATGATCGAAAGACCTAGTTTTCTTTGGGTAATTAGATACATAAAACAATAACTTGAAATAAAGATACATCAAAATTATTAAAAACTCCTTAACATGCTCTTAAAATTCCATTGTTCTTCTAAAACTACACGGGATAACTTGAGGAAATAAATAAGAAAGAGGTGATCTATAAGTCTATTAATGGAATAATCAAAGCATAACATGATGAAAGTAATACATGTTATTCAAGAGGCATATCAAGGTGACATAAAAAGGGTGAGAATCATAAACATGAACATCAAAGCTTGATATAAGAAAATAACATCAAGACAACATAGGAATGTGATAACAACATAAAACATGACATCATAAACACAAGTCAAAGCTAACTGTTGAGACATCATAAAGTAGTGTTCTTAGGATAACCTATAGTGCACCATATATGGTATCTCATGAGATAAAAACATTACCCAATGCATTGAATCACTATATAATTCCTGGCCCACCCGTCATATTCATACCATGTACATGAATTTGTGTGCCACATAAATCATACAACATAAGAACATATTTTGTAATGACTCATATTTTCCATGTATTTTTTTTGATATTGTATGGATTATTTTCGAGACCAGGCGCTGAGACGACACACGATTTCGAGGCCCAATGTGCCCGGAATAAATGGTTGAAATATATTAGATATATTTAATAGTACACATACACATTTTTCCTAAAAAAGTGTAATAAATTCTAAACGGGGCTCCAAATCAAAAATCCGAGAGAACCATTGAGTTCATAACGTGCGTTTTACCCTAGGTGCGACTTAACCTTGGTCAGCGCAGGGCGTTTTTGGAAAAGTCACAGTGAGTGCAGAAATGGATAAAATAATTAAATAAATTATTTATTTCTATTTCATTGATGCAACGCCTGATGGGTCTTTAAGTAGACTACTATGGAAAATCCTAGGGTTAGCCACATAACCCTGGAGCCATTGGAGAGCTGTTGGAGAGAGTGTCAGAGGATCTCTCTCAGATGAATGATGATCCTACCATGGATCGACGATCAACACACAACAGAATTGAAGGATCCCACCAACAATAATAACACCACATCTTTCTTCGTCAGTGATAGATCTTAATTGAGGTAGGTCATTTGTTTATTTGGATTTCTCTCCCTATTCTTGATTTCTATGATGAACTTGGATCAATCGTCTAACAGATTGATTCACGGATCGATCGTCTTACGGGATGAGTTTATTTGCAGGGCTATTTTGGTAGAATTTCTTTGTGATTGATTGATTTTTTGTTGTTATTTTAACGACAACAGATTTAGGCCAACACGAACATTGGCCGAGGTCCGTTCCTCATGTTTATGGTTGTGATTTTCTCCCCCGATTTTTTGTTCATTGTGGGCATTCTTCGTTTGGCCTAGGGTTCAACATATCCCGATGAATCGATCGTTGTACACTCTTTTCTTGGCACAACGATCTGATATTGTAGATATGAGATCCGCACGATACGATGGTGGTGCAACGATGGAAGCGACGACGAATCAGATGATTTTAGATACCCGATTTCGCGTTCTTTGGTGCACAATGAAGAACAATGAACAATCCCATTTTCCCAATAGATCAAAGGCTCAGAAGTTGTTAATCTATGATGACAAGGTTCATCGGGGCCTGTTTCATGATTTTTCAGGCGAGGTGTGACCAGATCGATGGTCGGAGCACTAGAGAAGATGCACAGAACCATATATGAGAATCTGGAAAATTCCACGTTACACGACGTGTCGAGTCTACATGTCGTGTGGGCCACTTTGCAGTGGCTAGGGTTTCATAGGAAGTTAAGTATCATATGGTGTGTAACCCATGTCACACGACATGTAGTCTCTCCCCGATGGATCGGCGTGTACCTCAGAGGGTACACAGACACGATTTGGGGTACACGGGTTGGAGCATGCCATGTACTCCCCTACACGGACACGACCTGAATAAGTACACATGCTAATCCGTGTACTGGTACATGGGTAGAGTACATGAGCATTCAACACATGTACTGTTACACGGACACAGGCATGACTAGGGTTAAGGGACACGACATGTAACACTCTTACACGTCGTGTACTCCTTAAAACAAGTCTTGGAGCCCTTGTCATTTTCATCTCAGACAAGTTTTTTTAGGGTGCATTACCCTTATCCTTTCCCTGAGGGTTAGTATGGAATCACCTCCTACTCCTAGGACAACGATCCCTTCAGCAGGGCTTCTTGGATAGAGTTATAGGAATCCTTCTGTGAGACCCTGAGTGAGATCCTTTATTCATCTTCATTCCCTATGTGGAGTTCTTGGTATCATCGTGACCAACACTACATGGGCACCAATTATCTACTTAGAAGGTTAATCCAATTTGAGTTGTTGGTATAACCCATGGCCTTGGGAGTAATCCTCATATTTGTATCGTATCTCTTCAGACCTTCAGCGTGTACTTCTAATAATGAGACCTGACAAACATTATCTCTCGGATAGACGTCATTAGTGCTATCGGACTCGGGAGTGTATTCTCCCAGATGAGTGCTTTGTGGAATCTTTGAGCTAGAATCCTAGGCTGACATACTACGATTGAGACTTACCTTAAGATTGCGTATCTCTGTGGATTATATCTGGATATTTTTGTTATTTGTGTTGTAGAAATATACCTATGTATAGCTAACTGTATTTCCTTTATTGTACGTTTTTATGGTTTCGAGGTGTCCTACTGGGCATTTTTATAGTCACCCTTGCATAGAATTTTATCGCACATGTCATGTCTTGTGCAAATGATCATATTTTTGATAGAGTCCTTGACGGACCAAGACCAAATGGGGCTTAGTGAGACCGGACATACCAAGGTGTATTTCTATAATATTCTGACAGTAGTCCTAGTTTTACTTTCAGGTTGGACTTGTTTTCAGACTCTTGTGGTGGACTTGTATTTGAACCTATTTACTTTCTTTTACTTCCTGCCGTACTATGGTTGTGTGATTTAGATGTATGAATGCATGGTTGTTTAGTTGTTTTTTTACATTTCAGCATGGTATAGGCTTGGAGATGTGTGCGTGTGTGTATATGTACTTAGGCTAAGACCTCCCATATTAGTGATATGCCTACTTGGCACTAGTCGCCAACACCCTGGCCTATTGGAGGAGGGGATGGGGAGTAATGACATGGGCCCCACTAGTATGGGTCGTGACATAGTGGTATTAGATCAGTCAGTTCTACCATAGGACGATGAGTCTATGAGATTGGTTTGGGGGCAGTAATGTTAAGTTTTTTGAGTTCGGATTTTAGGCCAGAGACTCTAGTGTTGGTGTGGCGACTGACGTATCCATACACTAAGACTTTGATCACATGATTTCAACTCGGTACATGAGAACATTAGTTATAGTGAAAACAACGGAACATCCATCATATACGAATGATTTGTGGTTTTCATTTCCTTCTTGAGTCATCTCTCCAAATACACTCATTGATCGTGGTACATCTTGTGTACTTTTAAGATGCCTCTGCGATGTATTCTAGCTAATATTCTACGTCAAGATCATGAGGATGATACCTTCAGTGATGAGACATCGATATAGGGACCAGTTCTTGAGATTTTACCTCTGGGTGGTGCACCAGCCATACCACCACATGTGGAGCAGCACGTGGTACCTGCAATACTAGAAGATGAGGTGCGCATGCTGAGCACACTTCACAAGTTTCAGAAACAGAGACTACTCAGGTTCCTAGGTGAAACTAGCCCATAGGTGGCTAAGGACTGGCTTGAGGTGGTGACCCAAGTTTTCTATTTGTTTAGGACACTAGCAGATCAGATAGTGGTCCTGACGGTGAGCCTTCTCCATGGCTCATCAGGACGATGGTGGGGTTTGGTGACCCAGTCTTATGAAGAGGTAGATCTTGCGCCATAAAAGTTTGAGCACCTTTTAAAATAGGATTTCTCTCCAGCTATGCTGAGGTATGTATGTATCCAAGAGCTTCTTCAGCTCCAGTAGGGTAGTACGATAGTAGCAGAGTATTCATCGAGGTTTACCAATCTCTCCAAGTACTAGATGGATATGATCCACGACCAATTTGTCAGGGCTCGAACCTTCGAGCGAGGGATGCATAGAGACATTTGATCCATTGTTATCCCTATATGCATTCATACATATGTTGGGGTGATAGAGTGAGTTTTGGTGGTTGAGAGTTTCTTGGATGAGAAGATACAACTAGTGGTTTCCAGAAGTGGGCAAGCAGGAGTAGAGACCTCTACAGTAGGGAGCTGATGTCAGTCTCAAGGACCTGCACGTCTGATACATTTTAGGAGGAGGTCCTAGGATGAAGTATTTGTGGTTCATGGCTCATAGGGTGGGTCAAGTCAGCCCATAGAGAGAAAATTCTACTCATATGATGACAGGGGACATCTTGCACGAGATTTTCCGACCCGCTGTACAGTTGAAAGAGAGATCATGGATGGGCCATCGAGGTAGAGGCAAAAAAAGGACCAGGAAGGTTTGTAGGTCTATGGATGCGACATAGGATTTGGGAGAGCATCATGAGGTGGTCGTCGCTTTAACTTGTTACCACCACCACCCCAAGGTGGTCCACGCCATGCTTAGAGAGTTGGAAGATAGGGGCGAGGACAAATGCAGGTGATTGAAGTGTACAACCCAGAGGCTTTGGGAATGATTTGAGGTATGATCTATGTATTTTCTACCTTATCTGTAGTACTGATAAACACATGTTCTAGTCATTCATTTCTTGCCACATATCTTTTTCGAGATTTAGAGATTCCGGTTGATCCCTTGGCTCGACCCTTGCGCTTCGAGACTCATATGGGAGAAGTCTCAACGATCACACACTTGCACCGACAGTGTGACCTAACTCTTGGAGGCGAGAGTTTCTTTTGGGATCTCTTTATAGTAGTGATGAGGCCTTAAAATGTCATATTAGGTATGGAATGGTTATCAACAGTTCATATCCAAATTGGCTGTTTCAGGCGGAGGATGCGGTGTGTCTGTAGTGATGGAATTAGGTTCTCCTTTTTCAATGAAAAGGAAACCCAAGAAACTCAAGATGGGATTGTGCATCAGAGGGTGCAGCTGATTACCCATCAGTTGGCTAGCCTAACCTTGGTGTAGTGGATGTAATGAGTTCTCAGTTTCCTACAATGGTGGCGGAGTACGAATACGTATTCCTTGAGGATGTTCCAGGCTTACCTCCCCAACACGAGATAGACTTATACATTGATCTACACCCCGATATGACACTAATATCTATACCAGCATATCAGATGGCTCTCACAAAGCTTCGTGAGATGAGGGTGTAGTTGGAGGACTTGCAGAGGAAGAGCTTTGTTAGACCCAATGTTTCACCCTGGGCAGCCCCAGTGCTGTTCGCTAAGAAGGTAGACTGGAGCTTGAGGTTATGTGTGGACTACCGATGCTTGAACCAGGTGACTTTGAAGAGAAATTATCCAATATCGAGGATCAATGACCTCTTTGATCAATTGAGAGGGTCACATTGGTTCTCGAAGGTTGAACTCAGGTCAGGCAATCACCAGTTGTGAGTACGAGACATTGATATACTGAAGAAAACATTCAAATTTCACTACAGTCACTATGAGTACTTGGTGATGCCCTTTGGCATGACGAACACCTCATCAGTGTTCATGGGACTCAGGAACTGAATATTTTATTCTTTCTTAGAACATTTTATGGTAGTCTTCATTGACGATATCCTTGTGTATTCAGTGTCCGAGGAGCACATGAGATCCACAAGGATGGTTCTGGACGTACTTTGAGTGCATCAGCTTTACGAAAATCTCTTGAAGTGCAAGTTCTAGATTCAGGCGGTCTACTTTTTGGGATATGCTCTCTCAACCGATGGAGTGGTAGTGGACCCATCCAAGGTCAAGGAAGTTTTAGATTAGGAGCCACCCAAGAGCGTGATAGAGGTGTAAACCTTCCTTATTTTGACAGACTATTACCAGAGATTCATACTATATTTCTCTATCAGCACCCATGACAGCCTTGACCCGAAATAGGTAGCCTTTCTTGTGGATAAAGAGGTGCCAATAGGTTTTTCTGCAGTTGAGGCAGAATTTGATGAGCGTTCCCATCTTGAGATTTCCAGAGGAGGGTGTTGAGTATGTAGTGTTCTGCGATTCATTAAGAACCATACTTGGTTGTGTTATGATTCAGTGGAAGATAGTGATTTCCTAGGTTTACTTCAGTTGAGACCACATGACACTACTGGAAATGGGGACTTTCCCAACATTTTAGAACTGTTGGGAAAGGCCGTAGAACTGTTGGTATAACATATACCAACGGTTTGCAAACCGTGGGGATGCAAGCTATTGGGAAAACCTATCCCAATGGTTTACAAAGAACCGTTGGTATAGGTTAGTAAAATTAACCTATGCCAATGGTTTAACCAAACTGTTGGCATAAGTTTTACCAACGGTTTCAATAAACCATTGGTAAAAGTGGTGAAAATAAACTCTTTCCCAACGGTTCAAAGAGAACCGTTGGCAAAAAAAATCCATAGTAATCTTTCCCAACTATTTACAAACCATTGGGAAAGGCTTATTACAAGCCTATGCCAACGGTTTCAAACCGTTGGCATAGGCTTGCTGCTGTGCAATTGTACAACACCCTGCAATTTGCACAGCAGACTCCAATTTTGCACACCGACCTCCAATTTTGCACACCAACCTCCATTCTGCTCCTTTGCAATTACTATACCTACAATAACAAACTAATACATACATATAGAGAACAAATTCATACATATTTAACATATAATGCATTCTTGAACTATACACATCCAGAATTAAATCAAAATTCATAATGTAATTATAAACATACATAATTGATTTAGAATTCAATTTAAAATTTAGATGACAATTATATGTGGAATCCAGAATTCAATTCATAATTGAATACATACATAATTTAATTATCAATTATCAATAAAATACATAAAAAACTGAATAACTATCAACAGAATCTGAATACGTTTGTTCGTATTTTCGTATACCAGTTGTTTTTACTAAAAATGATATCCATTTTAAACAAAATACACACACTTGGAGTAATAACGGCCACACCGTGGCTTTAATTGAGGCGGGGTTGACTCGTACACGTTATATATGACCCATGAATCATTTTCCTAAAGTATTAACATATTCTGAAAGCATTTGGTTGGTTTTCCGTATGCCAGTTATTGTTTTCACTTAAAATTTTGTTCATTTCAAAAAAATGAGACACTTTGAGTGGTGCCGCCCACACCAGGTCTCCGATTGAGACGGGGTTGACTTTTACACGTCACATATGACCCAAGTATCATTTTCCTAAAGTTTCAATGGAATCCGAATGCATTTGGTTGGTTTTCCATATGTCATTTATTGTTTTCACTTAAAATGAAGTCAATTTTAAACAAAAGAGAGACAATTTGAGTGGTTCCGGCCACACCGTGCCTCAGATTGAGGTTAAGTTGACTCATACACGTCACAAATGACCCATGGATCATTGTACTAAAGGTTCAACAGAATCCGAATGCGTTTTGTCGGTTTTCCATATGTCAGTTGTTGTTTTCACTTAAAATGAAATCCATTTTAAACTAAAGAGAGACACTTTGAGTGGTGCCGGCCACACCACGTCTCGGATTGAGGTGGGGTTGACTCGTGCACATCATATATTACCCATGGATCGTTGTGCTAAAGTATCAACACAATCAGAATCTGTTTGGTTGGTTTTCCGTATGTACTTAAAATGTTGTCCACTTTAAAAAAAGAGAGACACTTAGAGTGATCCCGACCACACTGCGACTTGGATTGAGGCGTGGTTGACTCGTACACGTCACATATGACCCATGGATTGTTGTCCTAAAGTTTCAACAGAATCAAAATGCGTTTGGTCGGTTTACCGTATGTCAATTGTTGTTTTCAATTAAAATGAAGTCCATCTTAAACTATAGAGAGACACTTTGAGTGGTTCCGGCCACTCCGCGCCTCGGATTGAGGCTGGGTTGACACGTACACGTCACATATAACCCATGGATCGTTGTCCTAAAGTTTCAACTAAATCCAAATGCGTTTAGTTGGTTTTCTGTATGTCAGTTGTTGTTTTTATTTAAAATGTTGTCTATTTCAAATAAACCTGAGACACTTTCTATATGTATGTGTTAGTTTGTTTTAGTGTGTTATTTCAATTCCCTCTCATTTTCAATCCAATTATTGTACCTACAATAAAATAACACATACATATACAATTATTGTACCTGTAATAACCAACTAACACATACATATAGTGAACAAATTCATACACCTTTAACATATAATGCATCCTCAAACTATACACATCCATAATTAAATTAGAATTCATAAACATACATAATTCATTTAGAATTCAATTTAAAATTTAGATGACAATTATATGTGGAATCTGGAATTCAATTCATAATTTGATCGGTTTTTTGTATACCATACATTTTTACCTGAAATGATGTCCATTTTAAACAAAATACATACACCTGGAGTGATATCGGACACACCGTGCCTCTGATTGAGACGAGGTTAACTCGTACACGTCACAAATGACCCATAGATCGTTTTCCTAAAGTATCAACACAATCTGAATGCATTTGGTCGGTTTTCTGTATGCCAATTGATGTTTTTCACTTAAAATGATGTCCTTTTGAAACAAAAGACAGACACTTTGAGTGGTTCCGGCCACACCGCATCTCATATTGAGGCAGGGTTGATTCGTACACGTGACATATGACCCATTGATCGTTCTCCTAAAGTTTCAACGAAAACTGAATGCGTTTGGTCAGTTTTCCGTTTGTACTTAAAATGTTGTCCATTTTAAACAAAAGAGAGCCACTTAGAGTGATCCCGGCCACACCGTGCCTCTGATTAAGGCAGGGTTGACTTATACACATCACATATGACCCATGGATCATTGTCCTAAAGTATCAACACATTTAGAATGCATTTGGTCAGTTTTTCGTATGTCAGTTGTTGTTTTCACTTAAAATGATGTACATTTTAAATGAAAGAGAGACACTACGAATGGTGTCGGCCACACCGCATCTCGGATTAAGGCGGGGTTGACTCGTACACGTCACATATGACCCATGGATTGTTGTGCTAGAGTATCGACACAATCAGAATCCGTTTGGTCGGTTTTCCGTATGCTAGTTGTTGTTTTCACTTAAAATGAAGTCAATTTTAAACAAAAGAGAGACTTTGAGTGGTGTCGGCCACACCGTATCTCGAATTGTGGCGAGGTTGACTCATACACATCACATATGACCCATGGTTCGTTCTCCTAAAGTTCTAATGGAAACCGAATGTGTTTGGTCGATTTTCCGTATGTACTTAAAATGTTGTCCATTTTAAACAAGGGAGACACTTAGACTGATCCCGGCCACACCGTGACTCAGATTGAGCCCGGGTTGGTCCGTACACGTCACATATGACTCATGGATCGTTTTGATAAATTATCAATAGATTCTGAATGCGTTTGGTCGGTTTTTCGTTTATCAGTTGTTGTTTTCACTTATAATCCTGTCCATTTTAAACAAAAGAGACACAGTTAGAGTGGTGCTAGCCAAACCGCATCTTAGATTTAAACGGGGTTGACTCTTACACGTCTCAAATTACCCATGAATCATTGTCCTAAAGTATCAACACAATCTGAATGCGTTTGGTCAATTTTCGGTATGCCAGTTGATGTTTTTCACTTAAAATGATTTCCTTTTGAAACAAAAGATAGAAACTTTGAGTGGTGCCGGCCACACCGCATCTCAGATTGAGGCGGTGTTGATTCGTACACGCCACATATGACCCATGTATCGTTCTCCTAAAGTTTCAACAGAAACCGAATGCGTTTGGTCAGTTTTCCTTATGTACTTAAAATGCTGTCCATTTTAAACAAAAGAGAGCCACTTAGAGTGATCCCGACCACACCGCGCCTCAGATTAAGGCGGATTTGACTCATACACGTCACATATGACCCATGGATTGTTGTCCTAAAGCATCAAAACATTTAAAATTCATTTGGTCAGTTTTTCATATATCGGTTGTTGTTTTCACTTAAAATGATGTCCATTTTAAACAAAAGAGAGACATTATGAATGGTGTCGGCCACACTGTGTCTCGGATTGAGGCGGGGTTGACTCATACACGTCACATATGACCAATGGATCGTTGTGCTAGAGTATCGACACAATAAGAATCCATTTGGTCTGTTTTCCGTATTCTAGTTGTTGTTTTCACTTAAAATGAAGTCAATTTTAAACAAAAGATAGACACTTTGAGTAGTGCCAGTCACACCGCACCTCGGATTGAGGTAGGGTTGATTCGTACACATCACATATGACCCATGGATCATTCTCCTAAAGTTTAAATGAAAACTGAATGCGTTTGGTCGGTTTTCCGTATGTACTTAAAATGTTGTCCATTTTAAACAAAAGAGATCCACTTAGAGTGATCCCGGCCACACCGTGCCTCAGATTAAGGCGGGGTGGACTCGTACACGTCAGATATGACCCATGGATCGTTTTCCTAAAGCATCAACACATTTCGAATGCATTTGGTCAGTTTTTCGTATGTCAGTTGTTGTTTTCACTTAAAATGATGTCCATTTTAAACAAAAGAGAGACACTATGAATGGTGTTGGCCACACCGTGTCTCGGATTGAGTTAGGGTTGACTTGTACACATCACATATGACTCATGGATCGTTGTGCTAGAGTATCGACATAATCAGAATCCGTTTTTTCAGTTTTCCGTATGCTAGTTGTTGTTTTCACTTAAAATGAAGTCAATTTTAAACAAAAGAGAGACACTTTGAGTGGTGTCGGCCACACCGCACCTCAGATTGAGGTGAGGTTGACTCGTACACGTCACATATGACCCATGGTTCGTTCTCCTAAAGTTACAATGGAAACCGAATGCGTTTGGTCGGTTTTCCGTATGTACTTAAAATGTTGTCCATTTTAAAAAAAAGAGAGACACTTAGACTGCTCCCGGCCACACCGCGACTCAGATTGAGCCCGGGTTGGCTCGTACACGTCCCATATGACTCATGGATCATTGTGATAAATTATTAATAGATTCCTAATGCATTTGGTCAGTTTTCCGTATGCCAGTTGTTCTTTTCACTTATAATCATGTCCATTTTAAACAAAAGAGACACAGTTAGAGTGGTGACAGCCACACCGCGTCTCGGATTTAAATGAGGTTGACTCGTACACGTCTCAAATGACCCATGAACCATTGTCCTAAAGTATCAACACAATCTGAATGCGTTTGGTCAATTTTCTGTATGCCAGTTGATGTTTTTCACTTAAAATGATGTCCTTTTGAAACAAAAGACAGACACTTTGAGTGGTATGTTAGTTGTTTATTCACATTATTCAAATACACTATTTGACTATGGGTATTTAAATTAATTTATTTATGAAAAAATTACATTTAAAATGAGAATATCAGAAAATTAATAGAAGATAAAACTTTTACTAAAAATCATTGTGGAAATATTAAGGTAAACATAATTTATGAGAATCCTCATGTGTCTATTAGTGGAATGGTATTTAATTAAAATATTGTGGACATTCATATAGAATATTTTTATATCATTCTTAGTATGGAATAGATTTTAGTTTATCATGCTATGAAACATTTCAGAGTTAACAATGTCATGTCCAATGAATACATCCCTTTTATAACATACCAAGAATCTATGATATTTATTAGATGTGTAAATGTGATTTACATTAATTATCATTATGAAAATAAATAAAATATATATTATAGATTTTCTAGTAGTAAATGAAATCAAGGAGGGTGGGGGGACTATCTGGGGGGGCTGTCTGGTGGGTGTCCGGGGGGCTGTCTGGGGCCAAGGAGGGTGGGGGGGGGGCTGTCCGGGGGGGGGGGGGGGTTGTCTGGGGTCCAAGGAGGAGGGTGGGGGGGGGGGGGGGGGGTGTCCGGGGGGCTGTCTAGGGGGATGTCCGGGGGCTGTCTGGGGTCTAGGGAGGAGGGTGGGGGGTCTGTCCAGGGGGCTATCCGGGGGGCTGTTTGGGGGGTTGTCTGGGGGCTGTCCGGGGGGCTGTCCGGGGACCAAGGAGGCTGGTGGGGGTTGTCCAGGGGGCTGTTCGGAGGGCTGTCTGGGGTCCAAGGAGGATGGTGGGGGGTTGTCCAGGGTCCAGGAAAGAGGGGGGTTCCCAAACACACAACCACTAAAAGACAACAACATCCATAAAAATAGATAATATATAAAAATAACTCAACTCCAATACTATACTACGAGTCTAGATAAAACTAACAACTAGAATAGATTAAATATCAAATATCAGTAATATTAGTCAAGGATGTAATGGATCAATTTGTCCCACATCACTATCACCATCATCACCATCATCATCACCCTCATCCTCGTCCCCATCATCATCCTCGCCCTCCTCAGCGCCCTCCTCCTCGCCCTCGCCACCCACTTCGCCCTCCTCCTCTCCCTCCTCTTCTGCATCAGACTCCTGGCCATCATCATCATCAAGTTGGAAATCGTCCTGACCACCACTAGAACTACAACCAATAAACATTGAAAATTCACATAATGGTCAAGTCAGCTAAAACATATTTGTGATCAATACTAAATCAATTTGAATATTCCCAACCTTAACAACCCAAATCGAGGTAAACCAAAAGAATTGAGAACATGGATGAATGATTCTATATATTTTCAACCACAAATTCAGGTTCACAATCAACTCTGAAAATTGAGCTATTGGAGTCATCAAAAGAAATAAATGGATTGGTTCCAATGGCACTAGGTACAGTGTCAATTCCATCATCACCATCATCAAAAATATGTCTTGGAATTACTTCAACTATGACACCAAATTCAGGTTGAAGTTGGTCTTTGACATAAAAAACTTGTTTAGCCATTGATGCCAACACATATGGTTCTTTAGTAGCAAGAGTGTGAGTCATATTAATTACTCAAAATCCACAATCATCAATAAATGTGCCATGTCTCGTCATTGAATCAAACCAATGGCATTTCATCATTGTGACTCATCCATGAGAGTAATAATCCAATATTATTATTTTCTCAACAACTCCATAATAACCCACATTTTCAAATCGTGGTCTACTATCTGATGAATTGGCATAACAATCTATTGTGGCAGTAACCATAACACCATCATGTTGTGTTCTCATGTTCTTTGCTCATTCAGTGACAATAAATTTGTACCCATTGATAACAATTGATTTACAGTCACGAACCACGGTGTTAGGACCAAAATCCAAAGCTCTTATTTCCTCAGAGACAGAGTCAGTAGAAAAACTCAATAAATGCAATATAAATGACTATTAAACTTAATTAAATATTGATATAATTATTTTAAACATTAATTTTTTTACCTTCAATTTTAACCAAGCAGAAAACTCTTTGCTATGCAAATTCTCTCTCCTTCTCAAAGATAAAGAATGATGCTTCCTATTTATCATTGTTTTATGTTCCCTGTAGATAAAAAATATGAATATTTTAATAGATATATATATATATAAGATATACATAATCAATTTAGTTACCTGATATAGTCATCGAACAAATCGCAGTTGAACAAAACTGTGCGATGTGCCATCTCCCGCTCGTCATGGATTAATGTCTTCAATGTATATGATCCAGGAATTCCTCCTATTTGAGGAAGTGATGGAAAACTGGGTTCAATTTGCTCATACTGTTCTTCTTCATTTCTCATTGGTCTGTTCAATCATGTAGTAAGATCAGACAGATACATTGAGCAAAAATCCATACATTCTTGAGCCAAGTAACTGTTCATAAAAGAACCTTCGGGATGATTTCTGTTTCAGACATAAGAATTTAATGTGAACATATTTCTTTCAGTTGGATACATCCAATGAAAAGAAACAGGTCCTCCGAGAATTATTTCAGTGGGAATATGGACAGTCAGATGCAGCATGCATGTGAAAAATGATGGAGGAAATATTTTCTCCAACTCACACAAAATTAATGGGGCATCTTTCAACATTTTTTGCAAGAAAGACTTGGACAACTTCTTAGCACAAAGATCTCTAAACAAATGGCACATCCGAATAACAGCCACCCTTACATTATTAGACTAAAGATGACAGATTGCTATTGGAAGCAACTCATGCAGTAGAACGTGATAATCACGAGTCTTCAAAGATTTTAGCTTCAACTCTCTTCTGTTGACCCATTTAGATATGTTGCTTGAATAGCCATCAAGAACTCTAATAGTCTCTAATACTTCAGAAATTGTTTTTTTTCCGTAGGTGTCATCACATAAGAAGCACATGGAAATTTCCATTTATTTTCACTGATACGCACAGGATGTAATTCTGGTCTGATGCCCCAATCCACCAAGTCACACCGAGATCGTAAATAATCTTTTGTCTTCCCCTTGACATTTAGAAGAACTGAAAGCAACATTTTTCATATTTTCTTTTCAATATGCATTACATCTAAGCAATGACGTAACAAATTGGTTGACCAATAAGGCAAATCAAAAAAGATACTCCTCTTCCTCCAATTGTAACAGGTTTCAGTGGAAACATTCTTTCTCTCTCCAGATTTCATTTTACCCTTCACGAACAAAAAACTGAAATCTTTCAATTCATTAAGCACGTCAGTTCTAGAAATACGCTGAGGTGGATCATCGGTCTCTATGGTATTATCAAATCTTCGATGATTCATTCTATATGGATGATCCTTTGGTAAGAATCATCGATGTCACATAAAATCGAAACTACAACAATGTTTCAGTCTTCTGGATCGTGTATTCTTCATACAAACTGGACATGATAGTTTTCCCTTCATGCTCCATCCAGACATCATTGTATAAGCTGTAAAATCATTGATCGTCCATATAAGTGCATCACACATCTGAAATATGTCTTTCGAATATGCATCGTATGTGCGCACACCCACATCCCAAAGAAGTTTCAACTCTTTTATTAAAGGTTGTATGTATACATCAATATCAATGCTGGGATCAAAAGGACCAGATATGAGTATACTCATGAAATCGAAAGGTTTTTTCATACACAACCATGGGGGAAGATTATAAATGTGTATAAAAACTGGCCATGTGCTGTGCAAAGTAAGAATCTTCCCAAACAGATTAAAAATGTCGCATGAAAGACCCAACCTCAAATTACGCACGCCAGCTACAAAATCAGGATGTCGAGCATCAAATCTCTGCCATGCAAATCCATCTGCAGGATGAACCAACTCATCAGTAGTCTTCTTCTCTCGATATCATGCCATCTCATTTTTATTGATATGTCATCAGACAAAAAAAGATTCTGAAGTCTGGGGATCAATGGAAAGTGCCACATTACTTTCTGTGGAACGCGGGATAGTGTTCCATCTGATTTTGACTTCCAGCGGGATGTGCCACATTTTATACAATCATTTCGTTTAGTGGTTTCCTCCCAGAATAAACTGCAATCTTTCGGGAAAACATGATTTTTTTCCTTAAAAATCCAAGTTTCTCAACTAACTTCCATGCCATATAGTGGTTTGAGGGAATATCTGCATCATCTGGAAGTAAATCCTTCAAGAGGGTAAGAATGTAATCGATTACTGTATTAGAAATCCCATACATAGTTTTCCCATGAAACAATCGGATTAAAAATTCCATCTTTTTCATTTTATCGCATTGTCGATATATTGGAGTCGTGTCAACGTCATTCAATTTTTTCACCCTATCAATATCATCATTTTCACTAGAAGCATCAGCTGTCCTCATATTGAAGTCTTCTTGAGTCGAAATCCTTTATTTTTCATGATGACGAATAAACGGAAACTGATCATCTAACAAATTCTCCATTCCGGTCCTTTCATTTCGATCATCACCAATTTGAGATTTCATTTTATCCCCATTGTGATACCACACAAAGTAGTTTGCTTGAAAACCATTTTTGGTTATGTGGTAGCTGACTTCTTCATGGATCAACCAAGGTCTACCAACACAATTGAATCATGGGCAGTGTATGCGACCACTATCTGAAGCATTGTGAAATGAAAAATCTATAAAGATCTCCAAATTGTTTTGAAAATCGCTTGAGATCCGATCGGTTTCATACATCCAACTTCTGTCCATTCTATAAAAATAATTTATATAAGTCATTTTTTCATAAACAATTCAATATGATTGAACTGTAATGGAAAATACATTTAAGTAAACGATAAAGGAAGAAGTTTCTAGTCAATGTAGTGAACTATTAAAATAATGTAAAGAACAAGTACTCATAAATTAAATTAAAATTTATTTATATTCATTTTCATTAGGTCTATAAGAGGCACATGCCTCAGGTCTCATCATGTGTTATAGGCATCCCAAATCATTCACTCATGTTTAATAACTCATTATTGGAACCTCTATGGCCATACCTTTCATTACCCAATTACTTCCCCAAGTAAATCCAAGTGCACCCCATGGGTGAATAAATTTTAGGCTTCTACACTAATAGGTTGTTCATGGCTTGTAAAAAGATTTAATTTCATTAAGTATAGACAAAAATATTTATTTTTAAATTTGAGATTAATAATAAAGTATGTCAATGATAACAACATTACTGAATTAAACTTGTGACTTATCTAACATTTTTATGAATGTCTACACATGCCAGAATGGGTAGTAAAAAGCACCCCACCCTCATAAAAGTGAGTATTGTCCAAGAAGGACACATAATATTCATCGTACAATGAGAACCATATTTAATTGACCCTAAAGTTATATTAGTACAGTCATCTTGGGGGAAATGGAATATATGATCCTAGTTAACTAATGAATTCAAAAGCTCGTATTTCATATGTTGGACACTATCTAAGGTAAGAAATCATGTGAGGATGGGTTTACATCATTCAATTTCTTACATGATAGTGAGAATGAAGGCTTGAATTAATGACTTGAGTTCACTGATTAAATGAGGGTTGAGGTTGCATATGCTGTGTAAACCGAATGATTAAATAAGGGTAGAGGTTGGATACACTGTGCATGGTGGGGGAGTCTCAACCGATTTAGAAACTAAAATAAATTCCCATCATAGGTAATAATAAGAAACATCACCATCAAAAGAAACTCCAAATAAAAAAGGACTAAAAACATCAAACTTTTTAAGAATTCACTACTATGCAAGGTTTATCCACATGTTTAGTAGTAATTATATGTCTTAATCATGAACCACCTCTATAGCTCCCAGTTTTCACCAATAAACATAAGGTAAATATCTCAAAATATCTTTAAAACAACTCATTAATAGGCTCAAAACGTAAATATAATCTTGAACCAACCATGGAATCTCTTTCACAACACATTCTCACACACCAGTTATCTCATGTGTTACTAAATAACAAACATAGTCACATAGTGTACTATAAAAAATTACATTACACAGGCCTTATTAAAAAAATTTCATTTTAATAAAACACTTTCTTCAAGGAATTTAAAAAAAACATTCATAAAAACATTGCTAAAAATTATTAAACACATATAAATAAATTTCCAAGTAACAAATGGAAAAAAATCATAAAAAAACATACTTAGAAAATATAGAATACAACAGCAATGAATTTGAGATGCTTCTTCTTCGATGGAGGGTTAAGGATTTAATTAATTAAATGAATTGGAATGGATAAAGTCTAGATTAAATCAAAACACAAAAAAATGATATACACACCAAAATCAAAACTTAAAACTAAAATATGAGATGAATAACAATAAAAACAAGGTATCACTTAAATATTTTATGTGTATGAAGAATAGAATAATTGATTTGAGATGATTTGGATGTAGTTTGACAGGTTTGGATGGGGGAAGTCGCGAGAGCAGTGGTGCCCTGGACAGGATTAGGGTTCTGTCACGAATGGGGGAGAGAGCGGCCAATTGAGTATTTGGGGCAAAGATTTCCCAATGGTTTTTAAAAACTGTTGGGAAAGGGGTGTCCAAGAGACCCTTTACCAGTGGTTTAAAGAAACCGTTGGTAAAGGGTGACCATTTCCCAACGTTTCTACAAGAACCATTGGGAAATGGTGTCTTGGACACCCCTTTCCCAACGGTTTTAGTAAACCGTTGGGAAAGAGATTCTTTACCAACTATTTGTTTAAACCGTTGGTAAAGAAGCGTTGGGAAAACATGAGTTTTCAGTAGTGTGAGAATTACTATGCGACCCATGATCTCGAGTTAGTACCAGTAGTCTTCACACTAAAGATGTGGCGACACTACCCGATGGGCAGGTAGTTTACCATCTATTCTAATCACAAGAGTCTCAAGTATATCTTCTCTTAGAAGAATCTTAACTTTAGGAAGAGGTAATGGCTAGGGTTCCTCCAAGATTATGAATTTGAAATTGTCTATACTCCTCGGAAGAGGAATGTGGTAGCAAATTCCCTCAACAGGAGATCTTGTTTTTAGTTGCTGAACGAGGCGTTAGAGCAGTTGGCCTCACTGCAGTTATCCTTTGTGGATGAAGATGAAGCAGCTTGCCTCCAGTCGATGGTTGTCACCCCACCACTCTTGCAGCGAGTTAGGGAGGCACAACTTGGGGATACCGATTGTGAGACTCTACGTACTCAGATATCCAATGGACATGATCATGATAGATTTTATAAAGGTGGGGAGCATGTCCTTCTTTCCAAAGGATGCACGATGGTACCAATGACGTTGTAGGAGGAGGTTCTGAGAGATTTTCACACATCTTCTTTGGCAGTACATCCAGGAGTGAAAAAGATGTACTATGACCTCCAACATCATTTTTTGGTGTCCATAGATTAATAAGGGAGTTGTAGATTTTTTTCTCTTGATGCCTTACTTGTTAGCAAGTGAAGGTTGACCACCAAGTTCCAGCAGGTTTAGCTCAACCCCTCAAGGCGTCATAATGAAAGTGAGATGAGATATCTATGGACTTTGTGACAAGCTTACCACGTACGACCAAGGGACATGATGCCATCTGGGTGATCCTAGACTAAATCACCAAGTCGGCCACTTCTTAGCTATTCGGGATCATAGTTCAGTAGAGAGCTTGAGACACCTCTACATTCTAGAGATATTCTGACTCCATGAAGTTCCATCAATGATTGTTTCTGATCATAATGATCGCTTCACATCCTGGCTGTAGAAGGGATTGCAGGAGGAATTTGGAACTCAGTTACACTTGAGCACAATATTTCACCTTCAAACTGACGACCAGACTGAGCGTACCATTCAAGTTCTGGAGGACATGCTGCGAGCTTGCATGTTGGAATTTGGCCGTAGTTGGGAGGATCACCTACCACTGATAGAGTTTTCATACAACAAAAACTACCATTATACCATCGGTATGAAACCATTCGAGGATTTGTATGGGAGACCCTATAGGGAACAACTTTGCTGGACTGAACTATGAGAGTTGGTACTCATGGGACTAGAGTTGGTGCGAGCAACTACCGAGAAAGTGTAGATCATCCAGGAGCAGATGAAGACTGCACAAAGCCATCATAAGTCTTATGATGATAGACAAAAGAGGCCTTTGAAGTTGAATGAAGGAGAGAATGTGTTCTTACAGGTTTCACCTTGATGTGAATTATGAAGATTTGGATGGGGAAGCAAGATATCTCTGATATTCATTGACACTTTTTAGATATTGCGTAGAGTTGGAAAGCTAGCATACCACTTAGCTCTATCTCTGTAGTTTGACCAAGTACATGATGCCTTACCCATGTCATAGCTAAGGAGGTACGTGCATGACCCAACGTACGTTATCGGCTGAGCTGAGCTGGACATCAAGGATGAAACTATCTTTGCTGAGTATCCGGTAGAGATTGAGGATCAGTAAGAGAGGATCCTTTGTAGGTGATAAATTCCTTTGGTGTGTGTCTGGTGGAAGCATGAGAATATCCAGGAGAGCACATGGGAGCAAGAGGCTAAGATTCATGCTCAGTACTGACATCTCTTTGTGTAGCCCTTGTTTTGGATTTTTGGGGATGTAAATCCCCAAGGTGGGGAGAATGTAATGACTCATATTTTCCATGTATTATTTTTTTGATATTGTATGAATAATTTTCAAGACCAGACACTAAGGCAACGTGTGATTCTGAGGTCCGGTGTGCTCAGAATAAATGGTTGAAATATATTAAATATATTTAATAGAACACACACACAATTTTTCTTAAAAATTAGAATAACTTCTAAACGGGGGATCTGGATCAGAAATTCGAGGGTACCATTGAGTTCAGGACATGATTTTTACCCTAGGCATGACTTAACCTTGGTTGGAACAAGGCGTTTGTGGAAAATTCATCGTAGGCGAGAAAATGGATAAAATAATTAAATAAATTATTTTATTTCTATTTCATTGACACAACGATTGACGAGTCTTTAGGTCGACTGTTATGGCAGAATCCCAGGGTTAGCCACATAACCTTAGAGCCGTTGGAGACCCGTTGGAGAGAGTGTTGGAGGATCTCTCTTAGACGAACGATGATCAGATCATGGATCAATGATCGACGCGCAACGAGATTGAAGGATCTCTCCAAGGATCACAACACCACATCATTCTTCATCAGCGATCAATCCAAATCAAGGTAGGACATTTTTTTATTTGGACTTCTTTCCCCATTTTTGATATCTATGACGAATGTGAATCAATCGACCAACAGATTGATTCACAGATCAGTCATCTAGTAGGATGAGTTTATTTTCAAGGTTATTTTGGGAGAATTTCTTTGTGATTGATTGATTCTTCATTGTTATTCTAATGACGAAGGATCAAGGCCAACACAAACATTGGATGAGATTCGTTCCTCATGTTTATGGTTGTGCTTTTCTCTCCCAGTTCTTCATTCACCAAAGGTGTTCTTCGCTTGTCCTAGGGTTCGACATATCTCGATGAATTGATCGTTTCACACCCATTTCTTGGCGCAATGATCCAATATCATAGATCTGGGATTGACATGACACAATAGTGGTATGAAAATAGAAGCAACGATGAAGCAGATGGTTTTGGATACCTAATTTCATGTTTTTCAGCGCACAATAAAGAACGATAAACAATCTCATTTTCCTAATGGATAGAAGGTATGGAAGTTGTTAATTGATGATAGAAAGGTTCGTCGGGGCCTGATTCATGATTTTACAGTTGAGGTGTGGCCGGATCGGTGGCTAGAGCTTCGGAGAAGACACATGGAACCAGATCTAAGAATCTGGAAAATTACACATTACACGACGTGTTAGTCGGATCTACATTTCATGTGCTGTCCTTTTGCAGTGGTTAGGGTTTCAGATAAAGTTAAACATCACATGACGTGTGACCCCTATCACACAGTGTGTGGTCTCTCCTCGATGGCTCGACATGTACTTCAGAGGGTACACAGACACGACTTAAGGTACACGGATTGGAGCATGTCGTGTACTCCCCTACATGGACACGAAATGGACAAGTACACATGCTAAGCCGTATACTGGGTCATGGGTAACCGACATGCCATGTATTGTTACACAGACATAGGCAAGAGACATGATCCATTTACATGGGCAGGACCCATGGTCAAGGGACACGACGTGTAACCCTACTACACACCATGTGCTCATTAAAATATGGCTTGGATCCCTTGTCCTCTATATCTCGGGAAAGTTTCGTTAGGGAATGTTCCCCTTATCCTTTCCTGGAGGGTTAGTATGGAATCACCTACTACTCCTAGGATAATGATCCCTTCTGCATGGATTCTTGTACAGAGTTGTAGGAATCCTTCTACGAGGCTTGTGGTAAGATCCTCTATTCATCTTTATTCCCTAGGTGGAGTTCTTGGTATCGTTGTGACCAACACTACGCGGGTGTGGATCCTCTACTTAGCAGGTTAATCCATATTGAGTTGTTGGTATACCCCATGGTCTTGGGAGTGATCCTAATTTGTGTATTGTATCTTTTTAGACCTTCATCGTGTACTTCTAATGACGCGACCCAACGAGCATTATCTCTCGAACGAACGTCATCAGTGCTATCAGACTCAGGAGTGTGTTCTCTCAGATGAGTGCTTTGTGGAATCTTCGAACTAGAATCCTAGCCTGGCATACTACGGTTGCGACTTACCTTTAGATCATGTCTCTTTGTGGAGTATATCTGGATATTCTTGTTATATGTGTTGTAGACATATACCTATGTAGAGCTAACTGTATTTCCTTTTTTGTATGATTTTTGCTTTCAGAGTGTCCTATTGGGTATTGTTATACTCACCCCTGCATGAGTTTTTCCCGCACGTATCGTGTCTTGTGCATATGATCAACCTTTTGACAGATTCCTTGAATGACCAGGACCAGACAATGCTTAGTGAGACCGAACATACTGAGGTTTGTTCCTATGGTATTTTGACAATAGTATCAGTTTTACTTTTAGGATGGACCTGTTTTCACACTCTTGTATTGGGATTGTATTTGGACCTGTTTATTTTCCTTTAATTTTATTGTACTCTGGTTGTGGGATTTAGATGTATACATGAATGGTTGTTTAGTTGTTTTTTACATTTAAGAATGGTATAGGCTTGGAGATGTGTGCATGTGTACATGTACTTAGGCTAAGACCTCCCATGTTAGTTATTTTCTGATTCGGTGCTAGTCGCCAGCCCCTGATCTATTGGAGGTGGGTTTGGGGAGTCACGGCATGGGCCCCACTAAGACGGGTCCTAACATATTTCATCACATTTAATCCCACAATTAAGAAGTGTGGGTTACATACATGGAATTCCAAAATCAATGAAAGATAGGTACATCTAGGTGAATACCCTTGAGGATAAATGAGGATGGGTATTCATTACACAAATGTTTGGTATGGAAATTCATAGGATAATTTTAGGGTATGCATAAAGATTCATGGAAGGGTTTAATGAGAGTTAAAGGTGGTCTCTCATTACACGAAAATCATAAGGTCAGTAGAAGGGATGTGTAAAAACACATTACAACATAGACAATTGGAAATCAAAAGGATTTAGTACAAAGAAAGTATTTGAAATAAAAATAAGAGGATATAGTCCCATACCTTGAGAGAGCGCTTCTAAAATCTTGAGAGGAGCTTCTTAAGAGTCCAGGAACACCTTGGGAGGGATTTAGAGAGAGTGAAGGAGAGTAACTTTATTCTCAATGGGTTTTGAGTGAAGAGGAATGGGAGGATGAGTGGGTATTTATAGAAAAAGAGGGAGAAATTCTTTATTAATTTCTAAACTTAGGTTTTGGAATCTATATGATAAAATAGTCAAAAACACAATCATTACATTGGTTTTTGCCCATGGTTTTTGTCAAGGAGGAGTGATTTTCAATATTTTATATGCTCAAGACTCTAAATATTTAAAATAATACTATTGGTGATGTGGAAGTGAGTCATGTTTATAAAAAATTGATTTTAAAACCATAAAATATAATATAGGTTTTTGATGAATCATTAAGGGTTTATAAAATCAATATAATTACTTCAAAAACACATTACATTAAAGGGGAAACATATTTTTGGTTATGGATTCACTTTATACTATTTTTTACATCACTTTTGTTCTATTATGATGTCATAATACACACCATATATTTATACTGTATTAAATTTCTACAAAAAAATTTTAGATGTCTCAAAAAATTATGAAAAATTTACCATTGGATAATTTCGATTTTCTTATTTCAAAAATAATATTTATCCTATCAGAATAGTTTTCTAAATATGAGAATTAACACTTTTAAATCAAAATTTTCATTTATTGAAAAATATTGGTTCTTACAATAATAACAGTTTTCTAACCCTTATAAGGTTTATATTGGACTTTAATAAATTATATTATCATTTTTATATAAATATTATTTAATAATAATATTATATGAAAATAACATTTATTTCATTTTTTTGAATTTATCAAAAAGTTTGTTTTAATTAAAACTGTATATTTTCCAAAAATACATTTTTTGTTTATTCATATCAAAATCTAATTTTTATCAACTCATATAATTGTAATAATGAAAAGGGATAAATATTATCATTATTTTATTAAAAAGGAAAACATAAAAATTCATACTACTAGGGTTTAGATACATAACCCCTTATTACACTAGCGCACACCCTAATGGTAAGGTGTGTGATGGTGGAGCTTTCTTGGGGTGGTTTGATGAACATAGTTTGAGCTGTGATCTTGGTAAGCTTGAAATCCCTTCATAAATGGTTTCATTCATGCTTCAGTTGTTGAATTTCAAATTGTTCTTGGTCAAGGGAAAAACCCAATGATGTCATCTCCCTCAGAAGCTCTGATAAATGGGTTTCATAGGGTACAATCCTATCGACTGAGGAAATCACTCCTTCTATTTGTGAAAATGGAATTTATAATAACCTTTAATATATACTAATATTAAAGATCATTGTACAAAGACTATATTATTAACGGTTAATATGCTTAATGGTCTTTTAAACCAATTCAACTATATTTTATAATGGTCTAAAATATCCAAAGTAGTGCATGAGTTTTCTATAATTACTTAATAAGGAAATTCTTTATTTAGAAGGTAATTTAATTTATAAAAGTTTAGGTTGTTACATTCTTCTCCCCTTTAGAATTTTTATTCTCGAAATTTCATTTCATACACTAAAACAAATGAGGGTACTTCTGTTTCATGGAATCTTCCAGTTCCCATGTTGCTTTCTCAAACCTGTGGTTCCACTACAACACTTTGACTAGGTGAGATTTTTAAAGGGAACTTTGAATCTACAATCTAAGATCTTCAACTGCTCCTCATATGAAAGATTGTTCTTCAAGGGTATAACCTATGGATTTAATACATGTGAGGGGTTTGGTATGTACTCCTCAAGAGGGATACATGAAACACATCATGTACTTGCGATATGTTAGGTGAGAGTTCTAGTCGATAGGCCACAACTTTGATGTGATCAAGGATCTTAAAGAGGATGATGTATATAGGACTAAGCTTTCCCTTATTCCTAAACCTCATGACTTTCTTCCATGATAACATGCAAAGGAACACCGTATCTCCAACCTCAAACTCCAGGTCTCACCGATGATTTTTTGTATATCTTTTCTGTCAACTTTCTGTAGATTTCATATGATTTTGAATGGTTGAACCTTATTTGTCATCTCTTGGATAAGATCAAGACCCATAAGCTTCCAATCTCTAACTCCATCCTAGTATGTTTGAGTCCGACAAATTTTCCCATACAGAGCCTCATAAGGTGCCTTTTGAATTTTTTTAAAGGTGATGCCTTGAACCAAATGGCCAAAGAACAAAATTTATTAAAAGAAAGTTTATAAAAGTCTAAAGTACGAGATCATATTACAATCTTTTTCATGAAAGGGAATAAGAGCATCATGGAGGTCTTCAACCAGGTTATGTCTTTATTAACTCCCAAGTTGGCCAAGCCATCTGCAACCATGTTTACTTCCCGATAAACATGTGTGATGATGTAGTTTAGATCGGTGAGCAAACAGTTTCATTCCATCCAAAAGGTAGTAATCGGCCAAGCTAGATGAGTTACACTATTCAAAATTTCTTGTATGATGGTCGTTGAGTCATTTTCCATCCATAGGTTATTCCAGCCAAAAACCATGGAAAATTTAATCGCATGAATCAAACCCATCATCTC
The DNA here is from genome assembly GCA_963277665.1 of Viscum album. Lineage (NCBI taxonomy): Eukaryota > Viridiplantae > Streptophyta > Magnoliopsida > Santalales > Viscaceae > Viscum > Viscum album. The sequence continues at coordinate 119,351,950 of OY728154.1, forward strand.
ATATTCAAGGGAGGTGGCAATGCCACAATGACCCATATAATGATATTTCCTTTAAATGGGAACTACACTAGGGGAAGATGTTGATCCCAACATCATTGGAAATCCATTGAACATGATATCAACATATCCTCTAGAGTTTCAATGGTTTCCTCAGACTAACCATCCGTTTGAGGGTGATAAGGATTACTGAAACTCAACTCCATATTCAATGCTTGTTGAAGGCTTCTACAGAACCTTGAGGTAAACCTAAGATCTCGATCAGATACAATAGATAGTGGAACTCCATTCAGTATTAACACTTATCTTTTGTATATCTTGGCGAGTTGGTTAAGATAGAAGTCTTCTTTGATAGAAATTAAATCCGCTGAATTTATATGATAATCGACTACCACCAAGATAACGTTGTTTCCTTTAGATATACTGGGGAGTCTTAACACTTATCTTATATATATTAGGGTACCGGGGTATCCAGGATGGTTTTTGTCATGAACCGTCCCCTGAGGCCCATGCCATGACTACCCCAAGACCGCCTTCCATAGGCCAGGGGCTGACGGCTAGCACCGAAAGCCGTATTCCCTAAAACTAGGAAGACATTGCCTTTATAACCTATAACTCACACAACCAAGCACAAAATAAATATGATCACAAAGTAAACTATATAGTAAAAAGAGTTTGTATAGTAAGTAAAGGGGGATGGAATACAAGCCCAACAGGAAAGTACAAGTAAAACTGGAAGGTACAAGTAAAACTGAGTACTGCTCCCGTGAACACCCGCCAAGGATCCTACCTGAAGGGTAGGTACAGTTCTCGAACAATCATCTCTGCGGATAACCTTGTCAATGGTCCACCTCTGAGTAGTTTCCAGTCTAGGTACCCTCATCCTCAGTCAGCGATGTCCATCATCTACACCAGACACAACAAGGTGTGGGCGTAACCCGTGCAGGGGTGAGTATAACAATACTCAGTAGGGACCCCGAGACCTCCGATGGTCTCAAAAATCCAAAAAGGATAAACAAAAAAACATAGAAACAAAAGTCAAACCTACTTTAGGTATATGACCATACATATACCTAAGTTATCAGAATATACCCACCTCAAATAGGAGGGAAGAATACCACACTGGTATCACCACGAAGATAAAGACTCAGTTCAAACCAGGTATACAACTCTGAGAAACAAGATTATGATGATGACCCACACAGGATCGCTATGAAAGTTGATAGCCATCCACATTATTCTCTAGGTATAATAACAAGTAACATCCATAGTCACAATTCTGAACACCTCAGTTACTAGAGAACTCCTCTTATATAGAGTACAGTGGGCCTACCATGTCACACAGAGGTGCTCCCCACTGCGGGTCTGTCGCGTTACACAGAGGCGCTCCCCCTTGTGGCCTGCCGAGGTACTCCTCCTATCGAGTACCGTGGGTCTCCCATGTCACATAGAGGCACTCCCCACCATGGTTCTGCAGCGTCACACAGAGGCTCTCCCCACAGGGTCTGTCGAGTCACTCCGAGTCGAAATGGTTAGCAGTCGTCAAGTCTCAGCCAGTCGCATGGTTCCGTACGTAGCACACTAGGGAGAACTACTATGAAAGCCATTTTTCATACCTCAACCACCCCAAAGTCCCAATAAGAAGTATCCCAAAGTCCCGTTACGTCATAAGGGACCCAACACAACAGACGACACGTCAATCAGATGCCTGGTCTGTAAGTTATTAGCATTTCCGCTCCGAGGGCCCGGCTGGATTCGGGGTCCAATCCAACCCAGTCATACTCCAACCTTATCCAAACTCAAGTGGATTATACCAAAAGGACCATCTTAATCCAAGGATTCTGGTGCTGTAGATGGTTTCTCAAACAGACATCTGGTTCTCAAGATATGGCCATAAAGGCGAAAATGAGTCTAGATGGGCCCGGGTCCGGTCCGACCCGGTCGGATTGACCCAACCTGACATGGGTATGGCCTGAATGGCCTGGAACTTGGTGAGCCCAGCCCATACCACTAACGGGGCCCGGTTTCACGGCCCGCTGCGGCAAGGAACGCTGTGGCACAGACCACTGTGGTGTGGCCCGCTGCGGTGCAACCCGCTCGGCTGGTGGTCTGCCGAGGCGGGGTCCGCCGTGACTGACACCTGGGGGGAGGCACCCCCCGATATTCCTGAATGGTCTGTGGACAGTTCGGTTACTGGAACACGGGACCTGCTGGAGGGGTCCCTCCTGGTGCGGTGCGACCGGTCTTCCTCCCAGCGGCGCAGTCGCGTGCCGCTGCTCCACCGCGGCCAAGCGGTCGTAGCCTCCTGCTCCATCGGCGACACGAACGCTCTTCACCACTCTAAAACATGGCTAGCTAGATGTCGGCCTCCACCCTGATCCGCCGCGGCTGATGGGCCGTGACCTCTTTCTCAAACGGTGACGCGGACGCGCACCGCCCCACCTTCCTCGCTGCTGACCAGGTGCGGGCCGCTGACTTCTTCCGAGAGCCATTGCGACTTCATTCCAGGCCCAAAAAATTAAACGATCGCATATTTGTGATCCTTGTGTCGAGGGATCCACATCCATATATCACACTCAGCAAAACTATGTGTTTCTAGCATCAATAAATATTTGGCGTTGAAGAATGCATGAAGAACGCACGGAGAATAAAAAGAAAAAGGAGCAAGGTTTATGTGCGGGATGATGGCCATGTTTGTTTGGAAATCATCGTCATGAGTTTAGGATATTAAGAATCAATAAAATAAATTCAAAAATATATATAAAACCCCTACCTTGACGTTCATTGGAGATGTCGCGAGGAAGAAGATGAAGTCGATGAAGGCGACGTCGGCGTTCGTCGCTCCTACAAGACACTTCCAATCTCAACTCGGCATCGGTTCCTAATTCTTTATGGGGGGTGGTTCTTCGTTGGAGAATGTTCTTCCCAACTCTCCAAAGCTCTCCTCTTTTTCCAATGATTCTCCTGTGAGAGATGTGGAGCCAATTTAATGAGTTAAGGATTAATGTTGGCACATCAAAGTTGGCACATTAAATTGGCACAATAAATTAAATTAAGTTGGCACATTAACTTTGGAGGATTGAAAGGGTTTCCTCACATTAAGATGGGTTTGGGTGGTCCCCACCCCCATGAGTTCAAAATGGGAGGTTTTCCAAGGGTCTCCCACATTAAAGAAGAGAGTTCGGATGGTCCCCACCTCTAAACTCAAAAATGGATGCTTCAAACAAAATAAAATAAATGTTGTTTTATTTTATTTTATTTTTATTCTCCCACAAAAAGCCGAAAAACCAACTTCTACCCTCGAACTACTGTGGTCAAGGTGAAGGTCTCCTTAAGTGAATATTGGCACTGCGAGTTCAACGATGTCCTCAGATTTCAATTCCGACCATCAGTTCAAAAGTTACAAAAACTCACTCGCACGTTTACTAAACGTACCTAAAAAAAAGTTCAGAAATTCATTCCGGGCACTCCGGGCCTTGGAATCACACGCCCTAAATTTTAGAGGACTCGTAAAATTCCCATTTAATTTTAAAAAAAATTACATGGAAAAAATCCAGGTCTTTACATTCTCCCCACTTCAGGGCTTTGTGTCCCTGAAAGCCACAACACAAACTAGGGAAACAAGTTGGGGTACTGAGCAAAAATCTGACCCTCCCACTCCAATGTGCTCTCCTGGAGGTTCTCGTGCTGCCAACGAATCTGCACCAGAGGTATCGACCACCCACGAAGGACCCGCTCCTGTCGATCCTCAATCTCCACTAGAACCTCTGAAAACATCGCCCCATCATCGACATCCATATCGCCCCAGTCAATGATGTGCGAAGGATCGTGTACGTATCTCTTCAGCTGGGATACGTGGAAAACGTCATGCACCCAGTGCAACTGAGGTGGAAGGCTAAGCGGTAAGCCACCACACCAACTCTGCTGAGGACCTAAAAGGGTATGATGTACCTTAGAGATAAGTTTCCGCCTCAGCCAAATCTCTGCAAACCTCATCGAGGTGAGACTCGTAGAAAGACATGGTCACTATCCTCAAACTCAAGAGGTCTCCATATCCTATCAACATAAGACTTTTTTCTGCTCTGTGCAGTCTTCATCTACTCCTGGGTGACCTGCACCTTCTTCATAGTAGCCTGTGCTATCTATGGTCCCATGAGTGTTGACTCCCCTGGGTCAGTCCAGCACAGTGGTGATCTGCAAGGTCGTCCATACAACGCCTCGAATGGTGCCATCCCGATAGTGTAGTGATAGCTGTTTTTGTATGCAAACTACACCAAAGTCAAGTGATCCTCCCAACTATGGACAAAATCAAGGACGAAAGAATGTATCATATCCTCAAGGGTCTGAATGGTCCGCTCTGTGTGACCATCCGTCTGAGGATGGAGGGCGGTGCTCAACCGAAGCTGTGTCCCAAACACCACCTGCAACCCCTTCCATAGCAAGGAGGTAAAACGTGCATCGTGGTTGGAAAAAATCGTAGATGGCACACCATGAAGCTGTACTATCTCCTGCATGTAGAGGTGTCCTAAGCTCTCTACTGATCCCTACTCTCTGATAGGTAGGAAGTGGGCCGACTTGGTGAGTCGGTCAACGATCACCCAGATAGAATCACGACTCCTGGACATGCATGGAAGTCCCGTAACGAAGTCCATGGAAATTCCATCCCACTTCCACTCTGGAACCACTAGTGGCTGAACTAAACCCACTAGAACCTGATGCTTGGCCTTCACTTGCTAACAAGTGAGGCACCGAGAGACAAACTCTGCCACTGCTTTCTTCATTTCCAGCCACCAGTGCTTACGCCAGAGGTCTTGGTACATCTTCGCCACTCCTGGATGTACCTCTAGAGGGGACATATGGAACTCCGTCAACACTTCCTCCCTAAGCGCCACTGGTACCATAGTACACCCTCTGAAGAGGATGACATGCTCCCCACCTTTAGAAAATCCATCAGGTGCCTGTTCTATGGATATCTGAGCATGTCGATCCTCGCAGTCAGTGTCCCCAAACTGCGCCTCCTTAACTCCCTGAAGGAGTGGGGGAGTGACTGTCAGAGACTGAAGATAAGCTACTCCATCTCAATCCACATAGGATATCCGCAAAATGGATAACTGCTCCGTCGCCTCACTTAGAAACTGTATACTAGATCTCCTGCTGAGTGCATCTGCTACTACATTCCTCTTTCCAAGAGTATAGACTATCTTGATGTCATAGTCTTGGAGGAACTCAAGCCAACACCGCTGTCTCAGGTTCAGGTCCTTCTGAGAGAATATATACCTGAGACTCTTTTGATCAGAGTAGACTGTAAAATGTTTTCCCATCAAGTAATGTCGCCACATCTTCAAGGCGAATACCACTGCTTCTAGCTCCATGTCATGGGTAGCGTAGTTCTGCTCATATTATCTCAGCTGTCGAGAACCATACGCAATCACTACTCGCTTCTATATTAGGACACATCCAAGCCCGGTCCCTAATGCGTCGCAGTAGACTATGTACTCAACACCCTCCTCTGGTAGCCTCAAAATGGGGGCACTCGTCAGTCTCTGTCTCATCTCCTGGAAACTCTGCTGGCATCTCTCCGACCAAATGAAGGGTTTCCCCTTCTTCGTCAATGATGATAAGGGTTCCACAACTCTGGAAAATTCAGGTACAAACCTCTAGTAGTAACCGGCCAAACCCAAAAAACTCCTCACCTCCGTCACACTCCTAGGTGGCTCCCAAGAAAGCACGAACTCAATATTCGTTGGATCCACCACAACTCCAACCTCCGAGATAACATGACCCAAAAAGTGGATCTCCCATATCCAGAACTGGCACTTTGAGAGTTTACCATAAAGCTGGCACTCTCAGAGTGTGTCCAGAACTATCTGTAGATGATAGGCATGCTCCTCCTCCATCGCTGAATATATCAGGATGTCATCGATGAAGACTACTATAAAGCGATTGACGTATGGCTGGAAGATCTTGTTCATGAGTCCCATGAACACTTTTGGGGCATTGGTCATGCTGAAAGACATAATCAAGAACTCATAATGGCCATAATGACATCTGAAGTCCATCTTCTGCACATCCTCATCTCGTAATCTGAGTTGGTGATATCCTGATCTGAGGTCTATCTTCAAAAACCATCGTGCTCCCTTCAACTGATCAAAGAGATCGTCAATCCTCGGGAGTGGGTACTTGTTCTTCTTGGTCACCTGGTTCAGGCGTCGATAGTCCACACAGAGTCTCAAACTCCCATCTGCCTTCTTGGCAAACAAAATCGGGGCTGTCCAAGGAGAAACACTGGGCCTAATGAACCCCTTTCTCTGCAAGTCCTCCAGTTGTACTCACAGCTCTTGAAGCTCCGTGGGATCCATCCGATATGATGGGGTAGATATCAGTGCCGTTTCAGGGTACAATTCGATGTAAAAGTACACCTCTCTATGAGGAGGTAGACTTGGAACATCATCTGGGAAAACATCAGTGTATTGGTCTACCACTACAGGATAGCTCAGACTCTCAACATCAACCACTCTGAGGGTAAGTATAGCCAATTGATATGTGATCGGTTGCACCCTCCTTCGGGTAAGTCCATCTTGTGCTACAAAGGTTCCCTTATCACCGGTGAAGGAAAAAATGGTCCCATTTGTACGAACACACCACACTTTGCACCTAATATAGTCGATCTGAGCATGGACTGTGGATAACCAGTCCATACCCAAGATGACACCGTAAGGCCTCGACACCGCTACTAGAAGATCCCAGCCAAAGCTATCACCTCCTAGAGTAAGCTCACACTGCTAGCACTAGTGTGTAATCGTCTAGCCTACTCCCATAGGAGTCTCTATCCATAAGGATCGAGCCAATGGCTCCACTGGAATCTCCGAGCTCCGAACGAGGGTTGTGGCAATAAAAGAATGACTGGAAGACGTGTCTATAGGTACTGCAGTTAGGGTGGAGTAGACACAGATCATACCTCGTATCATCTCCAGAGAGCCATGATTATAGGCGTAAGATTTCTGGAGTTGAGATCGACCCTATCTAAATGATCCATATGGTCAGGGTGGACCTCTTGGTGGTGGTGGCGGTAGAACCTCAAATCGCCGCCCACCGCCTGCTGCACAACCTGCTCCTCTTCCACGTTTGCCTCTTTCCTGTGGACCTCCTCGATCGAATCTTTGTCATTCCCAGGCAGTCCTTTGACCGTATGATGGTTGTTTGTATGGTGGGTTGGGAAGTCATGAGCCATGTGACCCTACCCGCTGCACGAGTAACACCGCATGATCCTCGCCTGCCCTGATCTACCTTGAGAGCCCCACACCACCGACCCTGTGTCCTGCGGTTGCCCACCTGTAGGTCTGGTCCTCTTGGACCTCTGCATTATCTGTCTGCTTCCAGCTGTCGATGAATCTTCTACGTGTCATCCAGTGGTGGGACTCGCTTCCAGTGAATGCTCAGTAAGGAAACTCTCCACTAACAGCACTCGCTCCAACACCCCCGCCTGCGTCGGGATGCTGAGAGAAACCATCGAAGCTATAATATCTCATCTGAGCCCCTTCTCGAAGGTCTGAGATCTGAAGAAATGGTCCCAAACCATATTAGTGGAGTAGCGTGAGAGGTCAGCGAACCTTGCTGAATACTGATCCACAGTCATGATTCCCTACTGTAAGTGGAGAAGCTCCTGTATTCGCACTGAGCGTAATGTTGCTGGGACGAACTCTGCCCTGAAGAGGCTCTCGAAGAATTCCTAGATGAGAGTCACCTCTTTATGAACCTGAAGCCTCAAGTTCCACCTTATGCTCGCTACTGCCTGAAGAAGACTGGCAGCAAGGATCACCATGAGATCATTTGGTGTCCCAACTAGTCAGAAAACTCTAATCACGATCTCCAGCCAATTCTCAGCCACCAGTGGATCTGTCTCGCCCTGGAACCTCAGTGGCCTCTAGAGATAGAACTTATGCAACGTGCTCAAGTGGTATGAACCCTTTTCTGCTGGGGTTGATGGAATCAACTGCCCAATGGGTAGTGGTGCTGCTGGTACACCACCCGATGGTACAACTACTGTAAGGGGGCCCTGCACCGAAGGCTCGTCACTCGGTGGGCTGTTATCACGTACTCTAACTGAAATACTGGCTGGTATTTTGCGTGGAGACATCTTAAAAATAAACAAGTTCTCTACGGTCATTAAGTTTATACCTGGTGAGATGACTCAAAGAGATCACAAGAAAACCTTTCAAAAACACATACACAATCAGTGTTTTCATGCACTGAGTTGAAAATCAGAAGTCAGGGTCCTAGTGTATGGATACGTCGGCCGTCACACCAACACTGGAATCCCTGAACTGAAAACCACACTCAAAACACTTAACACTATTGATCCACACAGAAAATATTAGAGTCCTAGTTCTTTGGTAGAACCGAACTCCTCTGATACCAATTTGTCACAACCCGTCCCCCGGGGCCCATGCCGTGACTACCCAAGCCCGCCTTCCATAGGCTAGGGGCTGGTGACTAGAACCGAAAGGCATATTCCCTAAAACTAGGAAGGAATTGCATTTATAACCTATAACTCATACAACCAAGAACAAAGTAAATATGAACACAAAGTAAAATGTATAGTAAAAAGAGTGTGTACAGTAAGTAAAGGGGGCCGGAATACAAGCCCAACATGAAATTACAAGTAAAACTAGAAAGTACAAGTAAAACTGAGTACTGCTTCTGTGAACACCCACCTAGGATCCTACCTGAAGGGTAGGTATAGTTCTCGAATGATCGTCTCGGCGGATCACCTCGTCAATGGTCTACCTCTGAGCAGTCTCCAGTCCAGGTACCCTTGTCCTCAGTCAGCGCTGTCTGTCGTCTGCACCAGACACAATAAGGTGCGGGCATAGCCCATGCATAGGTGAGTATAAAAATACTCATTAGGGACACCGAGACCTCTGATGGTCTCACAAATCCACAAAGGATAAACCACAAAACATTGAAACAATAGTCAACCCTACTTAGGTTTATGCCCATACATATACCTAAGTTATCAGAATATACCCACCTCACACAGGAGAAAAGAATACCACACAGGTATCACCATGAAGATAAAGACTCAGCTCAAACCAGGTATACAACTTTGAGAAACAAGATTATGATGATAACCCACACAGGATCGCTATGGAAGCTGATAGCCAGCCCCAAGATTCTCTAGGGATAATAACAAGTAACATCCCTAGTCACAACATTGAACACCTCGGCTGCTGGAGAACTCCTCCTCTATGGAGTACAGTGGGCCTGTCATGTCATATAGAGGTGCTTCCCACTAACCTAGGACTGCTAAGGTACTCCTCCTATCGAGTACTATGGGTCTGCCGTGTCACACAGAGGCGCTCCCCACCGTGGGTCTGCCGCATCACACAGAGGCGCTCCCCCATGTGGCCTGCTGAGGTACTCCTCCTGTCGAGTATCATGAGTCTGCCGCATCACACAAAGGTGCTCACCACTATGGTTCTGCCATGTCACACAGAGGTGCTCCCCACTGTGGGTCTGCCACGTCACACAGAGGCACTCCCCACTGGGCCTGTCGAGTCACTCCGAGTCAAAATGGTCAGCTATTGTCAAGTCTCAGCCAATCATAGGGTTCTGTACGTAGCATGCTTGGGGGAACCACTCTCCAAGCCATCAGTCATACCTAAATTTCCACTAAGTCCCACTAATAGGTATCCTAAAGGTCCGTTATGTCATAAGGGACCAACGTAATAGACACTATGTCAATAGGACGCCCGGTCTGTAAGTTATTAGTGTTTCCGCTCCGAGGGCTCGGTTGGATTCGGGGTCCAATCCAACCTGGCCATAATCCAACCTTATCCAAACTCAAGTGAAGTATACCAAAAGGACCGTATCGATCCAAGGATTCCGATGCCATAGACGGTTCGTCAAACGGACACCCGGTTCTCAAGATATGGCCATAAAGGTGAAAATGGGTCAGGATGGGCCCGGGTCCGGTCCGACCTGGTCAGACTGACCCAACCTGGGCTAACCTGGCCCAATTTGGGTCGACCCGGCCCGACATGGGTTCAGGCCGGATGTCCTGGGCCTTGGCGGGCCTAACCCGGCCCACTTAGGGGGCGGCCTAGCCAGCTCGGTGGCGTGACCCGGTGGCACGACCTGCTGGGCGTGGCCCTCTACGGCTCGGCCTGCTGTAGTGTAGCCCGCTCGGCTGGTGGTCCGCCGAGGCAGGGTCCTCCGTGGCCGACACCCAGGGGGAGGCACCCCCCGGTCTTCCCGAACGGTCTATGGACCGTTTGGCCACTGGAACACAAGACCTACCGAAGGGGTCCCACCCGGTGCGGCGCAGCTGGCCGGAAGGCTGAATGATCTTCCTCCCAGGGGTGCGGTCACACGCTACTGCTCCACCGCGACCGGCCGGATGGCGGCCACTTTCAGCCTCCGCTGCAGCCTCCTACTCCACCGGTGGTGTGGACGCGCGCCACCGCTCCGCCATGCTGCTGGGTGAATTCCGGACACCACCCTGCTCCGCCACGACCGATGGGCCACAACCTCTTGCTCAACCGGTGGTGCGGATGCGCGCTGCCCCACCTTCTTCGCAACCGACCAGGTGCCGGCTGCCGACTTCTTTCTTGAGCCATCACGACTTCGTTCTAAGCCCAAAAAATGAAACTATCACATATTCGCGATCCTTGTATCGAGGGATCCAATTCCATATATCGCACTCCTCAAAAATCTATGTTTCTAGTGTCAATAAATATTTGGCGTTGAAGAACGCGTGAAGAATAAAAAGAAAAAGGAGAAAAGTTTATGTGCGGGATGATGGCCATGTTCATTTGGCCATTGTCGTCGTGAATTTAGGATATGAAAAATCAATAAAATAAATTCAAACATATATATAAAACCCCTACCTTGACATTCGTTAGAGATGTCGCGAGGAAGATGACGAAGTCGATGAAGGGGACATCGATGTTCGTCGCTCTCGCAAGACGCTTCCAATCCTGGCTCGGCGTTAGTTCCTTGTTCTTCGTTGGGGGTGGTTCTTTGTTGGAGAATGTTCTTCCCAACTCTCCAAATCTCTCATCTTTTGCCAACGATTCTCCCACGAGAGGTGTGGAGCCAATTTAATGAGTTAAGGATTAATGTTGGTACATCAAAGTTGGCACATTATATTGGCACAATAAATTGAATTAAGTTGGCACATTAACATTGAAGGATTTCAAGTGTTTCCCCACATTAAGAGGGGTTCGGGTGGTCCCCACCACCATGAATTCAAAATGGGAGGTTTTATATGGGTCTCCCATATTAAAGAAGAGAGTCTGTGTGGTCCCCACCTCTAAAATCAAAATTAGAGGTTTCAAACAAAACAAAATAAAAGTTGTTTTATTTGATTTTATTTTTATTCTCCCACAAAAAGCCAAAAAACCAACTTCTACTCTCAACCTACTGCGGTCGAGGTGAAGGTCTCCTTAAGAGAATATTGGTGCTGCGAGTTCAACGGTGTCCTCAGATTTCAATTCTGAGCACCAGTTCAAAAGTTACAAAAACCCGCTCGCACGTTTACTGAAAGTACCCAAAAAAAAGTTCAGAAATTCATTCTGGGCACTCCGGACCTCAAAAACATGTGCAGTTAATTTTCGTGGACTCGTAAAATTCCTATATAATTAAAAAAAATTACATAGAAAAAATCTGGGTCTTTACATTTTATGAAAAAGTGGTATCAAAGGGAGGTTAAATATATTTCCTTGATGTCATTATGCAGTTTGGGATGTCTTGATGGGACTTAGGAGGTTGTTGCGAGCGAGTTCCTGGATAGATCTCACTATAATGAGCCTTAATTCACCACGTGTGTTTGGGTAAAGTGTCTGTGAGGAATGTTTTGATCTGATTCTTATCCTTTCCCTACCTTTGATTTGAGTGTGTTGAAATCACAATATTAAATTTATTCTCAATGGAATTGATATTCCTGTATATCTTGTCTGAGTTGCTGATCTATGTATCCTTTATGATGACTTTAGTGTTTTTTATTGATATCGTGTATCATCATGCCTCCTAGAAGTCATGTGAATAGGACCCAAGAGGAGGCTGCTAGCGAACCACATTGAGAAAATCCTCTAGTGGACCAGAATCTTGTCGAGATAGTAGTGCATGCTACCCAATTTCTAGGATGGGCACTAAAACCTGTTTCTGTTTAGGCTCTAGTTGTGGAACCTCAGAGGGACGAATCTTAGAGTCATGCTCAAAAGTTCATTCACTATAAGCCACATAATTTACAAGGATCTAATGATCCTCAAGTGGCTGAGGACTGGTTGATATATATATATTCTTTTTGAGTTTCTAGAAATTCCCGAAGCTATTAAGGTAAAATGTGATATATTTAAGCAGGAAGGGCCTAGCAGGAGATGGTGGGATTCAATGATGATGATGAAAAATCATGAGGGCTTGGAATGGAAATACTTTTGAGTTATTTTCACCATTTATTTCTATCTTGAATCTTTTATCTTAGTGAAATACATGGAGTACCTCAAACTCTAGTAGGGTGAAATAACCATGAATCATTATACAAACTGCTTTGCTGAGCTTATTCAGTTTTCTCCTGAGGTGGTGACTAATGAGACGCTGAAGGCATGGAGATTTGAGATGGGACTTCGATCTGAAATCTGATCTAAGGTTTTCCTACTGAAGCTAGTTTCATAGGATGGGGTGCTAGATAGGGCGTTGATGGTTGAGATTGACCTTTTTGGTAAGTTAGGGTTGATGGGAGTTCATTTTTCTCCCAATGGAACTTTTGTGAATTCCTTTAAAGGAAATATGAAGTGTGATGACTCTCATGGTGGTTTCATAGAGCATCCGTCTTCCATACCTCATGTAGTTCCTGGTAGAGGCCCATTGAAATACTTTTAGTGTGACAATATTGGGCATTTGGGATGTGTGTGTACTGAGGCATGAAAGATCTGTAGTTCATTTGGTTGCTCATAACATCTATATAAGTTCTGTCATTTCTTTTCTACTCCGCATAGTGTCACGGGCTCATCATCTACAAAAAGTACCAAGGTGAAATTAGATGCTTCAAGATCTAAGGGGTTCCAGCCACAATCATCTAAAACGAAGCTTATTCATGTAGTGGAGGAGTCTCTAGAGGAAGATGATACATATCCAATAATTGTGATAGGTACCATCACTATAACATCATTTGTAGTGATTGATTTATTTGATACTAGTGCATCTCACTCATTTATATCCACTCCTATTGTGAACTTGCTAAATCTTCATACAAAGTTTTTGTCTTATGTGATGGATATTACTACGCCCATCGAAACGAAGAGAGAACATGGTCTCCATTGTCCTACACGTGTTTTCTCTTTATCATAAATTGAGGTTACCTAGAATTTTGTAACGACCAAGACTTTTTGAATGTAATTATTTCCCGAAAATTTGTGTTATATTATATTATACACAATAAAGCCATATCTTTAATAATGAAGTAAATATAAAGGGAAATGTGACCATATGGATTTGACCGTTATATAACCGTTGATTAATATTACCCTTGGGAACTATACTCAAGATAATAATTTTAACCTTATAATTAGTGTTTATAAGTAAATTTTGACAAATGATAATTGATATAGAAAGAAGATTTGATGACCTCAACCAGTAGAGTCGTGCCATTTGAAGATTATTTGTCAAAACTTGGGAGGGAGGTATCATCACTGGGGTTTTCCATTGACCAATCCAAATCCAAGCTTTAACAAGTGAATCTTGAACAAAATCACCTCCGAGAGAAAGTTCAAGTTAGTAGAGATTACCACTCAATCGATGTCAGTTGAGGTACCCCACGAAACTACCACCATCACACACCTTACTATTAGGGCGTATATGGGTGTAATATGGGGATACATGTCCATGCCTTAAGTTAATTAAAGTGTAATTCATTTGTTTAAATAAAATTTTATTCTATCAATTATATTTTAAGAACATTTTTTCTTAATAAAATATATGACGAATTTGATAAATTGATTTTTCAGACACAAATTGTACTTTTTAGAAAAGATATAATTTTTTATATAAACTATGGCATTATAAATAATATTTATTTTAATGAAATAGTATGATAAAAACACTTATTTAAATATAAATGATAAAATAATTTTAAAATTTTTAAGTGTCAGAAATTTTACTATGCATTTTCAACACGCTATTATTTTTAATAAATAAGAATTTTTATATTTAAAAGCTCAAATTCTCATATTTATAGAATTTTTATGATAAAATAAACATCATTTTTGAAATAAGCATGTCAAGATTAGGTTACATTGAATTTATGGGAATTTTCTAAAATATTTTGTTTTTTCTTGAATAGTGAAAATATAGTTTGAGGTTTTCAGTATGTTTAATGGATTCATAATTATTTTATAATTATTTAATAATTAATTAAACACAATTAAAAACCTAAAATATGTTATTTTATCAATATGAAGTATTTTAATATATTTTAATCAATTTCTAAAACTACAATTTACTTTCCAAAGTCTAAAATGGAAACTTTAACATTAAAAACATTATTTTTGTGAAAAGTTTACTTTTACATGTCAAAAGAAGTAATATAAAATTATTATGGACTCTTATGGATTAAAATAACATAAAATATGTCCCAAATTTCAAAAATCATGGGCAAAAACTATGTGCATGCCTATGGTTTTGCATTTTCCACAACTTAGATTTCCAAGGCCTATATTTGGAAATTAATAAACAAATCCTCCACTTTTTCTATAAATACCCACCCATTTCTCCATTTTGTTTCACTCAAAATTCATCATCCACAAAGCTCTAGTATCTTTAGCTCCCAAGGAGTCCTCAAGACCCAAATCTATTAATCCTCAAGTTTTAGGAGTTACTTTTCAAGGTAAGAGAATCATCCTTCTTTTCTTTTTGATTCAAGAACCGCTTTTCCTATATCTATTCTAAATGTTATGGTTACTATGTTCTATTAACCTTTTGATCACACCACTTCCAAAAGATTATGCTTATCAATTGGAAACCCTTGTCCCCTATCATTTTACTATTTTTTCAAAACCACGTTTTATATACGTTATGCTTCCGAATTTACTTCTCAAAATTCCCCCTTCTCCTCAAGAAATTCTCCTTTATTTTTGTGAATACCCAATACTATTTATTTTCTAAGGGTATTTAACTAGATGTCAAAATGATTTATTTGATTATGGGATTAACATACATGAATCCCGCACTCCCTTTTTGTGAGTTGAAAATAACATAATGATCACTTTCTTAAGAAATTTTGAAACAACAAGATTTTGATATGAAACCCATTTTTTTATTCTCCACATGTTGTTTATGATCTATGTGGATCACATTAATTAATACATATGAAGGTTGCACCCTTATATCACTCTAATGCATTGGGTAAATAATTTAATCTCTGTAGATGACATGTTATACAATACCTTTGTGAATAACCTTGGTAATTTTTACGACACCTTGGTGATTAAACTTAGTGACAGGATTATAAATGTCTAAATTAAATGTTGTAGCCACATTTCCAAGTTATGATTCATGTTATTTTTATAATGTTATGTCCCATGTTCTCTTGGTCGTTCCATAATGATATTCCTCATGTTCTAATTGATATTCCTCAAGATCACATGTAAACTGTTTCCCCTTGCTTATTTCCCTTACGGGATTTATGCTCACAATTTCCTTTAATGTATGTCCCCAAGTTATGAGATGTATTAAAAGTACTTATAATGGACCAATGAAGAAGCCTTTCAAGTTTTTTAGAACAATGTTTTATGTTTTTATGTATTATGTACCTTTTTTCCAAGAAACTAAACTTTCAAAGATCTTCTATTTGTACAATGTAATGAAAAGCTATGTAATAAAAAGGTTGGATTCTATAGTTGGTATCAAAGGGTAGTTTAGTTATTTGTGGAAATTATGATTTTAAAAATTTATGAAAAACCCCAGGGACAAGTTAAAATATATGGAAACATCCTGGTATTTTGGTGAAGTATTAAATAAGTGGTTTCCAAGCAAAGAAATCCCTGTCTGTATACAGACAAATGAATGTGGCTCTGACACAAATGTATCTAAGGGTAAAACCCAAAAACATAACTTTGACCTAAAATCTAATGGGAACTGGTGCACGACAATGAGCCTTGATGCACTCCTAGTTTGAAACTCCTGGGGGACATGTTTTGTTAATAAAAAGCTTTTTATGAACCATTATGAATGATTTATAGAAAACATAATTGTTGTTAATTATTAACATAATTAATCATGTTTTTTTAAGCCATAAAATTACTTTAGAATTATAATATTCTAAAAAGAAACACGTTTCTCACTAAGGTTTTATCTTTTTAGAAAATGGCAGGAAATATGTGGAATCACTTAAACAGTGAGTGCAATGGACCATGTACCGATGACCCTCTGATGAAAATTGGAATAAGAAACTTCCTAAAATTGATAAATCAACTAATTCGAGTTATAAAAAATAACTTGAATCAAGATGACAAACCATATTCACCTTAAAGGGAACAACTTTCCATTGAGTCCTTTATGCATCAACAACCACCTTCTTTTAGTGGATATAATGACCCATTGATTTCTGAACAATGGATAAGCTCTATAGAAAATATTTTTTATGTACTCCGTTGTTTGAAATAAGAGAAAGTCACCCTGGTTGTATACCACCTAGAGGGAGAAGCTGATCAGTGGTGGAAACCGATTAAAAACACGAAACCAAGAAGGGAGATTGATGTTATGGAGTGGGAAGAGTTCAGAGGATCATTTTTCAATAAATATTTACCCTGTTCGATGCAAACAAAAATGGAGAAGGACTTCCTAGAGCTGAAACAGAAGGAAAATGAATTTGTGGGAAGCTATGAGATGGACTTTAAAAGACTTTCTCCTTACACCTCTAGCTTTGTTATGCATCCTAATGGAAAGGTTGATAGATTATTTGGTGGATTAATCCACCATCTATGGACGAATCTAGCCAATCAAGACTATGATAGCTATGAGGAGATAGTGTGGAGTGTTATGAAGGTAGAACTGGAGTTTGGAGAGATGCAAAGGTTACATAAATTGAATGAAAAGAATAGATCTTTAGATCCAAACTTAGGGAGGAACTTTGATCACGAAAGAGGAGGAAAGCAAGTAAAAATTCCTACATGCAACAAATGTGGTAAGAAGCATTCAAGGAAATTCTTACTCAGGAGTGGATAATGTTACAAGTGCATAAGAGATGACCATATAGCTCAGAACTGTTGTAGTGAGGTGAAACCTCAACTTCTCAACACCAACAACAAAGGGAAGATGTACTATAAAAAAGTTCTACTTAGCGGAAGTTTATTAGCTGCGGCTCTAGTAACCACTAAGAATTAAATCCATTTTTAAAAATATATTATATAGCGGAGGTTTTATAAAATTGCTGCTATATTTTTATTATTTTAACAATTAGCGGCGATTTTAATTAAACCACCACTAATTGTAAAAAAAACCATAATTTATCCCCCTACCCTTCTCCCTTTGCATGACCCCAACCCCTTTCCACCACTCCCACCTCCGACCTCCTCCTCTTCATTCCCCGAAGGCGACCCCAACCCCATGAATCCCTTCCCCCCACACCTCCAACCTACCTCCTACCTTCTCAGTGGAGACCCCGACCCCCGCGATACCCCCTCCGACCCCAACCCCCCATGACCCCACCTCCGACCTCCCTCTCCCCGGCTCACTGTTCCCCTCCTCATCGGTGATGCAGACCCCCCCTCCGACCTCCCTCTCCCCAGCTCAGTTCCCCTCCTCGCCAGTGACACATACCCCACCTCTGACCTCCATCTCCCTATCTTGGATCCCATCCTCAACGACAACATAGACCCCCCTTAAAGGTTGAATCCTCCTCCCCATAATCACCCCAAATCTATTATTCCTCTAAGGGGTTATTTGGTTGTAATTTCTCTCTACAGTTCCGATTTTTATGTATACATTGTATTGGATTACACTTTATTATTTAGTAAAATTCATTCCATGAATGTTTATTGAACTGTCCATATATATTAATTAATAATTTTTTTAATAACCCTGTATATTATATTGGATTATATAGTTGGTAATTTTCATTTGATAATAAATGATTTATGATTTATTTATTATATTTTGAGCTCATTATCATTATTTCATAACCACTTTGTATTTTTATTACAAAAATAATTCCGTATATATGATTTTATTTGATGAATGTTTATTGAAGTTATATGATTGTCCTTTATGATTTATTTATTGTATAATCACTATTTATTTTACTTTTGGATTATGAAATTTCTAATTAATATTTTTTTTTGTAATTGCTCGGTTTTTTATTTATGGATTATGAGGCTTTTCATTGAGAGAGTATGAAATGAATATATTGAACAGGAAAATGATTTATATGAAAAGTAGATGAGGTTAGCCAATAATTTAATCAGGCTTCACATCATTTATACAATAACACAAGATGAAAATCAACCACTTAAGAAACCCATCAATTGCTCTAAACTATCATCAATCCTGTTTAATGAAAATTATGTTTAATAAGTCACAAATTCTTCAAATAAAAATCATTAATACTTTTTGGAACATCATTTGATGTCTTTTATTTTATTCTCCCATCCCAAATGAAAATATTTTACCTTTTTTATCCTTCAAAATTCCCCTTAGAGAATATTTTTTTCCCCTGAGGTGGTTTGTGATGTGTGATGCATAATTATAACTATTTCTACTTATTTGTCCCAAATTTCATAGTTTAGCATAAACATTTAATTCCATAATTCATATTCAATTATTAATGAAATATCATAATGTAACAAGTTTAATTTCTTACATAAACACCTTATAATTCTATTAGATATTGAAATGAGATTTGAATTTGCAAATTATAAGATGAAAATTACTCCCTGAGCATGCTGTGGATTAATTATTTTACAATTTGAGTTATTTTTTTGTTTCATTCAACCATGTTCGGTCAACAATGACATATATTTATAATTTGATAATGTCGTCACTTTACATCGTGAAAAAATGTTTTGAAGTAATATAAATCTTCAAAATACCATAATTATAACATTGCTTAATTATATAAAACATTCTTGTAATTTTCATTTGAACCATTAATAAATAAATATTTGAATTACTATAACTATATATCTCATGCTTAATTCATTGCATCTTTACATATGAAATTTTTCATTGATATGAAAAATTCATTTTTGAGTAAAAATTTGTTTTGTTTGATATTAATTTTTTTTGGATTGAGACATAGGATGTTGGTGCTATAGATATAGGTTCTGGAAACACATGCTTTCGGCATTCCTATTCTATAATTCCATGTATAGGTAAAAGTGAAAATAAAATGCATGTTTTAGGAGGAATTTTGTAGGTTCTTATTATTACTTCACCGAGGAGCTTGCAATTCAGGTATAAGTTTTCTCACATTCAAATGAAATTGTATTTGAAGTCTTTATGATTAATGTCAAGAATATATTTTGTATATGATTTTGAAATCCATGACCATCATTCATTCTTGATATGTTTCATTGAAGGAATTAATTTTAATAACCATACATTCATGCTACTATATGGTTTCATGTTTTTCCTAACTTTGGAAATGTATAGATATACTCACTATGGATTTTTCACTCACTCATATCATAGTTTAATTCCATGTTTATTATTTATTCTTTTAATCTCATGGTCTCATTCCATTTTTACTACTTATTCTTTTAATTTTTTAATTCATACTCAATACGCTATTTTTAAAAATAAAAAAAGATAATCCTGTGCGATTGCATGGGGAGAAATACTAGTTACTATAATGAAATAATGAATTAAATTTTTTTGAAGCCTTTTTATATAAAAAATATAATAAATTGAAAAATATATTTTGTTGTATTTATAAAACACATGTATATAATTTTTCAAACGTATGTAATATTTTTA
This sequence comes from Viscum album, assembly GCA_963277665.1. NCBI lineage: Eukaryota > Viridiplantae > Streptophyta > Magnoliopsida > Santalales > Viscaceae > Viscum > Viscum album. The sequence continues at coordinate 119,371,918 of OY728154.1, forward strand.
TCAAAATACTGATTTAGTTGATTAAATTAAAAAATTAGTTTTCTTCACCTATTGAAATTATATCCATGAAATGTACATTTTATTTTAGATCAATATTTTCATATTATATAATAATTCTAGTGTCTTTTTTTGAGAATAAATTTATAATTACTATGATTAATGTTGATGACTATGATAGTGATAAAAATATTATTTTCAATGAATTTTTGTTAATGTTTTGTAACATTTAACTAATAAATTAGATCGATCTATTTAAAATAATGACACTATAATGATGCTTACAAACATATATTATTATATTAACAAACATTTTATTATTAATCAATGCATTATAATATTAAGAAAAAATAATAGTAAAAATATTATTTTTCTATAGAAAATAGTTTTCCAATATATAAATTTTTTTATTTTAAATGTTCATTTTATTATGATTATAAATTGCATTACATTAAATTCATAAAAACAAAGGATGAACACACAAAAATTTAGTTAGAGGGGTTATTTTATATATTTAGTAAAATATAATTTATATAGGTAAAAACACATGACCGCAGTAAAAATAAAAAAAATAAAAAGTAAATATATAAGAACAAATAATTTTATATTTAGAGAGAAAGACACTTCATCTTCCATCTATCAATTTATGAAGAAATATTTGATATCTTTTAGAATGTTCATGAGTTTTCTTTGTGCTAAAATGTATTGTTTTATATTTATGTTTAATTTATTCCTTTTTTGTATTACTCATATAATAATTTTTTCTTATAGAGGTGAGTTCTTTTTTTTGAGTTGGGGTACTTTGTTCGAATCTGCTCATGATCGTGAGAGATTGGATTTCCAGCCTGGAATTGAGATAACGACAACAAGGAAATACGTCAAGAATTTATACAAACATCATGAAAAGATGAATTCCTATTACTTATTTAATTAATCTTGTCATCATTTTATTTATTATTTTTAAGTTAATTTCATTATCCTTTTCATCCAATAATTATTTAGTTTTTTTCATAGATTTTTTGGTAAGTTATATTTTTCTTTAAAATATCTGCAACAGGGCACAAAAGAGATAAAATGTTTCTTTCTGCCAATGTTACCATGATTTCAATTTTCATTTCATTTCTTTGTCAAACTACCAACACTGCATATTGATTCGATGTTATTAGATGAAAAAACTTTGTTGTTGTTAGAAATTATAATATTATAGGATTCTCATGTTCCCATTATGGCGAATTCTCATGATATAATGGGCACATGAACTTCCTATGATATTTTGGATTTCAATAATGAGAATGGTTTTTTGGCTAATAACATCGAGTTAATATGCAGTGTTGAAAGTTCGACAAACAAAGACAATGTAAATCATGGTAACTTTGGTAGTTAGAATTGTTTTGAGACTTTGGGGTATGTAGGAATCAACCACACCTCAATTTGAGACACAGTGTGGCCGATATGACTCCAAGTGATTATTTTTTTTAAAATCGACATTAATTTTCTTAAAAAATAAAAATAACATACTCAAAATTGAGAAAACATATTCTAATTGTTTTGATAATTTAATAAAATGATCTATAAGTTATTTTTAATGTGTAGGAATCTGCTGCACCTCAATCCGATACATGATGTTCTTGGTATGACTCAGAGTGTCCGTTATCAGTTTAAAATTGATATTTTAGTTCAAAAAGTGTAACTCATTGAAAATCGAGTAACCACGATTGATTTTTTTTTTATAATTTAGGGTATCGATTCATAAATCATTTGTGATGTGTAAGAATCGGTCTCACATCAAACCGATACACGATGCGATCTGTATGAGTCAAAATGCATGTTTCTAGTTTCAAATGACAATTTAGTAAAAAAGACAAGTGACATACTAAAAACCAAGAAAACTCATTTAGATTGTTTTTATACTTTAGGAAAACTATTCATAAGTCATTTTAGATGTGTAGGAATCATCCACACCTTAATCTGATGCACGGTGTGTGACTGGTATGACACCAAGTGTGTCTTTTTATTTAAAATTGACATCAATTTTAGAAAAAAGGACAATTGACCTACTCAAAACTAAGAAAATGTATTTTTATTGTTTTGATACTTTACAAAAATGATCCATAAGTCATTTATGACATGTAAGAATCAACCATACCTCAATTCGATACATGATGTGTCCGGTGTGGCTCTAAGTGTGTCTTTTTATTTAAAATTGACATCCATTTTAGTAAAAATGACAACTAACCTGCTCAAAACTGAGAAAACTCATTAATATTGTTTTAATACTTTAGGATAACAATTCATAAGTCATTTATGATGTGTAAGAATTGTCCTCATCTCAATCTGATACACGATGTGCCCTGATATGACTCAATGTGTCCGTTATCAATTTAAAACCAACATTTTAGTTCAAAAAGTGTCACTCACTGAAAATAGATAAAACAAGATTGTATTTTCTTGATAATTTAGGACATATATTCATAATTCATTTTTGATGTATAGGAATTGGTCTCATGAAAAACTGATACACAATGTGATTGGTATGAGTCGAAGTACGTGTTTCCAGTTTAAAATGACAATTTAGTAAAAAAGGAAAGTGACATACTCAACACTAAGAAAACACATTCATATTGTTTTGATACTTTAGGAAAATGATCCATAAGTCATTTGAGATGTGTAGCAATTCTCCACACCTCAATCCGATGCACAGTGTGACCGGTATGACTCAAAGTATATCTTTTTATTTAAATCTGGCATCAATTTTAGAAAAAAGGACAAATGACCTACTCAAAAATGAGAAAAAACATCAAATTGTTTTTATACTTTAGGGAAATGATCCATAATTCATTTTTTGACATGTAGGAATCATCTGAACCTCAATCCAATACACAATTTGACCAGTATGACTCCATGTGTGTCTTTTTATTTAAAATTGAGATCTATTTTAGTAAAAAGGATAAATTCCCTACTCAAAACTGATAAAACACATTCTTATTATTTTGATACTTTAGGAAAACTACCCAAAAGTCATTTATGATGTGTAAGAATGAACCACATCTCAATCCTATACATGGTGTGCCTGACATGACTCAATGTGTCCGTTATCAGTTCAAAATCGATATTTTAGTTCAAAAAGTGTCCTTCACTAAAAAATGAGAAAACAAACTCGTATTTTCTAGATAATTTAGGAAATAAATTCATAAGTCATTTTTGATGTGTAGGAATCAATCTCACATTAAACCGATACATGATGTGATTAGTATGAGTCAAAGTGTGTGTTTCCAGCTGAAAATGAAAATTTAGTAAAAAAGACAAGTGACACACTCAAAACTAAGTAAATACATCTAGATTGTTGTGATACATTAGGAAAATTATCCATAAGTCATTTGAGATGTGTAGGATCAACCACACCTCAATCCTACATACAGTGTGACCGGTATGACTCAAAAGTGTATTTTTTTATTTAAAATTGACATCAATTTTAGTAAAAAGGACAAATAAACTACTCAAAACCAAGAAAACCCATTCAAATTGTTTTTATACTTTAGGAAAACATTTGATAAGTCATTTTTAATGTATATTAATCAACCAAACCTCAATCCGATACACGATGTGACCGATATGGATCAAAGTGCGTCTTTTTATTTAAAATTGACATCAATTTTACTAAAAAGGACAAATGACCTACTCAAAACCGAGCAAACATATTTGGATTGTTTTTATATTTTAGTAAAACTGTCCATAAGAAATTTATGATGTGTAGAAATCAACCACACATCAGTTTGAATTACGGTTTTTCTTTTGGAGAAGGGGTTTTTTCCAACCAAGTGTGTCTCCTTAGGGAGCACCCATTCTCTTTGTGAATAATAAGGATGGATCAATGCGGATATGAATTGATTATAGAGAACTTAACATGATCATAGTGAAGAAAAAGTACCCCTCCCAAGGATTAATTATTTATTTGACCAACTTCATTGGCCTCAATTTTTCACCAAGTTTGATCTTTGATCTAGTTATCATCAATTGAGGGTGAAGTAAGAAGATATTCCAAAGAATGCATTCCAATCAAGATATGAGAATTATGAGTTCGTTGTTATGACCTTTGGATTGACTAATTCTCCTTTTAAATTTATGTATTTTATGAATAGAGTCTTTAAGGACAACCATGATAAATTTTTGGTAGTTTTTATTGATGATATTATGATATATTCCAAAAGTCACGAGGAGCATGAGGATCGTCTAAGGGTTATATTGAAAACTCTGAGGAATGAGAGGCTATTTGGAATGTTCAAAAAATATGAATTTTGGTTTCAAAAAGTTGATTTCTTGGGGAACATTGTAACCAATGATGAAATCTTAGTTTACCATTCCAAGACAATGGTTGTGGAGGAGTGGAATCATCATACAATAGTATCTGAGATTCGTAGTTTCCTTGGTTTAGCATAATATTATAGGATGTTTGTGAAAAAATTTTCACAAATTTTTAATCCACTAACCAAGTTAACTCAAAAATGGGCTAAGTTCATCTAGATAAAGGAGTGTGAAGAAAGTTTCCAAGAGCTAAAGAAGATATTGGTTACTACCCCTATGTTAAATCTACCCTATATCAAAGAAGGATTCATTATTTTTAGTGATGAATCTCTGAAAGGGATTGGGTGTGTCCTCATGGAAAATGAAAAAGTGATTTCTTATGCATATCTACATTTAAAACCTCATGATTAGAATTATCCTATGCATGACCTGGAGTTGGCTGCAGTTATTTTTGCTCTGAAGATATGGAGACACTATCTTTATGAGGAGAAATGTGATATATACACAGACCACCAAAGTTTGAAGTATATTTTCACGCAAAAGTAATTGAACATGAGACAAAGTATATGTTTGGAACTTATAAAATACTACGATTATTTAATTCATTATCATCCTAGAAGAGAAAACAAATTCACTGATGCATTAAGTAGGAAAGACCCTATTATGCTGGAAATGATGAGGATTCAAGGAGATCCTTTGATCAAAGACCTAGTAAAACTGGAAATGGGAATTGTAAGGGAAGGGACATCATCAACCCTATCCCAAATGAATGATCCACTATTTTTATTAGATAAGATCAATAAAGATCAAATAGAAGATCCCTTGTTACAAAATAATAAAGTGGACATGAATAATGAGAAGTTTCTTGAGTTTAATATTTTTCAAGAAGGTGTTCTAAAATTTCATACAAGGATATGTGTTCCATCTATTTCAGAAATAAATAAGGATATGGTGGATGAATCTCATAACACTACTTTATCAATAAATCATGGAAACAAGAAAATGTATAGGGACCTTCATGATCATTATTGGTGGGATAACACTACTTTATCAATAAATCATGGAAACAAGAAAATGTATAGGGACCTTGGTATGTCACTAGGTGAAGGCGGAGAAACAACTTCCTAAAGGGGTATTGCAATCACTACCTATACCAACATGGAAGTGGGACAATATCACTATGTAATTTTTCACTATTCTCCCAAGAACATCCAAAGGAAATAATGTGATATGGGTTATAGTGGACTGACTCACCAAGAATTCCTATTTCATTGTTATTTGGGAAGATTTATCTCTTGACCAACTTTCTAAGATTTATGTAAAGGAAGTGGTGAGGTTGCATGGAGTGGCTCTTTCTATCATTTTTGACCGTGATCCAAGGTTCACATCAAAATTTTGTACAAGTCTTCAACACGATCTGAGTACCGAATTGAATTTTAGTACATCCTATCACCCCCAAAATGATGGTCAATATGAAAGGATTATTTAAACACTCGAGGAAAAATTGAGAACATGATCAATGGAATTTAAAGGTGGATGGGATCAAAATCTCCATGTAGTTGAGTTCTTATACAATAATAGTGTAACATCTTGGATCAGAATGCCACTAAAAGGTTCTCTAAGCCTGATTGGACACATGGCCTCAAGCGCATCTCCCCAAATTCCAGAGGCTACTGGCTAGAAGCAAGGGTCAAGGTGATGATCATGGGGAGACTATACCCTCATTGGTAGAGTATAACATAGCGGAAACAATAAATATATAATAGAAGCAATAATACCATAAAGTAGAAGTAAAAGACAAAAAATTGATAATATAAATAACCAGATGTCATAACATACAAAGATGATGTTTCATGTTACATGTTCTATTAAAATAGCCAAAACAAGTTACATTGTAGTAATACAAAATATAAGTACCAACAGTACAAGAAGGAACAAAATAAACTCAGAAGCATAACAAGCCTTAGCTTGGTCCCATTCTCTCCTACTCCTAAATAGCAATCAAGTACCTATAGAAGGGTTATTACCCTTATCAACACATGAAACAACATAATCTATTTTGGCCCAAAAACATGACCCAAATAGGGTGTGAGACTAAATTCGTGTAGGAAACCACCCAAGGTCTGTGCCAATCTGTCAGTGAATATATATAACATGAAATTTGAAATAGGGAAAGCAATAAACTAGATAGTACTCAAAAGTAAATAGTAATAAATGTACTGGTTTCCATTTACATTCATTTTATGTTCATTATCAATTCAATTACCTTGAATTATATAAGTCTAGGGATCCGGCCTAGGCCCGACGATCACCGTACAAAAGTAATCACAACAGATGTCTCAAAAGACCACCTAAGAAAGTATAAGTGAAGAACGATTCCAATATTGTGATTTTAATTGGAAAATTCATCATAAGTCATTCCATTCGATATTAAAATTATAAAAAACTATCAACTCCTGACATATAAACAACTACCAATATAGCCCATCCTTTGAATCCATCATTGGATTCAAGATTCGCTCGACATTTATATAAAGTTTCCATGGGCCCGACCACTACATCCGTGGCTCACTCACGACATAACATGATAATACCCTCTTTGAGTCTTTCCATGGTCTTTTAACCAAAACCATAGTTCACCCAAGGTATAAGGTGCAATATTCATATGAGCTCGACCTTGACTTTTAAACTGAGGCTATGGCTCGCCCATTGCTATTTACCCCTCTATCATTTCACATAAGAAATAACACATGTAAATTAAACTATTACATGGCTTTAGAATTTGTAAAATCATGTGGGAATATATCATATATCAAGAAACACATGTAAATTAAACTATTACATGGTTCAACATTAATCAACTCACGTGGTCATTTCATATAACAAGTCTATCATGTAATTTAAACTATTACAAGACTTTAGCATTAAATAAATAACATGGTCACATTTTATATAACAATCCTATCATATAATATAAAACACTAAAATGCCTTAACATAACCAAAATCACATGGTCATGTTCAAAAGTGGAGTAAAAAATTCCAAGCATGCTTAAACAAGCATCAACATAACTTGGGGTAAAAGGGAAAATCACTAATCCCAAACCCTTGGTAAAAAAAAATACAATTTAAAACAATTTCAATTCTATTTAATAACCAAAACCATTTTCAACAACCCAATAAGGGAAAACAAGGCATGCCTTATAGGCAACCTAGGACAAACGACCATAAATGGTCATCGAAGGGAAACACACCCATGGGGTGGCCCTAATTCAAGGCAAACAACCTAATTCATGAATGAGAACAAATTTTCCATTACCTAAAAAAATAGGAAATAACATAGGCCAATGATAAATCAAGGATACACCCTCAATTGGGTGTGTGTCACTCCAACATATATAAACTGCTTGACAATTAACGAATGGCATGTGACCACCTACCTTGTGGTAGTATGACTCTCCTCATCCAGCATCAGCCTCTAATTTAACCTAGAACAAAGTAGATATAGAAAAATAAAATAAATGATCAATCCATGATAACTAGGTCGAGAGAATAAATCAATAAGAATATCTCAAGGGGAATCTAGAGCTCATGGAGGGGATTCCAACGCATCCGACGGTGTTCGAATCAGAGATCGAATGATGAAATAGGAGTCCACCCTATCCTTGGATTGCCTGGGCACACTATTCATCAAATGAAGGGGTGCGTTTCTATTCATATAAGAAAAACAACACTACTTCCTAATTTAACACAAAAAAAAGCAAATAAAAGTAAATGGTGTGTACTTGAAACTACATGCCGTGTAGTGTATGTTTCCATACGGTTCTTAGCCAGACCACTACATTGAATGTATCAGGATTATATGGAGTGTAACCCCAATTACATAGAATGAATCCTGGTTACATGGCATGTAACCCTCTTTTTCCTCCACTTAGTTAAGTACAACCTAAAAAGGGAATATTTGTACCTCAAAGGAAGAAACAAGTTCTTACAAACTTACCCCCTTAAAGCAATTCGTCCCCGAATTTCCCTTCCAAGGATGGTGAAGAAACATCTGAGAACTAATCTAGCCACTATGATCATACCTTGGCTCCCCTTTCCCAGGTATCTTCCTATACTTGTCCATGATGCCATAGCACCCGTACTGAAGGAACAAACTGGCCACAGAGAACCTTCGTGCTATGATCCATAATCCGTGTAGGATGCTCCTCAAAGGATGCATCTACCTGTAACTGAACCTTTTCAGGATGAAAAGCAGGAGATGAGTCTTAAATGTATTTTCGCAACTAAGAAACATGGAAGATGTTGTGAATAGCCCTTTACCTTTAGGGTAACTGTAACCGATAGGCAACCAGCCCAACTCTCTCTAGAATCTTGAATGGACCTACGTATCTCGGTGAAAGCTTACCCTGTCTTCTTTTCCCCTTGTGTCTCAACCTTGGGAAAACACGTATGAAAACTCAACCCTGACCTCAAAATCTAGAGGTCATATACGGTGATTGAAAAAATATTTATAATGAGACTACATAGCAGTCAACCACCTTCGAATCACCTGAACCTGTTTAGTGGTCTCCTGGACAAGATGAGGTCCCAACATAGCTGCCTCTCCTGCCTCCAACCAACTCAAGGGTGATCAGCATGGACCACCATAAAAAACCTCATATTGCACCATCTTATAAATATCATCAAATCTATTGTTATAGTGAAACTCAATTAGGGATATGTGTTTCTCCCAAGAACCCTCTAAATTCATGATTCATGCCCGAAGCATGTCCTCCAGCACCTGAATCATGCGCTTTTATTAGACATCTATCTAGGGGTGGTAAGCTGTGTTCAAAATAACTTGTGTACCTAGTTCCCTCTATAGCCCTTTCTAGAAACAAGAAGTAAATCGAGAATCCCTATCTGAAATGATAGAATGAGGAACCCTGTGTATTCCTACAATCTCATAGATGCACAACCTTCCAAGATTATCTACACTGAAGGTTTCCTTGATCGGTAGGAAGAGTGCAACCTTTATGAGCCTATTAAGAATAATGAAAATGGTATCATTAGAAAAACACCTGCACCATTGGAAAACTCCACCAAGCATGACCTTGAGCATTCTAAAAATGATACCAACATGATTTTCCTTTAACTGGGTGAACCCAAACACAACTGAGGCCTTATCAGTGTCCTCATAGCAAAGGACAGTCAAACCCCAATCGACCTCATCCAAACCCATCACACAATATTTAATTTAAATACATTAAGGTCTTTCAAATCACACCCACCTTAAACTGGCAGAGTGTTCAAACTAGTTCACTTGAACTATACACGAGGAACAATAAGCATAACGAGTTAAACTATCATTGGATGACTTATCTACGAAACACCCATCTTAGGAGGCTGGTGTGTTGCAACAGAAACACAACCCCTTCTTCCTAGGCACCAAAATTCCACAACAAACCCATTCACTGAAGCCCATAACTATATCTCGGTGACACTTCTTTGTGAAACCATACACTTATCATTAAAAAGGGTCATGGAACAACACGAGCAAAGGAGAAAACTAGATCCATCCCACTAGAATCATTACCCCTTTTAAAATCATCACATCTGAGCCTAACTATAAGTATGAGATAACCTTAAATTCATCAACTCATAGTCCAAGGAACTCACCAAGGTGGTCCATATTCCCAGTTACAAGTGGGACTTTGGTACAAGGCCAAAATTACACATAAGAACACTGACTGAACCCAGAGCGACATCTGCTAGGATGTCACATCAAATAAGGCAACAGGTATCCAAAGTCCTTCTAAGGTGTTCCTACATGGGAACCCAGTCATCACTCAGAATTAACTGAGCCTCATTTAAAATAATGCTTCTAGCACATAACACAAAAAATATTACGAACTAGCCTAACAACCTTCAATTGTAGTGCAACAGATAACCAGCGCTCTCTTAGTGAATCCAGGATGATGTCAAGATAGGGGACATGATCATATCTTAAGGAAGATCACACTAATATAATTTCAAGTATTACTAGAAAAGGATATCCAAAACACTACTGGTCTACCTTCTGAAAGAAACTTGGCTTCACTTGTCGATACATCGTCATTTAATCGACCATAATGCCTTTATCCCAAGGCATTTTGGTGATAGTTCATGCTTAACCACTGAGGTCCATTCATGATCATCGGTGCCTCACAAGGACTACACACACAGCCAAAACGCAATAACATCGTGTTGTCAAGAAAACATCAACATGAAACAAGACTCACAAGTCTGAAAGGCATTCAAGTAAATTTGACCATTTTTGAATGGTCCTTGATTATGATCCTTCTGCATGGAAGAACACATTTAAATAGAAACAATGTGACACTCCCTACCTTGAAGTGTCCTAGATGCTGAGAAGAAGGACTAGCCACTCTCAAATGCAGTAGTTCAGAACTAAATTAAATGCATGAGGTTCATTCCATGAACCAAAATCACCACGTCATATCACATGGCATGAAAGATGAATTTAAACTGACCGGTGTGTCAAAACACCCATGTCCTAGAATGTCCTCCCAAGCAGTGGGACAATCTTGGTTCCATAATGCTTAGGTTACTCTACTTAGAAGATAACCTGAGAACATACACAATAGCTCAAAGCTCAATGATTTAACTGAACTCAACAACTTGTTTTACCATTTAACACTCAATAGGTATGTCAATATATACTACCTTAAGTTTAAAAGAGAAAACAACACATTCTACATACTATTCATAGGATGTCCATCCTCTGCATCCTAGTACCACATGGATAATGTAGGGATTGGTTCAAATGCACATCATCTTCATAACCATTTACACTGATGATGATGTACCATGTCACCCATCAATTAAGAAAAGAGAGGTTCACATGACCTCCTAAGCAGCTGACTATGCCTGAGGCATGTATAACCTACTGAACCAAACATTCCTCAATGATCGTTCCCATATTATGGGTCAAGATACAACAAATATCTCAGATCAAGAGCACAAATATCAAAACATGATAGGTTAACACCTTCCTCCAAGCACTCACCCTTCTGCCTGCTCCATGGGTTAGGTCTAGGTGTCAAACAAAAAGAGATACTACCAAGAGCCCACTACTAATGTTAGGAATGGTTAATTAAAACACTAAGAGGCATCCTACATGAGATCCTTATCTAAAAAGGCAAGGGAGAAATCCTACATGGGATCCCCGAATGATAAACAACAGAGGAATCCTATAATAGGGATCCTCCTAAACAGTACACATGAGATGGATCTTACAAGGGAATACCTAGAACAAAATAGGTCAAGAGAGATAGATCCCAACTCTTCTCAGATAATAGATCTCAAATAGGTTGGTCCAAACACCCAACCAATTATTCACACTTTGGTCTCACTCTCAGGAGACAATTGAAAATGATAAATGAAGGAAGAACCTATCCATTTAGATAGAATCCCCAACACACCCATTATGAGTCCTCAAAATGCTCCACGAGTTTCACCATCATGATCTACATAGAAAACAACTCATAATGGACTAATCTCAGGTCCAATTCTGATATTAGGGTATAAAAAAGGAAAATACCCTCAAAGGGTACCAAAAGAGGAGCACACGACGTGTATAAACCATACACGACGTGTACCCTCAAGCTCCTACTCGGGTGTGTACTTAAACCAGACTGGGTGTGTAACCATACAAGGTACATGGCATTTAATACTAGGAAACATCACATACTCAAGTATTTCCTCCTGGCCATGTACTTCTACATGGCCAAATCCACATGGGGTTGCTGCCTGTGTAAAACTACACAGTGTGTACTAAAAGTACATGGTGTGCACTATCCAAAACCATTACTATTCTATGTTTCTTATCACATGACTGGATACACGGTCATTTACCACACGGTGTGTACACATAGTACATGTTGTGTACTTAAAAAAAGTCTTTCTTCCCAAATATTAGAACACATGGCGTGTGTTCATAGGACCACACACTGTGTTTTCTAGGTTTCTGGATAGCAATCCTCTGAAACTTTTCATGAATCCACTTTTTTGAAAAGTAAACTTAAGGTATTCCAAACTCTGATATGTGGGGGCCCATAATCCCTGCAAATCAATGTTTGGAATCCATATATATAGTATATCATAACAAAAATTCAATTTAAGACAACAACATGATCCACCAAATTCTGATCCAAGAGGGCCTATACACCTCAGGGACCAAAGTTTTGTGTCCATAAAATTAGAACCACAACACGTACTAATACACCTATCACAACACCAAAAATATCTATCACAATATCTATCAAAACAGTATGAAATCAGTAATTCTCTCTAAATGGCATAGTAGGAATGCATGACATGTGATTTCTAAAAAGGTCCTATATGATGCATGAGATGACATACCCTCATCTCATTAGGTTTCAATAAAATAGAACCATAATGAAATCAATAATAATAGCACAATACAAGTGCGTCACCCAATGGTGAAATCAAATCAACTGTAACAACTCAAAATCCAAAAATCACAATTCAATCAAGGCAGTTTGTCTTTTCCCTGTACGCAAGGTAGCTACTCTCATGCACATTTTATTACCAAACTCAATTTCCTTTATATCACTGTCTAATGTCTCCAAATAGTAAGGCAAACTAGAAAAGTCCATCCTCTGATACCAATTTGTAATTTCCCAGATCCGGATGCCACTCAAAGGTGCTCCAAGCCTGGTTGGCCACATGGCCTCAAGCACATCTCCCCAAATTACAGAGGCTACCGACTAGTAGCGATGGACTAGGTGATGATCGTGGGGAGACTATTCTCTCATTGGCAGAGTATAACATAGTGGAAATAACAAATAGATAGCAGAAATAGTAATACCATACAACAAAAGAAAACAAAAAATATTGATAATATAAATAAATAGATGTCATAGCAAACAAAGATGATACTACATGTTACATGTTCTAGGAAAACATCCAAAATAGGTTACACTACAGTAATAAAAAATATACCCACCAAAAGTAAAAAAAATGAACAAAAGAAACTCAGAAGCATCACAACCCTCATCTTGGTCCCATGCTCTCATACTACTAAACAACAATCAAGTACCTGTAGAAGGGTTCTTACCCTTATAGACACCTGCAACAACATAATCTTTTTGAGCCCAAAAACATGACTCAAACAGGGTGTGAGACTAAATCCCAGTATGCAACCACCCAAGGTCTATGCCAATCTGCCAGTGAATATATATAACAAGAGCTGTGTAATAGGGGAAAAAATAAACTAGGAAGTACTCAAAAGTAAATAGTCCTACAAGTATTAGTTTCCATTTAAATTCATTTTATGTTCATTAGAAATTCAATTACCTCTAATTATATAAGTCTCAGGATCCGGCCTAGGCTCGACCATCCCTGTATAAAATTAATCATAGCAGATGTCTCAAAATACCACCTAAGAAATTATAAGTGAAGAATAAATCCAAGATTGTGCTTTAGGTTAAAAAAAATCATAAGTCATTCCATTTTATATTCAAATTATAAGAAAATTTCAACTCATGAAATATAAATATCTACCAATAGAGCCTATCCTTGGAATCCCTCATTAGATTCAAATTTTTCTCGACATTTATTTAAAGTTTCTACGAGCCTTACCACTACATTAATGGATCTATCACAACTTAACATGATAATACCCTATTTGAGTCTATCCATGGTCTTTTAACTGAGGCCATGGTTCACCCATGGTATAAGGTGTAATAGTTATATGAGCCTGACCTTTCCTTTTAACCTGAGGCTATGGCTCGCCCATTTCTATTTACCCCTCTATCAATTCACATAAGGAGAAACACATTTAAATTAAACTATTACATGGATTTATAATTTATAAACTCATGTGGTCATATATCATATATCAAGAAACATATGAAAAATTAAACTATTACATGGTTCAACATTAATCAACTCACATGGGCGTTTCATATAAAAAGCCTATCATGTAATTTAAACTATCACATGACTTTAACATTAAATAAATAACATGGGAACATTTCATATAACGATCCTATCATGTGATCTAAACCATTATAAGGACTTAACATAACCAAAATCACAAGGGTAGGTTCACAAATGGAGTAAAACATTCCAAGCATGCTTAAACAAGCATCAACATAACATGGGGAAAATGGGAAAATCACTAATACCAAAACCTTAGTAAAAAAATTACAATTTAACACAATTACAATTCCATTTAATAACCAAAACCATTTTCAACAAACCAAGACGGGAAAACAAGGCATTCCTCATAGACAACCTAGTCCAAATATCCATAAACAATCATCAATGGGAAACACACCAATGGGGTGGTCCTAATTGAAGGTAAAGGACCTAATTCATGAATAAGAACACATTTTCAATTACCTAAACATAAATAGGTAATAACATTGGCCAATTATCAATTAAGGTGACACTCTAAAATGGGCACGTGATACTCTGACATATATAAACATCTTGAAAATTACCGAAAGGCACGTGACCACCTACCTCGCGGTAGTATGACTCTTCTCGTCTAGATTCAACCTATAATTCGACCTAGAATGGAGTAGATCTAAAAAATGAGCAAAAAAGCTCAAGCCTCAATAACTAGGTTGAGAGAATAAATCATGAAGAATATCTCAAGAGAAATTGATAGCTCACTGAGGGGATTCCAACACATTTTATGGTGTTCTAATTGGAGATCGGAAAATGAAATGGGAGGCCACCATATCCTCGGATCTCATGGGCATGAAGTTCTTCGAATGAAGGGGTGAGTTTCTATCCATCTAAGAAAAACGAAACTACTTCCCGATTTAACACAAAAAAAGAAAAGTACACGACATCTACTTGAAACTACATGCTGTGTAGTTCCTGTTTCAAAATGGTTCCTATCCAGACCACTACATGGAGTGTATCAGGATTATATGATGTGTAACCCCAATTACACAGTGTTCACCTGGGTTACATGACGTGAAACCCTTCTTTTCCTCCACTCACTTAAGCACAACCTAAAAAGGAAAGATTATTACCTCAAATGAAGAATTGGGTTCTTACAAACAGCTTCCACTAGAGTATTTAGATGAAACCTTATGAAGCTATCTATGGGAAGTGATGTAGAACTCATACTTGTTGTGATGAAGTTGGTGAGAGAAAGATGCTTGGGCCTGATCATGTGCAAGGGATGGAAGAAAAGGTTCATTCCATCCAATAACATATAAAAACTTCTTAGATTCAGAAGAAGAGCTATGCTGACAATTGTTGAAGGGAATTGGAGTTTGGTGTTGGAAACAAAGTGTTCCTTAAAATATCAAATTGGAAGAGAGTTATGCGGTTTGAGAATAAAGGGTAGCTTAGCCCCAGATACATTGGAACCTATGAAATTCTTGATCGTATAGGAGCAGTGGCCTATGGGCTAGAAGTTTCACCAAATCTAGATCAATTTCATAATGTATTCCATGTATCTATCTTGAAAAAGTACATACCTAACACTTCACATGTAATAAATCTGAAGGTGGTACAAATGGAACATGATCTCTCTTATGAGGAGAAGCCAATGGAGATCTTGGACCATAGAGACAAAGTTCTAAGCAACAATACTACCCACAACATCAAAGTGTTTTAAAGGAACCATAAATATGAAGAAGAAATGTGGGAACTAGAGGAGATAATGAGGCAGAAATACCCACACATTTTCTAAACTATGATAACAAGTTGAAATTTCAAGGATGAAATTTCTTAAGGGGGGAAGAATGTAATGACCTAGACTTTTTGAATGATAGTTCTTTCCTAAAAATGTGTGTTATATTATATTATATACAACAAAACCATATCTCTTCAATAATGAAGTAAATATAAAGGGAAATGTGACCATCTAGATTTGACCATTATGTGAATGTTGGTCAATTATAACCTATAGTCAATATGACCATTAAAAACTATACCTTAGATACTAATTTTAATGTTATAATTAGTGTTTATAAGTAAATTTTGACAAAGGATAATTGATATAGAAAGAAGAGTTGATGGTCTCAACTAGTAGAGTCATGTTGTTTGAAGCCCATCGGTTGGAACTTGGGAGGGAGGTATCATCACTGGGGTTTTCCCTTGACCAATCCCAAGCCGAGCTTCAACAAGTGAAGCTTGAAGGAATCTCCTATGAGAGTAGTTCAAGTTAGTGGAGATTACCACTCAGTCGATGTTAGCCGAGACAACCCACTGAACTAACACCATCACAGACCTTACTCTTAAGGAATATGTGGGTGTAATAAGGGGTTATGTGTCTAGGCCTTAGTTACTTAAAGTTTAATTCCTTTATATAAAGAAAATTGTTATTCCATCAATTCCTTTTTAAGATTTTTTTCTTAATAAAATATATGATGAATTTGTTAAATTGATTTTTCAAACACAAATTGTACTTTTTAGAAAAGATATAAATTTTTATATAAAATAAGGTATTATTAATAATATATATTTTAATTAAATAGTATGATAAAAATATATATGGTAAAATAATTTTGAAAATTTTAAGTGTAAGGAATTTTACTATGCATTTTCAACCCGCTATTATTTTTAATAAATATGGATTTTTATATTTCAAAGTTAAACTTAACATATTTATAGAATTATTTTTGATAAAATAGACATCATTTTTTAAATAATCATGTCTAAATTAGGTTAGGGTGAATTTATGATAATTTTCTAAAATATTTTTTTGAATAGTAAAAATATAGTTTGAGGTTTTTAGTATGTTTAATGGCTTCAGAATTATGTCATAATGATGTAATAATTAATAAAAAAAATCCAAGACCTACAATATTTTATTTTATTAATATCAAATATTTTAATATATTTTAATCAATTTTCAAACCTATAATTTACTTTTCAAAGTATAAAATTGAAACTTAAACATTTAAAACATTATTTTATAGAAACTTTACTTTTCCATGATAAAAGAAGTAATATAAAATGATGATAAACTCTTGTGAATTAACATAACATAAAATATGTCCCAAATGTCAAAACTATTGGGCTATCCCATGGTTTTTCATTTTCCACAACCTAGATTTCCAATGCCTATATTTGAAAATTAATAAACAAATATTCCACTTTTTCTATAAATACCAACCCATTTATCCATTTCCTTTCACTAACAAAAAATACTTCATTAATCTTTGTTAGTTTTAACTCCCATGGAGTCCTCCCAATGTTTCCTCAATCACCCCAAGTTCCCAATCCTCAAGTTTCAAGAGTTACTTTTCAAGGTAAGAGAATTATCCTTCTTTTCTTTTTGATTCAAGAACCTATTTTCGTTTATGTCTTCTAAATGTTATGGTTACTATATTCTAATACCCTTTTAATCATACCCCTACTGAAAAATTATTTTTATCAATGGGATACCCATTTCACCTCTCAATTTACACTTTTTTTCAGAACCACATTTTATATCAGTCATGCTAGTGAATTTACTTCTTAAAGTTTTCCTCTTATCCTCAATAAATTTTCTTTTATTTTCTTTTTGTGAATACCCAAGACTCTTTATATTCCAAGGATATTCACCTAGATATTAAAATGATTTATATTATTCTGGTATTAACATATATGAAACCCACATTCCCTTTTCATGGGTTGGAAATGACATAATGATCATGTTTTTAATCACTTTTGAAACACCATGATTTTGATATGAAACCCATTTTTTATTCTCCATGAGTTATTTATGAAATGTTTGATTATGATCTATATAGATCAAATTAGTTAATACATATTAAGGGTGAACCCTGATGGTGCTCTAATGCATTGGGTAAAGAATTTAATCTCTAGAGATGGCATTTTATATGATACCTTGGTGAATAACCTTGGTAATTTTTATGACACCTTGGTGATTAACCTTGGTGACATGATTATGAATGTATAAATTAAATGTTATAGACACATTTACATGTTATTATTAATTCTATTTTTATTATGGTATGCCTCATGTTCACTTTATGATTTTATAATGATATTCCTCATGTTCTTATTGATATTCTTTAAGATCACATATAAACTGTTTCCCTTAATTATTCCCTTACCGGGCCTTATGCTTACCCTTTCCTTTGATGTATGTCCCCATGTTATGAGATGTAGTAAAATTACTTAGGGTGAACCAATGAATAAGTATTTCAAGTTTTTTATTATAATGTTTTATGTTTTCATGTATTATGTACCTTTTTTTTCAAGAAACTAAAATTTAAAATACCCTCTATTTATAAAATGTAATAAAAAGTTATGTAATAAAAAGGTAAGATGATATAAATTTTCTGGTTCTTGACATGAAACCTCTTGACTTCATCCTCAATATGGATTGACTAATTTCTAATAAGTTCTGAATTGACTCTTATCTTCAACGAGTTTCCTTTACTGCACCCAATAGGGTGTGTCATGTCTTTTAGGGAGAATGGGACCCGAGGTCGAATAGAGCCAAACCATATTTTCCTGAGTTAGGGAGGGTAATATTGGTGTTTTATTTTGACTTGGATTGATAATCTTTGGGTGATGATCTCTCTCTAGTCGTCATTGAGTTTCCTGACACATTTCCTTCTTATTTCTATGGTCTCCCACCAACAAGAGAGGTAGAGTTATCTATTGATTTTGTACTTGTTACTCAACCAATATCTATTCCTTCTTACTGTATGGAACCAGTAGATTTGAAATTTTTTAATATTCAGTTTTATGATTTGTTATAGAAAGGATTTATACGCCCGAGTGTGTCACCTTGGGAGGAACCTATTCTATTTGTGAAGAAAGATGAAAAAACAATATTCCTCTATGTTGAATGCCAAAAAATAAAACATGTTATATTAAAGAACAAGTATCTATTACCATGGATTGATGATTTGTTTTATCAGTTAAAAGGGGAAAGGTGGTTATTAAAGATTGATCTCTGATATGATTATCACCAGTTGAGAATAAAATAATCTAACATTCATAAGAATTCCTTAAGGAGTAGGTATGACCATTATGAGTATCTTGTCATGCAATTTCATCCATCCATTTCTCCTTTAGTTTTTATGGATTTAATGAACAAGATTTTCCATGAGTACCTCAACTCATTTGTAGTATTCTTTTTGGATGAAATCTTGGTTTATTCCAAGATCAAGTAGGATCATGTGCGTCATTTGAGACTAGTCCTATAAATCTTGAGAGATCAAAAAATCTACCCAAATCTATCAAAGTGTAATTTCTAGATATGATAAGTGATGTTCTTGGGACATGTGGTATCAAAACATGTCATCTCATTCGTTTATGAGAAGGTGAAGGCTATTATGACATGGGAAAAACCATTTAATGTTTTTGAGATGCAAATATTCTTGGTCCTAATGATGTATAGCCACAAGTTTTTCAAAGATATCTCAAAGTTGTATTCTCCAATGACCGCCTTCACTTAAAAGGGAGTGATTGTGGAATGAAAAATTTCATAGTTATTTTTTAAGTTGAAACATATTTTAAAATTTTAACTAGTTTTGACTCTTCCAGAGGCCGGATAGGGAAATGTGGTCTTCTATGAAACATCAGGTTTGGGTTTGGGATTTGTTCTTATAAAGGGTGGTTATGTGGTAGCCTATGGATCCAAACATGTTTGGACACACAAGATGAATTTTCCAACCAATTATCTCAAACTCGCAATTGTGATTCATGCTCTTAAGAGTTAGCATAATTACCTTTTCAAAGAGAGGTTTACCCTTTATTCCAACCACAAAAGATTGAGTTATATATTCTCTTAAAAGTATTTAAATCTCCATCAAAGGAATTTGGTGGAGTAACTGAAATATTTTGATTTAAACATTTCCTACACCCTAGGGAATGGAAATGTCATTAATGATGCTTTGAGTAGGAAACCTCCAACCCAGTCCATGAAGGAATCATTAGAATAGTGGAACTTGCTAGATCTTTTTGAAAAATTTCATCTGAGAGTCTAGGAGGAAGAGGACATGGTTATCTTGGAAAGTGTTCAATTGAACTTTGATCTTATCAAGATTATTATTTAGGAACAATAGCTTCATGATGAATTTTTTATCATTAGGGAATCTCTTTATAGTGGGGAGACTGTTAACGTGTGGATGTTCTCTTCTAAGGGAATCCAATGTTTTCAAAATTGGTTTGTTGCACCTTTTACTATAAGAAAGGCTGTAATGGTTATTTCCCTAATTCCCAGTGGGCGATGCACCCTAGGGCCAAAAAGATATTTTATGACATGCTGTGATGATTCTGGTGGATATGTATGAGATGAGGGATCTTTTTTTTTTCTCATTGTTATACCTGTCAGCAGGTCAAAGCAGATCACTAGAAACCTTCAGGTTTCCTTCAGATGCTTCAAGTGCTGACTTGTAGGGGATCTATATGAACTTTGTGGTTTAGTTTCCACATAACCCTAAGTAGAATAATGTGATTTGAGTTGTGATCGATCGACTGACCAAATTATCTCACTTTATACCCACTTGTGTTACAACCAAAGTTGAGGAATTGAGACTTATCTATTCGCAAGATATTTTCAGATTGTATGGTGTAACTTATGATATAGTCTCTGATAGGGATCCCCATTTTACTTCTTACTTCTAGAGAGGTCTCCAGGAGGCACTAGGATCTCAAGTGCATTTAAGAATGACATATCATTTGTAGACAAATGGACAGATAGAATGAGATATACTTATTCTTTAGGACATGTTATGTGCTTGCATTCTCGATTTTGGTGGATCTTGGGATGCCCATTTGGGACTGGTTAAGTTTGCCTAAAACAACAGTTACTAGTATGCTATTAGAATTTCTCTTTTTTTGGCCTTGTGTGGTTGGACTTTTAAATCTTCATTGTGATGGTCCAAGATTTTTGAAGCTTCCTTAGTTGGACCAAGTGTAGTCCAAGAGATAGTGATAAAGATTTAGTTGATTCATTAGAGAATGTTAATGGCACATATATAGTACAAATATTATTCTAATATTCATAGATTACCTTTGGAGTTTTTAGTTGGTGACCTGATGTTTTTGGGAGTTTCACATTTTTTGGTTCATCAACGACTTGGGAAAAAGGGGAAACTTGCAGCATGGGTTGTGGGAACTTTTGAGGTTATTGAGAAAGTTGGAAAAGTGTCTTACAATTTAGAACTTACACCATAATTGACATTGATACATAGTGTGTTCCATGTATTGAAACTTTAGAAGTATCTCTTTGACCCATCTCACGCCTTGAGGTGGGAGTATCTTAATGTTGAGCTTGATTTATGTGTGACTGAGCATCCAGTCAGGATCGTTGATTCTAAGACAAAGGTTATTCATGGTAGGATAATAACTTTGGTCAGTGTTATATGGAATCCTGGTTTTGATTCACATGAGATGTGGGAGTGTGAGGCACAGATGAGAGAGCAGTGGCCTCATCTATTTGATATGGATCTTTCTTGACATCATTTATGGGGATATAATTTTTTTATAGTGGGGTAGTTGTAACATTTATGTACCTTATTGAAGGTCACTTGACCCTTGTGTTGATCTCCTTCAAGTTGGATATTGTTTTGGGGTCATTCCAGGAGAATTTGGAAAATTTTGGAATCTTAAGGGGTTGTGCACGGTTAGTGCATGGTTAGGGAAAACCGTGCAGTTTGTCCTAGAAAACCTTACACCCTATTGTGAGCCACTGGAAGGGGGAAAATAGTTTTTATAAACCATATGAATATCCCTTATAAACTATACAATGTAATATAGTGAGAGTTTTCACGCTTGGCCCACAGTTTGACAAATCATGCGCCCTTTAAGGGGAAACCATGAACCCTACCAGCAGGGGCACACAATTAGGGAGAATAGTTTGTCAAACCATGTGGATCTACCCAACACACCATTCATGTGAGTTTTAATTCCCCTGAAAATTTTATTAAAATACAAAAACCCTCCTATTTATCCCCTAATAACCCTATTTTGAACCTAACTCAAATCCTTGGTCTTTGAAGACTCCCAAGAGGTGATTTTGGAATCTCAAACCCCTTTTCTTGGTGGATCAAATAATTGTTGAATTCATTCAATATTCTTCAGGTAAGTTGATATCCTCTCATGTGGTTTCTTATGATATTTATTTCTATCCTACTTAAAGTTTAATATATCATCATGTTATTGATGGATCTAAACTATATTTTGTTTTATCTTTACTCTAGGTTGTGTTTCTTGATCTCCTTCACCTCTTACTTCATTGGAAATCCCTTTGCGGATGTTGCCTTTGATCATATGATTATAAGTATGTAGTTTCATATTATTTTTAACTATAATTGAAAAATTACTTTTCTTGATTGATGAGATGAATTTTTATTTGATTTAAATACCATGATTTGAAAGGATTTGATGTGTGATTTGAAATGACATGGAAATTGTGCAAAGAAAACCCCAATTTTAATGGAAATGAAATGTGAGGTGGATTTTAGAAAAATGATGTATTGATTTTAAAATTTATTTGATGTTAAATTTTGAGACTAATGGAATAAACTGAAATATGATTTGGAATGGCATGAATTTATGAAAACCCTTGTTTTAGTTTTTGAATGAGAAAGGCACGTTGAAAACTGAAAATTGGGAAATTTTAATTTGAATTGATTTGAAAGGTTTGGTTTTCCTATGTTTGATTAATTGGTCATTTTAAAAACATGTTATATTGGATAGTTAGTTGTAACTAGGGTAAGAATTCTAGGACCTTTATTCTCTTGTAATATATTGATGATGAAAATAATTACTAAAAAAGTGTGACATGAATGCCCGAGAGGGTTCCCTTTTAGGGTGAATATTCCCCATGAGGGTTCCCTGATTAGGGTGTAGATTAATATGAGGGTGTACACATATCTTGAGACGAGATAATTATTGAGATGTGTGAGGACCCTATTACCTAAACTAACATACCATTGGGATTTTTTGCACAGTTCTAGGATTTGTTTACTTGATTATACATGCCAATGATCATTGAACTTTTTATTTCATGCCAATTTTTTTATATAAGTGTTTCATATAAAATGTTTATTTAAGCTAGTTTTTGATATATTTTCTATATCATTTCTTATGAAAGAATTTTTTTGGTTTAAAATATGTGAATAACATACCATTAATTATTTAATTAAAATTAAGAACAATTGGTTTAACTATTATGAAATTGATTATGGAAGACTTGGTGAGACCCTAATAGGATTTATATATTACACCCTACCTTTGACTTTGAGTGTTTGTAGATTTTATTATGACAAGTCTGAGAAAAGGGAAATAACCACTTGGAGGTGGTGTATGTTCTTGATCCTTGGGACCATGGAGGGTTTATTAAGAATTATCATGAATGCTCTCAAAAATATTTTAACTAAGTGAAACATAGGGGATGACCTTGGTCATTCTCTTGAAGAGCTGTTGCGGTCAAGCACTCACTACTTTTAATTAATTTTTTTTTTATATTTTTCTTATTTATAGAACAAAACTAAAATAAATGGAGTTTTAGAATTGATAATTCAATACTAAAATTAAACATTCATATTTAATGAAAACACAATGAATGCAAACAAAATGAAGTTAGAAAGAAAGAAGATATTTTTGAGAGAATAACACAAATTAAACCTTAATTGTATTATTATTAGTTTCAAATTTACTTAATGAGAACACTCCATCAATGTGTGAAAATACTCTTATACCTATGGTTGTGAATATACAGTGCACTCAATTATCACTGAGAGATCATACATCCACCTCCTCAATCAAGGAAATAATATTACAGAAGCAGAAGTTAAACCTCGGGTGGAAAGTGGAGACCCAATGGCACCATGACCACTAATACCCCCTCAAAATAACTATAATAAAATAAGAAACATTAAGAATGAATTTTCAAATACTTAGGTTCATAATTGGATTACTCCCCAGGGGAATTTCTTGGTTTAGCTACTCATGATCATGGGAACAAGAGTTCACAGTGATGAAGAAAATGGGGAGAGAAAATAAAAGAGAGATAAAATAAGAAAGAAATGAGAACACTTAAAATTAAAACATGAATTGAAATTACAGAATGAAAATAAAAGAAAATATGAGACTAAAATACAATATAACTTCATCCAAATCTTCAATGTAGCAGCCAATTCTTTTAAATAAAGAGGAAACACATTTTTATAGGGAGAGGGGAGAGAAATCTTTGCTCTGAAATATTACTCCTATAGTTTACACGTGGTTTACGTATTTAATGGCCTAATTTGGATTTTTTTTTATTTTTTAATGTTGGTCATATATCTATACTATGTTGGACCATGGAATTTAAACTTGATTTTCCATGGAATTAATGAGTTATATATGATTTACTCTAGATATTGTTTCTGTCCATAAAGACTCTTCATATTCTACTTCTCCCATTTACCATGAATTTAAGGCCTTAAAATATGTAGAATCATGATTGAAAGCCTTAATAAAATTTGTTCATTATTTCTTATCCATATCTATGATGAATATAAAATCCATTGGTTTGTAAATTTTTTAAATATGGTCCTAACATAATAAATAACCATATTTGTGTACAAATTTCGAGGCCTGACTTGTGAGGTAGTTTTGGGCCTTCAAACAATGGATTGAGCTTTGGGTAATAGAGAATTAAATGTAGATTAATGAATAAAGAAACTTAAAAAATAATAATTGTGCAATTTCAATCAGTTTAGAAAAAACTATTTTTATAAATACAAAAATAAATTAAAATAGTTAAAATAAAAAATTAAGCCATTTTTACAATTAAGTTCAAAATACTTCTAAAACCATAAAATGTGACAATTGACCTTAAAATAACACGTTTTTGGGATTAAAACAATTGAAATTAAGTTTAATGTAATTGAAAATATTTACTCTATCAATTCCCCACATTTAATCATTTCACTCCTAGACAATCATCTAATACCAATGTCAAAACAAACTTCCCAAATTATAAAAGATAACACAAATCAATTATAATATAAATGAAAATATAATGACTCCTAAATGGATAAATATTACCCAAATCCTCAAAAATAATAAAAATATATTAAATATCATGTTAATTCCCCCATTCATGTCACACCTACCTCCCCAAAAAAACATTTCTCTCTTCACTCAAGGATTTTTTAATGTTGAGTATTTTTTATTCCCATAAACACGTGTGATCTCTATAGGCTTGATATCCTCTTAGTGTATCCACAAAATAGAGTAAAAAATGTTTCAATCATGAGTTATTTTTCATGGATTATTATGAGGTTGAGGGTTGGTAGGTTTTATATATAAAAACATTTGAGGTAGAATGATGAGGGTTATGCTCTAAAGTGAAGTAAATACATGAAAATAATTTTGCTTAAGAATGATGTACTCCTTAACCATCTTGAAAATGATTCACCTACAAATAAATATTTCTTTATTTAGTAAGTTTACACATGTAATTTCATAATTAATGATAAATTTGTTCCCTCTTTCCCCCCATTTTTAGCATTGTTTCAGCTTGAATTCATATATCAGTTTCTCTTCAAAATCATTTTTTGAGGAAAATAGAGGAATATTTTGATCTTAAAATATTAGTGAACACCCAAACAATATTTTTAATTATATTTTTTTCCACATGACCATATTTACATCCTGAAATTTATTCCACCAAAGCAGTAATAAATATAACAACACTTTTAATTCAGCTCAAACTAATTCTTTAATAAAGAAAAATATAGCTCATCTTCTCCTACCCCCATACTTGAGTTCAAAAATTATCATGAATTAAAAATATAGAGAAGTTTGTAAAGGGATAAATGTATTGTAATTTTTTTGACTAAAAAGGTATTTCATGGCTACTAGGTTCTTTATGAAGGTCAAATGTAAAGGTAGGCCAAAATTAGAGTTCAATTTAAAAAGGGATTTCAAAGTGATGCCTCAATCATAATTAACACATTCTATGAACTCTAACTACTTTGAAAAAGATAAAAACAGAAAGTTATAGATCAAAAAACATGTATCAAGACTTTCAAAAAAATATAAATGTAAATAAGATTTAAAAAAAGGTTTAAAAACCTCTTGGGTTGAGAAATATTTTCAATTTAGACATTACTAGTGCATATGAGTTTGACAATCAATTAAACTTCATCAAATGAAAAGATCAAAAATTAAGAAACAAAATCAATTAAACAATAATTTAAATCCTAAAACATTCAAATCAATAAATATGCCAAAAACACTAAGATGTTTTCAAATTTTCAAAGTAATCAATTTAGCTCAAGAATCCTAAAAACACATCAAAAAAATAAAAAAATAAAAAATAAAAAATTTAGAAAAAGACATGAAAAAATGGAATCATAAAAAAAGTTCCTAAAAATAGATTGACATAACTCCCCCACACTTATTCCATTTACTACACTCTTTTTAGCTCAAATTAGATCAAGAATTATTTTCACTTAGAATTTTAATTGGGTAGTAAATAAAATAAATAAAAGGAAAGAAAAAACCAAATTTATTTTTTAGTGCCAACCTTGAGTTAAGCCCCTAGATACCACCACTTTAAAACTACAAGAAAGAAACAAAAAACATAATAAAAATAAATAAAATAAAGATAAAGGGGAAAGAAAAGGGATAATTATTGGTTTGAATCCCAAGTGGGTTCTAGGTTTTTTCTACCCCTAGGTAGGTAGTTGTAGTGTATTATCCCCAATCAAAAGAATGATGTGGTTTCTTTAATATAAACCACTAAATGTGATTTTTCCTAGTGTCCATGAGTATACACAAAGAATGTATGACCCCAAAGAAGATAATAAAATTCAAAATCCAAAATAAATAATAAAAAGATAATTTAAGGTCTATAGTGGGAGGGAAAAGAATATAGTGGTGCCCCCTATTGACTTTCGTGGTGTTCTCATACATATGGTATACAAGTTTTTGTAAAGGAGTCAGTCGCAACACCAAATGCTTCTAAATCTATTCTTCTTTGATCACCACTAATTGGATGGTATCTTCCTTAACATCCAAGGCCTGATCCAATTATGTTGTGTAATAAATTTTAGAAAAAGAGAAGTCAGAAAAAAATTAAGCTCGAATAAGATTAAAACATGACAAATCAATAAAGAAATATTCCCTTTAAAGTATGTCAGCTTGAAACTTAATATCTTCTAGAAGGACCATTGGAAACTCAATATTAGTAGGAGAATCTTAATTATCATCTTAAAAATCAAGAGATAGTTATAGAGTTGATGATTTTTCATTATCAATGATGGGAAGATCATGTTTTAGGTCATCTTCCACAAATTGATTCTAATATTCTTCCAAAAAATGTTGATCTCCCATAAGTGCATCAACTTGATCCACTAGAAATGGTTGAGTATGGGATAATGTTATTAATTACTTTAGTAGATCCTTCTCAACCACCTTTGCTTCTTTAACATAAAAAAATTATTGGTGAAATCACTTACACTAATCGTTCTGGTTCAGGTTCTAGATAAGGTTTTGATTGTTTCTCCTGAGATACATGTACATATTCATCTATCCATTCAATTTTTCTCTCAACGTTTTTGGTTGAATCACAAATCCTTTCCAACAGAGATTCAATATAATTATGAATTTATTCTTTCACATAATATTGGTCAGTTCATGCTGAATAATTTGAATTGAAAGACATCATGAACAATGAGTATTTTTTTAGTTTTATTAAATTAAAGAAAAGAAAATAATTTTCAAAATGTTAATAAAAATAGTGAGTGAATAACACTTGTATCCCCAATAAAAATTCCAATTTGATGAAGTTTTTTTCATACACTCTCTTAGAATATTCTAACTATGTGTAGCATAGGGGATGAACTAGGTCATTTTCGTGAGGAGCTTCTAAAGTCAAGCACTAACTACTTATAATTCGAATTTTTTATACTTTTCTTATTCATGGAATAAAACTTAAAGAAATGGAGTTTTATAATTGGGAATTCAATACTAAAATTAAACATTCATATGTAATGAAAACACAATAAATACAAAAAAAATGAAGTTAGAAATAAAGGATATATTCTCAAGAGAATCACCCAAATTAAACCTTCATTATATTATTATTCATTTAAAATTTAAATAATGATCACACTCCATCATATTTTTTGAACATCATACTATAAATATGTCTTCGAATATACAGTGAACTCAATGATCATTGAGAGACCGCACAAACATCTCCTATATTAAGAGAGAATATTATAGAAGTGAAAGTTAAATCTCAGGTGGAAAGTGGATACACAAAGGAGCCTTAACCACTAAGATCCCCTAGGTCTAACTCTAAGAAAATAATAAACATTAAGAATGAATGTTCAAAGAATTGGTTTCCTCACTAGATCAATCCCTTGGGAACTTCCTCAGGTTAGATACTCATGATCATGAGCATAAGAGTTCACAATGGTGAAGAAAATGGGGAGAGAAAATTAAGGAGAGATAGAATAAGAGAGAAAGGAGAACACTTAAATTAAAACATGAAATGAAATTAAAAAATGAAAATAAAATAAAATATGAGACCAAAATATATCATAAATTCATTCAAATATTTATTGTAGCAGTCGATCCTTTGAAATGAAGAGTAAACACATTTTTATAGGGAGAGGGGAGAGAAAGTTTCACTCCAAAGTCTTCCTTTGAAAGTTTACATTTGTAGACATTTTTAATGGAAAAATTGGGAAATGTTATCTTCTTAAAAGTTTTTACTCTATCTATCCTATGTTGGATCATAAAATTTATTCTTGATTGGATAATGAATGAATGAGTTATTTGTGATTTACTTTGGATATTTATTCTTCCAAGACAGCCTCTTTGTATTCCAAATCTTCAGTTTACCATGCATTTATGGCCTTGAAATATGTAGAATAATGTGTTTCTAACTTAATTAAAGTTGCTAATTAATATCTTATCCATATCTATATATAATTTAAGATATTTTGGTTTGTCCATTTATGATATATGATCCCAACATAAAAAATATCTAGATAAATGTATAGATTTCGTGGCCTAACCTATGAGTTAGTTTTGGATCTTCAAATGATGGATTGAAATTTGGGTCCATAAGCATTAAATCAATACTAATGAATATAGAAAACTAAAAAATAAGAAATTTTCAATTTGGATTAGTGAAGAAAATGTTATAGCTGAAATACAGAAATAAATTAAAATAGATAAAATCCAAAATTATCCTATTTTTTTAATTAAACTCAAAATACTTCTAAAACCATAAAATGAAAAAATTTTCATTAAAACAAAAAATTTTTGGGATTAAAAGAAATAAAATTAATAGTAAAATAATTTAAAACATTTTCTCTATTAAGGGTTGATGGTGATCGGTGGAGCTATTTTCCACTTGTTACATAAGATATTTTGAAACTTTTATCTAGTTGATGTTGTTGTTTCCTTTGAGATGTTCATATTTCTATCTAGGTACTATTTTACCTGTATTTTTTGGTAATTTATCCATTTGTAGTATTGATAATACTGACTTTTATCTTTTATATTCCACTTTTTTGAGGTAAAATCATTCCATATTTGATATTGTATGATGCTAGGTGCTATTCGCCAACCTATGGGAATCAGGAATGACATTTAGGCCATGTCAGATTTAGCTCAGGTATCAAGGTACCAGGGTATCTGGGATGGTTCATGACATAATATCACATATCAGAGATTACTAAATAAAAACTTCATGAGAAGAAGTCTCATTTTCTTATCAGTATTCTCACTTGATAGTCAACATTTTACGTGTCCCAACATAGAATGTTTTTAAACATAAAAACTATATTTAATAATATCATAATGCAATTTTAAGGTTCTCATCATAGAGGGGAAATACTATGACCTTTTAATGTGACATATACTTAAAAAAATTACATTAAAGTCACACAGAGCTATGAATGATATGTAATAATATATTTAAATTAATATTCACTTTGGATATACATGTAATCTAAAGTAAAAAAATTTGGTTCTAGAACCCCAACTCCAACTGATAAATTCTAGAGTGCCCAACCACATGTCTTTAAATCATATTATAGTCACTAGTAAAATAAAGATAGATAATTAATGATGAATACAAATGTTCACATGAATAAATGGATTCAATCTATTTTTTTGCATAGAGGTCACTAATAGTAGTATTATTATAAGGTAAGGATTCATGAACATGATTTAAATCATTAAGATTTTCCCTATCCAAGAATCAAAACCCCTTAAGGGATGAACCAACCTCCCATCCTCTCGATCTATGTACAACCCAAAGTGTCACCGATATAGGCCAGCGACCGCCTGCCTTTGGAAAGAAGGTTCATATCAAATATAAATTCCATGGGAGTGGGGAAATGTTTGAAACAAAATGGAGAACCCAACATGAATCCTTCACCCATGAAAGAGATCAAATAACCATGATTTTACTTGTGATGTTGTATTAAATTTTTTCTCATTTAGGGTTGTTTTCCCTCTCAGGAACTATCTTTAATACAATTGGATTCACCTTATGGACCATTGATTGCCAAGATATCTAGAAAATATTATCATAACTGTAGGGTACCTTAGTCCACTGCACACAACCAGTTGACACATCAGACATAAGATTTGGATTCCATAATAGTCGTAACCCCAGATCCCTAATATATGATATCACTAACACAATGTATCCAATGATAGTTGGTGAATTCTCTATTCTGTGAGTATCGACTCAATGACCCTATCCCAACTTTGGAGGATGGTCACAAGATCCTATAGAAGATGAAGTCCTATCAACCATCCAATCAGTGAGAGGTTGAAAATATGGGTGTGGTCCCTATGGCCACATTCAACTAATTTGAGATCCTATCCTCTAAGTACAAACACATACCCCCTTATCTTATAATAATGGAAGAGGAAATAAATATTTTGCCCACTACCACTCTGGTTCTTCCTAAGATAGCTTCGTCCAGTTTTCATCATTGTCAGTGTCACATGGTTCCAGCTCATTTGGAATATGATGAGGAAATAACCTCAAAGATCTTTGCCCTAGTCTTATGAACTAGGATGCCCAAAAAGAAAAATATCTATGGGAATATGACCACTAAAGTGCAGAAACAAGGTCATATTCATGTTCTCTTGAATGAAGTTCATTGGTACATCCTGGTGGTAACAGAAGTTCTGTAGTGGGATCATACTCCTACTCCTATCAATATATATGAGGCCTATCATCATATTTCGATAGAAACTATGAAATGGGATCATATCCTTAATCTTATATCGAAGTATTGTTGGAATATTATGACATAAATATAGGAAAAGACTCATATTACTACTCACTCCCATGAAGCTCTTCAACATATTACAGTGGTAACATTGAAGCAGGATCATATTCATGATCACAACCATAAATATCATTGACATATTTCGATGATAACATAAGAGTATACTCATATTCTATATCACCCCCCATGAAGCTTGTTGGAATATTCTAACGATAACCGAGGAGTCTCCTATGAGGGATTCCACTCATGAGGGTTATTGTCCACACTGCATGACCCCAATTATGATCAAGGTTCCAACACCAATCACCCAATGAAGGACGTACATAAAGAAGTCTCTCCAAGGGTAATATGTAGTCTAAGAGAAGGATTATATTACTTCCCCTATCAATGCTGATATACTTGAGTCTATTCAGGATATTTTGACATCAACCTAAGAATATTCTAGTGACTAATTGACAAGAGAGGAAAATGATGGTCGTAGAGGTCCTCCCCATGGTACCATGATCAACGACTCTAGAAGTATGAACTGGAGTATCCACTATATATTTCCTCCCTATGGAATCATTAGGATCAACCATGGAGGTCCTCTCCATGTTACACATTGTGGAGGAACTTCTAATAGCATGAAGATAAACTAACAAGGAAGTCCTCCCATTTCCAACTCATTAACAATCAATAACCATAGAGGCCCTCCCTTTGGGAACCAAGATGATAACCCTACAGGTCCTCTTAAGGGTATATGTTACAGAGGTCCTCCTCACGAAAAAGAAAATATCCAAAGTGGAGGTCCTCCCCACGATGCAAAATTTGGTATCAATCATAGAGATCCTACACATGGTGCTCATTGTAAAGACCCTACCCGTGATGATTCATCTTCTCAACATGAAGTCCCTTCCCATGTCAAAATAACTCTGAGTTTTACATTACATCAAGAGTCAATAGATAATCTGAGTCCAACTACTCCAAATACCTTATCACTAAAAACTAGTATCTCATCCCAATATAAAGACATATTGAGGTGATGGTCATCATTTGTGTCTCCCTCAAATCATGTATCACTTGAAATTATAGAGGATATTCTGAATGATCTCTCTCCTTTGGAAAAATCAGTGGATAAATTACCTTTATAGTTGGATTAGGTTGAGGAACCCCTCACGGAGTATGAGGAGAACTCTATGTTCTTGTAGAATGATCTGACTGAGAATAAAATGCTGATCATATTTTGGTCCATTACCACTGATCAAGCCATAATTTTTGAAAATTTGTTTTATGATTTTTAAAAATTTTCATTTTGAATTTCCTTGTATTTTGAATAAATTCCTTTAAATTAAACTTCCATTGATCTTTGGAGTTATTTAAAAAAAATTTATATATGTGATTTTTTTATTTAATCATTTTGTAATTAATTTGAACCAACCCACACTGAAATTATGTTTCCCTCAATTTTTCTAAGGAGGTCTAGAAGTGGTGTGTTCTGGAAGATGGATGTAGTAGGAGTGAAATTCTAAAAATTGAAGGCTAATAAAAAATAAAAATTACTCCCATTTATAAAGGAAATTTCTCTGATATGTAAGAGTATTTTACTCTTAGTAAGATAAATTTTAGAGTAAAAATTTGGTAAATGAACATGATCCATGTGTATGTAAGGATAACCAGATCATATTGGGATTGGAATACGGTAAAGTGTTGAATCCCAAAAATGGAATGTAAAGGTCATTTACTATCATGTAGGAGCCACTATAGGTAGAAATAAATAAAATTTGAAAGTTCTCAGGGTTCACTAAGATGCATAAATGTAAAACACCAAAATGTAATGGTAACCCTTGGGTACCCTTTTGATATGAAAAAATCATTCAGAGTTTCAAGGTATAGTTTTAGTGAAGTGTGGGATATGTAAGAGTCAATACCTTCCGCACCTAAAATATTAAAAGTTCATCCCTTTTCTATAAGGATAAAAAAAATACATAAAATTGATACTTCAAGATTCACTACATATGAAATGGTTTTACATTATCACACACTTGGAGGAATTTTTTATTAGCTACATCTGAATAAATACTAAATAATTGTGACTATAGAGATCATATTTAGTCCATGTGGAGCTCATTCAAGGTAAAAAGAGGTTAAGGAAATATTAATTTTCCACTGCTTGGTCAAATCAGTCGAAAAGGGGATGAAAAATCATATGATGTGCATAATACAAGATAAGAAGAAGGAATATGATGGCATTGACATTTATGAAATCACATTAAAAGAGTCTATTCCATCCATGTGGGGAGATTAGCTGATCATTGCATGCAAAGACTATCCTAGTTTCAAAGATTCCAAAGCATTCATCTTACTCCTATAAAAGGGGATGGACCTCACTATAAAATGGATTGGACTATTTTGAATGTGATTTTTCTTTATTTTACTACTAATTTTTTAATTATATAGTTATAAAACATTGGAATTATTATAGCTGAGACAATGATACTTACCCCACCCCCACTAATGAATTCTAAATTTAATTGTTAAACTCTATATTGCTTGATCTTATGGGAAGGGTCTGTTTACTATAGGAAATAGAGATATCTACTGATTATTGTATTTCAACCATTCCTCTTATTTTAATCTTTCATACACAACCCTTGGATCTTCTTCATTTCCCATATAATGAAGGGAAATGAGGATTGATTTAGGAGTGATCTTAAGTTAATGATTACTTAGAATGTAAGAGTAGGGAGTACAATGATCATTCCATGCCAGACACATTCAATGAGGGAAATTGACTGAGGCTTCAACTAGTTACGGTTAGATCATGATAGTTCTATTTGAGTGAATTATGATTTAGCAGGTTAGTTGAGGAAATATCTGAGCTAAGACCATTATTTAAAAATTGATTCCAAACACATTTTTACTTGAATTTAAACACACACACACGCACAATTAATCTCTTTTTCCAAATACAATTCAAACCCACACACATACATTAAGAACAAATCAAGAATCCTACCACTTTATATACAATCTGAGTCAAACTACACTATATTTAGCTTGGGTTCATGATTTTGTTGTTGTGAATCCCGTGACAATCACCGCACGAACCTCATACAATTACGAGTTAGGAAAGAATTTTAGTGTTTACTTTTTGTGCTTTTCTTTTGTTTGAATTGTTTTTAATTAATGACCATATCTTTCTTTGATCACCTCTTTGGTTTTGATATAGAGTTAAAAAGCAATTTACTAGTCATATTTTGAAATCTAAGAATTATTAAGTGGATAGTGAATTTGGAACCATTCCATTGATATACTTCATATCCTCATTCTCTCCCACTTTATCTAGATATTCTTTAGGCAGTGATAACATGTAATACAATCTAGTCCAATTAAATAGAACCCTTAGAGGAATTTATGAACTAAATCTCTATTATCATAATAATAAGATTTTACAACCAAATAATAAATTAGATTATGAAGTTAAGCATGGTTTAATTCAAATACCTTCTAAGCTCTATGGCTTGGAAGGAGAATACTTGTATAATCACTTGATGGTATTTGGATTCATGTGCAACACCTTTAAACCAAGAGGAGTTTTAGAAGCCTAGATTAGTTAGAATCCATTTTCATTATTTTTGTAAGGGTTATGAAAGGAATGGATTTACAACTTATATCTTGGAGAGATTATAATCTAGGATGAGCTCTAGAGGGAATTCCTATAGATTTTTTTGTGAATACCCTAACTCTAGTAGCCCAAAGTCAGTGGTTACTTTATTACATTGACACTAAGTAAAAGGAATCATATCCCGAAGGACTGAATATTTTAGTAGTTTTAAAAAAATAGGAACATATTTGAATCTCACATTATAATTGAAAAATTAAAAATACAACATATCATTTTCTTTGAGTACACCATTATTCTCTTTAGTATATCCTTCCATATTAATCATTATACACTTCCTAAAATATTAGGTAAAGGAAACATAAGAAATGGGTGAGCTTATATGCTCAGTAAGGGTATGTGTAAAAACATATCATGAATAAATAAGGTATTATCAATATGAAAAGGTAAATATCTGAAAACAGATATCATTTAATCAATAACTTGAGCATGAAGAATAAAATGCTAGGAATAAATGATGATCAAATAATGACATATAAATAATAAAATAATCTTGAAACTTATCCATGTATATCATAAATAATAAAATAATCATATGTACATAAATAAATAATCTCATAATGATGGAATACATAATGATGGGCATCATAAACATGCCTTCAAGGCCTCATGTTAAGACATCTTACAAAAATGGGTAAGGAATCAACAAATACCCATGCTAGTTTTCCCCATGAGACCCACCAATGAATCGAAGGGATATAATATGCCTCAATTGTCACTTACAAAGTCCAATGCATTCCTCATATGAAAGGGGAGAAACATAATAAACTTAAACATTTTTATTTAAAAACTATCATATGAAATGTTAATACTTTCCCCAATCAATAAACATAATCATAAACCATCCAGTGTAATATGGATAATGGAATCAAAATAGTAAATCCCCGATTAAACTAATAATAAACCATCTAGAGGAATATTAAGGATGGTATTGTTATAACATATCCCGAATGGAGCATAAGTAAAATAAGTTTTTTCATCATCGATGTATAAAAATACTATAAAAATGTCATCAAAAAAATTATTGAGGAAAATACCATTTTTATTTTCAAAACCAATTTTGAAAACTAAAAATTTACATATTATTAGGGGAAAAATTATTTGAAAGGAATCATGAAAACTTTTAAAGGAAGATTCAAAATAACGAGTGATCATGATGGTGAGAAATTCCTCTCATACTGAGTATTTTAAAACAATGATTCTTTTCACATTTTGGGTAAAAATTCAAAAAGTACCTCATTTGAAAAATGATAGGAAGATTCATTTTAAACTATAAAAATTAAAACATGGGTAAAAATGATTTTTAATAATAATTTTTTTAGAAAACGTAGACATAGAAGAGAAATATTTCCATTAGAGTAGAAAAATAATGTAGGTTTTCCTTAAAAATATTCTTTTAGTATATTGAGTACATAAAGAGAAGAAAATGAAAGTAAAACATGTAATTTCCTTAAATAACTAGAGTATGATAAAAGACATGAGTTTATTGCGATATATATCATAATATTTCATCATGATAAACCTAATTATAAATAATACCGATAAACATTGAGATTGTGACGTAAAACCCTTACCACTTTGGTAACTTTTGAATTATAAGACCCATGAAAGAAATAAAATAAATTTAAACATTAAATATAATTAAAATAAGGAGATTCATGATATAACATGTCATAGGGGTTGAATATACACAACATAAAAGAAACAAGTTGTGTATATGGCATGTGTCCCACATAAATAAAAGTGAGACGAAAATTCCTTACCCCAAGTTCGATTTCCTTCGTACGTGTTCGAACCTCCTAGATAATAAATATAGATTTATCATAAATATATTATATAAAAATAATAATATATATCATAACATATAGTATTTAATTATAATTTTTTATCATATGTTTATTAAAAATTCTTTGTTATAATATATGTTCTGGGTAATAATTGTTTTGTTTTTCATGTATATTTTGGTTTGGTAGTTTAAATCATTGTACTTTGATCACAATTAAATAATCTACAATATGTTAAAAATGATATAAATATCATATATATTAATTATATAAGTATTTATAATTGTCCATAAAATTTAGAGATGTAAAAATGAATTATTCTATTCATGGAGACGATAGTCTGTACATACACATGAACACTGTTTTCATTTTTTTGATGGCTAGAATAAAAGAAAGGTAAATAATAATTAAAATTTATAGAATATTTATTATATAATATACATAATAAATGTTTATAAAATTCATCATTATTACCATCCATGCCAAAATAAAATGAAAAATGAATAATATCGCTTCGTGAAGGCGGTAGTTCACACGTACACATAAGAGATGTTATTTTTTCCAACAGATTTAAAGGTAATAAGTTAGATGTGATATTGTAATTCTAAAAGTATAATTATTTCATAAATATAAAACACACACACATGTATATATATGTATATATATATATATATATTAAATCCATCATTATACCCAGCCGTGAGAGGTGGTGATGGAAAATGAATTACAACGGTTTATGAGGCGGTAGTCCGCCATAGAAACATTTGATGATTTCATTTCCCATTTTAAGGAAGAGGATATGGATATAGGTTTTGAAATTAAAATATTAACATATTATTATATAGGAAATACCATTTTTATCTTTTAATGACAATTTATGAATATTTTAAGGAGTTATAAGGAGAAATAAAATGAAGACGCATGATTAAGCACTATACATCTTCTTCGTAGAACCTATTTAGTTTTACACCTAAATAATTTATAAAATGGATTTATGATAAAAAAGGGATATAGTCTATCAAGAGGGAAGTAAAGAAAGTATTTTTGAAGGTATTTTCTGAACCAAAGGCATCTTTAAGTGTGGAGAGGAGAGTATAGAGAGTTTCCTTTTATAAGTCAGGGAGAGGACACACTTGAATGTTTTGAAAAGAATAAAATATAACCACACTGTACACACCCCAAATGCCTCCAAAATTGAATATTAGAGAATATTATATAATATAATTTATAAATATGGTCATATAATAGAAAATAAAAAAGTATTTATATCATTTTAATCTTTATATTTTTAGTTTAACCCACGATAAACCCATTTTAACATTATGTGTAATAATTAATTTTTACTATTTTTACTTTTAATAATAATAAAAATTAAGTTAACATTATTACATAATATTAATTATTCTATTAAAAAATATGGAATCTATTTTACCAAATTCAATTCAAATAGGTCATATAATTTAATTTAAAATTAAACCCACAAACGCGATGAAAAAACAGTTTTTGAAAGGAAGATTTTTCTTAAGTATAATTTTTTATATAAAAAATCAACATAAAATTTATTCCAATGAACTAAATTGGATTAATTATAATATAATTTAACTAATTTTAATTTTCAAAAAAATAAAATAAAAGTTAACATTGTAAATTCTTTAAACGGAAAGGCAGTTTTCAATATAAATCAGTATTTTCCACTATTTATCGAAAAAGAAATATTTTCAGAAAATTCTAAAAAATTAATTCTAAGATATTTTAGACATAATTATTTCAAAATTTATTTTCATTTTTCCAAATACATTTTCTATTAGCAGTAATAAATAATTTAAATTTTTTTCACAAAACGTAATGAAATCGCTTTTTAGAAGAAATATAGTTTTAAATCATAAAATTAGATTTATTTTTAACCCATGCTTAGAAAAAATATTTGATGAATGATAATTTTTTTATTGAATATATAATATATAAATTTTATTAAAATAATTAATAAATAAAGATTAATTTAATTTATTAATATAAAAACACATTGTGCGTATAAAATGGTTTTTCAGAAAAAACATTTCTTTCACTTCCAAATGTTTTTAGTTTTATTTATAATAAATTGATAATAAATAAATTTATTTAATACTTCTGTAATAAATATAATTTTACTAATTTAGTTAGTCCTATTCTTACATACCAATTTAATGTCTAGGTTATAACGATATACTATATTACAGTTCATTTAGGCTCAGGGTTGCGTGCATCGTAAGCTATTGAAGAGATTAAATTAATTTAAAAAGAAATATATCAAAAATTCTCAGGGTTTTATAGTTTTCACAGCTTCAAGAAATACACAACTAAGGAAGAAGATATATGAGATGACACAAGTTGGAGGGGTGACTCTGCATGAATTATGGGAAAGGTTCATGAAGCTAACTTGTGGTTTCCTACATCACCCCTTTTAGAATCACTAATTATTTGTGTTATTATATCAATTTTTTAGATAATGAACATAAATTTCTTGATTAGTCTTCAAGATGATCCCTAATAGAAAAAATATTCAGTTGAGGCTAGAGAGTTGTTAAGAACATCTCACAGAATTCTTAACAGTTTGGTACTCAAACCACTACCCAAGGTGTTGATGAGGTAGAGTTTTAAATATCCTTTTCTTGAAGCTAGAATTGAAGAGATAACCTATTTTATGAGACAATTGGAAGTGAAAAAATTGAATATAGAGCCTTTTACCCCCTCAATATTCTACCAATTATGCCATTCTTTGGAGTTTTTTACAATTTTTTTCTCAAGTGAAAGAAAATGTGAAATATAAAGCTATATACTAGAGGTAGTACAAAAAACCAATAAAAAAACAAGGATTCAAAGAATACTAGACATTCTAATATGGATATGGATGTCAAAAAATTTAGATGCCACCATTCCATTATAATTTTCAACTAATATACATGACACTGCTATTCTAAAGGAATAATTCTATCCCTTTACAAGTTACCAACCACAAAAATAGATTCAAGATCCTTATATAAAGGAAATATTGAGAATATCATTGGTTTACCAATATAATCAATAAAATACCTTGAAAACTCATGGATATAAACTTATGGCATTGAAAATTCGGTATAGACATATTCTCACCACTTTGAAAACTTCAGTAAATTAAGGTTCAGGTAAACCCTTATCCATATCTATTCATAACCTAAAGAGTAATGTGAGTTTTATTTCTTTGAGAAGTGATAAGAGAATACAAAGCAGTGAAGAAATACTTATGGAAGCTGAATTTGGAACAAAACAATCCAAGTAAGAGGAACAAGAACCAGTAGAGAAATAAGTGGAGGCACCTTCTTGGATACAACTAGTGAATAATGAAAAAGGAAAGGCCAAGATATAGGATATTACTAAACCCCTACCACCCTTCCCTTCAAGGATAACTGAACCAAAGAAAAATAGTTAATAGGATATATAATAATAATTGATTTTCTCCTTCAAGAAGGTGGAAATCAACATCCCTCTTCTGGGTGAAATCAATCAGATTCCTAGGTATGCAAAATTACTCAAGGTAATGTGTACTAATAATATAAGAATACATGGAGATGAAAGGGAAATTTTGGGTAGGAATGTTTTTTCCTTAATCACTCTACAATCTTCTAAAAATTTTTAATATCTAGTTACCTTTACTATACCTTACACTATAGTCAAAAATCACTATTTTTGTTTTTTCCACACACCACTTTATAGTTGAGTTGGAACCACACAATTTCATAATACTAAATTCAAACACCACAAACAAACTTAAAAATTTCAACAAAAATAACATGCCAAACCTAACTTCCATAATACACCAAAAAATTCAAATTTCAAACAAGATGCCACCCCACCACATCAGGACACAAACTATGAGTGGACTGCTGACTCAATCCATGAACCCCAATGCACCCATATAGACCATCATCACCCACAACAATAGTGATAACCACCCACTAGAAACCTGTCCTTCCTCATCGCTGGAACCACTATATCCATGCCTATAAAAACTTTACCAAAATAAAATAAAACAAAAACACCACCAGAATCCATCGAACACATCAGAAAATGAAGAAAACCATTGATGTTGCCCCCATATTTTCAGTCATAAAAAAAATTCATCCATCACACACAAAACCATAAAAACAAAAAATGTCATTGATGTCGAGCCAGAACTCTATCACTGAGACCGAACACTATTTTTGTTGTGAGGATGAAAACCAAAAAACACCAAACCAGAACATCCCAAAAAACTAAGGACAATAGAATGCCGATAGAAGAACTACCGTCATCAAATTCAAAACATCACAAGAACAAACATCATTCAAGACTGAACCAGAATAGTATGATCGAATGACTACCAAAAAATAGAGAAGGCTCAATTTACAACCGTTGAATAAAAAAAATCAAAATTAGAAGAGAACCCACATGGGTTGAGAATACCAAGACTTGGATACCAGAGCCACACTACTAAAATGCACCCATGACTTCAAATTAATCCACCAACACAATCCCAAAACCGCCACAAAAACCTTCATACCAAAACAAGATGGAGTCAAATACAATAGGAAAGGAAGCAAGAGTAGAGGTGGTTGAACATGCCAATAGAAGATCCACTGAGTTTCATTACCAACTAAATCCCAAACCACCAGAGCATCTTTGGGTCAAACCAAAGTTGGGTTTTTCGTGAAGTTTTAGGTAATAAGAGCATGTAAGCAATATTTGGGGAACACAAATTGACAAAAAACATTTGAGAAACACATATAAAAAATAGAAAAGAATATCGAAAGAAAAGTGATAAAAGAGATCTAAATAAAAAATAATCCCTTTGAAAAAGAAAAAAATGGAGATCCACCCATCATGAAGGATTGTTCAAGGTTAATCAGAGAGAAGGAATAGGGAATACACAAGGAGTGAGGAAGAGGGAGTGAGAAGAGAGGAAACTAGAAAACCATAGAGGGAGAACGCTCTGCTAAGTCAGGAGAAGAGGAAACCCTAGAGCTCAGGAGAGTGAGCTCCACTTAGAGATAAAGTTTCCATTTGAAATATAACTTTCACTATAGGAAAGATGAAATTCAGTTTTCTTTATTTGATTTGGTAGAATCAATAAATTTCATGCCTTACTCAATATATTCTCACTACAAGTGGGAGAGCTCAATATAACTAGAGTTTTCATATAATTAGACAACTAATCTACAACTTACCCTATGAGAGTCT
The DNA here is from genome assembly GCA_963277665.1 of Viscum album. Classification (NCBI taxonomy): domain Eukaryota; kingdom Viridiplantae; phylum Streptophyta; class Magnoliopsida; order Santalales; family Viscaceae; genus Viscum; species Viscum album. The sequence continues at coordinate 119,414,162 of OY728154.1, forward strand.
TGGAAAATTTACTAGTAAGGTTAAAATATTGGTATTTCCCTATCAACTTCTACATTCTAGACATGGTAGAATAGAGATCTAATAATCATTACCTAATAATATTAGAGAGACCATTTCTGAAAAATGAAAAGATTATAATTAATGATCTTATGGGAACCCTTTTGATGAATTTTATTTATAACACTTCAAATTTTAATACTCTAGAATTTATAAAATTTCCTAAAATGGAAACTTTAGTTTTTACTATTTTTCATCATGAAACCCCCTTTTTCTCAGATAAAGATATTCAAATTTTGGATCAAATAATAAATTTCAGAGCAAAATTAAATCCGATAATTTTTTTGGATAACAATATATGTGAAAATGAATTAAATATTGGACCAAATATGTGTAATGATCAGTTTGAAGAAGAATTGGATGGATACTTTTTTGACGATCTGCATAAATTTGTCATTAACTTCTCTCATTTTTACATGCAAGTTGAAAGTATAGGTTAAACTGATTTGGCCCCATCCTTAGAAGAACTACATAGTTTGGAATTAAAACTATTTACATCTAATCTAAAATACATACCTTATGGAAAATGAAAATATTCTCATGATAATTTCAAATAACTTGGAATGTAACCAAGAACACAAATTTTAACCATTATGAAATAAAATTTTAAGAGTATAAGTTGGACACTAGGGGATATTCTTAGGATTAGATACACTATTTATATACACAGAATCTTGCTAGAGAGTGAATCAAAACCTATGAGGTATCCTTAGAGAAGGATAAACCCAAAACTCATGGAAATAGTTAAAATATAGATTTAAATATTTTAAGGATTTGGAATAATATATCCAATTTTAGACTTCTAGTGGGTGAGTCCTATACAAATTGGGCCAAAAAATCTAGAGTCATCATTATTTAGAATAGAAATAATGGAAAATTTCCCAATAGGGTTCAAAATAGTTAGAGGTTGTATATTGATTATAGAAAACCGAACCATGTAACCTAGAAATACCACTTTTCCATTCAATTTATAGATCATATGCTTGAAATATTAGCTGAGAAGGGTTACTAATATTTCCTTGATAAATTTTTTAGCTATTTTCTAGCCTCTATTTCACCAGGATATCAGGACAAAACCACAATTACTTATACCAATAGTATATTTTCATACTGAAGGATAATTCCTTTTTTTATTATATACCCTAGGCATCTTCCAACACTGCATAGTAAGCATATTCTTAGACCTAGTTGAAAGCTGTCTGATGGTATTTTTTGATGACATTTAGATTTATGGAACTAATTTTGAAATTTATCTTGAGAATCTAGAAAATGTTTTTGAAAAGTTTTATTGGGAATAATTTGGTTCTAGATTTTGAAAAATGTCACTTTATAGTGGATAAATTAATGTCCCAAGCCATATTATTTCCAAATAAGGTATTTAAGTGGAAAAATATAAGTTTGATATCAATTCTACACATCCACTCCCCACCACTCTAAAAAATTTTAGGCCATTTTGAAGAAATTATGTGTTTTATAAAAGGTTTATTATATATTTTAGAAATATTTATTTACCTCTAACCAATCTATATAAAAGGATACTGATTTTTCATTTGATGGTTCACACATGAAATTTTTTTATATACTCAAAGAGAAACTGATCAAAACCCAATCATCATGCCACTGACCTGGGATCATCCCATTGAAGTATTGTGTGATTCTTCTAATCAAGAAGTAGGAGAAATGTTGTCCCAGAAATTTTATGGTCATCTATATATGATAGCATATGCTTGAAAAACCTTGGATTCAGATTATATTAATTACACTACATCGTGAAAGAGTATTGTTTATATTTTTTCATATGAAAAATTTCATTTATATATTTTTAGAAGTAAAGTAAGATTTTATTTTGATCATGAAAATATTAGGCACTTAATGAAGAAAGTTGATTCAAAACCAAGGATAGTGTGGTGAGTGATTCTCCTATAAGAATTCAACTTGGAAATCAAGGAAAAATATGGCTGTGAGAACCTAGTTACAGACCACATGAGCAGACTTACAGACACTATTAAAGTAAAAACACCAATAGAAGCACCATTAAATGATGCGCTCATTAGAGGGAAACTCTATGAAATCACTGGTAAGGTTCCATGGTATATGAACATGGTAAACTACTTGGTCACCTCAAAAACTCCTTCCTTATTTTCTAAGAATATGTCCTTAAGATAAAATCTGAGTAAGATTACTATGTTTGGGATCATCCATGCTTTTGGAAAATTTTTAATGATCAAGTGATTAAGATTTTTATACCAGATGAAGAGGAAAATCATATTCTTAAATTATCCTACAAACTTGTATGTGGTGTCCATTTTATACCTCAATTCACAAAAAAGAAAGTATTAGAGGCAAGGTTTTTTCTTTCCTACAATTTTAAAATATGCCCTTATTTTTTTGAAAAACATTCAAAAACCATCAATTCACTGGAGGGATATCCAAAAGGCAAGAAAATCCCAAACAATCCTTGATTTTTTTGTAAAATATTTGATGTAAGAGGAATATACTTTATAGAACCACTTTCTATTTCCTTTAGATTTACCTATAATTTATTGTATGTAGATTATGTTTCTAAATATATTAAGGCCCAATCCACCCAAACTAATGATTTGAGAGTGGGTATAGATTTTCTAAGATCATATATTTTTTGTAGGTTTGGGATAACTTGAGTAATAATCAGTGTTCAGGGAACCCATTTTTGAAACCTAAGTATGGGAATGGATGGATTACAACACAAAAATTCTACTCCCTACCACCCATAGATAAATGGCCAGGATGAGGTATCCAACTGGTAAGTAAAGTTAATCTTGTAAAAGACACTATATACCGATTGTAAGGACCGGTGAAATAAGCTAAAGGATTCACTTTAGGCATAAAAATATTCCTTAAAAAATCCCCTTGGGTTGTTTTCTTACAAAACAGATTATATTAAATGGCGCGACACGCCTGTTGATATGAAACACATAGCCTACTGAGTTACTAAAAAAATGAACCTAGAATTCAGTAAATATGAAGATCTGAGAAAGTTCCAATAGGAGTATCTTGAGGATTTGATGACATAATTACTTGTAAACTACTTTTTTCAAGGAAAATAGTATATTTTATATGACAAACTCATTTGTAGAAAAGACTTAAAATTTGGGGATAAAGTGATATTTTTCTATTCTTTAGTGAAACTCATACCATATATGCTTCATTCCAAATGTAGTGATCCATTTTATATAATTAAAAAATTTCCATAGTTGATATTAAAGTATCCAAATCATATAATCCCTTCAAGGTGAATGGGAAACAACTGAATAAGTGTAATGAATATTTTTAAAAAGAACCTCTTAATGAGACCACTCTCCACCCTACTGTGTATGATTAAAGGCCACTAGGTTGTCTCTTTCCTTACTATATATTTTATACACTCACATATTATGAATGATATTCAGTGATAATTTCATGATTAAATTTATTATAGGTAGTGTCTTAGATAAGTTTGGGGGATGGGACAAAATAGTTTATATTTCAAATAGTTTTCTATGATTTATTTTGTTTTAGCATGTTTGTGGACTTTATAATAAAAGTAAAAATTTGATTTTAAAGTTTCACTCCCCCCTCATTGAAAATAAACAAGTCATAGTGGGAACCATATATACATTTGTTTCAGATTTAGGGAAATCTTTTTTAATAGAAATGAATTAAGTGGAATCAAAATTATAACATGAGAAACTCGAATTTTGAACATGACCAGAGGATCCCTATCCACTGTGAATGTTTAACACCTCAGGGAGCCTCCCAAAATGAAATTTGGATAGCTCATATGAACTAAAGTAAAACAAGTATATGATAAATGATCTAAAAGTCCTCCTAAATCAACAAAGCACACATGTGTGTGATTTTTCCTTTAAATTAGAGTTAGAGTAACTTGAGAGCTAACTTACCAAGCATCGATTTCTTTCTTTGAATATTAAACATAGTCTAAGGGATACCTACTATTTTGGGACTATTTATTTTTGATTTTAGCTATACTCTTCTAATAAGTTCTTTTCTCAAAACATGGATGGGAAAATCCAATAAGTGCTCATTAACAAAGGGTATGGAATGGTTTGAATAATTACAAAATTGAATGATGAATGGGAAGATGATATATCAAAATTTCATATAGGAAGTATCAAGAAAGTGTGAAAAGAATAAACAAAATAGAGATCTTAGGGTAGATATATTAATGAAAATGTTACTTTCTAAAATTTTAATCTGACTTAATTCTATTCTATTTACGATCCCGATGATGGGTTTTAGGGGATCATCTCATTACCTTTGGTAAAAGAAACAACCTATGAAATAGATTAATCTATCTTTAATGGTTCAACATGTAAGTAATATTGAATAATAAAACATTCTAGTATAACACAAATAGTGGACTTCATCTTCTTGGAGTTGCTTGATGATGATCACATGATAAATAAACATAGGATTCCAACCTCCATATGCAATACATCGACCCTTGGATCCTAGTTCATAACTTGAGGATTCCCAATACTAGGATGGAGTGATAGTGCCTTAACTTTGTGATGAACCAAAATTCAAGACGAATATAGAGAGATTCAGATAACATGAAATAACAAGGGTGATCATCAATAAGGAAACCCCTTACCTTACATCGGCCTTCCTAATTCTATCAATTTAATGAAGAGCATCAACCATTGGCTTCCAACTCTTGTCATTAAACATTACATCCCACTTAAATTCATTCATTGAACTTAATTTATGAATTTTATACATCCTTTAAATAATACATATCATGGATTAAAGCCAAAGGAAAACTATGTGGGAAGGATATAACCAATACATGTATCCCATGAATTCGTATTATATTGCTTATCATACTATATGATATAGTTAATAAAGGATTTACAATATTTTATTATGATTTCATCCAATATTAAGTCATTACTTGCATCCCATGAAAGTAATAACATACGAAAGGGGGTATATCATTAAATATGACACACCCCTTTAAGAGGGCATCCAAAAATCCCCCACTTTCACTTAAAATCCATAAGGAGTTAATGAAAAACTTTAAAACACTTTGAAAATCCATCTAAATATTTTTTTTGATACAGATTGTCTGACACTCTTCATTTTGGATTAAACACTTATTACAAAACATAATTGATGAGGTTTAAGGTCGTCATGACCCTCAAAATTTTATTTTTAAACCTACACTAGTCTAGTGGTGCAGGGTCGATCCCAAGGGAAGGCATATGAGTGATCTAAGATTTTTAAATAAAATAAACTCCACTGTTGTTAGTAGTGGAGGGAGTGAACATATTTTTACTTTTTTTTAATGATTAAGTAGAAACAGTATGAGGAAACATGATTTTTTACAAAGAAACTAAAATTAACACTATATACCAATAAACTAAAGAAATACAGTAAACTAATATTAAGTAGACGGGAAAGGAACACTGATAAATCGTAATACTCAGGAATTATAACTACCAGTTAAAAGGTTGATCTAATCACAACTTTTTATTGTATCACTCCTCAACTAATTACTGATGAATCTCCCTCACTAGGAAATTCAACAGGCAGAAGGATAAGTAATGGAGTTCGCCACACCAAACTTAATCTAACTGCTTGAGATTTTGAAAAAGATAAAAATTGAAAATAAACTCACCGTAAAATTACCAATGTTAAAGACATTAATGCTTTGATAAAAATATCCAAGATCGACCTTGCCAGTCGATATTAAAATTATGAATTTGAAAGAATAGCTGAGGAGTGAAAAATTGAAAAGAGAATCACAATTATATCTCACTGATTGATTATGATATTGAAAAATGAAAAGATGTGAAGAGATCTTAGAATAAAAACCAGTAGAATAAAATTACTGAACTAAGATCTTAGTCTATGATCATATTGATTAAAGTAGTGAAAAACATCCAAGAACAGAGTATAAAAATTAAAGAAATGGGGAGAATGAACTCCCCAAATGATGCTCTACTCTCAGGCTCTTTCGCCTCCATGTATGCTCATCAATCTCCCAGGAGTCTTCTCTCGATAAGTATGGTCTGGAATGAGAATGAGAGTCTCCCAAAAATTCTGCTGCTACTCTGCCTTAAAACCCTGCTGTCATTTGCGGCATGTCACTGCACGTTTCCACCGACATAAACTTGTGTTTCGCTGCACACCACATATGTGTATTTTTTTCATGAATGACACATCACACTAGCTTTTCCCTCGTAACCAACTTCCCATGAGTTAATTAAATGAACATGGACATGTTTAATGACTTAGTGTAAACGTGCAAAATATAAAACAAACAAAACAGTGAATAAATAATTATTTATAATTATAGAAATTAGCTTATTAAAAGTCTTAAAAGATTTAATAATGTTATTATTTATTAAGTTATTGATTTATTTTAATATTATTAATGCTAATTATAATTATTAAGTTAATTATTATTTTTAAAACCAAATTTTTTACTAATAAAAATTAATTGATTAATTTATTATAATTATATTTATAATTTATTATTAGTATTTTTTATATAATTTATTACAAATATTTAACAAGCACATTATAATTAATGAGTTTATTATAAATCAATTATTTAAATTAATTTAGAAGTTTAGTTTAAAATTTTTTATTTATTTATTTAATAATTCTATTTTATTAAATATCTTATGTTTATTATTTATTTATAATTATTAATGTTTAATATTATAATTTATTTATTTTTATTTTAGTTTTTATTATAGTTTTATTTTTATTTTTTAGCTTATTCTATCTTCCCCCAAATTCGGTGCAACATGGGGGGTAGGGTTCATCTTCCTCCCGAAGACAGGTGCGAGTTTTTTTTAAATACGTTTTTATAATTTTTTTTTGAAAAACTGCTTAGGTAAATTTTTTTTAAAAATACGCCTTAAAGGCGGCATCGCAGATGCTGCCTTTGCTCCCCCGTGCCGCCTTTGGCCTGGATCGATGACATGGCAAAAGCGGCTGGGGGGAGGCCGCCTTTTGCCTCAGGGTAAGGCGAAAGGCCGCTTCTGTGATGCCGCCTTTGGCCATATGCAGAGGTGAAAGGTGGTGTCCGCGATGCCACCTTGGCCTGAACTCCCTATAAAAGGGCGACCACCCCCTCTCCTCACTTGATCATTGCCTTCCTCTCTCCCTCCTCACTTCATCTCTCCGAATTTCTCTCTCTCTCTAAAAAATTTCTTTTTTGTGCGAGTTTTTACGAAGCTTCATTTAGAGGTATGTTTCTTTATTTAATTTAATGTTTTTATTTAATTAATTTAATTTTTTTAGTTTTAAATCTTTCATTTGTTAAGTAGTTTATGTAGTTCTTAATATTTGGTTATTTAGTTTCTGTAATTAGTTATATATAGTTTTAATTAATTATTTTTAGGTAGTATAGATTAAGTATAGATTAACTTAAGATTAAGTATTTAGAAATTTTGGTAGCTTTAAGATTATGTAGTTATCTACGCAAATTAAATTTCTGTCTGGATACAATCAAGTGGATGTGGCTCTGGCACAGATGTACATAGGGTTAAAACCCGAAAACACCGCTTTGAGCTAGATTCGAATGAGAACTGGTGCACGATAACGGGCCTTGTTGAATCCTGGTTTGACACTCCCGGGGAATATGCTTAAGATGATTCATATTTTCTTTATAAACTACTAAAATTTCTAAGAGAAGAAAAAGAAAATCAGAATATTTATCAATGATAAATGATAAATATAATTTTATAGAATAAAATAAGGACATAAGAATTAATGAATTAAAGTTATTATTAGTTAATTATAGAATAATAGAATAATTAACGATTAGTTATTATTAGTTAATTTTAGAATAATTAATAAATAACATAGGATTAAAACATGGATCCATATAATGATTAGCTAACGATACTAATGAACATATAAAGTGAAATGAAGAAGAACAAACAAAGTAAATAAAAAGGCGCTCTAAAATTACATTCTAATAAATATCATATGGTCAAACATCAGTAGCTTAGTTTAGGGTATAGAAAGGCGCCCTAAAATTATATTCTAAAAAACATCATATGGTCAAACATAATTGTTAATATTTGTTACACTATCATAATTTTTATGAAAGAAACATTTTTGACCTAGAGAGCCATGTTTTCCTGTGTGTACAGTTATGGGGAGATTATTCAAACTGAGCAAGGAGATTCTTACAGTACACAACTAATTATGGTGGTTAGTACAATTGATTGTGTTACCATAAGTGACCTTCAAGAGAGAATTCGTTTTTCCTTAAATCTGGGACCCGATCAAGAGATCATGTCTACGAGCTATAGAAATTTTCAATTTCCAACAACACTGTGGCATATAACTTGTCCATTGGTTGCTGATGCGCAATGGGTCCAAGTAATTAATTTATTTTATCAATGGTTAGATGGTACCATGATGGAGTTATACATTGTTGTTGCTACTGTACAACAACAACGTCCACTTGTACAAAGATGTAGAAATACAAGAGTGGTTGAAGACAGTCTACCCCATGAAATTGAGCCTATTCCAAATGATGCAGCAGAAGAGGACAACCTAGATGATCTCCCAGATATACATGTCAATCCGACTTTTGATGAGGAGTTTCGTAATGATGGATCAGATGGCAACAACAATGCTGATGAGGAGAGACCAACAGAAGATAGAGAGGAGGTTTTTCGAAATGCAATTGTTGTACATCAACCTTGGTCAATAAATCATTCACCACTCTTTTCATCTTGGTCAGAATCAATGACATGGATGCCTGAATTTGATAATACTGTTCTCACTCCGACAACTGAGTTCCCTGGAGTTGTACCAGATAGGTTTAGTGAGGTAGACAAAACCTTATATATTGGAAGGAATTTTCCTAGTAAAGATGCCTTAAAAATCACGTTAAAGAGATTTCATATTGAGAGACACTTCAACTATGTAGTTCACGACCCATGCCATAGTAAATATGTTATACAGTGCGTGAAGTATGGGGATGATTGTAGATTTCGCTTAAGGGCTATTCCAGACATTACATTTGGAGGTTGGAGAATCTCAAGGATTGAGGCGGCTCATACTTGCATTCAGCCAAGTCTCACACAAGATCATACTTCATTGGATGCAAAATTTGTGTCATCTATTGTTGTTGAGATGATTAAGACATGTCATGATGTTCCAATATCCCTTGTGCAAGAGAGAATTCTACAGATATTTGGTTATAAGATTTCCTATAATAAGGCATGGATGGAAAAACCAAAGGCAATTGTGAAGGTATATGGTGATTGGGATGACTCATATCGAGTATTGCCGCAATTTATAGCCATACTGAGGCATCATAACCAAGTTTTATTCCATCTGGATACAAACGAACATGTGTATCGTGATAATCGACTTGATCCATCTCGTGTTCAATTTCATCGGTTGTTCTGGGCATTCCTTCCTTATATCTGCGCATTCTGTTTTTGCAAACAGTTTATTCAGATTGATGGAACATTTCTGCATGGAAAATACAAGGGCGTATTGTTGATTGCAGAAACCCAAGATGGAAACCGTTAACCTCTTCCTCTTTTCTTTGCCATTGTAGAGAAAGAAAACTATGAATCATGGAGTTGGTTTCTGGCATGTATCAGCAACCATTTCACCAACATTCAGGGAGTTTGTTTGATATCTGATTGCCATCGAGAAATTAATGAGGCAATTAATGCAGATCCGGATACATGGAGATACCCAAATGCACATCATCGGTTCTGCATTAGACACATTGCTAGCAATGTGCATAAAAAATTCCACAACGAACCATGAAGAAGGCAATCACGAGGCTTGGTACATATTTTATTCATTCTGTTTTACTGTTTCAATATAAAGATAAAATCAATTTATGTGAAATATCATCTATGTTTTGTAGCATATGAGTCAGACCAAGGATGATTTAAAGAACATTTTGAACAAATTCTTCAGGCTAATCAAGAAGTTTATTATTATATGATGTAGATTCAAAAAGAGAAATGGACATTGGCATACGATGGGGGGAAGAGGTATGAACACATGACGACAAACATTGTGGAGTGCATCAATGGTATCTTCAAAGGACCTCGCAAGCTACCTATAACTGCCTTAGTTCAGGAGACATTATATCGATGTGTGAAGTACTTTGTGGATAGACAGAAACTAGCATCAGACAGAATACATCAAGGGATAAGATATGGAAGAAACTTTCAATGAGAGATTGAAAAAAATATTGAAGAAGCTTCTGGTTATCACGTCTGTCTATTTTGAAGAGAAGACTCCCGATTTGAAGTTCAAGAGCGTTCAGACCCCATCACAAATCGCGTCGGTGAAAAAATTGTGGTATTACTGGAAACAAGCAATGACAATGTGGAAACTTTCAGGCCTTACAGTTTCCGTGTACACACGCCATAGCAGCATGTGCCTCTGTGAACATCTCAAGGGAAGCATATGTTGATCCAGTGTACCAGATTGATATCATTGCTAACTGTTATGCTGCACCATGGACACCTATTGGGGAGTACCGTTATTTCCCAATGCCTGAAGGCCAGCCGATAGTGATACCTGACATGAATCGGTTACGTCCTCGTGGGAGACCAAAGGTGAGTATGATGCATAATGAGATGGACTGGCCTCAAGAACAAGGATAGAGTTTTTGATGCACAATATGTCATAAAGAAGGTCATAACCGAAAACGATGCCCTAACATTGTTGGGTCGACTTCACAGTCTCATTCATAATGATGTATTGTCTTCATTGTGACATTCTCATATTGTAAAATAAATGTTGTTATCTCTTCTTTATTCCTCGGTTTTCTAAACCCCAAACATCTGAGATAAGTTTTCATATTAATATTCATGCTTTCAAGAAATAACTTTAAATATGAGATAATAGAATTTATTTCAAAACTCTGAAAGATGAACACTTAACCCATATTGAAAAGTAAATGTCAGTTAACCCATTAACATGTTTCCTGGATGTTAATATTAAAAATTTTAACCCTAAACCCTCCAACCTAAACCCCAATAGAAACATGTAGGATATTTTAGCAAACTGTTCTATAAAAAATTTATAGTATCATAATAATTAGCATAATATATTGAATACATACAATTAGATAAATTCTAAAAACATCATTACTAATTGACATGGTTTATCTTAATCCAATCCATAAGTAGTTAATCATAAAGCTCCCCCAAAATATGTGTAACCAAATTCAAGACTCAATATTTTAGATAATATAACTTATTTCATATTAATATTCATGCTTTCAAGAAATAACTTTAAATATGAGATAACATAATTTATTTCAAAACTCCGAAAGCGGAATACTTAACCCATATTGAAAAGTAAATGTCAGTTAACCCATTAACATGTTTCATGGACGTTAATATTAAAATTTTTAACCCTAAACCCTCCAACCTAAACCCCAATAGAAACATGCAGGATATTTTAGCAAACTGTTCTATAAAAAATTTATAGTATCATAATAATTAGCGTAAGATATTGAATACATTCAATTAGATAAATTCTAAAAACATCATTACTAATTGACATGGTTTATCTTAATCCAATCCATAAGTAGTTAATCATAAAGCTCCCCCAAAATATGTGTAACCAAATTCAAGACTCAATATTTTAGATAATACAACTTATTTCATATTAATATTCATGCTTTCAAGAAATAACTTTAAATATGAGATAACAGAATTTATTTCAAAACTCCAAAAGCGGAACACTTAACCCATATTGAAAAGTAAATGTCAGTTAACCCATTAACATGTTTCCTGGACATTAATATTAAAATTTTTAACCCTAAACCCTCCAACCTAAACCCCAATGCAAACATGTAGGATATTTTAGCAAACTGTTCTATAAAAAATTTATAGTATCATAATAATTATCATAAGATATTGAATACATACAATTAGATAAATTCTAAAATCATCATTACTAATTGACATTGTTTATCTTAATCCAATCCATAAGTAGTTAATCATAAAGCTCCCCCAAAATATGTGTAACCAAATTCAAGACTCAATATTTTAGATAATATAACTTATTTCATATTAATATTCATGCTTTCAAGAAATAACTTTAAATATGAGATAAGAGAATTTATTTCAAAACTCCGAAAGAAGAACACTTAACCCATATTGAAAAGTAAATGTCAGTTAACCCATTAACATGTTTCCTGGACGTTAATATTAAAAATTTTAACCCTAAACCCTCCAACCTAAACCCCAATGCAAACATGCAGGATATTTTAGCAAACTGTTCTATAACAAATTTATAGTATCATAATAATTAGCATAAGATATTGAATACATACGATTAGATAAATTCTAAAAACATCATTACTAATTGACATGGTTTATTTTAATCCAATCCATAGGTAGTTAATCATAAAGCTCCCCCAAAATATGTGCAACCAAATTCAAGACTCAATATTTTAGATAATATAACTTATTTCATATTAATATTCATGCTTTCAAGAAATAACTTTAAATATGAGATAATAGAATTTATTTCAAAACTCCGAAAGCGGAACACTTAACCCATATTGAAAAGTAAATGTCATTTAACCCATTAACATGTTTCCTGGACGTTAATATTAAAAATTTTAACCCTAAACCCTCCAACCTAAACCCCAATGCAAACATGCAGGATATTTTAGTAAACTGTTCTATAACAAATTTATAGTATCATAATAATTAGCATAAGATATTGAATACATACAATTAGACAAATTCTAAAAACATCATATTGTTATATTTACATTTTACACTTACGACTCATTTTCTTTGTTCATATGCAGATGGATGACACCATACTACTCAGCAGCCTACCCATATTTCGCAGGCCGTGTTAGAGGGTCGTCCAGATCGATTTTTGAAGGTGTGTCGAGCGCACCATTTTCATCACATGGACCCTCCACATGCCATTAGACCTTACTTGCACCGTGTTGGCTTCTATGTACTTGCCGTATCAGATTTCACATTTGTAGATAATTACCTACTTGCTGCCCTTGTTGAGAGATGGAGACCAGAGACACACATATTCCACTTGCCTGAGAGAGAGATGACCATCACCCTTGAGGATGTCGCAGTGCTTCTCGGTCTGCGTATCCAGGGGAGACCCGTTATTGGACTCACTAGTGCAACTTGGCCAGACCTTGCTCAACGCTTATTAGGTGTTGATATTTTGTACGACCATAGGGCTAAAGATGGATTGTCCATATCTATGCATTGGTTGGAGTCGCAGATTCCACATTTACAGGATGATGATGATGAGCAGACCTTCATGCGTTACGCCCATGCATATATCTTACGACTCATTGGTGGGACCATGTGTACTGATCACTCGGGGATGCACGTGCATATGATGTATCTACCCCTACTAGAGGACTTTGATCGGGCTAGGACGTATAGTTGGGGATCAACCTGCTTGTCATACACGTAAATGTCATTATGCAGACTATCCCATAGGGACCGTACAGGTCTCAGAGGATGTGTCATCCTTATTCGGATGTGGCCATGAGAGCACATCCCAGCATTCCGCCCTGACCTTGCTGGTCCACCGGTCGAGATGGAGGTGCTGCATGATGCTTCGCGTGGACGCTGGTATGATAAGTCATTTCTATTGGTTTTTGATTCTACTATGAGTTATTGACTATAATTTCTCATTATTTGTCATTATCGTTGTATTTTAAAGGTGGTGTCAGCGACACAATTTTGACGTGGTTCCGAGAAAACATTTGGGCGTATATCGACTACAGTTGGACTGTCTCTTACCTGATCAGGAATGTATATACAATCTATCACTGTCTAAAATATTTAATAATAACATCAATTTTAGTTTTTAGTTGGGTTTTTTTTGAAAAAATCACTTGTCATTTCAGATTTCATGGCTTCCATACTGGAGTATTATGAACCAGTTGCCAGCATACTGCACTGTTGAGATTGAGGATGCTATGGCTATAGTGACACTCATTCACTTTCATATTATTGAGTTGCAGCAGCCTGACAGGGTCATGCGCCAATTTTTCTGTACTCAGCCGATTCCATTACCATCGAGACAGACAGACCAGCTTCATGGGATAAAGCTGACAGGGAGGCAGGATGATGACCGGTCCCAAGTACATGCAAGTTTTATTGACTGCTGGCATAGACGTACAGAGTTACGTATTTAGGGTGTTCCTACAAATCGATTCTCTCTTTCAGAACAGGTTGACTATGAGCCATGGTATAGACTGAAGTCTATACTGTATCTTACCCAAACTGGCATAGAGATGCCGAGGATGGTAAGTCAATAAATTTCTATTAGTTTGTTTATTGAATTATTTTCTAATTCCATTTGAATCTATTTACAGGGAAGTCACACAGAGCAGCTTGTTCGCATGAGTGATTAAGAGGAGGAGGGGGTCTTTAGCCGGGCAGCCGTCCATGCTACAACGCTGGAGGTGAGGGCATCTTTTCATGCGCTTTCCGGGAGCATCTTCACGTGTCTGGATCAGAGAGAGGAGGTTCCTGCCCCAGAAGAACATCCTGCAGCTGCTGCTGGTGCTGAGGAGCCACGACCACAGCGACGTAGACAGCGTCATGCTGCACGTGAGGCCTCGCCTGTTCCATAGGTAGAGGTCGGGCCTCTAGTAGTCCGGGATCAGCCTATTCAGGATGTGCCTCAGGTGGCATGGGATCCGTCTTTCCTGACAGGATATCCGCAGTTCTCTCCATCTTGGGTTTCAGATCCTTCACAACCTTGGATTCTAGAGCCGTCATCATCTTGGGGTATAGCTCCATCACATGATTCGTTCCCCTCTACGATGGAGGTGGGTCCTTCTACCACCTTAGTGGGAGAAGGATCCGAATGGCAGTACGATATGCAGTTGACAGCTCCTCTCACTAACACACAGATGGAGTATGTGACAATCGACGTTTTAGTGCCTGATGATCAGCCTTCTCCAGGTCATCAGACTCCACTGCGCACTCGACACGGATGTCCTATTCTTAGACCACCATGTGGGACGGAATCTCCTTGCCACAGACATATGCATTGATTGCACATTATTGTTTACATGTTTTATGTGTACTGAAATCAAAATACTATTATTAATTTTTGAGAAAGATAGAGTCGAGTCCTTTTTTATAATTAGTTAATTAGTAATATAATTATAAATTATAATTATTCATTATAATTATTAGTTAGTATTTATTAAAAATTATTATATAATAATTAATTAGTTAATTAGTAATATAATTATTAATTAGTTAATTAGTAATATAAATATTAATTATAACTATTCATTAAATTATTAATTATTAATTATTACTCATTAATTATTATGTATATAATAATAATTTAGTCAATTATTAATATAACTATAAATTATATAATAATTAATTAGTTAATTAGTAATATAATTATAATCTTTCAAAGCCACGTACTTGAAACATTTTTAAGTTTCAAGTAGGCAGTTTTGAAAGATTATAAATTATTTTTCATTAACATTTTTTTGGAAATTACTTTTTTTTTTCAACTATTTCTTATATGTTTAATCAATGTTTAACGTTTCATTTATATTGGTATTCTATTTTATGTTTTATGGTCTTTCCAATTCACGTACTTGAAAAATTTTAAGTTTCAAGTAGGCGGTTTTGAAAGCTTATAAATTACTTTTCATCAACATTTTTATGGAAATTCCTTTTGTTTTCAACTATTTATTATATGTTTAATCAATGTTCAAAGTTTCAATTATCTTCGTTTTATAGTTTATATTTTATAGTCTTTCAAATTCACGTACTTGAAACATTTTTAAGTTTCAAGTAGGTGGTTTTGAAAGGTTATAAATTATTTTTCATCAACATTTTTGAGGAAATTCTTTTTGTTTTCAACTATTTATTATATGTTTAATCAATGTTTAAAATTTCATTTATATTGGCCTTATAATTTATAATTTATTGCATTTCAAAGTCACGTACTTGAAATAGAATCCCACATCAGAAATGCAGAATGTACTGCACCGGAAAGGGAGAACCTGAATCCCACATTGAAAGTACAAAATGATTTTCAGGGCAAGCCCTCTTATAAAAGGGAGGCATGGGTAAGAGTTTCTATCAGAATCTATACTGATGTAATGGCTGTAGCGCTGAATCTTTAATTGTAGAGAAATTATGCTGAATTTTTTTGTTTTGTTATATATATATATATATATATATATATATATATAAACAAAACAAAACAAAAAAAAAATTTCAAAATTTTTTTTAGGGGAAAGGCGGCATCATGGATTCCACCTTTCTCCCGCAGTGCAAAGGCGACATCACAAATGTCGCCTTGCCCCCGAAATGAAAAGGCGGCATCCGGGATGCTGCCTTTGAGGTTTTGCCCTAAGTGTTTTATGGAACTTTGTTTTTCTTAAAAATGTAAAAAAAAATCTAACAGGTACCGACCAGTGACTCGACTCCTCCTCCTCCTTCTGACTCTGGTGGTACACAAAAAGTCTAGGTGATGTCATCCTGCTTCGAGTCTTCTCCAGTCAAAACCAGCGATAGTTGTTTTCATCCATCAAGCAGTGAACAACCATCTTCAGCAGCAGCTCAGCTCAAGTTGGCGGAGTGGTGGACTCCTCACGCGTCACCTCTCGGCTCTCCCTCCTCCTCAGGTGATGACACAGCTTTGGTCCAAGTCTCAACAAGCTGCAGCGGCTCCCCGGTCTTCAACAACGCCGACTCAACCCTAATGGTGGTTCAGTGTAGTTTGCAGCAGCTCGCAGTTTCAAATCATGGTAGATCCATATCTATAGATAAAAATTGAATATTATTCTGGTTCTAATTTGAATCTCATTTTTATTCATGATATTAAAAAACTGGTTTGAGTCTGTGTCTTGTCTACGGTGAAAGATGAGATTTAGGTTTGATTGTTTTTTAATGTGCAGGTAGTATGAAGTAAAACTGGACGGTGAGATAAAGGGTTGAAAGGCGATGGTGAATCAAGGCTTCAACAGGGTATCCATGTTAGGAGGTTTTTTATGGAACCGGTTCGTGAAGGAAGATGAGAAATGATGGAACTGGTGTGTGAAGATGTGATACCGATAGATGTGTGGGAGAGGAAACAGTGAGTGGAGAGGATCAGATCGGTGAGGCAGTGAGGTGTTTTTGGCATCGGTGAGAGATTCGTGAGAACGATAATGTAAGGAAGTGAAACCGATCATGAAGGATTGGATCAGTGAGTCAATGAATCACCAATAAAAGAATGGAACTAGAGGAGAAACGGTGTGATGATTTTGGAACTGGTGTCTGCGTGACACACCGATGGAATAAAAAAACTCACCGATATTTAAAATAATATAAGACACCAATAGTAGAAAAATAAAGACGAGTCACTGATATTTATAAAAAAGAGACCAAAACCGATGTGTAAGAGAAACCAGTGATGTTTCAAAGTGATCGGAGAGTCAACTCACCGATAGTTTAAAAAAACATTGGTGTATCAAGGGATCGGTGAGTCACGATCAGCGAGTCGCGACATCGGTGCATCACGGAATCAGTGAGTCAACTCACCGATAGAACAAATTGAAAAGCTAATAAAAAAATAATATTAAACATATAATAAAATGAATAAAACATTAATTAATTAAAACAAAATAAAAATTAGCTAAACTATTAAAGACTAATTGATTAACTTAATTAAAAACTGACTAAATTATTAAACAAACTAAAAAATAAAAGTGACTTAATTATTAACTATGAATTTAAATATTAAGATTAATTAATTAAATATCTAAATAAATGAAAACACTTACAAAGAATTAACCATGAACATGAAATTAAAATAATTAAAATTAACTATATATTTTAAACAACAAAGTTAATTAATTAAATGAAAAAAATGAAAACATAAAATTAATAATGCATTATTTTATTAAAATTTAACTTAAATTGTTAACTTATTTATTTAACAGAATAATTAAACATATTAATAAATAAAGTTAATTTATTTTAATAAATCTAATTATTAGGGTAAAGTTTTATATTAAAAACTAATTTAGATTAATGAAAATAAAAATGATCGATTGATTAAATAATAATCATTTAAAATTATGAAAAAGTTAACCAAATTAATATTATTAAACTAGATAGTAAGTTAATATAATTAGAATAATTAAAATGACTAAATTAACTATTTGAAAGAATAAAAACACACATTTAATTATAAAAAATGATTAATTAATATATTTAGTGATAGAAATAAAAAAGTTCCATTATTTATCAAAGAGTGTTAAAATAAATAATTAAATTGTTAAAAATGAGATAAAATATGTGGAAAACTATGTAAAAATAGAGCCACATCAAATTCCCCCACATATAAGCATTGTTTGTCCTCAAACAATCCCATGTTTTAATCATCTTTGAAAAAAAGTAAATTGTTTATTATTTTGCTCAAAATGTAACATGCCTAGCATTTTCAAAACAGAGGACCATCAACTGTGTTTAGGATCAAGAAAAGATATTTTTCAAATCAAGTCTTGCCTAGAAGAAATAGTCAAAGGATAATCAAGATAGAAAATATCATCCATCAAAGAAGGTGTCTTGCCTCATATGTGAACCTGCTTAGTGACTCATTACAATCCAAGCTCATGTTCTAAGTCTAAGAGTGACAAGTGGTAAAATATTAGTGGAATTAAGAACTCAACCAGAAGAACTTTATACTTTGACTTTTCACCTAGGTTCCAAAAATAATTTTTTTTGAACCTCCTTATTGATACAACCTAAATGATTTCCATATAAACAATTTTCCCCTTATTCATTCAACATTCATCATTCCCCTCACCTTAATGAACTAATTTTTGACCCTAGACACTTTATTTAATTTTTCATAAGACATGTAACATGTGCTAAGAACTCTGCATATGCACTTATTCAAAGTGTACAGAGGGCTTATAGTAAATTGAAATGCGCCCAACATCTAGGGTCTTAGAGACTCACTGTGGGATCCAAGATGCCCAAACTACTTTAGTTTCAAAAGATTTTTTATGACAACCATTTACATTGGATATTCAATGTGATTACTTTAATAATTAAAATAGACGAAGAAAAATGAATCCCCGAAGATAGAGTCAAACTTCCAATTCCAGCAGCTATGATCATAACTCCACAAAGATGTAACCCAAAACACTTTCAAAGATAGTCCCTAAACCAAAATCTCCATTAAATAACTAAGTAAATATCACTCATTAATCATCCATTAATATTAATTTCAGACTTAAATCATAACCTAACTACCAAAGAAATACTGTCCATAGGTAAGACCCATTTGAGTACAACGTACAACCTAAAATTTGTGCAAGAATTTTGAAAACATTTACCCATTTTTTGACATAAATTTTTAAGTTGCAGTGAGAATTGATGAGATTTCAATTAAGCACAGTAAAGCACAATCAATAATTGACCCACTCCCCCACACATAAAACTCAACTTTGTCCCCAAATTTGACTTCCAAATATGAAAAAGAACAATTTAACAGTTAAAATTCAAAATAGATTTTGTATTTCAGTAGATTTATAACATGTTTTAAAGGGTCTCATTAAAGTTCAAAAATATTGTTTGCCACAAAAATTAATTTACAGCAAGTTCATTAGCAAGTACATGCATTATCATTTAAGTCCATTGACACAAAGTTACCATTAAATTTCAAACATGGCATGTTACTTGTGGGTGAAAATTGAATTGGGTGTAAGGAAATTCAGAAAATAAGATTCAATTGGATGTTCAATTAAGCATAAATCAAGCATTCCTAACACCCCTTAGTAAAGAAGATTCAATAAAATTACATGATCCAACCTAAATTTATCCCCCACACTTAATTTAAGCAATGAGTGATTTTAATATATCAATGAAATTCAAATTTCAGCAAGAGGTAAACAAAGTGAAATGCAGTAGAAACCTTTTAGTATGCAAGGTATGCAATTGATTTTTCAAGAAAGCACATAGCATATTTTCTAATACAAGCCAAATTTTAAATAATAACAAAAAAATCTACAAATTAATAGACACCGACTCACCAAAATCAGTAATTGTGACTTAGCAATGAATTTTATTAAAGTAAAAATGAGCAAAAAAATGAATGCAGAAATTAAGACACTTCCCTAAATAAGTTTATCATTAATCCTCAGCTTGGGAATTCCACTGCATAAATGTCACAACAACAACTTCTTGATAACTCTGAAATAGAACAACAAAACCAAGAACAAGAAGTAAGAAGAATTTCAAAAAATCATAGCATAGAAGAAAAAATTTATTAGATGTTAAAAATAAAATAAATACAAAAAGAACTATGGGATGCCTCCCATGTAGTTCTATGTTTTAAAGTCATCAGTCAGAATTTATTTAAAATCAGTTTTCAAGCACAGTGAAGGTAGCCAAGACCTTTGGCTATCCCTAAAAATAAAGTTTCACCCTGTGCCCATTAACTAACATGGGTTTGTTTTCTTCACCTACAATTTCAAAGATCCATTCTTAATCACTCTCATAACTATAAAAGGTCCAGACCACAAGGACTTATGTTTTCTAGGAAAGAGTTTATGTCTATAGTTAAAGAGGAGAACCTTCTGTCTAGGTTTAAAATCTTTGGTTTGTATGATAGAATCATGAAATATTTTAGTCCTCTATTTATAAATCCTTGAATTATCATAACTCTCTCTCTCCTAATCTCATCCAGCTCACTCAACTCAAGTAATATCCTCTCACCAGCACTCTTAAAATCAAAGTTTAGAGCCTTAAATTCACATTAAGACTTGTGTTGCAACTCCACAGGTAAATGACAACATTTCCCAAATAAAATCCTGTAAGGAGACATACCTATTGGGGTCTTGAAAGCAGTTCTATATGCCTATAAAGTTTCATCCAATTTAAGAGACCAGTCTTTCCTAGTGTTTGACACTGTTTTCTCAAGTATCTGTTTCAATTCCCTATTTTAAATTTCCACCTATCCACTGGACTGTGGATGATAAGGAGTACTAGTTTTATGAACACAACCATATTTTCCATGAAATATTTAAATTTATAATTATTAAAGCAAGTTATATTATCAGTGATAAAGGCTTTGGGAACTCCAAATCTTGTAAATATGTTATTTTTCATAAATTTAATTGTAGAGTTGGCTTGGTTGTTGGGCAGTGTAACTACCTCAAACCACTTCGACACATAATCAACAAAAATAAGTATATATTCATTCCCATGAGAAGATATAAATGGACCCATCAAATATAAACCCCATACATAAAAAATCCCAACTTCTAGAATTCCTTTTTGGGGTAACTCCTGCTTCCTACCCACATTTCCTAACCTCTAACATCTATCACAGCCAACCGCATAGCTCCTAGAATCCTTAAAAATATTAGGCCAATAGAAACCAGATTGTAAGAATTTTTGATCAGTCCTTTCACCACCATGGTGACCTCCCCAAGGTGAAGAGTGATAGCTCTCTTAGACAGGTAACATATCCTCCCCAGGTACAAATATCCTAAGAATACCATCAAAACATCTCCTAAATAGTAAGGGATCATCCTAAATACAGTACTTAAGCTCAAAAATGAACTACTTCCATTTGGTTATAGGATAGAGTTTTTGGAAAGACACCTGTTGCGAGGAATTAGGAAAAATATTCATACCAAGAAGATTGCCTGATTAATATAGAAAGCAACTTATCATCAGGAAATGAAGAGTTTATCTCCCTTGGATCTTTAGATTGAGTAAGAGGAAGCCTAGAAAGATGGTCAGAAACTAAATTTTCATCTCCCTGCTTATCCATATTCTCTAAATCAAATTCTTGTAGCAACAAAATCCATCTAATCATCCTGGGTTTAGTTTTTTCCTTAGACATTTAATACTTTAAGACTGAATGATCAGTGAAAATAATGAATTTTGTGCCTAAGAGATACTTTCTAAACTTCTATAGAGCAAACACAACAGCTAAAAATTCTTTTTTAGTAGTGGTGTAATTCTTTTGGGCATCATCTAGAAATTTACTAGCATAATTGTAGAGACCCATAGCCTGAAGTACATATACATTACATTACTTTTATAGAATACTTAACACATAATAAAACAACACACAAGGACCGTAATAGTTTAGTGTCTTTAGAAACTCGGAAAAAATAATCTTCTAATCATAGTGAAAGATCTTCAATATCTCCCATAAATATCTTCCCCTTTTGTTTTCTTACCTAAAACCTTTCTTTATATCCTGGGGAAAAGAAAACATAAAAAAATGGTGAGCTCAAATGCTCATTAAGGGTAAACATAGAGAACATAAATCAATCCATAAACATTTGAATGCAAAAACTTGAGCATAAAATCTAAACATCAAAATATTGAGCAAAGACATAAATATTGGAAGTACGTAAGCCATATATCATAAAGGAACATCAATCATGATAAAATAGCATGGGAATAAAACATGTAATTGTGGAAAATCATTAATCACATGATATTATTTCCATAGTAGCCAAGGCATTGTTGCCAATACCATCTTAGTGGACAAAGTCCCTTTCTGAATCGAGTTCACTCCTCATTCCAGTCCTGTAACCCTGAACCAGATTAACTTACCGTTCCAGCCATGTCTATCTCATGAGATATAAATCTTTACCCAATGCATTGAAGGGAGATATAGGTCCCACCCATCTCATAATAAAATCATTCTTACTTGTGCCACAACATGAACATAAATCATTCATCATTACCCAAAGTATAAAATGGGTTTCATAAACATAATCCCATCATAACATAATCCATACAAAAAAAGGATATCATTTCATCATAAGAAAAGTGAAACCATGTAAATCATAGATAAATTATACTTGAAACATACACATATGAAATAATGCCATCTTATATGGAAAATGGTTTTGATAAAACACTTGAAATGAATTCTTGAAGAAAATATCCTTTCTTCTTCAAAATCATTTTCTTTTCACAAAATTCAATGAAATTTTAAACGAAAAGGATTTTTTTGAAAATAGTCATTAAATCTGGTATAGTAAGCTTCATGAAAATAAGGCATTATGAAACTGTAAAAATCTGTTCATGCCGTATAAGTTAAAAAAAACATTCTTCTCATACTTTTGCCGGAATCGTCAAAAAGTACCTCGTATGGTAAACAAAAGAAAGATTTCTTCCATACGATGTGGTAAAAGTAAAAAAAGGGAAAAAATGACTTTAAACATACATGGAAGAAAAGTAAAAATTTTATTAAAAACATTTTATGGACATGGATGAAATATATACCCCAGTAAATACTTACGTATATGCAATCTCAGATAAAAATGAGATTGGAAAAGTTATCCCTTACCTTAGGTCCAATATGCTTTGTACGTATCTGAACCTCCTATATAATGATTTAAATAATTTCATTTATTTATTAAATAATCATATTCATTGTTATGATATCATATATGGTTCACTTATGACTTTATATTACCCATTCTTTTATAAATTCAATGTTAAAGCAGTGTTTTGGGTAAAATCGTTTTATTTATCGTACGTGTTTGGACTTGTTGTTCTTGATATTATTACTTATATCCAGATTTACTTAATTCCAGAATTTAAAACATTATTTATATATAATATATATTTAGCATATAAATATATATGATAGATTGATAAATGGAATAAAATACACCGTTCATGGAGACGGTAGGCCGTACGTATGCATGAACGCTGTTTTCGTTTCCTTATTGAATTAAATGGAATTAAGTAAATGAAACATATATGTACATAAATCCAGTATCATT
Source organism: Viscum album (assembly GCA_963277665.1). NCBI lineage: Eukaryota > Viridiplantae > Streptophyta > Magnoliopsida > Santalales > Viscaceae > Viscum > Viscum album. Next base: position 119,438,013 of record OY728154.1, read on the forward strand.
ATTATGTAATATATTTCATGATTATTTATTATATATATACTTTATAATCATAGATTAATGGTTAATCATGGAAAATGAATCTCATCGCGTTCGTGGAGACGGTAGTTCGTACGTACGCACGAGCGATGATATCATTCCCATAATTATTGAATAGAATTATACTGAATGATATAATATCTCAGAATAATTATGATTTTATAATAATCATATATAGTTATTCTTTACACCATTATACCCATCCAAGTAAGGTGGTGGTGGAAAAACTAATTACACCACGACGTGGAGACAGTATTCCGTACGTACGCACGCGCGGTGATTTCGTTTTCCGTCGGATGGATAGAAGGTGAAATGGGATTGTTTCATATTTATAATAACATATCAGTATATTAGTGATACTGATGTTATTACTTTATAATTAAACAACTAAAGAAGAAGAAGTTGAAGAAGAAAGAAAATTTGAAAGAATCGGTAGAAGAGATTACCTCTTCTTCGATACATCGCTTTTAAGCTTCCTCTTAAGGCACTAGAGTTGGTATTTTTAGGAGACCAGAACCTCTTTAATGTTTATAGGGAAGTTCATAAGGGGAATGGGTAGGGGTTGGCCGAGATTGAATGCTCAAAATTGTGTAAAGAGAAGAGAGAGGAGGATCCCTTTTATAAGGGATGAGAGGGGCACCTTAGAAAAAACTTAAAATATTATTTTATAATAAAGTCATATTCGGTTTATAACGGCTCAAAAGTGACTTATTTAAAAGATAAAGTGGGGATGGGTCTAAATCCTCTCAACCAATAGGTTTTAGACAAGTTTAGGTTACTATTTTAAGCTTATCATTTAGATTTAACTCTAAGTTAAATAATTTAACTTTTACCATGTCTTCTTGTTTTCTTACACTATATGGTTAATAAATTTACTATAACAAGCCAAAAAAACCCCAAGTGGTTCATTTTTAATATATATAACCTTATATAAGTCATTTTTCAAAACCTTACATTTTTTGGGATAAAATAAAAATTAATAATATAATATTTGTTTTAAAAACTATTTTATGTCAATTTTGACACTATTTGGTAATTGATTTTTGTGAGAATAATAAAAGCATTATTAGTTCAAAAAAAGTTAATTAAATCAAAAATAACATGTCATATTAACCTTTAAAATTAGTGTAATTCATAAAAAGTCTAAAATTACATTTATTTGTGTATTTATAACATCAATTATGTTAATATTTCATTAATAAGGTAATTACTGCATCATCATTGTGTCATAAATAAATTAAATTATTTAATGTATAAAAATTATAAATATAATACCATTATGTAGGAAATATTTTATATTTCTAATGAATATTTATAGTCTAATTTATCTTATGTATAACCCTATATTAAAAATATTTTAGTTATTAAACTTAGATTTTAACTCTTTTAACTCTTCATTAAATTAAATAATAATAAGTTTCCTAATCTAATACAAGTGGACCTAAAAGGTAATATTTTATTCCTAAGGTTGTTTTTGGTCGAATTAAACTTATCCAATAGAATTAGGACATGTGTTAAGATAAAAATAATATCATTTTTACCCTTAATTACCCTATTTACTTTTAACCATGGTAAATAAAAGTAAAAAGTTAATATTCACCAAAAATTATTTTTATCTTATTAAACCAAATTTTACTCCTTGATATTAAACATGTCTCTCGGATTTTCTAAATTTCACTCACATAAGTGTTAAAATTAAGTTTTATGTAAATTTTTAAATTCTCCTAGGAGGTGGGTAAAAAACGGTGAAAAGTTCAATAAAATTTTTAGATATCTAAAATTATTATAAAATGACTCCAATGAATTACATTGAACTTATATAGGTATTATGTATCAATTTTTACCTAAAATAAATTTAAATAAAATAAATATTTATTTAAATAAAAAGTCGGTTTTTAAATAGTCACCCAATGTTTTCACTATTCATCAAAAATTGAATGTTTTCAGAAAAATACAAAAAATTCACCCTAGGCTAATTTTGATATTCTAAATCCAAAAATGAAGTCCATTTTGAAAGATAAAATTTATAAAATTTCAAAAAGTGGGTATTACTATTCATAACGGCTAGTGCATAATAATATTATAATAATATCTCGTTTAGTGAAACTCGGTATTGCATACTACACACGCTATCGAGGAAGGTCTTGATTACGTGTAATGAAAGCCAAGTCAGGGCGGCGTGTATTGGAAGCTCTGTTTGGTGTTGCGTATAACATAATCAAAACTTATTTCATTTATACATTAAACAAAATCTATACTTAATGTTGCATAGAATAATTTCCACAAAATGAACTTGAAATTGAGTGTAACACGAGCCAAGAATAGTGTTACGTATACTAAAAGCTAATATGGTGTTGTGTATAGTACAAGCTAATATTGGTGTAGTGTATAATATAAGACATCAAATAAATTAAAAATAATATATCTCATAAAATCTTAGGGTGTTACATTCTACCCCCCTTAAAATGAATTTCGACCTTGAAATTCGTCGGGGTTATAAATCGTTTACTACTTGAAAGTTTTGTTCGTAGAAATCCACATCATAAAAGGCATACTAAAACTTAATTTTAAAACTTAAAGTAAGAAATGTAATGGTTACCCAGATTAACTCATCACCGGGTTTCCACATAGAAGAACATAGGTGGAAATATGGATATGGAAGAAAAATCTAACCAACAAGTTCTTATGGAGAGTGGTAGAGGACATGGATATGAAAAAACCAACAATCAAAAAGCCATAAATTTGTGATTATTTAAGGTACCATCTGATTCATCAGATATAAGGACACTAGGACAAATTTTTTTGTTTTCAAGATCATTTCCCTAAAGTTGAAGAATTGTTGAATTAAAAGAAATACTTACTTGATTTTGGTATAATCTTACTGTTGTTTGTGCCTTGAACAATTTACACTTCATCTCTTAAATAAATGAAGTTGAATTTGTCTTCTGTGAAGTGTTAGCATATCATGCGATAGAATGATAGGTCATTCCATCTGTCTCAAACAAAAGGATAGAAAAAGTTATTAAATATACATAAGTCCATCTATAGTGATATTAATCGTATATGGTTCCTAAAATGGACTTATACTTCATATATCATACTGATTAATATAATAAAACTAGTTTCTACTAACTAGGGACTTCCTATAGGCCAATGGTAGGCGATAAAGGCCTGTCACACTTTGATTGTGGGTTCGATTCCCGAAACCTTGTCCGATACGACGGGTTGTTACCCGTCTTGCAGGTTGTCCCTTTTTTTAAAACTACATTATTATAACATTCCAACAATAATATCAAAAAAAGTTCTAGAGTTAAACAATACTATCTTATGTCTAACTTAATTCATTCCAATATTTAGGCTTATCCAAAATACTTCGGTCCAAGCTCAAAGTATAAAGAAAATGATTACTTGAAAGGTCACATAACAAGCACGTGAATACCATCATTTATCCCCCATATATCATAAGATATATCTTGTTGATCACATTCCAAACATATGAATACCTTAATCATGTATTCTTTTGAAACATGAATTACCATAGAACCTTAGTGAAAACATGAATGCTGTCAAAAGTTAACTCTTCCCACATACCAAAATCCTAAAATTTCTATATACTCAAACCATGATATCACTTTGTCCTTATATCAGTAATGAGCTCATTACTACTATCAAAAATATCATTTTCTCCTTATCCCTTCATTATGCACATATCATCTACTTTCCAAAAATATTTCAATCACTTTTCATGGTTACTAGTACCATAAAATTATTGAAAACCGCAATAGACTAATACAAAAATATTCCAATATACCATAAAATTACCTCAACAACATTATTCTTGAATACCAATACATAAACACTTCAATCCATCCTCTTCAATGATTGTCATGGAATAAGTCCTTCCTTGATTTAGAAGTAACCTCTTAGGTCATGGAATTGAGTTGGGTAATGCCCATGTTCTCCACATATAATACATTGAACTCCATAACAGTCTGTCACTCTATGAGCCTTTTCTCCACACAGATAACATCTTCCCCTCCATTTGAGGTATTCCTCAAGGTTCTTGTTCCCTTATTTAGAAATCTCAATCTTACTTTCTCTATGCTCCTCAACATGAGAACATGAATAAAATTTAATCTTCCTCTTATTTGATGACTTAGGAATACCACCAAAGTTCACCTTGTTAATCATATATCATGATGACTGATTCAGCATAATCACAATATCTTTCTATCTAGGCATTATACAATTTTGTTGATCAAAGTCACCAATTTGTCTATCAGAATCAACGTTAACTGAATTCCTTCTCGTTCCCTCCATTGAATAATACCAGAAACTATAGTGTAAGAAATAGTTAAAATAACGAGGAACCACATAATCATTAAAAGTCACTTATGGGATGTAAAACTTATCACACATTCTTTAATCCATGACACCTTAGGTTCACCCTAGGTTATTCATGATCATCAACATAACTCTAGGTTTGTAACCTATAGTTATACTAAACCTTAGGGACATCCCTAGACATACCTTAGAAATATCTCTAGGGATCTCACTAAAGTTTTCGCATCCTAGTTTACAAAGGTTGACTAAACCTTTCCTCTAATTCCAACTGTAGAGACCCATAGCCTGACGTACAGATACATTACATTTTTTTTACGGAATACTTAATACATAACAAAAACAAACACACAAGGACCGTAATACTTTAGTGTCTTTAGAAACTTGGAAAAAATAATCTTCTAATCACGGTGAAAGATCTTAAACATCTCCCATAAAGATCTTCCCCTTTTGTTTTCTTACCTAAAACCTTTCTTTATATCTTGGGGAAAAGAAAACATAAAAAAAGGGTGAGCTCAAATGATCAGTAAGGGTAAACATAGAGAACATAAAACAATCCATAAACATTTGAATTCAAAAACTTGAGCATAAAATCTAAACATCAAAATCTTGAGAAAAAGACATAAATCATGGAAGTACGTAAGGCATATATCATAAAGGAACATCAATCATGATAAAATAGCATGGGAATAAAACATGTAATTGTGGAAAACCATTAATCACATGATATGATATCCATAGTAGCCAAGGCATTGCTTCCAAGACCATCTTAGTGGACAAAGTCCCTTTCTGAATCGAGTTCACTCCTCGTTCCAGTCCTGTAACACTGAACCAGATTAACTTACCGTTCCAGCCATGTCTATATCATGAGATATAAATCTTTACCCAATGCATTTAAGGGAGATATAGGTCCCACTCATCTCATAATGAAATCATTCTTACTTGTTCCACAACATGAACATAAATCATTCATCATTACCCAAAGTATAAAATGGGTTTCATAAACATCATCCCATCATAAAATAATCCGTACAAAAAAGGATATCATTTCATCATAAGAAAAGTGAAACAATTTAAATCATAGAGAAATTATACTTGAAACATACACATATGAAATAATTCCATCTTATATGGAAAATGGTTTTGATAAAACACTTGAAATGAATTCTTGAGGAAAATATCCTTTCTTCTTCAAAATCATTTTCTTTTCACAAAATGACATGCAATTTTAAAAGAAAATGATTTTTTTGAAAATATTCATTAAATCTTGTAGAGTAAGCTTCATGAAAATAAGGCATTATGAAACCATAAAAATCTGTTCATTTCGTATAAGTTAAAAAAACATTCTTCTCATACTTTTGCCAGAAAAGTCAAAAAGTACCTCGTATGGTAAACAAAAGAAAGATTCATTCCATACGATGTGGTAAAAGTAAAAAAATTGTAAACATGACTTTAAAAATACATGGAATAAAATTAAAAATTTTATGAAAAACATTTTATGGACAAGGATGTAATATATACCCCAGTAAATACTTACGTATAAGCAATCTCAGATAAAAACGAGATTGGAAAAGTTATCCCTTACATTAGGTCTGATATGCTTCGTACGTATAGGAACGTCCTGTATAATGATTTAAATAAAGTCATTGACTTATTATAGAATAATATTCATTGTTATGATATCATATATGGTTCATTTATGACTTTATATTACCCGTTCTTTTTTAAATTCCATGTTAAAGCAGCGTTTTGGGCAAAATCGTTTTATTTATCATACGTGTTTGGACTTGTTGTTCTTGATATTATTACTTATATCCTGATTTACTTAATTCTAGAATTTAAAACATTATTTATATATAATATATATTTAGAATATAAATATATATGATAGATCAATAAATGGAATGAAATACACTATTCATGGAGACGGTAGGCCGTACGTACGCATGAACGTTGTTTTCGTTTCCTTATTGAATTAAATGGAATTAAGTAAATGAAAAATATACATACATAAATATAGTATCATTATTATGTAATATATTTCATGATTATTTATTATATATATACTTTATAATCATACTTGAATGGTTAATCATGGAAAATGAATCTCATCACGTTCGTGGAGACGGTAGTCCGTACGTACGCACGAGCGATGATATCGTTACCATAATTATTGAATAGAATTGGAGTGAATTATATAATATCTCAGAATCATTATGATGTTATAATAACCATATATAGTTATTCTTTACACCATTATACCCATCCAAGTAAGGTGGTGGTGCAAAAACTAATTACACCATGGCGTGGAGACGGTATTCCGTACGTACGCACGCGCGGTGATTTCGTTTTCCGTAGGATGGATAGAAGGTGAAATGGGGTTGTTTCATATTTATAATAATATATCAGTATATTAGTGATACTGATGTTATTAATTTATAATGAAACAACTAAATAAGAAGAAGTTGAATAAGAAGGAAAACTTGAAAGAATCGGTAGAAGAGATTACCTCTTCTTTGACGCACTTCTTTTAAGCTTCCTATTAAGTTACTAGAGTTGGTATTTTGAGGAGACCAGAACCTCTTTAATGTTTCTAGGGAAGTTGAGAAGAGAAATGGGCAGGGGTTGTTCGAGCTTGAATTCTAAAAATTTTGTAAAGAGAAGAGGTAGGAGGAGCCCTTTTATAAGGGAGGAGAGGGGCACCTTAGAAAAAACTTAAAATATTATTTTATAATAAAGTCATATTTAGTTTATAATGGTTCCAAAGTGACTTATTTCGAAGATAAAGTGGGTATGGGTAGAAATAATTTCAACCAATAGGTTTTAGACAAGTTTAGTTTACTATTTTAACCTTATCATTTAGATTTAACTCTAAGTTAAATAATTTAACTTTTACCATGTCTTCTTGTTTTCTTACACTATATGGTTAATAAATTTACTATAATAAGCCAAAAGAACCCCAAGTGGTTAATTATTAATATATATAACCTTAACTAAGTCATTTTTCCAAACCTTATATTTTTAGGAATAAAATAACAATTAATAATATAATATTTGTTTTAAAAACTATTTTTGGTCAATTTTGACACTATTTGGTAATTAATTTTTGTGAAAATCATAAAAGCATGATTATTTCTAAAAACTTTAATTACATAAATACTAACATGTAATATTAACCTAGAAAATTAGTTTAATTCATAAAAAGTCTAAAATTACATTTATTTGGGTATTGATAACATCAATTATGTTAATATTTCATTAATAAGGTAATTACTGCATCATCATTGTGTCATAAATAAATTAAATTATTTAATTTCTAAAAATTATAAATAAAATACCATTATGTAGGAAATATTTTTATATTTCTAATGAATATTTATAGTTGAATTTATTATATGTATAATCCTATATTAAAAATGTTTTAGTTATTAAACATAGATTTTAAATCTTTTAACTCTTTTTAAATAAAATAATAATAAGTGTCCTAATCTAATCCAAGTTGACCTAAAGGGTAATATTTTATTCCTAAAGTTGTTTTTGGTCGAATTAAACTTATACAATAGAATTAGGACATGTGTTAGGGTAATGATAATATCATTTTTACCCTTAATTACCCTATTTACTTTTAACCGTGGTAAATAAAAGTAAAAAGTTACTATTCACAAAAAATTATTTTTATCTTATTGAACAACATTTTACTCCTTGATATTAACCGTGTCTCTTGGATTTTCGAAATTCCACTCACAGAAGTGGTAAAATTATGTTTAATGTAAATTTTCAAATTCTCCAAGGAGGTGGGTAAGAGACGGTGAAAAGTTCAATAAAAATTTTATATATCTAAAATTATTATAAAATGACTCCAATGAATTAAATTGAACTTATATAAGTATTATGTATCAATTTTTACCTAAAATAAATTTAAATAAAATAAATAATTATTTAAATAAAAAGTCGGTTTTTAAATAGTCACCCAGTGTTTTCATTATTCATCAAAAATTGAATGTTTTCAGAAAAATACCAAAAATTCACCCTAGACTAATTTCGATATTCATGGCAGCGTGTAGTGGAATCTCCATTTGGTGTTGCGTATAACATAATAAAAACTTATTTCATTTATACATTAAACAAAATCTATACTTAATGTTGCATAGAATAATTTCCACAAAATAAACTTGAAATTGAGTGTAACACAAGCCAAGAATAGTGTTGCATATACTGCAATATAATAGGGTGTTGCGTATGGTACAAGTTAATCTTGGTGTAGTGTATAATAGAAGAAATCAAAGAAATTAAAAATAATATATCTTATATAATATCGGGGTGTTACAATAATATACCACATGCAATTTCCTATCTTTCCTCTGTCTATGGACAATACCTACAACCATGTCACTAGCATCACACATAAGTTCAAAAGGTAGTTTCCAATCAGGTTCTATGATAATAGGTGTTTTAGTGAGTTTCTATTTTAACATATTAAATGATTTCAAATAGTTTTAATCAAAATTGAAAGGTGCATCCTTGAGCAACAAAGAACACAAGGGCTTAATTATTTTGGAAAAGTATTTTATGAATCTCCGGTAGAAACCAACATTCCCTAAGAAACTTCTAATAAATTTAACATTTTTAAGAGGTGGAAATTTTTGAATAACATCAATCTTATTAGTAACAACTTCCAAACCTCTCTTGGACACCTTATGACCTAAAACAATACCCTCTATGACCATGAATTGACACTTCTACCAATTAAGAACATGATTGGTTTCAATGTATCTCTCTAAGACTAATTCGAGATTTCCAAGACATGTATCAAAAGTACTACCCACAATGGAGAAATCAACCATGAAATATTCAATTATTATTTTAATAATATCCAAAAAATAGCTATCATACACCTTTGAAAGGTGGATGGAGCTCCACACAATCCAAAGAGAATTCGCCCATAGGCAAATGTCCCAAAGGGGAATGTGAAAGTGGTCTTTTCTTGATAATCTAGAGCAATAGGAATCTGGTTGTAACCAAAATACCCATCCATGAAACATAAAAATTTATTTCCTACAAGCCTCTCAAGAATTTGATCCAAGAAGGGCATTGGAAAATGATCCTTCCTAGTGGCTGTATTTAGCTTCCTATAATCTATACAAACTCCATTTTGTGGCTTTCATAACTTGGATTTCTATATTTTTTCATTTTTTTCTACAATGAAACCTCCCTTCTTAGGGACAACCTGGACAGGGATAACCCAAGCACTATCAGAAATGGGATATATCATTCTAGTGTCCAGCAGTTTAATCACTTCCTCTCTTACAACTTCTTTTGTGTTTGGATTCAATCTTCTTTGAAACTCTACCCTAGGCTTCTGGTCAGGCTCCATAGGTATTTTATGCATGCAAAATGAGGGACTAATACCGTTGATATCAACTATTGTCTAGTCTATGACAGATTTAAACTTTTTTAACACACCCAACAATCTTTCTTCTTGGTTTTCATTAAGCTTAACAGAAATGTTTACAGGCAAAGTGAAATTATCACCCAAAAATGAATATTTCAAATGAGCAGAGATTGGTTTTAGTTCAAGTGGGGGTGGTTCTATACTAGAAAGAAGACTCTTAGGCCTGGTAGGTCCAAGATCTTCAACATACCTCTTGTAAGAAATATTTAATGATGAAATATTTTCAATTTCAAGCTTAGTTTCAGAAATAACATTGTTTTTGTCCAAACTGGGCAACACACTGTCTAGATTTTCCAGATCAGAATTCAAAAATTAAATCAAATCAAAATTATCAAGTTGTCTTATAATTTCTCCCTAAACACAATCAAAGTGTTCAACAAGGATGGTGTTAATAAAAACACCCTCAAACTCACTCAAAGAGCTCCTAAGTTCAGAAATTGTTGACTCTTCTACAACAAAAACTGAACAGTTGTCTAGTTCTTGAAATTTTTCAAGATTCAGTATTTGATCAGAGTTTTGAACTTATAAGACAGATTCAACAAGATTTTTATCTTCTAAATTATTTTCTTCAATAGAGGATAGATCTTTAGATTATTTAGAGTTTCCAATTGAGTTCTCATCTTCTAAGGACTCTACCATTGAATATTTTTCATAAAAAGTTGGCCCTTAAACAATTTTAAACACATTAAATTCTTCTTGTTGTTCTCCAATTTTAAAAATTAACTGACCCTTAGAGGCATCAATAATATCCCCAACTGTGGCCAATAAGGGCCTACCCAAGATGACGGGAACCTCTTGATCACACTCCATGTCTAAGACTAGAATGTATATAGGCAGAAAAAGTTTCCCTACCCCAACTTGCAAGTCATCTACCCTTCCCACAAGATGAGTGAAAGATCTATTAGATAACTGTAGTATGACTGTGGTGGGTTGAAGATCACCCAACCTCAACTACCAAAATAGTGTGTATGGGAGAAGATTAATGCTATCACCTAAATCACACAAACAGTTGAGCTGATTAGAATTTCCTAAGGTACATGGGATAAAAAAACTACTAGGGTCTTTCAGTTTGGGTGTGATTTTCTTTTGAAGCACATCACTACACTCTTCAGTGAGGCTGTAAGTAGAAAATTCTTCTAGGGTATTTCTGTTAGAAACAATTTTTAAGATATTTAAAGTAATATGAGATTTGAATCAAGGCTTGAATGAATGGAATGTTTAATTGATGTTTTGAAAGGAGACCAAGTAACTGAAGAAGTTCAGCCCTGGTGTTACTTTGAGGTTTCAGCTTCTCAGGGAAAGGAATGAGTGGGGATTTTTTTTAAGGAAAATGGGTATATCCCTCACCTCTTCATAAATATTTTCTTTTCCTTTATTATTTTTATTTTTAGATGAGTTTTAAGCCTATGTTCCAGATGAAAAATTCAAATTTCCATTATTTTCTACAGCTTTTTGTGAATTTCCAGCATGTGAATAAAGTAGATTTTTATTACCAGATTCAAGTAGATTTTCATTTTGGGAATTTTCAAGGTCTTTTTCAGCAACCGTTTGAGTATTCAGACCACTTATAGTTACTACCATCTTGTAATTCTCTCTAGGGTTAAGCTCAGTGGTACTAGGAACTCTACTTTTTTCCATAGATGAAAAATCTCTAGAAATTTGTCCAAGTTGTGTTTCCATGTTCTGCATTCTCACATTAGTTTACATTTTATCTGAATTATATTGATTTTGATGTTTGGTTAGCTGAGTCATGTATATTTCCTCTTGTGAGTTAATTTTGTTCAAGATTAGATCAAGCTTAGAAGACATTTGATTATCATTATTTCCTTGTGTATTTGAAGACTCACCCCTTTGTTGATTTTGAAAATTTGGTCTTGGTTGATTCTGATATTTAGGGGCAGTGGATTGTTTAATTAGGCCTTGATCTTTCCAGGAAAGATTTGGATGGTTCCTATAGCCTTGATTATAATTGTTTTAAAATGGATCTTCTTTATGAGGCATTCTAGGACCATAATTAACAAAGTTTTAATTCTCTTGTTGTTGGGCTGACATATCAAAATTAGGACAATAGTTTTTAGTATGCCCAAACATACCACACTGGATAAAATATTCCCTTAAATATTAATTGGTGTTTTGATAGCCAAGTTGATTAATAGTTTTCTTAGAGTTATGGTTCATTAAAGACTGCAGTTGGTTGGTGATTTTAGAAAGTTGGGATTGAGTTTCATTCAATGAACCAGTGTTTGAATTAACATTTCTATTGAATCTTTTTCTTCTTGAATTATTATGTTGAGAGTTTAGGGACAGGTTGTTAAAGATTTGTCTTAGTTCTTCATCTGTCTTGTCAGTGTAGTTACCCCCAGCAGCTTGATTAGCTGTATTCTGTCTAGAGGATGAAAACCCTTCATAGAATGTGTCCACGAGAAGGTGAGATGAGAGTTGATGATGGGGACACTACCTAATAAGATCCCTAAATATATCCTAAGATTCATTAAAAGCTTATCCATCCTCTTGATAAAAACTAGTTATCTTAGTTCTAAGTTCACCTTTCAGTCTTTAAGGATAAAATTTCATTATGAAATAATTGTACACTAGATCCCAATTTTCAAAAATATTCTCATCTAGGATTAAAAAAAATTCATAGCAGTCCCTTTAAGGAAAAAAGGAAAGTATCTCATTCTTAACTCATTCTATGTGATTCCTAGAAGAGGTAATTGCTGTACAATTTTATAGAAGTCTCCAATGAAGGAAAGGGATTCCTCATATGAGAGCCCATTAAATACATGAAGCAATGAAAGGTGTGATTGTTTGAGCTCATAGTTACGAGCTCTAAGAGATAACCTAATAGAATATGGATTGATTGAAACTTAAGGAAGTTAGAACTCCCTCATCCTAGGCATCTCATTTTATTCTAAGAGTTCTGGATGATTTTGGAAGTTGTTATTAAGAACACTATTATCTATGTTCTCCATTTAGATTTTGTTCTTCTTTTTTCTAAGAGAAGTTAAATGTTTGTATATTTATAAGTTCAGTGGCTCTAGACTAACAAACAAGTGTCTTGTGCTCATAAAAAGTATACCAAAAATTAAAGTAGCACAACAGTAAAACTGAATAGGAGCTCAACAATACATAAAATTGTAGAAATTAAGTAGAAAAAGAAACAGATTTTTTTACAGTTTTAATTTTTTTTAAATTTTTTAATATGTGATTTTTTTAGTTTTTTTCGAAGATAAATGATGCCAAAAACCTTACCTAGACTGTCGTTGAAGTTGGTTAAAGTTTAAAATTTATATTTCTACTAACTACTGTATATGTGGAAAGCAAGGTCAATCCCACAGGGAAGGTGATTATAACCACTAATCTTCTAAAACTTTTAAAAAACCCCACTGTTGTCAGCAGTGAGATATATTTCTTATTTTTTATTTTTTTATGTGTTTAAATAAGGCAAAAAAGAAACAACACCACATTTTTTGTATTTTGAACATGGATAAGATGAAGCAGAAAATAGTTGAAAATAGTGAACAACATATATTAAGAACGCTGATAAATGATCTATCAAAGTAAATTTCCTGGGGAAAATTATCCATTATACTGATTTTTAGAATATTCCAATTCAATTATATGTTGTTATAGAGTAACACCATTTAATGATAATGAATTACTTTCCTTGCCAAGAGTTAATTCGAATAGGATGATCAAGTACAAAGTTCGCCACTCCAAAATAGATCAACTGTGAAAATCGTTACTTGAAAATGAGAACAGGATGAACTTACCATAAGTCCTAAAGTTTTATGAATTTATTATTTTTCGAAAGATTTATCCACAATCAATCTTTCCAATTGATTGTGGAATCTTGAAATTCAGTTTTGGTGGTATTAAGAAATTGAATGAATTCTATATTGATCTTGCCGATCAATACTGAATACATCGAAAATATGAAGTGAAAAAAGAATTTAAAGAAAACTGGTGGAACTTCAATTTCTCCCCGAACAAGAAGATTTATCCAAAAAACATTTTCTTTATTATAAAAATAAATGGAAAAATTCTAGAACATAATAAAAAAAATTTAGAAACGAGGAAATGAGAACTCCCCAATGATGTGCTCTACTCTCGGGCTCCGTCAACTCCAGGGTTGTCCACCAGATCTCTCTGCTTCGATGAAAGTGAAGCCGTTGTCTGTGAATGTCTGAATTGAATCTGTCTCCACCCTTAATTTTGATGCTTGCCTTTATTTTAAATCCTACTATTATAAGCTGCACGTCACCTCCTTTTTCCCACCGACTTAGTTAAGTTATTTAACCTTTAACCGCACACATGCGTTTTTTTGGTGCATCGCACGTCGCGCTAGCTTTTCCCACGTAACTAACTTCCAGTGAGTTAGTTGAAAGTACCTGGACATTTTTAAGGCCTTGGTGTGAACCTGCAAAGTAACGAACAACCAAACAAAGTTATAACTGTTAAAACATGATAATAAAATAATTGATAACAATAGATAAATCACTTAACAGTTATTAGTTAGATATTTTATTTATTTAATATAAAACATAAATTATTAATTATTAAATATTATTATTATGTAATTAAGTAATTTAATTTTCTAATTTAATATATTTATTAAAGTTAATTTTAGTTGCGAATAATGATATCTATTAGTCCATTAATGAATTAAGTTACTTTATTTAAATTTAAAAGTTGTTAAAATTTTAGTTCTAAGCATTATATTAAATAGTTAAGTTGATTTTTTTAAAATTAATTAATAATGTTAATAATAATTATTAAATTAATTATTATTTTGAGAATTAAATTTTTAACTTATTAAATAGTTTATTTTATTCTAATTTTATTCATAAATTATTATGGGTATTTTATTTTAAATATTTACTTATTAAACACTTATTTAATATGAAAAATTAAATAATAATTTATTTAAATTAAAATTAGAAGATTGATTAATTTAGTTTAATAAAGTTTTATTTAGGTTAATTAAATTTACAATTTTGTTTTATAGATATTAAATATCTTTTAATAAATACATGATTATAATTATTAAAGTTTGATATTTTAATTTAGTAATTTTTATTTTAGTTTTTAATTTAGTTTTATTTTAGTTAGTTTTTATAATAGTTTTATTTTTATTTTATAACTTTATCTTCTTCTCCAAATTCTTGGCGCACAAAAAAAGGAGGGAGGGGTTTTGGCCCATGTTTAACACTACAACACAGGGGTTAGATCAGGGATTTCATCCTACTGAGACCGACGACAGCCTCCAAGCACCGAAACAAAAGTTGAGTGCTTCACCTCTGGTTCGATCAGTCCCCTTACTCATTCAGCGTTGGCGGTGCGAGGTGGCATCGAGCAGCGGATTCCACTGCAGTAGAGGTCAGGCGTAGAAGGCTTCTTCCACCTAGTATGACAAATCAGCAGGTCTCTACTTGTAGAAACAGTGAAGATCAGGACTAGTTCGATAGGAAATGAAAACATCATCCCAGTCGACTCAGCAGTACACAGTTTGTGACAGTGGACTCCAACTGGCGGCGATGTCCTCTTCAGTGTAACATTGATTCCTTAGGTCACAACATCGATTGTGAAACTCAGCCGAGTTCTAATTTCCAAAACCGTGGGAGTTTGATCTATGAAGTATTGATTTTTTGTTGATGAGATGGGTTGACATGAAATAGGGAAGACATTGGTGACAGTGCGTCGGTATGAGGGATGCTGGAGAGAAGAAGCTGATGTTGTATCGGTGGAAGGGAAGGCATCAGTAGGAGGGATGAGAGACCGATGAGGAGAAATAGGGATCGGTGTGACCGATACTGGAAAGAAGGAAGCGCTGCATCGGTGTGAGGTTGAGAAATAAATGAGTATCGGTGTGTCCAGCAGCAGTGGAATTTATGGGAATAAAAGAAAGGGACTCAACGATAGTGTGAAATGGGGATGCGTAGTTGAGTGCATGAAACTGATGGTTGTTTTTCATCGGTGAGTCAGTGACTCAATGATAGAAGAATGGAACTAGAGGAGAAACGATGTGATGATGTTGGAACCAGTGTGTGCGTGACAGACCGATTCAATAAAAAATCTCACTGATAGTCAAAATAATATAAGACACTGATAGTAGAAAAATAAAGATGAGTCATCGATAGTTATAAACAAGATACCAAAACCAATGCTCAAGAGAGACTGATGATGTTTCAAAGTGATCAGTGATTCAACTCACCAATAGTTAAAAAAACATCGGTGTGCAGGGG
The DNA here is from genome assembly GCA_963277665.1 of Viscum album. Lineage (NCBI taxonomy): Eukaryota > Viridiplantae > Streptophyta > Magnoliopsida > Santalales > Viscaceae > Viscum > Viscum album. Next base: position 119,454,087 of record OY728154.1, read on the forward strand.
ATCGGTGAGTCGAGATCAACGAGTCGCAACATCGGTGCGTCACGACATCAGTGAGTCAACTAAACGATAGAAAAAATTGAAAATATAATAAAAAATAATATTAAAATATAATAAAATGAATAAAATACTAATTAATTAAAACAAAATAAAAATTAACTAAACTATTAAATACTAATTGATCAAATTAATTAAAAACTGACTAAATTATTAAACAAACTAAAAAATAAAAGTGACTTAATTTTTAACTAAGAATTTAAATATTAATATTAATTAATTAAATATCTAAAGAAATACAAAACACTTACAAAGAATTAACCACGAACATGAAATTAAAATAATTAAAATTAATTAAAGATTTTAAACAACTAAGTTAATTAATTAAATGAAAAAAAATGAAAACTTAAAATTAAGAACACATTATTTTATTAAACTTTAAATTAAATTGTTAATTTATTTATTTAACAGAATAATTAAATATATTAATAAATAAAGTTAATTTATTTTAATAAATCTAATTAGTAGGGTAAAGTTTTCAATTAAAAACTAATTTAGATTATTTTAAATAAAAATGATCGATTGATTAAATAATAAACATTTAATATTATTAAAAGTTTAACCAGATTAAGATTAATAAACTAGAAAGTAAGTTAATATAATTAGAATAATTAAAATCACTAAATTAACTATTTAAATGACTAAAAACACACATTTAATTATAAAAAATTATTAATTTATAGATTTAGTGATAGAAATACAAAAGTGACATTATTTATTAAAAATTGTTAAAATAATAATTAAAATTTTAAAATTTTTATAAAATATGTGGCAAAACTATGTAAAAATATATCCACATATATGTATGTAAAGAGTAGCCTCCAACAAACTGTCAGTTCTACTTAAGCTATTAAGGGATCTAATGGGATCTTCATCAAACATACTCATATTTAATTTGGATATTTACAGCTTAAGATGTATCATATACATCATATGTATACCTACATAATCCCTTTTCCTATGGAACCGAGTGGTCACTAGACATGGAACAATTTCAATTGATTATAATCCATCAAAAAATTTCTTGATTATCTAAAAAAGACTAACATGATTGATGAATACATCACATGGTAATCATCTAGAGTATAAGTACATAAAATTACCCTCATCCAATTAGTTGAACGTATCTCATGCGACTCAAATAATCATGATCATGTATTTCCTCAGTCTCATTCAATCAAGGTCAAGATTCCTTTTCTCAACATATGAGTGGAAAAATCCTATCTTGGTCATGATTTAATAGATGACATGATCAATAACATACCCAACCACCATCTGATTTGATAAATCGCAATGACTTGTGTAATAAAGAAACCAAATTATGAAAGTTATCATGCTAGGTATCTCATCAACCTCACATAAAAAGAATTTATTATAATCATAAACCCATAAGTATATCAATTTCTATATGACATTTTATGGGATATAATTGGTGGGTTAGTTCAAATAATAAGTCCCTACTTTTTATACCCCAAGTCCACTACTCACATTAATATTGAAATATCATCACAACCCATTCTAGTAAATGATGAACATCGATTTAGGATAACTCAAAGTCATACTTTTAGGATATATTATCATTCCACTATTCTTGTAAAGTGAATTTCAAGACACACTAATGAATGATAAATCGAGATTTCTTTTTTATTATAATAACCCGATACATTATGAAAATATTACATCATTCTCTTAAGCATTGTATACCAAGATACTCTATATGAACCTCATGATTTTGTCGTGACAAAGTTTTCATCAATGGATCTGCTATATTTTAATCTATAACCACCCAATAAATCCTAACACCACCCCTAACAATGATATATCATTTAAGATAATATCTTCAATGGATGTGTTTGGTCCTTTTGTGAGACTGGGGTTCCTTTACATGAGCGATATCTTTATTGTTTTCACATAAACTCTTAATCACTCCCTCAATTTTGGGAGTCACCTATAGTTCATAGATGAACTTATTAATCCAAACAACTTCCATCAAAGTATCATATGTAGTGACGACTCAACCTCTATTGCTGAGTCCTATATAATGGCTTGTTTAGAACTCTTCCAATTAATAACTCCACTATTTAGAAAAAACATGAAACTATATTGAGATTTCATATAATCTATATTGGATTGAAAACCTGCATCTATGTATCCTTTTACACAGAACTCATTCTATCTTCCAAAGTTCAAGAACATATCCTCAGTCCTTTCTCAAATATTTAATAATGTTCTTCAAAAAGATCTAGTGAATCTCTCCATCATTGGACTGGTATCTAGAAGTAATTCTTAGAGCATAGGTTACATTAGGTGTGACATGTTTTTATTGAATAATTTTACTTTTATTTTAACCCCTTTTAATTAAAACTTCTATCACCTATTAGGGTGAGTGGATCATGTACATTATTGTACCAAATGAAATATAAAAATTAAATGAAACTCAACACATGATATTTACATGGTCGGTCAAAATTCACACTCCTTACATGTTGGTTAGATTCCCCAACATGGATTATCTAATATATCCACAAGTAATTAAAATAGTTATTGGTTAAAATACCTAACTAAAATTCCCAATTTTTTTTATAAACCCCATATAGCAACTCAAACCTTTTACACATATTTTTAGATGACTTTTAACATAAATATCCATTAAAAACAAACCACGGATCGAAAATCCTTGTGTATTTGGAAGAATAGGTACATAATTTAGAAAATAATAAACTATAATAAAACAACTTTTTATTAGTATCCATAATGATCTCTTAACTCCATTTGAGCTCATACAACTGTATAGGATAACCTGGGGAATACATAGACATAAGGGGTGAGATAAAAAGCCCAAAAAGTGAATAAACATGAAAATGAAGCATAACACATGAGTCATAAGGCATAACATGATAACATAAAAGGCATGGATCATGAATAATATATGAATTCATAACATACAAAACATGGAATAATATGATCATGGAAAAATATGAATGTGGAAACAACATGTAACATGACATAAACATGAGTCAAAGATAACTTCCATGATGATATCACATGGTGGATAGAGTCCCATAATGAATTAGATTTACTCTATAATCTCATACATAATGTCTCATGAGACTAAAAAATTACTCAATGAATTATATTTCTATCTATGTGCACCCATTATAACATGTACATGAATATGTGTGCCATATAAAGAAATCAAATAAAAGGAATAAATATAAGGGTTATCGATAAAAATAAACAGGTTTTGTAATCATGTTATAAGGAATAAAAAAGGGAATATCATAATGGTATCCATGAATGAATGAATTTAAATAATTATTGGAAATTAATAAAGGAAAAATAAGAATAGATCATGAATAACTATATCCAACTGAAGTGAAAAAATGGAAAATAGTGGTTAGGTAACTTTAGAAATGTGCCACATAAGCGCGATTTTAGGGTAAATAATAAAGAGTCTTTAAAGAGGATAAAGAAATAATTATTTACATAAAAAATAAACTAAAATGGGTTTTTATGATAAAATTAGTGATTATGGGTGGATTAAAACATTTTATGTAGTGTACTTGAAAATGGATAAGAAACAGAGAAGTTCCCTTTAACTGGGTTTGTTTATCGAGAGGAATTGAGAATAGAACCTTTTAAAACACGTATTTCCCCATCAAAGTATGATCAGTTGGGATATATGTATGTATGTGTATGTGTGTGTGTGTGTTTGTAACATATATATAGAATATAAGAAAAATTATATAAGAATAATGAAGAGATAGATTTATGCAAAGAGAGAGAGAGAGTGTAACCCAAAGGAAATATGGAGGTTCAGAGAGACCCCTTATCATATGTATGAATGATCTTGGATAACCAAATTAGATTAATTAATTAATTAATTAAAAACCTATTATAAATATATTTTATTTATTATAATTTTATTAAGTTTATTTATGGAGATTCTGATGAGTTATAAAGTTCAATTTCATTTTTCCAGGAGCGTTTGTTTCATGGTTTCATGGTCGATTCAATTTTGTATAATCATGGAAGTTATTTTTAAATGGGAAAACTGCTCAAGAAGTGAAATTAAATGGTATTAATGCACCTAAAGAAGTTTAAATTCTCCCATATATCATTTTTTTCAAAAATGTTAATGATTGATTTAATAAAATGTTAATGATAAATGTTTAGCTTATTTTGGCGGGTTTTCCGACCATCTCAAACTAGTTTTATTTTATTTAATGTTGTGGACATATAATATTTCCTGAATTTGAAACCAAATATAATATAAATAATTAGTTACTTTTAAAAAATTATAATTGAATTTAAACCTACCAAGAAGGCATTAGTGGAAAATGAAAATCCATCATCCATGAAGGCGATTAACTGATATCATACAGACAATGGTTTCATTTTTCTTTGAATAAAAGGGGATAATAAAAGGGGTAGATAAAAGATATTAAATTATAAATATAAAATTATATTATATACATGATACCATAATTATTATGGAATTTTGGATGAAGGAGATGAGGGGAAGGTAGAAAAAGAAAAGAAATCAAAAGAGGTAGTTTGAGAATGTTACCTCTTGAATATCACCTCCTTGGAGGACCACTTAAGGAACTTGGAATTGGTCTTTTGGTGAAACCATCATCACTTGGATACGGGGAAGAGTAGGGAGGATAATGTTTTTCATATATTTGGAAATCTCCAAGGCTTATATTGTGTGAGGATAAGGGGTGGTGAATGGTGGTGTTTATAAGGGGAGGAGATGGATGTTTTTTATTATTATATTCAGTAGTTTATTATTTTAGCTCAAGAATATCAATATAATTGATTATTGTGACTATATATAGTAAAATGTTCATGTTATTTATAAATAACAAGTTTTTTACATCATCTATGAGTCAAAAATTCATGTATTTGGATTCTAATGTTAAAAATCGTAAATTATTGTATTTCACTATTCACAAAAAAATTCAACTATTTTATAAAAATATCAAAAATCCTACCTAACCATTTTTTGATGTGCATATTTCAAAAATGAAATCTATTTTATGAAAATTAGTTTCTAAATATGATAAACTAATTTTTTAAATAAAATCCACATTTATTTGAAAAAATACCGATTTTAATATTATAATCGATTTTATGACCATTTTAATAATTACTTATGGTCTCATAAAATTATATTTTAATTATAATGCAATATAATATTAATTTATGAATCTATTTTATGAAAATAAATTTTCTTTTCATTATAAAATTTTAATTAAAACATCTATGCTTTAAAAAATACTAACACTTAATTTATCATTTTTAAAACATTTATTTATGTGTACCATGTTATAAATATATGCTATTTTAATTTTATAAGATACCTAAATATTATTTTACATTTATATAGGTGATTTTACTACTCCAAGGATCAAGTTACTATTCCTAAAGGTCAGATTACCATTCTAATAATCAGTTTACTATTTCAACGGTCAGATTACTATTCCAACGACCAGATTACTATCCCAATGGCCGTATTTATAACATCCATATAGGGTTCTTAATTTCTATAAATACCTATTATTCAATTAATTATTAATTGAATTTTATTTTATCCCAAGTTTATATATACTTTCATCTTCAAAATGAATATTGTATTACTAACATAATGTTTTATTTCTGCAACTTTGTTTATGAGTGTAGTCATTTTGGTGGATCAATAAGATCCAAATTTTTATATTTTAATTATCATGTTTTCTATTTTTTATCCCATTGTAATATTTGAAATTATTATTCCTTTAGTTTTTAACAATATATCATTCTTCATTTATGAGAATAATGTTTCGTTGGTTTCTCTATGCAATGTATGTGCTTTATATTACATGAAATAGTTATAAGAAGGTAAATTATATTGATAAAATTATGGGTCATTACATTCTTCCTTCCTTAAGAAATTTATCCCTTTAAATTGCATTTTATAAACTAAGGTGATAATAGGTAAGGGTAATTATATTTCATGGATTCCTCTTGTTCCCATGTCGTCTATTAGTATTTGTGGCTCTACTAGAGTACTTTAACCAGGTTAGTGTTCTTGTTGCATAGAAATTTATCTCTACACTCCATGTTCTTCAACAAATTCTCCTCATAAGAGAGATCATTTTCTAATTGTACCACCACTGAATTTGGTACATGTGAGGGATCTAGTATGTATTTATTCAATAGGGATATATGGAAAACATCATGTACTTGAGACATGGTTGGTGTGAGTGATAGCAGATAGCCCACAACTCTAACGTGATCATTAATCTCAAAGGGGTTGATATAATTAGGACTTAGATTTCCATTATTCACAAATCTCAAGACTCTATTCCATGGAGATATGTGGATAAATAACTTATTTCTAATCTCAAACTCTAGGTCCTGTTGATGATTATTGGCGTAGATCTTCTATAAACTTCGAGCATCCCTGAAATGATGTTAAATGCTATTTACCATTTCTACCACTTTTTAAACCATTTCAGGTCCTAACAGCTTGTTTTCACCAAGTTCATCCCAAATTATAGGTGTTATACATATTTTCCCATAAATAGATTCATATGGATCCATTTGGATTCTTTTGTGGAAACTATTGTTTTAAGAGAACTCGACCATAGGAAGATTTTGATCCCATCCTCCTTTTATGTCCATAGAGCATTCCCTCAATATATTTTATATTTTTTGGACAGTCCACTCATATTGGCCACCAGTCTGGGGGTGATAAGCCATACTTAATTTCAACTTAGTGTTTAGAGCATGTTGGAGTCTCTTATATAACTTGGAGGTAAATCATGGATCTCGACCAGATACAATTTATAGTGATGTCCCATGAAAACTCACCAATTATTTGATGTATATCCTTGAAAGTTGATCAAGTGGTAATTCATACAAAATTGTAATGAAGTGATAAGTCTTTGTAAGATGGTCCACAACAACACATATAACATTATTTCCTATGGATGTATTTAGAATTCTAGTAACAAATTCCATGGTGATGCTTTCCCATTTCCATGTAGGTATGGGCAATGATTGCGTAATCCCCTTAGAATTTTTCCTTTTATGCTTCACTTGATGACACACCTAGCACTTTGATGTATATTATGTGATCCCCTTATTCATATTGTCCCACCGGTAGTGATCTCAAATATATCGATACATATTTGTGATACCTAGGTAGATAGAGAAGATCAAGCTATGTGAATCATTCAAAAGATCCATTTTTATATCATTTTTATAGTACACATAGTTGTGACTAAAACCTTATGACTAATTCCACATCAAATTTGAACTCTGAGTATTTCTCTTTTCTGATAGCTTCACATTCTTTTGAATTTCCACAACATCTATTTGATAATCCTTTATATTCTGTAAAATGGATGGTTGAGCAATCACTCAACAAAGGAATGATGATGCTACTTAATTTATGATTCCTAGGTATATCCATTACAAGTATAAAAAGATTGTATCCTTCTCAATTATCATCACTGATATAGTTGTAGGATCCTTTCTATTTAGATCATCTTCAACATTATTCATTTTACCAGGATGGTACTAGATTAAGCAGTCATAATCCATAATGAGATATAACCATATTTACTAGAGAATATTAAGCCCCTTATGTGTGAATGTATATATTTTAGGATATTGTGATCAGTATATATCTCAAACTTATCCCCATAGATATAATTCTGAAAAGATCACAGATGCCAACTCCCAGATCATGCATGGGATAATTTTTCTTTTGAACTTTAATCTACCTTGAGGTGTAGGATATAACTTTATTATTTTTCATCAGTACATACCCTAATATATTTTTTGATTCATCACTATATATCATAAATATTTCCCCACTTGTGGCAAGTATAAGTAATAGTGCAGTGATAAGCCTCTTTTTCAAGTCCTTGAAGCAGTCTTCATATTCACTGGTCTAGAAAAACTTCTCCCTTTTGAGTTAGTTAGTTTAGTGAGTTTTAAAATCATAAGAAATTACTCACAATTTTTTTAATACCTAGATAGAACAAGTAAAATAATGATCTCTATAATATATGTTGGCCTTGGACAATACTCAATTTACTTTATCTTAGAAGGGTCCATAAATATCCCTTTGTTGGTGATAACATGCTCCAAGAATGATACTTTCTCCATCCATAACTCACATTTACTATAATTTTCATATAGTTTCTCCCTTCATAAAGTCTTTAACATATTATTCAAATTATCTTCATGCTCCTAATTTCTCTTAGAGTATATCATAATATCATTTATAAAAACTTCCATAAATTTGTTGAGGTAATATCTAAAGAATCTATTCATTAAGTTTGTGAAAATTGGTGGAGAATTATTGATTCCTAAGGGAATCATTATAAACTTATATTTCCCATACCTTATTCGAAAGGAAGTCTTGGGAATATATTTCTTCTTTACCTTTAATTGGTGATATTCTACCAAAGGTCAATCTTAGAGAAATACTTGTCCCCGTGTAGTTGATCGAAAAATTCATCTATCCATGCTAGGGGATACTTGTTATTTATCATGATATTATTGATATCATGATAATCAATTAATATTCATATTGATCCATCCTTATTCTTGATGAGGAGGACCAATTCACCCCATAGAGAAGTAATCAGGCATATAAAACCCATATCCAGATTCTCTTGTAACAACATCTTTAGTTATTCCAACTAAATGGTGGCTATCCTGTAAGGAGTATTTGATATGAAAGAGATCCATGTATAATTTAATTTGATAACTCAACCTCTTGGGTCATAGTAAAACCAAAAAATTCTTCAGGGAACACATATGTGTTGTTTATTACAATGGGAATGTATTCAACCACGATCCACTTCTTTATCTTAATCATTTGAGTTAGATATTATCGCTCATAAGAAAGTAGTATCCATTCTTGAGAATAAGATTCTAAAGGATATTCATCCTCCTTCTTACATTTTTACAAAATTAGTGGATGCCTCAGGATGTGAAGAGTGATCTCTATCTCTTGATAGTTGATGTTATCTTTATATAAAGATAGATAATCCATGCCCAATATAGCACAAAACTCCACTAAAGGAAGTAAGAAAATATTTTTTGGGAGGTTCAATACATAACCATTGAACGGGGATGCATTATATACTTTATAAGAAAACATTTCCCTATTTTTTTTCTTATGGATAACTCATACTTTATATTTTTATGTGGAGTTTGAATAGTTATACTAAAGTTAAAAGATATGAAAGAATGCATAGAACCATAATCAAATAATATATTCTCTATTCTTGAATGAATAACCAAAATACCTATCCCCACATCATTTTCTGGATCCACCTCAATAGTAGTGATGTGATATTCCCTTTATTACTTCCTTGGTGGTTGTTGTTATTTATTATCTTTAAAAATCCTTGTCTTAGGGCATTATCTCACATAATTACCTTGTTCCTTACAGTTGAAACACTATAATGTAGGTTGAGTATTAATATGAACCTTCCTTTATTCTTCTATATTAGTAGTATTATTCATATCTATTTAACAATGATTATCCCTATGCCCCTCTTTTCCAAATTTTAATCATTTACCGATTCCATTTAGATGTTTCTCGGGATGCTTCTTCCCACACTTTTGATATGTGGTATTTTAGGTTTTCTTTCTTCCACAGGATTTATCTATTGATCCTCTCATATTAACATATTTCCCCTTTTTATCTCTGATCCCACAAGACCATTAAGAGTCACCAATATCCACATTAACCTTAATGGAACAACATATAATCTACTCATAGTTATCAAAGTCTCAAATCACCAAGGATTTTTATAGATTCAGATTTAATCCACTAAAGAAGTGACCCACCTTTTTTTCAGCGTTCATTAAAAATTTGGAGGTGTATCATGCAATCATTATAATGTTTTCTTCATATTCCTTGATATATTTATCTTCATTTTTCTTTAGTCTAGGGAAATCTCTATCTATATTAAGATGGTGAGTTTGGGGAAAATATTTATTGAAAAATATTTTCATGAATCCTTTCTATTCCATGGAATAAATTTCCACTTTAGACTTAGTGTTCGTGATCAGTATCCACCATTTATCATATTTCATATCAAAATGATAGACTTACAATAGGACTTTCTCTTCTTCTAATCATTAGAGTATAGATAATATCTTCTCAATGGAGTTAATCCATTGTTCTGTGATATGGGGATAAGAATATCCACTAAATTTAAGAGGCATTTTATCACCTAAAGGATTCTACCACAACTTCATCTATATTTGGATAAGAAGAGTGTTTCACATGATTAATGTTATTATTCATAACTCGATCCAAATGATCCAGTACTATCATGAATTTCATATCTCTTGTTCCCATCAGGATTGACATATCATTAGGAAATAATCATATTACCAATAACATTGGTTGTTGTAATGAGTTTTCCTATTTCTTACCATTAACTAAAAAAATAAAAACTTAAAAATTAGGGGTATTTAATACTTAGCTAATTATCATTTAAAATGGTAAATGTGAACTTATAATGAATAAATTATAAACGAAAAGTATATCCTAACTTATGTGTCTATAAGTTTCAATCTAGGCTATCCATGGTAATTCCTCATATACTTAGACATATCCCTAGGGTTACCAATAAATTTTTCTAGTAATAATCCCAAAAATTAACTAAATAATCATCAGATACCAATTATAGAAACTCAATCATTTTACACATATTGTTATAATGATTTTAACATAAATATCTATTAAATAAAAATCAAGGATCAAAAATCCTTTTGTATTTGGAAGACTAGGTACATAATTTAGAAAACATGAAACTAGAATAATACATATTTTTTATTAATCTATATAATGAGATCCCAAATCCCTATGAGATTCTATAAATTCATAGGATAACCTAGAGAATATATAGACAAGATGGGCAAGCTAAAAATCCCAATAAGAGAATAAACATGGAAATGAAGAATAACACATGAGTCATAAGACATAACATGATAAAATAAAATTCATGACTCATGAATAATATATGGAGGTATAACATATAAAACATGGAATCATATGATCATGGGAAAATAGAAATATGTAAAAAACATATAACATGATATAAACACAATTCAAGGCTAACTTCAAAAATGATATCACATGGTGGACATAGTTACACAATGGATTAGGTTTACTCTCTAATCCCATACATAACGTGTCATGAGACTAAAACATTACCCAATGAATTGGAGTGCTATCCAGGAACACCCATCATAACATGTACATGAATATGTGTTCCATACAAATAAATCAAACATAAAAAATAAAAATTAGGGTTTCCCATGGAAATAAATGTGTTTTATAATCATGTCATAAGGCACAACCAAATGGTGTATCATAATTTTATCCATGAAAGAAGAGATTTAAATCAATCTTGGAAATTTATAAAGAAAAAATAATAACAAATCATGAATAAAAATATCCAAATAAAGTGAAAACATCAAAAAGAGTGGTTAGTTAACTTTAGACATGTTCCACTTAAGCACGGTTTTAAGGGAAAAAATTAGGAGTATTTAAAGAGGATAAAGACACAATCATTTACATAAAACAATAAATAAACGAAAATGGGTTTTAATTATAAATTGAATTATTTTATAAAATATGGGTGTCTTAAAAAGTTTTATGGAGTGTACATGAAAATGGGTAAGAAACAGAGAAGTTCCCATGAATCGAGTTTTCTTATATAGAGGAATTGAGAAAGGAACCTTTTAAAACCTATATTTAACCTTCAAAGAAAGATGAATTGATATATATATATATATATATATGAAACATATATACAGAATATATGATAATTATATAAGAACAATTAATAGATAAATTGACCCAAAGTGAGAGAAATCATAACTCAAAGTTAATATGATGGTTTTAAGAGTTCACTTACCTTATGTATGAATTCATTCCAAACTTGAATTTAATTTCATGGAAAATAAAATTAGGTTAATTAATTAATTAATATAGAACCTATTACACAAATTTTTGATTTATTATAATTTTATTAAATTCATTTATGGACATTTCAATGATTTATAAAGTTTAATTTCATTGTTCCAGGAGCATTTGTTACATGGTTTCATAGTCGGTTCAATTATATATAATTATGCATGTTATTTTGAAATGGTAATACTAATTTAGATGTAAAATCAAATGGTATTCACTCAATTCTAGAATTTTAAATTTTCCAATATATCATTTTATTTTCTAACATGTGGATGATTCATTTAATAAAACATTAATGATAAATTTTTAGTTTAATTTGGCAGTTTTCCTAACCATCTCAAACTAGTTTAATTTTATTTAATATTTGTTGATTCAAAAGTATGAGTTCTTTCTTTTACATTCCTATAGTTTTGGATATAAAATATAATTTCTTAAAAACATGTTTACTAACTTATTATGTATGAATTGTTTTAGTATGTTTTTGTTGAAAACATTACTTTCTACCATACATAGGAAAAAGATACAATGTATTATGAATATAAAATTTACATTCTTCATTATGATCATAAGATTAAGTATGCATCTAATTAATCAGACTGAGCTTTTATCAGACCAGGAGTATGAATTTTGTCTTTCCAATCATACAGATAACAATCATGACTATCAGATTGATTTTGCTAAAGATACATCAGACTGATTCTCTTAAGGATTATCATATTGAAATTTTATAAGGAAGTCCATAAGACTATCCTATGTTTATAATAATAATATGTAAGACTTATTTCTATCGTTAGGAATACCTTTATCACTATAATGGTGTAAAAAAATGATGTCGAACATTCAGTTATTCTAGAACATTGTGAGCTATCAAGTGCCAACTGTCTAGGGCCGTTGCAACAAACTCAGAAATATGAACGTTAGAGATTCACCTCTAAATAGTCTGTCATTTTAAGAGTTTGGACCTGATTTTCATTTTCAACTCAAGTTTTCTAAATTTTTCTCTATGTTAATATCTCGTTCAATATTCTTTGTAACAATTTAGAGAGTTCATGGTTCTAAGGAATCCTCATCTGGGTTGTTTACTTTAGAATGATTTTTCTTCTATAATCACGTCAGATCATTATTATCATTGAGGGATTTCAGTGATAGGAAGATTATGAATCTGATATATCAGATTATGGGATTATGGGGATAGGAAGATAGATGCCGATCATTATATCTAGGAATTCCATGGATATAAAGAGAGATATTATTCCGATCATCGTATCGAGGGATTTCCTGGTAAGGAAAAACAAACTTTACAGTAAGTATAAAACTATGGATACCTTTAGTCAAGTTTATTGGATACTTTACTCTTAAGGTTAAAAGTGTTAAATATTTTAATAATAGATTTTAATTAATTCTTACTATTACTAGATATTGTATTTCTTGGTTTTATAAGTTTCTATTATGATGTGGATGTTATAGAAAGATTTTATTTATAGTAATCTTTATAAACAATTGGGTTTATCTGTATTAATATAAATATGATAATAAACATAATTTAATTTAATCAGATCCATTGTGATTCCAATTATTTTACTATGATATAATTGGATGTTTTATGGTTCTAATTTTTCTACTCTGATAATCGAACTCTGTCTGAGTTCGATAAATTTACTTTAAGTGGTTTTTAGTTTTTTTTAGTTTAAAATTTTTAAACTGTAATTTCCCCCTCTTGTAATTATAGCCATAATAAGATAATATTATGATCCAAAAATTAGTATCAGGGAATTTTATACGACTTATATACTATCTGAGTTTTTACTTTCTTTACTTATAACAAATTGTCTAAGTTCTGATATAAACTTTTTGTTTATAAACATTTTTACCCTAACATGTACATGTAGAAAATATTTTTATTATTATTTTAAGATGGTAGGTATGAATGATGTATCTCTTGATAATATAAATCGTATCTGACCACCTATACTTTATGGTAATGATTATGAGTATTGGAGAGATAGAATGAATAATTTTGTGATCAACACTAGAGTTGATAATTTTTTGCTGCTTACTAGAAAATACAAAATTCATGATAAGAAAGTTTCTACTTATACAAATGCTGAGAAATTGGCATATCAGTTGAATTAAAAATTCTGAAATACATTATTGTGTTCAATGATAAGTAATATTTATAGTCATATTTAATCTTGTGAAGCAACCAATAGTATTTGGAGTAAATTAGAAGCTACATTTTGGGACATCTAAATTTGCAGAAATAAGAAGAGCTATTCTTAGATCTAATTACCAATCCTTTTTATTTTCTACATGGAGAGTCAGTTTCCAAGATGCACTAAATATTTATGAATATTATAAATAGTTTAAAATTTCTTCGAAAAACGTAATTGATTATGAAATTCTTGTTGAAAAGATTATTGATATAATTCCTTATGTGTGGGAATAAAAAATAATAGCTATGAATGATACAAAGAATCTAACTAATATTACTCTTGATAATTTTACTGGTACTCTCATGTAGTATGAGGGAAGAATTAAAAGGTATTCTAAGAAATAGAAAAATAAAAATAGAGGTTTTTTTGCTAAAAAATCTACTATACCTTCTAATGTTCAATCAACTATGAAAACTATGAAATATATAAGAAAGAAGAAAGTTGTTGTTCAGTCAGATTCTAGTACATTAGAACATTAAAAGAATGAGTTAACTAATCTAGAAAGAAGGATAAATAATATTTGTGGAAAGAATGATTTTTAATACTAATATAATAAAGTTCATAAGGATAAAGGTGACAATAAATATTTTGAGGTCACTTGCTATGAATGTAAGAAAGCTGGACATATCCAACTTGATTGTCTAAAGCTAAAGAGGAAAGATAGAAAATAAAATAATTCAGAAAGAAATAAAAAAAATTATTAAAAGTATAAAGGAAATAAAATTTTGAAATATTATGACACATGGAATGCCTATGGTGGAGATTCTTCTAAAAGTTCTTTAGATAACAAAAGTTCTGGACAGAGGAAAATTGGTATTTTAACAAAATTACCATTGGTAAATCAATTTTTAATGAAAAAGGTATATACAACTGAATCACATACAAATGTATTTAAATTTAAATTATCTTGATGAAAAAAATATTATATATTTTAATGAATAATCTTCTTTAGTAGAAGAAAATACTTTACCAAGCTATGATGAAGTTTCTAGATTTACAAAACTATTAGAAAATGAAAATTTTAAGATTTGAAAAAAACTAGATAATGCTAAGGATAAAATAACTAAGGAAGATTTGAGAATAACTATTTTGAAAAATGAAATAACATATCTTTCTAAATATCTTGATAAAACTATTTCTGAAAAATATACTATTTCAAAATATTTTGAAAATTTTATTTATGAGAGTTTTTTATAAGGAAAACTTAATTCTAAAACTAATACTAATGCGGATAAAAATTTAGTTATCAAACTAAAATCCAAAATTTCTAGTTTGAATAAAATTTTATCAAAGTATGGTAAGGAAAATTTTTACAAGATTTATAAAAAAGTAGACCTCATGGTAATATTTCCATAATAGGTTTTACAAATAAAAAAACTATTTTTAGTAAAAATTATTTTTTTCCAAAAAGTGAACCATTTTACACTAAGTGTCAAAGTGGTGGGAACTAAAGGAAAAATTATTCTTTAAATAAAATTCAATGCCTAGGATTTTATTAGGCTTATTTTTATAAGAAAATTTAATTTTTCCAAAATAAAAAAATGGGTGACTGTGGTTACCCAAAATTTTGTTTTCTGAAAATACCGAACCCAAGAAGGTTTGGGTTTCGAAAAACTAATCTTTTTATTTTTAGAAAAAAAGATAGTACCAATAAAAAAAACATTTGGTACATAGATAGTGCACGTTCTAGAAACATAACTTGAAAAAAATATTTATTCAAGAATATAATCAAGATGAATGGTGGAAAAATAACTTTCATAAATAATTCTCAAGGAGAGATTATCTGAATAGGTAACATTATTCTTCTGAAAAAAGCTCTTGTTTCAAATGATTTATTTTTTATAGAACCTAAGAATAACCTTATAAGACTAATATAATTATGTGATGAAGGTTACCTTGTGAACTTTATGAATGATAAATGTTTAGTGAATAGTTCCAAGGATGAATTTATTCTTTATGCCAATCGGTATGAGAATGTTTACACACTAAACATAGAAGACCTTTAGAGCCAATTATTACGTTGCCTTAGTGAAATGTATGAACATTATTTGTTATGGAATAGAATATTATGACACTATAACTTTAGAAACTTATCTATGTTGACTAAGAAAGAACTTATTAAGGATCTACTGGAACTTAGGTTTGATACATGAAAAGTATGTGACCCTTATCAATACAGTAAACAACATAATTCAAGTTTTAAATATATTAATAAAGTCTCAACTTATAAAGCTTTACAGTTAGTGCACATGTAATTATTTGATCCTACACAAACTAGAATTAATAGTGGAAAATACTATGTATATATATTAATTTATGATTACACCAGATATACATGAGTTTATTTTCTTATAAATAAATCTAAATCTTTTAGTTATTTTAAAACATTTTTATCCAGAGTTAAAAATGAGAAAAACATCTCCTTGATAACTATTCATAGTGATCGTGGTGGATAATTTGAAAATTATGATTTTGAAACTTTTTTTAGTAATAAAGTTATTGAACACAACTTTTTAGCACCCAAAACAACCCAAAAAAGGGGTAGTTGAAATAATAAACATAATTATTTAGGAGATTACTTGAAATATGTTGAGTGAGCACTTAGTTGATAATTTATTTTGGGTTGAAGCTGTTAGTACTACCTGCTATAATATAAATCATGTTTTAATTAGAACTTTTCTTAATAAAACTCATGATTTATATATAGGACGAAAACCAAAAATTTCTTACTTAAAATTATTTTGTTGAAAAGTATTCATTTTGAATACTAAATATAACTTAAATAAATTTTTACCTAAATATGATGAAGGAATATTTCTAGGTTATTTCACTAATTATAAGGATTATAGAGTTTTTAATAAAAATTATTGTAATGTTGAGGAAATAGTACATATTAAGTTTGATGAAACTAATCCTTTTGTTTTCAAACAACCTCAACCTACATCCTTGGATGTTATTTCTAAAACTGATTTTCAACCTTTGTTATAAAGTCTTTATTATAAAGAAAAAGCTCATGAATTATTTTATGAAGTTATTCCTCAAGAAACTTTTCTACCTATTATTGAATAATAGACATTTTAAAACTCAAGAAATCAGTTGTTTCTTATGAATCGTCCTAATGAATGTATCATTGGTGATATAGATCAACCAGTTAGGACTAGAAGTTCTATAAGAAATAAAATTGAACATCAAGCTTTATTATAACAATTTGAACCTAATAATCCTAATGATGATTTATGTGATGAGGATTGGATTGAGGTAGTGTAAGATGAGGTCAAAGAGTTTGAAAGGAATAAAGTTTAGAATTTAGTTTAATTACCTATATGAAATTTTATCATTGGATTAAAATGTGATTTTCAGAATAAATGTGATGAAAATGGATTAATAGTTTCAAATAATGCTAGAATTATTTATAAGGGATATAATAAACTAGAGGGAATTGATTATGAAGATACATATGCTATGTTATCTAGATTTTAAGCTATTCAAATAATTCTAGCCTTTACAACATTTTTTAATTTAAAACTATTTCAAATGGGTGTGAAATGTTCTATTCTTAACAGATATGTTCAGGAGGAAGTTTATGTCGAAATCCCCCTTAATTTGTAAAATAAAAAACATCCATAACATGTTTATAAACTTACCAAATATTTATACAGAATTAAAAAAGACCCTGGAGACTGGTATGATAATTTAACTAGATTTTTTTATAAAACAATTATGTTAAGGGAGAAGCAGATCTAATTATTTTTATAGAATAAGTAAATAAAAATATTATGATTGTATAAATTTATGTTGATGACATTATATTTGGCTCAACTAAAATATATTTAACAGATTTCTTTGTAGATCTTATGAAGTATGAGTTCTGAATGAGTATGATGGATGAGTTAACATATTTCCTTAGTTTTCAAATATCACAAAAACCATAAGTAAATTTTATATCTCAACATAATTATATAAAATATCTTCTTAATAAATTTGGATATGATAATACTAAAATTATTTGTACTCTTATTCATACCTCCAATACTTTAGATCTTGATGAGGCTGGGAAACCAGTTGATCAAAAAACCATTAGAAGTATGATCAGAAGTTTTCTTTAATTAATATATAGTCATCCATATTTAATATTTTTAGTATTTTTATGTGAAAGATATCAATTCAATCCAAAATAATCCCTTGTAAAATCTAAAAAATTAATTTTTTGTTATCTTAAGGGAACTATGGATCTAGGCCTTTTCTATTCTTATGAAAATATTTTTGAATTAAAAAGTTGTTTAAATGATGAATTTTGTGGATATAGAATGGATAGGAAAAGTACATCTATAAATTTTCATTTCCTAATAAATTATTTAGTTTCTTGTTCATATAAGAAACAACACTCAGTATACCTTTCCACTGCTGAGGAAGAATATATAGCTATTGGAAGTTGTTGTGCTCAAGTGTTATGGATGCAACACACACTCATAGACTATGACATGAGTTTTACTAGAACTCAAATACTCTATGAAAACACAAGTTCCATTACTTTAAGTAAAAATCCAAAAAATCACTCACGTTCTAAGCACATAGATATAAGACACCATTTCCTTTGGGATCACACGCTTAAAGGAGATAAATTTTTTCAATTCATTAGAACGGAAGAACAATTTGATGACATTTTTACAAAACCTATTTGTTCTGATAGATTTTAATATATTAAATAAAAACTGGGAATGATCAATGTTAATTGATTATTCATATCTACTTCTTGTTTACCCATCTCCTTATATTAATATAATAATTTTTCATAGGGAGAGTACATATGTATTTTGAAAATTTTTAGTTTTTCATTATTATTTTTAGTTTTCTAAATTTTCAATTTTTTTCTAAAATTTTTATCACAATGAGTTTCTTGGAAATTACCTTTTATACATTTTGTTTGGAGTCATAATTCTAAATTTTTTTTTCAAAATCAGAAATTTTTATAAAACTTCTAGATTGAAAATTTGTAATAAATTTCTTTTCAGATTCAAACAATTTCATAATCAGATTTTATTTTTTAAAACTATCATATTCAATTTTATTTTTAAAAATATCATATTCAATTTTCTAAAGAAACTCCCATAATTAGTTTTTTAATGAAAATATCATTATCACAATTCTTTAAAAAAGTGTCATAATATATTTATTTTTAAAAAACAAGAAGAACAAGTTAATCATACCAATGAATCTTTCTAGTCTAAAAGTTACTCTTATATTCTTTTAGTTTTTTCACTTATTTATTACTCTAGTTTATAATTTTTGTTGTTTTTATAATTTTATTTTTTTTAAATTTTTGATTTTTTTTTTAAATTTTTAAAATTTTTTCCTAATCATAATGATCCTAAATTCGATAAAATTATTAAAAATTAAATAGTTCGATTAAACATTCTAAAAAATTTATTTGGATAAATATTGACCGTCAGATTATAAGGGTTTCCATATGAACATTTGGTTTTCTTATGGAAGTTTAATCATCACCCCTAGTGCCTATATAAGGCTGATTTACCACATGTTTCACATATATTCTTCATAATTTTCTCACCTTATCTGCTACACCCTTCAAATCCCTCTATCTGATAGTATTTCTTTATGTTTGTTCACTGGTCTTAGATCCAATTCAAGTGGAAACTAAAGAAGACTATTCTAAGTGATTTTTATGAGAAATTCTTATAGAGAGACCATGGTTTGATAAGTACAATTATAATCTCAAGAAAATTATTTCGTTTTAAGGATGGAAGTCAGTTTGTGTTGAGAATCCAGACAAGGATTTTGACTTATACTATCCTGAGGTAGTTTCTAAATTTTATGTATCCGTTCAATTTGTTAAGGAAGATGATAAGGAAAAGGTTTCCTTCACTGCTTTTAGTAAGGGGTATAATCTTTCTTATAGAAGGATAATTGACTTATTTGGAGTTCCTTTAGAAGGATAAGCATACCTAACTTGTCATAATATTCGTAAAATAATCAGAACATTTGATAAGAATAAATATGAGGATTCTCTATTCTCATATTATGTGAAAGTAAGGAAGGTATCTCATTTAGCTCTGGATAGAAGAGTTATTACCCTATAGATGTAAGGTTATTTGATACCTAAGGAAGAAGATAGGGAAAATCTGAAGGTTTTGAGATGTTTTCATCCTTGATTATCTTGTTACTATGAGGAAGATTTACTTAGTAAATTTTATATTTATTATAGTGGGGAATATAAAACTTCCTCAGTTAAGTCAAAGTTTTTTTTGAAAAAGTTGATGTGGATGCTTCTAATAAAAGAATAAAGAGTAAGTTAATACGAAGAAAAAGAAAAAGGATAATTATTCTCCTCTAGTAAAGAAAAATAAGTAAAAGAATATACCAGATGAAGTATTTGAAAAGTTAATGAAATAAAAAGATCACAAGAATCCAGGAGATCCATAGTTCAGACTTGACCCTGTTGAAGAAAAAGCTTTGAAGATCTAAACATGTGAATAGTTATAGGGGGAAGAAAAAATAAAGAAGAAAAAGAAAATATTTCAAGAAGAAATACATTTTGAAACGTTTTTGAAAGAAGTAGAAAGAGATTCTGAGAATCCTATACTTCCGACATCCCATACCGATCAAATAAATCTAGAAGCGGGATTAGTTTTTGAAGAAACAACTATTGTTCTAGCTGAAATCCATTCAATTTATGATAAGGGAAAAGGAAAGGTTAATGTGGAAGAATTAGTTCCAAATATTCATAATAAATAATCATAACTAGAGTCATTTAGAAAGGGATCTTTGATAATGGAAATGAAACTAGAGGAAGATCTAGAAAAATAAGTTGATAAGGAAATTGAAGAAGGAGATGGAGAAGAATATGAAGAAGTATAATAAGAGGAAGAAGTTGAAGAAGAATAGGAAGAGTAAGAAGTATATTAAGAAGAGGATAATGATGAAGAAACAAAACTAGATAAGGAATCTTTAAAATCACCATCTTCATCAGATTTATCCTCAAAATCTGATAAGGATGGAAAATTAGAAAATAATCAAGAAGAAAGATCATAATTATAAAACAAAGTATAATAATCATTAAAGAAACAAGAGGAATATAAAAAATAAAAGACTAAAGTATCTAAAAAATATGAAATCTATAGAGATGCCAAAATTATTCAATTTTTAGATGAAAATAAATATTCAAAGAAATATTATAAGAAAAAAAATAAGAAGTCACTGGAACTAGTAGGTAAAACCTTCCTTAGCTTGAGCCTAATAAATCATACTCAGAGGCTATAATATCTCACATTTCTTTTGAATTCATTTGGTTATCTTTTAAAATTTTAACAGATCATATTTTTTATTTTCTAAATATCAAATCAAGGTGTAAGTTACTTTAAGAATCTATGAATGATAAATTATAGTCTCTCAATGTTTTGACAGAAATAGTTATAATGATTGATAATGACATGAAAGTTTTTCAAGAAAAGTTGAAAACTCAAAATTAATCATATGATAAAATTGTGAAATGGTAGAATAATATTGATACTGATATTCAAGAGAATGATGACCAGTTTCTGGAGGTAAAGAAACTTATATCAGAATCGACTGAATCTTCAACAAATTTTCCTCATATATGATAAATATAGTTAATATAGTTGAATTATTCTAAGATCATATTGATGAATATACTAAGGATGTGAATGTTTTGAAATAAAATACTCGAGATATATAGTTTGAAATGAGAAGACTCAGATCATGTAAAGATTAGTTAATCATAATGAGAGAAGAAAATAAAGAGTTATATTAGGAAATCAAAATGATGAAGACTAAAGATTGAATTCCAGAAGAAATAAGTGAAAAATTTGAGAAATATCAACATGAGTTCAAGAATATGAAGGACTTTGTGAAGAATCTCATGAAGAAAGAATAATTTTTTCTTTTTAACTCTTAATTTATTTTTGTAGAACTTTTGATTTATTAAGGAATGAATTACTTTTCATCCAGTTATATTGTGATTGAATGTTTTAAAATTATCATTAGCTATATATTATTTCATATTTACATATGTTATTAGGTATTTCAACATTATTTCATATTTTATTTTTTATCATTTTAGGAAACATCGAATTCTTTCCCATTTATTTCTAAAAATTACAAAGGGGAAGAAATCTTTATAATGGGAGAATATTTTAAAAAAGGGGATATGTTTTTTAAAAGGAGTGATACTATCCTTAGGGGGAGAATAATTCCTATGTGGTAGAAGTTTTATTTAAGGAAAATTTATTCTAATACTCTCTATCAAATTCAAAAATTGTTACAAACTTAGGGGGACTTATGTTTTAAAGAATAACTTCACATTTCTTAAAATAATAAAGGGAAAAAAGTTTTTAAAGTAATTTTTCATTTATGTTTTGTAGTTTGTGATTTCCAAAAAGGGGGGTATCGTTGATTCATAAGTATTAATTTTTTACTTTTATGTTTCTTTAGTTTTGGAAATCACAAAAACTTTCTTAAAAACATGTTTAATAAATTTTTATGTCCCAAGTGTTTTAGTATGTTTTTATTGAAAACATTAATTTCTACCATACATAGAAAATGATATAATGTATTATGAATATAAAATTTACATTCTTCATTATGATAATCAGATTAATTTTTAATCTGATTAATCAGAATTACCTTTTTATCATATCAAGAGTTAGAATTTTTTCTTTTCTATCATACTAACAAAAGACATGACTATTATACTGATTCTGGTACCGATACATCAGACTAATTTTCATATTGAAAATTTATAATGAAGTCCATAAAAATATATGATGTTTATAATCATAATATATAATACTTATTTCTATCTTAAGGAATATATTTCATCACTATAATGGTGTTAAAAAAAACAAAGTCATACATTTAGTTATGAAAGAACATTGTGAGCTGTCTATTGCCAGCTATCTGAGGCTATTGAAACAAACATAGAAATATGAACGTTAGAGATTCACTTATAAATAATGGGTCATTTGAATAGTTTGGAGTTGATTTTAATTTTTAACTCAAGTCTTTTAAATTTTTCTCTTCATGAACATCTCATTCTATAGTCTTTGTATTACTTTAGAGAGATGGTAGTTCTAAGGAATCCCCATCAAGGTTGTTTCCTTTAGAACTAAAAACCCTCTAAAGTATTATAAAGACTATGTAATGAGATGTTCATGCAGATTAAACCTTATAAGACATTATTTTTGAATTAAAATAATCTCAAAACACTTAAAATGACCAACTATTTATAGGAAAATCTCTAACAATCCTATTTTTTAGTTTTTTTTAATGGCCTCAAATAGATGGCGCTTTACAACTCACAATATTTTGGCATAACTGAATGTCCAAAATTGTTTTTATTTAACACCATTACACCGATAAAGGCATTCCTTATAATAGAAATAAGTCTTATATATTATGATTATAAACATAGGATATTCTGATGGAATTCATTATCAATTTTCAATAGGATAATCCTTACGATAATCAATCTGATGTATTAGTACCAGAACTAGTCTGATAGTCATGAATTTTGTTAGTACGATAGACAAGACAAAAGTATAACTCTTGGAACAATAAAAGTTAATTAAGATTAAACAGAAACATACTTAATCTTATGATCTTAATAAATAATGTAAAGTTTATATTCATAATACATTAGAACTTTTTCTATGTATGGTAAAAAGTACTGTTCAAAAAAAAACATACTAAAAAACTTAGGAAATAAAAAGTTAGTAAACATGTTTTTAAGAAAGTATTTGTGATTTCAAAAACTAAAGTGATTGAAAAGAAATAATTAATAATTCTAACTCAACAATCTCCCCTTTTTTGGAAAGTATAAACCAAAAATCCAAAATGAAAAATAACTTGAAAACTTACAGCCCTTTGTTCTTTTAAGAACTATGAAGTTTTTCTTTACAAATTAACTCCCCTAAGTTTCTAACTCTTTTTGAATATGATGAAGAGTATTTGAATAAATCTTCATTAATTAAAACTTATCCCCCTTAGGAATTATTATCCTCCCAATATACTATGTCTCCATTTAAAAAACATCTCCCCCTTTTTAAAACATTCCCCTATTATAATGATTTTTATAATGGGGGGAGATATTTTTTAAAGGGAGACATACTATCCTTAGGTGTATACGAATTAAAAAGGGGGAGTTGTTTTATTTAAGAAATATTTATTCTAATACTCTCCATCATATTTAAAAAGAGTTAAAAAATTAGGGGGAGTTAAGTTGTAAATAATTACTTCTTAGTTATTAAAATAATAATGGGATGTAAGTTTTTCAAGTTATTTTTAATTCAAGTTTTGTGGTTTTTGATTTCAAAAAAGGAGGAGATTGTTGAGTCAAAAGTATGTATTCTTACTTTCCAATTCCTTTAGTTTTGGAAATCAAAAACAATTTCATAAAAACATGTTCACTAACTTTTTATGTCCCTGGTGTTTTTGTATGTTTTTGTAGAAAACATTTTATTTTACTATACATAGAAAAATTTCTAATGTATTATGAATTTAAACTTTACATTATTCATTACAATCATTAAATTGATCATGTGTTTGATTAATCATACTTATCTTTTAATTAGAACATGAGTTAGAATTTTGTGTTGTCTATCATACTGAAAAAATTGATGACCATCAGACTAATTATGGTACTGATACATTAGACTGATCCTCATAAGGATTAGTGTATTGAAAGTAGATAAGGAAGTCTATTTGAATATCCTACATTTATAATCGGAATATATAACACTTATTTCTATCATAAAGAATATATTTTTAAATGAAATGGTGTTAAGAAAATGACATTGGAAATTTAGTTATGTTAGAACATTGTGAGTGTCAATCACCAACTATTTGAGGATGTTGAAACAAACTCATAAA
Source organism: Viscum album (assembly GCA_963277665.1). Lineage (NCBI taxonomy): Eukaryota > Viridiplantae > Streptophyta > Magnoliopsida > Santalales > Viscaceae > Viscum > Viscum album. The sequence goes on from OY728154.1 coordinate 119,479,260, forward strand.
CTTGACCATTTGAGCTTGAACTATAAATTACTGGTTATTTGAAGAGTTTTTAGTTTATTTCATTCACAACTCAAGTATTCTAATGTTTTATTTTTGTGAGAATATCATTAAAAAGTTTTTATAATACATTAGAGAGTTGGTAGTTCTATGTAATCCTCATTAGGGTCGTTTCCTTTAAAATAATTTTCTTTTGTAATCTAGTCCAATAATTATTATGATAGAGGGATTCTGAGGATAGGAAGATGGTGAATATGATCCATCATATTGATGGATTACATGGATATAAAGATAGATGGTGATCATAGTATTGAGGTATTTCGGGGATAAGAAGAGAGAGCTTATTCTGATAATCGTATCGAGGGATTTCTTGGTAAGAAAAGACATACTTTATAGTAAGAATGAAACTGTGGATAATTTTAGTCAATATTATTTACTACCTTAATATTAAGGTTAAAAGAGTTAAATATTTTAATAATATATTTTAAGTCATTATTACTATTAATAACCATTTTATTGATTGTTTTACAAGTTTCTATTCCCCTATGCATGTTATAGAAAGTTATACTTTATAATAATCTTTATATACTATTGGTTTTATTGATATTACTATGAATATGATAATAAAAATACTTTGAATTTTTTTAAAGGTTGGAGCCGAAGCCTCATTTTATTATTTAAAGAAAAGACCTCTTCAGACTGGGTAGAGGGGGACCCATTACATAGCCCGAAGGCCCAAGGCCAAGTGGCCTGAATACTAGGCTTGAAAGCCCATTTTTTAGCCCAAAGGGCCCCTAGGTGAATAGTACTACTACTGTACCCGGGCTGTGATAGTACCTACTACAGTACCTCTACCACTACAGTTCCTTTTATAGTGCCTCCACCGCTAGAGTGTCACCACCGCTACAGTCTACTACTGCTACAGTACTGCTACTATGACCCTGATACAATGCTGCTATAGTACCGGAAATTAGTCCCTACCCGGATTTGATCCTGGTTTTTTTTGGATTCCAAGCAGGAGCCTGTACCACTAGGGTATAGGCTCATTGACAATAATTTGACTTAATTAGATACATCGTGATTATGATACTTTTACTCTAATATAATCAAACATTTTTTGGTTCTGATTTTCTTACTCTAACAATCAAACTAAGTCTGTGTCTGATAAATTTACTCTAAGATGTTTTGTGTTTTGTTTAGTTAAAAATTTTAAAACTACAATTAACCCACCCTCTTATAATTATATCCATCATAATCTAATCTTATGATCCTAATCTTGATGATTTGATTAGGTACTCTCATAAAGTATAAGATAAGAAAATAAATAGTCATTTGGTGAAGTTAAAAGGTTAAAGGCTCAAGAACAGATCTAAGAAGAAAGAATTGAAAATATTGATAAAGTTTGGTATGAGTTCAAGAATATAAATGATTTTGTGAAGAATCTCACAAATAAATGATTATTTTTTCTTTTAAACTCTTGATGTATTTTTGTAAAAAATTCTGAATTGTTAATGAATGAATTACTTTTCACCTAATTCTATTATCCTTGAATGTTTTTTAATTCTAATTGGTTATATATTATTTCATATTTACATGGATGATTAGGTAGTTCAATATTTTTTTGTATACTATTTTTATATCATTTTAAGAAACATCTGATTCTTTCCCATTTATTTTTGAAAATCACAAAGTAAGATAAAGATTTATAATGGGATAATGTTTTGAAAAAGGGAATATGTTTTTTAAAGGGAGAGATACTATCCTTAGGGGTACAAGAGTCATAAAAGGGATATGTTTTCTTTAAGGAAGCTTTATTCTAATACCCTCTATTATATTAAAAAAGAGTTACAAACTATGGGCGAGTTAAGTTGTAAAGAATAACTTTGTAGTTATTAAAATAACCAATGGTTTTATGATTTTTAATATATTTTTCATTTAAGTTTTGTGGTTTGTACTTTCTAAAACGTGGTATATATTTTATTCAGGAGTATTAATTCTTACTTTCCCATTTCTTTAGTTTTAGAAATCACAAAAACTTTCTTAAGAACATGTGTACTAAATTTTTATGACTCAAGTGGTTTAGTATGTTTTTTAAAAAACATTCATTTTTACCATAAATAGAAGAATATTCAATGTATTACAAAAATAAACTTCACAATATTCATTACGATAATCATATTAAGTATGTGTCCGATTAATCGAACTTATATTTTATCAAACTAGGAGTTAGAATTCTTTCATGTCTATCTTATTGATAGAAGTCATGACTATCAGACTAATTCTGGTACTAATACATCAGAATAATTCTCATAAGGATTTTCATATTGAAAATTAATAAGGAAGTCTATAGGATTATCCTATGTTCATAATCAAACATTTAGTTACTCTAGAAAATTGTGAGCTGTTAAGCACCAGCTGTCTAAGGCCATTGAAAAAAACTAAAAAATATGATTATTAGAGATTCAAATATGAATATCCAGTAATTTTAAGGTTTTGGAGATGATTTCACTCACAACTATAGTATTATAAGTTTTCTCTACGTAAAAATATCATTCCAAAGTCTTTGTAACACTTTAGAGATTTGGGAGTTTAAGGAATACTCAGCAGGGTTGTTTCATTTAGAACTATTTTTATTTTGTAATCATGTTTGATCATTGTTATGATTGAGGGATTCTAGGGATAGGAATATAGTAAATATAATACATAAAATCAAGGGATTTATGGTATATGATAACAGACATCGATCATTATATCAAGGGATTTCTAGTATAGAAAGATAAAGCTTATTCTGATCATCATTTTGGTGGATTTCATGGTAAGGAAATACATAATTTATAGTAATTATAAAAATTTGGATACCTTTAGTTAAGGTTATTTACTAACTTAATCTTACGGTTAAAAGAGTTAAATATTTTAATAATGCCTTTTTTGTCATTCTTACTGTTACCATCTATTGTATTGCTTGTTTTTACAAGTTTCTATTCTGTTGTGCATGTTATAGAAAGTTATTCATTATTCTAATATTTCTATACAATTGGTTTTATCATTATTATTGTGAATATGATAATAAAAATACTTTGACTTAATTAGATCCATTTTTATTTCAATTCATTTACTCTGATATAATGAGATGTTTTCTTTTTTTGATTTTGTTACTATGATAATTAGACTAAGTATGCATCTGATAAATTTAATTTAATAGGTTTTGTGTTATGTTTATTTTAAAAACATTAAACTGAAATTCACACCCTCTTGTAAGTATAACCATCATAATATAATATTACGATTCTAGGGATAGGAAGATGGTGAATCCAATCCATCAGATCGAGGGATTCTGGGGTTAAGAAGATAGACTCCAATAATTGTATCAAGGGATTACGAGGATTGGAAGATAGATCTTATTCCAATCATCATATCGAGCAATTCCATGATAAGGAAAGGAAGACCTTATAGAAAGTATAAAACTGTGGATACCTTTAGTCAAGGTTATTTTCTACCTTACTTTTAAGTTTAAAAGAGTTAAATATTTTAATAATAGCATATACATCATTCTTACTATTAATTGCTATTGTATAAATTATTTTTATATGTTTCTATTCTGTTGATCATGTTATAGAAAGTTATTATTTATAGTAATATTTCTATATAATTAAGTTTATCAGTATTACTGTGAATAAGACGATAACAATACTTTGGATTAATTGGATCCATTGTGATTCTGATTATTTTACTATGATATAATCAGATATTTTTTGGTTCTAATTTTCTTACTTTGATAATTGGACTAATTCTGAGTCTGATAAATTTAATTTAAGATGTTTTTTATTTTGTTTAGTTTAAATTTTTTAAACTACAATTCACCCTCTCTTGTAAGTACAACCATCATAAGTTAATCTTACCACCCTATAATTTTATGGCCATATACTATTTGAAGAATGTGAAAACACATATAATATACATAATTATTTTATTTTAAAAAATTATAAGTGAATTTAAAAATTCCATGAAGGCATTAGTGAAAAAAAACTCATCATCCATGAAGGCAATTAACCAAAACAATATGGACAATGGTTTCATTTTTCTTTGAATAAGAGGAGATAAGAAAAGGGGTGTAGAGAATATATTCCATTAGAAATATAATATTACAATATATACATGATAAAAAAATTATTATTCTATGTTGTATCAATGAGGTGAGGGGAAGGTAGAAGAAGAAAATAAATCAAAATAGGTAGTTTGAGAATGTTACCTCTTGAATATCTCCTCCTTGAATAACCCCTTTAGGAACATGGAATTGGTCTTTTGGTGAGACAAAAAACACTTGGATGTGGGGAAGAGAGGTAAGGAGAGGGAATGCCAGATAATTGTCCTAATTTAAGGCTTAGAAGGTTTGAGGAGAAGGGGTAGTGAATGGTGGTATTTATAAGGGGAGGAGAGGAGTATTTTGATTATTATATTCATTATTTTATTATTTTGGCTAAAAAATATCAATAGTATTGATTTTAATAAATATATATAGTAAATGGTTCATGTCAGTTTGAACTAATGGGTGATTATTGATACACCTGATTTGTATATACATTTCCACATATTTTTTTGAAAATAATAACATGTTTTTAACAAATACCTATTGCTTAGTGGACAAATACTTTGTTTTTGGTGATCTTGTTTATTTTTAAGAGTTTTCTGGACAAAAACGTAAGCCAGGATAACTCTAAGAAAAATTCCCAACTACATCGCATGTACATACCTACACGCCATATACATTCAGACTCAGACACGGTTCGACCAGATGAGTACATGCCCAAGTTTCCAGAACAGAGATGACACACTGTGTGGGTTAAACCTACATGTCGTGTACATGCTTATAGATGATATTGGTGGAGTTTTGTAGAGACTACACGCCGTGTGAGGTGACACCACATGTTGTGTACCCTTAACTAACTGACCGTCGATGCCGTAGAATTTATGGGCGGCGTAGCTGGCCACCTACCCGAGAAAAACTGTGATAAAGTGCATTGACTATACTAAATGGCATGTACTTTATATACACGCTGTGTAATTGTGTTTTCAATAAATAGAGGACTTGGCCTCTGGTTTTAGGATTCATTACTCAATATTCAAAGGAGGGAGGTTCTGCTGCCTTGCTGTCAGGCTTTCATTGTTCTGCTACTCCTTCATTCCACCATTCTACCAATGAATTCACCTCTCCATGAATTTTCTATGATGACCACATCAGGTATCGAGGGTTCTATTTTCATATTTTTTTCTATGTGTAACTAAACTTCCCATGTGTTGGGGCTATAGATGATGAAAGAGTGTTGTAATTTGAATTAATTGTTATGTTTGTGTTTGTTTTGTTTAATTATTATTATTCTTCTTCAATCATTTCTCTTTATCATTAAAAATTATGAGCCAGACCAAGGGAATAATTTTCAAGGACTCAAAGGAATAACAATGATGAATCCCTTTATGATAATTGGAAGTATTCATCGACTCACAAATGGACCAATCTAAATAAATAATTGTGAAACACTGGCTTCCAAACCAAGGAGTCAGTTTCTTCAGTTCCAGACATAGTTTATCAAACCAAGGGAACCTTGTCATAATTGAAACCTAGATTGTTGGGTAATTATGAACAACACAACCTAATAAGAAGTTTGTATGACATCCATAATCACCATTTCCTCAAAAAACTCCGTTTTTTATCAACCACATTAAAAACGACTTTTGTTCTCTTTACCATTAAATGTTAATCTTTACTTCTATAATCAAAATGGCTGTCATAATCAAAAAATAAAATAAAAATCCCACTCTAAATTCACCATCCTTCACTAAGTTAATTCGAAATGCAATCAAATTCATAAACTCATCCAGTTCCCTATGGATTTAACCCACTCTTATGCTATACTAGCTTAAGAGTGGGTGATATCAACTTGGGACACCGATAACATACCTATGGCGAAATGACAAACCAAATTTTAGTGTCGTTGCTGGGGACTCCAATTTGAGTGTTAATTTTAGTTTCCTTTTAATTAATTTAGTGAAGATAAAAATTAAAAATTCCCAAAAATATATTTTCTAATCCCATTTATGTTTATCTTTCTTTTTCCATTTTACGTCTGATTTTTGTTTTGTGTGTGTACAGGATCAAAAGTGCATGAGCAGATGCCACACATGGTATAGGAGCATTGAGTCATTGGACATTATTCTGATTGACCCAGAAATCGAACAGACATTGTTGCGACGTCGATGTGCACTGGTGGAAGAGTACAGCCAGAACTCACCACCCATAGAGAACAAGGAGGAGGGAGTGGTGACCACTAAAGCTATAGCGGGGCACCCATACCAGGACCAAAAACCTCCTAATTCTAGAATAATGGAGTAGGTTCCACAAGGAGGATTCATGGTTTTCCTCTCGGTTGACTACCATAGGCCGCCACAACAACCCCCTCCGGAGTATGGCCAGCCCCAACAGCCACAACATATCTTTCAGCATCCATACTTCACCCCTTAGGAGTAGCAATATATGCTACCTCCAATCCCTCAGTGGTCACCTCCACGTCATACTCTCATGGAGTATGACCTTTAGTCTATTCACAGAGCTGACTCCTGCATCGTGTTTCCACCAGTGCAGGACCAACATTTCAAGATCAAGCCTACTATCATGCAGCTGATCCAAAACATAGTTCAGTTCGGTAGCCTGCCCAATAAGGACCCAAATGCCCATCTCTATAATTTCCTAGAGATCTGCGACACATTCCTCTACCACAGAGCATCTGAGGATTCCATTCATCTTTGCCTCTTCCCCTTCTCTCTAAGGGATAAGGTGAAAGACTGGATAAAATATTTGCTGCAACGATCTATCCTCACCTAAGAGGAGATAGCCTAGGCGTTCCTGTCAAAATATTTTCCACCCTCAAAGACAGTGAACTTGCAGAATGAAATACAAAACTTCCAGCAGCACAAATCAGAGTCATTGTATGAGTCATGAGAGCATTTCAAGGAGATTCTATACAAATTCCCACACCATGGACTCCCACTCTGGATGTAGGTCTAGACTTTCTACGGAGGACCGATGACGAACACAAAGTTTGTGGTAGATGCTACTGCTAGAGGTATGATTATGAGTAAGTCCCCCAAAGAGATTTCTGATTTTCTGGAAGACATGTCTGCTAACAGATTCAAGTGGAATTATGAGACGAGCACACAAAAAAGCAGTATGCACAATATCGATGCCACTACTATGCTTGCTGCCCAGTTGGACGTTGTGTCCAAAATGATCAACACGCTGAATCTGAAGAGCATGTCCCAAGTACATGTGGAGAACCATCCAGTGTGCAGTGAATGTGGTGACAACCACATCATGGGAGAATTCATGGGGCCATTTGAAGAGCGAGGTGAGCTATATTACTCAAAACCGAGGGCCGAAATAGTACCAGCAGTACCAAAACCTAGCATGGTATGATAACCAGAACACAAGATGGGACCCAAAAAAGAAAAATCCTCCGCCCAAGTGACCGCCCGACTATGTTTAGCCCCAGTATCAAAGTCAGTACCCAAGGAAACAACAACATTATCATGTCTCTTCACAGTAGCATGGGTATCAAAACCCCCGCCTACAACAGCTGAGACAACCACCACCTCCACCAAATGCACAACCACCTCAACAGAAGAACACCTCAAGGTGAGAGGATCTCATGAACAAGTTTATATCTACTGATCATAAAAAATTACAGAATTAGGAGGCTTCCATTCGAATCCTAGAGAACCAAATCGACTAGCTGGAAAACTAGCTCTGTACAAGGGAGCTCGATACACTACCGAGTAACACTGAGAAGAACCCGAGGGAGGAGGCCTATGCTGTCACACTACGGAGTGGAAAGGAGCTACAACAGAAGGAACTGACACAGCCATGTGCACCTACACCCCCTACTGCCAAAGAAGGCATAGTTACCAACGCCTCCTCATCCAAAGGACCACCAGAAGAGGCCCCATAGGTAAACAGAATAGAGTTTGTCAAACCCTTCAAGCCTTCCTTACCCTTCCTAGAGAGGATGAAGCAGAGAAACCTAGACCACCAATTCAGCAAGTTCATGGAAGTATTTAGGAAGCTTCACATCAACATTCCATTTATAGAGGCACTGACACATATGCCCACGTATACAAAATTCATGAAGGATATCCTCTCCAACAAAAGGAAGATGGAGGATCTTGGAACCATTGCAATGAACAAGGAGTGCTCAGTGGTCATACATCATTTGATTCCTCCCAAGCTCTAGGATCCAGGTAGCTTCACTATCCAATGCACTATTGGACCATGTGAGTTTGGGAAGACCCTCTACGACTTTTGGGATAACATCAACCTCATTCCCTTCAGAGTTTTTAAGAATCTAGGGATCAACGACCTGAAGCCTACCTAAGTAGCCCTTCAGCTGGCCAACCGATCCATCTAATATCTGAAGGTGATACTGGAGGACGTGCTAGTAATGGTGGGAAGGCTAATCTTTCCCACATATTTCATCATCCTCGATATGAAGGATGACCAGGAGGTGCGTCTCATTTTGGGAAGTCCTTTTTTGGCCACTGGGAAGGTATTGATTGACGTACACCAGAGGGAGATGATTTTCAGAGTGGGAGATGAAAGAGTCTCCTACAGTGTCCTAAAATCCATCAAGAAAGCATTATTACCAGAGCATGAGGGCTACTATGTAGTGACCACTGTGGATGATCACTTGAGCAGAAAAGGAGATGATATGGTATGTTCTTCTACCTCAGATGACTTGGTTTTTCTAGACATTCCAGTTGATGAATCACTAGAGGACCTACAATTCCTTGAAGGCCAGGGCGGCCATTATTGGAATCATGATGTTAATCCCGACATTATAGAGCGGGCAGAGGTACAACCACTTGTTCCTTCAATTATAATGGTGCCTACACTAGAACTGAAGCCCCCCCATCTTCTATGAAGTAAATGTAATTGGGAGACCATCAGAAATTTCCCATCATACTTAGTGTAACACAGTCACAAAAGAAAAAGGATGCACTTCTGCAAGTTTTGAATTGGCATAAATAAGCTATTGGTTAGACAATTGTAGAATTGAAGGGCATCGACCCTACCATTTTCAACCACAAGGTATGCTCTAAAAAGGATCAAATCCATATCGGCAACCATAATAACGCTTGCACACCCCCATGAATGAAGTTGTGAAGAAAGAGGTAATTAAGTTGCTAGATGCATGCATCATATAACCCATCTCATATAGTCTGTGGATGAGTCCCCTATAATTAATACCCAAAAGGGGGTATCACTGTGATTTAAAATGACAATAAAGAGCTCATCCTCACATGCACTTTCATGGGTTGGAGAGTCTGTGTGGACTACAAAAAGCTAAATGACACCACGAAGAAGGATTATTTTCCCCTGCCCTTTGTGGATCAGATGCTAGAGATACTAGAGGGGCATGAGGTTTTTTGTTTCCTCAATAGCTATCCTAGCTACAATCAGATTTTTATTGCACTAGAGGATCCAGAGAAGATAAAATTTACTTTCCCCTATGGTACGTTTGTTTACCAAAGGATGTCCTTTGGTATGTGCAACACTTCCGCCACCTTCCAACGATGCATGCTGGATATATTCCATGAGATGGAAGAAGAGATCTTGGAGGTTTTTATGGATGATATTTCCATTTACAGAAAATCATTCACCACTTTCTTGCGGCACCTAGAGCTGGTTTTGGAAAGATGTGCGAACACTAACATGGTTTTGAGCTGGGAAAAGTGTCATTTCATGGTGTATAGTGGCATCTTCCTTGGCCACAGAATCTTGAAAAAGGGGATATAGGTGGACTCGAAAAAGATAAAAGTCATTTCATGACTTCCCATTCTGACTTCTGTCAGAGCCATCCATAGCTTCCTGGGACATGTAGGTTTCTACAGGCGGTTTTTCTGCGACTTCTTGAAGATAGATCAACCCCTCACCAACCTTATAACCAAGGATGTCATTTTTGAGTTTGATGAGGCATGCACTATAGCTTTTTTCACACTTAAAGCATCACTTGGTGGAATCTCCAGTGATGATTTCTCCCAACTAGGAGGAGAAATTTGAAGTGATGTGCGATGCCAGTGACTACGCAGTGGAATAAATTCTGGGCCAGTGGCTTGACCAAAATTTCGGACCCATCTATTATGAAAGAAGGACGCTCAACGAGGCACAAATGAACTAGACTACCATGAAGAAGGATATGCTGACAGTGGTGTTTTCTTTTGACAGGTGATGTTCTTATTTAGTGCTATATAAAGTTATTGTTTATATTGACTATGTAGAACTCAAGTACCTACTGAACAAGAAGTATGCGAAGCCATGACTGATCTGATGGGTACTCCTCCAAGAAGAATTTGATCTGGAGATCTGATACAATAAGGGCAGTGAGAACGTTGTTGCAGGTCATCTCTCCCACCTAGAGCTAACGAATTTGGAGAAGTAGGAAGATCGAGAGATCAAGGTGAATTTCTATGATGAGCATATTGTTTTAGTCAAAAAATCACCATGGCCTTGGTATGATGATATTGATAATTATTTGGTTACAGGTGCCATCCACCTTGACCCTCCTTCCAGTATAGGAAGAAGTTTATCTATGATATCAAGAGGTACTTATAGGAAGATCTTCTACTATTCTGATCCTATGGAGATGAGATGATCTGACATTGCATCCCAGAAACTGAAGTTCACAGAGTCCTAGAATTCTGTCACGCCTCGCTAGTCGGGGGACATTATGGGCCAGACCGTACAATAGAAAAGATCCTGTAGTCTGGTTTTTTTGGCCCACCATGAATAGAGATGCCCGAGCCTTTGTTTCCCATTACGATTGATGCCAAATAACAGTTAATGTGGGGTGCAGAGTTGAGATTCCCCAGCACCCTATCCTGGAGGTCGAGATCTTTGACGTTTAGGGCATAGAATTCATGGGGCCATTCCCCCCATCTTTCAGGAACACTTACATCCTGGTCTGCATCTACTATGTCTCTAAGTGTGTGGAAGCCGCTGCTACAACAGACAACACAACCTAGGTGGTCATGGAATTTTTAAAGAAATAAATTTTTAGCAGGTTCGGCATTCCCCGTGCACTGATGAGTGGTATAGGGACCCAATTCAACAACAAATTGATGAAAGGAGTAATGTCAAAGTACTGTGTGAAACATAATATGGGGATTCCATATAATCCCCAGTCCAGCGGATAGGTGGAGCTCTCCAACCGTGTGCTCAAGACGATTCTGGAGAAAACGGTGAACACTTAAAGGAAAGACTAGTCCAAGAAGCTAGATGATGCTTTTTGGGTATATCAAACCACCTTCAAGACACCACTAGGGATGTCCCTGTTCCACCTCATCTATGGAAAGCCATTCCATATGCTAGTAGTGTTGGAGAACAAATCTTACTAGGCTGTCAAGGCCCTGACTTTTGATCTGAAGGCAGCTGAAGAGAAGCATAAGTTCCAACTGTCAGAACTTGATGAAATCCGATGGGAGGCGTATGAGAACACCAATCTATACACAGAGAAGATGAGATAAATCCACAACCTAATTATTTCATGAAAATATTTCTAACCCAGTGATCAGGTACTTATTTTTAACTCCCATCTTAAATTATTTCCAAGAAAGTTAAATTCAGGATGGTCAGGACCATTCCGAGTCATACGAGTACTCCACCATAGAGCGGAGGAAATTGCTGGGGAGGATAGTCAACCATTCAAGGTGAAGGAACAGTGGATGAAGACTTACCATCACATGGAAGACACAGTTGGAATGCTCTCTACCATTCATCTCAGGTAAGTAGAGGTAAGTCATTCGAGCCAACGACCTAAAACAAAGGCACTTCCTGGGAGGAAACCCAAAGGTTACACGACGTGTACCACCTATACAAACAGCGTGTACAGAGTCCTTTTAGTTTATATTCTTAATATTATAAATATATAGATTAACTTACTTGATAAATAGGGATGATGCCGATATCGATGGTTAAGTCACTAGAGTTTATTCGAGCCATCACTAGTTCAAATCCCTCCATCCCTACCTTCTACACAGGGTTAATACTTTTGATACTCATGTTTTCTTACATGGAATGAGTGGTATTTTAAAAATAAAATATAAATATTGTTAAATAAAATAAAACCCTTGATGGGGATGAACCGGATGACGAGGGTTGTATACCGGTTTCCACAAGACCCAAGTTTGAATCCTGATAACCAGCCCATTTCCATCATTTTCCATATTAATAAAACCACACAACATGAATTTTGATATACATCGTGTGTTCCAAGTTTTCAATAATTCAAATATTTTTTTAAATACTAACATACATGTGGGTGAAGTTGATAGATTAGCAGAGTCTCAACCTTGGATCTAGAAAACCTAGGTTCGAACTCGGCTAATATCCTTGCTTCATCCCTTTTATTCTAATTAAAACCACATGTTATGCCTTTACTTCCTCTTGTGTAGTATTGAACCGATACAATAAATATATATGATTCATAAACATGATTAGTAGTACAACCTTTGCTCCAGTGGTTGAGGGCTTGCATTTGGATTGGCCAATCGCCGGTTCGAATATCACCCCAAGCACCGGACCAAAGGTTGTACTTTTATTTTTCCAATTTTAGAACACACGGCGTGTATTTCCCGATACATTACATGTATATCAATATTTTTAGTAAATTATATATATGAATATATTTCTTTTATTTTAATTATTAGTATTAATTATTATACAGTTTACTATAATAATTATATTATAAAAAAATATAATTCATGGCGTATGGGACCTAGTAAATTCTATGTACCATGACTATAAATGCTGCTCCCCACTCGGTCTGAGCTCGTGTCACACCCCCTCTCTCCCTGTTTTCTTCCACTACATGTCGTCCAACCGCCCAATTTCAAATCCACCGATTTAGTGAGTTTTTTAGTTTCATTTCTTCAACATTGTGATCCTCACTTTAGGTACACCATTCTACACTCCTTATTTCCCAGTTTTCATAGAATTTAGGGGGATTTTTGGATCGGCCGACGGTTCGGCTTCCCACAGTACACAAGAACGAAATTAAGAACACATGTCATGTACTTTTGTACATGACCACGCACTGGACAATTCAAAATTTGAAACTATATGGTGTTTCTGTTTGTTTCACACCGTGTACCTTCTAGTGTCGTTCTTGGGTACCTCATTCACACGGCCACACAAACCATGTTTACACACATGGAGTGCACTTTGCAGTATGACCTTACTATCACCAACCCATGTCTTTTCCCCTACACGACCAGGCACCAATTTGCAAATACATGGCGTGGATTCTGTCTACATGATGTGTATCCTTCCCTGGCCAATGACATGCCCACTCGGCATATCTATACAAAGAACACGGGCTTCTAACCTATTTATACTACACACCATGTACTCTATATACACATGTTGTGTTCTTCTACTTTTCTATTTTTTTTAACATTTTCTTCTTTTCCATTTTATTTTATTTTTCTTTTCTTTTGTTTTCCTTTATTTTTCCAGTTATGGCAGAAAGATACCCTGAATGTGGGAAGCATCTCGCCTCTGCTACTAAGAGAGAGAGGCCCACTTTTTTCCAGATAGGACTCCAACCCACAAAGACACCAACCCCAGACTTCTCAGCATACCAGCCTCCTCTGCTGGCCATCTTTCCACCACTCACCACCCTGACGGAGGCTGGTACTAGTACCACACCTCCACCACCCAACACAGATCCTCTGAGCACCACCATTTCTTCACCACCAGCTACCACACCTCCTGATCCCTTCGCAGTAATAGTTGATACCTCACTGGATGCATCGTCCAGTGGACCTTCACCTACTGAGGCCGCTCTATAACTAGAGCCATCCACTGCTATTTCCCCACCTAGGCCGACCCCTGTCGGTTCCCCTATCCTTTCCTGGTGTTTCTAGTCACAAAATTGGCGCACAACTATGTCTGTCGCTTCTCTTTCCACACAATCTAGTTGAGCTGTCGTTATCTTGACAACAACGTGCCTAAGCAATTGGGTATTTTGGGGGAGTTGGAGGATCTTCTCGGGCACATGCCATTACTCGTGATCTTCCAGGTTAACACTCCTATTTTCAGAGATTTATTTTTGGAGTTCGCTGATTACTTTGAGTTGGACTAGCCCAAGTACTAGGTGATGCCTAGCGACATGGTCTCGAGGATTTGATTTCGGCTGGGTAGTCGACCTTTTCCCCTTACCTTGACCAATTTGGCTGAGGGTGTGGCTTTTATCCCCATATAGTTACTTCACCCCTTGTCTCCACCCTGAATCACCCCAAGTGTTCTGATCTCATCTCCATGTGGGGGGATATTGTTGGTACTGACCACTGCTACACCTCCACTTCCCAAAAGGGTACCCTCATCATTGAACTTATCCTAAGCCTAACCCACCAGTGTTTTAGCACCATCCTGTTTCCCCGCCATGAGGATATGGGGTTGTAACCGGTTGTGACATGGAGCTCCTCACCTATGTCATTCGACAGGACTACCCAGACCTCCCCTACCTTTCCACCTCTTACTCCCATGCTATGCTCACCAACTATTAGGGAAACCTAAATGGTGGTTTCTATGCCTCCCGCTATGCCCACCACCTCAGCATTTTCAAGACTTCCCTTCCCCATGTCAGATTAGGTTCCCCCCAGCGGTTGGACTTTTTCATGCTTATTTCCATGGGATTGGTCGGGAAGCAGGGACGCTTAAGTCCTTGACCAGGCCCCACCACCACCCCCTTCCAACCCTCTTTCCCCCCAAGGGTGCACCTACTCCTCCTTCCCCACCCCTTACAGCTTCCTCACCCTTCCCTACTTCCTTTCCCCCTCCTGGACCTTCCCATTCCTCTTCCCATTCCGCACCCTCGGCTGTCCTCCCTATCACTATCCGCCTAGCCGAGATAGACCACCACCTAGCTCATCTGAAGCTTCAACAAGATTCACTCCTTCAGTAGCAGACTACATCTTCTTAGCACCTGGACCACATTGAGTGGATAGTGGAGATACTACTACAACATTAGGGGATTCCCATTACACTGGCGGCTACCTCTACTTCCATGCCTCCGACTTCTATCATACCTCTTTCTAACATTGCCATGGCCACATACTCTGCATTCATATTTATGATAGGTACCAGCCCTCCTCCACTTATAGAGCTCGATATCACAGAATCCCCTTCAAAAACATCACTACTACCAGCTGAGGGATCTATTCTTCCCACTACTACATCTGTTGATTCTACTCCACCTGTACTAGCCACTGCCTCCCCCGAGTATACACCGTGAATGTTCCATTTGAGTTTTATTTTATATATATATGTTGTCTATTTCTGTGATGTGATGATGTGTTTTCTTGTAGTTTTATTTTCCGTCGACAGTCATAGGTACACTGGAGAAACTTTTGGACATCTTGAATTCTTCCCACAACTCCTTCTTTGACACGAGGAGAGTCTTCTTTCGGTTTACACTGTTTTTTTGTTTCTATTTTCATTCCTCCCCTCTCCCATGCCTTTTTGTGTCTCCATCCTCTTTTTCCCCTTAGTAGTGCACTTGGTGGACCATGTGAAGTATTAAGTGTAGAGGAGAGTCTCTCATCTACCTTAGTCTTTGAACTTACCATAATCTAGGAGACATCATTATTAGAAGATATATTTGAAAACGCGAAGCAATTTTCTTTAGTCATATTTATAAATAATAAAGCTATAAGTAGGAAATTTTTATAGGTTGCATACTTATTTTGGTTCTTAAGTGTTTTAAAATGATTGTTGATAAAGTTTAAATTGCAACTTATAATCCTTGGCTAATTACATTGATTAGGATAATCATTTATATGCATTTCACAACCTGATTTTATATTTATTTGTTTTTCCCACTCCTAATAGGTATTCTAAACCCTTCATTGTATTCTTTCTAATACCCTCTTTCTTGAGAGATTCTTAGGATATACATGATTAACAGAATTTTCAAATTTTATTTTTGAAACATAATTAATTTTTGAATTACATTAAAATGATCGAGGCATTGTATTGTTTCAACCCCTTTTATCTTGAGACCTACCCTACATATAATCTTCGTAAAGCTCCTAGAAACCACAAACAACCTTGATAAGAAGCCACATTACAAGCCTATTTCCATTCCTACACTAATTATTTTTAACTTTTCATGATTATTCACTTGATATTTAGAATGGGAATTGGCTGTACATGGAACATTTTTGTGAATAGTCATGAAATTAAGTGTGGGGGAGTGCCTCTTGTTCATTTTGGGCAGAAAGGGTTCCAAAACCCTATTTGTGGAATTCCTAAGTGGTCCCCTCTGTTAAAAAAACAAAATGATAAAGACAATGGGACCTTACACTCACTTGATGGTTTATAAACCCTACCTGACTAAGAGGGATGGCGGTGATGAGAGCATTTAAGAGAGCTTATTGAGGATGATTTTACATTGAGATTTATTTTGAATATCATGCAGTTTTATTTAAATAATTTAGCCTCCCTTTTCAAGTCACAGAGTTTATTTTTCACATATTTACCTACCAACCCTTAGCCACAGAGACATCTAAACCTTATTGAAAAGACCTCATGATTTTTGTAACTAAATTTTCTGAAGTAGAGAACTAGATTTATTGCAAACCTATGGATAGAGTGTATATACCTTAGATTGAGCATAGATTTGATTAAAAATATCTTGAGTGTTGAGTGTGTTATTTACTGGTGAGATAGATCAAGTGGCATGCTTATTTTTGAAAGGTTGAAAAATGTGTTTAAAAGAGGATGAAAGTAGTTAATTGAATTATATATGAGGCATGATTAGAATATCTTATGAATTGAATCTGTTTTGTACATTTTTAGAATTTTCTTCTGTGGTTGTATCATTTATAATTATGATTAATTGAATGCCTTCTTTTTCAAATACAGACTCATTTAATTAGATGTTGAGATTCTCTGGAGGGAAAAAAATGACTATGTGTGTGGAAGTTTGATACACCCGATTTGTGTATACATTTCCACATATATTTTTTGAAAATAGGAACATGTTTTCAGAAAATACCTACTTCTTAGTGGACAAATAAATTTTTTTTGGTGATCTTGTTTATTTTTAGAAGTTTTCTGGCCAAACACACAAACCAGGAGAACTGTGAGAAAAATTACCAACTACATGGTGTGTACCTACCTACACACTGTATACATTCAGACTGAGACACGGTTCAGTCGGATGAGTACACGCCCAAGTTTCCAGAAGAGAGACAATAAACCATGTGGGTCATACCTGCACACCATGTAGATGCTTCTAGATGTGGGTGGTGGAGTTTTCCAGAGACTATATGCCGTGTGAGGCGGCGCCACATGTTGTGTACCCTTCACCAATCAACCGTCGATGCCACATAAGTCAAGGGCGGCGCAGTTGGACACCTACCAGAGAAAAAATGCGACAAAAGTGTGTTGACAATACTACATGACATGTACTTTCTATAAATTTCATGTACTTTTGTTTTCTAAAAATAAAGGACTTGGCCTCTAGTTTTATGAGTAATTACTCAATATTTGAAGGAGGGAGGCTCTGCTGCCCTACTGCCGTGCTACCATTGTTCCACTACTCCTCCATTCCACCATTCTACCAAAGAATTCACCTCTCCTCGAAGTTTCCGAGATGACCACATTAGGTATCGAGGGTTCTATTGTCTTATTTTATTCCATGTGTAACTAAACTCCCCGTGTGTTGGGGATGTGGATGATGAAATAGTATTGTAATTTGAATTAATTTTTATGTTTGTGTTTGTTATGTTTAATTATTCTTATTCTTCTTCAATCATTTCTCTTTATCACTAAAAATTCTAAGCCAGACTGAGGGTAGAATTTTTAGGGACTCAAAGGAAGAATACCGATGAATACCTTCATCATTATAGGAAGTATTCATCAACTCACAAATGGACCAATCTAAATAAAGAATTGTGAAACAATGGCTACCAGAACAAGGAGTCAGTTTCTTCAGTTCCAGACATAGTTTACCAGACCAAGGGAACCTTTCACAATTGAAACCCAGAGTGTTGGGTTATTATGAACAACATAACCCAATAAGAAGTTTTTATAACCTCCATAATCACCATATCCCCAACATGCTCTTTTTTCTATCAACCACATTAAAAACCACCTTTTCTCTCTTTACCTTTAAACAGTAATCTTTACTTCTGTAATAATTTTTTTTATAATAAAAAAACAAAAATCCCACTCTAAATTCAGCATCCTTCACTAAGTTAATTCAAAACGCAATTGAATTCATGCACTCATCCAGTTCCCTATGGATCGACCCCACACTTACAATATACTAGCTTAAGAGTGGGTAATATAAATTTGGAACACTGATAACATACCTTTAGTGAAACAATAGACCAATTACATCATCCATTACTCATAAAATAATGTATTTGGTTTATAATGGTAAATACAATAAATTACCATATTTCATTATTCACAAAAATTTAAACTATTTTAGAAAAATAAAAAAAATTCAACCTAACCCTTTTTTGATGTTTAGATTTCAAAAATGGAATCCATTTTATGAAAATATTTTTCTAAATATGATAAATTTAATTTTTAAGTAAAATACACATTTATTCAAAAAAATATCAATTTTAATATTATAATTTATTTTATGACCCTTTAAAAAATTACTTAGTCTCATAAAATTATCTTATCATTATAATATATCTTAATATTAATTTATGAATCCATTTTATGAAAATAAATTTTCTTTTCATTATAAAATCACAAATAAAATATTTATATTTTACAAAAAATACCTACACTTAATTTATCATTTTTAAAACATTTATTTACCTGTACCATGATATAAATATATCATATTTTTATTCTATAAGAAAATTAAATATTATTTTACATTTTCATAGGTGATGTTACTATTCTAAAAGTAAGGTTACTATTCCTAACAACTAGATTACTATTCTAATGGTTAGATTACTATTCTAATGACCATGTTAACATTTAATGATAAGATTTGTAATGGTCATATAGGTTTATTAATTTATATAAATACCTATTATTCTGTTAATTATTCATTCAATTATATTTTCTCTCAAGGTTATATAAACTTTTGTCTTAAAAATGAATATTGTATTACAAAAATTATGTTTTATTTACAAAGCTTTGTTCATGAGTGTGGTCATTCTAGTGAATCAAGCAGATCCAAATTTTCATATATTATTTATCTTATTTTATATTTTTTATCACATTGTAAAATTTTGAATTTCTATTGGTTTAGTTTCTAAATAATGAACCATTCTTCATTTTTGAGAATAATGTTTTGTTGGTTTCTCTATGTGATGTATGTATGTTATAATATATGACATAATTATAAGAAGGGAAATTCCATTGACAAAATTATGGGTCATTAAACCCCAACCACAATATCTTATTTAGTGAATGATTAGGAACCCAATCACAAACTCCTTTGTATTATTTTTATCTAATTATAGTAATATATCTATTTATTCCTAGTTTTTTCTATACTACTTGAAGAATATCTTCCTCTATGAGATTACTGAATCAACTGGATTGCTCATGCATACTTATTTATGAATTTTAAGAGATACTAATCTAGTTTTTCAGTCTTTATCAACAACTTATAATATTTAGTGAATGATCAATTTTTCCTTAGTCAATCAGTGCTTGGGAAAAATTTCTTCCTACTGATGATGAAGCCTCAATCTCATTTATTCCATCTTTTAATATTATTTTATGAAAGATCAATCTTTTTACAACCCAATGATAATTTATTTTTGAATTGTCAACTTTGTTTATTCAAGATCACTTCATGAATAAAATATGATGCATGTGTCTTAAATAAACCTTATCACATATATATATTCTTATTATAATTATTATTTAATGTGCTTAATATCTCATCCATGGTTTCTCTGAAGTCTTGTTTTATTTAAGTGGCTTTGTTAAATAAATATATCAAGAACCCTCAATATTATTCTTGTATTTACCTTCCAACTGGGTTACATGTTTCAATTTAGATAAGTATGGTGCATGGAATGCATGAACTACATGAAATGTTTGAAACATTTATAGCTTCTTGAAATATTGTGTTCTCTTTAACATAATAGTAAACATGTGGTATCTCAAAACTTACACCTAAATAAAGTAGTGAGATTCATGATGCATCCTTCTTCTTTAAGAAAATAGGGTACACAACAACTTCCTCCTGACATAATAAAAAATAGGTGCGTAGACTATCTCATGATTCATGCTAATGGGCATTGGACTCCATGGTTTTCTTTATCAAATAGGATATCTATCAAATCCTTATAGAACCCTAGGAGGATGAAAAATATTTACTTCATAAAAACTAGACAACTGATTTACTTATTCTTCATGCAAGCCATGAAATAAGATGCCTCAAGCTTTACAAAATTATTTAAAAGCATAAGATCTCTATGATTCTTCATGTATACTAGGAGGCTATTACTTATCTATTTTTCTTCATGAAAATTATAAAATAATAACCTCTTAAAATTAAAATACTATACCCCATTTTGGTCGTGGTCCCTAGGTATTTATAGAAAAGGTTCCACTGCTTTAATCCCTTCAATTCACCGACTCAGATTCCCAAAAATAATACTGAGTCAAGACCTTATTCAATTATTTGAATATATTAAAAAATATTAAAGATTTCAAATTTAAAATATCTCATATTTTCGAAAATCATGTGACACCAAATATTATGGTGTCTCATGACCATGTAATCGACTTCATAGTGGAGATCTCACATGAGTTCAACTCATTCTAGTTCTTATGATTAAACTCTAACTCATGAATGTATTCATATTCATGAATAATATTCTAAAAATTCATATCATTTTTATAGTAGTCCATTATTTTAATTATCACATGTATGAAAGATGTAGATTGAATGAATGGTTTCGAGGCGATTGACGATGCCTCGTTCCTTTATAATGATCACAAAAGATGACTGGAATGTTAGAAATTGAATGCTGGACTCTAACATCACATAAAACCCTCATCAGGAGGTAGGAGATGATGTGGTGATGATCAGAAAACTCAACTACAATAGATTAGATGATGAAGGTTCTATGTGTAACATTTTAAATGTAATAATAGTACCATATGCTCGTCCATCCCGCATCAAGATTCAACATGGATAGACTCCACTTTATAAGTTATCCAGTTGCATTATCCCTTTAGTTGATAGTATCATGGTATGATCTGGGATTCTGCTGGTACTGACCTGTGTATATACCTCCTTTACCACTATATTACCCCACATAGTGACACCACTTTCTCTTATGCACGTTGTGTGCATGCTATACTTTCCTTCTCACAGGCCTCCTACCTCTATGGATAGCCAAGTTGATCTACCTCTCATGTGGTAGACCAAGGTCCCACATGTGTGGTTAAGCTGAGTCCTTGGTTGTTCAAGGGATAACCAATTTTTTCATATAAGGCCAATCCAAATACTTAAAGGACTACCAAGAAATCAAGAATATGGAAAACCCTTTCAAAACCACCTTAATAAATTTTTTGTCATCATATATAAATTTTTCTCAATATTAAAAACCTCATTTCAACTCCTTCAAACAAACTCTTCTCAATTATTCAACTATTATTATTCATATTTACTCTATTAACATGTTGTAAACATTGTTCCAACACCAATAACCATGTATCACATGTTTTAAGGATTAGGAATGGTTCACCAATTATCATAATTAGAAAAAATTTACTTATATACAATAAATTCAACTCTGAAAAAACTTCACCTTTAGTTGGGTTCTTCAATCAACCCCTTTGGTTTTTTTATCAATACCAATTTCAATTTTAAATTTAATGCAATATTATACCCTTTATTGAAAATAAATGCAAATGTATAAGTTTGGGAATGAATTATCATCTCTATCATCCAAGTTTCATGATATAATCTTCTCTTGTTTTTAATCTTATAGTCCAATTTACTCCAGGGATAGATGGAATAATAACAAACTTCACAAGGTGCTAAAAGTAACCAACTCTAAGTCTATATGAGTCATGCTTGATACAGAAAATAATAGTGATCAAATTTATCATCAATGTTGTTAATTAATCTTCAACATGTGACTCCAACACTAAAACATTATTTCAGGGGTTATTCAAAATATTTTTTAACTAATCTTCCACAATAATCTCAATAAATATATTAAAAACACTCAAGTGCAATTATGTATTTTTATTTTTCAAATTTATTTTACCTTTTTTCACAAAGTAATAATACTCTCCCTTTTTGAGTTTATTTTTTATCATATAGATATGAAAATCTAATCAACAAACGACAATGATGACAAAATTAAACTTCCATACTTTTAATATCTAGAATTATTAGATAAATCCCTCACCAGAACTTCATATATTGATCAGATATCAATTGAGATATAAATATCTGGTGGTTGTTCTTCTGTATTCTCCCTCAAGATATGTACTCTATAATTCTTCATCATGATTGGATTTCTTAAAGAATAAACTCCAAGCATCATCTGATATTAATTGAAGTTTTGGAAAGAGGCAACACGATACCAATATCACACAATGATGGATAACTTTATAGATATAGGATGTTCATAGATTTTATGAAAATGAAATATCCCCATAAATACATGCTTCACCTTCAAATCCAGACAAAAAAATAAAAACAATATACACATTTGAATAATGTGGTTCTTTAATGCCTCATAGTTAGTGCAATAGAGATGAGAGTTTCTTCTCAACCCAAATATATTCTTAAATGGAATATTCTCACTCACACTTGCTAGAAAATAATTTTTTTAGTTCTTGACCCATATTCCTAGAAACTCCCAACTATTTTGTACTTAGGATCAAACATTTTTTAGAAACGTTCCCACTCTTCATTTTGTGTATATAATCATTTTTCACAATAATATTTTTGAAATAAGAATTCACATTTACTTTCCATTTTCCCTTAAATATTTTTATCCATCCAATCATGTCAATAAAGTTTTAGTTGAATGCCTAGACATATTACACCTTTCACACACATCTTTCAAATTCATCAAGTTTCCCTTTTTAGAAAACTTTATAGATTCTTTATCAAACATTTATTTCACCAAATAAATCATATTATTTATTTTCTAGATTGATTCGTTCTTTAAATCCATCTTTATTCCTTTAATATTGTTGTTTATCATCAATTTTAAATGGTCCATGATGTTTCATTTTATACCACAATAGAAGTATCATTTATTTTTTTGTGAAACCCATTACATAATTCTTCACAAACTTCTTGGGAGTTGTTTGTTTAATAGTATTCCTCATTTTTTCACATCCCAAGCCTAACCTATCATCTTCGTTTCTTAATTTATTCCTTTTTTTGGCTTCTCTTCACTCCAAAAGTTTATTTCTGCATGAGTGGTACATACCATAACTCATCATAATAGTGACCAATTTTGTTTTAGTAATCATATAAATCTTAAAATCATTAAAATATATTCTTTGTTGACAAATATATTTTCAATGAATTTTACTTCTATGGTACAGGTTTGGTCATTTATTCAACTTTTATCCCCCTAAATGCAGGCCTTCTATAATTATGATACAATTAAAAATTGTACCAATAGTCTATGTAATGATTCCCAAACTTTCAAAATCACCAAAAATAGACAACAAATTTTGATTTCTTCTTATATGAAAGATTTTGATTATTTTTGATACCTTGATAATTTTGGAAAACATAGTTGTTTTTTGTTTTATTTGGGAAAAAAGAATTTATACACTTCTTCACTTCCATTTTTGAAGATGTAGTTGATTAATGGGAATATTTATTCTTCCATGTTTAACTATATTTTATGTTTGACCATTTACAAGTCATCAAAATAGTATTAATATGCATAGATTTACCTAGACAAAGGGTTACCTTTTTCAATGAGCCTTAAATAGATTTATCTTTAGATTATATCAAGATATTATTACCACTAGGTTGAGTATTTTTAGAAAATAGTCTCTAATCAGAAGTATTCATAGTAGTATTTTTTTTCTCTGTAGCTCAAGAAATCTCAGATTGTTTCTATTTCATATTTATCTTTTTTAATTTTAGTTTCAAGAGCATTAATTTGAGATCAATATTCTCATATTCAAATGATTTAAATATTTATTCCCACTAAATCATCATATTTTGAATATTATCTTCATGCACCTGATTTGTCTTTAGTGAAAAAGTTTCAAGCTCCTTAATTTTTTTTCTTTAACCTTTAACTGATAATATTTAACATCTATAGATGTATTATATAGATTTTATAGTGTATGGATAACTTCTATAAAAATCATTTCTATTTAATCATTAAAACACAAACTCCTTTTTAATTCTTCTTCAACAAAATAAATATTTCTATTAGAAAGTAACACAGATTTTTATTTTTCTTATTCATCCATGATTAATCTTTCTTTATAAAACATCAGAGTTTATTCCTTGACTCTATTAAGTTTTAAGAGAGTGTTATAGTTTAGAAACTTCTTAGCTAATGCTTCTTCCATTGAATCAAAATCCTCTTCTAGTTTTAATTTTTGTATAAAGAAGTTCTTTGAAAACCCTAACTATAAAATTAACCATTTTTGGGAACATTCTTCAAATTCTCTTTGATTTTAGAATTGAACACTTATTCACCATAGCTTGAACTTGATTCATCCGAATTATAATCAACCAATTTCACTAAACAATTAGCACTCTGAGTAACTTCAACCAGTAGTTAATATTATTGAATATTTGAGTTATTTAGCTTCTTTTACACTATTTTCTTCTTATTTTTATTTTCCTTTTCTAAGAATTATACATTTTTTAGACCATAAATAAAATTAGTATTTTCCACATGAATCTCTTATGAATATTTTTCAGATAAAAATATGTACTTTATATATTTATGATATAAATAACTGTGTTAGTAAATTAGATCCAAAAAGAGGTGGATCCCACTTTGATAACAATTGAAGCTCTCAAGGGATTGTGCAGTCACACTGAGAGGAGGGTGAATCAAGTGTGACTTGTTTTACTGAATTCTTTCCTTTTTTATTTTACCCCATTTTAATTCAAACCACTCTCACCTGTTATGATGAGTGGATCCTATACATTATCATACCACATGAAATGCAGAAAGTAAATGAATCTCAAAACATGCTATTTACAAGGTTTGGTAAAAAACTTACTCCTTTCCATGTTGGAAAGACACCCCAACATGGATTATCCATTATATCCACAAATGATTACAATAATAGTTGGTTAGACAACCCAACTATAATTCCCCAAAAATTGGTTATACACCCCAAATGAAATATCTTCTTTAGTAACTAGTTATAAAACCCATTAAAAACACATTTTTCATCTTTTAATACAATTATAGTTAGATCACGGTTTGATCCTGATTTCTTCTACACCACTTGAAGATGATCTTTATCAAAGATCTCACTGGTTCAACTAGATTTCTCATGTACAGTTATTCAAGAACTTCAAAAACTACTAATTAGGCTTGACCGTATTTCTCAACAACTTCAAATCTTTAGTAAATGATCAAGTATTACTAAGTCAATTAGTTATCTGTAAAAATTTATTCCTATTGATAATGAAGCCTCAACCCCAGTTATTTTATCTCATAATATTATTTTAAGAAATATCAAACTTTCACAACCCAAAGTTACTTTATTATTCAATTATAAACTTGTTTTATTAAAGATAACTTCATGCATAAATCATGCTGCATGTTTCATGAGTAAACATCAACAGATATATAAATTCTTATTATTATTTCATTTTCTTGATATTTCATTCATAGTTTCTATAATGTTTTATTTTCATTAAGTTTATTGGTTAAATAAGTTTCTCAACAACCCTAAATTTTATTATTGTATTTACCTTAAAAATGGTTGGAGTGTTTCAATACAGATATGTAGGGTGCATGGAATTCATGTACTACATGCAACGCTTATTGTATTTTCATCTTCATGCAATGTTGTGTCCTCTTTTGTGTAATTGTAAAATTGTGGTATCTCAAAAATTTCTCTTCATGAAAGTAGAGGGATTTGTGATATCTCCTTCTTATTTAAAATGATAGGGTACATGACATCTTCTTCATGCAATAGAAAATGGGTTTGCACACTATCTCATTCTTAATGAGAATTGGTGAAAGGATTTTAGTTTTATTCATCAAACAGGAGATATCTCATATCCATTTTGAACCTGTGGAGGATCACTGATTCTTCTTTCGTGCCAACCAAACAAGTATACTGCTTATTCTTTGTACAAGTCCTAAAAGGATATTCCTCATGCTTCAAGAAAGTGTGTACAAGTGTGGGATCTACTTGCTTATTCATATAGATTAAGAGGCTCATAATGATCTATTATTCTTTATGAAACATAGAAATATAGATCCTCTCAAAATCAAATGGAAACACCCCCTTTTGGGATCAGTCCCTCAATATTTATAGACAAGGTTCCACCAATTTATCTCATATGATTCACCGACTCAAATTTACACAAATAATGATGAGTTAAGACCTTATTAAATACTTTCAAGATCTCATAAAATTAGAAATATATTAAATTATGAATCTATAATCATTTTTAAACTCACGTGATTTTGAATATTATGGTGTCTCTTGACTATGTAATCAACTTCGTGGTGGAGCTCTCACGTGCATGTGATGCATGTTACTTATTACTACAAAACCCAAACTCATGCATCTATTCAGATACATGAATATTCTTCTAAATTTTTTTATCATGATTTGACATTAGCAAATTCTTAGAATTATCACATATATGAAATAAGTAGATCTCATGCATGTTTTGGAGGTGATAAAGTATGGATCCTTCTTTTGGTATTATCATAGAAGATATCCCGAATGATGAACGTTGAATGCAAGACTTAAACAATGCAAAAAACCATTATCGAGGGGTAAGAGACGATGCAATGATGATCAGATGGCTTAGATACAATAGATTAGATGATGTAGTTTCTATGCATAATATTTTAAATGAGTGAACAATACTGCATAATTTCCCATACCACATCAAAATTCAAAATGGATGGCCTCCTCTTTATAATAAATCATGTTCTCTTTGCCATTTATTTGCAAGCATCTTTGTCCACTCTAGGATTATCCTAAAACTGACCTATGGCAACACCTCCTTCACTATCAGGACACACCTGTAAGAACCTGATTCTTCCTTTGAGGTATGGGTTAGTTTCTTTGTTTTGACTTGTTTCTAAGAAAACTGGAGAAACTAGGGAGTTTCTAGAAAATTCCAGATTACACACCGTGTACCTTCAGTACACGCCATGTACTTTTTCCCATGTGTGAATGCCAAACATGGAATGTGGGAATGTTGGCAGGATGGAGATAAATAACCAAGTACACACCATGTACACAAAGTACACATTGTGTGGGTCTTGACCATGTGGCGGCTATACATGGAGTGTAAGGGTGTCAGCGAGGGTAGAAAGATTTTAGAAAGCACACATCATGTACTATTTGTACATGCCATGTAGAGGGGCCGTGTATGGGGATATACATGGCGTTTTGGGGATGTCGGCTGAGTAGATAAGTACATTCCATGTACCCCTAGGTACATGCCATGTAGTCTGTTGGAAAGCCCTTGGTAAAATATCAGCCATTATAGGAAGAGTAAAATGATACACACGGCGTGTAGTCCAAAGTACACACCGTGTATTTTATTTATTTTTCATTAAAACAGATAGTAGCCTCATTTTGAGGTTGGGGGAAGTGGGTTTCTATTGGGAGATGTGAATAGCCATATGGGACTTCAATTCCTTCCTGTTTCTTCATCTAAAGTCTAATTCAAACACCGTTTGATCCATTGGAACCCCCTCGATAAGGCCTTGATTCCTCTTGAGACGTTAGTTTTGATTTCTATTCTAGGAAGAGTTATAGGGGATTGGTAAGTTTTGATTCTTTTTTAGATCTACCTCATTTAGGCTGAATTGGGGGCTGATACCAGAGGAGGTTCATTGTACTAGTACGAGTTGGGTGGTTCATACCTTGTTTTGTGTTTTTTGTGGACTTTTGGGTGGCGCGACCTTCATCGCATCTTCGAGTATTTTTGAGTGGGACCCATTTTATTTTCTATTACATATTGAATTGATTGTTAGACCCATGGTATGCCTTTAGTTATTCCTTTTACCTATTTTTATTGAGTGGGGCTGGGCAAGGGGTTGTTGCTCAATTGCGGAATTTTGGTCGGGTATGCCAAAATGTGTTAAAATGAATTATTTTGATTAAACTTATGAGTTTAATTTGTTAATGTATGATATGAATTGTTATAGGATTTAAATTCATCAGTGCTGGTATGGGACAACAATTGGTTAGTGCATTCCAATAGTTTAGTTTGTTTTTCTAGTTTAAAAGTGATTATTCTAATTATATATATAATTGTTGAATTGCATGTGCTGGAACCCCTTTGGGTTGTGGTGGGAATGGACCAGATATTCTTGAGTAATGTTGATCACAGGTTGGGATTGACCTGGATTGCTTTGGGTGGTTTTAACCATGGGATTGGGTATCATGGATGTCGGGATTGAGCCAGTGAGACTGTCTGGTTGGGCATGGCCTAGGTTTGTTGGGTGGGAAGGCCATGAGATACTGAGCGACATGGTGACCGGGGAACGAGGTGCCAGAGATGTTGTGGCTTGGTTACTATTTTGTTGATTACTACTCACATGTGATTTGGGTAGTTTTCACATAGAGGGAATCTGTGATGAGGTGTTTTTGACCACTCGTGTGGGTAGAGGCCCCCGATAGTTGCTGTTTAGGTACTATTGGTTTAGGGGTGCTTTCCATAGGAAGCCACATGGAAAGCGAGGGGCCTTCGGGATATAGTGAAGAGGCTATCAAGTTGGGGGATAAGGCTCACCTGATTGAGGATGTGGGCCAAGATATTACTTGAGGGAAGACATCGCTATCCCTCTGATTACTTATTTAAGGGAAGTCATCATTGTCCCTCCGGTTACTTATTTGAGGGCAGACATCATTGTCCCTCCAGTCATTTATTTGTGGATAGGTATTTCTGTTCCTCCAAGTTACTTGTATGGTCATACCTTCGAGACGTTGGTACTTTGAGACACAAGGTGTCATAAGACACATGGTTTTTAGTTACGTGATTGAGGTGGAATCCAAGGGTTCACCTAAGACTATGACTATAGGGGTTCTTAGGGCATGGTCCAAGTGCTCTATTTATTTCAGAGATTCCGGAATTTGCCGAAGCAGGAGACACTCCATGGTGGCTATTGAGCACCAGTGGATGTTGTGTTTATCTATTATATTTCTCTACTTACTTTACAAAGATATGGATTCCCGCTTAAACACTTATACCAGGTAGGCACCATATGGGTGGTATCCTACTGAGATTCGTCTCACACCCTACACGGACCCTTCAAGATGCATGTAGACTTTATGGTTTTATGTGTAGGTAAAGGATCAGACTCAGGAGATGGATCATTGTACCATTTTTTATGGAGACTGGTGTGGACCTTGAGGTCATCCCTAGTAGTATTTTACTTGTTTAGTTTCCTTTTAGTGTCAGTATGCTTACTTTTTTTGTAGCTACAGTTGTTTATCCATTGACACCCTTTTTATATGGATATGTATGACCTACTTTGGATGCATGTTTTGTTGTTCATTAGTAGTTACACATGATACTCAACATGAATTTATGTTTAACTTTCACTGTAGTTGTTTATATATTGCTTCCTCTGTTTATTGATATTGGATGTGCTTCTGCTCTACGAGTCTAGTTCGAG
This sequence comes from Viscum album, assembly GCA_963277665.1. Lineage (NCBI taxonomy): Eukaryota > Viridiplantae > Streptophyta > Magnoliopsida > Santalales > Viscaceae > Viscum > Viscum album. The sequence continues at coordinate 119,509,146 of OY728154.1, forward strand.
TCTGCCGAGTCATTAATTTACACTGTATATTTATTATTATACTCAAACCAGTACCATTGTATTCCTCTGAGAGGGTATATCCTCCTCACTATACCTGTTTAAACCCTTACTGCTAGTTAGTATCCTTTGGTGTTTAGGGAGGTGCACCTCAGGTAGTAACACCCGATCTGTTTAGCACAGTTCGGGTGGCTTTTCAGGTCCAAGACGTTATAAAGCGGTATCCGAGGAGTTCTTGATAGGGATTTAGTAGCAGTGTTTTGATGGACTCTTATGATATTGAGACTTATCTTATTATTTCTGCTGGTTTACTATTTGGGATATGGTAGACTGGAGATAGAATGTTTTTGGAATTGGGTTTCTAGCTTGTGCTTGGAAGCCTGAAGCCCTAGGTTAGAGGGATGGACCAAGTTGTCTTGGGTGGGAATTGCTATTTTTATTTTTATCAGATTATAGTTTAGATGATTTCCACCTCAGTTTCTCACTTGGTGTGTGATGCTATTGATTGTGATATTGACCCTTGACCTGGTCAGGTAAGGGAGAATTGGACCTTGTCTCAGTATAGAAAGGTGTGATTGTTTGGATTTTGATAAGCACATTTTTAGGGTGTTTCAATTTCATAACTGCATGTATGCTTTGTGAAGTGATAATACCATGTGAAAAATATCAATTCCCATGCTATAGATGTTTTTGAAATGTGAAAGGTGAAATTCATGATATAATTGCTAGTTTATTTCAATCTACTATGCCATGATTTATGTATTGTGAATTACATGTGGCATGAGATTTGGGCCTGGCTCTTGTATAAGTAGGAAAGTACTATAGTTGAGGTGATTTTGATCACAAGGATTGGGTGTCTTGGACATTGGTTTGAGATAGTGGGACTGTCAGGATTGGAAGACTTGGTCTTCATTTTGAGGAAATGTTGGTTGTTAGGATGGGCATGGCCCAAGGTACGTTTGATACTTGGCTCCGTTGAGGGCGGGTAAGGAGGCCATGAGGCTAGGATTCCATGGGCATGGTTGCGTTGGGGGAGAGTAAGGGTAGTAGTTATGCACTACCTTTTACTATTTTTATTATCAGTGTTATATATATATTTTTATATATGTGGGCTATCTGGCCATTTATGGTATTTAGAAGGTTACTCCTATATGATTTGGATAGAGCATCAGTTGGGTGATGGTACACTTATGCTGGTGCACGATCAGGTTCCAACACCTGAGGGACAAACATAGCATGAGACACAAGTACAAGCTCAGGGACATGATCAGGTTTAGGATCCAGTACAGGCAGGGAAATAGTCAGTTTTGGTAGCATTCGGGTCGTGGCTCGACGAGCTGCTCCGCTCTAGTCTGGTACATGCCTTGCAGGGGATGAACAAAGGCATGCATGGTACAGAGCCATCTATGGCATATTTGATGTGGGAGTTCCATTCATATCACCCGCTTCTTTTTTAGGATGAGGGTGGTCTACATAAGGCTGAGAACTAAATAGAGAGCATGCAGATGATCTTCGAGCAGCTCGTTATGCCTTCTGGGCAGAGGGTCAAGCTAGCAACATACAAGCTGAGAGGACCAGTGAAGCATTGGTGGGATGTGTGGGTTCATGATCGTAGACACAAGGTACTGGCATATAAGGACTTTGAGGAAATGTTCTTTGAGCACTTTTACCCAAAGACACTGAGGGAATAGAGAGCTTGGGAGTTCTTGAGCCTTCAGTAGGGAGACATGTCCGTCATGGACTATGTAGCTACTTTAACTGAGCTGTATTTATTTTCACCTGGTATGGTAAGCGATGAATCAGTAAGGGTGAGGAACTTTGAGGATAGATTAAAACATACCATTTAGATCCAGGTAAATATCTTCAGGCTATGTTCATTCTCATAGGTAGTGAATCAGGCACTCATAGTAGAGGGAAACCAGATGGATAAGCCCTAGGTTGGTTGTGAAACAACTTTAGGTGATGGTTTAGATAGCGGGAAACACGGTCAGGATGATTTTCATCTAGGAATTATGGCCAAGGAATCATCTAGACCACCTCATGGTAGTTTGACAGTGGTATTCTTTCAGTGTGGGTAGCCAGGGCATGTTCAGACTCAGTGCGATAGGACTCCAAAGGAGTGCCGAGCTTGTGGACAGGTTGGGCATCTCAAGAGGTTCTGTAGGAAAACTTCTTTTATGGGTGGTAATCAGGGACCATGACAAACTGTGGAATCTAGAGTTGTTTCAGGTACAATATGAGGAGAGGGTATCCAAGTTTCAGCTACACGTGGAGGACATGGCAGAGATAGTGGGACCCATATGAGGGGTTAGTGGTTAGAGACTGGTGCAACACCACAAGGAGGACATGATTCAGGTAGCCGTGTGTCAGGTTAGGTGCTTGCAATGGAGCTTCCAGGGGTTGAGCAGGCTGGTGAGATGATGACGGTTAGAGGTACACCGTGGGTGTGGTCGTGATCTATTTTGGTTTAATTGTTTTGGCATGACCTATTGAGGTATGTCTGTTTTGAGTGCATGAGGTGCATAATATATCTGTGGACTGACTAGATGCTGGTCAATGGGATTGGAACCATATCGGGTGCATGATATATATATATATATATATATATATATATATATATTTGTATGAGGTGCTTGGCATGAGGGGCATCGTTAGATTCAGGTTACTTGAGGTGCCATGTGCATTAGGGCATCCATGGGATGCAAGTTACTTGAGGTGCCTCAGGCATCGGGGCATCGAGGATGTGGGTTACTTGAGGTGCAAGGCACTAGGTTTTTTTGAGCATCCATGGGATGTAGGACCTCATAGAGGTGGACATGGATACTGTGTGGATACATATGGTTTCAGAAGAAACACGAGAGCACTAATGAGGTGCGGGAGTAATGATGCATCACAGAAGGACCACGTGTTTGAAAACAGGTTAGTGAACTCTAGTTTGATTTAATCTTTGGGTTAATGTTTTCTTTGAAGTGGTTATTCTCCACACTTGTAAGGGAAATTCGAGTACTAATTTTTTGAAGGGGGAATTTTGTAAGAACTCGGTTCTTCTTTTGAGGTACACGTCATTTTTTTTCATTTTTGACATGTTTTTGAGAAAACTGGAGAAATTGGGCATTTTATGGAAAATTCTAGATTAAACACCATGTACCTTTAGTACACACCATTTAATTTTTCCTATGTGTAAAGGCCACACATGGCATGTGGGCATGTTGGCTGGTAGGAGATAAATAACCAAGTACACTCCATGTACAAAAAGTACATGCTGTGTAGGTCTTGACTGTGTGGCAGCTATACATGGAGTGTAAGGGTGTTGCTGAGGGTAGAAAGATTTTAGCAAATACACACCATGTACTATTTTTATATGCTGTGTAGAGGGGCCATGTATGGGGATATACATGGGGTTTTGGGGATGTTATCCAAGTAGAGAAGTACACGTCGTGTAGTCAGTCGGCAAGTCCTCAGAGAAATATTAGTCGTTATAGGAACAATAAAATGATACACACAATGTGTTGTTCAAATTACATGTCATGTATTTTCTTTTTTTTCGCTCTTGTTAAAATGGGAAGTAGCCTCATTTTGAGGAAGGGGTAGTGGGTTTTATCCGAGAGACACGAATAGCCATCCGGGACTTCAATTCCTTCCCATTTCTTCGTCTGAAATTAGATTCAAACACCATTTGATCCATTGGAACCCCCTCGGTGAGGTCTTGATTCCTCTGAAGCTGTTCATTTTGATTTCTGTTCCAAGAAAAGTTATAGGGGTTTTAGAAGTTTTGATGCTTTTGTAGATATAACTCGTTTTAGGCCTAACTGGTGGCTGATACCAGAAAAGGTTAATCATACTAGTGTGAGGTTGGTGGTGCATACCTTGTTTTGTGTTTTCATGGACTTTTGGGTGGCACGACCTTCATCATATCTTGAAGTATTTTTTAGAGGGACCCATTTTATCTACTATTGCATATTGAATTGATTGTTAGACCCATGGTATGACTTTGGGTATTACATTTTACCTTTTTTTCTTGAGTGGGGCTGGGTGAGGGGTCGTTTCTCAAATGGGGCATTTTGGCTGGGTATGTCAAAATGTGTTAAAATTTATTGTTTTGATTAAATTGCTGAGTTTAATTTTTTAATGTATGATATAAATTATTAGAGGCATTAAATAGCTCAGTGCTGGTATGGGACAACACTTGGTTAGGGAATTTAAACTGTTTAGTTTTTTTTCCTGTTTAAAAGTGATTATTTTGATTATATATGTAATTGCTGAATTGCATGTGATGGAACCCATTTGGGTTGTGTTGGGACCCATTTGGGTTGTGTTGGGAATGGCCCAGATATTCTTGAGTGATTTTGATCACATGTTGGGTTTGACCCAGATTACTTTGGGTGGTTTTGACCATGGGATTGGGCATCATGGATGTTGGGATTGATGCAGAGAGACTTTTAGGTTGGCCATGGCTCAGGTTACTTGGTTGGAAAGGCCATCAGATACTGAGCGACATGATCGTAGGGGAACAAGGTGCCAGAGATTTTGTGTCCTGGCTACTATTTTGGTGATTACTGCTCACTCGTGATTTGAGTAGTGTGCACACATAAAGACTCGATGATGAGGTGGTTTTAACCACTCGTATGGTTAGAGGACCCCGATAGTTGCGGTTTAGGTACTATTGGTTTGGGGGTGCTTTCCATAGGAATACACATGAAAGGCGAGGAGCCTTTAGGATATAGAGACGAGGATATCAGGTTGGGGGATAAGGCTCACCGTGATTGAGACCGTGGGCCTGGATATTACTTGAGGGCAGGCATCACCGTCCCTCCTGTTACTTATTTTAGGGAAGACATCGTTTTCCCTCTGGTTACTTATTTGAGGGAAGAAATCATTGTCCCTCCAGTCATTTATTTACTTATTTGGGAATGCCTTCAGAATGTTGGTACTTTGAGACATGCGGTGTCAGGAGGCACATGGTGATGAATTACGTGATTGAGGTGGAACCCGAGGGTTCACATGGGACTATGACTACAAGGGTTCTTAGGCCATGGGCCAAGTGCTCTATTTACTTTAGAGATTCTAGTGTTGGCCTAAGTAGGTGAAACTCCATGGTGGCTACTGAGCACCAGTGGATGTTGTGTTTATTTATTTCATTGCACTTCTTACTTAATATAGAGATGCATGCCTGCTTAAACACTTATACTAGGTACACACCATCTGGGCGGTATCCTACTGATATTCATCTCACACCCTACACAGGACCTTCAAGATGCATGTAGACTTTATGGTTTTACGTGTAGGTAAAGGATCAACCTCAGAAGGTGGATCATAGTACCGTTTGGCATGGAGACTGGTATGGACCTTGAGGTCATGCCTAGTAGGAGTTTACTTGTTTAGTTTCCTTTCAGCGTCAGCATGCTTACTTGTTTTGTAGCTACAATTGGTTATCCATTGGTTCCATTTTATATGGATATGTATGAACTTCTTTGGATACATGTTTTGTTATTCAGTAGTAGTTACATGTGATAATTAGCATACTGTTCTATTTACCTTTTTATGCAGTTGTTTATATATTTCTCCTGCCATTTATTGATATTTAATGTGCTTCTGCTCTGCGGGTCTGGTTCGAGTCTTCCAAGTCATTAATTTCTACTGCATATTTATTATTATACTCAGAGCAGTACCATTTTATTCTTCTGAGAGGGTATAGCCTCCTCACAATACATGTTTACACCCTCACTGCTAGTTGGCAGCCTTTGGCATTCGGGGAGGTGCTTCTAAGGTAGTAGCACCCGACCTGTTTAGTAATATTCTTGTGGCTATTCAGGTTTGGGACATTATAGTACAGTGGAATCACTTTATCATGTTCACAAACTATGCCTTCCTACCTCAAGGCCTCCTGATTGAATGGCTGGCTAGGTTTATCTTCCTCCCACATTGTACACCTAGGTACCACATGTTTGGTTAAGGTGGATCCTGGGTTCTCTAAGGGATGACCACTTTTTTTAGTATAATGACAACTCAAATACTTGGTAAACTATCAAGACCTCAAGCACATGGATGGAATTATCAAAACCACCTTAATAAAGTTTTTCTAATCATATAGAAATTATTCTCAATATTAAAAACATCATTTCAACTCATTAATTCTTCATATATAATTTTCTCAATTATTTAACTATTCTTATTCATATTTCCTCTATAAACATGTTGTAAAAATTTTACCACACTAATAACCATGTAAAAAATGTTTTAAGCATTAGGAATGGTTCACCAATCATTATAATTATAATACACTGAATTTTAATCTTCACAACTTATTATCAAAAAATTAAACACCAAACCAACTTCACCTTCAGCTGGGTTCTTCACACAACATGGAATTTATGATAGAACCAATAGAATATTCACAGGGAATTATATCCACCCTTATTATCTTCTTAGAATGATCCAAAAATATTCCTAAGATTCATACAATACAACATTGGTAATACCCCCTTTTGGATTTCTCCATGATAAAAATATTTAACACTTTATTAATGTATGTTTTTTGATAGAGTCCAAGTAACCACTTAAATCTATCTCTATAGATATTCATACCCAATATAAAGGCTTCTTTACCCAGGTCTTTCATCAAGAAGAATTTACCCATACATATATTCATAGAGTGATGTTTCAGGATATCATTTCTGATAAGTAGTATGTCATCTATATAAAAAATAAAAAACACCACTACACTTCCAATAATCTACTTATATACATAAGAATCATCTGATTTTTTTGATTAAACAAAACTATTTGATCGTATCATCAAACTAGATATTCTCTCTCCAAGTTTCTTTCTTTAATCCATAAATGGACCGTTGCAATTTTCATACCTTAACCATCTCATTTTCACTTAAAAACCTCCATGTTATATCATATAAATGTTAAATAAATTCACATTAAGGAAATAAAATTTGAAACCCATTTGATATATCTCATAATAAAAGTAATATGATATGCTGACCAATATCCAAATCATATTTATCATTATAATAGTTGAAATGTTTTCTTCATAGTTCATACCATATTTTTTTGTAACCATTTTCAACCAAGAATTATTTATAGGTAGACACTCTATCATCCATGTCAGTTTACTTTTGTAAAACCTAATTTTATGTTTTGGGTATCACACCTTTAGGCTCATCCACAAAGTTCCAAACTTGGTTAGTATACATGGAGTACATTTCGGATTCCATGGATTTAAACCATTTATTAGAATTATAACTCATGATTTCCTCTTGATAGGTGGTTGGTTCATAATATATAAATATTACCTCATCATTATTAGTTATGAGGAATCCGTATCTCATAAAATATTGTTGAATCATACCAGACCTACAAGGTTATTGTATATCTTGAGTCAATTCTTTTTCCACACATCTTCATGGGACCAAATAAATCTTCACATTAGGAACTCTTTTTTTTTTGTTATTGAATTTATCTAAGTTCAAATTTCATCCCACCAACTTTGTGATCATGGTTTTTTTCTCATGGAAAACACTACATCAAGACACAAATACTTTGTTCTTAGTATAATTATTGAAATAATATCTCATATTTTACTTGGTGTAACAAAAAATAACGATTTTTTTGAATTGGGGATTAACTTGTCAGAGGGAAATATTCATACGAGTGCTTCACAACCCTAAATACTCATAAAATATATTTTGAGATATTTCCCCATTTATATATTATATATTGTATTTATGAATGCTTTAAATGGAATGAAATTTTGTAAAAATATAGAAGAATTTATAGAATATCCCTAGAATGAAATAGAAAGTTCACACTAACTCATAATTGATCTAATAATGTTTAACAAGGTATGATTCCTCATCACACACACACTATCCCATTATGGTGTTTTGAGAGGGGTGATCTGTGAAAAAATTCCATAATCCCTTAGATAATCAAAGAATTACCGACTCAAGTATTCACCACCCTAATCCAATAAAAGGATTTTAATACTCTTTCTCAATTGATTCTTTACTTTGTTATGAAAATATTTGAACTTTTAAAAAGTTTCATACTCATACCTCATCAGAAACACATACTCATACCAAATAAATTCATTGGTAAAGGTAACAAAGTACTTAAAAATACCATTTTTTGTAATACTCTTTGGCCCACATACATCACTATGTATAAGATCCAACAATCCACTAGACCTTTTACCCTTTCCAATAAAATTTTATTTTTTCATATTAACTAATAAACAATATTCAAAATTTTAAAATGATTTATAATCCAATGGTTCCAATAATCCATCTCTATGGAGTCTTGGAATGAATTTCTCCATATTACCAAGGAAACAATACCCAAGATAATTGGTATTAGAATCAACCACAACCTTATTATGAATATTATAAACTAGATAATCTATATCTATAATATATAAACTATTTATCATATTCCAAATACCACAAGTATTTCATTCATATATATATAATAACTCTTTTTACTAATAGTGAATGAGACTCCCTTATTATATAAACAAGATACAAAAATAAAATTTATATTTTTGAAAAGAAACTATAATAGTTTTCAAATTTTTGTATTAATACACTTGGTAAAATCAAAGGATAAGTTCTAAATTCTAATACAACAACTTTTTCTCCATTACCAATACAATTACCTCATATCTCTAAGACTATTTTTGTCAGCACAAATGAATGACACACACCCAATATCTAATACCCATGGTCCGAGTTGGTGAAATTGACATATATAACATTCACATTCATATTCTCTAAATTTTTCTAATATTTGATAAAACATATCATCCCTAGATACCAATATCTAACTATTATATAGGCTATACTTATGAAATATCTCAATAATATTATCATGAAGTAATCCATAACCTATGAAAAAGACATATCTATGGGTGAGTATCATGTATTATATATTTTCATAAAAGAAATTTAATAAAATAATTCCCACTAAAAATGATGACCTTATATTAAAATCCTCATTATTTAAAAAATAAATCTATGTTCTACAGCATATAATACACATAACACCGTGCCTAAACGAACAATGATATATTATTATTTAAATATAAATGTCATAACCTATCGGTTAAATTTTTGGGTATGAATATAATTAAATACTGTATGAAATATATATAGAGGTCATAATAAATATAAATATATTGATAATATTTTAGTAACTAATCACTCAATTTTTCATGAAGTTATTTTATTTTTCAAAATTATGTTTTATTCAGAAATAGTTTTTTTGCTTTATATGAGAAAATATTATATTTAATCTCTATAAAATTTCGAAATTTTATTTTATAAAAATATATCATTTTTTTAAAAAAAATATAAAAATTATCTTATGGATAATTTTTTTATGAAAAGTTTGATTTTTCAGTGAATAGTAAAAAATACTGATTTTAATTAAATATTTTATTTTATTTTAAAGTATTTACAAAGTCAAATTATATTTCAGATTAGTTTTAAGATTTTATCAGTTTATTTTGATTAAAAATAACCCAATTATAACATTTTAAATGAATTTTATACTTGAATTTACACACAAAAGTCTTTTTTTTTTAAAACAACTTTTCATTGAATTTTGTGTTTTAATATTAAATTAATTTCTTCCACTTATAGAAAATAAATCTTGAAAAATGGATTCCATATTTGGAATTAGAGGGTCAAAATTTGGTAAATATTTTCCTTTTATTTTTGTTTATTATGAATAGTAACCATTGTTAATTTTTGTTACCATGCTAAAGGTAAAATTGGTTAGTTATGGTTAAAACTAATGTGATAAGGCTTAAAATTAATTCTAACACTTTAATAAATTAAATTTAATTAGTAAATTTTGACCATAATTATCCAAACTTAAATAAACTGACATTTTTTCCATTAATAGTTTATTTTTAACTTTTTATTATTTTATGTAAAGAAAAGTAAAAAATGGCATTCTCTTTGTTTTATTATCTATAAATTTCCTACATAGGAAAAATATATATGTTTTCTTCTAAATGTTTATTATAAATATATATGATTTTTTATCATTTAAATTTATTTATAATTTTTATTGAAGAAATAATTACCTTAAATGCCTATATAATAGTGACACAATATTTATTCAATTAATAGAAAAATTAAATAAATGATTTTAAAAACATTAAAATTAGTATAATTTAAAGGATTTATAGTGTCCCATGATTTTTAGATAAAAGTAACATATTATATATGTTTTAATGGATTATATTCTAATTCCATTATTTTCAAGTTATTTTCAAAGTTAAATTAAATGAATAGTTCTAAAAATGACATTAATGTTATTTAAAAAAAATAATATTTTATTAAATGAATTAATATTCCTAAAAATAATATATTCAGATGAGTTATTGGTATATGCTTAAAAATATAAAATATGATCTATTTATTTACTAATTTTACTTTTAAAATAACTATATTGACCCATAAATGGTAAATGTTTATTATCATGATAATTATCAAAAAGGGTAAACTCGAGTTAAAACTAAGTGATAAGGGTAAAAACCTAATATAAATATGTATTGATTTTATTGAATGAAAATATTTTGATCCACAATCATCCTACATTCTAATTATATTATTGTGGATCCTTTTCCATGAAAATTAATTTATATTAATTTAATATGTTTTGTAATTCCAAGAGTGACCCTCCCCTCACTTATAAAAGGGAACAACTTCTACTTGTTTATCCACACTTAAAAATACTTTTAGATCATACAATACCTATCCAAATCCTCTCCTAACATAACTTATTATATTCTAGAGGTATTAGTTTGAGAAGAATACCAACCCTAGAAAGTTTAAGGTGTAAATCAAATGAAGTTATTCGAAGAAGAGGTATAGTCTTAAACCAAATGTTTTAGTATTATTTCTTATTACATCTCTTTGAAAGCTTATTTAAACATTAGAAAATAATAAAAATAGTATCATCCATATACTGGGATTTTTTATGTTAATTTCATAACCTATATCCTCCTCCTTGTCCCATCAACCAGGAAATAGAACCACCATCCATGTGTACGGTGGACTACGGCCTCGCGAACTATTGTAATTCATTTTCCATACACACCTCTAAAAACTATTTATAATTATAGATTTAAAGTCAATATATTATAAACATGACATATTTATCATTTTAGAAAAATAATATATTATATATTTTCTTACCTTTTCATTCATTGAAAAATGAATAGTTTTCAGAGTTGGGGATGGAAAATGAATTACATTGGTTCGCGAGGCGGTAGTCAACCGTATAGGGACAAAATTATGGGGTACTATAGAAGTACTGTAGCAGCGACAACATTGTAGTGGCATAGGTACTGTTGCAGTGGTGGTACTGTAGCAGAGACTGTAGCAGCACGGGTACTATAAAAGTACTGTTCACCGAGGGGTCCTTTAGGCTATAAAATGGGATTTCAGGCCTTGTATTCAGGACACTTGGCCTTGGGACTTTAGGATATGTAATTGTTCCCCCTCTACCCAATCTAAAGAGGTATTTTATTTAATAATAAAATTGAGGGTTTGACCCTAACCTTTAAAAACAAATGTATACGGGTGGATTACCACATCCACAAAGTGATGTGATTCATTTTTCATTACTCAATCACATGGATGATATATATAAGTGAATTTATAAATAACAATATGATATTTATGATATAATTATAATTATTTTAAGATAAAACAATACTTACCTTCTTTCTATAATGATCATTGAAGAATGGAAATGCTACTCATTTGTATGTATGACCTACCATCACCATAATTGTAATGTAGTTCATTTTTCATAACCATAGTTAATTATTGGGTTTAAAAGTATAATTAATTTATAAAATTGATAATTATGTCATTATTATTATTCTATTTATTATGTTATAATAATCTCTTTGACCATAATAAACCTACCAAAGTCATTTTGGAGATATAATCCAAATATCGTCAAAATGTATTATGTGAACTTAATTGACTAAGTAATTAAATATAAATTGGTAATAGATAAAATAAAAGGAATAAAAAACTTTTAAAAGTTTCTTAATCATGTAATTAATTAATATAATTTTATTATCCATGAAGATAAAGAAAACATGTGATGAGTTAGACTAGAGGTAGGGGATTTTTGTCTTATTTTTACTTCTATGAGATACATTACATATCAACCACCTATTTATTTTATGTGGTATACATAATGACCATGAATTTGTTTTATTATTATTATCATGAAAATTAGGGGATATAAATACCCATATACGTTTCTTTATTTCATGGGTTATACAATTTAAAAGTTACCAAAGCGGTAATTAATTTATGATTCAATCTCATCTTAATCAGAATTGTTTATGCATGAATTTAAATTGAAGAAAATTTTATGATACTTATTTGTTAAATACCTTTAATTTTATTATCATCTAGTTATTTTTATATAATACATATTTTCCTTTCATTTTTCTCTCTCTAATAACTCAAGAGACTGAAATAATGTTTTCAAGAAAAAATGAATTGTTTTCTCTCTTCGGTCGAAAATTATATTTCTTCCATGTTCATGGTATATTTAACATGTTTAAAAAAATATTTTAATATTATACTATTATTTTCTAATTACATTTTTACCCATGGTTTAATTTTTACAAAATGGTTTAAAATGAATCTTCTTGTTATTTTCTGAATAAGGTACTTTTTACTTTTACAAAAAATGTGAAAGAATATTTATTTTAATGTACATGATATGAACATAATTTCTTGTCATCATGACCGATCAATGTTTTGAAGCTTTATTTATAAGTTTACGAAGTTATTTTCAATGAAAATTTTTTCCATAATATTTTGGAAATTTTTATATTTTAAAGAAGTAATTTTAAAATGGAAAGGGTATTTTCTTCAAGATTTTTTTGATAATATTTTTATATTTCTATTCATAAAAAAAAAACCATTGATGTTATGGACTACTTTTAAATTATTTATATATATCTTTTACATATATACCTCTCTTATTATACCTTTATTTTATGAGGTAATACACAACTTAAGTATATTTCTCAGGCACCTTCTTTATGAAATATCTTGGATAATGATATGAGGCAAGATTATATAACCCATTTATATCTATGGGAAATTATTCTGTTTATGCCTAATGATTTATTTAATTTTTTGGAACACATAAGAATGTATAAGTTATGATAGGTGAACCCAGATAGTGATCCAATGCATTGGGTATTTTTTTTGTCTCATGAGATGTTATGTATGGGATTAAGAAGTAAACCTCATCCATGATGAGACTCTCCTCGCTATGTGATGTTGTCTTGAAAATTGACCATGAATTATACTTATGAAATGTTTTATGTTTTTTCTAAATTTCATATATTAACATGATCTTATGATACCATGTTCTTTATGTTATTCTCCCATGTGATTACTCATGAGACTTCTCTTTTAGGATATCTTTTTATACCTTTGACCCAGACGTTATTCTTCCCTATCATGTTTATTTTATTACTGGGGTTTTTAGAACAAACCTTTTGTCTATATATTCCCCAGGTTATCCCATATAGTTTTACGATCTCATTATGTAAATTAAAATGAAAAGATTTTATTTTAGTTTCACGTTGTTGTTTTATGTACCTAGTCTTCCAAAGACATTAGTACTTTAGATACTTTTGTTGTATATAATGTATATTTATGTTAAAAATCATGTAATGATATATGTGAAAGACTTGGGTCACTATAGTTGGTATCATATAAAGTTATAGTTATTTTTTTGGGGTTAGGACAAGAATAATTTAGTGATAACTATAGAGATAAGTCTAAGTATAGGAAAATATCCTGGAATTTTTGTGAAGTATAGAGCGAGTGGTTTCTAAGAAATTACATCTCTATCTAGATAATTCAAGTGGATATGGTTTTGTAATAGATGCATCTGTGGGTAATAACCTCGAAAAGAGTTGGTCGCATAGATGTCATCAATTATTATGGCACATGGTGAGTTCACCCTTACTACACACCTGGTTTAACACTACAAGGGGGGATATGCTTGGATAACTCACATTTTATTTGTAAACCACTATGAATGAATTGAATAGATGTTGACCACAAATATCCTAGGTTAAACATAAAGTGTTATATATTGAAAAGAGGTTATCATGATTTAGACATCCTATAATGATTTTTCATAATCATGTGGTTTTTAACTATGAATATTTTTTCTTACACTATGATTTTGTTTTAGTCAATGGATGGAACTATGAGGAATTATGTTAATACTAAATATAATGGACAATGGAATGATTTTACTCATGGGAAAACATATGAAATAGTATTTGGAAGTTCAAACCTTATGATCATGACTGATCGGATATCTCATTATATCATTAGAAAAACAACTTGGGTAAAATTACTACACACCTAATAAGATAAAAATTGAGTTTCATAAAGTATATGGAGGGAATAATATTTAGTTTCATACATGTAATGTATGTGGGATGAATCACTCAGGGAAATATCTCAAAGGAACAAAAATATGGTTTATGTGTGGTAAATAAGGGCATGGAGAAAGTAATTATTGAGAAAAAATAAAGATTTTAATGGAGGGATATGAAATTTTTTCTAAGGTTCCATTTATAGTTCAATGTATTATATGTCAAGAACATGGTAATTATCTAAGTAAATATCCTAATCCATGGGTTAAATCCTAAACCGTGGAAGTAAATATTCTATACTAGTCAATGAAGTGAAATTATTAAAGTGTTTATGTATTGGGATTCAAGAATTATTTTGTAGAAGTGATATATAAATGCTATTATGGTTATAAGAATCATGAAACATCTATATATTTTGATTATTTTTGTAATTATATCTATTTTCATATGATTTTAGATTAAGAGTTATGGATACCATCATGGGTTTATAAGTTTATGGTTGATCAAAAGATTAAATCCCAAGACGCCCATTTTAAGGGTTTAAGTGATAGAAGTATAAGTATATTATGTATATTTTGGGAAAAAATTATGTTAATATAACCATTGGGTTTATTATGGGTTTTAGTGAAAAATTTATTTGAGGAATAATACCATTACATTTTGTGCACATAAGTATAAAGGTATTAATAACCTTTAGGGTTTATATGATCTTTGAAATTGAGTTAGTTTTGAGGGAATATATGTTTTATTGTATATATAACCATGAGATTGAAAAGTGATTTTGTGATTAAGTGATTAATGTTATTCCAAATAAAGATCACTATAATTGTGGGTGGGGTAGAATCCTCAGAGCGACATCCTCTTTCCCATCCACAGTGGCTAGGGTTTAGTTTAGGGTGATTCCTACTTCCCCCTTCAGACTAGGTATGATCGAAAACTTATTTGGTTTCGAATTAGTGGGGAGCGTTGGGTCTCAGTGTGGAATGATAGGGAGATGGTGGTTTCTTGGTCCCTATGTCTTCGGTGGCAATGTACTCAACAGAGCATAGACGGTTGTTCTGGCACAAACTGGACTTCAGGAGACGACGCGACTCGACCTCCCGATGACAGAATAGCCTGAAAAAACTCTGATCTTGGATCGGTTCAGTGAGGCTTGGTCCATCTTGTGTCCAAGTTTTGGTTCCAATTTATCTATTCGTTTGGTGTGGCCTGGTGCAATCTGATGGGTTACCAATATGGATTTTCATCAGATCTACAGTATAATGGAGGGAGGTTTATCTTGATCTGGGTGTGACTATGTGTTTTACTAGTTTTATGGTTTGGTTCTTGATGGTTTTGTTCTTTTGGATGTGAATTTGGTGTTTCATTGGTTGTTCTGGTTTGTCACTACTAGTTCACCTCTGCCCCTTCCTAGTGTTCTCTCCCCACCATGACCAGCTTTCTTTGGAACCTGGTGTGGGTACATCTGTGGTTCTGATCGGAGTAGATCCATGCCCAGAGTGGTGTTTCTATTGCAGGATGAACAAGATCCCCTCATCGGTGGATCTCCATTGGCACAGGTTTGGTCCATCCAGTCCTAGGAGACAATGTCTTGGACTTCTGTCCCTTGGATTGTCTTTCGGGATTCAACGGCTATGGTGGTAGGGGCATATTGTGGGCATTAGGGTCTATCCAGGATGGAAGTTGATGGTGTTTTTTGGACTCGTTTATGCTTGGTTTTTCTCAGTTTAATGGTGGGTTGGTTTTCGAGACTCAGGTTATGAAGATTCATCCAGACTCAACCTTAAGGAACATGCCTCAAAGGAGGATTTAGAGTAGGCAGTTCACATTTGCAGGCTTCACAGAATTGGATGTTTGAGAGGGTATGGCGTCAACCATTGGATCAGGTCTATTTTTTGACACAATACACTTGTTAGCTGGAAAACCTTGCAATGGTGGAGGATTTACCATGTTTTAAATGATGGGGAGAGGCAACTCTAAGTTTTCAGTCTGGGTTTTATTTTCTTAATCCTTGGGTCATGGTATGTTTTAAGTTTATAAAGTATGTTCGGGTTCCACTTCTTCCCTTAGAAGGGGTTTTATTGTAATATAAAAAATCTAATTCCATAGAGCCGTTGGAGGTAAATAGAATATTATGGGATTTTATTTGATAAATAAAGATTTAATTATATTTTAGAAGAATATATGATTTTAAAATGTATTTATGTTGATTAAGTTATTTATGGAAATTATTAGCATATTTTAGAGATTATATGATTGGGGTATATACATTTTGGTATGGGATTTTAAGTGTGATTGATGTTATTTGGAGATAAATATTAAATTTATCTTGGAAGAATACCTAATCAAATAATTCTAATCTTTGGGTTATAATTTTAGTGCGGAATATTTTGAATAATTTTAAGTTTAGATATTTAACAAATGATTTAAGTTGAACTTTGGGTGTTATTTTTTAGACTTTGGAGATTAATGTTGTATTTAATCATATGAAGTTTTATTCATTATCTTAAAATGTGATAATAATTTTGGTTTTGGTTAATGTCTAAATATAGGAGGAATAACTTGTAATATTTTTTTGGAAATATTTGATCCATTAGAAGTTTATTTTATTGATTCAAGTATGAAAAACTTATCTTGAATACTCATCATTTGGAGAAAATGTTGAGATTATGGTGGAAATTGATTGAAGGAATAAATTATATTTTTCAAGCAAGTATACTTACATAACTTCTTAGTCTTGACGGTAAAGAAATTCCTTAACACTAGTAAAATGATCTTGAAAAAAAAAATTTATTCTATTATCTTCATTTATGATGAATCGAAGATCTTTTTAAATCCTCCTTGGTTTATGGTTTTGAGGTTGTTAACTTTCTCACGATCAATCAATTTATTATGATTAATGATCTCTATCACTCTCCAACATTATTTCAAAATTAAAAATTTCTTCCATATCCATATTTTTACTTCTCACTAATGTTCTCCTATTTGGATACCTAGTAGGTTTTATTCCAGATTACATTCTTATCTCCCCTTCCCTCTTTTCAAGAGGAAGTTTTATTAACCCTTTTTATGATGTGAGGTTTCATCAAAATAATTTTCAGATGTCCAAACCTTGATTATTGATATCAAGTTAAAATTTTGAGGTTTCAATTTATTAAAGGGGGTAAGAATGTAACACCTTGAGTTTTAATTTTTTTTGCTCGATAGCATATATGACACGCAACATCGAGCCGAAACGAACCATGAAATATTATTATTTAAATATGACCATTATAAACTAGTCATTACATTAGGGAGTATGAACAAGATTAAATAATTTATTAAATATATTTAAATTTTCTACTCAAAATAAATTTATTGATAAATTCATAGTAAATAATTTCTCAATTTTTAGTAAATTTATTCTATTCTTCAAAAAATAAGTTTTATTCAAAAATGGTTTTTATTATTTTTTGTGAGAAAAAATTATAATTAATTTATATAAATTTTAGAAATTTTATTTGATAAAAATGACATAATTATTGAAATCATAATATCAAAATTATCTTATAGTGAAATTTTGAGATTTTTCTGAAAAGTTTGATTTTTCAATGAATTGTAAAAAATATTGATTTTTATTAATTTTTTTTTATTTTAAATTATTTATGAATTAAAATTCTAGTTTGGATTATTTTTAAAATTTAATTAAATTATTTTGATTAAACATAATCCAAATACAATATTTTGAACGTATTTTATACTTGAATTTGGTATAAAAACTTTCTTATACATAAAAAAACATTTTTCTAAAAAAATGTTTTTTTGTTTCATTTTACGTTTTAATCATAAATTGATTTCTTACACTTATATAAATTTAATCTTGAAAAATGGATTCCATATTTGGAATCATGAGGTCTAAATTTGGTAATTAAGTCCCTCTTTTTTATTTTTATTTTTAATAGTAACCAAAATTATTTTTTGTTTCCATGGTAAATGTAAAATGGGTTAATTTGGGTTAAAACTAATTCAAAAAGAAATAAAATTCATTCAAACTCTTTGTTTAAATTTCATTGGATAAGTATATTTAATTCATAATCTTCCAAAATTCTAAAACATGAACTTTTTTCCATTTAGATTCGATCTTAACCTTTATATTATTTTAAGTAAAGAATAGTCAAATATGACATTCTCTTTGTTTTATTATCTATAATTTTTTGACCGAGGGAAAAATAGAATCTATGTTCAATTATAAATAGTTATTTTAAATATATTTTTTCCATGGTAATTTAGTTTTAATTTTTAGTGATGAAAAAATTACCTTAAATTCTTATATAATACCAACACAGTATTTATTCAATAAGTAGAAAAATAAAATAAATGATTTTAAAGATATTAAAAGTAGAATAATTTGAATGAGATATAGAATACCATGAATTTTAAAGGTAAAAATAATATATTCTATAGTTATTAATGGATTATATTTTAATTCCATTATTTTCAAGTTATTTTGAAAGTCAAATTAAATGAATATTTTAAAAAATGACATTAATGTTCTATTATAAAAAATAATATTTAATTAAATGATTTAAAATTACTAAAAATATTATATTCTACCCATTAATTTATATATGTTCAAAAATATCAACTAGAATCTATTTATATACCAAATATTCTTTTATAGTAACTACATTGACCCCTAAATGGTAAAAACTTTATTATCATGCTAATCGTCAAAAAAGGTTAACACAGGTTAAAACAAAGAGATAAGGGTAAAAACATAATATAAACTTGTATAGATTTTATTGGATGATAATATTTTAACCAAAAATAATTTTATATTCTAATAATATCATTGTGGATTATTTTTTCCATGAAAATTAATTTATATTAATTTAATATTTTATGTAAGTCCAAGAGTGCCCCTCCCCTCACTTATAAAAGGGGGACTCCTATCCTATTTTATTTACACTTAAAGATCATTTTTATTCAAATAATTACTACCAAAATACCTTAATAGAATCCATCCCCATGTTATAGAGGTATTAGTTTTCCAGAATACCAACCTTATAGGGTTTAAGATGCAAGGAAAAGAAAGTTGTCTGAAGAAGTGGTATAGTCTTTAACCAAATGTTTTAAAGTTATTTCTTCTTCTAACTCCTTCAAATATTCTTCACACTTGATAAAATAATAAAACTATTATTCTAAATATACTGTGATTTTTTATATTAATTACATAACCTATATCCATCTCCTTCTCCCATCAAATGGGAAATGAAACCACCGTCTGTGTGTTCGATAGACTACCGCCTGGCAAACCGATGTAATTCATTTTCCATATACATTGATATTTCTCAGAAGCTTGGAATACATGAAAATAAGGCATCACATTACAATTTAAGGGTCTAGTATGAAAAAGGTTACATGATTATAGACCCAAATATTTTGATGTCCATTCGTGCTGATAGAAAGTCCATCCCTGAACCAAAGCCGATTTCATTTTTTTGAACTCTAAAGGGTGCAGATAAAAAGGTTTCTAATGAAGAAGAAGTTCTGGAGATCCTTCTTCATTATAATGAATCAGTGATGTAGGATTCATTCATGATAAATATCTAAGTAGGGTAATCATATAATTTTCTAAATACTGATGCAAGTTCACTTGAATGGAGTGTAGGTTTCTTGGATTGACAAACATAATCAAGATTTTATACGTGGCTTCAATGGGGGGAAGACTTGATTCGAGGAACACGTACGAGCATGGAAAAATATGGAATTAAAACTTTATAATATCATAAATAAAGATAAATATATTAAGGTAACCTCTTTCTAATGGAAATTATATAGAGTTAATTCTTCTAACTCTTTTAATTTTTGTAGGAATGACCAAGACTTCTATTATATTGTTTAAAGTTTTAGAACTGTGACCTTATTGGTTTCCCAATTTTCTATAAAATTGAATTCTTGAAATAAAAAAATTTATTTTTGTAATATTTAAATATATTTTATTCATGAAATATTTATCATTTTGAAAAATTAATATATCATATATTTTCTTACCTTTCCATTCATTGAAAAATGATAACGTCGTTTGTGCGTATGTATGGATTTCCACCTCCACAAAGAAATGTGATTTTTTTTCATTAACATATAACATGGATTGTATATATAAGTTTATTTTAAAAATATTATATTTATAATATAATTATTATTCTTTAAATATAAAATAACACTTGTCATATTTCTGTAACGATCTTTGAAAAATGGAAACATTTCTCATGTGTACCTAAGACCTACCATATCCATTATTTCAAAATAGTTAATTTCTGATAACCAAGTTTCATGATTGGTTTTAAAATTATAATTGATATATAAAATTGATAAATATTTAATTATTATTTTTCTGTATATGATTGAATAATAACCTCTTTGATCATTGTCAACCTATCAAAGTCATTTTGGTCATATAATCCAAATATCATCAAAATGTCTAACATGAACTTAATTGATTTAATAATTAAATATAGCTCGTTAATATATATAAAAAGGAATAATAAAATTTAAAAATGTTCTTTAGAATTAAAATAATTGAGATAAGCTTATTATTCTGGAAGATAAATAACCTATATGAAGAGTTAGATTCGAGGTAAGGGATTTTCGTCCCAATTTTACTCTTGTGAGATACATGCCATATTCATCACTTGTTTATTTTATGTAGTGTATGTAATTAATATGAATTTAATTAATTATTATTCTCATTAAAATTATGGGATATACATATCTCTCTAAGGTTCTTTATTTCATGGGTCTTATTATTCAAAAGTTACAAAAGAGGTAAGGGATTTTTGTTTCAATCTCATTTTAATCTGGATTTTTTATGCATGAATTTGCATTGAAGAATATTTTATGATACTTATTTGATAAATCCTTTTAATTTTATTATACACTGTTTATTTATGTAGAATAAAGGTTTTTATTTCATTTTATTCTCTTTAAGTTCTCAAGATACCCAAATAATGTTTTCAAGAAAAACTGACTTTATTTCTCTCTTCGATTGAGAATATATTTTCTTCCATGTCCATGATTCCTCTAAAATGTTTTAATATTATACTATGATTTTTTAAATTCATTTTTACCCTTTTTTTATTTTTTAATAAATAGTTTAAAATGAATTACATTGTCATTTTTCAAATGATGTACTTTTAAATTTTACCAAAAACATGAAAGAAATATTTGTTTTAACATATACAACATGAATAAATTTTTTTACCACCATAAATGATAAATTATTTTAATTTGACATTATATTTTTCCAAATTTATTTCCAAATAAAATACTTTCCATAATATTTTGAAAAAATTATATTTTAAAGAAGTAATTTGAAAATGGAAAAGTTATTTTCCCCATGAAAGTTTTTAATGATCATTTTATATTTACATTCATCAATGAAAAAAATATTTTATGGTATTGATTACTTATAAATTATGTAAAATTTATATTGCATATATACCTAGATTATCCTAACTTACTTTATTGGGTTAAAACAAGCCTCAAGTTTATTTCTCAAATTACTTCTTTATGAAATCTCTTGGACAATGATATGAGAAAAGATTATACAATCAATTTCTTTCCATGGGAAATTCTTATGATTATGAATAATGATTGATTTCCTTTTATGGAACACATAATAATGTAAATGTTATGATGGGTGAACCCATATATCACTTAAATGAATCAGATAAAGTTTTTGTTTCATGATAGGTTATTTATAGGATTAAGGAGTAAACCTAATCCATGGTGAGACTTCATCCGCCATGTGATTTTGTCTTGGAAGTTAGACTTGAATTATGATTATGTCATGTTTTGGTTTTTTAATACATTTACTATGATTCCATGATCTTATGATACCATGTTATTTACATTATGATCCCATGTGATTTCTCATGATCCTTCTCTTTTATGATATCATGTTATACCTTTGAATCGCATGTTAAGCTTCCTTATATTGTTTATTCAATTATTGGGATTTTTAGCTAACCCATTTTTTTACGTATTACCTAGGTTATCCCATAAAATTTTAGGTGATCAAAGGAATTTAGGATCTCATTATGGATATTAAAGTGAAAATGTTTTATTTTAGGTTCATGTTGTTGTTTTATGTATCCAGTTTTCCAATGAAACTAGGCCTTTCATTCCTTTGGTTGTATTTAATGGATATTTATGTGAAAAACCATGTAATTATATGTGTAAAAGGATTATTTCACTATAACATACAACATAACTATTTAGTTAGATAAGAACCATATTTCACAATGTAATGATCCTAATAGGGAATTCATCTCACCACTCAGTTATTTTAGTATGACATCATCCCAATCACAACAATTATAATTTTTGGTTCATTGGGAAGATAAAATCTTTATTCAAATCCATCATATGGGATTCAATTAACTATATTGCTTTGATTTTCTAATCTTTATGGTTTCCTAAGTAAGTTTTACCCAAATAAAACATAGTGTACAATTACCTAACCATTAGGGAAACTTTATAACTTTATCACCTTACATAAAATAATCCAAAACACCCAAAAAAGGCATGAAACTACCCAGTTGGATGACTATGGTCTTGAAAAGTACCACTTTTTAAAGAAGCTCACAATTATTATTTTAAGGGTTTTCTTTTAAAATTATCATCAATTTAATACGAATATCATGCATATTAAACCCATTGCATCTCATGCAATATTTATTATTTCATGTCTTTATTCTTTGTGTATGCATGATTCTAATTATTTAGTTTTGAAATCCAATTCCATCCACTAAATTAATATATTACAAACAAATTAATCTATAATACTTTACACAACCCATAAGTTTGTATTATTCACCTAAAAATAGAATTCAAACATATTCAAACATATACAAATGAAGAAGGAGTATAACCTTTTCATGTAAAGACATATAGTTATATTAGATTAAAAATCTCCACACAAGTAAGCCTGAAGAAACCTATAGCAAACCCCTCACATTTTTGGAATAAGGCATAAGACAATAGGCCGATGGGTAGTATAACCCCAAGTCCCTATCTCCAAGGTGACTTTACTCAAGAGATAATTCAATTCATGATATCTCTAAAACCTAATATGAACAAACTATATTGAGAAAGCACCTTAAGCTTATAAATCTAAAAAAATAAGGTTAAAGTAGATAAAAACTAAATATTATGGAGTCACACCTAACATGCAATGTAAGAATATATCTTTTAGAGGTAATTTATCATATATCAGAGAATACTGGACCACAAGTGAAACCCATGGCCTAAAAATTTTATTAAAAACTAAAAGAAACATAGAGAGTTCACGGTATGTGTGAAACACCATCATATAAATAATTATAAAATTATAATAAATATGTTAGTTATATTTATAATTATTTAAATAAATATGCATCGATTTAAATAATTATAAAATGATAATAAATATATTTATTCTTTTTATAATTTTATAAATATATATAATTAATATATTTATTATATATAATTATAAATATAATAAATATATTTACTATAATTTTATAATTATTTAAATCAATGTATATTTATTTATAATTATAACTATAAATAAATAAATATTTATTTATAATTGATGCTTTATCCCTTTATCAATGGTAAAAAATCACTGATAAAACTATTCTTTATCAGCGCTATAATTTTAGCACTGATAAAGTCTCATTTTATTAGAATTTTTTTAGCACTGATAAAGGTGCAACAAGCTTACACCCTGAGAAACAAAGTGTATCTTTATAGAATATTCCAAAGAAAAAAGGGATATAACCTATAAAATCCTTCAGAAAAAAGGTCGTAGTTGATATAAGTTCCACATTTTTGGAGGAGGATCTTATCTCTAAAATAGATAGAGTAAGCACGATAGACTTTGATGAAGTCTAGGCCCAAGATACACAAAAGTTTGAACATGAACAAATTCCACAAATCCCCTTGGAAGAATAAATTATTCTAGAGACATAATTACTACGTAGGAGTACTAGAGAGGCCAGAGAACCAGAACAATATGTTTTTCTAGTCACCGATGATGGTGATTCATTACTAGTAGATAATAATAATCCTACAACCTATAAGGAAATAGTAAGTGGCACAGATGTTTCCAATTGGAAAAAAGCCATGAATTTTAAAATGGATTCCATATACCAAAACCTAGTTTGGATTTTGGTATACCCTTTAATAAATGTAAAAACTATTGGTTACAAATGAGTATTCAAGAAGAAACTGGGCATAGAAGGACAAGTTAGTACCTATAAGGGGCAACTAGTTGAAAAAGGGTTTAAACAACATCAGGGCATTGAATATGATGAAACCTTTTCACTAGTTACAGTGTTGAAATCCATTATAATTCTACTTTACATTATGGATTTCCATGATTATTATATTTTGTAAATAGATGTCAAAACATCCTTCCTTAATGTGAACCTTAAGAAATATTTCTATATGACATAGCTTGAAGGTTTTGTGACTTCAAAGGATGCCAACACGGTATGCAATTCACTAAGATCCATTTATGAATTAAAGAAATCATCTAGGTAATGGGGCATTAATTTTGATGTGGCCATAATAGAATTTGGTTTCATAAAGAACAAATGTGATCCATGTGTCTATAAATAGTTTATTGGGAGTGAAATCATTTTATTAATAGTATATGTTGATGAAATATTACTCATTGGAAATGAAATACCAGTCTTATAGTCTGTTAAGGCATGGTTGAATAAATTCTTATCAATGAAGGAATTGGGTGAGGCATCATATATTTTTGGGATCAAGATCCATTGTGATAGAAAGTACATATATTGAAAAGATACAGAAGAGATTTAGTATGGAACAATCCAAGAGGGGATTGTTTCCAACATCACATGACATTCATCTTTCTAGGAAAATCTGTCCTTAGACACACGAGGAAAGAAACTGAATGAAAATGATCCCATTTGCATTAATTATTGGTTCAGTCATGTATTATATTCTATGTACTAGGATAGATGTCTTCTATGCACTAAGTGGAGTAAGAAGATATCAAGATGATATAGGTGATCTCCATTGGATGATAGTCAAGACTATCCTTAAATATCCAAGGCGTACTAAGGATATGTTCCTAGTTTATGTAGGAGATGAATAAATAGTCATCAGAGGATATGTATATGCTTGTTTTCATACTGATAAAGATGACATGAAGTCACAAATGAGATACATATTCACTTTGAATGGAGGTGCTGTGAGCTAGAAGATCTCAAATTAGGATGTGGTTGCTGATTTTACAGCAGAGTCTGAGTATATTTCATCTTA
Source organism: Viscum album (assembly GCA_963277665.1). NCBI lineage: Eukaryota > Viridiplantae > Streptophyta > Magnoliopsida > Santalales > Viscaceae > Viscum > Viscum album. The sequence goes on from OY728154.1 coordinate 119,534,920, forward strand.
TGAGGCAACTAAAGAAGCAGTATACATGAAAAAATTTGTCTAAGATATTGATGTGGTATCTAGCATTAAATATCCCATCACAATCTATTCTTATAATATTACAGGGGTGACTCTTTAAAAAGAGACAAGGTCACATCAACTGATGAATAAAATACTTTAGAAGTATCATCTCTTGAGGGATTTTTCTAAGAGAGGTGAAGTTGTAGTGAGAAAGATTTCCATATAAGAAAACATGGAAAACCCCCTGACTAAATCATTGACTCAATATAAACATAACTATCATGCGAGGTCTATCAGACTGAAGGTTGTAGGCTTTTGTCTCTAGTCTAAGTAGGATTTTTTTGGAGTTTGTGTCCTATCAATAACTATTTGCAACTTGATTACATGTATCTTTGATGTATTTAATATCAATAAAACTTATTATTACATATTTTTTGTTGTTTTTCATGACTCTAATGTAGTAATGTCCTAGAGTATACATCACATTGATAAGGTCATAACATTTCCCCGATATGGTGAGAACCTTGATGTGCTATGATGATATTCTCAAATAATGATCCATGGTTGGATAACGTATTATGATGAGACACATAGTACATAGAATTCCAAGTGCGAGTACTCATAAGCATATGAGGATTCTTCTTATGAAGTTTTCACTTGGTATTATCTAAGATAAAAGATTATGATAACATACCTGCCAATAGGAATTCCTCATGTTTTAGTGTCATTGGATATTCTTATCTACAAGCATGTGTGACGGTCCTTAGACTTTAGGATTATTATTAATGCATGTTATATCATTCTTACTTAGATGCATTTCGTAAAACATGGAGATAACAGTTCGTGGAAAAGTTGGACATGTTGGGTGCGTCATGATTAAAATGTCATTAATGAATAAGTTGAGGAAGGGTTTTTCCCTTTTATATTTATGGAATCTGATATCTTGATCCTTTGATTAGAGTATAACCGTATCATTAAATTCCATGGTCATGGTGTAATGATGTGTTTATTACAGATATTCAAACAAAGACATATCGAGCATATAGATTGGTGACACAGATGTGCAACCTACTTGATGAGATATTGTGAAAAAGAGATTATATTACACAGTGAGTATTCATATATGGTTGTCGACATTATGACATTAAGTTATTTCTCTTGGGTTCTTTAAACCATTTATATATAGTAATCTTGAACTTTAGGTAAGCCCACCTAATACCAATGAGAAAGAATCCTAGAGGGTCACACAATAAGTGTTTCTTTTGATCTCAATTAAATTCTATTTGAGTTTAATTAATGGAAAAAATATTATTCTCAAGTACGAGGAAAAATTTTATTCTAGTAATATTAATCTCTTAAATTAAATAAATATTTATTTTCCAGTTTGTGAAAAAAATATTTATTTTATTTATTGAATATTTTAATAAATATTTATTTGCTATATTGTGAATAAAATATTTATTTTATGAATAAAATATTTATTCGGTTGTTCAATAAATGCTAGAGGATTTTGAATGGAACAAAACCATATCTAGTGAAAAATATTAAGTAACAAGACCATATATAATATTTGTTATTATGCAAGTTGGAATGCACCACAAAATAATAATTATATAATTATTATTATGTGACATGATATTTATTAAAGGTAATAATTGTTATTTAATGGACGATATGCAATTATATAATATTTTAACTTAAATATCAACTCTATAAATAAGAGGATATGTCTATTGTGTAGAGCATCCAAAATTGAGAATAAATAATTGTTATGAACAACATATTCTATTAATTCTCCAGAGTTTGATGTGCTCTACATGGAGAGATGTTAGAGAAATGGTAAAAATAATTTAATAGCTTCTATTACTAATGTACATTCTTCTCCTTCAATGATCAATCAAGATTCCAAAAAGTACTTGAAGATAGGGAAATCATTAAATGAGGACATATCAGATGTCAGACGTCCTACTAAGGGTGATAAAGAGTTTTCTATTGATGCTGAAATTTTGAAAAATGACCAAACTGGTGGCCAAAGCATTGATATGGTTGATGAACCCTTAGACACTGATGATTAGGGTGGTGCATGGCAGACCCTAACGCAGCAGAGGGGAATACACCCAAGTGGTCAAGGTGGATACCGTGGAAGGGGTGGTATAAATAAAGGATGAATAGTGTTACTCTTTTTTTGTTTGTTTTGGTGGTCTTTTTTTTTCCACTTTTACCTTGCACTTCTTATGTTTCTCTGTTTGTACTCTTTTTTATAATAATTTTCTGGGGCCCTGGAGTTTCTCCATGGTATGCATTATTCTAGTATAATTATATACAAATATTTATAAATATATTTATTTATAATTATAATTATAAATAAATAAATATATTTAAATAATTATAAAAATATAATAAATATATTTATTATAAAAATAATTTTATAAATATATATAATTATATAAATATATTTATAAATATAGACAAATTTTTATAAATATAAACAAATATTTATAATTTTAATTATAAATAAATAAATAAATAAATAAATAAATAAATTTAAATAATTATAAAATTATAATAAATATATATTATTATATATAATTATAAAATTATAAATAAAATAAATATATTTATTATAATTTTATAATTACAAATAAATATTTATTTATAGTTATAAGTATAAATAAATATATATTTATGTAAATAATTATAAAATTATAATAAATATATTTATTATAATTTTATAATTATTTAAATATATCTACAATTATTTATAGTTATAACTATAAATATAATAAATATATTTATTATAATTTTATAAATATATATAATTATATAAATATATACAAATATTTATAAATATATACAAATATTTTTAAATATATTTATTATATATATAATTATAAATAAATATTTATTTATAGTTATAGATATAAATAAATAAATATTTATTTAATATATATATAATTTTATAAATGTATATAACAATATAAATAAATTATCAACATTATATCTTTTTTTATCATTTTTAGCGCAGATAAAGACATCCCTTTATTAGCATCAAAAAAGTGCTAATAAAGAGGTGTTTTATTTGTGCATTCAATTTTAGAACTGATAAAACTACTCTTTATCAGCTCTTTTTTGAAAGTGCTGATAAAAGGCCTATCACTTTTTTTAAAAGAACCATTATCGTCTGTCTTCTCTCGTAGACATTCAAACTCTCATGGAAGTCGACTATTGCCATGCCACCACTCTTGCCGAACCCCACTACTACCCTACTGCTACTCTGCTGTTGTTTCTCTCACCAAACCCCTGTCGCCTCACTGAACCCCACTGCCGCCTCGCCCCACCACCTCACTGAACCCAACTGCCACCTCACTTGCCGACAAATCTTTGTTGTGACTTTCCCGAACATTTTTGACGAATCGTGACCCTAAAAACTAAAGGTATACTATTCAAATCTTGTTTTTATGTATTTCTCAATAGATTCTCTTCATGGTTCACTTTTTTTTGTTATTCTCGAAGAATAGTGCGTGCAACACCCCCTTTATGTTATTCTTGTGAAATTTGTTGTGTCTCTAGTTATGTTCTTAGGTTGTTGAAAGTCAAATATGATTTTAGTAAACTTATATGGTCTAGTTATATGATGAGAAATTTGTTTTGGAAATATTTTATTTAGTTGTGATGAATGCAGTGTTGTAAAAGGTGTGAGATGCAAAGTCCGCTTGGTAATGCATCATGAGGCGTGCGCCTCTCGAAACTATGATGCATTCTAAAAAACAATTAAACATTCATAGAATTTCAACATACTTTAAATTAAAAAAAATAAATTCAATCAAAATAATACAAATTAAAATATATATAGATAGTTTTTAATAGAACCATAATAAAAAAATCAATCCAAGGATCTTCAACCCTAGTGCATTTGCTGCTACTGCTACCCAGTGCGTTTTCTATCACATGCTTTGTATTTTTTGAGATCTTTTGTCTATTTTTGTAGAGTTCTGTTCAATTATTTTTTAATCAATTCATTAATTTTTTTTAATGCTCATGATAGACCACCCCCTATGACCTCCCCATTTTGAGAATGTAGCCTCTATTTCCATCCCATGGAACCCCAATTTCCTCCCCTACAACCCCTGATATCCACTTCTATAGTCATAATTTTTCATAAAGGATCACCAATTTCCATCCCATGTAGCCACGATTTCCACCCTCACCACTGATTCCTTCCATTGTAGCTCTCGATTTCTATCCCACTTTCAACCCTATATCCACCCTGACTCCACCACTTTTTAGAAAGGAGGACCAATTTTTTTCAATGGGTGCGCCATTAAACTCCTTGCACCTTAGTGCACCTCATTGAGGTTGCCTCACCTGACTTGTAATGAGGCACTCCAGGTGAACCTCATTGTACATCTCTCTAAGGCACCCTGAGGCATACGCATTTGACAACATTAGATGAATGTGATCTACTAAAATTTGGATTTTATTTTTTGGGTATAATTAATGATCTTTTAGTATATAATTTTTTATAGGAAGGATTTTGAGTTTTAATATAGTAATGATGGTATTTGGGTTTGTTCATTAGATAGAGGTGAGGATAAGAATTCATTGTAATTTTTGGGGAAGTGTTCTGATAATATTTTATGTTTTGATGATTTGGTAATCGATTATAGATTCCTATAATAAATCATTGAAATTTGTTAGTTTTTTTAGTCATTGGTTTTGAAGTCTTAGTCAGTATAGGGAGAATTGGTAGTTAGGTTACCCCAGATTCTTTATCAAAAAAAAATTAGAATTCTTCTTGGCTTTTCTAACATGGAAGGATTCTTTTGATTTAGTTAAATGATCAGTTTCTCATTTGGGTGGGTCCTTAGTTACTTTTGGTATGTGTCTAGATTTGGACAATGATACTTTCAATATGGTTATAATAGTAAAATTCATATTAATCTAAAGGTTGTAACACACCATAATTAGATAATTTTAGGTATTAGTAATGCCGTTAAAGAGATTCAATATCAAATCAAAGAAATCAAACCATAATGTGTGAATTTAAATATATGTATGGTTTCCCAAACAATATATCTAACTACAGGGGTTATTTCTTGATTAGTTCTTAGTTTATCCAATTGAGAATCCAAATCATGTATTTTGGAGAAAATTTCATCATTTTTACTTCTTTCAATTATAATGATTTATAATAATGTTGTTTTGGTGAATACATTCATTCCTTAAAATATGTAAATATAAATTTATTTTAAATTAAAATATAAAATGAATTTTGGAAAATATGACTCTTTTTAAAATGAATATGGAAGGTAAAATCAAAATGTTTTAACGTGTATTTCATTATTTATTTTCAAATGATTATGGACATACATGTTTGATTTAATAGAATTATAAGGAATTCAAGGTTTTCATGATTTTTATTTTATAAAATGAAAATCACATGGATAGTGTAAGAGTCAAGATTTAAATATAATAAAAAGTTCATTATAATAGAAATTTTACAATACATGTTATTTTATTTATTTACTATAATGAAAAACATAGCTACAAAATTAATTTAATGAACAAACTCAGGTCAACTTTCCATGTCACCCGAGTCGATTTGTCACAAGGCCTGAAGTATGTTCTTGATCTCGATAGGCTGAAAAAAAGAACCGAGGGAATGAAAAACTAATGAGAGTGTAAAATAAGTTTCATGTGGACACTAAGAAATTGATTCCTTAGACTAATGAGAGAGGAATTATAGGATGAAACCCTAAGGGTGAAATAAGTGAAACTATTACCATGTAATTCTAAAATAGATGTCTTATGATAATCCCTAAGATAAGAACATGTTGTAAAATTGGAAAGGTGGTAACCCTAGTTTAATATGTATATAGAACTTTGGTTTGGAAATTTATAACCTATTGAATCAAATATTTATATTTTAAACTGGGAAAGTTCTAATGATTTTTTAAAAAATACCCTTATAACCTAATATTTTTAATAAAAATTCTATTCCTTGTGATTTTAAAAAAGTACACCCATTTAAAATTCTCAGTTTATATCCCAAAATTTCAAAAAAAAAATATTTCCCTATATTTTTTTAAAACCATCAAATTTAAATTTAACTTCATAACATACGCAGAGAAGTATTTCTATCAATTTAAAATTCCACTTCAAAACCCCTTTTTAAATTTCACATTTTATTTTACACACAAAATTTTAAATCTGGTCACTTTTTCCATTAAAAAAAACATTTACTCACATCACTCTATTAAATCCCTTGGGTTTCATGTAATGACCCTTATTTTGATAAAGGTACAAATTTATGTTTAAAAAAAATATAATAATTTATTTTTTTATTTGTGAAACCATTATTATATTCAATAGGCGTATTTTCTATTATGAAAAGGGTTTTCAAATAATATAGCTTTTTATATTTCAATTATTACATTCAATAGCTGTATTTATACATTTCCTTCAACATTTTTTGTTTTTGATCATGTGGGATGATAATTTTTTTTTCAATATCTCCATTTTCTTTTAAAAAATTCATGAGATACATATTCAATTGAATATCATTTGTGTATTTATTTTGTTAAATATTAATATTACCCAATCAAATAGGATGGATGTGAATAAAGAATGGATAGATTCTAATTGTTTGACAAACGATTATGAAGATGGAGTGAAATAGATCATCAGGTTTGAAAAATATCATGTATATAAACATTCTCAAATCCTTTATCAGTGTTTATGTGGTTGTTATTAAAGACTAATTATCCTAGTGGAGTTGCAAGAAAACTTGATCCGTTATGGAATATATTGAAGTTTAAAATGTTGGAATAACATAGGGGAAAATACTATGTAGCTTGTGGATGGGATAAAACTACATTTTATGGATCATATGATATGATTACAAGTGTAGAAAATGAAGACTACCATATTGAGGATGTGATTACATATGTGAATGATGATGAAGATCGTATTGTGGAAATTAAAAGGACAATTGAAGAAAAACATTATGATTTACAATAAATTGTTTTATAAGTTATATATTTGTGAAAAGACACCATTGTATCATGGTTTCCATAAATATAAAACATTTTGATCCATAATGAAACTGTATAATTTGATCTCAGGAAACAGATCGTGTGACACCAATTTTACTGAACTAATTTCTCTCTTGAATGATATGATCCCAGAAGACAATGAGCTACCTAGCCAAAAATACGATGCTAAAATAATGCTATGATGAATGTGTATGATATATGAAAGAATACACACCTTCTATAATGACTATATACTATTTTTCAAGGACCAAAAATCACTTAATGATTGCCAATGTTTGGTGCTTCTCGATACAAGGATGATGGATCCGGTTCTATGAAAGTTGTATGGTACTTTCCAATCATTACAAGGTTTAGGAGCTTATATTGAAGTGCTAAGATTTTAGGGAAATTGATTTGGGACATAGATATATGAAATAAATATGAGATACAACATCACCTAATAGACTCTACTTATTGGAATAGAATTGATCGTGAGTGTCTTTAATTTGGAAATGCGTTGAGAAAACTTCATCTTGAATTATCTATAGATGGGGTTAATCCTTTTGGTTTTCAATGTAGCACTAATAGTACATGATCAGTTATGTTGGTAAATTATAACTTTCCACTATGGTTATACATGAAATGAAAATAAATCATGTTATCTATGCTTATATCAGGACCAAAACATCCGGGTAATGATATTGATGTTTATTTGGATCCATTGATTAAGGATTTGAAATTATTGTGAGATTTAGGTGTTATGTTGTATGATGATTATAGAATTTAAGATTTCATGTTGAGATACATGTTTTATAGGTTGATAAATGACTTTCCTTCTTATGTAATTTTTTTAGGATATTGCATTAAAGAAACTCAAGGGTGTACCGTTTGTGAAAAAGTTACATGGTCAATTAGGTTGAAACATTCATAGAAGACTATGTTTTTAGGACATCACTAATTTCTACCCTAATTACATAAGTATCAATCTTGGAGGACATTATTTAATGGAAGTTCAGAAGAATGTACAACATCATATTCAATAACAGGTGATCAACTTTTTGAGAAAGTAAAAGATATGGGCACTGTTTTTGGTATACCATTTTAAAAAAACCTTACAAAAACCAATTGTAAAAAGTAATTTTTTTGAATCACCATACTAGAATTTTCTGTATATAAGAAATTTTCTTGATGTTTGTGTGTTAATAAAAATTTATATGATAGTTTCATCGACATGTTTCTAAATTCACCTAAAAAATGATAGAATTAAGACTAGGTAGGACATGGTTGAAATAGGAATACAAGAAGTGTTGGTGCTAGTGAAGGGTGAAAAATGAAATCTTCTTCCTCTAGATACTTACACTCTTTCTGGGTAGGAGAGATATCAGTTTTAAAAATTCCTAAATGATTTAAAGGTTCTAGAGGGGTATTCATAGAATATCAAGAATATCATGTCAATGAACTATTTAAATCTAAAAGGTCTGAAATCACATGTATTCTATGTTTTTATGCAAGATCTAGTTCCTATAGTTTTAAATTGCATTTTTTCGAAGAATTTTCATGACACATTAACCAAGATATATTTTTTTCAAAGCTATATGCATCAACATTATAGACCTGGTGAAATTTAAAAATATGGAAAGAGAAATTTCCATCATATTATGTGAATTGAAAATGTTCTTCCCATCAATATTATTTAATATGATGGTTCACTTGGTGAGATAGATTCGACTATGTAGTCTTGCACACTATAGATGGATGTACCCCATTGAATGGTATATGAAGGCTTTGAGAGGGTATGTAAAAAAAAGAAGTTGGGTAGGGGGTTGTATTGAAAAGCAATATATTGTTGAGGAAATCCTTGAATTATGTATCGAATAACCATCCGGTGTGAAAATCATTGGTCTGCCAAAATATCATCACACTTGGTGGATTGTGGTTGAAAGAATTTCTAGAAGAGACATTGTCACAATTAATATTACATATTGAGAGCAGGCTCACCATTACATTTTTTATAATAGTTTGGAGGTTTACACATATGTTGAAACCCACAAATAAATTCTTAGGTATTTTAATCCATCAAGGGATGGAATATTAATATCAAATACACATAATCAATAGTCTATAGGATGGTTTCAACACCATATTTTTAAATATTCAGATGAAAATTTAGATTCAATTTTAGAACAACTTTGATGACTATCCAGATGACCAAGTTTGTATATATTATCTTATAATGGTTATGTAATCAATGGTTTAATGTTCTACAAAAATTGACATGAAGAAGAAAATACCATGAAAAATAGTGGAGTTACACTTATGGATTAAGTGATGCATGTTTCTAGTAATAAGGATAGAAATTCAATTTATGTGAACATGTCATACTTTGGAATCATCAAAAAAATATGGGAGTTGGATTATACAACATTCCAAGTGCTGATTTTTCAATTCAAGGGGGTTGATAACTGGAGTGATGTAAAAATAGATGAATTTGGATTAATGAAAGTGGATTTTAGTAAGGAAGGGTACAAAGAAAAACTTGTTATAATGGCATCAAAGGTAGTACAAGTATTTTATATTCAAAATCCCAAAAATTGAAAGTGGACAATTATTCTATTATCGAACAAAAACACTAAATGTTCAGATGAAAATTCAACTGTGACCCCAATGAAAGGATTTTGATACTAAATATTGGGTTTAAATCCATTCATCCTTAAAAAAATATTTCAATAATCATGTTTTACTTTTTTGTAATACACATTACGTTAACTCATGTTATTATATTTTGCTGCTACATTTATGTAATCTAAATTAAATGTTAAACCACTTGTATAGATAATGACTTCTACACACGCTAGTGCTCCTAATCTTGAGGAAAAACAGGTCTCTCAATCTACTGCTACTACCAGTGTAGAGGAACACCGACCTTCTACACATGCTGATTCCATTGCTCCATAGGAACAACATGTTTCTTAACCCGTTGCTACTCCTAGTGTTGATGTACTAAAAATTTCTGCACATATCGATGCTACCATTCCATAATAACAATATATTAACTATGTTTAATTTGAGTAAATGGTTGGCGATGATGGACTAATGATGCATAAAAAACAAGATCATCGTAGTTTGATGGTGTTAGAAAAAATCATTAAAAAAAGAAAATGCATCAAATTCAAGGTTGTATGGAATGTGCGGGGACATCATGTTAACCCCCACAAGTAGTTACATTTAACTCATTACTCAACAATGTGTGATTATTGATGTATATTCATGGAACCATGTTGTTCCCACACTTAATACACTAATGTGGGAGGAGATTACAAAAACATTATGATATAATTTATTTATTTTACTAGAAAAATAAAATAATGAAACATTTAATTACTCTTCATCATCCCTTAGAGAGTGAATTTATAGTTGATGAATCCCATAAGAAATATGTATTAATGATCTCTAAAAGGATTCATAGAGGCTTTCTGAAAATTCTAACAAGATTTCATCTTAATAATGTTGAAGGGAAAATAAACCCACACCTATTGCTTATATTTGCACACTTGATAACCCAGTAAGAATGTGATGCATTTACTGGTTAACTTGTGGATATGTCTTTTTCGGTACATTGTAGTTGGTAATACATTATTTGATAATATGTGTATTAATTACTTTGATTGATAATATTTTATTTATGAAACAATAACAAAGAGATGAAAATAATGAATGGGTAGTAAGACCGACATAGCCCTACCGTAAAGCAAGGATGGGGCATGCTTCACTTGAAAAAAATTAGTACATATTTTAAATATACCGTAATAATTTAATGTGACATGAAACAATAACATAATTATGTTCCACTATTTATATGTATATTGATGAATCCAACTAAAAATCCTCTTCTATCCTATACCATGTACTATAGAAGGAGGAGCCTATAAATAAATATGGGATACTAATTGATGAAAACATAAAAAGTTTGGGAAATATGTGTAAGTATGACATAATAATTTTTTTTCTTTAAATCACTATTACATAATAATAATTACATATTTTTCTATATTTTCTATTTGATATAGTCATAGGATTCATCAACAACTATACTATATGAACACCTACTATCAGTGGCCTTGAAGTGTACAAAATAGTATGACTGTGTCAGAGGTGTAGGTTTTGGGGTGACACCCCAAATATATTTTGAGAAAAAACAATAGGAGGATAAAGATAAAGAAATGGTAGTGATGAAATAAAGATTATTTTCCCTTGAAGAGAAATTCCATTGGCAGTTCGAGTTTCTAAAAAATGTTATAGGGTGGGGGAAGAAAAGAGAAGAAACAAATAAAGAATTACCATTGCATGAAGATCCCACCCCACCCCCACTAGATTTGAGGTGAGCCATTCCCCTCAAAGAGTTATCTTAGTCATGGTAATAAATATTCTAATAATTGTTTCTATGAAATTTGAATTAGATAGACACTGATACATTTCCTTTAAAAATATTCTACCAGGTGAATGTGATTGTGATTTATATCTATCAACACCCACCCATCACCTTGTAGCAAGGTCTATGGTGTTAAATATCCAAGATGACATGATACACATCATACCACTTCCAACAGGTCAAGTGAGAGTGGCGATTAGTGTAGATCATGATCCAAGCACCAAGTTATCTATTCCATTTGGTGAAAAATAAATTCATAAGGTCAACAAAGCTATTGGAACATTCATCACATGGTCTTAATATCTTGTAAAAACACATGAAGACAAAGAGGTATTCATTTAAAATTTAATTTTCATGCTAAAAATTTAATAATCAATGAAAAAAGGTTTGAACCGGTGAATGTTATTATATAAGGACAAAGGTAATGGGGTTAAGATAAATGTCAACTCAAAAATATCTAAAGTATCAACCAACTAATCAAAAAGATCTTTCAGAAGAACCTTTACCCCACTCATTCAATATCCACATTTACTAACATTACAGGTTTATGATGATACAACATTATAAAATGGTAGTAGTCACATAGTTTATTTTGAAGCAAAAATGCTTGGAGAGTAAGGTACTGACTACATTGATTTTGAGAATATAAATGAAATCTGGAACTATGAATGTCTAGGAGCCTCTTTTTTAAATGTATACATGAGGTATGTTTTCATGATTTAATTTTCCAAAATATAATATACTATTTTAATTATGAATAAATAAATTTATTATTTTTTATAGGAATATATATCAATAATAATTGAAGGGATCCCACAAGATTGTTTTGGACTCATTAGTCCTCATTCCACCTCTACATAATAAAAGGAAATAGAATCCAAAAAATGGGTGAAATAGTGGAAGACCTGGCTAAATCATTTGATAGGAAAATTATAGATGACAGACTCTTCTTAATACCAATGATATAGGGGTAAACCTCTTTAATTTAATCATATCAAATATATTTTCATTTATTTAATTACTTATTTTTTTTGTTTTTATGAAACTTTAGATGCTCATTATAGTCAATTTGGATACTCCAAAGATTTATTTCGTGGATTCACTACATGTATACCCAAAAAACCGACAAAAAATGGTGGCATTTTTTAAATTTTAATACACTATATCCAACATGTTAGAACTAAAATTCAAGTTATATAATTTATATTATGTTTTAATGAGTGTTCTGTTATGATTTGGTGGTGTATAAATATCATGAAAAATCATGGCATGAGGATAGTAATTAAGCACAAGGATCCTAAAAAGTTCAAAAATTAGAAACATATCAGGGTATATATAATAATATTTAACTATACAAACACATATCAAAACAAATTATTTATTTTTATCACTATTTCTGCAGTGTACAAAACAAAAAATGGAAAATATTGTGGTTACTATGTTTGTAAATTTATGAGAGAGATCATATTCTATCAACAAAATAACACCCCTAAAGAGATATTTTTGAAGATAATAAGTTGTTCATTTAAAATATTTATTAATCCTTTGGGTATTTATATTTTTCTAGTACTACTATGACTTTAAAAAATACTCATATTCACAAGAAGATATATATTTTCTTAGAAAACAATAGGTATCATACCTGATCGCAAAATGTACACAAATAACATGAATATGTTACTTCTATAGAAGTAATGAATTATTTCATATTTATGTTTAATTTGTTTATTTTTAGTATTACTCACATAATAATTTTTTTTCTTATATATGTGGATTCCTTTTTTCAAGTTGGTTGGTTTTTTTAAGCTACTCATGATCATGAGAGATTGGAATTTGAGGCTACAACTGAGATAATGACAACAAGGAAATGGGTCAAGAATGTATACAACCATCATGAAAAGGTGAATTACTACTACTTATTTAGTTAATTTTTTATTCATTCTTTCTACTATTTTTAAGTTATATTCCCAATCATTTTTATCTAATAATTATTTTTTTTATTTTCATAGTTCTTTTTGGAAGCCATAGTTTTCTTTCAACTATTAACAATAAGTAATATAATAGATAATATGTTCTTTTTTGCCAATGTTATAACACTTTCCATTTATTTTTTATCAACCTTCAAACACTTCATATTGATTCGATGTTATTTGTAAAGACTTGGAATTTCCATGTAATGTTTTTAGATAAATAGGAATTTTACAAGTTTGCAAAAATTTACGGCACTCGATTTCGAGGCCCGGAGTGCCCGGAATGAATTTCTGAACTTTTCTTTGGGTAAATTTAGTAAACGTGCGAGAGGGTTTTTTTAACTTTTGAAACGGTGCTCAGAATTGAAATCTAAGGGCACCGTTGAACTCAAAGTGCTGATATTCACTTAAGAAGACTTTCAACTCGACGGTAGTTGGTCAAGGGTGAAAGTTAATTTTTGGGTCTTTTACAGAAATAATAAAATAAAATAAATTTTTATTTGATTTTTGAGCTCCTATATGAATATTTCAGGTAGGGACCACCCAAACTAAACCTCCCATGAGAGGTTATGGTGGTGGGGGCCACCTGAATAAACCTCCCATGAGAGGTTTTGGTGGTGGGGACCACCTAAGGTTAAAACCTCTTGAACTCCCTATTAAGTGAGGAGAAACCTCTTAAGATCCCCACTTAATGGTGCCACAACTCCCATTAGTTAATTTGTGCCAACCCTCCACATTAGTTATGAAACCTATGTGTTTAATTGAACCATTTTGAATTATGCCAATATAATTTTCAAACTTAAATTATTAAGTTGGATATTTTCATTTTGGTGGGATTGAGGGAAAAGATTGGCAAAGGGGAGAGCTATTGGAGAAAAGCTCTCCAACGAAGAACGCCAATGGAGAATGATGAATTCAACTCCTCATTCTTCCAAAAGACATTTTTTTTATGAAGAATGTCTTTAGCATCAACAAACCAATGATCATGGAAACACCAACATCACTGAAGTCCATCTTTTCCAAACGACATCATCTCCGTTCCAGCAGACAATCTTTAACGAATCAAACAACCCGAGGTAGAGGTTTAATTTGTGTATAGTTATTCTTCCATGTTATTCCCTTTTAAAAACAAAGAACACATATGTTTAATTTTGCAGGGAGGATAAAATTTTTGATGTTCTTCATTTATATTCTTATTGAGCCGCTTTCTACCACCCTAACGCAGAGGGTACGGGCCAAACAAACAAGGGCCGACCCCTCCGTAAATCTTGTGATGTTTTATGGTGTTGAACGCGACGGAGGTGATGAAGGAAATGACGCCGCACCGCTCTGGATGAATTGCAGCTACCACCACACTAATCCGGATGAACCACCCTCGCCGCACCACTATGGGATGAACTGCTGCGCCGCACCATCGTTTTGGCCAAGCTGCATCGTTCGCCGCTGCCGAGCCGCGCCGTCCGCCGTGGTCCGCCGACTCACAGTCGGTCCGCGCCCATGCGCTGGGTCTACTTCCCTCATGGCCGGTTCTCTCCCTCGCGGCCGCTCCGCCACCCTTGTTGCCGGTCCGCCGCCCTCACGGCCGGTCCGCGCCCTCGCGGCCTGTCCGCCGCCCTCGCGGCCGGTCCGCGCCTCGCGGACGGTCCGCCGCCCCCGCGGCCGGTCCGTGGGCACCCTTGCGGCCCTCATAGGCTGGGATAGACCCAATGGGCTGGGCCACACTGCGGGCCGGGTCAGGTCAGGTGGGGTCGGTCCGATCGGGTCGGACCAGACATGGGCCCATTATGACCCATTTACTTTATTTTGGCCATAACTTAGGCACGAGACGTCTGTTTGATGAACTTTCTACAGCGCTGGAAATCTTGGATTGAGATGGTCATTTTGAGTATACACCACTAGAGTTTTTGGTATAGTTGAGGTATGGTCGGGTTGGATCGAGAATGAATCCAACCGGGCCCCTAGGACTAAAAGGCTAATAACTCACAAACCGGGTGTCCGATTGACGTGTCGTCTATTACGTTGAGACCCCTATGACAAGGCAGACCTTTGAGATAATTCTTCGTAGGACTTCATGGAAGTTGGAGTGACAACCAGTATCTTGTGGAGTGAATCCTTCCAGAGATGAGCGAGTATAGTGCGGTGACCTAGGGGCTGGCTGAGATTTGACAACTGCTGACCATTTCGACTCTGAGTGACTCGACATGCCTAGTGGGGAGAACCTTGGTGATGCGGCAAACCCATGGTGAGGAGTGCCTTGGTGACATGGAAGATCCACGATACTCGACACGAGGATTACCTCATCATGCCTTGAGGGGGAGCACCTCTGTGTGACGCGGCAGACCCACGGTGGGGAGCGCCTCTGTGTGACGCGACAGACCCACGGTACTCGACAGGAGGAGTACCTCAGTAATCCAAGGTTAGTGGGAAGCACCTCTGTGTGATGTGGAAGACCCACTGTACTCATTAGAGTTGGAGTTCTCCAACAGCTGAGGTGTTCGACGTTGTGTTCGGAATGTTACTTGATACTACCCTAGAATAAATCCTAGTGTGAGCTGAGTCAGAACCTCTATGTTTTCCTCATGATTAAGATGGATTACTTGATAAATTAGATATATATATGGGCATATACCTAAGTAAGGATATCTATTGATTTCATACATTTTTGTTTTATCCTTGTTGGATTTTGTGAGACCTAGAGGGTCTCGGGGTCCCTACTAAGTATAGTTATACTCACCCCTACACAGGCTATGCCCGCACCTTTTTGTGTTGGTTACAGATGATGAACAACACTAACTAAGGCCGATAGTACTAGGACTGGATGCTACCTAGAGGTGGATCTTATGATGATTCGGTACACGGAGGAGACAGATAGACGTGGAGTGTTGAGGAGGCGATCTGTACCTACCATTCAGGTAGGAACCTCGGAGGAAGATCCAGTAGATGCCTCTTCTTTTTCTTCAGGTGTATTATATCACATTTGTAATTGTACTTTACAGTTGGGCTTGTATTCTGTCCCCTTTTACTTACAGCACTCACTTTGTTTATAGTTCAGTTTACTTTTGTTCCTATCTTGCTGTGTGCTTGGTTACATGTGATTACAGGTTATAAAGGAAATGCCTTCCCAGTTTTAGGGAATACGCCTTTGGTGCTAGTCTGCACCCCCTGGCCTATGGAAGGCGGGCTTGGGGTTAGTCATGGCACGAGCCCCAGGGGACTGGTCGTGACATTATTAGCCAAAAAACCTTTCTCATTGTTGAAAACTAGAAGAGTGTAAGAAGGTATTGTGCCCAATGTGGTGACTTCTCATGTTATAATGGGAATAAGAGATTCCTTTATCCATTTAGTTTTCAACAATGAGAATGGTTTTTCATCTAAGAACATAAAATCAATATGAAATGTTGTAATTTAAACAAAAAAAAAAGAAAATAGTAATCATGGTAACATTGTAATTTAGTATTTTTGAGATTCTAGGATTCATATGAATTAGAGGCACCTCAATCTGACACACAATGTGACTTGTATGATTCTGGGTGCATATGTATATTTAAAATTGACATTAATTTTAGTAAAATAGACAAATGACATACTCAAAACCAAAATAACAAATTCATATTATTTTGACACTTTAGAAAAATGATCCATAAGTCATTTAGGACATACAAGAATCAACCTAACCTCAATTCGATGCACAATGTGACCAATATGACTCAAAGTGTCCATTATCAGTTTAAAATTGATATTTTAGTTCAAAATGTACCACTCATTGAAAAAAATGAGTTCATATTATCTTGATAATTTAGGAAATCGATTCATAAATCATTTATGACTTTGAGAAATCACTCTCATGCCAAACTGATACACGATGTGACTGGTATGAGTCAAACCACAAGCTTCAAGTTTGAAATGATATTTTAGTAAAAATGAAAAATTATTTAATAAAAACTAAGAAAAAAATCATATTAGTTTGATACTTTAAGAAAATGATTCATGAGTCATTTGAGATGTGTAAGAATAAAACACACCTCAATCTGATTCATGGTGTGACCGATATGAATACATGTGCATCTTTTTATTTAAAATTGACATCAATATTAGTAAAAAGGAAAATTGACCTTCTCAAAACTAAGAAAACACATTTGGATTGTTTTGAAACTTTAAGTAAATGATCCATAAGTCATTTGAGACATGTAGGAATCATTAGAACCTCAATAAGATGCACAATGTGACTGGTTTGACTCTAAGTGCATCTTTTTTTTAAATTAACATCAATTTCATTAAAAAGGAAAACTTACCTACTCAAAAATAAGAAAATACATTTAGATTATTTTGATACTTTAGGAAAATGATCCATAATCCATTTTTGACATTTAGGAATCAAACAAACCTCAATTCGATGCACGATGTAACCGATATGAATCCAAGTGTGACTTTTTATTATAAATTGAAATTAATTTTAGAAAAAGGAACATGTGACATATCGAAAAACAAGAAAACAAATTAATATTTTTTATACATTATGAAAACCATATATTAGTCATTTGGGACATATAGGAATCAACTGTACCTCAACCTGATGCAGAGTGTGTCTGATATGACTCAAAGTGCATCATTTTTATTTAAAATCGACATCAATTTTAGTAAAATAGACAAAAGATCTACTCAAAACTGAAAAAATACATTATTATTGTTTTTATAATTTAATAAAATAATCCATAATTCATTTTTTAAATGTATAAATCAACCAAACTGTAATCCAATGCACGATATGATGGATATGACACCCAATGTGTATTTTTATTTTACATTGACATTATTTTTGAAAAAGGAACAAGTGATATAATAAAAAACATTAAAACTAATTGATATTGTTTTTATACTTTATTAAAACTATATATGATTCATCTGGGATGTGTATGAATCATCCTCACCTCAATCCAACGAATGGTGTGACCTATATGACTCGAAGTGCATCTTTTTATTTAAAATTGACATCAATTTTAGCAAAAAGGAAAATTGACCTACTCAAAATTGATAAAATGCATTTATATTGTTTTTATACATTAGTTAAACTGTCCATAAGTCATTTGAGATGTGTATAAATCAACCAAACCTCAATATGACTCATGGTGTGTCCAAAACAACTCAAAGTGCATATTTTTATTTAAAATAGACATCAATTTTATTAAAAAGGACAATTGAACTACTAAAAACCAAGAAAATACATTAGGATTGTTTTGATATTTTAGAAAAAAGATCCATAAGTCATTTTTAACATGTAGGAATCAAAATAACCTCAATCCAATGCAAAGTGTGACCGATACGATTCCAAGTGTGTCTTTTTATTTTAAATTGACATTAATTTTAGAAAAAAGAACAAGCGACGTACTGAAAATGAGAAAATGCATTCATATTATTTTGATAGTTTAATAAAATAATACATGAGTCATTTTAGATGTGTAAGAATTAGTTGAATATAAATTTGAAGCATGGCGTGACCGATATGACTCCAAATGTGTCTTTTTATTTAAAATTGACATCAATTTTAGTAAAAAGGAAAACCGACCTACATAAAACCCAGAAAACACATTCATATTATTTTGATACTTTAATGAAATGATCAAAAATTAATTTGAGATGTGTAGGAATTAGACTCACCTCAATCCTATGCATAGTGTGACCAGTATGACTCCAAGTGTGTATTTTTATTTAAAATTGACATCAATTTTAGTAAGAAGGAAAACTGACCTACAAAAAACCAAGAAAATGCATTTAGATTGTTTTCATACTTTAAAAAATGATCCATAACTCATTTGTGACATTTAGGAATCAACCAAACCTCAATATTATTCATGTTGTGACCTATATGACTCAAAGTATGTTTTTTATTTTAAATTGACATTAATTTTAGCAAAAGGAACAAGTGACATACTGAAAACTAAGAAAATTCATTCATATTGTTTTGGTACTTAAGGAAAATGATCCATGAGTAATTTTTGACATTTAGAAATCACCTGAAGCTCAATATGATGCACATTATGACTAGTATGACTCAAAGAGCTTGTTATAAGTTTAAAATAAACATTATAGTTCAAACATGTGTCTCTCACTAAAAAAAATGAACTTAGATTGTCTTGATAATTTAGGAAAACAATTCATCTATCATTTGTGACATACAGGAAGCAATCTCACATCATACAGACACATGATGTGGCAAGAATGACTAAAAGTGTGTGTTTTCAGTTTGAAATAACATTTTAGTAAAAAACACAAGTGACATACTGAAAAATAAGAAAATGAATTTGGATTGTTTTGATACTTTATGAAAACAATATATAAGTAATTTGTGACATATAGGAATCAATTGCACATGAATCCCATGCATTGTGTGACCAGTATAACTCTAAGTCTATCTTTATTTAAAATGGGAATTAATTTCATTAAAAAGAAAAATTGACATAATCAAAACCTAAAGAACACATTAAAATTGTTTTTATAATTTAGTACAATGATACATACCACATTTGTGATGTATTGGAATCAATCGTACCTTAATACAACACATAGTGTGACCAGTATAACTCAAAGTTTGTCTTTTTATTTAAAGTTAACATTTTTTTAATGTATTCTTTCATATTAATGTTTAATTTATTTATTTATAATATTAATATCATAAGATTTTTTTTCAATATATAGGTGGATACCTTTTATTGGGTTGAGGTGATTTGTTCAATAATGAATACCATGAGAAGACATTTTTGAGAGGGGATCATAGGTGGCAAAGATGATGAAATATTAATGTTTCTAAATGTTTGTGGATAATAATTATAAATGTAATTACACAAAAAAATATTTGAAATGTATATAGTATTGTTTTTTTGTATTTGGGATGTAAAATTTATTTAAATTAAATTATTTATGTTGTGTAAATGTTACAGTTTGGGATTTCTGCATTGTGATGTTATAAAAGCAGTACACTGCAGTAGCTGGGGACTTTATGAGTGCTATTTCTATTTCTGATAAAGGCCCCCCTTCAGTGCTAAACTTGCACCAATAAAGAGGGGTCTTTATGAGTGCTTTTTTTTGAACTGATGAAGGACACCCTTTATTAATGAATTTTTAGTGCTGATAAAGGGGAACCCCTTTTATCAACATCGAGGTTAACAATTATTTTTTAGGATTATTAAAATCCATTTTTTCATGAAAAAAGGGAATATATATAGTAGTGTGAAGAGTGTTGGTTTTTAGGTGCCAAATATTGGCATCAAATGTTACTACCCTTGGAATTCATTCATTTAACTTCTTTAATGAATATTATACATGATTTAAATAATTCATATCATCAATAAAAACATAAGGAAAACTATACAGGAGGGATATAACAGGTGCATGCATCCCATGTATGCATATCATATTTCCTATCATACTATATGGTACAAGCAGAAGATGTTTCACAATCCTCTATTAAAATTTAATCTGATCATAAGTCATGACTTATATCCCATGAAATTTGTATCATATGAGAAGTGGTATATCATTAAATAAAATATACCCCTTTATGTGAATATCCAATACCTGGAACTAGGATGCTTATTTAAGAGGAAGTGGGATGCTTTTGAACTTGAGGACAAGTTCTTTATTACTTGTGGGGGAGTGATCATGTAACATCCCAAGTAAATGAAGAATAATACATATTTCATATTTATTAATATTTGTGAATTAAATATTAATTTTAATTTAAAAGGGTTGCTATGTTCGATAGCGTACCCGATACGCCACAACGGGTTTCTTTGAAATCTTACGTTGCACACTAGTAATATAATATTATTATTTTAAATGGTAGTTAACTCCTAGCCATTGTAGTGGTGGGAATGAAAAAAATTAACTACAATATGATTATACATGTTTGTTAGATGTATTCACTTTTATCCAATAAAAGTTAGAGGCTTAAAATGTGAATGAATCTAATTTTAAGCCTAATTTACATTAAAAGGCCGATTTACGGCCTTTTAATGAAGAACCCATTTTAAATCTAGTTTTGGAAACTTTAATACATTCTAATTGACCAAATAAAATCCTTCTTTATAATGGGGACATAAAATTTTACTTTGGGTAATTTTTGGTATTTTTCTTGATAAAGTTCATTTTTTAATGAATAGTGAAAAATATTGCATTTTAATTCAAAAAGTGCCTTTTAATCTAATTTATTTATATGGTTAGATTATCTTTATAGTTGGTTTTAAAGTGAAATTAAAATATATTTTTACAATTTAATCCAATGTTTGTAATTGGAATTAATTTAACTTTGAAATTAGACATAAACAAGTATCAATCTTTTGATAGTTATTGTTTCTTAAAAACACGCTATTTGTTTTAACAACGGGAATTAATTTTTAAATTAATTAATGCCACTTATATATATTGAATTAGAAAAAATGGACATCAATTTTGAATTTGGAATATCAAATAATTCTTAGGCTGAAGTTTTGGTATTTTTCTGAAAAACTTCAATTTTTGATGAATAGTGACACCACTTAGTGGTAGTTAAAAAACTGACTTTTTCATTTAAATGAAAATTTACCACTTATGTGAATTGAATTTCAAAAATCCGATATACATGGTTGTTATCAAGAAGTAAAATGTGGTTCATTAAGATGAAAATAATTTTTGGTGAATAGTAACTTTTGACTTTTATTTACCACGGTTAAAGGTAAATAAGGTAATTCAAGGTTAAAAGAATATTATAATAATTAAAAATTACCTTAAAACTTGTCATAACCTTATTAGTCGAGTCATTTAAGACCATGGGCATCTTTGGGTAGATTTTGGGACCCCATTGATCCACTTGGGAGTGAAAATGACAATTTAGATTAATTAATTTAATGTGAAGACAAAATTGACATTAACAAAAATCCTTTAGTAATTAATTTTTATGCGGGGTTATATAAGTCCTATTTTAGACTATAAATATTATTTGGAAAGATAAATTTATTTTCTACATCATGGTATTTTTTTCTATAATTTTTAGACATAAAATAAATTAAAATATTTATGACACATTAATGATGCAGTATTTACCTCATTAATAAATGAATTAAATAAATTAGATTATAATGATTCAATTATTATCCAAAACATGTCCAATTTTGATTTGATGATTTTATTTCGATTATAAATCATCTTATCTTAGACTATAATGATTCTTGGACCATTAGAAACCGAATATCATTATATAATAAAATAATAGTTTCACACTTTCCTTAAGAGCCCCTCCTCCCCCTTATAAAAGGAGACCACTTCTAACCAATTCCTCACACCTCTCAAGCAATTTGGCTCATCCAACCTCTGCCCAATTAATCTCTCAACATCCCTCTACTCCTCCTAGATGCCTTACCTTAGCTAGAAGGCCCTTCAAGAAGTCCTTTTGGTTCAAATCAAAGGAAGTTACCCAAATTAAAGGTAACCGTTTCTCTTAAATTGTTTTCTTTTATTTTACTTCTCCAACCACTAAAATCTTTTTATTTACTTTATTTTGTAACAACAACAGTATCCAAAATATACTAGGATATTTTTATGAGAAGTATTATAACTACACTTACACACACCTCCATCTAATGGATGAAGAACATAATGTTTCTGTTGATGGAAAACTAAGGCCTCACGAAACGATGATTGTTCAATTACATCTTACCGCCTCTCATGGTGGCCATTATGATGGAACTGTATTTATATATGATATATATTATGTTTATTATTTCCTTATGCTTCTGTAATTCCATTTTTATAGCATGCCTTTATGGTGTCCATAGTGGTTAAATATGATAATCTCATTTTAGGAAGTGCGGACTACCGCCCCCTTAAGGTGATGTGACTTGTTAATGCCTTATGTGGGATGTATAAAGGATAGTGTTAATGATATTATATATGATATTATACTGGAATTATAATATAACTATGTATATTTATTTTTTATTTCCATAAAAATAAGAAATAGAAATGAAAGTAGCGTTTATGGGTACGTACGACTTACCATCTCCATGAACGGTGCATTTCATTTCTTACCTCCAAATGTTATGTACTATTATACATACATGTATATACTGGATATATATGATATATATTATATCTACATCATGATTATAATTCTGGAGATAATGGATATTTGACTACATTTACAACATGTAATTATAAGAAGTCCATTTTTGACTCAAGTACCAAATATCGACAAAATGAATGTTATTAACTTAAATGATTACATAATGATTATAACATGGTAATAAGTGATATAAAAGGAATAATAAAATTGAAAAATGTTCTTAAGAAAGTAGAAATTAACTTTAGTTTATTATTTAGGAGATTAAAGAACGATCGAGTCAAGTCGGACACGAGGTAAGGGATTTCATCTCAATCTCCTTTCATTGAGGAATATTTTGTTTTAATACACCACTTTCTTTTATACACTGTCTAAACACCCTTGACTGTTCAAAGGGGATCTTTTTCTACGAATTGTTTTACTAAATGAAAAAAGGAATGTTTCTTTAAATGTAAGAGGTGACAAAGACCATTCCACCCCCATGAGTATTATTTGATCTTTGGCTTTCTCAACAAGACGTAATGTTTTTAAAATAAAATAAATACCATATACTCTTTTACATATTTTTGGTATTGAAAATGGTTTTGAAAATGGATTTGTTATGTCAATATATTTAAGTGATATATTTTGATCGAAATGTGGAAATTTTTTCTTTCCTTTATATTTTTTTTTCATGTATTATGATTTTATAATGGTACTTGGACATTTTATGGGTGGTTATGTGATAAACCAAATGACGGGTGGTTACGTTATAACCTCCAATGCATTGGGTATGGAAGTCGGCCGTATGACTATTCTATTTAGTGATATGTGTGGAAGTCGACCGTATGGTTATTCCATTTAAGTATGTTTATGTCCCAAGTTACCTTTATATGTTATGTGTTATTTATATAAGTTTTATGGTAATCTTTTGGTTACAAAAGGATAAGTAATGATATTTTATTCATTGAAGAGTATTTACTACTTCATAATGGTGAAAAGTATTACTTATGTTAAATTATTCATGGTTTACTTGTTGTTTTGAAAAACTAACTATTTTATTTCTTTGTGTATCCCTTACTGAGATTTTTATGCTCATCCCAAGTTTTGAAATGTTTTTCAGAGGTCATAAAGTAGAATAGGGTCAAGGATGGGATCAAGGAAAAGTCATTCTGTCTAAAACATGGAACTGGACATGACTCTTTTTTTCAAGTGTTCATGTTTTGTAAAAAAAATGGAAACTGAGTAGAAGTGTATACTTTGTAATATTTTGAAATGTAATAGTTATGTCCTAACTCTCTAAAACTCTAAACCTGAAAAGATTCTCAACGTGAATTTTTCTTTTAATTTAATATTATGTAAGGTTTAATGCTAGGTCTTTATAGTTGGTATCAAAGGTTCGTTTAGATAACTTTAGGTGATAGGGTATCGTTAAATTAATATCCATAAAGTAATTTATGATAATATTGAAATCATATAGCATTTCCAGATTACCATGTTGCTTTGCCTAAGATATTTCTATGTTCAGAATGGTTTTCTGTAGAGGAAACATGGCAACTATGTTGGGATGACATTAGGAGGAAGACAACCTTCCAAATCAGCAACCTAAGATGGTCAGAATCAGAACTGAAAAATTTGATGCAGTGATAGCACAGTTGACTTAGTCTATAAGTGGTGGTGGTATTCATGCACGAGATCAGCCAGATCAACCACATAGGAACCTGTCAGTAGTGGAGAATTTCATGAGGCAACATCCCCCATCATTCAGAGGATCATCTAACCCTGTGCTAGCTGAAGGATGGATTAAAGCACTGGAGAAGATTTTTGATGTCATGGGTTGTTCAGAACATCAAAAGGTTAGTCTTGCAGTTTACCGGTTTGAAGGTGAAGCTGATTAGTGGTGGTCGACGGTGAAAAATATCAGGGATAGTGAGGAGATTGATGCTCTTGATTGGGATTAATTCAAAGGTATGTTTCTAAATAAATATTTTCCTAAGGTGGTTTATCTTTTAATGGAAAACAAATTCCTGTAATTGAGGTAGGAGGATGACTCATTGGCTGCTTATGAAGAAAAATTCACTCGATTGTCAAGGTATGCTCCAAATTTCATCTAAGATCTTGATAGTAAGATAAATTGATTTTACTCAGGAATGAAGCCACAACATCGAAGGGATTTAGCTTCTCGTGAGTTCAAAAGTTATGAAAAACTTGTTCGATGTGCGGAGAAAGTGGAAATGGAGTTTGCCGATGAACAAGTGTTCTTTGACAAACAACAGAATAGGAGGTCCAGTTGGAAGGCAAAGGGGAAGAATTCATCAAATAAGCCTGGAGGTAAGAAAACTAAATATCCATATTGTGAGAAGTGTGGTAAAAAGCATCCTGGAGAATGTTTATCAAATACTGGAAAGTGCTTCCGGTGTGGTAAGTACGGTCATATTGCTCGTAACTGTAAGGAAGATAGACAAGCAGACAATGAAAAGCCATCGGTAAGATGTTTTAAGTGTAATCAAATGGGTCATTATGCAAATGAGTGTCCAGAGAAGAACTCAACTGAGGAAAATCAGCTAGACTACAAGCAGAAAGGGGTGGCAAAATCCTTTGCAACTACTTCAGCAGATGTTGGGCCATCAAATGAATTTGTATCAGGTATACTGTTTGTTTGTTCAGATTATTCCAATGTGTTATTTGATTCAAGGTCTACACACACTTTAATTTCGGAGAAGTTTTCTAGTAAATTGGGAATTCCATCTCATGATATGAATACAGAACTTACGATAAAAACACATGGAGGAAATGTTGAGACAAAAAGAAAACATAAGAACATTCATGTCCTTGTGTGTGGAAAGAATCTACCTGCATACCTTTTTGTTTTGCCTCTAGTAGCGTTTTATGTTATTTTGTGAATGGATTGGATTTCTGTTTATCGTGCTAAGATTGATTGCAGGGCTAAAGTGGTTTATATTCAGAAAGATTTACAATTTGTGTACAAGAATGAACCCTTTCTTTTGATAACATATCAGGAAGCTGAGAAACTAGTAAAAGATGGAAATGAATGTTACCTTGCACATATTTTTGAAAATAAAGGAACTGTTCATATCAATGATGTGCCAGTGGTAATTGAGTACCTTGATGTTTTTCATGATGAGTTGTCTAGTATTATACCTGATCGGGAAGTTGAATTTACTGTTGACTTAGTTCCTGATGCTAACCCAATTTCAAAACCCCCTTATCGAATGGATCAAATTGAACATTTAGAGTTAAAGAAGCAATTTCAAGAGTTATTAGATAAAGGTTTCATTCATCCTAGCATATCACCATGGGGTGCTCATGTCTTTTTTGTTAAAAAGAAAGATGGTTCAATGAGACTTTTCATTGATTATAGAGCATTGAACAACATCATTGTTAAGAATAAGTATCCTTTGCCTCAAATCGATGATTTGTTTGATCATCTCCATGGAGCTCAGTATTTTTTGAAGATTGAATTGAGGTTAGGGTACCATCATTTGAAAGTAAAGGAAGCATACATTTCAAATACTACATTTCGTACTAGATATGGACATTATGAATTTTTAGTTATTCCTTTTGGGTTAACCAATGCACCTGCTGTATTCATGGATCTTATGAATAGAATTTTCCGTGAGTTCTTGGTTAAGTTTGTAGTTGTGTTCATTGATGGTATTTTGGTTTATTCCAAAAGTAAGGAGGAACATGAAAGTCATTTAAGGGTTGTCTTGAAAACCTTAAAAGAAAAGAAACTTTATGGGAAATTCAGAAAGTGTGAGTTTTGGTTACAACAAATTTCTTTCTTTGGCCACATTGTTTCAAAATATGGTATAACTGTTGATCCTGCTAAAACAAAAGTTGTTGAAGAATGGCTAAGACCAACAAATATAACCTAGATTCGTATTTTTCTTGGTTTGGTAGGTTATTACCAGAGATTTGTTGAAACTTTTTCATGGTTATCTAGTCCAATGACTAAGTTAACTCAAAAAGGTGTTAAGTTCATCTGGACAAAAGAATGTGATGATTGTTTTCAGGAATTGAAATGAAGATTGGTGAATGCTCCAGTTTTGGCACTGCCTTCCAGAAATGGTGAGTTTGTTATCTATAGTGATGCTTTGTTGAAAGGACTTGGTTGTGTCCTAATGAAAAATGATTAGGTAATTTCTTATGCTTCACATCAGTTGAAACCACATGAGTTAAATTACCATACACATGATTTGCAATTAGCTACTGTTGTTTTTTCTTTAAAAATTTGGAGGTATCATTTGTATGGAGTGAAGTGTGAAATATATACTGATCAAAAAAGTTTGAAGTATATATTCACTCAGAAATAATTGAACATGAGACAGAGTAGATGGTTGGAAGTAATCAAGGATTATGATTTCACAATCCATTACCATCCGGGAAAAGAAAATAAAGTGTCTGATGCTTTGAGTCGAAAACGTAATGTCTCATTAGCCATGCTACGTTTGGAACAAGATCCTTTGGTTTTTGATTTGATGAAATTTAGAATAGAAGTTGTTGGTGCAAGAAATTCTTATGTTTTGTTTTAGGTGTCAGTGAGATCATCTCTATCAGACAGAATAAAGAAAGCACAGAAGGAAGACAGTGAGTTGCAGAAAAAGGTAGAGTTGGTTCAGAAGGTAAGTTGCCTGAATTTAACATTGATAATGATTGTGTTTTGAGATTTAGGAAGAGATTATATGTACCTTGTGATTCACAGTTGAAGAATGAGTTGTTATGTGAAGCTCATAGTTCTCCGTTTTCAGTTCATCCTGGTAGTACTAAGATGTACAATGATCTTGGAGAGTATTACTGGTGGGATGGAATGAAAAGAGATATTGATGATTTTACTATGAAGTGTTTGACTTGTCAGTAGGTTAAATCAGAGTGATAGTTACCGAAAGAAATGCTTCAGCCTTTACCGGTGCCAGAATGGAAATGGGAAAATATATCCATGGACTTCATTGTGGGATTACCAAAGACATCTCGAGGTAATAATGCAATCTGGGTTATAGTTGATCGATTGACTAAATCTGCTCATTTCCTTCCTATTCGAGATACTTTATCTCTAGATCAACTTGCTCGATTGTATGTTAAAGAGATAGTCAGGTTGCATGGAGTTCCCCTCTCCATTGTATCTGATCGTGATCCCAGGTTCACTTCTAACTTTTGGAAAGGCCTTCCGAAGTCATTGGGTACTGAATTAAATTTTAGTACAACTTTTCATCCTCAATCAGATGGACAGTCAGAACCAATAATTCAGACCTTGGAGGATATGTTACGTGCTTACTCGATGGTTTATCATGGAAGTTGGGACCAACATCTTTCTTTGGTTGAATTTTTTTATAATAATAGTTTTCATTCCAGTATACAGATGGCTCCATTTGAGGCATTATATGGAAAGCGTTGTAGAACTCCATATTTTTGGGATGAAGTAGGTGAAAGGAATCTAATGGGGCCAGAATTGGTAGAAGAGAATGCAGAGAAAGTTCATTTGATTCAGAAGCACATGAGAACATCTCAAAGTAGACAAAAAAGTTATGTAGATAACCGAAGGAATGATATTTTTTTTGAGGTATGTGATCATGTCTTTCTCAAAGTTTCTCCATGGAAAAGTGTGATGCGTTTTGGTAAGAAGGGAAAGTTGAGTCTGAGGTTCATTGGACCTTATGAAATTCTGGAGAAAGTGGGATCAGTTGTTTATAGAGTGGTTTTACCTCAAAGTTTATCCCAGGTACACAATGTGTTTCATGTTTCGATGTTGAGAAAGTATATGCTAGATCCATCTCATGTTTTGAGCCTAGAGGTAGTTCAGTTGGAAGAGAATATCTCTTATGAAGAACAACCAATTCAGATTCTTGACCATAGAGATCAAGTGTTGTGGAATAAGGTAATTAATTATGTAAAGGTTTTGTGGAAAACCATATGGTTGAAGAGGCAACGTGAGAATTTGAAAATGCTATGAGGGATAAATACCCCCACTTATTTTGATAGGTGAATAAAAATTGCGAGGACGCAATTTCCAAAAGGGGGAAGGATGTAACATCCCAAGTAAATGAAGAATAAGACATATTTCATATTTATTAATATTTGTGAATTAAATATTAATTTTACTTTAAAAGGGTTGCTATGTTCGATAGCGTACCCAATACACAACAACAGGTTTCTTTGGAATCTTACGTTGCACACTAGTAATATAATATTATTATTTTAAATGGTAGTTAACTCCTAGCCATTGTAGTAGCGGGAATGAATGAAACTGTAACACCCCAAGCTTCCACGGTACGTTTCCCTTCGAATAATGCAATGACGTGCATTGTACGCAACTTCGAGATTTTAACACACCACAACCAATCAAACTATCCGTTATGAATAGTAATACCTACTTTTTAAAATTTTAGAAATTTTATCTCTCAAAATGGACTTCATTTTTGGATTTGGAGTATCGAATTTAGCCTAGGGTGAAATTTTGGTACTTTTCGGATAACTTTAATATTTTGATGAATAGTGAAAATTACTAAATTTTAATTAAAAACAACTTTTTTAATCAAAATAATTAATAATGATAAATTATGAATTTGAGTGGTTTTAAATTATGATTAGAATATATTTTTACCTTTTTATCCAATAGTGTTCATTAGAATTAATGTCACTTTGAAATTGGACATAAACAATTGTCAGTCTTTTGATATATATTGTTTCTTAAAAACACGCTATTTGTTGTGACAGCGGGAATTAATTATAAAATTAATTAATGCCAATTTTATTTTTGGAATTTTGTAAAATAGAAATCATTTTTGAATTCGGAATATCAATTATAGCCTAGGGTAAAATTTTGGCATTGTTCTGCAAAACTTCAATTTTTGATGAATAGTTAAACTACTAAGTGGTAGTTAAAAAACTGAATTTTTCATAAAACTTAATTTTACCGCTTCTGTGATTGGAATTTCGAAAATCCGAGAGACACGGTTAATATCAAGGAGTAAAATGTGGTTCAATGAGAAGAAAATAATTTTTGGTGAATAATAACTTTTTACTTTTATTTACCACGGTTAAAGGTAAATAGGGTAATTAAGGGTAAAAATGATATTAATATTACCATAACACATGTCCTAATTCTATTGGTCAAGTGTAACTCGACAAAAAAAAACCTTAGGAATAAAATATTATCATTTAGGTCCACTTGTATTAGATCAGGACATTTATTATTATTTAATTCAAAGAAGAGTTAAAAGAGTTAAAATCAAAGTTTATTTACTAAAACATTTTTTATAATAAGGTTATACATAAGATAAATTCGATTGTAAATATTCATTAGAAAGATAATAATATTTCCTACAAGATGATAATTTATTTATAATTTTTAGACATTAAATAATTTAATATATTTATGACACAATGATGATGCAGTAATTACCATAATAGTGAAAAATTAAATTAATTGATATTATAAATACCCAAATAAATATAATTTAAGACTTTTAATGAATTAAACTAATTTTATAGGATAATATGACATATTATTATTGATTTAATAGACTTTTTTCGAAGTAATAATTCTGTTATGAGTTTCACAAAAATCAACTATTGAATAGTGTCAAAATTGATATAAAAGAGTTTTTAAAACAAATATTATATTATTAATTGATATTAAATTCTTAAAAATATAAGTTTTCGAAAAGAGACTTATATCATGATAGATATATTATTAATGGACCACTTGGGGGTCTCTTGTATGTATATAGTAAGTTTATTAACTATATAATATAAAAATACAAAGTGACATGGTAAATGTCAAACTAATTAACTAAGAGTTAAAACTAAAGGATAAGGTTAATATAGTGACCCAAACCTGTGTAAATTAAATTGGTTGAATGTTTTTCGACCTATCCCCACCTTAACCTTTGAATAATCAACTTTGTAGCCATTAGAAACCGAATATGAATTTATTATAAATTAATATTTTTATCTTTTCCAAAGGTTCCCCTCACCCCTCTTATAAAAGGGAACTCCTCCTTCTCATTTCTTCACACCTTCAAAGACTTTTGGTTCGGCCAAAACCTGCCCAAATACACTCTAAAATTCCCTCACTACAGCCTAGAGTCCATAGTTTGATCAGAAAGCCAACCTAAGGAGCCCTTTTGATCAAATCAAAAGGAAGAACCCGAAGAAGAGGTAATGTTTTCACCACCCCTTTTGAAGTTCCTTTCTTTTTCTACTTCTTCTTTCTTTGTTATTAACATTCTAAAATAATGACTCCAATATCATATATATACTGTGATGTTATGATAAATATGTTACAACCATATTCAGTATTCTATCCACCATTTGAATAACATGTCACCATACGTGCGTACGTACGGCTTACCGTCTCCACGTCGTGGTGTAATTGTTATTCAATATATTATTATTTGGGTGGGTATAATAATGATGTGTAACTCATGAAAATAATAAATATAACATGATAATGATTCTGTATATATGATATACCATCCAATTATATATTATTTTAATATCAAAAGAATGATATTATCGCTCGTGCATATGTACGGACTACCGTCTCCACGAACGCGATGAGATTCATTCTCTATCGTATCCATTCAAGTATAATTATCATTTGATGATTTAAAAATAATTTTTAAGGACTTGATATCATTATGGATATGAATATGATACAGCATATCCATGACAAACATGTCTTACGTAACAAAACATATAAAAGAAAATGAGTAAGTTAACACCTGAAACGATGATAATTATAAGATATTATTAACAAAGCAATGTTAAAAGATCATATATGATATCATATTAATTTATATGATTCATTAATAATTTAATAACAATAATTTCAACATTATACAGGAGGTTAACCTACTCCCAACCAAGGAAAATTACAAGGTAAGGGATTTTCTTATCTCACTTTCAATTCCATGAGATTTCCATTGTTCGCCACTAATTTATTGAAAGTGGTATATTGTGTATTGCCATTTGATATATATTATCATTATTCTCTTTATATTCAGGTTATTCTATAAATAATTTGGTGGTTATTAACTTTTTTTCATACGACTCAGTTGATTACAATGTGGTAAGGGGTTTCTTATCTCATTCTTAATTTAATGAGAATTCCATTGTTCACCACTTATTTATTGCATGTGGTGTATGTGTACTTCAAATAATTGTATTCATTGTGTATTATACTTTAATTTATGGGTATTTACATCATCATTTTATGATCGTTCTTTCATGGGTGTATGTTTCTTATGTTACCTAATCGATAAGGGAATTCGAAATTTCAATTTCCACTCATTTGGCTTTACACATATTTCATTGATTATATTACCCCAAGATTATGTGTGGAATCACTATTCATTTGATTATGTGATAATTTCCACTCCCCTTCCTGTGGATATACTTTTGATACACATAATAACTCCATTGATAATTTCTCAAGTCATTGATATGAATTTGATAAGATTAATTTTAACTCATTCTCCATTTGTTGAGTTAAACATCCAATTAGTTGGTGTTGTTTTTACAAGAATATGTGTGAATGTCCTTTGATTGTTTTACACTTAATATCCAATCATATTTAGTGTATTTATATTTTTCACACATAATTATGTTGTTGATTTATCCTTAACCTAAGGATACGACCATTATGAGAGATTTCATCTCAATTTACATTCCATTGAGACTTCTTTGTTGTTATACACCAAATCAATTTTATGTGGTGTATATAATGTACTTTGACATAGTATATCAGGAATTCCTTCATTCTCATGATATTACAAAGTTTTTATTACCTCAATTATTTTTATTCAAGTGTCTCTCTTTTGGTTAGAATCTCTAACTAAAATACCATTTTTAAATATTTTAAAGACTTATTCATCTAAATCTTTCTCATTAATGTCCATGTTTTAAAAATGGTTTTAAGGATTTATTTATATGGACATTAAAGTTTTAAAATTAAAACTTCTTTTAAAAAGTTTCAATGTGGTATGGGACACTTTGATTCAAAAATCTATTTTTAAATGGCTTTTTGACAAATAGTGTGACTTTTAAATGATTTCAAGAAAAAGGGGGATATTTCTCTCAAATAGTTTTGATGATTATTTTCATCTATGTCAACATCCTTCATTATTCTTGATTGAGGTTAATGTGATACAATAAAATCTTCCATATTGTATCAAATGAGTTATGTTTGACTGTGGATGTTCTATTTTTATACCATTCATGGTTTGTGGTTTAAGTATTGGCATTTCGTATGCTATTTTTAATACGAATGTTTATGTTATGTTTAAACCTATTCATATGAGGAATGCATTGGACTTAATAAGTGACGGGTGGAGCCCGCTATAGCTCATCGATGCATCGGTGGGTCTCATGAGACAAACTAGTGTCTTGGCACAAGGCCTTGACAAAATCTTATTTGTAGTCTTGGAACGAGGCCTTGGCTATGTGGTTATGATAGTTTGGCATTATGCATTCCATCATTATAAAAGTGGTAATTTATATTGCATGTGATTATTCGATTAGTAGAATATCCATGTGAATAAGTAAATGGCATTATTTCATTTTATTTTTGCCATACTATGTTGAAGTTCAAGTTTAAAAGGCTTTTGTTTTAAGTTATACATTGCCTTAACTGTTTATTCTTATTTATGAAAGTTTCCGCTATATTGTTATCCTTACTAGGCATTTGAGCTCACCCCTTCTCTATGTTTTATTTTTCCCAGGATGTGAAGAAGTAATTTATGAATGACCTACAGGGATAGTATGTGGGGATATGAGGGTGGGATATGGATACTACGTTGTTGTAGTAGTGTTTCACTTTACGATATAATGTAAAACTTTATGAATATATCTAGTGTTTCCAAGGCTACTAAACCAATCGGTCTTTCGAGATTTGATCTTTCTTGTGATCATGCCAATGTTATGTAATAATGCACCGACTCTAGGTAACTGGGGTCGGGGCGTTACAGAAACTAACTCCAATATGATTATACATGTTTGTTAGATGTATTTACTTTTATCCAATAAAAGTTAGAGTCTTAAAATGTGAATGAATCTAATTTTAAGCATAATTTACATTAAAAGGCCGATTTACCGCCTTTTAATGGATAACCATTTTTAAATCTAGTTTTGGTCACTTTAATACATTCTAATTGACCAATTAAAATCTTTATTTATATTGGGGAAACCAATTTTTAATTTGGGTAATTGTTTGGTATTTTTCTGATAACATTCATTTTTTAATGAATAATGAAAAATATTGTATTTTAATTCAAAAGTGCCTTTTAATATAATTTATTTATATGGTTAGATTAAATTTTTAGTTGGTTTTAAAGTGAAATTACAATATATTTTTACCATTTAATCCAATGTTTGTAATTGTAATTAATTTCACTTTGAAATTAGACATAAACAAGTATCAATCTTTTGATAGTTATTGTTTCTTAAAAACACGATATTTGTTTTAACAATGGGAATTAATTTTTAAATTAATTAATGCCACTTCTGTGTTTTGAATTTGGAAAAATGGAAATCAATTTTGAATTCAGAATATCAAATAATACTTAGGCTGATTTTGTGGTATTTTTCTTAAAAAATTCAATTTTTGATGAATAGTGACACCACTTAGTGGTAGTTAAAAAACTGACTTTTTCATTTAAATGAAATTTTACCACTTATGTGAATTGAATTTAAAAAATCCGAAATACATTTTTGTTATAAAGAAGTAAAATGTGGTTCATTAAGATGAAAATAATTCTTGGTGAATAGTAACTTTTGACTTTTATTTACCGCGGTTAAATGTAAATAAGGTAATTAAAGGTTAAAAGAATATTATAATAATTAAAAATTACTTTAACACTTCTACTAACCTTATTGGTTGAGTCATTTACGACCATGAGCATCTTTGGGTTGATTTTTGGACCCCATTGATCCACTTGGGAGTGAAAATGACAATTTAGATTAATTAATTTAATGTGAAGACAAAATTGACATTAACAAATATCGTTTAGTAATTAATTTTTATACGGTGTTATATAAGTCCTATTTTCAACTGTAAATATTATTTGTAAATATAAAATGATTTCCTACATCATGGTAGTTTTTTCTATAATTTTTAGAAATCAAATAAATTAAAATATTTTTGACACAATAATGATGCCGTATTTACCTCATTAATAAATGATTTAAATAAATTAGATTATAATGATTAAATTATTATCCAAAACATGTACAATTATGATTGGATGATTTTATTTCGATTATGAATCATCTTATCTTAGACTATAATTATTTTTGGACCATTAGAAACCAAATATCATTATATAATAAAATAATAGTTTCACACTTTCCTAAATAGCCCCTCCCTCCCCTTAAAAAGGAGGCCCCTTCTAACCAATTCCTCACACCTCTCAAGCCATTTGGATTGTAAAACCTCTGCCCAATTAAGCTCTAAAAATATCTATCCTCCTAATAGAATCCTTAACTTAGGAATAAGTCCCTTCATGAAGTCTATTTGGTTCAAACCAAAGGAAGTTACCCAAATTAAAGGTAATAGTTTCTCTTAAATTGTTTTCTTTTATTTTACTTTTCCAACCCCTAAAATCTTTTTATTATCTTTCTCTTGTAGAAAAAAACCGTATCTTAAATATACTAGGATGTTGTTATGAGAAGGATTAGAACTACACTTACACACACCTCCATCAAATGGATGAAGAACATAATGTTTCCGTGGATTGAAAACTAAGGCCTCACGAAATGATGATTGTTCAATTACATCTTACCACCTCTCATGGTGGCCATTATGATGGAACTGTATTTATATATGATATATATTATGTTTATTATTTCCTTATGCTTATGTAATTCCCTTTTTATAGCATGCCTTTATGGTTTCCATAGTGGGTAAATACGATAATCTCATTTGAGGAAGTGCGGACTACCGCCCCCTTAAAGTGATGTGACTCGTTAATGCCTTATGTGGGATGTATAAAGGATAGTGTTAATGATATTATATATGATATTATAATGGAATTATAATATACCTATGTATAATTTTGTTTTATTTCCATTAAAATAAGAAATATAAATGAAAGTAGCATTCATGCGTACGTACGGCTTACCGTCTCCATGAACGGTGCATTTCATTTCTTACCTCCAAATGTTATGTACTATTATAAATACATGTATATACTGGATATATATGATATATATGATATCTACATCATGATTAAAATTCTGTAGATAATGAATATTTGACTACATTTAAAACATGTAATTATAAGAAGTCAATTTTTGACTCAAGTACCAAATATTGACAAAATGAGCGTTATTAACTTAAATGATTACATAATGATTATAACATGGTAATAAGTGATATAAAAGGAATAATAAACTTCAAAAAGGTTCTTAAACAAGTATAAATTAACTTTAGTTTATTATTTAGGAGATTAAAGAACGATGGAGTCAAGTTAGACACGAGGTAAGGGATTTCGTCTCAATCTCCTTTTATTGAGGCATATTTTGTTTTACTACACGACTTTCTTTTATACGATGTATAAAAACCCTTGAATTTTAAAAGGGAATATTTTTATATGAAGCGTTTTACTAAATGAAAAAAAGGAATTTTTCTTTAAACGTAAGCAGTGACAATGACCTTTCTGCCACCGCGAGTATTATTTGATTTTTGGCTTCCTCAACAAGCTGTAATGTTTGTAAAAGAAAATAAACACCATATACTCTTTTACATATTTGTGGTATTGAAAATGGTTTTGAAAATGGAGTTGTTATGTCAATATATATAAGTGATATATTGTGATTGAAATGTGGAAACGTTTTATTTCCTTTATATTTTTTCATGTCTTATGATTTTATAATGGTACTTGGACATTTGACGGGTGGTTACGTGATAAACCAAATGACGGGTGGTGCCGTGAATACCATGACAGGTGGTTACGTTATAACCTCCAATTCATTGGGTACGGAAGTCAGCCGTATGGCTATTCCATTTAGTGATATGTGTGGAAGTTGACCGTATGGTTATTCCATTTAAGTATGTTTATGTCCAAAGTTACCATTATATGTTATTTGTTCTTTATATAGGTTTTATGGTAGTATTTTTGTTACAAAAGGGTAAGTAATGATCTTTTATTCAGTGAAGAGTATTTACTACTTCATAAAGGTGAAAAGTATTACTTATGTTAAATTATTCATGGTTTACTTGTTGTTTTGAAAAACTAACTATTTTATTTCTTTGTGTATCCATTACTGAGCTTTTTATGCTCATCCCATGTTTTGAAATGTTTTTCACATGACATAAAGTGGAATAGGGTCAAGGATGGGATCAAGGAAAAGTCATGCCGTCTAAAACATGGAACTAGACATGACTCTTTTTTTCAAGAGTTCATGTTTTGTAAAAAAAAATGGAAACTGAGTAGAAGTGTATACTTTGCAATATTTTGAAATGTAATAGTCATGTCTTAACTCTCTAAAACTCTAAACCTGAAAAGCTCCTCAACGTGAATTATTCATTTAATTTAATATTATGTAAGGTTTAAGGTCGGGTCTTTATAGATCAAGTAACAATTTTTGATTTTTTAGGATTTTATAGAATTTTCACTTTTAATTTAAATTAATTTTGAATGAATGGATTTAAATTTAACTTATATTTTTTTTTGGAGTTTTTTTAAATAGGATTAACATTTTTGATTTTATGTTGATTTAATAACTTTGGAATTAATTTTGACAAGCCCACACTGAAAATATGTTTCACCCAATTTTTTAGGGAAGTTCCAAAATTGGTTTTCTTTGAAATATAGATATAGTAGGAGTGAAATCCTAGAAATTGAATGCTAATAAAAATAAAAAATTACCCATATGCATAAATGTAAGTACTCTAATATTTAATAGTCTTTTACTCTTAAGTAAGAGTTATTTTAGAGTAAAAATTTGGTACATTACTGGGATCTCTATGTATGTAAGGGTAACTAGAGTAGAATAAGAGTGAAATTTTGGAAATGTTGACCCCAAATAGTGGTATATAAAGGTCATTTAATCTCATGTAAGTTTAACTATGGGAAGAAAGATAAAAAATTATAAAAGTATTGGGGTGTACTAATATGAATAAAAGTAAAATTACAATATATAAAGGTAACTCTTAGGAACCAATATAATTTTTAATAGTCATTTATAGCTTCATAGTAGAATTTTAAAAAATTATGGGATATATAAGATTCAATTTCCATAAAAGTTGTGATACATAAAGGACCTTCCTTTTCCATAATGATGAAAACATCAATATGTAAGGGTGATTCTTGGAGATTCGCTGCATATATAAGGGCATTTCCATGTTATAAAATTAAAGGAAATTCTTGTCCTCTAAATCTAATGAAATATTAAAGAATCACGACCATAGAGATCATATTTGGTCAATTTTTCAGTCATTATTGGAATAAATAGATCAAGGGAATATTATATTTCCTCTGCTTGGAAAAACTGATAAAAAAAGGGAACCAAACTCTTAAGAGGCGTATGATCCAAGAGAATAAGATGGAATATAATGGAATAGAGGGAATAAAAACATTTTTCCAACCATTTGTAAGGATTATGTGCCATCCATGTAGGGATAATGAGTTGATCAGACCATGTAAAGACCATCCTAGCCTTAGAGATCCCCAAACATTCATCTTGCCCCTATTAAAGGGGATAAAAATATTTATAAAAGGGTTTGGGATGTTTTAATGATAATTTTCCTTTATTTTACCATTTCTCTGTAATTATATAGATATGGAATATTATAAGGATTGTGGTTGGTCCAAGGAGACCTCCCCCAACCCTATACTAATGAATTTAAAAATTAATTGTTTAACTCTATTTTTCTAGAATTATTGGAAAATTTTGTTTGCTTTTTACAGTTAGGATATTTACAATTCCTATTATATATAAATCCTTCATTATATTCTTCTATTTTTTCACACATAATATCCTTGGTTATTTTTCATTTACAATATAATGTATAAAAGTAGGGATTGATAAAAAAGTTATCAGAAGTTTCCAATAATTTGTCTAGATAAGAGTAGGGTGTGCCATTATCATTATATATATTTGTTTAAGACGAACATACTGAGTGATAGAAATCATTTGAGGCTTCAGCTAGTTAGTTATAGGGAATGAGGTTTCAATTTGAATGAATTATTATTTAGTAGGTTATGTGAGGTAATATCCATGGTAAGACCACTGTAGGTCAAATTTCACATCATTATAGAATTAAGAAGTATAAGTAAAATAAAGGAAAATCACAAAAAAAAAACAGACCAATCCCTTTTATAGTGAGTTCCAACCCCTTCAATAGGGGAAATATGAATATTCAAGAGAATTTATATTTAGGATAGTATTCATGCACTCTTATCAGCTCTATTTACCCATGTTGATGGCATAACATCATTCTCAGTTATTAAAAAAATGTTATTCTCCCTCAATGCCATATGTTTCTTTATTCACTTGGATCATGAATCTCCCATGAGTTCACATTACTTTTTTCCCTATTTAAGCAAGAATATAAAATTAAATACAATATTTATCTCTTTGTTCATCAAATAATATCCTTGTAGACTAGAGATAATCTCTATGGTCATGATTCTTTAGTTTTTCATCATATGCACTTGAGAAAAAATTCCTTTTAAGTGTCTAAAAAGTGAAACTCTTATATATTTATTGAATCTCAGTGGATCAATTTTATGTATTGATGTTTTCCTCTCCATGATAAGGGTATGTCATTTATGTATCACATGTGTCAAGATATTTGACACTTATATATCCTATAATTTTATAAAAATCCATTATGTATCTCTAAAATGTTTTTTATATAATAGTAAAATAATCTTGCATATCAGGGTACTTACTTTTATGTATAGGAGTAAATTTTCATTTTCAAATCCCTACTATGATATTACAAAGGCACTAGAAGAAGAGAACATACCCTAATTTCATCACAACTTGTAGGAGACCCTCCATCAACTCAAGATTAGATATCTATCTTACATGGAGTATGCTAACCACATCAAGTTGAATTGGCGACAATTTTAGTGGTCTAAAAACCCAAGGTAGGGAATAACGTGAGGTTATTCAAGATTAATACCACAATAATATAAATTCAATTCATCATATAATCACTGATACCCTGGTTGATGTGTATATTAGTAGGTGGGGTGAACATAGAGATCTATATTTCACCCCACTCATAGTTAGTAATTCCCTCCATGGAAAACTTCTTATAATGTAATTTGTGAAACCCCAATGTTACTATTGTATGAATTTGTTATGTAATTTTTTATTAATTTAATTTTGTTTTGTTTTAGGAATTGGGGATGTTTTGGGTGTTTTTCAGTTATGTAGCTCTATTTTTAGTGAATCATATAGTGAAATAGATAGGTCATGTTGTAATGAGTGTGTGTTTAGTGACCTACATTTTCAGACTATAGGTGGTCACACCATGATGGGTGGGTCATTACATGAATTTTTGTTTTTTTGTTCTTTATGGAGTTTGGTTGAGGGAAGGGCCACAACACAATAGAGGAGGTCATACCATGACTAGACCTATGAAATGGGGTCATTTTTATGAGAGTCACCATGGCCAGGTGCTGCACTATGGGGGGTTTCCCATGTGGTGGTCATACCTAAATAAGTAATGGTCAAACATGACATGACCTTGGGATGAAATTCTTCTATTCTTCCAGGAAGGAAAATCATGCCATGATGAGTGGGTAGCACTGCAATGTGTCGGGGATCAATTTTAATTTTGGAAAATACCAAATATACCTATATTTTATTTTTGTGGTTTTTAGATATCATTTCCCCCATTATTATTTAAATACCCCCAATACATGCTCAAGATAGATCTCCCCTCCCCCTCCTTATTTTGATGGATACTCCTCCTTTTGTTTTAAGTGGTTTTGGAAGGAGAGTCCTTTCTTTCTTCTTCCAATCTTCTACCTCTCTATTTACCCCTATGGTTCCTTTCTTATGTGAAAATTAATTAGTGTTTTGGATTAATTTAGGGTTTATAATATGTCTAATAATGGGGATTTGTTTTTTAGGGTTCATATAGGTTTTTATTTATCTTAGTTTAGATTTCACTATTGAAGGTGATGTGTTGAGACTTGTTTTCTCTTGGATTGTGGTAGGTGTTTCTATGAAATTATTTCATTTCTCATGTCATGAAATTATTGGATTTTACAGAACTATTTTACTATCATGTTATGTATATTTATGACACACATGAGGGGTTTATTAAGTGTTTATAAGGTTTTATTTACTTGTAATGAAAAATTTAAAATAATTTCTAATGCTCCTTTTGAACTAAAATGTTCATGCCTTCCAAGTGTTTATAAAAATTCCTTGGTGGAACTTTCAAAATGGTCATGATGATAAATGAATGATTTTATCCCTATTTTTATTTTCAAAGGGAGTAACTCATGTTAAAGGGTTTATTTCAAATTAAATAGATGTTTTCTTTTCAAATGACTCCTAAGGTAGGAAAATGATGTTTTTAAGGAGATAGATCCTTATATAATTTTAAAATGAAGTTTTTCTGATTACTTAGTTTTAATATACAAGTTTAGTTTTAAATGATTAGTTAGAACTTATGAAATGATTTCATTTTATTATTATACACCCTTTTTGTGAACCCCTTATTTTTATAACTTTTTAGGATGTTTTCCCTTAATGGGATATGAATTTTGTTATTGTTATTTTTTGTTTCTTGAATGTTGAGAAAAAGGCACGTTTCATGTATGGATGTTTGAGGTGAGATGTGGTTTATTGATCATTTTTATTTTTTATTAAGGAAATATTCCTTGTTTATTACTCACCTCCCTTATTGTAATTTCATGGGAACCCATATTGATAGATAAGGGATTTAGTCTAGGACATACTAACTTTTTCACCCCTTAGTACAGGTTGTGACATTTCTAGAGATGGTGGAGCAATTAAGATATGGAATCTATTTAGATGCTGACCTTGAAAGACAACGAGATCTTAACAGAAGATTTATTTTTGAGGTATGTCTAGGACCTCCTCATGTTAAGACCTAGGGAATTTCCCACGACACTTATTGATTGACCGATGGTCATAATCATGGTATTTATATTTCACACTTTTTTTCATCCCCTTGTACCCATTTTGGTGTTGTGGAACCTTTTGCATTTCTGATGTTGGTTTATATTATGCTTTTTGAGATTAAGTTACTTGTTTTTCATTTCCTTATTTCTCCTATTTCATGGTTTAATTTTCAACCTATTTTCAAAAGATGAGTTGTGAAAGGATTTTAAAGAAGGAAAAGTGTTTTTTATTTGAATCCATAAACTTAGTGGTGCTAACTTTTTAAAAACTTTAATGGTTTTTTCCATTTGAAATGGTGTATTCTACCCCATGGTAAAAATTGGATTTTGAAAGTGATTATTAAAAAAGGTTTTGGTTTATTTTCCTGGCTTTGAGATTTTAGCTTTGAGCTGAATATGATTTGTTTAAAAAAAATTCTTTTCCTTTTAATTTTGGAAAATAAATAAAGCATGAGACTTAATTTTCATGTTTTTTAAGTTTGTAAAACCTATTTTAAAAATGAGAAGTATCATATAGGGATGGGACCACACTGAGAGGGGTGGGGGTGAATCAGTGTGGGAAAAATTTTGACCTATTAAAAATTTTATCCCTTTTTTACCTCCTCTCTTATTTAGTGATTGATTTTCTGAATATTATTTATTATATTTGGTTAGTGTGAATTCATATACGGAATAACAAAATAGCATAAGATAACATAAGGATTGTTTTATTAGGATCACCTCCCTAAGGATGACTATATCCCCACTGTATGTTATTTTTTTCCCACACACACATAGCTTCATTCTTATCATAAAAGAAAACACAAGTAATGGTAAGGACTTGAAATTTCTATCTAGGAATTGACTAAGTACAGAGAAATATTGGGATTTCTATCCCTTTGTACAAAATATTAGGATTGTACCACCGTAAAGCAAGACCACCTATGTATATTTTAGTCCCTCCTAGACTATATAAATTGATCTTCATATTCCACTAAAGTAATTATATGGGCCAGCTCTATGTCCTTATAATTATATACTATAGGAATATATTTTAGGTTGGATAGGCATCATCTTTGGCCTATCCTTGAATAATTGAAATGTTCTAGTCATAATATCTTATTCTTATTATTTTCTATCTCCCTCTTAAGTTCATGGAATGATTATTCTATATGAAACATTGGTTCTTCAATTTTATCTCACATTGATATATCAAAATATGAAATAGATTCTTGTATTGGATCTATGTCTTCACATTAGAATTTATATTTTTATAATAATAGTGTTGAACACAACCTTTTCATTCTCATCATTATCATTTTTAGATTCACTAATGTGAATATTATTCTCAATATTCAAATGCCCATACATATCTATATTTTAATAATCTTCAATTATCATTTACTGGTGAATAATATCACAATTAATTATCCTAAGTACCCAACCTTAAACTTTCCTCAATACTCCTTCATCCTCTATCTTCAATTCTCATTTAAATTATTTCAATTATTCATTA
Organism: Viscum album; assembly: GCA_963277665.1. Classification (NCBI taxonomy): domain Eukaryota; kingdom Viridiplantae; phylum Streptophyta; class Magnoliopsida; order Santalales; family Viscaceae; genus Viscum; species Viscum album. Next base: position 119,579,053 of record OY728154.1, read on the forward strand.
TAAATGAACCTATAAACTCAGTATTTAATTTATTATGATAATTAAATATTATCATAAACTTATCTCAATTATTTATTCCAAATACATCAAATTAATTCATAAATTCATAATTGGGTTCAATTATTATTCCATAATATGTAGTAACTCATCATTAATATCACCATTATTATTCCTAAAATCCTTAGTTTTTTTCTACTTTATGCACCTAATTTATTTTTTAAATGGATTCATAAATATTATGAACCATTTTATGAAATGATAATAATTATAGAATATCTATTGATATTCATGAATGGATATTGCGTGCACCCTATATCCTATTTTAAACACATTTAAATATCCAAAGGAATCAAATATTCCTTCTTTATCACTCATCTTTATCATTATAACCATAAATGGAAAGCATTTACTCCTTAGATATATGCATTGTGATTATTCCTTAATTTATTCATGTATTTGAATTTATTTCGTATCTTTATGAATGTATAACAACATGCATGAGTGCTGCATCATCAAACTATACATGAATTCCATTTCCTTCACAATGTTAATGAATCTCATAATTCATGGCAGACTCATAGCACATGAAACATATACTTGGAATTAAATGAACACTCAACTTACATGGACACACCATCTTATTTATCATATAATCATCATGTAAATATCAAGCTATTTATTTTTAACCAAAAGATCAAAAAGACTTCAAGTGATATCATGGCATGTGATCTTTGAAGGCATGCATGTTAGTATGTTCATGCATGTCCCACACCTTGAATTTTATTTACACACCTAATAGAATAACTCAAATTCTTTATTTTTTTATATTATTTTATATCAACCACATCTTGTTCGTATTATCACCATATATCTATCCATTGAACAATTGATATCTCATATCCTCTGTTATGAATGTCTAAAAAACCCATCTCATCCCCTTATTATCCTCTTGGATCACAACTCTTCTCTAGAATGGTGGATTAAAAAAATTTAAGTATGGATTGATCATGAAATCAATCAAGGTTTATGATATAGTGGATTGGATGAACATACAGTGGTTCATCTATTCTTCCGATTTATCAAAAAACACTCATGATCAATCAATACTTCATATGGTTGATTGAAATACTCACCGTTGATCTGAACTTATTTGTGAGGTTGATTATTACACTAACGGTCAATCGTTCATAACATGGTCAGTCAATATTCTCATGGTCAATTTATCTACCATGCGATAATCTCATATAGAAGTTTAAACTCATCAAGCATAATCACTCCATATTTGGCATGGATTCACTTGAGTAACTCATATAGTGAGTTCTATCTTTATACAGTTGATGCAAAATCAACATGGGGTTGATTTAATTGGGGAACAGTCCATCCAAAATCAGATGTATAGTCGATCCTATATCTTAAAGTCACTTAATATATGTGCATGTGGTTGATTCAAGAGATTTCACACAAACATATCATTTTGTGGAGGAAAATGAGTAGATGATCAAATATATCAGATCCTTTTCATAGGACTGCCAATATTCTATGCATAACATTTTAAAATGGAACTACTGTAGCCACTTCTCATGCAGTCACAAATCGAACTAACATCCAACCTATTACTCTCTTATAAGACATTTCATTCCCTTAGCTGGACACTTTTGAGTATCTGGTTCCACTTCAAGATTCCACTAACACCTCACACACTTGGATAACAGGCTGGTGCCACCCCACACTATCCCACTAGCACCCATGTGCACACTCACTTTTGTACCACGATCTCTGTGTGCTCCTTATGGGAGCTATGCATACCCCCATGTAACCAAGGCTGGCCAAGTTGAACTACCTTCTTCTTGGTTGACCTTGGTCCTATATGTGCAATTTAGGTGGTTCCTTGGTTGTCCCAATTTTTTTAAAAAAATTATGGCCAACTCAAAAATACTTATAAAATCTCAGTATGATATCCACAATTTTCTCCTCATTTCATCATATGCTAAATAAAACATTTTTCAGGACCATATTACTTATCAAGAACCTTTTAATTCTTCCTCAAATATCCTCACAAATTTGGGTGTAAATTTTTTTAATTCTCATCTATCTATAAGTACAATTATTAAAATAGTAATAACACACCAATAATCATAATTTGATTATAATTATTTATCAATAATGATACATAATTCCATCTTCTTCAATATTGATTAAATAATATTTATATATAATATTTTTTCTTCATAAAGATGGAACATGTCAACACCATAAAATACCTCTTTTCCAAGTATGAATAAATTTACAAGAATATCCATTGGAAGAAAATAACATCTTTCCTTTTATCACCTAAATTAGGAAAAGTAACTTCAACATCCAAGATTCAAGTCTCCACTTCAATTCTTATATATCATTTGTAATTCACAATATATTTTCATATTTACTTTTCTTGGGAAATTATTTTTCATAATTATTGAGTTCCCCAAACCCAACAATGAAGTTCTTATACTCTATTCTGATTATTCATCAACATATTGACATAAAATACTCCTTGTAAATTTTTAACAAATAGAAATCACACAAAGTAGGCTAAAAAATATCCTCCATTCTATTTATTTTCAATACCAATATGAAAATTCCATATCAATATATTCATCTAATTTGTACCTATGATTTATTTCTTCTCTCACTCTTACACATTAACCTCTTTATTTTATTATATCCTCATTATTGATAATGAATAAAAAGTGTTCCATAAGATAGGGTGGTATCAATTAATTTTTACCAATATACCATAATTCATCCCAATCAAAGTCTATATGAGTCATTATCAATGTAGAAAACATGGGGGTTTGAGTTAGACAAAAAAAATATCCATTTTAAAACTGAACATGATACCAACTTAAACTTATTACGATTTCATAATTTTTTACCTCAGGGGTTGTTCAAATATATTATTGTTGAAACATGATAATGTAAATTGATGCAATTTTTTTAGATATTTTCAACTTGAATTTCCAATACCACTTAGCACGTAGATTAAAAATATTTATGTACAGACAACATGTTTAATTTCATACATCCCTAAAACTTCACAATATCACCTCATTTTCTTGTCATTAATTAAAATATTTTTCACCCCCATGATATTAGGATAAATTATTTATATTAAAGGATGAGAGAAATTGAAGACATAACTTTTAATGACGAAATCACAAATTTTTAAAAAAAATAGTATTTTATGAATTATAATGGCCTGAAATATTCTCAAGTAACTACACCTCAAGGGTTTCTCTCATTTGTATCATCAAGGAAGATATTTTATTTAGATATTATTTTATATTCCTATTGATTGATAAATCATTCCAAGATGGAATTATTTTTGATCTGGAATATTTATTCTGACTTGCTTTTATTTAGTTATCTATTTTAGGACAAATATCACCTTCAATTACCTTCATGGTTGGAATATAAATAAATAACAATTTATTTTAGGAATAAGGTAGAACCTCTATTTCCTCTTTATAGTGAAAAATAAGGTTTATAATCTCTTAATAACCCTGATAATCTAATATTTTCAGCTCTATATTCATTAGGATTATTCATAATTTCTCTTCTTCTTTAGATTTTTTCTTTCTCTTTCTAAGCCAGTTGTGCAAATAACCAAGCAATCATTGGGAATGTGTACCTTTGGCTTAGTCTTTCAATATGAAATCTCAATAATTTCCTCTATTATACCGATCCTCTTATTTATTTCTTGGGTTGATAAATTCTTTTTTTTTTCTAGTCATACATCCATAAAATATGTATTTAATGGATTTTTTTCATATATAGATCCTCTTATAATATAATTTTATGAGACCTTAATTAATTTTTCAAAGTGTTATAAAATTATTTATAATTTTAAAATCAGTATTTTACAAGTAAATGAAGATTTTAATTAAAAATTAAATTTATCATATTTATAAAATTATTTTCATAAAATGGAGTTCATTTTTGAATTCTAATCATTGAAAAATGGTTAGGGCTATTTTTTTTGAAATTTTCTAAAATACTTGTTGTTTTGGTGAATAGTAAAATATGCCAATTTATGATAAAAGCTAAATACATGAATTTTTGAGTAATTATTGATGTAAGGATAATGTAAGCCAAGAATCTCAAACTATAATCAATTATTTTAATATATTTAGTGATAATATTCAATATTTTCATAGTATTGATCCAAAATAAGAAACTAATAAATAAATTAATGAGAAAACACCCCTCTCCTCCCCTATAAATACCACCCCTTACCACCACTTCTCGTCACACCTTCCAAGCCTCAAAGCATGACCAAGTTTTACCCAATAATCAAGCAAATCTATTCCTCAAAATCTAGGATCCATTGTTCTAATCAAAATTCCAAACCATTTTCCTTAAGGAGGTTTTCAAGGAGGAGAAAATGAAGAGGTAAAATCCTCTTTCTTTTTCTTTTAATTTATTTTCAATTTCATTTCCTTTCTTATCCTATCCTAACATCATATTATCCAAGTGGAATGATAAATAACATATATTTTATATACTATAATTTTATTATGTTAATGAAATAATTAATTTTAAAATATCTCTCATTTTCCTTTTATTCGAAAAATTAAAATATTGTTTTTGGTGTGTCGATTTACCGCCACCGTGGATGATGAGTTTTCATTTTTGACTAAAACCTTCAATTACGATCATAAAACCATTATAATGGTTGAAATAGATTGTGAAATTTATGTTATAACATTTTTTATGTTCTAGAACTAACATATATACATAATATTAAATAATAACATAAAATGAGTTCATTGTGATTGAAAAACCACCAAATTAATCTATATTATTATCACTAACATTTTATCTAATGATTCATCCTGATACCATATAAAAGATTATATATAAGACCAATTAAACTTATATAAGTTCATTAATAATATATAATATCAATTCTGAATAATTATCCCCATTTTATATGAACTTTCGTTCATGTATACAAGTGAACTGATCCTAAAAACCAAGAAAACAAACACTCCCTAATGATGAAATTGAACACTATAACTCATAAAAAAGGCCATGAATGAACTTAATAAAATTTTAATGAATACAATAAATGTATAAGGGGTTATTTATTTGTTAATTAATTAATCTAATTTTAATATCTAGAATATTAAAGTGAATAATGTATTCAAACATAAGGTAAGGGGATTATCAAACCCAATTTCCATTCTTTGGGTTATTCCTATTTCATGACAAATTTGAGAATGTATGTTATTTTAATATTCCTAAAAATAAAATTTTATTTTCCTCAAATTTTAATTTTTGGGATATACATGCTTCCAAACTAATTTTATGATAAATGAAAATATTTTTCCAAAAAACTCTTCCTTTTAAAAACACATGTTTTACTTCTCTTGAGATTGTTTCTTCTTCACTCAAGATTAATGATTATTATACAATGTATGTTATTCCATTTTCATTTTTGGAAATCCATATGTTTACTGATGAACCTATTATTTATGAAATTCTCATGTAACCCATTTCCTTTCAATGGGCTATTTTATGGAAAATATTTTTATAATTTCTACATGGCCTGCATGATGATGTAAATGTTACAATGTGCCGGGTGTGCCCAGAATTATATAACACTCCAATTTAACAATTTAGGTACTTATAAAATAATTTCTTTTCATTCTGGAATCAAAATTTTAAATTCATTATAAATCTATAATTAAATAAGTGGTATTTATAGAAATTAATAAATTTATACTGATAGAATAGCAACTTGACCTTTAGAATAGTAACTTGACATTAGGAATAATAATCTAGAAAATAGAATAGAAAAAGCACCTATGAGAGTATAAATAAAATTTATGAATCTTATAATTGTAATTATGATATATTTTTATAATGAAATAAGTAAATAAATGTTTTTAAAATGATGAATTAAGTGTTGGTATTTTTTTGAGACATAAATTCTTATTTATAATTTTATAATTAATTTAATTATTTAAAATAAAATTTATTTTCATAAAATAGATTCATAAATTAATATATTATTATCTTATGATCATAATATAATTTTTTGAGAGCTTAATTATTTTTTCAATGCGTTAAAATTCAGTTATTCTTTTAAAATAGGTATTTTTATAATAAATTACGATTTTAATTAGAAATTAAATTTCTCCTATTTATAAAATTATTTTAAAAAAATGGAGTCCATTTTTTAATTCTAAAATTTGAAAAAAATTTAGGGTAAAGTTTTTGGTATTTTTCTTAAATACTTGATTTTTTGATGAATAGTGAAATACGATAATTTATGATATATGCTAAATACTTGATTTATTGAGTCATAAATTATGTAAGGATTATGTAAGCCAAAAATCTCAAAATATCCTTCATTATTTTAATATATTTTGTGATAATTCTCAAACTATTCATAGTCTTGAGCCAAAATAATAAACTAATGAATATAATAACGAGAAAACACCCATCCCCTCCACTATAAATATCACCCATCACCACCTCTTATCCTCACACTTCAAAGTCTTTTAGATTGTTTAATTTCTACCCAATTACCTTTCAAACCCTATTCCTCACGTCTAATACCTATTGGTATCACCAAAAGTCCAAAATCAAGGGCCTTAAAGAGGTTCTCAAGGAGGAGAATTCAAGAGGTAAAATCTTCTTTCAATTTTTTTCAATTTTTTAATACTATTTTCACCTCCGATTATATAAGTGAAATTAAAACTAAATTATCTTATATATACTATAATTTTATCTTTCTTAAGTAAAAATTTATCATCATACTTCTTCACCTCTTCCTTTTATTCTAAAATTGAGAACATCATCCGTGATGTGTTGATTTACCGCCATCGTGGATGATACACTTTAATTTTTAATTAGCACCTTAAAGGCTGGTCATAAAATAATTATTATGGTTAAATAATATTATATTATACATATTATAAGTTATTTAATGTTTTGGAACCAATATATAAACATGATATTGAATAAACTGATATAAGTTTGTGATGATCATAAAAACCGCCAAAATAAATTAAATCATTCCTATTAATGTTTTATTTAACGATTCATCCTCATATCAGAAAAAAATGATAAATGGTATAAATTAAAATTCTGGAAATATATTAACACCATTTAATTCCACTTATGGATTTTTCCTTCCACTCAACAAGAAAATCCACAATGAACCAACCATGGAAACCATGAAATAAATGCACCCAAAACAAAAAAAATAACAAAATATTATTAATAACTGGGTAGATATATGTTATAATAATATAATATAAGTAATTATTAATATTAATATGGTTTTTAATATATTAATAACACTATCTAAACCATTATACTAGAGGTTTGAACATGTTTTAAGTAAGGTGAACGCGAGGTAAGGGAATTCTCGACTGAATTTCCATTCTTTGGGTTAACTTTCTACTTCATTGATTATGTAGAACATAGATTATTTGTGAAATGAATTATTTTTATATTATAATATATTATGTTTATTCACAATTTACTCATAAAATCCATTTGTTTTATTGATTCTCACTTCAATTATATGACATTTTTAAGGGACTTTTCTTTAAATATCCTCTTTTAAATTTTTATTTTTACAAATTTCAAGAGGTATGTTTTTATTAAAGTATTCATGTATTATGATTATGTTTTGGTTATTGGGAATTATTTATGATTAATTGAGGGACCTATATATCCCTCCAATGTATTGGGTATGTTTATTTTGGAGGTTTACCGTATGGTTACTCCAAGTGTAACTGGAATGGCTACACTCTAAGGTAGCCGTGAGGGTTACATCATAAGGTAGTCATGGGGGTTACATTGTAAGGTATTCATGAGGGTTACAAATCATATGGTAGCTATGAGGGTCACAATATTAAGTAATTAATTTTCCAATTTACCTTTATGGAATTATTTATGTTTTCTATGTTTTATGGAAATCTCTTATTTTCAAAAAGTATATGATACTTTATCGGCGAGAAGTATATCTTTATGAAAATTATTTCATAAGTTTATAAGTATTTATGTACTAATAGTTTCTATACTTTTCTTATGACCCTTACTGATATTTTTGTACTCATCCCAACATATGAAATTTTTTTCACAGGGTTAAGGGATGGGTGAGAGAAAATGAGAAGCTGAGATGAATATCATAAAGACTTTTCATTAAAAGATTTCAGGTTTTTATTAAAAACTTGTTTATTATGGAAGAAATGGGTACTAGTTTAGTAGTACCCACTTTTTATAGTTGTGAGTTGATATATATGAATTATGTACTAATTTTCTAAAAATAAAAACTAAAAATATCTTTGGGAATGTAAAGAAGTTAATTCTGAAGGAATTTACTAGATTATGTAATGTTTAAGGATGTGTCCTTATAGTTGGTATCAAAGAATGGTTTAGATAACATTATGGATTAGGTTGACGTTAATATAATAATATAAATTATTTTTACCTTATTTTTATGTTAAAATTATATTTAATTTTAATATTACCATGTTGATTCATCTAAGATATGTCTGTTCAAAATGGTTTTCTATAGAAGAAACAGGGATGCTGAAGTAAGAAGGCACAGAGGGGATGATATATTTTTAAATTTTCAACTTGGAATGGTCGGAATTGGAACTGAATAGTTTGTGAAAATAATGGATCAGTTGAAGTAGGATATAAACTGTAGTAGAATCTATTCAAGAGAACAACAAGAGCTACCATGAAGGAACATGATGATAGTGGAACATTTTATGAGGAAACAACATCCTGCTTTCATTCGATCTTATGACCCAGTGGCAGATGAAGAATGGATTAAATTAATTGAAAAGATATTCTATGTTATTGGGTGTTTAGATAATCAAAAGTTTAGTATTTACACTAATCATTTTGAAAGTGAAGCTGAACAGTGGTGATCAATGGTCATGAATATCAGGGATAGAGAAAAGATTGATGCCTTAGAATGAGATGAATTTAAGAATATCTTCCTTGAATTTTGTTTCATAAGGTGGTTCAACTTAGGAGAGAATAACAATTACTTTAATTGAAACAAAATTAGAAATGGTCAATTTCCATATATGAAGAAAAATACACTTGATTAGAATGATACACTCTAAATCTTATTCGGGATCTTGAAAGAAAAATCAATTGTTTTTAATTAGGATTGAAGATAATATATTGAAGGGAAGGGGACTTCTGTAAATTTAAATTTTATAAGAAACTTGTTCACTTTGTTGAGAGGGTAGAAATTGAGTTTTCTAATGATCTCATGTACATTAAAAACAATAAAAAGAAAAGTTTCATATGGTAGGAAATGGTTAAGAATCAATTAAATAAATTTGATGGTAAGAAATTCCAGTTTTCAATTTGTGAAAAGTGTGGTAAAAACACCCTGGGGAATGCCTAAAAAATATGGGAAGTGTTTTTTATATGGTAAGTTTGGACATATTGCCTGAGATTTTAATGAAAATTAACTTAAAATTAATTATGATAAGATAACTATAAAGTATTTTAAATGTGGTGAGATGGTTCATTATAAAAATACATTCCCAAAGAAAGATCTGACTGATGGAAAACAACAATATTATAGGAAAAAAGATGCATTGAGATCTTTTGCGACTACTTCAGTAGATGATGGGCCATCCATTGAAGTGGTTTCAGTTAATTTGTTTGTTTACTCATATTTTGATAATGTTTTGTTTGATGCAGGGTCTATACATTCCTTTATTTCTCATAATTGTTTTAGTAAATTGGAAATTCACCTCAAGAAATGAGATCAGAACTTATGGTTAAAACACCAGGGGGAATATTAAAACAAAAAGGAATTATAAGAATCTTCGTATTGATGTATATGGAAAGAAATTACCTGAAAATATTATTTTTCCCCCTCAGTAGAGTTTGGTGTTGCTATGGATATGGATTGTATTTCTATTTATCATGCTAAGATTTATCGTAGAGCTAAATAAGTTATTTTTCAGAAGGAGTTTCAGTTTTTATACAATAATGAAACCATAAAATTGATAACATATCAGGAAGATGAGAAAATGTTAAAATATGGAAACTAAATGAAATTCATCTTACTTATATTGTTGAAATCAAGGGAACTATTTAGATTAATGATGCGCGAGTGGTAAATAAATACCTGGATATTTTTTCTGATGAGTTTATTGGTGTTATAATTTATTGAGAAATTGCATTTACTATTTACTTGGTTCTTGATGCTAAGCCAATTTCAAAAACCCTTATCAAATGACTCAAGTGGAACTTCTTTTATTGAAAAATCTATTGTAGTATTTTCTTGATAAAGGCTTCATTTGTCCTAGAACTGCACCTTGGGGTGCTCCTATTTTTTTAAAAATAAATATGATTTCATGATACTTTTCATTGATTGTAGATATTTTGATAACATTAGTGTTAAGAATAAGTTTCCTTTTCACCATATCGATGAATTGTTTGATCAGCTCTAGGGAGCTCAGTATTTTTCCAAGATTGGCTTAATATTTGGGTACCATCAGCTGACGTTGAAGGAGGATGAAATCCCCAAAAAATATTTTCATACTAGATATGGCCATTAAGACTTTTTTTTATTCCCTTCTGTTTGAAAAATGCTCTTACTGTATTCATGGATCTTATGAATAGAACATTTAATGAATATTTGGATCAGTTTTTTATTTTTTTTATTGATTATATTTTGTTCTTTTCAAAAATTTATGAGGAACATGAAAAACATTTAAGTATTTTCTTACAAACTCTCAAAGAAAATAAGTTATATGGAAAATTTAGAAAATGTGTTTTTTTGTTGTAAAAAAATTCTTTTCTTCCAAACACTGTAAATAAGGATGAAATAATAGCTAATCCCACAAAAAAAGTGTTTTATTGATGGAAAATAACTACATATGTTATATATATTTATAGTTTTCTTGGATTATCAGGTTATTATCGATAGTTTGTTAAAAACATTGCATGATTATCTATCCCACTAAGTTAACATGAAAATGGGTTAAATTTATTTGGATAGAAGAATATGATATTTTTTAGGAACTAAAGAAGATATTTGTGAATGATCAAGTCTTGGACCTACCTTATATAAATGGTGAATTTTTAATCTATAGTGATGATTCATTGAAGAGAATTGACTATGTTCTGATAGAGAATGATCAGGTAATTACTTATTCTTTAATAAAGATAAAACCTCATGAGTTAAATTATCCCACACATGATTTGAAATTAGAGGTTGTGAGTTTTGATTTGAAAATTTGGAGGAATCATTTATATGGATCTAAATGTGAAATATATACTTACCATAAAAGTTTGAAGTATATATTCAGTCAGAAGGAATTAAACATAATCCAGAGAAGTTGGATTGAATTGATAAATGATTATGATTACATGGTCAATTACCATACTAGAAAAGAAAACAAAGTGGTAGATTACTTGAGTAGAAAATATCATGCATAATTAACCATGTTATGCTTGGAACAAGACCCATTGATTAATGATTTCATGAATTTTGGCTTGGATGTTTTTGGTGCAGGAAATTTCTCTTTTTTGTTTCTAGTTTTAGTGCAGTCATCTCTATCAAACAAAATTAAGGAAGTGCAGAAGGGTGATGATGAGTTATAGAAAAAGGTATAATTGGTTAAAAATGGAATGTTTCTAGAATTTAATGTTGATAAAGATTGTGTTTTTTAGATTTGAGAAGAGATTAAGTGTTCCTTTTGATTCACTGTTGAGGAAAGAGTTGTTAAGTGAAGCTCATAGTTCTCTGTTTTATGTTCATATTGGAATCACAATGATGTATAGATACCTTCAGGAGTATTACTGATGATATGAAATGAAAAGATATATTGAATATTTTACCATGAAATGTTTGAATTGTCAATAAGTTAAAGTAGAGTGATAATTACCAAAGGGGATGCTTCATCCTTTTCCAATTCCATAGTAGAAATGAAAAAATATATCCAACGACTTCATGGTGGGACTACCAAAGACCTATCTAGGTAACAATGTGATTGGATTATTTTTTACCCACTGACTAAATCTAAACATTTCATTCCTATTCGAGATATTATGTATTTGGATCAACTTTCTCAACTATACCTCAAATATATTGTCATGTTAAATGGAGTTCCTCTTTCCATTATATCTGACCATGATCATATGTTCAATTATAATATTTGGAAATGCCTTTAGAAGTCATTGGGAATATAATTAAATTTTGGAACTACTTTAATGCTCAATATGATGGACATAATGAGTGAAAAATTCAGACCTTATAGGATATGCTTATATCTTGTTCAATGGATTACCAGGGAAGTTGGGATAGACATATTTCTTTAGCTCATATAATAACACTTTTCATTCTAGTATAAAAATGGAACCTTTAGAGGCATTATATGAAAAGTGGTTTGAACTCTAGCTTTTTGGGATGAAGTTAGGGAAAGGAAGTTAATGAAACTAGATTTATTAGAGGAAGTGGCTGAGAAAGTGAACATGATCTAGAAACACATGAGTACATCTCAGAGCAGGAAAAAAGGTATGTAGATAATAGGAGGAAAGACTTTTCTTTTGTGGTATGTGATCATGTTTTTCTGAGAATCTCACTATGGAAAAGTGTTATGTGTTTTGTTAATAAAGGAAAGCTAAGCCCATAGTTTATTGAACTTTATGAAATCTAGGATAAAGTTGGACTAGTTTCTGACTAATTAGCTTTGCCTCTGAGTTTATCACATGTACACAATGTTTTCATGTTTTGATGTTGAGAAAGTGGATGAGAAAGTGAATATGATCCAGAAACACTTGATTACATATTAGATCAGGCAAAAAATGTATGTAGATAATAAGAGGAAAGACTTTTCTTTTTGGTATGTGATCATGTTTTTCTTAGAATCTCACTATGGAAAAGTGTTCTGTGTTTTATTAAGAAAGGAAAGCTAAGCCTATAGTTCATTTAACTTTATGAAACCTTGGATAAATTTGGACTATTTTCTTACTAATTAGCTTTGCCTCTGAGTTTACCACATGTACAAAATGTTTTTTTATGTTTCGATGTTGAGAAAGTATGTGCCAGATTCATCTCATGTTTTGAGCCTAGAATTAGTCCAGCTAAAAGAGAAAATTTCTTATAAAGAGAATACTATTTGTATTATTGATCATAGATATAAATTATTGTGGAATATGGTAATTCACTAAGTTATGGTTTTTTGGAGAGACCACATGGTTGAATAAGCAACATGAGAATCTGAAAATGCTATGAGGAAACAGTACCCTCACTTATTTAATAAGTAAATAAAAATTATATGGATGCAATTTATAGAAGGTGGGGAGAATGTAACAACCCATGTATGTATAAAATAAATTATTTTTATCCAGGAATTAAATTTTCAAATTCATTATAAATTCATAATGAAATAAGTGGTATTTATAGAAATTAAGGAATTTATACTGATAGAATAGTAACTTGACCTTAGGAATAGTAACTTGACCTTAGGAATAGTAACTTGACCTTAGGAATAGTCATCCATCTAATAGAATAGTAACCTCATCTATGATATTATAAATAAAATTTATGTATCTTATAAGTGTAATCATGATATATTTATACCATGGAATAAGTAAATAAATGTTTTGAAAATGATGAATTAAGTGTTCGTATTTTTGGGACACATAAATTTTTATTTATAATTTGATAATTATTTAATGATTTAAAAGAAAATTTATTTTAATAAAGTTGATTCATAAATTAATATTTTATTATCTTTTTATTATAATATAATTTTATGAGACCTTAATTAATATTTCAAAGTGTTAAAAATTCAGTTAGAGTTTTAAAATTGGAATTTTTAGAATAAAATATGAGTTTAATTAAAAATTATATCTCTCAGATTTAGAAAATTATTTTCAAAAAATTGAGTCTATTTTTTAATTCAACACATCAAAAAATGGTTAGGGTAAAGTTTTGGAAATTTTCTGAAATACTTAAATTTTTGGTGAATAGTGAAATACTGTAATTTACGATATAAGTTAAATACATGCATTATTGAATAATAAATTTTTTGAGGCTGATGTAAGCCCAAAATATCTGACTATCCTTTATTATTTTAATATATTTGGTGATAATACTCAAACTATTCATTTTCTTGAGCCAAAATAATAAACTAATGAATATAATAATGAGAAAACACCCCTCTCCTCCATTAAAAATACCCCCTCACCACCTTTTCTTCTCAAACTTCAAAGCCTTTTTAGATTATTTAATTTTACCCAATACCATTCCCAAGCCTCTTCCCCATTTCCAAGACCTTCTGTTCTCACCAAAATTCCAAAACCAACCGCTTTAAGAAGGTTCTTATGGAGGAGAATTCAAGAGGTAAAATCCTCTCTCATTTTCTTTTATTTTATTTTAACTTATTTTTCTTTTCTAATAATATATTAACCTCCCCTTATCCAAGTGAAATAAAAAATATATTATCTTATATATACCAAATGTTTTTCATTTATATGGAAAAATTCATCATCAAACTTCTCCTCTCCCCCTTTTATTCTAAAATGAGGACGTCGTCCGTGATGTGTGGATTTACCGCTATCGTGGATGATAAAATTTCATTTTTCATTTTCACCTTCAAGGATGGTCATAAAACCATTATTATTGTTAAAGAATATTTCATTACACATATTATAAGTTATTTAATGTTTAGGAACCAATATATAAACATGATATTGGATAAAGTGATATAAGCTCGTGATGATTATAAAAACTTCCAAAATAAATTAAATCATTCTCATTAATGTTTTATCTAATGATTCATCCTCATATCATAAAAAAATGATAAATGGTATAATTTAAAATTATGGAAACATATTAACACCATTTCATTCCCCTTCTAAAGTTTATCTTTCATTCTACAAGAAAATCCATAATGAAACAACCATGGAAACCATGAAATAAATGCACCCGAAACGACAAAAATAACAAAGTATTATTTATAAATTGATGGAAGGATATTATAATAATATTATATAATTAGTTATAAATATTAATACTATTATTAAATATGTTAATATCACCCTTTAAACTATTATACATGAGGTTTTAACATGTTTTAATTAAGACAAACTTGAGGTAAGAGAATTCTTAACCCAATTTTCATTCTTTGGGATAACTTTATACTTCATTGATTATGTTGTAATAATATTATTTGTGAAAATAATTAGTTATATTATGTTTTATTATTTGTATTCACAGTCTATACACATACTCTATTTTTTAATTAATTCTCACTTCAGTTATATGATATTTTTAAGGGGATTTTTTTTAAAACTCATCTTTTCAATTTCTATTTTTAAAAATTTTAATAGGTATGTTTTTGTGAAACTTTTTATGTTTTATGATTATGTTTTGGTTCTTGGGAATTGTTTATGATAAATGATGGGACCTATATCTCCCACCAATTCATTGGGTATTTTTATGTTGTATGTCCACCGTATGGTTACTCCCAGTGTAACTGTGATGGTTACACCATAAGGTAGCCATGAGGGTTACATCATAAGGTAGCCATGAGGGATACATTGTAAGGTATACTTGATGGTTACAAATCACATGGTATTCACAAGGGTTAAAATATTAATTAATTAATTCCCCAAATCACCTTTATGTTATTATTTATGTTTTTAATGTTTTATGGAAATCTCTTTTTTTCAAAAAGTAAGTATATGATACTTTATGGGTGAGAAATATGTCTTTCTGAAAATGATTTCATAAGTTTATATGTATTCATGTAATAATGGTTTCTCTCCTTCTTTTTATAACCCTTACTAAGATTTTTTTCTTATCCCAATTTTTGAAATGTTTTTCACAGGTTTTAAGGATGGGTAAGAGAAAAAGAGAAGTTTGGATGAATTTCATGAATACTTTTTATTAAAACATTTCATGTTTTTATTAAAAACTTTTGAATCATGGATGAAATGGATACTATTTTATTTTTACCCACTTTTTATTCTTTTGGGTTTATATTTATGAATTATGCCCAAATTTTCTAAAAATCTAAACCAAAAATATCTCTGGTAATGTAAAGAAGTCAATTATAATGAAATTTACTAGATTATGTAGTGTTTAAGGCGAGGTCCTTATACCAATGAATTGTATAATGTGATGTATCTCATGATATAATTTAAAAAATGTGTGATAATGATGCTATATCTGTTAACAATTATGAAGTTGTGATGTTTAAAATATGTTATGCATGAACATGATTCTAGATTTGTTCAAAAATATTTGTACTAGTGAACCACTAAGACTTGATGTTTCATTTTTGTGAATGGCAACATTACCTAAATTTATATAATAATTAATCTCATGAATATGATGATGATTATTTTCTTATGTCATGATGAAAGTTTTTATGCTCAACCATGTTTCATATTCATCCTATTAATAGGATTTTATCTCATACCTTATTTTGATGTATATCCTCAGGTGAATACTTGTTCTAATGATAAGATGAGGGTCAATAAGAAGAAAGAGAAGAAGAAAATAAATAATTTTTATGATATATTATGTATTAATTTTTTATGGTCCTAATTTTCCCAACAAACTAAACCTTTGGATCATGGTTGTGTAACTATTTTATGTTGTTTATATTTAAAGTGATTTAATAATCATGTAATAAAATTAGGGTCACTATAGTTGGTATCAAATCACGATTTAGTTAATTTGGGAATTAGGATTAGAGAACCTTAATGAAAACCCTTAGTTTGAGACCAATTAATCCCCCAATAATCTTTGTTTTAGAAAATGTTTAAATATAGGGATCCCACAAGATATTACATTAATTTAATTTAATAAAGTAATAATTTATTTATTCATGAGTTGTTTACATATGTTTTGTTAAAACCTTTTATATTTTAGAAAATTGTGGGAACTAGGAGAAATAAGGCCTATAACCAGTGTAAGGGGAAATGTAACAATTGCCCGAATTATATCCCCAATTCCTTGAGAGGTGGAGTTTAAAATATCATGGTGATTCTTACCCAGCCATCTCAATCCATGAATAATAAATTTAATAATGCATAATTTCATCCATCACATAAGAGGGATCAACTTTCTATTAAGACTTTTATCAACGACCACTAAAATTTAGTGTATATTCTTATCCACTAGTCATAAAACAGTGATTTAACTTAATGGAGAATATATTTTATGTGCTTAAATGTTCTAAGCTGGAGAAGGTGACTCTGGTTGTTTATCATTTTGATAGATAGGATGATCAATGGTGGGCATTAATTAAGAACACCAATTTGAAGGATGAAATTGAAGATATGGAGTGGGAAGACATTAAGAAAATATTTAATAACAAGTATTTCCATTGAAATCTTCAGACAAATATGGAGAGAGAATTCTTAAAGCTGGATCAAAAGGAAGGTGAATCTTTCAGGTAATCTAAAGAGAATTTCACAAGGCTTTAAATGTTCACCTCAGGTTTTTTATAAAAAATGATAGAAAAATAGATAGATTCTTTAGTGTTTTAAAACCATACCTTCAAAAGAATCTAATGATTCATGAATTTTGGAGTTATTAAGAAGTTGTTTGATGTGCTATTAAAGTGGGTATAGAGTTTGGAGAGTGGACCCATTCCTATTATGATAAGAAAAAAACAGAGTTTTAAAATGGTGGATCTAATGACAAAGGTGGAATGAAAACTCAACCACTCAAATGTTAAAAATGTGGGAAGAAGCATCATGGTAATTAAATCAAGGGGATAGGAAAATGATTCAACTGTGGGAAAGAAGGCCACCAAGACCATGAATATCAAAGATACATGAGGAAGATTGAAAATGTGGTGGATGAAAGGAGAGAACCACCTATGGTTTAATGCTTCAACTGTAGGGAGAAATGACACTATGAAAACTAGTGCACTAAACCTCAAGTCCTCAAGGGTAATTAGATTTAGTAGTCAAAAAAGCCAATGGAGAAAGGGAAATTTTATTCCATCACTAATGCTGAGGTGGATCCCAACAATGATGTCGTGACAGGTACATTGGTTATTCATTCAAGAATAGAGAATGTACTATTTTATTCTGGTTCAATGCATTCTTTCATATCATTCAAGTTTAGTATAACTATTCAAATTCCCCCTTAAAATATAGAGGTTGAGTTATCTATGAGAATAGATAATGGGGAAACTATGGCATCCAAAGTATATAACTCCTCCCTAGTTAATGTTTGTGGACTGAACCACCCAAAAAATCATATATAACTTCCTTTGGTCGAGTTTGATGCTATATTGGTAATTAATTGTGTATATTTATACAAAGACAACATCAACTATTTGGAAAGGGAGATCACTCTTCACATCCTAAGGCATCCTCCAATTCAATACAAGTGTAAGGAGGATGCATATTCTTTAATTCATCTTCTCAAGTGTGGATATTATTTCCTTATGAGCATGCATATCTAGATCAAATGATTAAGAAAAGGGATAGAATCATCATCAAAGACATGCCAATTATGAGGGACTACACTTATGTGTTCCCTAAAGAATTTTATGGACTTACTCCAGATTGAGAGGTTGATTTCTCAATTGAAATTATTCATAGATCTCTGCCGATATCAAAGAAACCTTATTGAATGGATACTATTGAGTTGGAATAACCGAAGAAGCTATTACAAGAGAATCTTTAATAGGGTTTTATGTGCTTAAGTGCTTCACTAAGGGGTGCACCAATCCTCTTTTTCAATAAGAAGGATGGATAAATGTACCTCTACATTGATTATCGTGAGCTCAATTGTAATGACCCAAACCTAGAAGCTTGGAACTGGTGCATTATTTTATTAAATTGGCATGATTACAAGGAATCAAATCCCAAAGGACCAATCAATTTAGAAGTATTGGAAGACTATATTACATTCACGATACCCATAAAACATTGGAGAAAAATAAAATATTATACAATATAAAATGAAATAAACTCCCTCCTTGAAAACTTATTCAATATTTTCTTCTTAATAACCTTGTGAAAAGAAAATATAAGGAAGGGTGAGATAAAATTACCCTTAAGGTTAAGTAACATTGTGAAAGAATAAATAATAAGGTATGGTGAATAACTAAATAACACATGCAATTATAACATAATCTTGACCATAAAATGACAGGAATAAAATTTGAATAAATAATTCCATAATAAAACATATCCATGGATATTCTACTAGTAAAATAATCACATGGACTATAAAATACTAGTTTCATAATGAGGGAATGAATAATGTGGGACATCATAACCATTATGTCAAGGCCTCATTCCAAAACCATACATAAACAGGTAAAAACCCAAACTAGTTTGTCGCATAATACCTACCGATGCACTGAGGGGATATATTGGGCCCCACCTGATAGTTACCAATTTCAATGAATTCATCATATAAAAGGGGAAAAAAATAATCAATATATACATTCATATTTATGATCACATATGAAATTTAAATAACTTCCCCCAATTAGAAAACATAAACACTAACCATTCCGAGTAATATAGTGAACGGTATAAAGATAGAACATTCACAGTAAAACTAATCATGAACCATTAAATGAAAAATGGAAAATGATATTATAAGAGATAAAACTCAATCAAAAATAAGATCCAACAAAGGATGTTGACATAGATGAAAATATTATAATAAAATCATTAAAAGTTCTCTTTAAAAATACACTTTTTTACTTTGAAAACATTTATTCAAAAGCATATCATTTATAAAACAAGGTAGTTAAAGGGGATTTTTTAATCAAATTATCCCATAAATCTTTGAAACATTTTAGGGAAATTAAAAAATTAATATTTTAAAAAATTCATGTCCTTATAAATATATACATACAACCATTTTTAAAATATGGACATGAATGAGAAATATTTAGAAGAATAAATCTTTGAAAAATTTAAAATGATGTTTTAGTTAAAGAATTATTTCATAAAACCATAAAAATATTCCTTTTGAAAATATTTAAAAAAAGTACATGGATGATAAAATTTCCCAATAAATACTTTTGCATAAACAATATTATATAATAATGATATTTAGAAATTAACCCTTTCGAAGATCATATCATTAGAGTGAAAATAAATAACCTAATTTTGTGTGACAAGTATAAATCAACACAATATAAGTGAATATAAAATATTAAATAATCAGAGGTAATTCACACATATTATTATAAAATTCATAACCAATGACATAGATGTTTAACTTAATGAATGGAAATTGAGTTAAGATATCCCTTACCTCAGGTTTGAATTCCTTCAAATTTTTTCAAACCTATCGTATAAAGGTTTTATTAGTGTTTATAATTTATTAAAGAGCTAAACTCATGTTTTTAATTCCTTACATAAAATTATTATAATAATTTCCACTCATTTTTAACAATATTTTATTATTTCCATTGTTTCAGGTGTGTTCTTTTCATGGTTTCCAAGGTCGGTTTATTATGGTATTCCTTGTTAAAATAAATAACAATAAAGAATTGATAATATATATATATATATCATTTTAAATAATTATATGTGAATTTAAACTTTCTATGATTTTTGTAAAATTGAAACAAAGATTTAGCGTCCATGAAAGAGTTAAAATCAAAGTTTATTTACTAAAACATTTTTTAAAATAAGGTTATACATAAGATAAATTTGATTGTAAATATTCATTAGAAAGATAATACGATTTCCTACAAAATGATAGTTTATTTATAATTTGTAGACGTTAAATAATTTAATATATTTATGACACAATGATGATGCAGTAATTACCATAATAGTGAAAAATTAAAATAATTGATATTATAAATACACAAATAAATATAATTTAAGACTATTAATGAATTAAACCAATTTTATAGGATAATATGACATATTATTATTGATTTAATGGACTTTTTTCGAAGTAATCATTCTGTTATGAGTTTCACAAAAATCAACTATTGAATAGTGTCAAAATTGATATAAAAGAGTTTTTAAAACAAATATTATATTATTAATTGATATTAAATTCCTAAAAATATAAGGTTTGGCCAAGAGACTTATATCATGATATATATATTATTAATGTACCACTTGGGGGTCTCTTGTATGTATATAGTATGTTTATTAACTATATAATATAAAAATACAAAGTGACATGGTACATGTCAAACTAATTAACTAAGAGTTAAAACTAAACGTTAAGGTTAATATAGTGACCCAAACCTGTCTAAATTCTATTGGTTGAATTTTTTTAGACCTATACCCACCTTAACCTTTGAATAATAACCTTTGGAGCCATTAGAAACCGAATATGAATTTATTATAAATTAATATTTTTATCTTTTCCAAAGGTTCCCCTCACCCCTCTTATAAAAGGGTACTCCTCCTTCTCATTTCATCACACCTTAAAAGACTTTTGGTTCGGCCAAAACCTGTCCAAATACACTCTAAAATTCCCTCACTACAGCCTAGAGGCCATAGTTTGATCAGAAAGACAACCTAAGGAGCCCTTTTGATCAAATCAAAAGGAAGAACCCGAAGAAGAGGTAATGTTTTCACCACCCCCTTTTGAAGTTCCTTTCTTTTTCCACTTCTTCTTTCTTTGTTATTAACATTATAAAATAATAACTCCAGTATCTTATATATACTGTGATGTTAAGATAAATATGTTACAACCATATTCAGTATTCTATCCACCCTTTGAATAAAATGTCACCATACGTGCGTACGTACGGCTTACCATCTCCACGTCGTGGTGTAATTGTTATTCAATATATTATTATTTGTGTGGGTATAATAATGATGTGTAACTCATGAAAATAATAAATATAACATGATAATCATTCTGTATATATGATATACCATCCAATTATATATTATTTTAATATCAAAAGAATTATATTGTCGCTCGTGCGTATGTACGGACTACCGTCTCCACGAACGCGATGAGATTCATTATCTATCGTATCCATTCAAGTATAATTATCATTTGATGATTTAAAAATAATTTTTAAGGACTTGATATCATTATGGATATGAATATGATACAACATATCCATGACAAACATGTCTTACGTAACAAAACATATAAAAGAAAATGAGTAAGTTAACACCTGAAACGACGATAATTATAAGATATTATTAACAAAGCAATGTTAAAAGATCATATATGATATCATATTAATTTATATTATTCATTAATAATTTAATATAAATAATTTAAACATTATAAAAGAGGTTAACCTACTCCCAACCAAGGAAAATTACAAGGTAAGGGATTTTCTTATATCACTTTCAATTCCATGAGATTTCCATTGTTCGCCACTAATTTATTGAAAGTGGTATATTGTGTACTACCATTTGATATATATTATCATTATTCTCTTTATATTCATGTTATTATGTAAATAATTTGGTGGTTATTAACTTTTTTTCATACGACTCAGTTGATTAGTAACGTGGTAAGGGGTTTCTTATCTCATTCTTAATTTCATGAGAATTCCATTGTTCACCACTTATTTATTGCATGTGGTGTATGTGTACTACCCATAATTGTATTCATTGTGTATTATACTTTAATTTATGGGTATTTACATCCTCATTGTATGATCGTTCTTTCATGGGTGTATGTTTCTTATGTTACCTAATCGATAAGGGAATTCGAAATTTCAATTTCCACTCATTTGGCTTTACGCATATTTCATTGATTATATTACCCCAAGATTATGTGTGGAATCACTATTCATTTGATTATGTGATAATTTCCACTCCCCTTCCTATGGATATACTTTCGATACACATAATAACTCCATTGATAATTTCTCAAGTCATTGATATGAATTTGATAAGATTAATTTTAACTCATTGGCCATTTGTTGAGTTAAACATCCAATTAGTTGGTGTTGTTTTTACAAGAATATGTGTGAATGTCCTTTGATTGTTTTACACTGAATATCCAATCATATTTAGTGTATTTATATTTTTCACACATAATTATGTCGTTGATTTATCCTTAACCTAAGGATACGGCCTTTATGAGAGATTTCATCTCAATTTACATTCCATTGAGACTTCTTTGTTGTTATACACCAAATCAATTTTATGTGGTGTATATAATGTACTTTGACATAGTATATCATGAATTTCTTCATTCTCATGATATTACAAAGTTTTGATTACCTCAATTATTTGTATTCAAGTGTCTCTCTTTTGGTTAGAATCTCTAACTAAAATACCATTTTTTAAATGTTTTAAAGACTTATTCATCTAAATCTTTCTCATTAATGTCCATGTTTTAAAAATGGTTTTAAGGATTTATTTATATGGACATTAAAGTTTTAAAATTAAAACTTCTTTTAAAAAGTTTCAAAGTGGTATGGGACACTTTGATTCAAAAATCTATTTTTAATTGGCTTTTAGACAAATAGTGTGACATTTAAATGATTTCAAGAAAAAGGGGGATATTTCTCTGAAATAGTTTTGATGATTATTTTCATCTATGTCAACATCCTTCATTATTCTTGATTGAGGTTAATGTGATAAAATAAAATCTTCCATATTGTATCAAATGAGTTATGTTTGACTGTGGATGTTCTATTTTTATACCATTCATGGTTTTTGGTTAAAGTATTTGCATTTCGTATGCTATTTTTAATACGAATGTTTATGTTATATTTAAACCTGTTCATATGAGGAATGCATTGGAATTAATAAGTGATGGGTGGAGCCCGCTATAGCTCATCGATGCATCGGTAGGTCTCATGAGACAAAATAGTGTCTTGGCACAAGGCCTTGACAAAATCTTATTTGTAGTCTTGGCACAAGGCCTTGGATATGTGGTTATGATAGTCTGGCATTATGCATTCCATCATTATAAAAGTGGTAATTTATATTGCATGTGATTATTCGATTAGTATAATATCCATGTGAATAATTAAATGGAATTATTTCATTTTATTTTTGCCATACTATGTTGAAGTTCAAGTTTAAAAGGCTTTTGTTTTAAGTTATACATTACCTAAAATGTTTATTCTTATTTATGAAAGTTTCTGCTATATTGTTATCCTTACTAGGCATTTGAGATCACCCCTTTTCTATGTTTTATTTTTCCCAGGATGTGAAGAAGTAATTTAGGAATGACCTACAGGGATAGTATGTGGGGATATGAGGGTGGGATATGGAGACTATGTTGTTGTAGTAGTTTTTCACTTTATGATGTAATGTAAAACTTTATGAATATATCTAGTGATTCCAAGGCTACTAAACCAATCGGTCTTTCAAGATTTGATCTTTCTTCTGATCATGCCAATGTTATGTAATAATGCACCGAATCTAGGTAACTGGGGTCGGGGCGTTACAGAAACTGACTCCAATATGATTATACATGTTTGTTAGATGTATTTACTTTTATCCAATAAAGGTTAGAGTCTTAAAATGTGAATGAATCTAATTTTAAGCATAATTTACATTAAAAGGCTGATTTACCTCCTTTTAATGGAAACCCATTTTTAAATCTAGTTTTGGTCACTTTAATACATTATAATTGACCAATTAAAATCCTTATTTATATTGGGGACACCAAATTTTAATTTGGGTAATTTTTTGGTATTTTTCTGATAACATTCATTTTTTAATGAATAATGAAAAATATTGTATTTTAATTCAAAAGTGCCTTTTAATCTAATTTATTTATATGGTTAGATTATATTTTTAGTTGTTTTTAAAGTGAAATTAAAATATATTTTTACCATTTAATCCAATGTTTGTAATTGTAATTAATTTCACTTTGAAATTAGACATAAACAAGTATCAATCTTTTGATAGTTATTGTTTCTTAAAAACATGATATTTGTTTTAACAATGGGAATTAATTTTGAAATTAATTAATGCCACTTCTATGTTTTGAATTTGGAAAAATGGAAATCAATTTTGAATTCGGAATATCAAATAATACTTAGGCTGATTTTTTGGTATTTTTCTGAAAAACTTCAATTTTTGATGAATAGTGACACCACTTAGTGGTAGTTAAAAAACTGACTTTTTCATTTAAATGAAATTTTACAACTTATGTGAATTGAATTTTAAAAATCTGAAATACATTGTTGTTATAAAGAAGTAAAATGGGGTTCATTAAGATGAAAATAATTCTTGGTGAATAGTAACTTTTGACTTTTATTTATCGCGGTTGAAGGTAAATAAGGTAATTCAAGGTTAAAAGAATATTATAATAATTACAAATTACTTTAATAGTTGTACTAACCTTATTGGTTGAGTCATTTACGACCATGAGCATCTTTGGGTTGATTTTGGGACCCCATTGATCCACTTGGGAGTGAAAATGACAATTTAGATTAATTAATTTAATGTGAAGACAAAATTGACATTAACAAATATCGTTTAGTAATTAATTTTTATACGGTGTTATATAAGTCCTATTTTAGACTATAAATATTATTTGGAAAGATAAAATGATTTCCTACATCATGGTAGTTTTTTTTATAATTTTTATAAATCAAATAAATTAAAATATTTTTAACACAATAATGATGCCGTATTTACCTCATTAGTAAATGATTTAAATAAATTAGATTATAATGATTAAATTATTATCCAAAACATGTCCAATTATGATTGGATGATTTTATTTCGATTATGAATCATCTTATCTTAGACTATAATGATTTTTGGACCATTAGAAACCAAATATCATTATATAATAAAATAATAGTTTCACACTTTCCTAAATAGCCCCTCCCTCCCCTTATAAAAGGAGACCACCTCTAACCAATTCCTCACACCTCTCAAGCCATTTGGATTGTAAAACCTCTGCCCAATTAAGCTCTCAACATCTCTATCCTCCTAATAGAAGACTTAACTTAGGAAGAAGTCCCTTCATGAAGTCTATTTGGTTCAAACCAAAGGAAGTTACCCAAATTAAAGGTAATAGTTTCTCTTAAATTGTTTTCTTTTATTTTACTTATCCAAACCCTAAAATCTTTTTATTATCTTTATCTTGTAGAAAAAACAGTATCTTAAATATAATAAGATGTTGTTATGAGAAGGATTAGAACTAAACTTACACACACCTCCATCTAATGGATGAAGAACATAATGTTTCTGTGGATTGAAAACTAAGGCCTCACGGAACGATGATTGTTCAATTACATCTTACCGCATCTCATGGTGGCCATTATGATGGAAATGTATTTATATATGATATATATTATGTTTATTATTTCCTTATGCTTCTGTACTTCCCTTTTTATAGCATGCCTTTATGGTTTCCATAGTGGGTAAATACGATAATCTCATTTGAGAAAGTGCGGACTACCGCCCCCTTAAAGTGATGTGACTCATTAATGCCTTATGTGGGATGTATAAAGGATAGTGTTAATGATATTATATATGATATTATAATGGAATTATACTATACCTATGTATAATTATGTTTTATTTCCATTAAAATAAGAAATATAAATGAAAGTAGCGTTCATGCGTACGTACGGCTTACCGTCTCCATGAACGGTGCATTTCATTTCTTACCTCCAAATGTTATGTACTATTATAAATACATGTATATACTGGATATATATGATATATATGATATATACATCATGATTATAATTCTGTAGATAATGAATATTTGACTACATTTAAAACATGTAATTATAAGAAGTCCATTTTTGACTCAAGTACCAAATATCGACAAAATGAGCGTTATTAACTTAAATGATTACATAATGATTATAACATGGTAATAAGTGATATAAAAGGAATAATAAACTTGAAAAAGGTTCTTAAACAAGTAGAAATTAACTTTAGTTTATTATTTAGGAGATTAAAGAACGATGGAGTCAAGTTAGACATGAGGTAAGGGATTTCGCCTCAATCTCCTTTTATTGAGGCATATTTTGTTTTAATACACGACTTTCTTTTATAGGATGTATAAACACCGTTGAATTTTAAAAGGGAATCTTTTTATATGAATCATTTTACTAAATGAAAAAAAGGAATGTTTCTTTAAACGTAAGCAGTGACAATGACCTTTCCACCGCCGCGAGTATTATTTGATTTTTGGCTTCCTCAACAAGATGTAATGTTAGTAAAAGAAAATAAACACCATATACTCTTTTACGCATTTTTGGTATTGAAAATGGTTTTGAAAATGGAGTTGTTATGTCAATATATATAAGTGATATATTGTGATTGAAATGTGGAAATGTTTTATTTCCTTTATATTTTTTCATGTCTTATGATTTTATAATGGTACTTGGAGATTTGACGGGTGGTTACGTGATAAACCAAATGAAGGGTGGTGCCATGAATACCATAACAGGTGGTTACGTTATAACCTCCAATTCATTGGGTATGAAAGTCAGCCGTATGGCTATTCCATTTAGTGATATGTGTGGAAGTTGACCGTATGGTTATTCCATTTAAGTATGTTTATGTCCAAAGTTACCTTTATAAGTTATTTGTTCTTTATATAGGTTTTATGGTAGTATTTTGGTTACAAAAGGGTAAGTAATGATCTTTTATTCAGTGAAGAGTATTTACTACTTCATAAAGGTGAAAAGTATTACTTATGTTAAATTATTCATGGTTTACTTGTTGTTTTGAAAAACTAACTATTTTATTTCTTTGTGTATCCATTACTGAGCTTTTTATGCTCATCCCATGTTTTGAAATATTTTTCACAGGACATAAAGTGGAATAGGGTCAAGGATGGGATCAAGGAAAAGTCATGCTATCTAAAACATGGAACTAGACATGACTCTTTTTTTCAAGAGTTCATGTTTTGTAAAAAAAATGGAAACAAAGTAGAAGTGTCTACTTTGTAATATTTTGAAATGTAATAGTTATGTCCTAACTCTCTAAAACTCTAAACCTAAAAAGATCCTCAACGTGAATTATTCATTTAATTCAATATTATGTATGGTTTAAGGCCGGGTCTTTATAGATCAAGTAACAATTTTTGATTTTTTTTAGGATTTTATAGAATTTTCACTTTTAATTTAAATTAATTTTGAATGAATGGATTTAAATTTAACTTATATTTATTTTTGGAGTTTTTTTAAATAGGATTAATATTTTTGATTTTATGTTGATTTAATAACTTTGGAATTAATTTTGACAAGCCCACACTAAAAATATGTTTCACCCAATTTTTCAGGGAAGTTACAAAATTGGTGTTCTTTGAAATATAGATATAGTAGGAGTGAAATCCTAGAAATTGAATGCTAGTAAAAATAAAAAATTACTCCTATGCATAAAAGTAAGTACTCTGATATTTAATAGTCTTTTAATCTTAAGTAAGAGTTATTTTAGAGTAAAAATTTGGTAAATTAAAGGGATCTCTATGTATGTAAGGGTAACTAGAGTAGAATAAGAGTGAAATTTGGGAAATATTGACCCCAAATAGTGGTATATAAAGGTCATTTAATCTCATGTAAGTTTAACTATGGGAAGAAAGATAAAAATTTATAAAAGTATTGGGGTGTACTAATATGAATAAAAGTAAAATTACAATATATAAGGGTAACTCTTAGGAACCCATATAATTTGTTATAGTCATTTATAGCTTCATAGTAGAATTTTAAAAAATTATGGGATATATAAGATTCAATTACCATAAAAATTGTGATACATAAAGGACCTTCCTTTTCCATAATGATGAAAACATCAATATGTAAGGGTGATTCTTGGAGATTCGCTGCATATATAAGGGCATTTCCATGTTATAAAATTAAAGGAAATTCTTGTCCTCTAAATCTAATGAAATATTAAAGAATCACGAACATAGAGATCATATTTGGTCTATTTATCAGTCATTATTGGAATAAATAGATCAAGGGAATATTATATTTCCTCTGCATGGAAAAACTGATAAAAAAGGGAACCAAACTCATAAGAGGCGCATGATCCAAGAGAATAAGAAGGAATATAATGGAATAGAGGGAATAAAAACATTCTACCAACCATCTGTAAGGATTATGTGCCATCCATGTAGGGATAATGAGTTGATCAGACCATGTAAAGACCATCCTAGCCTTAGAGATCCCCAAACATTCATCTTGCCCCTATTAAAGGGGATAAAAATATTTTATAAAAGGGTTTGGGATGTTTTAATGATAATTTTCCTTTATTTTATCATTTCTTTGTAATTATATAGATATGGAATATTATAATGATTGTGGTTGGTCCAAGGAGACCCCCCCAACCCTATACTAATGAATTTAAAAATTAATTTTTTAACTCTATTTTTCTAGAATTATTGGAAAATTTTGTTTGCTTTTTACAGTTAGGATATTTACAATTCCTATTATATATAAATCCTTCCTTATATTCTTCTATTTTTTCACACATAATATCCTTGGTTATTTTTCATTTACAATATAATGTATAAAAGTAGGGATTGATAAAAAAGTTATCAGAAGTTTCCAATAATTTGGCTAGATAAGAGTAGGGTGTGCCATTATCATTATACATATTTGTTTAAGATGAACATACTGAGTGATAGAAATCATTTGAGGCTTCAGCTAGTTAGTTATAGGGAATGAGGTTTCAATTTGAATGAATTATTATTTAGTAGGTTATGTGAGGTAATATCCATGGTAAGACCACTGTAGGTCAAATTTCACATCATTATAGAATTAAGAAGTATAAGTAAAATAAAGGAAAATCACAAAAAAAACAGACCAATCCCTTTTATAGTGAGTTCCAACCCCTTCAATAGGGGAAATATGAATGTTCAAGAGAATTTATATTTAGGATAGTATTCATGCACTCTTATCATCTCTATTTACCCATGTTGATGGCATAACATCATTCTCAGTTATTAAAAAAATGTTATTCTCCCTCAATGCCATATGTTTCTTTATTCACTTGGATCATGAATCTCCCATGAGTTCACATTACTTTTTTCCCTATTTAAGCAAGAATAAAAAATTAAATACAATATTTATCTCTTTGTTCATCAAATAATCTCCTTGTAGACTAGAGATAATCTCTATGGTCATGATTCTTTAGTTTTTCATCATATGCACTTGAGAAAAAATTCCTTTTAAGTGTCTAAAAAGTGAAACTCTTATATATTTATTGAATCTCAGTGGATAAATTTTATGTATTGATGTTTTCCTCCCCATGATAAAGGTATGAAATTTATGTATCTCATGTGTCAAGATAATTGACACTTATATATCCTATAATTTTATAAAAATCCAATATGTATCTCTAAAATGTTTTTTATATAATAGTAAAATAATATTGTATATTAGGGTACTTAATTTTATGTATAGGAGTAAATTTTCATTTTCAAATCCCCACTATGATATTACAAAGGCACTAGAAGAAGAGAACATACCCTAATTTCATCACAACTTGTAGGAGACCCTCCATTAACTCAAGATTAGATATCTATCTTATATGAACTATGCTAACCACATCAAGTTGAATTGGCGACAATTTTAGTGGTCTGAAAACCCAAGGTAGGGAATAACGTGAGGTTATTCAAGATTAATACCAAAATAATATAAATTCAATTCACCATATAATCACTGATACCCTGGTTGATGTTAATATTAGTAGGTGGGGTGAACATAGAGATCTATATTTCACCCCACTCATAGTTAGTAATTCCCTCCATGGAAAACATATTATAATGTAATTTGTGAAACCCCCATGTTACTATTGTATGAATTTGTTATGTAATTTTTGATTAATTTAATTTTGTTTTGTTTAGGAATTGGGGATGTTTTGGGTGTTTTCAGTTATGTAGCTCTATTTTTAGTGAATCATACAGTGAAATAGATAGGTCATGTTGTAATGAGTGTGTGTTTAGTGACCTACATTTTCAGACTATAGGTGGTCACACCATGATGGGTGGGTCATTACATGAATTTTTTTTTCTTTATGGATTTGGTTGAGGGAAGGGCCACAACACAATAGAGGAGGTCATACCATGACTAGACCTATGAAATGGGGTCATTTTTATGAGAGTCACCATGGCCAGGTGCTGCACTATGGGGGGTTTCCCATGTGGTGGTCATACCTAAATAAGTAATGGTCAAACATGACATGACCTTGGGATGAAATTCTTCTATTCTTCCAAGAAGGAAAATCATGCCATGATGAGTTGGTAGCACTGCGATGTGTCGGGGATCAATTTTAATTTTGGAAAATTCCAAATATACCTATATTTTATTTTTATGGTTTTTAGATATCATTTCCCCCATTATTATTTAAATACCCCCTAATACATTCTCAAGATAGATCTCCCCTCCCCCTCTTTATTTTGATGGATACTCCTCCTTCTGTTTTAAGTGGTTTTGGAAGGAGAGTCCTTTATTTCTTCTTACAATCTTCTCCCTCTCTATTTACCCCTCTGGTTCCTTTCTTATGTGAACATTAATTAGTTTTTTGGATTAATTTAGGGTTTATAATATGTCTAATAATAGGGATTTGTTTTTTAGGGTTTATAGAGGTTTTTATTTATCTTAGTTTAGATTTCACTATTGAAGGTGATGTGTTGAGACTTGTTTTCTCTTGGATTGTGGTAGGTGTTTCTATGAAATTATTTCATTTCTCATGTCATGAAATTATTGGATTTTACAAAACTATTTTACTATCATGTTATGTATATTTATGACACACATGAGGGGTTTATTTAGTGTTTATAAGGTTTTATTTACTTGTAATGAAAAATTTAAAATAATTTCTAATGCTCATTTTGAACTAAAATGTGCATGCCTTCCAAGTGTTTATAAAAATTCCTAGGTGGAACTTTCAAAATGGCCATGATGATAAATGAATGATTTTATCCCTATTTTTATTTTCAAAGGGAGTAACTCATGTTAAAGGGTTTATTTCAAATTAAATAGATGTTTTCTTTTCAAATGACTCCCAAGGTAGGAAAATGATGTTTTTAAGGCGATAGATCCTTATATAATTTTAAAATGAAGTTTTTCTAATTACTTAGTTTTAATATATAAGTTTAGTTTTAAATGATAAGTTAGAACTTATGAAATGATTTCATTTTATTATTATACACCCTTTTTGTGAACCCCTTATTTTTGTACCTTTTTAGGATGTTTTCCCTTAATGGGATATGAATTTTGTTATTGTTATTTTTTGTTTCTTGAATGTTGAGAAAAAGGCATGTTTCATGTATGGATGTTTGAGGTGAGATGTGGTTTATTGATCATTTTTATTTTTTATTAAGGAAATATTCCTTGTTGATTACTCACCTCCGTTATTGTAATTTCATGGGAACCCATGTTGATAGATAAGGGATTTAGTCTAGGACATACTAACTTTTTCACCCCTTAGTACAGGTTGTGACCTTTCTAGAGATGGTGGAGCAATTAAGATATGGAATCTATTCAGATGCTGACCTAGAAAGACAACGAGATCTTACCAAAAGATTGATTTTTGAGGTATGTCTAGGACCTCCTCATGTTAAGACCTAGGGAATTTCCCACGACACATATTGATTGACCGATGGTCATAATCATGGTATTTATATTTCACACTTTTTTTCATCCCCTTGTACCCATTTTGGTGTTGTGGAACATTTTTCATTTCTGATGTTGGTTTATATTATGCTTTTTGAGATTAAGGTACTTGTTTTTCATTTCCTTATTTCTCCTATTTCATGGTTCAATTTTCAACCTATTTTCAAAAGATGAGTTGTGAAAGGATTTTAAAGAAGGAAAAGTATTTTTTATTTGACTCCATAAACTTAGTGGTACTAACTTTTTAAAAACTTTAATGGTTTTTTCCATTTGAAATGGTGTATTCTACCCCATGGTAAAAATGGGATTTTGAAAGTTATTATTAAAAAAGGTTTTGGTTTATTTTCCTGGCTTTGAGATTTTAGCTTTGAGCTGAATATGATTTGTTTAAAAAACAGTTCTTTTCCTTTTAATTTTGGAAAATAAATAAAGTATGAGACTTAATTTTCATGTTATTTAAGTTTGTAAAACCTATTTTAAAAATGAGAAGTATCATATAGGGATGGGACCACACTGAGAGGGGTGGGGGTGAATCAGTGTGGGAAAACTTTTGACCTATTAAAAATTTTATCCCTTTTTTACCTCCTCTCTTATTTAGTGATTGATTTTCTCTATATTTTTTTATTATATTTGGTTAGTGTGAATTCATATACGGAATAACAAAGTAGCATAAGATAACATAAGGATTGTTTTATTAGGATCACCTCCCTAAGGATGACTATATCCCCACTGTATGGTATTTTTTGCCCACACACACATAGCTTCATTCTTATCATAAAATAAAACACAAGAAATGGTAAGGCCTTGAAATTTATATCTAGGAATTGACTAAGTACAGAGAAAGATTGGGATTTCTATCCCTTTGTACAACATATTAGGATTGTACCACCGTAAAGCAAGACCACCTGTGTATATTTTAGTCCCTCCTAGACTATATAAATTGATCTTCATATTCCACTAAAGTAATTATATGGGCCAGCTCTATGTCCTTATAATTATATACT
This sequence comes from Viscum album, assembly GCA_963277665.1. Lineage (NCBI taxonomy): Eukaryota > Viridiplantae > Streptophyta > Magnoliopsida > Santalales > Viscaceae > Viscum > Viscum album. Next base: position 119,612,597 of record OY728154.1, read on the forward strand.
ATAGGAATATATTTTAGGTTGGATAGGCATCATCTTTGGCCTATCCTTGAATAATTGAAATGTTCCAGTCATAATATCTTATTCTTATTATTTTCTATCTCCCTCTTAAGTTCATGGAATGATTATTCTATATGAAACATTGGTTCTTCAATTTTATCTCACATTGATATATCAAAATATGAAATAGATTCTTGTATTGGATCTATGTCTTGACACTAGAATTTATATTTTTATAATAATAGTGTTGAACACAACCTTTTCATTCTCATAATTCTCATTTTTAGATTCACTAATGTGAATATTATTCTCAATATTCAAATGCCCATACATATCTATATTTTTATAATCTTAAATTATCAATTACTAGTGAATAATATCACAATTAATTATCCTAAGTACCCAACCTTAAACTTTCCTCAATACTCCTTCATCCTCTATCTTCAATTCTTATTTAAATTATTTCAATTATTCATTATAAATGAACCTATAAACCCAGTATTTAATTTATTACGATAATTAAATATTATCATAAACTTATCTCAATTATTTATTCCAAATACATCAAATTAATTCATAAATTAATAATTGGGTTCAATTATTATTCCATAATATCTAGTAACTCATCATTTATATCACCATTATTATTCCTAAAATTCTTAGTTTTTTTTCTACTTTATGCACCTAATTTATTTTTTAAATGGATTCATAAATATTATGAACCATTTTATGAAATGATAATAATTATAGAATATCTATTGATATTCATGAATGTATATTGCGTGCACCCTATATCATATTTTAAACACATTTAAATATCCAAAGGAATCAAATATTCCTTCTTCATCACTCATCTTTATCATTATAACCATAAATGGAAAGCATTTACTCCTTAGATATATGCATTGTTATTATTCCTTAATTTATTCATGTATTTGAATTTATTTCGTATCTTTATGAATGCATAACAACATGCATGTGTACTACATTATCAAACTATACATGAATTCCATTTCCTTCACAATGTTAATGAATTTCATAATTCATGGCAGACTCATAGCACATGAAATATATACTTGGAATTAAATGAACACTCAACTTACATGGACACACCATCTTATTTATCATATAATCATCATGTAAATATCAAGCTATTTATTTTTAACCAAAAGATCAAAAAGACTTCAAGTGATATCATGGCATGTGATCATTGAAGGCATGCATGTTAGTATGTTCATGCATGTCCCACACCTTGAATTTTATTTACACACCTAATAGAATAACTCAGGTTCTTTTTTTTTATATTATTTTATATCAACCACATCTTGTTCATATTATCACCATATATCTATCCATTGAACAATTGATATCTCATATCCTCTGTTATGAATTTCTAAAAAACCCATCTCATCCCCTTGTTATCTTCTTGGATCACAAATCTTCTCTGGAATGGTGGATTAAAAAAAATTTAAGTATAGATTGATCATGAAATCAATCAAGGTTTATGATATAGTGGATTGGATGAACATACAGTGGTTCATCTATTCTTCGGATTTATCAAAAAACACTCATGATCAATCAATACTTCATATGGTTGATTGAAATACTCACCGTTGATCTGAACTTATTTGTGAGGTTGATTATTACACTAACGGTCAATCGTTCATAACTTGGTCAGTCAATATTCTCATGCTCAATTTATCTACCATGCGATAATCTCATATGGAAGTTTAAACTCATCAAGCATAATCACTCCATATTTGGCATGGATTAACTTGAGTAACCCATATAGTGAGTTCTATCTTCATACGGTTGATGCAAAATCAACATGGGGTTGATTTAACTGGGGAACAGTCCATCCAAAATCAGATGTATAGTCGATCCTATATCTTAAAGTCATTTAATATATGTGCATGTGGTAGATTCAAGAGATTTCACACAAACATATCATTTTGTGGAGGAAAATGAGTAGATGATCAAATATATCAGATCCTTTTCCTAGGACCGCCAATATTCTATGCATAACATTTTAAAATGGAACTATTGTAGCCACTTCTCATGCAGTCACAAATCGAACTAACATCCAACCTATTACTCTCTTATAAGACATTTCATTCCCTTAGCTGGACACTTTTGAGTATCTGGTTCCACTTCAAGATTCCTCTAACACCTCACACAGTAGGATAATAGGCTGGTTCCACCCCACACTATCCCACTAGCACCCATGTTCACACTAACTTATGTACCATGATCTCTGTGTGCTTTTTATGAGATCTATGCATGCACCCATGTAACCTAGGCTGGCCAAGTTGAACTACCTTCTTCTTGGTTGACCTTGTTTCTACATGTGCAATTTAGGTGGTTCCTTGGTTGTCCCAATTTTTTTAAAAAAATTATGGCCAACTCAAAAATACTTATAAAATCTTAGTATGATATCCACAATTTTCTCCTCATTTCATCATATGCTAAATAAAACATTTTTCAGGACCATATTACTTATCAAGAACCTTTTAATTCTTCCTCAAATATCCTCACAAATTTGGATGTAATATTTTTTAATTCTCATCTATCTATAAGTACAATTATTAAAATAGTAATAACACAACAATAATCATAAATTGATTATAATTATTTATCAATAATGATACATAATTCCATCTTCTTCAATATTGATTCAATAATATTTATATATAATATTTTTTCTTCATAAAGATGGAACATGTCAACACCATAAAATACCTCTTTTCCAAGTATGAATAAATTTACAAGAATATCCATTGGAAGAAAATAATATCTTTCCTTTTATCACCAAAATTAGAAAAAGTAACTTCAACATCCGAGATTCAAGTCTCCACTTCAATTCTTATATATCATTTGTAATTCACAATATATTTTCATATTTACTTTTCTTAGGAAATTATTTTTCATAATTATTGAGTTCCCCAAACCCAACACCGAAGTTCTTATACTCTATTTTGATTATTCATCAACATATTGACATAAAATACTCCTTGTAAATTTTTAACAAATAGAAATCACACAAAGTAGGCTAAAAAATATCCTCCATTCTATTTATTTTCAATACCAATATGAAAATTCCATATCAATATATTCATCTAATTTGTACCTATGATTTATTTATTCTCTCACTCTTACACATTAACCTCTTTATTTTATTATATCCTCATTATTGATAATGAATAAAAAGTGTTCCATAAGATAGGGTGGTATCAATTAATTTTTACCAATATACCATAATTCATCCCAATCAAAGTCTATATGAGTCATTATCAATGTAGAAAACATGGGGGTTTGAGTTAGACAAAAAAAAAACTATCCATTTTAAAACTGAACATGATACCAACTTAAACTTATTACGATTTCTTAATTTTTTACCTCAGGGGTTGTTCAAATATATTATTGTTGAAACATGATAATGTCAATTGATGCAATTTTTTTAGATATTTTCAACATGAATTTCCAATACCACATAGCACGTAGATTAAAAATATTTATGTACAGACAACATGTTTAATTTCATACATCCCTAAAACTTCACAATATCACATCATTTTCTTGTCATTAATTAAAATATTTTTCACCCCCATGATATTAGGATAAATTATATAGATTAAAGGATAAGAGAAATTGAAGACATAACTTTTAATGACGAAATCACAACATTTTTTTAAAATAGTATTTTATGAATTATAATGTCCTGAAAGATTCTCAAGTAACTACACCTCAAGGGTTTCTCTCATTTGTATCATCAAGGAAGATATTTTATTTAGATATTCTTTTATATTCCTATTGATTGATAAATCATTCCAAGATGGAATTATTTTTGATCTGGAATATTTATTCTGACTTGCTTTTATTTAGTTATCTATTTTAGGACAAATATCACCTTTAATTACCTTCATGGTTGGAATATAAATAAATAAAAATTTATTTTAGGAATAAGTTAAAACCTCTATTTCCTCTTTATAGTGAAAAATAAGGTTTATAATATCTTAATAACCCTGATAATCTAATATTTTCAGCTCTATATTCATTAGGATTATTCATAATTTCTCTTCTTCTTTAGATTTTTTTCTTTCTCTTTCTAGGCCAGTTGTGCAAATAACTAAGCAATCATTGGGAATGTGTACCTTTGGCTTAGTCTTTCAATATGAAATCTCAATAATTTTTTCTATTATACCGATCCTCTTATTTATTTCTTGGGTTGATAAATTCATTTATTTTTCTAGTCATACATACATAAAATATGTATTTAATGGATTTTTTTTTCATATATCGATCCTCTTATAATATAATTTTATAAGACCTTAATTAATTTTTCAAAGTGTTATAAAATTATTTATAATTTTAAAATCAGTATTTTACAAGTAAATGAAGATTTTAATTAAAAATTAAATTTATCATATTTATAAAATTATTTTCATAAAATGGAGTTCATTTTTGAATTCTAAACATTGAAAAATGGTTAGGGCTATTTTTTTTGAATTTTTCTAAAATACTTGTTTTTTTGGTGAATAGTAAAATATGCCAATTTATGATAAAAGCTAAATACATGAATTTTTGAGTAATTGTTGATGTAAGGAAAATGTAAGCCAAGAATCTCAAACTATAATCCATTATTTTAATATATTTAGTGATAATATTCAATATTTTTATAGTATTGATCCAAAATAAGAAACTAATAAATAAATTAATGAGAAAACACCCCTCTCCTCCCCTATAAATACCACCCCTTACCACCACTTCTCATCACACCTTCCAAGCCTCAAAGCATGACCAAGTTTTACCCAATAATCAAACAAATCCATTCCTCAACATCTAGGATCCATTGTTCTAATCAAAAATCCAAACCATTTTCCTTAAGGAGGTTCTCAAGGAGGAGAAAATCAAGAGGTAAAATCCTCTTTCTTTTTCTTTTAATTTATTTTCAATTTCATTTCTTTTATTATCCTATCCTGACTTCATATTATCCAAGTGGAATGATAAATAACATATTTTTTATATACTATAATTTTATTATGTTAATGAAATAATTAATTTTCAAATATCTCTCATTTTCCTTTTATTCGAAAAATGAAAATATTGTTTGTGGTGTGTCGATTTACCCCCACCGTGGATGATGAGTTTTCATTTTTGAATAAAACCCTCAATTATGATCATAAAACCATTATAATGGTTAACATAGATTGTGAAATTTATGTTATATCATTTTTAATGTTCTAGAACTAACATATATACATAATATTAAATAATAACATAAAATGAGTTCATTGTGATTGAAAAACCACCAAATTAATCTAAATTATTATTACTAAAATTTTATCTAATGATTCATCCTGATACCATATAAAAAATTATATATAAGACCAATTAAACTTATATAAGTTCATTAATAATATATAATATCAATTCTGAATAATTATCCCCATTTTACATGAACTTTCATTCATGTATACAAGTGAACGGATCCTAAAAACCAAGAAAACAAACACTCCCTAATGATGAAATTGAACACTATAACTCATAAAAATGGCCATGAATGAACTTAATAAAACTTTAATGAATACAATAAATGTATAAGGGGTTATTTATTTGTTAATTAATTAATCTAATTATATTATCTAGAATATTAAAGTGAATAATGTATACAAACATAAGGTAAGGGGATTCTCAAACCCAATTTCCATTCTTTGGGTTATTCCTCTTTCATGCCAAATTTGAGAATGTATGTTATTTTAATATTCCTGAAAATAAAATTTTATTTTCCTCAAATTTTAATTTTTGGGATATACATGCTTCCAAACTAATTTTATGATAAATGAAAATATTTTTCCAAAAAACTCTTCCTTTTAAAAACACATGTTTTACTTCTCTTGAGATTGTTTCTTCTTCACTCAAGATTAATGATTATTATACAAATTATGTTATTCCCTTTTTATTTTTGGTAATCCATATGTTTACCGATGAACCTATTATTTATGAAATTCTCATGTAACCCATTTCCTTTCAATGGGCTATTTTATGGAAAATATTTTTATAAGTTCTACGTGGCCTGCATAATGATGTAAATGTTACAATGTGCAAGGTGTGCCCAGAATTATATAACACTCCAATTTAACAATGTAGGTACTTATAAAATAATTTATTTTCATTCTGGAATCAAAATTTTAAATTCATTATAAATCTATAATTAAATAAGTGGTATTTATAGAAATTAAGATATTTATACTGATAGAATAGCAACTTGACCTTTAGAATAGTAACTTGACATTAGGAATAATAATCTAGAAAATAGAATAGAAAACTCACCTATGAGAGTATAAATAAAATTTATGAATCTTATAAGTGTAATTATGATATATTTTTATAATGAAATAAGTAAATAAATATTTTTAAAATGATGAATTAAGTGTTGGTATTTTTTTGAGACATAAATTCTTATTTATAATTTTATAATTAATTTAATTATTTAAAATAAAATTTATTTTCATAAAATAGATTCATAAATTAATATTTTATTATCTTATGATTATAATATAATTTGTTGAGAGCTTAATTATTTTTTCAATGTGTTAAAATTCAGTTATTCTTTTAAAATAGGTATTTTTAGAATAAATTATGATTTTAATTAAAAATTAAATTTCTCCTATTTATAAAATTATTTTAAAAAAATGGAGTCCATTTTTTAATTCTAAAATTTGAAAATAAATTTAGGGTAAATTATTTGGTATTTTTCTCAAATACTTGATTTTTTGATGAATAGTGAAATACGATAATTTATGATATATGCTAAATACTTGATTTATTGAGTCATAAATTATGTAAGGATTATGTAAGACCAAAATCTCAAAATATCCTTCATTATTTTAATATATTTTGTGATAATTCTCAAACTATTCATAGTCTTGAGCCAAAATAATAAACTAATGAATATAATAATGAGAAAACACCCATCCCCTCCACTATAAATATCACCCATCACCACCTCTTCTCCTCACACTTCAAAGTCTTTTAGATTGTTTAATTTCTACCCAATTACCTTTCAAACCCTATTCCTCACGTCTAATACCTATTGGTATCACCAAAAGTCCAAAATCAAGGGCCTTAAAGAGGTTCTCAAGGAGGAGAATTCAAGAGGTAAAATCCTCTTTCATTTTTTTTCAATTTTTTTTCTTATACTATTTTCACCTCCCATTATATAAGTGAAATTAAAACTAAATTATCTTATATATACTATAATTTTATCTTTCTAAAGTAAAAATTTATCATTATACTTCTTCACCTCTTCCTTTTATTCTAAAATTGAGAACATCGTCCGTGATGTGTTGATTTACCGCCATCGTGGATGATACACTTTAATTTTTAATTAGCACCTTAAAGGCTGGTCATAAAATAATTATTATGGTTAAATAATATTATATTATACATATTATAAGTTATTTAATGTTTTGGAACCAATATATAAACATGATATTGAATAAACTGATATAAGTTCGTGATGATCATAAAAACCGCCAAAATAAATTAAATCATTCCTATTAATGTTTTATTTAACGATTCATCCTCATATCAGAAAAAATGATAAATGGTATAAATTAAAATTCTGGAAATATATTAACACCATTTCATTCCACTTATGTATTTTTCCTTCCACTCAACAAGAAAATCCCCAATGAACCAACCATGGAAACCATGAAATAAATGCACCCGAAACAAAAAAAATAACAAAATATTATTAATAACTGGGTAGATATATGTTATAATAATATCATATAAGTAATTATTAATATTAATATGGTTTTTAATATATTAATAACTCTATCTAAACCATTATACTAGAGGTTTGAACATGTTTTAAGTAAGGTGAACGCGAGGTAAGGGAATTCTCGACTGAATTTCCATTCTTTGGGTTAACTTTCTACTTCATTGATTATGTAGAACTTAGATTATTTGTGAAATTAATTATTTTTATATTATTATATATTATGTTTATTCACAATTTACTCATAAAATCCATTTGTTTTATTGATTCTCACTTCAATTATATGACATTTTTAAGGGACTTTTCTTTAAATATCCTCTTTTAAATTTCTATTTTTACAAATTTCAAAATGTATGTTTTTATGAAAGTATTCATGTATTATGATTATGTTTTGGTTATTGGGAATTATTTATGATTAATTGAGGCACCTATATATCCCTCCAATGTATTGTGTATGTTTATGTTGGAGGTTTACCGTATGGTTACTCCAAGTGTAACTGGAATGGCTACACCCTAAGGTAGCCATGTGGGTTGCATCATAAGGTAGTCATGGGGGTTACATTGTAAGGTATTCATGAGGGTTACAAATCATATGGTAGCTATGAGGGTCACAATATTAAGTAATTAATTTTCCAATTTACCTTTATGGAATTATTTATGTTTTCTATGTTTTATGGAAATCTCTTATTTTCAAAAAGTATATGGTACTTTATCGGCAAGAAGTATGACTTTATGAAAATTATTTCACAAGTTTATAAGTATTTATGTACTAATAGTTTCTATACTTTTCTTATGACCCTTACTGATATTTTTGTACTCATCCCAACATTTGAAATTTTTTTCACAGGGTTAAAGGACGGGTGAGAGAAAATGAGAAGTTGAGATGAATATCATGAAGACTTTTCATTAAAAGATTTCAGGTTTTTATTAAAAACTTGTTTATTATGGAAGAAATGGGTACTAGTTTAGTAGTACCCACTTTTTATACTTGTGAGTTGATATATATGAATTATGTACTAATTTCCTAAAAATATAAACTAAAAATATCTTTGGGAATGTAAAGAAGTTAATTCTGAAGGAATTTACTAGATTATGTAATGTTTAAGGATGGGTCCTTATAGTTGGTATCAAAGAATGGTTTAGATAACATTATGGATTAGGTTGATGTTAATAGAATAATATAAATTATTTTTACCTTTTTTTATGTTAAAATTATATTTAATTTTAATATTACCATGTTGATTCATCTAAGATATGTCTGTTCAAAATGGTTTTCTATAGAAGAAACAGGGATGCTGAAGTAAGAAGGCACACAAGGGATGATATCTTTTTAAATTTGTAACTTGGAATGGTCGGAATTGGAACTGAATAGCTTGTGAAAATAATGGATCATTTGAAGTAGGATATAAACTTTAGTAGAATCTATTCAAGAGAACAACAAGAGCTACCATGAAGGAACATGATGATAGTGGAACATTTTATGAGGAAACAATATCCTGCTTTCATTCGATCTTATGACCCAGTGGCAGATGAAGAATGGATTAAATTCCTTGAAAAGATATTCTATGTTATGGGGTGTTTAGATAATCAAAAGTTTAGTATTTCCACTAATCATTTTGAATGTGAAGCTGAACAGTGGTGATCAATGGTCATGAATATCAAGGATAGAGAAAAGATTGATGCCTTAGAATGAGATGAATTTAAGAATATCTTCCTTGAATTTTGTTTCATAAGGTGGTTCAACTTAGGAGAGAATAACAATTACTTTAATTGAAACAAAATGAGAAATGGTCAATTTACATATATGAAGAAAAATACACTTGATTAGAATGATACACTCTAAATCTTATTCAGGATCTTGATAGAAAAATCAATTGTTTTTAATTAGGATTGAAGATAATATATTGAAGGGAAGGGGACTTCTGTAAATTAAAATTTTATAAGAAACTTGTTCACTGTGTTGAGAGGGTAGAAATTGAGTTTTCTAATGATCTCATGTACATTAAAAACAAGAAAAAGAAAAGTTTCATATGGTAGGAAATTGTTAAGAATCAATAAAATAAATTTGATGGTAAGAAATTCTAGTTTTCAATTTGTGAAAAGTGTGGAAAAAAACACCCTGGGGAATGCCTAAAAAATATGGGAAGTGTTTTTTATATGGTAAGTTTGGACATATGGCCTGAGATTTTAATGAAAATTAACTTAAAATTAATTATGATAAGATAACTATAAAGTATTTTAAATGTGGTGAGATGGGTCATTATAAAAATACATTCCCAAAGAAAGATCCGACTGATGGAAAAAAACAATATTATAGGAAAAAAGATGCATTGAGATCTTTTGCAACTACTTCAGTAGATGTTGGGCCATCCATTGAAGTGGTTTCAGTTAATTTGTTTGTTTACTCATATTTTGATAATGTTTTGTTTGATGCAGGGTCTATACATTCCTTTATTTCTCATAATTGTTTTAGTAAATTGGAAATTCACCTCAAGAAATGAGATCAGAACTTATGGATAAAACACCAGGGGGAATATTCAAACAAAAAGGAATTATAAGAATCTTCGTATTGATGTATATTGAAAGATATTACCTAGAAATATTATTTTCCCCCCTCAGTACAGTTTGGTGTTGCTATGGATATGGATTGGATTTCTATTTATCATGCTAAGATTTATCGTAGAGCTAAATAAGATATTTTTCAGAAGGAGTTTCAGTTTTTATACAATAATGAAACCATAAAATTGATAACATATCAGGAAGATGAGAAAATGTTAAAATATGGAAACTAAATAAAATTCATCTTACTTATATTGTTAAAATCAAGGGAACTATTTAGATTAATGATGCACGAGTGGTAAATAAATACCTGGATATTTTTTCTGATGAGTTTTTGGGTGTTATACTTTATTGAGAAGTTGCATTTACTATTTACTTGGTTCTTGATGATAAGCCAATTTCAAAAACCCTTATCAAATGACTCAAGTGGAACTTCTTAATTGAAAAATCTATTGTAGTATTTTCTTGATAAAGGCTTCATTTGTCCTAGAACTTCACCTTGGGGTGCTCCTAGTTTTTTTAAAAATAAATATGATTTCATGATACTTTTCATTGATTGTAGATATTTTAACAACATTAGTGTTAATAATAAGTTTCCTTTTCACCATATCGATGAATTGTTTGATCAGCTCTAGGGAGCTCAGTATTTTTCCAAGATTGGCTAAATATCTGGGTACCATCGGCTGACGGTGAAGGAGGATGAAATCCCAAAAAAAGATTTTCATACTAGATATGGCCATTAAGACTTTTTTTGTTATTCCCTTCGGTTTGAAAAATTCTCCTATTGTATTCATGGATCTTATGAATAGAACATTTAATGAATATTTGGATCAGTTTTTTATTTTTTTTATTGATTATATTTTGTTCTTTTTAAAAATTTATGAGGAACATGAAAAAAATTTAAGTATTTTCTTACAAAGTCTCAAAGAAAATAAGTTATATGGAAAATTTGGAAAATGTGTTTTTTGGTTGTAAAAAATTTCTTTTCTTCCGAACACTGTAAATAAGGATGAAATAATAGCTAATCCCACAAAAAAAGTGTTTTATTGATGGAAAATACCTACATATGTTATATATATTCATAGTTTTCTTGGATTATCAGGTTATTATCGATAGTTTGTTAAAAACATTTCATGATTATCTATCCCACTAAGTTAACATGAAAATAGGTTAAATTTATTTGGATAGAATAATATGATATTTTTTTAGGAACTAAAGAAGATATTTGTGAATGATCAAGTCTTGGACCTTCCTTATATAAATGGTGAATTTTTAATCTACAGTGATGATTCATTGAAGAGAATTGACTATGTTCTGATAGAGAATGATCAGGTAATTACTTATTCTTTAATAAAGATAAAACCTCATGAGTTAAATTATCCCACACATGATTTGAAATTAGAGGTTGTGAGTTTTGATTTGAAAATTTGGAGGAATCATTTATATGGATCTAAATGTGAAATATATACTTACCATAAAAGTTTGAAGTATATATTCAGTCAGAAGGAATTAAACATAATCCAGAGAAGATGGATTGAATTGATAAATGATTATGATTACACGGTCAATTACCATACTAGAAAAGAAAACAAAGTGGTAGATTACTTGAGTAGAAAATATCATGCATAATTAACCATGTTATGCTTGGAACAAGACCCATTGATTAATGATTTCATGAATTTTGGCTTGGATGTTTTTGGTGCAGGAAATTCCTCTTTTTTGTTTCTGGTTTTAGTGCAGTCATCTCTATCAAAAAAATTAAGGAAGTGCAGAAGGGTGATGATGAGTTATAGAAAAAGGTATAATTGGTTAAAAATTGTATGTTTCTAGAATTTAATGTTGATAAAGATTGTGTTTTTTAGATTTGAGAAGAGATTAGGTGTTCCTTTTGATTCACTGTTGAGGAAAGAGTTGTTAAGTGAAGCTCATAGTTCTCTGTTTTATGTTCATATTGGAATCACAATGATGTATAGATACATTCAGGAGTATTACTGATGATATGAAATGAAAATATATATTGAATATTTTACCATGAAATGTTTGACTTGTCAATAAGTTAAAGTAGAGTGATAATTACCAAAGGGGATGCTTCATCCTTTTCCAATTCCATAGTAGAAATGAAAAAATATATCCAAAGACTTCATGGTGGGAATACCAAAGACATATCTAGGTAACAATGTGATTGGATTATTTTTTACCCACTGACGAAATCTAAACATTTCATTCCTATTCGAGATATTATGTATTTGGATCAACTTTCTCGACTATACCTCAAATATATTGTCATGTTAAATGGAGTTCCTCTTTCCCTTATATCTGACCGTGATCATATGTTCAATTATAATTTTTGTAAATGCCTTTAGAAGTCATTGGGAATATAATTAAATTTTGGAACTACTTTAATCCTCAATATGATGGACAGAATGAGTGAAAGATTCAGACCTTATAGGATATGCTTATATCTTGGTCAATGGATTACCAGGGAAGTTGGGATAGACATATTTCTTTAGCTAAGTTTTCATATAATAACACTTTTCATTCTAGTATACAAATGGAACCTTTAGAGGCATTATATGAAAAGTGGTTTCGAACTCTAGCATTTTGGGATGAAGTCAGGGAAAGGAAGTTAATGGAACTAGAATTATTAGAGGAAGTGGCTGAGAAAGTGAACATGATCCAGAAACACATGAGTACATCTCAGAGCAGGGAAAAAAGGTATGTAGATAATAGGAGGAAAGACTTTTCTTTTGTGGTATGTGATCATGTTTTTCTTAGAATCTCACTATGGAAAAGTGTTATGTGTTTTGTTAAGAAAGGAAAGTTAAGACCATAGTTTATTGAACTTTATGAAATCTAGGATAAAGTTGGACTAGTTTCTGACTAATTAGCTTTGCCTCTGAGTTTATCACATGTACATAATGTTTTCATGTTTTTATGTTGAGAATGTGGATGAGAAAGTGAATATGATCCAGAAACACTTGAGTACATATTAGATCAGGAAAAAAATGTATGTAATTCATAAGAGGAATGACTTTTCTTTTTGGTATGTGATCATGTTTTTCTTAGAATCTCACTATGGAAAAGTGTTATGTGTTTTGTTAAGAAAGGAAAGCTAAGCCTATAGTTCATTTAACTTTATGAAACCTGGGATAAATTTGGACTATTTTATTACTAATTAGCTTTTCCTCCGAGTTTATCACATGTACAAAATGTTTTTTTATGTTTTGATATTGAGAAAGTATGTGCCAGAGTCATCTCATGTTTTGAGCCTAGAATTAGTCTAGCTAGAAGAGAAAATTTCTTAGAAAGAGAATACTATTTGTATTATTGATCATAGATATAAATTATTTTGGAATAATGTAATTCACTAAGTTATGGTTTTGTGGAGAGACCACATGGTTGAATAAGCAACATGAGAATCTGAAAATGCTATGAGGGAACAGTACCCTCACTTATTTAATAAGTAAATAAAAATTATGTGGATGCAATTTATAGAAGGTGGGGAGAATGTAACAACCCATGTATGTATAAAATAAATTCTTTTTATCCAGGAATTAAATTTTAAAATTCATTATAAATGCATAATGAAATAATTGGTATTTATAGAAATTAAGGAATTTATACTGATAGAATAGTAACTTGACCTTAAGAATAGTAACTTGACCTTAGGAATAGTCATTCATACAATAGAATAGTACCCTTATCTATGATATTATAAATAAAATTTATGTATCTTAAAAGTGTAATCATGATATATTTATACCATGGAATAAGTAAATAAATGTTTTGAAAATGATGAATTAAGTGTTCGTATTTTTGTGACACATAAATTTTTATTTATAATTTGATAATTATTTAATGATTTAAAAGAAAATTTATTTTAATAAAATCGATTCATAAATTAATATTTTATTATCTTTTTATTATAATATAATTTTATGAGACCTTAATTAATATTTCAAAGTGTTAAAAATTCAGTTAGCGTTTTAAAATTGGAATTTTTAGAATAAAATATGAGTTTAATTAAAAATTATATTTCTCAGATTTAGAAAATTATTTTCAAAAAATTGAGTCTATTTTTTAATTCAACACATCAAAAAATGGTTAGGGTAATGTTTTGGAAATTTTCTGAAATACTTAAATTTTTAGTGAATAGTGAAATACTATAATTTACGATATAAGTTAAATACATGATTTATTGATTAATAAATTATTTGAGGCTGATGTAAGCCCAAAATATCTGACTCTCCTTTATTATTTTAATATATTTGGTGATAATACTCAAACTATTCATTTTCATGAGCCAAAATAATAAACTAATGAATATAATAATGAGAAAACACCCCTCTCCTCCATTATAAATACCCCCTCACCACCTTTTCTTCTCAAACTTCAAAGCCTTTTTAGATTATTTAATTTTTCCCAATACCATTCCCAAGCCTCTTCCCCATTTCCAAGACCTTCTGTTCTCACCAAAATTCCAAAACCAACCGCTTTAAGAAGGTTCTTAAGGAGGAGAATTCAAGAGGTAAAATCCTCTCTCATTTTCTTTTATTTTATTTTAAATTATTTTTCTTTTCTAATAATATATTAACCTCCCATTATCCAAGTTAAATAAAAAATATATTATCTTATATATACCAAATTGTTTTCATTTATATGGAAAAATTCATCATCAATCTTCTCCTCTCCCCCTATTATTCTAAAATGAGGACATCGTCCGTGATGTGTGGATTTACCGCTATCGTGGATGATAAAATTTCATTTTTCATTTTCACCTTCAAGGATGGTCATAAAACCATTATTATTGTTAAAGAATATTTCATTACACATATTATAAGTTATTTAATGTTTAGGAACCAATATATAAACATGATATTGGATAAAGTGATATAAGCTCTTGATGATTATAAAAACTTCCAAAATAAATTAAATCATTCTCATTAATGTTTTATCTAATGATTCATCCTCATATAATAAAAAATGATAAATGGTATAATTTAAAATTATGGAAACATATTAACACCATTTCATTCCACTTATAAATTTTATCTTTCATTCTACAAGAAAATCCATAATGAAACAACCATGGAAACCATGAAATAAATGCACCCGAAACGACAAAAATAACAAAGTATTATTTATAAATTGGTGGAAGGATATTATAATAATATTATATAATTAGTTATAAATATTAATACTATTCTTAAATATGTTAATATCACCCTTTAAACTATTATACATGAGGTTTTAACATGTTTTAATTAAGACAAACTTGAGGTAAGAGAATTCTTAACCCAATTTCCATTCTTTGGGATAACTTTATACTTCATTGATTATGTTGTAATAATATTATTTGTGAAAGTAATTTAGTTATATTATGTTTTATTATTTGTATTCATAGTCTATACACATACTCTATTTTTTAATTAATTCTCACTTCAGTTATATGATATTTTTAAGGGGATTTTCTTTAAAACTCATCTTTTAAATTTCTATTTTTAAAAATTTCAATAGGTATGTTTTTATGAAACTTTTTATGTTTTATGATTATATTTTGGTTCTTGGGAATTGTTTATGATAAATGGTGGGACCTATATCTCCCACCAATTCATTGGGTATTTTTATGTTGTATGTCCACCATATGGTTCCTCCCAGTGTAACTGTGATGGTTACACCATAAGGTAGCCATGAGGGTTACATCATAAGGTAGCCATGAGGGATACATTGTAAGGTATCCTTGATGGTTACAAATCATATGGTATTCACAAGGGTTAAAATATTAATTAATTAATTCCCCAAATTACCTTTATGTTATTATTTATGTTTTTAATGTTTTATGGAAATCTCTTGTTTTCAAAAAGTAAGTATATGATACTTTATGGGTGAGAAGTATGTCTTTATGAAAATGATTTCATAAGTTTATATATATTCTTGTAATAATGATTTCTCTCCTTCTTTTTATAACCCTTACTGAGATTTTTTTCTTATCCCAAGTTTTGAAATGTTTTTCACAGGTTTTAAGGATGGGTAAGAGAAAAAGAGAAGTTTCGATGAATTTCATGAATACTTTTTATTAAAACATTTCATGTTTTTATTAAAAACTTTTGAGCCATGGATGAAATGGATACTATTTTATTTTTACCCACTTTTTATTCTTTTGGGATTATATTTATGAATTATCCCTAAATATTCTAAAAATATAAACCAAAAATATCTTTGGTAATGTAAAGAAGTCAATTATAATTAAATTTACTATATTATGTAGTGTTTAAGTTGAGGTCCTTATACCAATGAATTGGGTAATGTGATGTATCTCATGATATAATTTAAAAAATGTGTGATAATGATGCTATATCTGTTAACAATTATGAAGTTGTGATGTTTAAAATATGTTATGCATGAACATGATTCTAGATTTGTTCAAAAATATTTGTGGTAGTGAACCACTAAGACTTGATGTTTCATTTTTGTGAATGGAAACATTACCTGAATTTATCTAATAATTAATCTAATGAATATGATGATGATTATTTTCTTATGTTATGATGACAATTTTTATGCTCAACCATGTTTCATATTCATCCTATTAAAAGGATTTTATCTCATACATTATTTTGATGTATATCCTCAGGTGAATACTTGTTCTAATGATAAGACGAGGGTCAATAAGAAGAAAGAGAAGAGGAAAATAAATAATTTTTATGATATATTATGTATTAATTTTTTATGGTCCTAATTTTCCCAACAAACTAAACCTTTGGATCATGGTTGTGTAACTATTTTATGTTGTTTATATTTAAAATGATTTAATAATCATGTAATAAAATTAGGGTCACTATAGTTGGTATCAAATCACGATTTAGTTAATTTGGGAATTAGGATTAGAGAACCTTAATGAAAACCCTTAGTTTGAGACCAATTAATCCCCCAATAATCTTTGTTTTAGAAAATGTTTAAATATAGGGATCACACAAGATATTACTTTAAAGTTAATTTAATAAAGTAATAATTTATTTATTCATGAGTTGTTTACATATGTTTTGTTAAAACCTTTTATATTTTAGAAAATTGTGGGAACTAGGAGAAATAAGGCCTATAACCAGTGTGAGGGGAAATGTAACAATTGTCCGAATTATATCCCCAATTCCTTGAGAGGTGGAGTTCAAAATATCATGGTGATTCTTACCCAGCCATCTCAATCCATGAATAATAAATTTAATAATGCATAATTTCATCCTTCACATAAGAGGGATCAACTTTCTATTAAGACTTTTATCAACGACCACTAAAATTTAGTGTATATTCTTATCCACTAGTCATAAAACAGTGATTTAACTTAATGGAGAATATATTTTATGTTCTTAAATGTTCTAAGATGGAGAAGGTGACTCTGGTTGTTTATCATTTTGATAGAGAGGATGATCAATGGTGGGAATTAATTAAGAACACCAATTTGAAGGTTGAAATTGAAGAGATGGAGTGGGAAGACATTAAGAAAATATTTAGTAACAAGTATTTCCATCGAAATCTTCAGACAAATATGGAGAGAGAATTATTAAAGCTGGATCAAAAGGAAGGTGAATCTTTCAGGTAATCTAAAGAGAATTTCACAAGGCTTTAAATGTTCACCTCGGGTTTTTTATAAAAAATGATAGAAAAATAGATATATTTTTAGTGTTTTAAAACCATACCTTCAAAAGAATCTAATGATTCATGAATTTTGGAGTTATTAAGAAGTTGTTTTTTGTGCTATTAAAGTGGGTATAGAGTTTGGAGAGTGGACCCATTCCTATTATGATAAGAAAAAAACAGAGTTTCAAACTGGTGGATCTAATGACAAATGTGGAATGAAAACTAAACCACTCACATGTTAAAAATGTGGGAAGAATCATCATGGTATTTAAATCAAGGGGATAGGAAAATGATTCAACTATGAGAGAGAAGGCCACCAAGCCCATGAATATCAAAGATACATGAGGATGATTGAAAATGTGGTGGATGAAAGGAGAGAACCACCTATGGTTTAATGCTTCAACTGTAGGGAGAAATGACACTATGAAAACTAGTGCACTAAACCTCAAGTCCTCAAGGGTAATTAGATTTAGTAGTCAAAAAAGCCAATGGAGAAAGGGAAATTTTATTCCATCACTAATGCTGAGGTGGATCCCAACAATGATTTCATGACAGGTACATTGGTTATTCATTCAAGAATAGAGAATGCACTATTTTATTCCCGTTCAATGCATTCTTTCATATCATTCAAGTTTCATATAACTATTAAAATTACCCCTTAAAATATAGAGGTTGAGTTATCTATGAGAATAGATAATGGGGAAACTATGGCATCCAAAGTATATAACTCCTCCCTAGTTATTGTTTGTGGACTGAACCTCCCAAAAAATCATATATAACTTCCTTTGGTCGAGTTTGATGCTATATTGGTAATTAATTGTATATATTTATACAAAGACAACATCAACTATTTGGAAAGGGAGATCACTCTTCACATCCTAAGGCATCCTCCAATTCAATACAAGTGTAAGGAGGATGCATATTCTTTAATTCATCTTCTCAAGTTTGGATATTATTTCCTTATAAGCATGCATATCTTGATCAAATGATTGAGAAAAGGGATAGAATCATCATCAAAGACATGCCAATTATGAGGGACTACACTTATGTGTTCCCTAAAGAATTTTATGGACTTACTCCTGATTGAGAGGTTGATTTCTCAATTGAAATTATTCATAGATCTCTACCGATATCAAAGAAACCTTATTGAATGGACACTATTGAGTTGGAATAACCGAAGAAGCTGTTACAGGAGAATCTTTAAAAGGGTTTTATGTGCTTAAGTGCTTCACCAAGGGGTGCACCAATCCTCTTTGTCAATAAGAAGGATGTATAAATGTACCTCTACATTGATTATCGGGAGCTCAATTGTAATGACCCAAACCTAGAAGCTTGGAGCTGGTGCATTATTTTATTAAATTGGCATGATTACAAGGAATCAAATCCAAAAGGACCAATCAATTTAGAAGTATTGGAAGACTATATAACATTCACGATACCCATAATACAATGAAAAAAAATAAAATATTATACAATATAAAATGAAATAAACTCCATCCTTGAAAACTTATTCAATATTTTCTTCTTAATAACCTTGTGAAAAGAAAATATAAGGGTGAGATAAAATTACCATTAAGGATAAGTAACATTGTGAAAGAATAATTAATAAGGTATGGTGAATAACTAAATAACACATGCAATTATAACATAATCTTGACCATAAAATGACAGGAATAAAAGTTGAATAAATAATTCCATAATAAAACATATCCATTGATATTCTACTAGTAAAATAATCACATGGACTATAAAATACTAGTTTCATAATGAGGGAATGAATAATGTGGGACATCATAACCATTATGTCAAGGCCTCATTCCAAAACCATACATAAACAGGTAAAAACCCAAACTAGTTTGTCGCATAATACCTACCGATGCACTGAGGGGATATATTGGGCCTCACCTGATAGTTACTAATTCCAATGAATTCATCATATAAAAGGGGCGAAACATAATCAATATATACATTCATATTTATGATAACATATGAAATTTAAATAACTTCCCCCAATTAGAAAACATAAACACTAACCATTCCGAGTAATATAGTGAATGATATAAAGATAGAACATTCACAGTAAAACTAATCATGAACCATTAAATGAAAAATGGAAAATGATATTATAAGAGATAAAACTCAATCAAAAATAAGATCCAGCAAAGGATGTTGACATAGATGAAAATATTATAATAAAATCATTAAAATTTCTCTTTAAAAATATACTTTTTTAATTTGAAAACATTTATTTAAAAGCTTCTCATTTATAAAACAAGGTAGTTAAAGTGGATTTTTTAATCAAATTTTCCCATAAATCTTTGGAACATTTTAGGGAAATTAAAAAATTAATATTTTAAAAAATTCATGTCCTTATAAATATATACATACAACCATTTTTAAAATACGGACATGAATGAGAAATATTTAGAAGAATAAATCTTTGAAAAATTTAAAATGATGTTTTAGTTGAAGAATTATTTCATAAAACCATAAAAATATTCCTTTTGAAAATATTTAAAAAAAAAGGACATAGATGATAAAATTTCCCAATAAATACTTATGTATAAACAGTATCAGATAATAATGATATTTAGAAATTAACCCTTTCGAATATCATATCATTAGAGTGAAAATAAATGACCTAATTTTGTGTGACAAGTATAAATCAACACAATATAAGTGAATATATAATATTAAATAATCAGAGGTAATTCACACATATTATTATAAAATTCATAACCAATGACATAGATGTTTAACTTAATGAATGGAAATTGAGTTAAGATATCCCTTACCTCAGGTTTGAATTCCTTCAAAAATTTTCAAACCTATCGTATAAAGGTTTTATTAGTGTTTATAATTTATTAAAGAGCTAAACTCATGTTTTTAATTCCTTACATAATATTATTATAATAATTTCCACTCATTTTTAACAATATTTTATTATTTCCATTGTTTCAGGTGTGTTTTTTTCATGGTTTCCAAGGTCGGTTTATTATGGTCTTCCTTGTTAAAATTAATAACAATAAAGAATTGAATATATATATATATATATCATTTTAAATAATTATATGTGAATTTAAACTTTCTATGATTTTGGTAAAATGGAAACAAAGATTTAGCGTCCATGAAAGAGTTAAAATCAAAGTTTATTTACTAAAACATTTTTTAAAATAAGGTTATGCATAAGATAAATTCGATTGTAAATATTCATTAGAAATATAATAAGATTTCCTATAAAATTAAAATTTATTTAGAATTTTTAGACATTAAATAAGTTAATATATTTATGACGCAATGATGATGTTGTAATTACCATAATAGTGAAAAATTAAAATAATTGATATTATAAATACCCAAATAAATATAATTTAAGACTTTTAATGAATTAAAACAATTTTATAGGATAATATGACATATTAGTATTGATTTAATGGACTTTTTTCGAAGTAATAATTCTGTTATGAGTTTCACAAAAATCAACTATTGAATAGTGTCAAAATTGATATAAAAGAGTTTTTAAAACAAATATTATATTATTAATTGATATTAAATTCCTAAAAATCTATGGTTTTGCCAAGAGACTTATATCATGATAGATATATTATTAATGGACCACTTGGGGGTCTCTTGTATGTATATGGTAAGTTTATTAACTATATAATATAAAAATACAAAGTGACATGGTAAATGTCAAACTAATTAACTAAGAGTTAAAACTAAAATATAAGGTTAATATAGTGACCCAAACCTGTATACATTCTATTGGTTGAATGTTTTTCGACCTATCCCCACCTTAACCTTTGAATAATAAACTTTGCAGAGATTAGAAACCGAATATGAATTTATTATAAATTAATATTTTTATCTTTTCCAAAGGTTCCCCTCACCCCTCTTATAAAAGGGCACTCCTCCTTCTCATTTCTTCACACCTTCAAAGACTTTTGGTTCGCCCAAAACCTGCCCAAATACACTCTAAAATTCCCTCACTACAATCTAGAGGCCATAGTTTGATCAGAAAGCCAAGCTAAGGTGCCCTTTTGATCAAATCAAAAGGAAGAACCCGAAGAAGAGGTAATGTTTTCACCACCCCCTTTTGAAGTTCCTTTCTTTGTCCACTTCTTCTTTCTTTGTTATTAACATTATAAAATAATAGCTGCAGTATCTTATATATACTGTGATGTTATGATAAATATGTTACAACCATATTCAGTATTCTATCCACCCTTTTAATAACATGTCACCATACGTGCGTACGTACGGCTTACCGTCTCCACGTCGTGGTGTAATTGTTATTCAATATATTATTATTTGGGTGGGTATAATAATGATGTGTAACTCATGAAAATAATAAATATAACATGATAATGATTCTGTATATATGATATACTGTCCAATTATATATTATTTTAATATCAAAAGAATGATATTGTCACTCGTGCGTATGTACGGACTACCGTCTCCACGAACGCGATGAGATTCATTCTCTATCGTATCCATTCAAGTATAATTATCATTTGATGATTTAAAAATAATTTTTAAGGACTTGATATCATTATGGATATGAATATGATACAACATATCCATGACAAACATGTCTTACGTAACAAAACATATAAAAGCAAATGAGTAAGTTAACACCTGAAACGACGATAATTATAAGATATTATTAACAAAGCAATGTTAAAAGATCATATATGATATCATATTAATTTATATGATTCATTAATAATTTAATAACAATAATTTCAACATTATACAGGAGGTTAACCTACTCCCAACCAAGGAAAATTACAAGGTAAGGGATTTTCTTATCTCACTTTCAATTCCATGAGATTTCCATTGTTCGCCACTAATTTATAGAAAGTGGTATATTGTGTACTACCATTTGATATATATTATCATTATTCTCTTTATATTCATGTTATTCTATAAATAATTTGGTGGTTATTAACTTTTTTTCATACGACTCTGTTGATTACAACGTGGTAAGGGGTTTCTTATCTCATTATTAATTTCATGAGAATTCCATTATTCACCACTTATTTATTGCATGTGGTGTATGTGTACTACCCATAATTCTATTCATTGTGTATTATACTTTAATTTATGGGTATTTACATAATCATTGTATGATAGTTCTTTCATGGGTGTATGTTTCTTATGTTACCTAATCGATACGGCAATTCGAAATTTCAATTTCCACTAATTTGGCTTTACGCATATTTCATTGATTATATTACCCCAAGATTATGTGTGGAATCACTATTCATTTGATTATGTGATAATTTCCACTCCCCTTCCTACGGATACACTTTTGATACACATAATAACTCCATTGATAATTTCTCAAGTCATTGATATGAATTTGATAAGATTAATTTTAACTCATTCTCCATTTGTTGAGTTAAACATCCAATTAGTTGGTGTTGTTTTTACAAGAATATGTGTGAATGTCCTTTGATTGTTTTACACTGAATATCCAATCATATTTAGTGTATTTATATTTTTCACACATAATTATGTCGTTGATTTTTCCTTAACCTAAGGATACAACCTTTATGAGAGATTTCATCTCAATTTACATTCCATTGAGACTTCTTTGTTGTTATACACCAAATCAATTTTATGTGGTGTATATAATGTACTTTTACATAGTATATCATGAATTACTTCATTCTAATGATTTTACAATGTTTTGATTACCTCAATTATTTTTATTCAAGTGTCTCTCTTTTGGTTAGAATCTCTAACTAAAATACCATTTTTTAAATGTTTTAAATACTTATTCATCTAAATATTTCTAATAAATGTCCATGTTTTAAAAATGGTTTTAAGGATTTATTTATATGGACATCAATGTTTTAAAATTAAAACTTCTTTTAAAAAGTTTCAAAGTGGTATGGGACACTTTGATTCAAAAATCTATTTTTAAATGGCTTTTTGACAAATAGTGTGACTTTTAAATGATTTCAAGAAAAAGGGGGATATTTCTCTCAAATAGTTTTGATGATTATTTTCATCTATGTCAACATCCTTCATTATTCTTGATTGAGGTTAATGTGATACAATAAAATCTTCCATATTGTATCAAATGAGTTATGTTTGACTGTGGATGTTCTATTTTTATACCATTCATAGTTTGTGGTTAAAGTATTGGCATTTTGTATGCTATTTTTAATACAAATGTTTATGTTATGTTTAAACCTGTTCATATGAGGAATGCGTTGGACTTAATAAGTGACGGGTGGAGCCCACTATAGCTCATCGATGCATCGGTAGGTCTCATGGTACAAACTAGTGTCTTGGCACAAGGCCTTGACAAAATCTTATTTGTAGTCTTGGCACGAGGCCTTGGCTATGTGGTTATGATAGTCTGGCATTATGCATTCCATCATTATAAAAGTGGTAATTTAAATTGCATGTGATTATTCGATTAGTATAATATCCATGTGAATAAGTAAATGGCATTATTTCATTTTATTTTTGCCATACTATGTTGAAGTTCAAGTTTAAAAGGATTTTGTTTTAAGTTATACATTGCCTTAAATGTTTATTCTTATTTATGAAAGTTTCCGCTATATTGTTATCCTTACTAGGCATTTGAGCTCACCCCTTTTCTATGTTTTATTTTTCCCAGGATGTGAAGAAGTAATTTATGAATGACCTATAGGGATAGTATGTGGGGATATGAGGGTGGGATATGGAGACTATGTTTTTGTAGTAGTTTTTCACTTTATGATGTAATGTAAAACTTTATGAATATATCTAGTGTTTCCCAGGCTACTAAACCAATCGGTCTTTCGAGATTTGATCTTTCTTGTGATCATGCCAATGTTATGTAATAATGCACCGACTCTAGGTAACTGGGGTCAGGGCGTTACAGAAACTAACTCCAATATGATTATACATGTTTGTTAGATGTATTTACTTTTATCCAATAAAAGTTAGAGTCTTAATGTGTGAATGAATCTAATTTTAAGCATAATTTACATTAAAAGGCCAATTTACCTCCTTTTAATGGAAAACCATTTTTAAATCTAGTTTTGGTCACTTTAATACATTCTAATTGACCAACTAAAATCCTTATTTATATTGGGGACACCGAATTTTAATTTGGGTAATTTTTTGGTATTTTTCTGATAACATTCATTTTTTAATGAATAATGAAAAATATTGTATTTTAATTCAAAAGTGCCTTTTAATCTAATTTATTTATATGGTTAGATTATATTTTTAGTTGGTTTTAAAGTGAAATTAAAATATATTTTTACCATTTAATCCAATGTTTTTAATTGTAATTAATTTCACTTTGAAATTAAACCTAAACAAGTATCAATCTTTTGATAGTTATTGTTTCTTAAAAACACGATATTTGTTTTAACAATGGGAATTAATTTTTAAATTAATTAATGAAACTTCTATGTTTTGAATTTGGAAAAATGGAAATCAATTTTGAATTCGGAATATCAAATAATACTTAGGCTGATTTGTTGGTATTTTTTTGAAAAACTTCAATTTTTGATGAATAGTGACACCACTTAGTGGTAGTTAAAAAACTGACTTTTTCATTTAAATGAAATTTTACCACTTATGTGAATTGAATTTAAAAAATCCGAAATACATTTTTTTTATAAAGAAGTAAAATGTGGTTCATTAGGATGAAAATAATTCTTGGTGAACAATAACTTTTGACTTTTATTTACCGCGGTTAAAGGTAAATAAGGTAATTCAAGGTTAAAAGAATATTATAATAATTACAAATTACTTTAACACTTATAATAACCTTATTGGTTGAGTCATTTACGACCATGATCATCTTTGGGTTGATTTTGGGACCCCATTGATCCACTTGGGAGTGAAAATGACAATTTAGATTAATTAATTTAATGTGAGGACAAAATTGACATTAACAAATATCGTTTAGTAATTAATTTTTATACGGTGTTATATAAGTCCTATTTTCGACTATAAATATTATTTGGAAAGATAAAATGATTTCCTACATCATGTTAGTTTTTTTTATAATTTTTAGAAATCAAATAAATTAAAATATTTTTGACACAATAATGATGCCGTATTTACCTCATTAATAAATGATTTAAATTAATTAGATTATAATGATTATATTATTATACAAAACATGTCCAATTATGATTTTATGATTTTATTTCGATTATGAATCATATTATCTTAGACTATAATTATTTTTGGACCATTAGAAACCAAATATCATTATATAATAAAATAATAGTTTCACACTTTCCTAAATAGCCCATCCCTCCCCTTATAAAAGGAGACCACTTCTAACCAATTCCTCACAACTCTCAAGCCATTTGGATTGTAAAACCTCTGCCCAATTAAGCTCTCAACATCTCTATCCTCCTAATAGAAGCCTTAACTTAGGAAGAAGCCCCTTCATGAAGTCTATTTGGTTCAAACCAAAGGAAGTTACCCAAATTAAAGGTAATAGTTTCTCTTAAATTGTTTTCTTTTATTTTACTTTTCCAACCCCTAAAATCTTTTTATTATCTTTCTATTGCAGAAAACACAGTATCTTAAATATACTAGGATGTTTTTATGAGAAGTATTAGAACTACACTTACACATACCTCCATCTAATGGATGAAGAACATAATGTTTCTGTGGATTTAAAACTAAGGCCTTACGAAACGATGATTGTTCAATTACATCTTACCGCCTCTCATGGTGGCCATTATGATGGAACTGTATTTATATATGATATATATTATGTTTATTATTTCCTTATTCTTCTGTACTTCCCTTTTTATAGCATGCCTTTATGGTTTCCATAGTGGGTAAATACGATAATCTCATTTGAGGAAGTGCGGACTACCGCCCCCTTAAAGTGATGTGACTCGTTAATGCCTTATGTGGGATGTATAAAGGACAGTGTTAATGATATTATATATGATATTATAATGGAATTATAATATACCTATGTATAATTATGTTTTATTTCCATTGAAATAAGAAATATAAATGAAAGTAGCGTTCATGCGTACGTACGACTTACCGTCTCCATGAATGGTGCATTTCATTTCTTACCTCCAAATGTTATGTACTATTATAAATACATGTATATACTGGATATATATGATATATATGATATCTACATCATGATTAGAATTCTGTAGATAATGAATATTTGACTACATTTAAAACATGTAATTATAAGAAGTCTATTTTTGACTCAAGTACCAAATATCGACAAAATGAGCGTTATTAACTTAAATGATTACATAATGATTATAACATGGTAATAAGTGATATAAAAGGAATAATAAACTTGAAAAAGGTTCTTAAACAAGTAGAAATTAAATTTAGTTTATTATTTAGGAGATTAAAGAATGATGGAGTCAAGTTAGACACGAGGTAAGGGATTTCGTCTCAATCTCCTTTTATTGAGGCATATTTTGTTTTAATACACGACTTTCTTTTATACGATGTATAAACACCCTTGAATTTTAAAAGGGAATATTTTTATATGAAGCATTTTACTAAATGAAAAAAGGAATGTTTCTTTAAACGTAAGCAGTGACAATGACCTTTCCGCCGCCGTGAGTATTATTTGATTTTTGGCTTCCTCAACAAGCTGTAATGTTTGTAAAAGAAAATAAACACCATATACTCTTTTACGTATTTTTGGTATTGAAAATGGTTTTGAAAATGGAGTTGTTATGTCAATATATATAAGTGATATATTGTGATTGAAATGTGGAAATGTTTTATTTCTTTTATATTTTTTCATGCCTTATGATTTTATAATGGTACTTGGACATTTGACGGGTGGTTACGTGATAAACCAAATGACGGGTGGTGCCGTGAATACCATGACAGGTGGTTACGTTATAACCTCCAATTCATTGGGTATGGAAGTCAGCCGTATGGCTATTCCATTTAGTGATATGTGTGGAAGTGGACCGTATGGTTATTCCATTTAAGTGTGTTTATGTCCAAAGTTACCTTTATATGTTATTTGTTCTTTATATAGGTTTTATGATAGTATTTTGGTTACAAAAGGGTAAGTAATGATCTTTTATTCAGTGAAGAGTATTTACTACTTCATAATGGTGAAAAGTATTACTTATGTTAAATTATTCATGGTTTACTTGTTGTTTTGAAAAACTAACTATTTTATTTCTTTGTGTATCCATTACTGAGCTTTTTATGCTCATCCCATGTTTTGAAATGTTTTTCATAGGACATAAAGTGGAATAGGGTGATGGATGGGATCAAGGAAAAGTCATGCCGTCTAAAACATGGAACTAGACATGACTTTTTTTTTTCAAGAGTTCATGTTTTGTAAAAAAAATGGAAACTGAGTAGAAGTGTGTACTTTGTAATATTTTGAAATGTAATAGTTATGTCCTAACTCTCTAAAACTCTAAACTTGAAAAGATCCTGAACGTGAATTATTCATTTAATTCAATATTATGTAAGGTTTAAGGCCAGGTCTTTATAGATCAAGTAACAATTTTTGATTTTTTTAGGATTTTATAGAATTTTCACATTTAATTTAAATTAATTTTGAATGAATGGATTTAAATTTAACTTATATTGATTTTTGGAGTTTTTTTAAATGGGATTAATATTTTTGATTTTATGTTGATTTAATAACTTTGGAATTAATTTTGACAAACCCACACTTAAAATATGTTTCACCCAATTTTTTAGGGAAGTTCCAAAATTGGTGTTCTTTGAAATATAGATATAGTAGGAGTGAAATCCTAGAAATTGAATGCTAATAAAAATAAAAAATTACTCCTATGCATAAAAGTAAGTACTCTGATATTTAATAGTCTTTTACTCTTAAGTAAGAGTTATTTTAGAGTAAACATTTGGTAAATTACTGGGATCTCTATGTATGTAATGGTAACTAGAGTATAATAAGAGTGAAATTTGGGAAATATTGACCCCAAATAGTGGTATATAAAGGTCATTTAATTTCATGTAAGTTTAACTATGGGAATAAAGATAAAAAATTATAAAATTATTGGGGTGTACTAATATGAATAAAAGTAAAATTACAATATATAAAGGTAACTCTTAGGAACCCATATAATTTGTAATAGTCATTTATAGCTTCATAGTAGAATTTTAAAAAATTATGGGATATGTAAGATTCAATTACCATAAAAGTTGTGATACATAAAGGACCTTCCTTTTCCATAATGATGAAAACATCAATATGTAAGGGTGATTCTTGGAGATTCGCTGCATATATAAGGGCATTTCCATGTTATAAAATTAAAGGAAATTTTTGTCCTCTAAATCTAATGAAATATTAAAGAATCACGACCATAGAGATCATATTTGGTCTATTTATCAGTCATTATTGGAATAAATAGATCAAGGGAATATTATATTTCCTCTGCTTGGAAAAACTGATAAAAAAAGGGAACCAAACTCATAAGAGGCGTATGATCCAAGAGAATAAGAAGGAATATAATGGAATAGAGGGAATAAAAACATTTTACCAACCATATGTAAGGATTATGTGCCATCCATGTAGGGATAATGAGTTGATCAGACCATGTAAAGACCATCCTAGCCTTAGAGATCCCCAAACATTCATCTTGCCCCTATTAAAGGGGATAAAAATATTTATAAAAGGGTTTGGGATGTTTTAATGATAATTTTCCTTTATTTTACCATTTATTTGTAATTATATAGATATGGAATATTATAATGATTGTGGTTGGTCCAAGGAGACCTCCCCCAACCCTATACTAATGAATTTAAAAATTAATTGTTTAACTCTATTTTTCTAGAATTATTGGAAAATTTTGTTTGCTTTTTACAGTTAGGAGATTTACAATTCCTATTATATATAAATCCTTCTTTATATTCTTCTATTTTTTCACACATAATATCCTTGGTTATTTTTCATTTACAATATAATGTATAAAAGTAGGGATTGATAAAAAAGTGATCAGAAGTTTCCAATAATTTGGCTAGATAAGAGTAGGGTGTGCCATTATCATTATACAAATTTGTTTAAGACGAACATACTGAGTGATAGAAATCATTTGAGGCTTCAGCTAGTTTTTTATAGGGAATAAGGGTTCCCTATTTAGACAATAATAAAAAATTAAATACAATATTTATCTCTTTGTTCATCAAATAATCTCCATGTAGACTAGAGATAATCTCTATGGTCATGATTCTTTAGTTTTTCATCAGATACACTTGAGAAAAAATTCCTTTTAAGTGTCTAAAAAGTGAAACTCTTATATATTTATTGAATCCCAGTGGATCAATTTTATGTATTGATGTTTTCCTCCCCACGGTAAGGGTATGGAATTTATGTATCACATGTGTCAAGATAATTGACACTTATATATCCTATAATTTTATAAAAATCCATTATGTATCTCTAAAATGTTTTTTATATAATAGTAAAATAATCTTGTATATCAGGGTACTTACTTTTATGTATAGGAGTAAATTTTCATTTTCAAATCCCCACTATGATATTACAAAGGCACTAGAAGAAGAGAACATACCCTAATTTTATCACAACTTGTAGGAGACCCACCATCAACTCAAGATTAGATATCTATCTTATATGGAGTATGCTAACCACATCAAGTTGAATTGGCGACAATTTTAGTGGTCTGAAAACCCAAGGTAGGGAATAACGTGAGGTTATTCAAGATTAATACCACAATAATATAAATTCAATTCACCATATAATCACTGATACCCTGGTTGATGTGCATATTAGTAGGTGGGGTGAAGATAGAGATCTATATTTCACCCCACTCATAGTTAGTAATTCCCTCCATGGAAAACTTCTTATAATGTAATTTGTGAAACCCCCATGTTATTATTGTATGAATTTGTTTTGTAATTTTTGATTAATTTAATTTTGTTTTGTTTTAGGAATTGGGGATGTTTTGGGTGTTTTTTAGTTATGTAGCTCTATTTTTAGTGAATCATACAGTGAAATAGATAGGTCATGTTGTAATGAGTGTGTGTTTAGTGACCTACATTTTCAAACTATAGGTGGTCACACCATGATGGGTGGGTCATTACATGAATTTTTGTTTTTTTTCTTTATGGATTTTGGTTGAGGGAAGGGCCACAACACAATAGAGGAGGTCAAACCATGACTAGACCTATGAAATGGGGTCATTTTTATGAGAGTCACCATGGCCAGGTGCTGCACTATGGGGGGTTTCCCATGTGGTGGTCATACCTAAATAAGTAATGGTCAAACATGACATGACCTTGGGATGCAATTCTTCTATTCTTACAGGAAGGAAAATCATGCCATGATGAGTTGGTAGCACTGCGATGTTTCGGGGATCAATTTTAATTTTGGAAAATTCCAAATATACCTATATTTTATTTTTATGGTTTTTAGATATCATTTCCCCCATTATTATTTAAATACCCCCAATACATACTCAAGATAGATCTCCCCTCCCCCTCTTTATTTTGATGGATACTCCTCCTTCTGTTTTAAGTGGTTTTGGAAGGAGAGTCATTTCTTTCTTCTTCAAATCTTCTCCCTCTCTATTTACCGCTCTGGTTCCTTTCTTATGTGAACATTAATTAGTGTTTTGGATTAATTTTATAGTTTATAATATGTCTAATAATGGGGATTTGTTTTTTAGGGTTCATAGAGGTTTTTATTTATCTTAGTTTAGATTTCACTATTGAAGGTGGTGTGTTGAGACTTGTTTTCTCTTGGATTGTGGTAGGTGTTTCTATGAAATTATTTCATTTCTCATGCCATGAAATTATTGGATTTTACAAAACTATTTTACTATCATGTTATGTATATTTATGACACACATGAGGGGTTTATTAAGTGTTTATAAGGTTTAATTTACTTGTAATGAAAAATTTAAAATAATTTCTAACGTTCCTTTTGAACTAAAATGTGCATGCCTTCCAAGTGTTTATAAAAATTCCTAGGTGGAACTTTCAAAATGGTCATGATGATAAATGAATGATTTTATCCCTATTTTTATTTTCAAAGGGAGTAACTCATGTTAAAGGGTTTATTTCAAATTAAATAGATGTTTTCTTTTCAAATGACTCCCAAGGTAGGAAAATGATGTTTTTAAGGTGATAGATCCTTATATAATTTTAAAATGATGTTTTTCTGATTACTTAGTTTTAATATACAAGTTTAGTTTCAAATTATAAGTTAGAACTTATGAAATGATTTCATTTTATTATTATACACCCTTTTTGTGAACCCCTTATTTTTATGACCTTTTTAGGATGTTTTCCCTTAATGGGATATGAATTTTGTTATTGTTATTTTTTGTTTCTTGAATGTTGAGAAAAAGGCATGTTTCATGTATGGATGTTTGAGGTGAGATGTGGTTTATTGATCATTTTTATTTTTTATTAAGGAAATATTCCTTGTTGATTACTCACCTCCCTTATTGTAATTTCATGGGAACCCATGTTTATAGATAAGGGATTTAGTCTAGGACATACTAACTTTTTCACCCCTTAGTACAGGTTGTGACCTTTCTAGAGATGGTGGAGCAATTAAGATATGGAATCTATTCAGATGCAGACCTAGAAAGACAATGAGATCTTACCAAAAGATTGATTTTTGAGGTATGTCTAGGACCTCCTCATGTTAAGACCTAGGGAATTTCCCACGGCACTTATTGATTGACCGATGGTCATAATCATGGTATTTATATTTCACACTTTTTTTCATCCCCTTGTACCCATTTTGGTGTTGTGGAACCTTTTTCATTTCTGATGTTGGTTTATATTATGCTTTTTGAGATTAAGGTACTTGTTTTTCATTTCCTTATTTCTCCTATTTCATGGTTTAATATTCAACCTATTTTCAAAAGATGAGTTGTGAAAGGATTTTAAAGAAGGAAAAGTGTTTTGTATTTGAATCCATAAACTTAGTGGTACTAACTTTTTAAAAACATTAATGGGTTTTTCCATTTGAAATGGTGTATTATACCCCATGGTAAAAATGTGATTTTGAAAGTGATTATTAAAAAAGGTTTTGGTTTATTTTCCTGGCTTTGAGATTTTAGCTTTGAGCTGAATATGATTTGTTTAAAAAAAAGTTCTTTTCCTTTTAATTTTGGAAAATAAATCAAGTGTGAGACTTAATTTTCATGTTATTTAAGTTTGTAAAACCTATTTTAAAAATGAGAAGTATCATATAGGGATGGGACCACACTGAGAGGGGTGGGGGTGAATCAGTGTGGGAAAACTTTTGACCTATTAAAAATTTTATCCCTTTTTTACCTCCTCTCTTATTTAGTGATTGATTTTCTCTATATTTTTTATTATATTTGGTTAGTGTGAATTCATATACAGAATAACAAAGTAGCATAAGATAACATAAGGATTGTTTTATTAGGATCACCTCCCTAAGGATGACTATATCCCCACTGTATGGTATTTTTTTCCCACACACACATAGCTTCATTCTTATCATAAAATAAAACACAAGAAATGGTAAGGCCTTGAAATTTATATCTAGGAATTGACTAAGTACAGAGAAAGATTGGGAATTCTATCCCTTTGTACAACACATTAGGATTGTACCACCGTAAAGCAAGACCACCTGTGTATATTTTAGTCCATCCTAGACTATATAAATTGATCTTCATATTCCACTAAAGTAATTATATGGGCCAGCTCTATGTCCTTATAATTATATACTATAGGAATATATTTTAGGTTGGATAGGCATAATCTTTGGCCTATCCTTGAATAATTGAAATGTTCCAGTCATAATATCTTATTCTTATTATTTTCTATCTCCCTCTTAAGTTCATGGAATGATTATTCTATATGAAACATTGGTTCTTCAATTTTATCTCACATTGATATATCAAAATATGAAATAGATTCTTGTATTGGATCCATGTCTTGACACCAGAATTTATATTTTTATAATAATAGTGTTGAACACAACCTTTTCATTCTCATCATTCTCATTTTTAGATTCACTAATGTGAATATTATTCTCAATATTCAAATGCCCATACATATCTATATTTTTATAATCTTTAATTATCATTTACTAGTGAATAATATCACAATTAATTATCCTAAGTACCCAACCTTAAACTTTCCTCAATACTCTTTCATCCTCTATCTTCAATTCTCATTTAAATTATTTCAATTATTCATTATAAATGAACCTATAAACTCAGTATTTAATTTATTACGATAATTAAATATTATCATAAACTTATTTCAATTATTTATTCCAAATACATCAAATTAATTCATAAATTCATAATTGGGTTCAATTATTATTCCATAATATCTAGTAACTCATCATCTATATCACCATTATTATTCCTAAAATCCTTAGTTTTTTTTCTACTTTATGCACCTAATTTATTTTTTAAATGGATTCATAAATATTATGAACCATTTTATGAAATGATAATAATTATAGAATATCTATTGGTATTCATGAATGGATATTGCGTGCACCCTATATCCTATTTTAAACACATTTAAATATCCAAAGGAATCAAATATTCCTTCTTCATCACTCATCTTTATCATTATAACCATAAATGGAAAGCATTTACTCCTTAGATATATGCATTGTGATTATTCCTTAATTTATTCATGTATTTGAATTTATTTCGTATCTTTATGAATGCATAACAACATGCATGAGTACTACATCATCAAACTATACATGAATTCCATTTCCTTCACAATGTTAATGAATTTCATAATTCATGGCAAACTCATAGCATGTAGAGACCCGAAGCTTGACGTACATTGACATTACATTACCTTTGCGGAATACTTAGTACATAACAAAAACACACACACAAGGATCGTAATAGTTTAGTGTCTTTGGAAACTCGGAACGTAATCTTCTAATCGTGGTGAAAGATCTTCAATATCTCCCATAAAGATCTTCCCCTTTTTTTTTACCTAAAACCTTTCTTTATATCTTGGGGAAAAGAAAACATAAAAGGGTGAGCTCAAATGCTCAGTAAGGGTAAACAAAAGAAAAATCAATCACATCATATTCATAAGAACATTACTTTTGGAAATCTTAACCTGCAAAAGAGAGCATAATTTCATAACATGGGATAAATCATAGTAGTGAAATGAAATCCCAATAATCATAACATAAAACATGAAACTTCGTGGCATACACATATAATCATAGAAAATCATTTCTTGTTAGTCAAGACTCATTGCCAAGACTATCTTAGTGGACAAAGTCCCTTTCTGAATCGAGTAACCCTCGTTTCAGTCCTGTTTCACTGAACCGGTATAACCTACCATTTCAGCCATGTCTATCTCATGAGATATAAAATCTTTACCCAATGCATTGGAGGGAGATATAGGTCCCACCCATCTTATAATTAATCCTTTCTTATGTGTGCCACATAATCATAAATCATACATCATCGCATAACACATGTAACAAAAATGGGATTCTTGAAACATCATGACATCATAAATCAATTCATATAAGATAAAAATAATTCCATCACAACATGATAAAATCAATGTAATAATAGGGATAAAAATAGAACCCTTTATTATCTTAGATGGAAAATAATTTTGATTAAACACTTGAACTCCATTCTTGAGGAAAATATCCTTTGTTCTTCAAAAACCTTTTTTCCTTTCATAACATGTCATACAACGTTAAAATAAAAGTAGTTGATTAAAAATAAACTTGAAAACTTGTAAAGGAAGCTTCTTGGATATAATGTTTTAAAAATCCATTCATGCCGTATAAGTTAAAAAAACATTCTTCGTACTTTTGTCGGAAAAGTCAAAAAGTACCTCGTACGACAAAAGATTCCTTTCATAGATATTACTAAAAACTCACCGAAGGGTAAAAATGGATTTAAACAATTGTAGGTGGATGGAAATAATATTACATATTGATGAAACATGGATGTGGATGATAAAATACACCCCAGTAAATACTTACGAATAAACAATCTCGGATAAAAATGAGATTGTGATATTTCCCTTACCTTAGGTCCGATTTGCTTCGTATGTGTATGAACCTCCTGTATAATGATTCAAATAATGTCATTTACTTATTACAGATTCATATTCATTGTTATGATATCATATATGGTTCACTTATGACATTATATTACCCGTTCTTTTGTAAATTCCATGTTAAAGAAGCATTTGGGGTAAAATCGTTTCATTTATCGTAGGTGTTTTGACTTGTTGTTCTTGACATTATTATTACTTATATCATGATTTACTTACTTCCAGAATATAAAATATGATTTATATATCATATATATTCAGTATATATATATATATATAATAGATAGATAAATGAAATGAAAAACACCGTTCATGGAGACGGCAGTCCGTACGTACGCATGAACGCTGTTTTCCTTTCCTTATTGTCTTGAATGGAAGTAAGTAGATGACATACATATATATATATATACATAAATCCAGTATCTTTATAATGACATATATTTCATTATTATTTCTTATATATACTTTATAATCATTCTTAAATGGTTAACATGGAGAATGAATCTCATCGCGTCGTGGAGACGGTATTCCGTACGTACGCACGGGCGATGATATCATTTCCATAAATATTGAATTGAATTGGAGTGGATTATAAAATATATCAGAATCAATATGATGTTGTAATAACCATGTATAGTTATTCTTTACACCATTATACCCATCCATGTAAGGTGGTGGTGGAAAATAGATTACACCACGGCGTGGAGACGGTATTCCGTACGTACGCACGCGCGGTGATTTCTTTTTCCGTAGGATGGATAGATAGTGATATAGGGTTGTTTCATACTTATAATAACATATCAGAATATGAGTGATACTGATGTTATTACTTCATAATGAGACAACCTAAGAAGAAGAAGTGGAAGAAGAAATAGAGATGAAAGAATTGGTAACGGTAATTACCTCTTCTTTGAAGCGCCTCTTTGAGACCTCCTCTTAGGGAACTAAAATTGGTCTTTGAGGAAGACCAGAACCTCTAGGATTATTATAGGGAAGTGTAGAGGAGAAAATGGCAGGGGTTGGCCGAGCTTGAGGGCTCACATTTGTGTGAGGAAGAGAGGGAGGAGGTGCCCTTTTATAAGGAAGGAGAGGGGCACCTTTGGAATTCTTAAAAATGATAATTTATAATAAATCTAACCCCACTTAAAAACTTCCAAAAATGACTCATATTTGAATATTAGATAGGATAAGGTTGTAATCTCATCAACCAATAGAATTTAGACATGTTAGGATTTTATTTCAAACATTATCAACATGATTTATCCTTATTTAATCAATTTAATTTTATTTGTGGTAATAACATTCAAAATTTTACATTATAACAAATAATTACTTATTTGTTGTGAATTGTCCATAATTGGATACTTAATAACATGTTAGATAATATAAATTTAAATTTAAAATTTTTAAATATTTTTGTGATTTTTAAACTATTTTATAATATGTTATTTTTATAAAATAACAATAGTGTCAATTTGGACACTATTTATTTATTTGAATTTAAATAAAATAACTACAGAAGATATTTTCGAAATAAATGCTTCAATAGATTTATAAAATGTCATATGTATCTAGAAAATTAGTGGAGCACATTAAATAGTTCATATAATATTTATTTTATTATTTGTAAAACCATTTATTTGGTTTATCTCTTAATAAAATAAATACTACAACATTTTTGTATAATTATTTCATATACTTATTTGTTTCCTAAAAATGAAAAATAAAATCCTATGATGAGACAAAATCTATTAACTTTCACAATAATACTTTTACTCGAATTTGTCATCTTAAAATCACAATATTTAAATTGTTATATTTATTAAATTATGAAGGTGACAACTTTGACATCATTTAAAATAAAATAATATAAGTGTCATAATCGCTTTTATAAGGCTCACAATGGTCAAATATTCGACCATTGGATTCTTATGGTTTACATGTACATGGCCAATAAGTATTGGTTAGGTATTTGTGCATTTTATGGTCACTATTAGTTTAATAAAAACAATATTCTTGATTTTTCACTAGATAAACAATTTCTGCATCACTATTGTGTCATAATTAATGATAATTATTTAATCCCTAAAAATTATAAATAAATTTATATGATGTAGATAATTTCATTAGATTTCTGGAGACTATTCATGTTCGAAGTTTCATGAAGTTTATCCCTAAATTAAAATTAATATACTTATAAGATTTAAGAGAGTGACATGTTGTCACTTTCTTTGGTTTTAATAATAATCAAGTTCTTTTCATGGAAAAATGTCCATTAAATGATTCTAATCCAAACCTTAGGTGATATGGGTCTACTTTTAGTCATCCAATAGGATTTTGACATTTGTTAGGGTAATTTTAAAATATTATATTTACCCTTAATTACCCGATTTACCTTTAACTATGGTAAATAGAATTTACCGTAGTTACTATTCATAATTCCCAAAAATAAAAAGTAGCCTATTAACATAATTTGGACCCACTGATTCCAAATATGGAATCCATTTTTTAAAATTCAATACACATAAGTTGCAGAAATTAAATTAAAATTAATCCCGTTGTCGAATAAAAACGGGTTTTTGTTTAAAACATTGCAAAAGATTGAATTGATTTAACCTACGAATTCAAGGTAAAATCAATGCTAATGACATACATTATATTAAATGGTAAAAATATATTCTATTTATACTTTAAAACCATTCAATATTATAATTTAACCACATAAGATATTACGATGAAAAAAGTTTTTTTTAATTAAAATATAGCGTGTTTTTACTATTCATTAAAATATGAAAGTTATCGGAAAAATATCAAAACTTTATCTAATGTAAATTTTTATATTCTGATTCAAAAGAAGAATATTATTTTGTCAAATTGAACATATAAA
The DNA here is from genome assembly GCA_963277665.1 of Viscum album. NCBI lineage: Eukaryota > Viridiplantae > Streptophyta > Magnoliopsida > Santalales > Viscaceae > Viscum > Viscum album. Next base: position 119,651,488 of record OY728154.1, read on the forward strand.
CATTTCAAAAACCAGATTTAAAGTGGGTGCGCCATCCAAAGGCGGCAAAACTGCATTTTTTGAAAAATACTTATTTTACCCGAAAAAATTATTTTGTTCTTATACCATGTTCTAGAAATGTGTAAGATGAATAATAATGTTATAAAATTCAAAATTTAGTTAATACTATTCATAACGGCTAGTTCATGACAATATTATAATAATATAACATTGTTTATTAAAACCTGGTATTGCGTACAACACACGCTATCGAGGAAGGTCGCGATTGCGTGTAATGCAAGCCAAGTCAGGGTTGCGTGTTGTGAAAGAATCCTTCGTTGTTTCGTATAACAGAATCCAACCATATTTCATTTATACATTTAATATATATATATATATATACACTCAATGTTGCGTAGAATAACTATTATCAAAATTGTGTGTAACACGGTCCAAGAATATTGTTGCGTATACTGCAAGCTAATACGGTGTTGCGTATAGCGCAAGGTAATCTTGGTGTAGAATACAAAAAAAGACATTAATGGAATTAAAATAATATTTTTCATAAAATCTCGGGGTGTTACATTCTACCCCCCTTAAAATGAATTTCGCCCTCGAAATTCGTCGGGGTTATAAATGGTTTACTATTCGAAAGTTTCTTTAATAGAAACCCACATCGTAAAAAGGAATACCAAAACTTGGCTTTAAAAACTAAAGTATGAAATGTAACGATTACCCAAATAAACTAATCACTGGGTTTCCACATAAGTGAAAATATGGATATGGAAGAGAAATCTAACCATCATGTTCTGATGGAGAGTGGTAGAGAACATGGCTATGGAAAAGCCAGTAATCACAAATCCATAGAGTTGTGATGATATAAGGTACCATCTAATTCATCAGGTATAAGATCACTAGGAAAACATTTTTGGTTTTCAAGATCATTTCCCTAAAGTTGAAAATTTGAATTAGAATAAATACTTACTTTATTTTGGTACAATCTCACTGTTGTTCGTGCCTTGAACAATTTCCACTTCATCTCTTAAATAAATGAAGTTGAATTTGTTATTCGTGAAGTGTTAGCAGATCATGTGATAGAATGACGGGTCATTCCATCTGTCTCCAACAAAAGGTTAGCAAAAATTATATACATAAGTCGATCTATAGTGAGATTAATCATATATGGTTCCTAAAATAGACTTATACTTCATATATCATACTGCTTAATATAATAAAACTAGTTTCTACTAAACAGGGACTTCCTGTAGGCCCGTGGTAGGCAATAAAGGCCAATCGCACTTCGGTTGTGGGTTCGATTCCCACAGCCTTGTCCGAAGCGATGGGATGTCGCCCGTCCTGCATGTTGTCCTTTTTCTAAAACTACATTACTATAACATTCCATCAATAATATTGAAAAAAAACTTCTATCCTTAAACAATACTCACTTATGTCCAACATAATCCATTTCAATCTTTAGGCTTATCCATAATACTGCAGTCCACTCTCATAACATAGTGAAAATGATTACCAGAGATTTAATACCATCATTGATCACCATATATCATAAGATATGTTTTGTTGGTCACATTCCAAACATTCAAAGGCCTTAATCATGTATTCTCTTGAATACCCATCGAACCTTAGTGAAAACATGAATGCAGTTAAAAGTTAACACTTCCACATACCAAAATCCTCAAAATTATATATACTCAAACCATGATATCACTTAGTCCTTATATCAATCATGAGCTCATGAATACTGTCAAATATTTAATTTTCTCGTTTTCCCTTCATTATGCCCATATCATTCTTTTTCCAAATATATCTCAATCACTTTCCATGGTTACTGATACCATAAAATTATTGAAAACCGCAATAGACCAATACATAAATATTCCAATATTCCACGATACTATATACAACACTATTTTGGAATCCCATTACATAAACACTTAATCATTCTACCACATCATTGTCATATTCAACATCGCCAATAGTGATCGCATGTGACTTCCCTTTGTCCTTTTCCTTAAGTGGTTGCTCATGTTGATCATCACTAACCCTTGGATTAGGGAATTTATTGGCATAATGTCCCATCTCCTTGCACTTGAATCATTGAAGTGTTGGTGGTGCGTTCTCTGCAGTGTTTGCTTTATTCACATCATTAGAAACCCTTTTTCCATTACTTCGACACTCAGCTACTCGATGGCCTTCTTTTCCACACTTAAAACATTTTCTAGTCCCTTTAAGACAATCTCCAACATGCTTCTTTCCACACTTTGTGCATAAGGAAATATTCATCTTCTTTTCACCATTATTTTGAGATTTCTCCTTGAACTCCATCTTTCGTTTCTTGTCAAAACCATGAGATGGATATGTAACACCAACTTCCATTTCTACCTTCATAGCACAACGCACAATTTCTTCATAGCTACTGAAGTCTCATATAGCTAATGCCCTTCGAAGACTTGGCTTTAAGCCACTGAAAAATCGATCAACTTTACTTTCAGGTTGAATGATAATACCAGATGCATACCTTGCAAGTCTTGTAAAATTCGCTTCGTATATACCAACAGATTCATCATCCTTCTGTTTCAGCTCAAGAAACTCTTTTTCCATCTTCGTTCGAAGAATACGAGGGAAGTACTTACTGAAAAACAAGTTCTTGAACTCGTCCCATTCCATGGAATCAATTTCATCTCTTTGCCTCGTATTCTTGATAAGATTCCACCATTGATCAGCTTCACCTTCCAAACGATATACTGCTAAGATGACTTTATCATGTTCAGAACATTGAAGAACTAAAAATATCTTTTCAGTGGTACTGATCCATTGTTCAACAACAAGTGGATCGAAAGACCCATTAAAAGAAGGTGGACGTTGCCTCATGAAGAACTCAATAGAATATTGTTCCCTTCTCTGCTCATTTGGAAGTCTAGAATGATTCATAGCTTGTGTAAGTATAGCAATAAGATTTTTCACTCCATCTCCCATAACATTTGCTTGTTCAGGAGGACAATCATTGCATTGTCCATTGCATTGATCAACACGGTTCCTTCGGGTTCCAGCCATCGTCTAAAACCCAAAAAGAATAGTGTGAGAGGCAAAAATCATGCTAGGGAAAACAACATTATAAAGGGGGAGTATCCTCAATATCTAACTTCTTAGGTTAAATTCTATGATCGTTACCATAGTTCTAGGACTGTATCTTATATGTATACTTATCCTTAGGGACATCCCTAGACATACCATAGAAATATCTCTAGGGATCTCACTAACGTTCTCACATCCTAGTTTCCAAAGGTTGACTAAACCTTTCCTCTGATACCAACTGTAGAGACCCGAAGCTTGACGTACATTGACATTACATTACTTTTGCGGAATACTTAGTACATAACAAAAACACACACACAAGGATCGTAATAGTTTAGTGTCTTTGGAAACTCGGAACGTAATCTTCTAATCGTGGTGAAAGATCTTCAATATCTCCCATAAAGATCTTCCCCTTTTTTTTTACCTAAAACCTTTCTTTATATCCTGGGGAAAAGAAAACATAAAAGGGTGAGCTCAAATGCTCAGTAAGGGTAAACAAAAGAAAAATCAATCACATCATATTCATAAGAACATAACTTTTGGAAATATTAACCTGCAAAAGAGAGCATAATTTCATAACATGGGATAAATCATAGTAGTGAAATGAAATCCCAATAATCATAACTTAAAACATGAAACTTTGTGGAATACACACATAATCATAGAAAATTATTTCTTGTTAGTCAAGAATCATTGCCAAGACTATCTTAGTGGACAAAGTCCCTTTCTGAATCGAGTAACCCTCGTTTCAGTCCTGTTTCACTGAACCGGTATAACCTACCATTTCAGCCATGTCTATCTCATGAGATATAAAATCTTCACCCAATGCATTGGAGGGAGATATAGGTCCCACCCATCTTATAATGAATCCTTTCTTATGTGTGCCACATAATCATAAATCATACATCATCGCATAACACATGTAACAAAAATGGGATTCTTGAAACATCATGACATCATAAATCAATTCATATAAGATAAAAATAATTCCATCACAACATGATCAAATCAATGTAATAATAGGGATAAAAACAAAACCCTTTATTATCTTAGATGGAAAATAATTTTGATTAAACACTTGAACTCCATTCTTGAGGAAAATATCCTTTGTTCTTCAAAAACCTTTTTTCCTTTCATAACATGTCATACAACTTTAAAATAAAAGAAGTTGATTAAAAATAAACTTGAAAACATGTAAAGGAAGCTTCTTGGATATAATGTTTTAAAAATCCATTCATACCGTATAAGTTAAAAAAAACATTCTTCGTACTTTTGTCGGAAAAGTCAAAATTACCTCGTACGACAAAAGATTCCTTTCATAGATATTACTAAAAACTCACCGAAGGGTAAAAATGGATTTAAACAATTGTAGGTGGATGGAAATAATATTATATATTGATGAAACATGGATGTGGATGATAAAATACACCCCAGTAAATACTTACGAATAAACAATCTCGGATAAAAATGAGATTGTGATATTTCCCTTACCTTAGGTCCGATTTGCTTCGTATGTGTCCGAACCTCCTGTATAATGATTTAAATAATGTCATTGACTTATTACAGAATCATATTCATTGTTATTATATCATATATGGTTCACTTATGACATTATATTACCCGTTCTTTTGTAAATTCCATGTAAAAGAAGCATTTTGGGTAAAATCGTTTCATTTATCGTAGGTGTTTTGACTTGTTGTTCTTGACATTATTATTACTTATATCATTATTTACTTACTTCCAGAATATAAAATATGATTTATATATCATATATATTCAGTATATATATATATATATATATATATAATAGATAGATAAATGAAATGAAAAACACCGTTCATGGAGACGGTAGTCCGTACGTACGCATGAACGCTGTTTTCCTTTCCTTATTGTCTTGAATGGAAGTAAGTAGATGACATACATATATATATATATACATAAATCCAGTATCTTTATAATGTCATATATTTCATTATTATTTCTTATATATACTTTATAATCATTCTTAAATGGTTAACATGGAGAATGAATCTCATCGCGTCGTGGAGACGGTATTCCGTACGTACGTACGGGCGATGATATCATTTCCATAAATATTGAATTGAATTGGAGTGGATTATAAAATATATCAGAATCAATATGATTTTGTAATAACCCTGTGTAGTTATTCTTTACACCATTATACCCATCCATGTAAGGTGGTGGTGGAAAATAGATTTCACCACGGCGTGGAGACGGTATTCCGTACGTACGCACGCGCGGTGATTTATTTTTCCGTAGGATGGATAGATGGTGATATAGGGTTGTTTCATACTTATAATAACATATCATAATATGAGTGATACTGATGTTATTACTTCATAATGAAACAACCTAAGAAGAAGAAGTGGAAGAAGAAATAGAGATGAAAGAATTGGTAACGGTAATTACCTCTTCTTTGCAGCGCCTCTTTGAGACCTCCTCTTAGGGCACTAAAACTGGTCTTTGAGGAAGACCAGAACCTCTAAGATTATTCTAGGGAAGTGGAGAGGAGAAAATGTCAGGGGTTGGCCGAGCTTGAGGGCTCAAATTTGTGTGAGGAAGAGAGGGAGGAGGTGCCCTTTTATAAGGAAGGAGAGGGGCACCTTTGGAATTCTTAAAAATGATAATTTATAATAAATCTAACCCCACTTAAAAACTTCCAAAAATGACTCATATTCGAATATTAGATAAGATAAGGTTGTAATCTCATCAACCAATAGAATTTAGACATGTTAGGATTTTATTTTAAACATTATCAACATGATTTATCCTTATTTAATCAATTTAATTTTATTTGTGGTAATAACATTCTAAATTTTACATTATAACAAATAATTACTTATTTGTTGTGAATTGTCCATAATTGGATACTTAATAACATTTTAGATCATATAAATTTAAATTTATAATTTTTAAATATTTTTGTGATTTTTAAACTATTTTATAATATGTTATTTTTATAAAATAACAATAGTGTCAATTTGGACACTATTTATTTATTTGAATTTAAATAAAATAAATACAGAAGATATGTTCGAAATAAATGAATTAATAGATTTATAAAATGTCATATGTATCTAGAAAATTAGTGGAGCACATTAAATAGTTCATATAATATTTATTTTATTATTTTTAAAACCATTTATTTGGTTTATCTCTTAATAAAATAAATACTACATCATTTTTGTATAATTATTTCATATACTTATTTGTTGCCTAAAAATGAAACATAAAATCCTATGATGAGACAAAATCTATTAACTTTCACAATAATACTTTTACTCGAATTTATCATCTTAAAATCACAATATTTAAATTGTTATATTTATTAAATTATGAAGGTGACAACTTTGGCATCATTTAAAATAAAATAATATAAGTGTCATAATCGCTTTTATAAGGCTCACAATGGTCAAATATTCGACCATTTGATGATTATGGTTTACATGTACATGGACAATAAGTTTTGGTTAGGTATTGGTGCATGTTATGGTCACTATTAGTTTAATAAAAACAATATTCTTGATTTTTCACTAGATAAACAATTTCTGCATCACTATTGTGTCATAATTAATGATAATTATTTAATCCCTAAAAATTATAAATAAATTTATATGATGTAGATAATTTCATTATATTTCTGGAGACTATTCATGTTCGAAGTTTCATGAAGTTTATCCCTAAATTAAAATTAATATACTTATAAGATTTAAGAGAGTGACATGTTGTCACTTTCTTTGGTTTTAATAATAATTAAGTTATTTTCATGGAAAAATGTCCATTAAATGATTCTAATCCGACCCTTAGGTGATATGGGTCTACTTTTAGTCATCCAATAGGATTTTGAAATTTGTTAGGGTAATTTTAAAATATTATATTTACCCTTAATTACCCGATTTACCTTTAACTATGGTAAATAGAATTTACCGTAGTTACTATTCATAATTCCCAAAAATAAAAAGTAGCCTATTAACATAATTTGGACCCACTTATTCCAAATATGGAATCCATTTTTTAAAATTCAATACATAAAAGTCGCAGAAATTAAATTAAAATTAATCCCGTTGTCGAATAAAAACGGGTTTTTGTTTAAAATATTGCAAAAGATTGAATTGATTTAACCTACGAATTCAAGGTAAAATCAATGCTAATGACATAAATTATATTAAATGGTAAAAATATATTCTATTTATACTTTAAAACCATTCAATATTATAATTTAACCACATAAGATATTACGATGAAAAAAGTTGTTTTTAATTAAAATATAGCGTGTTTTTACTATTCATTAAAATATGAAAGTTATCGGAAGAATATCAAAACTTTATCTAATGTAAATTTTTATATTCTGATTCAAAAGAAGAATATTAGTTTGTCAAATTAAACATATAAACATGTCAAAAACCAGATTTAAAGTGGGTGCGCCATCCAAAGGCGGCAAAACTGCATTTTTTGAAAAATACTTATTTTACCCGAAAAAATTATTTTGTTCTTATACCATGTTCTAGAAATGTGTAAGATGAATAATAATGTTATAAAATTCAAATTTTAGTTAATACTATTCATAACGGCTAGTTCATGACAATATTATAATAATATAACATTGTTTATTAAAACCCGGTATTGCGTACAACACACGCTATCGAGGAAGGTCGCGATTGCGTGTAATGCAAGCCAAGTCAGGGTTGCGTGTTGTGAAAGAATCCTTCGTTGTTTCGTATAACAGAATCCAACCATATTTCATTTATACATTTAATATATATATATATATACACACTCAATGTTGTGTAGAATAACTATTATCAAAATTGTGTGTAACACGGTCCAAGAATATTGTTGCGTATACTGCAAGCTAATACGGTGTTGCGTATAGCGCAAGGTAATCTTGGTGTAGAATACAAAAAAATACATTAATGGAATTAAAATAATATTTTTCATAAAATCTCGGGGTGTTACATAGCACATGAAATATATACTTGGAATTAAATGAACACTCAACTTACATGGACACACCATATTATTTATCATATAATCATCATGTAAATATCAAGCTATTTATTTTTAACCAAAAGATCAAAAAGACTTCATGTGATATCATGGCATGTGATCTTTGAAGGCATGCATGTTAGTATGTTCATGCATGTCCCACACCTTGAATTTTATTTACACACCTAATAGAATAACTCAGGTTCTTTATTTTTTTATATTATTTTATATCAACCACATCTTGTTCAAATTATCCCCATATATCTATCCATTGAACAATTGATATCTCATATCCTCTGTTATGAATGTCTAAAAAAACCCATCTCATTCCCTTATTATCTTCTTGGATCACAAATCTTCTCTTGAATGGTGGATTAAAAAATTTTTAATTATGGATTGATCATGAAATCAATCAAGGTTTATGATATAGTGGATTGGATGAACATACAGTGGTTCATCTATTCTTCCGATTTATCAAAAAACACTCATGATCAATCAATACTTCATATGGTTGATTGAAATACTCACCGTTGATCTGAACTTATTTGTGAGGTTGATTATTACACTAACGGTCAATCGTTCATAACATGGTCAGTCAATATTCCCATGGTCAATTTATCTACCATGCGATAATCTCATATGGAAGTTTAAACTCATCAAGAATAATCACTCCATATTTGGCATGGATTCAATTGAGTAACTCATATAGTGAGTTCTATCTTCATACAATTGATGCAAAATCAACATGGGGTTGATTTAACTTGGGAACAGTCCATCTAAAATCAGATGTATAGTCGATCCTATATCTTAAAGTCACTTAATATATGTGTTTCCGACGCTTTCTCCGGGGCGCGCGCGCATCCGTCGGGAGGACGCGCGGCTTTTGTTGCCCCTCATTCCCGCTTTCCAAGGGCGGGTGGCATTCGCTCCTTATTCAGGGACGTCTGCTCCTTGATCTAAATGGGATGATGGGATGTCGGTTCTTCCTCCTATGGATTCCTCCTCAGAACTCGTCACCTAGTCCGGGTCTCCCTTATAGACTTAATACGTAGTTCGTGAAACTCTTCCCAGTGCCATGTTTCCATGGACGCCGGTTAATTACACTGCTTCTATCGGGACATTCCAAAGGGTCCAGTCAGGGCAGCAACCTTCGGTCAGGGGAGTAGTCACATTGTGGCATCAGTAGCGTGTCTGGATGCTGGGGTACCTGGCATGTCTGTCTGTTATCCTTGATCACAAGGCTTCTCGAGGGCGTGGAAGCCCGAGGCATCCCACATCGGGCGCGGGGAATTACATGTCGTAGACACATATCTGAGGTTTCCCTCATCTTCCCGTGCTCAACACAGGGTATGTTGCAGGATTAACGTCTAGCAGAGACGGTTACACCAAAGGTGTTTCATCCGAGGTTTTCCTCAGGCATCTCGTGTCTATCACGAGGTAGACCGTGAGTTTAACGTCTTGCGGAGATGGACTGAGGGTGATCAGTACGTCCCATAGGGACGGATCAGAACGAGGGGAAAAGGGTGATGAATCGGGGTGTACACAGAGGACAGCGACCCGGAGATATGATGGGGCTTACACATGGAAAGTGGCCCATGCGCCGCTAGGAGCAGCGCGGAGGTGGATGTCATGATTTCACTGGGATGTGACGGCCTGGGTGAGAATCAGGATGGATAGGGGATGGATGGAGCAGAGGGGAGTGAAATGGGACCATCGCAGGGGCGACGGTGGAGTTGGGCTTGAGCCTTGATGAGGCTTCCTACGTATCCCCGTGGTAGGGAATCAAAGTCCGCGTAGTTCGGGATGGTGCCGGTAAACCGACATGGAGATGGACCTTGGTCCGAGAGGAGTTGGGCTTGAACCTTTGAGAGGATTCCTACGTACCATGCCTTGACACGGATCAAAGACCTCGTAGTTCAGAATGGGGAAAGTAGACCTTGGTCCACTATTGGTGGGCTTGAACCTCATGGAGGCTTCCTACGTACCATTCCTTGACACGGATCAAAGACCTCGTAGTTCAGAATGGGTAAAGTAGACCTTGGTCCACTATTGGTGGGCTTGAACCTCATGGAGGCTTCCTACGTACCATGCCTTGACACGAATCAAAGACCTCGTAGTTCAGAATGGGTGGAGTAGACCATAGTCCACTATTGGTGGGCTTGAACCTCATGGAGGCTTCCTACGTACCATGCCTTGACACGGATCAACGACCTCATAGTTCAGAATGGGGAAAGTAGACCTTGGTCCACTATTGGTGGGCTTGAACCTCATGGAGGCTTCCTACGTACCATGCCTTGACATGGATCAAAGACCTCGTAGTTCAGAATGGGGAAAGTAGACCTTGGTCCACTATTGGTGGGCTTGAACCTCATGGAGGCTTCCTACGTACCATGCCTTGACACGGATCAAAGACCTTGTAGTTCAGAATGGGGAGAGTAGACCTTGGTCCACTATTGGTGGGCTTGAACCTCATGGAGGCTTCCTACGTACCATGCCTTGACACGGATCAAAGACCTCGTAGTTCAGAAGGGGTTTCACCGGTAAACCGACGTGAAAGAAGACCTTGGTCCACTGTTGGTGGGCTTGAACCTCGTGGAGGCTTCCAACGTACCATGCCTTGACATGGATCAAAGACCTCGTAGTTCATAAGGTCACAACGGCTTACCGCTGGACTGGAATGGGACCCGACGTGAATGAGCGACGGGTGGGCTTGAACCTCAGGGAGGCTTCCTACGTACCATGCCTTGACACGGATCAAAGACCTCGTAGTTCAGAATGGGGAGAGTAGACCTTGGTCCACTATCGGTGGGCTTGAACCTCATGGAGGCTTCCTACGTACCATGCCTTGACATGGATCAAAGACCTTGTAGTTCAGAATGGGGAGAGTAGACCTTGGTCCACTATTGGTGGGCTTGAACCTCATGGAGGCTTCCTACGTACCATGCCTTGACACGGATCAAAGACCTCGTAGTTCAGAATGGGTGTGAACCTTGGTCCACTGGGTGGTGGGCTTGAACCTCATGGAGGCTTCCTACGTACCATGCCTTGACACGGATCAAAGACCTCGTAGTTCAGAATGGGGAAAGTAGACCTTGGTCCACTATTGGTGGGCTTGAACCTCATGGAGGCTTCCTACGTACCATGCCTTGACACGGATCAAAGACCTCGTAGTTCAGAATGGGTGTCAGGGTCGGTGCTCTCTCTAAGCCCACGTGAGTCATGCTCGGTGTGAGAAACAAGAGGTTGCATGGACCTGACAATCACGTCGTGAGGGGTGCGTCCGTGAGAAGCGAAGAGGGGCTTACGCGTTAGGCGGCCCTTGGTGTTGGGACTTACTCCAGGATGGAGGCCCAGAGGGGGGGGGGTGCCTCATTCCCCATCACGTCCTCCACTGACCTTGGTAGTGGGGAAGTACCGAGATTCACGGGTGCAATCATCCGTACCAAAGGTTAGGGGCTTACGCTCTGAGGCAGCCCTTCCCCTGCGAACATACACCACTCCAACAAGGAGGATCTCATTCCATGTGCGGAAGAGTTCCATTCCCGTGTAGACTAGTGGTGGAAAGAATGTTCGAGCTGGGGAGAACCCTTCGTGAGGGAGACGAGGTTGGGTCACAGTTTAACGTCATGTGTTGAGGACGTAGTGCTTGGCAGTTTAACGTCCTGCAGCTCGGACGAGGTGGGTTCACTCCAAACCCCTAGGGCTTACATAACCGGTACCCTCTGGTCCTTGGGGAAGGGAAGGTGTCGGTAAGGCCATAGTCATGGGGGGCCATGGGGCGAACCATCGAGGGGTCCACGTTAGCGTGGCTATGCGAAGAAGCAATATCCATTAGCGTGCCTATGTGAAGAAGCATTAGGCGAAGCAACGCTACGGGAGGTGTCGTCCATGGGACTTTGAAATCACATCGTGCAAACTTGGAGGGTCGCACGGGAAGAGGAATCGCTAAGCAGAGGAGTGTGCTTTGCGAAGTGGGGTGCCTTGGCCTTAGCGTGGGGCATAGGTGGAAGTGGGAGGTGCTTCGCGAAGTGGAACAGTGTTCGCGGAGCACTGCCTCGCGAAGATGGTGTGGTTCACGAAGTAGGGTCCTGCCAAGCAATGTGCTTCGCGAAGTGGAGCGACCCTGCCTTAGCATAGGGATGACTCAAATGGGTTGGGTGTTTCACGAAGCACAAGTGCTCCGCGGCTGCCCGGGTTCCCTTGGGAATCCCCTTCCTTCGCGAATGCCCTTGAGCTTCGAGAAAGGCATCCCTCTCGGAAGAGGGGCTCAAAACGAGACAAAACAGAGTCGTCTCGCGAAGTAGAAATACCTCGCGGAGCTCATGTTTCCCGGGGCAAAGCGTGCTTCGCGATTCGGGAGCGGAGAAGCCGAAAGGTCGGGTTGTCCTCCTCGGGACTCAGGGGAGTCCAGTATTTATAGGGAAGAGGCACCGCGAAGAAGGGCTCGCGCGCCACCTCGGGTGCTTTGCGGCGGCTCACGAACGTCAACCGGGTTCGCGGAGGATTACCGCCTCCGGTGCTTCGCGGCGGCTCGCGAACGTCAAACGGATTCGCGGAGGATTACCGCCTCCGGTGCTTCGCGGCGGCTCACGAACGTCAAACAGATTCGCGGAGGATTACCGCCTCCGGTGCTTCGCGGCGGCTCGTGAACGTCAAACGGATTCGCGGAGGATTACCGCCTCCGGAGCTTCTCGGGGTCGCCAGGGTTGGGGCGCTTCGCGGCGGGGCTTCACGGCGGGGCTTCGCGGCTGTGCTTCGCGAGGCAGCGCACCGGCTGTCTTTTTCCGTTCCTTCCTTTCGGGCCACATTTTTGGCGCCAACAAATTCCCCCCCTCAGACTTGGAGCCGCGGAGGGCGAAGGGTCGAAGTCTGAAGGACAATCGCCAAAACTGTCGGTGGTTCGCGATGCAGCATCGCAAAGGAGGCCCTCACTGCTCGCCGGGGCCACGGATCCGGACTCGCCGCGATGCTTCGTGTGGGTGAGGCGCGCCGCGATGCTCCGGCGTCGTCGCTTATAAATAGGGGGTCCGCCCCCCTTTGTCTTTACGTGCTTTCCTTGTCTTTTTGTGCTCTCAATTTCGCGAAGCTCCGCGTACTCCGCGACAGCCCTTCACGAATCGAGCTTCGCGGTGAACCGCGGGTCTCCGACTCTGCGTCCGCGCCAAGCGAATCTCCATCTGTCTGCCTTGGCCGGACTTCGCGGTTTGGACCTGCGACCGACCTTCGCGATCCGGCTTCGCGATCGATCTTTGCGATCGAGCTTCGCGATCCATCCGAAAGATTCCTTTTCTGAGGGCTAGAGTTAAAATGGCCCATCAAGAAGCTGTCTTGGGAGTCCTCGCAGACGCTGCTCGTCGAGATGAGATGACCAACCATCCAGGCTTGGGGGAAATGGTTCGGAGCCACTCGGACCACACTTCCCTGACAGATCTGCTGTCGGAAGGTCAGAAGGTCTACCCGCAGTGCAAGAAACTGCCGTTGTACGGCTTCGGGCTGAGGGATGACGTCTTCATCCTTGAGGCAAGAAGGGATGAACTGGCCTGCTGGTTCAGGAGCACACCATGCCAGCACCAATGGTTCAGGGCGGTCGATGGTCATGAGCGGGAGGATTTTACACCTGTCTCCGTCGATTGCCTCTACAATCATGTAAACGACATTGACGGGGGGCCACTGCAACCGGAGACGTCCCCTCCTCTCTACCGCACCATGCAGAAGGCGGTTCTGCAGGATCCAAAGAAGTGATGGTCCGATGAGTGGGACCTGCGCCAGGGCGGCAACTTCACCGATGACTGGGCCTGGGCCTACTGGGTAGGTGCCTCATGCGAGGAGTTCGAAGCCGAGCTGAGGAGAGTGGGATTGTATGAGGCGGCATGGGCCTCCCAGTTCCACATTTACCAACCGAAGCAGTTGATGCCGGAACTGTTGAGTAGATGGTCATCCGGGACCAACACTTTTCATCTTCATCACGGGGAGGTGGGCATCAGCCTGTGGGATGTCCACCAGGTTTTTGGGGTCCCGATCTTGGGGGCCATGTATGACGAATTCCTCCCTGTTGCCAGCGCGTGGGGAGATCCGGAGCAAATGCCGCGACTGGCGTCAGCGCTGATGGCACTTGTCCCTGGGGAGGATAAGGAGGCCGTGAGGGACGTCCACTTCAGGAGATGGTTCAAACGCTTCCTGAACTTCCCAGAGGATCGAGAGTTCCCTCCAAGGCCTCGGACTTGTCCGAGGGCGGCCCAACGGGGCAAGGGGCACTCGTACTGGCGGGTCTTGGAAGACAGCCAATGGAAGACTTGGGGCTTCAGTGTCAGCACTGAACAACAGCCAATAGTCAGGCTGGCGGCGTTCATCGCGGCTCTCATCTATGGGTGGATCCTACCGGTGAGAGATACAAGCATGGGGGTACGGCCCAGCTCATTCATCATGGCATCGATGCTGGCCATGGGGCAGCAGATCAACCTGGGGATCCCGATGCTCGCCAAACTATACAGAATGCTGCGGCGTATTAGCGAGGGCAAGAAGCCGCCAAGAATATGCAGGCCCTTCCCCCTCCTGTATGGGTGGATCGCGGCGCATATCAGGGGGATTTACGAGTATCCAAACCCCATTTCGCCGCCGGGATCAGACTTTCGCCCCTCCATTCTGAACGCAGTTGGGAGCTTCCCATTCAAACTGGCCGTTCCGATGGTGCTGAATAGGGTGTGGAGGGCGGACGAGTTCAACTTTCATCCCTTCCCACTGCCGACGGGGAGGCTTACTGATGATGGACGGGGAACAGAAGAACATCGGGCTTACCTCCTGGCCTTCCGAGGTGGAGTTTTGGTGGCTCGGATAGATCGTGAGCCCATCTGTGAACAGTACACCCCGCATCATTTTGCAAGGCAGTTCCGGTGCCTTCATCGGCTGACCCCGCAGGTATATTGGGAGGTGCGTTACGAGGAGCACCCATGTGTGATGAGGCAGCTGCGGCTCATGTTCACACATGAGGATTGAAAGATGCAGATCACATTGCCTCCGTCTACCGCCGCCTTCGGCTTAGTGAAGGAGTACGCCATCAGCTGGGAGGCCGCTTATCCTGGGGAGATGCTAAAGCAGCCAACGATCCGGGTTGGTGACGGTGGGCCTCCTTTATCTCGAGGTCGGGGTTGGAGGGCGGCTAGGGCCGCTCGCGGTAGCGGGGCTGTCATGGCGGGGAGACCCGCACCGGCCGAGGGTATGGCAACAGCGGTGGATCCGGTGATTCCGGGGGAGCAGGGTCATCCGGAGGGGCGACCACCGAGGGGGTTCCGTAGGATATCCACTCAGGCTCCGGGAAAGCAGCTGCGTCACATTGACATGGCAGAAGATGCCGTCTTTCCGGAAGCTTGGGACATTTGGGATGTCAACTGGAAATTCCTCAGCCCACCTGAGATGTGGGCTCACCTAAATCTCCTCGGGATGGAGCTGCCGGGCATAGGCCCAGTTCGGTCTGGATTCGTGGTGTCTCCGGCGGAGGCGGAGCAATACCTAAACGAGCTGGAGGATTACGTCCACTCCAGCGGTGTTCCTCACCCAATGACGGATCGGGTGAGGGTACTGTTAAATCAGAAGGTGCCCCCGCAGCTATCGGCTGCCGATCTGAGGGAGCGCTTCCCTCTGCCGGAGGAATCGGGGGACTCTTCTCGGGGGGATGAGGCTGGAGGAGGGAGCCCGTTGGAGGAGGGCGAGGTTGGAGACCGAAGCTCAGAATCTGACGACTCCGCGGAGGCTCTCGAGGTAGCATCTCGAACTTCTCTCCTTCCGATCTGTTTTTGGGTCCCTGCAGACTTCTCACCAATGTTTGAGCCATGCAGGAGGAACTTGTTCATAGGCCCCGTTCTCGTTCCTTGGCGGGTGACGATGCGGGACCTTCAGAACCCGCGCCTATGGCTGCGTCCAGTTCCGCGTCTGGTGGGATCAGGGGGTCTGAGGCAGTTCCTCTGGAATCTCCAGACCTTCCAACAGTATACGGGGGGGCCTCGTCTCGGAGTCCCATCAGTATCGGCCCAGGAGCAGCGCTCGGAGGTCGATCTTCGTAAGTCTCCTCCACCGGTCTCCTCGTTGTCACATGTAGGCCATGCCAACTAACGTTATGTCCCTCTTTGTCGTACAGTTCTTCGACTGGCGTGGGCTGCTGCAGCGAGGTTGGTCGGGATGTCTGGCGGCGTCCCTCCCAGGGGTATGTCAGTGATGGTGGCGATAGTCCCTTCACCTCCTCAAGCTGCGGCGCACACCATCACTGGCGGGACCACCAGCAGGGCCATACCTAAAGTCATCGAGGTGGGCTCTGAGGAAGAGGATCAACTGGTCGGTCCCAGTTCTGTCATGCCTGTGCCGGCATCAGGTGTCGTACTAGACTCAACACCAGATGCAGATCCCGCTGAGGAATTCCTGCAGGCATATCCTGCGTACGAGCCTGCCAACCGTGCAGATTGGGACGAAACGGCCTCTGATGAGGAAGACAGCAGCATAGTCCGTCGCCGGTCGTGGAAGCTGATCACGCGCTTTATCAGGGACACTCCCCAAGCGCAATGGCTGGCCTAAATGGATAGACTCCGCTCGCGGTTGCGCGAACTGTGTGCCGGGGGAGTGGATGCCCAACGCCCTCATGCGCTCATCCGAGACCTCATGGCTAAGAAGATCCGGGAGCATGATCGTGAGCTGAGCGTGGGATGGCAGCGGAGGAAAGCGACCAGCATCAGGAAGCTCCAGGAGGCTGAAGGCGAGGTCCAACAGATGCAGATCCGGGCCAACGAGCTTTCAGCCACTCTCGATGCGTAGTATGAGCTTGTTTCACGATTGAAGGCCCAGCTGGTAGAGGCTGAGGAGCATATGGGGAAAACCTCTGGAAGGATGGCTGTCGCCCAGGCCGAGGTAGAAAGGGACAGGGCCAGATTTGACGAATTACGCCCCACCGCTGCTGAAGAGGAGCAGGAGTTGAATCAGCGGCAACAGGCTTTGGACGCCGCAAGTCAGCGGGTGGCGGAGCTGCAACGCTCTTTCGACGGGGTCAACCCGTCCATGGGGGAAGTCAACCCCCGAGTATTGTAACAAATCAAAAACCCTCTTATTGGTACTTTCGTACTTCCAAATTTTACCGTTGTTTTGAATGCCGTAGCATGCACGATTTCCACTGTTGAAATGCCTTGTCACATCCCTACAATATTAGCGAGACGTTTGACGACAATTCCCCGAGCCAGTCCAAATTTCCGAAAGATGGGGAAGGCTTGATCGGAGGAGGAACTTCCAGGATAGCCGAATTACCGTTTCTCCAACGTGCTCATGTGCATGAACGGGGCAACACCAGGGGTGCTAAAATCGGTTCAAACAGATGAAAATGGGAGGTGTGAATCACGATACCCAAATTCGGAACTCTGTGGGAGTGGTGTGACAATAAAGGACAACTGCTAACCGTGGCGGACAAACGGTATCCTTACTGCGTTAGCCTGAAATGGGGACAACAAATGAGCATCGACCGTTGACCATATTCGCAACGCGGGATTTTATCAATTTGTTGTCGATCAATCTTTCAGGATGTTGGCCCAGGACAGTTGGTGGACCATAGGTCAGACATCCATACTGTTAGGGGGTCCTTCCAGACATGACCTGTCTTCCGGAACGTCAGCCTAGGACGGTAGGTAAGCCGATGCGGCATGAGACCAGGCCGTTAGAGGGTTTCTTCAGACATGAAAGAGGACGAGGGTCCGAATAAGGGGCACGAAAAGCGTGGAATATGGAGTGATGGTTTGTTCAATCAGAATCCAACACTTAGGTAGTTACACCACCGTGGTGGGAGTACGCCAGATGGGCGCATTGGTCTGATCATGGATCATTCTTTCTTTCAGATAGGGCCTCTCTGGCGAGGGGATCTGTCACTTCCCAATGGGATCTTGGGGCATCCTGAACCTGTTCAGGGTAGAATCACGATTACATAGTTTTCCCCGAGGGGTCAGGCCAGAGGGCCAGAAACGGGGAGGAACAAGATTTTGTGATTCTTGGGGATGGACCCTAGGTGAAATGCCTGGGTGTCTCTACGTATCCCACGTGATGATGGGAATCAAGCCGTACGTAGTTCTGGAAGCGCAGTTTAACATCGTGCAGGACGAGGAGGGGCCTAACCGTGTTGGTACACATCCTGCCAAAACTACTAAGCCCACGTGAGTCGTGCTCGGTGTGGGAAACAAGCAGTAGTGGTGGGAATTTCCTGACAAAAAAGGGGCAGGTTAGGGCAAAGGGATGCTCGGTGGATACCGGCCCAATGACACTAACACAATCATTTAGCGCACCTAGGTGCGCGAAGAGAAAGAGCCAAGTATGATGGAATTCCACTTGAACATGAGGGAGTGGAAATGTGTGAATCATGATGCTCGAGATTCAGATCACGATGATGGCGGCGTGACGATGGAGGATTACTGCTGACCATGTTCGCAACACAGCATCCTATCGCGTTAGCCTAGAATGGGGACAGACAAATGAGATTCAACCATTGACCATGTTCGAAACACGGGACCATGTCACAAATGTTGTCAAATATCCATAGGGACGTTGGCCCGAAACGATTGAGGGGCCCTTAGGTCCAGCATTCATGGAGAGCCCTTAAGCTTAGTATCCATGCCGTTCGAGGGTCCTTTTGGATGTGGAAGAGGATGAGGATCCAAATAGCGAGCTCACGAAGCTTGGTCATGAAATGAGAAGAATGTCCCTGTGAAAACCCCACGCTTCGGGTTCTTTTTCAAAACACACCTGAATATGGCAACGAAACGTATTAGAGAGAGGGAGCAGATTCCTTTCCCTTGGGGAGATCTTAGTTTAGGGTCATAGAATTCAGACCATGGAAGAAGGGACCAGGGGACGCATGACATCAAAACCTGACGTGAATGAGGACATAGTCCTACATACCATGCGTTCTCCGAGGAGATGCTCGAGTCGAGGGACCGAACACGAGGGTTAGGCTGGGCCCTCGGGGAAGTACCCGGGCGCTCCTACGTATCTCCCAAGGGTGAGAATCAAGCCATACGTAGTTCTGGAAGGTGGCACGCCGGTGCCAGGGGAAAAAGGGAAGTGTGGGCATATCCCTTGCACTAAGAGAAGCGGAATTTGATGTATCTTGTTTGTCCTTTAAGGTGAATGGGTTTTTTTTTGTGATGCGACCGGCCTAGAACAGTAGGTCGTGATGTCGCCACAAGAATCAAGCCATGAAGGGCTTGACAAATGGCATGGCATGTGACCAATACCCAACGTGATGTCCTCTATAACGAGGTCACCACAATGCGGTGCCGTTTTTCGTCGTGCGGCCAGGACGATAATGTCACAGTTTAGGGTCGTATGATAGGACCAAGCATGCATTTTATCGTCATGCAGCGCAGACGTAGCAGAGACGATGCTAGGCGGGAAATGTGCGTAGTGTTATAAAACACAATGGACAGAGATATGATCCCACATCAAATTGTACGCCATCCAGAGAGGGGAACCTTAGGCCGAGGGGCCTACACGGACGTGAAACAGGGAGAGAGACTGGCTTCCCGAATGGGTTGTACCCAGAGACAGGGCGTCTGGGCGGTCCTACATGTCCCATGAGGATGGGAATCAAGCTGAACGTAGTCCCGAATGGATCATAGTTTTTTGTGTCTTAGAGCTCGGACCATGGGAGCCCCAAAGGGCGCCAGGTTGCAGCTTTGTCCCCCTAGCACGCAAAGGTGCACTGAGGGATAGTGCCAAAAGTGTCGAGATTCCACCTGGACATGATGGGGTGGAAAATGATGTGAATCATGTAACCAACATTCAAGGACTGAAGGAGCTGGCGTGATGACAAAGGATTACTACTGACCATGTTCGCAACACAGCATCCTGTCGCGTTAGCCTGAAATGAGGACTAACAAAACGAGCATCGACCGCTGACCATATTCGCAACGTGGGATTTTATCGATTTGTTGTCCGAAACCTTTGGGGGCATTGGCCCGTATCGGTAGGAGAGCCCTTGGGCGTAGTATCCAGGCTGTTCTTGGGGGTCCCTCCGGGTGTGAAAGATGATGAATGTCCGAATAGAGGGGAACACGAATCTTGACAAGTGGAAGGAACTTGACCAAGTTGAATCTGACACTCTTGGTCCTAGACCAGAGTGCTCTTAATACATGGGTGAACCACTGTAGGGAGCCAAGGGACTCAACCTTGAGGGTGATCAAGAGATGGCAGATTCCCAAGGGAAGGGGGCATGGTGCCCAAAACCTTGTATCATACCTACACACCCCCCGCTGGAGAGGGATGGATCAAGTGGCCTAGGTGACCGGGAAATCAGGAGATCTCCCAGAGATGGGGCTGGACCCGAAGCCTAGACGTTCAGGTGATCCTACGTATCCCATTAGGAGGGGAATCAAGCCACACGTAGTTCTGAAGGGTGCCTTTTAACGTCATGCGGGACAGGGAATAGGAGGACTGAACCTCAGAATGGGGGCGTGCGTGGTGCATCTATTGCAAACCCAACGTGAATGGGGACGTAGTCCTACATCACGCCACACAGCCCTGTGATCGGGGTCCTGAAGGCAGGATTAGAGAGGTAGATTTGCTGAACTCAAGTTGGGTCCGAAGACAAGGGGTCTTGGACGTAATTCTAGATGAGAGTCTTAGTTTATGGTCTTTAGAGCTCGGACCGTGGGTGGTGACAACTCCCGAGTAAGCACAAATGTCAACCCAATCCCTAAGCCCACGTGAGATAAACTCGGTGTGGGAAACAAGGGGGGTATCCTCATCGCCATACTTGGGGCGTCCATCAAGGGGAGTCAGCAGAGAATTTCGAAAGACACCTTTGATGTAGCTCGTTCCTCGAACGTGTAGACGTGCAGGGGGGAAAAGTACCAAGAGTCCCGAGACTCCACTTGGACATGATGAAGTGATGAAGGGTGTGAATCATGTATCTGGCATTTGGGCTTAATAGGTTGGCGTGACGACAGAGGAAAACTGTTATCCATGACGGAAATACAGCGTCTGTATCGCGTTAGCCTGAGGTGGGAACAACAAACGAGCATCGACCGCTGACCATATTCGCAACGCGGGATTTTATCGATTTGTTGTCCGAAACCCTCGGGGGCATTGGCCCGTATCGGTAGGAGAGCCCTTGGGCGTTGTATCCAGGCCATTCTTGGGGGTCCCTTCGGGTGTGAAAGATGATGAAAGCCCTGATGTGGGGATACGCAAAGCCTGGGAAGCGGGTGCGGACGTGTCCGAGTAAAGCTTGGCATTCCAGGTAATAAACCAGAGTACTCTTAAGCACCTTGGTGAACCGCCGAAGAAAAGGGATCGACGAAACAGCTCAGTAGGGGGGGGGGAGCATGGAGTAGTCATTACGAGATCGTCGTGAATGAGGACATGATCCCACACCACACCATATGGTCCCCTCATGGAGGAAGGATGGGCCAAGGGGCCGAGATGGGATGGGGATTCCCGAGAGATGGGGCTGGACCTGAAGCCTAGACGTTCAGGTGATCCTACGTATCCCATTAGGATAGGAATCAAGCCACACGTAGTTCTTGATATGCAGTTTAACGTCATACCGGACGAGGAGGGGAGTAATATACCCCTAAACAAGGGAGGTGTATGGCATGGTAAAGAAACTGTCGTGAATGAGGACATAGTCCTACGTCACACCATACGATCCTATCAGATAGGTCCCGGGCCGCGACCCGGAAAGGCCAAGGGGCCTGGGGCTGAGCCTCGGTCAGGAAGGCCTGACTGGTTTGTAGTTTAACGTCTTACATGAGGACGGGGGTCGGGGACCCGAGGAGGCCAAGGGGCCTGAGGCTGGGCCTCGTAAAGGGAGTTGCACGGCATGGTACATGATCCCGACGTGAAGGAGGACATAGTCCCACACCACACCGTACACTCCGGGTAAGAAGGGACCTAGGCTGTGACCTGGAAAGGCCAAGGGGCCTAAGGTTAAGCATCAGTCAGGAAGGCCTGACTGGTTTGTAGTTTAACGTCTTACATGAGGACGGGGGTCGGGGACCCGAGGAGGCCAAGGGGCCTGAGGCTGGGCCTCGTAAAGGGAGTTGCACGGCATGGTACATGATCCCGACATGAATGAGGATGTAGTCCCACACCACACCGTACACTCCTATGGGGAAACAGAGCTGTGGGCCCGATTGCTAGCACCTTCCTGGGGAAGTTTGCCATTTCGTGATGGGGCAGAATGAATCACTGCACCCGATGTCTGGGACATCTCGAGGTGGACCCGCAGGTCCAGGACACTGTTTGAAACACAGCGTTCCTATGGTGACCCACATGAGGGCAACAAATGAGCGTCGACCACTGACCAAATTCGCAACGCGGGACTTGTATCGACTTGTTGCTTAGGAAAGCCCTCGGGGGCACTGGCCCGTATCGGTAGGAGAGCCCTTAGGCGTAGTATCCAGGCCGTTCTTGGGGGTCCCTTCGGGTGTGAAAAGGTGACAGAATCCCAGTCAAGGAGTGGGTGAAGCTCGGTTGCATTCATCCATGAAAGGGGCAAACACCTCCAGGGGGGAGTGTGTAGCCGGGTCGAGGCTTGCTCGACGTGGGTTGGGGCAAAAGTGTGCACCCTGCCATGTCTTGACCCGAGGGGAAGATTTTGGCTTTTGGGCTGGGCCAACGGACGAAATGTCCTGGCGTTCCTACGTATCTCATAGGGATGAGAATCAAGCCATATATAGTTCTTGAAGGCCATGCAGTTTAGCGTCATGCGGTGATGACGTGGGAGAATAGAAGAACGGGAGCGGGCACATGGTGCGACCTTCACAATCTTTGCGCGAGTGGGGTTGCATGAGCGGGGCCGAGCAGGCCTACTCCCTGTTACACAAAGAATCTCCAAGGAGACTATTCCCAGAGGGAATAGTGGAAGAGAAAAGCTCGGGGCTGGGCTCAGGACGAGGCGTCCGAGCGTTCCTACGTATCCCATGGAGATGGGAATCAAGCCACACGTAGTTCTTGAGGTGCAGTTTAACGTCATGCAGGATGAGGGGTCAGGGACCCAAGGAGGCCAAGGGGCCTCGGTCAGGGCGGCCTGACCGGCTTGCAGTTTAACGTCTTGCAACGAGGACGAGGATGTGGTTTAAGGTCATGCGGGACCCAGTCGCAGTTTAGGGTCGTGCAGTACCATCTCGCAGTTTAGGGTCGTGCCGAACCAACTCTGCCCTAGGCAAAGTACCGCTTGAGGAATTTGGCATTGGTGGGAGGGGTTATACGCTCTCCATCTGTAGTCACCAAGGAGTATGCTCCGTTGGGGTAAACCTTATGGATGATATAAGGCCCTTCCCATTTGGGTTCTAACTTGGGCGGTTTCCTACCGGGAATCATTGGCGCTCGAAGGGCCAGTACCAGGTCACCCTGTAGAAAAGAGCGGAGGCGATCCTTCTTGTCAAAAGCTCTCGCTATCTTGTCCTGATGCCTTTCCAGATTGTGCAGGGCACGAAGCCGGTTCTCGTCCAGTGCCTCTAATTCAGCTAGACGGATCTCGGCCACTTCATCTGGTGTCTGGTGATCGTAAACCGCAGTGCGTAGCGACGGCAGCTGAATCTCGATGGGTAGGACGACCTCAGCTCCATACACCAGGGAATATGGGGTCACCTGGGTAGAGTTGCGAGTCGTCGTCCGGTAAGCCCAGAGGGCGTTGGGGAGCTTGTCCGACCAACTTTTCTTGTTCTGACCAACCATCTTCTGCAGAATGTTAGAGAGGGTCTTGTTGAACGCCTCGATCTGTCCATTTGCCTGCGCGTGGTAGCGGGAGGTATGGTTTGACCGGATGTCGTACTTAGCGTACAGTTTCTTCAATTCAGCTGCTCGGAAGTTGGTGTCGTTGTCAGTGAGGACGGCGTGAGGGACTCCAAACTGGTGGATAATGTTGGAGATCACAAAGTCAACGATGGAACGGGCCTTGACTTCTTTGACCGGAACTGCTTCTGCCCACTTGGAGAAGAAATCTGTAGCAGTCAGGATGAACCTACACTGGCGGGCTGTTGCCGGTGGATACGGTCCCACTACATCGAGTCCCCATACCGCAAATGGCCAAGAGTACTTGGTGGGATGAAGGGGTTTTGGCGGCCAATGCAAGAAGTTGGCGTGTACTTGGCACGCATGGCATCTCTTGGCATATCCAATGCAATCGTGGATCATGGAGGGCCAGAAGTACCCTAACCTCCAGATTTGATGGGACAGTTTCGGCCCAGCTTGATGGGCGCCACAGGAACCGACGTGAACCTCTTGCATAACTTGAGGTATCTCTACTCCTAGGATGCAACGGAGGAGGACACCATCGAAACTCCGTTTATAGAGAATTTGCTCAAGACTGGGGCCGCTCTGGAGGGTGAATTGAAGTGCACGGCGTCGGATTCGCTCGCGCTCGGCCCGGTCGTCTGGGAGCTGACCATTTTGGAGATACTCGACAAAAGGTGCTCTCCAGTCGGGGGTGGTTTCAACCACTGCGTCTGACGAACCCGGGACTCCCGATATGGAGGGTCCAGCGGTGAGATGACTTACCCGCAGGCTATCACGGTCCTCTTGGGTGACGGGAGCAATGACTCTCCGGTGGGCCACATGTATGACCAAATCATCTTGCTCAGGTTCTGCGAGCGACGCGGCTAAGCCAGCCAGGGCGTCTGCTTGGCCGTTCTGCGACCGTGGGACATGGGTAACCTCTGGCCGAGAAGAGAATTGGGCCATTAGGAGGAGGGTGTACTCTAGAAACGGTGCAAGCTCTGGCTTCCTAACGACGTAGTCGCCATTAACCTGTTTGATTACCAGCTCGGAATCTCCCTTCACATGTAGATGAGGAACATGGATCTCGAGGGCCAACTCGAGGCCGGTAATGAGAGCTTGGTACTCTGCCTCATTGTTCGTACAACCTTCTGACAACAGGAACGAGTACGGCAGGACGACTTGCGCCGGGGTAATGAAAACAATACCTAGACCCACTCTGTTGAGCTTGGGGTCGTTGAGCCTTCTACCGGTGGGACTCCGGGAGGCGCCGTCGAAATGCATTTGCCAACACGGGACAGCATGATCGACTGAGAGGATCGTCTCGTCGGGGAAGTCCAGGTCCGGAGATTGATCCACGGGGGTTGTATGGGCAGCTAAGAAGTCTGCCAACGCCTGTCCCTTAACGGCCTTCTGAGGCACGAACCTGATATCAAACTGCTGGAGAATCACCGCCCACCGTGCTAGTCGGCCAGTCAGCATGGGGCGGTTCAGGATATACTTCAGTGGATCTACCCAAGAGATCAATTGTACCTCGTGGTGTTGCAGGTAGTGCCGCAACTTCTGCACAGCGAAGACGAGCGCAAGGCAGCTCTTTTCGATAGGGGAGTATCTGACTTCCGTATCGAGAAGCATGCGGCTGAGATAGTAGAGACTGTTCTCAGTGCCCTCGTTGTTCTTCTGGGCGAGTAGCGCACCGAGGGATCTCTCCAGGGCGGTCACGTAAAGGACCAGCGGCCTTCCAGAGATGGGTGGCATCAAGACCGGAGGCTGGAGCAGATACTGCTTGATTTCCTCGAAGGCGGCCCGACACTCCTCATTCCATTCGTAGGCAGCGTCTTTCTTCATGAGCCGGGAAAAGGGCTTACACTTGCCAGCCAAATTCGCAATGAATCGGCGTATATAGGCTAAGTGGCCTTGCAGGCCTCGAAGCTCCCGAATGTTGCTCGGGGGAGGCATTTGGCTGATGGACTTGATCTTCTCCGGGTTGATCTCGATACCTCGGTATCTGACAACGAAGCCCAGAAACTTCCCGGAGGTGACTCTGAAGGCACACTTCAACGGGTTCATCTTCAGGCAGCGAGTCCGGAGGAAGCCGAACACTTTCTCAAGATCTTTGAGATGGTCGTGACGCTGGCGCGATTTGACCACCAAGTCGTCGACGTAGCATTCCACCAATGTGCCGAGGATTGGCTTGAATATGCGGTGCATCGCCCGTTGATAGGTGGCGCCTGCATTTTTCAAACCGAATGGCATTACCCGGTAGCAAAAGGTACCCTGGGGAGCCCTGAAGGCAGTGGACTCCTCGTCTTCGGGGGCCATCCGGATCTGGTTATACCCAAAATACCCATCCATGAAAGAGAGGGCTTGGAAGCCGGCCGTGGCGTCAATCAACAGCTCCGTTACCGGAAGGGGAAAATCGTCCTTCGGACAGTGGCGGTTGAGATCGCGGAAGTCGATACAGACTCTGATCTGCCCGTTCTTCTTCCTGACCGGCACAATGTTGGCCAGCCATTTGGGGTATTGAACTTCCCTCACGAAGTTGGCTTTGATAAGCTTATCAACTTCGGCCTCAACCATAGCACCGTGAGAAGGGTGCATTTTCTTGGGAGGCTGCTTGAACCCACGGTGTTTTGCCGGGAGGCCCAGACGGTGGACGACCACTTGGGGATCCAGCCCTGGCATCTCATCGTAACTCCAGGCAAACACATCGCGGTGTCGTTTGAGGAAGTCTACATACCGCTGCCGCTCCTCGAGGGGCATGGCCGCACTGGTCAATGTGGGTCTCGGATCTGCCTCGCTACCAAGGTTCACCTGCACCAGTTCATCAACCGTGGTAGAGACGCCTTCTTCAAAGGCTGGGGGAGCATCCTCCATGTCTTCCTCCCCAGCCGTGGGGAGACTTCTTGTGACGGAAGATACTTCTGGGCTAACAAGATCCATGGGGCAGCTGGTGCTGGCTTGGGCAGCAGTGGCCATCACATCAGGAGACTCACTTGTCGTTGAGACCGTAGCAATGAATGCATTCGATCCTATCCCATCTGGCCTTCGACCTAAGGGGCCACGTTTGATAATATCAAAACAGTGGTGACGTGTCGGCCTGAGTCGGTGGATTCCAGCCCGACGGAAGAGGCACGTATGGCGTACCGCCGTCGTCATGAGCTTAACGTCCCGGTATCGTACAGGGGTAGGAGGTTCCGGGACCACCCGAGCCTGGTTGATGTAGGAGTACGAGGTGATCTTCCGCCGTTGCTTGGACGCGGGCACATGCCTTCCTTGCGTACCCGAAACAACAAAACATTGCCCCATGTCGGGGTTCGTTGCCTCCAACCGGTGGATCGGGAGGATGTAAGCGTCATCCATGCTTGCCCAGGGATCACTTGTGGTTGGGGTGGGCTCATCCTCGCTTACCAGGATCTGTTTGTCCTTACTTTTGTAATAACCCGCATCCAGATAGTGGGCCTCACAAGAAGCGAAAGGGGACGCGTCTCCTTGGAGTACGCCTACTCGACCACTGAGCGAGTACTTGAGGCACTAGTGATACGACGAGGGGACCGCCGCATGCAGATGGAGCCATGGCCTACCCATCAATGCATTGTAGGCGGTGTCCTGAGAAACAACCATGAACTCGGTGCTGGCGATCAAGCCACCGAACTGAGTCTTCAGGCGGATCTTGCCGACCGAGGTTTGCTCTGTTCTGTCGTACCCCTGGATCCTGAGGTCGGAGGGAGTTAAATCACCTTCGGACAGACCCAGTTTTCGCAGCGTCCGGGTCGGAATTAGATTGATTCCAGAACCCGTGTCAACAAGGCATCGGCGGACTTCCACACCGTTGAAGTGGTCGGTGATATACAGCGGGTGAATGTGCCCCGTATGGGAGGGTCTTCATCTTCACCGGAGAACGAGATAACCGCCTGACATTCGGCGTTTTCAATCGTCTCAGTATGGAAGGCTTTCGCGGCTGCTACCTCCGTCTCGAATTGGAGGGGACTCCTCAGGGCCTCGGCAAGTGCCTCGCGCATCTCGGATGACAGGCGCAGGGCCTCAAGGATGGAGAGCCTCGCTGGAATGCCAGCCAGGTGCTTTAGGACATCGTACTTGCGTGCCAAACATGAACCTCTGCTTACAGGGGGTTTTTCGGCATTTGGAGGCATAGAGGGTCCTGCCGGTTGAACTAGCGGTCGGCTAGCACTAGGTACATCCTGCTACCTGCTAGTAGAAGCCTGGAGAGTAGCCGCTGGGCTGGGATCGGTCAGCAGAGGCTGGCCTGTAACCGGGCAAGACTGACCATGATACGGACGAGGCAGCTCTCCCCGATCCAGTAGCACGAACGGCGGTGGGGGCAGAGCCGAGGGTGTTAAATGGGTTTGCGCGTGCTGAGATCTGCGCTGAGCCTGCTGCCTGGTCTCGGTAGCGTGCACGGCTTGGCCACAAGTGCCTGTTGACGTGCCTCGACGACTGGCGCGATTGCGATTCCGCTGACGTTGACGTCGGCTGGGAATGTTGGGGCGGTCTGCCTGGGGTTCCCCTTCGTCGGGGGTCATATAGGGTTTTACCAGCTCCACGGTGTTAACCGAAGCGTACCCTTGACTGTCACTCGAAGAGTCATCCACCGCTGGGTGGATTCTGGGAGGAATCCCCATTTCGGGAGGCATAAAGTCGCCGAGAGTGCGGGACGACGACGACACTGGCGGTGCGCGTTGCTTCTTCTTGCGTCGCCGCTGCTTGCCCTTTTTGGCAGAAGTCGACTGTGAAGACGATGTGGAGGCACTGGCGACTTCCTCTGAAGGTTCCGACTGCCTCAGGAACGCCCGGATGATGCCCTGGGCACGAACGACAGTTTTTCGAACCATCCAGTCGTCATATTTCTGGGATCCGCGGCTAGGGACCTCCTGCCACTCACCTTCGCTGTCGCTGCCGATTTCTGATCCCGCAAAGACGCCTGCCACTTGGGCTGGCGCTGGGCCCAACTTGACTATGTTGTTGTTGAACTGGTCCTGAAGCCAGTCTTTAAACACATAGCATCGCTTGAGGGTGTGCCCCAGGATCCGATGATAAGGGCCGTAGTTGGGGTGATCGGTGAGATGTGCCTCTGCCGGCCTCCTGCACTCAGGCAGGCGCACGATCCCTTGCTCTAGAGCACTTCGGAAGTAGCCAGGGACCTAATTTTCGTTGAACGAATAGGTATGGTACTTTCTTTCCAGGTAAGGGGCCCTGAGGGCCTGGTCCTGTCGAGGGACCAGAGGGGCCTGCCGAGGAGGCGGCGCCTGGTTGTCTCGCCAAGGTGGCGGTGGCGCGTTGCGCGGGGGAACCTGTCAGTTCTGAGGTGGTCGCTGCTGGGCAGGAGCCTGTGCTTGAGGTGGAGGACCTCTGCGGGGTTGCGGGGGTGGTGCCGCCGATAGCAATTCCAGCTTCCTCAGGGCTTCTACTTGAGCCACCGCGGCGGGTTCAGCCCTGGCGGCCCTCCTAGCTGGGATCATAGGGGGCAGCAAACGTGCCTGACTAGCCTGTTGCAGGGCCTCCTCGAGGCGCTGGGCCTTATCCGAGAAATCTCTGAACCCTCCAGGGTAGTTCTGGGTAATTAGGGAGGGTACCAGCTCTGTCTTGACGTTCCCCACACACATCGTCAGTAATTTCTCCTGAGTCAGTGGCATATCGAGGGAATACATAAGTCCTTTCCACTGGGCGATGAAGTCCGCAACCCGCTCATCAGGCCTCTGTTTGCACTTGAAGAGGTCCGCAATGCTGGTCTTTTGCGTGGTGGAGCTGAACTGGTATAAGAACTGCCGGCGGAGATCCTCCCATCCGGTCACCGATCCGGTAGGGAGCTGGCTGTACCAGACGAATGCCGGACCTTCCAATGTCTGTACGAAGCATCGGAGCTTGGCGGCTTCTTGCTGAGCCGGGGTACCCAGCATGGGGCCACACCGGGAAGAGAAATGGGCCAAGTGCTGTGGCGGGTCCCCTGTCCCGTTGAAGGGTGAGAAAGTGGGATTCCCAAAACCCGGAGGCGCGGGCATATCGTCGACCCACGCGGGATAAGGCTTGCCATCCGGTGTTACCGCCACCTGTCGCGTCTCCAACGCTTCGAGACGGGCTGTAAGTGCCGCAATAAGGTCATCCCGATGGGGGTCCCTGTCTTGACGGGGATCCCTAACCACAAGTGCATTACCAGGTTCTTCAACACGGTAGACTGCCTCGGCCGCTCGTGGATCAACTGGCGGAACGACTTGCGGGGCGACTGGGGGAACCCGGACTGGGCTCTTCGGATTGCCCCGTCGCTCGGGGGGGTTTGGCGAAACGTATCGCGCCCTCTTGCCATACGTTCCGTCTTCCGTCCTGTCTGTGGCAGTAGCACGATCAGGGTTACCCGGAGGCATCTCACCGGGGGGAATTGTTCCTGCCCCTGCTGCCCCGGCCTGGGATTACAATAATCGGGTCACTGCTCTGCGGCGCGCTCAGCCAAGAGTTCGTCAACCAGCCTCTTCTGCTCAGCGAGCTGCTGGCGTAACGCGGCCTTCTCAGGATCCTCGTCCGTTTTCTCCACAGAGGCGGATGGGTCGGAGTGTTTGACGGTTCCGACGTGCTCCTTACCTTTGCCGGTGTTTCGACTGAGTACCAGTGACTCTGTGGGTGCGGGCAGGCCTAGCAGGTTCCTCTGCTGACGGGTGACCCTCCCCGATGGGTCGAGCAGTGGTGGTGCGCCCTCTGGGGGGAAGTCTCCATCAAGGAGCTCCAGCTCGTCTTCCCTGACCACAATGTCAGCCATGTGGACCGTGATTCCTCTCGAGGGCATGTCCTCGATGTCGCATAGCGAATCGGGTTGTCGTCGAATAGGATCGAACAGAAGGGCAGCGTAGTGTCCCCAACCACGGACTTGCACATGGGGGGTGGCTTCCCTGACGATCTTGCGGAGTGCCTTGAAACTCTGAACACATTTTCGTTGGAGGGCACTCTGGTGACCGGGCAACTCAGGGTGCTGGGCCACAAGGAGCGCCGCTGCATCAATCAGGCGACACTGTTTGCCAATCTCCTCGAAGTGCTCTCGACTCCTAGGGTATACTACCCGTTCACAGCGGAGGCGGAAGTGCATCGCCCACAGGGTTCAACAAAAGCATCCCACTTCTTCATGGGTAAGCGACTCGGGTATGTGGAAATTCAGCGCCGTCGTGGCCCAGAACTTCTCTGGGAAGTAGTCTGCTGCAAGAATACTCCAGAAGCTCCTGGGTTCGTCCTCGGGGTTCGGCCCTACATTACCCCACTCATCAACCGGGGGAGGCTGAGGGACCGGTAGCGGTACCGAGGCGGACCTCTGGGATAGCAAACTCGGCGGTGGAGAATACGGCGAGCGAGCAGAGTGGCCACCGAATTCTGGGCCTTCCTCTGAAGAGTGAGGTGACCTGACCACAATGTCACGATAGGACGGGCTAACAGCCACCGCTTCGGGTACGGGAATCGCCGTTACCGGTGTCCGGTCATGTTGCGGCTCTACCACCGTCGACCCCCAAAACAGTTCCTCGTGGTCCCGAGTAGAGGTAAAGGGCGCTTCGGGCGATGATGGCGGTGACTGCGCCGTCGAAACCTGCGAAGTTCTCAGAATCTCTTCTTCCTGGATGTACCTGCGGAGAGAGACGGGAATCTGGTGGACCTCAAATTCTGGGAGAACGAGGCTGACGCGTCTGGTTCCTGCCCCAATCCTTGATACAGAGGATCTGGGAGAAGGTTCCATCGCTGAATCGCATTCTGCTTCAGAGTCGGAGAAACGAGAAGGTTTGATCTCCACCCTGGCTTTCCCAGGATTCTTCTTGTGGCAGTGACGACCCGCTCTTCTGCCCCTTGGTGGTTCTTCGGGATAGGGTTGACCCTTATCAGGCAGCCTCGGGGCGGCGCTGGCGCCGTGGCGGAGAGGGCCCCCACTCGAGACAGCCGGGGTGCGAGGGGCACCAGGGCAAATGTCGAAGGGTACATGGGGAGGACCTCCATGAACAGTACCCGTGTGGGCGGGGCCTCTGTTGGAACTGGCAGGAGCATGGGGAAGACCCCCATGGTCGATGCGAGTGGAGCAAGGCCGACCTTCATTCCTCGGGTTGCTGGGGCGAGGAGGACCTTCGCCGGTTGCAGAGAGGAAGTAGGGAGGACCCCCACGTTGAAGAAAGACCGGGTGGAAGGTGTCTTTAGAAGGATGGACTCCATACCCTGTACAGCGGGCGTTGGAAATATTTCTGCGCTGAGCATCGCTGCCGTGGGGCAGGTCTTCCTGTAGGATGGGGGCAGCACGAGACATGCCTCCATGACGAACCTCGGAGCGGGGAAGGCCCACGCTCTATGGAGTAGTGGTACGGGGAGGACCTCCGTACGGGGTGTCATCACCGCGGGTTAGCTCGCGGCGATCACTACTTGGGCCTGCAACCCGGAGAGTCAACCCAGCCTGCCCGTGGGGCGGTTGGGGTCTCGATCCCGGTTGGGCGAAGGGGTGCCCCTGCTCAATGTACGCGGGGGCTTCATAATGTACGTCGGCGGTGGCTCGGGCCACTGTAGCTGTCGACGTGGACGCGCCTAGGCGAGTGTCCCCAGCCCGGGCCCGACGCTGGCGTCGGGTCAGGCGGGCCGGTGCAGGCGGTGCAGGGACGTAGTCCCCCTGCTCTTCCTGCGGGGCCGGACGGTGATGTTAACGTGGCCGGACGGGAGCTCTCGCTTGGGGGCCCCGGGTCGGGGCCCTGAGCGGACTGAGCCGAACAGCGCCTGCCTCTTCAACGTAAGGTGAGGAGTCGTCAAGGCGTTCCGGGGATAGGCTCCCGAAACGATTGAATGTCGGGGTGGGGAGCAGGGGCTCCCTGCGCGGCCTGTTAGGGCGGCGTTGACGGCGGGGCCTGGAGGCCTCCAGGTCCAAGCGGGCCATATCCCTGGTCGGGATGACCCCTTCCTCCTCGTACCTGCGCATGAGGCTGTTGATCACCCTTCGTTGGATGACCTCTGACGGGGAAAGGGGACGTGGGCGTCCCGTATTCCGTGGCGTGGAAGCCGTCGTGGCGGCAGTGGCGCCATGTGGGGTGGCCGTCGTGGGGTTTCCCCTGCCCCTGCGTGGGCGAGGAGCGGATGGTGACCGCATCTCCGAAATAGCAACCTGGTTCCTGGAAAACGAAGGGATCAACTCATCAGTGCTGAGAGGAAAAGGATTGACAGCCAGTGCCCCAGCGTTCTTCCATCCTCCATGTCTGTGAGAAGGATCCACGCCAACACGCTGCAGAGCGGAGTGCCCCACATTCTACTACCCCGACTGCCGGTGAGTTTCACGGCAGGCCCACCATTTTCTTGGCGGGACCAGGCAACAGATATCTGGATCCGGTGACACGTCAATCTACTAGTGTCTCGAACGCTACTAATCTCCATGTTGAGGAGAAGACCTTCACGTCGGGTTCACCATTTCTGTTTCCGACGCTTTCGCCGGGGCGCGCGCGCATCCGTCCGTCGGGAGGACGCGCGGCTTTTGTTGCCCCGCATTCCCGCTTTCCAAGGGCGGGCGACATTCGCTCCTTATTCAGGGACGTCTGCTCCTTGATCGAAACGGGATGATGGGATGTCGGTTCTTCCTCCTGTGGATTCCTCCTCAGAACTCGTCACCTAGTCCGGTTCTCTCTTATAGACTTAATACGTAGTTCGTGAAACTCTTCCCAGTGCCATGTTTCCATGGACGCCGGTTAATTACACTGCTTCTGTCGGGACATTCCAAAGGGTCCAGTCAGGGCAGCAACCTTCGGTCAGGGGAGTAGTCACGTTGAGGCATCAGTAGCGTGTCTGGATGCTGGGGTACCTGGCATGTCTGTCTGTTATCCTTGATCACAAGGCTTCTCGAGGGCTTGGACGCCCGAGGCATCCCACATCGGGCGCGGGGAATTACATGTCGTAGACACATATCTGAGGTTTTCCTCAGCTTCCCGTGCTCAACACAGGGTATGTTGCAGAATTAACGTCTAGCAGAGACGGTTACACCAAAGGTGTTTCATCCGAGGATTTCCTCAGGCATCTCGTGTCTATCACGAGGTAGACCGTGAGTTTAATGTCTTGCGGAGACGGACTGAGGGTGATCAGTACGTCCCATAGGGACGGATCAGAACGAGGGGAAAAGGGTGATGAATCGGGGTGTACACAGAGGACAGCGACCCGAAGATATGATGGGGCTTACACATGGAAAGTGGCCCATGCGCCGCTAGGAGCAGCGCGGAGGTGGATGTCATGATTTCACCGGGATGTGACGGCCCGAGTGAGAATCAGGATGGATAGGGGATGGATGGAGCAGAGGGGAGTGAAATGGGACCATCGCAGGGGCGACGGTGGAGTTGGGCTTGAGCCTTGATGAGGCTTCCTACGTATCCCCGTGGCAGGGAATCAAAGTCCGCGTAGTTCGGGATGGTGCCAGTAAACCGACGTGGAGATGGACCTTGGTCCGAGAGGAGTTGGGCTTGAACCTCTGAGAGGATTCTTACGTACCATGCCTTGACACGGATCAAAGACCTCGTAGTTCAGAATGGGGAAAGTAGACCTTGGTCCACTATTGGTGGGCTTGAACCTCATGGAGGCTTCCTACGTACCATGCCTTGACACGGATCAAAGACCCCGTAGTTCATAATGGGTAAAGTAGACCTTGGTCCACTATTGGTGGGCTTGAACCTCATGGAGGCTTCCTACGTACCATGCCTTGACACGGATCAAAGACCTCGTAGTTCAGAATGGGTGGAGTAGACCATAGTCCACTATTGGTGGGCTTGAACCTCATGGAGGCTTCCTACGTACCATGCCTTGACACGGATCAAAGACCTCGTAGTTCAGAATGGGGAAAGTAGACCTTGGTCCACTATTGGTGGGCTTGAACCTCATGGAGGCTTCCTACATACCATGCCTTGACACGGATCAAAGACCTCGTAGTTCAGAATGGGGAAAGTAGACCTTGGTCCACTATTGGTGGGCTTGAACCTCATGGAGGCTTCCTACGTACCATGCCTTGACACGGATCAATGACCTCGTAGTTCAGAATGGGGAGAGTAGACCTTGGTCCACTATTGGTGGGCTTGAACCTCATGGAGGCTTCCTACGTACCATGCCTTGACACGGATCAAAGACCTCGTAGTTCAGAAGGGGTTTCTCCGGTAAACCGACGTGAAAGTAGACCTTGGTCCACTGTTGGTGGGCTTGAACCTCGTGGAGGCTTCCTACGTACCATGCCTTGACATGGATCAAAGACCTCGTAGTTCAGAAGGTCACAACGGCTTACCGCTGGACTGGAATGGGACCCGACGTGAATGAGCGACGAGTGGGCTTGAACCTCAGGGAGGCTTCCTACATACCATGCCTTGACACGGATCAAAGACCTCGTAGTTCAGAATGGGGAGAGTAGAACTTGGTCCACTATCGGTGGGCTTGAACCTCATGGAGGCTTCCTACGTACCATGCCTTGACACGGATCAAAGACCTCGTAGTTCAGAATGGGGAGAGTAGACCTTGGTCCACTATTGGTGGGCTTGAACCTCATGGAGGCTTCCTACGTACCATGCCTTGACACGGATCAAAGACCTCATAGTTCAGAATGGGTGTGAACCTTGGTCCACTGGGTGGTGGGCTTGAACCTCATGGAGGCTTCCTACGTACCATGTCTTGACACGGATCAAAGACCTCGTAGTTCAGAATGGGGAAAGTAGACCTTGGTCCACTATTGGTGGGCTTGAACCTCATGGAGGCTTCCTACGTACCATGCCTTGACACGGATCAAAGACCTCGTAGTTCAGAATGGGTGTCAGGTTCGGTGCTCACTCTAAGCCCACGTGAGTTATGCTCGGTGTGAGAAACAAGAGGTTGCATGGACCTGACGATCACGTCGCGAGGGGTGCGTCCGTGAGAAGCGAAGAGGGGCTTACGCGTTATGCGGCCCTTGGTGTTGGGACTTACTCCAGGATGGAGGCCCAGAGGGGGGGGGGGGGGGTGTGCCTCATTCCCCATCACGTCCTCCACTGACCTTGGTAGTGGGGAAGTACCGAGATGCACGGGTGCAATCATCCGTACCAAAGGTTAGGGGCTTACGCTCTGAGGCAGCCCTTCCCCTGCGAACATACACCACTCCGACAAGGAGGATCTCATTCCATGTGCGGAAGAGTTCCATTCCCGTGTAGACTAGTGGTGGAAAGAATGTTCGAGCTGGGGAGAACCCTTCATGAGGGAGACGAGGTTGGGTCACAGTTTAACGTCATGTGTTGAGGATGTAGTGCTTGGCAGTTTAACGTCCTGCATCTCGGACGAGGTGGGTTCACTCCACACCCCTAGGGCTTACATAACCGGTACCCTCTGGTCCTTGGGGAAGGGAAGGTGTC
This sequence comes from Viscum album, assembly GCA_963277665.1. Classification (NCBI taxonomy): domain Eukaryota; kingdom Viridiplantae; phylum Streptophyta; class Magnoliopsida; order Santalales; family Viscaceae; genus Viscum; species Viscum album. Next base: position 119,687,664 of record OY728154.1, read on the forward strand.
GGTAAGGCCATAGTCATGGGGGTCCATGGGGCGAACCATCGAGGGGTCCACGTTAGCGTGGCTATACGAAGAAGCAATAGCCATTAGCGTGCCTATGCGAAGAAGCATTAGGCGAAGCAACGCTACGGGAGGTGTCGTCCATGGGACTTTGAAATCACATCGTGAAAACCTGGAGGGTCACACGGGAAGAGGAATCGCTAAGCAGAGGAGTGTGCTTTGCAAAGTGGGGTGCCTTGGCCTTAGCGTGGGGCATAGGTGGAAGTGGGAGGTGCTTCGCGAAGTGGAACAGTGTTCGCGGAGCACTGCCTCGCGAAGAAGGTGTGGCTCGCGAAGTAGGGTCCTGCCAAGCAATGTGCTTCGCGAAGTGGAGCGACCCTGCCTTAGCATAGGGAAGACTCAAATGGGTTGGGTGTTTCGCGAAGCACAAGTGCTCCGCGGCTGCCCGGGTTCCCTTGGGAATCCCCTTCCTTCGCGAATGCCCTTGAGCTTCGCGAAAGGCATCCCTCTCGGAAGAGGGGCTCAAAACGAGACAAAAAAGAGTCGTCTCGCGAAGTAGAAATACCTCGCGGAGCTCATGTTTCCCAGGGCAAAGCGTGCTTCGCGATTCGGGAGCGGAGAAGCCGAAAGGTCGGGTTGTCCTCCTCAGGACTCAGGGGAGTCCAGTATTTATAGGGAAGGGGCGCCGCGAAGCAGGGCTCACGCGCCACCTCGGGTGCTTTGCGGCGGCTCGCGAACGTCAACCGGGTTCGCGGAGGATTACCGCCTCCAGTGCTTCGCGGCGGCTCGCGAACGTCAAACGGATTCGCGGAGGATTACAGCCTCCGGTGCTTCGCGGCGGCTCGCGAACGTCAAACGGATTCGCAGAGGATTACCGCCTTCGGTGCTTCGCGGCGGCTCGCGAACGTCAAACGGATTCGCAGAGGATTACCGCCTCCAGAGCTTCGCGGGGTCGCCAGGGTTGGGGCGCTTCGCGGCGGGGCTTCGCGGCGGGGCTTCGCGGCTGTGCTTCGCGAGGCAGCACACCGGATGTCTTTTTCCGTTCCTTCCTTTCGGGCCACATTTTTGGCGCCAACAATATGTGCATGTGTTTGATTCAAGAGATTTCACACAAACATATCATTTTGTGGAGGGAAATGAGTAGATGATCAAATATATCAGATCCTTTTCGTAGGACCTCCAGTATTCAATGCATAACATTTTAAAATGGAACTATTGTAGCCACTTCTCATGTAGTCACAAATCGAACTAACATCCAACCTATTACTCTCTTATAAGACATTTCATTCCCTTAGCTGGACACTTTTGAGTATCTGGTTCCACTTCAAGATTCCTCTAACACCTCACACACTAGGATAACAGGCTGGTGGCACCCCACACTATCCCACTAGCACCCATGTGCACACTCACTTATGTACCATGATCTTTGTGTGCTTCTTATGGGAGCTATGCATGCACCCATGTAACCTAGGCTGGCCAAGTTGAACTACCTTCTTCTTGGTTGACCTTGGTCCTACATGTGCAATTTAGGTGGTTCCTTGGTTGTCCCAATTTTTTTAAAAAAATTATGTCCAACTCAAAAATAATTATAAAATCTCAGTATGATATCCACAATTTTCTCCTCATTTCATCATATGCTAAATAAAACATTTTTCAAGACCATATTACTTATCAAGAACCTTTTAATTCTTCCTCAAATATCCTCACAAATTTGGATGTAAATTTGTTTAATTCTCATCTATCTATAAGTACAATTATTAAAATATTAATAACACACCAATAATCATAATTTGATTATAATTATTTATCAATAATGATACATAATTCCGTCTTCTTCAATATTGATTCAATAATATTTATATATAATATTTTTTCTTCATAATGACGGAACATGTCAACACCATAAAATACCTCTTTTCCAAGTATGAATAAATTTACAAGAATATCCCATGGAAGAAAATAACATCTTTCCTTTTATCACCTAAAATAGAAAAAGTAACTTCCACATACAAGATTCAAGTCTCCACTTCAATTCTTATATATCATTTGTAATTCACAATATATTTTCATATTTACTTTTCTTGAGAAATTATTTTTCATAATTATTGAGTTCCCCAAACCCAACACCGATGTTCTTATACTCTATTCTGATTATTCATCAACATATTGACATAAAATACTCCTTGTAAATTTTTTACAAATAGAAATCACAAAAAGTAGGCTAAAAAATATCCTCCATTCTATTTATTTTCAATACCAATATGAAAATTCCATATCAATATATTCATCTAATTTGTACCTATGATTTATTTCTTCTCTCACTATTACACATTAACCTCTTTATTTTATAATATCCTCATTATTGATAATGAATAAAAAGTGTTCCATAAGATAGGGTGGTATCAATTAATTTTTACCAATATACCATAATTCATCCCAATCAAAGTCTATATGAGTCATTATCAATGTAGAAAACATGGGGGTTTGAGTTAGACAAAAAAAACTATCCATTTTAAAACTGAACATGATACCAACTTAAACTTATTACGATTTCTTAATTTTTTACCTCAGGGGTTGTTCAAATATATTATTGTTGAAACATGATAATGTCAATTGATGCAATTGTTTTAGATATTTTCAACATGAATTTCCAATACCACTTAGCACGTAGATTAAAAATATTTATGTACAGACAACATGTTTAATTTCATAAATCCCTAAAACTTTACAATATCACCTCATTTTCTTGTCATTAATTAAAATATTTTTCACCCCCATGATATTAGGATAAATTATATAGATTAAAGGATGAGAGAAATTGAAGACATAACTTTTAATGACGAAATCACAACATTTTTAAAAAAATAGTATTTTATGAATTATAATGGCCTGAAAGATTCTCAAGTAACTAAACCTCAAGGGTTTCTCTCATTTGTATCATCAAGGAAGATATTTTATTTAGATATTCTTTTATATTCCTATTGATTGATAAATCATTCCAAGATGGAATTATTTTTGATCTGGAATATTTATTCTGACTTGCTTTTATTTAGTTATCTATTTTAGGACAAATATCACCTTTAATTACCTTCATGGTTGGAATATAAATAAATAACAATTTATTTTAGGAATAAGGTAGAACCTCTATTTCCTCTTTATAGTGAAAATAAGGTTTATAATCTCTTAATAACCCTGATAATCTAATATTTTCAGCTCTATATTCATTAGGATTATTCATAATTTCTCTTCTTCTTTAGATTTTTTTTATTTCTCTTTCTAGGCCAGTTGTGCAAATAACCAAGCAATCATTGGGAATGTGTACCTTTGGCTTAGTCTTTCAGTATGAAATCTCAATAATTTCCTCTATTATACCGATCCTCTTATTTCTTTCTTGGGTTGATAAATTCATTTTTTTTCTAGTCATACATCCATAAAATATGTATTTAATGGATTTTTTTCATATATCGATCCTCTTATAATATAATTTTATGAGACCTTAATTAATTTTTCAAAGTGTTATACAATTATTTATAATTTTAAAATCAGTATTTTACAAGTAAATGAAGATTTTAATTAAAAATTAAATTTATCATATTTATAAAATTATTTTCATAAAATGGAGTTCATTTTTGAATTCTAAAAATTGAAAAATGGTTAGGGATATTTTTTTTGAATTTTTCTAAAATACTTGTTTTTTTGGTGAATAGTAAAATATGCCAATTTATGATAAAAGCTAAATACATGGATTTTTGAGTAATTGTTGATGTAAGGATAATGTAAGCCAAGAATCTCAAACTATAATCCATTATTTTAATATATTTAGTGATAATATTCAATATTTTCATAGTATTGATCCAAAATAAGAAACTAATAAATAAATTAATGAGAAAACACCCCTCTCCTCCCCTATAAATACCACCCCTTACCACCACTTCTAGTCACTCCTTCCAAGCCTCAAAGCATGACCAAGTTTTACCCAATAATGAACCAAATCCATTCCTCAACATCTAGGATCCATTGTTCTAATCAAAATTCCAAACCATTTTCCTTAAGGAGGTTCTCAAGGAGGAGAAAATCAAGAGGTAAAATCCTCTTTCTTTTTCTTTTAATTTATTTTCAATTTCATTTCTTTTCTTATACTATCCTGACATCATATTATCCAAGTGGAATGATAAATAACATATATTTTATATACTATAATTTTATTATGTTAATGAAATAATTAATTTTCAAATATCTCTCATTTTCCTTTTATTCAAAAAATGAAAATATTGTTTGTGGTGTGTCGATTTACCGCCACCGTGGATGATGAGTTTTCATTTTTGACTAAAACCTTCAATTATGATCATAAAACCATTATAATGGTTGAAATATATTGTGAAATTTATGTTATAACATTTTTTATGTTCTAGAACTAACATATATACATAATATTAAATAATAACATAAAATGAGTTCATTGTGATTGAAAAACAACCAAATTAATCTAAATTATTATCACTAACATTTTATCTAATGATTCATCCTGATACCATATAAAAAATTATATATAAGACCAATTAAACTTATATAAGTTCATTAATAATATATAATATCAATTCTGAATAATTATCCCCATTTTACATGAACTTTCATTCATGTATACAAGTGAACAGATCCTGAAAACCAAGAAAACAAACACTCCCAAATGATGAAATTGAACACTATAACTCATAAAAATGGCCATGAATGAACTTAATAAAATTTTAATGAATACAATAAATGTATAAGGGGTTATTTATTTGTTAATTAATTAATCTAATTTTATTATCTAGAATATTAAAGTGAATAATGTATTCAAACATAAGGTAAGGGGATTCTCAAACCCAATTTCCATTCTTTGGGTTATTCCTCTTTCATGCCAAATTTGAGAATGTATGTTATTTTAATATTCCTGAAAATAAAATTTTATTTTCCTCAAATTTTAATTTTTGGGATATACATGCTTCCAAACTAATTTTATGATAAATGAAAATAAATTTCCAAAAAACTCTTCCTTTTAAAAACACATGTTTTACTTCTCTTGAGATTGTTTCTTCTTCACTCAAGATTAAGGATTATTATACAAAGTATGTTATTCCCTTTTTATTTTTGGTAATCCATATGTTTACAGATGAACCTATTATTTATGAAATTCTCATGTAACCCATTTCCTTTCAGTGGGCTATTTTACGAAATATATTTTTTTAAGTTCTACGTGGCCTGCATGATGATGTAAATGTTACAATGTGCTGGGTGTGTCCAGAATTATATAACACTCCAATTTAACAATGTAGGTACTTATAAAATAATTTCTTTTCAATCTGGAATCAAAATTTTAAATTCATTATAAATCTATAATTAAATAAGTGGTATTTATAGAAATTAAGAAATTTATACTGATAGAATAGCAACTTGACCTTTAGAATAGTAACTTGACATTAGGAATAATAATCTAGAAAATAGAATAGAAAACTCACCTATGAGAGTATAAATAAAATTTATGAATCTTATAAGTGTAATTATGATATATTTTTATAATGAAATAAGTAAATAAATGTTTTTAAAATGATGAATAAGTGTTGGTATTTTTTTGAGACATAAATTCTTATTTATAATTTTATAATTAATTTAATTATTTAAAATAAAATTTATTTTCATAAAATAGATTCATAAATTAATATTTTATTATCTTATGATTATAATATAATTTTTTGAGAGCTTAATTATTTTTTAAATGTGTTAAAATTCAGTTATTCTTTTAAAATAGGTATTTTTAGAATAAATTATGATTTTAATTAAAAATTAAATTTCTCCTATTTATATAATTATTTTAAAAAAATGGAGTCCATTTTTTAATTCTAAAATTTGAAAAAAATTTAGGGTAAATTATTTGGTATTTTTCTCAAATACTTGATTTTTTGATGAATAGTGAAATACGATAATTTATGATATATGCTAAATACTTGATTTATTGAGTCATAAATTATGTAAGGATTATGTAAGCCCAAAATCTCAAAATATCCTTCATTAATTTAATATATTTTGTGATAATTCTCAAACTATTCATAGTCTTGAGCCAAAATAATAAACTAATGAATATAATAATGAGAAAACACCCACCCCCTCCACTATAAATGTCACCCATCACCACCTCTTCTCCTCACACTTCAAAGTCTTTTAGATTGTTTAATTTCTACCCAATTACCTTTCAAACCCTATTCCTCATGTCTAATACCTATTGGTATCACCAAAAGTCCATAATCAAGGGCCTTAAAGAGGTTCTCAAGGAGGAGAATTCAAGAGGTAAAATCCTCTTTCATTTTTTTTTCAATTTTGTTTCTTATACTATCTTCACCTCCCATTATATAAGTGAAATTAAAATTAAATTATCTTATATATACTATAATTTTATCTTTCTTAAGTAAAAATTTATCATCATACTTCTTCACCTCTTCCTTTTATTCTAAAATTGAGAACATCGTCCGTGATGTGTTGATTTACAGCCATCGTGGATGATACACTTTAATTTTTAATTAGAACCTTAAAGGCTGGTCATAAAATAATTATTATGGGTAAATAATATTATATTATACGTATTATAAGTTATTTAATGTTTTGGAACCAATATATAAACATGATATTGAATAAACTGATATAAGTTCATGATGATCATAAAAACCGCCAAAATATCCTCTTTTAAATTTCTATTTTTACAAATTTCAAAAGGTATGTTTTTATGAAAGTATTAATGTATTATGATTATGTTTTGGTTATTGGGAATTATTTATGGTTAATTGAGGCACCTATATATCCCTCCAATGTATTGGGTATGTTTATGTTGGAGGTTTACCGTATGGTTACTCCAAGTGTAACTGGAATGGCTACACCCTAAGGTAGCCGTGAGGGTTACATCATAAGGTAGTCATGGGGGTTACATTGTAAGGTATTCATGAGGGTTACAAATCATATGGTAGCTATTAGGGTCACAATATTAAGTAATTAATTTTCCAATTTACCTTTATGGAATTATTTATGTTTTCTATGTTTTATGGAAATCTCTTATTTTCAAAAAGTATATGATACTTTATCGGCGAGAAGTATGTCTTTATTAAAATTATTTCATAAGTTTATAAGTATTTATGTACTAATAGTTTCTATTCTTTTCTTATGACCCTTAATGATATTTTTGTACTCATCCCAACATTTGAAAAAAATTTCACAGGGTTAAAGGACGGGTGAGAGAAAATGAGAAGTTGAGATGAATATCATGAAGACTTTTCATTAAAAGATTTCAGGTTTTTATTAAAAACTTGTTTATTATGGAAGAAATGGGTACTATTTTATTAGTACCCACTTTTTATACTTGTGAGTTGATATATATGAATTATGTACTAATTTTCTAAAAATATAAACTAAAAATATCTTTGGGAATGTAAAGAAGTTAATTCTGAAGGAATTTACTAGATTATGTAATGTTTAAGGATGGGTCCTTATAGTTGGTATCAAAGAATGGTTTAGATAACATTATGGATTAGGTTGATGTTAATAGAATAATATAAATTATTTTTACATTATTTTTATGTTAAAATTATATTTAATTTTAATATTACCATGTTGATTCATCTAAGATATGTCTGTTCAAAATGGTTTTCTATAGAAGAAACAGGGATGCTGAAGTAAGAAGGCACACAGGGGATGATATCTTTTTAAATTTGTAACTTGGAATGGTCGGAATTGGAACTGAATAGTTTGTGAAAATAATGGATCAGTTGAAGTAGGATATATACTGTAGTAGAATCTATTCAAGAGAACAACAAGAGCTACCATGAAGGAACATGATGATAGTGGAACATTTTATGAGGAAACAACATCCTGCTTTCATTCGATCTTATGACCCAGTGGTAGATGAAGAATGGATTAAATTCCTTGAAAAGATATTCTATGTTATGGGGTGTTTAGATAATCAAAAGTTTAGTATTTCCACTAATCATTTTGAAAGTGAAGCTGAACAGTGGTGATCAATGGTCATGAATATCAAGGATAGATAAAAGATTGATGCCTTAGAATGAGATGAGTTTAAGAATATCTTCCTTGAATTTTGTTTCATAAGGCGGTTCAACTTAGGAGAGAATAACAATTACTTTAATTGAAACAAAATGAGAAATGGTCAATTTCCATATATGAAGAAAAATACACTTGATTAGAATGATACACTCTAAATCTTATTCGGGATCTTGATAGAAAAATCAATTGTTTTTAATTAGGATTGAAGATAATATATTGAAGGGAAGGGGACTTCTGTACATTAAAATTTTATAAGAAACTTGTTCACTGTGTTGAGAGGGTATAAATTGAGTTTTCTAATGATCTCATGTACATTAAAAACAAGAAAAAGAAAAGTTTCATATGGTAGGAAATGGTTAAGAATCAATAAAATAAATTTGATGGTAAGAAATTCCAGTTTTCAATTTGTGAAAAGTGTGGTAAAAAACACCCTGGGGAATGCCTAAAAAATATGGGAAGTGTTTTTTATATGGTAAGTTTGGACATATGGCCTGAGATTTTAATGAAAATTAACTTAAAATTAATTATGATAAGATAACTATAAAGTATTTTAAATGTGGTGAGATGGGTCATTATAAAAATACATTCCCAAAGAAAGATCCGACTGATGGAAAACAACAATATTATAGGAAAAAAGATGCATTGAGATCTTTTGCGACTACTTCAGTAGATGTTGGGCCATCCATTGAAGTGGTTTCAGTTAATTTGTTTGTTTACTCATATTTTGATAATGTTTTGTTTGATGCAGGGTCTATACATTCCTTTATTTCTCATAATTGTTTTAGTAAATTGGAAATTCACCTCAAGAAATGAGATCAGAACTTATGGTTAAAACACAAGGGGGAATATTCAAACAAAAAGGAGTTATAAGAATCTTCGTATTGATGTATATGGAAAGAAATTACCTGAAAATATTATTTTTCCCCCTCAGTAGAGTTTGGTGTTGCTATGGATATGGATTGGATTTCTATTTATCATGCTTAGATTTATCGTAGAGCTAAATAAGATATTTTTCAGAAGGAGTTTCAGTTTTTATACAATAATGAAACCATAAAATTGATAACATATCAGGAAGATGAGAAAATGTTAAAATATGGAAACTAAATGAAATTCATCTTACTTATATTGTTGAAATCAAGGGAACTATTTAGATTAATGATGTTCGAGTGGTAAATAAATACCTGGATATTTTTTCTGATGAGTTTATTGGTGTTATAATTTATTGAGAAGTTTCATTTACTGTTTACTTGGTTCTTGATGCTAAGCCAATTTCAAAAACCCTTATCAAATGACTCAAGTGGAACTCCTTTAATTGAAAAATCTATTATAATATTTCCTTGATAAAGGCTTCATTTGTCCTAGAACTTCACCTTGGGGTGCTCCTATTTTTTTTAAAAATAAATATGATTTCATTATACTTTTCATTGATTGTAGATATTTTAATAACATTAGTGTTAAGAATAAGTTTCCTTTTCACCATATCGATGAATTGTTTGATCAGCTCTCGGGAGCTCAGTATTTTTCCAAGATTGGCTTAATATCTGGGTACCATCAGCTGACGTTGAAGGAGGATGAAATCCCAAAAAAAGATTTTCATACTATATATGGCTATTAAGACTTTTTTTTTATTCCCTTCGGTTTGAAAAATGCTCCTACTGTATTCATGGATCTTATGAATAGAACATTTAAGGAATATTTGGATCAGTTTTTTATTTTTTTTATTGATTATATTTTGTTCTTTTCAAAAATTTATGAGGAACATAAAAAACATTTAAGTATTTTCTTACAAACTGTCAAAGAAAATAAGTTATATAGAAAATTTAGAAAATGTGTTTTTTGGTTGTAAAAAATTTCTTTTCTTCTGAACACTATAAATAAGGATGAAATAATAGCTAATCCCACAAAAAAAGTGTTTTATTGATGGAAAATACCTACATATGTTATATATATTCATAGTTTTCCTAGATTATCAGGTTATTATTGATAGTTTGTTAAAAATATTGCATGATTATCTATCTCACTAAGTTAACATGAAAATGGGTTAAATTTATTTGGATAGAAGAATATGATATTTTTTTAGGAACTAAAGAAGATATTTGTGAATGATCAAGTCTTGGACCTTCCTTATATAAATGGTGAATTTTTAATATACAGTGATGATTCATTGAAGAGAATTGACTATGTTCTGATAGAGAATGATCAGGTAATTACTTATTCTTTAATAAAGATAAAACCTCATGAGTTAAATTATCCCACACATGATTTGAAATTAGAGGTTGTGAGTTTTGATTTGAAAATTTGGAGGAATCATTTATATGGATCTAAATGTGAAATATATACATACCATAAAAGTTTGAAGTATATATTCTGTCAGAAGGAATTAAACATAATCCAGAGAAGATGGATTGAATTGATAAATTATTATGATTACAGAGTCAATTACCATACTAGAAAAGAAAACAAAGTGGTAGATTACTTGAGTAGAAAATATCATGCATAATTAACCTTGTTATGCTTGGAACAAGACCCATTGATTAATGATTTCATGAATTTTGGCTTGGATGTTTTTGGTGCAGGAAATTCCTCTTTTTTGTTTCTGGTTTTAATGCAGTCATCTCTATCAAACAAAATTAAGGAAGTGCAGAAGGGTGATGATGAGTTATAGAAAAAGGTATAATTGGTTAAAAATGGTATGTTTCTAGAATTTAATGTTGATAAAGATTGTGTTTTTTAGATTTGAGAAGAGATTAGGTGTTCCTTTTGATTCACTCTTGAGGAAAGAGTTGTTAAGTGAAGCTCATAGTTCTCTGTTTTATGTTCATATTGGAATCACAATGATGTATAGATACCTTCAGGAGTATTACTGATGATATGAAATGAAAAGATATATTGAATATTTTACCATGAAATGTTTGACTTGTCAATAAGTTAAAGTAGAGTGATAATTACCAAAGGGGATGCTTCATCCTTTTCCAATTCCATAGTAGAAATGAAAAAATATATCCAAAGACTTCATAGTGGGACTACCAAAGACATTGCTAGGTAACAATGTGATTGCATTATTTTTTACCCACTGACTAAATCTAAACATTTCATTCCTATTCGAGATATTGTGTATTTGGATCAACTTTCTCGACTATACCTCAAATATATTGTCATGTTAAATGAAGTTCCTCTTCCCATTATATCTGACCGTGATCATATGTTCAATTATAATTTTTGGAAATGCCTTTATAAGTCATTGGGAATATAATTAAATTTTGGAACTACTTTAATCCTCAATATGATGGACATAATGAGTGAAAAATTCAGACCTTATAGGATATGCTTATATCTTGTTCAATAGATTACCAGGGAAGTTGGGATAGACTTATTTCTTTAGCTAAGTTTTCATATAATAACACTTTTCATTCTAGTATACAAATGGAACCTTTAGAGGCATTATATGAAAAGTGGTTTCGAACTCCAGCATTTTGGGATGAAGTCAGGGAAAGGAAGTTAATGAAACTAGAATTATTAGAGGAAGTGGCTGAGAAAGTGAACATGATCCAGAAACACATGAGTACATCTCAGAGCAGGAAAAAAAGGTATGTAGATAATAGGAGGAAAGAATTTTCTTTTGTGGTATGTGATCATGTTTTTCTTAGAATCTCACAATGGAAAAGTGTTATGTGTTTTGTTAAGAAAGGAAAGCTAATCCCATAGTTTGTTGAACTTTATGAAATCTAGGATAAAGTTGGACTAGTTTCTGACTAATTAGCTTTGCCTTTGAGTTTATCACATGTACACAATGTTTTCATGTTTTGATGTTGAGAAAGTGGATGAGAAAGTGAATATGATCCAGAAACACTTGAGTACATATTAGATCAGGAAAAAAATGTATGTAGATAATAAGAGGAAAGACTTTTCTTTTTGGTATGTGATCATGTTTTTCTTAGAATCTCACTATGGAAAAGTGTTATGTGTTTTGTTAAGAAAGGAAAGCTAAGCCTATAGTTCATTTAACTTTATGAAACCTGGGATAAATTTGGAATATTTTCTTACTAATTAGCTTTGCCTCCGAGTTTATCACATGTACAAAATGTTTTTTTATGTTTCGATGTTGAGAAAGTATGTGCCAGATTCATCTCATGTTTTGAGCCTAGAATTAGTCCAGCTAGAAGAGAAAATTTCTTATAAAGAGAATACTATTTGTATTATTGATCATAGATATAAATTATTGTGGAATAAGGTAATTCACTAAGTTATGGTTTTGTGGAGAGACCACATGGTTGAATAAGCAACATGAGAATCTGAAAATGCTATGAGGGAACAGTACCCTCACTTATTTAATAAGTAAATAAAAATTATGTGGATGCAATTTATAGAAGGTGGGGAGAATGTAACAACCCATGTATGTATAAAATAAATTCTTTTTATCCAGGAATTAAATTTTCAAATTCATTATAAATGCATAATGAAATAAGTGGTATTTATAGAAATTAAGGAATTTATACTGATAGAATAGTAACTTGACCTTAGGAATAGTAACTTGACCTTAGGAATAGTCATCCATCAAATAGAATAGTAGCCTCATCTATGATATTATAAATAAAATTTATGTATCTTATAAGTGTAATCATGATATATTTATACCATGGAATAAGTAAATAAATGTTTTGAAAATGATGAATTAAGTGTTCGTATTTTTGTGACACATAAATTTTTATTTATAATTTTATAATTATTTAATGATTTAAAAGAAAATTTATTTTAATAAAATAGATTCATAAATTAATATTTTATTATCTTTTTATTATAATATAATTTTATGATACCTTAATTAATATTTCAAAGTGTTAAAAATTCAGTTAGAGTTTTAAAATTGGAATTTTTAGAATAAAATATGAGTTTAATTAAAAATTATATTTCTCAGATTTAGAAAATTATTTTCAAAAAATTGATTCTACTTTTTAATTCAACACATCAAAAAATGGTTAGGGTAAAGTTTTGGGAATTTTCTGAAATACTTAAATTTTTAGTGAATAGTGAAATACGGTATTTTACGATATAAGTTAAATACATGATTTATTGATTAATAAATTATTTGAGGCTGATGTAAGCCCAAAATATCTGAATCTCCTTTATTATATTAATATATTTGGTGATAATACTCAAACTATTCATTTTCTTGAGCCAAAATAATAAACTAATGAATATAATAATGAGAAAACACCCCTCTCCTCCATTATAAATACCCCCTCACCACCTTTTCTTCTCAAACTTCAAAGCCTTTTTAGATTATTTAATTTTACCCAATACCATTCCCAAGCCTCTTCCCAATTTCCAAGACCTTCTGTTCTCACCAAAATTCCAAAACCAACCGCTTTAAGAAGGTTCTTAAGGAGGAGAATTCAAGAGGTAAAATCCTCTCTCATTTTCTTTTATTTTATTTTCAATTATTTTTCTTTTCTAATAATATATTAACCTCCCCTTATCCAAGTGAAATAAAAAATATATTATCTTATATATACCAATTTTTTTCATTTATATGGAAAAATTCATCATCAAACTTCTCCTCTCCCCCTTTTATTCAAAAATGAGGACATCGTCCGTGATGTGTGGATTTACCGCTATCGTGGTTGATAAAATTTAATTTTTCATTTTCACCTTCAAGGATGGTCATAAAACCACTATTATTGTTAAATAATATTTCATTACACATATTATAAGTTATTTAATGTTTAGGAACCAATATATAAACATGATATTGGATAAAGTGATATAAGCTCGTGATGATTATAAAAACTTCCAAAATAAATTAAATCATTCTCATTAATGTTTTATCTAATGATTCATCCTCATATCATAAAAAAATTATAAATGGTATAATTTAAAATTATGGAAACATATTAACACCATTTCATGCCACTTCTAAAGTTTATCTTTCATTCTACAAGAAAATCCATAATGAAACAACCATGGAAACCATGAAATAAATGCACCCGAAACAACAAAAATAACAAAGTATTATTTATAAATTGGTGGAAGGATATTATAATAATATTATATAATTAGTTATAAATATTAATACTATTCTTAAATATGTTAATATCACCCTTTAAACTATTATACATGAGGTTTTAACATGTTTTAATTAAGACAAACTTGAGGTAAGAGAATTCTTAACCCAATTTCCATTCTTTGGGATAACTTTATACTTCATTGATTATGTTGTAATAATATTATTTGTGAATGAAATTTAGTTATATTATGTTTTATTATTTTTATTCACAGTCTATACACATACTCTATTTTTTAATTAATTCTCACTTCGGTTATATGATATTTTTAATGGGATTTTCTTTAAAACTCATCTTTTCAATTTCTATTTTTAAAAATTTCAATAGGTATGTTTTTATGAAACTTTTTATGTTTTATTATTATGTTTTGGTTCTTGGGAATTGTTTATGATAAATGGTGGGACCTATATCTCCCACCAATTCATTGGGTATTTTTATGTTGTATGTCCACCGTATGGTTACTCCCAGTGTAACTGTGATGGTTACACCATAAGGTAGCCATGAGGGTTACATCATAAGGTAGCCATGAGGAATACATTGTAATGTATCCTTGATGGTTACAAATCATATGGTATTCACAAGGGTTAAAATATTAATTAATTAATTCCCCAAATTACCTTTATGTTATTATTTATGTTTTTAATGTTTTATGGAAATCTCTTGTTTTCAAAAAGTAAGTATATGATACTTTATGGGTGAGAAGTATGTCTTTCTAAAAATGATTTCATAAGTTTATATGTATTCATGTAATAATGGTTTCTCTCCTTCTTTTTATAACCCTTCCTGAGATTTTTTTTCTTATCCCAAGTTTTGAAATATTTTTCACAGGTTTTAAGGATGGGTAAGAGAAAAAGAGAAGTTTCGATGAATTTCATGAATACTTTTTATTAAAACATTTCATGTTTTTATTAAAAACTTTTGAATCATGGATGAAATGGATACTATTTTATTTTTACCCACTTTTTATTCTTTTGGGTTTATATTTATGAATTATGCCTAAATTTTCTAAAAATCTAAACCAAAAATATCTTTGGTAATGTAAAGAAGTCAATTATAATGAAATTTACTAGATTATATAGTGTTTAAGGCGAGGTCCTTATACCAATGAATTGGGTAATGTGATGTATCTCATGATATAATTTAAAAAATGTGTGATAATGATGCTATATCTGTTAACAATTATGAAGTTGTGATGTTTAAAATATGTTATTCATGAACATGATTCTAGATTTGTTCAAAAATATTTGTGGTAGTGAACCACTAAGACTTGATGTTTCATTTTTGTGAATGGCAACATTACCTGAATTTATCTAATAATTAATCTCATGAATATGGTGATGATTATTTTCTGATGTTATGATGACAATTTTTATGCTCAACCATGTTTCATATTCATCCTATTAATAGGATTTTATCTCATACCTTATTTTGATGTATATCCTTAGGTGAATACTTGTTCTAATGATAAGACGAGCATCAATAAGAAGAAAGAGAAGAAGCAAATAAATAATATTTATGATATATTATGTATTAATTTTTTATGGTCCTAATTTTCCCAACAAACTAAACCTTTGGATCATGGTTGTGTAACTATTTTATGCTGTTTATATTTAAAATGATTTAATAATCATGTAATAAAATTAGGGTCACTATAGTTGGTATCAAATCACGATTTAGTTAATTTGGGAATTAGGATTAGAGAACCTTAATGAAAACCCTTAGTTTGAGACCAATTAATCCCCCAATAATCTTTGTTTTAGAAAATGTTTAAATATAGGGATCCCACAAGATATTACTTTAAAGTTAATTTAATAAAGTAATAATTTATTTATTCATGAGTTGTTTACATATGTTTTTTTAAAACCTTTTATATTTTAGAAAATTGTGGGAACTAGGAGAAATAAGGCCTATAACCAGTGTGAGGGGAAATGTAACAATTGTCCGAATTGTATCCCCAATTCCTTGAGAGGTGGAGTTCAAAATATCATGGTGATTCTTACCAATCCATATCAATCCATGAATAATAAATTTAATAATGCATAATTTCATCCTTCACCTAAGAGGGATCAACTTTCTATTAAGACATTTATCAACGACCACTAAAATTTAGTGTATATTCTTATCCACTAGTCATAAAATAGTGATTTAACTTAATGGAGAATATATTTTATGTGCTTAAATGTTCTAAGATGGAGAAGGTGACTCTGGTTGTTTATCATTTTGATAGAGAGGATGATCAATGGTGGGCATTAATTAAGAACACCAATTTGAAGGATGAAATTGAAGAGATGGAGTGGGAAGACATTAAGAAAATATTTACTAACAAGTATTTCCATCTAAATCTTCAGAAAAATATGGAGAGAGAATTCTTAAAGCTGGATCAAAAGGAAGGTGAATCTTTCAGGTAATCTAAAGAGAATTTCACAAGGCTTTAAATGTTCACCTCAGGTTTTTTATAAAAAAATGATAGAAAAATAGATAGATTCTTTAGTGTTTTAAAACCATACCTTCAAAAGAATCTAATGATTCATGAATTTTGGAGTTATTAAGAAGTTGTTTGATGTGCTATTAAAGTGTGTATAGAGTTTGGAGAGTGGACCCATTCCTATTATGATAAGAAAAAAACAGAGTTTCAAACTGGTGGATCTAATGACAAAGGTGGAATGAAAACTCAACCACTCACATGTTAAAAATGTGGGAAGAAGCATCATGGTAATTAACTCAAGGGGATAGGAAAATGATTCAACTGTGGGAGAGAAGGCCACCAAGCCCATGAATATCAAAGATACATGGGGAAGATTGAAAATGTGGTGGATGAAAGGAGAGAACCACCTATGGTTTAATGCTTCAACTGTAGGGAGAAATGACACTATGAAAACTAGTGCACTAAACCTCAAGTCCTCAAGGGTAATTAGATTTAGTAGTCAAAAAAGCCAATGGAGAAAGGGAGATTTTATTCCATCACTAATGCTGAGGTGGATCCCAACAGTGATATCGTGATAGGTACATTGGTTATTCATTCAAGAATAGAGAATGTACTATTTTATTCTGGTTCAATGCATTCTTTCATATCATTCAAGTTTAGTATAACTATTCAAATTCCCCCTTAAAATATAGAGGTTGATTTATCAATGAGAATAGATAATGGGGAAACTATGGCATCCAAAGTATATAACTCCTCCCTAGTTAATGTTTGTGGACTGAACCTCCCAAAAAATCATATATAACTTCCTTTGGTCGAGTTTCATGATATATTGGTAATTAATTGTATATATTTACACAAAGAAAACATCAACTATTTGGAAAGGGAGATCACTCTTCATATCCTAAGGCATCCTACAATTGAATACAAGTGTAAGGAGGATGCATATTATTTAATTCATCTTCTCAAGTGTGGATATTATTTCCTTATGAGCATGCATATCTAGATCAAATGATTGATAAAAGGGATAAAATCATCATCAAAGACATGCCAATTATGAGGGACTACACTTATGTGTTCCCTAAAGAATTTTATGGACTTACTCCTGATTGAGAGGTTGATTTATCAATTAAAATTATTCATAGATCTCTGCTGATATCAAAGAAACCTTATTGAATGGACACTATTGAGTTGGAATAACCGAAGAAGCTGTTACAAGAGAATCTTAAAAAGGGTTTTATGTGCTTAAGTGCTTCACCAAGGGGTGCACCAATCCTCTTTGTTAAGAAGAAGGATGGATAAATGTACCTCTACATTGATTATCGTGAGCTCAATTGTAATGACCCAAACCTAGAAGCTTGGAGCTGGTGCATTATTTTATTAAATTGGCATGATTACAAGGAATCAAATCCCAAAGGACCAATCAATTTAGAAGTATTGGAAGACTATATTACATTCACGATACCCATAAAACATTGAAAAAAAATAAAATATTATACAATATAAAATGAAATAAACTCCATCCTTGAAAACTTATTCAATATTTTCTTCTTAATAACCTTGTGAAGAGAAAATATAAGGAAGGGTGAGATAAAATTACCCTTAAGGTTAAGTAACATTGTGAAAGAATAGATAATAAGGTATGGTGAATAACTAAATAACACATGCAATTATAACATAATCTTGACCATAAAATGACAGGAATAAAAGTTGAATAAATAATTCCATAATAAAACATATCCATGGATATTCTACTAGTAAAATAATCACATGGACTATAAAATACTAGTTTCAGGGAATGAATAATGTGGGACATCATAACCATTCTGTCAAGGCCTCATTCCAAAACCATACATAAACAGGTAAAAACCCAAACTAGTTTGTCGCATAATACCTACCGATGCACTGAGGGGATATATTGGGCCCCACCTGATAGTTACCAATTCCAATGAATTCATCATATAAAAGGGGCGAAACATAATCAATATATACATTCATATTTATGATAACATATAAAATTTAAATAACTTCCCCCAATTAGAAAACATAAACACTAACCATTCAGAGTAATATAGTGAACGGTATAAAGATAGAACATTCACAGTAAGACTAATCATGAACCATTAAATGAAAAATGGAAAATGATATTATAAGAGATAAAACTCAATCAAAAATAAGATCCAACAAAGGATGTTGACATATATGAAAATATTATAATAAAATCATTAAAATTTCTCTTTAAAAATACACTTTTTACTTTGAAAACATTTATTCAAAAGCATCTCATTTATAAAACAAGGTAGTTAAAGGGGATTTTTTAATCAAATTATCCCATAAATCTTTGAATCATTTTAGGGAAATTAAAAAATTAATATTTTAAAAAATTAATGTCCTTACAAATATATACATAAAACCATTTTTAAAATATGGACATGAATGAGAAATATTTAGAAGAATAAATCTTTGAAAAATTTAAAATGATGTTTTAGTTAAAAAATTATTTCATAAAACCTTAAAAATATTCCTTTTGAAAATATTAAAAAAAAGGACATGGATGATAAAATTTCCCAATAAATACTTATGTATAAACAATATCAGATAATAATGATATTTAGAAATTAACCCTTTCGAAGATCATATCCTTAGAGTGAAAATAAATGACCTAATTTTGTGTGACAAGTATAAATCAACACAATATAAGTGAATATAAAATATTAAATAATCAGAGGTAATTCACACATATTATTATAAAATTCATAATCAAGGACATTGATGTTTAACTTAATGAATGGAAATTTAGTTAAGATATCCCTTACCTCAGGTTTGAATTCCTTCAAAATTTTTCAAACCTATCGTATAAAGGTTTTATTAGTGTTTATAATTTATTAAAGAGTTAAACTCACGTTTTTAATTCCTTACACAAAATTATTATAATAATTTCCACTCATTTTTAACAATATTTTATTATTTCCATTGTTTTAGGTGTGTTCTTTTCATGGTTTCCAAGGTCGGTTTATTATGGTCTTCCTTGTTAAAATAAATAACAATAAAGAATTGATAATATATATATATATATATATCATTTTAAATAATTATATGTGAATTTAAACTTTCTATGATTTTGGTAAAATGGAAACAAAGATTTAGCGTCCATGAAAGCGTTGAATTGCTGAACCACGGACGAAGAGCAAATTTTTTAAACATAAAAGAAGAAAATAAAATATTTTATGATTCTTATATCATAAACATGACAAAATTATAGTATATATATGACACTGGAGTTTTAATGAATTATTGGACAAGAGGTGAGGATGAGGTAAAAGTGAAAAAGAATTTAAAAGATAAGAAAAAACAATTTTACTGCTTGAATCTTTTCTCCTTGAGAACCCCATTAGGCTCATAGAAGTGGTATTTTTGTTATTCCAGGAGAACTATAATGAGGAAAGAGATTAATATCATAGAATTTGGAAGATTATATTCAAGAAAGAAGGCTTAAGGTAATGAATATTTGTGATGGAATGAGCCTCCTTTTTTAATTAAGGTGAGGGGTAAGTTAAGAATATCACAATTTATTAAAATATAAAAATATATTATGGGGTTTAATACTTAAAAACGGCCTAAAATCTAAATGGTATTCCATTTTAGAAGGAATATTATCATTTTTGGATTTTTTAAAATTTAATAAAATATTATATTCTTGAAAAATAATTCTTGTGAAAATAAAAAGTATTCATAACTATGAATTTAAACTCATGAAAACAAAGTTTCAAATTTGAATAATTTTTTTATTATATAATAGACACATAATATTAATTTAGGTAAAACATGAATTTTCATAAAAATATGAAATTATATTTATTTTATTAATTTTAATATCCTTAATTTGTTCAATTAATTAATTAAATAATTACTCCATCATTATTTACAATCCATTAGGGTAGTTATTTATTTTATAAATAATTAAAAATAAAATTCCTTGAAAAATATAATTTTATTATATTTCCAAAACTATTTATTTCTAAAAACTACTTTCTTAAAACCATAAGTTAAAATGTTATTCAAACTAAAGTTTATAATGTGAACACCTTGAATTACTTTTAAATAAAATATTATAAAGGTCTTAATGTGATTTTTGTGTGGTAACAATTTACAAAATTCGAATATAAAATAGATAATGGTCAAAAGTTTCTCTTGGAAAAATATTTAGTCATTTTGGATCCATTTAATGGTACTTATAATTTTAATTAAAAACATTTTATTTATTTTTCTTTTACTTGCACAAGTATTGCATCAACATTACATAAGAATTAAAGACAATTATTTCATTTATAAAAATTAAAAATGAATTAATACCATAAATATATGTTAATTAGGTTCTAAACAATCATTTATATCCGTTCATTAAGTTTAACTACATATATCTATATCAAGACAACTTCATTAATTTGTTAATTTGTCTTTTCTTGTCTTGCACAACCATTGTAGAAGAATTTCGAAAAAGAACATGTTATATAACAATAAAAATAAAAAATAACAACAAAAAAATCAATAATTAATAAGTAAGTCAATAAAATAATTTTTACCACTCAATTATAATATATTTAAGTTACCAATTTTGACTTTGTCAATGCTGCACATGCATAACATCGAAACTTATAATGATTTTTATACTTATCATGAAAAAATATAATTTTAATGTTCTAAATTTATTCTATACAATATTTCAAATATAATACAATTATTTATTTATTAAATAGTTTAAATAAATCTTTATATCATAATAATTTCATGATGATGTCACACAAAATACCATATTTTATACAAGTGTATTTTTGACTATTCACCAAAACATAAACTATTTTAGAAAAATATAAAAAATACATCCTGAGCATTTTTTGTAACACCCCAATCTTCCACTGTACACTTCTCTTTGAATAATACAGTAGCGTGTGTTGTACGCAACTTCGAGTTCTAACACACACCACGACCAATCAAAGTAGCCGTTATGAGTAGTAATACCCACTTTTTGAAATTTTATAAATTTTATCTCTCAAAATGGACTTCAATTTTGGATTTCGAATATCAAAATTAGCCTAGGGTGAAATTTTGGTACTTTTCGGATAACTTTTATATTTTGATGAATAGTGAAAATTACTAAATTTTAATTAAAAACAACTTTTTAATCAAAATAATTAATAGTGATAAATTATGAATTTGAGTGGTTTAAAAGTATATTTAGAATATATTTTTACCATTTAAAACAATGTTGGTAATTGGACATAATTTTACAATTAAACTGGACATAAACAAGTGTCAATCTTTTGATAGTTATTATTTTGTAAAAACATGCTTTTTGTTTTGACAACGGGAATTATTTTTAAATAAATTTCTTCCACTTCTCTGTTTTGAATTTGGAAAAATGGATTCCATATTTGGAATCAGGATGTCCAAATTGTGTAAATAGGCAAATTTTATTTTTAGACATTTTGAATAATTACTTCGGTAAATATTTTATTTACCATGGTTAAAGGGTAAATCCGGTAAATAAGGGTAAAAATAATATTATAATAATAATAAATTACCCTAAATCGTGTCCTGAACTTATTGTTGGATACATGTCCGACCATGGTCATCTTTGGGTCGATTTTGGGACCCCATGGAGCCACTTGTAGGTGATAGTGACACTTTATATTAATTAAGTTAAAGTAAATACAAAAATGACATAAGCGTATATTTTTAGAAATTTTTTTTACATAGGGTAATATATGTTATATTTTGGACTATAAATATTAATTAGAAAGATAAAAAGATTTCCTACATAATGGTATTATATTGATAATTTTTAGACATTTAATAATTAAATTTATTTACGACATAATAATGATGCAGTATTTTTCTTATTAATGAAAGAATCAAATAATTCATATTATAAATATCAAAATAAATGTAATTTGAAACTTTTTATGAATTACACTAATTTTCTAGGTTAATATGACATATTATTACTGGTTATATGAATTTGGTTCAAAGTAATAATGCTGTTATGAATTTATCAAAAACAAAATACCCAATAGTGTCAAAATTGGCATAAAAGAGTTTTTAAAACGAATATTATATTATTAATTGATATTCTATTCCTATAAATATAAGGTTCGGACAAAGGACTTATATCATGATAGGTGTATTATTAATTGACCACTTGGGGGTATCTTGGATGTATATAGTAAGTTTATTAACTATATAATATAAAAATACAAAGTGACATGGTAAATGTCAATTTAATTAACTAAGAGTTAAAATTAAATGATAAGGTTAAAATAATGACCCAAACCTGTCTAAAATCTATTGGTTGAAATAATTTAGACACATACCCACCTTTGACGTTGAATAATCCACTTTGGATCCATTATAAACCGAATATAAATTTATTATAAAATAATACTTTAAGTTTTCCTATAGAGCGCCTCCTCCCCTTTATAAAAGGACACCACTTATAACAAATTCTTCACACCTTAAAAGCCTTTTGGTTTGGCCAAACCCTGACCAAATATTCTCTCAAATTCCATCAATTTATTTTAGAGGCCTTCCTTTAGTCAGAAAGCCAACCTAAGGAGCCCTTTTGATCAAATCAAAAGGAAGAACTCGAAGAAGAGGTAATGTTTTCACCACTATCTTTCAAGGTTTTTTCTTCTTCAACTTCTTCTTTCTTTGTTATTACCAATATAAAATAATAACTCTAGTATATTCTATATACTGTGATATTATTATAAATATGGTACAACCATATTCATCATTCTATCCATCCTTTTAATGACATGTCACCATAAGTGCGTACGTACGGCCTACCGTCTCCACATCATGGTGCAATTGTTATTCAATACATTATTATTTGGATGGGTATAATAATGATGTTTTATTCATCTAAATAATAAATATAACATGATAATTATTCTTTATATATGATATACCATCCAATTATATATTATTTTAATATCAAAAGAGTGATATTATCTCTCGTGCATTTGTACGGACTACCGTCTCCACGAACGCTATGAGATTCATTCCCCATCGTATCCATTCAAGTATAATTATCATTTTATGATTAAAAATAATGTTTAAGGACTTGATATCATTCTGGATATGAATAACATACAACCTATCCATAACAAACACGGCATATGTAACAAAATATATAAAAGAAAATGAGTAAGTTAACACCCGAAACGACGATAACACTAACAATGCAATGTTAAAAGATCATATATGATATCATATTAATGTATATGATTCTAGTATAATTTAATAACAATTATTTCACCATTATATAGGAGGCTAACCTACCATCAACCAAGTAAAAGTACAAGGTAAGGGATTATTTCACAATCTCTTCATTATCCGAGGTTGTTTATACATAATTATCTACTGGGACCTCTTTATCATCCACATCCATGTTTCATAAAAATGTATTTAAAAAATTCTTACTATTTTATAGAATATGGGTTAAATTAATTTATACCATTTTTTGACTTTTTATAAGATTTTTATAAAGGAATCTTTCTGTCGCTTTCCAAACAAGGTCCTTTTTAACCTTTTTGACAAAATTAAGGTAAGAATGTTTTTTTAACTTATACGGCGGGTACAGCTATTTTCTACCGTTATAAACTCGTCGAAGCTTCCATTACAATCTTATAAGAATATTTTCAAAGTAAATGTTTTATTTTACAATTATGTGACTCTTAAATGATTTCAAAATAGAAAGAGATATTCTCAAAAAAGAGTTTTGATTTCATCTATGTCAACATCCTTTGATGGATTTTAAGTTTATTTGGGGTTGATTTATTACGATACAAAACATCTATATTGTATTGAAGGTTTTGTGATATGTTTGAATGTGGATGTGCTATTTTTATACCATTCATGATTTATGGTTAAAGTGTTGACATTTCATATGCTATTTTTAATACAAATGTTTATGATATGTTTAAACCTTTTCACATGAGGAATGTATTGGACTTAGTAAGTGAAAGGTGGAGCCCGCTATAGCTCCTCGATGCATCGGTAGGTCTCATGAGACAACTAGACGTGGAATTGGCCGAGGCCCTTTACCATTTTGATTTATGTTTTTGGCCAAGGCCTTAATCATTTTTAGACGTCTAGGTTGAGGCATTGACAAAATGTTTCAGAATGTCCGACATTATACATTCCCTCATTATGGAAATTATATTGATGGTTCATGTGGTCATTTGACTAGTAGAATATCCATGATTATGTTTTATTATGGCATTATTCACTTAGCTCATATTATTTCCATAAAATTATTCATGTTTATTATTGGTAAAGGCATGCGGTTTAAATTATTTACCATGCTTAATATTTAGGTCATTTTCCGCTGTATTACTTACCCTTACTGAGCGTATAAGCTCTCCCCTTTCTTATGTTTCATTTTCCCAAGATATGAATAAGTTAGTTATGAGTGACCTTCAGGCATAATCTAGGAGGCTTGGATGTTTTTAATGAAATATATTTGTGTTGTATTTCTCTTCAAGTTGTAAAGTTGAACTTATGTATGAATCTTGTTTCCAATACTACTAAGCTGATCAGTCTTTCGAGACATGATTTCCTTGTGATCATGCCAATGTTATGTAGTAATGCACTAACTCTAGATAACTAGGGTCAGGGCGTTATAGTTGGTAACAGAGGAAGTTTAGTACAAAACTTGGAAACTAGATTTAGATAAACTCTGATTAGAGCACATATCCTTAAGATAGACTTTGAGGATTAGTATAGAAGAACTTCCTAGAATTTTGGTATTGTAGAAATTTTGTGAGTTTTCCGAGCAATAAATCCCTGTCTGGATACGAGCGGGTAGAGGCAGCTCTATCACAGATGTACCTAAGGGTAAAACCCAAAAACACCACTTTGAGCTAGACTCGAATGGGAACTAGTGCAGGACAATGGGCCTTGCTGCACTCTTAGTTACGACACTCCCGGGGGATATTCTTAGGATAATTATCATTTTCTTTACAAACCATTATGAAGGGTTTATGAGTATATAATTCCTCAAAGAAAACATTTTTTATTAATACAGATTATATCCATAAATAGTTCAATTTATGTTAAGTGTTTTACAAGTATGGAATTATGTATTTTGATTCATAAACTAATCTAGTTTATTACATTGTTTAGAAATGGCACCTAGTGGAAGGAATGGAAACCGTATCAATGCACACACTCTATGTAGAAATTGTCCTCCTACTCAAGATAATTATATTGGAGCTAGTGATGCAACTGGTGTTGAACAGCTAATCACCATACTGGGACAACTCACTTAGATTATGAATAATAACCTTACCCATATGGATCACCCTGATCCATAGCATAGAGGATCAATGTTAGATCACTTCATGAGGAAACAACCACCAAAATTCAATGGGAATACAAATCCCTTAGTAGCTGAGCAATGGATAAATTCTTTAGAGAAAATATTACATGCCTTGGGGAGTAGTGAAAGGGAAAAAGTTATCATGGAAGTTTACCGCCTCACTGGAGATGCTGATCAATGGTGGTCAGTGATTCAAAATACGAAGGAAGATGATGAAGTATCAAATATGGAATGGATGGAGTTCAAAGATATTTTTTTAGAAAAATACATTCCTCAT
Organism: Viscum album; assembly: GCA_963277665.1. NCBI lineage: Eukaryota > Viridiplantae > Streptophyta > Magnoliopsida > Santalales > Viscaceae > Viscum > Viscum album. The sequence continues at coordinate 119,713,889 of OY728154.1, forward strand.
GACCATCAAGCAGATATGGAAAGGCAATTTCTGAGTCTAAGACAAAAGGAGGATGAGAATGTCACAAAGTATGATGCTAACTTTACAAGGTTAGCAAGGTATGCTTTATATTATATATCTAACCAAAGAAGTAAGATTGATCATTTCTTTAATGGGTTAAAACCGTTTCTCCGTCGAGCATTGGTCTCACAATCCTTCTCGTCATATGAAGATATTGTCTTGTGTTCTATCAAGACAGAAAAGGAATTTTCTATGTCTTATGACTTTAAATCAAAGCAAGAGAAGAAGAGATCTGATGAACACTCTGGGAAAGGAAATAAAAAAACAGGGAAGGAGGGTAGAATTGAATTTCCACCTTGTGATAATTGCGGAAGGAAGCACCCTGGTGCCTGTCTAAAAGGAAAAGAAGTATTCTACAAGTGTGGACAGAAATTCCATCTAGGTTGTGATTGTAAAGGAAAGAAATATGCTACCAATGTTCAATGCTTCAATTGTAGGGAGATGAGACATTATGAAAATGAATGTCCTAAGAATCAGGGAAACTTACCTAAGAAAAGGCCAAGGGATCAAGGCCAAGCTTATGCAATCACTACTACTGAGGTTGAAGCCCCAAAAGATGTGGTGGAAGGTAATTTAATGGTTTCCTCAAGTTTAACAAATGCTTTATTTGATTCTGTATCATCACATTGTTTCATATCTTCCCAGTTTTCTAAGAAAATTAGATATTTCCAATTTGATTTAACAAGGGAGTTGTTAGTTAAAACTCCTAAGAGAAGTATCATTGCTTAAAAAATTCTGTAAATCCGTTCCCATTAGGGAATATAATTTTTTTTATCTGCTGATCTCATCATCATACCCATGACTGAATTTGATATAATCCTTGGTATGGATTGGCTTTAAGACCATGATGCGAAAATATAATGTAAGAAGAAGGAGGTTACAATTTATGATGATGATGATAAAGAACACCTTATCTTTAAAGCAGAATCATCACAACCTAATTCTTATTAAGACCCACCCCCAGTAGCTCAACTAAATTCAATTATTGGGGAGGAAGATAATGAAATAACTATGGATGACGAAAGGAATGTTCAAATAGATGATGTACCTATTGTGAGTGAATATGTTGATGTGTTTTCGGAAGATTTACCTGGACATCATCCAAAACGAGAAATCGAGTTTTCCATTGATTTAATTCTTGGTTCAAGGCCTATATCGAAGACCTCTTATAGAATAGCCACTGTGGAATTAGTTGAACTAAAGAAACAACTTGAGGAATTGAGTAATAAGGGATTTATTCTCCCTAGTGTTTCTCCATGGGGAGCCCCTGTCCTTTTTGTTAAAAAGGAAGATGGATCAATGAGGTTATGTATCGACTATAGGGAAATCAATGCTATAACAATAAAGAACAAGTATCTTTTACCTTGCATTGATGATTTATTTGATCAACTGCATGGAGATCAATACTTTTCAAAGATTGACCTTCGATCTGGATACCATCAGTTGTGTGTAAAGAAGGAAGACATTCCGAAGACAGTATTTCGAACTAGGTACGAGCATTACGAGTTTACAGTAATGCCTTTTTGATTGACTAATGCACCCTTTGTATTCATGGATCTAATGAATAGTTTTTTCAAGGAATATATCGATGATTTTGTGGTGGTATTTATTGATGATATCTTGGTATACTCCAAAAGCTATGAAGACCATGAAAATCACTTGCGCATTATCCTGAAGACTCTTAGAAGACATGAATTATATGGGAAGTTTAGCAAGTGTGAGTTCTGGCTTAAAGAGATTTATTTTCTAGGCCATATTGTCTCTAAATATGGAATCTCTGTTGATCCTTCTAAGACCAAGGCAATCCAAGAATGTCCTGCACCGACAAGTATAACTGAGGTACGCAGTTTTATTGGTTTAGCAGGTTATTATCGACGTTTCGTCCAAAATATTTCCCGGTTGGCTAACCCATTAACAAAGCTTACATGAAAAGAGGTTAAATTTGTTTGGACAAAAAAATGTGAAGAATGTTTCGAAGAACTGAAGAGAATATTATTCAATGCTCCAATATTGACTCTACCATTGGGGAATGATGGGTTCGTTATTTATAGTGATGCCTTGAAGAAATGAATTGGTTATGTCCTTATGAAGAATGATAGGGTTATTGCCTATGCATCACAAAAGTTGAAAATTCATGAGCAAAACTATCCTACTCATGATCTCGAGTTAGCAGCTGTGACATTTTTCTGAAGATTTAGAGACACTACCTCTATGGTGAAAAATGTGATATTTATACTGATCACAAGAGTATGAAGTATATTTTCTCACAAAAAGAACAAAACGTGAGGAAAATGAGACGGATTGAACTACTCAAGGATTATGATTTCACGATACACTACCACCTAGGGAAGGAAAATAAGGTGGTATATGCTTTGAGTAGAAAAGATCATGGAGTTTTGAACATGATGAGAACTGAAAGGGATCCTATTTTCATGGATCTAGTAAAGTTGGATATGGAAATCACCATGGAAGATGAAACATCAATGATTTTTCAAATGGTTGCCAAAACTTCTTTACTAGAAAAGATTAAGAGTTCTTAGACCTATGATGAAGAATTTCAAAATAATATTAAAGCAATGAATGATGGGATATTGAGTGACTTTTTGTATGAAGATGAAATTTTGAAATTTGGGAAGAGACTTTGTGTTCCTGATATACCTGATCTAAATAGGGAATTATTAGATGATGCTCATAGTTCCAATTTCTCTATACACCCTGGGAGAAACAAAATGTATAGTGATTTGAAGGAACAATTTTGGTGGGACAACATGAAGAGGGATATTGTTGATTTTGTGTCAAGTCGTATGGTTTGTCAACAAGTGAAAGATGGAAGGAAACAACCTGGAGGAGTCATGAAACCTCTTCCAACAACTGAGTGGAAATTGGATAATATCACGATGGACTTTTTCATGGGACTACCAAAGACTCCTAGAAAGAACAATGGAATATGGTTCATTATTGATCGTCTTACCAAGTCAGCACATTTTCTTGCTATAAGAGAAGATTTACCACTCGAACGCCTAGAAAGAATATATATTAATGAAGTTTTGAGACTTTATGGAGTACCCCTATCGATTGTTTCTGATCGTGATCCCCGTTTTACTTCATGATTCTAGAAGAGTCTTCAGAAGGCCTTGGATACTGAACTTCGTTTGAGCACTGACTACCACCCTCAAACAGATGGACAATCATAACAGACTATTCAAACCTTAGAAGACATGTTGAGATCTTGCTCACTTGACTTTCAAGGTATGTGGGATCAATATTTACCTCTGGTAGAATTTTCCTATAATAATAACTTCCATTCAAGTATTCAGATGGAACCATATCAAGCGTTATACGGAAAGAGATGTCGCACACCAACCTGTTGGGATGACGTTGGTGAAAGAAAACTTATAGGCTCAGAATTGGTGAAGGAAACGATGGAAAAGGTAAAGGTAATCCAAAACCACATCAAATCAGCTCAAAGTAGGCAGAAGAGTTATGTCGATAACCGAAGGAAGGATTTGGAATTTCAGGCAGAAGATCATTTTTTCTTGAAGGTATCTCCATAGAAGGGTGTTATACGTTTCAGTAAGAAGGGAAAATTGAGTCCCAGGTACATCAGAACATTAAAAATTCTAGAACTAATTGGGGCTGTAGCTTACTGTTTGGAAATGCCGCCAAGTATCTCCAAAATTTACGATGTGTTCCACATATCACTGTTGAGAAAATACATGCCTGACCCAACACATGTACTCACTTACGAGGAATTAGAACTAGAAACCGATCTGTCTTATTGCAAAGAGCCCATCAGGATTCTTGATACCAGAGAACAAGTGCTGAGAAACCGGATGACTCGTCTGGTAAAAGTGCTATGGAGAAACCATAAGATGGAAGAGGCAATGTGGGAACCCGAGGAACTTATAATGAAGAACCACCCGAGTCTTTTTGTGCAATAATATTCTAGAAATTTCGAGGATGAAATTATTTGAAGGAGGGGAGAATGTAACACCCCAATCTTCAACGGTACGCTTCTCTTTGAATAATACAGTAGCGTGTGTTGTACGCAACTTTGAGTTCTAACACACACCACAACCAATCAAACTAGCCGTTATGAATAGTAATACAAGATTTTTGAAATTTTATAAATTTTAACTCTCAAAATGGACTTCATTTTTGGATTACGAATATCGAAATTAGCCTAGGGTGAAATTTTGGTACTTTTCGGATAACTGTTATATTATGATGAATAGTGAAAATTACTAAATTTTAATTAAAAACAACTTTTTTAGTCAAAATAATTAATAGTGATAAATTATGAATTTGAGTGGTATTAAAGTATATTTGGAATATATTTTTACCATTTAATACAATTTTGGTCATTGGACATAATTTCACAAGTAAACTGGACATAAACAAGTGTCAATCTTTTGATAGTTATTATTTCTTAAAAACACGCTTTTTGTTTTGACAGTGGGAATTAATTTTAAATTAATTTTTGCCACTTCTGTGTTTTGAATTTGAAAAAATGGATTCCATATTTGGAATCAGGATGTCCAAATTGTGCAAATAGGTAACTTTTATTTTTATACATTTTGAATAATTACTTCGGTAAATATTTTATTTACCTTGGTTAAAGGGTAAATCCGGTAAATAAGGGTAAAAAATAATATTATAATAATAATAAATTACCCTAAAATGTGTCATAACCTTATTGGCGGATACATGTCTGACCATGGGCATCTTTGGGTCGATTTTGGTACCCCATGGAGCCACTTGTAGGTGATAGGGATACTTTATATTAATTACATTAAAGTAAATACAAAAATGACATAAACATATATCTTTTAGATTTTTTTTTTACATAGGGTAATATATGTTTTATTTTTTACAATAAATATTCATTATAAAGCTAAACATATTTCCTACATAATGGTATTATATTTATAATTAATAGACATTTAATAATTAAATTTATTTACGACACAATAATGACACAGTATTTTCCTTATTAATGAAAGAATCAAATAATTGCTATTATAAATATCAAAATAAATGTAATTTTAAACTTTTTATGAATTAAACTAATTTAATAGGTTAATATGACATATTTTTACTAGTTATATTAATTTTTTTCGAAGTAATAATGCTTCTATGAATTTATCAAAAACAAAATACCCAATAGTGTCAAAATTGACATAAAAGAGTTTTTAAAGAAAATATTATATTATTAATTGATATTCTATTCCTAAAAATATAAGGTTTGGCCAAATGACTTATATCATGATAGGTGTATCATTAATGGACCACTTGGGGGTCGCTTGGATGTATATAGTATGTTTATTAATTATATAATATAAAAATACAAAGTGACATGGTAAATGTCAATCTAATTAACTAAGAGTTAAAACTAAAGGATAAGGTTAAAATAATGACCCAAACCTATCTAAAATCTATTGGTTGAAAGGATTTAGACCCATACCCACCTTATACTTTGAATAATCCACTTTTGAGCCATTAGAAACCGAATGTAAATTTATTATAAAATAATATTTTAAGTTTTCCTAAAGAGCCCCTCCCCCCCTTATAAAAGGACACCACTTCTAACCAATTCTTCAAACCTTAAAATCCATTTGGTTCAGCCAACCCCTGACCAAATATTTTCTAAACTTCCCTCACTTCATCCTAGAGGCCTTCATTTAGTCAGAAATCCAGCCTAAGGATCCCTTTTGATGAAATCAAAAGGAAGAACCCGAATAAGAGGTAATGTTTTCACCACCCACTTTCAAGTTTCTTTCTTCTTCAACTTCTACATTATTTGTTATTACCATTCTAAAATAATAACTCCAGTATATTATATATAATGTGATGTTATTATAAATATGGTACAACCGTATTCATCATTCTATCCATCCATTTAATGACATGTCACCATACGTTCGTACATACGACCTACCATCTCCACGTTGTGGTGTAATTGTTATTCAATACATTATTATTTGAATGGGTATAATAATGATGTGTTATTCATATAAATAATAAATATAACATGATAATGATTCTGTATATATTATATAACATCCAATTATATATTATTTTAATATCAAAAGAGTGATATTGTCACTCGTGCGTACGTACGGACTACCGTCTCCACGAACGCGATGAGATTCATTCCCCATCGTATCCATTCAAGTATAATTCTCATTTGATGATTAAAAATAATGTTTAAGGACTTGATATCTTTCTAGATATGAATAATATACAACCTATCCATTACAAACACTACTTATGTAACAAAATATATAAAATAAAATGAGTAAGTTAACAACCGAAATGACGATAATACTAACAAAGCAATGTTAAAAGATCATATATGATATCATATTAATGTATATGATTCTTTTATAATTTAATAACAATTATTTCACCATTATACAGGAGGTTAACCTACCATAAACCAAGGAAAAGTACAAGTTAAGGGTTTATTTCACAATCTCTTCATTATCCGAGGTTGTTTATATATAATTATCTACTGGGACCTCTTTATCATCCACATCCATGTTTCTTAAAAATGTATTTAAAAACATTCTTACTATATTACAGAATATGGGTTAAAGTCATTTATACCCTTGTTTGACTTTTTATAATATGTTTATAAATGAATCTTTTCGCCACTTTCCAAACAAGGTCCTTTTTAACCTTTTTGACAAAATTAAGGTAAGGATGTTTTTTTAACTTATCCGGCAGGTGTGGATATTTTATACCATTATAAACACTTCAAATATTCCCTTACAAGCTTATAAGAATATTTTCAAATTAAATTTTATATTATTTAATTATGTGACTCTTAAAGGATTTCAAAATAGAAAGAGATATTCTCTAAAAAGAGTTTTGATTTCATCTATGTCAACATCATTTAATGGATTTTAAGTTTATTTGGAGTTGATTTATTAGGATACAAAACTTCCATATTGTATTGAAGGTTTTGTGATATGTTTGACTATGTATGTGCTATTTTTATACCATTCACTATTTATGGTTAAAGTATTGACATTTCGTATGCTAGTTTTAATATGAATGTTTATGATATGTTTAAACCTTTTCATATGAGGAATGTATTATACTTAGTAAGTGACGGGTGGAGCTCGCTATAGCTCCTCGATGCATCGGTAGGTCTCATGAGACAACTAGATGTGGAATTGGCCGAGGCCCTTTCCCATTTTGATTTATGGTTTTGGCCGAGGCCTTAATCATTTTTAGACGTCTTCGCTGCGGCCTTGACAAAATGTTTCAAAATGTCTGACATTACACATTCCCTCATTATGGAAATAATATTGATGGTTCATGTGGTCATTCAACAAGTAGAATACCCATGATTACGTTTTATTATGGCATTATTTACTCAAATCATATTCTTTCTGTAAAATTATTCATGTTTATTATTGGTAAAGGCATGTGGTTTCAATTATTTACCATGCTTAATATTTATGTCATTTTCCACTGTATTACTTACCCTTACTGAGCATTTGAGCTCACCCCTTTCTTATGTTTCATTTCCCATGATATAAAGAATTTAGTTATGAGTGACCTGGAGGCATAATCTAGGAGGTTTGGATGTTTTTAATGAAATATATTTGTGTTTGCAGGGTCCGGAAAAATACGCAAAGGTAATTTTACCCAAATCCCCCAAAGAATTGGGGTATGTAATCAAAGAAGGGACACAAATAGGACCGGTCCGCAAACCGGTCCCATGGAAGCGCAACGTGGCCAGGCACCACGAGGAACCCCCTCCGCGAACCATTATCATTCGCAAAATGGAGGTGGAGAGCCTCCACGGTCGCGAGGCAGGATGGGCGCCAGTCTGGTTCACCGTCACGAACCGCCCCAACCGCGGACCGCATCGACCAATTTAGGCCGCACCTGTTGTTGTTCGCGGAATAGAGGCATAACCCTCTGCAACCGTTGAGCACTCCCTGAGTTCACCTCTCGGAGGGGGGAAGCGTTCAATACCCACTGTGAATTGCAGATTGACCAAGTCAACTGTGAACTGGGTATTTTGTTATGGGCCTCCACCAAAGGTGATGCGTGGCCACAGATACATCCCTTTCCCCACTCTATAAAAGGAGTCCAAGGGGGAAAGAAAAAGGGATCGAAGAACTGGAATCAGATTTGGAGGGATTGGAGATTCGGAAGGAGATCAGTTGAAGGAAGGCTTTGGATTTTGCAAACAGCGAAATTACCATTCGTAAACCATAGCAGGTATACGAATTAACAAGGAATTGGAAAACACATAATAACTTGGTGAACCACGAACCTAAAATAACAAAAACAAGGAGAACCGCGAACCATACCCCCTCTGTGGATGACTTACCCGTGGACCAGGGAGTTTATGCCTCTTTTCCCATTCGTCGCCCCGCGTAGCACTCTCCTACCCGGGTGAAGCCCCGACCGACGAGCCTCTGATCGGCGCCACCCTTGGCCGCCGCTGCACGCCTGGAACCCTCCGCAAAACACCTTGGTTCATGGATTGAACCCGAAGTCACAAACCACCCTGGTTCGCAGGACGCAAATCAGTCTGTGGACCACTCTGGTTCACGGACGGCTTCTCCAGCCGCGTGTCACTTCCCCATGAGAAGGGCGCCACCACCCATACCTCTCGGTGGCTTGCCAAATACTTCGGTGTTCTCATTTCCCGAGCCAAGTAAAATCCTTCCGATCTAGCCAAGTCCTCTACGACTCTCTCATTGGCCTATTCATCGGCCCCGAGCCGAGGCCTCCGTGAGAGCCACCAGATTTGAGTGGTGTAACTTTCAGGCGCATAAGCACGCCATTTTGAGTTCACATACCTATGGTAAACAAGGGAAAAGGGGTTGCCCTGACCCTTGAGCAGATTCTCGAAGCATTTCTGGGTTCACATTCCCACGATAATGTGGAGTCTGAGCTCGGGAATCCCCTTTCTGCCCCTCCACTTGTTGAGGGTTCCTAAAAGATGGTAAAATTGCCATCATAAGGAATCCCTCGTGCACTGCAAGAGAGGATATGGGCACATGAGCACCCCCTTTACCTCTCCCGCTAGGCTTTGTCACCCCGGGCATCCATCTCAGAGTAAACCCCGACCTTCTGGGCCTCCTTAGAGTGTAAGCCCCAATCCATTCCCCTGGGCATCCATCTAGGAGTAATCCTCGACCTTATGGGCCGCCCTCATGCGTAAGCCCCACCCCGCTTCTCACGGATGCACCTTTCGCGACGTGATCCTCTGGTCCCTGCTGCCTCTTGTTTCTCACACCGAGCATAACTCACGTGGGATTAGAGTAAGCATTGACCATGACATCACTGTGGGCCTCCTCAGAGTGTAAGCCCCAATACATCATTCCGGGATGCCCTAGAGCATAATAACCAAGACAAAGTGAACTATGGGGACTTTGATCCATGCCAAAGCATGGTATGTAGGAAGCCTCCACGAGGTTCAAGTCCACCACTCGGTTGTTTCTTCATGTCGAGTTCCACCCTCGTCTAGCATGACGTTAAACAGTGTATCCGAACTACGTGGAATTTGATCCCTGCTTCCTAAGTAGGGTACATAGGAAGCCTCCCAGGGGTTCAAGCCCAATATCCAGTCGATCTGATCATCTCCACATCGGTTCACCGCGCCACTCCTAGTGCTGCCTCAAACGAGTTCCAACCCTTCAGGGTCATTAATTCAATGAGGGATGGTAAACCTTTGGCATAAATGATTCCGAACCCCTGCGTCTAGTTGACCGTTTCCCACCAAGGTTGAATCTGTGGATACTATGTTTGGGTATAAACCAAAGATTCACAAACATATGAATACGTCTTAAATCTATAAGAGAGTCCTGGAACAGGCAATAATTCCCCCCAAAAAGGGTGTGATGAGCCTGACTTTCCATCCTCTCGACCAATGTGAGTTCTTAAGAGTTTATGGTCAGACCATCTGGCGAACGCCTGCCTTTGGAAAGCAGGTCTATCAATCATTGGATATGGAGCCGTTGGGAGTTTCGTGGCCGAAAACCAAAACAAAACAAAAATGGTGAACCCGACGTGAATCTTTAACCAAACATGATGGATTTAACCTAATCTCACCCAATGCCCCCTTATGCTCTAAAGGAGGTCCAAGCAAGGTCATTAATTACGCATGGGATTATGAGATGCTACTTTGACAAGTTTGTTGCTTGTATTTGCTAAAATGTTTTGCAGGCACTACTTTAAGAACTCCCTTCGATCCAATGGCATCACAAAGGAACTCACAAGTGCGTATTTCCAATGACGCAAGGACGAGACTTCCTCAACAACAGAGGGCCCCATCACCCACCCAGCATTTTCAACGCTGGTTTTCGGACGCACTGATCCGAGAGTACCATGTGAATGGTACTCTCCCAATGGTGGAGGCGGCCATGCATTCCCTCCTATCCGTTAAGATTCACCGGTCACCTGCCCAGCAGCGGCCGAAAACGAGGATCCAGATATCCCCTGTCGCTGACTCCAACCATTTCAGGAGTCTATCCCCAGAATGGGACAATGCATACCTCCCTTATCTTAGAGAGGTGGATGAGGTCGACGTTGAGGACTTCATCCCTGTTGAACAGGGGTTCCGCTCTAAGGCCCCTGCTAGAAGGCGTCATCATGATCACGCCGTGAATCAACATCCTTGCACTGAGGAGGATGTTTCTCCAAGGATTCAGGCCCACACTCCCCGAGCTACGGCCCCTCAGACCGCCCGACGAGGGCAACAGACGTATAATCGGGGACCGATCATCACCCTGGTCCCTGAGGAGGAGCTCCGCTGCTCAGCCACAGAGACGTACCATGAACAGGTACCTACACTTGTTCAATCCTCCCAAGCCTGCCATCCAGACATGGCGGCATCATACGAGATGGAACGCATCCCCGCCGAGCTCCATCAAGCCCATCGCTCACACAGGATGACACTTACCAGGAATGCACCTCTCCCTTCCCAGGGTCGTGAAGCCCACCAGCCTGATGTGGTGGAGACCCGGCACCTGTAGGACCAGCTCTTGGCAGTTTCTTCTGACGCCCGCAATCCTAATATGGTGGCGATCAACAAATCTCGCCACCCAGATGTGGCAGCGAATCATAGCCGGGCACGTCTCGCCGCCAACAAAGGCCACCGACTTGATACGGTGGGAAATCAATATATGCAGGGCTAGCTCCCTATGGATGCAAGTAAAGTCCGCCACCCCAATGTGGTGGCAAACAGAGAGAGAAACCGGCGTATCCCGGTACAGGGGAAGATTCGTTCACCAGCCCCGACACAGGAGAATTGTCAGTACCCACTAACCACTAGAGGACCGGAGTAGGATATTCATACTCCGATACCAGAATGGGCCTTCATACCCGTTCCGGCCAAATATATGTCTCTACATATCATGGAAATGATGGAGGAGCAGGTATCGATCCCAGATCATATCTTGCAAACTTGCCAACATGTAATTGCATCAGCGGCAACAACAAGGACTCGAGCTCGTGAGCTCATCTCCCCAATTGAGGTGACTCATCTAAGAGACGAGATAGCCACATCAGAGAAGATCTGCATCCCTGCTTCTGCCCAGGAGGGTCACCGACTATATTCCATGACGCAAGGGAAACCAGATCGAGCAGCTTCACTCGTTCCAACTGGGGGACACCCGTCCATCACGGTGGATGCTCCATAGCAGACATATATCCCTGCTAAAAGTAAAGATGTTCGTTGGCGTATCCTGGCAACGTCACAGGACCCAATTAGACAAGGACCCAAAGTTGAAGGTCGTTGTCAACAGTAGACGGTCCCCGCTGCCCGCAAAAGAGCACCCCGAACACGCCAAAGGCAACCGAAAAATAAAGAGCAGGTTCAGGACTCCGCTCTACTGGAAGCTGGGGTTCCCAACGCCGCTAAGCACACATCAACGACTTAGAACCCTGCCATCCCATTATCGTATTATGGTAGCGACAATAGTAGTTTCGAAGTTCCTCCCAGCAATGGTGCTACCAGCAGCTCTGAAGGTCCTCCCCAAAGCACCCATGGGGGCCTCCCCCATGGGCATATAACGATCGGTCACGAGAGATTCTCTCTTGATGCGATTCATGGAAACCATCCATGTGACCAGAAGATCAAGAAGCAGGAAGGTCCTATACTTGCTGCGGTTCACCCTGAAGGTCCTCCCTGGGGTATACACTGCAATCACTCTCCATGCAGTGGGACCACAGATTATGATGGTAGTACTCGCTATCATAGTCGCAACTATGGAGGTCCTCCCCATAGTGACGTCTCATGACGACAAGACGGTCCTCCCCTTGTCATAGCCTGCCCTGAAGGTCCACCCCAGGGGTTAAGATTCTACGAAACTCCATGTACATGGGCATCAAATCATTGTGGTAGTCCTCACCACCCTGATAACAGAGTTCCTTCCCATAGAGACGTCAAGCAACGAGAAGGCCCTCCTCTAATTGCAGTACATTCTAGAGGCCCTCCCCAGGATGTATCCTGCCTATATTCTCCCCGAGGTAGTAGTAATGGTAGTCCTCACCATTGCCGCAACTGTGATGGTAGTCCTCGCCACCATGACGGCCATTGCGAAGGTCCTCCCCGCATTGGCCCCGTGCAACAAGAAGGTCCTCCCCTTGTCACGGTGTGTCCTAAAGGTCCTCCCCAAGATGCGTGTCGAACGCCAAGACATGATGGTCATCCTCACCATGATGGCAGTTGTTGCGAAGGTCCTCCCCGTAACGACGCTACGCAGCCAGAAGGTCCTCCCCTTGCTGTGACACGCCTTGGAGGTCCTCCCCAGGGTGTGCACTGCAAAAGTCCTCTATGTAGTGAAGCATCAAGAAACAATGGTAGTCCTCTCCATTACGACCGCCATTGTGGAGGTCCTCTTCACTATGACATATTATTTCGATAGGAAGGTTCTCCTCCTACCAAGTCAAGCACCGAAAGGCCCTCGTATGCCGAGGCACTCAGAAGGACGAGATTGAGCATGTCAGATTCCCAGCTTGTCGCTAGCGATGCCCTTCTTCGATCAAGAGCCATTCCAAGGCCGCATAAATCTTCCGAACCACTTCAGAATCGCCCACAAGACAATTCGATACCTACCGGTCCCACTACCTACGACTACATTGAGCGCCTTAGTTGGGTTGACTAGGTAGAGGAATCACTGGCGGAGGAGTATGCCGATATTCTGCACCTGAGGAAACGACTGGCCAGGAATGATATACCAGTTATGATTTGGCCCATGACCACCTCTCAGTATGACATACCTAGAGAGTTATCGGAAGAATGCATGCACGGAATCAGCCATAATATATGGACAACCCTCTGCCGGCTGAAATAGAGCTTCCTACCCTATGACGGGTATGTGTACCACGTCAAGACGATAGGGGACCTCCTGCATCACATTGACTTGGAGACCCTTTCCTCAATGTGACAACAACGCCCCGAGAAGCCCAAAGGGAATATGGAGGCAGCTTGCCTCCGCGCACTAAACGAATTGCGCCGTCTCATCGGTGACCCTCCGACGTGAGTCCACATCAGGGGATGGGGGGAACAAGGACCTCTTTATTTCACTCCACTCCACGCCCAGAAAAACCCATTCGGCATGGTATCGTGCAATGTCGTCACATCGAGATGGAAATCAATTGGACCCCCTGTTCAGGAAAGGCTACACACCCAACAGAGTCGGGCCTTGATTAAGTCGCAGAAGCATCTGGCCCGACATGAACGATCCATTCAATAACTCCCGAATCAGTCCACCGAGAGCATACAGTAGTACTCTCGCCTAAGAGAGGCCAATCAGCGATCTTTTCCTGCCTCCCCAGAAGGGACTAATCCATAGGGGAATTCGGCACCAAATCCGGTTCACCCCCAGATGGGGGCGCGCGAGATCGGGCAGGTCGTGATAGCCGCAACCACTGCCATAATACAGGGTCAACTCCAGCCTGCAGGGATGGGGGCATTTTTAAAAACAAATTCCCCTATAAGACCAATAAAACTAGGAAGAGACTCAACGTCCAGTGAATGGAGCCAACCCCATCCCTCAGGGCTGGGGGCATTATTACCCCCTCAACAACAACCTCCCCCATGAGAGTTGGTATTCTCTCATCTAGGGAGGACAATCAGAAGAGGATTTTCCCGTCCTATCCCGTCATTCGAATCATTATACCCTCCTAGAGGAAGGCACACCATAAGGTCGCATCAAATAACTCTTCGCGTCTCCCTTCATCAAGAAGTCCGAGGGCAATCCCGGGTCATGAAAGGGAAGGTCGGCCGAAGACGCAGGAGATCCTCTTCTTATTTAGAAGGTGACATCCCCTCCACCCCGCAATATGAATTCATCAATGCCATAGAGGCTAATCCCGTGGGTGAAACCAGAGAAAATGAAAATCTGGATGGATCAGGAGACAATGGTTCTTATCAGGCTGTGACTCACAATGAACCCCCAGGTGTGCACACCTAGAACCCAAGGGCCACTTTAAATATGACTGCCCCTTTATCTAACCTCCCTCTGCCTACCCTGCGAGCTTCCAACAAGGATAAGAATAAAGGAATGGTTACCCTTAACCTATCCCCCTCTCTCAATAAAAACGAGCCACTCACGCTCGAAGAGAGGTTCATTTTACAGGAAGAAGAGATGAAAGAATTGAGGCGGCTTAACGCCGAGCTACTCCAGAAGAACCACCTTATTAAAAGTGAATCCCAAGAAGAACCACGTCATGCACTCCCATCAAGTGCACCTCAAAGGCTAAGGCTTGCCCAGACAAATGAAGCACGATCAGGGCTCCTTCCCAATGAGGCGCTTGGTTCGTCCAACTACCTAAACGTGGATGATAAATACCAGGATTTCCATCCGCTTAGGATGCAACAGGAGCAAGTACACCTGAACCCTCCGAGGGTACCCTGAACAGAATATGCACCCTTGGTGCCGAACAATCCGGATCCTCCGGCAATGCCTCGGGCTACGCCTGCCCCGGACCGGACCCAACATGATGTAAACCAGGGACTCACCAACACCATCGAGGCACTAACAGTTTGATTGGAAGCGATGGAAGGTTGACGCACACCGATACAACCAGAGCGGAAACCCTACCTAGATTGGGTGACCAACACACCACCTCCACCCAGTTTTGGGAGCCCTGTATTCCCCATCTTTAATGGATCAGGTGATCCAGAGCAGCATTTGATGCACTATGCTTCCTATTGTGACCCTATGATGGGGACCCCAGAATAGAAAGAAGCAGTGAAACCTAGATGCTTCGTGTGGACCTTACAAGGATATGCCTTCTTCTGGTACACAAGTTTGCCAGCCCAGTCAATAAAGAGCTGGGAAGACCTTCGGCAGCAGTTCCTGTTCCACTTCAGCTTGATGTTGCCCAAAACAACAGTCAGTGACCTCATGAACTGCAAGTAGATGGAGAATGAGAGGGTTTCAAATTTCATCGCCAGATGGAAAGGTATGACCTATTCTCTGAACAGGGAAATGCCTCAAGATGAGATGATATCCATATGCGTTGATAATCTTAGAGATGATCTGCGAACACCGCTCATACTGGTGGAGTGCACCACTGGCTTCCGCCATCTCTCAGCTATTTCCCAGAGAATTGAGGAATCCCTACAGCAGACTAATTCAAAGTCCCCAATAGCCTCACAGGATCCTTCGAAAAGATCCCCTAGAGCTGAAGCGTCCGCTGTCACACTCAAGCCGGCCCCTGTGCCCGCTCCACCGCTCAGGCCTCCACCAAATCGTCAAGGCCCCCTTGCATATCAGTGGCTGCCTACCTAAATAGGAAGATCAGAGAGGACTGAAGTGTAACCAGTTTGAGGAATGAAGAAAAAAAGTATACTCATTCCAAGACGATCAAGTCCGTGGCTACTTCATTGCTACCATGAACTGCAACTTGCTCCGCCACCCAGAGCCAAGGAAACCTGAAGAAGTCGGCCGCGATGACAGGACAGATTACTGTCCCTACCATCAGATGTTGGGGCACAATATCTGAGAATGATTTTTATTCAAAGACCTCCTATAGAGGATGGTAGATTCAGGACAAGTTGAGCTGGGACCACCCCGAGCACATGTGGCATGTATCTCTACCACAGACTCCGACAAAGTGGAGGGGTGGCAGAAAGTCACCAGCAAGCAGGGGCAGAAACTTGACAACTGGATGACTCGGAAGACTATCAACCGAGCCCAGGGAATACTCCAAGCTCAACTACAGGAGCTGACATTGCCACCAATATCCCCTAGAGCCGTAGAGCCGATAATATCGGCCTCACAACCCTCCACAAGCCGGTCATCCGGATGGAGTCGAAGGAGGAAACAATCACAAGAGGAGCAGTCCGTGACGGGGACAAAGTTAGTTCCGACCCTGGAAGACTTTATGCCCTTGAATTTGGCACCATGGGCACCGACCAACCAAATGGAACCATCAGAGACAACTGAACAGGTAGACCTATTAGAGGATGAAGAGCCAATTTTTGGTTCTATAAACGTCATCCATCTCATGGAATCATTCAATGACGAAGGGTGTGATTACGAACCCAAGTTCCCTGTATGAGGAACCAGGAGGAGGAACCACAGAGGCAGAGGATACCTGGGGAGGTGCATCCATAGCCGAAAGCAATCCTACGGTTGGACCCTGCCCTCGACCGTCAATATTGCGAAAACCCATGGGAGATCCCTTCAGCAAACTCAACAAGAGAGGGAATTCCCCTCCACCTCCACAAATAGCCACTCTGGCCCTATTGTTCTGTGATACCCACCAGAGGGGGAACAAGTGTTTGGATGCCTAGTGCGCACAAACAGACCGGCCGGGCCAAGTCATCAAAACATGGGAACACTAGCGACATCCATCCCCGCGGACGGTCCCTCCTTATCAAATGCTCCAGCTCCCAAAGAACCCGCTAAGACTCTCTCGCCAACGGAGAAGCGTCGACCGTTGGGGAAAAAATACTACATCCTTAAGCAGATGGCGTCAGTACCGACCAAGTTTTCAATCCTGGATGCCCTAGGTTTGTTAGCCAACCTTAGGGAGGTGCTCATCGAAGCTTTGATCAGCCCCCAGGAATTTCAAGCCGAGGTAGTTGCTGCCGAGATTTACCGGACATAGAATGGCCCGACTGAATGCAATGCGGTGATTTTCTTCACAAATTAGGATGAAGATGCCATCATGCAAGGACACATCGGACCACTATATGTGTCCGGCACACTGAATGGTATTTAGATCCAAAAAGTCTTTATAGACAATGGCTCTGGAGTTAACCTCCATCCCCTACGGACACTCCGTAAGTCGGGCTACAGTGAGGACGACCTAATTCCCTCGGCCACAACTCTGTTGGGCTACGACAAGAGTGAGCATAAACCAATGGGACAAATCAAGCTAAAGAACCATTTTGGTGACCTGTTAGCCTACACGGAATTCCTGGTGGTCCAGAAGAGCACAACATTCAATGCCCTGCTGGGAAGGCCATGGCTCCATAAGCACATGGCCGTTCCTTCATCCTATCACCAGTGTATCAAGTACTACTTCAATGGAAAAAGTGGAAAATTTCATGCTGGTAAGGCCCCTTTAAAGATCTACGAGTCACATTACGTTGACACCAGGTTCTATGAGGAAAATAAAAATAAGCCTTTGGTCGATGGTGTCGACTGGATCCCCACTCCAAATGGTCTGGAAATGGTCCCCGATGACCCCCTCATGTAGCTTCATAGAGATTATGTCATGCCCATCAACCATGTTGAGAGTAGGAGTTCAAGTATAGACATGAATTTGGATGTCCTCATGACTTCAGCCACGATGGCCGAACACGACAATGTGGGAACGTACACAAACCCTCGATTTGGGGACAATACTCAAGCAGGGATGACCACGATGCCTCTCCCTCAAACCCTCGAAGGCTCAGACCAGAAACTCTTTCCTCGTCAGATCAAGAAGATGAGGACTTGGGAGAAGAAGAGGGGGAAGATCTCAGGGATGAACCTCCCACATTTGAGGAGGGTATCTCCACCACTGTGGATGAGCTCAGGGAAATAAATCTGGGTATCGAGGAAGACCCGATGCCCACTCTCATTATCGAGGCCATGTATCCTGAGGAACACGAGGTATATACCTCATTCCTAAGGAAACCCTGGGATTTCTTCACCTGGAATTACACAGAAATGCCAGGACTCGATCCTAAGGTAGCGACGCATCACCTGGGTCTTCCAGAAGACCACCAGGGCTACAAACAGGCCGCTAGAAGGAAACACCCCTCACATGCTGTAAGATAGAGGCTGAAGTCGATAAGATCATTAAAGAATGCCCCATCAGGGAGGTCCAGTATCCCATTTGTTTGTTCAACATCATCCTTGTCAAGAAAAAGAACGGGAAAATCTGCGTCTGCATTGACTTCAGAGACCTTAATCGGCATTGTCTGAAAGATGACTTCCTAGTTCCAATCAACGAGTTGTTAATTGATGCGACGACTGGGTATGAGGCTCTATCCTTTATGGACGACTATTCCAGATATAATAAAATCAGGATGGCTCGAGAAGACGAAGAATCCACTGCCTTCAGGGCCCCTCAAAGGGTATTCTGTTACAGGGTCATGCCCTTTGGTCTCAAGAATGTTGGTGCCACGTATCAGCGTGCCATGCATCGGATCTTTAAGAAGTTCCTAGGGAAATTCGTTGAACGTTACATGGATGACCTAGTGGTTATGTCTAGATAGCGTTTGGATCACCTGTCAGAACTTGAGACCATATTCAACAAACTCCGACAACATAGCTTGAAGATGAACCCCTTGAAATGAGCCTTTGTGGTTACCTCAGGGAAATTACTTGGCTTCATCGTACGCCATCGCGACGTCGAAGTTGACCCTGAGAAGATGAAGGCTATCCTGATCCTGCCACCTCCTCAAAATCTCACTGAGTTGAGGGGATTCCAAGAACACCTAGCCTATATTAGGCAGTTCATAGCCAACCTGGAAAACAAATGTTTTCCCTTCACCGGGTTGATGAAGAAGGGGGTCACGTACCAATGGACATATGACTGCCAAGAGGCATTCCCCAACTTGAAGAAGTACCTCTTAAGTGCACCGGTGCTCATTCCCCGGTCAAATGAAGGCCTCTCATTCTATATGTGACGGCCTTAGAACGGTCATTGGGAGCCTTCCTCGCACAGAAGAATGACACTGGAAGTGAAAACAATCTCTATTACCTCAGTCGAACCATGATTGATGCTGAGACTCGATACTCAAATATCGAGAAGAGATGTCTGGCCTTGGTCTTCGCAGTTCAAAAGATGCAACATTATCTACATCATCATGAGGTCCATTTGATCTCATGGAGTAACCTACTCAAGTACATCCTCAGTCGCCCGATGCTAAACGAACGCCTATCTCGATGGGCGGTCATCCTGGAATAGTTCGACATCCGGTTCATGCCTCAAAAAGACATCAAGGTCCATGCATTAACAGACTTTCTGGCAGAGCACCCTTCAACAGGGACCACTGCACCAGACATCGAGCTACCTGATGAAGATATCTTCTCAGTTCAAGAGGAGTTCCCAGCATGGGAAATGTACTTTGATGGCGCATACCGAAGCCCCACCGTGAAGAGGATGGAGGATCCCATATTCAACAAAGTGGGTCTGGGGATAATACTCGTGTCCCCAGAAAAGGATGTTTTTCCATATTCCATCCTCCTATCTAAGGGATGTACAAACAATGAAGCATAATATCAATCCCTCATTGCAGGACTAGAGCTCGCACTCCAGGAACAAGTACAACACCTTAAGGTAAAAGGTGACTCGGAGCTGGTCATCAAGCAAGTCAATGATGAATATGCTATTAAAAATAAGGAGATGATCCCCTTATTTGACCATGTCTGAGGTCTAATGGCCGACTTCTCCATAGAACCAACATTGACTTATATTCCCTGGTCCCATAACGCTCAGGTTGATGCATTAGCCAACGCGGCTACAGCCCTAGCTGACCCAGACCGGGATGAAACGATCATCAGCATTGCTCACCGTCAAATGGTATTGCCATTTGTTTAAGCTAATATGGAAGATATCCACGAATTCAGTCCTGTCCCCGAGCCATATTCTCCTGCCACCGACTGGATGACCCCCCATTGCAAACTACCTCCAATGGGGAGAGCTTCCATCATATAGGGCTGAATGAGAGAAAATACGGAGAAGGGCAATCAATTTTTTCCTATATGGCGGCGCCGGTCAGTAAGAGGTACTCTACAAATGAGGCCTCGATGGAGTGCTCCTCAGATGGATTTTCAGAGAAGAAGCCGCTACCGTCATGACTGAAGTACATGCAGGAGCATTTGGAGCACATCAACTGGGGACTAAGCGTTCCCATTGGGTTCGAAGGCTTGGGTACTACTGGCCCACAGTGGCATGAGACTGTGAGTGTTTTACCGCAAAATTCCACTCATGCCAGATCTATGCCAACTTCATACACCAGCCCCCGGAGTTACTTCATCAAGCTAAGTACTCCTGGTCATTTTCCATCTGGGGGATAGACGTCGTGGGACCATATCCTCCAGCCACGACCAAACAGCTGAAGTATATCCTCAAGATGACCGACTTCTTTTCCAAATGGGCAGAAGCCATACCCCTCAAGGAATTTGGGGCAAGAAATATTTTCAACTTCGTGAAGACCAATATCATCACTAGATTTGGTGTCCCTCATACTATAATGACGGACAACGACACCAATTTCTGCTCTGATGAGTTGGAGAAGTTATACCACGAGTATGGTCTCAAGGCTAACCACTCATCCCGCTACTATGCAGCGGCCAACGGATAGATAAAATATTTCAAAAAGACCCTATCCAACATCCCTTAGAAAATGGTGGACAAAGACAAGAAGTCATGGCTGGATAAACTCCTCCATGCATTGTGGGCTTATCGAACCACAATCCGCACCGCTACTCAGTCTACCCCTTACTCATTGGTGTACGATAGAGAGGCGGTCCTGCCCATTGAACTCCAACTTCCCTCACTCTGTGTTTCCATCTGTGATCAATTATCCAATAATGAGCAGTCATAAAAGCCACTAGGTGAATTGGAACAGCTAGACGAGAAGCGGCTGCACACTCTTCACCACCTGGAAGTATACCAGATCCGGATCACACGAGCCTTCAACAAAAAGGTTCACCTATGGTATTTCCTGGAAGAAGAATTAGTGCTGGTCCTCTAGACCCCAATGACACCTGGCAAGAAGCCTCCAAAGTTGGAGCCCAAGTGGGAAGGACCATATGTTGTACACAAGGTCTACTCCAAAGGAACATATGCCCTGATCTCTGTAGATAAGCAATTCACCACGGATCTTACCAATGCGAGATTCCTAAAGAATTATTTCGCATAGAGACCAAGATGTATTCACATCCTCACTGCATGACGTTAAACTACATGGACCCCGTCCTCACCGCATGAAGTTAAACTACATGGACAAGGAGATTTAAAAATGCCCTCTTCCCCTGTATACGGACTAGACCTGCACAGGGTGTATCGTCTTTCAAAGAACTACATGAGGCTTGATTCCTGCCCTCCCAGGATACGTAGGGAGGCCAGAATTCCACACATTGGCCCAGCCACCTCAAAAAGAAAGACAAAAAATGCCCATTCCCCCCGTGTATGGACTAGACTTGCACGGTGTGTATTCACGTCCTCACTACATGACGTTAAACTGCATGGAGTCCATCCTTACCGCACAATGCTAAAGTTCACGGATAACAAGAGTTAAGAATGCCCCTTCCCCCGTGTATGGACCAGAGCTACACGAGGTGTACTCATCGTCCGAGCTGCATGACGTTAAACTGCCAAGCGGATAATGGTCTAAACTCAATGAACTTAAACTAAGAGTATTCCATCCTCACCAAATGACATTAAACTGCATAAAATATAATAATAAACCATGTCCTCACCGCATGATGTTAAACTGCATGGAACCCATCCTCACCGCATGATGTTAAACTGAACGGACAAGGTGATTTAAAAACACCCTCTTACCCTGTGTATGGACCAATCCTACATAGGGTGTATCATTTTTTAGAGAACTACATGAGGCTTGATTCCTGCCATCGTACGATACATAGGGATGCCAGAATTCCACACCCTGGCCAAACCACCTCAAAAAGAAAAAAAATGCCCATCCCCCACATGTACGGACCAGACTTGCACGGGGTGTATTCACATCCTCACTACATGACGTTAAACTGCATGGAGTCAGTCCTTACTGCACGACACTAAACTGCATGGATAACAAGAGTTAATAATGAACCTTCCCCTTGTGTATGGACCAGACCTGCACGGGGTGTACTCATCTTCTGAGGTACAAGATGTTAAACTACCAAGCAACCAATGGTAAAAACTCAATGACCTTAAACTAAGAGTATGTCATCCTCACCGTATGACATTAAACTGCACAGAATCTAATAATACCCCTCATCCTAACCACATGACATTAAACTATATGGACTCCGTCCTCACTACATGAAGTTAAACTGCACGGATTCCAGAGAACTACGTACGGCTTGATTCCTGCCCTCGCAGGATATGTAGCGATGCCAGGATCCCCAGTCCTGGCCCAACCCCTTGAATAAAAGATAAAAAATGCCTTCATTCCCTCGTTTATGGACCAGACCTGCCCGAGGTGTACTTCTTCCAGAGAACTACGTACGGCTTGATTTCTGCCCTCACAGGATACGTAGCGATGCCAGGATTCCTAGTCCTGGACCATACCCCTGAATAAAGAAAAAAATGCCCTTTCCCCCCGTGTGCGAACCAGACCAGCATGGAGTGTATGTCTTCGTCCTTACCGCACGACGTTAAACTACACAGACAATGATGTTAAAAATGCCCCCTTCCCTTGTGTACGGACCAGACCTATACGAGGTGTATATCTTCATCCTTACAATATGACGATAAACTGCACGGACTTCGTCCTCACCGCATGATGCTAAACTTCACGGACTTCGTCGTGACCCACCCAAGACACATGGCGATACGAGATGGAGATACTACTTGCACATTTGGATGCATCCTCTCTATACATTAGACTCCACGACCCAGATAATTATGGATCTTCATAACCACTCATGGCCATCGAAAGTGGAAATTCATCGACCCGTGGACACATTTTCAAGACTATGCATACCATGCCCTCAGCGGCTCTGCATAATGATAGCCCCTGACCCATCTACCAAAGGCAAGATTTCCACAGGCGACAATCTTCCTAGCTCCGTATGCTTACCGGCCTCAGAGCCCCCGTACCATACCTCCTGACCAAGAAGTTTATGGCGAAGTGGTTTACAAGTTCATTCCCCTTTTCACATCCAGGTGTTGCCAGGGTATCCCTATTTGGCTAGCCTATGTGTCTGTCAGCGGTTCACATAGCGACCTGCATCAACAAACATCAAGCCAGGACTAGGCTACTTTAACTCAATGGACAATTGTAGTGAAGATGTTTCTTGTATACCCTAACACCATTATCCCCACGTTCCGAACTATGCACTGTGAGCAATCATGGATTCTCATAATCTTTCATGGACATTGAAAGTGGAAAGTTATCGACGCGGGGAAACCTTTGTATGACTATGCATACCATGCCCTCATCGGCTCTGCATATTGATAGCCCCTGGCTCGTCCATCAAAGGCAATATTTCCTCGGGCGGTACTCTTCCTAGCTCCGTACTCTTACCGGCCTCAGAGCCCCCACACCACGCCTCTTGATCCGGGAAAACTCAAAGTAGCAGTTTACAACCTTCATCCCCCACCTTGTTCCAAGTATATCAGAACATGTTGACTCAGTTATCCTTCGTGTGACTATAGCAATAGTCACCCAATGGTCCGAGCTCTATGACTGATAAACTAGGAGTTCCTCGTCCTTACCGCATGATGTGAAACTGCATGGAATGAATGCACACCCCTGCGTACAAAAAAAGAGAAAAGATCATTGCAGGGGGATCTTTGGAACTCAATAAGAAACCAGGGACAGATATCCCCGACATGTCCATACATTCCCTAGCCAAATGATAGACTTCATGGCCCGGATAATTGCGGATCCTCATAACCATTCCCATCCATCGGAAGTGGAAAGTTATCGACCCATGGACACATTTTCATGACTATGTATACCATTCCCTCAGCGCCTCTGCATATTGATAGCCCCTAGCCCATCTACCAAAGGCAAGATTTCCATAGGCGATACTCTTCCTAGCCCCGTACGCTTACCGGCCTCAGAGCCCCCTTATCATCTCTCCTGATCCAAGAAGCCCTGGAACCATGATTTACACCAATCAACCCCCTTCCACATCTAATGCATGTTGAGGTATTCAAGCCCAGTTACATTCTGATGAAGAGAATCCTTTGAAAAAAAACCCCCCGTCCTCACCGCATGACGTTAAACTACATTAAAACCTTCAAAAAAGTCCCCATCCTCACTGCATGATGTTGAACTGCATAGTAACCTTCAAAAATGACTCTCGTCCTTGCTGCATAACGCTAAACTGCACAGAATATGTCCCAACCACATGATGATAAATTACACGGTCATACTCGTCATGGGTTCAGTGAGGAATGAATGATTTTCTTTGTCATTCAGTGCACGGGTCAGTCCGGCAAAAGCCACCATCTCACACTCGCGTGAGAAGGGAATACTTCACCTATTCTTAAGAAGTTTGGTCTAGATGTTTTGCCCATATCCAGGAACCATCTCATCATAAACCATACTCTATACTCAAAAAAAGCCGAACTATCATAAGCCACCCCCGGTGGTCCCAAATATCAACTTCCCTGAAGTTTCTTGGCTATTAGAAGTGGATAGTCTTTGACCTAAGGACACCTTTGTACGAATATGCATACCATACCCTCAGTGGCCCTGCATATTGATCGCCCCTGGCCCATCTACCAAAGGCAATATTTCCTTAGGCAATGCTTCTCTCCGTACGCCTCTTGGCCTTTGAGCCCCCATGTCTATCCTAGGATTCAGAAACCCTCTATGCTACAGTTTAGCAACCCCTTCCACAATACTATTTGAATACGGTGGAATGCCTTTGACAAGATTACTGAGAACTAGGAGAGGTCATTCCATTTCAGATTATGTCCCAGCTGCATGACTTTAAACTACGCCAAGCCCCAACCATCCTTTACGCTAGATAAATGCGTAGGACGAGAACCTTGCTTCCACACTCCTGATTGATACAGATGTTCTCAAAACCTTTCAAACATCGCATACCCTTTCCGAGCCACCCCTGGTGGTTTTCATTTTTCCAAACCACCCATGATGGTTTCAATGATCTGGGCTTCCATGAAGTCCCATGGCCATCAGAAATGGATAAGTCTTTGACTTAGGGACACCTTTGTATGACTATGCATACCATGCCCTCAGCAGCTCTGCATATTGATCGCCCCTGGCCCGTCTACCAATGGCAAGTTTTCCTTAGGAAAAACTCTTCCTACCTCTGTATGCTGACACAACTCCTATATCTTGAGACATGCCCTGTATGCCGCTCAAATTTAAACATGTTTCCCCCCACGTGTGTTGGAAGAGCTTTGAGACGTATTTTAATTAGTTAAACCCCATTGGGGCCTTCGCTCCACCATATTTGGTCAAAGATGTTCCACCTAGAACATCAGTAGTGATAGTCTTGACGGCGGGACTTTAAACTGCTCATAAAAGAAAGAGGCAGAAAGCCTGTTAGGCCGAAAACCCAAAAAGGGCGACCTAAGAAAAAGCCAGGTTATACCTGCTGGGTCCATACCGAATGGGCCCAGGAAAAATCAGGCCATTAAAAGAAAAAAAAGTAAAAAAAGACAAAAAGTTTGTGGGGTTTTCCTACGAAACCCTAGCAATAGTCAGACTATGCTCGCTGAACCCCAGGGTCCAGCAAAGGTTAGAGCTTGATTTATTTTTAGTCCTGGACTCAGATTACTCTATGTTCAAGGAATTAACATATGCAACAATCATTCCAAATAGTTTCTATCACAGTAAAAGGCGACAATGGCACTGAGGATAAATGTTTCTTTGTTCCATAACAAAGTGGGTAAGAAGGGAATCCACAATCCGGAGTCTCCTCTAGTGCAAAAGGTGATTACAGGAGTTTTTCGGCGGATTCACAAAGCTGTATTAGGTGCTGGTGAGAATCCTCGATTGTCTGAGAGAGATTCTGCAGTAAGGCCATCTCAGCTTCTGCACCAGCCCACAATTCTTCTGCCCCCTGAGCCGCCATTGTGCTTGCCCTTATTTCCTCCTCCATTTGCCACTCACCTTCTCTAATCATAGCGGCGACGTTGGCATCTTCCTACTGCATCCATTGTATCTCATTCCTCAGCACCTCCAGGTGAGAACACTGCTCAATAACGTCTCTCTAAAGCCCAGCGATGACCCCGGTGTGGTCATGAGCCTCTTTTAGGAAGAGCTGTCGAGTTGCGGAAAGGTAGGCTTCAGATTGGGCAGCGAAAAGGTGAGATTAGAAATCACCTAGCCTCTCCCGATCAGTGACTACCTGCTTGAATATGTCATAAACAGCATTATAGTCAATTCCATCAAATCCGAGCAACATAAAAAAATTGCATAGCCTTGGTAATTTGGTTGGTATCTCGACCAAAGGCGTTTGAGAGATCAGTCTCCAAATTTTCTCCCAAGCCCTTTGGCGAGCGGGTTGAAGGCTGGATAGGACTTTTTGATCGAGCTCAGAATCACTCCCGGATGAGGACACATATTTGGGGATGAACGCCACCAAGGAGGGAACCGAGGAGGCCTCGCCTGCAAACTCTGGCATTGTGGCAGCTTCGACCCTGATAGTTGTGGTCATAGGCACAACCGGTTCTGGAGACACAATCATCAATGCCAAAGGTAATGGTCCTAAAGCCCGAGAGTTAGTAAGACAGATGAGTGCCCCTAATTAGAAAAGGGAAGAAAAAGGAGTCAGTGGCAGGAGACCGGGGAACTTACTCTTAATCATTGAGTCCTCAGCGTCCGTAAGCCCTACATTGCCACGACAACCACTCGAAGAGGATTCCACATCTTCGATAGGAAAGGGAATCCGGGGAGCCCCTAGAGGTGTCCAGGGCCTGAGGCCATGCCTAAGGCCAGCAGTTTCCAAAGTCGTCCCCAAGTGGTCACCTACGGACACTAAGCTTGGGGAAATCACTCCCCCAGTGAACAACGTAATGGCCCACTCGGGGTTTCCAACAATTGGACTAATGTCAGGATTTTCCTCCATTACCCCAGGATCCATTAGGTCTGAGGTGGCTGGACCCCCCTCAGTGATCAAGGGCACCCCATCTTCCTCCGCAATTGGAAGGGCTGTTTGATCAGTAGAAGTCTTGAATACCAGCAATTCTTCCTTTGACATATCTCTGACTGATAATGGTGGGAGTAAAGCGTCCATATTTCTGGCCCCTCTGGCAAGACTCACCATCTTGTCGCACCCAAGCGTGGTTACAGGTGATTCCACAGACGGTAAGGTGGTAGAAGGTAGAATCACTTGGGTAGCCACAGCCAGATCCCCAAGTGGTCCTGCACCATACGTCGAACAGTTAATGACTAATGAAGTTTAAGAATGCAAGTTAGCGATTGAGCAAATGGGAAGTCATGATTACCTGACGTTCCCTATTTGAGCCGTTTCGATAAATAGAACGCCTGTTGCCATCTCTGGATCTGCCCAGGGGACAGTTCACCCAAAATTGTGGAAGGGACGGGAGGAGGAAAGACCCTAGCTGAGTCTGTGATGGTCTCCTCCATGAGCTCAGCTGCGCCAGGGGATCCTTCCTCGATGACCCCTGTGGGCGAAAGCGCATGCTCCCCCGCTGCTGTACCACGAGGGGTATACTCTGGAGAAGGAATCACCCCCTGAGATTCTTCGGCACCCTGCATAAAAAGATGAAACCTTAGAACCTCCACAATAAAGGAGGGAAAAAGTCAGAATGGGAGAGCAGAGCAACCTCTTCTTCGGGTTTAGATAATTCATTACGTCTAATCATCATAGACACCCGAATTCTCCCATAGAGACTATTCTGGAGTGAATGAATGTACACATCCATCTCCTTTAATGAGGTGACTATTTCATCTAAATCCTCTTCCAACTGCAACTTGGGTGGAGCGAAGATCATCCCGATACCCGAAAGTTTAAGAGGGCCTGTTTGAAGAAACACCCAAAATTCTTCATCTGAACCACTGACCCTTAGGTCATCCCAAATCCTCCAAGCCTTCAGGAATGCGGCCATGGCATGAATCGCTGACCGGGGAGGATCAACCTGAGAAGGTTGGGTGGCGGTAGAAGTTGGTAAGGGTGCCAATGGCCGTATTTTCATTTTAGATCCAGCCACCTCCCTAGAACTCTTTAGGGATACCTATGGATGGGACCTCATTGGAAGGGAGGGGAATTCCCTTGCTTCAGTTGTGACAGGGAGATCATCGAAATCATCACCCCCTAAAGAGCGGTCACTTCCTTCTTCCTCCTCATTAGTAATTGGGTACAGCATGGCCTGGACTAGGTGCGTCAACACCGCATAACCCCAGCGTGCGTGAATATAGACCTCAAGGTCTTGGAGATATCAAACAACCCTCTTGGGGTCCGTGTCATAAATAATGTCAGCGAGAGCAGATATGTAGCCTAGCCTATCAAAAGCTACCTCTGATTCTTGAAGATATTGCTACAGAGGACAGGGGTACTGGTTGCGAAAGGCTAACTAGGCTTTGAATTTGTCCCATTGGCCCCAAGCCGTCGGAAAGGAAGCATTGCCGGGGATAGTCAACCCCCTTCGAGCAGCTTCGAGGGTGTGAGATGTTACACCGCTGTCTGTTAAAATCTTTACCGAAAGCATGAGACCAGTCGGGTGATGAAGGATTTTGCCTGGCCTAGTCGGAGCACCTCCCTCCTTTCACTTCCTTTTTCCCTTTGATGGCTTGGGACTTGAGATGGTGGGAACCAATGTCCCTAGTTGTCCATTTGGGTATGATTATACCCAGGAGTCAGCATAATTCTTGGATAAGAAAGGCATGGAGTCTAGAAGCGTGGGGGTCATAACCTCACAGCCGGTATCCTCCTGGGTAAAAATTAACCACAGTTGTCTGGCCACCATCAAATGACGGTTCTCACAGGCACCATTAAGTACAGGGGGACACTGTGTTTGGACGCAACCAAATTGATGCCCAAATTGGCAAGGCGCGTACCCCTCGCAGATCAGTTCTCCACCAATACGAGCCACCAGAATACCCTCTCAGAGGGAGAGGAGGTAGCCCCGCTTGCTAAACTCTTCTGTTATAGTGTTTGTAATTTCGCCGATTGGGGATGAAAACGAATGAAAATTGAAATAGTCATAATTCGAGACTCGACTTGATATCAGGAGCTTGTTCGAAACTGTCTGTTGACTATCCTTCGCTTGGGTCGCCCACTCTTCAGGCATTACCCAACTGGTCAGTTGCAAGTATGGCTGGAATGTGGTGACTGGAATCTGAAGAGGGTTGATGAAGGTGTAACAGTTCTTGTTGTGTACGCTTAACCATCCCCAGAGAATTTAGAAAGGGCTGGGCACTCAGTTTTGTCAGCTCCCGTCAGTGATATTACCAAGAAAGCGGTAAATCCTATCCAATACTGGGATGGCTAGGTTGATAACGTTACCGGCAGCCAAGTGTGCCGCCATGAAAAAATTAGTGACCTATACACCACCAGCCTCACGTATGGGTAATAACCAGCCACTTAAGAACATGGCCAGAAAAGCTGCCAGGCTGAGCAATCGGTCGACATCCAGAATGAGCTCCCAGCCCCAGCCGAGAAAATCGCCTTGCTCCAAAGTCATCCAGTAGTTGCCCACTATTTACGGGATTCCATCGTAGGGAAAGTCATGGGCCTGTGTGGGAGAGTCGCTGATTCTTCAGATTTGTTCTCTCTCACAAAAGCCTTGACCCATTCACAGTATGGGAGGAGCTGTTTTGGAGACGTATCCTCTGAGTGCTTTTGAACCTGGTTAATAAGCTGCTTCATTAGTGGGGGATTCCTCTCTTCATTCTCCCACACTGAAGAAGGAGGCAGGAACTCGTCATATATACTCCCAACGATGGGGACCCCTAAAATCTGAAAGATGTCCCATATACTAATGCTCACTTCCCCATGGACTAGATGGAAGGTGGTGGTGTTCGGGCTCCAGCGACTCATAAGTTGCTTGGTGGGGGCTTGAGGCCAGTGGGTATAGGTTTGGGACACCCAGGAAACTCCATACAAGCCCACGACTCACAACTCTGCCCCAAATTTTGTGCATATCTGGAGAACCCAGAAGGGCCACCCCCAATCCAGTGACTTAAATGCTCCCCCGGGACGGAGATCCCGATTCGCCGAACAACCATGCTGGTCGCTTACCATGGAATTGCGAGAAATACTATGATAGCAGCAGAATGTCTCTTCCTGTCAACGTGGTTCGCTTGTCAGAGATACTGGAAGGTGATTCAACACAGATCCGACAGCTGTACCCCTTGAGGTAGGCCGCCCACCGGCAGGTATAACGAACTGAGGGATAGTGGCGGTAAATATCCATGATTCGGGATTGTTGTCAAGAGATGGTTCCAGAATCAGGGTATCAGACAACAAATCGAACCCATAGGCAAGAATACTGTTATAAAAAGGATACTCTTGCTGTGATTTGGAGAGCCGGTCGGCAAGAAAGGAAGATGGTAGGGAGTGGCAGACTCCATCTTGAACAGAGCTAGCCATGTCCTTCAGGCGTTGATCAGAAATTGGGAGGGGCTCTATAGCAGGTCTCGGTGCAGAATGAGGGGGAACCATATTTTCTCCCTGCACAATGAGAGCCAACAATTGGTTAGTTCGGAATAAAAAATCTGGAAAAAATAACCAAATGAATGGTTAAGGAGCCTTCATAATCAAAATCCGCAAGGAGGACTTGGAGGATGGTTTGCGATGACATCATCCCACGAACCAGCCCTTCGCGAAATCAGTCCGTGAATCCCTGGACCGCGGAGTGTTGGACAGAAAACCACGTACCAAGTCGCTCCGCGGAATTTCAATCCCGAGTTTATTCGGAAGACTCAGATATTTTTTAAATTTCAAGATATGTTTAGTCCACAGATCATCAAGACCACGAAGCAAGTTCCTCTGCTACCCGTCATCACTTAGTTTTTAATTAATTAATAGTAATGGTTCATGATTAGGAAGTTGGTTCGTGGGTGAAGGCTACCGCGAAGAAGGAATGGTTCATGGGGGTTGCTACCAGTTTGTGGATGAGGCACTTCGCAAAGGAGAAAACACGCGGAGGCGAAGGAGCTCTGGTTTCGCGATGAATTTGGTAAAGGAAAAGTGAAGGGATCCCCGTATTTATAGGCATGGTCCCCTACCGGGTCCACTTTTCTACCGAAAACCATCTCAGTTTCAGAACCACTTTGCATCGGAATGGCCTTCTCTTCATTCCAATCGGACCCCATTTCGATGGGGGGAATTTGTAGGGTCCTGAAAAATACGCAAAGGAAATTTTACCCAAATCCCCCAAAGAATTGGGGCAAGTAATCAAATAAGGGACACAAATAGGATCGATCCACGAGCCGGTCCCATGGAAGCGCAACGTGGCCAAGCACCGTGAGGCACCCCCTCCGCGAACCATTGTCATTTGCGAAATGGAGGCGGAGAGCCTCCGCGGTCGCGAGGCAGGATGGGCGCCAGTCCAGTTCACCATCACGAACCGCCCCAACCGCGGACCACGTCGACTGATTCAGGCCGCACCCGCTGTCGTTTGCGGAATAGTGGCAGAACCCTCTGCTGCCGCGGAGCACTCCATGAGTTCTCCTCACGAAGGTAGGAAAGCGTTCAATACCCACCGCGAATCATGGATTGACCAAGTGAGCTATGAACTGGGTATTTGGTTATGGGCCTCCGCTAATGGTGCGGCGTGGCCACAGATAAATCCCTTTCCCTACTCTATAAAAGGAGACCAAGGGGGAAAGAAAAAGGGTTCAGAGAACTAGAATCGGATTTGGAGGGATTGGAGATTCGGAAGGAGATCAGTTGATGGAAGGCTTCAGATTTCGCAAACAGCGAAATTTCCATCTGTGAACCACAACTGGTGTATGAATTAACAAGGAATTGGAAAACACATAATAACTTGGTGAACCACGAACCTAAAATAACAAAAACAAGGAGAACCGCGAACCATACCCCCTCCGCGGATGACTTCCCCGCAGAATAGGGAGTTTATGCCTCTTTTCCCATCTGTCGTCCCGTGTAGCACTATCCTACATGGGCGAAGCCCCGACCGACAAGCCTCCGACCGGCGCCTCCCTTGGCCGCCGCTGCCCACCTGGAACCCTCTGCGAACCACCCTAGTTCGCAGATTGAACCTGAAGCTGCAAACTACCTCGGTTCGTGGATGACTTCTCCAGCCGCGTGGTACTTCCCCACGCGAAGGGCGCCACCACCCATACCTCTCGGTGGCTCACCAAATACATCGGTGTTCTCATTTCTTGAGATAGGTAAACTCCTTCCGATCCAGCCAAGTCCTCCTCGACTCCCTCATTGGCCTATTCATCGGCCCCAATCTGAGGCCTCTGCCAGAGCCACCGGATCTGCATGGTGTAACTTTCAGGCACATCAGCGCGCTATTTTGAGTTCACATACCCACGGTAAACAGGGGCAAAGGGGTTTCCCCGACCCTTGAGCAGATTCCCCCGAAGCATTTCTGGGTTCACATTCCCACAGTAATGTAGAGTCTGAGCTCAAGAATCCCCTTTATTCCCATCCACTTGTTGAGGGTTCCTCGAATATGGTAAAATAGCCATCAGAAGGAATACCTCATGCACTTCAAGAGAGGAGATGGGCACAAGAGCACCCCATTTCCTTCTCCCACAGGGCTTTGTCACCTCGGGTGTCCATCTCGGAGTAATCCCCGACCTTCTGGGCCTCCTCAGAATGTAATCCCCAATCCATCTCCCCGGGCATCCATCTAGAAGTAAGCCCCAACCTTATGGGCCACCCTCATGCATAAGCCTCACTCTGCTTCTCACAGACGCACCTTTCGCGACGTGATCCTCTGGTCCCTACTACCTCTTGTTTCTCACACTGATCATGACTCACGTGGGCTTAGAGTAAGCATCAGCCATGATATCACTGTGGGCCTCCTCAGAGTGTAAGCCCCAATCCATCATTCCGAGCTCCCCCAGAGCGTAAGCCCCAAGCCAAAGCAAACTATGGGGACTTTGATCCAAGCCAAAGCATGGTACGTAGGAAGCCTTCATGAGGTTCAAGCCCACCACTCGGTCGTTTCTTCACGTCGAGTTCCACCCTCATCTCGTATGATGTTAAACTTTGTATCCAAACTATGTGGACTTTGATCCCTACTTCCTAAGTAGGGTACGTAGGAAGCCTCCCTGAGGTTCAAGCCCAACAGCCGGTCGATCTGATCATCTCCACATCGGTTCACCACGCCACTCCTAGTGCTGCCTCAAGCGAGTTCCAACCCTTTAGGGTCATTAATTCAATGTGGGATGGTAAACCTCAGGCATAAATGATTCTGAACCCCTGCAACCAGTTGACCGTTTCCCACCAAGGTTGAATCCGTGGATACTATGTTTAGGTATAAACCAAAGATTCGCGAACATATGAATACATCTTAAATCTATAAGAGAGTCCCATAATAGGCAATAATTCCCCCCAAAAAGGGTGTGATGAGCTCGACTTCCCATCCTCTCGACCAATGTGAGTTCTTAAGAGTCGCTGGTCAGACCATCCGGCGAACGCCTGCCTTTGGAAAGTAGGTCCATCAATCATTGGATACAGAGCCGTTGGGCGTTTTGTGGCTGAAAACCAAAATGAAATAGTGTTGTATTTCTCTTCAAGCTGTAAAGTTGAACTTCTGTATGAATCTTTTTTCCAATAATACTAAACTAATCAGTCTTTTGAGACATGATTTCCTTGTGATCATGCCAATGTTATGTAATAATGCACTGAATATGGGTAACTAGGTTTGGGGAGTTACATTTTTAGACATTTAGAATTCAAAAATGAACTCTATTTTATGAAAATAATTTTATAAAAATTTGAAATGAAATTTTTAATTAAAAACACCATTTTCTCGAAAAATAATTTTTTTAAAATTATAACCGATTTTATGACACCTTAAAAAATTAAATAATGTCTCATAAACTTATCTTATAATAATAAGGCATAAAAATATAAAATTATAATTATATTTTATGAATTTTTTTTACTTTTAATCATTATATTAATTACAAAATTTTAAATAAACATTTATATTTTATAAAAATACTAATACTTAATTAATAATTTCTAAAATAGTTATTTACTTATACTGTGATATAATTATATAATACTTTCATTTATAAGATGCCTAAATTTTATTCATACTTCCATGGATGAGGTTACTATTCATTTAGGTAGTTTACTATTCATAAGTGTCACATTACTTTTCAAAAGGGTCAGGTTACTATTCAACAAAAAAAATTAAATTGATCCTATCACACTCTAAATATCTTAATAATCGCAACCGTGTATATCAGTTTTTCAAAATTCAATTCAGAGAAGTTACAAAATTATGTTTAATAGATAGATTATAACTATATTGTATAAATAATTATAATAAAAAAGTATTGTTTCTCATAGAATCAGTGTTGTGTGAATTTCATTCTATATTAAATTTATTTTTAAATCCTTGGAGTGTTACATTCTCCCCTCCATAAATAATTTTCATCCTTGCAATTTAAAATTTCACTTCGAAAAAGGAAAAAAAGTTGATAGTAGAAAATATCTTTGTGGAGAACCCACATCGAAAAATTAGATACTAGGATAATATTTTTATTTATTTCAAGACCCTTTCCCTAAAGTTGAGAAAATAATTCACTCTGTAATAATGTAAGGAAATATGAGTACATGATATGTTTCTATAAACACAATCTTTTACATAATTTGTGCCTTTAACTATTTCTACTTCATTTCATGGAACAAGTTGCATAATAGGTTAAAATAATCTCTAAAACTTTGTCCAAAGATCAAATTCAACCATTTTATAAATGGTTAACTTTTCCAAAATATCATGATACAACAATTTAGAAATAAGGTCACTAAATTTTCATAATGAACATATTAAACAACATGAAGTGGCTCTTAATCATCACATACAAACATGTGAGTATATTCTCTTTATATCCCTTGAAGCATGGTAATAACTTGAATTACGATAAAATATTATTGAATATGTTCATGATTCCTTATTACTTATATAAAACAAAGGAATTTGGATATATTCCTTATGTACAAAATGTTGTAGACTCTACAACTTTATTGACAATCCATTATTTAGATCCAAGATAGTAAGTGATATCCAATTTACATCATCCAAAACAATAATATCTTTATTATGAAATCAATATCTCAATGTTAGGAACATATTAAGGGTTATCTTTCCCTCAACCATATATTTTTCCAAAATTTTAACTCGCTACTAAGTCACTTTTCATTGGTACTATTCATCATACGACCTTACATCCTTAGTGAAATATTATTATAGTAAAATCCTTATATATTCTATAATTATTATGACCAATACATCATTGATTAAGATACTCAAAACAAAAAAATATTGAATTTAAAGATAAGAGCATTAATCATTCCTCTTCGTCTGTGGTATTAGCATAATATTGACCATGATCTATTTTATTCTTTTGGTGTATATTCCTTTGAAACACAAAACATTGATTTTCATAGTGTCCAATATCAGTAAAGTTGAAGCATTGTACATTGGAAATATTTTTATTACCCTTGAAATCACAAGAATTTTGGCCTTTCTATCCACACTTATAGAAAACTCCCATTCAATTTAAGCATATACCAAGGTTTCTCCTTCCACAATCATCACATGTGGTAAAATAATTATTTCCCTTCTTCTCTTTATCCATATTTTTTTCTAGTTTTACCCTTCTTCTCTTGATTCATTCCAAATCCATAATAATTATAAAACTCTTTCTCCTTCTTTTTAGTACTTGATAATATCTCCTCATATGAGGAGAATTTTTGAGCGACTAGTTCCCCTTGAAATACTAGCTTAAATCCATCGAAGAAATGAGAATTCATACTCTTTGGATTATGTGAATTTATGTGGTTCCTATTCCTTATAGTAGGAACCACTTCTAAATTGATTAATTCTCTAGATTAGATCATAACATTATGAAAAATAATGTATAATCCCACTACTAGTGAAATAATTAACATAAATTAAAAAATTTATACACAACTAATCTTGTAATCATAAACATTGTTTCCTTGAGGAAATGTTTACATTTAAATAATTCACAATGGTTTACATAGAAAATGTGAATTATCCTAATAATATAACATAGTAGTGTCAAAATAGGTGTGTATTAATGCTTATTTTTGTTTACTAGGTTACCTTGAGTTAGGCCCGGGACACCTTATCAGTGTTGTTACCCCAAGGTACATCTATGCCAGAACCACATCCACTTGTAGTACCCAGATAAGGATTTATTTCTAGGAAGTTCCACATAATCTCTACCTTACCTAAATTCTATGATTTTATTTTATTCACATCCACAAATTCCATCTTAGGGTTATGTTCCCTAATCGATGTTTTTTAAAACTAGATTTCAATGTATCTACTAAAATTCCTCTGATACCAACTATAATGCCCTGACCCTAGAAGCCCGGAGCTGATGCATTATTTTATTACATTGGAATGATTACAAGGAATAAAATACAAAAAGACCAATCAGTTTAGAAGTATTTGAATAATATATTACATTCATGATACCCATAAAACACTGGGAAAATAAAATAAAACATGATACAATATAAAATGAAATAAATTGCATCTTTAACTCTTATTTAATGTTTTCTTCTTCATAACCTGAGAAAGAAAACATAAGGAAGGGGAAATCTCAGATTACCTATTAAGTTAAGTAATAATGCGGAATCATAAATAATAAGTCATGTTGAATAACTATAGAACACATTCCATTAGAACATAATTTTGAGCATAATATGGGAGGAATAAAATCTGAATAAATAATGCCATAAAAAATATTACCATGGATATTCTACTAGTAGTATAATCGAATGGATGATAAAATAATAATTTCATAATGATGTAATTCATAATTATGGACATCATAACACTACCATTAAGGTCTTGTGCTAAGACCATATATAAACAGGTAAAAACACAAAATAGTTTATCTCATGAGACCTACCGATGCACCGATGAGCTGTAGTGGGCACCACCTGACACTTACTAAGTCATGAATTCCCAATATGAATGATGTAAAACATAATCAACATATAAATTCATATTTAAACTAATATATGAAATTTAAATAACCTTCCTTAATCAGTAAACATAAACACTAACCATTCTGAGTAATATGGTGAATGGTATCAAGATATAATATCTATAATCAAACTAATTATAAAAAATTAAATGAAAAATGGTAAAAAAATATCATAATAGATAAACCACCATAAAATATAATATCCAACATAGGATGTTTATATAGATGAAAAAATTCTAATAAAATCATTAAAATTTCTTGGGAAAAATACCCTTTTTTACTTTGAAATCATTTATTAAAAAGTCATGCATTTATAAAACAAGGAATTAAAAATGTATTTTTTAAATCAAAGTTTCCCATACCACTTTGAAAAATTGAGATAAATTCAAAAATTAATATTTTAAAATATTCATATACTTTTAAATAAATCCATAAAACCCATTTTGAAAACATGGATATGAATGAGAAATATTTAGAAGAATAAATCTTTAAATCATTTAAAATGATGTTTTAGTTAAATATTAGTTGCATATGAGCTGAAAAACATTCCTGTTGAAAATATTAAAAAAACTTGGACATATATGATAAACATTTCCCAGAAAATATTTACATATAAACAATATTTCATAATAATAAGATTGTGAAATTAACACTTTCAAAGATCGTATCATTAGAGTAAGGAAAAATCAATGGCATAATTATGTGTGAAAATATAAATCAACACAATATAAGTGGATATAAAGTATAAAAAAATAATATCTAATTCACACATATTATTGAAAAATGAATAACCAATTACATATATGTTTAACTCTTTGAATGGAAATTGAGTTAAGATATCCCTTACCTTAGGTTCGACTTACTTCAAATTTGTTCAAACCTCTTGTATAATGGTTTGAATAGTGTTGCGTATTTATTAAAGAACTAAAATCATGTTTATAATTAATTACATAAAATCTTTATAACATTTTACACCAATTTATTAATAATATTTTGTTATTTCCATTGTTTTTGGTGCGTTTTTTTCATTGTTTCCAAGGTCAGTTTAATATGGTCTTCATTGTAAAAAAGAAATAATAATACAAAAGTGATAACACAGACACACACACACATATATATATATATATATTTCATTATAAACAATTACATGTGAATTTAAACTGTCAATTATTTTTGTAAAGTGGAAACGAAGAATCAACATCCATGAAGGTGTTGAATTGGAACACCACAGACGATGATTTCGTTATTTAAGAATAAAATAAGAAAATAAGAAATTTTATGATACATATACCATAAAATAAACAATATTTCATAATATATATAATACTTTAGTTGTCATGAATCATTGTATAGGAGGTGAGGATAAGGTAAATGTGAAAAAGAATTTAAAAGAGAAGAAAAAGGAATCTTACCTCTTGATTCTCTTCTCCTTGAGAACCTCTTTAGGCTTCTGGAAGTGGTATGTTTGTGATACCAGGAGCACTAGAATGAGTCAAGGGATGAAGATAATGTAATTTGGTAGAGTTTAGTTAAGAAATAATTCTCATGGTGATGAATAATTGTGATGGAAGGAGCCTCTTTTTTTAATTGAGGTGAGGGGTAACTTAGGAATTACTCAAATTTTTAATATATAATAAAGATATTATAGGTTTAAAGACTAGAAAAAGGCCTAAAAATTAAGTTAAATTACATTTTAGAAGTAATATTATCATTTTTTGACATTTTTAATAATTTTGTGATTTTTAATTAATTTCATAAAATATTTTATTCATGAAAAATAATTTTTGTGAAAATAAAAAGTATTTTTAACCGTGACTTTATACTCATAAAAAAGTTTAAAATTAAAATAAAGTTATTTACTATATTAAATAAACATAACATTCATATAGGGTAAAAATAAATTAGCTTAAAAATATCAAATTATATTTATTTTATTATTGTTAATATCGTTAATTTATTTTATTCATTAATTAAATAAATACTCCATCATTATTGTGCAAGCCATTAGTGTAGTTATTTAGTAACTAAAAATTAAAAATAAAATTAAATTAAAAATATAATTTTATTATATCTCAATACACTATTAATTTCTAAAAATCTCTTCTAAAATTCCTTAAGTTAAAATTTTATACAAACTAAAGTTTATAGGGTGATCACCTTGACTTACTTTTAAATAAAATATTATAAAGGTATTAATGTGATTATTGTGGGTCAAAATTATCCAAAATTAGAATATAAAAAAGATAATGGAATCAATTTTATCTCGAAAAAATATTTATTTACTTTGGATCCATTTAATGGTACTTATAATTTTAATTAAAAACATTTTATTTTTTTTCTTTTTCCTACACAAGTACTGCATCATTTTTACATAAGCATTAAAGACAATTATTTCATTTATAAAAATTAAAAATGAATTTATACCATAAAAATAAATTAATTTTTTTCAAAAGAATAATTTAGATTAATTAATGATGTTTAATTACAGATATTTATATCAAAACAACTTCCTTAATTTGTTAATTTTTCGTTTCTTGTATTGCATAAGCATTGTACATGTATTTAGATAAGGATCATGTTATATAACAAAAAAATTCAAAATTAACAACCAAAAACACCAATAATTAATAAATATGTCATGAAAATATTTTTTATCATTCAATTATAATATATATAAGTTACAAATTCTAACATTCTCAGTGCTATGCAGGCACTGCATCAGCACCGACAATGATTTTTATACTTATCATGAAAAAATAATTATCATGATATAAATTAATTCTGTAAAATATTAATCTTATAATATAATTATTTATTTATTAAATAGTTTAAATAAATTTTTATATCATAATAATTTCATGATGATGTCATGAAAAATACTATATTTTATAAAAAACATTATTTTTTACTTTTCAACAAAAATTAAACTATCTCAGAAAAATATCAAAAATTCAAGCTAACAATTTTTTGACATTTAGAACTCAAAAATGAACTCTATTTTATGAAAATAATATTATAAATATGATAAATTTCATTTTTAATTAAAATAATCATTTTCTTAAAAAATGCATATATTATAATTATAACAAATTTTACTACACTTTGAAAAATTAACTAAGGTACCATAAAATTATATTATAATAATAAGACATAAAAATATTATCTTATGATTATATTTTATGAAGAACCATTTTCTTTTGAATCATTATATTAATTATAAAATTTAAAAAAACTTTTATGTCTTATAAAAATACTAATACTTAATTAATAATTTCTAAAACAATTATTTACTTATACTATGATATAATTATATCATACTTTAATTTATAAGATGCCTAAATTTTATTTATAATTTCATGGATGAGGTTATTATTCATTTATCCAATTTACTATTTATAATGGTCATGTTACTATTCACCAAAAAAATTAAATTGATCATATCAGACTCTAAATATCTTAATAATTACAACCCTGTATGTCTATTTTTTGAAATTCAAATTAAAGAACCAAAACAATTATGTTTAATGGCTAGGTCATAACTATCTTTTTTAAATAATTATAATAACAAAGAGTTGTTTCATAACGAATTAGTGTTGTGTGCATTACATTCTATATTAAATTTATTTTTAAATCTTTGGGGTGTTACCTTATCCCTTCCCTCAATAAATTGTGTCCTTTCAATTTGATATTTCAATTCGAAAAAGAAAAAAAATAGTTGATACTAGAAAATACCTTTGTGTAAAACCCACATATGAAAATAAGGTACTATGATAACATTTTTTTTTGTTTTAAGATCATTTCACTAAAGTTGAGAAATTAATTCACTCTATAATAATGTAAAGAAATATGAGTACATGATACATTTCTATAAGAACAATCTTATCCTTTGGTTGTGCCTTTAATTATCCCTACTTTATTTTATGGCACAAGTTGTATCATAGGGTAAAATAATCTCTAAAACCTTTTCCAAATATCAAATCCAACCATTTTATAAATGGTTATCTTTTAAAAAATATCATGATCTTACACTTTAGAAAGAAGGTCACTGAATTTCCCTAATGAACTTATTAAACAACATGAAGTGGATCCTAATCATCACATACAAACATGTGAGTACATTCTACTTATATTCTCTTGAACCATGGTAATATCTGGAATTACCATAAAAACTTATTTAATACGTTCATGCTTCCTTATTACTTTTGTAAAACATAAGAATTTGGATATATTCTTTAAGTACAAAATGTTGTAGACTCTACCACTTTTTCGGCAGTCCATTATTTATATCCAAGATAGTAAGTTCTATCCAATTTACATTATCCAAATTAATCATATATTTATTCCAAAATCAGTTTCTTAGTGTCAGGAACATATTAAGGGTTATATTTCCCTTATCCACATATTTTTACAAAAGTTTAACTTGATACTAAGTCACTTTTCCATGGTATCATTCATCATACGACCTCAAATCCTTAATGAAATATTATTATAGTAAAATCCTTATATATTCTAAAATTATAATAACCAATACATCATTGATTAAAAAACTTAAGAGAAAAAAATTCATGAATTTAAACCTAATAATGTTAAACATTCCTCTTCTTCTGTGGTAGTATCATAATATTAACCATTATACATTTTATTCTTTTGGTGTATATTACTTTAACGCATGGGACATTGATTTGAATATTGTCTAATCTCCTTGTAGCTGAAGCATTGTACATTGGAAATTTTTTCTAACCCTTGGAATCAAAAGAGTAGTGGTCTTTATATCCACCCTTATAGAAAAATATCATTCCTTTTAAGTATGTAATAAGGTTTTTCCTTCCATAATCATCACATGTGGGAATTTACTTCTTTTCCTAATTCCATTTATCCATATTTTCCTCAGTTTCCCTCTTATTCTCTTTCTTCCTTCTAAATCCATTATACTTAGAAAACTATTTCTCTTTATTGTTAAGACATGATTCTATCTTTTCATATGATGAAAATTTTTGACCTACCATTTCCCTTCAAAATTATGGCACAAATCTATTAAAGAAACAATCATTCTTACTCTTTGGATTATGTGCATTGATGCAATTCCCATTCCTTCTGGTAGGCACCATTTGTAAAAAATTAAATAGTCTAGAGTAGATCATAACATTATGAAACATAATGTATAATCCTAGTACTAGTTAAATAATTAACACAAATTTAAAAATTTATGCATTACTAATATCATAATTGTAAACATGGTTTTTTTGAGGACATGTTTACATTTAAATCTTTCATAATGGTTTGAAAAGAAAATTTGAATTATCCTAAGCATATTCCCTGGGAGTTTCAAACCAGGTGTGCATTAAGGGCTATTGTCATGTAATAGGTTACCCCAAGTCAGGCCTGAGACACCTTTTCAGAGTTGTTACCCCTAGGTACATATGTGCCAGAACGTCATCCAATTATATTATCCTGACGTAGATGTATTACTAAAAAGTTACACATAATCACTAATTTACCTAAATTATAGGATTTTAT
The DNA here is from genome assembly GCA_963277665.1 of Viscum album. Taxonomy (NCBI): domain Eukaryota; kingdom Viridiplantae; phylum Streptophyta; class Magnoliopsida; order Santalales; family Viscaceae; genus Viscum; species Viscum album. The sequence continues at coordinate 119,756,754 of OY728154.1, forward strand.
TTTATTCAAATACTCAAATTCTATCTTAGGGTTATGTTCCCTAATCTATGTTTTCTAAATCAAGTTTTTAATATTTTTACTAAACTACCTATGATACCAACTGTAATGCCCCAACCCCAGAAGCTTAGATCCACTGCATTATTTTATTACATTATCATTATTACATGGAATAAAATAGCAAAGGAACAATCAGTTTAGTAGTCCTAGAAGACTATATTACATTCATGATACCCATAAAACATTGGGAAAAGAAAATAAAACACAATACAATATAAAATGTAATAAACTACATCTTTGAAAGCTTATTCACTGATTTTTTCATAAGCTGGGGAAAGGAAACATAAAGAAAGGGTGAGATAATATTCCTAGTAAGGGTAAGTAATATAAGATAAGAATAAATAATAAGGCATGATGAATAACTAAAGAACAAATTCCATTAGAACATAATCTTAAGCATAATATGGGTGGAATAAAATCTGAATAAATAATGTCATAATAAAACATAACCATGAATATTATACTAGTAGAATAATCACATGGATGATAAGATAGTAGTTTCATAATGAGGTAATGCATAATGCAGGACATCATAACCATACCATCAAGGCCTCATGCCAAAACCATATATAAATGGGTAAAAACCCAAACTAGTTTATCTTATGAGACCTATTGATGCACCAGGGGGCTATAACGGGCCCCACATGACACTTAATAAGTCCAATGGATTCCTAATATGAAATTTATGAACCAAAAGAAACATATACAATTATATTTAAACTAACATATGAAATGTAAATAACTTTCCCCAATCAGTGAACACAAACACTAACCATTCAGAGTAATATGGTGAATGATATCAAGATAGAACATCCATAGTCAAACTAATCATAAACCATTAAATGAAAAATGGTAAATTATATCATAAGAGATAAACCTCAATAAAACATAATATCCAATAAATTATGTTGACATAGATGAAAATATTATAATAAAACCATTAAGATTTTTTGAGAAAAATACCCTTTTTATTTTGAAAGCATTTATTCAAAAGCCTCACATTTATAATACAAAGCATTTAAAATGGATTTTTTAATAAAATTATCCCATACCACTTTGAAATATTTAAGATAACTTAAAAAATAAATATTTTAAAATATTCACCTCCTTATAAATAAATACATAAAACTCATTTTGAAAATATGGACATGAATGAAAAATATTTAGAATATTAAATATTTGAAACATTTAAAATTATTTTTTAGTTAAAGATTAATTTAATAGAACCTTAAAAAGATTAATTTTGAAAATATTTAAAAAAAACATGGACATGGATGATAAATATGTCCCAATAAATACTTATATATAAACAATATCAGATAATAATGAGACTGCAAAATTAACCATTTCAAAGATCACATCCTTAGAGTGAGGAAAAATAAATGAGAAAATTATGTGTGAAAAATATAAATGAACATAAAATAAGTGGGTCTACATTATAAAACAATCATATCTTATTCACACATATTCTTCAAAAATACATAACCAATGACATTGATGTTTAACTCAATAAATGGAAATTGAGTTAAGATATCCCTTACATCAGGTTTAACTTCCTTAAAATTTCTTCAAACCTCATGTATAATGGTTTGAATATTGTTAATAATTTATTAAATAACTAATATCATGTTTATAATTCCTTACATAAACTTATTATAACATTTTTCACCCATTTATTAGTAACATTTTGTTATTTCCACTATTTTGGGTGCGTTCTTTTCATGGTGTCCAAGATCAATTTATTACGGTATTCCTTTTCAAAAGTAATAATAATAAAGAATTTATAAAGTATATGTATATATATTTATTTAAATATTTCATTTTAAACAATTACATGTGGATTTAATCTTTCCCTGATTTTGGTAAAAGGGGAACGAAGAATCAGCATCCACGAAGGTGTTGAATTAACACACTAGAGACAACGATTTCATTATTTAAGAATAAAATAAGAAAATAAGAAAATAAGATATATTATGATGAATATATCATAAAAAATAAAACATTACAGTATATATATGATACTTGAGCTTTCAAGAATCATTTTACAAGAGGTGAGGATAAGGTAGAAGTGAAAAAGAATTTAAAATAGAAGAAAAAGGAATCTTACCACTTGAATCTCTTCTCATTGATTACTTATTTAGCCTATTTGAAGTGATCTTTTTTGTTGTACCAGGATAAATATAATGAGGAAAGGTATGAATATACGAGAATTTGGTAGAGTATAGTCATGTAAAAAGGATCAAGGTGATGAATATTTGTGAAGGAAGGACCGTCCTTTTATAATTGAGATGAGGGGTAACTTAGGAATTTCTCAAATTATTAAAATATATTAAATATATTATTGGCATTAATACTTAGAAAAAGGAATAAAAACTAAAGGGATTAAATTTTAGAGGTAATCTTATCATTTTTTTATTTTTTCAATAATTTGTTTTACTTATAAATAATTTAATAAAATATTTTATTTATGAAAGATATTTTTTATCAAAATAAAAAGTATTCATAACTATGAATTTAAACACATAAATAAAAGTTTAAAATTATAATTTTTTTATTATGTCCTTGAAATATCATATTAGTCTTGGGAAAATATAAATTATCTTAAAAATATCAAATTATATTTATTTTTGTATTTTTTGTATCTTTAATTATATTTATTCATTAAATAAATAATTATGTCATTATTATTGTGAAAGCCATTAGGGTAGTTATTTATTCCCAAAAAATTAAAAGTAAAATTACATGAAAAATATTTTTTTATTATATTTCCAAAAAACATTTATTTCTTAAAACCACATCCATAAAACCAAAAGTTAAAATTTTATACAAACTAAAGTTTATAGTGTGAACACTTTGACATACTTATAAATAAAATATTATAAAGGTCTTAATGTGATTATTATGGGTCCCAAATATCCCAAATTAAAATATAAAATATATAATGGTATAAAATTTCTCTTGGAAAAATATTTTGTCAGTTTGGAGCCATTTAATGGTACTTATAATTTTATCTAAAAACATTTTATTTATTTTTCTTTTGCTTGCACATGTACTGCATTCGTATTGCATAAGAATAAAAGAAAATTATTTAATTTATAAAAATTAAGAATAAATTATTATTATAAAAATAAATAAATTATGTTCAAAATAATCATTTATATTAATTCATTAATTTTAATTACACATATCTATATCAAAATAATTTTCTTAATTTTTTAATTTGTCTTTTCTTTCCTTATACAAGCCTTGCACAAGTATTTAGATAAGGATCATGTTATATAACACTAAAATTAATTAAAAACCATATAAATAAATAAATAATAAATATGTCTTGAAAATAATTTTTAGGACTCAATTATTATTTATATAAGTTACCAATTTTGACTTTGTGTGTGCCTCCCAGACACTGCATCGACACTATCAATGATTTTTGTACTTATCATGAAAAAAATATAATTTTCATGTTCTAAATTAATCATGTACAATATTACAATTATAATAGAATTATTTAGTTATTAAATAGTTTAAATAAATTTTTATATCATAATAAGTTCATGTCGATGTCATGAAAAGTACCGTATTTTATAAAAAACTGTATTTTTTACTATTTACCAAAAAATAAACTATTTAAAAATAATATCAAAAATTAATCCCAACCATTTATTAAAATTTATATTTAAAAATGAAATCTATTTTATAAGAATTATTTTCTAAATATGATAAATTAAAATTTTAATTTTAAGCATCATTTTCTCAAAAAATAGAAATTTTTAAATTATAACTGATTTTATGAAACTTTGAAAAATTAACTATGTTCACATAAAATTATCTAATAATCATACGTCATAAAAATATTAACTTATGATTATATTTTATAAAAAAATTTCTTTTGAATAATTATATTAATTATAAAATTTTAAATAAACAAATATGTTTTATAAAAATACTAATACTAAATTAATAATTTCTAAAACACTTATTTAATTATACTATGATATAATTATATCATATGTTCATTTATAAGATGCCTAAATTTTATTTATAATTTAATGGGTAATGTCACTATTTATTTTTCCATTTTACTATTCATAAGGGTATCCATAAGGGTCAAGTTACTATTCACCCAAAAAATTAAATTGATCATATCAGACTCTAAATATATTATTAATCACACTCGTTTATGTTGGTTTAATTGTAATTAAATTCAGATAAGGGGAAAAATTTTGTTTAATGGCTAGGTTATAACTACATTTTTTAAACAATTATAAAAAAAGTGTTGTTTCGTAGAGACTTAGTGTTTTGTACGTTAAATTCTATATTAAATTTATTTGTAAATTCTTGGGGTGTTGCATCAAAAAAATCAAGATAAATAACTAATATCCCCTTACATGAATAGATAACTTTTTCGATCAACTATGTGGTGATAAGTATTTATCTAAGGTGGACCTTTGGTTGGGTTATCACCAATTAAAGGCAAGGAAGAAAGATTTTTCCAAGAATGACTTTCAAATGAGGTATGGACACTATGACTTCATAGTGATGCCCTTCCGACTTACTCATTCTGCAGAAATATTCACAGACTTAATGAATAGAGTATTTAGAGATTACCTCAACAAATTTTTGTAGTCATTATTGATGATATTCTGATATACGCCAAGACAAAGGGGGAACATGAGGAGCATTTCAATAATGTGTTAAAGACTTTGTGAAGGGAGACAATTTTTTGCAAAGTACAGTAAATGTTAGTTCTAGATAGAAGAAGTATCATTCTTGGGGCATGTTATAATTAGAAAAAGAATATCTATGGACCCTTATAAGAAAAATGCAATCTAAGAGTGGACCAGAGCAAAATTTTTTCACAAAGATCTGTAGTTTCCTTGGTCTAGCTGTGGATTGCCAACAATTTGTGACGAACTTATCATGATTGTCAAACCCACTAACCAAGCTAACTTGGAAGGGAGAAAAGCCTGTCTGGAATAGTGAATGTATAGACAAAATCAAAGGGTTAAAAAGAAGGCTTATCACTACACCAACAATGATTCTAAGATGGTATTAGGGTGTGTACTATTGAAAAATGATAATGTGATATCCTATGCCTCAAGGAAGTTGAAAATTCATGAGTAAAACTTTCCTACACATGCTCTGGAGTTAGCAGATGGGATCTTCACATTGAAAATATGGGGACATTATCTCTATGGGGAGAAGTGTGAAAATATATAAAGATCATAAGAGAATAAAATATATATTCACATAGAAATATATTAATTTGATCCATCAAAGATGGTTAAATATCATCAAGGCTCATGACTTCTCAATCCACTACTATCCTAGAAAACTGAATAAAGTGGCCGATGATCTAAGTAGAAATGATCATGTAACATGATAAATGATGAGAATTTAGAAAGATAGAATATTATTATATTTTCAATGGATGGACATGGGAATCATTAATAAAGGAACATCATAAATCCTTAGTAAAATGATATATCAACTACCCCTCATGGAGAAAATAATGGAAGCTCAAATAAATGATGTGGAAATTTAGAAGAAGTTGGAAGATTTCAGAAAGGGGAAATCCTCAGAGTTCAAAATTGATAAGGAATGAGTTGTAAGATTTGGTTCATAATTATGTATACCATCCAATGTAAAGATAAAGAAAGATATTCTTGGTGAAACACATACCTCAACCTTATCTATTCACCCAAGGAGCACAAATACATATCAGGATCTCCAAGTGAACTATTGGTGGGAAGATATGAAGAAAGAGATCACTGAATATACACCAAAGTGACTAGTATATCAGTAAGTGAAAGCTTAAAGAAAAAAGTATAAGGGGATTATGCCACTATTACCCATACCAACCTAAAAATAGGAAAACATCACTATGGACTTTATTATCAGACATCTGAATACATCTAGAGGAAACACTGCTAAATGAATTTTTTTTTGATATTATCACAAATAAAACTAACTTTATCACAATATGAGAGGATTTATCACTAGATAAACTTGTATAAATATACATCAGACAAGTGGTAAGGCTTAATGGAGTACCACTTTAAATTATATCTTATTGAGATCCGAGATTCAACTCAAATTTATTGAAACGTCTCCAAAATTTTCTAAAAATAGAACAAAACTTCATTAAAACTTATCATCATCAAACATATGTGAAATCTGAGTGGACAATACAGTCATTGGAAGACATGTTGAGAGTATGTTCTATAGACTTCCAAGAATGATGGGACAAACATCTACCTCTAGTTGAGTTCTCTTACAAAAAAAAATTCTACTTGAGCATCTAAATAGATCCATATGAATACCTTTATCGTAAAATATGTATAACGCCAACATGTTGGGATAACGTTAGTGAATATAAGATGATAGAACCTAAAATGGCCAAATAAATGGTGGAGATGGTGAAAAACATTCAATATCAAATCAAGGTAGGCCAAAGTTGATAGAATATCTATGGAGATAACTGTTGATGAGACATAGACTTTGAGGTCAGGGAAATGGTATTCATCTGCATATCTCCATTAAAGAGGATCATGGGATTTGAGAAGAAGGGAAAGATAAGCCCTAGGTACACTGACCCCTTTGAGATTCCCGATCGTGTTAGAGTTTTGGCATATCAACTGGAACTTCCATATACCATGTCTTAATTACACAATGTATTATACATATCCCTTTTGAGGAAGTACATACCTTATCCCTCACATGTACTAGACCAAGAGGTGGTGTAGTTGGAAAATGATCTCTCTTACAAAGTGCAACCACATGAGAACTTGGACCATAAAGATAAATTTCTATGCAAAAAATACTACTCACCTGGTCTAAGTACTATAGAAAAACCATAAATATGAAAAGGCAACATGGGAAATGAAGGAAGTGATGAAGGAGAAATACCCTCACTTGTTTTCACCATAGTATGTAAAATGAAATTTTATGGGTGAAATTTCATAAGGAGGAAAGAATGTAAAAAACCCAAAATTTTATCAATGTAAATTCACTTATTATAATTATTATACATAGTATTAAACACATTAAATCACTTTTAAAACACAATACAAACTTTATAAATGAAGAATGAATGGAATAAGAGGTATTTCTATAAATTAAGGAACCAATCTCGATGGAATAGTAAGCTGACCCTTAGAATAGTAACAAGACCATTAGAAATAGTAATTCAGCCAATAGAACAGTAACCTCATATATAAAAGTATAAATAAAATTTAGGCATCTTATAAATTACAATATGGTATAATTATATCATGGTATAAGAAAATAAATATTTTAAAAATTATTAATTAAGTGTTCGTATTTTTATAAAACACAAACTTTTATCTATAATTTTATAATTAATATAATTACTTAATAAAAAAATTATTTTCATAAAATAGATTCATAAATTAAATTTTTTTTGTATTATAATTTTAAGTTAATTTTATGATACCTTAATTAATTTTTCAAAGTGTTATAAAATCAGTTATAATTTTATAATTAGTATTTTCCAAGTAAATGATGGTTTTAATTAAAAATTAAATTTCTCATATATAGAAAATTGTTTTTAGAAAAGGGAGTTAATTTTTTAATTCTACATGTTAAAAAACGGTTAGGCTTAATTTTTGGTATTTTTCTAAAATACATGATTTTTGTGTGAATTGTAAAAATACGATAATTTACAATAAAAGCTAAATACATGGATTTTTGAGTCATTTTTGATATAGCGTTGATGTAAGACCGAAATCTATTACTATCCTTCATTATTTTAATTTATGTAGTAATAAATTTTAAACTATTCATAGTCTTGAGCCAAAATAATAAATTAATGAATAAAATAATGAGAAAATGCCCCTCCACCTATAAATACCACCCCTCACCACCTCTTCTTCTCACACCTTCCAAGACTTAAAGATTTTCTATGTTTTACCTAATACTCTTCCCAATATCATAACCCATATTCTTGATCCCTTTTCTCATCAAAAGACTAAACCCTTTGCCCTAAGGATGTTCTCAATGAGGAGAAAATCAAGATGTATAATCTTATTTCTTTTTCTTTTAATTTCTTTTCAATTTCATTTATTTTCTTATCCACTCCTCACCTCCACTTATACAAGTTACATGATAACTCTAGTATATTTTATATACTTTAATTTTATTATGCTTATGGAATAATTCATCTTCAAATCTCTTTCCTTTTCCTTTTATTCTAAAAATGGAAATATCATCTATGGTGTGTTGATTTACCACTATCATGGGTGATGAGTTTTCATTTTTCACTACCACCTTAAATTATGGTTATCAAAAAATTATAATGGCTGAAACATATTTTCAAATATATTTTATAACCCTTTTTATGTTTTGAAACTAACTCATATACATAATATTAAATAATAATTCAAAATGAGTTTGTTGTGATCGAAAACCTCCAAATTAATCTAAATGATTATCATTAACATTTTATCTAACGGTTCATCCTCATACCATATAAAAAAATGACATATAATACCAATTAAACTCATTTAATTTCATTAATAACATATAATATCAATTCTAGATAATTATTCCCATTTCATACGAACTTCCATTCATGTATATAAGTGAATTGATCATGAAAACCAAGAAAATGAACACCCCCGAGAGATGAAATTAAACGCTGTAACTCATAAAAATGGCCAAAAATGAACTTAATAAAATTATAATGAATAAAATAAATGTATAATAGGATCTATATTTGTTAATTAATGAATCTAATATGATTATCTAGGATATTAATGTGAATAAAGCATTCCAACATAGGGTAAGGGGATTCTTGAACCCACTTTCCATTATTTGGGTTATTCCTCTTTCATGAAAAATTTTAGTATGTATTTGTTTATTATTCATTCTCCAGGGTGCGCACCATTGAGATGCGACACACTGGTTGTTACCTTGATTTCCTACTTTCCAAAGGCAGGTATCATCCGTCACTTATTCAGTGATATTTTCTCCTTGATTGAAATGGGATTATGGGATGTTGGTCTCTCCTTCCGTGGATTCCTTATAAGAATTCTTTATCTAGTTTGGGTCCAACTCACAGATTTATGATGTTTTCCGTGAATCTCATTCCTGGTTACATATCTTTGTGGACGCCGGTTAATTATACAAATTTCATCAGGACATTCCAAGGGGTCTTGATAGGGAAGCAACTTTCGGTCGGAGTGGATGGTAACATCACACATGTCGAGGCATCTCTGGATGCGTGGACATTGGGGAACCAGTATTCTTCCTGATAAGAGGGAATATTTAGGGCGCAGAACCTGAGGCATCCCATGTTGGTCACAAAGTATCTTATTCCAGAGGCATGTTGCTGAGGTTTTCCTCAACTTCCCATGTTTAAAATAGGTTATTACACCTTGAAGAGATGGAATGAGAGTGATAATAATTCCCCATGAAGGAAGATAATATTGGTACATCCCTAGGAGGGAGCACTTAGAGTGATTATCAGGTAGATGGATCAGAATGCTCAATAAGATCGGAATCGGGATGGTGTGTCCCATAAAGGGAAGATATCACACTGTAAAGTCTAATATGGACAACACTGATGGTGGATTAGGGGGAGTACACCCTAGAATGGGGAACACATGATGGATAGGTCAGAACACCCAATGAGAGCTAACCCAGGGTGGTGTGTCCCAAACTGGGATGATATCACACCATAAAGGCTGATCTGGACACTAATGAGGGAGGATAAGAAAGAGTGAAACCTAGAGAGGGGGACACTAGATGGATGGATTGGAACACCCAGTGAGAGAAGACCCATGATGGTTTGTCCCATAATAGGAAGATGTTACACCGTGAAAGCTGATCTGGACACCACTGAGGGCAGATCTGGGAGAGTGAACCCCAAAAAGGGAGATACCAAGGTTTACCATTGGTTGGGATTGAACCTTAGGGAGGTTTCCAACATACCCTATGTAGATTGAAGAAAACAAAACCAACGTTGTTCAAAGGGCGAGACATGGAATTGGTTTGTACACAAAGGAAAATGACCCGAAGACATGCTGGGGATTATACGTGGATAGTGGCCCATCGAAAGAGGGAAACTCTTGGTTGGATGGTTATGGAATGTGTGGGGTTTATGCATGGTTAACTTCCAGAGGAAATGGTGTGATCCCACTGGGATGTGGATGCCCAGGTAGTAATTAGGATGGATGATGGATGGTTGAACGAAGTGGATGGGAGGAATGGGATGGAACTGACATGAAGATGACAGTGATGTTGGGATTTAACCTCAAGGAGGCTTTCTATGTATCCTCATGGTTGGGAATCAAAGTCCACATAGTTCAGTGGGGTGATGGGACACCTAAGTTGGTGGCTCGTGAGAATGGAGCACATGGATGGGGACCTCAAGGAAGTATAACCTCTGTGTTAGGGAATGATCTTCCTGAGAAACAAAGGCTCGAGGTAGAGACCATGATGGGACATGAGAAGTGGGAATGAACCACAATGAGGCTTCCTATGTATTCCCATGGTAGGGAATTAAAGTCCACATAGTTGAAGAGAAATGGATTGAACCTCAGAGATTCTTCCTACATATTCCCATGGCAGGGAATCAAAGTCCACGTAGTTCAAGAGAAAATGGCTTAAACCTCGGAGAGGCTTCCTATATATCCATGTGGTAGGGAAGAAAAGTCCACATAGTTCGGTGGGGAGATGGGACACCTAAGGAGGTATCCCATGAGAATGGAGTGCATGGATGGGGACTTGAAGGAAGTAGAACTGATGGATTAGGGCATGATATTCCCAAGACACAAAGGCTTGAGGGAGAGACTAGGATGGGACATGAGAGATGGTCTTGAACCTCAGGGAGGTTTCCTATGTATCCCCACGGCAGGGAATCAAAGTCCACATTGTTTAGTATAAAATGGTTTGAACCTCAGAGAGGCTTCCTACTTATCCCCATGGAGGGGAATCATAGTCCACATAGTTTAGGAGAAATGGCTTGAACCTAGAAGAGGATTCCTAGGTATCCCCGGCGCAAGGAATCAAAGTACACGTAGTTCAGTGGGGGTGATGGGGCACCTATGGAGGTAGCCTGTGAAAATGGACACATGGATGGGACCTGAAGGAAGTAGAACCTATGGGTTAGGGAATGACCTTCCCAAAAATGAAAAGGGTTGAGGCAGAGACTGGGATGGGCCATGAATGATGGGATTGAACCTCAGGGAGGCTTCCTCTATATCCATGTGGTAGGGAATCAATTTCCTTGTAGTTTGGTGTGGGGCATAAAACCAGGGTCTACACAAAAGAAAAAAAACGTAAAGACATTCTTGGGATTACATGTGTTTAGCAGCCCATCGTAATAGGGATACTATTGGTTGGTGGAGTATGAATTGAGTGTGGGGATTATGCATGGTTAGCTGCCCAAGAGCTAGTCTGATGCCACTAAAGGGTGGAACAAGGATGTGGGTCCCAAAAAAGGGGACACTGAAGTTTACTGGTGTTTGTGGTTGAACCATAGGGAGGATTCATGCATACCCTTCCTATGAGGTAGGGATCAAAACCCACAATTTAACGTCTTACGGGATGAGGGTGAACTGAAGTGAAGTGGTAGGGACTGATGGATGATGGGCTTGAAACTTAGGGAGGATTCCTATGTACCTTGACTGGAATAGGAAAAGATCGAAGTACACATAGTTCAGATGAGGGGGGCTTGGGGATTATGCATGGTTAGTGGTGCAAAGAGGATATCATGGTCCCTATTTACTCTACTTTCATGTGAGTCCTGCTCAGTGTGAGAAACAATAGGCAAAAATAGACCTGACGATCATGGTGCAGAGGTGCGGCCACAAAGGGCGGTGAATGTGGCTTACACATGGAAGCTACTCGGGTGCTGCTATGGAGGCACAATTATGGATGGGGCTTATGCATAGAAGCTTCCCAAGTGGCGCTATGGAGAAGTAATGGTGGATGAGTCTTATTCATGGAAGCTGCCTGGGTGCTGCTAAGGAGCGAAAATGGTGAATTGGGCTTATGCATGGAAGCTACCTGGGTGCCGCTAAGGAATAATAATGACGGATGGGTCTTATGCATGGAAGCTGCCCAGGTGCCACTATGGAATGGAAATGAAGGATGTGGCTTACACATGGAATCTATCTGGGTGCCTCTAGGGAGTGACAATGACGGATGGGGATTATGCATGGAATTAGCCCAAGTGCTACTAAGGAGCACCAATGACGGATGGGGTTTACGGATGGACGTTTCCCAGGTGCTGCTAAAGAGGAGCAATGATAGATGGGGCTTACGCATGGATGATCCTTGTAATGTCTTCCTATTGTCTGGCCATGAGGTAATCCCAACTCACTGGTGGGTTGAGGTGTATAATTGGGGCCTAAACCTATGCACTAGTGCAAAAGTAGGATAACTCCAAGGGAGTTGGAATTAGTCTGAACAAAGGGAGATGAAAATTTTGAAACATATGACCAACCTTTAGAACAAAATTATAGCGGCATGAATAAGGGATATAAATGCTGACCATATCAAAATGCAGCATCCACATCGAATTAGCCTGAGATGGAAACAAACAAAAGAGATCCAACTGCTGACCGTATTCGAAACATGGGGCCGAACTCAAAGTGTTGTCCAATGTATTTTGGGGCATTGACCCAAAAGGGTAGGTGATCTAAACTAGCATGGGACCAGGATGTTAGGGGGTCCCTTCAGACATGAAAGAGGATTAATGTTTGAATGAAGGACACACAAAGAATGAGGTGGAGTGGTGGAATGATCAAACAGATTTCAACGCTCTTGAAATTATGCCTCTGTAATCATGGCATGAGGCATCTTATTATTTTCACATAAGAAATATCTTATTTAGAAGAAGAGGCATCCTATTATTGAATGACAGGGCATGCTATATTTTAAAGTCATGTAGTGAGGACTATTGACATCTTATGATTGGTGCATAAGGCATCTCTTATTTGGAGAAAGAGGTATCCTATATTTGTCATATAGGGTATTCAGAAATTTATATTCATGTAGAGATGAATATTGAAATATTATGATTGGGGCATAAGGAATATCTTATTTGGAGTAAGAGGTATCCTATATTTTTCATATTGGGTATTCTATGTTTATAGTCATGTAGATAGGACTATTGAATTCTTATGATTGGTGCATAAGGCATCTCTTATTCAGAGCAACAAGCATCCTATATTTGTTATATAGTATATTCTACATTTTATAGTCATGTAGAGAGGACAATTGACATCTTATGATTGGTGCATAAGGAATATATTATTTAGAGCAAGAGGCATTTTATTTTTTTTCATATATGACATTCTACAGTTTATAGTCATGTAGAGAGGACTATTAACATCTTATCAGTGGCGCATAAGGCATATCTTGTTTAGAGTAAGAGGCATCCTATGATTTTTACATAGGGTGTACTACATTTTCAAGTCAAATAGATAGGACTATTAGGCATAAGGATCCTAAAAATGGATGGTGTTGGGACTTAAGCAAGAGCAGACCTTTCTAGTTCAACCTGGAATAGGAGTGAGATGATTGGGTTTGGAGGAGTTTCTTGAGGAATGGTTCAACTCAAGGTACTCAGGGAATTGAAGATGGGAATCCCAACTCACGACATGTGAAAGGGATAAATATGAATATGTCAACTCAAGATTTTTCGTAGAGTGTGGAGGAGTATCTTGAATCATGGTAATCTATATGTGGAAGGGTGGTGCGCATGAGGGTGCAATGGAAAATGTTGACATCCTGGCTCAGAAAGTTCATAGTGTAACTCTCCATTTTTCATTGGGGTTAGTGACGATAGCGAAGGGTTCAGCCTAGAATTGACCCGAGCGGGGGTGCGGGGGTGCAACCCTAATGGTATAGACCAGCGGGCATAGGGCTGGGCACTATTTCACATAAGATGGGCTACACATAGGATACGCTTCACGCAATATTAGGTTTTCTGGCACAAGTACACACAAGATGGACACACTATCTCTGTTGCGGGAAAGATTGAAGTCTTGTATATAAGATTGGATGTTTTGTGCCCAAGAATAAAATTTTTCATGCAAGAGGAAATCTTGCGTGAACATGACTTTGGAAAAAAGTGGTCATGCGAGGGTCAAACCACTATGGGCCCGTGTGAAGGCGGAGCCATTTGGGACCTGTCACAAAATTTCTCACATGGATGGTTCCATTATTTCATGGAGGCATGAAAGAGGCAGTCTTATGCGCAACAGAGCATCGACTGACCTATGAAGACTTACCCCAAGGGGAGGGGGTGCACTTGTATTTATAGGTGAAACCTTTAGCAGTTGGGCATAATATTATAGGAGTAGAAGGGATCTTCTGTGCATCATGCAATAGGTGTGCGCACAAAGGGGAATTTGACATCACATTAGGTACGTAAGAATCTTGTGCATCAATTCTAATCTCACACATGCATCTTGAAACTTGCATGCACCTTACATAGAAATTTTTTAGGCTCCACGACTATTCAAATCAAAGCCTATGAAATGATCTATGCTCTAGGATCATGTATGGAATCATTCAGCGAAGTACATGGATGCATTTTATAGTGCCAAAAATATATTCTTTGAATATTTATCAAATACAATTTCATTTTAATTTCTTTTTCATTTCTACGGTGCACAAGCTTCCAATATGATTTTATGACAAATTCATAGATTTTTTCAAAATAACTCTTATAAAAACACATGTATTACTTATCTTGATATTGTTTCTTATTCACTCAAGATTGATGATCATTGTACCAAGTATGTTATTCTATTTTTATTTTGGTAACACCAATGTTTATGCATGAAATTATGCTTTCTAAAATTATCATGAAACCCATTTCCTTTACATGGGTTATTTTATGACAAATATTGTTTTATGTTCTATGTGGCATGCTTGATGATGTAAATTATATGATGAGACAGGTGCACCATGAATTATTTAGCCATCCAATGCATTGGGTAATGTGATGTATCCCCTAAGATAATGTTAAATATGCATGAAAATTATTCTATCTTTGTTCACAGTGATGATGTCATGATTATTCACATATGTTATGCGTGAACATTATGCTAGATTTGTTCACAACTTTGTGTGGTAGTTTACCACTAAGACATAATGTTTCATTTTTATGAATTTCCACATTCCTTTCTTTTATCTAATAATTCCTATCACGATTATGATGATGGTCCTTTGATTATGTTTTGTTGACGATGTTTATGCTCACCCATGTTTTATATTCATCATATTATTGGAATTTTATCTCACCCCTTCTTTTGATGTATATCTTTAAGTGAATACTTTTACTAATGAGAAAATCAGGACCAATAAAAATATAGAGAAGAATAAATTAAGAAATGTTTATGATTTATTATTCATATGTTTTGTATGGTCCTAATTTTACCATGACACTAAACTTTTGTATCCTAGTTGTGTAATGCTTTTATTTTGTTTATCTTTAAAATGATATATTAATATTATAAGAAAAATAGGGTCACTATATTTTCTATTTGTCCATTTTTTCATTTGTACATTTAGTGAAATTAGGTCAACTAGGTCATTTAGACCAATTAGACCAATTAGACCAATTAGGCTAATTAGGCCATATAGCCCAATTAGGCTAATGATTCCAATTAGGAAAATTAGGCAATTTAGGTCAATTAGTACAATTATTCCATTTAGTTCATATAGTCCAATTATTCCATTTAGGAAATTTAGGCAAATTAGGCCATTTAGGACAATTAGGTCATTTAGGCCAATTTAGTCCAATTAGGCTAATTCAGCCATTCATTTGACCAATTTAGGCTAATTAGGAAAATTTGACCAATTTAGGTCAATTAGGCCATTTAGTCCATTTAGGACAATTAGTCCATTTAGGCCATTTTGGACAATCATGCCATTTCATACATTTCGGTCAATTTGGGCCAATTAGGCCAATTAATCCATTTATTTGTCCAATTTAGGCCAATTAGTCCATTTAGGGCAATTTAGGCTATTTATTTGTCCAATTTAGCCCAATTAAGACATTGGGGCTAATTTAGGATAATTCAAGCCAATTCATGCAAATTTAGGTTAATTCAAGCAAATTCAGGAAAATTCAGGCCATTTAAGAGAATTTGGACATTTAGGCCAATTATTCAATTTAGGATAATTAGTCAAGTTAATACATTTAGACCATTTATACCAATTATTATCATTAGGAAATTTAGGCCAATTAGGCTAATTAGGCCAATTACACCAATTAGATTTTTTTTGAAATTTAGGCAATTTTATCCATTTAGTCCATTTAAGCCGTTATTCCATTAGTCCATTAGAAAATTAGGACATTAGAGCATCAGTACATTAGTCCAATTATCCACTAGGACATTAGGCCATTAGGTCAATTGAACGATTATTTCATTAATCTAATTGGTCAGTAGGCCATTAATCCAATTGGCCAGTAGACCGTTAGGTCATTATCCTAATTGGCCATTAGGCCATTAGTCCAATTTTCCATTAGAACATTAGGGCATATGGAAAATTTGTCTAATTGGACATTATTCCATTAGGAAAATTAGGATAATTTTCCATTAGTCCATTAATCCAATTCACAATTAGTCCATTGGGCTATTTGTAATACCTCAAGATTTATAAACCTTTTTTTCGTTCTGAATAAATCAGTTTTCATTGATGTCTTGAATTGCACTAAGTCAAACATTCCTTATACACAAAACTAAATTATCTTTCTCTATACACAACACTAGCTTGGCTTGCACTATTTCCAACACCCACATGGCGTGTGTTACACACAACACTGAGTTTCTACGAAACATCATTTTATTGTTATAATTATTTAAATGAGATAATTATAACTTATCCATTAAAATTAGTAATATTAATAGTAATAATTAATTTTAAAATATTATTTATTGTGGTTTTTTATAAATAAAACATAATTATAATGAAAAATATAATTTTTGGTAAGTACTTTATATGTTTTAACATATTATTTTATCAAATGAATTGCTTTTCATGTCTTTTAGTAAAAAACATTAAAAAAATTTTATACACTTTTAGAAATTTAATTTGATAAAATAAAATTCATTTTTGTATTTATAATTTTGAAATTATCTTAGGGTGAATATTTTGGATTTTTCTGAGAAACTTCATTTTTGAAAGAAAAGTGAAAAAACTAAATTTTAATTGAAAACTGATTTTTTAGCTAATTTATTTATATAGTTAAATTATATTATAAGTTGGTTATAGAGTTAAATTAGATCATTTATATATCTATTAATCCAATTTATGTCATTTTAATCTTTTTATAGTGAATTTAGATATAAAATCATAATGAAATTTTGAATATTCTCACTTTAAAAGCATGCTTTCTCTCCATGTATATGGGATTAAAATTTAAATTTATTTTTTGATTTCTATGAATTGAATTTCAAAACATATTATTAAATAGTTTTAATAATTATGATATTTATAGTCTAATAATATCATCTTATTTTTTGGACATTACAAATAGTAACTTTAGTAATTTTTAATTTCCACGGTTAAGGGTAAATCTGGTAATTAAAGGTAAGAATAATATTATAAATATTATAAAATTATTCCAAAACATGTCAAAATTTCCTTGGGTGAGTGGTTTTATTCTAAAAATCATCCTTGATCCATTATTATAACTTTTTTAATCAACTTGGATGAGATTATGACATTTGTTATATTTTATTTAAAAAAAGATAAAAATGTCATACTCAAATTTTTAATAACTCTATTATTTTTAATATAGCATTATATAGAATATAAATTAGAATATAAATAGTCACTTGAAAGATAAAATTATTATCTTAAACATGGTAATTATTTTTAATTTTTAGGAAATAAATAATTACCATCATTGATTACACAATGACGATTTAGTAATTTTTTAATTAATGGAAATATAAAATAAATGTTATTAAAAATGTTAAAATAAATATTATTTGATATAATTAATGTAATAAACGAATTTTATAGATTCCTTTGACATTTTAGTGATGATTTTAAGGATATTTTTCAAATATATTCGGTTTTTATGATATTTTTTAAAAAGTAAAATAATAAATAATGTCAAAATTAACATTAATGATATTTTAAAATAATCAGTATTTTATTAAATGATATCAAATTAATAAAAATATAAAATTCGTCCAATATATTGGGATAATTTTTAAAATGTCATAAATGATCCATTTATGTTTTTTTCTGCATTTTATAGTAACTATATTAACCCTTAATGTGTAAAAACACATGTTATCATGGTAAGAGTTAAAGATGTTAAATAAGAGTTAAACTTAAAAGAAAAGGATTAAAAAATAGTCAAAAATTATATAATTTTCATTTTATGAGAGTACTTTTCCCATAATAGTCTTAGATTATAAATAAACAAGTTTGGATCCTTTTTTAATTGAAAATTAATTTATATTAATTTAATATTTTAAGAGTTTCCTAAAGTGTCCCTCACCTTAATTATAAAAGGTCACCTCCTCCATCAATTCCTCACACCACATTGAGCCTTATATCTCATGAAACCCCTATCCAAATAATCTCTCAACTTCCCTACCTTAATAATTTAATCCTATCTTTGGACATAAATCCATCTAAGTATGCCCTTTGGTTAAAACCAAAAGGAGTTACTTATAGAAGAGGTAACATCCTTCCTCAAGATACTTTCTTTTATTTTCTTTCTCCACCACCTCAATTATTAATATTCTATACAAACATAATAGAATTAGTATCCTCAATATACTAATATGATTCTATGTTAATTGTTCAACCTGAATTGTAACACCCGAGACTTTTATGTTATATAAATCATCAAAGGAATCTTTTTCTATACAACACTTGCTTGGCTTGATTTACACGCAATCACGACCTTCCTCGATAGCTTGCGTTGTACGCAATACCGAGTTTCACTAAACAACAATATGCTATTAAAACTAGCCGTTAGGAATAGTAATAACCACTTTTTGAAATTTTATAAATTTTATTTTTCAAAATGGACTTCATTTTTGGACTCAGAATATCGAAATTAGCCTAGGGTGAAATTTTGGTATTTTTCTGAAAACTTTCAATTTTTGATGAATAGTGAAACCACTAAGTGGTAGGTTAAAAACTGAATTTTGCACAAAACTTAATTTTACCGCTTCTGTGAATGGAATTTCAAAAATCCGACAGACACGCTTGATATCAGTAAGTAAAATGTGGTTCAATGAGATAAAAATAATTTTTTGGTGAATAGTAACTTTTACTTTTTTTTTTACCGCAGTTAATAGTAAATAGGGTAACTAAGGGTAAATATGATATTAATATTACCCTAACACATGTCCTAATTCTATTGGACAAGTGTAATTCGACCAAAAACAAACTTAGGAATAAAATATGACCATTTAGGCCCACATGGATTAGATTAGGACATTTATTATTAATTTATTTAAAAAAGGGTTAAAATAGTTAAAATCAAAGTTTAATAAGTAAATCATTTTTAATATGGGGTTATACATAAGATAAATTCGACTATAAATATTCATTAGAAAGCTAAAAATATTTCCTACATAATGGTAGTTTATTTATAATTTTTTAGACATCAAATAATTTAATTTATTTATGACACAATGATGATGCAATAATTATCTTATTAATGAAATATTGACATAATTGGTGTTATAAACACCAAAATAAATGCCATTTGAGACTTTTTATGAATTCCACTAATTTTCTAGGTTACTATGATATATTAGTGTTGATTTAATCAACTTTATTTGAACATATAATTCTGTTATGACTTTTACAAAAATCATATATCAAATAGTGTCAAAATTGACACAAAATAGTTTTTAAATAAACTATTATATTATTAATTGTTATTTTATTCCTAAAAATCTAAGGTTCGGCCAAATGACTTAGATAAGGATATATATATATTAATAATAAACAATTTGGGGTTCGTTTGGCATGTTATAGTAAGTGTATTAACCATATAGTGAAAGAAAACAAAAAGACACGGTAAAAGTAAAATTATTTAACTTAGAGTTAAATATAATTGATAAGGTTAACATAATACCCTAAACTTGTCTAAATCCTATTGGTTGATAGGATTCCGACCCATCCCCACTTTAGCTTCGAAATAAGACCCTTTGGAACCATTACAAACTGATTTTGACTTTAATATAAAATAATATTTTGAGATATTCCTAAGGTGCCCCTCTCCTCCCTGATAAAAGGGCACCTCCTCCCCCTCCTCCTCACACCAATTTGAGCACTCAAGCTTGGCCAACCCCTGAACTTTTCTCCTCTCCACTTCTCTAGAATAATCCTAGAGGTCCTGGTCTTCTTCAAAGACCAATCTTAGTTCCCTAAGTGGAGGATTCAAAGAGGCGTTCCAAAGAAGAGGTAATATCCATTACCGATCTTTTCAATTTCTTTCTTCTTCAACTTCTTCTTCTTTAGTTGTTTCATGATAAAGTAATAACATCAGTATTACTTACATAATGATATGTTATTATAAATATGAAACAACCCTAATTCACCTTCTATCCATCCTACGGAAAAATGAAATCGCCGCGCGTGCGTACGTACGGAATACCGTCTCCACGCCGTGGTGTAATCTATTTTTCCACCGTCACTTTACAAGGATGGGTATTATGGTGTAATGAGTAACTATTTATGATTATTATAAAGTAATATTGATACTGAAATAATATATATATACTCCAATACAGTTCCACGATCATAGGAATGATATCATCACTCGTGCGTACGTACGGAATACCGTCTCCACGATGTGATGCGACTCGTTCTACATGGTCATCATTACATATTAATTATATAAATGAATTCAATGAATAAATATGATACCATTCGGGATATAAGGTATCTATAACCTTAAAATAATAATAAGAATGTATTCGGCAAAACACGCATAAGAACAAAAGGCAATAAAGACCCGAGTAACAAGTAACAATGAAATATTACTAACAAGAAGCTAAGAATATGACCATATATGATATCATATCAATATGTATGATTCTGGAATAAGTCAATAACATTATTTAAACCATTATACAGGAGCTTCGGACATGTACAACGCAAATCGGACCTAAGGTAAGGGAAAATATCACAATCTCATTTTTATCCGAGATTGTTTGTTCGTAAGTATTTACTGGGGTGTATTTTATCATCCACATCCATGTTTCATCAATATGTAATATTATTTCCATCCACCTACAATTGTTTAAATCCATTTTTACCCTTCGGTGAGTTTTTAGTAATATCTATGAAAGGAATCTTTTGTCGTACGAGGTACTTTTTGACTTTTTCAACAAAAGTACGAAGAATGTTTTTTTTAACTTATACGACATGAATGGATTTTTTAAAACATTATTTCCAAGAAGCTTCCTTTACAAGTTTTCATGTTTATTTTTAATAAACTTATTTGATTTTAAAGTCGTATGACATGTTATGAAAGGAAAAATGTTTTTGAAGTAGAAAGGATATTTTCCTCAAGAATGGAGTTCAAGTATTTTATCAAAATTATTTTCCATCTAAGAAAATAAAAGGGTTCTGTTTTTATCCTTATTATTACATGGATTTGGTTATGTTGTGATGGAAACATTTTTATGAATTCCTTTATCTTATATGAATTGATTTATGATGTCATGATGTTTCAAGAATCCCATTTTTGTTACATGTGTTATGCGATGATGTATGTTTTATGATTATGTGGCACACATAAGAAATGATTCATTATAAGATGGGTGGGACCTATATCTCCCTCCAATGCATTGGGTAAAGATTTTATATCTCATGAGATAGACATGGCTGGAACGGTAGGTTATACCGGTTCAGTGAAACAGGACTGGAACGAGGGTGACTCGGTT
The DNA here is from genome assembly GCA_963277665.1 of Viscum album. Lineage (NCBI taxonomy): Eukaryota > Viridiplantae > Streptophyta > Magnoliopsida > Santalales > Viscaceae > Viscum > Viscum album. The sequence goes on from OY728154.1 coordinate 119,778,728, forward strand.
CAGAAAGGGACTTTGTCCACTAAGATAGTCTTGGCAATGAGTCATGACTAACAAGAAATGATTTTCCATGATTATGTGTGCATGCCACAAAGTTTCAAGTTTCATGTTATGATTATGGGGATCTCATTTTCCCGTCTATGATTTATTCCATGTTAAGATTTTCTGATCTCTTTTGCAGGTTATGATTTTCAAAAAGATATGATATGATTTTTATTTCCTTTATTTGCCCTTGCTGAGCATTTGAGCTCATCATTTTATGTTTTCTTTTCCCCAGGTCAGGAAGATGCATATTAAGTAGAATATGCTAAAAGGGACCCTAGATATGATGAAATAAATGGGAGACACTGTAGAAGATTTATGAACCAGTTGTTTATGTTTCCCAGTTTCTAAAGACACTATTCCTATACGGACCTTTGTGGTTTTGTCATATGTTGTAATAAGTGTGCTTCTATTTTGAAGTATTAACAATGTATGTAAAGTATGGGTCGTTATAGTTGGTATCAGAGGAAAGATATAGTCAACCTTTGGAAACTAGGATGCGAAAGCCTTAGTAAGAACCAAGGATAAGTCTAAGAATAGAACACAATATTAGTGTTTTAGAAATGGCCTTGAATAACCTAGGATAAGACCTTAAGCATGAAAATTTTATTCTTGAATTATGTGGTTTTACTATTATAATTAGTGTTGCTCACACTATTCTTCTTGGTTTTAGTCAATGGCTGGAACCCGAAGGAACCGTGTTAATGGGGAATGTGATGGGCAATGCAATGATTGTCCCCCTGAGCAACCAAATGATATGGGAGCTGGAATGCAAAATCTTGTAGCCATGCTCACACAACTTTCTCAAGATATAAATCATGCAGGACTTCCAAACGAGCAAAGGAAGGAGCAACATTCTGTTTAATCCTTCATGAGGCAGCGTCCACCTTCTTTCAGCGGGTCTACTGATCCACTAGTTGCTGAACAATGGATTAGTACTACTGAAAAGCTATTTTCAGTTCTTCAATGTTCTGAGCATGATAAAGTCATCCTAGCAGTGTATCGTTTGGAAGGATATGCTGATCAATGGTGGAATATTATTAAGAATACGAGGCAAAGGGATGAAATTGAGTCTATGGAATGGGACGAGTTCAAGAACTTATTTTTCAATAAGTACTTCGCTCGTATTCTCCGAACAAAGATGGAGAAAGAGTTTCTTGAACTGAAGCAAAGGGATGATGAATCTGTTGGTACCTATGAAGCAAATTTTACAAGACTTGCAAGGTACGCTTCTGGTATTATTATCCAACCTGAGAGTAAGATCGATCGATTCTTTAGTGGCTTAAAACCAAGTCTTCGAAGGGCGTTATCCATAAGAGACTTCAATAGCTACGAGGAAATCGTTCGATGTGCTCGCAAAGTCGAGATGGAGATTGGTGTAACCCATCAATCACATGGGTTTGATAAGAAGAGGAAGATGGAATTCAAAGGAAAATCTAAAGAGCACACTGAAAAGAAGATGAGATTTCCCTTATGCTTAAAGTGTGGAAATAAACATGGAGGGAGTTGTCTTAAAGGGACAAGTAAATGTTTTAAATGTGGAAAGGAAGGTCATCGGGCATTTGAATGCCGTGATAATGGGAAGAAGATGTCTAATGACGCAAAAAAATGAAGGGATACACATAATGAACCTACTACACTTCAATGTTTCAAGTGCAAGGAGATGGGGCATTATGCCAATCAATTCCCAAATGCAAGGGTTGATGATGATGGTCGACGTCAACAAAATCTTAAGGCTAAAGACAAAGGAAAGTCACATGCAATTTCTATCAGCGATGTGGAGTACGATAACGAAGTGGTGAAAGGTACACTTACCATCCACTCTAAAGTAGCAAATGTTTTATTTCATTCTGGATCCACCCACTCTTTTATTTCTAAAAAATTTTCTAAGGGTATCACCGTATTACCTCAACAATTAGATGCTGAGTTACCTGTGACAACACCTAATGGCACAACAGTCGCATCAAAAGTTTATAATTCTTCTCCGATCGAAGTTTGTGGGAAAGTGCTTCCTGAAAATCTTGTGATCCTTCCTTTAGTGGAATTGGATGTGATTCTTGGCATGGATTGGCATTCTCTATATAAAGCTCATATCAATTGCCAAATAAGGGAAGTCACATTTCATATTCCAAATCAATCTACGATCGTCTATCGATGCAAGGATGAATATAACCTTCCAGTGGAAATTCCTTCCATCTTATGGGTGTTGATTCCACTAAATGAAGGTTATTTATCTCAAATGGTTGGTGAGAAACTTACGATTAATAATATGCCCATCTTACGGGAGTTTGATGTTTTCTTTCCGGAGGAATTACCAGGTCTTCCACCAAATCGTGAAGTTGAGTTTTCAATAGAACTCGTACCGAGTGCTTTGCCTATTTCAAAGACACCTTATAGAATGGCCCCAATTGAGTTGCAGGAATTGAAGAAGTAACTCCAAGAGAATCTTGATAAGGGATTCATACACCCTAGTGCGTCACCTTGGGGAGCACCAGTTCTATTTGTTAAGAAGAAAGATGGATCAATGAGACTCTGCATTGATTATCGAGAACTTAACAAGATCACTATCAAGAACAAATATCCTCTCCCATGCATTGATGACTTATTTGACCAACTACGCGGAGCTCAATACTTTTCCAAGATTTATCTTCGTTCAGGGTATCATCAATTAAGGGTCAAAAGGGAAGATATACCAAAGACGGAATTCCGTACAAGGTATGGACACTATAAATTTATAGTGATGCCATTTGGTCTTACTAATTCCCCTGCTATCTTCATGGATCTAATGAATAGAGTCTTTAGAGACTATCTTGATCAATTTGTGTTAGTCTTTATAGACGATATTCTTGTTTATTCAATGAGCAAGGAAGAGCATGAAGATCAATTTAGAATTATATTGAAGACCCTGAGAAAGGAGAAGCTTTATGCCAAATTTACCAAGTGTGAATTTTGGCTTCAAAAAGTTGCATTTTTGAGTCACATAATCTCAAAAGAGGGGATATCTATGGATCCAGCAAAAACAGAGGTTATCGAAAGATGGTCGAGACCAACAACAGTAACTGAGATCCGAAGATTTCTTGGTTTGGCTGGATATTATAGAAGTTTTGTAAAAGATTTTTCATGATTATCTAATCCACTCACCAAGTTGACTCGGAAAGGAGTTAAGTTTGTCTGGACAGAGGAATGTGAAGAGAATTTCAAGGAGTTGAAAAGAAGGTTATCCAGTGCACCTGTGCTCACACTTCCTTGTAGTGGAGAAAGGTTTGTGATCTACAGTGATGCATCCAAGAAGGGATTGGGGTGTGTTCTTATTGAAAATGATATGGTGATAGCTTATGCCTCACGACAGTTGAAAATCCATGAGCAAAATTACCCAACACATGATTTGGAGTTGGCTGCTGTAATCTTTGCATTAAAGATTTGGAGGCATTACCTTTATGGTGAAAGGTGTGATATTTATACTGATCATAAAAGTTTAAAGTATATTTTCACACAAAAGGAGCTGAATATGCGCCAAAGAAGATGGTTGGAGCTGATTAAGGATTATGACTGCTCAATCCATTACCACCCTGGGAAAGCAAACAAGGTGGAAAATGCATTAAGTCGACAAGAACATGCTAGTTTATCCATGATGAGGATCACAAAAGATCCAATATTTATGGATTTACAAAGGATGGATCTTGGAATTATAATGGAAGGGGAAAAATATTATCTTTCTCAAATGAATGTTCAACCATCTATACATGTGAAGATTAAAGAGGCATAGAAAGAAGATGTCGAGTTACAAAAGAAGGTGAGAAATGTTCCTGAATTCAACCTTGATTGTGATGGGATAATAAAGTTCAGGAATCGGGTTTGTGTTCCTCCCATCCCCGAATTAAAGAAGGAGCTGCTGGATGAGGCTCATAGTTCATCATTCTCTATTCATACTGGAAGCACGAAGATGTATAGGGACCTGAAACTGTACTTCTGGTGGGATGGCATGAAAAGAGAAGTTGCTGAATATGTCTCTCGATGCTTGGTTTGTCAACAAGTTAAAGCTGAGAGACAGAAGTCTAAGGTGATGTTACAACCATTACCCATACCCGAATGGAAATGGGAAAACATCACTATGGACTTTGTCACCGGACTTCCTAAAACATCCATAGGCAATAATGCTATTTGGGTCATAGTTGATCGTCTTACAAAGTCTGCACACTTCATTGCTATTAGAGAGGATTTTTCTCTAGATCAGCTTGCCAGGATATATGTAAAGGAAGTGGTAAGATTACATGGAGTACCACTTTCTATTATATCTGATCGGGATCCGAGATTTACCTCGAAGTTCTGGTGAAGTCTTCAGCATACTCTGGATACAGAGTTGAGTTTCAGCACTGCTTATCATCCCCAGACAGACGGTCAGTCTGAGAGAACAATTCAAACCCTAGAAGATATGTTGAGAGCTTTCTCTATGGATTTCAAAGGAGTTTGGGATCAACACCTACCTTTGGTGGAATTTTCTTATAATAATAGCTTTCACTCCAGTATTCAGATGGCTCCTTATGAAGCTCTCTATGGAAAGAAATGCAGGACTCCTACTTGCTGGGATGAAGTTGGGGAAAGAAATCTATTAGGACCTGATCTCGTTGATGAAATGGCAGAAAAGGTCAGATCTATTCAACAACACATAAGAGCAGCTCAGAGTCGACAGAAAAGCTATGCCGACAACCGAAGAAAAGACATAGAGTTTGAAGTGGGTGATAAAGTGTTCTTACGAATATCTCCCTGGAAGAGGGTTATGAGATTTGGAAAGAAGGGGAAGTTGAGCCCTAGATATATCGGTCCTTTCGAAATACAGGATCGGGTTGGAAAGGTAGCTTACCGATTGGCGCTTCCACCGAATCTCTCTCAAGTTCACGATGTGTTCCATGTATCTCTCCTGAGAAAGTACATACCTTATCCTTCACATGTACTCAACTCAGAAGTTGTACCGCTGGAGAAAAATCTTTCTTATGAAGAACAACCGATAGAGATTCTGGATCATAGTGAAAAAGTCCTACGAAATAAGACCACTCGATTGGTGAAAGTTTTATGGAGGAACCACCAACTTGAATAAGCTACATGGGAGCTTGAGGATATGATGAGGGAGAAGTATCCTCATCTGTTTGTTACAAAGTGACGAATTTCGAGGGAGAAATTCTTTTTAAGGGGGGTAGAATGTAACACCCGAGACTTTTATGTTATATAAATCATCAAAGGAATCTTTTTCTACACAACACTTGCTTGGCTTGCTTTACACGTAATCGCGACCTTCCTCGATAGCTTGCGTTGTACGCAATACCGAGTTTCACTAAACAACAATATGCTATTAAAACTAGCCGTTATGAATAGTAATAACCACTTTTTGAAATTTTATAAATTTTATTTTTCAAAATGGACTTCATTTTTGGACTCAGAATATCGAAATTAGCCTAGGGTGAAATTTTGGTATTTTTCTGAAAACTTTCAATTTTTGATGAATAGTGAAACCACTAAGTGGTAGGTTAAAAACAGAATTTTGCATAAAACATAATTTTACCGCTTCTGTGAATGGAATTTCAAAAATCCGACAGACACGGTTGATATCAGTAAGTAAAATGTGGTTCAATAAGATAAAAATAATTTTATTGGTGAATAGTAACTTTTTACTTTTTTTTTACCGCGGTTAATAGTAAATAGGGTAACTAAGGGTAAATATGATATTAATATTACCCTAACACATGTCCTAATTCTATTGGACAAGTGTAATTCAACCGAAAACAAACTTAGGAATAAAATATGACCATTTAGGCCCACTTGGATTAGATTAGGACATTTATTATTAATTTATTTAAAGAAGGGTTAAAATAGATAAAATCAAAGTCTAATAAGTAAATCATTTTTAATATGGGGTTATACATAAAATAAATTCGACTATAAATATTCATTAGAAAGCTAAAAAGCTTTCCTACATAATGGTATTTTATTTATAATTTTTTAGACATTAAATAATTTAATTAATTTATGACACAATGATGATGCAGTAATTATCTTATTAATGAAATATTGACTTAATTGGTGTTATAAGCACCAAAATAAATGTCATTTGAGACTTTTTTTGAATTACACTAATTTTATAGGTTACTATGATATATTAGTGTTGATTTAATCAACTTTATTCGAACATATAATTCTGTTATGACTTTCACAAAAATCATATATCAAATAGTGTCAAAATTGACACAAAATAGTTTTTAAATCAAATATTATATTATTAATTGTTATTGTATTCCTAAAAATCTACGGTTCAGCCAAATGACATAGATAAGGATATATATATTAATAATAAACAATTTGGTGTTCGTTTGGCATGTTATAGTAAGTGTATTAACCATACAGTGAAAGAAAATAAAAAGACACGGTAAAAGTTAAATTATTTAACTTAGAGTTAAATCTAATTGATAAGGTTAAAATAATACCCTAAACTTGTCTAAATCCTATTGGTTGATAGGATTTCCACCCATACCCACTTTAGCTTCGAAATAAGACCCTTTGGAACCATTATAAAATGATTTTGACTTTAATATAAAATAATATTTTGAGATATTCCTAAGGTGCCCCTCTCCTCCCTTATAAAAGGTCACCTCCTCCCCCTCCTCCTCACACCAATTTGAGCACTCAAGCTCGGCCAACCCCTGCCATTATCTCCTCTCCACTTCCCTAGAATAATCCTAGAGGTCCTGGTCTTCTTCAAAGACCAATCTTAGTTCCCTAAGTGGAGGATTCAAAGAGGCGTTCCAATGAAGAGGTAATATCCATTACCGATCTTTTCAATTTCTTTCTTCTTCAACTTCTTATTCTTTAGTTGTTTCATGATAAAGTAATAACATCAGTATTACTTACATAATGACATGTTATTATAAATATGATACAACCCTAATTCACCTTCTATCCATCCTACAGAAAAATGAAATCACCGCGCGTGCGTACGTACGGAATACCGTCTCCACGCCGTGGTGTAATCTATTTTTCCACCATCACTTTACAAGGATGGGTGTAATGGTGTAATGAGTAACTATTTATGATTATTATAAAGTAATATTGATACTGAAATAATATATATATACTCCAATACAGTTCCACGATCATAGGAACGATATCATCACTCGTGCGTACGTACGGAATACCGTCTCCACGATGTGATGCGACTCGTTCTACATGGTCATCATTACATATTAATTATATAAATGAATTGAATGAATAAATATGATACCATTCTGGATATAAGGTATCTATAAACTTAAAAGAAGAATAAGAATGTATTCGGAAAAACACGCATAAGAACAAAAGGCAATAAAGACCCGAGTAACAAGTAACAATGAAATATTACTAACAAGAAGCTAAGAATATGACCATATATGATATCATATCAATATGTATGATTCTGGAATAAGTCAATAACATTATTTCAACCATTATACAGGAGCTTCGGACACGTACAAAGCAAATCGAACCTAAGGTAAGGGAAAATATCACAATCTCATTTTTATCCGAGATTGTTTATTCGTAAGTATTTACTGGGGTGTATTTTATCATCCACATCCATGTTTCATCAATATGTAATATTATTTCCATCCACCTACAATTGTTTAAATCCATTTTTACCCTTCGGTGAGTTTTTAGTAATATCTATGAAAGGAATCTTTTGTCGTACGAGGTACTTTTTGACTTTTTCGACAAAAGTATGAAGAATGTTTTTTTAACTTATACGGAATGAATGGATTTTTTAAAACATTATTTCCAAGAAGCTTCATTTACAAGTTTTCAAGTTTATTTTTAATCAACTTCTTTTATTTTAATGTCGTATGACATGTTATGAAAGGAAAAATGTTTTTGAAGTAGAAAGGATATTTTCCTCAAGAATGGAGTTCAAGTATTTTATCAAAATTATTTTCCATCTAAGAAAATAAAAGGGTTCTGTTTTTATCCTTATTATTACATTGATTTGATTATGTTGTGATGGAAACATTTTTATGAATTACTTTATCTTATATGAATTGATTTATGATGTCATGATGTTTCAAGAATCCCATTTTTGTTACATGTGTTATGCGATGATGTATGTTTTATGATTATGTGGCACACATAAGAAAGGATTCATTATAAGATGGGTGGGACCTATATCTCCCTCCAATGCATTGGGTAAAGATTTTATATCTCATGAGATAGACATGGCTGGAACGGTAGGTTATACCGGTTCAGTGAAACAGGACTGGAACGAGGGTGAATCGGTTCAGAAATGGACTTTGTCCACTAAGATAGTCTTGGAAATGAGTCATGACAAACAAGAAATGATTTTCCATGATTATGTGTGCATGCCACAAAGTTTCAAGTTTCATGTTATGATTATGGGGATCTCATTTTCACTTCTATGATTTATTCCATGTTAAGATTTTATGATCACTTTTGAAGGTTATGATTTTCAAAAAGATATGATATGATTTTTATTTCCCTTATTTGCCCTTGCTGAGCATTTGAGCTCACCCTTTTATGTTTTCTTTTCCCCAGGCCAGGAAGATGGATATTAAGTAGAATATGCTAAAAGGGACCCTAGATATGATGAAATAAATGGGAGACACTGTAGAAGATTTATGAACCAGTTGTTTATGTTTCCCAGTTTCTAAAGACACTATACCTATACGGTCCTTTGTGTTTTTGTCATATGTTGTAATAAGTGTGCTTCAATTTTGAAGTATTAACAATGTATGTAAAGTATGGGTCGTTATAGTTGGTATCAGAGGAAAGGTATAGTCAACCTTTGGAAACTAGGATGCGAAAGCCTTAGTAAGAACCCTAAGGATAAGTCTAAGCATAGAACACAATCTTAGTGTTTTAGAAATGGCCTTGAATAACCTAGGATAAGACCTTAAGCATGAAAATTTTATTCTTGAATTTTGTGGTTTTCCTATTATAATTAGTGTTGCTCACACTATTCTTCTTGGTTTTAGTCAATGGCTGGAACCCGAAGGAACCGTGTTAATGCGGAATGCGATGGGAAATGCAATGATTGTCCCCCTGAGCAACCAAATGATATGGGAGCTGGAATGCAAAATCTTGTAGCCATGCTCACACAACTTTCTCAAGCTATGAATCATGTAGGACTTCCAAACGAGCAAAGGAAGGAGCAACATTCTGTTGAATCCTTCATGAGGCAGCGTCCACCTTCTTTCAGCGGGTCTACTGATCCATTAGTTTCTGGACAATGTATTAGTACTACTGAAAAGATATTTTCAGTTCTTCAATGTTCTGAGCATGATAAAGTCATCCTAGTAGTGTATCGTTTGGAAGGAGATGCTGATCAATGGTGGAATCTTATTAAGAATACGAGGCAAAGGGATGAAATTGAGTCTATGGAATAGGACGAGTTCAAGAACTTATTTTTCAATAAGTACTTCCCTCGTATTCTCCGAACAAAGATGGAGAAAGAGTTTCTTGAACTGAAGAAAAGGGATGATGAATCTGTTGGTACCTATGAAGAAAATTTTACAAGACTTGCAAGGTACGCGTATGGTATTATTATCCAACCTGAGAGTAAGATCGATCGATTCTTTAGTGGCTTAAAACCAAGCCTTCGAAGGGCGTTAGCCATAAGGGACTTCAATAGCTATGAGGAAATCGTCCGATGTGCTCTCAAAGTTGAGATGGAGATTGGAGTAACCCATCAGTCACATGGGTTTGATAAGAAGAGGAAGATGGAATTCAAAGGAAAATATAAAGAGCACACTGAAAAGAAGATGAGATTTCCCTTATGCTCAAAGTGTGGAAAGAAACATGGAGGGAGTTGTATTAAAGGGACAAGTAAATGTTTTAATTGTGGAAAGGAAGGTCATCAGGCATTTGAATGCCGTGATAATGGGAAGAAGATGTCTAATGATGAAAACATAGGAAGGGATACATAGAATGAACCTACTACACTTCAATGTTTCAAGTGCAAGGAGATGGGGAATTATGCCAATCAATGGCCATATCCCAGGTTTGATGATGATGGTCGACGTCAACAAAATCTTAACGCTAAAGACAAAGGAAAGTCACATGCAATTTCTATCAACGATGTGGAGTACGATAACGAAGTGGTGAAAGGTACACTTACCATCCACTCTAAAGTAGCAAATGTTTTATTTGATTCTGGATCCACCCACTCTTTTATTTCTAAAGAATTTTCTTAGGGTATCACCGTATTACCTCAACAATTAGATGTTGAGTTACCTGTGACAACACCTAATGGCACAACAGTCGCATCAAAAGTTTATAATTCTTCTCCGATCGAAGTTTGTGGGAAAGTGCTTCCTGCAAATCTTGTGATCCTTCCATTAGTGGAATTTGATGTGATTCTTGGCATGGATTGGCTTTCTCTACATGGAGCTCATATCAATTGCCAAAGAAGGGAAGTCACATTTCATATTCCAGATCAATCTACGATCGTCTATCAATGCAAGGATGAATATAACCTTCCAGTGGAAATTCCTTCCATCTTATGGGTGTTGATTCCACTAAATGAAGGTTATTTATCTCAAATGGTTGGTGAGAAACATACGATTAAGAATATGCCCATCGTACGAGAGTTTGATGATGTCTTTCCGGAGGAATTACCGGGTCTTCCACCAAATCGTGAAGTTGAGTTTTCAATAGAACTCGTACGGGGTGCTTTGCCTATTTCAAAGACACCTTATAGAATGGCCCCAATTGAGTTGCAGGAATTGAAGAAGCAACTCCAAGAGAATCTTGATAAGGGATTCATACGCCCTAGTGCATCACCATGGGGAGCACCTATTCTATTTGTTAAGAAGAAAGATGGATCAATGAGACTCTGCATTGATTATCGAGAACTTAACAAGATCACTATCAAGAACAAATATCCTCTCCCACGCATTGATGACTTATTTGACCAACTACGCGGAGCTCAATACTTTTCCAAGATTGATCTTCGTTCAGGGTATCATCAATTAAGGGTCAAAAGGGAGGATATACCAAAGACGGCTTTCTGTACAAGGTATGGACACTATGAATTTTTAGTGATGCCATTTGGTCTTACTAATGCCCCTGCTATCTTCATGGATCTAATGAATAGAGTCTTTAGAGACTATCTTGATCAATTTGTGGTAGTCTTTATAGACGATATTCTTGTCTATTCAAAGAGCAAGGAAGAGCATGAAGATCACTTGAGAATTATATTGAAGACCCTGAGAAAGGAGAAGCTTTATGCCAAATTTACCAAGTGTGAATTTTGGCTTCAAAAAGTTGCATTTTTGGGTCACATAATCTCAAAAGAGGGGATATCTGTGGATCCAACAAAAACAGAGGTTATCGAAAGATGGTCGAGACCAACAACAGTAACTGAGATCCGAAGTTTTCTTGGTTTGGCTGGATATTATCGACGTTTTGTAAAAGATTTTTCACGATTATCTAATCCACTCACCAAGTTGACTCGGAAAGGAGTTAAGTTTGTCTGGACAGAGGAATGTGAAGAGAATTTCAAGGAGTTGAAAAGAAGGTTATCCAGTGCACCTGTGCTCACACTGCCTTGTAGTGGAGAAAGGTTTGTGATCTACAGTGATGCATCCAAGAAGGGATTGGGGTGTGTTCTTATGCAAAATGATATGGTGATTGCTTATGCCTCACGACAGTTGAAAATCCATGAGCAAAATTACCCAACACATGATTTGGAGTTGGCTGCGGTAATCTTTGCATTAAAGATTTGGAGGCATTACCTTTATGGTGAAAGGTGTGATATTTATAATGATCATAAAAGATTAAAGTATATTTTCACACAAAAGGAGCTGAATATGCGCCAAAGAAGATGGTTGGAGCTGATTAAGGATTATGACTGCTCAATCCATTACCACCCTGGGAAAGCAAACAAGGTGGCAAATGCATTAAGTCGACAAGAACATGCTAGTTTATCCATGATGAGGATCACAAAAGATCCAATATTTATGGATTTACAAAGGATGGATCTTGGAATTATAATGGAAGGGGAAAAATCTTATCTTTCTCAAATGAATGTTCGACCATCTATACATGTGAAGATTAAAGAGGCATAGAAAGAAGATGTCGAGTTACAAAAGAAGGTGAGAAATGTTCCTGAATTCAACCTTGATTGTGATGGGATAATAAAGTTCAGGAATCGGGTTTGTGTTCCTCCCATCCCAGAATTAAAGAAGGAGCTGCTGGATGAGGCTCATAGTTCATCACTCTCTATTCATACTGGAAGCACGAAGATGTATAGGGACCTGAAAGAGTACTTCTGGTGGGATGGCATGAAAAGAGATGTTGCTGAATATGTCTCGCGATGCTTGGTTTTCAACAAGTTAAAGCTGAGAGACAGAAGTCTAAGGGGATGTTACAACCATTACCCATACCCGAATGGAAATGGGAAAACATCACTATGGACTTTGTCACCGGACTTCCTAAAACATCCAAAGGCAATAATGCTATTTGGGTCATAGTTGATCGTCTTACAAAGTCTGCACACTTCATTGCTATTAGAGAGGATTTCTCTCTAGATCATCTTGCCAGGATATATGTAAAGGAAGTGGTAAGATTACATGGAGTACCACTTTCTATTATATCTGATCGGGATCCGAGATTTACCTCGAAGTTCTGGCGAAGTCTTCAGCATACTCTGGATACAGAGTTGAGTTTCAGTACTACTTATCATCCCCAGACAGACGGTCAGTCTGAGAGAACAATTCAAACCCTAGAAGATATGTTGAGAGCTTGCTCTATGGATTTCAAAGGAGGTTGGGATCAACACCTACCTTTGGTGGAATTTTCTTATAATAATAGCTTTCACTCCAGTATTCAGATGGCTCCTTATGAAGCTCTCTATGGAAAGAAATGCAGGACTCCTACTTGCTGGGATGAAGTTGGGGAAAGAAAGCTATTAGGACCTGATCTCGTTGATGAAATGGCAGAAAAGGTCAGATCTATTCAACAACACATAAGAGCAGATCAGAGTCAACAGAAAAGCTATGCCGACAACCGAAGAAAAGACCTAGAGTTTGAAGTGGGTGATATAGTGTTCTTACGAATATCTCCCTGGAAGAGGGTTATGAGATTTGGAAAGAAGGGGAAGTTGAGCCCTAGATATATCGGTCCTTTCGAAATATTGGATCGGGTTGAAAAGGTAGCTTACCGATTGGCGCTTCCACCGAATCTCTCTCAAGTTCACGATGTGTTCCATGTATCTATCCTGAGAAAGTACATACCTGATCCTTCACATGTACTCAGCTCAGAAGTTGTACCGCTGGAGCAAGATATTTCTTATGAAGAACAACCAATAGAGATTCTGGATCATAGCGAAAAAGTCCTACGAAATAAGACCACTCGATTGGTGAAAGTTTTATGGAGGAACCACCAACTTGAAGAAGCTACATGGGAGCTTGAGGATATGATGAGGGAGAAGTATCCTCATCTGTTTGTTACAAAGTGACGAATTTCGAGGGCGAAATTCTTTTTAAGGGGGGTAGAATGTAACACCCGAGACTTTTATGTTATATAAATCATCAAAGGAATCTTTTTCTACACAACACTTGCTTGGCTTGCTTTACACGTAATCACAACCTTTCTCGATAGCTTGCGTTGTACGCAATACCGAGTTTCACTAAACAATAATATGCTATTAAAACTAGCCGTTATGAATAGTAATAACCACTTTTTGAAATTTTATAAATTTTATTTTTCAAAATGGACTTCATTTTTGGACTCAGAATATCGAAATTATCCTAGGGTGAAATTATGGTATTTTTCTGAAAACTTTCAATTTTTGATGAATAGTGAAACCACTAAGTGGTAGGTTAAAAACTGAATTTTGCATAAAACTTAATTTTACCGCTTCTGTGAATGGAATTTCAAAAATCCGACAGACACGGTTGATATCAGTAAGTAAAATGTGGTTCAATGAGATAAAAATAATTTTTTGGTGAATAGTAACTTTTTACTTTTTTTTACCGCGGTTAATAGTAAATAGGGTAACTAAGGGTAAATATGATATTAATATTACCCTAACACATGTCCTAATTCTATTGGAAAAGTGTAATTCGACCAAAAACAAACTTAGGAATAAAATATGACCATTTAGGCCCACTTGGATTAGATTAGGACATTTATTATTAATTTATTTAAAGAAGGGTTAAAATAGTTAAAATCAAAGTTTAATAAGTAAATCATTTTTAATATGGGGTTATACATAAGATAAATTCAACTATAAATATTCATTAGAAAGCTAAAAAGATTTCCTACATAATGGTATTTTATTTATAATTTTTTAGACATTAAATAATCTAATTTATTTATGACACAATGATGATGAAGTAATTATCTTATTAATGAAATATTGACATAATTGGTGTTATAAACACCAAAATAAATGTCATTTGAGACTCTTTATGAATTCCACTAATTTTATAGGTTACTATGATATATTAGTGTTGATTTAATCAACTTTATTCGAACATATAATTCTGTTATGACTTTCACCAAAATCATATATCAAATAGTGTCAAAATTGACATAAAATAGTTTTTAAATAAAATAAAATATTATTAATTGTTATTTTATTCTTAAAAATATAAGGTTCGGCCAAATGACTTAGATAAGGATATATATATTAATAATAAACAATTTGGGATTCGTTTTGCATGTTATAGTAACTGTATTAACCATATAGTGAAAGAAAAGAAAAAGACACGGTAAAAGTTAAATTATTTAACTTAGAGTTAAATCTAATTGATAAGGTTAAAATAATACACTAAACTTGTCTAAATCCTATTGGTTGATAGGATTTCGACCCATCCCCACTTTAGCTTCGAAATAAGACCCTTTGGAACCATTATAAACCGATTTTGACTTTAATATAAAATAATATTTTGAGATATTCCTAAGGTGCCCCTCTCCTCCCTTATAAAAGGGCACCTCCTCCCCCTCCTCCTCACACCAATTTGAGCACTCAGGATCGGCCAACCCCTGCCATTTTCTCCTCTCCACTTCCCTAGAATAATCCTAGAGGTCCTGGTCTTCTTCAAAGACCAATCTTAGTTCCCTAAGTGGAGGATTCAAAGAGGCGTTCCAAAGAAGAGGTAATATCCATTACCGATATTTTCAATTTCTTTCTTCTTCAACTTATTCTTCTTTAGTTGTTTCATGATAAAGTAATAAGATCAGTATTACTTAAATAATGATATGTTATTATAAATATGACACAACCCTAATTCACCTTCTATCCATCCTACGGAAAAATGAAATCACCGCGCGTGCGTACGTACGGAATACCGTCTCCACGCCGTGGTGTAATCTATTTTTCCACCATCACTTTACAAGGATGGGTATAATGGTGTAATGAGCAACTATTTATGATTATTATAAAGTAATATTGATACTGAAATAATATATATATACTCCAATACAGTTCCACGATCATAGGAACGATATCATCACTCGTGCGTACGTACGGAATACCGTCTCCACGATGTGATGCGACTCGTTCTACATGGTCATCATTACTTATTAATTATATAAATGAATTTAATGAATAAATATGATACCATTCTGGATATAAGGTATCTATAACCTTAAAAGAAGAATAATAATGTATTCGGCAAAACACGCATAAGAAGAAAAGGCAATAAAGACCCGAGTAACAAGTAACAATGAAATATTACTAACAAGAAGCTAAGAATATGACCATATATGATATCATATCAATATGTATGATTCTGGAATAAGTCAATAACATTATTTAAACCATTATACAGGAGCTTCGGACACGTACAAAGCAAATCGGACCTAAGGTAAGGGAAAATATCACAATCTCATTTTTATCGGAGATTTTTTATTCATAAGTATTTACTGGGGTGTATTTTATCATCCACATCCATGTTTCATCAATATGTAATATTATTTCCATCCACCTACAATTGTTTAAATCCATTTTTACCCTTCAGTGAGTTTTTAGTAATATCTATGAAAGGAATCTTTTGTCGTACGAGGTACTTTTGGACTTTTTCGACAAAAGTACGAAGAATGTTTTTTTAACTTATACGACATGAATAGATTTTTTAAAACATTATTTCCAAGAAGCTTCCTTTACAAGTTTTCAAGTTTATTTTTAATCAACTTCTTTTATTTTAAAGTCGTATGACATGTTATAAAAGGAAAAATGTTTTTGAAGTAGAAAGGATATTTTCCTCAAGAATGGAGTTCAAGTATTTTATCAAAATTATTTTCCATCTAAGAAAATAAAAGGGTTCTGTTTTTATCCTTATTATTACATGGATTTGATTATGTTGTGATGGAAACATTTTTATTAATTCCTTTATCTTATATGAATTGATTTATGATGTCATGATGTTTCAAGAATCCCATTTTTGTTACATGTGTTATGCGATGATGTATGTTTTATGATTATGTGGCACACATAAAAAAGGATTCATTATAAGATGGGTGGGACCTATATCTCCCTCAAATGCATTGGGTAAAGATTTTATATCTCATGAGATAGACATGGCTGGAACGGTAGGTTATACCGGTTCAGTGAAACAGGACTGGAACGAGGGTGACTTGGTTCCGAAAGGGACTTTGTCGACTAAGATAGTCTTGGCAATGAGTCATGACTAACAAGAAATTATTTTCCATGATTATGTGTGCATGCCGCAAAGTTTCAAGTTTCATGTTATGATTATGGGGATCTCATTTTCACTTCTATGATTTATTCCATGTTAAGATTTTATGATCTCTTTTGCAGGTTATGATTTTCAAAAAGATATGATATGATTTTTATTTCCTTTATTTGCCCTTGCTGAGCATTTGAGCTCACCCTTTTATGTTTTCTTTTCCCCAGGTCAGGAAGATGGATATTAAGTAGAATATGCTAAAAGGGACCCTAGATATGATGAAATAAATGGGAGACACTGTAGAAGATTTATGAACCAGTTGTTTATGTTTCCCAGTTTCTAAAGACACTATACCTATACGGTCCTTTGTGGTTTTGTCATATGTTGTAATAAGAGTGCTTCAATTTTGAAGTATTAACAATGTATGTAAAGTATGGGTCGTTATATGAACTTACACACACTTCCATCTAATGGGTAATGAACTTACTATTCTTGTATACGTCGAACTACCACCTCACAAAACAATGTTGTTTGTTTTACCTTTACCACATATTATGGTTGGAAATTTTGATGAAAATATATTTTTATATGATATATTTTATACTTATGTTAGGTCCACAAGGCTGAATACCCAGAGGGGGGGGGGGGGTGAATCAGGGTATGACTAATTTAAAATTACAGCCCGTTCTAATCTTGTTTCCCTATTAAGAAAAAAACTATTTTCTCTCTTTCCTATTGCATAATATAAACAGAATGTAAAGCATGCACATGGCACAATGATTTTTACTTGGTTCACCCTCACTGTGCTACGTCGAAGGAGCATATGCCGACAAGTTTTCGATCATACCAAATTCCACTAAACATCACTAGCTGTGGATTACATGGTTCGGGCATAGTCACTCTGTCCCAGGCTCACTACCTTTACAAGGTTCAGGGTCAGCTCACTGCTTTCCCAAGGGTCACTCCCTGTTTCTCTCTCTCTGGCTCACTGCCGGTGGAGAGGATCACCTCCTTCCTCTTCTTTTTCTTACTGGTTTGGAAGGAATCCACTCACAGTTTATAGACCTGTAGGTCTCTTCATTTGCATGAAATAATGAATCCTATGTTTTATGTGGATGCTCTGTTGAAGTCAAACTTTCACCCATAGATTAATCTCTCTTTGCACCAAAGGTATCAGGCAAACTTCCAGATTCCACGCAGCCCGAAAATCACTATCGAAAATAAACCTTACTTGGCACGCAAGTCTATCTCGGTCTACAAGTATCGGCGCGCAAGTCAAAACTGGTGCACAAGTCCACCTCACACACTTTCACGACACAAGCTTCTTCAACTCCAAACTTGCGTGACACACTTCCTTTTACGCCAAATCCAATATTGGTGCGCAACTACCAACAATCTCCATTCTCCAAATCTGGCATGCAAGTCCCACTTGCGCGACACACCACCACTTGCGCGATCACCACACCTACACGAAAGGAGCTCTAATTTCTCAATGTGTTGAATTATGCTGAAGAACGAGGAGGGGTGGTCTAGTATTTATAGGCATTTTGGTCACCCTACGCGACGATGCACAAGTCTCCCCTCGACGCGCAAGTCTCGCCCCGTAGGTCTCTTCCCCTGCAAGTCACTTGCGCGAACCAATTCCAAACTTGCACGAACCTCTTTAATTTTCCATATTTTGATCTTCTAATCTTGAAAAACCATAGGTGCGCAAGTTCTCAAGCTTCCAAGTCATCGGCACGCAAGTCCCTTTCACGGCGCGCAAGTCACTTGCACGACACCACCAATACTTGTGCAACATTTATCCCTTTTCCATATTTTGATGATCTGATCTTGAAAAACATATGGTGCGCAAGTTTCCAAGCCTTAAAGTACACGGTGCGCAAGTCCCTTTTCCAAAAACCACTTTTCTTCATTTGATGATTTTCAGGCCCAGAAATGTGGCAAACACTAGAAAACGGCACCACCATGTATATGTTCTTTTTGTAACGCCTCCAGATCATCCATCTCTTTGTCGACATTCTTGAATCAAACATGGATCATTAACCACAGCTCTTGAACTCGACATTCCACCATGAAATCCCCTTTGTCAAAAAATTTGTATGTCATTGTTTTTCTTTGTCAAGAATCACCACTCAGATGTCCACTTTGTCAACAAACACAATCACCTCAAAAATGATTCAATGATACCTTGAGGGATTTTTGCCCAACAATTTATTATGTATTTATATTTTTATATTTATTATTTTAATCCTACCTTAATTCTTCCCATTTTGTTTAAATATAATAACATTGTTTGTGGAAGTGTGGACTACCACCTCATCAAAGTGAAGTAATTCATTCACACTTTACATGGAATGTATTAAGGATGGATTTAGTAAATTTATATGATATATATGACAAAATAATTATAGTTTAATTATATTATATAAATATATACATATATACATATATTTCATTTACTTTATTTCTTTCAATATGCCTTGAAAATGGAAACAATGTTCATGCATACGTACGACCTCCCTTCTCCATGAACGATGTATTCCATTTCATATATATATATATATATTTTATATATTATTATAAATTTTTATATAATGAATATATATGATATATTAGTCATTTTTTACTTTCTCAAAATAAGTAAATCATGAATTAAGTAAGAGGATCAAGAATGAAATGTCAAAACACGCACGATAAATAAAGAGGTTATTACCCAAAACATTATTTTAACACAGAATTGTTAATAAATGGGTAATAGAAGGTAATAATAAAACCCTATATGGTATTAAATATATGAATATGGTTTTTTGATATATTTATAATAAAATTATTCTTATTATACAGGAGTCTTGTATGTGTATGTTGAAAGTCAAGACACAAGGTAAGAGAATTTCATCTCACATTATATTTCTGTAAGATACATTCCTTATTCAATACTCATTTATTTTGTGTAGCATATATAATTCCCATGAATGTATTATATGATTCTTATACTTAAATTTTTGGGTATATACATATCTATTTTATGATATTTATTTCATTGGTTTTATGGTTCAAAAGTTAACAATTGGTAAAGTAATTTTGTATCAATTTTCTTTCTTTGAGAGACATATTTTTATGAACTTATGTTATTTTACAAGGTGTATATGATTCCAAATGAATTTCTATATTATTAATATACTTATTTTTTATTATATTTTAGGCTCCATGTAATTTCATTTTCTTACATTGGTAGTATTATTCAAAGTTACAAAGTGGTAATAGTTTATTGAAATAATCTAATTGTTTATCGAGATTGTTTATTATTATGATTTCTTTTATTGATATCTCAAGAATACTCATGAATTTTATTCCCCTAGGGTTATTAATAAATTTTTCATGTATTGGTACTATTTTATCCACTTTTGGTACTTGATTTAATTAAGAAAACGTTTTTAATAAAATCCTACCTCATTTCCCTTTTCGGTTGAAAATTAGTTTTATTCAAAAACCATGTTTTCAAAAAATGTTTTTAAAATTTTATTTTGAGTTACGTTTTAAGGAAAAACGTGTTTAAAATGTTTTTAATGTTTTTAAATATCATTATATATGTTTTCAAATCTATTTTCAAAGTAAAAGGCTTTCAAAAACATTTTATTTTTTAAAAAAAAAATTCATAGAAGAAAGGATATTTTCCTCAAGAAATGTTTTAAAAGATATTTCAAAATTATTTCTCATCTAAGATGAAATATATTGGTGTTACTCATGAATTTTTGGGAATATGATTCAAGGTTATATTCAATTTATTTTTCTAAATGATTTATGTTTTGATGGCATAACATTAATGAAACATGTTTCTCTTTAACATGTTATATATTTATGATATCTGTTTCTCTTTCACGGGTTATATGTCTATGAAAACCACTTCTTTTCATAGGATATGATTTGATGATATGATTATGAAATCTATTTATTTTGCAAAAGTTAGGGAAATATTACATGTTTATGATACCCAGTTCATTTCATGGTTTATGTTATGATTAATATTTATGATCTCATAGAAAACATATGTATGATTTAATTATTAGATGGGTGAGACCTATATCTCCCTCAAATGCAGTGGGAAAATATTTATATCTCATCAGAAAGACATAAAGGAACTTTTCTACTAATATGGTCTTGGGAGTGAACCTTGGCTTATAATATGGTTATGGGAGTGAACCATGACTACCAAGATGGCTATGAAAGTGAACCATGACTACCAAAATGGAATGGGGAGTGAACCCATACTACTAAGATGGACTCAGAAGAAATGCCTTGACTAATATTGAAATAATTTTTATATTTTTATATGTCGACCACAATTTTATGTCTTATTATTATGTTATTCTTTCATGTATTATGTTATTGACTACCTTATGATTTAAATCTTATAATCTGCTAATATTTATTCCATGATTCATATTTATGATCTTTTATATGAGGTTTATGATCTTTTATTTTCATTATCAGGTTCTCATACCCTTATTCTCATGATTATGATTACATATCTCCCTTGTTTACCCTTATTGAGCATCTGATCTCACCCATTTTTATGTTTTCTTCACCAGTTTATGAATATATGTATTATATTTGATGTGTCTAATAAGGGTTATAGTCACTAAGAAACTAGTGGGAGGTAATGTATCTCACTTAGGTTCTATTTTTTATGTTTCAATGTTTCCTAAAGTAATAGACTAGTATTGTCTTTGGGTGTCTGTTTGTGTAATATATGAAATATTCCATGAAAGTAATGTAATGTTAATTTATTTAAAGAGAGGGTCTCTACACAATTATCCCAATTATCTATTAGGTAATTTTGCTAATAGGATAATGTTTCATTAGGATATTAGGCTTGTAGGCCAATTGAACATTATACCATTCATCTATTAGGCCATTAGGCCAATTGGACTTTAGGATATTAGTCTAATTGAACATTAGGCCATTATGACACTATCCCATTAGGAATATTTTCTATTAGTACATTAGGATAATTGGATATTAGGAAATTATACCATTAGGTCATTAGGATAATTTTTCATTAGGTAATTAGGCTATTTGTACAATTGGCCAATTATCCCCAAGGCCATTATGCCAATTTGGTCAATTGGACATTATCCCAATTGTACAATTAGTTCATTAGGGCTATTTTAAATTAGGATATTAGGCCAAAGGGCCAATATATATTAGTCTATTAGGCCAATTGTCCATTAGACTGTTAATCTGTTTAGGCCAATTGGCCATTAGGCTATTAGCCAATTTTCCAATTAGGAAATTATCCAATTGTACAATTAGTCCATTAATCCAATTTTCCAATTGTCCATTTGGCCTTTAGGCTAATTGGTCTTCAGAACATTAGGCTATTAGGATAATTTTCCATTAGTCCATTAGGCCATTAGGCCAATCAACCATTATTACATTATACCATTAGGACAATCTACTAATTGTCCATTAGTAAATTAGGAAAATTGGTCATTAGGACATTTTACCATTAGGCCATTTGGCCATCAAGAAATTATACTATTTAGACATTTGGCTATTAGGCCAGTTGGCTATTAGGCCATTAGACCAATTGACCATTAGTCCAATTGGCCAATTATACCATTAGGACATTGGGCCAATTGAAAAATTAGACATTAGGCCAATTGTACATTATAAAAATAGTCTATTAGGCTAATTGGTAATTATTCCATTAAGCCATGGCCCAATTGGCTGTTAGGCCATTATGCCAATTGACCATTTGGAAATTGGAACATTAAGCCAATTAGGCTAATTGGATAATTGGAAAATTGTCTATTAGGCCATTAGGACAATTAGAAAATTTTCCATTAGCCCATTTAGGCAAATTTTACATTAGGACATTAAACAATTAGTGCAATTTTCCATTAGGCCAATTGGGAATTAGGACATTAGGAAAATTGACCATTAGGCCATTTGGACATTTAGCTTTTAGGACAATTAGAAAATTAGGCCATTATGCCATTAGGTTAATTGGCCATTAATCCACTAGGCCAATTAGTCTATTAGTCCAATTAGAAATTATCCCATTAGGCTAATTTGATATTATGGAATTATGACATTTAGAGAATTTTCTATTAAGATATTAGGCCAATTAGGCCATTAGTCTAATTGGTCATTTAGCTAATTGGAAAAATCACCATTAGACCATTTGAAAGTGGTATTTCTAGCCTTATATTATAGGTATTAATGAAAATAAATATTAAATTTCATCATGTAAATATAACTATGTAACAATATAGAATTCAATATTATTTCTATTCATATTATAGTACATTGTTCTTCTCAAGCTCAGGCATTGTACTGTTCCCCAAAATGTGCAAATACATTATTGAATATTTGTTCTTTTTTCCCCAATGCATCCTAAAAATAAAAATTCAATATAAGTAATAAGAATTAATTTTTCTTTGAAAACCATTAAATATTAAGAATACCATAAACACATCACTCTTCGAATATGTGAAAAATTATTTATATTGTTTTTTTGGGTAGTTGGGGAATATTGGTACACAATCTAAATAAAAACCAACTATAATCTTACCAATAACATATAAATTGTGATTATATGATTTCTGAAAACTCACCAAGATCGATCAACCTTGAAACATTATCAGATTTACTGTCAGGAAAGTCAAACTGAAGCTGTAAAGAACATGTTAATTCATATAAATACAAAAATAATATAGATATAAATTTAACAAAATATCTTAACCATATCTTTTCCCATGATTTATACTTGATGTCATTATTGATATTCCTTCATGAGAATAGTTGCACCAGAATGATATCATTGTACTTGGATAAAGTTCCCATGAAACTTCTACACTACCTGAAATTTCTACCTGTCATCTTATTATATTCGTTGTAGTCCACCATTATTTTTTATAGATTCTAGGATTCATCCATATGGGTACACCCACATAGCCTACTATAAGATCCAAGAAAATAATATCAAATAAAAACATAAGAATTAAGTCGCAGTAAAATAGGAAAAAATTATGTGATATAATTTTAATCACTTATAATAATAAAAATTGATGTACGATGCTCATTAGGATATGATAGATCCATGGGTTATCCTAAATTAGTATCCTCTGAAGGATATTCCTGTTCTAATATATGCTTTGGGTGACCTGCATGCACTGGAGTGGAAGCTGAAGTAATAGAATCATCAGATCCTGGATGGATAGTAGGAAATGGAGGCAATGTAGACATGGGAGGATATGGGTAATAGGGTTGGAGGTACATTAAAGGATACAAATATGGTAAAGGTGGTAATATCCCTGGAGGTGTCATAGACATGGTATGGGAAGAAGATGATATATGAGATGGTGATGGAGGAATGGGTGGGAACATCCCTGGAGGCTCAAGTGGAGGATGGAAAGGTGTGGTAGATGGGTTGTCTACTGGTGGGTAAAGGTGGTAATGAGTACGATAGGTGCTCTATCTAGATTTAGGATCACCCCCACTCAGACCCCCGATAATAGAATAAGAAGGAGTAAACTATAGTTCAACTGAATCTCCCTAAATAATTTGATAAAGAATAATAAAATTACATTATATGTAATACAGATGGAAAATATTAAAATTATTATACTCACTAAGGAAACCATAAGAGGCAACCCATGCTCGCACATCGGTCAATCAGAATCAAATAATTTCTTCTTTCAAACTTCTTTAGTATTTTTCATACTATATATAAGAATGAAATATATATTTGTAGAAATATTTTTTAAAAAATGACTCATAAAACTTTGTAGTGAAATAAGTCATAAATAATTTCATAACATGTTTTAGAAAAAATAATTTAAAACCAAGTTATACATTTTTATAAAAACTCGTTTAAAACCTGATTTTACGAATTAAAATAAATCTAATTAAGTTCAACGAAACCAAAATATACTAAAACAAACACATCATTACAAACAAAAAATAAATTAAAGTAATTACATTAATACCAACCTAAGAAATGCATTTCAAGGTAAACTGAATGAACTGTCAATATATATAGTTGCTTCTCTATATAACCCACCACTACTCCAGGTTCTACATTAACTCTCACAATGAAAAAATTTGATTCATCAAAAGAAATATTTTTTTCAAAACCAATGAGGTCATCAATGGTTTCAATTTTTCCCTACTATCTTGAAAAATATGTTTTGGGATTACTTAATTAATGACACCATAATCAGGTTTCAGAAGATCCTTCACATAAAACACATGGTTTTCCATTGATGCCCAAATATATGGTTCGTTGATAGCTAGGAATTGACTCATGCCAGTAACTCTAAATCCACAATCATCAATAAATGTACCATGTCACTTCATTGAATCAAACCATTTACATTTCATCATAGTGAATCGACTAGGGGAGTAGTAATCTGATAACAATATTTTCTCAACAAGTCCATAATAAGACACATTTTCATATCGAGATGATATGTAATAACAATATATTATAATAAATAACACAGCTCCATAAAATTGTGTTCACATTTTCACCACTTATCAATTGTAACAAATTTATACCCATTGATTATTAAATATTTACATTCACAAACTAAAGAATTGAGACTGAAAGAAAACGATCTTAGTTCTTGAGAGAAAGAGTCAATAGGTAAACTCAACACCTGAAATATATATGAATAATAAAATTAAATGAATATTTATATTTTAATTTAACAAAATTAATGGCCATAACTTTGATTTAAACCAAGCAAGAAAGTCTTCGTGATACATAGCCTTTCTCTTTCTTAAAGAAAAAGATTGATGATCTCTACTTATAATTTATTTATGTTCCCAACATAAAAAGATAATAAATGTTTAAGGTATATGTGAAATGAAATAGTTTGAGTTAATAAACAAATATTCAAATTACTTCCTTGATATAGTCATCAAACAAACCACAGTTACACAAGAATGTGCAATGTTCCATATCCAGCTCTTCGAGGCTCGATGTAGCTAATGTATATTATTCTGGAATCACTCCTATTTAGGGAAGATTTGGAAATTTGGGATCAATTTCCCCATAATTATCATTCTCATTTCTCATAGGACTGTTATTTCTTGTGATCATATCAGAAAAATACATTGAATAAAAATCCATACATTCTTGATCGAGATAACCTCTCACAATGGAACATTTGGGATGTTTTTTTATTTTAGACAAAATATTTCATTTTTCACATAATTGTTAGTAGGATATCTCTAACTAAAAGAAAGGTTTCCCCAAGAAGTTGTTCAGTTAGAATATGAATTGTTAAATATATCATGCCAATGAAAAATGGTGGATATTGTTTCCAACTCACACAAAATTAATGGATCCTCTTACTGCATTTTTATCTAGAAAGACTTTGATAACCTTTTATAAAAAAGTCTCTAAAATAATGGTACATGGGAATAACTTCCATCCTTACATTATTGGAATGAAAATTCAAAAATGATATTAGAATAAATTCATGAGGAAGGATGTGATAATCATGAGTTTTTAGGGTTTTTAGTTTAAAATCCCTTCTATTGAAACATTTAGATATATTGTTGGAATAACCATTAGGATCCTTGATATTATCCAATAATTCCAAAAATCGATTTTTTTCTGAAGTTTTCATCACATAAGAAGCTTGAGGAACCTTCCATTGGTTTTCACCGATACACATAGGATGTAGTTTTGGTCGAATACTTGGTGAGATCAGAAGTCATATTTGGTATTCACCTTGATATTTAGAAGAATTTAAAGGAAAATTTCACATATATTTATCTCAATTTTAGTTATATCTATATAATGAAGAAAAAATTGGTAAACCAATATCAAAACTAAAAAAAGATTCTTCACTTTTTCCATTGTAATTGGATTCAGTGTGAACATTCTTCCTCTTTTTAGATTTCATCTGACCTTTACTGAATATAAAATCAAAATATAGAAATTAATTAAGCTCATTAGATCCTAAAATATGTTGATGTGGCTATTCAGTGTTAAAATTATTATTAGACCTTTGATGATTCTTTATATATTGATGATCCATTGGAAAAAATCTTCAATCCACCATGAAACTAAAACTGTGATGATATCTAAGAATTATCAGTCATGAATTATTCATACAAATAGGGAGTTATATTTTTAAATTCGTTCTCCAACCATAAATCATTACATAAGCATGGAAATAATTTATTATCTATAGAATAACATCACACATCTGAATTTTTTTTGAAGAAACATAGAATATGTGAACACCTATATCCCAAAGATGTTTCAACTATCTTATTAATGGTTTCAAGTAGAATTATATATCATTATTTGGATCAAAAGGTCTATATATTAGTATAATATAGAAATTGAGATGTTTTTTCATACACATCCACATAGGAATATTATAAACATGAATAAAAACTGGCCACGTGCTGTGAGTAGTAAGCATATAACCAAACAGATTAAAGCTATCATAGAATAGACCCAACCTGACATTATGCACCTCAAATAGAAAGTATGTATGTTGTGAATCAAATTACCGCCATAATAATCTATCTTGTGGATAAAATAACTCATCATTACCTTTAATTCTACTAGTTTCATTCCATCGCATATTGGATGATATTTTTGTAGACATGAAAATATTTTGAATCTTGGGAATCAATGGAAAGTGCCACCTGAATTTCTATGGTACACGATATGGTTTTCCATCAACATTTTCCTTCCATCAAGATATACAACATTCTTTATAGTCATTAATTTCAACTATTTCCTCCCAAAATAATCTACAATATTTGGACCATCTGGAATTTTATTAGTAAAAAATATAAGCTACTTAATTAACTTCCATGCCTTAAAATGATTTGAAGGAATATATGAACCATCAAAAATAAATTTCTTAAAAAAGGTAAGAATATAATCAATGGTAGTATTATAAATTCCATACATGGTTTTCCATGATATAACCACATTAAAAATTCTAACTTTGTGATTTTAGTACATTCTTGATATACATGATTTCTGGTATCATCCATTAATTTTTTCACTCTCTCACCATCATCATCTTCAGTATTTTTCTCATGAGTATTGATGTCATTTCATTATTACACTAGCATACTATTTCTATTATGATGATATGGAAATGTAAACTGATCAAATATAAAAATCTCCATATCAATTTTTATTTCCATTTATGAATAGTAGAAGATTGTCTTGTCTCTCCATTGTGATACAAAAAATAATAGTTTGTTTGAAATATATCTTTCATTATATGGTAGTTAAATTCTTCCTAAATTAACAATGGTATTGCAATATAATTACATCATGGGAACTGTATACGAACTCCATATAAAACATTTTTAAATGAAAAATCTAAAAATATTTCCAAATTATTTTGAAACTCGTTTGAAATCGGATAAGTATGATACATCCATATTATACCCATTCTATTATGGGGAAAAATTTATGTTCCAATAAATAACGTATAACATAATTAAAATTATATCCACAGATAAAGAAAAATTAAAATTATAATGTATAGGAAGTTAAATAACACTAATGGGAAAGAAAATTGAACACACTGCATGATGAAAACAACCATTATAGAATACTACTATCCATACAAACAAAGAGAAAGGAATATCATAAAAAAATGCATACTCATAGAAATCCAAACAAGGTGCATGTATTAGAAAAAATAAAAACTAAGGAATACTAGTAGAAAAATGTGCATTTCTTATTAATAGAGGTCTTCTCAATTGAAAACATAATTGAGGATAAAATATAGTCATGAAAGGATTTTATTTAAGGTTAACATTATGAATATTATTAAAACACAAGGAATATAGATTTTATATGATGTTCTATTTAAATTTAAAAATTATTTAATTTGTGGTATATTCATCAAACTAAATAATTAATCCATTCCATAACAGTTTATGAAACCCATCCATTACTTCACCACTAATGAAACCTCTTAACTGAGGTAAAGTGTGGTTAGATAGTTTTCAATTCATTTAATATATAGTGAAACTTAATGGCTAACTACTGAATACATGATAAATGAACTAAGGAATTTTTCTTAACAAATAACTAAGCAATACTCAATAGTTAATCAAAATAGGTGAAACTAAGGTTCATACCATAAAAGTTTTCTTAAATAACTAAATTATTATATAAAACTTTATCAATGGAAATCATGTTTTATAAAACGAATATGATCCCAAAATATTTCAATTCTAACATATATAATTATTTCATGACATATACCAAAGGTTTGTATAAATATTTTCACATTATAATGGTTATAAAATTCTTAAACATTTTAAATATAAATATTTAATTATTTAAAATAATATTTTATCATTTACTCATGTCTAAATCAAAATAATGAATTCTAAGAAACATGATTGGATATAACTGTAAATAAAATAGCAAATTCCTGAATAAAAAATCTTAATATATAAAGAAATATTATAGATTTAAATATAATAGTATAATCCAGTACATAATTGAAAAATTATTTAGTTTTAGGTAAAAAAATCCAATAAATATATTAACCATTGTTCATGATATATTAAAACAGTTTGGGTGAAGGGGATAAAAATAAACAGAGAAAATATACAGAACCTATATGTACTTTGGGATACTCAAACTCTAGAACTTTTGTGGGACCCCTAAAAGGCGTAACCACTATGCTACGCCTCTAGGGGCACCATGGTTCATGATACAAAAAAACTAAATTTAAATAATTAAATACTGGAACTATAAGATAAAAAACCAACATTAACCCATATAGTCTACTTAAATATGATTCCTAACACTAAAAATATCTACATACCTAAAATATTCCACCAAAAGTATCACAAATTTATTTTAAATTCATAAGAATCCCTAAGATATTTTCTAAAATAAATAAATTATAATTAAAACAGTACTTTTTGGAATTTACTAGACTATATTTGATATTTATTAGATTATAAATTTAAAAACACAATGATATAAGTGATTCCAAAAAGCTCCATTTGAATCACACGAATAGATAAAAATGAAAATAACAACTTGTAGAATAGAAGATGGATTCAAAACTCAATAATATGATGTCGAAGAATTGAATTAAGGGAGAACATTGGAGAAGACAATTAGAAATATATCGGGCAAGGGGAGAAGACAGAACAAGAGAGAAGGAAAGATTACCTCTCAAAGATCACAAAAGCATATATACCAGAAATAGAGGAAGAACACCCGGTCGATGGGTGTAATGTCTTCTGAGGAGGGGAGGGGGGACACTAAGACTTGTATTATGGGAGAAGATTAGGGATTCAAATGAGGATGGGAGGGGGAGCCCAAGGGAAGCATATTTTCTTAAGGGGAAATACCCATTGTTTTTGAAAAATAATTGGTATAGATCAATCTATACCAACTATTTATCAAATCACAGGTATAGGTTTGGGAATAATACTTATAACCAAAGTTTCTCTAAAACATTGGTATAGATACATGTGGATAAACCCAGTTTCCAGTGGTGTTAAAAATATTTTATTTGTTATTTTAATTTCCAAAGAGAGGAAAATGATATTATTACTTAAAAAATTCATGAATAAACTAAGTATAATAAAATAAAATGGATTTATTGTACAATTATCAAATAATTTCTTTTAATGGGAATTTAAGAATAAATAACCTCGATTAAAATGATATTGAAGCATAAACCCTTTCAAATTTTATGAATTTTGGATCATCACACCCATGAATGAAGTAAGAAAATTGTAACTTTAAATAACATTATGTATGAGGTATCAATGATATAATAAGTAAATGGGTAGAATATATACCCTATAAATTAAATTATGTGTATAAAATAACATGCCTAACAGAGAAGGAAGTCTTGAGATGAAGACCCTTAAAAAGTTCATATCATTGAGGTGAGAGTTAATAAATGTGGTGGTTATGTGTAAAAAAATTATATCTACATAAATATAAGTTTAAATACAACATAAATTAATCAAAAGTCATTTAGAACATAATATTGTAATAATATAATCAATGAAGTGGACTTATAACCCAATGAATGAAAATTGAGTTAAGAAACCCCTTACCTCACAATTAATTTTATTTGAGTGCACTTTAACCTCTTATATAGTTTTTTTAAATATGTTATTAACTTATAAAATAATAATATTATTATTTTTAATATCATATATGATCCCTTTTATAACATTTTATCACCCATTCGTTAACAATCTTTGATTATTACTAGTGTTTTGTTTATTAATTTCCACATTTTCTAATTCATGTTATATTATGAAAGTTATAGATATAAAACATAAAATAAAATTATATCATATCTAGAATGATATTAATGTTATAAATATAATTTCTTTTTATAATATAAATCTTTAAAATAATTATTGAATTTTGATAATTGAAAATGAATCACATCGTTTCATGGAGACGGTAGGGCGTAAGTACGGACATTAGACATTATCATTTACTTAATTGGTGAAAGGGAAGGGAATTTGATTTTATATTAATTTTATATAATCCATATAATTTCATATATATCACATATATTCACAAAAATGTTCCTTTATTACCTTTTATGTAAATAATTATTAAAAAATCACATTGCTTCGTGGGTGGTAGTCTGCCATACACATGAACGATGTTATCCTTATTCAATGGATGGTAATGTAAGAAATTATATGATATATATTTTAGATAATGATTAATATTTCATGAATATATTATATAATTATAAAATTAATCATTATTACCTTCTATGTAAAGAGTAAGTGAAAGATGAACCACATCACTTTGTGAGGCGATAATATGTCGAACACACAAGCGATGTTATCATATTCTCTATTAAATGGAAAGTAACAAAGTTTATTTGATATTATAATTAAATAAATATAATTATATCGTAAAAATATTGTATAAACATTAGATTCATCATTATATATGGATTTGAAAAGTGGCGATGGAAAATAATTTACGTAGGTTTGCAAGTCGTACACATGATCAATGATTTCATTTTCCATTTGAGAGAGGAGGATATTGTTGTATGGAATACCATTAAAATTTAAAAAATATTATTATATTGAATAAAATTATGTTATTATATAATTATGGTTTAATAATATTTAAAGGATGTGGAAGAATAAATAAAATAAAACACTCGGTTAAGGATGTTACCTCTTCTTTGGACAACTTCTTTAGGTTTGCATCAAAAGTATTTATGGGTTAGATTTATGACCAAAACAGGGATTCTATGAAGTGGTTAGGGAATTTATTTGGATATTTCATTTCCAAACCAATGGTTTTTGGAATTATGGAAAAGAGAGGTGGGGGTGGCCTCTTATAAGTGGGGGAGAGGAAACACTTGTAATTTTTGAAATGGAAGAATTCCACCCATGTTTTTCTCATGCCATAAGGTTAAAAAATGGACTATTTTTAAAAATAATAACATATAAGCCTTAAGTATTACCATAAAATAGGAATAATTTTTTTGAGTCATTTTAAACATTATATTTTTAGTTTAACCCCCGGTAAACCCATTTTTACATTAACCACAGTAAATAATAATAATTATTTTCACTATTCATTTTGGTAAAATATTATGTTAACCTTATTAGATAATATAAATTATAATAATTCCAAATATAGAATCCATTTTTAAAAATTTAACCCACTAAACTGGAATAATTAAATTTAAAATTAAATCAACAGACGTGTCGGAAAATGGGTTTTCAAGAAATACTTTTATAGGGAAAAGATGATATCATATTAAATATAAGAAAAGTAATAATAATTAGATGAATTTAAATTCATATATATAGATATATAATCTATAAATTTAATTTAAATAATTACAAATTATGTTTTATTTTAATTATTTAAAATGGATAAGCATTATACACTTTAAAACTGTTTTCAGAAAAAATGTGTATTAAAGACAAACAAATAAACTTGTACTAAAACCTAGTATATAGATTATTTAAATATAATTAATTAGATTTAATATTAATAAATAATAATTATTTTAATTTTAAATTTAACTAAATTAATAATGTGATGTAATTTATTAAAAGTAAATGACAATTTAAAAAAAATAATATTTTCACTATTCACTAAAAACGTAATATTTTTTGAAATATCCTAAAATTTCACAATAAATTAATATTTATCTTATAATTACAAAAAATATATTTTTTTCAAATAAATTTTCTAAAATTAGTGAAAATTAATTTTAAACTATGTGCGCAAAGTGTGACTAAACCTCCTTTTATAAAAATACTATTTTCAAAAAACTTTTACTTTTCATTCACGTGGTTATGATTTTATTTATAATAAATAGATTACAAATGAATTTATTTTATACATTTTTAAACAATATAAGTTTTATAATTTATTTATTCTTATTCATACCCCCTAAATTAATAGCTAGGTTATAATGGCCATGTTTAAATAATAATATTTTAATAAAGTATCATGTTTCATTTAAACCTAATGTTGTGTGTGTCATAAGATTTCAAAGAGATTGAATTTATCTAAAGATAAATATATTAAAAATTACTAGGTTGTAACATCCTCTATCCTTCAAGGATGAAATAGAGAGCCCAAAAGCTACATGGTAGAAAGAATCAATGAATTCTAAAATGGATTCCATGTTTCAAAACCAAGTTTCGGTTTTAATCGATCCTCTAGTTGATTTAAGATATATTAGGTGTAAATGGGTATTAAAGATAGATATAGGAATTTAAGGTAAATTAAATACCTATAAATCATGGATAGTGGATAATCAGTTTAGAAAACATTAAATAATTGAGTATGATGAAACCTTTTATCCATTTTCTATGTTTAAATCCATTAGAATTTTGTTTTCTATAGCATCTTACCATGAGTATGAGATTTTGGAAATGGATCTCAAAGATACATTGCTTAATAGAAACCTTAAAGAGTAGGTTCAAATGAAAAAACCAAAAGGTTTTGTGACTCCAGGAAATGCCAAAAGGTTATACAAGTTGCATAGATGTATCTCTGTATTACAGAAATCATCTAGGTCATGAAACATTTGATTCGATGAATCTATAATGGAATTTGGTTTCATTAAGAATGAATGTTAGCCTTGTGTTTACAAGAATTTTAGTGGTAGTATAGTTGTTTTCATATTTTTAAATGTTGATGAAATATTTTTAATTAAAAATGATATAGTATCCTTACAAGAGGATAAAGCATGGTTGTGAAAGTGATTCTCTATGAAGGAATTAAGTGAAAAAACCTACATTATAGGGTTCAAGATCATGAACTATAAATCCAAGAAGTTACTTAGACTATGTCAAGGCATATACATTGAACAAATACTAAATAGTTTCTGTATACAAGAGGGGATTGGTTCAAGTGCCACATGGTATACATCATTCCAATAAAATGTGTCCTCAAACCCAAGAGGAAAGAGAGAAAATGCGTAAGATACCATATGCTTCTGATATAGGATCTATCATGTATTCCATGTTATGTATGAATCTTGATGCTTCCTTAGATTTTAGAATGGTAGGTATATATCAAGAAGATACAAGTTATAAGCATTAAAATTCTCTTAAGACTACCCTAATGTATCTGAGGAGAACTAATAATATGTTTCTAGTTTATAAAGGAGATCAATATCTATTCATTAGGGATTATAGAGATGATAGATTTCATATATATTATAATAGTTTGAAGTCACAGTCTGAATATATATTTTGTCTCAACAGAGGAGCTGTGAGTTAAAATATTTAAAAATAGCTAGTTTGTACAAATTCTACAGTGGATTATGAGTATATTATAGCTTTTGATATAGCCAAGGAAGTAGTATGGATTCAAATATTTTTCCAAGATCTTGATGTTGTTTTTAGAATTAAATAACCTCTCAATGTTTACTATGATAACACTATAGCGGTGGCTATCTCCAAAGATCCAAGGTCATACCATAGGTCAAAGCATGCAATTCATAAGTTTCATTTATAGAGGAGTTTTTTTCAATGAGGTTAAGTTTTGGTTAGTAGAGTATCTATAGATTTAAACATGTAAGATCCCTTGAAAAAGAATTTATATCACCAGAGGCATGAGTATCATGAGATAGTTAGTGGATTGAAAGTGGTTGCAAATGGCTTTAGTAAAAGTGGGAGTCTATTGGAGTTGGTTCCTAAGAACCAAATTTTCTATTACATGATTATGTGTTTTCATTTTTAATAAAGTTACTTATCACATCATGGACTTGATATGTGGATTTAGGTAAAGACCTTTTACTAAGGTCTCCATCCCAGTCCTCGCATAATGGTAGATACTGCTACTAATGGATGCTTAATGATGAAAACACTAGAAGTATGATGTGAACTTCTAGACGCGGTATCTAAAAATTTTAGTCTTTATAAATGAGATCACAGAACACCTCATCATTAAATCCACCAAGTTTAAGAAAACACCTGCCTAGCTTCATAAGTTGAGGCCCTAACTAAGAAGAGTAAATCCTTTCAGCCACCTGCTGCACCACCACCACTCATACTCCTATAATAAAGATTCATTACTATAAAATGTAAAGTGGACCACTATTATACCAAGATTACAGAGTAGGAGTATATTAAAAACATATATAATATTGTAATTACGTTAATTAAAACTAGTAAAACCAACAATTACAACAACCACGACACTACTATAAAAAAGGTCAGCTTGAAAACCACCACAAAATAACCAAGGGTACTATCAAAATAGAAGTGGTCAAGAAACACCCAGGAACCAAGGACCACCTGGATATCTACCTATAAATCTTGTTTTTAGAAAACCATAATAAGTACCCCGACATGCCTTTCCTACTAGATGCCAACCAGAATTTTAATCGGCTCCACAAAGACCAACACAACCAGCCACACCCCTTCACTAAAATTTTTAGAATATACTCACAAATTTCATTCAAAAGGATGAACACCGAAGAAATAAATATGAAATCAAAGGTAAACACTCCAAAACCTTAAGAACCATATGGGTCAAATCTCAAAGTCCATGTCTCATAAACTACCAGGTATGATTTTTGGTAATACTGAGACCTAATCAAAGGTGGGAACCAAGACTATAATATTAAGGATTATAAAGGTGATAGATTTTTGTAAACACCGCAAAGGAGAATAGAAAAAACTGAATGAACCTAATAAAAAATCAATAATCATTAAATAGAATTACAATAAAATTGAAAATATAACTGATAAAAAAATGGAATAATCACCTCTTGAAAAATATCCATCATAGGAGGAGTCTAAAGAAGACCTTTAAAATGAACCTCCATCTTACAGACCACCTCTACCCTTACTAAAAATAATGAATAAATGTAAAATTTAATAGAATCATAATAAATTTTTAGAAATGTTTAAGTAAATTCATATCAACATCCTGCTTAATAAATCTATTACCGAAATGGCTGCCTATGAAAAATTCCTAAAGGAAATATTCTCCAACATGAGGAATATGGAAGGCCTGGGATTCATTCCCTTTAATGAAGAATACATTTTTGTTGTTTAGTATAAGACTCCATAAAAGATGATAGGTCCTATGTGTTTCTTAATTATGTGAACCATAGGAAAATGAAGCTTTAGAAGTGCCCTTTTTGAATTAGTAGCCTTTATTAACCTCATGATAATGAGTGTATTACACAAGGCGGGACTAGAGGAATTAAAGAAAACTAGTGTGGAACTTCAATTAGCCAACCGATCAGTAAAGTATCCTCAAGGTATTCTCTAGGATGTTCTAGTTAAAATCGACAAATTCATTTTCATAGAAGACTTTCACATTTTGGATATAGAAGAAGTTAGAGATGTTCCCATTATCCTAGGATGAAAATTCATAGGAAATGGGAAGGAATTGATTTATGTGAATCAAAGGAGACTTGTATTCAGAGTAAGTGATCAACAAGTAGTGTTTGACATACTGAATACTACAAGACAAATAGATGATTATTTTTACTATCAAGATATCTTTCTCACTGAAGAGTGGAATGAATACTTGTACATTGAAGATGATAGTAATAAGATTATTTCCTAATGAATTGGATGAATATTATTTTTAATAATTAAAAGACATAGAACCTATTACAAGGGAAACTATACCACAATTCATACCCTCGATCATACAACTGCTAATGCTGAAGCTAAAACATCTCCCAATAACACTCAAGTATTCATTTATAGTGACTATAACTGCAATACTGGCCATGATCATCCTAGAAATGACACAACCACAAGAGGATAAGTTGATAAAAGTCCAAAAAAGATATAATAAGTCAATTTTCTAGGAGTGTGGCTAACATAAAAGGGACCATCTTCACAAATGACACTCACAAGATTTTATTAGAAGAAGGTGGGAAACCCAAATACTATTCCAATATGTGAATAACCCCACCAATGAATGAGGTAGTTAAGAAAGATGCATTTAAAATCCTAGATTCTAGAAGAATTTTTTCAATATCTAATAGAGAGTGGGTGATTCTACAAGAAGTAGTTCTAAAGAAAGGTGGCCTCAATGTTATGATGAAATGATCTCAATTAGAACCATCATTGGATAGAGAGTATAAGTGGATTATAGAAAATTAAATATAGATACCCAAAAAGATCACTTAACCTTGACTTTCATGGATCAAATACTAGAGAGTCTAGGTGGATATCAATTATACTATTTACTAGATAGATAGTCAGGATATAATCAAATTGGATTCGATCTAACTAATTACTTAAAAAATGCATTCATATTTTCATTAAGTACTTTCTCCTAGAGATGCATGTCACTCAATATGTGAAATGCACCTAAAACCTTCCAAAGGTTCATGACACTTATATTTTATGATATGTTGGAAGAATTTTTAGAAATATTTATGGATGATTTATCATTTTATGGAAAAAAATATTAATTTATTCTTAAGAAATCTAAAATTATTCATGTAATTATATGGAGAAAAGTGAAAAGTTTTAAACTAGAAAAAACACCACTTTATAGCCCAAGGGGGAATATTCCTCGAACATAAAATCTCAAGGAATGTCATGGAATTTTATCTAGCAAAGATCATAGTGATCAAATATTTCCTTAATCTCTCAAATGTTAAAGAAATATGGAGCTTTTTGGGCCATGCATGATTATACTACTTCTTCATAATAGATTTTATTAATGTAAACTATCCCAGGACACACCTATTAGTAAAGGAAACTCATTTTTATTTCAATGAAGTGTATTAGAAGGCATTAAACATTTTAAATAATAGCACAATGGCCAGTCCTGCTATCATCTCACCAGATTGGAATAAAGACATTTAATTGATGTGTGGTGAAAGTGACTTTGTTGTAGGAACTATATTAGAATAGAGATTCATCCACATATTCCATCCCATATACAATGCTACTCACACCTTGAATTATTATTATGTAAAATATACAACTATATCGAAGTAACTGTTAGCAGTTGTCTATGATTTTGAGAATTTTTTCCCTTAATTAGTTTTTCCCAATGTAATTGTTACACTTACTATGCCTCCCTTAAATGTTTATTGAGTAAAAATGATTCTAAGATGAGGCTATTTAAATGGATCCTATAGATACAAGAATTTGATATTATCATGAAGGATACTAAGGGGTTTAATAATGTCATTGTTGGCCATCTATCCAGAATCTCACTACCCATTATTGAGGATGATGATAATCTGGGCATTGAGGTTGAATTCCTCGATGAAACTCATTTCATCCTAAACACTAAGGTATACCCTTGGTGTTTTGACATTTAAAACTATCGCACCATGGGATCACTCTATTTGGACCTTAATTACTTGAAAAAGAGGATATTTTTTATCGAATAATCACACTTATACTTGGATGAGCCCTTCTTTTTAAGTGCAGTTCAGATGGATTAATTGGGCGCTACATCCCATAGGATGAGGTCCAAACTATGTTATAAATGTGTCATTTTTCACCAAAAGGAGGGAATAATGGACCAAAATGCATAGTATAAAAAATATAGAAAAGTGAGATCTTTTATCCCATACTTTATCAAGATGAAAGAAACTTCTTCCATAACTTTTATTGGTGCCAAAAGATTAGCACCATCAAGAG
Source organism: Viscum album (assembly GCA_963277665.1). Classification (NCBI taxonomy): domain Eukaryota; kingdom Viridiplantae; phylum Streptophyta; class Magnoliopsida; order Santalales; family Viscaceae; genus Viscum; species Viscum album. Next base: position 119,817,568 of record OY728154.1, read on the forward strand.
GATAATTGAAATGCCCAAAAAAGATCATGTAAGTAAAAAAATTCGATGTATGGGGAATATATTTTATGGGTAAATTATATAATTTACATGGAATATTCTATATCTTGGTTGGTGTTGACTACGTCTCAAAATGGGTATAATATTAAGCTAACATTCATGATACGATAAAAGTGGTGAATAAATTTTTAAAGAAAAATATCTTTTCAAGATTCATATTTCCACGATTGTTCATTAGTGATTAGTGATTTTTTTAAATAATGATGTCAAAGGATTACTGGAGAAGTAGAGAATAAAGTACAACATATAAATTCCCTAACACCTACAAACAAGTGTGCAAGTTGAATTGTCAAATAGGGAAATAAAACAAATCCTAGAGAAGGCCATAAAAACAATTCGAAATAATAGGAGACTCAAGTCGGATAATGCACACTAGGAATAACAAACTACATAAAAAACACTTATTGTAACCACCCAAATTATATTATTATAAAAAGTCCTTTCTATTTTATAGTAGAAATAGCGCATCACTCATATTGGGTAATTAAGAAATTGAATTAGGATTCTCAAAAATACTGGGAAGTTAGGATGATGAAATTGGATGAGATAAAAGAAATAAGAAATGATTTTTATGAGAATACCAATATTTATAAATAAAAAAACCAAGAAGTGGCAGAATCACCATATAACACAATGAACCTTTACACTAGGGAATAAAGTCTTGTTATTAAATTCACAATTGAAGTTGTTCCCTATAAAGATCAAATACAAATGGTTAATATGCTTCATGATCATACAAATATTTCTCTATCAGACCATAGAGATTCGAAAAGTAAGAGAACCACCCTTTAAAATTAATGGAAAAATATTAAAGATACATCATGAACTATTTTGTGAGGGGTCTGTCATCACTTTTAAATTCATCTGAGCACCACTGAGTTATGATCTTAATGTTAAATGAATTGATGACTGAGAGGAAACCCTAGATAGATAAAAAATTATAGAGTATTCTAGTGTAGAGTTTAAAATATCCCTAGCTGTGCTAAAATAAAAGAACACAGGTCTGGGGCCATAAAGAAAAAAATCCCAATTTACACATCATGTAATCCAATACACAACTTTTCCAATTCACCGTCTAAAAAATACTAATTTTATGGTTTAAACATCATTTAATATTACACAATATGAAATTTTATGATAATTAAATATCATGAACCTAGGTTTCACGATTCTAAACCCCACCTACCCATCTTCCGATGCTCCCCCCATGTAACCCACACCCCTTTGGTAGATCCCTCTCCCTCACCTCACCGTCTCCACAATTGCCTCCTTCTCCTTCTTTATATAATTTATTAATCTTCTCTTAATCCTCTATATTCCTCCAAATTCAAAATGGGATGCACGAAGATGGTGAAAACTACCGTACTAATCCCATGTCCGAGCGTGGAGATTCACCTTCAACCAAGTTCCAAAGGGCTATTGCACCTCTTTCACCACCTGATTTATCCTGCTTGAGCTCTGTAGATACCTCTATAAGCCCAACGACCATAGATGAATCTCATTCAAACTCTTGTGGGATGTAGGATGTGGTACACCCCCATCTTCACTCCATCTTACATCTTCCCAACCCCAAGCACTTGGCCAAGTTGGTCCATTTGCAGGAAAAGACCATACAGACCAACAAAACATCTAATATGGCCATCCTCATGAGCCTAAACATCATCCATGAGATCCTCCACCTATTTTACCACCTTCACATAATCTCTATCATTAAATTTAAATAGGAAAAACTTTAGGGAGATATTCCAAGACATCTTGTCCACTTTCGAGCTGACTATTGACAACACCTGCTTCCTATTTGGAATCAAACCACATGAGATCTCTTTCACTGAGATTGGTAGCATGCTCAATCATTATTCTATCAACTTCATCACCTAAAAATTATTTATTACTCTACAATTTGATCCGATCAATTAAGATGTAGCCCAAATCCGGGGGATGATTAATCAAGACCCTCATAGCATCGACGACCCTCAGATTTCAAAATCCACTTAGTTGCAATTCCCCACACTCAGGATTATTCATCGTGCATTGAATCATGTCTTGTTAGATCTCATAGAGGCTCATTGGAGTGTGATCAAAATTGACATCCTATCCTTTTCACTACCATGGGAGACCCTGCTATCAACATGGAACATTAGTACATATTCTATTTTAGGGTTCATGTACAATAGATACAAGCCTCATGGGTGGGTCCATCATCACTCATATTTCTCAACATCTTGCTGTTTTTGATGACTACCTTCCTATCACATCTCTCTGACTGATGGAGTAAATATTATTTACCTTTATTCACAAAATAAAGTCATTGAAGAAGGATGGTGACATCTATCGATGGGTGCTGAGATGTATAGAGGGTGCTGATGTGGCTCCAGGAGACCATGCTACTAACCCAACACCTATTCCTGCCACCTCAGATTCAGCCACTACTCATACCAACTCTATCTCATCACATCCCTCCACTTTCACCATTCCTGCTCCCATACCCACCTTGGATCATATCCATATCACTTCCCCATCTACCACTACTGTACCAACCCTATCTCTCACACCACCCTGCCAATCCGATCTATGGCTCTCACACAGTATATACTAGTGAATCTATATCACCTATGTCACCACATGGGTATAAATTTCATTACATCCCCACTATTTACCATCCCTCCCTCACCAGCCACTAAAATTGCTCACCATCCACCTCCAGCAGGCCATCCATCCTACATCATTCCTTCACCATGCACAACCCCAGTGGTCCTACCCTCTATGCTGATGGACCCGGTTGACCTGTAGAAGTTTCTGGTAGAGTAGTCCGAATGATTCAAGGACCCAACCCCTCTACCATTTTATGAGGTACCATTCATCAACCATGCTACCATATCCATAACCACTCTATCAATTCATACGTCTCCCCACTAGCCATTGAGATAGATGCCTACACGATGATACCCACTATAACGGTTTATCCTCCAACAACTACCTTCATAGAGGATATAGATATGGTGGTCTAGTTGTAGGAATCCTCTATTCAGGAGTAGAATCTAGATGAGTATATCAAAGATTTTGATTATACTTAGTATATCCTAACCCCTCCCCAATTTTTGGACTCTATCTGGGTAGTCCTTTTTTTTATTGATTTTCCCATTCCTACTGATGTATCATTTCTCTATATACATGGTATACAATTTTTGACTTCTATACTACTTAGATTATTTTTAATTTCATTACTATATTATATTTTCCATCTCTATCTCATCTCCCTCTTCTATGGTCATCGATGCGCCAGTTCCACCACCATCTGCCCTCATACTTCTGATGACTCAAGATCTGGCTTATGTTTAACACCATCTTGAGGATCAATCATTGGATATCCATTCTCAATAGAGGTAACTTCCATAATGATCACAAATTCTATTCCTACCACACCATATTCATGATCACTACTCTCCTTAGGTGGTTAATCCCACCAAGTGTTCACGTGAGATCGATGACACAACTACCAGTTCTTGTAGAATGAAGAGGACTTCTGAGTACATGGAAGACACTTATTGATCCTTTTGTCTATCCTTCTAGATAATGATTTCATTGTTAGTGCTTTTTGGGAGTAATCCCATTTTTTATTTCTTTTCATTTTTATAGCCTTGTACTTAGGAATTGTTATTTCTCTTTATAAACATTTAATTATTCATATGATAATTTGAAATATATTGCACCAACATATATGCATATATTTGAGATCATTTGTATTTTTTTTATTGTGTTCACCTACCTATTTTTCTACTATGATCATATGTAAACCTGATAGACTAATTTTTTATCAATTGCATGATTTTTATTTAAAAAAAAACTTACAGGTTGGACAACTTTAAAATCAAGAACCACCATGTTTCCCCCTAGAATAAAAACTCATATAGGGAGCTCTCAATTCCTTAAATTCATATTAAAAATTTACATTTCATTTTTCCTATGCTATATCTATCACATTTCTCCCATGATACTTTCTGGGAATGTGTAGACACTCTCATTTTAAATGTGGGGGAGTCTTTCTTGTAATTTACTATACATAAACTTTAATTGTTACTTATTTTCATTTATTTAGGACAAATTTTTCCCTTAATGGATTATTTAAAACTAAAAAATCATTACATCCATTTAAATAAAAGGAAAATTTAATTTGGAATTTGTTAAAATCTGTGTTTGTCTCCTATTTAGATTTTTAGAATGATGTCCAATTCTAGTAATTTAATTCATATTCCAAATATTGAAATTTCTTTTGATTGGATTATTCTTTAATTTTATGAACTGAGTGATTTAATATTTTTTTATATTTCTATTCTCAATAGGATCATAAACTAATATTTTCATATTCTTTTCTAATCATATTTATTAAGATACCCTTAATTCATTAAACCTATAAAAATTTGAATTGATATCTTATTAAGTCTATGATTGACGAAATAAAATTTTAATAGGATTGATGCAATTTTTGTTGAGATACATTTTCTTGATACCCACCTTACATATATCCCTATTTAGACCATAATTTCCACGAATTATCTATTTAGAATGCAGCTATTCCAAACCAATTTTCCTTTCCGACCCAGCTATTGGTATTATGCATGATTATCCTATAAACAAGTATGGGAGAATATTCTGCCATTGGACACAGGATGTATTGATTGAAGGGATGTATTGTGGTACTTTACCAAACTAATTTGATGTGAAACATTTGGTAATTTTGTAATTTATGCTCACCATGTTCCTTTGTAAAATATAAAAAGAAAAAGAAAATGTTTTTGGGTTGTGTATTAGGATGGTCAAAAATCACCATTTCAAGACTAATGAATCCTCTAATGGATCATATGTGGTTTGGGTATGAATGTGATATCTTTCATGGAAATGAATTTTGAAAAATAATTAAAAAAAAAAAAAATAAAGGAACATGGTACTTTTTTGATACTTACAAGATATACTCATGGATCCACTTTATTTTCTTTGAGCATTAATAATATTTGATCATGGAAGAGACATTTAATTATGATATTCACATTTATCATTCATTATACTTTAGAGATTATACTCCTTTTGAGCTTTAATATTTTTACTCCCACCTACCCTCAACCTCAGAGTCATTTGAACCATATTTTCTAAATCGCTCATGATTTATTTTTTAATTTTCTTTACGAAGTAAAGATGATAGAACCAATGAAATCTTACGATTAGAAACATGTATTTAGGGAATGTGAATAACTCTAGTTACATTTTACATTGAGTTATTAGAGAAAATTCATAGTGATGTAAATTAAAAAATGGGTATAGAATCTAAGAAACAATTATGAAATTGTAATTAAAAGATTAAGAATCTAAATAAAGAACTAAGCTAGGATAAATGAATTATTTTCTCTATCAGACTGATTCTAGAGGGATGACTTATTTTACTTACACTTAGTTTTATTTACCTAGTTGTAATGCATGTTTCTTGTTCTAAATATAGTTTATTTTATAATCCTTATTGAGTTGATTTTTTCTTGAGGAAAAAAATCTTTCAAGTGTAGGTAAATTTTATAAGATTAAGTTGTATATAAATTTTGAATTAATTTAATTAAATATAATCTAAGAATTATTAGATAATGAACTGAGTATATGTTGTTTTTTCTAGATAATTAATATCCATGTATACAAAATAAAATTTTTGGAAATTTTACAAAAGTGAAATTTACACAACATAAAACACATACATGATGTGTATGCATCATTCATAGAATGTCACAAGTCATGAAACACAAGTGGTGAAGAAGTTAAAATTCATGAAAATAATACATTACATGAATCTAAAATACATATTGTGTAACATTTGAAGGCCACTTCCCACTTAAATTTCAAGTCATAAGAAGAAAAATGTCTTGATCTTCCATTACACATTATGAAATGAGTCGCTTCTCCAAATCTGGAATATTTGGGATTATATTGGTGAGAGATCCAAAATACATGGAGGGAAACTTGTATCGATATTACAAAATGTGATACGGTTACATGTCATGTAAATTCCTATCTATTTATTTCGAAATTGGGCACATCTGCACAGAACATTCTCAAATATTAAATTTTCTCTCATTTTTCTATCTTTTACCCCTTCCTTTCCCTTCCAACTCAACTTTAGAAAACTCCTTTTACTATTTTTATTAAACACAAGTATCATTGATCAATATAAAATATTTATTCATTTCTTTTATTTTAGTTTACCATTTTAGAATATGTTTTCCATTTCCATTTCAACTCGACAGTAGCTTCACACCTTATTCTTTGTTTTTTACTATTTCGATTTATTGTTTGATTGATTTACTAATTGTTTTCATTATAAATTGAATTATTCTTTAACTCTCAACTACAAACTATATTATTTCAAAATTTTCATTAATATTACAATCATGTCTTCCATTTTTTCTCTAATTGTTTTAATGATGTCATGAGAGAATAAATCACTTAGTGTAGGTGTTGAGAGTAAGGATTGTTATGAAGTTAATGAATCTATAAATTTAATCTTGGTAAACCTAAGGCCAATAATCTTGTTAAGAAATTAATTTTTATTCAATTATTTTATTGAACCTAGACCATGGTGATTTTAAAATAATGAACCTTAATTGATTATAGTAGACAAGGATATGACCATTAGCCTGTGATACTTTATACAATAGAATCTATACATAACACATCTAGGTTTTTATGTATATCTAGACCAAGGAATAGTTTCATCTTAGATTAAATCTAGTTTGTTTTACCATAATCATCTAATTATCTATATTCCTATTCATGGGACAATCCATAGGAATATCAAAAATTATTACTGATAATATACTTTTTAACTGAACCCCAAAATTGATCATGATCCCTATCTTCTTTCTGAATCTAAAATTCATTTTAATAGAATTAGTAAAATCCCAAACACAAACTAACTCATGAGGATTCCTACATAAAGAGTTCAAGGTCACTGGTTCCTTGTCTTCTAATCTTTCCCAATGGGTTTGACCTCCCACTACCAGTATACTAAACCATTTTATCAAGTTTATTTTGGGATAAAAAGAAATTATGATCTTATTTCCACCCATGCGAATTAAATGACATGTGCGGGTGCGTCATATATTAATTTTTATAAACTTTTTATGAGTTATGAATATCATTAAGATAAATTTATGTTATAAATTGATTATAGATGATTATAAATCTTATAATAACATTCTTGGAATGATATTATAAGATTTATTTATTATCTCCCTCAACCTCAATTTAAATTTAATGTAATGAGATTGAAAATATATTTTGGACATAGTTTTTTGTATATTAGTTTTTAGAGTCATAATGAAATTCATTATCTCTTGAGTAAAGTCTCCATAGGTATTAAGCCTTGGGGTTGGACTTCCCACTAAATTGGAGGATTATGCCTTATTCTAGAATGGTAGCTTTCAATCACTTAGGGCTTACTCATGTGGATATTTACAAAATCATATAACTCAAAGAATTCACATGAAGAGTTCATGTAACATATACATGAGACGAATTTGTATGTGTATGAATATATTTGACTTCTATTTTTGGGTTAGTAACACAAAATGTTTGGTTTTATAAAGAGTTTCACATTAATACAGTGTGAGTATATTAACATTGTGGATGAAATATGGATTACAAAACAAAATCATTAGATGCATGTATAGAAAAAATAAATAAAACATGAGATAAAATTGATTTCATGTTATGAAATGGTTTTAATATACTTGTGATGTAGGAAAAATTGGTGTGACTTTAGAGGAAAATAACTTTAAGATAATGATTGTATTATTCATTATAATTTGTAAATTTTAAATCCTCAATAATATAATTAGGTAGTTTCATGCTATAGCCAGGTTCCATTAGATTATCTTTTGGGATGAAATAAATTTATAAGATTTCTAATAGTTAGGTTCCTTATTCTTAAAATTTTCCTTGGCATAAACTTAACCAGGAAACTGTAATAGTTAGGATAATAGAGGAATAAAGTTGAGAGAATATAATAAAATATCCAATAATCATAACTATTATGACTGGGATGATTCCCTTCCAAAATAACAATTTGGTGAGATTAATTCCCTAGTGAAATAATTTTTATGATCGACTATGAAATCCATTTTATATCCAAGGTATTAGTTTCATCAGAAGGTTAAATTACAATTTCCTAATTTTTAAATTTTGGTTGGTAATGGTAAGAAGAAAACACACTAATACCAATATTATATATACCAAAGTTTTGAAATCATTGATACTGATTGTGGAACCATTGGTATAGGCTCTACTAATGGTTACCTAAACTGTTAGGTATGTAGGTGCAGGTATATCCTTATACCCTTGATTTTTAGGAAACCATTGGTATATGTAGCATGGATTTACCCTATGACAACAGTTTAATGAAACCATTAGAATATGTATCTTGGATTTAACCTATATTTACAGTTTTAAAAACCATTGTTATAGTATTACATGACATAATAAACTAGTATCACCTCCCATGCTGGCATAAAACCATCACACACCCCAAAAACCTAAACCCACACCCACAAACAACTAGCACTATAAAAACTCATCTCTTTATTACACAAAAAACTTGATTTATTACATAATCATGAACTTAAGACAAATATGAGGATAAATTGGTATAGTGTCTTGGAAAATTCGAAACATTACATAACAAATTACAATATAAAATACAATAAATTTATTGAAAAATTCTTTTACATGACCACAACATTCATTCATACTTAGCATTGCACAAGATAACCTGAAGACATGCATAAGAAAAGGGTGAGCTATAAATACCATTAAGGGAGTAAAAAAGTAATAACATAAAGAATATATTACATGTTATGAAATAGGCATATCAATGGAGTGTAATAGAAACATGAACTTAAATTCATGATATAACATGATTATCATAACATGGAAATGTGGAAACAACATTTAACATGATATTAGCGGGATACAAGGCTCATTGGACATGGAGCATGAGTAAACCCTCATTGAACTTGAATCATAATGAGTAAAACCTCTTTTCACTTAACGTATCATGATACTAATCTTTACCCAATGCATTAAAGTGCTATGATGGCGCAACATTCTTCATCATTTCATTTCATGCATAAGTGTGCCACAAGGATCATACAACATGGATTCATTAAACATGATAATTTATTACACGATAAAGGAATTTGTAATTCATACATGAAAATATATAATCATTAAGAAAATGTGCATAAAGGTTAATACCCTGGATAGAGAATAGTGCATGGTATTCACTATATAATTACTTTGGCTTAGAGAACTGCAATGCAATTTCTACAACATAACGGTGTAATATAAGAATTCATAAAAATGGATGAAGTAAAATAAAGGGGTATATCATAATATTTAAATGAAATGGACAATAAGGGGGTCATATAGATACATTTAACAAAATATGTAATGGAATTTATTTGCATAATATAAAATAATTTCTTGAATGAAAATGAGAAGAGATAAATTCCTTACGAAAGTTTGGCATGGTAATAGGTGTACATGGGAGGAATTAATGAAAGATAAAGAGTTATATCATCATTAAAACATAATGAGGGTAGTAAGGGGGAGTTTATAAACCATACCTGAATATTTTTATTCAAAAATAAAACGGTATAACAATATAAAGAAATTTGGACAAAAAATGAGAAAGGAAGAAATCCCTTACTTGGAAGTGTGATCTCAAAGGCTTGAGAGAGGCTTGAGAGAGGATTCTTGGGAGATTGTGGAACCTTGGATGGATTCTAGAGATAGGAGGGTAGGGTTTGGTATATATCCAAATGGTTTCAGTGAAGATGAATGAGAGATTGAGTGGGTTCATATAGGAAAGGGGAGGGAATTCTTTATTATTTAGGTTTTGGACACCACAAATTAAACTAATCAAAACCATAATTCATCCCCTGGTTTTTGAACATGTTTTTTGTAAAAGTGGAGTGGAAAAAATCATTTTATAAGTCAAATGGACGAACTTATTAAAATATTAGGCTTTCTTATGTGGAGGTGAGTCACACTCTCAAGTAAATCATTTTAAAATGTTAAAATGTTTTATAAGTCTAGGAGGGTCCACTAAGGCTTTGTAAAATAAATAAAAAAACCCTAAAATTAAATTATTTTAAAGTTAAAACATATATTGGACTAAAATAAAAATTATAGTATTTCATTACATCACTATTGGGTCATTATGATGTCATAAAACACATTATACATTTAATGGTGTTTAATTTTTATCCAAAAATTCGACGGTCTTAGAAAATTATGAAACATTCACCCTTAGATAATTTTAACACACTGAATCCAAAAATAAAATTCATTTTATCTAAATAATTTTCTAAATATGTTAATTTTCAATTTTAAAATAAAAACTCATATTTATTTAAAATTCAGGGATTTTGACAAAAACAGTTTTCAAACCTTAATAAAAATTCAATTGTATTCATAAAAAAATATATTTGATCATTTATATTTAATAAAAAGTTCTTTCATAATAATATTTTATTAAAATATTATTTAATTCAAAAAAATCCATTAATTTATCAAAATATATTTCTTAATTGAATATTAACTAAAAAATACCATCTTTGCTTTAAAAAACATTTACAAAGTGACAATAATAAAATGAATGTATATTATTTATTATATACAAAATTAATGAACATAATTATAGTTCTAGGGTCTTTTTACATAACCCCTTATAACACCTACATAAGACCTAAGGGTAAGGTGTGCGATGGTGACAGACTCTTGGGGTGGCTCAGATAACATCGCTTGAGTGGTAATCTCTATTAACTTCCACTTCTACCACATAAGGTTACATTCAAGTTTAACATGTTTAAGATCAGCTTGGTCTTGGTCAAGAGATAATCCCAGTGATGCTACCTCATTTCCGAGCTCTGACAAATGGGTTTTGTATGGAGAAATTATACTGGACGAGTCCATCACTTCCTTTGAGTAAATTGGATTTATTAAAGCCCTATATTTATACTAATCATGTGATCACTGTTCAAAGGTTATATTAGCAGTGGTAACAATTCATAATGGCATTTTAAAATCTAAAAACATAAAACCAAGGATGTTCATATGTCTTATATAACCATTTTACATAATAAGACATTTAGTCAGATCAAGAGGAATTTTCATTAATATAAGTTTGGGTCGTTACAATATTACCCCATTAAGAAATTTCACCCCCAAAATTTCCTTTTCACACACTAAAATAGATGAGGGTAACTCTGCTTCATCACTTCCTCTGATTCCCATGTTTCTTCTTCAAACTTGTGGTTTCACCACAATACCTTGACGGGGGGCATTGTCTTATTTCCTTGAACAGTTTCCCTATGATCTAAGATCTTCACCGACTTCTCTTTACAAGAGTGGTCATTATTCAATGGCACCATATCTATATTGATTAAATAGGATGGTTCAGGTATGTACTTCTTAAATAATGATACATGTAATACATCATCTACTAGAGATATGTTTGGTGAGAGTGCTAGCAGATAGGACACTACTCTTATGCGATCAAGGATCTCAAAAGGGCCGATGTACCTGGGACTAAGCTTTCCCTTCTTTAACAATATCACGACTCTCTTCCACGGTGATATACAGAGGAATACCATGTCTCCAACATCAATATCTAGATCTCATCGATGATTACCAGCATAGCTATTTTTTCAACTTTGAGCAGCTTTAATGCGATGTAGGATGGTCTTAACCTTATCCACAATTTCTTAAATCGTTTCTGGACCTAAACGTTTTCTCTCCCCAACATCATCCCAACATGCCAGTGTTCTGCACCTCTTCCCATAAAGGGATTCATAAGGATCAATTTCGACGCTTGATTATAAACCATTATTGTAAGAGAAATCAACTAGAGGAAGATGTTGATCACATCCTCCTTTAAAGTACATTGATCATGCTCTCAACATGTCCTTAATTGTTTGGATAGTCTGATCAGATTGACCAAAAATTTGAGGATGATAATCTGTATTGAAGTTCAGCTCAATACTCAGAGCATGTTGGAGACTCTTCTAGAACATAGAGGTGAATCTTGGATATCGATCCGATACAATAGATAGTGGTACTCCATGTATCCTTACAAATTATCTGATGTATATCTATGCCAGTTGATCCAATGATAAATCCTCTGAAATTGTAATGAAGTATGAAATCTTTGTAAGACAACCCATAACAACCCATATAGCATTTCTTCCATTTTATGTATTCATAATTCCAATGGAAAAGTCCATAGTGATGTTCTCCCATTTCCATGTTGGTAGGAGTAATGGTTGCATAATACCCTTAGACTTATTCCTCTCAACCTTCACTTGCTGACATACCAGGAACTTTGATTTATACTCAGTGATCTCCTTTTTAATGTTATCCCAACAAAAATACTCTCAGAGATCATGATACCACTTTTTGTTTCCTGGGTTAATGGATAAATTCGAACTATGTGAATCATCTGAAAATTAATTCTTTAACTTCAGATTTGATGGAACACATAGTCTTGTCCTAAATCTCAAAATTCCTTATTCATCAACATTGAACTCTGTGAATTTCCCTTTTTTATAGTTTCCACTTTCTTCTAATTTACCACATCATCCGTTTAAGCATAGATTAACCTTTCCAAAAGAGACACTTGAGTAATCATTTGTAAAAGGATTGATGATGTTCACTTCTTTATGATTCCCATGTCCATATTCATCAAATCTAAGAAGATTGGATCCTTTTATATTCTTATTAATGATATAATCACTGGGTCCTTTCTACATAGATAATCCACCACCTTGTTCGTTTTCCCAGGGTGGTGAAGGTTCATTGAATTTGATCAAAACTTGCCATCATCATTTGTGCATATTCAACTCTTTATGTGTGAATATATACTTAAGGATTTTTTGATCCGTATAAATTTCAAACTTCTCCCCAAAGAGGTAATTCTTCATAATTTTCAAAGAGAAGATTACTACAGCCAACTCCAGATCATGTATTGGATAGTGTTTCTCGTGAAATTTCAATTTCCTTGATACATAGGCAATGACTTTGTCATTTTTCATCAACACACAGCCCATGAACTTCTTTTAAGCATCACTGAATACCATGAAAGTTTCTCCACTTATGGGTAGTGTGAGAATGAGCACAGTGAAAAGCCTACTTTTCAAATCCTTGAATCTATCTTCACATTCATCACTCCAAGAAAAATTTAATCCCTTCTAAGCTATCTTGGTAAGAGGGTTTGATAATCGTTAGAAATTTCTCAGAAATTAGTGATAATATCCTGCTAATCTTAGGAATCTATAGATATCCATCACTGATATAGGCCTCGACCATCCCTCAATTACAGTTGTCTTGGATGGATCCACAAATATCCCATTGCGTTTGATGATATGACCTAATAATAGGACATACTTCAACTAGAACTCACACTTTCAGTACTTTGTATAGAGCTTCTCTTTTCATAAGGTCTCTAGTAAAATGCTTATATGATCCTCATGCCCCTCCGTGTTTTTAGAGTATATTATAATATCATCTATAAAGACTACCATAAATTTTTCGAGGTAATCCATAAAGACAATATTCATCAAGTCCATGAATATTTCTAGAGAATTAGTGAGTCTGAAAGGCATTACTATGAATTCATAGTGCTCATACCCTATATGAAAATTAGTATTGGGGATATCCTCTTTCTTCACCCTTAATTGGTAATATACCGACTGCAAATCCACCTTGGATAAGTATTGTGTTCTATGTAGATGATCAAATAAGTCATCAATTTGGGGCAGAGGATACTTGTTCTTTATCGTGATTTTGTTGAGATCACGATAATTAATGCAAAGGCACATTAACCCATCCTTCTTCTTGATGAAGAGGATTAGTTCACCCCATGGTGAAGCACTTGGGAGTATAAACCATTTATCCAGATTCTCTTGTAGTTGTTTCTTTAGCACATCAAGCTCCACAACATCCATTCTATAAAAATTCATGGATATTGGAAATTCCCCAGGTATAAGATCAATTGAGAATTCAACATATCTTCTAGGAGGAAGACCAGAAAATTTCTTGGGAAACACTTCAGAGAATTCCATCATAATTGGCATGTCTTCAAGGATGGTTGCTTCCTTAGACTCAATCATTTGAGCAAGATATGTGTGCACATAGGGAAATAACATCCACTCTTGATATGATGGGGCTAAATAATATTCATCCTTCTCCTTGAACTTGTGTAGAATTGGGGGTTGATTCTCTATATGGAGAGTGATTTACCTCTCACGACAATTTTTGTTGACTCTATATAGGGAAAGACAATAAGTGCCAAGAATTTCATCAAATTCCACTAGAGAGAGTATTAAGAGGTTCTAGACGATGTTAGAACCACAAATTGTGATAAGGGAGGAGTTATATTCATTGTATACAATGATTTCCCCATTTTCTATTCTCACCGACATCTCTACTTCCATGATTTGTGGTGGTTTTGGGATTTTTCTACTAAACTTTTGGGATATAAAGTAAATCATAGAACCAAAATCAAAAAGTACATTCACTATTATTGAATGAATATCTAGAATACCTATAACCACTTTGTTTTTGGGGTTCACTTCAACGGTAGTGATGGAAAAATCTTTCCCTTGCTACCATGGAGGTTATTAGTTGCCTCAAAAAACCCTTGGCTTAGGGAACTGGTTTGCAAAGTGCCCTAGTTCTTTGCAGTTGAATAAATGAACAATGTGTGGATAGTCGAATGAAGTTTTCCTCTCCTATATCAAAGCAATGAGTTTTTTTATCAGAATTTAATAGCTAGGTTCCCTTATCTTCCACACCTAAACCATTTCCTCACCCCCTTTAGGCAATTTATGGGGTGCTTATTTCCACACCTTTGGCAAGTGGGGTGCTGAAATTTATTTGCACCATTGTATTTATCCATCAGACCACCCTAATTAAAGTCGAAATTATGCTTCATATCCCCATGAAACCCCTAAGATTATTCAATATCCATTTCTACATTGAGGTCTAATTGGACAATTTCCTCATAGCTCTCAAAGTCACGGATCGCTAGGGATTTCTGTAGGCTTGGTTTTAGCCCACCAAAGAAGTGGTAAACCTTGAATTTAGGGGTAATGAAAAATTTGAAGGCATATCGTGCAATCCTTGTAAAGTTTGTCTTGTATGCTCTGATGGATTCATCATCTTTTTTTCTTGAGGTAAAGGAAGTCCCTTTCCATATTAAGTCGGAAGGTGTGAGGAAAATATGTATCCAAAAACATTTTCCAAATATCCTTCCAATCCAACACCTCAATCTTGTCCTCAGGATTCATAATTTTGATCAATTTACACCATTAATCATCTTTACACTCCATACGATAAGAAACCATAAGTACACTTTCTTGTTCATAACATTGAAGGATGAAGAATATATTCTCAATGGAGTTGATCCAATGTTTGGTGATTGAGGGATCAAATGATTCATTAAAAGTAGGCTACCTTGGTCTCAGGAATCTCTCGATTGAGGCTTGTTCTTTCTTGGGGGGGGGGGGTTGAACGTTCCTCTTGACCAATGTTTCTATTAAAAACATGATTTAAATGAGAGAGTGTCATGAAAAAGTTTACGATTCCCACTCCCACCAGATTGGGAATCTCATTAGAATAGTCATTACATTGATCTTCACATTGGTTTTTAGCTTAAGTCCTCCTATTACCATCCATTGGATGGAAACAAATGCATGTTAGGGGTAAAACATAAAGTGGAATCCAATGACAAAAAGGTATAACATATAAATTACATTTATTTCCTTAACATATCTATGTTATCCATGATCTATTTCCCAACATATATTCTTAGGGTATTTTTTTAATTCCCTTAATAATGGTTCATATTAATCTTATGAATTTAACAAAGAATATCCCGCAAGAGTGTCATAACCAAGAGTGCAACAAGACCCATTGTTGTGCAGCAGTTCTCGTCCGAGTCAAGCTCAAAGCGGTGTTTTTGGGTTTTACTCCTAGATACATCTGTGCCAGAGCCACCTCTACCTGCTCATATCCAGAAATGGATGTATTTTCTTAACAAACCACTTATTCATACTCACCAAAATGTAGGGATGTTTTTATTATACTTAGTCTTAACCCTAAGGCTTTCACTAGGGTTTTCTAATCATAATCCCAAAAATAACTAAACCTATCCTCTGATACCAACTATAACAACCCGACTCTTTATTACCCACACAAACATGATTTATTACATAATCTTTTACTTAATACAACTCTAAGGATTAATAGGTCTAGTGAATTGTAATATTAGGGACATTACATAACAACATAGAACATAAAATACAAAAACTTTGTTGAAAACTTCTTTTACATGACCACAACATTCCTTCATACATAGAATTGCACGAGATAACTTGAGGACATGCATAAAAAAAGGGTGAGATATAAATCCTATTAAGGGAGTAAGAAAGGAATAACATGAATAATATAGTACATTTTATGAAATAGAAATATCAATGGAGCGCAAGAGAAACATGAACATAAAGGCGTGATATAACATGATTATGATAACATGGAAATGCAGAAACAATATTTAACATGATATTAGCATGAGCCAAGGATCATTTCACATGGAGCATGAGTAAACCCTCATTTCACTTAAATTATCATGATTAAACTCTCATTGAACTTGACGTATCATGATACTAATCTTTACCCAATGCATTGGAGCACTATCAGGGTGCACCCTTCTTAATCATTTCATTTCATGCATTAGTGTGCCACAAGGATCAAATAGCATGGATTCATTAAAAATAATAATTTATTCCACGATAATGAATTGTGAAATTAATACATGAAACTTTATAATTAGTAATCAAATGTTCATAAAGGATTATACCCTTGATAGAGAAATGGTCATGGTATTCCCTACACAATAACTTTGGCTTAGATAACCTGAGTGCAATTTCAGCAGCATAACAATGTGATATAAGAATTCATATAAATGGTTGATGAGAAAGAATTGGGTATCTCATCATATCTACATTAAATGGAATGTAAGGGGGTCATATATATACATGTCCTAACATATGTAATGGAATTTAAATGCATAATATAAAATAATTGCTTGAATGTACATGATAAGAGAGAAATTCCTTACAAAATTTTGACATTGCAATAGGTGTATATGGGATGCATTATTGAGAGATAAAGAGGTCTCTCATCATTAAAACATAATGAGGGAAATATGTTGGAGGTGAGAAACCATACCCCAAAATTTTTAATTGTAAATAAAAGGGTATGACAACATAAAGAAATTTGGACAAAAAATGAGAAAGGAAGAAATCCTTTACTTGGAAGTGTGATCCCAAAGTCTTGGGAGAGGCTTGAGAGAGGATTATAAGGAGCCTAGGGAACCATGGGAGGATTATAGAGAGATGATGATAGGGTTTGGTCAAGTTATAAATGGTTTGAGTGAAGATTAATGGGAGATTGAGTGGGTTTATATAGGAAATGAGAGGGAATTCTTTATTATTTAGGTTTTGGACACCACACCCCAATGGAACGAAGGACTTATTTTTTTATAATTGATTTTTGATAACCCCCATCTAAAGGGATGAGGGGGAACCCTTACAAGGCTTGTTGGACTAGATATTACATGACTTGTAGGTCTTAGGGAATATACAGATTGTACTTGGAACTCCTCCTCCCAGCTTCTGCATTTTAATATTAGCTCTCCAACTTTGCATGGATGTTCGTTTAGGCTTCCTGTGCCAGCACAGACTGGTCCCGATGGAAATTCCATACCCTCTCTTTCTAAAAAATCCTCTTACCTTCTGCTTTAAATCCCCATCTGGAGGCTGCTCCTTGTTGAGTCTGTCTGATCATTAAAGCACCATTTCAGGTGGCCCGAAAGCCTTGAGGTGGGCCAAAGCCCTTGAGGTGACCCGTAAGCCTTGATTTTCCCCACAAGACATACTTGACCAAAGGCCTTGGGTGGCCAAAATTCGTTAATGGACCCGAGGCCCATACTGCTGGCCCGGAAGACCAAACAGATGAATAGTCCTGGTTGCTACAGTACCGAACATTGTCTGCTACAATGCCTGCTATATTACCGAATAGTGCCTACTACAGTGCCTGCTACAGTACTACTATAGTACCCAAAAAATATGTCTCCACCCGGTTTTGAACTCAGGTATCTTGGGTGCACTTTCCAAGTCCTCACCAACTAGGCTAAGGATCTTATACAAGTTTTGGACACTACACATTAAACTAATCCAAACCACAAACCATCCCTTGGTTTTTTCCCATGATTTTTTCCAAAGTGGACTGGAAAAAATTATTTTATAAGGCCAATATCTGAACTTATTAAAATATTAGGCTTTCTCATATAGAGGTGAGTCACACTCTCAAGGAAATCATTTTAAAATGATAAAATGTTTTATAAGTCTTGGAGGGTCCACTAAGGGTTTGTAAAATAAACAAAACAAACCTAAAATCACATTATTTTAAAGCTAAAACATATAATGGATGAAAATAGAATTTATAGTATTTTATAAATCACTATTAATTCATTATGATTTCATAAAAAACATTATATATTTAAACGCTATTTAATTTTTACCCAAGAATTCAACTATCTCAGAAAATTATAAAAAATTCATCGTTAGATAATTTCGATGTACTAAATCAAAAAATAATATTCATTTTATCTAAATAAGTTTCTAAATAAGTGAATTTTTAATTTTAAAATAAAGACCAACATTTTTTAAAAATTCATGGTTTTTGAAAATAATAATTTTGAAACCTTAATAAAACTTTCAATTATATTCATAAAAAAATTACATAATAATTTATATTTAATAAAAATTAATTTAGTAATAATATTTTATTTAAATAATATTTAATTCAAATAAATCCATTAATTCAACAAAATAGAATTTTTAATTGAATATTAACTAAAAATAATATTTTTGCTTTAAAAAACACTTAAAAAGTAACAATACTAAAATAACTGTATATTGTTTGTTATATACAAAACTAATACACATAATCATAGTGCTAGGGTCTTGTTACATAACCCCTTATAACACCCGCATAATACCTAAGGGTAAGGTTTGTGATGGGGACTGACTCTTGGGGTGGCTCGGATAACATCGCACCAGTGGTAATCTCAATTAACTTCCAATTAACTTATAGGAGGTTTTGTTCAAGCTTAACACATTGAATCTCAGCTTGGTCTTGGTCAAGAGAAAAGTCCAGTGACACTACCTTCTTTCCAAGCTGCGATAAAAGGGCTTTGTATGGAGAAATTATACTAGATGAGGCCATCACATTTTTTGTATGAGTAAATTGGATTTGTTAAATCCCTATATTTATACTAATCATGTGATAACTGTTTAATGTATATATTAGCAACACTAAAAATTCATAATAGTATTTTAATATCCAAAAACATAAAACCAAGGAAGTACATATGTCTTATATAATCATTTTACATAATAATACATTTAATCAGATCAAGATAAATTTTCATTAATAAAATTTGGGGTCATTACAAGCACCCATTATATAAGATTTAAGAAAAAAATTAATTAATTAAACTAGTGATAGTACTCATTTAAAACAACACATATATCAAATCACATTCTATAATAAAAAATTATTTATCAAAAATACTAGTAAAAAAATGCAGAGGATAAATATCACTATCATCACAAACACTATCATAACTTTTATCACCAATATAATCATAACTGTCATCATCACTATCATCATCATCACCATTATCATCACTATCACTATCACCATCCCCACCATCACCATCACTAATAAAGCCATCATCCCGACCACTACTAGGAACATAATCACCATCACTCGGTGCATCATATAATGAACCCATCATTGAAATTCATGTATAAAAAACCATGACAATATATTTTGAAAGTGATAGAAATAATATTTCCATAACTTCCATAAATTGATTAGTGGCCTTTTTACTTTGTTCATGCTCCTTCATAGTTATTTTTTTTGGCCTCAATTGCCTTTGTACAGGCCTTCGCTACCTCTGTCTGATCCATTTCCAACTCAATGCTACCAAAAAATGTTAGAGGCACCTGAAGTTGGTCAATGAATATTGGGGAAAATATTATTCCTTGGATGATAGTGTACTATCCCATGGTTCTCTTCTCTTAATATCAGGTGAAAATGATTGTTTATCCAAAAAATTTCATCTTTTTTCTCATAAATGGACTCCAAAGCACCCTTTTGAAAACATAAATAAACTATTTAGTTAAAAAATAGATATTAAAATTTTAAATTATCAATTTAAAACTTAGAAAAGGATTTCATATCTGTTTTTTTACCACAATTCCTTTATTCTTCTTTTTTTCTTGAGAAAAAAATTGTACTCGAGGAACTTGTACTTCGATGTTCAACAGATCCCTCAATAATGACATTTAATGTTTTAGAACATAAATAGAAATAGGATATTTATTGACTATAAATTATATAAAATCATATCAAACAAACACTTCCACTATTTTATTTGGAATTTACTTTATATATTTCAACAAACTCCATTGGTTCATGGATAAAATAATAATATAATTTTTATTTTTAGTAATTTTGAAAAACCAAAAAATGATATGCATATTTTGGGAAAATATATTTTAAATATACAGATAAAATTATACATTTATTTTTCTTATATAATTCCAATTTAATGATTCAATCATTACTGATTTTTAACAAAAAAGTGAGAGGGATAAAATCTCTAACCATTGACAGAGTCTAAATAAATTTAGTGGTAAGTAAAATCAAAACAAAACCCATTAAAACATTATTAACCATAAAAAATTAAAAATTAAAAATAATAACATCAAATGTAGATAATGAACATAGTATATGAAAGTGATATTACTTACTAAAAATCCTTAATAATAAAATAGTTAACCATGTTCATAACGTATGAAACATTCTAGTTTGAAACAAAATACAAATATCACCATGATATTTTAGGGTTTCTATTTTCATGGAAAAATAATAATATTTTATGAACCATAAAGAGATATATGTTTTTTATATGTCCTAGAAGTCCTAAAGTCGTGCATTTTGTGTCTTGGGTGTTTTATAAGTGTTGTAGATGACCAAAGAGGGGTTTTAAAGGAACATAGTTGTTTCTTTTCATACTAAGTTTAAAACATCCCATTTGAGTTAGGTATTATTATATAGAGTATTTATCTATGAATTAGGTGTGGTTTTGGTTATTCTTTGATAAATTAAGTGAAATGGCATCCGAAACTCCAATATTTTTGGATGTCTTGGTAGTGGGGGTTATTTATTCTCAATATGTAGTAGTTTTGTCATGCATTCTTCCTAGAAATTTTTAGAGGAATCCTTGTATGGTAAAATAAAGGGAAGAAAGATACTTGTTTAGAATATGGGGGAAATATACCTCTTTTAAGATGTTTTTATAATGTGGTCATTAACTTACCAAGATTTAAATAGATAGGTGAATATAAATTGATCATAGTGGGTCTAGAATTGTGTCAAGTTATAAGGATAAAATGATAGTTCAATAATCCACTATTATATGGAAGAGGTTAACATTGATTTTAAAATAGGAAAAATTACCATAAAATTTCATGGGATATTCTATTTTAAATTCCTAGAAATTTAGATATCAATTGAATTGAAACAACTATTTCATTGTGGGTATTGGAACCAAGGTTGGTCTTCGATGGAAAATGAGTTATGTTTGTGTAAATTGTAAATATAATTTGGGTTGATCATGGTTTGGGTTTGTTATTATCAACCATTTAATGGAATATTAGGGAGATTACATGGAAAGGGGTTATACAGTTTGATCCGAAAGCAGTATTAAAGGTGGAACCATTCTATAGTGTTTTTGAAATTTTTGAGGATGAAAATAGGGAAATGAAGAAAAGTGTTTTTGGAAAAGGAAGGTGTGAGAAATATTTGAAGTGTGAGTGAATGATTGGTTTTTTTCACACAATATTGAAGGTATTTTTGGAACTTCCACACAAGACATGTTTCCTGTTCAGAATGTCAAAAAATGGAAAACTCTTAGAGTGAATGGAAGATGATGTTGCACGAAAGGGTTTGCACGCCCAATGTGATGTCAAAAGGGGTTTTGCGTGCACATGATGTATCTTGCACAGACCAATGAAAGATCATTGGGATCTTACACATAGGGTCATCAAGGGACTATAAATATGTGTCTACCCCAATAGAAGACTTGAGAATTTTTGAATGAAAATATGGTTACTCATTTGCACAAAATATTTGCACGTTAAAGATTGGAAGAGAGTAAATCTTTCATGAAAGGTGTTAATTTAGTATGAAAATTCCAAGTTAACCCTTCAGTGTTGTTGTGTGAAAGATAAGGATTGTGCAAAAAGTAGTTGTTGTGTGAAAGTCATCTTTTACAACAATTCTCAAATCTTGTGCACAAGTTGGGGTTTTGGGCGCAAGTGTGGTGTTATACTTCTGAAAGGTTTTTGAATATCTGGTGTGTGTGATTAGTGCATCCCCATGAATCAATTCAGGGCTTAGATGAAAGAAATGTCTCATGACAGAATTAGACAAAGACTTTAATTCAAATATATTGAAGAGACCTTCATGCCGATAAGCTGAGTTTGACTTCTCTCAAGGCATTGACCTAGTGGGAGTTGATAGAAGTGATCTGAGGGACACCATGAGCTATCCCTAAACCTTGTAAAGGTAGTGTTCCTAGCATAGAGTATTTGTGACCAAATCCTGTAATCCTCAAACTTTTAATGATTAGTGGATTTTGGTATGACCGAAACACTGTCAGCGTATGGTCCTTGGACATAGTCCTTTGTGATGAACCAAGTAAAAGTGTTGCATGACCTATTTTAATGTGTTTATTTATTTGTTGTTTATATCCATCATACAAGTTTAACACTTTCCTACCAATATGGGAACAAGATCCATCGGTTCAAAAGAAAAGGTTGACACTCTGATTCACCCCTCCCCTCTCAGGGCATCTCGACGTCCCATAGTGAGGTCCTCATTATAACATGGTGGGGGTCATTATAAAATCCAAAAAAATTTAACCAGAACATTTTTATAGATCTAAACATTTGGAATTATAAAAATTGAAGCTAAACTAGAGCTATCTATAGGCTCATCTTTGTCATATTGTTTTTGTTTTAAGGTTTGACATTATTGTGATTCTTGCATTCGATTTCTTTCATTAAAATGTTCTGTTTTTATTTATTTCACAATATAATATTTATTTTTCTATGATTAATTATTCTTATGGGGATATGGAATAGGGGTTTCGTTGGTTTTTGTGTTATTGGAAATGTTTATGATTAAAGTTATAAATGAATATTTCCTTTGGTGAATATTTTTGTATTTGGTGGAAGATAATATTTTTTTACTCTATCATTGTGGTACATTAATTGAAGAATGAAATATTGTTATGTGATTCAATAAAAATCTTCATATTTAATAATTTTCAATGTGGAATCCTAAAAAATATGTTTTTATTTAGTATTTTTTTACAATTTAAAAAAATAAATATAATAAACTAGATTAATTGAAAGGTAATTTAATCCACGATTCACAAGTGGATTATGTGTTTTTTATTTTATATCATATTGTAATGTGAAATTATTATCCATTGTTTTGTAATTTTTGTAATTTTATCACATTCATAATTGGTTATGTCACTTTAACATTAAAATTATATATATATATATATATATATTCAAAATTCAAAATTTCCTTATTATACATTATGTTGTTTGTTGAATATAGAAGTATGATTGGAAGTGGATACATGATGTTGTTCATAGTAGTAATAAATTTTTTGTTCTATGTTTTTTATTATCCATACTACTATTATAGTTTACTTGGATATCTATAACGTTTTAAAATTTTAATGATGATGTGTTTGTTATGGAGGAATTGGTTTGGCATGGTTAATATATGAATGATGTGGGGATTATGTGGTATATTTTTAATGGGAAAGTGGTGTGGGTGAGGTAGTGTTGAGAGAGGCCATTTTATGCTGTGTCATAATTTCATCAATTTATTGATAATAATTCATTAATTAATATTATAATGGGTATGTGATGAATATGATGTGCATAATGGTAATTAATAATATCAGTTAAATTAAATAATGAAGTGTATAAAGGCTGATGGTGGTAATAAAACTATAATTCTTGATGTAGTTAGGGTTTAATGAATGAAGAGTTTTCTTACTTAATATAATAAACATTGTTTGGTTAGTAAATTAAAAGTTAATTAATTTATAATAATTTTATAAAATGGTAATTTATAATCGATGTAAAATTTTTATGCGGTGATAGTGTGTTAAAGTGGTTTTATTAGTTGTGGGAGTGATTGTTGCTATGTAGAAATTTGAATTACGTGGTCATTATGGGATGTAGTAATAAATGTGTTGAATCTATTAAGTTGACCCTTATGATACGTTAATATATAAAATTATATTTTGTATTTAATGTTATTTTTATGAGTTAACTTCATATTTGGTAAAAATTATATATTCCAATATGATTCCATGGGTTCAAGGGGATTTTAACAAATTAAATTTCACCAAAGTTCTGCAATTTTTCTACAGTTCATTAGTTTTCTAGAATATTTGTGCTTCTTTTTTTCAATGATAAATCTAGATATAGATCACAAAATTACAAAATTATTATTGTGTTTAAAATATTATATGTTTATCTATATTTAATTAATCTATGAAGAAGTCAGAATCAAATGTTTGGATTATATAAATATTGTTTGAGTTCTAAATTTTTTTTCTATCAATTTTTTTCTAGTTTATATGTGCTTATATTATTTAGTGATATCATGAGTTACATAATTTGTATTATAGTGTTTTTTTTGTATATTTTAAAATTTATAAAATTACCTAAATATATGTCAATAGGATTGAAAGTAGAATATACTGATTAAAGTGTATAAAACCTCACTGAATCTTAAGATGCCAAACAATACTGGTTTTCAGAATTTATACCTATTTAAATGTGTCGATGAAAAATATCATATTCCTATTTTGTTTTGAAATCACAGTTCACCCCCAAAGTGTGGAGATACTTTGTAGAATACTTATTTGCTATATTCTTTTTGATAATTTCAAAAACTAATATCCAATTATACAAAATAGAGTATTAATGAAAATCATAATCATTTTCAAATAAAAACCTCAAATTTCATTAATACCTCAAACTCATCATTCATACAATGAGTAATATGTTCCCAATACTATATTGACAGAAACTCATTCAGGATAGTTATTTCGTCTAAATCAATTCCTATTCAAGTAACCCAACCATTATACAACCCATATTTATATTCTCTCTATATATCATCTAAATATTTGATTAGTGGGTACTTCTAGATCCATTTTCTATAGAGGATCACCAATCTATGTTGGAATGGGGTCCAATATATTCTCATGATGAATAGTATTCTTAGGAGGTTTAAAATGCACTGCTGCATAAGTATAAGGGGAATGAACATAAATCCTATAGAGAATAAAGTAGTAAGAAAATAAGGTGGAGATACATTTGTAAAAAACGATAATATAAATGGGGATTGTTAGAAATTATCAAAAAAGGAAAAGATATATGAAAAATATTAGGTATAAATGGTGGTGAAAATATTGGTAGACTAAATATCCCTTGTAACTATAATGAAACTGTGGGATAAGTAACTCTGCTATATGGTGTATCTGAAAATGTTTTTGGGTGTGATCTAGTATGATGAGTGGTGTGAGTAGCTTTAGTACCACCCTCTATTGAATCTTCAGGGTGAGAACCTATCACTTGGTTTGTAGGATAATAGTTCTCGAATAGGAGATGCTTCCTAATTTAAGTTTTTTAAAAATATTAATCACATAAAAAAATATGTTATTAATATAATTATTTAAAATAGTATACTCACAACAGAAACTATAGGAGGAATTGCAATCTCTATAATGAATCTATTATTATTTGTCATCCACTTCCTTCAAATCTCCACATTTTTTTTCATTTCCTATGTTGGAAAAAAATAATAATTTAATAAGAAATATTTATGTTATCAATTCATCTTGTTTTTATTAAAATTGGATTGTTTAGGTTTTTTTGGGTTTGTTAGGTTCTAATATAGTTCAAATTAGTATTATAAAATGAAACTCAAATAAAACTATAAAAACATTATATCGAAGATTCATATGAAGGTCAAGTTGGATAAAAAATATTCAAAACCAAAATTCATGAAATTTGAATAGTACCAAACTAGAAAACCCATGTAAAGTTAAAGAAAAGTAACTAAGAACACATATAGATGATTATACATATTACCCACCACAACTTTAGGTTCACAATAAACTCTGAAAATGGGATTATTTGAGTCATCATAAGTAATAAATTAATCGAGGCTAATGGGGGATTTGATCGTGTCAATTTCATCCGCACTATAATAAAAAATATGTATTGGGATTACTTCAACAATGAAACTGAATTCATGTATTAGATGATCTTTCACATAAAGAAATTTTTTCGATAATGATTCCAAAATATATGGATCATTAGTAGAAAGAATTAAAGTCACGTCAATAACTTAGAATATACAGTCATCAATAAATGTCCCATGTATCATCCTTGAATCAAACAACTTGAACATCATAGTGACTTGACCATGAAAATAATAATCCAATATTATAATTTTCTCAAAAAATCCATAATAAGAAACATTTTCATATCTAGACCAACTATATAATGCATTGTAATAATAATCGATTGTTTTTTTAAACGTAATAACATTATATTGAGTTCTCATGTTTTCTTCCCATTTAGTGATAATAAATTTGTACCCATTGATCACAATTTATTTAAAGTAATGAACAAAAAAGTTAAGACGAAAAGAAAAAGATATTATTTATTCAGATATATAGTTAGTAGGTTAAATCAGTACCACAAATATAAATGAATATTAAAATTAAATGATTATTTATTTTATTTTATTTTATTGTAGAAATACCTCAACCTTCAATTTAAACCAAGAATAAAACTCTATTCTATAAAAATTTACTCTCCTTATAAAAGGTAAAAAATTATGAATTCCATTTATATATTTTAATGGTCTATACATAAAAAGATATAAAAATTTTAACACATATATACAATTACATGGGATTAGATAACATATACATGTTTAATTTACTCACTTGATGTAGTCTTAAAAGAAATCATAGTTAAATAAGACTATGAAATGGTCCATCTATCACTCTTCAAGTATTATTTTAGTCAATTTATATAATCCATTCATTCACCCTATTTGGGTAAGTGATGGAAAAATGGGTTCAATTTTCTCATACTTCTCTTCTTCATTTTTCATTTTCTGGTTATCTCCTGTGGTCACATTAGATGAATGCATTGAATATATATTATTGATGCAAGTAACCTTTCACAATGGAGCATTGTATAAGATTATTATTTTAGATGTAAGACTTTTATTTTTACATATTTCTTTCAGTTGGACACATCCAACAAGAGGAAATAGGTCCTATATAAAGTATTTTAGTTGTAGGATGGATATTTAGATACAACATAAATATGAAATATGATGGAGTAAATTTTTTCTTTAATTCATTCAAAATTAATGGTGACTATTCTTACATTTTTTTCAAGAAATACTTCTATAATTTTTAGCACAAATATATCTATAAAAATGGAACAATCAAATCACTACTATCCTTAAAATATTGGATAACAGATGCCGTATTTCTATTGGAATCATATCATGAATTAAAATGTGATAATTATGAGTCTTAAAAGATTTCATATTTAAATCTTTTCTATTTACCCATTTTGATATATTTCTTAAAGATCCATAAAGAAGATTTAAAGTCTCTATTACTTCCAAAAATTTATTTTTTATGAAGGTGTCATAATATAATAAGTGCATAGAACATTACATTTATTTTAACTAATACGCACAAGATGAAATTTTGGCCTGATACCTCAATAAACAAAGCTATGCTGAGATCATTAATCATATTTTGTACTGACCATGAAATTTAGAATAATTGAAAACAATATTTCAAAAAAAATTCTAATGTGCATTACTTGTAAACAATAATGTATTTTTTTGGTAAATATGGAAACTCAAAGAAGATTCTCTGCTTCTTCCAATTATAATTGGATTCAGTTAAACAATTCTTCCACTTTCTAAATTTAATCTAACCATTACTAAATAAAAAAAACTTCTTGATATTCATTAATAACATTAGTTATAGACATATGATGAGGTGTATTTTTGATCTCCATTGTATTGAAAAACCTTCGACGATTATTCCTATATAATAAATCCAATGTAAAAATATCTAATGTCACATAAAAATAAAAATACAATAATATTTAAGACTTTTAGATGGTTTATTCTTCATAAAAACACGATAGGAACATTTTACCTTCACGATCTATCCATACATCATTATATAATAAATAAAATCATTTATCATCCACATAAGTGCATCACACATCTGAAATATGTATTTTGAATAAGAATATTATCCACAAACACGCACATTATAAATATGATTAAACTATTTTATCAAAGGTTTCATGTATAAATATATATCACTTATAAGATCATATGGTTTAGATACGAGTATAATCAAGAAATTGAATAGTTTTTTCATACACATCCATGGAGGAAGGTTATAAATGTGTATGAAAATTGGCCATTTGCAGTGTGAACTAAGAATATGAGTAAATATATTAAAATCATCACATGATAGACCCAAACTCACATTACAAACCTCATATGAAAAAACTGGGATATCAAGCATCAAATTTCCACTATGATAATCTATATATAGGACGAATGACCTTGAGATCATCCTTATTTATCTTAGTATCATGCCATCACATATTTGTTGATATTTTATCAATCATGAAAATATTTTGGAGTTATAAATCAATCAAAAGTGCCACATTAATTTTTAGGGAACTCGATATGGTGTCCCATTAACAATTTTCTTCCATCGAGATGTGAAACATTTTATACAAATATTTAGACCAACTATTTACTCCCAAAATAAGCTGAAATACTTTGGAAAAGCATGATTTTTTTAGAAAATCCAAGTTGGTTAATTAAGTTAAATAAAATATAATGGTTTAGGGGAATATCTACATCATCTAGATAAAATTATTTTAAAATGGTTATAATATAATAAATGTAAGTATTAAAAATCCCAAACATGTTTTTCCCATAAAATATTCATATTATAAATTCATGCTTTTTCATTTAACCATATTGTCAATATACCAGAGTTGTGGTAGCATCCTTTAATTTTTTCACCCTATCAAAATATTAATTTTCATAAAATGATTCATGTGTACTCATATAGTTATATTCTTTTATTTTATACTTTATTTATAATGATTATGAGTAAATAGAAACCCTTCATATAATCAATTCTCTAATTTAATCCTCTTCTTCAGATCATGAATGTTTTGTGACTTTATTTTCTTCCCGTTATGATACCATACATAGTAGGTTGTTTGAAATTTTTTTTATATGGTATCTAACTTCTTAATGAGTTAAAAAAGTCCTTATAACATAATTATAACATGTAATGTGTATAAGACCTCTATTAAGAGAATTTTTAAATGAAAAATCTAAAAATAACCCAAAATTTCGTTTAAAATCACTTGAGATATGATCAGTTTCATACATACAACTTATATCTATTATGTTGAAAAATTCTATATGTCATGTCATGAAATAAATGAAATAAGATTTAAGTCAAATCCCAAACATATTTAATGAAACAATAATTTTTCCATTAATATAAAACCACAACTGAAAAACTAGTCTATATGAAAATTATAATATAAAAGACAAAAAAATAATATATGTAAATAGATAAATATTATATATATAAAACAATAATATTTAATACCATTATATTAAATGAGAAATAAATATACATAATTCTATACATTAAGTATATGTATGAAATAAATGAAAAACTATTCCATATAAAAAATTAGAATATAAAATACAACAATAAATTTTCAAATAAGAACCATGGTATATATAGTGGTCTAAATCTCTGAAGTAATAAAACAAACATGAAATTAGTTAAGTTTCACCAATAATAATATTATTTTATCAGTAAATTACATAACTATTTTTTATGGAATAAGTCATAACAAACACTTACTCAAAATAACCTACACAAGTCATAGGGCATAACAAAAACATCAATTTTGACATTTCAAAAGAAAGGAAATTCTACTATATATAAATAGTTTTTACACATAATTAACATAAGTTTTGAAATATTTTCATGTAAAAAACAAATTCCATCCATATTCAAATTTGATGAAAGGAATGAAATCTAAATATTTAAACCATATATTGAATTTTGAATCCAAACATGATTAAGATATAATAATTTCATAACCCCTAATATATTCACAAAGAAAAGTACTAAAATAAGAAATTATATATTTAGTTCATTAATTACAAAAAATAATAGGTTGATATTAGATTTATATAGAAGTAGGGAGTAACTGAATAACAAAAATTACATCATCTACAATCAAATTTATTATGAAATATAATAACAAATATAATCCAAACAAACACTTTTTAGTGAATCTAGAATAATAATGACATAAAATAATCTATCTTAGTGTTTTATACATAGAGAATAATGAAAATTATTCTTGTAAAAAGAGATGATGGATTTGAAACTCAGTAATTTGATGTTCAAGAACAACAGAATCAAAACAAAAACTAAGGATAGATCATCATAACTAGGGAAGAAAATGTAAATTCATTTGTATAGTTGAATATAGATGGGAGTTAGGTGGGAGGAGTGGAAGGCCACACAACTGGTTTTTCTATGGATGTAAATACTAATAGTTTTTTAAAACTATTAATATAACATTATCTATACTAATGGTTTTACGAAAACTGTTTGTATAACCTTCCCATATACATGATACAACAAGAGTTAAGAATAATCATTGGTATAGGGGGGCCTATAGCAATGGTTTTAGAAAATAATTATCATAGGTCCCCTGATATATCTCCTATTTCATGTAGTGGTGATGAGGGTTCATTTAACTTGATTATAGTACACTAGAAGTTTCATACAATATGATTTCCAAATCATTGGTAGTTACAAGATAGTTAGTCAGAATATACAAATAGAAGGTGCATTGAAAAATGTCCCCTAGAAACATCCTAATTAAAGTAGTGGGAATAATGAGTAACCTCATAAGAGTGTTTGGAGGGTGTAGAGTGTACCAACTAATGGTGTTGAGGAGGTGGGAGACTTTTACCAAATAATGATATTACTATAAAGATAAGAGCCACATAGAAAAAATCCCCATGATGATCAAAAGATATGGTGGCCAGATGAACATGCTAGAATATACTATAATTATTAAGGTGGATCATTTATGATTAGTTAATAAAAGTAATCAATTATAACCATCCTTGGTTTAGAACTATCATTCCTCCATTTTCCTTCTTGGAGATTTTTTAGTTAGTAATTTCTGATTGGACATATGCATTCCAAAATTTAGAATTAGTTCACCATATACAAAAATCAATGGTGTTATATGAGGGTAAGGATGATGTGGAGAAGTATGATTGTAACACCTTGATATTTTATGAAATATATTTTTTAAAAATAAATTTAATTTCTTCGATAGTTTTCATTATATGTTACTCCGAGTTTAAACAAAAATTATATATTATTAAAATATTATTTTTTAAAGTGAAAATTGTCACAAAGGTGTTGGATTGATGGGTATGAATATGACTAAATAAATTATGAAAAATATATTTTAACGCATGTATAAAATTAATTCATTGTTTATCAATTGATTAAAAATGAAAAAAAAATTATTTGAATGAAAGAGAAATATTTTCCTAAAAATTGTTATTTTTGTATCCAATATATTTTTATCTTAACAAATTAAATTAATCAATTTTAGTAAATTATTTTAATGGAATTTATAAATTATTTACTAGATTAATTTTTTTAAACTTTTAAAAAATATTTTTCTAGACATAGGATTAGAATAAATCCATTTTCATGCTAAAAATGAAACTTTTTCTAAAAAGATATTTGTATCATGTTTTCCACACATAAAATAAAATTAATTCCTTTCAGTTATAGGTATTTAATTATATTAAATTAATTTAATATTTATAATCAATATTTTCGAATTTATTAAGTAGGACCCTTTTAATTTTGGTAAATATGAATAGAAACCATGGTAAAATTTATTACGTCGGTAAAGGGTAAATCATATTAATATAGAATAAAGATAAGCGATAAGACCATAATTTTCGTAATAATTATTTTTAAATTAATCTAATTGTAGCCTTATCACCTTATTCATGAAGTTTATTTGTTTAATATAAACCTTTCCATTAAAATGAATTATATGTTATTTAAATAAAAAAGTTACAAAATTTCACTATTTTAGTTTAAAATATAATTTATATGTTCACATATGGAATTGTTTTTATTAATGAATATTAATATAAATTTTCTAGATAAGGAAATTATACTCATTATGGTTATTTATATATAATTATTAGGTATTATATAATTACCTTAAACATTTACACAACTCAAAAAAAGTATTTAATAAATTAATGAAAAAAATAAAATAGATGATTTTGAAAATATTAAAAGTGATATAATTTGAGTAATTTATTGTATTAAAATAATTTTATAGGTGAATATGACATATTATTATTATTATTATAAATGACTACATTCAAATTCATAATTTTTAATTATTTATTTTATATCAAATTAAATGAATAGTATCAAAATTGAGAATAATGATATTTTATAAAAATATTATTTTAATAAATTATTTAAAATCATGAAAATATTAAAATAATAATTTTTAGATATTATATGGTCTAAAATTACATAATGTTTCCATTTATTAGACAATTTTACAATTAAATTTAATAATTGCAATGCTTTAATATTGAAAATGTTGTTACCATAGTTAAAATTAAAATTTATGAACTAAGTGTTAGTAAAAATGATAAGGTTTAGAAGGACAAAAAAACAAGTATAAATTGTTTTGTTTGATTTTATTAGAACCCTATCCAACCTTATATTTTAATACATGCCCATTTGGATGCATTTTTCTTGATAATGAATTTATTATAATTTAATATTTTGAGAAATTCCAAAAGAGTCCCTAACCTCAATTATAAAAGGGCACTTCCTCCCTCACTACTTTACATAACATTGAGCCTTATAGCTAGACCAAACTCTTCCAATTTATTTTATACACTACCTTATACACATTATAGAGGTTTTTGTCTTCCAAAAATACCAAACCTAGAGCCCTTTATAGGATATCTAAAAGAGTTTTTTTGAAGTGGGGAAATTAGCAAAAAGATATCTAAAGGAGTTTTTTTGTCTTCCACATGTGCATTTTCTAGTTCGTTGTGCTCTCCATATACGATTGGGATGGAAATGACGAGATCTGGCTTGTGGCGGGTCTACCATATGAAATGATGGTGATTTTTGTCATTTTTAGTTTTCTTGCAGTCATTTTTGGTTTCGGGTGCGGCTAGATTCATTTGACGATGTTGATCTGTGTTGTGGATGAGGTTTTGGAGTTGTTTGGATGTCTGGTTCTTCCAATTTTTTTTGTATCTAGACTCTCTAGTTGTTTTGGATGATTATTTTGGATGTCTCGTGGCTGATTTATGCTGGGAGTTGGTGTTTTGTGCATGATTGTTTCTAAATTTTGTTTTTTTGTTGGATGCTAGCATTCGAGTGACTTGCTGTGAATTTTGTGATGAAAAAGTGATGGTAATGCAGTGTGGTGTTTTGTTGAAGGTGGTCTTGATCTATGGAATGATTTCTGTCACATACATAACTTATTTTATAGTTATTTTTAATTTAATTTCCATTATTGCTTTGTTTTGGGGGTTTTCTAGGCATTCTTGGAGAAATGGGCGAGTTTTCATGATTTGGGCCAAACCGTGAGCCCAATTATAGATTTAAAAATATACTTTGTTTCATTTATAAATCCTTCATTTTTAACCTTTTTTATCCATTATAATTCTTAATTTTCCTCCCCTGAGCTAATAACACCACCACATTAATTTGGACCATTTAGAAATCCTTAATCATGGTGTATTTTAGTTTTTATTTAAGA
Source organism: Viscum album (assembly GCA_963277665.1). Classification (NCBI taxonomy): domain Eukaryota; kingdom Viridiplantae; phylum Streptophyta; class Magnoliopsida; order Santalales; family Viscaceae; genus Viscum; species Viscum album. Next base: position 119,851,920 of record OY728154.1, read on the forward strand.
GATTGAGCCTGCCAGAAGGCCCATTTCCTGCATTAAAAATAATTTTAAATTATTTAATAATCACTAATTTTATATTTATTTTGGTTCTCCCACCTCCCTAATTAATCCACTATCTCTATGATCACCCCCATTATCGGTTTAACATTTTTTGAGCTCATTTGAACCCCGAAGGAAGGTGATTCTTCTCTGAATTTATGAAATCGCCCAGATTTGAAGAAGTAAATTCATTCTTTCATATATCATTCCATATTTACTCTTTTTCCCCCATTTTAATCCCCACATGACCTCCTCCTCATCTATCGACCCTCATTATTAGGTTTTGTTGCTTTGAGATTCAAAATTGCGTTAATTCGGGGTAATTGCTTCATGTTGTTTCAAGGTAAGTGTTCCTCCCTTCCACTTCTTCCATTTCCTAAGGGTTTCATCCCCCTTTCTTGATGTTCCAAAGTGTCTATAACCTAGGGTTCGTACCTACAATTTAACCATGAGTATATTTGTTGAACATTTGTGGTATAGGGATCGATTTATCATCCTTGTGGGGTAGGGGTGGTGCGATTGATATTTCACACCATGTTTTGAGGGATTTGACAATTTCTATAGGTGATTCTATGGGTAACCATTTAATTATGAGTTAGTTTTCTTGATTAAATAATTTTTCATGTTCCTTATATTATGTACATTATGCGAAAACCATTTTTGGTAGAAATAGTAAAGAATTTGGTATTAAACATACATTTTTGTTTGAAGTGTGTATTCATCAAATGTATTTTAGGTGTTTTCTCTTGTGGTAGATTTGTAAAATGTGGAAGTGATTTATTAGTTGTTCAAAGGGGCTGAAAAGTTTGTTTGGGTAATGATATAGTGTCATGTGGGCCTAAAAAGGGGGGTCTTTGATTGGGTTTTAAGTGTGTAACCTTTTTATACTCCTTGAAAGTGTTTTATGGATTTGTGTGTTCTCATGGGTATCATTTGTGATATTGTTCAAGGTGATTATATAACATTTGAAAGTGGATTATTACATGTTTATTGGGATGAAAATTTTGTTTTGGTAGGGGATTTGTGTGATTTTGGCTAAAAAATAGGTTTTTCAAATGGGTTTTATGTGCAAAGCTTGGGTATACTCTTTATAATTGTTTTATGAAAGTTTTGAATGGTTTATTGAGTTGTGTAATAGGTGAAACTATATCAGCAAACTATTTTGGTATGAGTATATTTTTAAAAGGACCATTTCATTTGTGAAAAGGCTGTTATGTGATATGTATCATCTTGGAAATATTTTATTAAATTTTTTGAAGGAGATATTGAGGTGTGAAAGAGATGTGAATGTGATGTGGACTGTTTTGCGTGAGTGTGATGTGAAAAATTGAATTTTTGATTATGAAAGGAGGTTTATGTTCCATGTGTGTGGCCTTTTATATGAGTTGCAATATCTTATAACTGTTTTTTAAAATTTTTAATGGTTTTGTGGAAGTGTTGAAGAAATGTGAAATTGAGTTGTTGGCTATTTTGGTGTGAGTCGGATTTCAAAATCATTTTGAATGAAAAATGGAATTCTGTGACTTGTGTGGTATACATATGGGCTGTTTGGTGAATTTTTGTTATGGAAATAATAGTTTCATGTTCAATGTGTATTTCTTGACTTGTTGAACTTGTTTGAGCACAAGGGGAAAACATGGGTATCTAGGTGGGTGGACGAGTACTAGTATGCTAGTGAATCCGTGGGGTTTGGCCTTAGTTTCACTTAGCAAGAATGAAGATTACAACTCTAAATAAACTATGATGATGATGATTGGGGAACACTAGGTTATGGGTATGCTCTCTACTAGAGGCTCATGCATAGGAATGGATATTTGGGATGGTTACTCTCACCAAGATACGAGGTACTAGGGACCCACACCTAGATAGTGCCTAGGGGTTATTTCCTATTGCTTGTGATCATTAGTTACTTTGTACTTACCATCGACATATGGTACATTTGTCTTGAAAATTTAGTATCTTTGGTGTTTATTTTAAAATTGTTAATGCTTTAAAATATCCCACTTGAAAACTGTTTTTATTCAAAGTTGCATCTTTTAGAAATTGCAACTAGATTTTCATGTTTTTGAAATCATGCATGCTTTTCGTCTTTAAATGTTTATCACATGGAATATATTAGTGGTGGTATCCTACTAGGTTTGGATCACACCCTACTTACAACATTGGGTGTAAGTAGATTTTCTAATTTTGTGTCACAGGTTTGGGTACAGGTTTAATGTCATTGGTTCGTGTTTTTAGCGGTCCATCATGATGCAGTGTTGTGGAGATGACTTGAGGGAGGTGCCTATTTCCATGTGGATGTTCTTCGGATGATTTTTATTGGTTTTCTACCTTTGTAATGGTCTTCATAAATTGTTTAAAATTATGTAATTTAGTTCTAAATTTTATTAAAAGATGTTTTGGTTTGAAAAATCCAGTTTTGGTTTCTTGGTTTTGTTTGTCGTTTTATGTTTACAAATTCAGGTAAATTGTTCCCAAACTTCATTTTATGATAAATTTGAACTTGTGAAAGCCCATGGGGATCTAGAACACCCTTCAGGTCTTGACATAGACCAGTTCGGGTGCTGATTTGGAAGGAGACCAGATTTGGTTCGTGATAAAATGGTACTATAGGAGCTTTATGTTAACTCTTTGGGTCATGTTATTTGGGGAGCAGTTTGGATGGTATAGAGTTAGGATTATTGGGAATTTACATTCTAGATATGGGTTGTGTTCCTAGACAGCACACCTTATGATGGGATTTGAGTCTCTATGGGAAGCCAAGTTTCATCTGAGTCCTTTGGTATTCTTGGTTTGACGAGGATCTGGGGAAATGAAAAGAGAGTTGGGCTAATGGTCTTAGTGAGCTCACAGGGCCTGAAAAGACATGTGGAGATGGGGATATTTCCCTAAATCACTCTCTGTTATGGTGAAGTGATTGGTATATGGCCGCCAACAATATTTCAATGTCACCCACCGAAGCTAGTTCCCCCTCGCATTGCCTTGTGTCCTTTAGTTTTGAAATCCTAGAAGTTCAGTTTTATAGAAACAATTACGTGGTTTTAAGAAGCATATGGTTTTTTTGTGAAATTATTTTCACATAAATAATTAAGGGTTTTGATTTTTGAATCGGTGGAACTAAAATTTCAGAATTTTTTAAATTTGGAAAATGGTGTGTTTACATCTCTTTTGAAACCAGGAAGTATGTGAAAGTTGGTTTGGAAAAAGTGTTTCTAATAGAGTTTTCTAAACTGTTGAAAGGTGCCATGATGGGGTTGATTTATTTTGAGATTAATGTGAATAAATTGAAATTGAATTTATATCTAAATGGTTGTGTGTTTATGAAATGTTTTTTTAGTTGTAAACTGAGATTTTGATCTCGTGGTTAGCGGTCTTGAGAAAAAGGATGTATTGGTTGACCATTTTGGTTTTGAGAAGTGGATATAATCTTTTTTTTAACATTTGGTATTTCCATGAGTGACCACATGCATGAGGTTATATGGTATTATCGATGGATAATGGAATGAATGGATGAGTGCCGGGATAGATATGAAGAGGGTGCCTAGTGTGGCATAGAAACATGCATGTGTGAGGCCCATGGGGTACCATTGGTGGTGGATATACTAACCGCTGAACCGTTTGTTTTCAAATAAATGTTTTTAAAGGAAAACATGATGTCTTGATGTCTGGTTTAGTATGGTTTGTATTATGTGTTTTTGGAAATGCTGATGTTGTGGGATGTTTTTAGTCCAAGAACCCCTCCTATTTGAATAGTGTTTTGGGTTGGTGTTCGGTTGGTAAGCTGGGTTAAAAGGTTGGTTAGTGGTTCCTTTTGAGAAATATTTCGAGATGCCTTTATGGTGGTTCCCTTCATGTGTTTGGATATGATTGTGGCACATTTTTAGCAGTGGACCATCTTGGTTGGGTCCTTGGGTTCTCTCGTTGCATAAGGTATGCCCCCATTAAGGGTTAGTGCCCAACTGAAGTAAAACACTGATTGATCCACCATTGGAAAATCCTCCAGTTGATCAATATAAGGAACTTTTATCAATATTTTTTGATTAATTATACACCCATTCCTTTATTTGATTTTTGGATCCTCTTTTATCGAGAGAGTGATCGTGGAAGGTTTAAAGAGTCCTTAGTTTCATAAGTTTCATGATTCTTCGAAGGTGGAAGTGGCCTAGGGTTGTTATTGTGGATGAGTGCTTGGATGGTGTCTAAGAGGTCCTCTGGGTCTTTCATAGTTTCTTTTAAGTATGAGTTCATGTTAAACCACCAGTGTGGGAAATCTGGTCATGATAGGCCATTATGGACACATTTTGGGATTGTGTATTGTTTGGGGACTTGGCATAAGGTCCCATTCCATGTATTGTTTCTATCAACTACAAGGGTCATGTCCGTTGACACCTTGTGATGTCATGTGCTCATTTGACTATAAAATTTATGGTTGTACAATCCTCTAATGGTCTCTATTATGTTGGCAGTATATCTCTCTTGGAAAAAAATTCAAATCCTTTATCATAGAGGAAGGTTTTTTTATATGTGTCCCCCCTTCTATTGTTTCTCACTCGAAGAAACAAGGTGTGATGTGTGTGCAACTTCTAATCCCTTGTATTAGTGAAATGTTAGGTTTTGGTAAAGTGATTTTTGGAGTATTGTATCACTTGTTGAACCCATCGGGGTATGCGGTGTAGTTGTTTGTGGCACCAAAAGTAGAAGTTCCATATAGGGGTTTCCCAATCCTAACCGCGAGGCCAAAGATGCTTCAATCTTTTTATCTCCAGCCATAGGTCACGAAGAGAATCTGGTGCGTAGTAATAGGAAATTCCAAGGTCATTTAAACCTTTGTACAAGTCCTAACTTCAGTAGTAAATACAGGAAGAGTTTAAACCTCTGGTGTTTTCATCTTGCTTCTATTGTTCTCATTTGGCGGAAAGAGATGGAGGGCCTCATGCCCATGTTATCGCCCAATTTTATTTCTTTGCTCTTTTGTTTCCATTGTGTTTTTGGAGAAAGGATTAAAATTTGGCTAGATAGGTTGTGCGCAATGTTTTCACATGGTGAATTGTAACTGTGCCCCAGAAAACCATGCAGATATAAGGATTCACATGGTTAACACAAAATTTCCTGAATTGTGCAGACTAACCTTATGGTCATCCCAACTATTTGAGTTTTGGGGTATTTCAGTGTCGGCCCATGCTGGCCGGTTAAGTTGGGTGGTCCCTCTAGTGGGGAGACCCACCATGGGTCTCATGTATGTTCTTTTGGAAATTTCTAATGTAAGACTACCCCTTGTACCAAAGAGTCTATTCGGGCCTCCCCATGTTAGTTTCCAGATTCTGTCTCAGAAAAGGAAATTAAGTTTTCTCTTATGGTGGGGAGCCCATTTGTGTCTCCCCATACCAGTAACTCATTTTTGTCCTTAGTCATGGATTAGAAGTGGGTAGTCTCTTTCAGAGATATCTAACTGCCTACATCTTACTTGGGTAAACGTTGGTATTGGAGAGTTCCCAATGGTTTAGTTATATCAAGATAGGTGTAGCCTTGTTCGATGTGGTTGTTTGTTTTGGTAAATTTCTTGAGCCTTGTTCATATTGAGTTTGAGGAGTTTTACTTTGGGATAAAGCCTGAATGTTCTCGATAGTTTCAGGAAAGTGGTGTATGTTTCGTTTGTGAATTGTGCTTTCCTTAATTGATCACTGGAGGTGTTTTGGCCTTTGGGGGGGGGGTGAAACCTGGCAAGGGAGTACCTCTTGGTTTCTCAGTTGGGTTTGTTTATTGCTTTAGCCTTGCTATGACTTTCTGGGGCGGAAAGTGTTCATGGTGGGGATAATTGTCACATACAAAACTTATTTTAAATTTATATTTAATTTAATTTCCATTATTTATTTTTTTTGGGGGTTTCCCATGCATTTTTGGAGTAATGGGTGAGTTTTCATGATTTGGGCCAAACTGTGAGCTCAATTACAGATTTAAAAAGTAATTTTGTTTCCTTTATAAATACTTCATTTTACAAAAATTTTTATCCATTACAATACCTAATTTTCCTCCCTTGAACTAATAACACCAAAATATTAATTTGGACCATTTATAAATCCTTAATCATGGTGTATTTTAATTTTTATTTAAGGTATTGGGCCTGCCAGAAGGCCCATTTACTGTATTAAAAATAAATTTTAATTATTTAATATATCCTTAATTTTATATTTTTTGGTGATTCAACCTCCCTCTCAAAGCCATTATCCCTAGGATCACCCCATTATCGGTTTTTCATTTTAGGAGCTCATTCGAACCCCTAAGGAGGGCGATTCGTCTTTGAATTTATCAAATCTCCCAGATTTGAAGAGGTAAATTTATTATTTCATATCTACTTCAATATTTACTCCTTTTCCCCCATTTCAGTCCCCACATGACCTCCTACACATCAGTTGAGCCTCACTATCAAGTTTTGTTGCTTTGAGATTCAAAATTTGATTAATTAGGGGGTAATTGCGTCAAGTTTTTTCAAGGTAAGTGTTCCTCCCTTCAACTTCATTCATTTACATAGGGTTTCATCCCACTTTCATGATGTTCCAAAGTGTCCAGAACCTAGGGTTCGTACCTAGGGTTTAACCATGAACATGTTTGGTTACAATTTGTGGTCTAGGTCTGGATTTATCATCTTGGCAGTGCCAGGGTGGTGCGGTTGATATTTCACACCACGTTTGGAGGGATTTGACAATTTCAGTATGTGATTCTGTGGGTAACCATTTAATGATGAGTTAGTCTTCTTGATTAAATAATTTTTTATGTTCTTTATATGATATAAATTATTTGAAAACCATTTTTGGTAGCAATATTAAAGCATTTGGTATTAATGTTACATTTTTTTGAAGTGTGTATTTTTCAAATGTATTTCATGTGTTATCTCTTGTTGTAGTTTTGTAAAATGTGGAAGTGATTTATTAGTTGTTGAAAGGGGCTGACAATTTTGGTTGTGTAATGATATAGTTTCATGTGGGCCTAAAATGGCTGGGGGGTCTTTGAATGGGTTCTATGTGTGTAACCTTTTTATACTCCTTGAAAGCGTTTTATGGATTGTTTGTTCTCATGGGTATCGTTTGTGATATTGTTCAAGGTCATTATATAACATTTGAAAGTGGATTATTACATGTTGATTTGGATGCCAATTTTGTTTTGGTAGGGTCTTGGTGTGCTTTTGTCCTAAAAACAGTTTTTTGAAATGGGTTTTATGTGCCAAGCTTGGGTATACTCCTTATAATTGTTTTATTAAAGTTTTGAATGGTTTATTGAGTTGTGTAAGAGGTGAAACTATATCAACAAACTGTTTTGGTATGAGTATATTTTTAAAAGGTCCATTTCATTTGTTAAAAGGTTTTTATGTGATATGTATCATATTTGAAATATTTTATTAAATTTTTTGAAGGAGATATTGAGTTGTGAAAGAGATGTGAATGTGATGTGGACTGTTTTTTGTGAGTGTGATGTGAAAAATTGAATTTTTGATTATGAAAGGAGTGTTATGTGACATTTGTGTGGGATGTTATATGAGTCTAAATATCTTATAATTATTTTATAAATTTTTTTAAAGGTTTTGTGGAAGTGTTGAAGAAATGTGAAATTGTGTTGTGGGCTATTTTGGTTTGATTCGGATTTCAAAATCATTTTGAATGAAAAATGGACTTTTGTGAATCGTGTGGTATACATATGGTCTGTTTGGTGAATTAGTGATGTGGAAATTATATTTTAATGTTCAATGTGTATTTCTTGACTTGTTGAACTTGTTTGAGCACAAGGGGAAAACCTAGGTATATAGGTGGGTGGATGAGTACTAGAATGATAGTGAATCTGTGGGGTTTGGCCTCAGTTTCACTAAGCAAGATTGATGCTTACAACTCTAACTAAACTATGATGATGATGATTGGGGACCACTAGGTTAGAGGTATTTTCCCTGCTAGTGGATCATGCATGGGAATGGATATTTGTGATTTTTACTCGCACCGAGATATGAGGTACCTGGGACCCATAGCTAGCTAGTGACTAGGGGTTATTTCTTATTGCTTGTGCTCATTAGTTACTTTATACTTACCTTCGGAATATAGTACATTTGGATGGAAAATTTTGTAGCTTTGGTGTTTATTTTAAAAGTGTTAACCCTTCAAAATATCCGACTTGAAAATTGTTTTCATTCAAAGTTGCATCTTTTAGAAATTGTAACTAGCTTTTTATGTTTTTGAAAACTTGCATGATTTTCATCTTTAAATCTTTATCACTTGGAATCTATTTGTGGTGGTATCCTACTGCGATTTGTATCACACCCTAATTACACCATTGGGTGTAATTAGATGTTCTTATTTTGTGTCATAGGTTCTGGTATAGGTTAAATGTCATTGGTTTGGTTTTTTAGCGGTCCATTATGATGCAATGTTGTGGAGATGGCTTGAGGGAGGTGCCTCTTTCCATGTGGATGTTCTTGGGATGTCTTTTATTGGTTTTGTACATTTTTAATGGCCTTCATACATTGTTTAAAATTGGGTAATTTATTTATGAATTTTAGTAAAATATGTTTTGGTTTAAAAAATCCAGTTTTGGTTTCTTGGTTTCGTTTGTCGTTTTATGTTTACAAATTCAGGTAAATCGTTCCGAAAATTCTTTTTATGATACCTAGGAACTTGTGCCAGCCCGTGGGGATCAGTAACGCCCTTCGGGTCTTGCCCTAGACCGGGTTGGGTGCCAATTTTGAAGGCGGCCAGATTCAGTTCGTGACAATGTTGCTGCTATGGAATGAATGCACTGGTGTAGTTTACAGAGTGAGGAATTTTGAGCATGGAGTTTTTTTGTCTTTGGAATTTGGATTCTTATTCTAGACTTTATACTATGATTTTATACTGATTAGTATTTGATTAGGTTCTTTCACCTTGCCGGACATTTTAGATTTGGATGTTTGAGTGGGCATGGATCTGCCATCGGTACTGATCCCATGCATTTCCGTACGGGAAAACATGATGAACTATCATGCACTAGTGGAGGTTTTCCATACTGATGATGATGCTGGGGAGGGTTATTTCTTATTAGTTTTGTTCTTGGATTTGTCATTCATTTTATTCTGATTCATGTTTTCTCTTGAATTCATTTTAGGGATCCCTCCTTCTTCCTTAGAAGGGTGTTAATTCAAAATTAATAAAAATTTAGGCCTTTGGGCCATTCAGTCCGGATAAAGGATTTTTTTTCAAAGAAGAGGCAATCTATTTACCCGATCACTTTACTCCCTACTCTTACTTACCTCTTATAAATATATGGTATTTATCATCAAATAATTAGTTCACTATTATCAATATTTTAAAATTTTATTATTTTTATAAAAACACCATTATGCACCCTCTTTCCCATAAAATGAGAATTGGAATTATCTTTCATGTGCATGTATGACTTACCCTCTCCACATAGTGATATAATTCATTTTTCATCAACATATTTTATGGATGGGTATTATGATGTGTTTAATAGTTATATGTTATATTTATGACATAACTATAAATCTAAAATTATAAGTTCACATCTAAAAACTTACTATCCAATCCATTATGAAACAATAACATCGTTTATGTATACGTATGGTCTACCACCTCCACGAAGTGATGTGATTAATTTTTTTATTTTTTTTGTTTTTATGGTAATGGGGATGAATTTAATAAATATATATGATATATTGGATATAATAATGATTCTATAAATTTGAATTTATATTTATCTTTCTTTGTTTGCATCTATTGATAAATGAAAACAATGGTCATGCATACGTACGACCTACCATCTCCATGAATGATGTAATTAATTTGTCTTTCTCTACATTTTAAAAATGAATATAAATATTTATATAATGAATTTATATATATATATATATATATATTATATTTATATCATTATTAATATTTTGTATATAATTTAATCAAGATAAATATACAAGGAACAAAATTACTAAACCAAAATACTCCTCATAAATGAAACAGTTGACACTTGGAATGAATAATTTTAATAAATAATTATGGATAATAGGGGTGTTAACATTATATAAAAGGATAATATATGATATTACAAGTATTAAAATGAATCTGGTATAGAATTATTATAAATTTAAATTTATTATATAGGAGGTTAGAGTGCTTTTGAAGTACGGAAAACTTAAGGTATGGGGTTTTGTGTTACAATATCATTATTTATTAGGATTGTTTATGGTTACGTTTTAATGGAAAAATATTATAATCTACCTATCAAGATACTCATGAATTTTCTTATACTCTTTTAATTTCATTAAAATACACATTTTAATATAATTTTACTTATTTTGTAATTAAGAAACTAGAAATATATTTTTACAGAAAATAGATTTCATTTCTCTCTTTAATTGAAAAAACTTTTACTTCCATATTCATGTTTTGTAAACATGTTTTAAAGAATTATTTTTCTGTTATCCTATGATTGTTTAAATTCATTTTTACCCATGTTTTATGTTTTAAAAAATGGTTTTAAAGGAATATTTTTTTCATTTTCCAAATGAGGTACTTTGTGAATTCTCTAACAGATGTATGCAAAAAAATGTTTTTTTAACTTTTATAGAATGAATTTATTTTTCTTCCATCCTAAGAAATATTTGATTTAAATATTCATTTAAAAATTTTCAAGGTTATTTTAAAAGAAAATATTTTTCATTATAATTTCATATATTTTTTAAATAAGTGATTTAAAAAATAGAAATATTATTTTATTCAAGAATGCTTTAATGATCTTATAATGGTATTTATATTCATAAAATTTGGGATATGATACAATGATACTATCCTTATTATTTCTTTGGATGATTTATGTTTATTATGGCATGATGTTTATGAAACCCATTCCTATTCCAAGGTTTATTCAATGATGAAATGTTTATGAAACCTATTTATTTTCATGGGTTCTGATATGATGAATGTTTTATGATCTTATGGCACACATATGTATGATTTAAATCATGTTATTGGTGGGACCTATATCTCCCTTGAATTAATTAGTTAAAAATTGATATCACATGAGATAAACATGATTGGAATAGGGAGTGAACCAAGTTCAGTAAAGGGATCTGTCCACTCTTATAGTCTTGAGGGTGAAGCTTGACTACTATGATGGTTTGTAGAGTGAAACCATTCTACTATGAAAACCTTTTAAATGACCCTTTCATTTGAAGAAAATTATTTTTTATGATTATGTGTATGTCACAAATCAATTTCTTATGCCTATATTATGCTTTCATGGTTTATGATCTTTGATTCCCTTATGATTCGTGTCTTATGAACTTCCAATATTTATTACCTGATTTAATATTTTGATATTTGATATGAAGGGAATGGTTTTGAAGCTTTAATATCACATTATTATACACATATTCTCATGTTATGATTATGTAAAAGTTTTTATATCCCTTTTTTATCCTTACTGAGCATCTGATCTCAAGCTTTTATTATGGTTCCTTTCTCGAGGTTTTGGAGAAATGTATTAATTTTTTTATGCCGAATAAGGTTTCTAGTTATGAAGAACTTAATTAGAGATGTTGTATAACTATTTGGAACCCATTTTTTATGCTTCCAATTTTCCAAAGATACTAGAACTAAATTATTCTAGCATGGATCAAAATTTTATATAATAAATATTAATATTTTAAGATTTAATATCTATATATAAAAATTATGGTTCAATATATTTATGAAACATATTTCATGTTGTAGAGAATGAAGATAGAGGATTGTCTACAATAGAATGACCTTGATCTATTATTAATGGGTTACAAACCAAAAGTGATGAATAAAGAATAATTAAGGTTGATACGGATATCACTATCATATATAATAGTTTAAAATATCTATGAAAACAGAACCATATCATAACATATAAACACCTCCATTACTTAAAATAATAAATAAGGTGTTCTTTTTATAGATGTTGTTCTACATGAGTTTATAAGAAGGTAAGTCATCAACTGATCCCATAAAAATTTTTAAATGATCAGGATTTAGTTGTAATTAGTGAAAGTGAAATTTGCTGATTTGTAGTGGGAATTATTATTTCTATCATCTCACATAGAGTCATGGGATGCGATGGTGACCATGGAAAGTAATTCAAGATGAAAGGTTTATCTCATTGTTATGGATGTTATGGATATGATCTTAAATGGGGATCTTTATCTGAAGTAGATTCAATCATCATCTAGAAATTCCTAGAGCATAAAAGGAATAGAATGAACCAAAATATGGAAAGGTCAATGAAAAGTGAAAATAAAGAGAATTTACTATAGGATTAGTTGGGTGGAAGGTGGTCCCGTGTGTCAGAATTGTAGAAAGAAATATCAAATGAATAAGGATTACAATAAGGAGAGAGTTCATTTTAGAGGATTCACATCTAGAAGTATATATGTGAATCATGTATCGAATGATAAGAGTGGTCTATTATTGAGTTCCCATAGTTAACTTTTATCTTAAATTATAGACTATGGAGATTAATTTTACTCATCATTCGATTGGGTAATTACGAAGAATTATATTTTTAAAAGATAGATAATGATTTATCTAGGGGGAATCAGGCTCTAAGAATTGTAAAAAAGGGTGAAATCTCTATTCAGACAAGGAAAGATAGTATGTTGTAGTTGAAGAGTATTTTATACATACTAAGAATATGGATTAATTTAATTTCAGTATAAAAAATAAACTATAAATGTTTTTTTACAACATCAATTGATGGTATTTGGGAGATTTCACATATTTCTATGGATGTGTCCAAAAGAGTGAAGGATGATATATTCTACCTAATGAGAGTATCATAAGGTATGATTCATGCTAGAGAAGTAACTTGTGAAAAGTTATAGCATGACCATCTGGGTTACCTGAGTGGGAAAGAGATGAAAATTCCCAATTGTAAATGTATACTAATGATATAAATCATAAAGTTTGGTGCATGTGAATACTATATATTAATACATCAGTAGAATTTATCCTTCCTAATTAAAGGTAATACACAAAATAATTAAATGTTAGAGTTAGTGTGTCAAGACATATATGGGAAAAATCTAGTTTTTCCCCAGGGAGGTTCACTGTTATATGTAAAATTCAGTGATGCTGAAACATGAAAAGGTGGGTGTTTTTTCTCAGTCAAAATTCAGAGATTTTTTAAATGATGATCCATGGTAAAAACATAAATCCACTTGCAAGATTGAATTCTTGAGATTTAATAATGGTGGAGAGTATATAAGTATATATTTATAGAATCTCTATTAGTACAAGGTCATAAGGTTGGACAAAAACCATACTAATAACTCTAAAACATAATGGAGTCATAAAGAGGATTATCCAAAAATAACATGAAAAATCAAGGAGTATGAGGATTCTTACGGGTTTTCTTAAGGTGTTTTGTGTGGAATCAGTGACTTATTTAACATACTTCTTCAATAAAATTACATATTCTCGATTTTGGTATAAAATATTACAAGTCTGTTGGTCTAAAAGGAAGGTTGAATTTACCCATATCAAAGTATTCAGTGTACTCACCTGTATCAATGTTTATTCTAAGGATAAGGAAAATATTGAAACTTATTTTTTAACATGTTACTTTATAAGATATGGAGATGAAGAATTTTGTTTTAGACTCTAGGATGGAAACCTTTAGAATGTGGTAAGAAGTGAAAATGTGATCTTCAATGAAGAGATATTATGGAAGGATAATAACTTTTAAGAAAATTATAATGAGTGATATGAATCATAAGAGGCTAAATTACAATTGAATGGATGTCTAAAAGTTATAGATGTTCTAAAGAATTTGGGAAATATATTGGAACTAGGAACACCATACTATCTGAAAGTTACAAGAGATAAGAGTTTGGTTTTGATTAAATTTACAACGATAAAAGTACCAAAATACTCTAGGATTATTGTATCTTGGGGTATAGTTTAAAAAAAGAGCTCTAGAAGATACATATATGGAAGTTACAGTACTAGAAGGAGTTGAACCGTAGAGGGAGTTGTAGTGATATACTAGAGTTAGAAACTAATTAAAAGCGTATGAAATTGATGTACACTAGTTTAATCTAATTTATAATTGAGAGCTCAAGATTCTATAAATGGAAAATAATTTGAAATAATTGAATCTATGGGAGTTATAAATGAGTGAGGAAATTGAGTTTCTCTATGTGTTCATAACATGGTAACTGATGAAAGAGATGAAAATTCACAATTGTAAATGTATACTAATGATATAAATCATGATTTTTGGTACATGTGAATTCTATATATTAATAAATCAGTAGAATTTATCCTTCCTAATTGAAGGTAATACACAAAATAATTAAATGTTAGAGTTAGTGTGTCAAGACATATATGGGACAAATCTAGTTTTTTCTTACGGAGGGTCATTGTTATATGTAAAATTCATTGATGCTTCAACATGAAAAGGTGGGTGTTTTTTTCAGTCAAAATTCAGATATTTTTTAAATGGTGATCCATGGTAAACAAATAAATCCACTTTCAAGATTGAATGCTTGAGATTTAAAAATGGTGGAGTGTATGGAAGTAGATATTTATAGAATCTCTATTAGTACAAGGTCATATGTTTTGAAAAAAACCATACCAATAACTGATGAAAAGTTATTCGAATTATTCTGAGCATCCCCTGGGTCCCAAATGCAGGCCCCGACTATCTTTTTTGGACCAATGATTCTTCAAGCGAGTACACGGTGAGATCTAGGTACAGATTGGATCTTGGCATTCACTCTCTTGATCGTGATGAGGGACCATGGAAAGAGCTTTGGAAGCTCAACGTCCCCCAAAAAATATGCCAATTTTGGTGGCAGGTGTGCATGGGCACCCTCCCTACCATGAGCCTCCTTGTTTACTAACATATGGACAGTGCTGAATCCTGCCCTTTCTGTCCGAATATTCCTGAAACTCCTTGGCACGCCATCATTCACTGCCTGGGAGCCAAGGAAATTTGGAATAAATGGGGCTTGACTTTGGATGCTTCACTGGACATTGTCTCTGACCTCCCCGATCTTCTGATGCGCCGGTGTTCCTCTATTTCATCATCTAATAGAATCTCTCGTTGCACCCTAGCCTGGATCATTTGGGTTCGACATAACATTTCGGTTTTCCACCATGTTCATCATCCTCCTGAGTTCTGGATTGAACGAGCCACATCATGGATTGAGGGATAGAAGGACTGAAAAGGACAGTTTATGCCAGGCGTTTCCCCCTCCTGTTCCCCTAATTGGATCCCCCAAAGGAAGGGAGTCTTAAGATTAACATGGATGCCTCTCTCTCCAAAGATGGGCTTGTTGCTCTCGGCCTCCTGGCTTGAAATCATCTGGGGCAGATCATTGCAGCAAAATATGAACCACATCATGCCTTATAGGAACCTGCATTTGCTGAGGCCTTTGCTATACTGGCAGGGATGATGATCGCTGTAGAACGTGGATGGGTAGATATCATCATCGAGTCTGACTGCCCTTCTGTTATCAATGCTTTTAACCACAGTGACGCCGGACTCGAGGCCTTTGGCTTTATCGTCAGGAGAATCCGCTCATTGTGCCAGGGCTTCTCTTGCTTCACCTTCTCCTTTACCAAAAGGGAAGGAAACAATGTGGACCATCAGCTGGCGGCCTCAGGCCCCTTCGATATCAACCAACTATGGATGGACAATTTCCATTCCTGGCTCTGCTTTGTACGACTGCTGATATTCGTCATTAATTTTATCTTTCCTTCTTCAAAAAAAGTTCATCTGGAGAAATACTAACCATTTCTATTACTATAAGGAGTTATATGAGTAGATTTTAATAATATTTTTTATATTAATTAATGATATGATTATTTAATTTTTAGTAAAGTAAAGTTTTGATGAGGTGAAGGTTGAAATATTCATAATATTTGAGATGAAGGAATAAATTCAGGTTAAATAAATATTAGGAATGATGATTAGGAGGAACTTATGTTTTATTACTCTGTAATTGAGATAGTTGGATTAAATCCGAAAGATGATGTAATGATTTAGCATGAGAAAATAAAAACTAGTAACCACCCCATTGGCTGGAATTTTATAATTAATAATGGAGAAGGCACCACAAATAGAAGCTAAGGTAGATAAAATGGAAAATATTCCCCATGCATCGGTAGTTGGAATATTGATGTATTACATGCTTTATACTCAGAAAAAAATAAAATAAGAAGTGTGTATTGTTATTAGGTACATTTTAATTCCACAAAGAAAACATTAGGAAGCTTTTAAGTGGATTCTATTGAACTTAAATTGTTCGATAATCTTTACACTTTACTTCATAATAGACAAGTAATTACAAGGGTATTTAGACTATGAATTTGGTGGATATGGAGAGACATAGAAAATCACCATCAAATTTGTGTTAAATTTCAGTGGAATAAAAATTAGATGGATATTGAATCTTCAAGTACTAGTTTCAAACTTAAAAATTAAATTGGAGTATTTTACATTAATAGAAACTGGGAAGAAATTGATCTGGCTAAAGTGGCATTTTAAAGAGATCAGAAGGATAAAAAATGATGGATACTATTTTTTGATTCAAAAAGTGAAATTACCTTATACAATAATCTAATTTTTCATTAAATAGAAAATTATATTCATCTAATGTATCACTTAATCTTGATGTTGTTGGAGGATAGAGTTATAGATCTATGTAAGATAGAAGGGGCTTAAAATTTGATAGATATAATGAAAAATTCTATAGTCCTTTATATTCTGAGGTGGTGCTATGTATTTGTGACTAGAAGCATGGTGGTTGAAATATATAAAAATAAAAGAATATTGAGGAAATGATGAGTTTTTTGGGTTTTTGTAAAGGTCTAAATGGTTAAGGATTAAAAATAGTTCTAAAGTGGAAGATTATTAGGCTCAAATGTTAAAATAATTTTCTCTCTATGTTATTAATTTTATCATTCAAATAAATTTGAATGGCCTACTTTCTGAAGGTTTTTATGCAAAAGATGGAGTGGTAGTGATTAGGGTTCAAGTGACTAGATAATGGTAGCCTGAAAGTTTTAGACCAAATTATGAAAAGATTACCAACAGTTATAGGCTAGTTGGTTTAGAAGGTTCAATAGGAAGGCGAATTAAAAAATACCACCTTGAGTATACCTAATGGAAGAAATGGGTGAAAGTATTAAAATCCCAAGATTTTATAGAGGAAAAATAATATTTCAGATGGGGTAGTTGAGGCGGTTGGTGATTTTAAATGAATAGAGATATAACCATGAATATAGAATCTAAATGTAATCACTCCAAATAATGATTGAAATCTACAGTGACCAGTTGTATCAGTTGTAATAAACTATAAATTGTAGGTTGGATCACTTTTGATCAATGTGGAAAGATAGGAAATTATAATCATTATTGTTTCCTTAATCAAAAGTAGAGTAGAACTTCCCCTATGGAGTAAGAATCACATCTGGACCATGTAAATTATATTGTTATTTTTTCCTTTCACTCTTTTTATCATTGTGTTCTAATTACTCTTGTTTATGTTTCATAAAAATTATTTTGTGTGCTGTGGTGTGATGATTTAAGTGAATATTCTTATAAGTTCTAGACATCATAGTGCAAGATCACCTTTTAAGACTTTGTTTCCACCTCATATGTTTTGGTGGACATCTTCTGGTGAAGTATCAAAAGATATTCAAGATCCCAACACTCATTACCTAGTTAAATTTGGATATTGGAACACTAAATATATATTATATATGAGGTATTCATTTTTAGTTGGAGTAAGTTTATTAAAAAAACTTGACGAAAATAGTTAAATCATGATAATCACCCATGAAAATGTCCTTGTTAAAGATTATGGTTTACTTCATGGTAATTATTTTGATATCCCACATATGTATGAAATGTATGAAAATTTCATATTTTTATCTAAGGTAGATAATTTTTATGAAATAGAATCATTATGATAATATGAATGTGAATGTTATATTAGTAAATTTCACAATGTTTAACTCATGGGTATTGGATATCAGGTGTGGATCACACATTAGGGATGATAATAAAAACTCATAGCTATGAGGGAATTGATAAAATATGTCATATATCTTCATCTTAGCAATAGATCCAAAGTTGATTTTTTAGAAATTAGAACTTATGATGTACATTTACTATGTGGATTAATTATAGAGTTGAAATAACTTTGTTATTAATCTTCCATAAATAGAAATTTTATTTATATATCTTGTTTGCAGAAGATGGGTTTTTTGATTCATTATTAAGAAAAATATTTTTTCTATATATTAGAATGAAATGTTTTATGGTATTTTGAATATGGTAATCAGTTTATACATTCGTGATATATATAATCATATATATATCATTTATAATAGAAAGATTAGGGTTGATTCTAGTCCCATATATTATTGAAAATTTCACATTGGACATATAAATTAGAAATGAATCCAAATACCCCATATAGATTTTTTTTTTACCATTTGATTATAAATCATTTGATGCATGTGAATATTGTTTATTAGAAAAAATGACCAAATAAATTTTTAATAGAATAGATAAAATGGATTGTGTAATGTTGTATATTATACATAGTGATATATGAAGACCGATGAGTACTCAAGAAAGTAGTGATTTTCGGCACATCCTTACTTTTACCAACGAATTTAGTCAATATGGTTTTGTATTTATAATGACACACAAGTATGAAATTTTTTAAAATTTGAAGAAGTTTTAGAATGGAGTATAATACCAATTAGGAAAAAGTATTAAGATTCTTTGATCATATTAGGGAGGTGAATACCTGAGCCAAAAATTTACATTGCATATGATATATTAAGGAATTGTTCTACAACTCTCTCCTACTAGAACACCATAATGGAATGATGTGTCCAAGAAGAGGAATCAAACATTTTTATAGATGGTTCGATTGATGATGAGTTAATGAGACCTTTATATAGTGTTATTCTATAAAGTCTATTGTATTAATTCTTAACTGTATTCTATATAAAGAATTCATAAGGATACCATATGATATATGGTATAAGAAGTATCTTAGTTTTTATTTTATGAATTTCTAATGTTGTGTATCACTTGTATAATGATTGAATTATAGAAAACTTAGCCTAAAATTTGAAAGTGATTATTTTTTAGTTATCCCATAGAAGCAAGGGGATATTATTTATAAAATCACACTAAACATAATGTTTTTATAGCTCGATATATTTACTTTCTTGAAAAGAAATACCAATGTAAAGAAGTCCATGGAAGGAATGTTGGACTTAAAGAACTTGAAAAACAAGAAGTAGAAAGTGTTCTTGAGATGGAGGTTGTCAATATTATGAGAGATATGGATTTATTATGGAAAATGATGATGAATTATTGTTCATAAGTGATGATCCTACTCCCTATAGAGAGATCATTGAGAGTTATAATTACACAAAATGGTTAAAATCTTGGGAATCTAAAATTGATTCCATATGAACTAACCAAGACTGGAACCTGATGGATTAACTTTCAGATGTGAGACCCATAAAGTAATATATTTTTTCTATAAGAAAACAGACATAGATGGTAGAGTATCTATCTATAAAGAATTCCTAGTCACAAAGGGTTGTAAGAAAATTTATGGTACTGACTATGGAGAAACCTTTTCAGATATTAAAATCATAAATTCCATTCAATTAATATTTTCCATAATTTATCATTTATATTATGTGATATATCAGATATATATTTAAACTGATTTCCTTGATAATAATTTAGTCAATAACATGTATATGATATAGCCCAAAGGTTTTGATATAAAAAATGAGTCTGCTATGGTATGTAAGTTACAAAGGTCCATTTAGGTTTTGTTGCAACATTCCCAGAGATAGAAAAACTAGTTTAATGATGCAATCAAAGAGTTTTATTTCATCAAGAACACAGATTATTATAGTGTCTATAAGCATATTAGGGGGAGTATAGTGGGGGATTTTATATCGTATGAAAATGAAAAAAATACTTAACCTAAATTAAATCATGAATTTAGATTTCTATAAATACATTCTTAGTAAAATTATTCTATATAAAATAAATAGGTGAAGAAACATACATATTGGGTAAGAATGTCTATAAAGATAGATATAAGAGGATACATAGAAAAATACATCAGTAAAGTGCTTAATATGATTAATATAGGGAAATATAAAAAGAGATATTTACTAGTTCTGTATGAAATGATTCTTAGAAAGATTCATGATACTTATAAGGAGATAGAATGGATGGATAAAATTCATGATGTATCTACCATAGGACTTATCGTTTATTCATTATTGTGCACTCAACCTCATGTCTCATATTCTATTATAATTACTAGAAGATACCAATACAATAATAGTGAGAGTCATGGGTTTATTGTTAAGAATATACTTAAGTACTTGAGAATGAATAAGGACATGTTCTTGATCTTTGGAGTAGAGAATGAGCTCTATGTAAAGTGTTATACATTTACAGGATTCAAATTTGATAAAGATGGTATGAAATATAAATCTAGTTTATTTTTTTTCTAAATGGCGGAGCTATTATTTAAAATAGTTACAAATAAGACACTATATCAGACTTGATAATTTATTTCGATTACATTTCAATATTAGGTGCTGCTAAGGAGTTTGTTTGGATCAAAAAGTTCATAGGTGGTTCCCAGAAATAGGAGATAAATTGAGACTTATTTTGACAACAATAAATCCATTGCTCATGGAAAGTATCCCCGATCACACTAAAGGACCAAACACATCCTTTATAAATACCACCTCATATGAGAGATAATTGAGAGGGGAGATATTATGATCTATTGGGTGGCTAAATACAAATATTTTGAAAATATACTAATGAAACCATTAGTGTGGAATAATTATGAGAGTAGTGTTTATTCTCTTGGTATATTATATATAAGATATTTATGTAATTTATTAATAATGTTTCATGATTTTATAATAAAAAGAAATATCTTTCAATCATTCATTCATGTGTGTTGTAATTTGCATGAATAGTGGAACAATAATATCCCCTAAAAGTACAACTTTGATTTGTTTCTATTCAAATATAATAATAGAATATTATGGTTTGAAATATGTTAAGATTATAATGAGTATTTTACTTATGGGATAATATGTGAATAGTTATTATTTGGCCCAACCCACCAAATTATATCCCATGGAATGTCATATAATCATCAATATAGTTAATGATGTATAATTATTATATATATTTTTATCCCATGTCAGGTGAGATAAATATATTTGAATCCTTCTTACATGGATACCTTTAGTATACAATCCATTGAGTCTTAGATAATAATAGGGTTTTTGGTAATGTTACAGATCATTTCATCTTTTGGATCTCAATTAAGATAAGATTTGTCTACTCAAATGATGAGAAAAGACATCCAAACTTTAATTAGATTAGATTGATGAAATGTATATCCAGGCTTAGTTGAAAAATGTATGATGTGTTCAATTACTTTTATGAGGGACATGTGTTGTGCTAAACAACTAGATTAAAGACATGTGATGTATTCATAGACCGGGTCAGTATTTTCTAGTGAATCAAAAAAGTTTTAGATGACCTATACTAGATTGACATTATTCCATGTATAGTAGTCACTTTATGTGTAACACCCTGAGATTTTATGAGAAATATTTTGTTTTTATGTATTATATTATATGAAACACCAAAGGAATCTTTCACTACACACAACACTGTCTTGGCTTGTGTTGTACACAAGAGAAACCTTCCTCGATAGCTTGCATTGTACGCAATACCGAGTTTCACAAAAGGACGATATGTTATTAAAATATTATATAAACTAGCCATTATGAATAGTAATACCCATTTTTGAAATTTTAGAAATGTTATCATTCAAAATGGACTTCATTTTTGGATTTGGAATATTGAAATTATCTTAGGGTGAATTTTTGGTATTTTTCTGAAAACTGTCAATTTTTGATGAATAGTGAAAAACACTGAGTTATATTTTAAAACTGAATTTTTATTTAAATAATTATTTATTTTATTTAAATTTATTTTAGGTCAAAAAAGATACATAATACATATATAATTTCAATGTAATTCATTAGAGTCATTTTATAATAATTTTAGGTATATAAAAATCTTATTGAACTTTTTACAGTCTTTTACCCACCTCCTAGGAGAATTTGAAAATTTACATAAAACATAATTTCACTGCTTCTTTGAGTGGAAATTAAAAAATATGAGAGACACAGTTGATACCAGTAAGTAAAATGTGGTTCAATAAGATAAAAATATTTTTTTTTTGTGAATAGTAACTTTTTACTTTTATTTTCCTTGGTTAAAAGTAAATAGGGTAATTAAGGGTAAAAATGATATTATTATTACCCTAAAACATGTCCTAATTCTATTGGATAAGTTTAATTCGACCAAAAACAACCTTAGGAATAAAATATGACCCTTTAGGTCTACTTGTATTAGATTTGGACATTTATTATTATTTAATTCAAAGATGAGTTAAAAGAGTTAAAATTAGAGTTTAATAACTACAAAAATTTTAATATAGCATTATAAATAAGATAAATTAAACTATAAATATTAATTATAAATATAAAAATATTTCCAACATAATGATATTTTATTTTTAATTTTTAGACATTAAATAACTTATGTTATTTATGACACAATGATGATGCATTAATTACCTTATTAAAAAAATATTAACATAATTAATGTTATAAAAACCCAAATAAATGTAATTTGAGAATTTTTATGAATTAAACTAATTTTATAGGTTACTATAACACATTACTATTGGTTATATTAATTTTTTTCGAAGTAATAATTCTATTATGAATTTATAAAAAATGAAATACCGAATAGTGTCAAAATTGACATAAAAGTGTTTTTAAAACAAATATTAAATTGTTAATTGATATTCTATTCCTAAAAATATAAGGTTTGTCCAAAAGACTTATATAATAATATATATGACATTAATGAACCAATTGGAATTCTATTGGTAGTTCATAGTCAGTTTATTTACCATATATTGTAAGAATACAAGAAGACGCGGTAAACGTTAAATTATTTAACTTAGCGTTAAATCTAAATGATAAGGTTAAAATGGTAACCTAAACTTGTCTAAAAACTATTGGTTGTGATTATCTCGTACCATTCCCACCCTAGACTCAAAATAAGTCACTTTTTATCCATTATAAACCTAACATGAATTTATTATAAAATAATATTTTACGTTTTTCTTAAGGTTCCCCTCACCCCTCTTATAAAAGGGAACTCACCATTATCTCTAATTAAAACTTCCAAAGCAATTTGGATCGGCCAAAACCTGCCCATATACACTATCAACTTTTCTACCTTCATCCTAGAGGCCTTCCTTTAGTCAGAAATCCATCTTAAGTATCCCTTTTGATCAAATCAAAAGGAAGAACCCTAAGAAGAGGTAAATATCTCACAACCTATTTCAAGTTCCTTTCTTCTTACACTTCCTCCATCTTTTTTGTTTCCATTATAAAAAATTAATCCAGTATCTTCTATATACTGTGATGTTATTATAAATGGTAAAACCATATTAGTTATTTTATCCATCCTATGAATGAAAAAGTCACCACACGTGCATATGTACGGCTTACCGTCTCCACATCGTGGTGTAGTTTGTTATTCAAACATTTCATCATTTGGATGGGTATTATAATGAGCATAAATGATATAAATAACAAATATAACGTTATTATGATTCTTTATATATGATATACCATCCAATTATATACAATTTTAATATCAAAATAATGATATCATCGCTCGTGCGTACGTACAACCTACCATCTCCACGATGTGATGCAAATTGTTCTACAAGATATTCATTGAATAATGATTATATAAATGAATTGAATGAATAAATATGATATATATTACACTAATACCATTATTTAAATGAGGTATCTATAACCTAAAAAGAGGAATAAGAATTTATTCGACAAAACATGAATAAGAACATAAAGCAATGAACACCCAAATAACAAGTAGCAAAGAAAAATTACTAATAAGAAGATACAAATATGAACATATATTGTATCATAACAATGAATATGATTCTATAATAAGTCAATGACATTATTTAAATCATTATATAGGAGGTTCAGATACGTACGAAGCATATCAGACCTAAGGTAAGGGAAAATCTAACAATCTCATTTTTATCTGAGATTGTTTATACATAAGAATTTAACAGGGAATATTTATCATCTACATCCATGTTTCCTCAATATGTAATATTATTTATATCCTCATAAAATTGTGTAAATCCTATTTTAACTATTAGTGAATTTTTAGTAAATGATCTGAAAGGAATCTTTTTTTGTTTTCGGTACGAGATACTTTTTTACATTTCCGGCCAAAGTATGAGAAGAATGTTTTTTTAATTTATACAGAATGAATGGACTTTTATGATTTCATAGAACATTATTTCCGTGAAGCTTCCTTTAGAAGTTTTCATGTTTATTTTTAATTAAATTGTTTTAGTTTAAAACTGTATGATATGTTAAGAAAGGAAAAATGTTTTTGAAGTAGAAAGGATATTTTCCTCCAGAATGGAGTTCAAGTGTCTTATCAAAATTATTTTACATATAAGATAATATAGGGTTCTATTTCTCTCCTTATGTTTACATTAAATTGATTATGTTATTATGGAATTATTTTTATGAAGTCTGTTTATCATATATGGATTATTTTATGATGGCATGATGTTTATTAATCCCATTTTTATTACATGGGATATGCTATGATATATGATTTAAAAATTTTGTGGCACACATAAGAATAGTTTAATTATGAAATGGGTGGGACCTATATCTCCATACAATGCATTGGGTAAAGATTTATATCTCATGAGATAGATATTTCTAGAATGTAAAGTTAATCTGGTTCAGTGATATAGGACTAGAACGATGAGCGAACTCGGTTCAGAAATGAAATTTGTCTGCTATGATAGTCTTGGAAATGAGTCTTCACTAATATGAAATGATTTTATATGATTATGTGTGTATGCCAAAAATTTTCATGTTTTATGTTATGATTATTGGAATTACATTTCACTACTATGATTTATCCCATGTTTTGATATTATGATCTCTTTTTCTAGTTAAGATTTTCAAAATGTTATGTTCTTATGAATATGATATGATTGATATTTCCTTTGTTTACCCTTACTGAGCATTTGATCTCACCCTTTTGTATGTTTTCTTTTCCGTAGGTTAGGAATAAGGGTATTAATTAGGATATTCCAAAAGGGACTCTAGATATGATGAAATAAATAGGAGATAATGTAGATGCTTTATGAACCAGTTGTTTATGTTTCCCAGTTTCTAAAGATACTATACCTATAAAGTCCTATCATGGTTTAGTTATATGTTGTAATAAGTATACTTCAATTCTGAATTAATAAAAATGTATGTAAAGTATGGGTAGTTATAGTTGGTATCAGAGGAAAAGTATAGTCAACCTTTGGAAACTAGGATGTGAAGGCCTTAGTAAGAACCCTAAGGATATGACTAATCATAGAACACAATATTAGTGTTTTAGAAAAGACCATGAATAAACTATGATAAGACTTTAAGTGTGAAATTTTATTCTTGATTATGTTGTTTTTTCTATTATGATTAGTGTTTCTCACACTATGCTTATTGGTTTTAGTCAATGGATGGAACTCGAAGGAACCGTGTTAATGATGAATGCGACGAGCAATGAAATGATTGTCCCCCTGAGCAACCAAAAGTTATGGGAGCTGGAATGAAAAATTTTGTAGCCATGCTCACACAACTTTCTCAAGCTACGAATCATGCAGTACTTCCAAACAAGAAAAGGAAGGATAAATATTCTGTTGAATCCTTTATGAGGCAGCATCCACCCTCATTCAGCGGGTCTACTGATCCATTAGTGGATGAACAATGGATTAGTACCACTGAAAAGATATTTTCAGTTCTTCAATGTTTTGAACATGATAAAGTCATCTTAGCAGTATATCATTTGGAAGGTGGAGCTGATCAATGATGGAATCTTATCATGAATACGAGGAAAATAGAAGAAATTGAGTCCATGGAAGGGACGAGTTCAAGAACATATTTTTCAAAAAGTACTTCCCTCATATTCTTTGAACAAAGATGGAGAAGGAGTTTCTTGAACTAAAGCAAAAGGATGATGAATATGTTGGTACCTATGAAGCAATTTTTACAAGACTTTCCAGGTATGCTTCTGGAATTATTATCCATCCTGAGAGTAAGATCGATCTATTCTTTAGTGGATTAAAACCAAGTCTTCAAAGGGCATTAACCATAAGGGACTTCAATAGCTATGAGGAAATTTTTCAATGTGCTCTCAAGGTTGAGATTGAGATTGGAGTAACCCATCAGTCATATGGGATTGATAAGAAGAGGAAAATGTAATTAAAAGGGAAATCTAAAGACCACACTGAAAAGAAGATGAGTTTTCCCTTATGCTCAAAGTGTGGAAAGAAACATGGAGGGAATTGTCTTAAAGGGACAAGTAAATTTTCTAATGTGGAAAAGAAGGTCATCGGGCATTTGAATGCTGCAATGATGGGAAAAAGATGTCTAGTGATGCAAAAAAAGAAAAGTCTACACCGAATGAACCTCCTATACTTCAATGATACAAGTGCAAGGAAATGGGGAATTATGCTAATCAATTCCCTAATACAAGGGTTGTTGATGATGATCGACTTCAACAAACTCTTAAGCCAAAAGACAAAAGGAAAGTCACATGAAATTTCTATCGGCGATGTGGAGTACGGTAATGAAGTGGTGAAAGGTACACTTAACATACACTCTAAAGTAGCAAATGTTTTATTTGATTTTGGATCCACCCACTCTTTTATTTCTGAAGAATTTTCAAAGGGTATCGCCGTACTACCACAGCAATTAGATGTTGAGTAAGCTATGACAACTACTAATGGCACAAAGGTTGCATCAAAAGTTTATAATTCTTCTCTAATTGATGTTTGCGGGAAAGTGATTCTTGCAAATCTTGTGATACTCCCTATAGTGGAATTTGATGTAATTCTTGGCATGGATTGACTTTCCTTATATGGAGCTCATATCGATTTCCATGGAAGGGAAGTCACATTTCATATTCCCAATCAATCAATGATCATCTATTAATGCAAGGATGAATATAACCATCCACTAGAAATTTCTTCCATCTTATGGGTCTTGATTCCAATAAATGAAGGTTATTTATCTCAAATTGTTGGAGAGAAACTCACGATTAAGAATATTCCCATTGTACGGGAGTTTGATGATGTCTTTCTAGAAGAATTGTAAGGACTTCCACTAAATTGTGAAGTTGATTTTTCAATATAACTCTTTCCAGGTGCTACACCCATTTCAAAGACACCTTATAGAATGGCCCCAATTGAGTTGTAGGAATTGGAGAACCAACTCCAAGAGAATCTTGATAAGGGATTCATATGCCCTAGTGCATCACCTTGGGGAGCACCTATTCTTTTTGTTAAGAAGAATGATGGATCAATGAGACTCTACATTGATTATTGAGAACATAACAAGATCAATATCAAGAACAAATATCCTCTCCCACACAGTGATGACTTATTTGACCAACTACGCGGAGCTCAATACTTTTCCAAGATTGAACTTCGTTTAGGGTATCATCGATTAAGGGTCAAAAGGGAGGATATACCAAAGATGACTTTCCATAAAAGGTATGGATAATATGAATTTGTAGTGATGCTATTTGGTCTTACTAATGCCCCTGCTATCTTCATGGATCTAATGAATAGAGTCTTTAAAGACTATCTTGATCAGTTTGTTGTAGTCTTTATAGACGATATTCTTGTCTATTCAAAGAGAAAGGAAGAACATGAAGATAACTTGAGAATTGTATTAAAGACCCTAAGAAAAGAGAAGATTTATGCCAAATTTACCAAGTGTGAATTTTGGCTTCAAAAAGTTTCATTTTTTGGTCACATAATCTCAAAATAGGGGATATCTATGGATCCAGCAAAAATAGAGGTTATCGAAAGATGATCGAGACCAACAACAGTAACTGAGATTTGAAGTTTTCTTGGTTTGGATGGACATTATCAATGTTTTGTGAAAGATTTTTCACGATTATCTAATCCACTCCCCAAGTTGACTCGAAAAGGAGTTAAGTTTGTTTGGACGGAGGAGTGTGAAGAGAATTTCAAGGAGTTAAAAAGAATGTTATCCAGTGCACCTGTGCTCACACTACCTTGTAGTGGAGAAAGGTTAGTGGTATACAGTGATGCATCCAAGAAGGGATTGGGGTGTGTTCTCATGCAAAATGATATGGTGATAGATGATGCCTCATGACAGTTGAAAATACATGAGCAAAATTACCCAACTCATTATTTTGAATTAGCTGCGGTAATATTTGCATTAAAGATTTGGAGGAATTATCTTTATGGTGAAAGGTGTGATATTTATACTGATCATAAAAGTTTAAAGTATTTTTTTACACAAATGGAGATGAATATACGCTAAAGAAGATGGTTGGAGCTGATTAAGGATTATGACTGATCAATTCATTACCACCCTGGGAAAGCAAACAAGGTGGAAGATGCATTAAGACGACCAGACCATGCTATCTTATCCACGATGAGGATCACAAAAGATCTAATATTTATGGATTTGCAAATGATGGATCTTGGAATTATAATGGATGGGGAAAAATCTTATCTTTCTCCAATGAATGTTCAACCATCTATACATGTGAAGATTAAAGAGGCACAGAAATAAGATGTAGAGTTACAAAAGAAGGTGAGAAATGTTCTTGAATTCCACATTGGTTGTGATGAAATAATAAGGTTCAGGAATCGGGTTCGTGTTCCTCCCATCCTAGAATTAAAGATAGAAATATTGGATGAAGCTCATAGTTATTCATTCTCTATTCACCCTGGAAGCACAAAGATGTATAGGGACCTAAAGGAGTGGTTCTGGTGGGATGGAATGAAATGATATATTGCTAAATATGTATCTCTATGCTTGGTTTGCCAGCAAGTTAAAGCAGAGAGACAGTAGTCTAAGGGGATGTTACAACCATTACCCATACCAGAATGGAAATGAGAAAACATCACTGTGGACTTTGTCACTGGACTTCCTAAAAAATCAAAAGGAAATAATGTTATCTAGATTATAGTTGATCATCTTATGATGTCTACACACTTCATTGTTATTAGAGAAGATTTCTCTCTTGATCAGCTTGCCAGGATATATGTGAGGGAAGTGGTAAGATTGCATGGAGTACCACTTTCCATTATATCGGATTGGGATTTGAGGTTTACCTTGAAGTTTTGGCAAAGTATTCAGCATACTCTAGATACAGAGTTGAGTTTGAGCACTGTTTATCATCCTCAGACAGATGGTCAGTCTGAGAGGACAATTCAAACTCTAGATTACATGTTGAGAGCTTGCTCTATGGATTCCAAAGGTGGTTGGGATCAACACATACCTTTAGTGGAATTTTCTTATAAAAATAGCATTCAGTCCAGTATTCAGATGGCTCCTTATGAAGCTCTCTATGGAAAGAAATGCAGAACTCCAACTTTCTTTGATGAAGTTGGGGAAAGAAAGCTATTTGGACATGATCTTGTGGATGAAACGGCATAAAAGGTAAGATCTATTCAACAACACATAAGAGTGGCTCAGAGTTGAAAAAAAAGTTATGCTAACAATCTAAGAAAAGGCCTATAGTATGAAGTGGGTGATAAAGTGTTCTTACGAATATCTCCTTAGAAGAGAGTAATGAGATTTGGAAAGAAGGTCAAGGTGAGCCCTAGGTATATTGGTCCTTTTGAAATAATGGATCGTGTTGGGAAGGTAGCTTAATGATTGGAGCTTCCACCAAATCTCTCTCAAGTTCATGATGTGTTACATGTATCTCTCATGAGAAATTACTTACCTAATCCTTCACATGTACTAAGCTCAGAAGTTGTACCGCTGGAGTAATATCTTTCTTATGAAGAACAGCCGATAGAGATTCTGGATCATAGTGAAAAATTTCTAAGAAACAAGACCACTTGCTTGGTTTAAAGTTTTATGGAGGAACCACCAATTAGAAGAAGCTACATGGGAACTTGAGAATATGATGAGGGAGAGGTATCCTCATCTCTTTGTTACGAAGTGACATGTTTCGAGGGAGAAATTCTTTTTAAGGGGGGTAGAATGTAACACCTTGAGATTTTATGAGAAGTATTTTGTTTTTATGTATTATGTTATACGCAACACTAAAGGAATATTTCACTACACACAAAACTGTCTTGTCTTGCGTTGCACGCAAGAGCAATCTTCCTCGATAGCTTGCGTTGTATGCAATACCAAGTTTCACTAAACGACGATATATTATTAAAATATTATATAAACTAGCCATTATGAATAGTAATACCCACTTTTTGAAATTTTATAAATTTTATATTTCAAAATGGACTTCATTTTTGGATTTTTAATATCGAAATTAACTTAGGGTAAATTTTTGGTATTTTTCTGAAAACTTTTAATTTTTGATGAATAGTGAAAACACTGAGTTATAGTTTAAAACCAAATTTTTATTTATATAATTATTTATTTTATTTAAATTAATTTTAGGTCAAAATAGATACATAATACCTATATAAGTTCAATGTAATTCATTGGAGTTATTTTATAATAATTTTAGCAATATAAAAATCTTATTGAACTTTTTACCGTCTTTTACCCACCTCCTTAGAGAATTTGCAAATTTACATTAAACATAATTTTAATGCTTCTGTGAGTGGAATTTCAAAAATCCGAGAGACATGGTTGATATTAGTACATAAAATTTTATTCAATAAGATAAAAATAATTTTTGGTGAATAGTAACTTTTTACTTTTATTTACCATGGTTAAAAGTAAATAGGGTAATTAAGGGTAAAAATGATACTATTATTACCCTACAACATGTACTAATTCTATTGTATAAGTGTAATTCAAACAAATAAAAACATTAGGAATAAAATATGACTCTTTAGCTTCACTTGGATTAGATTGGGACATTTATTATTTTTTAATTCAAAGAATAGTTAAAAGAGTTAAAATCATTGTTTAATAACTACAACATTTTTAATATAGGGTTATACATAAGATAAATTAGACTATAAATATTAATTAGAAATATGAAAATATTTCCTATATAATGATATTTTATTTTTAATTTTTAGACATTAAATAATTTAAGTTATTTATGACACAATGACGATGAATCAATTACCTTATTAATAAAATATTAACATAATTGATGTTATAAATACCCAAATAAATGTAATTTGAGACTTTTTATGAATTAAAATAATTTTCTAGGTTAATATAACATATTATGGTTGGTTATATTAATTGTTTTAGATGTAATAATGCTGTTATGACTTTAGAAATAACAAAATACCAAATAGTGTCAAAATTGACATAAAAGTGTTTTTAAAGCAAATATTAAATTGTTAATTGATATTCTATTCCTAAAAATCTAAGGTTTAGAAAAAAGACTTATATAATAATATATTGGACATTAATGAACCCATTGGGGTTATATTGGTAGTTTATAGTAATTTTATTAACCATATAGTGTAAGAATACAAGAAGACACTGTAAAAGTTAAATTATTTAACTTAGCGTTAAATCTAAATGATAAGGTTAAAATGGTAACCTAAACTTGTCTAAAACCTATTATTTGGGAATATTTAGACCCATATCCACCCTATCCTTGAAATAAGTTACTTTGGATACATTATAATCTGAACATTAATTTATTATAAAATAATATTTTATGTTTTTTCCAAGGTGCCCCTCACCCCTCTTATAAAAGGGCACCCCCCTTCTCTCTAATTCACACTTCCAAAGCCATTTGGCTCGGCCAACCCCTACCCAAATACCCTCTCAACTATCCTCCCTTAATCCTAGATGCCTTACTTTAGTCATAAATCCAACCTATGTAGCCCTTTTGATCAAATCAAAAGGAAGAACCTGAGGAAGAGGTAAATATCTCACCACCTATTTCAAGTTCCTCTCTTCTTCCACTTCCTCCTTATTTGTTGTTTCCATTATAAAAACCTAACTCCATTATCTTCTATATACTATTATTTTATTATAAATGGTACAACCATATTAGTTATTTTATCCATATTATGAATGAAAAAGTCACCACACGTGCGTACGTACGGTTTACCGTCTCCACATCGTGGTGTAGTTTGTTATCCAAACATTTCATCATTTGGATGGGTATGATAATGAGTATAAATGATATAAATAATAAATATAACATTATTATTATTCTTTATATATGATATACCATCTAATTATATACAATTTAATATCAAAATAATGATATCATCGCTCGTGCGTACGTACGGCCTACCGTCTCCACGATGTGATGCGAATCGTTCAACATGATCTTCATTGAATAATGATTATATAAATGAAATTAATGCATAAATATGATATATATTACAATAATACCATTCTGTAAATTCAGTATCTATAACCTAAAAAGGGGAATAAGAATTTATTCAACAAAACATGCATAAGAACATAAAGCAATGAACACCAGAATAACCAGTAGCAATGAAATACTACTAATAAGAAGACACGAATATGACCATATATGATATCATAACAATGAAAATGATTCTGTAATAAGTCAATGACATTATTTAAATAATTATATAGGTGGTTCGGATACTTACTAAGTATATCAGACCTACGGTAAGGGAAAATATAACAATCTCATTTTAATCTGAGATTGTTTATACTTCAGAATTTACCGGGGAATATTTATCATCCACATCCTTGTTTCCTCAATATGTAATATTATTTCTATCCTCCTAAAATTTTTTAAATCCAATTTTACCTATTGGTGAATTTTTAGTAAAAGATGTGAAAGGAATCTTTTGTCATTTTTAGTACGAGATACTTATTGACTTTTCCAGTCAAAGTACGAGAAGAATGTTTTTTTAATTTATACGGCATGAATAGAATTTTATGATTTCATAGAAAATTATTTCCTAGATGCTTCCTTTACAAGTTTTCAAGTTTATTTTTAATTAACTTCTTTTATTTTAAAATTGTATGACATGTTAAGAAAGGAAAAATGTTTTTGAAGTAGAAAGGATATTTTCCTCCAGAATAGAGTTCAAGTGTTTTATCAAAATTATTTTCCATCTAAGATAATATAGGGTTCTGTTTCTATCACTATTTTTAAATTGAATTGATTATGTTATGATGGAATTATTTTTATTAAGTATTTTTATCTTATATGGATTATGTTATGATGGCATTATGTTTAAGAATCCCATTTTTATTACATGGGTTATGATATGATATATGATTTATGAATTTTTTGGCACACATATGAATGGTTTCATTATGAGATGGGTGGTACCTACATCTCCCTCTAATGCATTGGGTAAAGATTTATATCTCACGAGACATACATTGGTAGAACGACACGTTAATCTGGTTCAGTGATACAAGACTGGAACGAGGAGTGAACTCGGTTCAGAAATGGACTTTTTCCTCTACGATAGACTTAGAAATGAGTCTTGACTAATATGAAATGATTTTCTATGATTATGTGTGTATGTGAAAATGTTTCATGTTTTATGTTTGGATTATTGGGATTACATTTCACTACTATGATTTATCCCATGTTATGATATTATGATCTCTTTTGCAGTTTAAGATTTTTAAAATGTTATGTGCTTATGAATATGATATGATTGATATTTCCTTTGTTTACCCTTACTGAGAATTTGATCTCACCCTTTTGTATGTTTTCTTTTCCCCAAGTCAGGAAGAAGGGTATTAAGTAATATATGTCAAAAGGGAATTTAGATATAATGAAATAAATGGGAGACAATATAGATGCTTTATGAACAAGTTGTTTATGCTTCCTAGTTTCTAAAGATACTATACAAATACGGTCCTATCATGGTTTTGTTATATGTTGTAATAAGTATTCTTGAATTCTAAAGTAATAACAATATATGTAAAGTATGAGTCGTTATTGTTGGTATGAGAGGAAAGGTATAGTTTACCTTTGGAGTCTTGTATGTGAAAGCCTTAGTAAGAACCCTAAGGTTATGTCTAAGCACAAAACACAATATTAGTGTTTTAGAAATGACCATGAATAACCTATGATAAGACCTTAAGTGAAAAAATTTATTCTTGATTATGTTGTATTCCTATTGTGATTAGTGTTTCTCAAACTATGCTTATTGGTTTTAGTCAATGGCTGGAACCTAAAGGAACCATGTTAATGCTGAATGCGACGGGCAATATAATGATTGTGCCCCTGGGCAACCAAACGTTATGGGAGATGGAATGAAAAATATTGTATCCATGATCACACAACTTTATCAAGTTATGAATCATGCAGGACTTCCAAACAAGAAAAGTAAGGAACAACATTCTATTGAATCCTTCATGAGTCAGCGTCTACCCTCACTCAGTGGGTCTACTGATCTATTAGTTACTGAACAATAGATCAGTAAAACAGAAAATATATTTTAAGTTCTTCAATGTTATGAAGATGATAAAGTCATCTTATTAGTATATCTTTTGTAAGGTGAAGCTAATAAATGGTGGAACCTTATCAGAATATGAGGCAAAGAGACGAAATTGAGTCCATGGAATGGGACGAGTTCAAGAACATATTTTTCAATAAGTACTTCCCTAGTATTCTTCGAACAAAGATGGAGAAGGAGTTTGTTGAACTAAATCGAAAGGATGATGAATCTGTTGGTACTTACGAAGAAAATTTTACAAGACTTTCCAGGTATGCTTCCATAATTATTATCCAACCTAAGAGTAATATCGATCAATTCTTTAGTGGTTTAAAACTAAGTCTTCGAAGGGTGTTAGCCATAATGGACTTCAATATCTATGAAGAAATTATTCGATGTGCTCCCAAGGTTGAAATGGATATTGAAGTAACCCATCAGTCATATGGGTTTGATAAGAAGAGGAAAATGGAATTCACAGGGAAATCTAAAGACCACACTAAAAAGAAGAATAGTTTTCCCTTATTCTCAAAGTGTGGAAAGAAACATGGAGGGAATTGTCTTAAAGGGACAAGTAAATGTTTCCAATGTGGAAAAGAAGGTCATCGGGCATTTGAATTCTGCAATGATGGGAGAAAGATGTCTAGTGATGTGATCAATGAAAATGCTACACAGAATGAACCTCATACACTTTAATGTTACAAGTGCAAGGAAATGGGGCATTATTCTAATCAATGCCGTAATCTAATGGTTATTGATGATGATCAATGTCAACAAACTATTAAGGCCAAAAAAATTAAAGTCACATGCAATTTATATCGGCGATGTGGAGTACGATAATGAAGTGGTGAAAGGTACACTTACCATCCACTCTAAAGTAGAAAATGTTTTATTTGATTTTAGATCCAACCACTCTTTTATTTCTGAAGAATTTGCTAAGGGTATCGTGGTATTACCTCAATAATTAGATTTTGAGTAAGCTGTGACAATTCCTAATGGCACAACGGATACATCAAAAGTTTATAATTCTTCTCCAATTGTAGTTTGTGGGAAATTGCTTCCTAAAAATCTTGTGATCCTTCCTATAGTGGAATTTAATGTGATTCTTGGCATGGATTGGATTTCCTTATATGGAGCTCATATCAATTGCCAAAGAAGGGAAGTCACATTTCCTATTCCTGATCAATCTATGATCATCTATCGATGTAAGGATGAATATAAAATTCCAGTGGAAATTTCTTCCATATTATGTGTCTTGATTCCAATAAATGAAGGTTATTTGTCTCAAATGGTTGGAGAGAAACTCACTATTAAGAATATTCCCATTGTACAGGATTTTGATGATGTCTTTCCAGAGGAATTGTCGGGTCTTCCACCAAATCGTGAAGTTGAGTTTTCAATAGAACTCATACCGGGTGCTACACCCATTTCAAAGACACCTCATAGAATGGCCCCAATTGAGTTGCAGGAATTGAATAAGAAACTACAAGAGAATCTTGATAAGGGATTCATAGGCCCTAGTGCATCACCTTGGGGAGCACCTGTTCTGTTTGTTAATAAGAAAGATGGATCAATGAGACTCTATAATGATTATCGAGAACTTAACAAGATCACTATCAAGAAAAAATATCTTCTCCCATGCATTGATGACTTATTTGACCAACTACGCAGAGCTCAATACTTTTCCAAGATTGATATTCGTTCAAGGTATCATCAATTAAGGGTCAAAAGTGAGGATATACCAAAGACGGCTTTTCCGTGCAAGGTATGGAAACTATGAATTTATAGTGATGCCATTTGGTCTTACTAATGAACCTACTATTTTCATTGATCTAATGAATAGATTATTTAGAGACTATCTTGATCATTTTGTGGTAGCCTTTATAGACGATATTATTATCTATTCAAAGAGCAAGTAAGAACATGAAGATCACTTGAGAATTGTTTTAAAGAACCTAACAAAGGAGAAGCTTTATGCCAAATTTACCAAGTTTGAATTCTGGCTTCAAAAAGTTTCATTTTTGGGTCACATAATCTCAAATATGGGATATCTGTGGATCCAGAAAAAACAAAGTTTATCAAAAGATGGCCGAGACCAACAACAGTAACTAAGATCCGAAGTTTTCCTGGTTTGGCTGGACATTATTTACATTTTGTGAAATATTTTTCATGGTTATCTAATCCACTCACCAGGTTGACTCGAAAAGGAGTTAAGTTTGTTTGGACGGAGGAGTGTTAAGAGAATTTCAAGTTAAAAAGAATGTTATCCAGTGAACCTGTGCTCACACTGCCATATAGTGGAGAAAGGTTTGTGATCTACAGTGATGCATCCAGGAAGGGATTGGGGTGTGTTCTCATGAAAAATGATATGGTGATAGATTATGCCTCAAGACTGTTGAAAATACATTAGAAAAATTACCCAACTCATGATTGGGAATTAGCTACGGTAATATTTGCATTAAAGATTTGGAGGCATTATCTTTATGGTGAAAGGTGTGATATTTATACTGATCATAAAAGTTTAAAGTATGTTTTCTCATAAAAGGAGATGAATATGCTCCAAAAAAGATGGTTGGATATGATTAAGGATTATGACTGCTCAATTCATTACCAACCTAGGAAAGAAAACAAGGTGGTAGACACATTAAGTCGACAAGACCATGCTAGCTTTTCCCTGATGAGGATCAAAAAAGATCTAATATTTATGGATTTTCAAATGATGGATCGTGGAATTATAATGGAAGGTGAACAATATTATCTTCCTCCAATGAATGTTCAACCATCTATACATGTGAAGATTAAAGAGGCACATAAAGAAGATGTAGAGTTACAAAAGAAGGTGAGAAATGTTCCGGAATTCCACATTGATTGTGATGAAATAATAAGGTTTAAGAATCGGGTTTGTGTTCCTCCCATCCCAGAATTAAAGAAGGAAATATTAGATGATGCTCATAGTTCTTCATTCTCTATTCACCCTGGAAGAACGGAGATGTATAGGGACCCGAAGGAGTACTTCTGGTGGGATGACATGAAAAGAGATGTTGGTGAATATGTCCCTCGATGCTTGGTTTGTCAACAAGTTAAAGCAGAGAGATAGAAGTCCAAGGGGATGTTACAACCATTACCCATACCATAATGGAAAAGGGAAAAAATCACTATGGACTTTGTCACTGGACTTCCTAAAACATCAAAAGGCAATAATGCTATCTGGGTTATAGTTGATCGTCTTACGATGTTAAAACACTTCATTGTTATTAGAGAAGATTTCTCTCTTGATCAGCTTTCCAGGATATATGTGAAGGAAGTGGTAAGATTGCATGGAGTAACACTTTCCATTATATCTGATCCGGATTTGAGGTTTACCTCCATGTTTTGGCAAAGTCTTCAGCATACTCTAGATACAGAGTTGAGTTTCGGCACTGCTTATCATCCTCAGACAGATGGCCAGTCTGAGAGAACAATTCAGACTCTAGAATACATGTTGAGAGATTTCTCTATGGATTTCAAAGGTGGTTGGGATCAACACCTACCTTTGGAGGAATTTTCTTATAATAATAGATTTCACTCTAGTATTTAGATGGCTCCATATCAATCTCCCTATGGAAAGAAATGCAGAACTCCAACTTGCTGGGATGAAGTTGGGGAAAGAAAGCTATTAGGACATGATCTTGTGGATGAGATGGCAGAAAAGGTAAAATCTATTCAACAACACATAAAAGAGGATCAGAGTTGAAAAAGATGTTATGATGACAACTGAAGAAAAGATCTAGAGTTTGAAGTGGGTGATAAAGTGTTCTTACGAATATCTCAATGGAAGAGAGTAATGAGATTTGGAAAGATGGTCAAACTGAGCCCTAGGTATATTGGTCCTTTAAAAATACTGGACCGTTTTGGGAAGGTAGCTTAACGATTGGAACTTCAACCAAATATCTCTCAAGTTCATGATGTGTTACATTTATCTCTCCTAAGAAAGTACATACTTGGTCCTTCACATGTACTGAGCTCAGAAGTTGTACCGCTGGAGCAAGATTTTTCTTATGAAGAACAGCATATAGAGATTCTAGATCGTAGTGAAATATTTCTACGAAACAAGACCACTATCTTGGTTAAAGTTTTATGGAGGAACCGCCAATTATAAGAATCTACATGGGAACTTGAGGATATGATGAGGGAAAGGTATCCTCATCTTTTTGTTACGAAGTGACGAATTTCAAGGGCGAAATTATTTTTAAGGGGGGTAGAATGTAACACCCTGAGATTTTATGAGAAATATTTTGTTTTTAAATATTCTGTTATATTCAAAACCAAAGGAATATTTCACTACACACAAAACTGTATTGTCTTGCATTGCACGCAAGAGCAACCTTCCTCGATAGCTTGCGTTGTATGCAATACCGAGTTTCACTAAACGACGATATATTATCGAAATATTATATAAACTAGCCGTTATGAATAGTAATACCCAGTTTTTGAAATTTTATAAATGTTATATTTCAAAATTGACTTCATTTTTGGATTTGGAATATCGAAATTAGCTTCAGGTGATTTTTTGGTATTTTTCTAAAAACTTTCAATTTTGGATGAATAGTTAAAAACACTGATTTATAGTTTAAAACCAAATTTTAATTTAAATAATTATTTATTTTATTTAAATTTATTTTAGGTCAAAATAGATACATAATACCTATATAATTTAAATGTAATTCATTATAGTCATTTTATAATAATTTTAGATATATAAAAATTTTATTGAACTTTTTACCATCTTTTACACACCTCCTAGGTGAATTTGCAAATTTACATAAAACATAATTTTACCTCTTTTGTGAGTGTAATTTCAAAAATCCTAGAGACACGATTGATATCAGTAATTAAAATATGGTTCAATAAGATAAAAACAATTTTTGGTGAATAGTAACTTTTTACTTTTATTTACCACGGTTAAAAGTAAATAGGGTAATTAAGGGTAAAAATGATATTATTATTACCCAACACATGTCCTAATTCTATTTTATAAGTGTAATTAGACCAAAAAAACCTTAGTAATAAAATATGAGCATTTAGGTCCACTTGGATTAGATTAGGACATTTATTATTATTTAATTCAATGAAGAGTTAAAAGAGTTAAAATCAAAGTTAAATAACTAAAACATTTTTAATATAATGTTATACGTAAGATAAATTTGACTATATATATTCATTAGAAATATAATTTTGTTCCCAAATAATGATATTTTGTTTTTAATTTTTATACATTAAATAATATAAGTTTTTTATGACACAATGATGATGCAGTAATTACCTTATTAATAAACTATTAACATAATTGCTGTTATAAATACCCAAATAAATGTAATTTGAGACTTTTAATGAATTAAAAAAAAATTCTAGGCTAATTTAACAAATTACGGTTGGTTATATTAATTATTTTCGAAGTAATAATGCTTTTATAAATTTAGCAAAAACAAAATACCAAATAGTGTCAAAATTGACATAAAAGAGTTTTTAAAAACAATATTAAAATTTTAATTGATATTCTATTCCTAAAAAAATTAGGTTCATCCAAAAGACTTATATAATAATATATATGACATTAATGAACCAACTGGGGTTCTATTGGAAGTTTATAGTAATTTTATTAACCATATAGTGTAAGAATACAAGAATACACGGTAAAAGTTAAATTATTTAACTTAGAGTTTAATCTAAAAGATAAGGTTAAAATGGTAACCTAAACTTGTCTAAAACCTATTGGTTGAGAGGATTTCTACCCATCCCCACCATAGCATCAAAATAAGTCACTTTGGACCCATTATAAGCCGAACATGAATTTATTATAAAATTATATTTAAAGTTTTTTCTAAGGTGACCCTCACCCCTCTTATAAAAGGGCACTCCCCCTTCCCTCTAATTCACACTTCCAAAGTCATTTGGCTCAGACAAACCCTACCCAAATACCATCTCAACTATCCTACATTCATCCTAGGGGCATCACTTTAGTGAGAAATCCAATGTAAGTAGCCCTTTTGATCAAATCAAAAGGAAGAACCCGAAGAAGAGTTAAATATCTCACTACCTATTTCAAGTTCCTTTCTTCTTCCACTTCCTCCTTATTTGTTGTTTCCATTATAAAAAAATAACTCCAGAATATTTTATATACTGTGATGTTATTATAAATGATACAAACATATTAGTTATTTTATCCACCCTATGAATGAAAAAGTCACCACACGTGAGTACGTACGGCTCACCGTGTCCACGTCGTGGTGTAGTTTGTTATTCAAACATTTCATCATTTGGATGGGTAAGATAATGAATATAAATGATATAAATAATAAATATAACATTATTATGATTATGTATAGATGATATACCATCCAATTATATACGAATTTAATATAAAAAGAATGATATCATCGCTCGTGCGTACGCACGACCTACCATCTCCACGATGTGATGCGACTCGTTCTACAAGATATTAATTGAATAATGATTATATAAATGAATTGAATGAATAAATATTATATATATTACACTAATAACTTTCTGTAAATGAGTTATTTATAACCTAAAACAAAGAATAAGAATTTATTTGACAAAACATGCAAAACAACATAAAGCAATGAACACCTGAATAACAAGTAGAAATGAAATATTACTAATAAGAAGATAAGAATATGACCATATATGATATCATAAAAATGAATATTATTATGTAATAAGTCAAAGACATTATTTAAATCATTATACAGGAGGGTCAGATACGTACGAAGCATATCAGACCTAAGTTAAGGGAAAATCTAACAATCTCATTTTTATTCGAGATTGTTTATACTTCAGAATTTACCGGGGCATATTTATCATCCACATCCATGTTTCCTACATATGTAACATTATTTCTATCCTCCTTAAATTGTTTAAATCCAATTTTACCTATTAGTTAATTTTTATTGAATGATATTAAAGGAATCTTTTTTCAATTTCAGTACAAGAAGAATGTTTTTTTAATTTATACTGTATGAATGGACTTTTATGATTTCATAGAACATTATTTCCTTGAAGCTTCCTTTACAAGTTTTCAATTTTATTTTTAAGTAACTTTTTTTTGTTTAAAATTGTATGACATGTTAAGAAAGGAAAAATATTTTTGAAGTAGAAAGGATATTTTCCTCAAAAATGGAGTTCAAGTGTTTTATCAAAATTATTTTCCATCTAAGATAATATAGGGTTCTGTTTCTATCCCTATTTTTACATTGAATTGATTATGTTATGATGGAATTATTTTCATGAAGTCCTTTTATCTTATATGGATTATGTTATTATGGAATGATGTTTATGAATCTGATTTTTATTACATGGGTTATGCTATGTTATATGATTTATGAATTTTGTGGCACACATAAGAATGGTTTCATTATGAGATGGGTGGGACCAATATCTCCATCAAATGCATTGGATAAAGATTTAAATCTCATGAGGTAGACATGGATAGAATGAAAAGTTAATCCT